>BSBN01000296.1:9342500-12261693 GCA_027924645.1 Cunninghamia lanceolata
TTCTCAAATGCAAGAAAGAGTAGGACCATTTTTTGGGAAGATAAACTTTGTTTGAAAGTTTGTATTAGGATTCATAAAGATTGTTGATCCTCTCAATAGCATGTTGAAGAAAGATACTCATGTATATTGGACTCTAGAAGATTAGTTTGCCTTTCAAAATGCAAATGAGGATTAACACATATGCACTATGGCTTGGCAATGACTGAGCCATAATGTGCACATGTTATAAGATGACATTGTCAAAAATAAAAACAAAACACAAGTCGTGGGTTTGCTATAACCCATGACCTGAAAAGCCTTAAAACATAATTTGTGTTATTCGTTGAACACATTTTGGTGATTATGATCATAATTTGAAGCCCCACCTCTGTATTTTTTATAATGCCATGTTGAAGAAGAGGCGAGTGATTTGTACTTTTAGGTTTTTAGATCAAATTTTCTTTAAATTTTTCATATACTTTTTTTTTGTATATTAGATTTCTTATTTTTCTTAGTTTTTCATACCAACTTTCATGAACCCTAACCCTAAGCCTAATCTGGAAAAAGAATTTCTAGAAGAAAATCCTATACAACTTGAATCTCCTCAAACACTTCCTATAAACCCTCAACAAAGACAAAACGATATATTGGGGTAGTTAGAGCAAAACAAAACTCGAATTAAAAAATTAGTCAAAAAAATGAGTGTGCCAACACCAAATCCCCACAATGCACTAGATGAAAATGTACATTAGAAGTAATTATTGTAAGGATCTTTTTTGCAATAGATTAACCAAAACACGAAATACATAAAAATAAGTGTTTAAATTAAAATACAAAATCATTATTGTATTGAATAGAAAAATTTGGTTATAAATATTGTAGGCACCTTCGAGGGGGTAGCCTCCTTTGAGCAATGTTCAATACAATATAATTGTATGAATAGTAAAATAATAGCCTATGACCTGTATTTATACTAATTCTATTCAAGCTAATTACTATTTTCCAAATATATAGGATTATTCAAAATAGCTCAAGGGATGACTTGTAACAAGGCATATGCATCCAAAGACTTTATTATAATAAAGGAAGATTTAGGACTAAGGTGTCCTAACATCCTCTCCCCCTTGAAAATCTTTGTTCTCAAAAATAAAGAGAAGGAAATTATTGTTGAACTTGGTGAAGTGGTTCCTAAGTAGCATCTTTAGGGTGCATACCATGCCACTAGATCAGGACCTCAATGATTGTGTGGTTGTGAAATTGGTGGGAACTAGTATATTCAAGACTACTTTTGGCTAAAGAACAATGGATCCTTTAGCATTGAGCTCAAGAAGAATAGTTTAAGTAGTGACTTGGTGGCTAATAACTTTCTTCAAATAAAAGACATGGAAGAGAAGATGAATACAAGAGGAAGTAAGGAGTTCTATCTTGTAAGTGACATGACCTATTTGCTAAAGAACTTTTGTAAGGACCATATAATTGAGGAGCAAGATTCTAATGATCTTTCATCCTCAAGGAAGATTGTTTATAAGGATATAGCTACAATAAAACCATATCACTAAGCTATAAGTCATGTTCAAAATAATGTTGATCAACTTGTTGCTACATGTAATTCTGAGCATGTGGAGGTTTTCATGAAGGATTTGAAGAATGTTCTCCCATGTGGTAAGGGTAGCATCAACCACATTGATTGGAGAACTTCCAAGAATGTAAGAGAGAAGGAATGGTGGTTTATGCCCATAAATTGCTTCATCTAGAGTTATTTTATGACTTTATGGTACAAGGTGTTGTACCACCATTCTACAAGAGGTAACCACTTGACCCAATGTTGTGATTGTTGAGAGACAAAACATCAAAGATATTTTCTCAAGCATTTGTTAACAATCTTCATTTCGCCATCTATTTGGGGATGATGTCTAAATTTTATCTTCAAAGTTGTGCCTACTCTACCAATAATTCTTTCCAGAAATGCCTTGTAAATGTAGCATCACAATCAGAGAATATAGAAGAGGGAACTCCATAGAGATAAAAAGTGTGGTCAAGCAAGGTTTGGGCTATGATGACAGAGGTGTAGGAATGGGCCAAGTCATAGAAGCTAGCATATTTAGATAGGTGATCCACCACCACCAATATGACTGATTTTTTTCCATACTTGGGAAGACCTTCATTGAGATCCATGTAAATATTTGTCTAAATCTAGGTAGGAATGGGCAATGGTTATAGCTAGCCTACAGGTGCCATTGTTTCACCCTTATGATTTATCACTTTCCAAAAGAAATCACAATGCACACCCTCTTGATATCCTCCTTAAGCCCATGCCAAAAGAAATCACAATGCACACACTCATAGGTTTTCAAAAACCTTGAATGACTAGCTAAGGGAGAGGCATGTAGTTAATGAAGAGTTTTAGGATGCAAAGCAAAGTTGCTCCAAGAAGTATTTAAGACTATGGTGATTTGTTTTGATACAATAATGTCATCCTATTAAATATGGTCACCATTTGTTAACCACATGTAAGATGGCCATTATTTCCTTCTCATAAGTGGAGTAAACTAAATTTCACCAAGATAGTGCCTTGCTGGTGAAGGTGACGGGGTGACCATCTTGCATGAGTACATAGCCAATGCCATTTCTTGAAGCATTGCTTTTAATGTAAAATGGTGTTATACACATAGCCTATTTAAGGATCTTGAAAGCATGTTTGATAGTAGGTGTTCATAAGAATGCATCCTTTTTACCAAGGCAGTAAATGGAGCAACAATTTTGAAATAAGCCTTGACAAATTTTTGATAGTAGCCAGTGAGACCCAAAAATCCATAGAGGCTTTTGAGTGTCCTGGGTTGTGTCCAAATTTACATGATTAAAATTTTATTATGATCAACTCAAACACCTGATGAGGAAACAATATGAAAAATGTAATCAAATTCCTAAGTTAACCAAAGGAGAATTTGGAGCTCTTGCCACATAACTAATTATTTGAAAGAAGTTGTAATGCTAGGTCAAGGTACTATAAATATTTAGTCTAAGTTTTGTTATAGATCAAAATATCATAAAAGAGTCCTACCAAGATGAAATTATGAGGAAAGGGATGAAATATTTTATTCATCAATCCCTATAATGTAGAGGGAGAACTAGTGAGCTCAAATGGCATGACCACAAATTCATAGTGACCCTCATGAGTGTAGAAGGTGATATTTGGAATATCTACTTAGTTGAGATGAATCTGATGATAGCCAAAGTGTGGATCTAATTTGGAGAAAAATTGGGCACCATGGACCTTATTGAGTAACTCATCAATAATTGGAATAGGAAATTTGTTCTTGATGGTGAGTTCAGTCAATGCACATAATTCAATGCGAAGCCATCAAGACCCATATTTTTTGTAAATGAGTAAAATAGGTGTAGAGTATGGGCTAGTGCTGGGACAAATGAGACTGATCTTCAAAAGTTTCTATACTAACTTTTTGAGTTTTGTTTTTTTGAAGGAATAGATACCTATAAGGGTGAAGGTTAGGAGGAGCACTCCTTGGAAGTAGTTGAATGCAACGGTCTTCTCGATAATGAGGTGGTAACCTAATTGGGTCAACAAACACTATGGCATGCTTATCCAGAATTAGTTTCAAGCTTGCAAAGTGACAATAATTAGGAGTGTTGAGCTAAATGGAGTAGAGTTGAGTAATGATCCCATGGGACTTTTTATTCATAAGCTTCTCTACTTGATGTGAGCTATGTTATAAAGAGTAGGTATAGATTGAGGATCTGAGCCTAAGTTACTTAAGTATTATATTTATACCCTAGTATGAGAGATAAGAGGAAGACTAGAGCTTATCCATTGAGTTACAAAAGATTTTGATAGGGAAGAATAAATAAAATAGACAATATACACACATTTAGATACACATGATATCTTATAACACATTATATATCTATTATATCATCATGCAATATATCATATTTATCACAGATAACTTTGATATAAAGTCCATTCATACATGAGTCCTCATATTCTATTTGTACTTCTTTTCTATGTTACAATTATATCTCATTTTGTCATATTAGATTTATGTTATATAATATATTCATATCACATATCTTATTGCTATTACATATCACATCTTTGAGCCCTCCTTATGCCCAAGTATAAGTATGTCAAGGAGTGCATCTCTTGTACATGTTATGACCTTTAGATGTGTTGGTGGTTGGCTAAGTATGTTGTATATATCCTTTGCAGTGGATTTAACTTGCTATGAAGTTGGCTCTATCCTACCAACAACATCCTCACTTGAAACAATGTCTTATTCTCAAGACATTCTGGGTTTGTTTGCCAAAAAAATTGTGAATTCTAGAATGGATCAATTAAAATTGTTTGTGGCAGCATCAAAATTTGGAATGGATCTTATTTTCATGAAAAAATGTTCTTATAGATTCCATTCAAGTGTGTATAGGTATTATCCCATTGTTGAATTTCTTGATGTAGTAAATTTATTTGTCCATTGATGGTGATAAAAGTAGTTTCCCCTTCTTCTAGGGTGTCTAATATTTGAATGCTGGTGGTCACTTTGATGGCCTCTATTAACAAATTTATCACATGTATTATCCATAGGTTGACCACTTCTCTGAGCTACATAATTTGTGCCCTTAATCCCTCTCTTTAATCATGTACCTATTAATATTGGTTGTGGAGGGTCTCAATCTAAATTTTAATTGTTAGAAATGAAAGCAACACTACTTCAATGGAAATCTGATTTGAATAAATTTCAACAATCTTTTAAGTGTGCATTAACAATGGAGATTGTAATCGAAACATAAACCCACAATACAGAAATATACCAAAAGTAGAATGAAGCACATAACACAAGTGTTTAACGTGGAGAAAACCCTTGTGGGTAAAAAACTCCACCAAAAAAAGAGGCCAAGTTGTATTATCTTCACAAAAGGAGATTACAAATACATTCACTTCCTCTGTCCTTCAACCTTCACTCTGACAGAACTTGGGTACCTGTAAACTGTTATGCATCTCATCTACTATGTTATGGTTTATATAGAATTTACACAACCTCAAGACATTAAATGACTTCTTACAAGCCCATAACACTTGTCAAGAGTCAACAATACAACCTTGGGCGTCCATGGCCAAGAATAAGCTCTTATGGGGTCATAAATACTGTCATACATGCATCCTACACTTGGAAAAATGTGCCCATGCAATCTTGAATGCCTTGGGGCCAAAAATAGCCACTTACAACATCTTATGAAGCATCCTATGCTATTATAAGTGTCATAAATTCTTATGACAACTTACAGTTGTCATAGAATCTCTTACACCTTCTTACAGTATCTATGACATGCGTCATAACACTAAAAATAGATTATTCCTCCACATGTGCACCCCACTTTGACCAATTACCATTTACCATAGTAAATGACATCCCGTAGTTACCGTGGATAGTAAATAATTTTTACTTCTGCCAGTGAAACTTGTACATCCCTTATGGGTAATTACAAATAATAAATGGAATAATACAATAATGGGATTTACAAGTTTAATGGCACCTTAGATCCCAGCATTCTCCCACTTGACATTATACATTGTAAATCAACCCATAGGAAATTAAATGAAAAATAATCAGGCACTAGAAACAAGGCCCATGGCCTCTCTGCACCACACGAACTTCTCTGTGCTCACAGGCTTGGTCAATGAATCTGTAACATTCTCTTGATTGTCTATCTTCTTCAGCTCAATCTCTCCATTTGCAATCAACTCTCGAACAAAGTGATACTGAACATCAACATGCTTAGTTCGAGCATGATACATGGGATTCTTAACCAAACAGATAGCACTCTAGTTATCACAACCAATCTGAATGTTCTTGTAATCAAAACCAATACTTGTACATATTCTCCTCAACCAAACTGCCTCCTTAGAGACATGCGTTGCAGCCATATAATCTTCTTCTATGGTGGACAAAGAAATTGTGGGCTGCCTCTTACTCATCCAACTCACTGTACCTCCAAACATAGTAAACACATAGTGACTAGTGGACCTTCGACTATCCAAGTCACCTGCCCAATCTGCATCAACAAAACCCTGTATGTCCAAAGATTTATCAGCACTATCAGTACCAAAATAAACCAAACAATGATTAGGAGTACCTACAAGATATTTAAACACCCTTTTCGCATAGTTCTAATGTTATCGACCAGGGTTAGACATAAATATGCTCAAAACTCCCACTGCTTGGGCAATATCTGGTCTAGTGCAAACCATTACATACATCAAACTCCCTACAATACTAGCATATGGCACATTAGACATATCCTCAAGATCATCCTCAGTATTTGGACACATATCTAATGAAATCTTAGTACTAATGGGTAAAGGAACTCTAACTAGGTAACAGTCCTACAAACTAAACCTCTGCAAAATAGTATTCACATACTTACTTTGTGGCAACCAAAGCTTTCTGTTAATTCTATCCCTCCTGATCCCCATTCCCAAAATATACCTTGCAGCACCAAGATACTTCATCTCAAATGCACCTGCAAGTTGGGCCTTAAGCTCATTAATCATACCCTTAGTATTGCTGAAAAACATGTCATTAACATACAAAGTAATAACCAATATAGAATCATCAACACAATAAATGTAAACACAGTGATCCTCCTCACTTCTAACAAAACCCAATTTCAAAACAAATGAGTCAAAGTTTTGATACCACATTCTGGGGGACTGTTTAAGACCATAAAGAGACCTCTTTAACCTGCAAACCCAATGTTCTTTTGCTTTTACCTCAAAACTTGTAAGCTGTTGCATATAAATTTCTTCTTCAAGATCTCCATGCAAGAACACAGTCTTAACATCTATTTGCTCAATCTCCCAATCATAAGCTGCAACAATGGATAAGAGAAATCTAATAGAAGTCAATTTGGCAATAGGAGAGAATATCTCACCAAAATCAACTCCCTCTCTCTGGGAGTAGCCCTTGGCTACCAGTCTAGCCTTGTACTTCTCCAATGACCCGTCTGCTCCACATTTCTTTTTGAATACCCACTTACAACCTATGGCCTTTCTTCCTTTGGGAAAATGAACAAGATCCCAGGTGTTACAAGAGTCTAAAGCCATCATCTCCTCCTGCATGGTTAATTGCCAAGACTCACTATCATCTGCAGAAATAGCTTCCTTGTAGGATCTAGGTTCATCATTAGTACTCAATAAAGCATATACACAATGGAAATCTGGTGGGCTATACCTGTCAACTGGAATCTATTGTCGTGTGGATCTCCTCAAGGGTGGAGTAAGAGACTCTAGTCGTTCTTCTACATGATCATTTGCACCAACTTATTATGTCACAACAAATTCATCTTCATCAGAACTACTTGAATCTTCTTCTTCTTCTTCACCCCTCAATCCATCATTCTATTCTTCCTGAGGTGCATCTTTCTACTCTAAATCAAAGTGCACCTTCTTTACCTTTTCTTCTTTCTCTTTTGGCTGCTCAGGTTCGAAAATAGCTCTAAGTTCCCTAAAAATAACATCTCTAGAAAAGATAATCTTGCGGGTTGGTGGATTCCAAAGCTTATAACTTTTGACATTATCACCATATCCAATGAATGTACACTTTTTAGATCGCTTTTCCTTAGGCACATGAACAAAATCCTCACAACCAAAAACCCTTAAATGTGAAACAAAAGGTTTCTTACCTGTCCACACTTCATAAGGTGTCGAATAAAGAGCCTTACAAGGAGATCTATTTATCAAGTAGCAAGCAGTACACACAACCTCTACCCAAAAGAATTTATTCAACTATGCATCACTAAGCATACTTCTGGCTCTTTCCATAATTGTTCGATTCATCCTTTTTGCAACACCATTTTGTTGTGGTGTATATGGAGTTATCTTTTGTCTGATTATACCTGCATGCTTGCAAAACTCATTAAATTCCTTAGAGCAATATTCCCCTCCATTGTCAGATCTTAATATTTTTATCCTTAAACCTGATTGGTTCTCTACTAAGACTTTGAATTCCTTAAACTTAGTAAAAACTTTAGATTTATGCTTCATAAAATAAATCCATGTAAATCTAGATACATCATCAATGAAGGTTACAAAATAACGAGATTTTTCGATAGATTCATTATCCACAGGTCCAAACACATCTGTATGAATAATTTCTAACTTCTCTTTTGCTCTATTACTTCTTGAAGGAAATGATTTTCTATTTTTTTTACCAAACACACAATGCTCATAGAAATCAAAAGTGCTCATTAGAATAGGAGAAACCATCCAACAAATTTTTATTCTTAATAGTTTTTAATACATTATTGCTTGTGTGGCCCAATCTGCGGTGCCACAACATACAAGTGTTTTCAGAAGCCTTAGAAACATAAGAGGCATTACAAACTGTAGTAGCTTCAAGATTAAACAATTTCCTGAATCTATTCCCTTTCACTACCACCAAGTTTCCTCTCACCAATCTACAACCATGCTTGTCAAATGTCCCATGCATTCCCAAATCATTCAACTTTGAAATTGAAATTAGATTTTTAGCTAATCCAGGAACATGCAAAACACTAGGGAGAGTTTTAATCCTCCCATCATTGAAACACAACAATACCTTTCCTTTCCTGACAATCAGATATGAAGATTTGTCACCAAGGTAGATATTACCTCCATCATATTCTTCATATGTGGAGAACCATTCCTTATGTGGGGTCATATGAAATGAGTATCCTGAGTCAACCAACCAGTGATCATTAGAAACAAGATTACATGCAAAAAGTAAAACTTCTTCACCTGCATTCGAGGACTTATCCGAAGCACTCTCCCACTGTTTCTTGGGATTTCTACACTCCTTCACATGTCCCCTTTTACTACAATTCCAACACTTAACTCTGTTCTTTTTACCAGGAGTCTTAGACCGGCCCTTGGACTTGTCCTTAGCCCCTTTCTGATCTCCTTTAGGTCCCCTTTCCTTAGACCTTCCCCTGACACTGAGAGCATCCCTTGAACTATCTGATTTCTTCTTCCTCAATTCCTATGACAGTAGCACTGAAACAAGAGCATCAAACTTTGGATCCGTAAGGTTAGCAGTGATAGAAAGGATAACATTCTCCCAAGACTTGGGTAAAGAACAAAGAAGATACATTTATGTTCCTCACTAACCTCAACATCTACTGAATCAAGCTGACTCACCAATAAATTAAAAGAATTTAAATGCTCTGCAACCAACTCACCCTCTTTCATTTTCAAAGAAAACAACTTCCTTTCTAAATAAAGTTTATTTACCATACTCTTGGCTTGGTAGATCTCACCCAATCGATTCCACAATTTGTATGCGGTCTCTTCCTTTGCGACATTCAGTAGCATAGAATCTAAAAGACACAAACATATGATTCCCCATGCCTTCTTATCCAGTCTAGCCCACTCATCTGGAGAGACATCATCGAGTTTCTTCTCTTTTTGAACAACCAACCATTGTTTTCTTTCTTCTAACAAATCTTCCATTTTTAGCTTCCACAACTCATACCCCATTCCATTGAACTTCTCAATGTCCATTCAAGAGGTTGATGCAACGGTGGATGCAACCATAATAACAACACAATATCTGCAAAACAAACACAACCAAATCTCCCACTGTAGCTACAGCTTCCACACTACCACCCAAGAGTCAAAGCTGGCCAGGCTCTGATACCAAATGTTAGAAATGAAAGCAACAATACTTCAATGAAAATTTGATTTGAATAAATTTCAGCAATCTTTTAAGTGTGCATTAACAATGGAGATTGTAATCAAAACATAAACCCTTAATACATAAATATACCAGAAGCAGAATGAAGCACATAACACAAGTGTTTAACATGGAGAAAACCCTTGCGGGTAAAAACTCCACCAAGAAAAGAGGCAAAGTTGTATTATCTTCACAAAAGGAGATTACAAATACATTCACTTCCTCTATCCTTCAACCTTCACTCCGGCAGAACCTGGGTACCTGTAAACTGTTATGCATCTCATCTACTATGTGATGGTTTATATAAAATTTACACAACCTCAAGACATTAAATGACTTCTTACAAGGCCATAACACTTGTCAAGAGTCAACAATACAACCTTGGGCGTCCATGGCCAAGAATAGGCTCTTATGGGGTCATAAATGCTGTCATACATGCATCTTACACTTGAAAAAATGTGCCCATGCAAGCTTGAATGGCTTGGGGCCAATAATATCCACTTACAACATCTTATGACATGTCATATGCTATTACAAGTGTCGTAGATTCTTATGACAACTTACAGTTGTCATAGAATCTCTTACACCTTACAACATCTATGACGTGTGTCATAACACTAAAAATAGATTATTCCTCCGCATGTGCACCCCACTTTGACCAATTACCATTTACCATAGTAAATGACATCCCATAACTACTGCCGGTAACTTCGAGACTTATCGTATAGTAATTTCATAATTATCGTGGACAGTAAATAATTTTTACTTCTACCAGTAAAACTTGTACATCCCTTATAGGTAATTACAAATAATAAATGGAATAATACAATAATGGGATTTACAAGGTTAATGGCACCTTATCCCAACATTAATGCTCCCATCTAAATCCTTTATGGCATCATGTGAAGTGGAGGCTTGCATGATTTGGTTTTCTATATTTTCTAACTATAATTTTTAGAGCCTTGGTGGAGGCTATCTATCCTATGAAAAATTGGTATGTTGATGTTAATGTAGACACCTAAAATCACCTCACGTCATTTCCATCATCACGAATCTCATCCCTTGATTATTCCTCTAAATTTAATTAAATAAATTCTATTTATTTAATTAATCATTCTAATTTTTCCAACTAATGTTAATTAATTATTTAATTAATAAACTAACATGTCTTCCAACATTAATTAAATAAATTCAACATTTATTTAATTAGGTTTGACATCATCCCCATTTCAAAAATTAAATAAATACAACCTATTTATTTAATTTCTATTGTCCCCCTCCAATAATTAGTTGACAAAAATAATTAGTTAACTAACTAATCATTTGCACAATCCAAATCATGATTTGTCAAGGAAACTTATACATGGCTTTAGAAATCTACTTTTTGGATCCTCACCCTCCATTTTCTCTACGGAAATATTATCCCTTTAAATCCCTTGGATCATGGGCCTCTTCTTGTGCACCAATCACAAGGTGCTATTTGGAGGCTTCCAATGCATCCAATCCTCTCAAGTATCCCTAGTTGTAGACACCTAAAATTGTCCATGTCTTACAACATCACTTTGTTGATACATTATTTGAGACATTTTATGGCATTTTGTCCTAGGTCCCTTTCATGATCCCTCCATCACCTAATTAGTTAAATAAATCATATTTACTTAACTAATCTCATCCTAATCCCATTTTAATCCCATTTGTCCCACTAGCCAATTAATTAATAAATATTATTTATTTAATTAATTTCCCAACTTTCCTCTAATTTAAATAAATAAAATATTTATTTAAATTAGACCTCTCCTATTTTCCAACTAATTTAAATAAAATATTATTTAAATTAGGTTAGCCCTATTCTTATCCGCACACTTGTCACATGACTACAACTCCTTGTGCCATTTAATCTCAACCGTCCACATTGCTCATTTGACCTTTCAATCTTAGCCATCAATTCAAATCACTCATCTCCTATAAATCAAGCATCACCCAAGCCATTTGGGGGATCCATTTTCAAGTAACGTTATGTTGTTGAAATTATTCTAAATCCTCTCTTCATTCATCTTCCATCTATTGTTATGCTGTAGATTTGAGCAATCAACATTCATCCAAGAACCACACTATTTGATATTTTGCATCCTATGCAAAATGGAGAAGAGCAATGGAGGAGAGCCAAGCTTAGCATAGAGATTTAGATTTAGTTGCTTTATCCTTTGAATTTCTATGTTTATCTTGTATTCCATTGTTGAGTTAGGGTTTTATGATTGATGAACTAGTGATTTATCCCTAATTTTCCCTAACTTACATTGGTGAACTCGACGTGAATCTAACATTTTTTGTCAAGTTTGGGAAATCAACTTTTTTAGGTGATCTCCTAGGCCAAAACATACCTCATCATTACGTTTGGGAGGCCTTGTAGGTGAAAAATGACATAAAATTTGCTATATTTTGCTCACAAATTTTTTTTTGCAAATTTTTGAATTTTTTTTAATTTACTAGTCCATACAGTACAAATCCGTACCGTATGGACTAGTCGTACCAGGTTTTGATCGTAGGGTTAAATTTTTTTCATTGCAAATTTTGGTCCCTAGTTTGAATTTCATCTGTCTACAATTTTTTTTGTTGTGTTAATAGGGTTGGATTTGTTGATCACATTATTCTATTGCCACTTTGAACCCTAATATTCTGCCACCACCCATATTCTTTTGTTGCCACTGCCTAGACACCTGTCACTGCCATAAATGCATCCCACCACCTCTACTACAAACCCTAGCCTCCCTGCTCGACCACCTATCCTTCCCTTCCATTGCCATTCCTAACTCCAAACTCCCACCCAGTCACGTTGACCACAACATCCCTTTAAACCTGTCACCACCTTATACCTCCCGGTCACCACCTCTCCTATCACGACCGCTAACAGTCACCATTCCTAAACTCTGTGTCCACCAAAAGTCACCATTCCTAAACTCTGTGTCCACCAACAGTCACCATTCCTAAACTCTCCATCTACCAGTCACCATCCCTCAAACCCTAACCGCCATTCAAAATTTGATTCACGCTTAAAACAGTGGTCAGCACAATCAGTGGGTGCTTCTATCAGAGTGATCCCACAATAGTGGGTTACAATTACATTGAGGAAGAAAAATTGCATGTGCATAGAATTTTTTTTTGGAGGGGTACGCTTGAATAGGGGTGTTCATTAGAACCCAAAAATGGCTTCGCTCGAACCACTCGTTCAAGTGAACCCACTTTCCGTTTGCCAATTTTATTTTGATAAAATAATGGATTCGAACTAACCCCCCTTAATGATATTTCATTTTTTAATGTTATTTTTATAGGGTTCTAATGAAGGGGGGTTCATTCAAACCCCCTTTCATTTGAATGGGTCTCTAGGGGTTCATTCGAACCCCATTTCATTCGAACCCCCTTATTTTGTTCTTGCCCCCCTCCAGCTGCAATTTTATGCAAATTTTTGGGTTTCGAGGCTCAGGTTGAAGATCAAAATGGAATCAACTTGACAAACCCAACTGTAGGATTATAGTCCTCGAAATGAGCTCTCTATCAAGTATAATTTTAATATATTTTGGTTTTATTATACATTTTTTTTAGTTTAATTAAACATAGGTTTTTCATCGAAAATTAAGCTCTTTGTTTTGCACATGTGGAAAAATAGTATATTATCGAAAAAAATTCTGAAAAATATCTATTCTCTTGGTATTCATGTCCTTGATCCAACAAAAAGAAAAAATTGATTTCCAATACATACAAAAAAAGTATGCGCTTTATAGTACACACATGTCTAAATTATAATTGGTTTGACTTCAAAACATAATTAAAAAAAATATATTCAATAAAACATTATGAAACCAAATGCATCCTCTAGATATTGTAGTTACAAATATAAATTCGAAAAAATTAGAATTTTATCCCTCATAGAAAAAAAGTTATGTGCTTTATAGTACACACCACTCTTTAAAAATGGTGTTTACTATTAAAAACTAGTTATCGAAGGAGATGGAAAAAGAAATACAATTTGATTCCAAAAAATTTAAAAAAAAACATATTTAGAATCTACAAACAAAATGTCACAAATCACTAGTTTACATCATCTTCAAATTCCTCATGGTTTAACAGCTATAGGTGTCCAAAAGTGAATATTTTTTTCAAAATGTTCATTTTGATGTCAAGTTTGGGCAAAAAGTGTAACCCACTATTGTGGGATCGCCCATTAGCATGTGGTCACATCAGTGACCGGGGGAGGAGGGGCCATCGAGTCCCTTTTTCTATTTCTTTTTTCAATCTGTTTAGCCCTTGGTCACATGGGTGACCAGGGACCTTAACACCAAACTGCCAACCTAAACCACTGGAGTTAACTATTATCACTAACTATGACATGTGACCAAATCCAATGCTAACTACCTATAGTTAAGACTTAACCACTAGACTTGACTCTCTTCCTCCTAGGGGCACTTTTTTTCTTTTGGCTATAACTTCCTCATATGGGGTCAAAATTTCATGAAACAAGTGGCATCAGAGAGCTGGTTCACCCAACTTTGCTATGGCGAAGGTCGTTTCAGGTAATTTCATTACTTTTATTAGGTAATTTCTAATCAAATTCAACCTTAATTGTGAACTTCAAATGCATATAACTTGAGCAAATTCCATCTATTTTTTACGATTTTTTTTTTCAAACAACATAGAATTTTGTCTAGATTCTGCTCATGTCATTTATTTTTCTGACACTATTCATATAAATCAAAATTTTATTAGATTCCTCATTTTTCACCTAACACATTAGTTTTCAAGTCTTCTTGTCTTCTTTTCATTTTGGTGGCTTCTAGGTAAACATAAGGTGTTGTACAACATCAGTTTCAACAGTAGATCTAAAGAAATTTACTAGGTGCATTCAATCGATCTCTTCTCTTTCATTTCATCATAAACTTGTTTGCATTCACATTTGGATTTGGGCTCTAAAAAAAACTATTGTTTGCAATCACACATTGGAATTGTGATGAAGAGCAGGGGATGGTTTCACTGTTCTTAGGACTGTTGTCTTGACTGGAGCAGCATGATTTAGGCTGTCTTCTTACTCTCATACCCATTACAAGGCTTGGAAAGGTAACTCAACATGAGACAAATGCATGGGATGCTTACTAAAACCTTCAAGGCAATTGAAATATACTTGAAAATGATGAATTATCACCATTCAAAGACAGATCAAAAGGATCCTTAAACCCACTAAATTGACTGTCACAAAATGGCAAGTTGTGTCTTCAATGAACATGGTTGCTAAAATATGAAATATGCATAAATGGAGGGCCGATGGGCTAACTAATTGACTGATCTGCAACTACACCTTATACTATCTTAATATGATCAATAGACTCTTATGAGACTCAACAAGAAACTAGGCAACTCACTTTTCCTATCATTCCTTCACAATTAGCCTTAACTCCTTGTAGCCCTGTCAATGAAGTTTTTGAGAGATAACTTGCAGAAAACCTAACAAACCCATGAACATATTAGTTTTCTAGATACCCATTAAGGGATTACATAACACATCTAACATGCAAGGTATGTTGTTTTGGAGCATCTGCCCTAAAAAGTGACTGTACCTATTGTCCTAGAGGGCAATTAGCCCTATTTTGCAAAGGATGTACAATGAATACTTCACCCAAGATTGAAAAACCACTTTTACAAGATTTCACACATCACAAATAGACTATTTTTGTAGGTTTTGCCATTTGTATACATGGGTTTCTTATCAAACCAATACCCACCTATGCTACCTAGCCTTCTTTGCCCAATACATGAAGATATTAGGCCTTAATGGTTTCAAACACTATTCTTTTGCAATCCCCTACTCCTACAAGATAAAAAATAAGTAGATACAATCTTATTAAGCCCATTTCACCCAATTTTGGACTTTGACACAGGTGAAATTGGTTAGAAATCCATCAATTTGACAAAAACCCTCAAAACTAGGGTATGGAACCAAAAATAAAAAATGTGACTGTAAAATGCTTTCAGATCTATAAGATTCCTTCTAATTTGACTCATATGAAAGGTAACACCATTTTCTACATGATTCCAAACATTTTTGTCCTTGACAGTGTAGTACGACTGTGTATGGACGTGAGAAATAGTAAAAAATAGTAAAATGCAGCAACAAGGTAAAATTCTATAATTTCTCTCTTCAAACTTACATATCTGCCTTCTCTTTGCAAGAATCCTCTCTTATATCATGCATAGAATAAACATTTAATGAATATCCATGTTCTCTCTATCCCCATCATGGGAAAGCCACCAATAAAAGAAAAAAAAACTAACTGTTTACCATAAAAGGATGACTGTCCACAAATAAACTGTCCTATTTTTTAGGGAAACTAAAGACTCCACTACAAAAATGCCTTTTCTTAAACCACCACTACATGATCAAGGCTTTATTACATTATTTTAAAAACCAACATTACTTAGTCTCACATTAATGAGACCACACAAATTGAAAATTCAAAACTTAGACTTGAAAATAGCCTAGGTACCCTGCACCAAATTGGGCTTAAAATACACTTGTGTCTTCATTCACACATTTGGATTTGGGCTCTAAAATAAACTATTGTTTGCAATCACACATTGGAACTGGGCTTAAAATACACTTGTGTCTTCAATCACACATTTGGATTTGGGTCTAAAAAGAACTTGTGATTTCAATTGTTTGGTGGATTTGAGTGTGATTGAAGGTGTGTATGCTCTTCTCATGCACTTCATGTGATCTTGAGAATCAAAAACACCTTTCATCCATTTACTTTCACAACACACATTTCAATTTCTAAGGGGAAAATAAACATTGCGAGTGTGAATCTAGTGTGTGTGTATGCTCTCTCCTCACACTGCAAGGTGATCTTGGAGATCAAAAGCACCCACTCAATTTGATTTTGTCACCCTTTCTAGGATGTCTACTTGGAGACACACCACTCCAAGGGATGATCTCAACTCTAGCATTTTCAGCAGAGTCTAAAAAGCAAAGAGTGAATCGAAAGACACCCTCTTGGAAGTTGAAATCTTGTCATTCAGGCTAAGCCCCCAAGAACTTTATACCTTAGGGAAGTGAAGGTGAAGGGTGGGTTACCCTTTTCTCCCGACTGTGTGGCATTATTTCACTTTTATTTCATGGAATTGGGCCCCCCATACCTTGAATATATTAGGGACATCCTTAGTAAAACTTGTGCATCCTAGATTAAGACCTATTGGCCCCACCCACTTGACTAATATTAGGATTGTTGATGTGTCTTCAAGTGTTTTCATAATAACAACAATCTAAATTTCAAAGTCAAATTTGATATTATGTCTTGTGTGAGTGATTCATGCATGTACATGTGAAATCTATTGTTTGCAAATTGCCAAGGTCAAGTTGTCAACACCAACACATCATCCTAAACATCCTTGTCATCACATTCATTCTAAGCCAAGTCATCCTAATCAAGACCCTAACCATCCTCATCATTCACCTCATTAATCCTAATCATCCTACTTGTCATATCCACATCATCATAATCATTATCTACCTCCATCCATTTCAAGAGTCTACTCATGTCTTTCTCCCTCTCCTATCCTCCCAAGGGGGCATCATTCCACATAAATATCATCTAATCACCTTCTTCCTAGTCACTCATCAAATCCTAGTCATTCATATATCAATCTCATAATCCCCATCATCCAAGTCATCCACCAAATTATCCAATCACATGATTCTCAACAATCCTTATCACCCTTCTTAGCCACCTCATCCCTAATCATTTTAAGTCTTCCTCAAAATTTAATCAATTCCACTTCCAATCAATTTCATCAATCATATTATCCTAATCATATCATAATCTTTCCACATCATCATCCCAGTTTTAATTATCACTTGTCAAAATGGTGGTAATCATTAACAAGCCTAAGTCAAGTCCAAGACCCAAACTCATACTTCGATGGGACCCTCCTCCTAGCTCCAATGATCATGAGAACCTTGTAGATTATGATGCACATCTTGAGGAACAAGCTGAAATACAAAGACTTAAACATATTTGCAACTCCATGCCAACACTAGAGAAAATGATCCTAGCACCACAACTACAAGACATCACCCAAACACTTCACCAAATGCCACAACCCCTAGACCAACAAACCATACAATGACCATAATTCATCATCCAACAACTTCAACAAAACCAATCATCTCAAATACAACTATTCCTAGCCCAAGCCCAACAATTCATAGCCATCTACCAATCCCAAATTCAACCAATGCAACATCAACATCAACAAATTCCACCTCAATCCCAAATCTATTCACAAGATTATCCAAGTCACCCTTTGCAACAAGATAAAGTACCTTTAAGTCCTCATTCTACCTTTGACAAGGGAAAAACCACTCTAGCTTATACATCCTATAAGTACCTTCCATAATATAATCCTTTATCAACTCCATGTGCTAAATTCAAATCATACAAAAGCAAATCCAAATCCACCCATCCAATGTCAATCCCATCTAGCACAAGCAATCCTAGTACCAATCCATCTAATCCCTTTAACCCTTCATCCAATCAAAATCAAAATCCTAAGCCTACAACATCTTCCACCCCTTTTATCCCTCCTCCATGGGATCTATCCACTCTTAATCCTAATCCTACTCATAATCCTACACTATCCACCATTATTATCCATCCATTATATTGTTCATCCACCCATACACTTATGAAGGATGTGATCCATTGGCTATTAGCAAGGAATCAACTATGTCACCAAACACCTATCCTTGAGCCTATCAAAGAGTCTTCCAATACCATGTCTAGTCCTTCAACTACATCATGTCATCCACAAACCATCGGGTCTATTGAAGAATTTCCCACCATGAGTACAAGTCAAGAACCTGTCAAGTCTCTCAAGGAGTCTCCCACTTCCATTTCCATTAAAGAAAAAGAGTTATGTCAAGAGTCTAATCCTAAGCATGTGGAACCATTAGCCCCTCATCCAAATCAAGATCAAAGAACTCCTATATGATAAAGCTCCCTATTACCATTTTTCACTTATAGCTCAAATTGGTAGAGCTGGTGCAACAAATTCATTTTTAGAGTGAAGGTTAACATTCTTCTGTTATAAGTTATTGGCATAGTTGTTCATGTTTCAGTGATATTGCATTTCAGTTGTTCAAGAAAAGAAAATATTTCAGATCATTCATTGCATTATAGAACATTCACAAGAGAGATAAGTATTTCATTCACTACAATGATTATTCGTTTACAAATTGAGATAAATAAAAGGATAAACATTGCATTGAAAGAAATAATGATAGATCAAATGTCCCACACAAGCCATGGGAATAGCTGAACAAATGCAAATATAGGAAAAATGCTATGCATCTAAAGACAAGGGAGAGAAAGTCATAGCCATCATTGCCTTGTAAAGTCTTCAATCTCTAAGGTTGCCATCCTATTCCTGCTCCTAATATTCGATAAGAACCTGCAAAAATTTGGGAAAGGTCTTGTTAGAGTTCCGGTTATGAGATCTCTATGTCCTATTAGAAGAGGCATAACACATTGCCTATAATGCACTGATCAAATGAACATCATTTGCGTGCAAGAGGAACTAAAAAGGAAATAATCATTGAACTTTATTGTTTTTATCTAATCTATTTATTTTATGTGCAGGTATAGGATAAGTCAAGTAGCTAATTGAAGACATATCAGCATGTGGTGTCAAGTGGGCTCCCTAAGGGTTGAGCCCAACATGCTTCCCCCCTTAATCTAGAAGGGGATGGAATGGAAAAGAGAGATCATTATTCATATTGTTTAAATTGAATGACAAACTGAAGGAGTAGAAAGCAATCAGATGCATTGGTTTCTAGTTCAAAACACACCCATGATTGTAGTTCAAGAAATGAAATGAAACCATCAGCATGAACTGAACTCATCTAAGACAACATTTAATGTCTAAAAATAGCTGTCATCATTGCTTCAACTACCGGTGAAGAAATGGAATTAACAGGTATGTATCTTTTATGGTATTTGTGTGCAACAAAGGCATTAAGAACATCAAGTACATTTCCATCATTTGAATGTCAAATATTTGCCAATGGATAACATCTTTTAGATATTTATGATTGCTTTAACCACATCATAGAATTATAAATAAATATCATATATATGCATGGTGGAGCAAACTGAACAGTGCATAAGAACAGCCAAAATGATATAACTGCACGAGTTTCATAGTACATATTTCCTTTGACCATCAAATTGGAAGTATCAGATTGATTTGAGGAGATTCCATCATAGTAAGAGTGCTTTCAATGTATAAAATGACAAGTTGAATAGCAAATGAAACATCACATGTAAGAGATAAATGGAGAAACAACACATATAGTTCATTTGTGTATAGACTATTACAAAGATTATGTCATCACGAAGATAAGCAGTTATGGCTAAATGTTGTGAAATCACAGATGCAACCATTGACCAATATGATGTTGTTACTAATAGTGATAATCAGATCTGATTCAACAAAGAGTTACAGCCATATCCATCATGGGTTGAGCAAGTATATACCAGATAACAGATCAGAATGATGCCTTTGCTAGAGTTTAAATATGCTATTGTGTCATGCATAGTATACATCCTGTTTTGAGATAGCAAGGTAGGAAGATGGAACATGTTTATGCCTTTATGACATCATGATAAGCCATAGTGACAGAAATGTTCAAGTGTCCATGACCATCTACATGACATGAGGAGTTTCTATGGGACAACCAAGTATCAGATGAGTGCAATAAACATACAGTGAGTTCAACTAATAGTAACCCATGCCATAAAGATACAAATTGTATACAATGTATGGGTAGCCATAATGATACAATTGCAAGATATACATAGGATGCATTGCCCAAGCCAAGTGAAGTAAAAGAGTAAATGCTATTTCAAAATGATGGAACTAGAATATACCAAATATACTAGATACAACATGTGTATAATAACTGTAATGGATGCACAAGAATGGGACAACATCTACAATGATAATGGAAGAAACATAGAACAATATATATTACTTGATACATCCCATCATGGAAAAAGGGTATCTACAAAAGAAGTTAATGTTATGAATTGCATATACAGTAAACTAGACTGCCAAATGCTGAGTGTCATACTTGTCAGATGGAGCACAAACATGTATGAGTGTATGGGTTAGAGCATCAAAATTTATCTTATCATTGCAAAAGGTGCAGTCTAAATATGGGACGCATTTCATGCCTTCAAGTGTTCTAAAGTATCTTTCCTCACGACTGAGCCAATACATCATGAGGTTTTGTTGCAAGAAACCATTCAAGGAATGAAATGAGGAGCTACAATATAGCCGTGGCCAGTGAAAGAGTACCCACTTGAGGGGTTTTAACAAATGATGCAGATACAGAAACGAAGTATTTCAAGCATGTAATACTCAGAAAGACAAGATAAGCCATGGCCACACAGAGGCAAACCCTCAGAAAGGGGAAGGTCGATACATTTCAAAATATAGAAGCATCACATACAGAAAACGAAATGTATTTTCCACAGAACGTTATTACATGGGGTTTCATTCATGCTGAAGATTTGAACCAGTAGAAGGTGTAAATATTGCACTAGAGATTGTTATTATGCTGAGCCGTGGTCAAATATGCATTCTTTCCTTAAGAGTTCAAAAACCCATTTCAGTTTATATCGAGTAAGTTTAGCTACAGGATAAAGGGCATATGGCCGCTAGTTTTAAACCAGAAAAGTTAGATAATGCCATGGATATGATGAATCAACTAGGAGATTTATCTAAAGTTTGAACTCATAAAAGACTCACCTTGCTAAGTATTCACAGTCGAGGTTTCTTCTTCTTTTATCTCATTTTGTTTTGCTCCAAGTAAAGCTCATAGTTGCAGTGAATGGCGGCCAAGACACCAAGGAAGAACGGAGTAACAGTGACATGTATAGCAAAAAAAATACAAATATACAGAGAGAAATGAAATGTGTCATAATTTATGCAGAGGTCGCGGCTGTTGAAGCCATTTTTATTTGAAGAAATGAAAGAAATCGAAGAATAAGAATCATATTTGCATCAAAAAAACTTTTTACCTTTGAAATTTGCAAGAAGTCCATGTAGGTTGTGCTCAGGAGCACTTGAAGGCCAAAGTTTTTCAAGATGAAACCCTAGGGTTTCATGGCGACTACAGAACCCCAATTACACAAAATGCAAAATGAAAATGATGCAAAAAAGTAGGGTCAAAGATGTGTTTTATCATTAGGGTTTCTGGAAGCCCTAACCCAAATGATGCATTTTGTCACATTCATTTCTTTTTTTGAGGTATAAATTAATACCTTGTTGGTGTTAAGTTTATGTTGCACAATGCCTAAGTTCCATGACTTAGGGTGAGGTTGAGCCTCAATGGTTCCCTCAAAACATTTGATGCCTCAAAAAAATTCTTGGTCACCTTGAGAATATGCTATGTGCCTTAGACCCTATGGATATGGAGCTCATGCCCTTGGTATAGTCTACAAACCTTTCTTTTCGAATAGGAGACAAGTCCTATGCCTCATGTGCCCTTAGGAGATTGACAGGTCACATGGAGCTAAGCCCACCAGGCTTTTATTTTGCAAATAATATGTAATGAACTTGATATTTTTATAAATTTTTATAAGAAAAATCAACATTGTAAAATCCTTGTAAGGTTTTATTTCCTTTAATCAAAGCAAATTAGAAAACTGCAACCATGTAAAGTTTGTTTTAAAGCAGTAATCTATAAATTGCTTTAAAACTAAAACTATTTTATGCAGTTAAATCAAAGTAAAGAAGATAGGATCTTCTTTTGTTTTTTGCTTTCTTTTGGGTGAGTTGGGAAAATGAGGACAAAATAAGAGCCTTTATGGGTCGGAGAGGGTCTGATTTTAAAGTAGATTTGGTGGGGCCACCTAAAGGAACACTTTGGCATTTTGCTTTGACAGTTTGAAGACATTTTGAAAGCTTTACTTTGGGCTTTTCTGAGGAGCTCGAAAATGGACTTGAATGTCTATTATTAGAATCTTTTTTCCATCTTTCTTTTTGGGAGATTTTTTCACAAGATATATGGCAGAGATATACTTCTTTTTTACCAGTTCCAGTTGCAGTTTCGCAGAATAGAGTAGAGATCAGAGTTTAGGATACTAGAGTCTTCTTCTCACACTGAGAGTGTTGTATTCCAGTCTATGTACTCATTATTCCTTTAGTTATAGAGCAGCATTTTTCCTTCACTTTTGCCCTCTATTTTTCCAAGATTGATTTGGTATTGCACTGTGATAAGTATTTATCCTCTATTTTGTCTTGATTTTGTGATAGATATGTAAATATTTTGCTTCGTTTAGGTTACATGTGTTTTGGTTAAACCTTCATGCAAAATATTTATGAATTAGGTAGAATTAAGTGTTGTGAAGATTAAAGTTCTATGGTATGATTGAGAGTAAGATCTGATAGGAGTTTAGTGTTGGTGCATCACCTTAGAAATTCTTTCCAGTCATTTATTTCAGTATACCTTTCTCATCCCTTTTCTCAAACAAGTCATTAGATTAGGAGAAATCATAAGGAGAACCAACTCACTCTGGAGATTCACTCTCGCTATAGGAAACCCACATCCTGATAGTGCTTGCATGTGTCAACAAATAGCTAAGTCTTTCGTAAGCTTAGCATAGGGTGCATATCTGACTGATAACAATTTTTGGCATGCTCAGTGGGACTTTGAAAGTAATTTTAGAGAAGTTTTATACCCTCGTAGCTGTTGTTCTGGGATATGCAGCAACATTCTAGCCTTTGGAGGCTTTTACAATATACCTAGTAACTCATTTTTTCTGGTCTTGCATGTAGATTAGTATTACCAGCTTATGAAAACTAGATCTAGTTCTGATCCATTCAAATATTTATAGCTATCTCCGCCAAGAAGAAGAGGTAGATCAATAAGCAGAATAGCTGAATCAGCGAGAAGATAAAAATCAACATGAAGAAGCAGAAGTCTGGTGCTGATAGTTCAAATACCCATAATGGCTAGGCAGTATGCATTTGCCCCCTTTAACAGAGGTAGCCCACTGCAACTTGCTCAGCGTGATGATATTCCAGTTGCAGCCCTTAAAGGACTACCATATTTCACTAGAGAAGACCATACTACAACTGGTGAGCACATTCAGGATGTGGCACTCATTGTTTCATACACAATGTCACCCAAGAAAATGTGGCAATAAGACTCTTGGCTAAATCATTGAAAGGTAAAGCATTACAATGGTTTAGAGGACTTGCAGAAAATTCAATAACGTTGTGGGATCTACTGGGAGATGGATTGTACAAGCACTTTGAAGACAAATCCAATCATCTCTCATTGCTGGAGCAGTTGAGCACCATCAAAAGGGCACCCCATGAACACATGGCAGATTTCAATTACCAATTTTAGAGAACCTGGGATAGAATCTCTGCAATGGTAAAACCCCTGCCAAGGCATGCATTTTTGTTTTATCTTAGAGCTTTGAACAATAAAATTTCTGTAATGATCTAGTCTATGGGAGGACTACCCTTCCTGATTCTTTTGAGATTGTTGTTAGAGCAGAAAACTACCTAATTCAAGCAGGCAAGATAGCCCCAAGGCCTCCCTTACCCATTTTCCTAGAAATCCAACCATCTGTGCCAATAGCAATGCCTCCTTTGGCTGCTATACCACCTATTTTAGCAATAACCCATCAACCTGCAGCCCAAGAAAACCATACCCCAGCTCACCTCCAAGAAATCCTAGAGTTGAAAGAGATGATTCAGTCCATGGGCAAGACCTTTGGCAATGAATTTGTTAATATTAAAAAGTAGATTGGTTAAGAACCTAAGCCTTACCAAGCCCCATATTAGCCCAATCAGCAATATAAGCAACCTTTCCAAGCTGATCCTCAGGGTCAAAGAAGAAATTACAACCCTCGACCCTTCCAATCTTACAAACCGAATGCTACCAACACCTCTAAGGAACTTGTGCCCACTTAGAACAACTTAGCTCAAGATCTAGTGACTAGTGTTATTCATGTCACCAACCCCATAATCAAGTTGCATGCACAAATGGTGTAAGAAATCAGGCACTTATGGTGCAGAATAGTTATGCAAGTTCGGAAGGTGTCTCTGGTGAAGTTTCAGCTCAGCAAAATAATGCTGATGTGGCCTTAATGAACTGGCAATATAGTGATTTTTGCAGTATAAATTACCCACAAGGGTTGAATCAACAAAATAGACCTATTTCATCCAACACAAGGTCAAAGAAGAAGGCTACAGATCTTAATCAACAAGCTGCAGTGGTACAACAACAGCCTGCGAGAGATAAAATTTAGACTTTTCTGTCACAAGATGCTCCTGTATCACAACAAAAAAGTGAAAATTCTACAAAGGGATCAAACTATACCAAGAAAATATTAGTCTAGAGTTCAATCACAGCCTTCACAAAAGTAGAGTGATGCTGCTGCTGCGAGAGGACAGCAGAAGGTAAATCCTATTTCTTTCAACATAGTAGATCATCTTTGAAAGCTATAGTGAGTATGTCAGTCATGGATGCAATGCGCATTCCTGGCCAAAAGAATCTGCTACAAGAGGCATTGGTTGAACTTTTAATTTCTGAGTGTTCTAATCAAGGGAAGGCCAAAGTTGTACTTGCCAACAGTTCAAAAATCAAGAGTGGACAACCAACAAACGAGGTAAAACCTCCTCCTTTCTACCTAAGTCTGATTATTGGTGACAAGCTTGTTCATAACTGCATGATAGATTATGGAGAAAGCAGTTCTGTCATGCCCAAGAGTCTAGCTGATTCATTAGGATTGGTTTATGAGCCCCTTGCAAAAGGAGTAGTCCAGCTAGACGGGTCTGCACTTAGCACTACAGGAATAATTAGAAATCTACCACTTACACTACATGCTTGTCTTAATTTTGCAATCCATCAGGACATTTACATCATTGATCTGTTGCTTAGCTTTGCATTATGTCTTTCTAGGGAGTTTATTGCCAAATTGGGTAGGTTTTTATCTTCTGATTGGTCCCATTTGTTTTTTAGAACAAGGTATGGTACGAAAGTAACCATACAATCTAAACCACTTGCAAAGGATCATGTTGAGCCCTATGTTCCCAGCCCAATAAACGCTAACCTCTACATCACCCATGGGTAGTAGGATGAACCCATGAACCCAGATCCCAATGCACCTATAGAAGACATAAATTTAGATGATTGAGTAGATGAAGATCATGAAAGTGACCCTTTCTGTCACATGGATGAGGTAGGATTAGACATTTATATGATACAGGAACTTGATGCAGTGATTCTTAATCTAATTAAGGACCAAAGTCAGTCAGAACAACAAGAAGATCAACTTTGGAAGCTGTACTTTGATGTATCTAGGACCAAAATTGGTGCTGGTAGAGGGAATATGTTGATTTCACTTGAAGGAGACAAGTACTATGCAGCATTGAGGTTCACTTTCAACTGCACAAGCAATGTAGCTGAGTATGAGGCCCTGATTCACGATTTAGAGTGGGCCCGTAAAAGAGGTATCAAATCTATCCAAGTTTATGGTGATTCTGAATTGATTGTTAATCAGGTTAGGAATCTGAATGCTACTAAGAATGACCTTCTCAAAAAGTATAAACATAGGGTGTGGGATTCAATTGAATTTTTTGATGCATTTAATCTATTTTCAATTCCCAGAAACCAAAATAAGTATGTAGATAAGCTTGCAGCTTCAGGATCTCAATTTGAGATACCTGATCAGATTCATAACCTTGAAGTACAACCATATGTCAAAGAAGTTGTCAAACCTTCTGTACCTAACAATAGTGTTTCCTGGCAAGTATTTGACAGTGATGAATATATATTAAGTTTTTTGAGTGCAGAAGCTGAATTTGTAGTTGATAATCAGCATAAATACTAGCAGTAATTTGAAGATCAGATTGTACAATTGAAATCTAACAAGCTGTCCAAAGGACTGGTGATACTAGAATCAATATTTAATTCAAATAATCAGTTTAAAAAGGACAAGTGGAACATGACGGTGAAACAAGAGCACTATAAGGCAATGAAGATATTCAAGGATAAACTGTTGAAACTCAGAAAGGTATGTACTAAAGAAAAGTAGTTGTCTTTTGTTTAGTTATGTCAAGAATTTTCTGATGTTTTTGCATGGGAGTATAAATACTTAAGGGGGTTTGATCCTAGTTTAGCCCAACATACCATTGAATTAGAGCCTAATGCCAAACCTGTTAGGCAAAAATAAAGACCCCTGAATCCAAAACTTGAGCATTTAATGAAAGTTGTGTTAAACAAACTGATTGAGAATAGTATCATATTACCAATAAAACATACATCCTGGGTTTCCAACTTGGTCCCAGTTAGAAAGAAGAATGGAGAAATCTGACTTTGTGTCAATTTCCATGATCTAAATTAGGCCTCATTAAAAGACCACTACCCTCTTCCTTCCATGGAACAAATATTGCAAACTATTTATGGTTCTGATAGATATTCCTTGTTAGATGGTTACTTGGGTTACAACTAGATTCTGGTCAAGGAGGAAGACCAGTATAAAACTGCATTCATAACTAAGTGGTGTACCATGACATATAGAAAGATGCCATTCGGGTTGTCTAATGTAGGGGCAACCTTCCAGAGGGCGATGTAAATGACCTTCCATGGCCTTATGAACAGAATAGTGCTGGTGTATTTAGATGACATAACAATTTTTTCCAAAGATTCTAATGATCACTTTGACCAATTGAAGCAGATTTTTTAGAGGTGCAAAGAGTTTGGAGTTTCATTGAACCCAAATAAGTGCATATTTTTAGTTCATGAAGGTAAACTTCTTGGCCATATTGTTTCAAAATAAGGTATTTCTATTGACCCTGAAAGAGTTTCAACTATTCTAGATTTACCGTTGCTTGCACATAAGAATGGCTTGCAGAGATTTCTTGGTAGAATTAATTTCATGAGGAGATTTATTCCAAACATTACAGCTATGTTACAACCCCTCACTGCCATGCTAAAGAAGAACATGCCATTCAGCTGGACTAAGGAAGGAAAAGGAAGCTTCAAGTAGATCAAGGAAGCTCTCGCTGCTGCCCCTACCCTCATTAATCCTAATTATGAGAGGGATTTTATTTTATATGCTTTTGGAGGTACTAACACCATTTCAGCAATGTTATGTCAGTAAAATGATGATAGTTTGGAGCAGCCAGTGGCATTTTTCAGTTAGGTACTGCATGACTACGAGGTAAAGTATTCTTTTATTGAGAAGCATGTTTTTGCTATTGTTAGAAGCCTCAAGAAATTTAGACACATGCTGTCCAATAACAAAATTTATTTAATGGTTGCTCACCCTACTATTAAGAGTTTTTTACTTAACATAGATACAGACGATAAGAGGGCTGGTTGGATAACCAAGGTTATGGAGTTTGATGTTGATATCAAGGTAACTAAGCTTATTAGGGGCAAGGGCTTGTGTGAGCAACTTGCTGAAAGTGAAGAGTACAGTCAATAACTTGAAGAGAACACAGAAATAATACTAAATAATAGTGTACTAGCTGTTGTACCAGCCACTATACTAGCTCCTACAAACAGCTGGGTGTAGTAGATGATGCATTATCTGCAGATTGGTCAATGCCTCGAAGGTTTGGATAGGGCAGGAAGAAGGTATTTCAGGTTACAAGCTACTCCTTATGCTATCATTAATGGTATTTTATATAGGAGACATTTTAATGGTGTATTTCTAAGATGTATTGGATTAGATCAAGTTGATAAATTGTTAGAGGAGTTTCATAATGGACCTTCAGGAGGTCACTTTGCAGCTAGGACAACTACCTTAAAGATTATGCAAGCTGGTTATTACTGGCCTAACTTGTTTAAAGATGATTTTGCTTGGGTGAGAAGATGTGAGAAGTGTTCATTATTTCCAGGTAAGCAAAGGCTTGCAACCTTACCTTTGCATCTTATTAAAGTTGAACAACCATTTGTAAAGTGGGGTCTAGATTTCATAGGACCAATAAACCCACCTTCAAGTGCATGGCACAAGTGGATCTTGACTACCACAGACTATTTCACCAAGTGGACTGAGGCTATTGCTTTAAAAGAAGCAAATAAATATGTTGTTTTAAGTTTCTATCAAGATCTGGTATCAAGATTCAGTACACTAGATTCAATTATATCTGACAATGGTTTGACTTTTATTGGATTGAGAATTTCAGATTGGTCTATCAAAAATAACATCTTTTTGAATACTTCTTCTAACTATTACCCACAGGGTAATGGGCAGGCCGAATCCACCAACAAGAATCTAATAAGGATCATCAAGAAGATTGTTGAAGACAACCAGAGAACATGGCATGAGAAGTTGAAGTTAGCTCTTTGGGCTGATAGAATTACACCCAAGAGAGCTATTGGTTGTTCTCCATATGTACTTACTTATGGTAAGGAGGCTAGATTGCCTATTTCAGTTGAATTACCAACTTTGACTTTCATCAAAGAACTTGAGATGCTAGAGGAACAACCTTTAGTAGTCAGGCTAGCTCAACTTATGGAACTAGAAGAGATCAGGAAAGAAGCCTTGAGGATGCTTGATATACATCAAGCTCAAATGAAGAATGCTTTTGATAAAAGGGCAAGACCAAGAAGCTTCATTGTCGGTGATTTGGTTTTCAAATGGAATGAACTGAGAAGTAGACCTAGAAAGCATTCCATGTTCGAGGCAATTTGGGATGGGCCTTATGTAATCATAGAGTACAAAGAAAATAATGCATTTCAGTTGTCCAAGTTAAGTAGAGAGGTACTGTCTATCCCAGTTAATGGGATCCACCTCAAACATTGCCTTTGAGGATAAGTACTACCTTTGTATCATAGTAGAGTAGTGTTGTAGTTAATAAGTGCTCATGCGCATTGCTTTTTAGTAATTTTGTTTTCCTAAGTGATGCTGCACATTTTTGTTGGCCATCAAGGCCTGTTAGTTGCTTTTAGTTTAGTTTGTTTTCAATTTTCTGTTGCTATTCAGACTAGTTGGAGAGCTGAATTTCAGTGTTGTCTAATTTTGAGAAGAGCAGAGTATGAATCAATGCCCAATGGATATTCAACACAACTGATTCGATGCTTAGCAGACAAGCATATAGCAGAAGTCGCTAGAAATGTTACATTTTTTCACTTACAGCTCAAACTGGTGGAGCTAGTGTAACAAATTCATTTTTAGAGTGAAGGTTAACATTCTTCTATTATAAGTTATTTGCATAGTTGTTTGTGTTTCAATGATATTGTAGTTCAGTTGTTCAAGAAAAGAAAAGATTTTCAGATCATTCATTACATTGCAGAACATTCACAGGAGAGATAAGTATTTCATTCACTACAATGATTATTCATTTACAAATTGAGATACATAAAAGGATAAACATTGCATTGAAAGAAATAATGAGAGATCAAATGTCCCACACAAGCCGTGGGAATAGTTGAACAAATGCAAATATAGGAAAAATTCTATGTATCTAAAGACAAGGGAGAGAAATTCATAGCCATCATTGCCTTGTAAAATCTTCAATCTTCGAGGTTGCCATCCTGTTCCCGCTCCTGATCTTCAATAAGAACCTGCAAAAAATTGGGAAAGGTCCTATTAGAACTCCAGTTATGAGATCTCTATGTATTATCAGAAGAGGCATAACACATTGCCTATAATGCACTGATCAAATGAACATCACTTACATGCAAGAGGAACTGAAAAGGAAACAATCATTAAAAATTATTGTTTTTATCTAATCTGTTTGTTTCATGTGCAGGTATAGGATAAGTCAAGTAGTTGATTAAAGACATATCAACATGTGGTAACAAGTGGACTCCCACAAGGGTTGAGCCTAGCATGCTGCCCCCCTTAATCTCGATGGGGATGGAATTGAAAAGAGAGATCATTATTCATATTGTTTAAATTGAATGACAAATTGAAGGAGTAGAAATTAATCAGATGCATTGGTTTCTAGTTCAGAACACACTCGTGATTGTAGTTCAAGAAACAAAATGAAACCATCAACATGAACTAAACTCATCTAGGACAACATTTAATGTATAAAAACAACTTTCATCATTGCTTCAACTGCCAGTGAGGAAATGGAATTCACAGGTATGTATCTTTCATGGTATTTGTGTGAAACAAATGCATTAAGAACATCAAGTACATTTCCATCATTTGAATGTCAAATATTTTCCAATGGATAACATCTTTCAGATATTTATGATTGCTTTAACCATATCATAGCATCAGAAATAAATATCAGATATATGCATGGTGGAGCAAACTAAATAGTGCATAAGAACAACCAAAATGATGTAACTACAGGAGTTTCATAGTACATATTGCCTTTGACCATCAAATTGGAAGTATCAGATTGATTTCAAGAGATTCCATCATAGTAAGAGTGCTTTCAATGTGTAAAATGACAAGTGGAATAGCAAATGAAACATCACATATAGCAGATAAATGGAGAAACAACACATATAGTTCATTTGTGTATAGACTACTACAAATATTATGTCATCATGAAGATAAGCAGTTATGGGTAAACGTTGTCAAATCACAGATACAACCATTGACCAATATGATGTTATTAATAGTGATCCTCAGATTTGATTCAACGAAGAGTTACTGCCATATCCATCATGGGTTGAGCAAGTATATACTAGATAACAGATCAGAATGATGCCCTTGCTAGAGTTTAAATATGCTATTGTGTCATGCATAGTATACAACCTGTTTTGAGAAAGCAAGGTAGGAAGATATAACATGTTTATGCCTTTATGGCATCATGATAAGCCACAGTGACAAAAATGTTCAAGTTTCCATGACCATCTATAGGACATGAGGAGTTTCTATGGGACAACCAAGTATCAGATCAGTGCAATAAACATATAGTGAGTTCAACTAATAGTAACCCATGCCATAAAGATACAAATTGTAAACAATGTATGGGTAGCCATAATGATACAATTGCAAGATATACACAGGATGCATTGCCCAAGCCAAGTGAAGTAAAAGAGTAAATGCTATTTCAAAATGATGGAACTAGAATATACCAAATATGCTAGATACATCATGTGTATAATAACTGCAATGGTTGCACATGAATGGGACAACATCTACAATGATAATGGTAGAAACATAGAACAACATATATTACTTGATACATCCCATCATGGAAAAAGGGTATCTACAGAAGAAGTTAAGGTTATGAATTTCATATACAGTAAACTAGACTGCCAAATGATGAGTGTCATACTTGTCAGATGGAGCACAAATATGTATGAGTGTATGGGTTAGAGCATCAAAATTTATCTTATCATTGCAAAAGGTGCAGTCTGATTATGGGACCCATTTCATGCCTTCAAGTGTTCTAAAGTATCTTTCCTCATGGATGAGCCAATACATCATGAGGTTTTGTTGCAAGAAACTATTCAAGGAATGAAATGAGGAGCTAAGTATAGCCATGGCTAGTAAAAGAGTACCCATTTGAGGGGTTTTAACAAATGATGCAAATATAGAAATGAAGTATTTCAAGCATGTAATACTCAGAAAGACAAGATAAGCCACGGCCACACAGAGGTAAACCCTCAAAAAAGGGAAGGTCGATACATTTTAAAATATAGAAGCATCACATATAGAAAAAGAAATGTATTTTCCATAGAAAGGTATTACATGGGTGTTTCATTCATGCTGAAGATTTGAACCATGAGAAGGTGTAAATATTGCACTAGAGATTGTTATTATGTTGATCCGTGGTCAAAGATTTATTCTTTCCCCAAAAGTTCAAAAACCCATTTCAGTTTATATCGAATAAGTTTAGCTACAGGATAAAGGGTATATGGCTGTGAGTTCTAAACCACAAAATTTATAGAATGCCATGGATATGATGAATCAACTAGGAGATTTATCTAAAGTTTGAGCTCATAAAAGACTCACCTTGCTAAGTATTCACAGTCGAGGTTTCTTCTTCTTTTATCTCATTTTCTTTTGCTCCAGATAAAGATCATAGTTGCAGTGAATGGCAGCTAAGACACTAAGGAAGAATGGAGTAATAGTGACATGAATAGTAGAAAAAATATAAATATATAGAGAGCAATGAAATGTGTCAGAATTTATGCAGAGGTTGCGATTGTTGAAGCCATTTTCATCTCAAGAAATGAAAGAAATCGATGAATAACAATCATATTTGCATCAGAAAAACTTTTTACCTTTGAAATTTGGAAGAAGTCCATGAAGGTCATGCTTAGAAGCACCTGAAGGTTGAAGTTTTTTAAGATGAAACCCTATGTTTTCATAGCGACTACAGAGCCCCAATTCCACAAAATGCAAAATGAAAATGATGCAAAAAAGTAGGGTCGAAGATGTGTTTTGTCATTAGTGTTTCTGGAAGCCCTAACCTGAATGATGCATTTTGTCACATTCATTTATTTTTTTGGGGCACAAATTAATACCTTGGTAGTGTTAAGTTTATGTTGCACAATTCCTAAGTTCCATGACTTAGGGTGAGGTCAAACCTCAATGGTTCCCTCTAAACATTTGATGCCTCAAAACATGCTTAGTCACCTTGAGAATATGCTATGTGTCTTAGACCCTATGGAGATGGAACTCATGCCCTTGGTATAGTCTACAAACCTTTCTTTTCGAATAGGAGACAAGTCTTATGCCTCATTTGCCCTTAGGAGATTGACAGGTCACATGGAGATAAGCCCACCACAATTTTATTTTGCAAATAATATGTAATGACCTTGATATTTTTTATGATTTTTTATAAGAAAAATCAACATTGTAAAAGCCTTGTAAGGTTTTATTTGCTTTAATCAAAGCCAAATTAGAAAACTGCAACCATGTAGAGTTTGTTTTAAAGCAATAATCTATAAATTGCTTTAAAACTAAAACTATTTTATGCAATTAAATCGAAGTAAAGCAGCTAGGATCTTCTTTTATTTTTTGCTTTCTTCTGGGCGAGGTGGGAAAATGAGGACATAATAAGAGCCTTTAGGGGTCAGATAGGGCCTGATTTTAAAGCACATTTGTTGGGCCCACCTAAAGGAACAGTTTGGTATTTTGTTTTCATAGTTTGAAGACATTTTGAGAGCTTTATTTTGGGCTTTTCTGAGGAGGTCAAAAATGGACTTGAATGTCTATTATTAGGAGCTTTTTTCCACCTTTCTTTTGGGGAGATTTTTTCACAGGATATATCGTAGAGATATACTTCTTTTTGACTAGTTCCAGTTGCAGTTTGGAAGAATAGAGCAGAGATCAGAGTTTAGGATATCAGAGTCTTCCTCTCACACTGAGAGTGTTGTATTCCAGTCTATGTACTCATTATTCCTTTAGTTATAGAGCAGCAGTTTTCCTTCACTTTTGTCCTATATTTTTGCAAGATTGATTTGATATTGCACTGTGATAAGTATTTATCCTCTGTTTTGTCTCGATTTTGTGATAGATATGTAAATATTTTGCTTGGTTCAGGTTGCATGTCATGTTTTGATTAAACCTTCATGCAAAATATTTATGAATTAGGTATAATCAAGTGTTGTGAAGATTAAAGTTATATGGTCTGATTGATAGTAAGATCTTATAGGAGTTTAGTGTTGGTGCATCACCTTAGAAATACTTTCCAGTCATTTATTTCAGTATACCTTTCTCATCCCTTTTCTCAGACAAGTCATTAGATTAGGAGAAATCATAAGGAGAACCATCTCACTTTGGAGATTCACTCTCGCTATAGGAAACCCACATCGTGAGAGTGTTTCCATGTGTCAATAGATAGCTAAGTCTTCCGTAAGATAGCATAGGGTGCATATTTGATTGATAACACTCGCATCTATGATCAAGAAATCCATGATGATCCTCTTAGCCAAATTTATGCATTCCATGGTCAATAGCTTATTACTCCACGTATACATAATCCCATAACCATCCATGAGCAAGATATCTAAATTGCTTCTATCCATCTTCCATCTAGCCCTACCCATTATGTACAGACATCCAATTTTCTTGATGAGACAGTTAGCTACCAAGTAACCATAGATGATCAAACCAATAGCTTGGATCTTAATGAGCATAATGATAATCAAGATCCTAATAATCCTTCCTCATCCACTATCAACCCCATTTCAAATCCATCATATCCCCTCAGTCTTACTACTTTATCCATGAATGTTCTTCCTTAGGGAAACAATGACCATTATCCACCACTTCACCTTCTCCACCTAATAAGGAACTCACATCTAGTGTCCAAAACATCCATAGTCCCATTGTCCATCGCATACTCCAAAAAATGAACTATCAAGGTAAAGGCTTATGCCTTCATGAACAAGGTATTTTGGAGCCTATCCATGTCAAGGTCCCTCCACGCTCATATGGCCTTAGATATACACCCCAAGGTAAACAATATCAAGATGTTGGTACTTCCTTCACGCCTTCTAAATCTACTCCTTTTCATCCCAAATCCCATGCATCCTATCATACCCCTAAAACATATGTTGCCATCCCTCCTCCATCATTCTACAAATCCCAAAAGTATGTGACCATACACCTTCCACCATCCACTTTACCTCCACTACTTCCAACTCCTCATATCCCTCCATCCACTCTATCACCATTACTCCCAATACCTAATATCCCTATCATCCAATCCCATTATCCATTTATCCATAAATTCACTTTTAATCCCTCCATTCATAAATCCCCACATTCCTAATCATGATCAACAAATGCACACATCGTCTAAAGAAGAAGCTTCCACCAATCTCATGGGATTCAAAAATAAAAAAGTGGATACCTCCTTCCATAAAGCAAACAATCCTAAAGATTATAATGCCTTAGGACATAAATACCAACAATCAAAGCAAAATTCATCTAAAAGTCTATCCAAGCCCATACCTCCAAGTGAAAAGTCCAAAACTAAAATGGTTTGGGTCCCTGAGCAAAAAGAAAGCAAGTCAAATGAAGGATCCACATCTCAAAAATTTCAACAAGCCTCTTCCATCCAAAAATTCCAAAAATCCCTTTCCATTCAAAAATCTCAAATTCCTTCATCCCACAAGTCAAGCAAAAATCATAAAAAAGTCTAAGTCTATGTGGGTACCTAAATTCATAAAACACCCATCCCCTAAGCAAACATCTCTATTGCTTCCTACACCTCCTCTAAATCAAAAGCTTCAATGTTTATTACAATGTGTGCAGCCATTGGTCTTGGTTCCCTTCCATTCCACAACATTCCCACATACCTCCATCTCCCAATCCTTCATCCATTCCATCCCTATGGTCCATGCTTTTGGATAAACCTTTCATCCATCCTTGTGCATAAACTCTACATAATCCAGATCATAATCCACTATCTTCCCTACATAATCCACATCAAAATCCACTATTCATCTACTCCATCTCCCTCCCATGCAATCCCTTACCAACATCTATGAGCATAATGACATTTGACATAGTCCATGTGTAACATTCATCTCTAATGGGACTATCATCTTCGATGGCACTAGATGCTTGAGTCCCTCCTATCCATATCCATCTATCCCATTCAAATATTCCAAAAAAAGAATCAAAATAGTAAAGAGAAATCCCTTCGTCTAATGGTGAAAACCACCCTTGGTGGTGCCTTGGATAAGTACCATGATGAAAACTTGGAAAATAGGCATCATGTGTAGGTTGATCTTCTATGCCACTTACACTTGGGGGTACATTGTCTCATCCAAACTATCTAGCCTATCATACCATTTCCTATCCTATCTTACCATCCTAATCCATTATACCACATACCTATCCTATTAAGTCCATCCATCCTCCCTTCCTCCTTTTGATCTTGATAAAGATATGGGGGCAAAATGTTGACACATGTTTTGGATATCTCTTGATATACCTCATCCTTTCCAAACGATCCTATCATCATATGCTTTTTCATGTAAAATTGTAACTATTATACCTAGAATGGGGCATGTTATTCCTATTTGACATAGGCTTTGGAGATCACATCCTAGCTCCCTTATGATTCACCCATCCATTCCAGACACTATTGCCTATCCTTTTAGCCATCAATCTATAATGCACTTTCCATCCTATTGCCCACCCTTTTATCCTTTCTTCCAATCCCATCTACCTCCTTGAACCTAGACTTGGTTTTACCTTACCATTGGTGTCTAGAACAAAGGCTATCCAAGTTGTCATCCAATGCTATCTTAAAACATTTCAAAAAATACAAAAAAAATCAAAACATTTTCAAAAATACAAAAAAAAATTAAATTCCCAAAATACAGAAAAATCATTTAAACATTTCAAAAATACAAAAAATCAAAACATTTAAAAAATAAAAATAAAATCCAATATCCGACAAAAATCCAAGCAATAAAAGCACATCCATCAAATCCATCAAATCAATCAAGTCAATCAATTCATCAAATCAATCTAATCCAATAATCCAATCATCATATCAATTCAAAAACCCCAAGCATAAATCCAAATGCAAGTCATCATCAATCCATACCAATCAAGTCAATCAATCTTGTCAAAGCATCCTTGGTCTTGATTCTAGTCTTCTTGTAAACCCAATCAATCAATCAATCATGCATCAATCATATCATCAGTCTTATACATGTTGTCACACTCTCAAAACCAGACCAGACATCTTATATGAGGTGTCTCATTCCTAAAACCATACACTATCATCATCAATCATTGGTTTACGCCTTGACAAGAGCAATACCTTGCTTGTTTTTTGAATCATTTGTGCATGCTTTCTTTCTTGTGTGTGTTATCATTTTTATCTTGAATTTGCATCAAATCCATATCATTCCAGCTAATATTCATATCTTGTGTATGTTGGAATAGTTTTTTACACTATCCTTTGCATCTAAGGTCATATCATATCTTTTGTGCATTAGGACTTTAATGCTCTAAGTGTTTTTCCTTATACGTCTAGACAAGATTGTATTAGACTGGGTGCACAAGACACATCGTCACCCTGGTCCTTATACCTTGGTGCATAATGTCTAGTGCTATATCAAACTATATGATTTCTCAATTCATTGCAGGATAACATATCATTCATTTATTTCATCCACCCCTTATTTTGCATCCTCCATTTTCTTATCCATCCTTTATCGTTCCATTTCATTTCGAGAGCATACTTGTGTTCTTCCAATCCGCCTAACCTCTTGAAGGGGCATCATCATCCTATCCTTATATCATCATCCAATTTCTTAATCCATTCCTTCTCACTCTTTCAAGTGGCTGGGGCATCCTTTTCCTCTATCCACACCTTATCTTCTTTGAAATGATGTTACTTCTCTTATTCATAACATCATCTCAAAGATGGGAAAATGTAGACACTAAAAATTGTCCATGTCTTACAACATCACCTTGTCGATACATTATTTGAGACATCTTATGTCATTTTGTCCTAGGTCCCTTTCATGATCCATCCATCACCTAATTAGTTAAATAAATCATTTTTATTTAACTAATCCCATCCTAATCCTATAGTGCCCCTCATTTTGTTTTCTGTTAGTTGTTCTATTTAGACATTATGACATCTTGGATTTATTGTTTCGATGATGATACTTATAGATGATTATCTACTGCCATGATGATATTGTTAGAATTGTTGTTTTATGCTTATATTATGACTAGTTATGGATTCAACTGATTATGTGGATCAATCTTATCATGTGCATTATGCGATTATATGATGATGTTTTTATCTAGTTGTTTAGTTACTGATGAGCGTGCATGATGTGGTTACTTGTTGATGTGATTGGTGGAAGGGATAGTGTCGCATTACTCATGCATGAGTACCCTGCTACGCTGTGATTCTCTTCCACGGTGTGTCTGATTGGATGATTATATATATATATGCTTGACCATTTCGTTTGTTGCAGGTTGCATGATGAAGGGGGTAAATCATAAAACACACAATAATAGAAATTGCACACAGAAAATAGAATGATATTTTGTTAATATGGGCAAAACATTACATTACAGAAGTTGAAATACAATCAGAGGATGAATCCCCTATAGGCTGCAACACATTACAGCTCCCCCTCTCAAGACTCTAGAATCTCCAGCCTTTTGTAACCCCAAATCAACTAGGATTTCTATTTTCCTGCCTTTTCTTGACTCTAGACCTTCCCCCTTAACTCTACTCCCCAAGGGTTCCCAAAAATGGTCATATATAGCCCTTTTTGGCAGTCACCAGCTTAATTTCAAAATTTGCATATTCCTCCAAAAATAGGTCAACTTCGTGGGGCCATAACTTTTGATCCGACTGTTGGATTTTCAATTATAATACCTTTTCAGAAAGCTCTCAAAAAGACGGTTGTGCACAAGCAATACCTAAAGGTAGACCACCAAATTTTGGGCCCATTCGGAGCCCCTAAGTGCCTCAAATTTGACTTTCAATATTTCAATAGGATTTTTGGAACACAAATGACAAATGATATTGAAGTGATTTCTTCACCATTATCTTCAATTCACCATTCTGGAGGTCTGTGTAAGATTTTGTATCCAACTGTGCACAAATGCAAACTTACTAAAAATAGTAACCCTGCCAAATTTAGCCCTTATTAAAAAGAAACAACATTTTTTTTTGGTTGATGCAAGATTGCTTTTACACCCTCGATGCTCCTGCATCAGACACTTGGGGTAATTTGAAAAGTGACCCTGTCACTTCTCATGAGTTAGAGGGAAACCAAAACAGTTAACTTCAGTCTCAGATAACCATGATGAATCTTCAACAGGCCTCCCTTTCCATTTCACCAAGTATTCTATATACTACCTATTTCTTGTACTCTTACCCACACAGCTATCCAAAATGGCCTCTATCTCCTCCTTCTCTGAAGTAGATGCTGGAATGTCCCACTATGTTCCTTTATCAAGTCCATCATCATGATACTCTGTCAAATCTAAAATGTTGAACACTAGTGAAATATTGATGTCATCAGGCAACTCTACCTCAAATGCATTTCCTGAATCATGCTTCTTCAGAATCTTGCATGGTCCAAATTTCTTCATTTTCAACTTATTATATGTTCCAACTAGGAACCTTTCTTTTCTCAAGTGAACCATGACTTCATCTCCTACCTAGAATTCCTTATATCTCATCTTCTGATCTGCCTTAGCCTTGTATTGAACGTTCATCTTATTAATATGCTTTCTCACCTCTTCATGCAAATTCTTTAGGTGTTCTGCAAAGTCTTTGGCCTTGACACTTGTCTTTTCTCCTTTGTCTAGCTCCTTTAACTCTGAATCATTTCTCAGACTATTGCAATATACAATCTAGAATGGTGATTTACCAATACTCCTATTGACAGAATTGTTGTAAGCAAATTCCGTCTGTGGTAAAATCAAATCCCATCCCTTGGGCTTATCTCCTACTAAGCATCGTAGTAGGTTACCCAAACTCCTATTCACCACTTATGTTTGTCCATCAGTCTATGGATGGTGTTCAAAACTAAACTTCAAATCTATTTTCAACTTCTTCCACAATGTCCTCTAGAAATAACCAACAAACTTGGTATCTCGATCTGAAACTATGCTCTTAGGTAGACCATGTAGTATCACCACTTCCCTGAAAATTAACTTTGCAATATGAATAGCATCATTAGTCTTCTTACAAGGAATAAAATGTGCCATCTTCAAGAATCTTTCCACCACCACAAAAATGGAATCATGCCCTCTCTATGTCCTTGGTAAACCAAGAACAAAATCCATACTAATATCATCCCATGGCTTCTCTGGTATAGGTAATGGCTGATATAGACCTATATTCTGACTTGCTCCTTTCGCCATTTGATGTACTCTACAACTCTGCACAAACTTCCTCACATCTTGCTGCAACTGTGGGCAATAATAATTTTCACCAACAATAGCAATGGTCTTATCTCGACCAAAGTGTCCAGCCAATCCTCCACTATGCTTCTTAATCAGGTTCTCTCTCATAGAACTCCTCGGAATGCACAACCGGCTTCCTTTAAATAACATGCCATCTTGGATTATGTAATCCAACCATTTTGTCCTATCCAAAGTAACAGGTTCCAAACAAGCTTTCCAAGCCTCTGCAAAATCTAGATTTTTAGGATACAAAACTTTCAGCTTGTCAAACCCAACAACTACTATCTTCATTTATGTCAACAAATTTTGCCTTCTGCTCAAGGCATCTGCAACTCTGTTGGAATTCCCATTCTTGTGCTTCAAAACAAAAGTATAACTCTGCAAAAACTCAACCCATTTTAAGTGCCTTTGATTCAACTTTCCTTGACTATTAAGATATTGTAAAGCCTGATGATCAGTATATAAAACAAACTCTTTTGGCAACAAATAATTTCTCCATTTCTTCAAAGCCTGAACTATAGCATATAATTCTTGATCATAAACAAAATACTTTTTCTTAGCATCATTAAGCTTCTCACTAAAATAGGCAATGGGCTTACCTTCTTGACTCAGAACAGCTCCTATACCACTACCACTAGCATCACAATCTATCTGAAATACCTTATTGAAATCTAGAAGTGCCAAAACATGTTCTACAACTTTCTAATTCAATGTATCAAAGCTCTTGTTTGCTCCTTTAGTCCATCTAAACTCTTTTCTATCCCCTCTCATTGCCTTAGTTAGGGGTGCACAACTGCTACTAAAATTCATGATAAACTTTATATAGAAAGTTGCCAAACCATGAAAAGTTCTTACCTTTGTAGCACTCCTTGGCGTAGGCCATTCAATGATAGCTCTCACCTTCTCTGGGTCCATCTTAAGACCTTCCTCTGAGACAACAAATCCCATGTATACCAACTCCTTTGCAAAACTACATTTCTTCAGATTAATCAACAACTTCTCCTTCCCTAGCTTCTCTAAAACGCTTCTGATATGCATCAAATGCTCATCCCAAGTCTTACTGAAAATTAAAATGTCATCTAAATAAACAATAACAAAACTTCCCAAAAATTCTTTCAATACCTCATTCACGAGCTACATGAATGTGCTCGATACATTGGTTAGCCCAAATAGCATGACTAACCACTCATACAAACTTTCCTTTGTCTTGAAGGCTGTCTTCCATTCATCTCCTTCCCTGATATGGATCTGGTGATACACACTCTTTAGGTCAATTTTCATGAAGTACTTGGCTCCACTCAAACAGTCCATTATGTCATCCATTCTTGGCAATGGAAACTTGTACTTGATCGTGATCTTATTGATGGCCTGAGATTCTGTACACATTCTCCATTCTCCATCTTTCTTTGGTGCTAGTACTGCAGGTACCTCACATGGACGTAGGCTCTCCCTTATTAGTCCCTTCCTTAACAACTCGTGAACTTGTCTGTTCAACTCTTCATTCTCTGTTGGAATCATTTTGTAGGCTGCCTTATTTGGCAAACTGGCTCCTGGTATCAAATCCATTTGATGACTTATCTTCCTCACTGGTGGTAACCCTTCTGGTACATTATCAGAGATAATGTCTTGAAATTCTTCCAATATATTTGAAACTTTTGCTGGTACATCTTCACATTTCTCTTGACTAATCTTAGGAATCAATACAAAGCAATGACACTCATGGTTCATACCCTCCAAAATTTCCTACCATCTACCAAGCAAATTCTGGCAGTACTACATACTTTTTCTTCCACCTCCTTCAAGGGCTTCAACTTATGACGAACTCCATCCTTTGTTAGGGAATATGTGTTTACACGACTATCATGGACATCGCTCCTATCATACTGCCACGACCTCCCCAACAACATATGACATGCATCCATCAATATGATATTACACATCACCTCATCATGGTAGTCCCCAATCTTGAACTTCACTAAACACTGCTCATTGACCAAAGCTCTATGGTCCTTCTGCAACCATGCAATCCGATATGGATGTGGATGCTTTCTTCTTGTCAACTTCAACTTGTCAACCGTCTCTTCTGAAACAAGATTGTTAGTGCTTCCACTATCAATAATAATATCACAACACTTACCTTCACATTTGCTCCTTTTGTGGAATAAACTCTTCCTTTGATTGGGTTCTTTCTCCTCATTCAACAAAGTTCTTCTGACAACTAGGGTTTCTCCCCTTTCAACATCTTCAAAACACTCAGACTGCGCATCTACATGTGTAACTTGTGCATTACCTTCAGGTCTTCTATTTGTCCTTCCTTGATGTTGTGAACACTCATATGCCCGATGCCCTTCTTCTCCACATTGGAAACATGTTCCTCTAAAACCTCTTCTTCTGGGTCCTTGCTCAGGTCTACCTCTTCCTCTTCCTCTTTGCTCACCATTATTTTGGTCACGAGGGCAGTAGGTATTATCTCCTCTCTGATTTCGACTGGTTCCAGCTTCTTCACTTTTCTTTGGATCTTCATTTCGGCCTCCATAGGGTCTTCCACCAGTCCTTCCACCGTGACCTCTTCCCCTTTGCTTGCCTTCAAATCTCTTATTCATCTTCTCTTCCACCTTCAGAGAAAATTGGTATGCATCTTCTATGGTGGTCATTCTGACCAAGCTCAGCTCCTCTTGAATACTTGGTCTCAACCCATTAATGTAATGAGCTACCTTCTCCTTATTGGCCTCTACATGACCTGTCCTGATAGTAATCTTATAAAACTCTTATGTATACTCCTTGATAGACTTGTTACCTTGCTTAAGTCCTTGCGGTTTCTTCAACAACTCCATCTCATAGTCCACAGGAATGAACTACTTCTTCAGTTTCTCCACTATTCGAACCCATCTGGTGATCTTTCCTTTTCCTCTTCTGTCCCTCTCTAATTGGACCTCCCTCCACCAAATACTGGCATGGCCCTTCAAATTTGTTTTTGCAAACTTGACCTGATCTGGGTCCTCCACATCTTCATACTCGAAATACTCCTCCATGTCATTGATCTAATCAATAAGCTGTTCCAGATTCAAATCTCCAAAATATGTAGAAACTTCAATTCTGGGCCTCTTTCTGATCTTTGAAATGGCCCTCAACAACCTAACTTCTGCAGGATCTCCCACAACTTCTTGTTCTTCCTCAGATAGCTCTTCTTCAGTTTCATCTTTGCTTTCCTCTCTCCTTCTCAGCTCAAACCCTCTTCGCAGCTCATCTTGCAATGCATCAATTTGTCTTTGTAGGGCTCTAAAACCCTCTTCCGTCAAAGCATTCCTCCCACCACGGTTTCTTCGTGGAGGCATCTTGATCTCTGTAGCAAACCCACAACCTCAGGTCTTGGTGCAAACTGCCTCATGGTCAGCAATTTGTCTACACACTCAGGAACCCTTGATCTGATACCACTTGATGAAGGGGGTAAATCATAAAACACACAATAATAGAAATTTCACATAGAAAATAGAATAATATTTTATTAATATGGGAAAAACATTACATTACAGAAGCTCAAATGCAATCAAAGGATGAATCCCCTATAGGCTGCAACACATTACAACTCCCTCTCTCAAGACTCTAGAATCTTCAGCCTTTTATAACCCTAAATCAACTAGGGTTTCTATTTTCCAGTCTTTTCTTGACTCTACACCTTCCCCCTTAACTCTACTCCCCAAGGATTCCCAAAAATGGTCATATATAGCCCTTTTTGGTGGCCACTAGCTTAATTTTGAAATTTGCATCTCCCTCCAAAAATAGGTCAACTTCGCGGGGCCATAACTTTCAATCCGACCATTGGATTTTTAATTATAATACTTTTTTAGAAAGCTCTCGAAAAGCCAGTTGTGCAAAAGTAGTACCTAAAAGTAAACTGCTTGGGCTTCCCACCAAATTTTGGGCCCATCTGGAGCCTCTAAGTGCCCCAAATTTGACTTTGAATATTTCAATAAGATTTTTAGAATTTGAAATTTTAATATCTCACAAATGACAAAATATATTGAAGTGATTTCTTCACCATTAGCTTCAATTCACCATTCTGGAGGTCCGCGTAAGATTTTGTATCCAACTGTGCACAAATGCAAATTTACTAAAAATAGTAACCCTGCCAAATTTAGCCCTTATTGAAAAGAAACAACATTTTTTTTTGGTTGATGCAAGATTGCTCTTACACCTTGGATGCTCCTGCATCATTGCAGGTACCAGGCATCGACTCCACCTGAATCGACAAGTTTGAGCGTACCTTAAATCCAATAGAGAATTGATGAATGGAGATGGCGTAAGGTCCCTCAGCTTGTTACCATCCTCGAAGAGGATGAGTTTTCATGTCCTATGATCTATCAACCTAGTCAATTGGGCTTGATTGTCAATCACCTTTGTTGAGGTATTGTTCGGTCATGCTTGGTTGTCTATTATTGTTTGGTATTAGACATATTCAATTGTAATAGTTTGATTATGTTTTGATCTGTCGTTGTTGTAGCATAAATTTTGGTCTTAGGAGCACATTGTTAATAATAATAATACCAATAAAAATAATTTCTAGGAAAATATAACATTTACATATACAAGAATTTAATTGATAAAGTTAAATAATAAATTTTAGTGTTTTATGAGTTATTAAACTCATGAAATACAATAATTAATTTATTGTTGTGAGTTGTTTTAAAAATATTCTATTTCTAATTTAAGATTAATAAATAAGGATATTTGGTGCTGTCAGAAAATCTGGTATGGAATATTTCAAATAAATTAGATTTGAGTTGTTGCTGGGGAGTGGGAATTTATTGTGAGGTAGTGGGGACTCTGTAACAGGAAGGGGAAATTATTGTATGGCTATTTTTATGTTTTGAAATGCATATTTTGGGGGATCTCTTTGGGGGCTCTCTCATGGTGATTTTTGGGGGAAAATTTTGGAGGAATATCATTGGGGAGACAACGAAAGTAAACCAGGCAAAGAAGAGTTGGAAGCTCAGAGACAAATTGGCATTCTCAGCAGAAGGCTAGCGTTCTATACAGGTATTTCTCTATGGCAGATATTGTTGAATGTGTATTTTCTTTTAATTAGAAATGTTTTTTTTTAGATGCCTAGACGATAATTATCTCCAGTGTACGAATCTGCATTATAGTTATTACCAGCATGTAGTTGGCCATATGAACCACTCTTTCAAACATTTTATTTAATCATAAAGAATGGTTTCTCCTCTTCACTTTCAATGTCCTCAAAATGCCAATCAACCTTAATCAAATGGCCTGTTTGTGTTCTCTTGAATCATCTATGCATAATTTGGCTTCATGTTTTGTTTGCCAATCTTGTGCTTACTACTGTAGCCTTGGATCTCACTTATCTGTGGTCCTTGAATGCTTACAAAATCCCTATCGATTATGTTCAAGACAATGGCTTGAGGTTTTAATCCACATCTTTTAAATCTTGATAGAGTCAGCCCTGAAGCTTTGCTTTTGATATGAATTCTTCCTTTCATCCGTTTCTTCTGTGAGTGAAATCAGCCTCTTTTTATGATATTTGTGGCCTCTATAGATGTTGGCAAAGCCTGTTGAATCTGCATGTAATCTGCTATTCGTCTATGCTTGAAGGGTTCATAGCTCTTAGCAAATCCTTTTCAGGCATACTCTGCAATCATTGCATCCTATGAATGACATCTCCATGAGGCGTTTTTAGTTATGCGCCATAAAGACCCTATTGCCTTCATCTTTCAAACCAATTTCTCCAACTTTTCATAGATCTTCATGGTCCACAAATGTGATTTGTCTCCTACACCAATGCATCGTTGTAAAAACCCTATGCTATATTCTTATGTGATCTTCAGGCACCAAGAATTTCCCTCCATACACACTCATATCAGTCATTGCAGAGATAAGGGAATAAGGGTTTAAAGTGGCAGAAGTATTTTAGCTAGCCATGCGCTCCTATCTGCATATATCCTGCAAACAATGTGTCCCTAGAACACCGCTTCTCTGATACATTCTAACATCAGATCACGTGCGTACTCTAATCTTCTACCTTGTGCATGCATGCCTACTAGGGTCCTCTCAACCTGGTGCATTTGTGCAAACCTACAATGTCGTGCTGCTATGAAATTTCAATTATTGAGTTCATCGATCCTCTTGTATCTTGATCAGGCGTCCAAATCTTAAATACATGTCTACCAAAGCATTGCTACTATTTGCTTGAGAATAAACATATTATTTTGAGATTCTTTGGAGAGCGCAGAAAATAGCTGGAAGAGATGGGGATAATGCCTTGTATCTGCACATCGCTGCCAATTTTACACTCGTTTGTTGCATTGAATATAAAGTTTCTAAAGCATTTTTAGCAACACTGGTTGCAACATAGTGTAACCCTTGTTAGGATTTGTAATTGTCAGTGTCTGAACAAGCTTTCCACTATCCATAATAGATGTCTATCATAGTCTTGTCTCCAACACATCTCATGCTCGAAATGAGGATTGCAATCCATCTATGCATTGTACTTCAGGTTACTTAAAGTACGTTAACCCCTTGAGAAATTATATGTCCTGTATTTAGAGGGCGCTTAAACCTAAAATTTAGTCATTTTAAGATGTTCGCTCTGGTAAATAGAGGCACACCAAGCTGTCTATGTCCTAGTACATTCCTATTGCAAGATATCTTTTATTTCATTTTTTAAAACAAAACCCAGTGCATGCAATTTGTGTCATTATTTTTACAATGGTAAAAGAGTGTAAGATGTATCCTTATGGGCTATTTTCACTTGCAATCGAATAGCTTCATATTAAGTGATCAAAATTAGATTTGGCAGCTAATAAAATTTCAATGTAACTGTAGAAGTTACTATTCTTGATACAAAATGCATAATAGTTATAATAAGATATTCGTTTGTAACAAAATATTGTCATTCACTAATCCATCATGTCCATTATTACTATTATTATTATTATTAGTAGTAATATTATTGTTATTATTACTTTAAGTTAAATGGTTACTAATTAATATCATGAAAATGATTGTCTTATTTTTTAATAGATTTGTTATAGATTAAGTGATCTTATAAGATTGAGTTTTAGTTGTATATGTTTACATTTGATTAGAAATTTATAGGTATTAAATTTAAGTATTGATAAATTTTAATCTAGATTAGTATTATCATTTCAATATAAATAAAATATTATTATTGAAATAAATGTCTTTGTGTTATGAATAGATAAATGATCTTAATGGGATTGAGATTTAATTGTAATTGTTTGATTTAAAATTAAAATGCTTGAATTTAAGTATAGGTAAATTTAAATTCAAATTAGTATTATTAATGCAAGAAATTGTTATGTATAAACATTGTATTTGGTTTGTTTTAGATAATTGGTTAATTATAAGTGAGCCCTATGCAAGTCATGTCAGTGGTCATAGTAGAGTCATGTTAGTTCCAAAGGCATAGGTTTTGATGCCTTATTTTCATGTTTATGATATGTTATAATGGATTTGGTGTGGTCATAAAGTCCTTCTTGATTGAGGTTGGTCATTATTTGTTTTGTGCATGTGATTGTGTTGTTTTTTGGTAATGGGGAGACATTAGCAATTGAAAAGGGAAGTATTTTGTTATGATTGTTTTATCTACATCTCTTGGAAGTTCTGGAACAAAGACCCTAGAGTTGATCCTTGTGATTATATTAGCATGCAACATGGTAAATACCTTGCATTGTTATGGAATACTTGTCGGTTATGTATTGCTTGATGTGAAGGGTTTTCTAGAGGCATGTAGGGGAGTGGCTCTCAATGGGGGGCTAGAGCCCAAAGTGGCATCTAGGATAACCCATGTTGGAGTTTCTTAACTCAGTGATAACCTAATTAATGAATTTAGGGGTTGGGTAGTAATCACATTAAAACAAGATAATTGGATGCCTCACTCATAGCTTAAGTCCTCATTTAGGCTTGAGATGAGATGAGAAGGCGTGGAATGGCAAGATCAACTACCTTGTCCAAATGAAAGGTATGTTGTTTCCATGTGAGTTTGTATGGGGGCTGGGGGTCAAGAGAGGCTGCCAGGATAACCTGGGATGGGGGCCGCAGCCTAGGAAGACCTACTAGGACAACCCATGATGAGCCATGTGATGCCACTCTTTCCTACTGCAGTCTAGTATTCCCTAGAGGTTCTCTTTCCATTTGTTGTGTTGTTGCCTCTGGAAGTGATGGTTGAGTGTTTCCCTGTGTTGTTGTAGTCCTTGTGTGTCATTATTTTGTCTACCTGATTGTTCATGTTGTGGGACCTTATTGTTATCTCCTAGCACAGTGGGTGGACCTCAGGGTTCCATATGGTCAGGTGGATGTGCATTCTCTCCATTGGTCTCTTTGCTGTTATTCGAGTGCATGAGGATATATCACTTGTAGCAGATCACTACTTTGTTGAGTTTGATGAGATAGATACTTATGTTTTTTATATCAGATGATTCATGTGTCATTAGATTGATGTATATACTTTTATGTATTCACGAAGCAACATAGTCGACATTGTAATGATGTAATCATTTGTAAAGAAGATTTTAAACATATTTGTATTCTTGTATGCAAGAAATTGATGTTCTTATCTAGTGTCAATTTATGATGGGAATATATGTGATGATTCTTTTGATGCATTTGGTTTTGGATGAACTTTGGTTGCTAATTAGATTATGTTCGTAATTTCATAATGAAGTCATGTAATCCCTACAGATTGATGCTTAACTTGATGTAATGTGATTATATGATTACACTTTGTTACCATATCTTTTTTTTTTTAAATTGCCCTTTTGTACTACATAGTTAAGATTATCTCTAGGGTTTCATGGCCGGGAGTTACATTTGGTATCAACGCCAAGTTTAAACACTGGGTACTTTGGTTGTACATGAGTCCATATGTTGTCCTAGTTGTTTAGACTTTGCAGATTAGGTTTTCCCTTTTGTGTCTTCTTCACCTAGCAACCTGAGGCTATCCCTAGGTGGTGTTTGTGTAGGAAGATGCCTAGAGGTCAAGATCAAGGGCGGGCTTGAGGTAGGGGATGCGGGATAGGTGGTGGCTATAGCCCTCCTCTTAGTTCCCCTCATGAGAGTGCTCAGGAAGGTGGGGGTCAGAATATAGAGAATCAAGGTCAGCCGAAAGGAGCTCAATTGCATCAATTGTTTGAGGAGGTTCTTGCTCGTCTAGGTCCTAGATAGGAAGTTGGTCAGTCAGAGGAGAGGGAAAGAGAAAGGTCTCCTAGGTAGGAGGTTGATCAACCAGAGGTAAGGGAAAGAGAAAGGTCTCCTAGAAGCAGAGAGATAACAACAGAACATGAGGCTATCTTGGTAGGTCACATGAGAGACCTTTTGAGGGCATGCCCTCCCACTTTTGATGGTTCTGGTAGTGGTTTGGAGATAGAGACCTAGTTGTTAAATTTGGGTAGGTGTTTTGACATGCATTCGTATGGTAGTAACACCAAGGTGAGATGTGCCATCTTGCATCTTAGAGGTTTTGCTTCTACATGGTGGCGTTTGGAGGAACAGAAGTTGCACTTGGTTATTGGTACAATTTCTTGCGAATTGTTCTTGGAGAGGTTCAGAGCTCATTTCCTATCAGATCACTAGAAGAAACATCATGTTGACGAGTTCCATGAGTTGCGACAGATGGCCATGTCAGTAGAACAGTATGAGCATAGATTCTATGAGCTTAAGCAGTATGCAGGCATTGGCGATGATGAGGCTATGTTGGTTTAGCACTTAATTAGGGGCTTGAATGCCTATATCAGTGGAGGAGCTCGTGTATTCGAGCCTAAGACCATGGAGGTGGTAGTGGAGAAGGCCCGTTTAGTAGAGGAGAATTTGGTAATGGCTTTTGGAGGTCATACAGTGTGTGGATTGGCAGTGCACCTTTAACAAGCTATGGGTCTTAAGGTGGTTAGTCAAAGGCAGTAGGTTCTTCTAGAGGTCAACATGCATGTGCTAAGGGTGGGAGCAACAATAGTAGTATTCTCAGTCAAAACTAAAGAATTCTCAACCGCAGCAAGGTGGTGGTACTCAATCTGAGAAAGACTGTAATTGGCAGCGGGCCAAGAATTATCATCCTAATTAGCCAGTTCAGAGCTCACAGTCTGCAGTTAGTAGAGATAGTTTTTAGTAGTCCAATGCTTTCTTGGGTGATAGAGTTTACAGTAGAGGTACAGGATGTTTCTCTTGTGGCCAGCAGGGCCATATAGCCAGGCAGTGTCCACAGAAGAACATTGCAGGATTTGGTCAGAAGTTGGTAGCTTCAGAACCAACTGTAGGTGATGTAGGGAGGTCTCATAGAGTGTTTGCAGTGATTGAACACCACTAGGTAGAGCATCAGGGGATAGTCTTGGAGGCCGCACGTAGAGGATGGGTAACTTTCTTTGGATCTCGTGCGCATTCTGCAACATCAGGAGTTGATCCTCAGGGTTAGGCACATAGAGCAGGTAAGGGTCCAGTGTGATCCTAATGATGAGTCTTTAGTTTCTTGGGAGGTTGTGTCAAGATACGAGATCTTTACCCTTATCTTGTTTACAGGCTTCCAGGAGTAAGCCTGATTCTAGGGGGGAGGATGTAGTGCCCCTCATTTTGCTTTCTGTTAGTTTTTCTATTTAGACATTATGACATCTTGGATTTATTGTTTTGATGATGATGCTTATAGATGATGATCTATTGCCATGATGATACTATTAGAACTATTGTTTTATGCTTATATTATGACTGGTTATAGATTCAACTGATTATGTGGATCAATCTTATCATGTGCATTATGTGATCATATGATGATGTTTTTATCTAGTTGTTTAGTTACTAATGAGCATGCATGATGTGGTTACTTGTTGATGTGATGGGTGCTACATCCACTTTTTGGATTTAATATTACTATTTACTTTTTCTTAAATAGAACAGTTATGTGGATATGTTTTTAACATCATAGGAACTGATGGTATAAGTAGAGAAGGTTAATTTTATGAAATTATGGAATCTATTTGATTATGATCAATATGATGTTATGAATTAGAATGTCTTTTCGATATGAAAATAAAATGATTTGATACAAATGTGTTTTGAGTAGAATATTGATGCTTTGACCACAAAATTGTATGTGAGATTGTCAATGATAGGAATAGATGGAACATGTTCACCAGGAAGAAAGAAGAAGAGAAAGTATCTTTGAGAAAGAGAGAATAGACTCTGGAATAACCCATGGGTGCTTGCCACTGAAAATGCAAATTAGGTAGACAAACCTCAATGCTTTGAGTTCAGGCTAAGTCAATTTTAGTCGAGATATCAACATCTGTTAGAATGGGTCCTTCTCCTTTCGTAAGTCATCATTTAGAGTATGGGAAATCGACATCAGTGTCATAATACTCTAAATCATGTCATCAAATATGAACGACTGATATATTATTTATATGTAAATGTATGTATATACTTATTATCGAGTTGTAAGTCATCTCTTGTCATTTTTTTGGTGCAAAAGTCAAAAGTTGTGCGTAAGTTGATCTCAAGTCTTGTTCTGTGTTTGCGCTCAACTCGTCGTTATCATCATAAAATGCTACAAGCGTATGACGTCAACGTCTCCTTGTGAAATTCGACAGATGTTGAATTGTTCTTTATTGGGCTATTATCGATTACTAAAGGGTTTAAAAATGTTTAAATATAGAGACCATGGTGTGCAGTACCCTTGGTTGTATGATATTGGAACATGTAATATTTTGTTAGTGTCATTTTGAGATAAATTCCTTTATTCTTTAGTGATGTCAATAATCGGGCAGAAGCTCGAGAGGAACACACTTAAGCTCTTATTAAGAGGTCTTTTATTTTGAATAGTCTTTTGCTTTCATGCTTTAAACCTCAAGATAGTCGTTGACCTAGCCTTTATTATTATGTTTGCATTTGTTTTATACTGTTAACTATTTTGAGTAGTGGGACAGATTGTTAAGTCTGGTAACCGCCACCTCACCTATGTGGAACTCCATCTTGGAGAATGATCACAATTTGTGGGAGTGGCCAAACCATTTTCTGGTTGAGGTTGCATAAGGTGGGAAAAATGTTTTTGCATGACTGGTTAGATTCCCTTATAGATAGGCATGGTCAGATTAGTGGAGGAGAGTTATTTCCTTTGCTATGAATGGGGGAGATATAGAGTAGTAAGAGTCAGTTTTGGGGGGGGGACACAAAGGAGAAGCTAAAGAAAACTGAGCAAGGAGCTTCAAGGGGAACGACTGAGAGAATAGCAAGTGTCATGGACCAGTTTGTAAGCAAACTCAAGAAGACTATTGATAGGTTCTCTTCCTCTCTTCACTGCGCAGTCATAGTTTCCTTGTTATGAGTAATGTCTTAACTAGCATATCAATGGAACATAGAATTTGCCTGAAGATACAAAGTGTTATTTGTTAATAACTATAGCCTGTGTGTTTTGTCATCATCAAAACGAGTGCAATGTTTATGTCTTCTACACTGCACCAAAGATGTGAAAACTATAGTTTGTTGTATTGTCCGACGAAGGTCAAGGTAATTGTATAGTCATTGGTTTAACCTTAGAAGGTTTATAGTTATGTGTAGGGTGCAAATCTGAGTATGTGTTGGTCATAAAACATTTCACCACTATTACAAACCGTAGCGGCAAAACATTGGTTGACAGAGAATAAGATCTCTTTGGATAGTCGAATACAATACCTTGGCTCTGTCAAGTTTAAAGGTTAGTTAGTATTAGAGTAAAAGACTTGTTTATGTCATCCATCGATGGAGGATTATTATAGTGAAGGGGTGCAAGTCATAACATGCAAGACTTCACTGTTATCCTTTTTTTTTTAGTTTAAAACTGGTCGGTCGACCATGGAAAAATTATTAACCTAGCTGCAAATAATAACAAGCTTTAAACTATTTGCTTTTGAATGTGATTCTTTTGCTATTGAAGTATTTAAACTATTGTTTTTCCGAGAGAAGACCTTATTGTTATACCAATTAGTTTTATGAAGTTTTTACAAACAATGTAATGAGTCTTTTGTCAAGTCTCAAGCTTAGACTTACATGCAATCTAAATTGCTAGAAGAAATGATATGACAAGGTTTTCTAATGTATAGATTGACAAGATTTAGCTATGTTGAAGATTTTAACACGTCAAAGTAGTACATTGTGAGTGTTAAATTTTAACGTAGGGTTTTCGAACATTGTATTCTTTAAATTGGCTTTTAGTGAAACTCTTCCAAAACAATAGAGTTGAGTTTAGTGTCCACTCAAGAGTGGATAATTTAAACAATGGGCTGACTTAGAGATTGTTGTAACAACGTGTAGCGTTATCCGAATAATCAATATGCTAGGAAACCATTCTTTTATCATGAAGATGGAGAGGTTTCCATGAGCTTGTAGAAAGAGAGTAAACCTCAATGCCATACATTAATGCATGATGAATTTCAAACACCTTGAGGTTATTGAGGTTGTTATACAGAACTTATAAATAGGTAACTATAGGATTGCGATTAATTCAAGTTGAGTGGGGTGGGTGAACTTATTACATGCATTGATACAACACTAATTATATTTAAATCCTTTGGCCAAGGTAATGCATGATCCTCAAGTGCATTGATTGTTCATTGTGACTGGATGGCATAACTTGTGGAGTGGTCATGCTTGACTAGAGGGTATCTAGGGGATTGCATGATAGCAAGTCACGTAGGTCACAACACCAAAGCTTAAATGGCAAACACCATTGGTTATCCTAAGTCTATCCTCTTGAGTAGGGTAGGGCCACTTCTGGAAAGGAAGGAGTGCGGGAGACCGATGGTCTGTGGTTGGAGGTTAAGCTCCTTGAAGATACTTTCTCTTCTTAATTCTTGAGGATTACTGAGACTTGAATTTGGATGGTCGACAATCGAGATGCAGTGATATTGGTAAGTTCCTACTTTGGATTTGTTCTATGTAACTTTTAACAACATATTGTTTAAATGTTATGGATGATTATTTCCTTTTGTTTTAAGTTATATATTCATGATTATTGTAAGTCAATGGATGTTCTTCTTGGTAATAAGAATTGGAAACAAACTACTTTTATGTTTTAAACTTTAAAAAAAAATTTATTTTCTTTGGTTAAAACTCAGTTTTTAGGGTGAAATCAGAACTGGTTGTTTCATATGGTATCAGAGCTAACCAGGCTCAGCACTAGGGTTGATGAGTCCACTAACTTGATTAGGAATCAACATTATGTGGGTAGCTAATGATTTGTTTTACTGTGCCAGGATGGTACATATCAAGAAAACCTCAAGGAAGTCCTTCACTGGTAAGGAATGTTATCTGCAAGCTAAGCAAAAATGACTTGCGATGATCAAGCCTATTGAGAAAATGAATTATGAAAATGACATTTGGCTAGATGATGTGGAAACTTTTGCCAATGCTCTGTCATGACTCAAATGAATGAAAAAAGAACTCCTAGAGACAGCTAGGACAACAGCTTGAATCATGGTCAATTGCTGCCCTATTAGTGTACCTATTAGTGTACCAATGATCACTAGGGATCCTCGCATACCACCTGGAGCTGAAATCATTGTACTATCATCTGATAGCGAGTCTGAGGGTTATACACCTCGTGATTATGTGTCAGACAATGAATCCGAAGGTTACACCCCACTTGTAAATACTGAGTGAAACATGAGATATGTCTATCTTTAAATAATGTATATACAATTTTGCAAAGTATAATAAAGACAAATTTTGGTTTGAGAATAATTATGGTTATGAGAAATCATTATTTTTTGATAATATATAAAATGATAAATTGTAGAACTGATTAGTACTTTCTTGATCAGGTGAGAAAACAAACAATCATGGATCAATCAGAGTTTAATGAGAGAGAAGATCTGGAAGGTCACAACTCTCAGGAAAATTCCACCGATAAATTGGATAGAATTCTTAATATGCTTATTGAAACTAAGGACAGGTTGGGCAAATTGGAAAAGAAAGTGAATGAAACCGGGAATACGGAGGGTGAAAATGAGAATTCTAATAATGCAAGTAAAAGTAAACAATAAGATCTTGGTACGTCAAGTGAAAACCAAGATGATAGTGAAACTCAGAGGGAGACAAAAGACAAACTTGCACTAAAACTATCTAAGGATATGAAAAAGATTATCCCTCCCAAATTTGATGAAATGAAAACTGGTGATGCAACTGAAGCATGGTTAACAGAAATGGAGAAATACTTTGAAATCAGAAATTACTCTGAGATTACAAAGGTAGTGTCGGGAGCATATCAGTTATCTAGAGAAGCATCCACTTGGTGGATGAACAAGAAAATGGAACTAGAATTAAGTCCCTTGAAGGTGACATGGAATGAATTTGTGGAACTTTTCTGAAAGAGGTGGTTACCACAGCTATATTTTGATCAAAAGCTAACATATTTCCAAAACCTCAGGCAAGGTGATCTATCTGTGGTTGAATATGCAAAAAAATTTACTAGATTGTTGAAGTATGTTCCTCAATATCAAAAGGATGAAAGATTTCGGATAAGAAAATTTATCATGGGACTCAATCCTCAGATTGGTGGTGAGGTGGAGGTGCATGGTCCAAACACAATGGACCAGGTGTATGAGAAAGCAATTAAGCAGGAACAGAAGATCAAATCCATTTCTACTTACCGTGAAAAGAAACGTAAGAGATTTGATAAGAACTACAATGATCAGACGTATAAAAGCAAGAATGAAAAAGGATATGGAAACAAGAGGTTCGATAAAAGAAATCAGAAAAACAAAGGTGGATTTGGTAATGAACGTAGAAATGAAGACTATAAGAAAAATGACAATTTTAAGAAGAATGATGATGCTTTGAGTAGACCATCCGAGAAAAGAGGACCAATTGGAGGATGTTTTTCTTGTGGTGGAGATCATTATGCTAACCATTGTCCTAATAAAAAGACGAACGGGTAGCCTAGGAATACGGTACTTCCTTCGCAGCAAGAAGCGTTTCAACAAAGGTTTCATGTTGCCCTTGACAATCGACAAGCCGAGTATCAGATTACTCCCATTGAGATGATAGGTACATTATTTGGAGTTCCTTTTTCTATTCTGTTTGATATTGGTGCAACAAAAAATTTTGTGTCATCTAGAGTCTTAAGTAAATTTCCTAGAAGAGCTAGTTTTATGTCAAAACTGTGGACAGTTGAATATGCAAATCACTCAAAGGCTTAGGTAGAGCAATGTTTGTTCGAAGCTAAGATTGATATTTCAAACTTCTCCACTAAGGTAAATTTATATGTAGCACCTTTAGGGTCCTATGATGTCATCTTAGGAATGAATTGGTTGTGGAGACATAGGGCCAAGGTAGATTGTTTTCATAAAACAATTGAGTGTCTAGATGATAAAGGAAATACAGTAAATTTTCAAGGTATTCAAAGGGAAATAAGGATTAGAACTATTTCTTCAAAGAAATTAAGGAAGGCTAGGCATAAGGGACATCAACTTTTTGCAGTCAAAATGGATCTAGTAGAGGAAGCCTTAAAGAAGCAAACATTTGAGGAAAAATATCCATATCTTTGCAATTTCAGTGATGTATTTCTTGAGGAACTACCAAGCTTGCCTCCAAAAAGAACCTTTGATTTTGCCATAGATATTAAACCAGGATCTGAGCCAGTATCTAAAGCTCCATATCGTATGACCACTACTGAACTTATAGAATTGAAGGCTCAATTGCAGGAGCTATTGTCTAAAGATCTAATTAGGCCAAGTGTATCACCATGGGGAGCTCTAGTTATTTTTGTCAAGAAGAAGGACAGAACCCTTAGACTGTGTATAGATTATCAGATGCTAAATAAGGCAACAATAAAGAATAAGTATCCACTGCCACGTATAGATGATTTATTTGACCAAATGCATGGTGCATCAGTCTTTTCTAAGATAGATTTGAGATCTGGATACCATCAGTTGAGGTTGAAAGATGAAGATATTCACAAGACTGCATTTAGAACAAGATATGGTCATTATGAGTTTACTGTGTTGCCATTTGGATTAACTAATGCACCTGCCGCTTTCATGAATCTCATGAATAGTGTTTTTAGAGATTGCCTTGATAAATTTGTCTTAGTTTTCATAGATGATGTTCTGATATATTCCAAAAATGAGGAAGAGCATAGACAACATTTTCAAATTGTTTTGCAATGATTAAGAGAACACAAATTGTATGCGAAACTCTCGAAATGCACTTTCTTTCAGAAAGAAGTGTAATATTTGGGACATACAATATCAGCTGAAGGGATATCAGTTGACCCAGCTAAAATTAAGGCAATTATGGAATGGCTTGTACCTTCCAATGTTTTAGAGGTACGAAGTTTTATGGGTTTGGCTGGATATTACAAAAAAATTGTTTTGAATTTCTCAAGTATTGCTAGTCCAATTACTTCCTTGCAAAGAAAAGGAAAATGGTTTGTTTGGATTGAAGAATGTCAAAAGGCATTTGATTTGTTAAAAGAAAAGTTAACAACAACACCAATCTTGAAAGTCCCTAATCCTGAAGGACAATTTGAGGTTATTACTGATGCCTCGAGAGAAGGGCTAGGAGGTGTGCTTATGCAATATGGATGTGTAATAGCCTATGAATCAAGAAAGTTGAAAAACTATGAGCAGAATTATGCTCCTCATGACTTAGAATTGGCAACAATGATTCATGCCCTTCAGATGTGGTGACATTATTTGTTGGGAAAGATTTTTATACTAAAATCAGATCATCAAAGTCTTCGTTACATATTTACACAACCTCATCTCAATGCAAGACAAAGGAGATGGTTAGAATTAATATCAAATTATGACTTTGAGATTTCTTATATCAAAGGTAAAGAAAACTGAGTAGCTGATGCTTTAAACAGAAGAAGACACATAGTTTCTATAATCTCAATTCATGCTAATTTTAAAGATTTACTATTGCAAAGTTTATTTGGAGATGAATATTATGAGTAGGTGAAACAAGCTCTGCAATTAAACCCTAAGGATCCAAGATATGACAGATTCTATTTTGAGTCAGATGGATTGATGAGATTTAAGGGAAAAATCTACATTCCCAATTCTATAGAACTTAGAAACCTTGTGTGGAAGGAAGTTCATTGTGCACCTTATTCTAGACACCCAGGAGTAACAAAACTTTTAGCTGATGTCAAGCCACTATATTTTTGGAAAGGAATGAAAAGTGAGGCTACAAGGTTTTTAGCAAGTTGTTTGGAGTGTCAGAGAGTGAAGGTAGAACACCAACATCCTGCTGGATTGGTATACCCACATGATATTCCAGAATGGAAATGGCAGGTTGTTAGTATGGATTTTGTTCAAGGGTTACCAATGTCTAAGAATAGACATGATGCAATATTGGTTGTTGTAGATAAACTAACCAAGGTAGCACATTTTATACCGGGGAGTTTGACATATGGAGCTCATATTTTGGCTCATAAATTTGTGCAAGAAATATTCAGATTGCATGGGGTACCTGAAAAGATTATATCCGATTGAGATGCTCGAATAACCTCTCAGTTTTGGCAAACTTTATTTTCATCACTAGGGACTAAACTTAATGTGAGCACCACTTATCATCCTAAAACTGATGGACAAACATAAAGGGTTAATCAAGTCTTATAAGATCTTTTGAGAATGTATTACATGGATCAACAATACAGATGGGAGGAATGTTTACCTCTTGTTGAATTTGTCTATAACAATTCCTATCATTTTGCCATTAAGATGGCACCATTTGAAGCATTATATGAAAGGAAATGCAGAACTCCTATAAGCTGGGATAAGCTAGAAGATAGGATAAGCATTGGACCTGAAATGCTTGCAGATATGGAAGAAAAAGTGAAAATGATTAGGAAGAGGTTGGCAGAAGCCAATGACAAGAAAAAAAGTTATGCAGGTCGCAAACGGGTGCCTAGACATTTCTCTGTTGGTGAGAAAGTTATTTTGTGAGTGAAACCCCATAAAAGCTCAATCAAATTTGGTAAATCATCAAAGTTGGCTCCTCGATATGTCAGACCATTTGAAGCCCTTGAGATTATCAATCTAGTGGCCTACAAAGTTGCTCTACCTCCAGTCTTGTCCATAATGCATAATGTCTTTCATGTTTCATACCTAAAGAAATATTTTGTAGGTAATGACCACATTCTTAAATGGAATTCTTTACAGATACAAGAGCTAGGAGTGGTTGTGATCGAGCCACTCAAGGTGCTCAAAATGCGTAAACTTCGTTTACGTAATCAAGAGGTTTTGCAATGCAAAATTCAATGGGACCAATATGGCAAGGATAGCGCCACTTGGGAAGACTATAAAGACATCTACCAAAGATTTCCTTATCTTTTCAAAAACATTAATGTTAAACTATAAAAGTTTGTTTTATGTTAAAATTTTTTCTTGGTAAACTCAATCATCGGGGACGATCTGATTCTATAGGGGAAAGATATGTTACATCCCCTTTTTGGATTTAATATTACTATTTACTTTTTCTTAAATAGTGCAGTTATGTGGATATGTTTTTAACATCATAGAAACTGATGATATAAGTAGAGAAGGTTAATTTTATGAAATTATGGAATCTATTTGATTATGATCAATATGATATTATGAATTAGAATGTCTTTTAGATATGAAAATAAAATGATTTGATACAAATGTGTTTTGAGTAGAATATTGGTGCTTTGACCACAAAATTGTATGTGAGATTGTCAATGACAGGAATAGATGGAACATGTTCGCCAGGAAGAAAGAAGAAGAGAAAGTATCTTTGAGAAAGAGAGAATAGACTCTGGAATAACCCATGGGTGCTTGCCACTGAAAATGCAAATCAAGTAGACAAACCTAGATGCTTTGAGTTCAAGCTAAGTCAATTTTAGTCGAGATATCGACGTTTGTTAGAATAGGTCCTTCTCCTTTCGTAAGTCATCGTTTAGAGTATGGGAAATTGACATCAATGTCATAATACTCTAAATCGTGTCGTCAAATATGAACGACTGATATATTATTTATATGTAAATGTATGTATATACTTATGGTCGAGTTGTAAGTCGTGTCTTGTCATTTGTTCGGCACAAAAGTCTGAAGTTGTGTGTAAGTCAATCTCAAGTCTTGTTCTGTGTTTGCGCTCAATTCATCATTATTGTCATAAAACGCTACGAGCGTATGACGTAAACGTCTCCTTGCAAAATTCGACGGATGTTGAATTGTTCTTTATTGGGCTATTATCGATTACTAAAGGGTTTAAATAATGTTTAAATCTAGAGACCATGGTGTGTAGTACCCTTGGTCGTATGATATTAGAACATGTAATATTTTGTTAGTGTCATTTTGAGATAAATTCCTTTATTCTTTAGTGATGTCAATAATCGAGCAGAAGCTCGAGAGGAACACACTTAAGCTCTTATTAAGAGGTTTTTATTTCGAATAGTCTTTTGCTTTCATACTTTAAACCTCAAGATAGTCGTCGACCTAGCCTTTATTATTATGTTTGCATTTGTTTTATACTGTTAACTGTTTTGAGTAGTGGGACGGATTGTTCAGTCTGGTAACCGCCACCTCACCTATGTGGAGCTCCATCTTGGAGAATGATCATGATTTGTGGGAGTAGCCAAACCATTTTCTGTTTGAGGTCGCATAAGGTGGGAAAAATGTTTTTGCATGACCGGTTAGATTCCCTTATTGATAGGCATGGTCGGATTAGTGGAGGAGATAGTTATTTCCTTTGCTGTGAATGGGGGAGATATAGACTAGTAAGAGTTAGTTTTGGGGGGGAACACGAAGGAGAAGCTAAAGAAGATTGAGCAAGGAGCTTCAAGGGGAACGACTGAGAGAATAGCAAGTGCCGTGGACCAGTTTGTAAGTGAACTCAAGAAGACTATTGACAAGTTCTCTTCCTCTCTTCGTTGCGTAGTCATAGTTTCCTTGTTATGAGTAATGTCTTAACTAGCATATCTATGGAACATAGAATTTGCCTGAAGAGACAAAGTGTTATTTGTTAATAATTGTAGCCTGTGTGTTTTGTCATCATCAAAATGAGTGCAATGTTTATGTCTTCTACACTGTACCAAAGATGTGAAACCTATAGTTTGTCGTATTGTCCGACGAAGGTTGAGGATAATTGTATAGTCATTGGTTTAACCTTAGAAGGTTTATAGTTATGTGTAGGGTGCAAAGCTGAGTACGTGTTGGTCGTAAAACATTTCACCACTATTACAAACCGCAATGGCAAAACATTGGTCAACAGAGAATAAGATCTCTTTGGACAGTCGATTACAATACCTTGGATCTGTCAAGTTTAAAGGTCAGTTAGTATTAGAGTAAAAGACTTGTTTGTGTCAACCATCGATGGAGGATTATTATAGTGAAGGGGTGCAAGTCATAACATGCAAGACTTCACTGTTATCCTCTTTTTTTGAGTTTAAAACTGGTCAGTCGACCATGGAAAAATTATTAACCTAGCTGCGAATAATAACAAGCTTTAAACTATTTGCTTTTGAAGGTGATTCTTTTGCTATTGAAGTATTTAAACTATTGTTTTTCCGAGAGAAGACCTTATTGTTATACCAATTATTTTTATGAAGTTTTTACAAACAATGTAATGAGTCTTTTGTCAAGTCTCAAGCTTAGACTTACATGCAATCTAAATTGCTAGAATAAACGATATGACAGGGTTTTCTAATGTATAGATTGACAAGATTTAGCTATGTTGAAGATTTCGACACGTCGAAGTAGTACATTGTGAGTGTTAAATTTTAACGTAGGGTTTTCGAACATTGTATTATTTAAATTGGCTTTTAGTGAAACTCTTCCAAAACAACAAAGTTGAGTTTAGTGTCCACTCAAGAGTGGATAATTTAAACAATGGGCTAACTTAGAGATCGTTGTAACAATGCGTAGCATTATTCGAATAATCAATATGCTAGGAAACCATTCTTTTATCATGAAGATGGAGAGGTTTCCATGAGCTTGTAGAAAGAGAGTAAACCTCAATGCCATGCATTAATGCATGATGAATTTCAAACACCTTGCGGTTATCAAGGTTGTTATACAAAACTTATAAATAGGTAACTGTAGGATTGCGATTAATTCAAGTCGAGTGAGGTGGGTGAACTTATTACATGCGTTGATACAATGCTAATTATATTTAAATCCTTTGGCCAAGGTAATGCATGATCCTCAAGTGCATTGATTGTTCACTGTGACTGGATGGTGTAACTTGTGGAGTGGTCATGCTTGACTAGAGGGTATCTAGGGGATTGCATGATAGCAAGTCACGTAGATCACAACAACAGAGCTCAGATGGCAAACACCATTGGTTATCCTAAGTCTATCCTCTTGAGTAGGGTAGGGCCACTTCCGGAAAGGAAGGAGTGTGGGAGACCGACGGTCTGTGGTTGGAGGTTAAGCTCCTTGAAGATACTTTCTCTTCTTAATTCTTGAGGATTACCAAGACTTGAATTTGGATGGTTGACAATAAAGATGCAGTGACATTGGTAAGTTCCTACTTTGGATTTGTTCTATGTAACTTTTAACAACATATTGTTTAAATGTTATGGATGATTATTTCCTTTTGTTTTAAGTTATATATTCATGATTATTGTAAGTCGATGGATGTTCTTCTTGGTGATAAGAATTGGAAACAAACTACTTTTCTATTTTAAACTTTAAAAAAAAAATTATTTCCTTTGGTTAAAACTTAGTTTTTAGGGTGAAATCAGAACTGGGTGTTACAATGGGTGGAAGGGACAGTGTCACATTACTCATGTGTGAGTACCCTGCTACGTTGTGATTCTCTTCCACGATATGTCTGATTGGATGATTATATATATATGCTTGACCATTTCATTTTTTGTGGGTTGCAGGTACCAGGCGTCGACTCCACATGAATCGACAGGTTTGAGTATGCCTTAAATCCAATGGAGAATTGATGAACAGAGATGACATAAGGTCCGTCGGCTTGTTACCATCCTCGAAGAGGATGAGTTTTCATGTCCTGTGATCTGTCAGTTTGGTCGGTTGGGCTTGATTGTCAGTTACCTTTGTTGAGGTATTGTTTAGTTGTGCTTGGTCGTCTGTTATTGTTTGGTATTAGACAGTTTCAGTTGTAATAGTTTGATTATGTTTTGATCTATCGTTGTTGTAGCATAAGTTTTGGTCTTGGGAGCACATTGCTAATAATAATAATAATAATAGTTTGTAGGAAAATATAACGTTTGCATATATAAGAATTTAATTGATAAAGTTAAATAGTAAATTTTAGTGTTTTATGAGTTATTAAACTCATGAAATACAATAATTAGTTTATTGTTGTGAGTTGTTTTAGAAATATTCTATTTCTAATTTAAGATTGATAAATAAATATATTTGGTGTTGTCAAAAAATTTGGTATGGAATATTTCAAATAAGTTAGATTTGAGTTGTTGTTGGGGAGTGGGAATTTATTGTGAGGTAGTGGGAGCTCTGTAACAGGAAGGGGAAATTATTGTATGGCTATTTTTATGTTTTGAAATGCAAATTTTTCGGGGATCTCTTTGGGGGCTCTCTCATGGTGATTTTTGGGGGAAAATTTTGGAGGAATATCGTTAGGCAGACAACCAAAGTAAACTAGGTAGAGAAGAGTTGGAAGCTTCGAGACAAATTGGCATTCTTAGTAGAAGGCCAGCATTCTATACAGGTATTTCTCTATGGAAGATACTATTGAATGCGTATTTTCTTTTAATTAGAAATGTTTTTTTTAGATGCCTAGACCATAGTTATCTCTGGTGTACAAATCTGCATTATAGTTATTACTAGAATGTAGTCCGCCATATGAACCACTCTTTCAATCATTTTATTTAATCATAAAGAATGATTTCTCCTCTTCACTTTCAATGTCCTACTCAAAATTCCAATCGGCCTTAATCAAATGGCTTGTTTGTGGTCTCTTGATCCATCTATGCATAATTTAGCTTCATGTTTTGTTTGCCACTCTTGTCCTTACTTCTGTAGCCTTCGATCTAACTTATCTGTGGTCCTTGAATGCTTACAAAGTCCCTATCGATTCTGTTCAAGACAATGGCTTAAGGTTTTAATCCACATCTTTTAAATCTTGATAGAGTTGACCCTGAAGCTTTGCTTTTGATTTGAATTCTTCCTTTCATCCCTTTCTTTTGTGAGTCAAATCAACCTCTTTTTCATGATATTTGTGGCCTCTATAGATGCTGGCAAAGACTGATGAATTTGCATGTAATCTTCTATGAACGTCTCTGCTTGAAGGGTTTGTAGCTCTCACCAAATCCTTTTCATGCATACTTTGCGATCATTGCATTCTATGAATGACATCTCCATGAGGCATTTTTAGTTATGCGCCATAAACACCCTACTGCCTTCATATTTCAAACTAATTTCTCCAACTTTTCATAGATCTTTGTGGTCCACAAATGTGATTTGTCTCCTACACCAACCCATCATTGTGAAAACCCCATGCTATATTCTTATGTGATCTTTAGGCACCAAGAATTTACATCCATGCACACTCATATTAGTCATTGCAGAGATAAGGGAATAAGGGTTTAATGTGGTGGAAGTATTTTAGCTAGCTGCATTCTCCTATCTACATATATCTTGCAAACAATGTGTCCCTAGAACATCACTTCTCTGATACATTCTAACATCAGCTCACACACCTACACTAATCTTCCACCTTGTGCATGCATGTCTACCAAGGTCCTCTTGACCTGGTGCATTTGTGCAAACTTGCAATGCCATGCTGCTATGAAATTTCAATTATTGAGTTCATTGATCCTCTTGTATCTTAATCGGGCATCCAAATCTTAAATGCATGTCTACCAAAGCATTGCTGCTATTTGCTTGAGAATGAACATATTATTTTGAGATTGTTTAGAGAGTGCAGAAAATAGTTGGAAGAGATGGGGATAATGCCTTGTATTTGCACATCGCCATTGGTTTTGCACTCATCTATTACATTGAATAGAAAGTTTCTGAAGCATTTTTAGCAACGCTGATTGCACCGTAGTGTAACACCTATTAGGATTTGTAATTGTCAGTGTTTGAACAAACCTTCCACTATCCATAATAGACGTCTATCATAGTCTTGTCCCCAATGCATCTCATGCTCGAAATGAGGATTGCAATCCATCTATGCATTGTACTTCAGGTTAGTTAAATCATGTTAACCCCTTGAGAAATTTTATGTCCTGTATTTAGGGGGCGCTTAAACCTAAAATTTAGTCATTTTAAGATGTTTGCTATGGTAAATAGAGGCACACCGAGCTGTCTATGTCCTAGTACATTCCCATTGCAAGATATCTTTTATTTCATTTTTTAAAACAAAACCCGGTGCATGCAATTTGTGTCATTAGTTTTACAGTGGTAAATGAGTGTAAGATGTATCCTTATGGGCTATTTTTACTTGCAATTGAATAGCTTCATATTAAGTGATCAAAATTAGATTTGGCAGCTAATAAAATTTCATTGTAACTGTAGAAGTTACTATTCTTAATATAAAATGTAGAATAGTAATAATCAGATATTCGTTTGTAACAAAATATTGCCATTCACTAATCCATCATATCCATTATTACTACTATTATTATTATTAGTAATATTATTGTTATTGTTACTTTAAGTTAAATGGTTACTAATTAATATCATGAAAATGAATGTCTTATTTTTGAATAGATTTGTTATAGAATAAGTGATCTTATAACATTGAGTTTTAGTTGTATATGTTTACATTTGATTAGAAATTCATACGTATTAAATTTAAGTATTGATAAATTTAATCTAGATTAGTATTATCATTTCAATATAAAGAAAATATTATTGTTGAAATAAATGTCTTGGTGTCATGAATAGATAAATGATCTTAATGGGATTGAGATTTAATTGTAATTGTTTGATTTAAAATTAATATGCTTGAATTTAAGTATAGGTAAATTTAAATTTAAATTAGTATTATTAATGCAAGAAATTGTTATGTATAAACATTGTATTTGGTTTGTTTTAGATAATTGATTAATTATAAGTGAGCCATGTGCAAGTCGTGTCAGTGGTCATAGTAGAGTCACGTTAGTTTCAGAGGCATGGGTTTTGATGCTTTATTTTCATGTTTATGATATGTTATAATGGATTTGGTGTGGTCATAAAGTCATTCTTGTTTGAGGTGGGTCGTTATTTGTTTTGTGCATGTGATTGTGTTGTTTTTTGGTAATGGGGAGACATTAGCAACTGGAAAGGGAAGTATTTTATTATGATTGGTGTATCTGCATCTCTTGGAAGTTCTGGAACAAAGACCTTGGAGTTGATCCTTGTGATTATATTAGCATGCAACATGGTAAATACCTTGTATTGTTATGGAATACTTGTCGGTTATGTATTGCTTGATGTGAAGGGTTTTCTAGATGCAGATAGGGCAGTGGCTCTCAATGGGGGCTGGAGCCCAAAAGGGTGTCTAGGACAACCCATGTGGGAGTTTCTTAACTCAATGATAACCTAATTAATGAATTTAGGGGTTGGGTAGTAATCACATTAAAACAAGATAATTGGATGCCTCACTCATAGCTCAAGTGCTCGTTTAGGCTTGAGATGAGATGAGAAGGCCTAGAATGGCAAGATTAACTACCTTGTCCATGTGAAAGGTATGTTGATTTCATGTGAGTTTGTAAGGGTGCCGGGGGTCAGAAGAGGCTTCCAGGATAACCCGGGATGTGGGCCAGGGCCTAGGAAGACCTACCAAGATAACCCATGACGAGCCACGTGATGACACTCTTTCCTACTACATTCTAGTATTTCCTAGATGTTATCTTTCCATTTGTTGTGTGATTGCCTCTGGAAGTGATGTTGGAGTGTTGCCTTGTGTTGTTGTAGTCCTTGTGTGTCATAATTTTGTATGCCTGACTGTTCATGTCATGGGACATTATTGTTATCTCCTAGCACGGGGGGTGGACCTCAAGGTTCCACATGGTTGGGTGGATGTGCATTCTCTCCATTGGTCTATTTGCTATTATTCGAGTGCATGAGGATACATCACTTGTAGCATATCACTACTCTTGTTGAGTTCAATGAGACAGATACTTATGTTTTGTATATCAGATGATTCATGTGCCATTATATTGATTTATATACTTTATGTATTCATGAAGCAACATAGTCAACACTGTAATGATGTTTAATCATTTGTAAAGAAGATTTTAAACATATTTGTATTCTTGTATGAAAGATCTTGATGTTCTTATGATTATTTTGATGCATTTGGTTTTGGATGAACTTTGGTTGCTAATTAGATTATGTTCATAATTTCGTAATGCGGTCATGTAATCCCTAGAGATTGATGCTTAACTTGATGTAGTGTGATTATATGATTACACTTTGTTACCATATCTTCTTTTAAAAAAAAAATTGCCCTTTTGTACTGCATAGTTAAGATTATCTCTAAGGTTTTGTGGTGGGGCGTTACAAATCCCATTTGTCCTACTAGCCAATTAATTAAATAAATCCTATTCATTTAATTATTTTCCTACCTTTCCTCTAATTTAAATAAATAAAATATTTATTTAAATTAGCCCTCCCCTATTTTCCAACTAATTTAAATAAAATATTTAAATTAGTTCTCACCTTCAACCTCATTCCAACACATGTCTCTCTCTCATAATTTAAATAATTTTTTATTTGAATTATGAGTCATACCACAACTTTCATTTAATGCTTTGTGACACTACCAACTAATTTAAATAAAATATTATTTAAATTATGTCATTCCTATTCTTATCCACACACTTGTCACATGACTACAACTTCTTATGCCATTTAATCTCAACCGTCCACATTGCTCATTTGACCTTTCAATCATAGTCGTCAATTCAAATCACTCATCTCCTATAAATCAAGCCTCACCCAAGCCATTTGGGGGATCCATTTTCAAGTAACATTATGCTATAGAGATGATTCTAGATCCTCTCTTCATTCATCTTCTATCTATTATTATGCTACAGATTTGAGCAATCAACATTCATCGAAGAACCACAATCTTTGATATTTTGCATCCTATGCAAAATGGAGAAGAACAATGAAGGAGAGCCAAGATTAGCATAGAGATTTAGATTTAGTTGCTTTATCCTTTGAATTTCTATGTTTATCTTGTACTCCATTGTTGAGTTAGGGATTTATGATTGATGTTAGTGATTTATCGTTGATTTTCCTTGACTTACACTAGTCATTGATCTTCCAAATCAATCATAACCATTGATCCTCTTCTATGGAAATCTATAAATTGACCCTCACCCAGGTCATCTTCACAACCTTGAATGGAATGTTATGCTACCATTTTGAGCACCTAAGATCCTCCTCTCAACTACAAAAATATACTTTGAGCACAATCACCATTGGCGCAACAAAAGCTTGTGGGTGAGAGTTTTTTAATTATTTTCATCCATTTATGCAAGTCATATATGCTTTAACTTGAGGTTTCTTGTAGGCATGAAATAAATTTAGGATTAATGGTTCGAGTCTTATCTTTGTATTTGTTATTTACTAGCATACATTTTGGCATGCTTGATGGGGCCCACATCAATTTTAACATCTTTTGTAGCTTTTGTGTGTAGATTTTTGTTTTAGGATAATAGTCCCAAGACTATATTATTAATTAGATTATGGGACATTTACTATGATTGTTTTACTATGAGTGATTCCACGTGTGTAAAAGTAATTATCATAATGTTATAAATGCATGAGTTTGAAGTTGATTTAATAAGTGAATATTATTGGTGTCATTGGATGTAAATTATGTTTTGTTTTGGCTATGATTTTGAGGAACTAACCTATTGATGTGGAGTTGAGTGTGACTGAATGCAGGCACTTGTTGAAGACGAGAACATGGTTGAGGTAGAGATGTTCTAGCCACTTGACAAGAACTAATGGGATGGATAAACTTGATGCATGCACACACTCGCATAGTCTCATGTCATATATTGCATTTTGAATGGCTCTGGTATGCATTATTATATAGTAAATGAATGTGATTGATGTTTGATACGTAGAAAACTATGTGTTTTAGTTGCTACAACGAGCCTATTCGAATGCATAAATTAGTCATGTAAATATTATGTTCCTTCGATTTATATTTAGTGGAGTTGTGTATATAGTATTATTTAATTATAAATAATAAAAGTGTTTTCCTATTTATATAATATATTTATTATTGTTTGAAAACAATATCTTGGTTAAACTAAAAATAAAAATAAATTATTAAAGATAAATATAAGATATTAATAATATTATATATATTATAATTAGATATCTTAATAAAATAATAAAGAAAAAGTTTTTGTCATGCAAAATTCAGAGCGACAAAACTAAAGAAGATATTTATTAAATAAAAATATGTTTTTTGGATGCCAAGCACATGCAAAATTAGAGGTAACTAAAGTTAAAACAATAAAAATCCTATTCTGAATTTGTAATGACATGAATAGAGGAGGTAGGAGGAATAAAATAAAGAGCTGGGCATAGAAATATACACAATTTTTGTTTCAGCAACAGAAGAAGGGAAATAGAATTGAGTTCACAGAAGCAACAACAAAAAGAAAAGAGGAGAACGGTGGTTAGTAGAGACAGGAGGACTATTATCAGCACCAGGAATAAGGAATTTGAGTCATTTCTGGGTATGTTTAGTTCATAGAATGCAAATGTTATGCCTATTTAAACAACAAATATGTGGAATGGTTTTGTGCTAGTTTTTAGGTATTAAAAGATTCTTTCTTAAAGGATTCCATGCTCTTTTTGAAATCATTTTCCACCTGCCTATTCTTTACCTCTAATTTTGTCAAATGTTAGACTTCAGTTGCCTGCTTTTCTTCCCTCGGTGCTTTGCTTTTTGGGATCAGCCTTCTTTTTTGTTTGGGGTCGGCCCGAGCTTTTCACTTTGGTCGTTGTTATTGGATGGCTTATGCCTGATATGTTTATCCCTCTGTACTCACTTAAAGACTGCCACCTCTATGCCTTATTCGATCTGAGTTTAAATCAGTTTGTTTGTCATCCTTTGATTGTACTTGGTTATCCTTGTCGCCTAAAGAATTACTGTTGGCATGACTTAAGGTCTATCCTGTGATGATGGTCGACTATATACTTCACTTTTGAATGCCTGTATTTTTCATCTAACGATTTCACTCTGACTATTGGCCTGTATGCCAACTCTACCCATATAATTGTTAAATCGACCCTTGAAACCTTGTAAACTTGATATAATTTTTAGTAGCATGTCTCATAGTATTAATTCAAACCTTTAAATCTTCTACAGTGGGCTAAATATAAGTTAAATTAGGTTGCTTTTTACTATTTGGTCTACCTTCTTGAATTTAGCGACCAAAAACATGTTTTTCGTTGGTTTTTAACTAAGTTGTTCTTTCACTTTGTTTTGACTACCACCTCTAAAGCTCTGGTTGACCTGTTATGGTTCACCCTATCTAAATCTTTAAACTGCCTATGTTAAATCTTTTTACCAAGCTAATTTATATTCATAGTGACCAATTTATTGTTACTATCATAGTTCTACTTTTGCTATGGCAGTTAGAAATCTCTTGTCATTGTTGGAATTTAACTCTTGTCATAGCCAATTTAATTCCTATCGCAAAAAACATAAACAATTCCTATAGCTTGTTTCATTACTTCTTGTGGTAGTTAGTTATTTACTTCTTGTAGCAGTTAGTTACTTACTTCCTGTAGCAGATAGATGGAATTTTATAGTAGATTTATTGGATTCCTGCGGTAGATTAATTCCTTCTTGTAACTGAAATATTATATTTTCTGATTATACCCATGCCTTTGAATTTAAAATATGTTTTATTAGCAAATATTACTCAACGTTTTGAAATCCTTGTTACAATTAATTGCTTTGAAATATAAACCAGCTTAAGGGTATAAAGTTTTAAACTCTAGATTGTATTAGCAAATTTAAAGAATGAAATATGGGTTAGGGAATATAACCAGTTTATAGATTCTATATATATTTGTGTTTTAAATGAATAAATGATGTTCCTATTTATTTCTTGCTTGAAAATATATTCCGTTGATTATGGAAAGGAAAGGGATTAGAAATGGTTTTTAGGTGAACATTAGTTGCTTTTTATTTGAAAAGAAAGTAGTATATCTTTTATGTGTGTTTGGGGTTACTTTTTGGGTTAGGATGCCAAATGTGGAATAAAAGAGCTGACTTTTCCTCTTTTTGGGATTTGACCTTAAACTATTTTATATGCTTGGCCAAGCTGGGAATTCATTGAAATATATGAACATTGTCTAGCAAAACTTTATTTATATATATCTTTGCCACATCCTGTTGTGAAACATTTGCACATCATTATATATTTGCATTTAGACTTCAAGTTGCATCAGGTGTTCCCTCCTGCCAGTTGTTTCCAGGTTGCTATATGTTTCGTGCAGGGTTGGGTTTCCTTCATGTTATTAAGGGATCTGGGGAAATGTAATTGCTTCATGGTTGGGTGGAAAAGCGCTTAGGCCATGTTCTTGTTTCTTAGCTTGTAGAAGACCATGTGGTGATGCAGCACACAACATACACTCAATACAATTTTGCCATTAATCATCTGAGAGCCAAAGATTTGAAGAATGGAACATAAAAAAACTTCTATTCGTCAACTCCGCTGCTACAATGAGAGAAAACTCTCTTATATCCAAGAAAAACAAAAAAATAAAAAAATATTACCTTTTTTGGCAGATTTCGACAATTGTCAGATTTTGCCATTTTAGATAATTTTACAATCATATCTTTAAAATCCTGTTTTTTCCCAAAAGCTTCCTAAAAATAAAAGGTAGGATGAAATGCCAACTAATATTCTAAATTCGAAATATGAGTTTTGATTTATTACAAAAGCAACTTTTTAAAAATCTAGAAAAAAATACTAAATTGCTATTTTGAGGGCCAAGATAAAAGTTTCAAGCCTTGAAAAAGTGCCAAGACAAGGTCCTACCCATCAGGGTTGGTTGTGAAACCACTTTCCACCTCATAATGCATCCACCCGTAAAATCTCGTAAAAAACCCACATCCGAGTCAAAAGTTATGATCTCCGGAAGTTCCTCCATCATTAATGAAGTTCCTCCAGCAGAGGAAGACAATATTTGGTGGATGCAAATCTACGAGAGGAGAGAAGAATGAAGTGCATATTTGTTCGAGGAGACTGATGCTTGTTTTGGAAAGATCATAACTTTCAGAGATCATAACTTTTGACTCGGATGTGGGTTTTTTACAAGATTTTACGGGTGGATGCATTATGAGGTGGAAAGTGGTTTCACAACTGACCCTGGTGGGTAGGACCTTGTCTTGGCACTTTTTCAAGGCTTGAAACTTTCATCTTGGCCCTCAAAATAGAAATTTAGTGTTTTTTTCTAGATTTTTAAAAAGTTGCTTTTGTAATAAATCGAAACTCATGTTTCGAATTTAGAATATTAGTTGGCATTTCATCCTACCTTTTATTTTTAGGAAGCTTTTGGGAAAAATAGGATTTTAAAGATATGATTGTAAAATTACCTAAAATGACAAAATCTGACAATTGTTGAAATCTGCCAAAAAAGGTAATATTTTTTGATTTTTTTTGTTTTTCTTGGATATAAGAGAGTTTTTTCTCATTGTAGCAGCAGAGTTGACGAATAAAAGTTTTTTTATGTTCCATTCTTCAAATCTTTGGCTCTCAGATGATTAATGACAAAATTGTATTGAGTGTATGTTATGTGCTGCATCATTTGGTATCAGAGTGGGTTGATCTTGAGTGTGCACAGTATGCACCAGGACCAAGAGGGGTTTGTGAAGAAAATTATTTTCCTATGTGTTGAAGTATGAGAAATTTTTTGTAATTGCAAAAAAAAAAGATTTTGTGAGATATATGTTCACTGTCCTCCAGCAGAGAAAATCTGGGTAGAAGGTGTACAAACTTCTTCCACTGAGAGAAAGTGGGTAGAAGAGGTCTTGAAGAGGTGCATCTTCCAGAGTCTTTGTTGGGTAGAGGAGAGTTAAATTTGTGTGAGATATGTTGGCTGTGCTCCATCAAAGATAAAGCTGGGTAGAAGGTGTAGAGACTTCTTCCACTGAGAGAAAGTGGGTAGAAGAGGTCTTGGAGAGGTGCATCTTCCAGAGTCTTTTGTTGGGTAGAGGATAGTTATGAGTGATTTTTTTATAGAGAAGACCTGTAACTGCAGAGAGCATTGGCTCTAAAGTGTTTGTGTGCAGGTTGTAGAAATTGCAAATTGAGAATGAGCGAAATGTTTTGAAAGAAGCAGATGAGATGGATCATGAAGAGACCTATAATGATTTCATATATAGAAAAGTGGGAAAGAAAGTTTACAGATAGTCTTAATGAAGAGTTGATAAGACTTCATGATATAGTGGATCTATTAAAAACTGAAATGAATAGAGGAAATGTTGATAATAAAAGGTGTGAGAAAGAATGTCATGAAAGTGGAATGAAAGAGAAAAAGCACATGGTTGCAACTGAAACATGTCTTTTCAAAGGCATGGATGATATTGCAACAGAGAAGAGTGATAATGAAAACCTTATTTTACCTAACATTATTTTGTTTGCAGATAAAGAGGAACATAAAGACAAAGAAGTGAAAGTCCTCAAGAATAATGAAAAAGAAGAAAAGAATGAGTTTGTAGCAGGAACATGTCTATTGGAAAGCACAAATAGTGAGATAAAACAGGTTGTAGAGGAAGCTATGGGAGAGATTTGGTGGAGGTGGTTGGTTAGTGGTGGGTTGGATCCAACGAACAAGGAGAGGAGAGGGAAAATAATTTGGCATAGGAAGACAATATTTGGTGGATGCAAATCTACGAGAGGAGAGAAGAATGAAGTGCATATTTGTTAGAGGAGACTGATGCTTGTTCTGGAAAGATGCTGGAAAAAGAGGAAAAAAAGAGAAGAATGAAGTGCAAAGGTTGGATCCAGTCAAGTGGCAGTAGTTTGAAGACACTCACTTGTAGGAGCTACGTTCTTTTCAACAAGAGGAGAATGATGGAGGAACTTCCGAAGATCATAAATTTTGACTCGGATGTGGGTTTTTTATGAGATTTTACGGGTGGATGCATTATGAGGTCGAAAGTGGTTGGTTGGACCTTGTCTTGGCACTTTTTCGAGGCTTGAAACTTTCATCTTGGCCCTCAAAATAGCAATTTAGTGTTTTTTTCTAGATTTTTAAAAAGTTGCCTTTGTAATAAATCGAAACTCATGTTTTGAATTTAGAATATTAGTTGACATTTCATCCTACCTTTTATTTTAGGAAGCTTTTGGGAAAAAATAGGATTTTAAAGATATGATTGTAAAATTACCTAAAATGGCAAAATCTGACAATTGTCGAAATCTACCAAAAAAAGGTAATATTTTTTGATTTTTTTGTTTTTCTTGGATATAAGAGAGTTTTCTCTCATTGTAGCAGCAGAGTTGATGAATAGAAGTTTTTTTATGTTCCATTCTTCAAATCTTTGGCTCTCAGATGATTAATGGCAAAATTGTATTGAGTGTATGTTGTGTGCTGCATCATGTGGGTTCATGGCAGCTAGAGAGTTGATTGATATATTATTCATATATTGTACATGATTATTGTACCTTGTTATTATTTGAGATGATTTATGGCATGAAAGCCAAATGGACATTATATATTCTTTTATAGGGATAACACATGGATTAAGCACGTGATTTGTAAGATTTAATGAATTTTATTGATTCATGTTTATGAGATCTATCTTTTTACTTGAGTTGATGTAATTAAGTGGATTATTTACTTTGGTAACTTTTGTGATGGAATGAGTACTTTACATTTGGTATCAGGACACTAGGGTCTTTTGGACTATTATGCTAAGTTATGAATTTGATGCAGATTGGTCATCATGGATACAAGAAATACCAACTGGAGTGGAGATTCAAACAATGGACAAAATGAGAGGAATCATGGTGACGCCAACAATATCAAGATGGAAGATTGGATCAACTTTTTGCTCTCTTAACCTAGCAGGGTACGAGAATGGATAATCTTGAGCAAGAGATTAGAGGGATCCATAGAGAGTAGAATCAAAATGAAAACCAAAACCAAGGAGGTGAAAATATGACTCAAGGTAATGAGAACCCAAGGGCTGAGGCATAGATTCTTGAAGTTGAAGCAAATGTGAATAATTATGCAAGGATTGCAAAGGAGTTGGGGAAAGACCTCAAGAAGGTCTCACCACCCAAGATTGATGGAGGGACCATTGGTGATGGAGCTGAAGCATGGATCATAGAAATGGAAAAATACTTTGAGCTTCAAAATATTTCTGATGAGATGAAGGTAATGTGGGGTTCCTACCAGCTTACTAGAGAAGTGGCAACTTTGTGGGATAATGAAAAGGCAGATTAAGAGTTGTTGGCTGGCGAAATTACTTGGGAAATTTTCCTGTACCTCTTCAGGAAAGGGTGGTTACCATAGCTCTTCTTTGATAAGAAGATGACAGACTTTCAGAATTTGATACAAGGAGGAATGTCTATAACCCAATATTGGGAAAGATTCTCTCACTTACTTAAGTATGTTCTGCAATACTAGATGGATGAGAGATTTAGAATCAGGAAGTTTATATTTGTCATGACCCACTACCACCCCTCAAACATATTTTATGATATTTTGAATTCTGAGTTTGATTAGAATACTATGCATCGTTATTACTTTTACTAATTACCACTAAAGGCTAATTGCATGCATTTTATTATTGAGGTATTCAAATCTTACCCTTTATATTACTAACACATATAAAAGATATTAAATTAAAGAAAAATTAAATAATGTCTAGTCACCTTAAAAACAAAATAATAAATAAATGATTTCTTTTAAGATAATTTAAAATTTTAAATGAATAAATAAATAAATTGAAAAGGGTACACTTATAGAAAAAGAAATAAATGAGGATTCAACCGCCTCATTTCCAAGTCAAGTTTCAAAGCTAACATTTATGGATTAAAGGAGAGTTTTCCACAAGAATTAATTTCAAATTGGAAAATTGAAATAAGGCATTAAATTATTAGACTTGACTTCCAAATTTTCCACCATGTGCTTGGCAAATGATGTTCTATATGAGGGAAGAATTTCTCTACAAATAGCATGGAAGTATGAAGGAGAGACACACTTGGGGGTTTTGACTGGATTGCTGGAGCAAGTTGTAAGAGCATTCCTCCTTTTCATAATTTTGTTTCTTTTCTTTTGAAAATTTTATTAATAAGTTATACTTTTCAATTTAGTTTTGGGCTCATTTTGATGAAACGTGTTAAAATAATTACAATTTGATTCATAAACCAATATTAACACTTGATTTAATTTGTTGTTTGCATTATTTATCTACATAGATTTATGTAAAAGAGATTGTTCAGATTTTAAAAAAAAATTAATTGCAGTTTGAAAACATTCAAGAGATAATTTGTGCTTAAGTTTTCATGAAGGTCTTGGTGATGGGAAGCAGCCTTCCCACACAGTGTGGGAGGCTAGAGAGGGGGCCATTCCCCTACTGTGACATGCTTCTCTGAGGTAGTCTATCAAACCATTCACATTTTTTCTTCAATAATTTTACTTTTTGCAACACCTGACAAAAATCCTCCTACCTTCATGCTTGATGGGTGTCCACACCCCACATCATAGCTCCCATCTTGGCATAGAAAGGAGGACACTGTCAAAGGTTGTGGAGTCTAGCTTTATGCCTGCCAATTGCTATTGCTTAAAAGTTTTTAATGCCTTTTCAAAAAATCCATCCCTGTGCATATCCTGCAATCATTCTGTTCTGACAAACAGTTGATGTACCTTGTCTGTGCTTCCTCATTTTGCATATATGTCTACCAGAGTATTTTCAACTATAATATCTAGCAAATATTTCCCTTCTGTTTGGCTTTGATGGGTTCCCCTACCCTGTTCAAAAATGCCCCTCTTATGTAGGCAGGGAGCACGTGGCCAAGGATTGTGGAATTTGGCTTTACATCTACCAATTCCATTCACTTGGAAGTTTCTAAAGCCTTTCCACAAATCCATTGTGTGTAGAACATACAATCATTGCATTCCACAAGATGGCATCGCTTTGAGGCATTTTATCAAATAGTTCACATGATGTGTCTATGCTTCCATGTTTTTCATACAGGTCTACTACGGCACTTATAACTACCACATCTGACAAGAATTCCATTCTGTTATGCCTTGATAGATGTCCATCCCCTGTTAAAAATCACCCATTTTGGCACAGGCAAGGACATTGGCAAAGGATGGGAATTTGACTTTACACCTACTGACAGCAGTTGCTCAAGATTTTCTAAAGACTTTTCAACAAATCCATTTCGTACATATCCCGAAATCATTACTTTCCATGACTTGATGTCTCTTTGAGACATTCTATCAAACAAATCATGTGTTTTGTCTATGCTCCTACGTCTTGTATACATGTCTACTAGAGTGTTTCCAACCATAATATCTGACAAAAATCACCTTCCATCCTATTTTGATGGATGTCTACACTCCCATCCAAAGCTTCAATTTGTGCACAGCCAGGGAGAATGCTGGCAAAGGTTGAGGAGTTGGGCTTTACAACCACTAGTTGGAAATCTGACATGGTGCCCATTATTATAGTGTAAGCTTATTTTTCAAATTTCTTCATTTAGCATCATTAATAATCTCCACAAGGTTATTACCCTATTTAAAATGATGGAAAAGGTTCACATCTTGCAGTAATTTCTCTAGTGACAATCTAGGAGATAGGTTATGTTGCAGTGTAGCAATCAACACATACTCATAGGTTCTTAATAATTCTAATAGTTGTTATAAGGGGCTTATTTAACAATCCTAATGCAAATTTTCACTATGGTGACAAACAAATAATTCTTTCTCCCACAATATTTTTAGGATCCAAATAAAAAGTAGTATCTATGTAGATACTCATAATCCTATATTCATATGTTAGCTACAGACACCAAGAAAACACACCCATATGACCACCACAGGTTTAACTGGTGTCTCAATGATAAAGTTCAAGAGGTCCTCAAGATAGTTAGCACAGGCAAGAAGGTCAACCATGCACACATGTCTTGGGAAGGTCGAATAAATAGATTCCATTACTTATCAAAATTCAAATTTAAGGTTAAAGCATTATAGATTAATTAGTAATATTAAAACTAATTTTTTTATTAACAATTTAGTAAGTCAATTTTGACTTAAGTTGTACTAAATACTTTGCTAATAGAAATATACGTAGATTATTTTATATCATTGTTTATTGTGATGGAAGAATCTTATTTAATAAATTGTTAAGGTATCAAGTATAACTATCACTTGAAGATGATATTATATTGAGGTAATATGGTAGATCAGTTCAATATGTTTGATGTCATCCTTATTAGAGATTACAACTGAAAGAACATATTTAGATAAAGAATTGAGTTTCTATTTGAAGTTGAATGTATTCCAATATTGTCATAAATGAATAGTATCTTAAAATAAGTTCTCTAATTATATTAAATATAGTATTATTAGGTATTATATTACTTGGTATTCGCTAGAGATAGTATTACAAGATGAATTCTTAAATTTAAGTTTATCCATAAAAATTATTCCTGTAGGATATCAAAATTCCTAAGTTAATTCACATGGTTTGATCTATGCTTATTTTGTTTAGAAGATTTTGGATAAGTATTTCTTCTTATGAGTTTTGTACTCATCAAATAAATTTAATAGATGAATAACAACAATGATAGAGTATCATTATTTAATGGTATGATGTTTATTACTATCAAATTTCACAAATTATATTCTCTATTATAATGAATTTATTTTGAAAGATTATAGAATAAGCACAAAATATGGAGGTTATTATAACCACATATTAAATTCTTATGTAAAGATCTTTTAAATTAGAACACAATAGTTGGAGAATAGATTTAGACATAGGCATATATATTACCATGCCATCTACATGTCTACGCACCTATGAAAATCACTTAAATTGAGCATAATAGTTGCAAATTACACTCAAAATACAAAATGGCAAAATGTATACTTGGTGGTGCGTCAAATAGTAAAATAAAATATTAGTTATTATAGATTCTTTGAACAACCATGAAATATGTCTATAGGTACTTTATGGATTTTGATATTTGATCAATTGTACTCTATTGCAGAATATTAATGATAAAATCAATATTAGTGTTACACATTTCAAATCTAATTATTTAATTAGATATTGGAATTTGATTATGTATTTTGACAACGTGAATGATAGAGTCACCTTATATGAATTTACGTTTCCCTTGGATAATAATTGTAGAAGTATAATGTTTAATAAGAATATCTTAATAATATTGAACTAAGGATTACATGAGGGAAATGATTATTATATGGAGCCAATACATAAGCTTTCATTTCCTTGGGAATAGATTTCAACGTCAAAGTTTGGATTAATTGGTAAAATATTTAGTAAAAGATTATAGTGAGAATCAAAGATGGATTTGAAATATTTATTTAAACAATTGTAAATCATAAATGTTTTAGGAAGTACAAGATGAAAACTTAGTGTTTAAAAATAACTTCCCTAATCTCGAAATGTGATCAAAGAATCCCTCAGTGTGACCTATGAAATAGAAGTCAACATTATTCATTTTGGTTATGATCTCAATTAATGAAGTTTAAGTTGAACTCTTGTTGAAAAACTTATCTTGTTTAGATTACAAGCCTTAATTTGGTTCCATTTATATATAAGTTTGAAATGATTATGCATGAAAAGGATCTAGTACCTTACTTTTGGAACAAAGATTAATTTGATATATGTTAATTCCTTATTTGTTTGAAATTATACATTATTGTTTTAGTACTTTACTTTTGAACAAATTTTACTTGATGTATGACAATTTAATTATCTTAAGTTCATTATTTCATCTTAAACTAAATGATTAAGTATATTTTCTAGTTTATGCTTACGAATAATGTGATGTGAATTAGTATCTTTTCTGGTATTGTGCTCACAAAGTGTTTGAGTATCTTTACTTGACTATTCCTTATGTATATATGAAGGGATCAAATACCTAGTCTTATTCTTTAAATGCCTTATGATTGATCAAGGAAAGAAGTTTATTTTCCTTTTCATTTCCTTATAATTTATCATATAAGTGTTCTTTTCATCTAGATAAGTAAACTTTATAAATCAATGTCTAAACTCAAACAAATCATAGTGTTTGGTTTTTACAGTACCTATGTGTCATGTTTATGTGTAATGTCATCGCGTTAAACCAAGTACCTCATGCCTAACATAGCTGCAACAACGATGTCTGGGCATCATCCCTTTAAATCATTGGGGAGTAATAAGAGACATGTTGAAGCTAAATCCGCAAGAAGGGAAAATCTCCTCGAACATCTCATTAAAAAGATTAAATAGTTGAAATGATGATTACCATGTGAATTTATAAGTATTAAGGCTAAAATGCTCATTTAGAAAACCTTTCAAAACTATCATCAGAAAACAGGGCTTATTGACAACACGAGTATAAATCAGAGATGACTTGTAAAATGTTAGATAGGGCAACTAGTTCGATCCAAAAACCCTATCTACCATATGCTCTCACCTTGCCTTCATAGATCTTGGTAATCAGAAGGCACTAAGGAATCAGCAACAGACTTAGTCACAAAATTACCTAATTTAGCTTTAGGAAGTAAACTAGATTTCATGAGCATGCACCTAATAAGGATTCCTCCACACCAAGACTAATTGACAAACACCCCTTTATGTGTTTGTGGTAGTGGATTAATTTCTGTCCCTATTCACCTGAGTGGGTGGTAGCTGACAAAGAACTGTCTGGGGTAGGGAATAACCCTAGAAAGGGATGGATACCCGCTCACAGTAGCATCAAACATAGTGCAAAATAGAACTACATATTCGCATTCCTCGTGTCAATTGCATTTGGAGGGGGCCTTGATCCTGTGGATATAGGGTATGTAGGTAGTCTAGATGGCAAATGATGCCCCCAGTACTCACGTCCCCCAGATATAGGATATTCTTCTATAATATACATTGTGATCTTGAATTTCTGTGTAGTGATTTCTGAGTCGTGTTAACAAGAGATTGTCTAGTTAGTTTTGTGCAGACGATAACGATACCAGTCACTGGAGAGAAAGCAAGTTGTGGGAAAAGAATGCAGGGTGTAGTGAAGAACTTAAGGTATGTGTTGCTCAGTTGTTCTTATATGTTATCTTGTTAAATATACTATCTCTCTCTTCATTAGATCAAAATTTTTAATTCCTCGGTATTTTCAAATTTAGAGTTAGTAGTATTTTATTAATAAGGATGAGTCAGGTCCTTACATGTGGTATCAGAGCTGAGGCTCAAACACTAGGCCTGGAGGTCCTCTAACCTAAAGTATGGAAAGAATTAAGATATAAGGTGTTATAATATGACTTTAATGATATTCCCCCTCTTGTGATCTTATGATCATCTAGTTATTGATAAACATGAGGAGAAAACATGTAAGAAAAAGGAAAGGGTAAGGCCGTAGATAAACCCTCCCTAGAGGGTGAGATGAATAGATTGATACTAGTGATAGTATGAGTATAATGAGACAACAATATTTTGATACATGATAGCCGTACAAACTTGTGGACTCTCTTTTGTTAGGTGGATATCATATTCTATGGCTAATTCCTTTTGTGGCATATCTTAATGGATCTTTTCATAATGGCATGCTTGGGTTGTGTGGGGGCATGTGACTATTTGTGTGGATTTTCGATACAAAAATATGCTAAGGTTTTTCCAGGTTGTGTGGGGAATGCTTAGTGTGACATGGTGATTTATCATTGTTCTCTACATGGTTGAGACCACTATACGAATTATCTAGTTTAGTGATAGAAGTCCACCGAATTTCCCTACTCCACTTAGGTGGTCTTGTTGTAAGACTACATGGTGATTGTAATGTGTAAATTTTATGAGATTATTGCATTATTTATCCTTTTGTTAAAGGTTTTACTTAAGTGTTAATCCAACAGTGTTTTGTTTCTTTGGGCTAATTAGTTGTTTTAATTTTGAGATGGTCCTTTTGCCTCAAGGACTTGTTTTTGTTTAAATTTTGGATGTTGCAATGGTTGTTATCGTTGATCTTCACTTCTTCTATGGCAAGTTTTGTTTTAATGTATTCTAATTAAGAATTTAACTTATGGACTTTTTTTACTTAGTCCTTCCTGATTTGAGGCATTTTAAGTTGCAACTGCTGGCATGTGACTTATGTAAATTGCCATATTCAGGAGGGGCCTTGGTAGGTTGTATGGGGGATTAGGTGTCCTGGGGATTCTATTGTGAGGATGGGGGTTGCAAATGGGACTAGTATGAGATAGTCATATTCCATCCATCCCCTAGATCTATGTGTGTGTTTCATGCATACCTTCCTGTTGGAGGATAACACCTTAAACGATCGTGAGCAAGGTATTAGGAAACGTGAGGAGGGTTCCTCGAGAGGGCCTTGAGACCATCTTTTTTTTTGGTTACTTGACACTAAGGCATTAATGATATTGGTTTCCTTTGGAGGTGAGACTATATGGTTTTATGGCTACCTAGATGAGTACTAGAGACATCTATTGACTTTTGGGAAATTGATGTCATTCATGGACTCCTAGTTTGGGAAGCTACTATCAATTTTAGAATGCTAGCACTACTTTTGGATAACGAGCTCTAAGGTGGTGCCAATTGATGCAATGATTACGAAGAGAGAGATGGATGGAAAGTTTGGAAGAGTTGTTGATATGGCAGTCTCTGCAAATAGGCATGCATGACAGCTAGAATTGTTACCTTTCACTTGAGTGTTGATGTGTGTGCTTGAGCACGTATTCATTTTATGTGTAATATTTATATGATATCAGAATAATGGAGATCACTGATACTCAAAAGAATCCTTGGGAGGTTTGACCTTGCAGCTGGCCAGTTGCCTGCAAACTCGAGCGAGGGTACAAGGTCTTCAAAACATTCTTATTGATTAAACTTAAAGGAATTCCTCGGTGCAATATATGGGCCTATTGCATACTTTCTTGTAAGTGACTTAGGATCCAGACTAATCCCGATGAGTCTAAGTCTTTGGCAGAGCAATTTATTGATTCATGTCCTTGTTAGCTTGTATGGCTATTATGTTGACCTATTAGATAAAGTTTGGATCTGTTTGACCAGTATAGGCCATGTGGCCATTATTGTATCTACCCCATATTGGATAGTGATATGGTTTGTTAGACCCGGTTCCATATGAACCAATTTACCCAAAGGATAGAAGAGCTCGGTTGGCTTTATTTCAGTATGTCTCGTTTTGGACACTTTAGCCCAGATTGGCTATTTCTTGAGTACTCAGATTGACTAAGAGAATATAATTCTTCTAATCTACAGTGGTGTATCATTTCTTTTGGATTCTAACACAGGTTGGAGTAAACTCCTAACATAACTAGAAATTTTGGATAATGAGTTTCGGTACTTAACATTTGGAGTCGATGCGCAAGTAGTAAGGTTGTATAATTAGATATAAAAATCTCACATTTACTCAAACCCATATTAATGCAAGACAAAGAAGGCGGCTAGAATTTCTAAGTGAGTATGATTTTGAGATTGAATATATCAAGGGCAAATAGAATGGCCGATGCATTAAGTAAAAGAAGACACATTATAGTAACATCAACACTTCATACTAACCTTAGGCAAACAAAAGAATGATCCATGGTGTAATCAATTGGGGGCAGCTCTTGAAGTATCTCTGATAGATCAAAAATATGCACGGTATACCTTTGATAATGATGAATTACCAATGGAGAATCTATGAACCTAATTTTTTTACCAAACTTAGAAAGTTGATTCCAAGGTTTTATTATCTCTGATGATGGAATTTTAAAGTGAATTGCAAGCATGAATGATCAAGGTCATGACATTGTAATAGCATAAAACGAGGTTTTAAAAAATTAACGATATAAACAGTAAGATTAGATAGTTGGACTTTGAGTTCGGTGCGATTTTCATTATGATCAAGTATGGTCGAAGGAAAATGAGGACAATAAATGTGACCCTCTTATGCAGGAGAGAAACTAACTTAAAGGTGGATTTAGAAGGATAACTCAGTATAAATTTTGATATATCTCAGATGATGGAATAATTAGTAAAGGAAGAAAATTTATTTAATGACATTTTGGATATGTTGATTTTGGATAGGATCAATTATATCTATGAATATTTTATTCTCTATGAAGGGAAATAGTCGGAAACCAAAGTGAGGAGCAAGTGTACTTAGCTTTATTGTGAATGGACTAAGGTAAGAGCCTTCTTATATGGAAATGAATCTCCCAAAGAGATGTTAGAAAATAATAATATTCTAATCCTTGCATTTGATATAATTTGGCCTCTTGACATTGAAATCTGTTTTGGAATACTTTCATTTGCTCTTGAATATACCACTCTCATGATGAATCCATGAGCGTGCGGATGTTACTTTAATTAGTTCACATGAGGAGTTCATGATAATGACACGTGTTTCATTTGATGGCTCTATTCTACAATAATTGTGAAGAAGTTATATTATGATGATAATGTACTTAATGATGACACTCACAAGTTAGATTTATTACTTAATTTTTAGACACTTATTCACTTATTGTTGCATTTAAAAGGCTCCTAAAGATAATTATGAGGAAGGTACTTACATGATGAAGTAATAATTTAAAAGTGGCATCTTTTGTAACTTATGTTCACTACATGATTAATCTTAATAATTTATTACTTTAGTTTGCTTTTTATTGTTAAATCAAAGTACTTTGTGATGAATTGCTACACACCAACATGGTTGAACAACACTATGATTAACATCATAACATGACATGTCTGACAACCTCTGCAAGTGTTTATCCTAGACAGGGAAAAATTTAAATGAACGAGTATACTGGAACAATCAACATTCTTGACTAGAGGACAAGTTGCAAGGGTATGCTCAATCAGGTTTGAAACGTTAAAGTAATTTCTTGAACTCACATTGTTATGATAATACACATTTGCATTATCACGATAGAAGTTTTAATCTATGACACCATAATTCACGAACTAAAGTCAGTAATGTTTTGCATCGGGACGATACAAAGTTTTAGGGGGAAGTATGTCATGACCCACTACCACCCCTCAAACATATTTTATGATATTTTGAATTCCAAGTTTGATTAGAATACTATGTATGGTTATTACTTTTACTAATTACCACTAAAGGCTAATTGTGTGCATTTTATTATTGAAGTATTCAAATCTTACCCTTTATATTACTAACACACATAAAAGATATTAAATTAAAGAAAAATTAAATAATGTCAAGTCACCTTAAAAACAAAATAATAATAACAAAAATAATAAATAAATGATTTCTTTTAAGATAATTTAAAATATTAAATGAATAAATAAATAAATTGAAAAGGGTACACTTCTAGAAAAAGAAATAAATGAGGATTCAACCCCCTCATTTCCAAGTCAAGTTTCAAAGCTAACATTTATGGATTAAATGAGAATTTTCCACAAGAATTAATTTCAAATTGGAAAATTGAAATAAGATATTAAATTATTAGACTTGACTTCCAAATTTTCCACCTTGTGCTTGGAAAATGATGTTCTAGATTAGGGTAGAATTTCTTTATAAATAACATGGAAGTATGAAGGAGAGACACACTTGAGGGTTTTGGCTCGATTGCTAGAGCAAGTTGTAAGAGCATTCTTCCTTTTCAATTTTGTTTCTTTTCTTTTGAAAATTTTATTAATAAGTTAACTTTTCAATTTAGTTTTAGGCTCATTTTGATGAAATATGTTAAAATAATTACAATTTGATTCATAAACCAATATTAACACTTGATTTAATTTGTTGTTTGCATTATTTATCTACATAGATTTATGTAAAAGAGATTGTTTAGGTTTTTAAAAAAAAAATTAATTACAGTTTGAAAACATTCGAGAGAGAATTTGTGCTTGAGTTTTTGTGAAGGTCTTGGTGATGGGAAGTAGCCTTCCCACACAATGTGGGAGACTATTGGCCTTCCCACATAGCATGGGAGGCCAGAGAGGGGGCCATTCCCCTATTGTGGCATACCTCTCTGAGACAGTCTATCAAATAGTTCACATTTTTTATTCAATAATTTTACTTTTTGCAACACCTGACAAAAATCCCCCTACCATCATGCTTGATGGGTGTACACACCCCACACCAAAGCTCCGATCTTGGCACAGCAAGGAAGATGCTGTCAAAGGTTGTGGAATCTGGCTTTACGCTTGCCAATTGCTATTGCTTGAAAGTTTTTAATGCCTTTTCAAAAAATCCATCTCTGTGCATATCCTGCAATCATTCTATTTCGATAAACAGTTGACGTACCTTGTATGTGCTTCCTCATTTTGCATATATGTCTACCAGAGTATTTTCAACTATAATATCTGGCAAATATTTCCCTTTCATTTGGCTTTGATGGGTGCCCCTCCCCTATTCAAAAACACCCCTCTTGTGCAAGCAGGGAGGATGCTGCCAAGGATTGTGGAATTCATCTTTACATCTACCAATTCCATTTGCTTGGAAGTTTCTAAAGATTTTTTGACAAGTCCATTTTGTGTAAAACCTGCAATCATTGCATTCCACAAGATGACATCGCTTTGAGGCATTTTGTCAAACAGTTCACATGCTTTGTCTATGCTTCTACGTTTTTCATATAGGTTTACTAGGGCACTTATAACTACCACATCTGACAAGAATTCCCCTTCCGTTATGCCTTGATAGATGTCCATCCCCTGTTCAAAATCACCCATTTTGGCATAGGTAGGGAGGACGCTGGAAAAGGTTGGGAATTCAAATTTACACCTACCGACAACAATTGCTCAAGATTTTCTAAAGCCTTTTCAACAAATTCATTTCATGCATATCCTGAAATCATTGCTTTCCGTGAGTTGACGTCTCTTTGATACATTCTATCAAATAGATCATGTGCATTGCATATGCTCTTACATCTTGTATACATGTCTACCAGAGCGTTTCCAACTATAATATCTGACAAAAATCCCCTTCCGCCCTATTTTGATGGATCTCTACACTCCCATCCAAAGCTTCAATTTGTGCATGGGTAGGGAGAATACTGGTAAAGGTTGAGTTGGGCTTTACAACCGCCAGTTAGAAATCTAACACAGTGCCCATTATTATAGTGTAAGCCTATTTTTCAGATCGCTTCATTTAGCATCATTAATAATCTCCACAAGGTTATTGCCCTATTTAAAATGATGGAAAAGGTTTATATCTCACAATAATTTCTCTAGTGACAATCTGGCAGATAGGTTTTGTTGCAGTGTAGCAATCAACACATACTCATAGGTTCTTAATAAATCTAATAGTTGTTATTAGGGGTATGTTTAACAATCCTAATGCAAATTTTCACTATGGTGACATAGAAATAATTCTTTCTCCCACAATATTTTTAGGATCCAAATAAAAAGTAGTATCGTTGTAGATACTCATAAGCCTATATTCATATGTTAGCTACAGCCACCAAGAAAACACACCCATATGACGACCACAAGTTTAACTGGTGTCTCAATGATAAAGTTCAGGAGGTCCTCAAGATAGTTAACATAGGCAAGAAGGTCAACCATGCACACAATTCTTGGGAAGGTTGAGTAAATAGATGCCATTACTTATCAAAATTCAAATTTAAGGTTAAAGTGTAACGCCCGCCTTGAACGCCTTAAAGAATACACACTTTTGCAATATGAAACAGGAAATTTTTTTTTTTTTTTCAAAATGATTAAGCAACGTTAACACAACTACTTACAACATATTCTCTAAGGGTCCAAGGCTGCATCACTTAACAAATCGACTAACACAAATTAACATACATCAACAACTGATCCAATCCAAAGCATAATTAATCAACTGATTCATATTCATTGCATGTCGACAAATAATGTAATACCATCTACATAATTAAGTACACAACAGATATGCTTTCCTTACACATGAGTACATCATGATATCACCATTTGTAGACTACATCAGAATTACTTACACAATAAATGTTTTGTTACACAAATCTGGTACAAGGTTATGCACTTACATCATCACCATAGGAACAAGTACAACTGGAACAAATCCTTTCTGCATAAGATCCTGACAAGAGAACCAATGGATAAAATAGCTCTTCCACCCGACCATGTGGAACCCAAAGGTCCACCCCCCGAGCTAGGAGTTAACATAAGGTCCCAAACACTGACAGTCAGGTAGACGAAGGACAAACAAGAACAAAGGACGACCAAACGCCAATACAACACATGGCAATATCAATACAACACAACATAACTTTACTTTAACTTTCACTTTACTTCCAGAGGCGACACCCAACAAACAAGGAGAGCCCGAACAAGGAATGCTAGGTTGTAGTAGGGAGAGTGTCATCGCATGGTCCTAACATGGGTTATCCTGACAGCCTCTCACTAGGCGCCGGCCCCCATCTATGGTTATCCTGACAGCCTCTCACTAGGCGCCGGCCCCATAGGGTGACACATGCGGAACCGACCTTCCTTTCATGAGGACAAGGAAGTCAATCATGCCAACCAGGCCTTCTCTACCCATCCTTAGTCTATACAAGCACTACAGGCCATGGGAGAGGAATCCATTAATCTTATTAGTGTGAAATCTACCCTTAACCCCCTAATTAATTTTTAGGTTATCACTTGATTAATCTACTTCCAACGGGTTATCCTGACTGCCACACTGGGCGCCGGCCCCACGTTGAAAGCCACTCTCCTTCCTAACACCTAGTAAACCTTAAAACATCATACAAAACTTTGTAACAAAACACATATATGAACACTGCAAGGCATAAACCTTCTTGCATCAAAATAGAATCATAACATCAATTGTTATCCAATACTTTTAACATTACATGACTTTATCCTTTAATAGATTTCAGGTCTCTCCATATGACAAAACGGCACAATAAGATCACAAGTGGTTGGATATTCCATCCTGAGATTATTACTTTACAAGACACAACATTCAACCTTGACAGAACCTCATTATACTTCATACTTTGTTTGATACACATAAACGCTATTACATCGTAATTACAACATCAACAATACACAAGCTGCAAATACTCAACATTGACGACTTAGCCTCTGGAATTCAGGTTTGAACAACCTCAAATCGACTCATTACCACACTCAATCAATTCAGTTCAAAATTCAGGAGATGAAATACTATCATTCATTCTCAGTTCAATGCAAACAGCTTCTGAAATAAAATCAACATTATATTACAACAATTAAATTAATACCTTGCAACAAAATCTCTAACTAATCTTTATTTTGTTTCAAAAGATAGATAAATTGATTAACTAAAACATTACAATAATAATAAAGAACCACTTAATTTCTGTTTACCATTCGACACTTTCATAACGATACGATCTTTATATACCTTCCTTCAATCTTGTCCAATTAACTTTATTCTATAAAGGATAATAACACTAGGAGAGATATCTTACGGCTGAACGATAACTACACGAGGAGAGTTCAATCACGAAATGTTTGTTAACCTTCATACGATCTTGCAGACGTTCTAGCGAGCTCAACCAAATAGATTCTTTTATGATGATTTGAAGTTATTTCTGAAGTTGATCCTATCCGTGGTGATATAACTCCTCAAGAGAACAATCGTAAATGCGCCCTATGCGAACAGCTTGAGATATTTTACTACTGAGATGTAAAATTGCTATTGACTGTTTTTCCAGAGAAATGGATAGCATCAGACCTTAACCAGTCATTTCGGACAGACATTGACATCTCAATCATTCTGTAGGATTCGACAGTTGATTTCTGTATGTACTCAGTTGAATTCCCTCGCTGCACTGGCCTTCGGAGGAGCGCCAATCTACATCTTCGAGATAACTGCTAAGTTTGTGTTGGTTGTGTGGTCTGATTGAAGTCTGTGCACTGGTGTGAAGGTGTATCCTGGAGGAAGGAACCTCTCGGACGTCTCAGCAATGTGAAAACAAACCACGGTGATATTCTAGTTATATACCAAAATTGCTGTTAAAAGAGGTTGAACTATGGTATACGATGCATCTAGTTGACAGAAACAGCGTTCTATGTGCATTGACCTGATTGTAGAAGGTATGTGATGTAGGCTAGCTTCTATGGGCAGCGTTCTACAGAGTTGAATTCCTTCAGAAGTGCGCCCAGCCAAGACAAGGGCGATCTACATCATAACTCGACTAACTTTTAGATTTTAATGTTTCAAACTGTTAATAATTGTAGTGTCATCTGGATGTTTGGATAAGACAAATGCGGAGGCTGCATTATTCATCTCCTCGAGTTAAATGTATACCTTAAACTTTAATATTGAGATCACAGTTAAATCTGCAGCGATTGGAAGGGTTATGATTGTAGTGGCTGCAAATATACCCAAGGTAGCGATTGGCTGGTAACAGCGATCTAGCAAATACATAACATAATGCATTTCAGGCAATACTCCTCCAGATTCGCTGTGAAAGCAGTAGTAATCGATGCAAGACAAAATAGACAACACTTAGCCAATGAATTCGTTCAAAACAAGGGCGATCTTTCCCGGATGATTATAATTCGCTCAAATTGATAGTAATCAACTGTTTGCAGGCCAGCATGACTTCAATCACCCTAGCTGTGGAGTAGACGGGTCAGATATAACAACTAACTTTAGATTTTCCAGTTTTGCAATGCAGGAAACCTAATTTATTAATACAAGCAAATTATAAGGACAGCAGTTTGATAAGTTCTCAAATGAAATTGTTAAAGCAGTTTATAATACGGCTAGAACCAATTATTAGATAACAGTTACGGGTGAGAGCAAGCTTTGACAACTTTTACAGCAGGTTGGTTGAGTGACGCAGATTTAATGATCTTAGTGGTGGTGGTAATTGTATATCTGATGACACATCTTAAGTAGATATTCATTTCGCTCTCCGATCTTTGCGAAATTCAATTCTATAAATGCAAGTGTGTAAATGCTATGAAGCATTGATTCTATTTAAGTGACAGCTGTTCAGTGGTGGAGAAGAATCCATTAGGTGTCAAGTAAGCTGTACGTTATAAGTTATTAACAATTTTCTGAATGAATCTCTGCATTGAATATGTTTACATGGAACATCTAGTGTCCACCTAATCACATGGCACCTATTGCTTTTAATACCATTTTCCTGTATGATGCCACAGCAGTAACACAAACTCCAAATAATTCTTTACAAATTACAATAGGTGCAGGGTTTAGGTTTAAGTTGCGAAATTCTTATCTATTAGAGGATTAGAACGGGTCAATTACATATATTAGCTTTGTTTGCGACTGTCGCTGTTATACTCAAAATAGCGATTGGCTGATAAAATGATCCACATCGAGCTGCAATAAGAAAGATGCGATATGTATAGAAACTCTCCCAGAAGTGTGCCCAGTTAGAAACAACGATCTGAGGAACGATTGGAATGATTGTAGGATATAAGTAAATAAATTAATTTGTTGCAAAGACTTTAAGAACTTTCCATAGGGCGTACTGTGGTTTCCAGACTAATTTCTACAGAAAATCTACTGGATATGCAATCATTTGGTAACTCCAAGGGTAAGACATAATTGCTGGTTATAGACAAAATAACAACTATCTGAAAAACAGCGATCTGATGGAAATGATTCCGGGGTATAACCAACGGGTGCAATGAATAAAACCTCCAAACTTATGATTTAAATTTAGCCTGCCTGCTTGTTTGCGTGGACTGAAATGATTACATAGAATTCATGCTTCATGGAAGAATGATACGAATAGATTTGGATAAACCAAAACTTCTCCTCTGGCATTATTATTAACCCAGCCTGGGAGCTGTATTAGTACCACAGAGAATTTTGCGTGAAGTGCTGCTATCTTTTAAAACGTGTAAGGTACAGAATCATTCCAAGAATCCTGGAGCGCATTCCATACAACTTAGAACTCCAACTGACAGTCAATTCTGCGGCTTCCCTGGGGCATAACGCTCATCATTTGGTAGTGGGGAAAACATGAATGAGCACCCCTTGATGTTTGTTTTTTTTTAATTAGAAACCGCTTACTTAAACATTGTCTCTTATAAATCATCACAGCATATTTTTAATCTCTGCATTATCGCAGGCTCAATGTTCTAGGCCTTCACGCTTATAAATTGTGGGTTACTTGGCCTGATGGGTGACTCTGTGTATTGTGGTGTCTGGAACGCCCTGCCTGGTGGCTGTTCGTTTAATTGAATAGGGTTTAATATAATCTCTCGACCCTAGTAACCACATGCCAATCGTCTACAGACCATTCCTTCCCTCTGGCGGATATGCACCTAGCCATACGGCTAGTAATACATTAGAACAAGCAAAATCTTCAATAATCGGTAACAACCAGGGGCTCGATAACTCCAGCTATGGAGTAAGTTAGACAATGAAACATAGCACAATACTCAGAGTAAGGCGGATAAAAGGGATTCGGTCTTTCATTCCCAGCGAATGACAACAAAGCGGCGGACTACTTAATAATATCAGCCCTCAAAAGAAATGAAACCAAACACAACCAAAAACACCATACATGGACTGTCGTCTCACCACACCGGAGGAAAACGAAATGACAAGGCTACAGGGATTTTCAAACAACGCGGATACTAGGGTTACGGCAGTGATCTCTTTCTCACGCCCAGTATACCATTTGCAGCGTTGCTTAAAGAGATATCAATCTGCTAGAAGTAACACCAAAGAAACAAAATAAGATAACAAGAAACCCAGGCAGCCCGATAAGTTTGACACCATTGCACGCTGGTCTCACGTCTAGAATAAGAGGGATTCGCTTTTTCTGTATTGCACTTGCAAATCAAATGCGAACCTCATGACTAACCTCCGTGGGGTAAATACTCAGCCCAAAATGGCTTGGTTTACAATAGAACGAGAGCAGCTAATATAACCAGAACCCAAGAACACTTCAATATTGAAGAAGGAAGAGTTTCAAGGCATTAAGCAATATCAGAGGTCTGCCGCCTCCCTAACGGCATTCGCACACCTATACGAATAGCGCCTCCTCCAATAGTGGAAACAGAGGCCAGAGGAGAGTGTCCTATCATGGTCAGAGGAGAGACATTCTCAGAAGACAAGAGAATAACATGGCGAAGGATTCCTGTAGGAACTTCTGCCTTTAAACTATTACTTCTTATACCTGCACTCTTTCGAGGGATAAAACTAGGGTTTTAAGAACGGTGTAAGGAAATTCTAATTAATACAGACCCAACGATTTACATCCACAACCATCCATACCAAAAGAATATACATTTGCAGAATCAGACAAAGAGCTTTGGCAGAAACCATTTAACCAAACCATTTCATTTGCAGACAAAGAAGCAAACAATCAACATGCTCAGATTCAGAGAAAGGAAACAGCGAAAGAAGGCAAGTATTCCAAGGAACCTGGTTTCGCAATCCACTCGACGACTTGTTTCAATCGTTGCAGTTCCAAGCTGCTTCTTTCCTTTCACCTGTCATCCTCTCCTTGAAGCCCCTCCCGCTCTTTTATAACTCCGCCTCTCTCCTCTCCAAGGGCTTGGCACGTGATCCCGTGCAAAACTCATTTAAAGAATATGTATTTTTATTTAATTTAAAGATCCCAATTATTATATATTTTATTTTATTATTATTTTTTCTTTATAGCTGACCCAAATATATTGTTTTTAATAAAGTAGTACTATTCCGACATTCTATAATTTGTACTATCCTTTAATTTATTTTATTAATCAAGTTGTGAAACACAATTTACAAGTGTGGCTATAACTATTTATTTATTTAAATATTTATTATAAATAATATTATATCGAATAATACAAACGCCTTACAACTTATTTATCAACAACACTTCTATTAAAATAATAATTTATTTATAACTTAAATCGACAACTAACGGCATTATGCCCATTTAACAACACTTATACTCTTCCGTAGAATAATTCTAATTAAAGCACAACATTACCGCACATACTTAAACACCTTTGAACTTGGTTTGACTCCAAAATACAATATTACCTGACGGTGAGACATGGGCGAATGACAACCAATAACCACAAGGCTAAACTGACGACCAAGGAACACTGACTAGGGACCTCACGTTAACTCCAACCAACTAATCCATTGGCGAAGGCACGCTCAGACCTGTAATTAGGTGGAGTCGATGCCTAGTACCTGCATCCTGCAGCAACGCACGTTAACCATAACAAGATATACATATACATCACAAGCAGTCCTATCGTGAATGGAAATCGCAGTGGGGTAGGGTACTCGAGAACGAGTAATACAACACTGTTCCATTCATGTTTTAAAATAATAATCAACTAAATTGAACAAGATATCAGATTACTAATCTACGACATAAAATGATCAACTAATCTTCCAATCCCATATGATGAATAACATCAAAGCATTTAAAACATCAGTTCATTTATCAAATTGTAAAGCATAAAATGACATAATCCAACATCAACATCTGTTATCATAATAATTAAGTTCACAATGAAGTAACAAGATAACAAGAGATTCATCATCTATGGTCTAGGACACTATAAAGTTTAAGCAAACATCAATCTGATGGACGATGAGACGAGGGGCACTACATCCTCCCCCCCTAGGATCAGGCTTACTCCTGGAAGCCTGCGAACAAATATGGGTGAAATGTATTGAGTTTGGGCAGTTTTCACAACACTATGCAAACATGGAAGCACACACTGTGCATAAGATCTATTAACAGAAAAGTCTTGATATACTGACTTTACACCTTTAGTAGCATGGTACCAAAATTTATCATTTTATAAGCACTATATACATGATTTAACACACCTACACGAATTCAAATTACCACGAATCACATCTCAAGGCTGCACAAGGATCCCTCTGGACACCGGTAACTGACCTACTAAGGCATAACACAAAAATCTATGAGCCAAAAGCCAACATCTGTCCCACACAATCCATACCACACACTCTGAGACTTGATGGTGCTAGGGCACACACACATGGTTAGACCATCCAAACAAGACAACAATGACCTAACTCCTACAGCAAAATTTAATTAGCCTCCAAGAAATAGTCCTAGCCTCGGATATCCCCATCCTCAAGGTTCCCTGTGTCTGCTTCCTCGTATACGCTCACCAAGTCTGCCTCATACATCCTTGGAGAGAAATCACAATACGACACACGGCCGACATCGAAAACAATAAGGAAAAACTAGTTTAGCCACCAAAGTCAGATACAAATGTCAAATAAGGATTAAATTTCTTCAACGAAACAAGAAATGCGCGCAATTCAACACTAAACCAAATATAACCACAAGGGTTACGCACAAATGAAGTTCACAAGGTGTGGCTAAACCATCACAATCAAATATAAACAAAATGTCGGCCTTTTCAATTAATAGAAAATCATCAATAATTATAAGGAAAATACACAATCTTTGAAATTGCACTGTACAACACTACGTGACTAGGTACTAGCCACCAAACGAGGAAGGAGGGAACAACGTCAGGTTATCCTCAACTTTTATTTCACACAATAAGGGCTCTACATAAGCACCACGAAAAACCAAGAATACATACTTCACAAGAGGATGTACAAGCATCTAGTCCTCTACCTGGCAACTCCTCTAACTACAACCAAAGCTCCTTAAGGATAGGATGATCGTCGAGAGACACCTCTCGACTCCCCTAACTCCAAATTGTTCACCATCATGGCAAACAACTGTCAACCTTGACTCATGCATTTCTTTGACCGTATGGCAGATATCATATGCAGGGGAATGGATCTCTACATGCCAACTACCTCTACCTTAACCTCTAGGCATCTACCTATGTATACACTGCCAAGGGACACCCTCACGCTGTTAGGCAAGGATGACAAAGGAAGAAGAAAATCTACAGAGTTTAAGCAACTAGGACAACATAATGGGACTATGCACACCCAGAGTACCCAGTGTTTAAACTTGGCTCTGATACCAGATGTAACGCCCGCCTTGAACGCCTTAAAGAATACACACTTTTGCAATATGAAACAGGAATTTTTTTTTTTTTTTTCAAAATGATTAAGCAACGTTAACACAACTACTTACAACATATTCTCTAAGGGTCCAAGGCTGCATCACTTAACAAATCGACTAACACAAATTAACATACATCAACAACTGATCCAATCCAAAGCATAATTAATCAACTGATTCATATTCATTGCATGTCGACAAATAATGTAATACCATCTACATAATTAAGTACACAACAGATATGCTTTCCTTACACATGAGTACATCATGATATCACCATTTGTAGACTACATCAGAATTACTTACACAATAAATGTTTTGTTACACAAATCTGGTACAAGGTTATGCACTTACATCATCACCATAGGAACAAGTACAACTGGAACAAATCCTTTCTGCATAAGATCCTGACAAGAGAACCAATGGATAAAATAGCTCTTCCACCCGACCATGTGGAACCCAAAGGTCCACCCCCCGAGCTAGGAGTTAACATGAGGTCCCAAACACTGACAGTCAGGTAGACGAAGGACAAACAAGAACAAAGGACGACCAAACGCCAATACAACACATGGCAATATCAATACAACACAACATAACTTTACTTTAACTTTCACTTTACTTCCAGAGGCGACACCCAACAAACAAGGAGAGCCCGAACAAGGAATGCTAGGTTGTAGTAGGGAGAGTGTCATCGCATGGTCCTAACATGGGTTATCCTGACAGCCTCTCACTAGGCGCCGGCCCCCATCTATGGTTATCCTGACAGCCTCTCACTAGGCGCCGGCCCCATAGGGTGACACATGCGGAACCGACCTTCCTTTCATGAGGACAAGGAAGTCAATCATGCCAACCAGGCCTTCTCTACCCATCCTTAGTCTATACAAGCACTACAGGCCATGGGAGAGGAATCCATTAATCTTATTAGTGTGAAATCTACCCTTAACCCCCTAATTAATTTTTAGGTTATCACTTGATTAATCTACTTCCAACGGGTTATCCTGACTGCCACACTGGGCGCCGGCCCCACGTTGAAAGCCACTCTCCTTCCTAACACCTAGTAAACCTTAAAACATCATACAAACCTTTGTAACAAAACACATATATGAACACTGCAAGGCATAAACCTTCTTGCATCAAAATAGAATCATAACATCAATTGTTATCCAATACTTTTAACATTACATGACTTTATCCTTTAACAGATTTCAGGTCTCTCCATATGACAAAACGGCACAATAAGATCACAAGTGGTTGGATATTCCATCCTGAGATTATTACTTTACAAGACACAACATTCAACCTTGACAGAACCTCATTATACTTCATACTTTGTTTGATACACATAAACGCTATTACATCGTAATTACAACATCAACAATACACAAGCTGCAAATACTCAACATTGACGACTTAGCCTCTGGAATTCGGGTTTGAACAACCTCAAATCGACTCATTACCACACTCAATCAATTCAGTTCAAAATTCAGGAGATGAAATACTATCATTCATTCTCAGTTCAATGCAAACAGCTTCTGAAATAAAATCAACATTATATTACAACAATTAAATTAATACCTTGCAACAAAATCTCTAACTAATCTTTATTTTGTTTCAAAAGATAGATAAATTGATTAACTAAAACATTACAATAATAATAAAGAACCACTTAATTTCTGTTTACCATTCGACACTTTCATAACGATACGATCTTTATATACCTTCCTTCAATCTTGTCCAATTAACTTTATTCTATAAAGGATAATAACACTAGGAGAGATATCTTACGGCTGAACGATAACTACACGAGGAGAGTTCAATCACGAAATGTTTGTTAACCTTCATACGATCTTGCAGACGTTCTAGCGAGCTCAACCAAATAGATTCTTTTATGATGATTTGAAGTTATTTCTGAAGTTGATCCTATCCGTGGTGATATAACTCCTCAAGAGAACAATCGTAAATGCGCCCTATGCGAACAGCTTGAGATATTTTACTACTGAGATGTAAAATTGCTATTGACTGTTTTTCCAGAGAAATGGATAGCATCAGACCTTAACCAGTCATTTCGGACAGACATTGACATCTCAATCATTCTGTAGGATTCGACAGTTGATTTCTATATGTACTCAGTTGAATTCCCTCGCTGCACTGGCCTTCGGAGGAGCGCCAATCTACATCTTCGAGATAACTGCTAAGTTTGTGTTGGTTGTGTGGTCTGATTGAAGTCTGTGCACTGGTGTGAAGGTGTATCCTGGAGGAAGGAACCTCTCGGACGTCTCAGCAATGTGAAAACAAACCACGGTGATATTCTAGTTATATACCAAAATTGCTGTTAAAAGAGGTTGAACTATGGTATACGATGCATCTAGTTGACAGAAACAGCGTTCTATGTGCATTGACCTGATTGTAGAAGGTATGTGATGTAGGCTAGCTTCTATGGGCAGCGTTCTACAGAGTTGAATTCCTTCAGAAGTGCGCCCAGCCAAGACAAGGGCGATCTACATCATAACTCGACTAACTTTTAGATTTTAATGTTTCAAACTGTTAATAATTGTAGTGTCATCTGGATGTTTGGATAAGACAAATGCGGAGGCTGCATTATTCATCTCCTCGAGTTAAATGTATACCTTAAACTTTAATATTGAGATCACAGTTAAATCTGCAGCGATTGGAAGGGTTATGATTGCAGTGGCTGCAAATATACCCAAGGTAGCGATTGGCTGGTAACAGCGATCTAGCAAATACATAACATAATGCATTTCAGGCAATACTCCTCCAGATTCGCTGTGAAAGCAGTAGTAATCGATGCAAGACAAAATAGACAACACTTAGCCAATGAATTCGTTCAAAACAAGGGCGATCTTTCCCGGATGATTATAATTCGCTCAAACTGATAGTAATCAACTGTTTGCAGGCCAGCATGACTTCAATCACCCTAGCTGTGGAGTAGACGGGTCAGATATAACAACTAACTTTAGATTTTCCAGTTTTGCAATGCAGGAAACCTAATTTATTAATACAAGCAAATTATAAGGACAGCAGTTTGATAAGTTCTCAAATGAAATTGTTAAAACAGTTTATAATACGGCTAGAACCAATTATTAGATAACAGTTACGGGTGAGAGCAAGCTTTGACAACTTTTACAGCAGGTTGGTTGAGTGACGCAGATTTAATGATCTTAGTGGTGGTGGTAATTGTATATCTGATGACACATCTTAAGTAGATATTCATTTCGCTCTCCGATCTTTGCGAAATTCAATTCTATAAATGCAAGTGTGTAAATGCTATGAAGCATTGATTCTATTTAAGTGACAGCTGTTCAGTGGTGGAGAAGAATCCATTAGGTGTCAAGTAAGCTGTACGTTATAAGTTATTAACAATTTTCTGAATGAATCTCTGCATTGAATATGTTTACATGGAACATCTAGTGTCCACCTAATCACATGGCACCTATTGCTTTTAATACCATTTTCCTGTATGATGCCACAGCAGTAACACAAACTCCAAATAATTCTTTACAAATTACAATAGGTGCAGGGTTTAGGTTTAAGTTGCGAAATTCTTATCTATTAGAGGATTAGAACGGGTCAATTACATATATTAGCTTTGTTTGCGACTGTCGCTGTTATACTCAAAATAGCGATTGGCTGATAAAATGATCCACATCGAGCTGCAATAAGAAAGATGCGATATGTATAGAAACTCTCCCAGAAGTGTGCCCAGTTAGAAACAACGATCTGAGGAACGATTGGAATGATTGTAGGATATAAGCAAAAATGAATTTGTTGCAAAGACTTTAAGAACTTTCCATAGGGCGTACTGTGGTTTCCAGACTAATTTCTACAGAAAATCTACTGGATATGCAATCATTTGGTAACTCCAAGGGTAAGACATAATTGCTGGTTATAGACAAAATAACAACTATCTGAAAAACAGCGATCTGATGGAAATGATTCCGGGGTATAACCAACGGGTGCAATGAATAAAACCTCCAAACTTATGATTTAAATTTAGCCTGCCTGCTTGTTTGCGTGGACTGAAATGATTACATAGAATTCATGCTTCATGGAAGAATGATACGAATAGATTTGGATAAACCAAAACTTCTCCTCTGGCATTATTATTAACCCAGCCTGGGAGCTGTATTAGTACCACAGAGAATTTTGCGTGAAGTGCTGCTATCTTTTAAAACGTGTAAGGTACAGAATCATTCCAAGAATCCTGGAGCGCATTCCATACAACTTAGAACTCCAACTGACAGTCAATTCTGCGGCTTCCCTGGGGCATAACGCTCATCATTTGGTAGTGGGGAAAACATGAATGAGCACCCCTTGATGTTTGTTTTTTTTTAATTGGAAACCGCTTACTTAAACATTGTCTCTTATAAATCATCACAGCATATTTTTAATCTCTGCATTATCGCAGGCTCAATGTTCTAGGCCTTCACGCTTATAAATTGTGGGTTACTTGGCCTGATGGGTGACTCTGTGTATTGTGGTGTCTGGAACGCCCTGCCTGGTGGCTGTTCGTTTAATTGAATAGGGTTTAATATAATCTCTCGACCCTAGTAACCACATCCCAATCGTCTACAGACCATTCCTTCCCTCTGGCGGATATGCACCTAGCCATACGGCTAGTAATACATTAGAACAAGCAAAATCTTCAATAATCGGTAACAACCAGGGGCTCGATAACTCCAGCTATGGAGTAAGTTAGACAATGAAACATAGCACAATACTCAGAGTAAGGCGGATAAAAGGGATTCGGTCTTTCATTCCCAGCGAATGACAACAAAGCGGCGGACTACTTAATAATATCAGCCCTCAAAAGAAATGAAACCAAACACAACCAAAAACACCATACATGGACTGTCGTCTCACCACACCGGAGGAAAACGAAATGACAAGGCTACAGGAATTTTCAAACAACGCGGATACTAGGGTTACGGCAGTGATCTCTTTCTCACGCCCAGTATACCATTTGCAGTGTTGCTTAAAGAGATATCAATCTGCTAGAAGTAACACCAAAGAAACAAAATAAGATAACAAGAAACCCAGGCAGCCCGATAAGTTTGACACCATTGCACGCTGGTCTCACGTCTAGAATAAGAGGGATTCGCTTTTTCTGTATTGCACTTGCAAATCAAATGCGAACCTCATGACTAACCTCCGTGGGGTAAATACTCAGCCCAAAATGGCTTGGTTTACAATAGAACGAGAGCAGCTAATATAACCAGAACCCAAGAACACTTCAATATTGAAGAAGGAAGAGTTTCAAGGCATTAAGCAATATCAGAGGTCTGCCGCCTCCCTAACGGCATTCGCACACCTATACGAATAGCGCCTCCTCCAATAGTGGAAACAGAGGCCAGAGGAGAGTGTCCTATCATGGTCAGAGGAGAGACATTCTCAGAAGACAAGAGAATAACATGGCGAAGGATTCCTGTAGGAACTTCTGCCTTTAAACTATTACTTCTTATACCTGCACTCTTTCGAGGGATAAAACTAGGGTTTTAAGAACGGTGTAAGGAAATTCTAATTAATACAGACCCAACGATTTACATCCACAACCATCCATACCAAAAGAATATACATTTGCAGAATCAGACAAAGAGCTTTGGCAGAAACCATTTAACCAAACCATTTCATTTGCAGACAAAGAAGCAAACAATCAACATGCTCAGATTCAGAGAAAGGAAACAGCGAAAGAAGGCAAGTATTCCAAGGAACCTGGTTTCGCAATCCACTCGACGACTTGTTTCAATCGTTGCAGTTCCAAGCTGCTTCTTTCCTTTCACCTGTCATCCTCTCCTTGAAGCCCCTCCCGCTCTTTTATAACTCCGCCTCTCTCCTCTCCAAGGGCTTGGCACGCGATCCCGTGCAAAACTCATTTAAAGAATATGTATTTTTATTTAATTTAAAGATCCCAATTATTATATATTTTATTTTATTATTATTTTTTCTTTATAGCTGACCCAAATATATTGTTTTTAATAAAGTAGTACTATTCCGACATTCTATAATTTGTACTATCCTTTAATTTATTTTATTAATCAAGTTGTGAAACACAATTTACAAGTGTGGCTATAACTATTTATTTATTTAAATATTTATTATAAATAATATTATATCGAATAATACGAACGCCTTACAACTTATTTATCAACAACACTTCTATTAAAATAATAATTTATTTATAACTTAAATCGACAACTAACGGCATTATGCCCATTTAACAACACTTATACTCTTCCGTAGAATAATTCTAATTAAAGCACAACATTACCGCACATACTTAAACACCTTTGAACTTGGTTTGACTCCAAAATACAATATTACCTGACGGTGAGACATGGGCGAATGACAACCAATAACCACAAGGCTAAACTGACGACCAAGGAACACTGACTAGGGACCTCACGTTAACTCCAACCAACTAATCCATTGGCGAAGGCACGCTCAGACCTGTAATTAGGTGGAGTCGATGCCTAGTACCTGCATCCTGCAGCAACGCACGTTAACCATAACAAGATATACATATACATCACAAGCAGTCCTATCGTGAATGGAAATCGCAGTGGGGTAGGGTACTCGAGAACGAGTAATACAACACTGTTCCATTCATGTTTTAAAATAATAATCAACTAAATTGAACAAGATATCAGATTACTAATCTACGACATAAAATGATCAACTAATCTTCCAATCCCATATGATGAATAACATCAAAGCATTTAAAACATCAGTTCATTTATCAAATTGTAAAGCATAAAATGACATAATCCAACATCAACATCTGTTATCATAATAATTAAGTTCACAATGAAGTAACAAGATAACAAGAGATTCATCATCTATGGTCTAGGACACTATAAAGTTTAAGCAAACATCAATCTGATGGACAATGAGACGAGGGGCACTACATAAAGCATGTATAGATTAATTAGTAATATTAAAATTGATTTTTTATTAACAATTTAGTAAGTCAATTTTGACTTAAGTTTTACTAAATCCTTTGCTAATAGAAATATATGTAGATCATTTTATATCATTGTTTATTGTGATAGAAGAATCTTATTTAATAAATTGTTAAGGTATCAAGTATAACTTTCACTTGAAGATGGTATTATATTGAGGTAATATGGTAGATTAGTTCAATATGTTCAATGTCATCCTTATTAGAGATTACAACTGAAAAACATATTCAGATAAAGAATTGAGTTTCTATTTGAATTTGAATGTATTTCAATATTGTCATAAATGAATAGTATCTTAAAATAGGTTCTCTAATATTATTAAATAGAGTATTATTGGGTATTATATTACTTGGTATTCACTAGAGATAGTATTACAAGATGAATTCTTAAATTTAAGTTTATCCATAAAAAATATTCCTATAGGATATCAAAATTCCTAAGTTAATTCACATGGGTTGATCTATGCTTGTTTTGTTTAGAAGATTTTGGATAAGTATTTCTTCTTATGAGTTTTGTACTCGTAAAAAAAATTTAATAGATGAATTAACAACAATGATAGAATATCATTATTTAACATTATGATGTTTATTACTATTAAATTTCACAAATTATATTCTATATTATAATGAATTTATTTTGAAAGAGTATTGAATAAGCACAAAATATGGAGGTTATGATAACCACATATTAAATTCTTCTGTAAAGATCTTAAATTAGAACACAATAGTTGGAGATTAGACTTAGCCATTGGCATATATATTACCATGCCATGTACATGTCTACGCACCTATTAAAATCTCTTAAATTGAGCACAATAGTTGTAAATTACACACAAAATACAAAATGGTGAAATGTATACTTGATGGTGTGTCAAATAGTAAAATAAAATATTAGTTGTTATAGATTCTTTGAACAACCATGAAATATGTGTATAGGTACTTTATGGATTTTGATATTTGATCAATTGTACTCTGTTGCACAATATTAATGATAAAATCAATATTAGTGTTACACATTTCAAATCTAATTATTTAATTAGATATTGGAATTTGATTATGTATTTTGACAATGTGAATGTTAGAGTCACCTTATATGATTTTACGTTTCCCTTGGATAATAATTGTAGAAGTATAATTTTTAATAAGACTATCTTAATAATATTGAACTAAGGATTACATGAGGGAAATGATTATTATATGGAGCTAATACATTAGCCTTCATTTCCTTGGGAATAGATTTCAATGTCAAAGGTTGGATTAATTGGTAAAATATTTAGTAAAAGATTATAGTGAGAATCCAAGATGGATTTGAAATATTTATTTAAACAATTGTAAAACTTAAATGTTTTAGGAAGTACAAGATGAAAACTTAGTGTTTAAAAATAACTTCCCTAATCTCAAAATGTGATCAAAGAATCCCTCAGTGTGACCTATGAAATAGAAGTCAACATTATTCATTTTGGTTATGATCTCAATTAATGACAGTTTAAGTTAAACTCTTGTTGAAAAACTTATCTTGTTTAGAATACAAGCCTTAATTTGGTTTCATTTATATATAAGTTTGAAATGATTATGCAAGAAAAGGATCCAGAACCTTACTTTTAGAACAAAGATTAATATGATATGCATCAATTCCTTATTTGTCTCAGCCTATACATTATTGTTTTAGTACTTTACTTTTTAACAAAGTTTACTTGATGTACGCCAATTTAATTATCATGAATTCATTATTTCATCTTAGACTAAATGATTAAGTATCATGTCTAGTTTATGCTTACGAATAATGTGAAGTGAATTAGTATCTTTTTTGGTATTATGCTTGCAAATTGTTTGAGTATCTTTACTTGACTATTCCTTATGTATATATAAATGGATCAAATACCTAGTCTTACTCTTTACATGCCTTATGATTGATCAAGCAAAGAAGTTTATTTTCCTTCTCATTTCCTTATAAGTTATCATATAAGTGTTCTTTTCATCTAGATAGGTCAACTTTATAAATCAATGTGCAAACTCAAAAAAATCATAGTGTTCAGTTTTTACGGTACCTCTGTGTCATGTTTACGAGTAATGTCGTCGCGTTGAACCAAGTACCTTGCACCTAACATAGTTGCAACAATGATGTATGGGCACCGTCCCTCTAAATCATCGGGGAGTAATAAGGGACATGTTGAAGCTAAATTTGTAGGAAGGGAAAATCTCCTTGGATATCTCATTAAAAGGATTAACTAAAGGAGGAGTCCATTGAAATAGTTGAAATGACAATTACCATGTGAATTTCTAAGTATTGAAGCTAAAATGCTCATTTAGAAAACCTTTCAAAACTATCAATAGAAAATGAGGCTTATTGACAACACGAATCTAAATCAGAGATGACTTGTAAAATGTTAGATAGGGCATCTAGTCTGATCTAGAAACCCTATCTGTCGTATGCTCTCACCTCACCTTCACAGATCTTGGTGATCAGAAGACACTAGGGAATCGGGAACAGACTTAGTCACGAAATTACCTAATTTGACTTGAGGAAGTAAACTATATTTCATGAGAAGACACCTGATAGGGATTCCTCCACACTACGACTAATTGACAAACACCCCTTTATGTGTTTATGGTAGTAGATTAATTTCCATCCTTGTTCACCTAAGTGGGTGGTAGATGACAAAGAACTGTCTAGGGCAGGGAGTAACCCTAGAAAGGGCTGGATACCCGCTCATAGTTGCATCAAACATTTTACAAAACAAAACTACATATTTGCATTCCCTGTGTTAGTCGCATCTGGAGGGGGCCTTGATCCCATGGATACAGGCTATGTAGGTAGTCTGGATGGCGAAGGATGCCCCTAGTACTCAGGTCCCCTAGATATAGGATATTCTTCTATAATAAACTTCGCAATCTTAACTTTTTGTGTTGTAATTTATGAATCATGTTAATAGGAGATTGTTTAGTTAGTTTTGTGCAGATGATAAGAATGCCAGTCATTGGAGAGAAATCAAGTTGTCGGAAAAGAATTCATGGTGTAGTGAAGAAATTAAGGTATGTTTTTCTCAGTTGTTCTTATATATTATCTTGTTAAATGTACTATCTCTCTCTTCACTAGATCAAAATTTTTAATTCCTCAGTTTTTTAAATTCAGAGTTAGTAGTATTTTGTTAATAAGGATGAGTCAAGTCCTTACAATATTAGGCTTAAGGCCCCAGATTGGAGAGAAGGTAGACATTCACAATCCATTGGCCATGGATGTAGTTTTTGAGAAAGCCATTAAACAAGAGTAGAATCTGTAACAAGCATTCCATTACCGTAAGTAGAGAGATGCAAAGTTTGCAAACAATAGATCCTAGAATTATAATAACAATTAGAACAATAACCATAATAGCAATCAAGGCAATAATAGTCAGTAGATCAGAAATTTGAAGAGAGGGAATAAATCTCAGGATAAGAATGGTGGCAACCAAAATGGTGGAAACAAAAGAGGAAATTTCAATAATAACAACTGAAACAACAATCAGAGGGATAGGTTAGAAGGACCCAGAGTACCTCGTGGTAGATGTTATGTTTGTGGAGGTGATCATTATGCTAACACTTGTCCCTAGAGATCAACAGGGCAAGGAAACATGAACTAATAGGGAGCACCTTAGCACCATATACATGTCACAGTGGACAACTGGCAAGCTAAATTTCAAGCAACACCTATACAGTTTCAAGGTAAGCTCTATGGACTACCTATTTCTATTTTGATTGATATTGGTGTTGTAGAATGTTTTGTAGATCCTAGAGTAGTATCAAAGTTATCAATTAGACTTGGGCATATGGAAAACTCATGAATGTGACAATATGGCAATAAAGAAGAAAAGAGAGCAGACTCATGTCTAACATGCAGTGAGTTAGAGATTTCAAGTTTTCAAATGCAAGTCAATATGTATGTAGCATATTTAGGGTCTTATAATGTGATTTTGGGAATCAATTGGTTAGCTGAACATAAGTCAATAGTAAATTGTGAAGACAAGGTTGTTAGATGTTTGGATGATCTAGGAAATCAGGTGGACATTAATGGATTTAAGAGACCATTGGAACTTAGACAAATCTTGGCTATGCAGTTAAAGAAAGCCAATCCTTGATAATGAGGAATGAGTATTTAATGACTACCCTATCCTAAGGGAATTTTGAGATGTATTTCCTATGGAGTTGATAGAGTTACCACTGAAGAGAGAGTTTGACTTCTTAATTGATTTGCTACCAAGGACTAAACCTCAATCTAAGGCACCCTACAAGATGACTACTATAGAATTGTATGGGCTTAAAGCACAATTGCAAGAGTTGCTAAATCAAGGGTTCATAATACCAAGTGTGTCGCTTTGGGGTGCACCGGTCATCTTTGTAAAGAAGAAGGGTGGGACTTTGCGATTATGCATTGATTATTGGATGCTTTAAAAAGCTACTATAAAGAATAAGTACCCACTTCCAAGAATAGATCATCTCTTCAATCAGATGAAGGGATCCATGGTGTTCTCAAAGATAGACCTAAGATCCAGCTACCATCCATTGTGGATTAAGGATGAGGACATCTCAAAGTCAGCATTCAGAACTCGCTATGCTCACTATGAGTTCACTGTAGTACCATTAAGGTTGACCAATGCTCTAGCAACCTTCATGAATTTGATGAATAGCATATTTAGTGATTGCTTAGATGATTTTGTGTTGATCTTCCTTGATGATATATTGATATACTCTAAATCAGTGGAAGAGCACGAGAAGCATTTGAGGATAGTCTTCTAATGCTTCAGAGAAAAAAAACTTTATGGTAAGCTACCTAAGTGCACATTCTATCAAGACAAGGTGCACTATCTAGGGCATGTGATCTTAGCTAAAGGGATTACAATTGACCCTAAGAAGATTAAGGTTATGATGGAATGAACTACACCTCACAGTGTGACAAAAGTTAGAAGTTTTATGGGACTTGTAGGATATTACAGAAAGCTTGTGGAAGGATTCTCAACAATAGCAACACTAATTACCTCACTATAGAAGAAAGGTAAAAAGTTTGAATAGACAGAAAGGTATGAGAAAGATTTCCAAGTATTAAAGGAAAAGCTCACAACTGCTCCTATCTTGACCATACCAGATCCTAATGGTCATTTCACATTTATAACTAATGCTTGAGGAGAGGGAGTAGGAGGAGTGTTGATGCAGAATGAGCAAGTAGTTGCATATGAGTCAAGGAAGATAAATCAATATGAGTTAAACTATGTGCCACATGACCTTGAGTTAGCCACCATAGTTCACACACTTCAGATGTGAAGGCTTTATCTTCTAGGTAAGACCTTTGAGTTAAAGATAGATCATTTAGGGCTCAAGTACATTTTTGCTCAACCTAACCTTAATGCATGATAGAGAAGATGGTTAGAATTCCTTAGTGAGTATGACTTTGAGATTGAGTATATAAAAGGAAAGGAGAATAGAGTAGTAAATGCTCTTAGTAGGAGAAGGCATTTAGCTGCCATGGTTACCACAAGATCTAATTTGAGGCAGAAAGTAATTCTGAACTTGCAAGGGGATGAACATTATAAAAGAGTAAAGCAAGCTTTAAAAGAAAACCCCTTAGATCATCGGTTTGATGGATATGTTATTGAGCCGGATGGACTTTTGAGATATCAAGGAAGAATGTATATTCCTAACTCAGGGGAGTTGAGAAAGTTAGTGCTAGAAGAGATCCATAACACACCATATTCAGGGCACCCTAGAGTGACAAAGATGTCGAAGGTTTGAGACCCTTATACTTTTGGCCTAAACTTAAGAAGGATGTAACAGAATTTGTGGCTTTATGTTTGGAGTGCCAGCGAGTCAAAGCTGAGCATGTCTATCTAGCAAGATTGTTGTATCCACATAGTGTTCCTGAATATAATTGGCAAGTGATAAGTGTGGATTTTATTCAGGGGTTACCCATGTCAAAGAATCAACATGATGTCATTTTGGTAGTGGTGGACAAGTTGACTAAGGTAGCACATTTTATCCTAGGGAATCTTTTAGATGGTCCATTGATATTAGCAAAGAAGTTCATTAAGGAGATCTTTCAATTGCATGGAGTGCCAGAGACAATCATTTTAGATTGAGACACTCGTATGACTACCAAATTTTGGACAACTTTAAATGTGACCTTGGGGACTAAGTTGAATTTTAGTTTGGCATATCATCCTCAAATGGATGGTTAGATGGAAAGAGTTAATTAGGTTGTAGAAGACCTTCTCAGGATGTATTGTATGGATCAAAAGTATAAATGGGAGGAGTATCTTCCATTGGTGGAGTTCACATATAATAATTCATACCAAGCATCATTAGGAATGACACTGTTTGAAGCTCTTTATGGGTGTAGGTGTCAAAAACCTATTAGTTGGCACAAGGTAGAAGACATAATAGTAATTAGTCCTGATATGCTCAGGGAGATGGATGATCAGATGAAGTTAATCAAAAAGAAACTAAAGCAAGCTTCAGATCGTCAAAAGAGTTATGTAGATAGAAATAGGACACTCACACAATTTTTAGTTGGTGATAAAGGCTTCCTGATAGTGAAGCCTTAAAAGAGCTTAATTTCATTTGGCAAAGCGTCCAAACTTGCTCCTCATTTCGTCGAACTGTTTGATGTCCTAGAAGTGATCAATCCTATAGCTTATAGACTTGCTCTATCGCTTGCACTTGCTATAATCCATAATATTTTTCACGTGTCTTTACTTAAGCCTTATCATCCTGATGCTTCTCACATTCTTGCTTGGCATACTTTATAGGTTCAAGATTGAGGAGTGGTGCTGGTGGACACACTTGAATTTTGGAGAGGCGCAATGTTAAGTTGCTTAACAGGGATATTGTGTAGTACAAGGTCTAGTGGGATGAATATTTAGTGGACAGTGCCACATGGGAGGATGTAGAGGAGATTGACATATCATTTCCTCACTTGAGGATTTAGCATAGTTTCTTTATTTATGCATAGTTAAGATACATTATTGATACTTTGAGATACTTTATTGATTTAATGTTATATTTTGATGTACATTGATTGTTATAGTGAGATACTTTATTATTTTCAGTTTTATGTAATAAGACATTGGGATGATGTCTCTTCCTAGGGGGGATGTGTTGGCCCATGATTATTGTTAAACTAAAAGGTCGACCTGTCAATTTTTTATACAAGTGCCAGAGTTAATGAATCCATGAGAGGTGGTTAGTCCATGTCACGAATCCCATGGGGAGTGCTGACCATCTGCCAACAAACTCCCCCCAGCATTACCTAAGGGGATTCGAACTCATGACCTTTCACTCTGATACCAATTGTTGGCCCATGATTGTTGTTAAACCAAAAGGTCAACCTGTCAATTTCTGATACAAGTGCTAGAGTTAATGAATCCACGGGAGGCGGTTAGTCCATGTCACAAATCCCACAGGGAGCATTGACCATCTACCAACAGAAAGGATGTCACATCTTGTTTCATGGACTATATTATTAATTATATTATGGGACATTTACTATGATTTTTTTACTATGAGTGATTCCATGTGTGTGAAAGTAATTATCTTAATGTTATAAATGCATGATTTTGAAGTCAATTTAATAAGTGAATATTATTGGTGTGATTGGATGTACATTATGTTTGGCTTTGGCATGATTTTGAGGAACTAACCTATTGATGTGGAGCTGAGTGTGATTGAATGCAGGTACTCGTCGAAGATGAGAACATGGTTGAGGTAGAGATGTTCTAGCTGCCCAGCATGAATTGATGGGATGGATAAACCTAATGCACACACACAAACTCACATAGTCTCATGTCATATTGCATCTTGAATGGCTCTAGTATGCATTATTATATAGTAAATGAATGTGAATAATGTTTAATACATAGAAAAATATGTGTTTTAGTTGCTATAGTGAGACTATTCAAATGCATAAATTAGTCATGTAAATATTATGTTCCTTCGATTTATATTTAGTGGAGTTGTGTATATAGTATTATTTAGTTATAAATAATAAAAGTGTTTTCCTATTTATATAATATATTTATTATTGTTTGAAAACAATATCTTGGTTAAAATAAAAATAAAAATGAATTATTAAAGATATATATATATATATATAAACAAAAGGTGACAAGCACCTATAATATATTATATTATAATAAAAGAGTTTACAAAATAGCAGGACTAAAAAATATGCTGCACCATGAAATACCAGAACCAATCTCCCTATAGAGTATCAGGGCCAAAGCCATAGTTCACATTACAAACTAGGAGAAGGGAGACAACGCCCTTAAATAGTAGGGGTGGGGAACAAAAAAAACCAAAAAATTGTCTATACAAGTAGTAGCATTAAAACATAGTATTAAATATCCATAGCAGTATACATAGTATTATGCATCCAAAGCAGTATTCAGGTCCTGTATCACATAATTCACAGTATCATTACCATCATCTTCCACTAGAGGTCCTAGAGGGGGCGACACCTGGGGTTGGTACAGGCAAAGGAACAAAAGAGCCTAAAGTTTTTCATCAACCTAATTTGCAAAACCTTCCCCTACTTCATTGTTGTGGGCATGAATGGAAAAATGCAAAGACTCTTCACATTCATGGTGCAATACAGAGCGAATGGCATTAAAAAGACAATTGTAAGCAGGAGAATGCAAGATTTGACTGTTAGAAAATAGATCACCAATTAAGGCCCCAGATTTGAAAAGGTCATAATTTTGAAATACCTCATTCAAAAAATCTTTCAAATACAGGAAACGATGAACATACTTGACCACTAGCTACCTTACCATAGTCACATCCTGAAGAAGGTCCATCGCATTAGAAGCAAAGGCTAAAAAGATATGGGAAGGATACAAGGTCCTCAGTTGAGCATTCAGAATATCCTTACCAATCATTTCCCTTAATGCCTCCTCAATTTCAGGATTATCAATAGCAAAGATAGAAGCCATCTCGTTTGAATCCAGACTCCCTACATTTGCTCTCTCCCATTTCTGCATATGGAAGAGTAACCTCCTATTTAATTGCACCTCCATTTTGAACAAGCTAGAGTGAGCAAACAAGATCGTCCAGCACAGATAAATAGACTGGAAACCTGCATCAAAATGATTACAATCCATCAAGTCTCGATATACAAATAAATAACTCTACAAAAATCTAACGCAAAATGAAGGGAAGTACAACATTTCTAAAAGCTTTTCTCATGCAAAATTTAGAGCAACAGAAATAAAGAAGATATTTATTAAATAAAAAGGTTTTGTTTGGATGTCAAGCACATGCAAAACTGGAGGTAACTAAATTTAAAACAATAAAAAGCCCATTCTAAATTTGCAATGACATGAATAGAGGAGGTACGAGGAATACAAGAAAGAGCTGGGCAGAGAAATCTACACAATTTTTGTTTCAGCAATAGAAGAAGGGAAACAAAATTGAGAGCCTAGATTTATTTTGCCAAGAATAAGGAATTTGAGGCATTTCCATCTATGTTTAGTTCATAGAATGCAAATGCTATGTCTGTTTAAAAAGATAATCTGTGGAATGTTTTGTGTTAGTTTTTATGTATTAAAAAATTGTTTATTAAAGGATTCCATGATCCTTTTAAAATTGTTTTCTACCTTCCTGTTCTTTTCGTTAAATTATGTCAAATGTTAGACTCCATTCACCTGCTTTTCTTTCCTTGATGCATTGCTTTTTGGGATCAACCTTCTTTCATAAAAAAGATTCTTTACTTCACTTTTGAATGCCTTTCTTTTTCATCTATCGGCCTTCACTCTAAGTATCAACTTGTATGCTAACTCTACCCATATAACTATTAAATCAACTCTTGAAACCTTGTAAACTTGATATAATTTTTAACAACCTGTCTCATAGTATTAATTTAGACCTTTAAATCTTCTGCAGCAGGCTAAATATAAGTTAAATTGGGTTTCTTTTTACTGTTTGGTTAGCCTTCCTAAAGTCAACAGCTAGAAACATGTTTTTAGTTTATTTTTAACTGAGGTCTTCTTTCACCTTGTTTTGATTACCACCTCTACATCTCTGTCTGGCCTGTTATGGTTTGCCCTGTCTAAATCTTTAAACCGCCTATGTTAAATCTTTTTACCAAACTGAGTTTATTTATAGCGACCAATTTATTGTTACTATCATAGTTTTACTTTTGCCTCGGCAGTTAGAAATCTCTATCATCTCTGGAATTTAACTCTTGTCGTAGACCTGTTTAATTCCTGTCGCATAAAACATAAATAATTCCTATATCTTGTTTCATTACTTCTTGTGGGAGTTAGTAATTTACTTCCTGTAGCAGATAGATGTAATTTTGTAGTAGATTTATTGAATTCTAGTGGCAGATTAATTCCTTCTTGTAACTGAGATATTATATTTTCTAATTATACCTATGCCTTTGAATTTAAAATATGTTTTATTAGAGAATATTACTCACCATTTTGAAATCATTTTATAATTAATTACTTTGAAATATAAACCAGCTTAAAGGTAGAAAGTTTTAAGCTCTAGATTGTATTAGCAAATTTAAAGAATGAAATATGGGTTAGGGAATATAACTGGTTTTTAGATTCTATATATATTTGCATTTTAAATGAATAAATGGTGTTCCTATTTATTTCTTGCTTGAAAATATATTTCATTGATTGTGCAAAGGAAAGGGATTAGAAATGGGTTTTAGGCGAACATGGGTTGCTTTTTGTTTGAAAAGAAAGTAGTATAACCTTTATGTGTGTTTGGGGTTACTTTTTGGGCTAGGATGCTGAATGTGGAATAACAGAGATGGCTTTTCCTCTTCTTGAGATTTGACCTTAAACTATTTTATATGCTTGGCCAAGCTGAGAATTCATTGAAATATATGAACATTGTCTAGCAAAACTTTATTTATATATATCTCTGTCACATCCTATTGTGAGACATTTGCACATCATTATATATATTTGTATTTAGACTTTAGGTTGCATTGGGTGTTCCATCCTGCCAGTTGTTTCTAGGTTGCTAGACGTTTCATGCAGGGTTGGGTTTCCTTTGTGTTATGAAGGGATTTAGGGAAGCGTAATTGCTTCATGGTTGGGCGGAAAAGCGTCTGGGCCATGTTCCCATTTCTTAGCTTGTGGAAGACCATGTGGGTTCGTGGAAGATGTAGAGTTGATTGATATATTATTCATATATTGTACATGATTATTGTACCTTGTTATTATTTGAGATGATTTATGGCATGAAAGCCAAATGGACATTGTATATTCTTTTATAGTGCTAACACCTGGATTAAGCACATGATTTGTAAGATTTAATGACTTTTATTGATTCATGTTTATGAGATCTATCTTTTTACTTGAGTTGATGTAATTAAGTGGATTATTTACTTCTGTGACTTTTGTGATGGAATGAGTTCTTTACATTAACACATGCGACCTTGGTTTCAATGCATGCATTTGTAATGCCCCGCCATGAATACCTTAGAAAACAACACATCTATGCTATGCAATGCAGAAATTTTTTTTTTGTATAAGATAACAAAGTAATGTTTAGCAAATCAACACATATCATTACTAACAACTTGTCTTCGAAGGTCCCATGGTTGCATTACTTGACAATATAGTCAACATAATTCACATGCATTACTAACTAACATCGGTAGAACATTCTAAATCTATTACACTAATGATTATACATATACATCTCCATTTCATAACATGAGTTAGATTATCAACTTGATTAAGATTACATGTACATATTCAAGTCCATACAAATGAGTACATCATCATGTAGTTTACATTATCATCATCCTGATTACATCTGAATACATACATTATGAATCAACTGATACACAGGCCAGTACATGAGCATAATAACTGTCTTCATAAATAGGTACAAGATTTGATGTCTAATACATAAGGTATATCCTCCTCGCTCACGAACAACGGCAAGGGAAAAACCAATGGATAAAGCTCTTCCACTCGACCATGTGGAACCCTAAGGTCCACCCCCTAAGCTAGGAGTTAACATAAGGTTCCCACTACAACATGCAGTCAGGAAGATAGTAGACTATAAGACAACACATGACTCCAACATCACAAGTCAATATCACAAATGACACAACAGTACTTCCAGAGGCAAACACTTAACAACTGGGGAGAGTACAACTAGGGAATGCTAGGATGTAGTAAGGAGAGTGTCATCGCATGGTCCTAACATGGGTTACCCTGACAGTCTCTAGCTAGACGTCGGCCCCCATCCATGGGTTACCCTCACAGTCTCTCGCTAGGCGCCAGCCCCCATCTATGGTTACCCTGACAGTCTCTCACTAGACGCCGGCCCCATAGGGTGACACATGCGGAATCAACATTCCTTTCATGAGGACAAGGAAGTTGATTTTGCCAACCACGGCCTTCTCATCTCATCCTTAGCCTGAACGAGCACTACATGCATGAGTGAGGCATCCAATTATCTTGATTAGTGTGAAAACTACCCAACCCCCTAAATTGATTATTAAGTTATCATTGGATTAACAACTCCCAATGGGTTACCCTGACAAGCCACTTTAGGCACCGGCCCCACATTGGAAGCCACTCCTCTATCTGCACCTAGGAAACCCCATCCATTAAGCCATGCACAAATCATCATAACAACAAACTTTGCATACACATTGCAAGGCATTAACCCTCTTGCAAACTATGGCATAATCACAAGGACATACTCTCGATACATTATCCATGGCATCCAGATGAAGTAACACATGAGAAATTTCTTCTTTACAGATGACAAGTGTCCCCATGGTCTTAACCAACACGATATCTTATAACATACTCAAAACAAGTAAATAATTGCAACATTCATGGAGGACTTAATTATCACACCATGAGGCATTCTCAACATACCATGTACATGAAGACAAACGTTATACCCTATGCCTATGGAGCTAACCACTCAGGTAGATGTAATAGCATAGGGACCATGACGACATATCTAATTCACTTCCCACAAATCAAGTTTCATGACCCTATTATGTAAGCAAAAAGTACTCAACAAGAAGCCATTTAGAACAATAATTTATGTTTATCTTAAACACCAATTGACTATATTAGGTTTTCAATTAATAATGTCGGTTAAATAATTTAACATTATCAAATTCAAACATAGCTTGTAACACAATCTAAATATACTTCTTCTCATTGTAACAGAATATTTAAATTTCTCTGGTATAAACTTGTTATCCAGTTTGAGGGCTCCTTAATATTGTCTTAGATTTAATTAAAATACGAGGGTAGAGATATAATTATCTATCGAAATGTATAGCTATAAACCTATAATACATGTAAATTGGGTAAATATCTACTACAATTTAAATCCCAACCCTAAAGTTAATAATAGCATTACTCCATATTTGATTTGCAAAGGAAACTATTATATTAATATTAAAACATAGTGTATCATTGATTGTATTTCTCGTTAAGAATAAATCTACCATTACATTAAAATAACTACGTGTAAATATTTATAAAAACCATTATTTAGTTGATTCACAAAGACACAAATATCATTTACCTAACTAAGGTAAACCACTATAGTCTGTGTTATAATCAAGTAAATCAAATAATTGCAATGTGATCCTAAATTCAAATCTTGCGGAGGTTCCTATTTATTTGAAACCCTAATGAACCCCTAAAACTCATAATAACCTATTTAACTTAAAGGTGAAAAGAACAATTGTAATTACTTCTACATAACATCGATTGCAAATACCTATGGATCAAATATTATTGGTCTAACTTCCACTACATTCACAAATAATTAAAGTATATATATATATATACAAAAAGAAGGATCAAATTCAACAAGTCATTTATAGAGTTCAAAACCACATTTAAATTTCATTTATCCAATCTAATACACCGCCTTTCATTATCATGATCCATTTACATTCTAAATTCAATAATTTGATCATATAAATTTCGTTAACTCAATTTAAATATCACGAGACCAATATAATAACAATAATAATAATAATAATTAATAAAATTTCCACAGATCATTTGCCAACAAATATCTTTCATCCAAGGTCATTAAAATAATTAACGTTATACCTTATTGACAAATCTACTATATATAATTAATCACCTCATTAGAATTATAAAATTATATCATTACATTACGATTTATATCCACCACATTTTATGGAAATTCAATAATCTAATAATTTAAATTCCCGCAAACTTCAAACTTGACCTAAATGTATCATGTAAATAATTATAATATTCAACTTGTATTGATTTGAACTAATATCCAAATACTAACAAAATTCAAGTAAGACTCTAAAACATAACATTACCGCTCTTATTTCTACTTGAATTTTCTATGGAGAATGAAGGATCAAAGTGGAAATTTAATACTAGCCTCCATAATGGAGAATTCATAAGCTAATCCATAACAACCTCCTATAATTTAGTTATTTATAAATGGGCCAAGAAAATATTCGAACTAACAACAATATTAAATCATAATCCTCTTTTGTATTACAACTAAAAACATTTCTAAATATAACAAATGCACTAAATACAGGTTACATACCCTAATTTTTTTCATCTAAGGATTGAATGGAAACATTCTAAATCTGAACCTCATTCCTTTCCCATCATATAAGAAATTCTTCTAAAAAGAATAATAGAAACCTACAGGTTTCATGACAAACTCTAACAATCCTATCAAGTATAGAAGGCTCATATTTTATCATCACCAGTATGCAATCATGAAGACGCATGCACAAGCAAAAATACAGAAACTTTTGAGCAATGCAATCTGCAGGGTTAAAACCAATTGATTATGCTCGCATGCACAAGCAAAAATACAGACAAGAGTGCAAAATGTAAAAGCATAAATAAGGCACACGGCTCTTCTGACTGAAACCTTTAAGGGATGCAAAGGCTATAGGTTAAGCACAAAATGGTTTTATTGTTAAAGGCACCCAAAACCTAAGCAATTGGTCAACGTGATGGCAGGATATCATATCCTATGGACGATGGGATTTTAGCATGACAGTTAGGGATCACCCTCAAGAGGTTAATGGTTGCCGTCAAGTGAGTTGCCAGAAGATATGAACCATATCCACATTTGCCAGCGTGCTCCCAGCTTGTGTCAGAAAGGAAGGTTTGGGAGAGTAAATCATGTGATTCTAGTGGTTGTTACAAGGTAAAAGCGAAGTAGCAACAAAGGAGGCTGCGCTGAAGGAAGTTGAACATGTAATACCAAATTGTTACAAAAGACTGCTGAGACAAAACCAATATGTGTCTACACAAATAGAATAAGCAGCTTAATACATTCTATGCAGATCGAAAGAAATGATGAACTTTAATTGCCAAATCCCCAACACAAGGCCATATTGCTTATTACCACGATTGCAGGAGAGGCAACAAAATGGATCTAAAAGTTGGGTGACAAAAGGGTTCTTTACGGGAGCATCACTTGATGACGCCAAGGCTGAATTGATGTAAATGGGAGGACGACCAGACTCAGATAGACATCTCACAAAATGATTAACTACCACAATCTCTACTCTATAGTTGGAATATTCATTAAGGTGTTTAAGCTACTTTCTATTATGCAACGATCAGATTGATAGGGTCAAAATACTTGTATGATGGTTTCAGTGTGAACTGCCCAAGGCCGCCAGCATACAAGAAGAGGATTTGTTATCTGCATAACTCACATGATTAGTAGTGCCATGCGACTAGAAGAATTGGTAGTTTAATGTATAGGCAGGTTTAAATAGGTAATCCGCAGATAAAGATTAGGGTTCCCTCAATAAGACTCAAATGGCTATGAGGACCACCATTCAAAGAATATAATGACTGGTAGGAAGTAAGTATTAAGAGTTTTCAACATATTTGATCACAAGCTCGAATGGACAGGTTCCCACATATGCAGATGGTTGCCAGAAAATAGATTAAGAGGAACCCTCAGATACAGGTGGCTACATATCGATGCTCATGACAATGGAAGGAACCACAAGATAACAAATACAAAATAGAACTTATAAATAAGGTTTAATGAGTGGCATTAAACATCTGTAAGCAAACTATGAGGATAAATCACAGTACTACCATATCAGCTAAATTTCCAAATTTAATCCTACACTCTAGTCACCCTTATTAAGATTAATGATGAATCTGCAAATGTAAACATTAATCTGTAAAATAAGGTACTCGATCAAAATATTCAAGAGTTTCCCTGTTGACTCCTGTAGCTACTTTCTCCCTCTCCAATTTCTTCAGACCTTCCCCTTCCCAGAAATCTTTTCCTTCCCCAAAACCAAGACTCACTTCCCAGATAAATGCAGGGGACAACCTCTCTTCCCGACAACCCATTTTCCCAAAACATGGTTTAACTCCTCGAGTAAATGCAAAACAAAACATTCCTCTCTTTTCCCCACAACCCACATTCTCGTGAGGTTCAAAAGTTTAACCATATCAAAAAATTCCTAAACCTCCAATTTGTGATTGACGGCACCCGGTATTATTTTTTTAACCTTGAGATATTATCATTATTACTATAAATTTATTTTATCAACATTATAGTTGTTTATTCACCTTTACTTATGCATTTTATTTTCTGTTTAATTTAATCTGCTTACAACTTGCAATTTAATATTTCATTTAATCATTTATCTAATTTTATTTATTTATTTACTAATTCCTGTTAATTTGTCAATTATCAAGCAATTGAATCGTTTATAAATAATCACAACACATAATTTCGCTAGCACATATTTATTTTTAACGTTAGCTTAATTTTAACCTTATTTTTAATAAAGTACTAACCAAACTTAAATCAACATGTAAATTGGATGAACCAAGCTTACAAGATGATCCCTGACCCCCATGTAAAGCCACAGGACATGACGACAACATAACGACAATCAGTCCAACTGACGGTGACGATAGATTATAATACTGAGAACTCATCCTTTTGAGGATGTTGACTGAGTAGGGAACCTTATGATAACTCCAATCAACAACTCCATTGGCTAGGGCACACTCAGACCTGGTAGTTCAGGTGGAGTCAATGCCCGGTACCTGCATCCTGCAACAAATGACAAGGTTGTGCACATATATATATAAACATGTAGTCATAGACATAATGAATGGAAGTCGCAGCGTGGCAGGGTACTCGGTTACGAGTAATGCGACACTGTTCCGTTCATGTAAACACATCATCAAATAACTACATCCATTACCAGTAATGCATCATAATCATAATCGAATAACACATTAAACTTAGAATAACATTAGTCTATAATCATCAGATATGCCCATCATGATCAAGGAGAACATAAACCATAACATACTAGTCCAAATGTCTCGAAACTATAAATATGCAATATAAGACTATCAACTATACCAGGACTGTCATAGGAAATATGAGAACATAAACCATAACATACTAGTCCAAATGTCTCGAAACTGTAAATATGCAGTATAAGACTATCAACTATACCAGAACTGTCATAGGAAACATGAAAATATCATCTATCACAAGCCAAAAGCAAGGGGTATTACAGCATTCATGCTTCAATGCGTGTCTTTCCTCTTAGAAAATCCATTAGTTTTTCGTGCAACCCTTTACCTAATGATCCTAACATGATTTCTTGCTTCTTTTGCAATATTTTGGCTTTTTAATATGTTTGTGCAGGGTTTTAGGATTGTAATCCATTTTTATGCCTTTTCAAACCCTTTATGTGCAGGGTTAATCATTTTTATTATAGGTTTCATTATATATTTATTGCAAGTTTAATTTTCATTCATAATAGATAAATATAGTTAATTATAAATTTTAAAAGGAAATATAATAAAATGTAAAACTTTATTGAAAATTACCTATCGGTCAATGTCAAAGGCTATATCCAACAACTCATCCATCATTACAATATTATCTAATATGGATGTATCCTACTCTTGGCCTTGTGTAACATACCCCTCAAATTGGTGAGCATTCTATCCAACATATGTATCATTAGAATCCTCAAATCCATAATCAAAAGTGGATCCATAGGTATGACCAATGTGTGGTGACTGTCGATGCCTAGGAGGCTCACCCTCATCACTCTGTGAAAGAGGACTACTATGTTTTAATAAGGTCTGTGTGGGGGAACTAATAGACTATAGGGTATCCACCTCAACACTCTCCTTCATAGTAGAAGGGATTGTGACATGTTGAATAGATGGCCTAGCTAGGGGTCTCACTATAGTAGTCTTGGTCATGATGTGTCCCATCCATATCCTAGGCAAAGCCTTTGTCTCTACCCTAGAAATCATGTTATATCAAAATAATTTAGAATATTATTAACGATGAAATTGAAATAGATTTTCCTTAATAAATATTTGGGCACCGTATTATTGTTGCATAAAGATGGTAAAAAAACCATCCACCAACTATCCCAAAAATTATCCCTTATTCCTTGGTGTTGGCACCAATGAATAGGGGATATTTTGCAACTTCCATTTGTTGACTGATTGGTTCTTAGATCAATATATAATGTACATAAATTAAATTTCAATATTTCTTATCTTTGACTTGTTTATATGATAATTTTGTAGAATAATATTGTTGCACATTCTCTATATGATTTGACCATGTGTTTATTTGGCCACTAAAAAAATCTATATGAGATATTATAGATTCCAAGGATGTTGCAAGGGCTCTTTGATATGTTCTCATTACATTTGGATTTTTTAATGTTTCAACCAATGTTTGAAGTACTTTTTTTCTTCAATTTGCCCTAATAAATTAGCTCATGTCTCATGAATATGTCACAAAATGGATGAAAGATTTTGGGGAGGGTTAGTTTGTGCCCACCCTTTAGTAGGGTTTTTCACAGACACTCAGTTTGGAAAATAAGGGTTTGGAGGCATTGGGGGTTTTCATTTGCTAGAAATTAAAAATCAATCAAAACAATTGAAAAACAAATGTTTCATTTTATTCAAATCACTAAAAACATTGAAATATTACCTCGTGGAGCTCATGGATATCATGGTGGCATGGTGTTGGTGTTGAATCTGCTTCAATTAGCTCAAAATATTCTTTCACTTTTACCCTATTGAGTTTTGAAGACAATGGGGATAAATGAGCTCGTGACTATTTTCTTGCTTTTATTTTCTTAAAAAGTGATTTCATTATGGCTTGGTAGTGAGCAATCCTTTGGCTTGTCACTACTAAGACATAACATGATTGTGTTATAATTGGATCATATTATGGTTTTGATAATGTGATCATGTTATAACTTGTTTGGACCAAGAAAAGTTTTTCAACCACTTTTTGGTTCTGCATCATTGTGCACACGCCCTGATAGAATTTTAGAATGAGGATGCACAACAGGATTCCATCAAATAGGAGTTAATGATTGAAATTAAGAAGAAATAGTTGGAGGATATAAGGAGAAAATGCATTGCAACATAGACCAAATTTGAAATCGAAGTTAGCAATATGTAGGATACTTTTAGTAATGTTAATACACTATACCAATTTTACCTAGGATGGCCTATGTCAACAAAAGCAATAAAAATAAAAATGGAGAATATTGAAAACCAAATAATGTAGCATAAAGAATAGCTTTAAAGATACCACAAGACACATGCGACACCTACAACCTACCTACAACTACACCTAAGAGTCATAAGAAGGAAAATGATACACCCCTTTATGTAATTATGTGTATATATATTCACTACAAGGTGAAAGATAGAGAACACAAATGTAGAATGTAAGGTAGAAGATAGAGAAGTGTTAGTGCTCGAGACATATGTAAAACAAAAGGAGAAAGGAAGAGACAATATATATGTATGAGAGATGTTATATTGATGTGAATGTGCCACATCTATATGTAGTGAATATATGATGGATTATACTCATCATATGAATGTGATGAATGGTTATATATAGTTTAATTTATTTGTATTGTATTCTACAATAATTCACTATAATCCATTGTACTAATTCTAATATTCCTCTTATCCCTTTACACCAAGGTATAAAATATACTTTGGAGAGCATAAGCCTAGATCTTCAGTATGTGTCCCCTTTCCCACTAACAATTAAGTTTCATAAAATTTGGAAAGCATATGTGATTTGAAGTAATGACTATGAGGAAATTTGTATTCCACACTAGGTGAAGGATGAGAGAGAGAGAGGTGAGGTGAACACTTCATTGTTTTATTGATAACATGCAGAGGTATTATACAAGAACTGCATAATCAAACCAATACAATTGGGAAATTGATTGATACAGTTGAGAAATGGTAATATCTTAACATTGTAATGTGCTATATGTTTTATATGTTACTCTAACATTCCTCTCTTGTTACATTGTTCTTGTAAATGAGAACCCCCCTTAAGATTTACATTACACAAATAGAACATATAACAAAACATGTTGATTACACAAAATAAATACACATTCTTGAGAAGAATTTTCTTTGAAGAAACAAATTATGAATTAGGTGGAACTCCATCAAGCTACCTTGTTATCCTCGTGAAGGTGTAGCTCCCAAGATGAATTCCTGAGTTCTCAGATTACCACCTCCCCAAACTCTCAAATCACAGATCCCCTAAATTAGTTGACAACAATCCATGCTGAGCCACCCACAATGCTCTGTCAAGTTGCCTCATGACCTTTGTAAAGGTATAATTGCCTAGATCTGCAAACTCCTAAACTATTTGGGCAATAATCCATATATTGAGTTCACCAAATCCCTTCTTGTCTGGATAATTTCAAGAAGATGGGGGGCCAAAAAGGGGTCTTAAGTGGCCACATTTTTTCTAAAATCAGAAAATGTTGGCCTTGGATGAGAGATTGAGCATAGTTACACTCAAAATTTGGAGATGCAACCAAAACAACGTTCGTAGTGCTCTGAGTCTACTTTCTAAACTATTAATTTTTTTGGAAATGGTATAGATTAAGGGGTTCAAAAGAGGTAGCCACAGAAATTGATGTTGTTTCTGTCAAAAAAATATAACATAGCATGTTTTGTGGCTCCCTCAAAAGGTTAACTTTTTTTGGTATTTTTAAATTTGCTTTAGTGAGAAATTAGCTAACAGCATGTAGTTTATGCCCAATTTTTCTGATAATTTTTTGATGAATATTTGATTTTTTATTAATTTTCAAAGTGGACACATCCTAAAATATAGAATTTTGGCCATGCTACCACTATAAATTTTGAAAACTAATTGAAAATTATTTTTTTTAATATGTGTAGAATGGAGTCTAGTTTCTAAATATGTAATTTTTTTGAAAGTTCAATGTGTAGACACCCAAATTTGTCCCAAATTTGTCCATGTCTAGCAACACCTTGTCAAAAACATTATCTTAGACATCATAAGCCAATTAATTAAATAAATTTTATTTATTTAATTAAAATCCCATTCAATCCCATCCTCACCCTACTTAGCCAATTAATTAAATAAATTTTATTTATTTAATTAATTTCACATGCATAATCCCATTTATCCTATCCCCATCCCAATTAATTAAATAAATTTTATTTATTTAATTAATTTCCACATCATATCTTATCCCATCATATTCAACTTCTCAATTAATTAAATAAATTTTATTTATTTAATTAATATCCAACTCATATCCCAACTAATTCAAATATTTTATTTGAATTAAACACTCATCTTTTATCACATTCCAACACTTGTCCAGTCAATCATGTGTTGTAGTACAACTTTTATCTTTCACATGCACAACTAATGGGACCTAATTTTAGTATTTATCTACACAAACACACCTAAGCCTTATCTTCCCTTGCCACATGTCAATTGACTACAATTTCTTAATGTGCAAGGAAACTTAACTTAATCCTATCCATCCATTTCATCTAAAGCCCTAATTGATCCTAGGCATCCATTTGAACCAAGCCAATCCTATAAAACAAGCCTCTTTTGAGCCATTTGGGACATTAGAGAAGAGATTAGGAGGACAACATTAGAGAAGAGATTAGAGACAATTGGATGATTCTTCTTCATGCAACCTCACTCTGCTGAATTTTTATCTCAAGCCATTATCCATCATCTTCAATCCATCTAGCTTGCATCCTTATCAATGTTATGCTACGGAATCGAGCAACCAACACAACAAAGTGATCAATCAATCAAGCTCATCTTGCATCTTCGAGGTATTGAATTATTTGGGTTTAGGTTATGCATTTCATTGTTTGAATCATTTCCATTTATAAATCCAAATTTTTCGATATACATTCTGGCACGCCCGGTGGGACTCACTTCGCTTGATCTTTTTTGCAAGTTTTTGTAGTAAAAATTTGCATTCATATAACCCCCATTGTTGAGTTTTGCAGGTTTAATTAACTTTTTGTTGCAGATCTGCTACTTTTTAGACAAAACCCTAGATTTTAAAGATTTCATCATATCTTCCAAACGGTTATGAATTTTTCTACAATATTTTAGCAAAAGTTTTTCCATGATATAAGGAAGCTATAGCAGAACAATTTTGGGTTTATCATGATTTTTGTGGGATTTATCACATTTTTATGTTTTTTCATAAAATTACAATTCTAGGCGCAAATCAGTGAATTTTTTGGAAATTTTTATATTTCTGGAAAGCTCTTCAAATTCTAATGGGGGTCTATGTTTCACAGATTTAATTTGGAGGTCGTTTACAGTGTGAAAAAATCAGATCTTTGCCAACTATACTATTTTCATAAATCTGCATTTCTGGCCACAAATCAGGGAATTTCTCTGATTTCTTTACATTTTCAGAAATCTCTCTGAAAATTAATGGGCATCTCTTTTTTGATTTTTTAATTTTTGAATAAAAAATATATCGAAATAATCAAATCTAATTTGGCTATGCATCTAAAATTACAATTTTCCTTGCCTGATGAGCCTATTTTTTATGCCTACATTATAATATCATTTTTTTTATGTTGTAGGTGATCATAAGGAGCTAGAGCAACATTGACATCAACATCTACAACATATTTGGACAGCAAATTAACCAGGTGCAATCATGTCATTTCTCATCTTCTAATCTTGTTTGCAAACACATTTGGATTTTGGGCATAAAATGAACAATTGTTTGCAAATTCACATCAAAAAATTGGGCTAAAACAAACCATTGTCTTTCATCACATTTGGATTTGGGTTTTAAAACAAACAAATGCTTGCATTCTCTTCTACACATTGAATTTCTAAGGTTAATGAACCCCATGCGAGTGTGACCAAGTAAATGTGTATGCTCTCTCCTCGCGTCCCAACACGAACTTAGAGATCAAAAATATTTACTTGTGTTGCTTTTGTTAAGCCTTAGAGAGGCTTGCCTTGGTAGCCACCCCAAGGGAATGACCTCAAGTGGTACTTTCATCCGGTCCGCTATAAAAAGCAGAGGATAAGGTGAAAGCCAAGTCTAACCAGTATTAGTGCTCACCATACAGTGCTAACTTGAAAAGAGGTGTACCTTTGTGTATATTAAAACTCCTAGTAGGGTTAGTTAAAGTCTTAAGTGGCTTGCTGGATGCTCGTGGGGTGCCGGTCGCCCGAATTTTCACTAGAACCTCCTTGTGATAGTGGCCTTGTCTTAACTAGGACTTGTTGAAGTGTCTTCAAGTGCTTTCTTAATCATCACATTCTTCATATCTCAAGGTTAACTTGCTTATGTGTCTTGAGTGAGTGATTCATGTGTGTATATGCATAATCATTTGTTTAAACATTGTCAAATCAAGCTCTAAACACCAAACACATAAACAATTCATCCTACATTTCATCCACATCACCCAATTTTATCATTCCACATCATATCCTAATCATACCCAAATCAATTTTATTCTGAACATATCCTAGTCACATCCATACTCATTCCAAATCATCTCTACATCATCATCAACCTAGTCCTAGTCAACACTTATCAAGATGGTCGTAATCATTCAAGGGGGCTATCCCTCTAATCATGAGACAAATCCCAAGCCTAAGGTGACAATTCAAGGGGGTTATCCTTATAATCATGAGACAAGACCTAAGCCTATAATCACAATTCAAGGAGGCTACCCCTCTAATTCAAACAATGAAATAAAACCAAAGCCCAAGATCACAATTAAAGGTGGCTATCCTCCTAATCCAAATCATGAAGATAAACCAAGACCTAAGGTCACAATTACAGGAGCCCCTCTTCCTAATGCAAATCATGGAGATAAACCAAGACCTAAGGTCACAATTAGAGCAGCCCCTCTTCCTAATCCAAATCATGAGAAGAAACCAATCATAATTAAAGGTGATTATCTTCCTAATCCAAATCATGAGAAGAAACCAATCACAATTAAAGGTGGTTATCTTCCTAATCCAAATCATGAGAAGAAACCAATCACAATTAAAGGTGGCTATCCTCCTAATCGAAATCATGAAAGCGAACCAAAGCCCAAGATCACAATTAAAGGAGCCTCTCCTCCTAAGACCAAGTTTATACTTCGAGGAGGATATATCTTTATTGATGAGGATGAGACAAGTCCAAAACCCAATCCATCCACACATCAAATCAATTCCACATCAACTTATCCCACTTCATACCAATCTAATCCATCCACACATCAAATCAATTCTGCATCAACTTATCCCACTTCATCTCAACCAAATTCATCCACATGTCATATCAACCCTTTATCAACCTATCACAACCCTTATCCATGTCAATCCATATCACAACAATCATTATCCTATGCAACCCCTCCATCTTCATCACATCAACACATTTACCAACATCAACAACAAATCATATCACAACAAGAAGTCCAAACACCATCCCAACCTCAACAAATTCCACCTCAAACCTATGAACATCCACCTCAAGTTTATCCAATCCCTCATGCCACCGTGCCAATGCACTACCAAGCCCATCCACAAGGCAATCAAGTGGTATCACAAGAACAACATGCAAGTCCAAATGGCTCTTTGTACATAAATCAAATGAGTCCAAGTTATCCTATGCAAGACTTAATTACCTTTGACAATGGAGATACCAATCTAAAGTGGCCTTCATCATCTAATCACCCACCAACACATGAGCCAACTAATCCTATCCCAACACCACCATGTGATCCTGCTCCTAGTCCATTGGTCCATCAACCTTTCAAAACACCAAGCCCTTCATTACCTTCATCACCATGTCATTCTAATCCTTCACCAAAGGATGCGGCTGAGATAGTTTTACAAAGAATGCTTGAAGAAAAACTCATTGAACTTCCCCCCATCAAACCATGTGAAGAAAGTCCATATGATGAACATGATTATTGTGCATACCATAGGACCAAAGGCCATAATACAAATCAATGCCCAATATTTGTCCCAATTGTTTACAAGGTGTACCTACCTACAATAAGAAATCATGCCACATCATCCCCATCCTATGTGTCACCCCCATCTAGTCCTAATCCTAATCCATCCAATCCAATTATCCCTCAACCTAATCCTAATCATAAGCCTACAACACCATCTACCCTTATAATCCATCCATTATATTGCCCATCCACTCATACCCTTGCAAAGGATGTGATCCATTGGCTACTAGCTAGGAATAAACTACCTCTATGTCAAACACCCATTCATGAGCCTACCAAAGAACTTCCAAAGGTCATGTCCAATCCTATAATCCCATCATGTGGTCCACCTATCCTTGAGCCTATCCAAGAGCCCTCAATTAACATTCTTAGCCTTTCAAGCCCATCATGTGACCTACAAGCCATCAAGCCTATTCAAGAGTCTCCTATTATGAATCCAAGTTAAGAGTCATCATGCCCTCATGTCGACAACTATCAAGGGTCTATCAAGTCCACTCAAGAACCTTCCACTTTCATCCAAAGCCAAGAGGTATGTCAAAGGTTTAATCCTAAGCATGTGGAAACATTAAGCCCTAGTCCAACTCAAGATCAAAACACTTTCATGCAACCCATCCATAACATTTACCTTCTTTATGATCAAGATGATACCTATGAAGAAGCTATCCATGAGCACCTTGATCATATCCATAATCTTATATCCATCCATGAGCAAGATGTCCACATTGCTCCTAGGCATCCGCCATCTAGCCCTATCCATAATGAGCAAATATCCACTTTTCATGATGAGATACTTGTCCCCCAAGTAAGCATGAAAGATCAAACAAATAACTTGGATCTTAGTGAACACAATGCTAATCAATATCCTAATGATCCTACTTCCACATCCACAATCAATTCCATTTCAAAGCTATCATGTCCTAGTGGTCTTACCACCTTTGTCCATGAATGTTCTTCCTTAGGACAACAACGACCTTTATCCACTTCACCTTCTCCATCCAATAAAGAGCTCAAGTCTAATGTTCAAAGCACACCTAGTCCCATAGTCCATCTTATCCTCCAACACATGAACTACAAAGGCAAAGGCCTAGGCCTTTATGAACAAGTTATTTTGGAGCCAAACCATGTCAAGATCCCTCCATGCTCATATGGCCTTGGATACACACCCCAAGGTAAACAAGGCCAAGATGTTGGTAATTCCTCCATCCATCCTAAGCCCACTTTCCATCACAAACCACATCATATACCCAAAACATATGTTGCCATTCCAACTCCATCATCCTATAAATGTCAAAAGCATGTGACCATACACCTTCCACCATCCACTTTGCCTCCACTTTTACCAACTCCAAATATCCCTCCATCCACTTTGCCACCATTGCTTCCATCACCTAACATACCTATCATTCATAAGTATCCTTACATCCCTAATCATGGCCAACAAAAGCACACATCGTCTAAGCATAAAGCTTCTAATCATTCCATCCACTCCACCCACCCCATTGGATTCTAAAATAAACATTTGGAAGCCTCTACTTATAAAGCCAAAAATCCAACTAAAACTCCTAAGGACCCTCATGCCTTAGGGCATAGATGTGAAAAGTCTCTAAATAATCCATCTTCTAAGCAAAGTACATTCACAAAGCCATCTAAATCCTTACCTCCAAAAGCAAAGCCCAAAAGAAAAATGGTTTGGGTTCCTAAGCAAATAGCTAGCAAAGCAAATGAGGCATCCTCATCCACATCTCAAGAATCCCAATCACCTATCTCCATCCAAAAGCCTACTTCCACCCAACACTTCCATTCCCTTCAAAAATCCCACAAGCAAAACAAAAGTACTAAAAATACTAAATCTATGTGGGTTCCTAAATCATTTTATCAACCATCTCCTAAGCAAACATCTCCATTGCTTCCTACACCACCATCCAATCAAAAGCTTCAATGTTTATCACGCTGTGTGCAACCATTGGTCATGATTCCCTCCCACTCCACAGCACCTCCACATAACTACATCTCCCCATCTTCCATCCATTATCGTACATATCTCCACCATGTTATCCCTATGGTCCATGCTTTGGCATAAACTTTTCATCCATCTTCATTCCATAAGCCAATATAATCCATATCATAGTCCACTATCCCTATCCATCTATCCTTGCATGAACCTTTCATAATCCACTATCTACCTACTCAATCTCCCATCCATGCAATTCCTTATCAACATCTATGAGCATAATGACATGGTCCATGCGAAGACATCATCAATCTCTAAAGGGACACTATCAACCTTCATAGCACTAGCCACTTGAGTCCCCCCATCCATTACCATGGTGAAAACCTGGCAAATAGGCGCCATGTGTAATTGTCATGCTATCCCATCAAAAAAAAAAAAGAGAAAGAAAAATCAAAAAAGTAAAGAGAAATCCCTTCATCCAACGGTAAAAACCTGGTAAACAGGGGCCTTGGATAAGTACCATGATGAAAAACTGGCAAACAGGTGTCATGTGTAGGTTGATCTTCTATGTCACTTACACTTGGGGGCACATTGTCTCATCCATCTTATCATTTCCAACTTATCATTTTCCATCTTATCATGTCCTATCTTGTCATCCTACCATCATTAGCCATTACATAAACATGCCTATCCTATTGAACCCATTTATCCATCCTTCTTCCTTCTGATCTTGATGAAGACATAGGGGCAAAATGTTGAAATATGCTTCGGATATCTCTTGATATACCTTATCATTTTCCAACCAATCCATCATGTCATCCACCTATCATAAGCCTTGTCATCCAAATACAATCCATTGTGTCATCATATTGTCATAAGTGTGTCATGAAAAATCCTAAGCATTACCACCTAGAATGGGGCAAGTTATTCTTCCTATGCAACATAGCCTTTGAAGATCACATCCTAGCTCCCTTATGATCCATCCACTATGGCATATCCTTATCACGAGCTTTACATCTATCATGAGCTTTCCACTATAGCCTACCTATCCATTTATCATGAGGCATGCATCCATCCCTTATATGGCCTATCCTCTTATCCATCCAACTCTCATGAACCTTTCATCTTATCCACTATCATCCATCCTTTTATCCATCCAATCCCATTCATCCATCCTTGCACCTAGACTTGGTTTTCCCTTATCATTGGTATCTAGCACAAAGGCTACTCAAATTGTAAATCCATTGACATCCCAAAACATTTCAAAAAATATAAAAAAAAATCAAAATATCCCAAAAAACACAAAAAAATCAAAATATGTCAAAAATCCAAAAAAAATTCAATATCCAATGAAAAATACAAGCAATAAAACTAATCATATCATCCAAAACAATCCACTCCATCAATATTCAATCACAATCATCATCATCATTCATCAATTCTTCTTATCAATAACATTCATTCATCCATTTCAATCAATCACCTCTTCCAATCATATCAATCAAATCAATCTAAGCAATGATCTTAAATCCAAGTCACACTAATCCGTATCAAGCAAGCCAATCAATCAAGGAACATTATCCAATCAAATCAATAGGTTTTGATCCTAATCTTGTCATGAGCCCAATCAATCATCATCCATGGGATATAGTGTTCCCACATCCTTCTGTTGATCTAGGGATATAGCTTTCCCCACAATGACAACACTATCTATCATCATCAATCAAACAATCAATCATTGGTTTATGACTTGACAATGGCAATACCTTGTTTATTTTATATCCTTTGAGCACACTGAGAACACTTGCTTATGCTTAGATTGAATCGACACTCTAATCATCACACCATCCTTATCATCATTCCAAATAATCCAATCATCAAAACAATCAACCTAGCAATAGTAAAAATCACAACCAACGCACATCAAGCCAACCATCAAAACAAATCCAATCACTTCAAGAAATCAAAAGTAGCTCAATCCACCACATATCATCTCATCATCAACATTTCAAATCATCAATCTTCATCCATCACTTCATCTAATGAACATTTCATTATCTTCCAACCATTCTAAGCAATGATCCAAATGCAAGTCAATCTTTAATCCATACCAATCAAGTTAATCAATCAAGCCAAGTTATCCAATTGCAATCAATGGTCTTGATCCTAGCCTTGTTGTAAGCCAAATCAATTAGCCAATCAACCAACCAACTCAGCAAACAACCTTGTGTTGATCTAGGGATATAGCTTTCCCCGCAATGACAACACTATCATCAACAACCAATCAATGGTTTACAGCTTGACAGGGGCAATACCTTGTTTGTTTTTGAATCATTTGTGCATGCTTGCTTGCTTGCTTGTGTGTGTTATCATTTTTATCTTGCATTTGTATCACATCAATATCATTCCAGCTAATATTCATATCTTGTGTATGTTGGAATAGCTTTTTGCACTATCCTTTGCATCTAAGGTCATATTATACCTTTTGTGCATTAGGACTTTAATGTTCTAAGTTAACTTCCTCATACGTTAGACAAGGTTGTATTACGCTGGGGCATGAGACACATCGTCATCCTGGTTCCTTATACCTTGGTGCATAACGTCTAGTGCTATATCAAACATCATGGTTGCTCACCTTCCATTGCAGCATAATGCATCCTTCATTTCTTCTATCTATCCCCTTATCTTTCTTTTGCAGCCAAGCCATTTCATTTCGAGAGCCTACCCGTGTTTGTCCAACCCGCCTAACCTCTCGAGGGGGCATCACCAACCTATCCTTTCTATCATCATCATCATCATCATCATCATCATTATCATCATCAGCATCCCTATCAATTATCCATACCGTAGCTTCTTTGAAATGATGTTACTCAACACAAATCTTATCATCTCAAACATCATCTCAAAGAGGGGCAAAATGTAGACACCCAAATTTGTCCATGTCTAGCAACACCTTGTCAAAAACATTATCCTAGACATCATAGGCCAATTAATTAAATAAATTTTATTTATTTAATTAAAATCCCATTCAATCCCATCCTCACCCTACTTAGCCAATTAATTAAATAAATTTTATTTATTTAATTAATTTCACATGCATAATCCCATTTATCCTATCCCCATCCCAATTAATTAAATAAATTTTATTTATTTAATTAATTTCCACATCATATCTTATCCCATCCTATTCAACTTCTCAATTAATTAAATAAATCTTATTTATTTAATTAATATCCAACTCATATCCCAACTAATTCAAATATTTTATTTGAATTAAACACTCATCTTTTATCACATTCCAACACTTGTCCAGTCAATCATGTGTTGTAGTACAACTTTTATCTTTCACATGCACAACTAATGGGACCTAATTTTAGTATTTATCTACACAAACACACCTAAGCCTTATCTTCCCTTGCCACATGTCAATTGACTACAATTTCTTAATGTGCAAGGAAACTTAACTTAATCATATCCATCCATTTCATATAAAGCCCTAATTGATCCTAGGCATCCATTTGAACCAAGCCAATCCTATAAAACAGGCCTCTTTTGAGCCATTTGGGACATTAGAGAAGGGATTAGGAGGACGACATTAGAGAAGAGATTAGAGACAATTGGATGATTCTTCTTCATGCAACCTCACTCTGCTGAATTTTCATCTCAAGCCATTATCCATCATCTTCAATCCATCTAGCTTGCATCCTTATCAACGTTATGCTGCGGAATCGAGCAACCAACACAACAAAGCGATCAATCAGTCAAGCTCATCTTGCATCTTCGAGGTATTGAATTATTTGGGTTTAGGTTATGCATTTCATTGTTTGAATCATTTCCATTTATAAATCCAAATTTTTTGATATACACAATGAATGGTTAATTTACAATGAAAAAAAGACCAAACAGTGGTTTTTGCCTAAAAACGGACACACAAACAAAAGAAATTAAAGATGAAAGGCTTGACATTGTCAAAATGTGAAAAAATTACATCATTAAATAGCTAAGAGAAAGCCTAACATTGCCTAGGTGTTTGATTTGTTTGAACTTGAAACACATGCAAATTTGAGGGTTAGCACGAACAAAATTAAGTGAAATCTTGTAGAATTTGCAAAAACATGTCTGTGGATGTTGAGAAGGCACTCCAAGCCTTTGGGTTGGAAATCCAAAGCAAATCCCAAGCCTAAGGCTTGGGATTCCCAAAGCACAATATAACGTGAGCGCGTTATAACGCTCTTGCATTATATTGGGTTTTTTTCCTTTTTTTCCATGTTTACCGGTGTTTTCCCAGTTCAACATAATGCGAGTGTGTTATAACGCGCTCGCATTATGTCTTCCTTTGAAGGATTTATGTTCACATTTCATCAGTATGTTTCAGGGATGTATATATGTATGCTTGTAGGTATGTATGCATGCTTATATGTATGTACATGTATGCATGCTTGTATGTATGTATGTATGTATGTATGTAAGTGTTTTGGGTTTAGGACATATAAGGACCTGAGCTAGTATAGTTTTTAGGGTTGAGGGTTGAGGGTTGAGGGATTAGGGATTAAGTAATAGGTAGAGGGTAGAGGGTTGAGGGTTATAGTTGAGGTTAATATTTAGGTTGTTGAGTGTATAAGATTAAGTATGTAAGGCATGGGGATTAGGGTTTAGGATATTGGGTTTAGGGTTTACAATATGGATTGAGGGTATATAAGGCATAGGGTGACTTAAGTTGAGAGCACATATGGTTTAGGTTTAATTTAAGTATAGGGTTAAGGCACAATATTTGGGGTTTAGGATATAAGGGTGAGGTTATATGGTATAGGGATGAAGGTTTGTGGGTGTAGGCTTCAGGATTTAAGGTATAGGGTTGAGGATTGATGGATTAGGGCTTAAGTATATGGTTGAGGGTATAGGGTTAAGGGAATAGGGATAGGTTTTAGGGTTTAAGGTTTAAGGGTTAAGGGATAGGGTTTAAGGCTTATGGGTAAGGGATTAGGGTTTAAGGTATAGTGTCTTGGGTTGAGGATTTATGAATAGGGATAGCATTTGGGGTTTAGGGATGAGGAATTAAGGTTGAGGGTTGAGGGTTGAGGGTTGAGGGATTAAGGTTTAAGATATAGTGCTGAGGGTTGAGGGTTTGGGGATAGGGTTTAGGGTTGAGGGATTAGGGTTTAGGGTTGAGAGATTAGGGTTTAAGGAATAGTGTTGAGGGTTGAGGGTTTAGGGATAGGGTTTAGGGTTGAGGGATTAGGGTTTAGGGTTGATGGATTAGGGTTTAAGGAATAGTGTTGAGGGTTGAGGGTTTAGGAATAGGGTTTAGGGTTGAGGGATTAGGGTTTCAGGTTGATGGATTAGGGTTTAATGTTGGGAGTTGAGGGTTGACGGTTGAGGGTTTAGGGATAGGGTTGATGGTCAAGGGATTAGGGTTAGAGTGTCGAGGGTAGAGGGATTAGGGATAGGGTTTAGGGTTGAAGGTTTAAGGATTGAGGATTGAGGCTTTAGGAATGAGGGTTTAGGGTTTAAGGCTTAAGATATAGTGTTGAGTGTTGAGGGTGTAGGGATAGGGTTTAGGGTTAAGGGATTAGGGTTTAGGGTTTAATGTTGAGAGTTGAGGGTTGAGGGTTTAGGGATAGGGTTGATGGTCAAGGGATTAGGGTTAAAGTAGAGTGTCAAGGGTAGAGGGATTAGGGATAGGGTTTAGGGTTGAAGGTTTAAGGATTAAGGGTTGAGGCTTTAGAGATGAGGGTATAGGGATTAGAGTTTAAGATATAGTGTTGAGTGTCAAGGGTGTAGGATAGGTTTTAGGGTTTAAGTTTTAAGGGTTAAGGGTTGAGGGATAGGGACTAGGGTTTAGGGATAAGGGATTAGGGTTTAAGGTATAGTGTCGATGGTTGAGGGTTAAGGAATAGGGATAGCATTTAGGGTAGAGGCATTAGGGATAGGGTTTAGGGTTGAAGGTTTAAGGATTGAGGGTTGAGGCTTTAGGGCTGAGGGTTAAGGGATTAGGGTTTAACATATAGTGTCAAGGGTAGAGGGTTCATGGATAGGGTTTAGGGTTTACAGATAGCTAGAGAGGTGAGGGGAAAGTTATAATAAAATGAGAGAGTGAAGTTGACAACTTGAGGGAACCATGGGTAAGGAGGAGGGAGAGAGAAGAAGAGGAAGGGAAATATGTAGAGAGCCATGAGAGATATACAAGAGGGACCTATAACCTAGGAAGAGAGGGGTGAGAGAGATAGGGAGAGATGGGGGTGAGGTAGATTTGGGAGGAGAGGGGTGGATAAGGGTTGAGGGATTAAGGCTTTAGGGTTTAAGGGTGAAGGGTTGAGGGTTTAAGTGTTGAGGTATTAAGGGTTTAGGGTTGAGGGATTAGGGTTTAAGGTATAGTGTTGATGGTAGATGGTTTAGGATTTAAGGTTTAAGGGTTGAGGGTTGAGGCTTTAAGGATAGGGTTTGGGGTTTAGGGATAAGGGATTAGGGTTTAAGGTATAGTATCAAGCATTAAGGGTTTAGGATTTAAGGTTTAAGGGTTGAGGGTTGAGGCTTTAGGGATAAGGTTTAGTGTTTAGGGTTAAGTGAGAGACCTAGATGGCTAAGGATGGATGGAGAGGTAGACAAGGAGTGACTAAGAGACATAGAGAGGAGAGAGGTAGAGAGGTGAGGGGGAGACAAATGTGAGAGATAGAGAGGTGAGGGGAGAGATATAATAAAATGAGAGAGTGAAGTTGACAACTTGAGGGAAAGATGGATAAGGAGGAGGGAGAGAGGTGGAGAGGAAGGAAAATATGTAGTGAGCCGTGAGAGAAATACAAGTGAGAGACCTATAACCTAGGGGGAGAGGGTGTGTGAGATAGGTGAGAGATGGGGGTGAGGTAGATAGGGGAGGAGAGGGATAGATAAGGGTTAAGGGTTTAAGGGTTAAGGCATAGGGTGACTTGGGTTGAGAGTGTATGGTTTAGGTTTTAAGTATAGGGTTGAGGAACAATATTCAAGGTCTAGAGTATAAGGGTGAGGTTATAGGGTATAGGGATGAGGGTTTGTGGGTGTAGGTTTCAGGGTTTAAGGTATAGGTTTGAGGATTGAGGGATTAGGGCTTAAGTATATGGTTGAGGGTATAAGGTAGAGGGTTAAGAGTTGAGATTTTACAACTGGGGGATAATGTTCAAGGTTGAGTCTCTAAGATATAGGGTTTAGGGTTTAAGGTTTGGGGTATAAGGCATATGGATGAGGGTTGATGGTTTAGGGCATAAGTATAGGGTTGAGGGTATAGGGTTTAAGGTTAAGTGTCCAATGCTAAGTGAATAGGGTATAGGGTTTAAGGGTTTAAGGTTTAGGTTTTTAAGGGTATCTAGGGGTTGAGAGTTTAGGGTTTAAGGGTTTAAGGTTATAGGGATTAAGGGTTTAACGGTTGAGGGTTTAGGGGTTGAGGGATTAGGGTTTAAGGCATAGTGTTGAGGGTAGAGGGTTTAGGGATAAGGGATTAGGGTTTAAGGTATAGTATCAAGGGTTCAGGTTTTAGGAATAGGGATAGCGTTTAGGGTTTAGGGATGAGGGATTAGGGTTGAGGGTTGAGGGATTAGAGTTTAGGATTGAGGGATTAGGGTTTAGGGATAGGGTTTAGGATTTAGGGTTGAGGGATTAGGGTTTAAGGTATAATGTTGATGGTTTAGGGTTGAGGGATTAGGGTTGAGGGTTGAGGGACTAGGGTTTGACGTTGAGGGTTGAGGGTTGAGATTTAAGGGTTTAGATTTTAGGGATAGGGTTGAGGGTTGAGGGATTAGGGTTAAAGTAGAGCATCAAGGGTATAGAGATTAGCGATAGGGTTTAGGGTTGAGGGATAGGGTTTAGGGATAAGGGATTAGGGTTGAGGGATAGGGTTTAGGGATAAGGGATTAGGGTTTAAGGTAGAGTGTCGAGGGTTTAGTGATAAGGTGTAGGGTTTAGGGTTGAGGGATTAGGGTTTATGGTTGAGGGAATAGGGTTTAAGGTAAAGTGTTGAGGATTTAGGGATAAGGTTTAGGATTTAAGGTTTAAGGGTTGAGGGTTTAGGGTTGAGGCTTTAGGGTTTAGGGTTAAGTGACACCTAGATGGCTAAGGATGGATGGAGAGGTAGATAAGGAGCAATTGAGAGACATAGAGACGGGAGAGGTAGAGAGGTGAGGGGAAGAGATAAGTGAGATATAGAGAGGTGAGAGATAGAACATGAGCTAATGGAACTAGAGGTGAGATATTGCAAAGGTGCTATCAAAGGTGAGATAGGCACAAATATTTATGGATCAATCTATAGAAGGACAAAATGTGAGCGCATTATAACGTGCTCGCATTTCGTCCTACTATAGAAATGGTAAAAAGGCCTAGACCCCCATGATCCAGGCCCACATGCTCTATTTTCATGTTGATTATGCACATGTTTCGACAAAAAAAAAGTGTTTTCATGATGTTGGGAAGTTCACATGCACATTTTACACATTCTACCACCTTTGCATGAGCTTTCCACCACCTTTTCTACTTTGCCAACTTGAGAAGGAGGAAATAACATAGTTTTCACATCAAATTTGATATATATCTATTCAAGTTTCAATTTTTGTAGTGTTGCAATGTTAATTGTGATTGAATTTTAGGAATTTAACATTATAGATTGGTTAATAGTATTGTTGTTACTAATTATATCTGAGTGTTATTCAATTTAACATTGAAAAGGAAGCAAGTGGTGAAAAACTCAAATTGTTGAGGAGTTTGATGCAAGAAGAAAAAACACTACATAATTGGGTAGTCTCTCCATTTGAATCTCCGTTTTTTAGGTATGTCAAGTCTTTACATGCATGTTCTTTACATTTTCCTTAATTCTATTTGAATTACTTTATCATGCTTTATCATACATGTTTATAAAAGACTATGTATACATATCTTGTGTCTATATAATAGACTATGTTTTAAATTAGTTCATGGTATGCATAATAAAAGATATCTCAAACGTCAACATTAATTAAAATAGACACAATCACAATCAAGAAAGCAACCTACAATCTCACATGATGCCATGTATATTTTCTACACTTGGGCTCTTTAATAATTATGTGTAATAAACAGACCTTAGCATACCGTGATGTCAAACTATACAAGAATAAATGCTTAAAACATATAAATATGCAATCCCACTATTATCTTGTCATATTAACAGGTTAAAATACAAATGAATAGGTGCCAAGATCATACAAGTATGCACATGACATGATGATTTGTTTGCACATATCTTGGGCTAGGACATATTTCAAAGGTGGTAGAGGTAGGGTTCAACTCAATCCAAAGGAGGCATATTTCACAACAATGGGCTCATACCAAAAGTTTCTTCAAATTTCATAAGCTTTCCTCTCAAGCAATCTCCCTCTACAAAGGCACATAGAAGGTCTTCAATGCTTCAAAACCTAACAAGGTTACTAGAGTTCGTCTTACCCCTCAAGAACTCATACCTCTTTTTGAAAACCAAAAGACTCTTCAACTTCCCAAAATATGAAGATACAAAGCCACTTTTGAACCAAGTGACTATTCAACTTCCATACTTTGTCCATATTTACAACTTTTTGACACTGTTACAAAAATAATAATGGTCTATTATGACCTTATTGAACCCACAAGACTCAAAAATACCCTAAACCAACCTATCAAAGACCTTGCTTGATCAAATTTGTACAAATGAACTTGGTGTCCATGCACCAGTATGTCTCCAAATATTCATGGTTCCAAGCTAATGTTCACTTGTTTCCAACTTCTTAGACAAGCAAGAAATAATCCCCAGCATTATATTCATCATAAATAGGTCACTTTTAGTCAATAGAAGCCAAAATACATCCATTTGCAATCATGGCTTAGTTAAGGACAGCTAGGTGGTAAATTTGTTGCCATTGGCAACTTCACAAATTTGGTGTCTTATCTTGTCCTCATGACTAGATGGTTATTAACAAGTAGTCAACATGAAGTCCCATGTACTCTTCACTTGTAGCCTCAATAGGTGACTCTCCTTTGACCTTATCCTGATAGGACTGAAGTGAACTTTGTACCATAATGCTTTGTATGGCTGCAATAATTCCTTGTACCATAATGTTTTATATGGCTTCAATAACATTGTGTAATAATGCTTTGTATGGCTGTAATAATGCTTTGTATGCTTTGTACCTATTTTGGTTGAGTGACATTTACTCTTCTACATCATGATTGTATGTACATTTACTATGAAGGGTTCAATGACATATATTTTAGTTATTTGTATGGATTAATTTCTTAGGAACTAATATTGGTCTCTTTATCATGTTACAGACAAATTCTCCGTCATACTAAGGAAACGATCAAGAATTAAACCAACACAAGAAGAGATAGAAGCTAAGAATGCAAAGAAAGTAGTGGCTATGAGGGAACTTCGTGAGAAGAGGAAATTGGACATGATAAATGAAAACATGCCAATTGAAGAGGAACCACAACCATCACAAAGAGATGGTATTGGTGGCACAAAGACAACGAATGCAAAAACTTCGTGCTATGAGAGATTTGAATACCATAGTTGGAGACACGTCCTCTACCACAAGTCAACATGTAGGGACACCATCTACCGCATCTCAAGTTGAGAGTACATCATCACTCACATGTGATGAAGGAGGTACGCCATCGTTCCCACCTCAACCTCAAGGTATGTCATCTATTCCATCTTTGATCGAAGGTCTGCCATCTAGCCCATCTCATTTAAATATTGATGAAATTCCTAATATTGAGATGAATTTACCTATCTTAACACCACCTAGAATTTTGCATAGAAAGCCAAAGTATTTGATTGATATTGATGAGAATTTTTTGCAGCCAATGGAAGGTAAGATTCCAAAACATACTTGTAGAATATATGCTCATAAGATTTGGAGATTGTTCTTTGAAAAGTTAAATGAGACCGCAAGATGTCAACTATTCATTGAAATGATGTGAAGTATAAAGTATAGGTCCGTCATGAATATTCTTGGGTTGAGAACATCAGAGGCTTCAAGTGAAAAATCTATTGTCAAGAATCTTATGAGTGCATATGACAGTGTGGGTAACACATCACACACAAAAGATAGTAATGCAACATGGCGTGTGATTACATCGACTATAGTAAGTAGTCAAATGAAGAAATCTTGTCTCATTAGAAAGATGAGTCAAGAATTGCGAATTAGTAGGAAAACTTTATCAAGAGCCTTTGGAAGGTGCTAAAGAATTGAGGACACCAATGCCAATGAATTATGGGTGTTCTCAGAGAGACTACCATGAAAAGATAAACCAATTGTTGAAGCATTGAGATCATTAATTGAATACTTTTGGAAGAATTACACAAGGGTATCTCTGAATCAAAGGGATGTGGTAAGAAGGATAATCAGTAGTTGAAATCATAAGACACATCCAAAGCATTTTTTGGGTATGACTCAAACACAATTTTTTGGTAAATTTCTACAGATGTATCCTCAAATTAAATTTTGTCAAAGATATTTTGAAATGCTAAAACCTTTCTATGTCAAGATAAATCGCACACGCACTACTAGTTGTTGTAGATTACATATTAAATTTTCTAACCATTTTGATGTTTATTAGTATATATGTTTAGATTTGCATACTAACAATGTTTTGTAGGATTGTGGCATACGTGCCCCAACATCTTCAAGAGACTTCATATCAAGAATTTTATGTGATAGAGAGGAAGGTCAAATATTCTACAGGAAATTATGCTTGGATGGCACATGTCAGCATTGTGATGGCTTGCAATGTATGCCAATATGTGAACATATGGAAAGAACACATGCAGTTGGAAATGAACTAGTAGAGTTTGGCAAGTATAAAATAGTGGCATACAATACAAAAGATGGTAAACAAGCAAAGGGGTGTGAATTGGTTATTGAAAAGATTCTAGTGTATCAGTTTATGGCTATATTTTGTGATAGTATAGTGTATGAGTATGCAAGACATGCCCATAGAGCTTGATGGTTGGACTTGCAATTTAAGTTATGCAAGGACACATTTCCAGTTGGTAGCATTATTTCAGTTGTCAACTTTGCAGAGAACTATAGTCTACAGCTACAATGTGAGGTGCAATCACAATATTACAACTCAACACAAGTTGCTATATTTGTGCACATCGCATTCATTCATGTGAATGATAGTACAGAGGATGATAGAAAGATCATAAGGGAGTATCATTTCTATATCAGTGATGATCGTATGCATTCTACAGAATTTGTGCAAGGTTGCTTTCAGGTGTTCTACAATGATTTGGCTAGAAGGGGCATATCATTCAGTCAGCATATCATATGGTCAAATAACTGTGCATCACAATTCAAGAACTCACAGAATTTCTATTGGCTGAGCAAGAGGCATAATTTTATAGGTGTTCAGCATATGTGAAACTTTTGTGAGGCTAGACATGGAAAGGGGGAGCATGATAGTGCAGGAGCATGTATCAAAAGAGCCATATCACGAGAAGAGTTAAAGTATAAAGACAATGCAAAGTTGATAGATGTAAAATCGATCGTCGAGTGGTGTAATGCTTCCATGGGTCTAGGTAATGAAGGTAATTCTTTAGTTCATAGATTTTTTTGGTTAATAGATGATACTAACATTGCACCATATGAGGACTATTCTACACTGACATGATCAAGTGAGATGCACTCTTTCAAAAGCCCAATTGTAGGTTCATGGAGTATCCATACACAAAAGATGTCATGCATTTGTTCTTCTTCTACAGTTTAAGCCTGGGATGAGTGTGAGTCAAAGGAGTGGGTTGATGAATGGCAGTTGAGTTATCTTAGCCCACTTGACACGTATCGACCCCCGACAGCACTGGAACTAACACAGATGGAATCATCAGTTGACTTTGACTACATATGAGATCTAGTTCAACCAGGTAATATATCTATTTGCATAGTTTTTAAAATTCCTAATGTTATCTTACTTTGTAGTGTTTTTTTAATGATGACTAATTTCATCTAATTTGCTACACATATCAATGTAGGGCATGTATATGTCATTATTGTAGATGAAGATAACAAAGAGGGAACAAATTATTACTTGTGTCATTGTGTTGAGGCCAAAAAGAAATTGGAGGCCCTAGTTACAGATGGTGAAAACATCGGATACCCTACAGGCTCAGTGGTTGTTACTGGAACATGGCTTAGAAGGTACCCACATAAGAGTGTTAATGTTTGGTTGTTTCAGGACTTTGACATGCATTGGAAGATTCTTCATTACTTGAACCTTGTCATGGTATCTATTGTTCACTTGATACAATATCGGGGTAGACCTTTGAACAAGACCTTGTGGAAGGTGTGTGAGTCTGACCATGAGGTAATACTTAACACAATAAAGAGTAGAGAAGACCCAGATGTTTGTTGGATTAATTTGTAAGTATTCATATTGATTTTGTAAAGTTATGTTACATTGAGTTGTAAGTATGTACATTAATTTGTAAGTTTACATAGGTTTGTCTTTTTTTATTTGCTGCTACATTTTTACACATATACACATTTTTACATCATCATGTTATGCTTCATGGGGTTAGACCTAAGTGATGGATGAAGTTGATCCTGAGAGTACTATATAAAATATAGGTGTCTCTAGGTGTCTTGGTTTCTAACTAGATAATAGATATCTCTACTTTTGTCTTAGGTATATACTATATGTCAACTAGGTAGATAGAGACTAGAAAAAAGGTATTTAATATAATCTAGGTGTCTTAGGTAGATACTATATATCAATGACCTATCTAGAGACTAGAATAAGGTATAATCTAGAATGATCTAGGTGTCTTCTAAGTAGGTGTCTTCTATAATTTAATCTAGGTGTCTTAGGTAGGTACTATATGTCAACTAGGTCTACCATAATAGGTGTCCTAGGTAGAACTATAATCTAGGTGTCTAGGTGACTTAGGTCTAGACTATGATAAGGTATAAAGAGTAGGTGTCTTCGGTCTACTATGTCTATAAAATCTAGATACATACTATACAATAGGTGTCTTAGGTGTCCTACGTCTACTAGAACACATGTGTCTTAGGTCTTAGGTGAGGCCACATGAGCTTCCACCTTCACGTGGTTGGTGTTGTCAGTATAGAATATTTATATTTCTTGAAACTAAGGGAAACTCTTTTTCTTAATAGGAAAACTTTATTGACTTCAGTGTCCTCATGGTGCAGGGGCACCCAGGTTGTCATGCCTCCAAGAGGGGTCAAAAAGTGAAATTTAATTTTGATTGAGTCAATTGTATGTAATAAGGTCTTCTAAGACTATTTCATATGTTTTTGAGTCAGTTTGAGTCATTTGGGGCTAGTTTGAGTCGTTGAGTCTTGTTGCAAAAAAGTGTCAATGTTGTCAAGTTACATAAAGCAACTTTTGTATTTTTGCATTTTTGGTGTCCTGCTCCTGATGCGACCAAACTGATAGTTCTAACGCATCTAGATGGGTACATTTAGGCTAGGCATGGTCATGTTTTGCACTCAAACATGCTGAAACAATCCGAACTACATTGTACCAGCGATATCTTGAAGAGTCCAAAGTGTAAAAAGGTAACAATCTTTAATGAGTTGTTACTCAAAAACCATATCACTTAGAAACATTCTGTCTAAGGAAATGTGATCATGTAGGGTCCCTCTACAATAACCTCTCTCATTTTTTTAAATCTCTAATACATTTGCCCGTGGCGAAAGGTTTTCTGCTGAACCAAAAATCGTCAGAAGGAGGCAGTGTAAAGTTGCAAAGGGGTGTAACTTTCGTCCTGCTCCTGATGCAACCAAACCGATAGTTCCAATGCATCTAGATAGGTACGTTTAGGCTAGGTATGGTCCTGTTTCACACCCAAACATGCTGAAACAGTCTGAGCTACATTGTACCGATGATATCCCTTAAGAGTCTAAAGTGCAAAAAAGTAGGAATCTTTCACGAGTTGTTACCCAAAAATTGTGTCACTTAGAGACATTCCGTCTAAGGCTACAGGATCACATAGGGTCCCTCTACAATAACCTATCTCAATTTTTTATATCTCTAAGCCATTTTCCCATGGTGAAAGGCTTTCTACTGCCCCAAAAATCATTAGAAGGAGGCAGTGTAAAGTTACAAAGGGGTGTAACTTTCATCCTGCTCCTGATGTGGCCAAAATGACAGTTCCAATGCATTCGGATGGGTATGTTTAGGCTAGGCATGGTCTTTTTTCGCACCCAAACATGTCAAAACAGTCTGAGCTACATTGTACCGGTGATATCCCTAAAGAGTCCAAAGTGCAAAAAGGCAGCAATCTTTGACGAGTTGTTACTCAGAAACCGTGTCACTTAGAGACATTCTGTCTAAGGCTACAGAATTATGTAGGGTCCATTTACAATAACCTCTCTCAGTTTTTGATATCTCTGAGCCATTTGCCCGTGGTGAAAGGTTTTTTGCTGCCCTAAAAATTATCAAAAGGAGGTAGTGTAAAGTTGCAAAGGGGTGTAACTTTCGTCTTGCTCCTGATGCGGCCAAACCAGCAGTTCCAACACATCTGGATGGGTATGTTTAGGCTAGGTATGGTCCTGTTTCATATCCAAACATGCCGAAATAGTTTGAGCTACATTGTACCAGCGATATCCCTGAAGAGTCCAAAGTGCAAAAAGGAAGTAATCTTTGACGAGCTGTTACTCAGAAATGTGTCACTTAGAGACATTTCATTTGAGGCTACAAGATCACGTAGGATCCCTCTATAATAACCTCTCTCATTTTTTAGATCTCTGAGTCGTTTGCCTGTGGTGAAAGGTTTTCTGCTGCCCCAAAAATTGTCAAAAGGAGGCAGTGTAAAGTTGCAAAGGGGTGTAACTTTCATCCTGCTCCTAATGCGGCTAAACTGACACTTCAAACACATCTGGATGGGTATGTTTAGGCTAGGCATGGTCTTTTTTTGCACCTAAACATGCCAAAACAGTCCGAGCTACATTGTACCTATGATATCCTTGAAGAGTCCAAAGTGCAAAAAGGCAGCAATCTTTGACAAGCTATTACTCAAAAACCATGTCACTTAGAGACATTCTGTCTGGGGTTATAGGATCAGCTAGGGTCTGTCTACAATAACCTCTCTTAGTTTTTTATATGTCTAAGTTGTTTGCCCATGGTGAAAGGTTTTCTGCTGCCCTAAAAATTGTCAAAAGGAGGTAGTGTAAAGTTGCAAAGGGGTGTAACTTTTGTCCTGCTCCTAATGTGGCCAAACTGACTATTCCAACGCATCCGGATGGGTATGTTTAGGCCAGGCATGGTCTTTTTTTGCACCCAAACATGTTGAAACAGTCTGAGCTACATTATATCGGCGATATCCCTGAAGAATCCAAAGTGCAAAAATGTATCAATCTTTGACGAGCTGTTACTCAGAAACCATGTCACTTAGAGAAATTCTGTCTGAGGCTGCAGGATCACATAGGGTCCCTCTACAATAACCTCTCACATTTTTTATATCTATTATTCATTTTCCCGTGCTGAAAGGTTTTCTGCTGCCCCAAAAATCGTCAGAAGGAGGTAGTGTAAAGTTGCAAAGGGGTGTAACTTATGTCCTACTCTTGATGCGGCTAAATTGATTGTTCCAATGCATCTAGATGGGTATGTTTAGGCTAGGTATGGTCCTATTTCACACCCAAACATGCCGAAATAGTCTGAGCTACATTGTACCGGTGATATCCCTAAAGAGTCCAAGGTGCAAAAGGGCAGCAATCTTTGACAAGTTGTTACTCAAAAACCATGTCACTTAGAGACATTTTGTTTGAGGCAACATGATCATGTAGGGTCCTTCTACAATAATCTCTCATTTTTTATATCTCTGATCTATTTGCCTATGGTGAAAGCTTTTCTGCTTCCCTAAAAATTGTCAGAAGGAGGTAGTGTAAAGTTGCAAAGGGGTGTAACTTTCTTCCTACTCCTGATGTGGCCAAAATGACTATTCCAACACATTATGATGGGTAGGTTTAGGCTAGGTATGGTGTTGTTTCACACCCAAACATGCCAAAACAGTCTGAGCTACATTGTACCAACAATATCCTTAGACATTGCCTTTGCTATAACTATTATAGTCTTCACATGTCAACATGCATCTTATGGCTGTTAACATACTTGTTCTAGCAGTCAACATAGTCATATATAAATTGCTTGTTCTTTTATCTTGGTTCAACTTGACTTTGTTCTCTAGTACTATCTCTATAGGGTTTGTTTTAGTCTTTCAATGCATTGTTCCATCATTGCAATCTTAGGCCCCTATTAGGCTTGAAATAGACCTTTGTTAGGCTACTCTCTTAAACTTTAATATCATCTTCATGTTGTCATATCCATGTTGTTCAACCCTAATCTTCTTCCACCTTTAGGTCACTGTATTATTAGGCTTGAAGATAACATCGGTACATAGCCAAGATATACAAGGTCATGTCCTATAGGTCATGTCCTATAGAAACCATCCAGATAGAAATTAAACTTCAAATCAATAATCATTTGATTTTTCAAAAATAAACAACTATAACAATTAATGTAAATTAAAATTTACTAATCTACCTCATACCCCTGTCAATGGCATGGAGCTATGAATCGCAGAGGACACACCATGCTCCATTGCCTTATGAACATTGGGAGGTGTCTCCATAGCCCGCATCATCTGAAAATAAAACAACATTATTCAATTATGAAAACTATAATAGTGATGCAAGTCATGGCTCCTAACATACACACGTTCACCTAAACATGTAAGTACACACAATAAAGCACACAAGTCACATGAATATATACAAATTAGACAAAGATTCATGACTATTGTGTGGTATAAGGGTCAACAAAGGAGAAACCATAGTACCATCAAATTTTAGGTTTAAGAAGTTAGAGAGGGAGTGAAGGTGTTAGTTTAGGTTTAGGTTGGTGATAGGGTGGGGTAGGGTTGTGCTCAAAATTTTGTTTGTTTGGTAGTCGTGGAGGTAGGACAATGCCTAAGATAGTGTTTGTGGGTTTACAAGACAATGCCTAAACTAGAAATCACAGATATTAGGTAAGTTTATGGGTCTACGGGAAGGAGGAATATCAAGAGTTTGTGGGATAATATGAGGGAGGAAAGATACTAGATAGGAGAAAAAAAACCTTATTTTAAAAATTTCTTTCATTTTATTTGTCTCGAGGTTTGTTAGGGGGTGGGTTGGAAGCAAACTAGGTCTGGGACATCTAGTAGGGGTATATTATGAAATAGGTAAGGTAAATATGTGTTGGTTAGTAGGTTGGTTGTAGTGTTGGGGAAGTTTCTTAGGCCTACTATTAGAAGTGGATGGGGATAGGTCCTACACTTTTTCTTTTACTTTATCTTGGAGGGGTGTTAGAGGGGAGATAGAAGTCAATGAGGAAGGTGAAGTAGTAATAGGTGGATATATGGTGGGGGAGATAGGGGCATAGCTAGTGGAGTAGGTGAAGTAATAGAAAGAGGTTGTGGGGTTGGGGCAGCAATGCATTTAGAGGCATAAGATAGGTAAAGGTGAAAGAGGGAATTGGTATGAGGTTGAGGTAGACCAGAAGGGGTTGACAAAAAATAATCTAAGGAGAAGTGTCTTAAGGTAACAACTAGTTGCTATGGGCTATGAGAAATGGTGAAGACATTACCATCATGGGGAGTTTTAGAGTTAACAAAGGAGGGACCTAGATGATGTTGGAATCAATCATATGCTATATAAGATGTCATAGGCTCATACCCCTCTCTAGTATCATGTCCTGGGGTCTAATTGGTGGTAATTGGATGAGTTTATTAGAGAGAATTTGTCAAAGAATAGTGTGGAGTGGATCAACAAGCTTTGGTAGACATGTATGGAAAATGTGGTAGCATAGACATGGCAGTGAGCTGTTTGAAAAGATGCCTCAAAGAAATGTGGTCTCAAGGTGATGTCCTTGTCTATGCATTTGCTTGTCATGACATTCCATGAGACCACATTTCTTTGAGGCATTTTTTCAAATAACTATATTGTAATTAAAATTTTGTCATCTATTAACATCTAGTTATTAGTTATGCAATGTATAGTAATTCTTTGAGTTTGAAAGATGTGCAATGAAATGTAACCAATGATATGAATATAAAATATGAAAATCTAGTAAGTATAATTCATTCATTAAACTATTTATTTTATTACCTCCGTGAAGCTTTGAAGTCCACCACCACTGGTAGGTGTTGCCATGAAATCTCTAATATTAACCTATTCAACATCCAAAATTAGATATTAGAATACCATTCATATAACGATACTATTCACATGTAATATTTATAATTGTTTACTAGTTACATACCTCGATAGTAGATGATGTAGTGTAATATGTAGGTGGACTACCATTGAAAACTGCATCAACGCTATGACCCTGAAATTTTATTAAAATCATCAAACTAAATTAGTCAATCTTGCATTTCAAAAATGAAATTTAATAAATTAAATTCAATGACCTTGCTAAGATTTACCTGAGTATCAATGCTGAAAGTCTCACTCAGGAGGGCATCTGTCATCACCATTTGCTCAGCTACAGATGTAGCCTGCACACCTGCACCATGACTATCTGTGGGGTCATAACCACATGCTGACCTGCAAGCCCGACAAGTATGAGGTGGAACCCTACTCAAACTCTCCCCCGGCCCACACTGTGTTGTAGGACTAGCATGCTGTATGATGCTCTGGGTCAAGGCACTAATGGACTAAAGTGTCTCAACCTTGACACTCTCCTTCACAACAGAAGGGATAGAAACATGCTCATGGGCTGGTTTGGCAAGTGCTCATCTCGCTGGCTATTGTGGGTCAATACGTGCCCTTGGTCTATCTTATGCTGACCCCCCACCTCTACCCTGGAACTCTCATATATCAAAATAATTTGGCACTTAATTTTTCACAAAATCACAGTAGAGTTTCCTCAAAGAATATTACAGGACCTCATTATTATTGCATGGAGGATGGTCAAAAACCATCCACCAACTCTGTGCAAAATTGTCCCTTATCACTTGGTTGTTGCACCAATGGATAGGGAACCTCTTGCATGTAAGGGGTAGAGGTTGATTTGTTCATGGGTTTGTGAAAATAGAACACAAGTCCATTTTTGTAATTTGTTTATTTTTAACTTGTTCATATGACAACTTGTCTGCATAATACTCTCTAAATTCTCTCCTCTTTTCTATCCAACTAGTGATTTGCTTGCTAATTAAATCTACATTTGATAGCATAGATTCAAGGGATTGAGCAAGCGTGGATCTATGCAAGGTTGAAGTTGTGGGTTCTTTCAACCTTGCAATTATGTCCTCAATTTGTTTCTTATTATTTTCAATTTGCCCCATTATATTTTCTTGTGTTCCAAGGGCATATTCAGGAATAAATGGAGGTGTTTGTGGTTGGGGTTCTTCTTCAGTAGGTATTTGTTGTTTAGGTGCTAGAGGATTTTGTGCATTTTTAGGAGGAGGAGGAGGTGCATTATAAACTCCTATAAATTTAATAAATTTACATCAAAAACTATCTTAACCTACCTATTTAGCAACAAATTCACACAAGAAAGTAAATAAAACTTACTTCTTCGATTTCCCCAACGTTGTGGCTACATTTTGATGATGAATCAACAAGAAATAGTTGATGATTGGATGTTGGATAACGCGAGTGTGCTCTGTTCTCTCTTCAAGTCACGAGTTTCTTGTAAAATGCTATCAAATAATGAAATGAAATGCTACTTTTTTTTTATAGTAGATCATAATGCGTTCATGTTATATTGTGAGCACATTATAATGCAAGCACGTTATGGCTAGGTGTAGGCTCAGGAACACCAATCCATAATGCGAGCATGTTATGTCTAAATTTTTTTTTAAAGTTGGCCACTTTTTGGCCCCCCAACATTTTGTACCCGCCCGTCTTCAAAAAAGTAAACTTCACAATACATGCATTCTTTCAATTTTGTTAGCAATAAAAAGAAAGCACAAAACAAAAACATATGCTTCTCATACTTGAGACACCATCTTTGAGTGAGAAGCTGAATCAATATGATGAAAACTCCTCTAGCCTTTGGTGCCTCCAACCTCCAATTGTGAAGGCTTGGAGTACGAATCCATTATTAGTACCTTCAAAACAATAATCATCAATAAAAGCATCATCTGGTGGATCCTCATCCTCAACACTGACTAAGTTAACCTAATTTGATTTGTCTTTAATGTTTCCCTTGAGAATATTATTGACTTAAAATCTACAATTCCAAGCTATGTGACCCTTTTTCTTACAGTAAAAACATTCAATTTCCCCTTTGTTTGTACCCAACCTTTTATTATTGTTTCATGAATATAATGAATTCTCCAGCTGAGTATCAACTTCTATATCTTCTGCATTTCTTCTCTTTTCTTCTACTAAAAGGGCTGAAATCATATCTTCTAAGGTTTGAGAAGTTATTTGACTGAGTTGAAATATAACATTGTTGTATTTTAAAGGTAGATTGTTTAACAAAATAGCTTTAGCATCGTTATCATCTACTAGAGCCTTTGTTGAATGTATAAGAAAACTGAGAGGGGGGGGTTGAATTAGTTGTAGCTTAAAAATTCCAAAACCCTCACACACATTCAAATCCACATTAATCCAATTAACCTTTAAACTATTATGATGATTAAGCATGAAGAGCAAATAACATAACTTGAATCACAACAACATCATACATAAGTGAACACCAGATTTACATGGAAAACCCAAGAAGGGAAAAACCATGGTAAGGATTAGCTCACAATATAAAGTAGTAATAACACTGAATTACAAAAGGCTCACTGCCAAACGGCTCACCACATAGAAGAAAGGCTCACTTCCCAAAAAGAAAGAGATAGAAGAGGTGGCTCACTACCAAGATTTGAACTGATATAATTGCATCTGACACATGCATGGAGTACAGTTCCAATGAAGCTCAATATTCACCACAACATCACCTTTGCAACATCACTGAAGAATAGTAGCCACCTTCTGCTCACTGTGTCTAGTAGTCTAACACATGACAGCTTGTACTACACCACACATTCAACCACTCTTCTATTCACATCATATTCAACTCTCTCACACTAATCACGATCCCTTAAAATTTATTTATACCGTCTTCAACCTTGAGAGCATTCTCCAAGGTCAGAAAATCACCTCAACCTAGAAGATTCCAATTAGGTCCAGACCTAAACATTCCTGTAGTGGAAGGGAATGAAGACTAACCACAACACATCTTAGCTTGGACCTAAATTCATCCAAGCATACTATTCCACACTTTCACAATCACCAAAGCAACTCCGCAATTAGTGTAAACACCCAAGGTCAGCCAAACCTGTGTTAACACAATGAACTTTCAAGTACACACTTCCTCAAACCCAAAGATGAATTTTGAACCACATGCAAGGATTCAACACAATCTAGAGTATTCCATGAACATCTTGAAACATCTTGCAAACCAACAAATTTCTCCGCAACAACTTTCACATGCTGCACAACCTTATCCTGCTCATCCAATGTGCTTAACTATCTTTGTCATATGCTGTATGTCTAGAGATTGACTTTCGGAGCACCAAACCACGAGAAACTTCAATAGAAGAAATATATAAACCTTATAAGCACAATTCCAAAATTGCAAGACTTGAAACCACATTGTGGAGAAATGTGGAGCAAGGACATTTCTCCCAGACACCATCTGCACAACTCAAAAACACAGTCCATACATTGGTGAAAACAAATTTCTCTACACAATGAATTGGAGCACCAAATTTAGAATATAAAAACTCTTAACACCTTTGAACAACATATCTAAATTGCAAAGATAGATCTTCATCGTAAAGGAAATGCGAAGCAAAACTAGAACACTACTCTGTAAACCAAAATGCTACTTCAACACACCGTTTCCTTTATTAATCAAATTTTCTCAAAAACACTTGGAAACCAACCAATAGAACCATATTCTCAACATCTTCAACACCTCTTCAAAGCAACCAAATAATCTTCAGCAAAGCAACTCAACCAACTAGCTCATATCATTACAACAACCTCATCTCAGAGACAATATCCACTCAACACTAACTAATCATACTCTTGCACCATAAGCAACTCACACAAATGATACAATTGACACCAATGACAAGCTTGTTGACATCAACGACAACACCGATTACACATACTTGCAACAACCTTGAATTCTTCTAGTCACTTAATGAGAGACCTCAAATTACTTATGTGATTTGACATAGTGATTTTATTTTCCATTTTAAAACTAGATAGTTGAAGTTTTAAGGAAAACTTTACATTAATTTATTTTGCTCCAAACATTTTATTCATATCATCCCAAATTTATGCTAATGATTTGTCTAAATCTATATGATGTAATCCAAAGTCGGAAAGAGAAAGACCAATAATAGCCTTGGCTTTATCATCTCTATTATGCCATTCTAATAACTTATTTGCATATGTAGGTGGTGTTTCCTTCCCATTTACTATTCCCCATAAATTTTTATTCATTAGTTGCATTTGAATTCCAAGTATGAAAAATTAAATCTAGTATATTTTTCTAAAGGAATCTCCATCTCAAAAAAAAACTAGGAAATAGAGCAATGTGACCAAATTAACCTTATAACTCTACTAAGTCAAAATATATTTATACACCACTTTATCTCATAACAACGAATATAGTTAACATTTACTTGCAATAACACATTAATCAATAAACATTATCTTTGCAATCACTCGCTTGCATCTGCCTTATTTAACAAATCCAACATGATCATAAATTCCAAACCACCTCTCCAAATGATATTCGTAAGACCTTTCTAATTGATACTCTTCTTATCGAAATATGTCAGCCCAACTATGCACAAGCCTTCTCCAAACAACAGGCAATAGTGGCGAGCCTTTTCTATAGCATATCAATCATGCACAAGGACGCCTCAGAGACTCATATCCATCACGCATAGGGATGCCTCAAGTTCACTACTTCTTTTTCACACGCCACTTTCTATTCTCCCTTCTCCTCCTCGCAGGTCATAGACATAGAAATTGTTTAATATCTGATACCATTATGAGAGAGAGGGGTGAGGTGAATACTTCATTGTTTTATTGATAACCTATAGAGGTATTTATACAAGAACTACATAACCGAACTAATATAGTTGGGAAACTGACCAATACAGTTGAGAAATTGGAATAACATAACAATGTAATATGCTATTTGTTTTATATACTATGCTAACAAAGGATAAGTGGGACACATTTATTACTATACAAGAAAACTTCCTAAATCATAAGGACAACCTTAAAACATTTAAAAAAAAATCAAATAATTAAAGAGTCATGTTAAAAGTATGATAGCTTCATTTTTGTCATCTTTTCCAACAGAAAAATAAATTATCTACAAGAATAACAACTAAGGTCCAACTCCATATTTATTCACTCTATTACTAATGTATAATAGACAAAATTACACCAAAGTTCCAAATAATTTCTAATAAAAGACCCAAAACATAATATTAACTCTTAATTTATAGTTTGGGCAAAAGGGCATCCAAGAGATATTAGTTTCATAACAAGATGAGCAAGATTTACCATCAAGAAAGTACAAGCATTTATCTCCAAATTTGTATTCGCTATGTATATATATATATATATATATATATATATATATATATATATATATATATATATATTATTATGGGAGATATTTTTTAGATTTTTATTGGTACATAAGTGCAAAAAATTCAAGGAAAATAAAGAGAAAGAAAAACAAACCTAGCTACCCATAATACATGAAAATATGTTATTAAAAGTGATAATAAAAGATAATTATAAATAAAAATGCAAGTGATGATTTTCAAACATTTTATAATTCAACATAGGACCATACATACATAGAAATATTTGCAACGTTTACAATATCAATGGAGAATTATTAATTTTCCTATTTTCAATATGTAAAAACACTAAAAATGATATGCCTACTCCATCAATGTTCATGATGGACTAATCACCCAATGCTAAAATACCTACTCCATCACACAAGAAAGAAATATAAGTTTATTTTGATAAGTATGAAAGAAAGAAATAAATATAATATTATAGAGGAGTCGTTGCAAACAGTATGATTCCTTCAAGTGAACACTTATCATTTTAGGATGGTTTATAAAAATATTAATAATTAATGTTTCTTTTATGTATATAAAGATAAAAAAATTAGAATTTTTAACAAATAAAATTTAAAATATTAATTATGATATCATAATTGTGATGGGGATTCTTGTGTTACTTGTCAAGAAATGTCATTGGAGTTATGTGTTAGAACGAACTAAGGACTAGCCAAATGGACCTTAACATTTAGGGATATAATGCAATTACACCAAAAGCAAAATGTGGGAGATAAGCTCCAACACTTTATATGCTCATCCCACCCTCCACTGAATGCAAATCGGCTTGTATGGTATTTTGATGCTAAAGGAGAGTCTCCAAAATGTAGGAAGGCCAAAAGGTAGAAGTTCCTGTTATTTTTCTTCATGCATTTCTTTTGGTCAATTCTCAGTGCGAAGTGATCCACTGGAGCAACATCATCAGATCTGGGAGTTATTTTTCCATTCCTATGAATGGACATGTTCCTATCAAGTTTTCTTTGAGCATAGCTTAGTTTCAAGTATTTCAGAATAAGTTGTAGAAGCAACATTAGTTTTCAGATTTTAGTTGGTTTGTTTTCAATAAATCTCAGTTGCAGTAAGGTCAGTTTCATCGGTCCATCAGTTGTGGAGTGTGTTTGGTTCACCATTGTTTCAGTTTTAGTTTAGTAGGTTTGCTAGGCAATTGTGTATTAGTTTGGTTGCACAAGTTTTGATTGCAAGTGTGTTTTCAAGTGGGAGTTTATTTCCACAACTCCCGCCTATTTTTGTTCGCTATGCCTAATGGAGAGAAGGTACTAGATCTGAGATTTGGTGTGTGCATGCACACTTTCCCTCATGGGTCACCAAGAAATGTTGACAAATTTTCAACATTAAATGCCTTTCATTGTATTCTGAGTTTTCAGTGGCATAAGTTTCAATAGAGCTTCAATGAAGATTCATTAGTGGTAGATAGATTCAGATCAAGATTCAAGTGAAGCTTAACCAAATGAGTCAATGATCATTTGAGATAAGTCTTTGCCTATTTAGAGCATAATGTAGGCCTAAAATATAGAGGCACCTCCATTTCCAAATATCTACGCAACACTATAAAATCTAAGGTGCAACCACCGGAAGTTTAGAGACACGTAGGTTCAAAGTTTCAATGTAACTAACATTTAGAGATGGCACAGGTTCCATAGAGATATGGTATGGCCTGTCAAATGAGACATCAAGCCTTTAATAATGGTAAATGCCATTCAATGAAGATACAGGCCTCTATAAAGACTTAGTTGTTCTTAAAACATAGTGGAGTCTATTGTTTTAATGAAACGCAACCATTCAAGTATTAAGGCACTAACCAAGAAACAAAAGTACAAAGCCATACAAAGATGCCACTATGAAGATGAGGCACAAGTCATAAACTCAAGCACTACCATAAGAATTTTCAAATATAAAGTTTCAAAGTGCATCATTCATAATAATGGCACCATTCATAGCATCGGTCCAACCTCAAAGTTTTCAACACAAAGCTCAACATATATAACAAAAGTGATGTCTAATTTAATTAGGGATCAATCTATGTATCTAAGGCACAACAAGTAATCAATCAAGACATTCAAAGGCTGAAAGGCACCATTGATTCGAGAAAGGTAATCAGCTCATAGAATGAAGGAACTGTCCATATAAGAAGAGTTTGGCCATCAAATAAAGAAGGAGCTCCCATTCTACGAATACACTTCCCAAGCCAAATCAACACTAACAATAATCAGGTGCAGCCATATAAACAATGGTGCTACCATCTAAGAAAGGTGCCACTATATAAATGTTGCACAAGCCATTCTAGAAGGCTCACGTTGCCTATTTTAATCTCAACCATTTGAGATGATAAGCGTCGTCCTATTGTTACCAAATTGTGCTTGCAACCCAAATAAGTTGGGCTTTAACAACAGTTCTTAAAAGGGGTAAGAAAAAAACTTGAATGCATGAGTCATCCAATCAAAATCTATTGTCTTAATGAGGAATTGTTTGGTGATCATGTTACCAGAATCATGTAACAGCTCAAATCGAGATGTTACACAATCTAGATAAATGAAAATACCTCAGCAAGGCAGAAGAGATCAAACCTGATGACGTGATAAAAGTCAAATTAGTTTTCAGATCATGTTTCAGATGTGTTCATTGCAGTCCATTCAGTACAATTTGGTACAGTCTAGGAAAAGGGACTTATAACTTGTCAATTCTTCATGATTATAAACATATGTTTCAAATAGTGTACAATTCATGTTATGTAATTGTTTCATAAAAGAAGCTACACATAAGTCATTACATAAGATGAAATAACTGATATATTTAAAAGAGAAGTGTTTATATAGTCCCACACAAGCTGTGGGATTAATTATATCTAATAAGAGATAAAAGACCAAGTATAGAACATGAAAAGAAAGTATATAGAAACAAGGATGAGACCAATCATTGGTGCAAGAGCACCAAATAGACTTCATGCCTCCATGAGGAAACCTTTTTGATTTGATATTATAAGGTCAAGTAAAAGGGTCCAAGAGGCCATATTTAATAAGTATTAAGCCCTAGTAGGTTGTTATAGGTTTATTTTTCAAATATTGTAAAGATTGCCAAAATGTTGCAATATTGTCAATGCAAAAAATGTAAAAATGAGGAAGTTCAAAGGTCATAGGGAGTTTAAAAGGTGGTTATGTTAGTTTGAGCATGTGAGGGAGTTGAAAATCCTTTAAAAAGGCCATTTTCATCATTGTAAAGCAGATTGGTGGGTTTAAGGATGAAAATGAATAAATAATAACACTGCTTTATTGTCACATCAAGTGTTTTTCACTGTTGCAAGCCATTGTACGACCATGTACGGATAGAAAACCCACTTCTTTTTGATTGGAGGTGAAATTATTTTGAATCTAGTTTCTAATGCAATTGGTTTCATCCCATTTTATTAAGTTATGCAAAAGATATGTTAATTTCTTTACAGGTAGCCTGAAAATTCTTAACCAGGGGCAGCAAGCACAAAAAAATGCATAACTCTCATTTTAACCAGTAAAAACTCATGATTTTAGTTTGGAGGTATGTTTTAATATGTTCTTTAAGACTTTCCATTTTTCAGGAGTTGGGCTAGATGTTTGACAAGGTTTCAAGGAGGCCCTAGGCTGTCTCAGCCTTGATTTTTGCCATTTGAAGAGCCTAGATGCTAGGGTTTTGTGAAAACTAAGTGGAAACCCATGGAAGATGAATGAATAAGCATGTGTAGACATATTGAAATGTGTTTGAAGTGTTGATGGGGCTAGGAGAGGTCTGGAGTGTTGAGTTCCATAAAACCCTCATTGTGTAAGCCTAAATAGGCCTAAAACAAAGATTTGTGTGTTGGGTGAAATTGTGAGTGTGCTCATTGATAAGAGCTATCCAAGGTGATTTGGGTCTAGAAGAGTATTTGGTTGGTCTAGTTCTTTTGTAAAAGTAGCCTAATTAGGCCTAATTGCAAATAGCAACAATTCATTTTTTAAGGGTTTGGTCTGAAACAACCCATCCTCATCTTTTGATATGTTGACAAATGGGATAATGGGTACTCAGAAATGTCCTTATTTTGTTGAGATCGTGCCCCTAGAAAAAGTTATTGTCTCACATAACCTTTAAGAGGGCTACAAGGCTAGAGGCCTAGTTGTGAAGAAAGTGTGAAGAGTCCTTGGGTTTTGGGGAAGGTAAGTGTTTGAGTGAGTAGGTTGGAAGGTTTTGGCATCCCCTACTGCATCAGTCATTGCTTGAGTGAATGATGAATCCCATTGTTTGAGGTTGCACCAGCATCTCGAGTTGCCCAAGTGACAACTCCAGGAGAAAACCTGTAAAGGGAGGAAGAAGAATGATGTTAGAGCTTAGGGTACATCCTTTATCCTATATACCTCAAGTCAAGAGTACTTGTTATTCTATATCTGATCAACAAAATGGAATGAACAAAATGAAGGAGATGAGCAGACATCAGATGCAGATACCAAATCATGAGATGAATCGGAAAAGAGAAGCATCAAATCATACAAATCAGGAGAGAGGTTTCAGCCTCTATGTTTTTTATCTAACATGTTTGTTCATTGTGCAGATATAGGTACTTGAAGACAGATCACTAATGGTTGTCTTGAAACTATTATAGCAGTCATAAATGAGAAAGCAACCATTATGAGAGAAGCAATAATGTCATCAGAGTGTAGTATTTAACCAAGGACAATAAAAGAAAGCAATGAAATTATCAAAAGCTTGACAGATAGAGTTGAGATGTCACATGGCAGAAATGCAATCACTTTAAATGACTATCCCAGGTAGAGAGCAATACAAATATTTACCACCTTTTGTTGTGAATGAGATGCAAAGTTGCTATTAAATGTTTAACCATTGAAGTGAATGATATTTGAAGCAACAAGATAGACAGTGATCAATATCATCATGACATTGTGATATCCTGTAGGAGTCCATACTATCAGAACAATAAAGAGAAGCAAAAGCCATATAAGGTAACATCAATTGTTACAGCTATAAAGAGCAGTTTAATACCTTGCATGTTGAATGTAAATGTCACTACAGAGGTGTGCTCAAAACTTTTAAAAGCATATATCTAGTTACATAGGTGTATACCTATCTAGAAGGATCGCTATCCTTATTACATAGTGTATCTCTCTTATTGAGGAAAGTATACATCTTCTACACAGTGAGTACAGAGATACCTTGACATCAATAACAGGAAAGAATGCCATTAATCCATCAAGAATACAATCATGAAAAGTAATGAAATGCTGGTAAGAGACATGGTTATATTGATTAGGGTGTTACTCAAACAATGGTCTACTCATTAAGTGACAATGGTCTGTTGAATGATGCAAGTGGTAATCAAAGAACCACAGAGGCAAAGTGAAGGAGTTGAGTGTTCACAGAGTGCAAAAATGTGTTTTCCATGAAACCATAGTGAGGGTTAACCCACAGAAGAAGTAATGGCTATGATAGCCCAATAAAACTCTTCAGAATGCAAAAGGGAATGCTCAGAGGAGCTCATAGAATATGAAGAGAAAACTCAAAACCCTAGGTTCATTATTTCTTTCATAGAGATACCAAAAGAAATCACAGAGCATACTTATCTCATGCATAGGATAAAAAGGAACCTGTATTGACAAAGTCGTGCCAGAGAAGAAAAGAATCCACAAAAATAGAGAAACTTTTTCTTGATCTATCACAGAGGAATTAAACATAGAGAGGGTTTTCCTCTACTTTCATGGAGGGTACAATGGAATGAAAATGTCACAGTTACAAAATGGGTTTTACTTGTTTCTCAGAATGCTCATAGCCAAAGCAAAATAAAGATATTGCTCACAGAAACTTTCAGAGGGTTCTTTTATTGTTTCCTTCCATAAGAAGCCAAAGCAAAATGAAGTTAGTGCTCACAACAATCACAGAGGAAAGCCATGCTAGAGAATAAAATCACAGTGAAGTAAAATAATCATCTACATCAAGTTTAAAGAAACAATATGAGAAACAACATCAAGTAGAGAATATCTCTCATCATTTTTTTTGCATAGAAAACCCAGTAAAATAAATAATCACTTACAGCATGAGTTAACTTGTTTTCATGAGGGTCGTAATGAAGGTTTTGCAAATACAACAATGGCCACAGAGGAAGTTTCTTTTGTCTTTTCGTTCTATAAGCCCGAGCAGAGAAGGAAAAAGGGCATTACTCACAAAAGCAATAGAATGAAAGCTTTCTTTCTTGTATTCACCAGAGCATGAAAATAGAATAGCGTACAATAGAAATGACAAGCTACAAGTGATATATTTCATCATTTTTTGCATAAGAAGTTTAGTAAAATGAAAAGCATGACTTACAGAAGAACAAGGGAGAGCAGATAGTTCAACATCATTGACCGAAGACCCTTTAGAAGCCATCAAAACAACATAATGGAGCCTTCAAACCCTCTACACCAGCAGCATGGCAGTGCAACAGAGCTCAAGGAATGAAATGAGAGAATGAATAATGATTTAGGGTTTGACTCTTTTTTCATAGAGTGCCCTAATCGTGGGTTCTATCAACCCTTTCTTTTTAGCTTAACTTTTATCAAAATCATTGCAAATAAAAAATGCTCCATGGTCAGAACTATCATGTCCATGAAACCTAACAATGCTAAGGGAGCCCATGAGGGGTAAAAAAGCAATGATATGTTTTCAAATGTTAAGTTTTTTTAAAACCTTATGTCAAAAAGGAATATCATGACTAGTCTGAAGATGGGGTGAGTAAGGCATGTGTGGCCTTGGGAGTTATAAGGGTTATGATGATTTTTATATCTTTTCATTTTTTTGCCTTTGACTTTAGAGAGAAAATCAAGTGAGTGTTATCCGTGTTTAGGGTTTCAAGTACAATGAGATGAATGAAGTTTTTTATTTACTCTATTATTTAACCAAGGGAAGTTTGGAAAGATTGAGGAGTTTATAAATAGGTCAAAGGTAGAGAAGATACATTTGTTGACCTTGTGAGCTTTGAGGATGGGTTATACATCAAGTTGTGATTATAATAACCTAGTTATATCTTTGCATGGAGTTGACATTTTTTTTTTCATGCATCGAGAGCCTTTTGACTCAAGTTGACCAAAAGGATTTTTTGCTTATTTTTAGTGAGTCAAGAGGGTAGAATAGGAGATTATTTTTGCATGAGCAAGGGGAGGGGTTATTTTTACCTTTAAGGTTTATGATTTTTATGTAACCCAGTTCATATGTTTGCACAATCAATAGGCAAAATATTGTAACTTAACAACTATTAAATGCAATAAATTAAAAATTACTTTAATATTTGTTATGTAATAAACATAAGGAGTATATCATGCATGACATAGCAATTATTAAATCAATCACATTAATTGCATTTAATAATTGCTAAATTAGTTTAATTTTGCCTCTCAATCATGCAAAAATAGGAAGGAGAGTTAAATTGAAGTACAAGCTCATGTAGGGGAGTTAGATGGAGTTCTATTTTTGATTGAGGGCCAAACATGCCTATTCTTGCAGTTTTTGAGTCAAGGACCTAGCCACTTGGAGTTTTGAGCTATTTTTGCTCATCTTGGAGGAGTTTTGATGCCTAATTTTTAGGATTTTCACTTGTGCTCACCTAGCAACTTGGAGTTTCTTTTTGGGACTCATTCATGCAGATTTTGGAGTCCAGTTGAGTTGGAGTTGACTTCCCATTCACATTCTGGGACAAATCTTGTATTATATTGGAAAAAGATGATGGTTTTTTCCTTAGTTCTTACTTTTCACCTCTCTTCTGCATTACAGAGAGAAGGATAGTTTTGTAACTCAAATTTTTCACAGTTATTGATACTCAATAGCAGTTTACAAGTTATTATTAACATTATTTGTAGAAATTCCTTCTTTATTTTCTAGAAAATCAAGTGTTTAGCTTCTTATTTTTAGGTGTCTTGTTCTTAGGAGTGATTTTGATGAAAGTTTAATGTGTTTTGAGTATAAAACCTTTAAATTTCTATCTCATTTGTAGTTGCATGTACACAAAACACATCTTTTTTACAGGTCATAGGCTGTGTTACTGGTTTATCTCATCTCCAAGGTTGTGAAAACATTGTTTTCCTTCTGAAAGTATAGATTTATCAAACCTTCTTATGAATTACTAATGTGATCAAGTTTCTCAAACTGAGTTGTGTGGACAAATTTTTGAGAATTAGTTGTGAATTAGATTCCATGTCAAGTTATACATTGGTGCATCACCCCCCTTTAGGATAGATTTTTAGTGCAGTTTTCAGTTTATTCATTTTTCTTCTATCTCTTTCCTTTATTAGTTTTCAGATTCAAAGGGGAATTTAAAGGGAGCTAGCTTTTCTAGAGGTTCATTCTCAAAATAGACAAACCCACAGTCTAAGAGTGTTCCCATGTTGCACAGGATTGCCAAGCTTGTAAAGGCCTAGCATTTAGGACACAATCCTTTGTGACTCTACATTTATAGTGATTGGGGTTTAGTGAATATATAAATGGCCTCTTATTTCCCTTTATAGTTTCAAGAATAGGTGCTACTACATGACTAAAATTTCAAATAAACTTTCTATAAAAACTTGCTAGCCCATGAAAACTCCTTACCTCCATTATACTTTTGGGTGTTGGACAATCAAGGATGGCTTGTACCTTTTCTTTGTCCATTTTCAAACCCTCCTTTGACACCACAAAGCCCAGATATACCAATTCGGTCTAAAAAAACACACTCTTTTTTAGATTAATCTGCAACTTCTCATGTAGCCTCTTCATTACCTGCTTCAAATGCTCCAAATGCTCCTCTTTAGACCTACTAAACACCAAAATGTCATCCAGATTTACAATTACAAATTTGCCAAGAAATGGCTTCAAAACCTCATTCATGAGTCTCATAAAAGTGCTAGGGGCAAATTAGACAATCCGAAATGCATAACAAGCCATTCATATAAACCATCACTAGTCTTAAAAGGTTGTTTTCCATTCATCCCCCAATCTGATTCTTATTTGGTGGTAGCCACTTTTCAAGTCTATCTTAGAAAAATACATGGAGCCACTTAAACAATCCATTAAATCTTCAATTCTAGGAATGGGAAACCTATATCTTATAGAAATTTTATTAATAGCCCTTGAATTAGTACACATACACCATTCCCCTCCTTTCTTTGGTACTAGTACTATAGGAACAACACAAGGACTTAGGCTTTCCCTTATCAAACCCTTCTTCAAAAGATCCTCTACTTGCTTCCTAATTTCCTCATTTTCCATAGGGGTCAACCTATAGGCAGCCTTGTTTGGAAGCCTAGCCCCAGGAATCAAATCCATATGGAGGCTAATGCTTCTCCTAGGAGGTAATTCATTAGGCAAATCAATTGCGACAATATCCAAATGTTCATTCAAAATATCTTGAACCTCAAGAGGTAAATCATCAAGTTTTGTAGATGTAAGTACACTCCTAGGTTTAAGAACCAAAGCAAATCCTACTTCCTCATTCTTCAAATCATGTAGGAACTCCTTACCACTTATCATCATGATCTTTCTACTATTACTACTGTTGCTATCCTCTTTAGGCTCCTTCATAGGCATCAAAGTATGCTTCACTCCATCTTTCTCAATAGTATAAGTGTTCTCCCTTCCGTTATGCATTGCTTTCCTGTCATATTGGCACGGTCTACCAAGAAAAATATGGCATACATCCATAGGAATTACATCACAAAGCACACTATCCTTATATCTACCAATCTAAAAATCAACATAGGCTTTCTCATTGACTAATAATTGATGTTCTTTTTTGTAACCAAGATACCTTATAAGGAGAAGGATGTTTGATTCTTTTAAGGTCTAACTTTTCTACCATTTTTTCTGCAACAATATTATCTATACTACCACTATCAATGATTAGTTTGTAACATTTACCTTGGGACTTACATTTAGTTTTGAATAGAGCCCTCCTTTGGATTGGTTCTTGGCTTTCCTTTTGGGGTTTCAGCAATACCCTCTTCAGCATCACCGATTCACCCGACTCTACTTCCTCCTTGTGAACAGGTGATCCCACACTTTCTTGATCAACATGAACAATTTGATTGCTTCTTTCAAACTTGGACGGTCCTCCTTGAGATGGGTTAGAGCACTCGCAACTCTTGTGTCCATATTGGTTGCACTTAAAGCATTTTCTGACAAACCCTCTACCTCTACCTTGTGAACCTCCTCTACCATAGGATCTGTCCCCTCTATTTGAAAAACCTCCCCTATCACTGTTGGCTACTCCACTAGAATTTCCAGCCTTCTCATGATGTTACCGCCCTCTACCAATTTGTTGTCCCCTTCCTCTAGAACCTCTTCCTCTCTTCCTCTCTAGTTGACTTTGCTTGCTTTGCAGCTTCTCTTCTGCCTTTAAGGCAAATTGATAAGCCTCTTCTAGGCTTCTAGGGGACACAAGACTTAATTCATCTTGGAGGTTGTACTTGAGGCCATTCATATATCTAGCTATCTTTTCTACATCTTCCTCACTATGCCCTGATCTGATCACCAACTTATAAAATTCCTCTATATATTCTTTCATAGTCATGTCTTTTTGCATCAAGTTCTGCAATCTTTTGAAGAGATTAGTTTGATAATCTCCAGGAAGGAACTTAGACTTCAACTTCGCCACCATTCAATCCCAAGAGTTAATCTTCTCCTTATTCTTTTTTCTTCTCTCAATTTGGACAAAGTCTCACCACATAGTAGTGCGGCCCTTCAATTTGGTGCAAGCAAACTTCACCTTTTTATCTTTTGCTACATTCTCAAATTCAAAATACTTATCAAAATCATTGATCCAATCAATCAGATCTTCTCCATTGAGACTCTTCAAATAAGTAGGGACCTCTATCTTGGGTTTAGAATCGACATTCATGACTATCCTTAATAACCTTTCCTCAAATCCTTCTTGCTCTCCTTGTCTTTCTTCATCATCCTCTCTTGATTGCACTTCCTCCTCTTCATCATCACTTGCATCCTCATTAGGAGTCCCTCTTCTCTGTGCCCTTTCCATGGCATCCATTATTTCTATTAGATGTTGCAACAAGTCTTCATCATGAACCCTTCTACCTCTTCTTCGGGCTCCACCTCTGCCCATTCTTCTTGGAGGCATTCTGTATATTCACCAAACCCCAATCACTTTAAGGCTCTAATACCACTTGATGTAGAGCCTTGCTAATCACAGGATCTTCCACTTACAGAGATTCAACAGGTTCAGACTCAATCGAGATTCGCCACCAACACAATCCCACAATAATGATAGGAAGTTCAGATTTATCAGATTATGAACAAACTCAATTATGGACTCTCGTACAGGGGACTTCTAATACCGAAAGTGTTTACTTATAACAGACAAAAACTAATGAATTTGACAGGAATTGTAGGTTGTAAATATCAGCAATAACAAATTAATGAAATGGAACAACATTCAATACACATACATGCATAGTATAGTCATTGACAACATATGAGACCAAACAAAACAAAGTAGAGACTTTATTATCAGATTTCCTCTCTTACAATACTTTGCAACATCTTCTGGTGCGGCCCTCGACACCTTGCATCTGTCTTCTTTTTATGGATTCACTCTCCCCTGTTCCTCTCTACCGTCGGCCTCCTTCACATAGATGAAAGTCAGTTTATTTCCTTCCAACCATCTTCAACTACTGACCCTGATGTAAGAGTCAATGTGACTCAGCAAGCCAGGATCACTTGCAATCAAGGCAACCTTCCACACAAAGATAACATAGAAGAATATGCTAAAACAATGGAGCAACAATTCTATACAAAGATGACATGAATCTTTATGAAATACAATGAGTGAGCCTTGCTTATAAAGGCAAGGTGAGAGCTAGAAAGGTGGAGTGGAAGGTGGAGATATTCCTACAACATGTGTCAATAAGAAGATGATAACTAATTACACATGTGGAGGATAAGACAACTCACTCCAACTATCAACAACTCAACACACAACTAGACTCAACTAGAAACACCTAGAAGACTCACTAAGTCAACTTAACATGTGTGAATTATGTGTTCACACCAACACCCCCCCTTAAGTGCAACTTAGGGAGTAGTTGATTAATACAAAGATACAATAATGGATGGATCCTGACTACTAGGCCATGTTAGGTACCCATGTACAACAAATCTCAAGTGGAGAAAAGAAGAAAACCGCATGGGACAAAACTCCTCTCCAAAAGTGAGAATGTAGAAAACAAATGAAAGATGTGATGGAAGGAGGACTCAAGACTCCCCCAGAACTACATCCAACACATATGTACAATCAATTACCCCCCCATTGGAGAGAAAATGTGAGACTATAGGTCCCCCCCACAATGAAGTAGCTCCTATGCCAATGGTGAATACCTGAAGAAGAATGCTAAAAAGAATCCAAAGCCTACAAACAACATTCTTTCCCTTAGGAAGAAATAGGTCCAAAGGCTAATGTCGAAGAAAATCCATCTCAAGGTATGAGGGAAAAAGCCTCAGGACGTATGTTGTCTCTAAAAACTGCTCAAGTGTCCACATGTCATAACCAAAAGATGCCACATAATCAGGTGCTGCATGCCCAATCAAAGAATGTGACAATCTAGGACAAGATGAAAACTCAAAATCATCAATCTGCAAAGACAAAGAATCCTTTGAATGATGATCAACATACTCCAACTTAGTGCCAAACTGTGACAAGTGAAGAACCTCGTGAAGAGCAGCTCACCTAATCTGGGGCCCATTGTTGTTTTGGAGTTGTCTTGTTCTCTCTATGGCAGTTGTTGAAATGATGATATGACCCGAAGGGTCACTTGTGGTTTCTCTCCTATTAGGGTTTCTCTAATTCCAATGCCTAGATGAGTGTCTATTTGTTTCATTTATGTCTCTAGCACATTGTAATCTAGCTTCGAATGCTTGTATGTTTTGTTGAATTTGTTGATCTTGTTCTATGACCCTAATGAAGTGTTGTTTCTCTTGTGTGAGTTGTGGTCTAGGGTTTATCTCTTCTAGTTGTTTCAAGTTATCATAGTTATATTATTCTATTGTGCAAGTTATTTCATTATATAAAACCTTAATTATTAAAACTCTCATAATTGTGATGGGGATTCTTGTGTTGCTCTACAAGAAATGGAAGGTCATTGTATTTGTGTGTTAGAACGAACTAAGGACTAGTCAAATGGACCTTAACATTTAGGGATATAATGCAACTACACCATTGAACACAAAATGTGGGAAGTAGATGTTCATAATGGACAACATTGCCTAAATGTGAAATATAATCCACCATACAAGATATAAATATAGGATTGTTTTGATAAGTACATGAAATAAATAAATATAATATTATGAAATAGTCATTTCACCCAAACAATAATAATTACTTAAATAATACTAAATACTTGTCATTTTAAAATAATTTATAAAAAAATATAATTAACATTTTTGATTTATACAAAAGTTACCATAAAAATTCAAAGTTTAATAAATACTATTTGAGTTAAATGATATTTTAATCTATTTTTTAAAAAAATATACATAAATTATTTTATTAACAATAAAAAATAAATAGGAAAAAATGTTTCTTTATTAATTAAACAATATCAAATATAATAACGAATTAACCTAATAACACTTAAAAAAAATAGTGTAGTTGTTGCGTATACGGGAAGGTAGATAACGCGAAAGCCGAAGGCCATTGTGTTGGACGTTGAAAGCGAGTTAGAGTGAAATATTACATCACATCACGCTTGGATTAATCGGTGTGAGGAATCTAGAGGACTAGGGCAGGCCCACATGGAGAAGAGCATGCCATCCTAAGGCACTGAGTTGGAAAAGCGATCAAAGTAGTTAGGAAGTACTAAATTGAAGATTTGGTCATCGTTCCCATTTTGAAGATTTTTACAGGCTGAAGTTTGAACACTTTATATTCAAAATTCTAAACGTGTAAGGTGCAGATTGATTCCGTAGAGAATGGAGTCAATGTACACCATCTCGTAAAATCAGGGCTTAAATTTGACAGTCCACCTTGCCTGTCAAGGAATTTTTTTCCTACAGTTTAGTCTTCAGTATTGCCTGTCACGTGACAATTAATTTTTTTAAATGCAAGTCAAAATTTTATATATAAAATTGGAGCTTTCTCAAGAAATGGTCTAGCTACGCATCCATATTGTGAATGCTTTACCAAGTGAATATAAAGTGCATTTAGAATGAATATATTCTATAAAAAACAACAAATGTATTTCTTAAATAATAGAAGTTCCTATTAAAAAAATTAAAAATAAAAGCAAGAACTAGAAATTTAGAATGAATATATTCTATAAAAAACAAATCTATTTCTTAGTTCCTATTAAAAAAATTAAAAATAAAAGCAAAAAACTAGAAATTTAGAATGAATATATTCTATTAAAAAACAAATCTATTAGAAATTCCTATTAAAAAACAAATCTATTAGAAATTCCTATTAAAAAATTTAAAAATAAAAACAAAAAACTATAAATTTAGAATGAATATATTCTATAAATAATAAATCTATAAATTTTTTTTCTTAAATAATAATAGAAATTCCTATTAAAAAAATTAAAAGAAATGGAATATATATAATTTAGAATGAATATATAATTATATTTATAAAAAAACAAATCTAAAAATTTGAGATATATTCTATTAAATAAGAAATCTAACAGATATATATTTAGAATAAATATATAATTATATTTATAAAAAACAAATCTAAAAATTTAGATATATTATATTAAAAAATAAATCTAAGCTATATATATATACATATACATACAGTGAGATTTTCATATTAATTGTTTCTTATACAGTTTTTAAAATAAATTACTTGTATATCAATTGTATTTTACAGCTAAGATCTTTAAATACAGCGATACAACTGTCAAATTTAAGCCTTTCGTAAAATATGTTTGACAGGAAATTTGAGACACGCAATGAATTATTATTGAAACATTAGGTACATCGCATCACGCTTGCTTTATTATTATTGAAATATTACGTACATCGCATCACGCTTGGATTAATCGGTGTGAGGAATCTAGAGGACTAGGGCGGGCCCACATGGAGAAAAGCATGCCATCCTAAGGCACTGAGTTGGAAAGCGATCAAAGTAGGGAGTACTAAATTGAAGATTTGGTCATCGTTCCCATTCTGAAGATTTTTACAGGCTGAAGTTTGAACACTTTATATTCAAAATTCTAAACGTGTAAGGTGCAGATTGATTCCGTAGAGAATGGTGTCAATGTACACCGTCTCGTACAATATGTCTGACAGGAAATTTGAGACACTTACGCAATTCTTTTACAGATTCTTTTTTCTGGTGCAGCTTGAAGGATACGGTCATTGAAATAATGAAAGAACATGTAAGGACATGAAGAAAAGAAATCTGTGAGTGGGCGTGATACATGAATTGATGTGAAAGATATTTGTTCTTTTATCTTAGATTATGGATTATAAATTCAGCTGGTTCTATTCTAAGCTCAACCTTATATTCAAATCTTTAGCTGGAAGGGCTCATTTTGTGCCACCGGTTATTTGTTCTTGGATCCCGTTGTTATGCTTTGTATTTTGTCGGTAGTCTGTAGCAGGTCTGAGTTTGTTTTGCTTCTGTTTCGGTTAGGTTTTTGTTTGAAGGCAGTGTTCCCACTTAGTCTTGGAAGTTGTTGAGAGATCCTTATTGCTGTTGTGTTTTGGTTTTGTTCTGATTCGCCTGCTGCTTCAGCTTTCTGGCAGATTTTTTAGATTGGATATGACTGTTCGTCTTTACTGCTGTTACTCTTTCAGTTGTAAAGGCTTTGATTAGTTTGCAGCTGCCTCCTGGCTAAGAGCTTGTTTATGTATTGACAGAGGAATTTTTGTTGGGCAGTTTATTTGAATAGTGTTATTGTGTATTACTCTTTCCTCAGCTGCTCTTCTGAGCGCTGAATATTCTTGTATGTTTGTATTGCATCATTCATTAAAAAAAAAAGTGTGATTTGAATAGTTGATTCAAAATATACACAACCATTTATCAAAGGCTTTTCAAAATTTTCATATTATTTTTATCAAATCCAGTTCAGTCTGAATTATATTTTCAATTCCTCTCTCGCACTTGAGTTCATGGCGTCATCCTCCTCATCTCAGATATGTTCTTTCAGTGAATTTGGAAGGGAAGCGTCCACTGTATCTAAACAATCATATGATGCATTCATCAACCACCGAGGCCCTGACGTGAAAGAAACTGTGGCTTTTGCACTTTACGAATCACTAGAGAAAAATGATTGTTGGACATTTCTTGATGATCAAGAATTAGAATTGGGAGATTCAATTCCGTCTGCCATACAAAATGCCATTTACTCTTCTAGTGTGCAGATCGCCATCTTCTCACCACGATATGCGGAGTCCTCTTGGTGTCTAGATGAGCTGCTTCTCATGTTGAAAACCAAGGCTCGCTTTATTCCTGTATTTTGTAATGTGAAGCCTTATGACCTTCGCTACCCTGACAAGGGAGTTTATGCACTTGCATTCGATGAACATGAAGCAAAGGGGAGATTCAGCAACGACATGCTTAACCAGTGGAAAAAAGCTCTCCACGATTCTTCACTCATATCTGGCGAGGAATTCAAGATATCTACAGAAGACCTCCAAACTTCTGAACGCATCTCTCGCGAGGAATTCAGGACAACGAATGAGTAAGGCTTAGGTTAATTTTGCCATTTAGTTTTTCCTATTTTTGGTTTGTTTGCTTTCTAATATCTATCCATTATGATTCAGTTTTTTAATTTTTTCTTTTAACCTTTCCATATTGATTTTGAACGCTTTTGAATTCTCATTCCCTTAATATTCTCAGTAACTTTGAGATGCTGTGTACAAAGATTACCTCGGCTGTGCAACAAGAGGTTGGCAAGATGAGATATACGCAGCGACTTCACCTATCGACCTGCGTGTGTGAAATACTTCGACATTTAATCGAAAGTATAACTCACAGGTCAGGTCTTCATGTAGATGCAGCAGCGTCAACAAGTACATCAGCACCGGTGAAGAGATCTAGTCTTCTGCCGAGAGATTCACATCCAGTGGGCATAGATTTCAAAGTTCAACACATGGTCAGCTTGTTACAAGACCCAGATGTTCAAGTTATAGCCGTCGTTGGTATGGGCGGCTTGGGAAAGACATTTCTTCTCCAAAATGTCTACGAAGCCGTAAAATCCAGGTTTGACAAGTCTATTTGGCTCTCTATTTCTAAAGCTTATTCTCTCAAGAATTTGCAACATGATATAGCCTCCCACATAGATAATATAAACATTTCTGCCGTAACTGAAGAGAGAGCGGCTGAATTGATTCGTCTCGGACTCCAAGAGATGAAATCTCTTATTGTGCTGGATGATCTGTGGACACTCTCTACAGAAGATAATCTGATTGATAGACTTGGTCTCCCAGCTGATACAGATTGTAAAGTTGTGGTTAGCACAAGAAATAGGCAGGTTGCTCTAAATTCTAGTGCTAAAATTTATGAGATGCAATATTTGTCACAGGAAGAGAGTTGGAGTCTGTTTTCTTTCTATGCATTTAGAAATAGAGCGCCACAGCAGCAGCTGGAAGAGGAGGGTCGGAAGATTGTAAAGCAGTGTGGAAATTTACCTCTTGCTATCAAAACGATAGCAGCATCTCTGGCCAACACCACACTTCTCAGCAAATGGGAGTCGAAGCGGCGTCATCTGGAAAGGGTAGTTACTCCCATTGGTGACCCTGTCATGGATATATTAAAATTGAGTTACGACTCCTTGCCTGCACATCTTCAACCCTGTTTTGCTTATCTTTCTTTCTTTCCCGAGGATGAGAAGATAGAGTGTGAATATCTGATCAATCTATGGATAGGAGAAGGATTAGTCGCAGCAGGAGAGGAGCAGTGGGATATGGCGTGGGATTGGTTAGATCAACTTGCTCAGCTGTGTCTGCTTCAACTATGGGAAGGGGAAGGGGAATGGCGTCGCTCTTTAACCAAATATTGTAAAATCCATGATTTGTTGCATGATTTGGCCATTCACATATCCAGAGAAAATAAATGTGCTTTTGCTGTTGAAGAAGCCTTCACACATACAAGTGGTACCCTTGGCTGGTGTCGGATTTTATTGGCCAAGAAAGATCTAGATGATAATGCCATCTCAGCTTTTAGCCATCCTCTCTATCTCCGTACACTCTCACTATCTCAGAATGCCGAGATGAGAAGCATTCCGGCAAACTTGTTTGCTGCTATGAGAGGACTGCGCGTTCTGGATTTGAGGCGCACAGGCATTTCTACATTGCCTGCGTCCCTTGGAAAGATGATTCTTCTTAAATTCCTGGATTTAAGGGAGACAGGGATAGAGGAGGTACCGGAGTGTGTGAGACATCTGAAAAGTCTCTTGTTTCTTGCTTTCACTGGAAGGTGCAGTTCATTACCAGTATGGATAAGTGAACTTAAATGTCTTCAGCATTTAGAATGCAGAGGTATTCATCGGATGCCGAAGGGAGTATCAAAGCTGGCCTCTTTGAGAACACTGCGATCAGGGGACTTGGACTTCTCCATAGAAGAGGACAAAGTCATGAGGTTAGACGATTTGGTCAATATGACTCAGCTACAGGAACTAGGGTTAAATGTTAAGCATGAGATGGACTTGAAGAGGATGGAAGAAGGGATCCTTGCGCCGCTGGTGAAGATGCGTCATCTGTCAATTGGATTTTCGTATAGTTCGTTGTTGAAGATGCGTCCTCTGTCAATTTCTAGTATGTGTTTTCCGCATCGTCCGCAGGATCCGCCGTTGCCAGAGAATATAAGAGCAATGAAACATCTTGAAAGTCTTACACTATACAGGTTTGGAGTGCCGAGTTGGATATGTGAGTTGGCAAATCTGAGGGAATTAATGTTAAATGAGTGTGAATGTAGTGATTATCCGGAGTTGCAAAGAATGCCCAATCTAGTGAGTTTGGAGATGTACGAGAATAGGAGGTGCAGAAAATTCCCAAAGGCGTTTGGAATGTCGGGAGGGTTTCCACAGCTCCGCTTCATGAGGATTTATTTGTTCCGCGAATTAAAGGAGTTCCCGGAATTGCAGGACGGAGCGATGGCATGCCTTGAGGAGTTGCAGATTTTTGTGTGTGAGAAAATGAAGAAAGTGGGAGGAGGATTGGAGCGGTTGAAAAGGTTGAAGGTGATCAGATGCACGTGGCTAGGGAGAGAAGTAATGGAGATGTTAAAGGAAGGCGGGGAGTATAGGAACAAAATCAAAGCCATAAATCCCAACATTGAATTTTTTTTGTGTTAAAAAATTTCCTTGAATTCAAATTATATTGAAGCTAATTTTATTTGAGTGCAGTAAAACTTTTAATGAGATAGATCTTTTACAAAGATGTAAGGAAATTTATGGATTGTATTAAATTAGCAATTTTATAAAACATGTTTACATTCTTAGTTCTAACACATGTAAAAATAGTTTTTACCTTTGTTATGCTTAAAGATTGTGAAATTTATTTAATTGTAGAATGATATTTTAGTTTTAATTCTATATTGAATTAAAAATTATTTACAAATGTTACATGATTTGTATATTCATAAAAGAATAATAAATTTTCTTTAATATAGGCTAATTTAATAAAATATATATATGTATAACTATAAATTAATTAAATTAATTAATTGATAGTTTTTGTGGGTATACGATAAATTTGAATTGAATATTATTTCAAGAAATAAAATGTGAAAAATAAGTTAATTTAATAATCAAAGATGAATGACTTTAATGAGTATTTTAGAATTTTTTAATCTTTAACTTGGAAATGATTCCTCTTCATTTGTATATCAATTCAAATTATGTGTATGGCATACATATATGTCTAAAGTTGGTTTCACACCTCTAGACCACTTTTGTGCCCATAGAGTTGTCCTTTGTCATGCAACTATGATAATACTAATATTATGTTTATGCTTTATGATTCACCAAATTCATCTTTGTTTGCTCTACTATATGGATTGACAATATTTATGAATACCTTTAGAGGGTTGTGAAAATTGTTAAAGGACACGTTTTTTGTTAAGACCCACAATCCTAACTATTTCTTATTAGTTAATTACTTTTGTATTAAGGTGGACTTAATAAAAGCATTAGATACATATGCATTATAAGTCATCCTTTTTGCTAGAAGTATGTTTATCCCACATGCATGGTAGGTAGTAGTTCTCTTGGGTAGAATTAGCTTATATAGAGGGTTTTGATAGAAGAATGGGTCATTGAATTATATTGTATTAAGCATTGCTCTACGAGGTTGGCAACCATTCGAAGAGGCCAATGATATACTAGAATGTGAGTTTGTCAATTCAATGCAATATTTACATTTATTTTCTATATTTAGAGTGTTTGGTTAATTTGTTACAAGGAATATAACATTTTGGTATCAAAGTCATTTTGAGGGTCATATTTTGTTGTATTTTTTATGTTTAAACCCTTATACAATTGCCCACCATATGCTCTCACCTTACCCTCTTGCGATCTTCCTTATAAAAAAAAGTGGCTATATAAGTAGTGACACTCATCTTTTTCCTAAAATTTACCATTTTTTCTCCTTTCTAATAGTTATTTTTATACTTTTAGGATAAAAACCATATGGTAGAGGTTTTTAAATATCATAGACAAGCTATCATTTTGGGTAAAGCTAGATTCCCCCTATGGGTTTTGGTGAAGGTCAAAAGGATTGCCCTCCCAATCCATGCCATTAGACAACACCTATATACGTCTCGTGCTTCCATGTACCCTCAAGTATAATAGAAGATGGACCATAGTCTTTTTTGAAACCTAGCCCTACGAAGCCATCAACCATCTTTCACCTATGATGCATTGGTAAGAAAAATTCTTTCTTGGAAGTTACTTGCATTATACTAGATTCACTTGGATCTATACATTCATAGGCTTAGACAAGATAATCCCTATAGAAACCTTCATTTTTACCTATTCTCTCTCTAGCACATTTAGAAGCTAGAGAGTAACACCACTAGTGACTATTATATTTAGGATTGACATTCAGTACAATTGCAAAGGCACAACATTATGTAGTGTTGTTGTTGCATAGGTAGTGGATAGTTAGTAATTTTTAAACTAGATATTGTGTAAAATTTTTGGTTCAAGATTTGGCCCAAAGGGATGTCTAGGTAATTGTTTCCTCTTTGGTTGATTGTCTCATTATGATCCTCTCTTCACGCTGATCATTTTGGTATATAACTCTGACATCATTTTTCACCACCCTAGGATCTGTCCTATGATGGTGAACACTTGATCTAAGAAAATGGATGTAGCAATAGCTACTAAACTAGAGGAATTTGACTCTCAAATCTATGCCCACAATGATGGATAAAACTAAATATTGGAATCTATTAGTCATATAACTAGTTGTGACTAATCCCATGACTACTCTGATAACCCCAGATCCAATTTTCACTCCAATTACATGCCTCAAGGTCCAAACCCTGATTTTCTTAAATTTGATTATAGAGAACCTACTAGTTGAATCTCTTGTATTGAATAATATTTTACTCTCCTCAATACTCGTTGGGAGGACATGGTCCCTATTTTATCACCAACATTCCTTTTAATCCTAAAAGAGTATGAGTATGAGTATGAAGGAGAAGATCTAGAAGAACAGCGGTGGAGGCTGACGGTCGAATGGTTACGGCTTCTGATATTCCTGAATGCAAATAGATGTACAAAGTATATTGCAAGAGCAAACCAGAGATAATGGTACTCTTGACTTACAGACTTAAAACTTTCTAAGACTCTAAGACTCCTAAGACTCTAAGACTCGATGCCCATTATGCTTCCGCATGGGGTTATTTATAGCAAAAGAAGGACCTAAACAACAGGTAAAAGAGTCAATGAAGCATTTGTAGAAGGAACATTTGAGCTTCCTGCAATCAACCCTACTGAAGGAGATCTATCAGTTGAAGATATTCCTAAAATAGATGCGTCTGAAGATGTGATCGAAGGAACAGTAAGTAATTATAAACCTCCTCTGCTTACAACTGATGGTGTTTATAAAAAGAGTGCTTTAAAGCCTAATCTGCTTAAGAATCTTATATTCAAGACTACTTTCAAGTCTTTTGTTATTCCTCGAATGAGGACTGTAGAATTAATGCTTGAATATAATCCTTCTCACACTTTTCAGACTAAAATGTTATCTGTCTTACCTCCTGAGGAGATAGAATATATAAGAAGTCATAAGGATGTGAACTTTGTTCACTTTGGAGCTATCTGAGTCCTTATTGGCTCTTGTGTGCCTGATAATATTCATCCTGTGTGTTATCTTGCTTTGTGTGACCGTAGGCAAGTAGAATATCATCATGCCTGTCAGTTGTCTAGTTTGTCTCGGCTGACGAAAAATTTTGTTTGTTTTACTTATTATCCTAATCTGACAGTGGTTGCTCGGGATAAGGGTTGTCAAGAAGTTAAAAAAGGATCTTTAAATTGTTGGGGTGTATTTAGTTCTCTTTTTGGGTTAAAAATGTTTGGTCAATTTAAGTATGCTTCTATACAAGTTTAGGTTTTGTATTCCATGACGAATACAAATAACCCTGATATATTAGAAAACCTGCCTTATGCAAAGACCCTCCATGGAGAAGTTTAACTCCAAAAAGGTCATATTGACAATGTAGATGTCCCAGCAGGATGGAAATTAGACTAGATGCAGCATGTAGCACCCAGATTACTAGAAGCCACCAAACCTGTGCATGAAATCCAGAATAACTAGATCAGGGTTATTCCTAGGTCTCTCTCTGCTCGACATACAAACCCATTTCTTCAAAATTTTAGTACCCCTAGATCTTCTTTTAGCTCTTCTTCCCGTGAAACTTCTACTTCTAAAAAGAAAGCTCAACTGTATGTTGAGGTTGAAGATGAAGCCCTCAATACTGGTCCTGATCCTGTTGCAAAGGATCAAAGAGGTCGTCGAAAAGAAAAAGGAAAAGCTATAAACATTGACCATCCTTTTTGTAATATGGCCCATACTCTCCCTAGAGCTGAAACTCTAGAGTGGTTCAAAGAACAAGAAACTTCTTTCTATAAGAATGGTAGATGGCCCCCTTTAAAAGGATGTTTTCAGTCTTCTGAAGGGACTGTCAGTTTATTCCAGTATGCTTTTCAACCCAAAACCTTTGAAGAAAAAGAGCCTTCCTTAGATTATAAACAAAGAAATTATATAGGAAGATTTTGTTCTCATCTTCAGCAAAATCTTGATGATTGTTGTCAAGATGTGTTACAATTACGAGAATCTATAGCCATTTTACATCATGATCTGAAAAAATGTGGCAATATAGTTGTGGATACTAATTCTCGTATCAAAGAAGTAGGAAGTCATGTTCAATAGCTTTCTATGAAAAGTGATCAGGTACAGTCTGTCCTTGTTAAAGTAGACACCACTACAAAACAATTGGTTAACCTTGTACAGCCCTTAGGGAACCAATTAGATTCTGTGCATAATACAGTTGTCTCTAGATTTGATAGAATAGATGATTCTTTAAAATGATTTATCCTCTGCTTTAGACTGGTTAGTCAATGAAGAGAAAAAACTAATATCTCATGCTTTGGTTGTACCACAACCCATTACTCCAAAAGAAAAGTGGATTCACAAAAGTTCTTCTGTGTATATGATGCAAACGACATGTCCTGTTACTCCTTGTTATTTGGATATTGATCATCTAGAGGATCCATATAATCTCATCATCAAATGGATCAACACTTTCATTATCATTAGTAGCTTGTTTGGGACTACACAAGCCAACATAGTAAGAATGGTTGTTTCTTATTTCTGGGGCATTCTGATTGATTGGTGGAACGGTATTCCTGATGCTGACAAAGACACCCGTGTCTATAATAATATAATTATTGTCTTAGATGCTCAGGGTCAACCCCAGCAACAATAGCGTCTTGCTTTGAATTGTCTTTTAGACTGGCTTGTTAATGAATTATGTCCTGAATCTCTCTGTTGACAAGAAATATTGCTTAAGGACATCTTGTCAATGAAGTGTTGTGATCTCAAGGATTTCAAAAGGTATTCTGATGAATTTCATAAATTATTATACCAACTCAAGGATAAGAAAAAGATTGAGGTTGCCAAAACCAAATATTTAGAAGGTCTGCCTTATAACTTGGCTGATAAAGTTCTAAACTACTTTGAGGTTAGGGAAATCCCTTTTGAGAATTGTCCTATTTCTGATCTTATCCAGTATGCTAAAGAGCAAATTCTCCAGTTTATTGACCAATGTAAATACCAACAAAAGTTCACTCGGCATGAGGCTCAATGAGTCGCCCCTTCTTTTATTAATACCTATGGCTGTAATCCATTTACTCATTCTCAGTGCAAGCAACACAAGAAGTACAAAAAGCATCAGCTTTCTTTCCAGAAGTGTACTTTTTCCTGCAAGCATTCTTATGCTCCTAAGCATCGCTTTATGCGTCATCACTCTCAGCCTCGTCCTGCTACCCATGAAATTATTTATTATATTTGTCCTAAACCTAGTCATAAGGCTCCTGACTGTCATTGTCGAAACAAAGCCGTCAAAGCTATGTATGCTAATCCTGCTGCAGTCGCGTGGTGGGATGTGATTGATGAAGATGAAGACTTACATCTGCAAGATGATATTTTTGAAACCATCTTTGAAGAGTACGAATATGAAGATGAAGAGGAAGATGCTTTAGAAGATCTTGCTGATACCCTTCTTGATGCTGAGCAATAGCTTGACTTTTATGAAGAAGCTAAGCCTTCTATTTTGATGAACCAAACCTGGAGAAATAATCGTAGCCATGGTTGTGGAGGCCTTAGAGGTCGAAGCCCTTTCCCGGCTTTGCACTATGAAGAAGAACCTCCAGCTTTTGCTCCACAATACCCTCCAGTCTCACAGTATCCTCCGACATTCAGACCTCCTGTACAAAGTCAACAGATGCCGTCTCAAGTAACTATTTTCTCTTCTGATTTTCCTATTATTACTTCAGGAAGAAGAGACTGAAAATATAGTCGGCAACTGAAAGAAGATACTGTCACTCAAGCATTAGTTGATTTCTCTTTTTCGTCTACCTATTCGTGTACAGCTTATCCATGCCTACCTACACAGCCTGTTATATCTCCATTCATCCAAGAAGAAGATTTCCCTTCTACCTCTGGTCATGTTTATCCTTTCCCTGATCATACACCCTTCCAAGAACAAATTCAGACGTTGTATGAACAAGAGCCTGAAGAAGAAAAGGATATAAAACTTGTCATAGACCCTAGCAAAGTTAAGCTTGTCATGTCTGTATTACCATAACCTTCTACACAATTAGATCCAACTTATTTAGTACATCTGTTAACTGGTAAGTTTTCCCAGTATATCACTATTACTATCAATGGTCTATAGTATGATGCCCAGGTTGATACTGGTGCTTCTTTATCCTTCTGTAAACCTCAGATAGTCAACAAGTGGGAACAGTTAACACAAAAAATTGCTTATACTGCTCGAGATGTCCAAGGCAATGAGTTTGTCTGTGATAAGTATTGCCATCAGCAGCCTCTTCTGATTGAATCTAAGCAGTTTAAATGTGATTTCTTTGCCATGAATCACATGCCAGTTGATATCTTATTAGGAGGAAATTTCATTGATAGATATACTCCTTATGGATGTACTAAGAAAAGTATTATGTTCACGTTAAATGGAGAAAAGATTAGTACTCCTCGACTAATCTATGCTACAGAAAAGTACCCTGCTATCCATCAGATACAGACAGTGGAATTACTACCTGAACTCAAAGCTACCTTGCTTAAGGATATCTGTTCAGATGATCCTCAGAAAATCTGGGAGAAAGAAATGCCAGAGATGAAGATACGAATACAGGAAGGAGCAAAGATCAAGTGTGGAAAATGCATACCTATTCCTGTGCATGACTATGATGATATGGCCCTAGCAATTGAAGAAGTCAAAAAAGGGAAGTATATTACACATTCCCAATCTGAGTATAATTGCTATGCATTTATGGTAAATAAAGAAGCTGAAAGAAGAAGGAACAAGAAAAGAATGGTTATTAATTATCAACCATTAAATGCTATTACTCTTCCTTTCCCTTATCCTATTCCTGATAAATCTTATCTGCTTGAAAAGGTCGCTAAGTCTAAAATCTTTTCTCAGTTTGATTGCAAATCAGGATTTTACCAGATACGAGTCAAAAAGGGAGATCAGTTCAAAACTGCTTTCAGCTGTCCATTCAGCCATTTTGAATGGACTGTCATGCCTTTTGGGTTAATGAATGCTCTTGCTTATTTCCAAGAACGGATGGATAAAGTCTTCACCGGCTGCCAAGATTGGTTGTGTGTCTATATAGATGACATACTTATTTTTAGTCAAACTTTTGAGGAGCATCGCTCCCATTTAAATACATTTTATGGACTTGCTCTTAAATCTGGGATTGTTCTGTCCCTGAGCAAAATTCATTGGTGTCAAGACTCTTGTAAGTTTTTAGGTATGATTGTTAAAGGTGGACGTTTAGAAGTCCAACCACACATTAAGGCCAAGATCCTTGAATTTCAGCCTCCTTTGTCTACAAAGGAACTGCAAGGATTTTTGGGTATTTTAAATTATGTAAATAATTTCTATCCTAATGCAGGTTTTGATCGGGAACCCCTACAGCAACTTCTCTCAAAAAGAAAACCCCAATGGACCCAAGTCCATACTAATGCAGTTCAACTCATCCAGCAAAAGTTACAACATTTGCATGTTTTGCATGTACCTACGACTGACCAATTTGTGCTATACACAGATGCCTCTGATTATGCTTGGGGAGGACATCTCTATTTCATCAAGGATGGAGTTGAGTTACTTGCTGAGTATGCTAGTGGCACCTTTGTAGTAGATGTGAAAAAATGGATCTCATCTGATAAAGAGATCTATAGTGTTGTGAAGAATCTGAAGAAATTTGCCCTGAAGCTGATGCATCTAAAACACTTTGTTATCAGAACTGACTGCATGCGATTCTTAACATTTAAGGAAAAGGATCATGGAAGAAAAGATGGTCGTGGAAAATATCTCAGATGGCAAGAGTATTTTAATCAATTCAATTATGAAGCCCAACATATTGTAGGAAAACATAATGTGGTTATAGATTATTTCAGTAGACCCTCACTACCTGGCGTGTTTATGTAGAATCCTGGCTCTTCGTCCAGAATTCCTGGTTTTATCTGAGAAAGGAATTATGATGCACCTTTTAGACATATGAATGTGATTGTTTAGTGAAATATCCTCACAAAAGGCCTAAACAATCACTATGCTAAAAATGTTGTCCAAGCAGCCAAAACACTTGAACATACTGGCTGCATTTCTACTCCTGATATGTATGAGGAAGGGTATGGTCAATTTGAGATACTTTGTCTCAATTCAAACCATATATATCATCTCTTGCTAAATCTTATTCGGAAACCATTCTTCACTTGGCGGATTACCTATTCAGCACCAATTACAAAACAAGTGGAGGATTTCTTTCATTTTGCTGGACCACCTGCTGTCAATTCGGATGAACCCATCAGCCAAGACTTGGTTGCCCATGTCACCATCAATATGCGGCTCAAATGGGAATCTTACTTTACCCCCACTATGAATCATGATATTGATCTTCAAGATTGGGTTATCCATCAAAGATTCCATCTGCATGCCAAGTGGCATCCTATTGGATGGCGAGATGTCTATCGCTATGGATATGACCGCACTAGGATGTCATCATCCACAGATGATGGGACTAGTTCATGAGGTAGCCGTAGTCCATAATGAAATTCTCTGACAAATCTTTTGTAAGGACTGTCACTGTCTGCCTTTTGGCATGATAAACCTCCTTCACCGGTTTACCTGGTATAGTCGGTTAGATTCTCTTTTACCTGCTGTTTAGGTGCTTCTTTTGCTATAAATAACCCTTGCTTCATTCAATTTGGAAAATAATCAATCTAGTGGTACAAATGGTACAGGAAGGCCAATCCTCAACTTAGTTGGACTAAATTTACAAAACTTCTCTTGATTCAATTAAGTCCCAATGCATTTCAAGACTTTATTGGAGCTTGAATCAAATTGAGGAAGCTTATTTAAATTTGTGACTATCAAGTTGAATTTGAGAAACTTGCCAACCAAACTAAAGGGTTGATAGACGACTTCTTTACTAGTTGTTTCATAAGTGGCCTTAAGGAGGAAATTTAAACTAATTTCAAAATGTTCAAACCCAATCATATGATGGTATCCAAAGCTTGCAGAAGATAAGCTCACAACTTAGTGTCAATTCTCTAAGTTCACTCCATTTAAGAACGCTATGGTGAATTGCCATGTCTCCACCCCTAACAATCAATTCACACTTGTTAAATGTCCTCATTAAAGCAAAGATGTGTTCTTGTTGAGAAAAGGGGTTGTGTTACAATTGTGATGAAAAATTTACACCAGGGCATCACTCTATGGAATAGAAGTTGCATTTGTTTGATATAGAATCTTCATTAGAGGTAGAGAAATGGGAAAATGCTAAAGAGACTTGCAAAGAGGAGAAGAAAATGATTGATAATACAAGATTTGATCTTACCTATATAATCTCTATGCACGTATTGGCTAGGATCTCCACTCCTTGAATAATGAAGGTCAAATTTTTTTTCTAAGAAACATGCTCTCACAATTCTCATCAATTCAAGCAATACTCATAGTTTTATTGACCCAAGATTGGCCAAACAAGCATATTATTGTCTTGCCCTATTCTAGTTTTGAAGTAATGATCACGATGGAAGAGTGGGTTACCTTGGAAGGCAAGTGTTGAAATGCTCAAATTTCCATGGGTGACTACACTCTCAAATATAACATGTTTGTCCTACTCTTGTGTGGTTGTGGTGTTGTCTTGGAATAACAATGACTACACACTCTTGGTCCTATCTTGTGACACTTTTCTAAACTTTGGATGCAGTTCACAAATAATAGTCAACACTACAATTTATGAGTACTATCCCTTGTATTGGATAGGCTCATTAGCTATCAGTGCATGGAAAAATTACTAAAACAAGGGTCTCATGGGATTATTGCACAACTTTTTACTATTTAGATTAATGACTCTTTTGCCTCAAGCCACCCATGAATATTTGACAAATTTTTCTTCACCATTCAATGTTCTTCCTACAACCAACTAGCTTACACGTCATCTTGTAATAGTGTGTGCCACTTTTTGGCCTACGTGGGACAATGAATTGAAAATTTGTAACTAGATTTTTACTTTTTATCACTTATAGAAAACAAACCATTAATAATTTGAAGATAATGTAAATTAGTTATTTTTGAGATTTTGTGTGTAGATTTTAAGTATTTTTTAAAGTTTAAAAATAATTTGTATTGTTTCTTAAGCATTTCTTAATAACTTGTTTTTAATACATTATAATATTTTTAATGAGTCATATTTATTCCATAATGCATAATTTTTTGGAAGTAAAATGTTATAAGAACAAGATTTGTAGTGCTCAGAGCCTAGCTTCTAAACTACTATTTTTTTCTGAAAATGGTGGAGATTAAGAGGTTCAAATAGGGGAGCACACAAAGTGCTACTATTTTTGTTAGAAAAAATATAACATAGCATCTAGTGTGCTTCCCCTCAAATGTTGAATTTTTGTAAGTATTTAACAAATCACTTTGATGAAAAATTAGCTAACATCATATAGTTTATGTCTAATTTTTTTGTTAATTTTTTAATGAATATATGATTTTTAATGAATTTTCAAAGTGGATACATTTTGAAAAATACAAATTTGAGCGTGCTCCCACCTAATGTTTTTGAAAACTAATCAAAATCCATTTTTTTCAATGTGTATAGAATAGACTCTAGAATCTAAACATGTAATTTGTTTCAAATTTCAACGAATGCATAAAAATGACACCATAAATACTAGACATAAGTTTCTGCAAAAAAACACATTAGCAAAAGAAATTGTAGATGGAAACCTTAATGTTATCAGATTTTAGGAAAAAATATATGGTTAGAAAGCTAATAAAAAACTTGAGGTCATCCTATATTTTTTTGTATTAACATTGAAAAATGTGTAAACTTGAGGTCATCCTATATTTTTTTGTATTAACATTGAAAAATGTGTAAACTTGATAGAGGGTCATCCCACAATAATGGGTTACACATGGGTTACACTTTTTGGCCAAACTTGACATTGAAATCAACATTTTGAACTAAATCTTCACTTTCTGACACCTATAGCCGCTAAATCGTTAGGAATTTGAAGATGATGCAAACTAGTGATTTGTGAGATTTTGTTTGTAGATTCTAAATATATATATTTTAAAAAATTTGGAGTTAAATTATAATTTTTTTCTGCATCTCCTTTGATAACTAGTTTTTAATAGTAAACAACATTTTTTAAAGTGATGTGTAGTCTGTCGCACATAAATTTTTTTCTACAAAGGATAAAATTATGATTCTTTTGAATTGAGATTGGTAACATCGATATCTAGAGGATTTATTTGGTTTCATCATGTTTTGTTGAATAATTTTTTTAAAATTAAGTTTTGAAGTCAAACCAATTATAGTTTAGACATAGGCATATCCTGTCCAACATAATTTTTTTTGTATGTTTCATAATTCAATTTTTTTTGTTCGAATAAGGACATCAATATCTAGAGGACATGTATTTTTTAGAATTTTTTTCTCTATTTTCCTATTTTTTCGTATGTGTGAAATAAAGACCTTGATGTTCATTGAAAAATCTACATTTACAAGAAATAAAAAATAAATATAATAATCAAATTAAATATATTTAAAATTATACTTTTTGGGAGGCTTATAATAAGGACTACATACTTACAAAACATAAATTTTAAATGAATTCATTTGATCACCCAAAAGATAAATCAAAAGTGGTTTTTTATTAGCATTTTGATAGATGTAGAGGAGACTCCATTATAGGTATGGTTTAAAACTAGCAGGGTTCTATCTAAGGGGGTTTGAATCTAAGGGGGTTTGATCAAACCCTCTTCAATTAAAATCTTTTAAATGGAACCTTTCAAGGATTAAATCATTATATTTTCTAAAAATATGTAATTTTAGCAAAAATTAGGATGTCCCAAAAAGTGTAACCTATTATTGTGGTAGCAATGTAGAGAGCACACTCAATATTTAGTTGATTTTCTAAGTTTTGTTAAAAACATGTCTTTGGTGTCCAAAAGGCAGGTCCAACCTTTAGGTTGGATGCACAAGGCAAATCCAAACCTTAGGGTTGGAATTTCCCAAACCACCAAAAAACATGCTCAAGTTATAATGCGAGCATGTTATAACATGCTTGCATTTAAAACTAGTTAAAATGTTGACCAATGGCCTGTAAAAAGGCATATCATATGATTTTGGACCCACATATTTGTTAGTGTTATTAAGTTCACTTAGTCGACTATATTTAGTTGTGCTAAATTTAGGTGTACTTGTACTTTAATTAGCACATCTATGTTTAGAACAGGTGTCTAACTTAACTTATCCTAAGTTAAGTAGTTGCATGCCTATCCTTGGGCCACTACTATTCTTAGGCTTGCTTTCTTATTTATGGCACGTCTATTGTTAGAAGACTCATGCCTATATGTACTTGATCTTTGAGCTAATACATCATCCAATTTTGCTTTGCATATTGCTTATGTATTTGATGGTATTGAATGTGTAATTGTTCATCTCTCATGACTCATGTTTGTAGGCATAATTAAATATTTAATTACACTTTATTAAGTTGACTTAGGGCTAATTTTAGTCTTAGGTTATTCTTAAGTCATATTAAGGTTTTCTAACTTGAAAATATAAAAGCAAGTTCTCAAATGTAATTCTTTAATCCAATTCATTAATTGCATCCAATATTGTGCAGATTCATCCTCTTTGCTTTTCTCTCCTATAGAAGGTTAATCTTAGGTTTTGCAGGTGGTCCTAGTGGCTTGAGTCAATCAGTGACTCTCACATGGTATCAGAGCTCCAGATCTACAAGCCCCTTCTCAGATTCGAAGTAATATTGAGCAAGAGTTGTTTGCTAAGTGTGTTTCTGTGTAAAATAGAGTCTTCTATTTGATTCAAAGTAATCAAAATAGTCAGATTAGCCTTTTATTTGACTTAATTTGAGCCTTGTAGGCTAGATCTGCAAAGGTTTCAGTGGGTGCTTTTTTTTCAGGATCCAAAGGAAAGCTAATTTTTGGAGCATTTTGGGCCAAATCTGACCCTGCCATCGCACTCAGATCACCAAAAAAAACCTTAAGATCAACTGTCAAATCGTTGAAATCAACCTTGGGATCATTTGGGGCAAATTCTTTTTGCCAGGGAAGTCGTACGACCTCCCCAACATGCATATCAAGGTGACTATAAAAAAAATTAAATATTTTTTTTGCAAGTAATTTTTTTTTCAAAAAAAATATATTGAAAAAATTATTTAAAAAACAATTTTTTTTGGTTAAAAGAAATTCAAAAAAATTGTAAAAAAGGGGGTGTACAAAAAAAAAAATTTATGACACCTGCACAGGCCCTTGCGCTGCAGGCCTAGGGCCCACACCCCATAGGGGTTGCACTCCCTTAGGGGTTGCAATCCCCATGTGGGTCCGTGTGGGGGTTTAAACCCCCACCCCATATAATTTTTTAAAAAAAACCAAAGTTTTTTAATATTTTTTTATTTTTTTTAAAAAGCATACCTTCAATAAAAATTTTAAATGTTTTTTTATTTAAGAAAACATGCATTAAACATGTTGTACCTGCATGCACCATGCCTCAGGTTTTGTGCCCAATTTGGCCCACTGCCAAATTTAGCATTTATTTTGGTGGCCCACCAATTTTAGTTGGGGTTTTGGCACTTTGCCAAATTTAGCTATGGCTCCAGATCTAGCTAGACATCTCTACATTTAGCAGCAGCTCTATATTTGGCAGAGGTTTGTTTTTTGTCAAAACCACCCCTCACCATTGATAGTTTCTATTTTGCACCCGATCTTCAAATGACGATATCTTTGTCATATGGAGGTCTTTTTTAGTGCCATTTTTTTTTGAAATGGGGTAGGATTTCATGATCTTCATATTGGTGTAGATGGTTTTCAATTTGGGTTTCTAATTTTTTCCAAATTTCTATTTTCTCAGTGCTATTATTGTACCATTCTCGTTTTGGGAACTTCAACGGGCCATATCTTGGGCGTACAAACTCCTTTTTGGGTCCCCCCTTTTTTTGAAAATACATGATTTTCTGTGTGCTTCGTTATGGTGCTATTAGTTTCCTTTTATTATATAGTAGAATTGTATTTTCAGCATGTGGTGTTTTTGGACATTGTACACTCCTATTGTAAAGCACTAGCTAAGTTGTAAACACATTGAAACTTGTCAAAAAAATCAATGTACTATGCCATATATTGCTTGACACATTTTTATTTACATCAATTTATATCTCAAATTAAGAGGCTATAGTTAATGATCCTAAATCTTGCATCAAATTCTCATCAGGTCACATCTCAGTTTAATGGTCATTCATTATGGTTAATGTTCCTGAATCTTCATGGTAATTTTTCCTATGGATCAGGTTTTAGTCACTTTTTGGCATAGGTAGTTGCAGCTTCTTCATCTACTTTCTAGAGTTTGTTCACACTTTTGGGGGCTCACCTGACCTTCTCCCTTTTTCCTCTCTTATGGGGGGTATTCATGATTGTCCTTTTGTGATAGATTTAGTTCTTGGGGGGTCTTAGTGTTAGTCCTTCCATCACATGTTCATGTACTTGTTGTATTTTCTCTCTTTTGGGGAGGAGTTTTCTCCCACAGGATTTTTCTCATTTTTCTCCACTTTATGAGAGATTCTTGTTGTACATGGGTACCTAACATGGCCTTGTAGTCGGGACCGATTCTTGCATAGTTGCATGTTTTTCATTTCTCCCTAAGTTGCACTTAAGGGGGTTGTTGGTGTAATTAAATACTTAATTACACTAAATATTAAGTTGACTTAGGGCTAATTTTAGTCTTAGGTTATTCTCAAGTCATATTAAGGTTTTTTAACTTGCAAATATAAAAGCAAGTTCTCACATGTAATTCTTTAATCCAATTCAGTAATTGCATCCAATATTGTACTAATTCGTCCTCTTTGCTTTTTTTTCTTGTAGAAGGTTAATCCTAGGTTTTGCAGGTGATCCTAGTGGCTTGAGTCAATCAATGACTCTCACAGTGTCAGTGCTTGCAATCTTCCATGATAGTTCTTGGTTTCCACATGGTATCAGAGTAGGAATGGTAAGGTTGTGAACATGTTCTTTCAAATTCTTGAGCATAATATTGATTGTTTTTTACTGGGTCAATTCAAAAGGCATTTTTTACCAATCAATGGTGTTTTTTGTTCTTGAAGAGCTTATTGTTTTCCCTAGAAGTCTTTGGTGAAGTGTTGTAGCCTATCTAGAGGACTATTTCCCCTATTGCAGAGTCATCTTACTACTTCAATGGTCATTTTTTTCCTTTGGTGGCGTGTTTTTTGCAGAGAAGATGTTTTTTTGGTTTTTTTGGAGGTGGGATAGTTTTTTGGTGCAGCAACCTTTTTTATTAGGCACACCCCCATTTAAGAGCCCACAACCTATTGAAAAAGGCACACAAGCCCTTTAAAGGCAATGGCCTATTTCAAATAGGCATGCAAGCCTTTTGAAGGTCATGACCTACCTTCATAGGCTCGCTAAGCCCTTCTTTTTGCCCTCCACATCAACAACTAGCCCCCCATGTCAGTAACTTCACCCAACATAAAGGAATTCACCCAGCTCAGTAGTATTCAACATGGTTTTAGAAGCATTTTTTTTCTACAGAGGAGCTTTGTCTGCAACTAAAGGCATTTTTTTCTTAAAAAGGAGGTAGTTTTTCTTGCTCTGAGGATTTTTTTGCATCTCTAGGCATTCAAACAACAAGACAGAGGTATTTTGCTTCAAATTTGATTGATTTTTTTAGAAATTTACCCCTTTTTTGGCTTTTTTTAAAAATTAGGTTTTTTTTCAAGAAAAGCTATATTTAAACCTGTTTTAAAAATCTTTTTTTTTCAAAAAAAAATCTAAGTTTTTTTTAGAATAGATATATTTAGTCTTGTTTTAAAAAGCTTTTTTACAAAAAAAAAATAAAGTGCTCCTCCTTGTAAAGTTTATTTTTTGTCCAATTATTCTTTGGCAAATTAAACTAAAAGAGCATTTAAAATTGTGTAATAGGGAATTTTTATCCACACACTATTTATAAAGTGCCAAAATTAGGGGGGGTCACATAATAATAATAAGTATTTGTCTTGGGTTATGTAGTTGTATTTTCTCTTTTCACATTTTATCAATTCAAATTGGAATATGGATTCTAATCAGGTCATTTCCCTGTTAACTTCATTTAATTATCATGAATAGAAATCCAAAATCCAGCTTATGTTGAAAAACAAAGGGCTATATAGGGTTACAATGGGCACTAAAAAGGGACCATCTGATGATGACACTAAAGTTAAATGATTTAACAAGTGTGACTAGGCCTTCAATTGTTTATGTCTCGGCATCTGTCTAGAATTACTCTTTCATGTAGAATCTTTGTCAACCCCCAATGCCGTATGGATCACTCTTGAGAATCTCTTTCTAAAGGTAGATGAGATGAGAGCTCATGAACTAAGAATGAGTTAATTAGTTTGAGTCCGAGCACATGTAAGACATTATAAAACTTTTTTACCAAGTTTAAATCTATGAGGTTGTAATTAAAAGAATGTGGAATTCATAAAAAAGATGACCAAATAGTTCTCTTAATTCTCTCCAAACTTGGTCCTGACTACTATGTATTTGAGTCTACATTCTATTCCACCAAGAGATCTCTTGGAGCCACTTGGAAAATGTCATCTCTAGATGACTTCATTGTTGATCTAACTAGACAACAAAACAAGTTAATCCACATGGGCACTGTGAAGTCTTCAAAACCTCAAGTCCTAGTAGCTGGAAATGGTAAACACCAATAGGATTCATGCAACAAAGGAAAGAAAAAACACTTAGAAGGATTAGGAGACAAAGAAAGAATAGAAACCTGAGACATTTAAAAGTCACAAAGAAACTTCATCCAAACAAGGGCAACCTAAAAAGAACAAAGTTCAGTGTGCCTACTGTGGGAAGTTAGGGCATGATGAGAACAAGTGTATGAAGAAAAAGATTGATCTCCTCACTCATCTCTTAGAGAAGAACAACATAGGTGTACTTGAATCCTTCAAAGTATCCTCATCCACCCCTGAAACTTCTAAGTCAAAAGGTAAAGAGAAATTCAAAGGTAAGGCTCTTGTTGTAATTGGCTCTTCCACATCTTCATGGATTGTTGAATCTAGTGCATCGCATCATATGGGTTCTTCATAGGTTGATTTCACTTCCTTAGAACCCCACAACATGTCCACCATTACCCTAGGTGATGACACTCCAACAACAGTTGTTGGGAAAGGGACTGCTAAAATTGAGGGGCAGAATTCACTAATGTTCTTAGTGTACCTTCACTTTCAGCTAATCTCATATTTGTGTACCAGATCACTCACATAGGCAAGGGCATGAGAGTTTAGTTTACACTAGATTCAATTGAGATCAGAGAGTTGTACAACAATAGCTTAGTAGCATTGGGAAGGGCAGATCAATAATTCAAGTGTATAACTTCTCACATTTTTCCCGTGGGGCAAAGGGTTCCCATAGGGCGTAGGCCTTGATGTTTTTGTTGGGCATTTGTTGGCATAGTGGCTTCCTCTGCAAGTAAAGAAACCTCTTGGTGGCCCATGTTTTTCTATAGGTTTCCCAGAAGTTTCATGACGCTTCTTGCCATTATTATTTTGGTGACCTTCATTTCTCTTGTCTTTGTGATCCTCGTTTTTATTCTCGCGACGATTCTTGTCACCTCTTCGTTGAAATTTAGATTTTTCTCCTTTCTTTTTGAAGGGTTGGGAAGGCTGCTTCCAATTATACTTCTTGCATTTCTTTTCTCTATAAGTCGCTAAGGATTTGAGTCTTTGCTCTTGTTTGACTACTTTCTCATAAACTTGGTCCATCGTGGTTGGACCATGAATATCCACTTCTCCACCAATCTGAGGTTAAGTCCCATGATGAACTTTCGGATTCTAAACCTCTCGTCTGTTTGATACTGGGCTACATATTTGAGAAGTCACGTAAATCTTTCCTAATATTGATTAACATTCAAATCCCCTTGTCGTAGATTTTGGAATTCAGACATTTTCTGATCATACTACAACTGAGGTAGCCATCTTTGTCTGAATATAGAAACAAACTCTCCCCAAGTTAGGCCTTTGGCTATTATTCCCAATTCCATCTTTTTGTTTGTCCACCATATGGACACTTCACCATCCAATTGAAAGGCCCTCCATACCACCTTGGTGGTTTCAGAGTAATTACAGATTTCAAAATCTTTCTCCATCGTCATTAACCATGTTTCGGTGGCATCTCCTGAGCCAGATCCTTTGAACTTGGGTGGAGTTACCTTTTTTCATATTGTGGGACAGCTCTTGTGCCAACTGTTCCTTGTCTATGTCTTGGAATTTGGTGCCCGAAAGGTTATCTCCTCATTCAGTTTGTGTTGTATCCATAAGGCGACTACCATTGTCAGCTTCAAAAGTGGATTCCTTATTTTCACTTTCTTTTTCCAAATGTTCAACCCTAGCCCTGGGCTCTTGTAAAAGAGTCAGGATCTGATCTATTTTAGTTTTTGTATTTTCTGGATTCTGCCCTACTTCAGAACTATGCTCCTGACAACTTCTAGTTTCCACCATGTTTATATAACTTTCTTCCTGAAGTTTCAAATTTAGGGTTTTTAATTAGTTTATAATATATATAGTCCATCTTGTACATAAATAAAGATTTCTCATTTCAAATATACACACTTTGAAAAGTATGAATTAAAAAAATGAAGTTATCTATACTTTTATTTCCATGAACTTGTCTTCTTTATTACATCATTATTAAAATTTAAAACATGGTTTTCTTCCTGGTTCGGGGCACAGGTGAATGTCATTCCAAGTCATCGAAGATAATAATAATAATTTCAATAGGATTATTGTTGCCCTCACTCGGCTCAGGTGGAGGAGAGGTTGGTTTGTTCTCCTTGGGTTTTAAGGTAGCAGGTTGACAGGCTAGATCTTCCATAATGCCTACATATGCAATGGCTGCTTGCCTCAACTCATCTTTTTCAACCTTGATTCGCATCTGTGCATGTGCAAAGGTTTCTTCATCTTTAAGCCATGTTTCTCCATTAACGTTTGTTCCTTCAACAATTTTAGTCAAAGCTTCATGCTCTTTCTTAATTTGCAAGTATCGTTCAGTGCTAGCAACTGACTTTCAGGTGATTTGCTTGGTATGCACCATTTCTAGCACAACATGATTCCAAATGCTTAGTATTACAATTTGTGGTTCATGCGCAATACTAACGCAATGAGCTCATGGGCCCGAGTGTTCAACCTGAATGCTCTGATACCACATGTAACAACCAACCAATCCAAACTATTTTTTTTTGGGAATGAAATCATTTTGAGTTAAACATTCACAACTTAGGAAAGTTAATCATATGTAAAGCATCAATATGCAAATGTATATGAACAAGCATGAGTAAACCTTTATCATCATTTCATAATCAGATTATCACATATAGATAAATAAGAAGAGGAAGGAATTAGAAACCCTTATCTAACTTTTTTTATCTCCATGTCTCAGTAATACCACTGTAGAGAGGGAAAGCATCATCTACCTGTTTTACCTCCAACCACAGACTATAGTGGTCCCCCACTCACTTCCTGATTAGAAGCGAACCTACCCTTTAATGAAAGGTGTGTCGAGAACCCTCTCAGTTACCATATGAGCTCTAGTGTGTACTGCCATTCAGCTAATGTTGTCATACTACTAAGGGCACTCCCTACTAAGTTGACATATGTGGCTAACCAAACGTTTGGAGTACTTGTGAACTGATGAGTGCACGATGTGGCATCGTCACTCACAATGGCCATAGTTTCTAAATTAATAAATGTTACGCAATGAGCGTTGTCTCTGTTCACCACTCTGCTCGACTTGGAGAGACATACAATCTCGCAGATTAACTAGATTTCTCTCCTCCTACTAAGTAAGACATTCTATACAATTTTTCATGACTTGGTAGTAGCAGTATAACATTGATAGTTAAATACTTGTCAATAGTAACCTTGAGCCATCGATTAATTTTCAACCTCAAGGCCGTATGTTAAAAAATTGGGTCTTCTTGATTCGCCCACTTGGGTATAAGAGAATGACGTCGATCATTTGGATATGTATCTTCATAATAACCTTTGAAAGACATCCTCTTCTTAGAAGAAAATTTCACATTCATTGCAATTCCACATGGGATTTTATCTTGTCGAGGTTACGATGTGGTAAAATAGTCTCATATACCTTTATGTGGTACATACGTCATTGGGTTGTGGATGTCGTTTAATAAACTTTAAATATGCTCCCGTTACAAAAAAAATTAAACAAAAACTCCAAGGTTTCCTAAATTTATATATATATAGGAATAATTATGGATAGTACAATCCGCGGTTAACTATGATGGCTAAATATGAGCCCTGTATACTTTCTTATATTTTAGGATTAATATAATAACAAGACTTTCTTTAACTTAGATGAATATATAGTTACCTATCATCAAGTGCGAATCGTCTAGATCTCCTTCTCGGCTAAACTGCAAAATGACTTACTATACTCCATTGGTAAAAGTTTAAGGAATAGTATATGGAGCAAAATGGTTGGCTTTATTACAAATAAATGATTATGACCATCTCATTTGAAAGATACTTGAGACTGTGCTTAACTGGTCTTTGACTGGGTGTTAATATAGCCCTTTCAACTCATTATGGTACGACTCTGTAGGAATCATGTTAAGTCATTTACATGCAATAAAAGAACATAACTCTATCAACCCATAGTACATTTAACGACATGAAACCGTGCCAATGAAAACTTTAACACTTGACTAAGTGTTATACATGTTTCAGTCTTGATACAACACAACAATATAGAGAACCAGTTTTGCTCCTATTAGCATTTTAGACATTACCCATACTGCAAGCTTACATAAGGTCAAATAGTTTAAGAAGTATGCTGGTAGCATTCCTTGATGTGTTGGATTCATTTAAGTGCATTAACAATCCCAAAGCAATGTTTAAGCCATGTATAAGAACATCTATCTGTTACTACGAAAGGGAAAAGAGAGAGATGTCTCTACATAAAAAATGATAGATTTTCTTGGAATTAGAGAAGAGAATGACAATGATATTCTCAGCATTTAAAAATAGGAAACATCAGTTGTAGCTTCTTAAAGGAGACTCTAGGTTTGCAGTGTTATTTGTTTTATCTCTGCATGACTAGGGGAGTCAAAACTTATGCCTAAAAAATATTTATCAGAACAGCAAACTGAAAGGTTTCAGGCACTTTGATACTTTCACAAATTATCACAAAAACAAAGATTTCCACCTTACTACGATTATGCAAAGAATTTGCTCACAAAAGATGATGATAGAAGGACTTTACTTCCTATAACTGCGTGCTTTATTCTCCCTCTGGAAATAAACTTTGTTGTCTTTTTCTAGTTGCAGGGTATGCGTTCCAATTTAGTGGCTTCTCTCTAAGTCTTGCTTCCACCTACAAACTAAATTTTGCAAATTCAGATAGGTACCAACCCCGCCACGGTGAAAAGATAAAGTTTTTATATTGAAGATGTTGGGATTCGACTTTAGCCACAAGTAGTTGTTGAAACGGCTTTTCCTTCTTATCTTCGGTAGTTTTCTTTTTACTTGGCTCTATTAGATGGTTCGCATTTTTAATTGGTTATCATAACTGATTTCGTTTATAGATGTCCACAAAGGTTAATGGCGATACGGTGACCATTCTCATGGCCCGATGCCATCAGCCATTTTGCCACCTCCGCAAAAGATTGGGAAACATGGTGTTAATTAAAATACTTAATTATCTATAAATCTCCCCCGAGTCTGCAAAGGGTCGCATGCTCGAGAAAGATAATGTTATGTTAAGTAATAATAGGTGATGAATCATCATAATGATTAGCGATAATTATTGATAAAACTAACCTTATGTTTTAAAGGTCCATAAATTAGATAAAAGACTATATGTCGTAAATTATGCTCTTCATGTTGCATTCGTAAGGTCGTGCAAAAAGAGCCATAACAAAGTAATAAGACTTTATTATTGATATACAATAATGATGTTTGAGGATTGAAAATAGATGTCATCGACTACCGATGAGCACTATAAGGCATATATCTCTTACGTTTTTAGACGTCAAGTCAACTTAATCAACTTTTGACTTTGACGTGTTTTGCTAGATAATTATGTGAGTGATGAAGTAATGTTTATAACTTACCTTGACCAAGAGTGCAAAGGTTTGACCCAAACTTGTTAGGTTACTTGCTTCACACCTCAACCCTATTTCAAATGCTCCGAGGGTACCTATTTATCCTATCTCCACACTCGAGAAAAATAAAGGTGATTAGTCCAACAATAAATAAAATATGCACATTACATCTTATCATTTTTCGTTAACCAACAATTCATAATTTAACATTCATACTTCTATTCAAACATTAAATGCGGCATTGTATCATCTCATCAACACAAGTCTTTCTTGATTTTATCTAAGTCTAACATACTTCTATACATAGTCACCATATATATATATCACAACTTTCCATAACTGAGTTTCTCTTCATAACTTTACTACAATAGAACTAAGGAGGTTTTATAAGATATGGGGAGGGATGTAACATATCCTCGCCCTCGAGAATCATCATCCCTGATGATGTTTATTTAAAGAGTCTTAATGCATAAACAAAGTCTTCATATAATGATAGAGCCTTAAACTTAAATTATGTCTTAGTTTTCATTCTCTCAAATTCCTATAAAAGAAAAGGGAATATTTTCTCAACATCAAAATAGTCCTCCCACGTGGCATTGTCCTCAGAGTACTGATCGCACTGAACTTTACACTAAGGTACATCCCTGTTGTGTAAGTGGAGCTTACGCGTTTCGAGTATTCTGAGTGGTTCGATCACCACCACCCCTAGATCCTAGACTTGCAATGCATTCCAATCGATTACATGTTTTTCACCAGATATATATTTCTTAAGATATGAGACATGAGAAACATTTTGTATCTTAGCAAGAGCTGGAGGTAGAACTATCTGGTAAGCGACTGGGTTGACTTCTTCTAGTACTTTGAAAGGTCCCACATAAAGTGGTGCTAGCTTAGATGAATTTCCAAATTTAATTGCACTTTTCTGGGGTTTTACTCTCAATAGAACTTTTTCTCCCACTGGGAATTGCCTTAGATTTCTTTTGGCATCAGCGTAGATCTTCTGCCTATCATTAGCTTCTGCAAGTCTCTTCTTGATCAGTCTGACTTGTTCTTCCATTTCTGAGAGCATTTCCAGACCTAGGCTAATCCTATCTTCCAGCTTATCCCAGCTGATAGGAGTTTGGCACTTTCTTCCATATAATGCCTTAAATGGAGCCATTTTGATTGCTAAATGATAAGAGTTGTTGCAGACGAATTCTACAAGTGGGAGGTAATCCTCCCACTTATACTACTGATCCATGCAGTATACTCTCAAAAGGTCTTCCAAAACTTAGTTCACCCTCACTATCTAGCCATCTGTCTCAGGATGATATGCAAAACTGATATTTAATTGAGTTCCAAGGGAAGTAAATAAGGTTTTCCAGAATCTAGAGGTCATTCTTGTGTCTCTATGAGAGATTATCTTTTTAGGAACACCATGCAGTATGAAAACCTCTTGAAAAAATTTACATGTGATAATAGTTGCTCCATCTGTCAAGTTTCTAGGGATAAAATGCACCATTTTGGTAAGTTTATCTACCACCATCAGAATTGTATTGTGTTTATTTTTTGACATTGGAAGTCCTTGTATGAAATCCATACTAATTACTTGTCATTTCCATTCTAGAATTTGATGTGGGTATAATAATCCAGCCGGATGTTGGTGTTCAGCTTTCACTCTTTGACATTCTAAGCATTTGGCCACATGCCTAGCAGCATCCTTTTTCATTCCTTTCCAAAAATACAAAGATTTTATGTCTTCCATGAGCTTTGTTACCCCTGGATGTCTTGAGTATAGAGCATCATGAACTTCTCTTAACACTGTTCTCCTTAACTCCCCTGAATCAGGGATGTACATTCTTCCTAAATATCAAAGTAATCCATCATTTTCAAATTTAAATCTATCGTACTTAGGGTCTTGGGGGTTGCTCAAAAGAGCCTGCTTGATTTGATTATAGTACTTGTATTTTTCAGATTGATGTAATACCTAACTATGAAAATTAGAATGTTCTGACAGCATGGCAAATATATGTCTACTTCCACTAAGGGCATCGGCTACCAGATTCTCTTTTCCTTTAATAGAATTGATTTTAAAATCATAATCAGATATTAATTCAAGCCACCTTCTTTATTGAGAGTTCAAATTGGGTTGAGTGAATAAACATCGTAACCCCTGATGGTCAGATCAGAGTTCAAAAGATCTACCTAACAAGTAATGTCACCACATTTGAAGTTTATGCACAATTGCTGCTAACTCAAGATCATCAGGAGCATAATTTCACTCATAGTCCTTTAACTTTCTAGACTCGTAGGCAATTACCCACCCATCTTGCATAAGTACGCCTCCAATTCCTTCTCCAGAAGCGTCTATGGTAACTACAAACTGCCCTTCAAGGTCGGGCACTTTTAATATTGGTGTCGTAATCAACTTCTCTTTCAACAAATCAAAAGCTTCCTGGCATTTGTTAGACCATGCAAATTTTCTTCCCTTCCTCTGAAGAGAGGTAATATGACATGCAATCCTAGAGAAGTTAGCCATGAACTTCCTATAATATCCTGCCAAACCCATGAAACTGTGAACCTCTTGCACATTAGTGGGTTCTGGCCACTCGACTATTGCTTTTATCTTAGCTGTATCTACCACAATCCCATCAGCAAATATAATGTGTCCAAGATATTAAATTTTTTTTGAAAGAATGAGCACTTGGATAGCTTTCCATATAATTTATTTTCTCTCAATTATTGCAAAACAAACTGTAAATACTAGAGATGCTCTTCTTCATTTTTTGAATAGATCAAAATGTCATCGAGGAAAACAAGAACAAATTTGTCTAAGCAATCTCAGAATACACTATTCATCAGATTCATAAAAGTTGTCAGTGCATTTGTTAAGCCAAAAGGTAACACCATAAATTCATAGTGTCCATACCTAGTCCTGAATGTAGTTTTATGTATGTCCTCTTCTCTCAATCTCATTGGTGATGACCAGACTGCAAATCAATTTTTGAGAACACTATTGCTCCTGGCATTTGATCATATAGATAATCTATGCGGGGCAAAGGGTATTTGTTTTTAATTATGGCTTTATTAAGCATTCGATAGTCTATGCATAACCTAAGAGTGCCATCTTTGTTTTTGGCAAAAATTACTGGGGCTTCCCATGGAGAAACACTAGGTCGTATAAGACCTTTGTCTAAGAGCTCTTGAAGCTGTGCTTTCAACTCCATCAATTTAGTGGTGGTCATTCGGTAAGGGGCCTTAGAGATGGGTTCCAATCTGGGTATGATATCTATAGAAAAAACAAACGCCCTTTTTTGGAGGCAATCTTGGTAGTTCATTAGGAAAAACATCTGTAAAGTTCTGAAAGTAAGGATACTGGTCCAATTCTGAGCCCTTTCTTTCTAAGACTTCACTAGACTCTCCTTTGTGTGTTTTGAGGGTCTCATAAAATGTTAGGTCATTAGAGTAATTAAATTTTTGGTTCTCCTTTACTTCCTCTATCTTTTCCATTTTAACTGCAAACAGTAGACACCATCTCCTTTTAGCTCTCTTGAGTTGCATTGCCAATATTTGCCTTACCACATTGGTTCTTGCTTTACCCTGAATAGATTAACTTCTGTAGAAAAGCTTGGTAAGTCTACCCTAGCCTCAATTAGGCATTTCTCTACCTGAGCTCTAGATTGATTGGCATATTCAATTGACCAAGAATTTTACATGTAACTAGCCTTTCTAGAGATTTTATTTAAGACCTTTGGTGTTATAAAACATTTTTTTGCCCCTATGTCTATTAATACTATTATAGGTGTACCAAAAAACATACCTGTAGTTTCAATGGGGTTTATTTGATACTTAGCTTGCTTGTTGTCGAGTGCTGCATGAATACATTGTTGAAAAGCTACTTCTTGAGACGGCAAAGGGTTCCTACGAGGCATAGGCCTTGATGTTTTTGTTGGGCATTTATTGCCATAATGGTTTCCTCCACAAGTAAAGCAAACTCTTAGTGGCCCATGTTTTTCTATAGGTTTCCCAGAAGTTTCATGACCCTTCTTGCCATTATTATTTTGGTGACCTCTATTTCTCTTGCCTCTGTGATCCTCGTTTTTATTCTAGTGACGATTCCTATTGCCTCTTTGTTGAAATTTAGATTTTTCTCCTTTCTTTTTGAAGGGTTGGGAAGGCTGCTTCCAATTATACTTCTTCTGTTTCTTTTCTCTATAAGTCACCAAGGATTTGAGCCTTTGCTCCTGTTTGACTGCTTTCTCATAAACTTGGTCCATGGTGGTTGGACCATGAATATCCACTTCTCCACCGATCTAAGGGTTAAGTCCCATGATGAACTTTTTGATTCTAAACCTCTCTATTTGACACTAGGGTACATATTTGAGAAGTCGTGTAAATCTTTCCCAATATTGATTAACATTCAAATCCCCTTGTTGTAGATTTTAGAATTCAGACATTTTCTGATCATAATACAACTGAGGTAGCCATCTTTGGCTGAATATAGAAACAAACTCTCCCCAAGTTAGGCCTTTGGCTATTATTCCCAATTCCATCTTTTTGTTTGTCCACCATATGGATGCTTTACCGGCCAACTGAAAGGTCCTCCATACTGCCTTGGTGGTTTCAGAGTAATTACAGATTTTAAAATATTTCTCCATCTTCATTAACCATGTTTCGATGGCATATCCTGAGTCAGATCCTTTGAACTTGGGTGGAGTTACCTTTTTCATATCACGGGACAACTCTTGTGTCAACTATTCCCTGTCTATGTCTTGGAATTTGGTGCTCGAAAGGTTATCTCCTCATTCAGTTCATGTTGTATCCATATGGCGACTACCATTGTCACATTCAAAAGTGGATTCCTTATTTTCCCTTTCTTTTTCCAAATGTTCAGCCCTAGCCCTAGTCTCTTGTAAAAGAGTCAGGATTTGATCTATTTTAGTTTTTGTATTTTCTCGATTCTGCCCTACTTTATAACTGTGCTCCTGACGACTTCTAGTCCGCACCATGTTTATATAATCTTTCTTCCCGAAGTTTCAAATTTAGGGTTTTTAATTAGTTTCTAATATATAGTCCATCTTGTACATAAATAAAGCTTTGTCATTTCAAACATACACACTTTGAAAAGAATTAATTAAAAAAATGAAGTTATCTATACTTTTATCTCCATGAACTTGTCTTCTTTATTACATCATTAAAATTCAAAACATGGTTTTCTTCTCGGTTTGGGGCACAGGTGAATCTCCTTCCGTTTCATCAGAGCTAATAACAATAAATTTAGTAGGATTGTTGCTGCCCTCACTCGAGTCAGGTGGAGGAGAGGTTGGTTTGTTCTCCTTGGGTTTTAAGATAGCAGGCTAATGGGCTAGATCTTCCATAATGCCTGCATATGCAAAGGTTGCTTGCTTCAACTTGGCTTTTTCAACCTTGATTCACATCCGTGCATGTACAAAGGTTTCTTCATCTTTAAGCCATGTTTCTCCATTAATGTTTGTTCCTTTAATAGTTTTAGTCAAAGCTTCACGCTCTTTCTTAATTTGAAAGTATTGTTCAGTGCTAGCGACTGACTTCTAGGTGGTCTGCTTGGTACGCACCATTTCTGGCACAACATGATTCCAAATGATTAGTATTACAATTTGTGGTTCACGGCAATATTGATGCAATGAGCTCATAGGCCCGAGTGTTCAACCTGAATGCTTTGATACCACATGTAACAACCAACCAATCCAAACTATTTTTTTTTTGGGAATGAAATCATTTTGAGTAAAACATTCACAACTTAGGAAAGTTAATCATATGTAAAGCATCAATATGCAAATGTATATGAACAAGCATGAGTAAACCTTTATCATCATTTCATAATCAGATTATCACATATAGATAAATAAGAAGTGGAAGGAATTAGAAACCCTTATTTGACTTTTTCTGATCTCCATGTCTCGGTAATACCATTGTAGAGAGGGAAAGCATCATCTAGCTGTTTTACCTCCAACCATAGACTATAGCGGTCCCCCACTCACTTCCTGACTTGAAGTGGCCCTACCCTTCAATGAAAGGTGTGTCAAGAACCCTCTCGATTACCATTTGAGCTCTGGCATGTACTCCCATTCAGCTAACATTGTCATACTACCAAGTGCACTCCCTACTAAGTTGACATCTCTGGTTAACCAAATGTCTGGAGTACTTGTGAACTGGTGAGTGTACGATGTGGCGTCGTCACTCACTATGGCCATAGCTTCTAAATTAATAAATGTTACATAGTGAACATTGTCTCTGTTCACCATCCTGCTTGACTTGGAGAGACGTACAAGCTCATAGATTAACTGGATTTCTATCCTCCCACTAAGTAAGACATTCTATACAATTTTTCGTGACTTGGTAGTAGCAGTATAACATTGATAGTTAAATACTTCTCAATAGTAACCTTGAGCCATTGATTAATTTTCAACCTCAAGACCGTATATTAAAAATTGGGTCTTCTTGATTCGCCCACTTGGGTATAAAAGAATGACGTCGATCATTTGGATGTGTATCTCGATAATAACTTTCGAAAGACATCCTCTTCTTAGAAGAAAATTTCACATTCATCGCAATTCCACATGGGATTTTATCTTGTCTAGGTTATGACGTCGTAAAATAGTCTCGTATACTTTTATGTGGTACATACGTCATTGGGTTGTGAATGTTGTTTAATAAACTTTAAATATGCTCCCATTACAAAAATTTTTAAACAAAAACTCCAAGGTTTCCTAGATTTAACTATATAGGTTTAATTATGTATAGTACAATCCCCGGTTAACTATGATGGCTAAATATGAGCCCTGTATACTTTCTTATATTTTAGGATTAATATAATAACAAGACTTTCTTTAACTTAGATGAATATATAGTTACCTAGCATCAAGTGAGAATCCTCTAGATCTCCTTCTTGGCTAAAGTGCAAAATGACTTACTATACTCGATTGGTAAAAGTAAGGAATAATATAAGGAGCAAAATGGTTGGCTTTATTACAAAGAAATGATTATTACCATCTCATTCGAAAGATACTTGAGATCGTGCTTAATTGGTCTTCGATTGGGTGTTACTCATTATGGTACGGCTCTACATGAATCATGTTAAGTCATTTACATGCAATAAAAGAACATAACTCTATCGACCCATAGTACATTTAACGACGTGAAACCATGCCAATGAAAACTTTAACACTTGACTGAGTGTTAAACATGTTTTAGTCTTGATACAACACAGCAGTATAGAGAACTAATTTTGCTCCTATCAGCTTTTTAGACATTACCCATACTGCGAACTTACACAAGGTCAAATAGTTAAGGAGTACGCTGGTAGTGTTCCTTGATGAGTTGGATTCATTTAAGTGCATTAACAATCCCAAAGCAAACTTTAAGCCATGCATAAGAACATCTATCTGTTACTACGAAAAGGAAAAGTGAGAGATGTCTCTATATAAAAAAAGATAGATTTTCTTGGAATTATAGAAGAGAATCACAACGATATTCTCAGCATTTAAAAATAGGAAACATTAGTTGTAGCTTCTTAAAGGCGAATCTAGGTTTGCAGTGTTATTTGTTTATCTCTGCATGACTAGGGGAGTCAAAACTTACACCTCAAGAATATTTATCAAAACAACAAATCGAAAGGCTTCAGGCACTTCGTTACTTTATATTGAAGACGTTGGGATTCGAATTTAGCCACGGTGAAAAGATCAAGTTTTTATATTGAAGACATTGGGATTCGACTTTAGCCACATGTAGTTGTTGAAATGGGTCTTCCTTCTTATCTTCGGTAGTTTTCTTTTTACTTGGCTCTATTGGATGGTTTGCATTTTTAATCGGTTATCATAACTGATTTCATTTATAGATGTCCACAAAGGTTAAGGGCAATACGGTGAACATTCTCATGGATCGATGCCATCGGCCATTTTGCCACCTCCGCGGAAGATTGGGAAACATGGTGTTAATTAAATATACTTAATTATCTTTAAATCACCCCTGAGTCTGTGAAGGATTGCATGCTCAAGAAAGATAATGTTATGTTAAGTAATAATAGGTGATGAATCATCATAATGATTGGGGATAATTATTGATAAAACTAACCTTATGTTTTAAAGGTCCATAAATTAGACAAAAGATTATACGTCGTATATTATGCTCTTCATGTCGCATTCGTGAGGTCGTGCTAAAAGAGCCATAATGAAGTAATAAGACTTTATTATTGATATACAATAACAATGTTTAAGGATTGAAAATAGATGTCATCGACTACCGATGAGCACTATAAGGCATAGATCTCTTACATTTTTAGACGTCAAGTCAACTTTAATCAACTTTCAACTTTGACGTGTTTCGCTAGATAATTATGTGAGTGATGAAGTGATGTTTATAATTTACCTTGACCAATAGTGCAAAGGTTAGACCCAAACTTGTTAGGTAACTCTCATCACAAGTTTCAACCTGAGTTCAAATGGTAACCATGGGGTTTGTCGATAGTCCTTTCTAGTAGATGATGCTTTCCCCCCTTATGCTTTGAGGGTACATGTTTATCCTGTCTCCACACTCGAGAAAAATAAAGGTGATTAGTCCAATAATAAATAAAATGTGCACATTACATCTTATCATTTTTCGTTAACCAACAATTCATAATTTAACATTCATACTTCTATTCAAAGTTTAAATACGACATTGTATCATCTCATCAAAACAAGACTTTCTTGATTTTATCTAAGTCTAACATACTTCTATACATAGTCACTAGATATATATATATATATCACAACTTTCCATAACTAAGTTACTCTTCACAACTTTACTACAATAGAACCAAGGAGGTTTTATAAGATATGGGGAGGGATCTAACACATTCATCTGGTGCAGGAGATCCCAACATTTAGAAACTTGCAGGACAATGTTGATGGCACCTTAGTCCAACTGATCCTCAATTTCTTGGTACACTATCTCTGATCTGTTTACTTTGCATTTCTATAGGTGTTTTGTCAGTATCTGTGTCAGAAATTGAATTATTTCAATTTACTATGGAAATTTAGGTTATAGGGCTAGAGAGAGAAAACTAGCTTGTAAAACCTGATTTCACTCTGTCATAATAAATAGGAAAAGGGAACATTGGTGAACAATAGTTTATCCCTAAACTTTCCCTTTGCTTCCCTAATGTCTTAGTCAGTGAAAGTGTGGGACTTGTATCTTCCATCTTGCCTCCTTCCATTTTCACCATTAAATAGATAAATTTTGAAAAATAAAAATTTGAGCATGCTCCCCCCTAATTTTTTTAAACTAATCAAAAATCATTTTTTCAATATGTTTGGAATAGAGTCTAGAATCTTAATATGTTATTTGTTTCAAATTTCAATGAACGCATAAAAATGACACCAAAAATACTAGACATAAGATTTCTGCAAAAAAACACATTATCAGAAGAAATTGAAGATGGAAACCTTAATGTTATCAGATTTTAGAAAAAAATACATAGTTAGAAAGCTAATAAAAATTTGAAGTCATCCTGATATTTTTTGTATTAACATTAAAAAATGTGTAAACCTGGTAGAGAGCACACTCAAGATTTAGTTGATTTTCTAAGTTTTGTTGAAAACATGTCTTTGGTGTTCGAAAGGTAGGTCCAACCTTTAGGTTGGATGCCCAAGGCAAATCCAAACCGTAGGGTTCAAATTTTCCAAACCACCAAAAAACATGCTCAAGTTATAATGCAAGTGTGTTCAAACGTGCTTACATTTCAAACTAGTTAAAATGTTGACCAATGGCCTGCAAAAAGGCATATCACATGATTTTGGACCCACATATTGTGTTTATTCCTGTATTCTACACTTATTCTGACATACAAAGACATTTTTATGCTTTTGAGGATCTACAATGATTGGTTGACAAAATTAGTTCACTTTTTGTTCTTGTATCGATGTAGAAGATTCTAATTACATTTTTTAAAATCAAATTTGATATTGCAAATCATTTTTTCATGTTTTGAGGAATTGGAATATTTGATTGACAAAATTAACTAGTTTTTTGTTTTACATTGATAAAAACCATTCCAAATTGCATGTGTAAATGTATTTGAATTTGATAAATTGTCAGTTATTTTTTGTACTTTTTGACAATTTATTTTAGATTGATATAGAATTCAATATCATACCAAGGAAACTACTAAACAATTAAACATTGGAGGAGCCTGAAGTCAAGAATGCAAAGAAAAAAGAACGAATGAGACAACTTCGTGAAAATGAGAAATTGAACTCCATAAATGAAGACCATATTTGCCAATTGAATTGGATCATGAAGCATCTAAGAGAGAGAAGGATTTGGAGAAACAAAGGGAATGAATGTAAAAACTTTGTACAAGTAAGAAATTGAATGTGTGAGTTGAAGGTATGTCATCTTTTCCATCTCAATTTGATATTGTAGAAAATGCTCAATCACCAATGATGATGCATTTTCAAATGTGAATATAGATGTCACAACAATTGATCAAGTTTTAAATGTACAAAATTTATCTAATGATTCAACTTTTCCAATGAGAACACTTCCTAGAATTTTGCATAAAAGCCTATATTTTTATTGAAATTGAGGAGAATATTCTAAAACCAATGCCTGATAAGATTCCTAAATGTATTTGTAGAAGAAATGTGAATAAGATATGGAACATATTTTTTGAAAACATAAGTGAAATCGAAAGATGTCAATTATTTTTTGAAACGATGAAAAATCTTAAGTTTAGGCCAATTATGAAGATTCTTGAAATCTAAGAACATCAAATAGCAATAGTGAAAAATCTATTGTAAAAAATCTAATCAATACATATCAAAGCATTGGTTCCACCTCGTGCACCAAAGATAGTAATGCTACATGACATGTTATCACATTGACTATAGTGAGCAATCAAACAAAGAAATGCCGTTCGATAAGAAAAACAAGTTAAGAAATAAAGATAAGTAGAAAAACATTGATGAAATCCATTGGGAGGCACGAACAGTTGAGGATCTAATTAGCAATGAACTATGATGATTTTTTGGTAGACTCCCATGGAATCATAGAGTCACAGTTGAAGCCTTAAAATCCCTAATTGAGGAATTTGGAGAAATAACACGAGTATCTCCTAATCAAAGGGATGTTGTAAAAAGGAGAATTGGTTGTTAAAACCATGAGCCACATCCAAAGCATTTTTTAGACATGAATCAAACTACAAAGCTCTGAATCTACAACTGGTGTTTGATAGAATGGAGGAACACGTTTTAAGATAAAGATAGATCATGATAGTCTCAAATACTTATTGTAATATAGGTTGTTGTATGAAGAACAACACAAATGGGTCACAAAAATGTTGGGATATGACTTTAAGATCATATATAAGAAAGCAAAGGAGAATGTTGTGGCCAATGCTCCATCTAGGAGGGATCAACCGACATAGTCACTTTTGTACACCATTTCCATAAAGCAAGTGGATTGCGTAAATGAGGCATGAGAAGAGTGGGAGGACATGAATACTAGACTCTCATTGAGAAACTCCAACAAGATTGAAGTGTACCAGACAAATTTGCATGGGAAGGAAATGCTTTATGGTACAAGGACAAGTTGTACCTATGCAAGAAATTAAACCTTAAGTTTAAGGTGTTGGTAGAACTGCATGCTTCTCTAGTAGGTGGGAACTTTGAATTCTTGAAGACTTATCAAATAATCAAGAAATATTTCATGTGGGAGGAACACAAAGGGGATGTTATCATAGTTATATTATTCTATTATGCAATTTATTTCATTACATGAAACCTTAATCATTAAAACTATCATAATTATGATGGGGATTCTTGTGTTACTTGTCAAGAAATGAAAGGTTGTTGGAGTTATGTGTTAGAACAAACTAACTTGGACTAGCCAAATGCACATTAGCATTTAGGGATACGATTTAATTACCCCAAACACAAAGTGTGGGACGTCAACATGTTCATAGTGGACCACACTGCCTAACCCTGAAATACTCCACCATACAAGAAATAAATATAGGAGTGTTTTAGTAAGTACATGAAAAAAATAAATTTAATATTACAGAGTAGCCATTCCATCCAAACAATAATAATTACTTAAATAGTACTAAATACTTGTCATTTTTAAATAATTTATAAAAAGATATAATTAATATTTTTGATTTATATAAAAATTCAAAGTTTTTAGTCAATAATATTTGAATTAAATGATATTTAAATCTATTTTTTAAATATACATAATTTATTTTATTAGCAATAAAAAATAAAATAGAAAAAAAAATTATAATTAAACAATATCAAATATAATAACCAATTAAAATTATCATTACTATAATCACCTTACTAACTATGTCCAAGAAAACATGTTTTTACAACTCCTACTCACGTAAATAACATTTAAAAATCTAAAAATACCCTTTTGTAGATCTATAAATGTAGTTTTAAAAAATATAATTTTTTTAAATATTTATTTTATTGTTTATATTTTTATTTTTATTAAATTAAGTAATCAACACCAAAATATAAGGTTGATTGCTTTCATGAGGTTGTGAAGAGGAATTTATTATGCTATTTATGCAGGGATTGCATACATAGTTGTTTAGTTGTAAGTGAATGAAATGATGAAGGCATTTGTGCAACATAGAGGAGATACATATTTGATTCAAAAAGATGGATTTGAGGTATGTATACCTTGTAAAACAATATATAGGGTAAATGAGAAATAGCTTTCCTTGTGGGCATCCACCAAGAGGATCACATACATTAAATTAGTGTCTTCCTTAGCAATGATAAGAAAAATATTTACCTTTTTTACTATTTTAAATAACTTTTTTAGAAGGTCAATAGATACTTTATATAAAGGATTGCAACATGATATCATTAAAAAGAAAAAATTTAGTTTTGATGAGTAGATATGAGATGGGTGAGTAATTAGATTTCTAGTTTCTTGTGGGTTACCCTATGCACAAGGATTAATTTATTTTCTTGATCCAAACATGTGAAGGAAGTCAAGATTGATCACATATTCACATCTAATAGTTACCCTTAAAGTTTTTAGTTATACTTATCAATTTTAAATTATATAGTGCATAAAATTATTTTTAATGTATTTTATTTTCATAATCTCTTATCAAAATTCATTAAATATTTTTCATTTAGAGTTGAGTGTGATAGTAGTGGAATTGACTTGTTCAATAGAACATATAACCTGGGTATAAATAAATAAGGGTATAATGAAAAATAGATACCTAAGTTATATAGTAAAAATAGGGGATTTTTGAATAGGAACTATGTAGTAGGAGTGAGTATAAAAAATCAAGATGTAGGGGTACAAATGAAAATTAGGGATATTATTTAAGGTTCCATAATTGAATGTGATATAGAATAAGTTTACTATGCGAATCCCTCAAGATAAAATTAAACCTAGAATCTATAGTATGTGCTAGAGCACCAACTAAGATTCAAGGTTTCTATTAGCAATGGTCCTATGTCATGGCCCAAAGTAGAAGTTAAAAGTATTTGAATTTGAAAATATTAACTTTTCCTTAACAATGTCCATAATGGTGTTTCCACTTAAGTAAAACATGGAATCCCAAGGATAGGTCAAGTTTAGAAATTAAGGGAAGGCCTTGTTGGCCTTAGAAGTTGAACACTGTTGAATCAATGCCACACAAAACAATCTATCAATGTAGGAGATTGAACAAGAAGAACCTTTTGTGAATAAGTGCACCATAGAAGCCATAGCAAAAACCCTTTACAATACTGCACAAACATCTTTAAATTCTCAACTTCTCAACTGGAAGTGCAGAATCTCATTCTAGATACTCTACGAGGAACCTACAAAATAGACAAACAAATAGAAGAAAGAAAAAGAAAATTAGTTGATTCAAAACGGCTCTTGAGGTCTACAAAATAGACAAACAAATAGAAGAAAGCAAAAGAAAATTAGTGGCAGTCATTAATTTTCCACAGTCCATGATGTAAGATTGATGGTGCTTCTGGATCATGGAGTGTGATCCGAAACGTTGAGGAAAAACAATCAACACGGTCAAATCCATAAGCACCATCAATCTTAAAAGAAAATTAGTTGATTCAAAATAGCTCTTGAGGTAGGAATGTTCTGGGATCATCAAATAACTTACAAGAAACTAGCATCTATAAAAAATACATGAAACTACAACATTATTAATTTTACATCTTGATGACAATTCCTTTGTAGCTATTTTTAGAAGGAAATGAAAAGTCAAAAAATAGAAATTAATGTAATTTTTTCTTGGATTTTGAGAAACTATATAATAAATAATCCCAAGCATTTAAAAGAATATGTTGCATCATAATACTACTTAAAACACAAATTTTAGTATCTAAACATATTCAAGAGTTTTTATAATTTAGATTTTAAATTTTCATGGTCCTTCAAAACTTTATTTTGGAAAAAGTTAATAACTAATAAACAAAGATAAATAATTGAGAGAAAAAAGTTGAACTTGGTGATGTATCTTTAATAGTTTGAGATTGTAAACAAAATAAAAAGACTATCACCACCAAGAGAATAAGGTGAATCGTGACCCGCTCAAAAAGATGTGCCACGAATTAAGTAGATCAGATAAAGCTCTCAGCAGAGTCCAATTATTAGTTTTAATTAACCACCACTGTAACATTAATTAAGCCTCGGAGATAAATACTACACAACTCAAAAGTTTATTTATGAAATTCTTGAACTCTAATAAGAACTTAGTAACAATATAAATTATTTGAACCGTGACACTATTTTCTGAATCAATTCTCTCTTCTATATCTAACCATAAAACCCTTAAAAGATGAGAGTTGGGTCATATAATAATCCATCCTTGTAAAAAGACGAATGTTTTATCCTATTTGATAAAACTCATTATGAATTTTGTACTGTTATATGGTCTCGGATCCTATTCTCTTTCCTTAGTGTACCCTCAAATAGTTCCCATACCATGACACGAGGAAAACATTATCATGGAATAAAACTCCTTGATTGGGCGACTTGACTTTGTTTCAGAGCTCACATGGCAAGTGATCTGTTAATCATCAAAATGAAGGGACAAACTCTTACCTAGTAAACGCTGAAGCCGAAATGATTAACATCGCCCATGTAAGAAATCCGAAAAATAGAGACGCGTTACAGCTGTATCTTAACTGGAAAGTGTAAACGTTGAGGCCACTTCATTTTCTGTACGAGTTTTCATTTTCAAACTCTGCTTTTCCGTGGGTGACAACTTACAAGTGAGAAGCCCACAGAATTTTCTTTAGGCGGTTTCTCTCCTTTCATTGATTTTAACGATGGAAAACACTACTATTGTTTAGTAGTAATACCTACAACTGTATAAATTTTTTGGGCGCCTCGTAAAAAGGATGTCAGGATAAAGACATTTAAAGATAACCAAGAAAATCTTGTGGTATATCTTCATCATGACTTTACTGCGCACTTCAACTTTACTGCCGACTTGGCCAGATTTGGCTTGTTTGTTTATTTATTTTCCTGTAATTAGCCGATAGGCTTTTATATGTGAGCATTATAGTGCTCGAAAATTGTCTCACGCCGTAAAAAAAATTAAGGCCGGTAAGTTTTCTAAACTCTGTCGGTTGTTCTAACGCCGGGAAAAAATCGTGTCAGAAACCGTCTCATGTCGTTTAAATGTCCCCCGCGGGATACTCTAGGATTTCTATTGTTTTTTCGCAAAGGAAAAGGAAAGGGAAAACGGTTGAAAGCATATCAAATTGCAAGATATGAGGTGAGCTGAAGGGGAGCGCGACCAGAAAACAAAATAATCTTGGATCAGTTCTTTGTTTTTCTAGCACAAAAACTAAAATCTGTTTGCTTGCTCCAATTTCATTAAGCACATAAAAACTGAAACCCTGCCTTTTTAAATGTTCTTCTATATCATAGAGTTGGGCCCTGAAAACAAGGAAGTCTCTTCTTCTTTTTCTTCTTTTTCTTCTTCTTTTTCTTTTTTTTTAAATTTAAATTTTAAATTTTCGGAAATTATAGAACTTTTTCAAGTTGACATTTCATTAACTTAAAGGACTTGGTATACCTCTGGCCTTAAATTTTAGATTTGTGGAAACGAAAATTTGCATAAAAAAGAGAACAGAAATAGACAATAGATTGGGCATTTACAAATTACATAATATCATTCAACAATGCGTTCATCTACTAACACTACACATTGGGCGTCTTATAATAACCTAAAAATTGTTGCAATGAATTCAATTGTTAGATGGAGGAGGGAAATCAATCTGCAAAATCAATTTGTCTCAGCTGAAGGTCACGAAGGAGAAAAGGTAATCAATTGGAATTTGGGGAGGAGGTGGGTTACGAACCTTTCTTCACTTACAATTCTGATCAATATGGTAATATTGGTTTTATTACAAACATTGGATGATATATATCTATAGACACTTAAAGGAATTTCTACATAAATTTCCTAAGACCAAATGCCATACATATTTAAAGTCAAAATTACAAGTATTGTAATTTCCTTCACAACCATCAGTAGCGACAAGAACAACATGGTTCCATTAATTCACATCACAAGATAACAATCCAATTTCAAATTGTAGCTAATTCTGCCTTTTAAAATGCTTACAAATAGTGTGTTCACACCTAGTCATGTAACAAGTGTTTAATGATAATGAATTAGTTATTATAAAAGACCTGCAAATAGTGTATGCTCACACAAGTGTTTAACTGATAATACAAGTTTATATTGCAAATTCTTGAGTTTAAAAATCTTGTAGTGGAATTTAATTGCTTAAATGAAAGAGCATGATAGTAAAATTGAACATTTTACTTCTTCTTCTAAGTGTCAGTGTCAAAAAGAGAATAATGGTTTTTAGGTAGTTTCCACTAACTACCATAACAATTTATTACAACTAAGAATATTGGCCTTTCTTGAAACAAAATCTTGTATGTTTCTAGTGTAGAAGGGAAGAGAGAAGTGTAGAAGGGAAGAGAGAATTGGAAATTTGCCACACAATCAAACTACGTGACCTAAAAAGTATATACATGGAGATTTTGATGCCTATAGATGAAAGAGAGTATGTCGGGCATTTATAATAGTTTAGATGCACATTTGGGACACCTCATATGCTAATGAACTTTAAGTGTTTAAGCTAATACATGTCTTTCATTCAACATATAAAGAATCCAAACATGGATACTGTTGTTGGCAATGTTATATGATTGGGTAGGAGAATGTTCATGGTCAATCTATCCGTCGTAGTTAACTCCAATTGAAATCATAAACATTTTAATTTATCTCTTAAACCTATGCTTATTATCAAGCATACCCAGATACGATTCTAAGCCACTTTTGATTTAAATTAGATGTTGACCATTAAGTTGTCCAAATTGTAGTCTCAATGGGAAGTAAAGTGAAATGGTACATTTGGACTTCTTTGGTTGCCATATCCGTAACATAAGATCATAGTTATTGTTCAAGCCCAGTTATTTGCAATGACTGGAACTCTACAACCGTATAAATTAAATATTTAGTAAATCTCTCGAGCACATGTTAACATGGATGAATAGCCTTTATAATGGAATTACCTTGTGAAAATATCTTGGGACTGCTAAGGATATGGGAAAATGGATCACCTTATTTGACACACAAGTCTTGGGAGGGTTGAATAAATAGATGCCATTAGTTATCAAAATATAAATTTGTAGTCAAAGCACATAAAGATTTATTGTTATATCATTAATTATGTAATATTAAAACATTAATTCTTAATATTTATAAATTGACTATAGACACCCAAAAATGTCCTCTTGTAGCATTTTTTGCCCTAAGCACCCATATCATCACCTAATTAGTTAAATAAATCTTATTTATTTGACTAATTTCATTTATCCCCTTTCTATCTCATAATCCCTTCTTCTAGAATTAAATAAATTTTATTTATTTATTTAATTATTCATGTTCATTTATCCCCTCTAATTAAATAATAATTTTTAATTGTTTAATCAGTCATTTATCTATTTTCCTATAATTAAATAATTTTTTGTTTATTTAATTATCTTTCCACATCATCTCTCATCATAAATCCAACATTAATTAAATAAATTAAATATTTATTTAATTAATAAAATTCTAAAAATATCTTCTTGCTTTCTTTCCAAATTTGAACTCATGTGTATCTAATTAATTTATTTAATTAGATATTTCATCTATTATCTGTCCATCTTTTTAGAAGATTTATTTCCTTTTTGAGGATTTAAAACTAAAAGCAAGTCTTTTTATCTTTTTCCTATCTTATCTTATTTTATTTCCTCTTTTATCAAAAATCAAATCAAATCTTATCTTATCAAATCTTCTTCCCTCCACATCAAAAATCAACCCTTGTCTATAAATATGGCCTCTCATAAGCCATTTAGGAGGCAATTTTTTGAGTTTAAAGTATCCTTATTCTGTTGAGTTATCTTCACAATTGTTCTTGATCATCTCCTATCAACGTTATGCTACGATTGTGGGCAATCAACATTCGATCATCCAAGCGATCAGTCATGCACACATCACTTTGAGGTATTCAGAAGGTTTGGGTAAAAGGTATTTGCATTTTAATTTATTTTATCTTCATTTATCTGAATTTCTCATTTACATTCTAGCATGCCCGGTGGGACTCCCTTCATTTGATTATTTTTGCAGATTTTTGGTATAAAAATTTGTGTTTCATCTAACCCTCGTTTGCAATTTTTGAAGGGGATCTATTGCAGGTGATCTCCTGGGCTGAATCTGACAACGCCATTGTGCTCAGGAGGCCGTTTCCATGAAAATTGACTATAAATTTGCTAGGGTTTCAGCATTGTAAATTTTTTTGCAAAAATTTGAATTTGTTTTACTTGGCAGCTGTACTGTATGGATCTGTATGACTCTGTACAACACGGGTCTATCGTGGGATCTCTATGAGGAATTTGAGGTCTTTGGGTAATAAATTTGTTTGATCTTGTACAGTTTTCTTATAAGTTTCTAGGTTGTCTGCAACAATGGTGTCTTAGTCGACCTCTTGCAATAAAAGAAAACTCAATCAAAATTTTAAAATCTCTTGTCGAAGTGTCAATACCACCAAATGTAAACATTTAAATCACTGTCGACCTTCTTTTCGTGGCTCTGTTGCCACTCGCTTATCAACCTTCCCCCACTCAATCTTTGTCGCCTCTCTGTCGATGTTGAACCTCCTGCAATCACCACCAAGCATCTTCTCACAATGGTCGACACCCATATCCTCTATGTCATCTTATAAAGACCTTTTCCAATCGCCCGTCGAAGACTTTAAGGCCTATCGACTATCATACAATTGTTGGTCACCGCCCCTCATCTATTGTTGTTGCTTTCAACCTCTCGTATTAATTGAGGTCTTAATTTCAGTCCTCGGTCACAAGAATAACCCTAGAGTCACAGCCAAAATCAAGAAGTCAATATTTGAAACTCTATAGTCAGCGTTAAAAACCCTTAAGATAGTGTTTAAACTTTTAAGTATACGTTAAGTAAGTCTAAAGTCAGTGTTCTAAATCGACTTAACTTAAACCCTTTGGTCAGTCTTCAAAATGTGACAGTCGGCTTTTCGACTCGGTATTTCAAGCTATGCCTTTTGATTTTTGATGTCAAGCATTTAGTGTTTTAACACATTACATTATGATTTAAGCTTGGGTTTTTGAGATTCAAGTCTTAACTTTTTTATCCAAGCGGGGGTCTACTCAACATAAAATGGCCTCACACAAATAGCAACACGTGATTAAAGAATCTTACCAAAAGCCATCAAAAAACCAAAAATCAAAAAGTCAAACAACAAGCCAAATAAGTCAACCTGTTTTCTTCTAACCTGCTAAAGGAGGCTGTCTTTTTCTTTTTGCTATAACTTCTGTATACGACGTCCAAATCGTGCAAGTAAACACCTGTTGGAAAGGTGATTCCACGAACTTCACAATGGAGTAGGTTTGATCAGGTAATCTTATCATTTTATCATCTCTTTTTATAGTCAAAGTCCAGCTACTTTCTGAGTTTTAATCTATCATTTTTATTGGAAATTAATGATTTATCGGTGCAGCTTGTCAAACACGTGTGTCAAAGACCAGAGGTGAAAACATCCTAATATTGCTTCCACGTTCAAGTGGTCCAAGTATAAACAATCTTTTACTAAAGTAGGCACACTTAAGTTTGGTGTACTTAAAATGAACCACAACTTTCACATTTTGATTTGGTGCTCTAAAATGAACAATTTGTCTTCATTGTGTTTACTTTTTTTTCTTTGGGATTGCTTGTGTTGATTGTTTGTCACCCGATTTGGAAATACAAGTATCCTCTCCCCCTGCCTAACCAACGGATCTGGGGTGTAAGAGAATGTGTTGCCAACTCTAGAGGGCTTACCTCCCATGGTGAGAGGGTACGACCCAAGAGGGAACAAGTTAAAGCTAAACCCTTCCGACCCGCTATATAAAAAATGCATTGCGATGAAAGTTGTAAATGACGGGTGTTGTCTAGCTATGCCGACGAATGTTTCCCCCAAAACCCCATAGAGTGTAACCTCTGTGGGCTGGGAAGCCTCCATAACAAAGCGAATCACCGCATGCATAGCCGCCCAAACAGATGCCCTAACTAAAAATTGTGTTGTAGTAGCCAAAAACCCCTATCTATTGGTACAAGAGGATAGTTGATTAGACCTCTGATAGTCGTCCCACATTTTCACAACTTATGGAAGAGATAGCAAAGTACCTCAAGATCTGTGCATCTTGAGGACTTGGAACTTGGTGTGCCTAAGAAGTGAGTGCACTGTAAGGGGGAGCCCGTGCCCCAAGTTCCTGGAGCTATACACCATAAGTAGGCACGGGTGGGGAAACCCAAGTGGGAACCTAACAGGTATTGCCTCTACCTAGCCTAGGTTGTTACAAAGTTTGAGAATGTGCTATGCATGATTGTTTTCTATCTTGTCTTCTTGCCATAAAATTGCCAAAAAGCTGTCAAAAACAAACTCCCTGTCATGAGACAATTTCATACTAATAACTTCTCAACCAACTTCATCCTTCCATATCCAAAAATACCTTGAATCTGTAGTCCATCCAAATCATATCCCAACCTTTCACCTCATTTGTCCACTTTCACTCTAGAGTACATCCATCCACTTTTACCTTGGCCTTGGAGACACCATTTTGATTTGTTGGACCCCCCTAGCCATTTCACTCCAAAATCATTTTTTACCAACATCCATCCGAACCTCGAATTCCCTACAAGACATTTAGCATTTGACCTAAGGAACCACCTCACCAACCTATCCAAAATCTGTTGGGAATTAAGGTGTCTCAATCTTTGCAAATTCCTAATGTTGTATTTATTTATCCCATGTTCAGTTGGCATAGTCAGCACCTTGTGTATATGCAGCAGGATAAATTTTGGTGACTTTGGCAGCCGCGGTTTCCCCCTTGAATAATTAATGGGGGTTTGGGGGCAGTGCCCCCAAGACGGGGTCAAGGGGTGTAGCCCCTTGCGGGGTCCAGGGACAGCACCCCTGGCGCACTCCCTGTCGTGGTACAAGGCAGGGTCAAGGGGCAACGCCCTCATGGGGGCTCGGGGGCAATGCCCCCGAAACCTCATACGACTTTTAATCAATGACAAGTGTCAGTGAGTATCTTTGCACGAGACAAAGGCATCTTTGGGCGGTCAAGGGAGGTTATGACATGTTGTAAGAGGAATATGATATTTTTAGTCAGTGTATGATAGATTCTCTTATAGCTGTAAGTGCTGTCATTTATGATAGATTCTATGACAGTTGTAAGGTGCGTAAGAGCATCTGTCCTAACCTATCTTGGGACCAGGTGCCCACTTTGGGATGGGATGTTGGACAAGTGTCCTTAGGCATGGGTTTTGGGGCATGAGTCCAAGATGGATGCCCATCTCTAGAAGGTTCCATATTTGCCTTGTAAACTCTATATAAACAGGTGCTTGGATGGGAGATAGATAAATTTGGTACAAGTATTGTTATGCTGCCAGAATATCTCCAGATTCGACATTCAAAGACTCCTGAAAGAGCATTGGCTCTGAAACTGTATTGTAATCTGTTATTGTTTACTGTATTGTAATCTGTTATTGTTTACTATAATACACTTAAGCTGTGTTTTGGAGTGTGGGTTTTTTCACCCGTAAGGGTTTTCCCCACGTATATCTTGTCTCTCTCTCTTCTGTCTACTTTCTGTGTGTATGTGTATTGCTGCAATATCTTTGTTAGATGTTCTATGTTGCTGTAGATGTAAGAATTAAAGTTGAATTTGCATACATCTCTTCTCATTAGATTAGTGTAGGAAGTGATTTTTGCACACCTAGCTTCCTTTCAAAATCAATCAACATTGATCAACCAAAACATATCCAAAAAAAAATTAATCTTGTGCAAAAGATTTAATCTAGATCTTATCCTTCATCATCCTTATTTTATTTGAGGGTCATTAGTCTGCCTTTCAAGTGAAATAATTATCCATACTTTTGGCTTAAGGTCATTAGTTTACCTTTGAGTAGAAGGAATCATCCTTGAAACAAACCCAAAAAGATCTAGATTTTGTCCAAGCTCATTCTTTTGATTTTAAACTATCATCCAAACCAACCATCACATCTTTAACCTCGTTAGCCAAATTCATCCCTAAAACACCATCCTTTTAGAATTCTTGAGGTCAAATAACCCCATCCTATTCATTTTCAAAACTATCACGACCTTTGGGTCGAACCAATTTTTAATTAATCTCTAAGGTCATTCTCAAAACATCAATCCATTTCATCCCATAACCAAGTTCATCCCAAGATTATTGCATGCCCTTGACAAGATCACAAGCCAAGAAAATTCAAGAGATGGGATCCTTTGTGCTAAATACAAACATCAGAATGCCCCAAACTAATCAAAATAATATACCCCTTGGGTTAAACATGAACATCATAATGCCCCAAACTGATCAAAACAACATGCCCTACGATAATTCACTTCAACCTTCATTGTCATGCAACACACCCACAATTGATCAAGATGTCCTAGATTTTACACAAGATACTGATAGCATGGATATACTTAATAGGGTCCTCCGATCAGATTCAAATAGGTATGTGGAGTATCTTATTCGACACGAGGCTTCCTTACCTATGGTCACTGCGTCATCCACAAATCCCACAAACATTAATGCCACCATGTCTACGTCCCAAATCACCCTTAATATTCCCACCAACACCATGCATGCGAATGCTTCTACAAGCGTACCATCAATTGATCCCAACACTATTGCCTTCATAATGCAACTATTTTCTGAACAACCCTCTAACACCACCAACACTTCAAATACCGTAAGTGTCCAAATGTCACAAGCTAATCCAAACATAAATTTGCAAACTCCACCGCATAACCAACAACAACTCCTTTCCATTCAATAATATCTGGTTTAACAACAACAAAACCAACAACCCCCACTGTTGAACCAAAACACACAAGTACTGCCATATCTTCAACAACTGCTTCAAGTGCAAACAAATTCCACACCACAACCACCTCCAATACTGGATCCCTTGAGCCTTGTTCTGCAAAGGCTCGATGAATTGCAACTGGGACACAAAAAGAAACAATATTCCATTGAGGATATATGTCCTTATCCTTTTGATAGGACTCTATACATGCCCCCCTTCCCTAAACATTTTGAAATGCCAAGATTTGACAAATACAAAGGAAGGGGAGATCCTCGAGAACATTTACGAGAATTTTACATTGCTTGCCTTGAAGTCTCTTACAATGACACTTATTTGATGAGACTTTTGTCTCGAAGCCTTGGTGGACAAGCCACTAAATGGTTCACACGTCTTCCCCCTGGCATCAAAACATTCCAAGAACTTGCGGAGAAATTTATAAACCATTTCTCTTACAATTTTGAGCATGAGGTTTCAATGACTAACCTTTGTAACACAAAACAAATGTAACACAAAACAAAGGAATGGGGAATCATTTGCCACCTTTTTATAGAGGTGGAGAGACTTGGTAAGCAAGCTACCATGGCATATTCCTGAAAAGCAACTCGTGACCATGTTCATCACCAACCTGAACCTAGAAATGGGATTCCATCTGCAGTGCTATGCTCTTCTACATTTAAAGATGTTATTGACAAAGGAACAACCATTGAGAGAGCTCTTATCGCCAAAGGCTCGATAAAACTATATGACAACAGCAAGAACGGTAACAATAGCAACAACACAAATGACAACAATGCTCAAACAAGTGAGAAACCCCGCTTCTGGGGTAAGAATAAAACCACTCTCAATAACAATGTCATAGATGTGAAAGATATCCAAAACATTCAAAATAATACCCCACCTACTACCTCGAGCAACAATATAAACATACCAAAAGGGCCACCTAGACAAAACGATAACCCTAGAAGGAGATTTATGCCTTTAGGAGAACCTATTGAAGATGTCTTGGATAGATTTGTGAAAGAGAACTTGATAAATCTTCCCCCTGTTCAGCCATTCGATGAGAATCAATTCAAACCTTCATGGTTCAATGAAAATGTATTCTATGAGTACCATCGTGTTAAGGGACACACAACATCGAATTGCATGAGACTAAAACATCACATACAAGATCTCATAGAATTAGGGAAAGTCACCCTCCAAGACTCTTCTAATCTATCCCCAAATGCAAACTTGAGAGCATACAAGGACCCCCTCCCTGATCATAACAAAGGAAAGGCCTCTTCATCATCCAATCAAACATATCACTTTGTCCCCCTTCCAAACACTTTCAATTATGTTGTGGGTCGGATAAATAAATCTTTTAGCCATGTTAATACTATCACTATTCGGGTTAAAGCCTTAGATTGTGTTGTCACAACCCGACGTAGTCATGTTACCATTCATGGTGCCACTCCTACTAATCAACCATCCACATCCAACTAGCCTCCATCATCTATACCTCCTAAACCATCCACACATTAATATAACCTCCTAGATCATCTAGGGAAGACACTGCCCAAATATCCATTCTTGAGCTTCTTCATACATCTCCACTCCACAAATAAATTCTTGATACAGCCTTGATAGAGGTGCAAGTCCCCACCAATCTAAATGTGGAACAATTCCAAGCTATGGTAGCCATATCGCTACACCCCATTGCCTCACTTTCTCAGAAAAAAAGACTTTCTCACAGCTAATGCCTCCCACAACGAAGCACTACACATCAAAGTTATCATCCATAAACATATTATGAAAAGGGTTTTAATAAATGGTGGCTCTGGCCTAAATCTGTGCACTCTATATCTATTAAAACACTTGGGATATTCTGATGTGGTTGTAGATGCTAACGAATCCCTCACTCTTAAAGGATATGATGACACAGAGAGCTTGTTCGAAGGAACTATCAAGCTCCCTATTCAAGTAGGACAAAAGATTCTAGAAATAAAGTGCCAGGTCCTTGACCTTGATCTTCCCTACAACATTCTTCTTGGCCAACCATGGATTCACACCATGTAAGCCATCCCTTCCACCTTCCATCAATGCCTAAAGTTTCCACATAACGATACAAAAGTTACCATATATGCTGACCCTCGTTCCTTTCAATACTGCAGTTTTTTGGAAGGACATGACCATACCTTCTGTCTATATAATCATCCCATCATGACCCCCTCTAAGCCTAAACAAAAGGCCATATCATCCTCTGCCTACATTGATCCTGCTAATTTGCCATCAACATCACAATCATCTCCTTACCCCAAAATCAAGATCAAGACAAGTGACAAGGGATGTGGTGAGTATGATTTACATGATGCTTTCTTTTGCGTCATCCACTTACCACCATTCCCCAGAACATATGGCACTCCTAGGGAGAATGAAGTTTCCACTATAGTGATCAAATGCAAACCGACACCTACCTTCGAAAAGCAACATCTCTTGGAGCAGGATGATCTTGAGGACATCTTCGTGGTTGTACAAGTATGAAGAAGACAAAGAAGTCCTAACTCTGCCTACAAAAATTTATGGTAAGGGACTCCAGATTGTTAAGAACATGGGATATAAAGGACAAGGGGGCATGGGCTTGCATGAACAAGGGATCATGGAACCAATACAAGTAAAAAGAAATCACTACTACCATGGGTTAGGGTATGGAAAACTAGAACTGAACCCTACGGAGCATGAGTGTACCTTTGTCGAGGATGCTAAGGCCTTCTCGATAATCAATGACATTAATAAAGAGTACTGTCATGATTCCTTCACCGACTTTGCCAAGCTATTTGAATCATCCATTTGTACCATCTTCATATTATCCTCCATGCCATCCACCTTTGATGACCTACCTCTTGTATATCCTCAACTCATTAATTAGGACCAACGAGGACCACCCGTCCTTGATGTTGTACAAAATGATGAAGCTCTAGCTAAATTCATGGGAGTGAGAAATCATTTCCCCTCAGGAGATCATAAAGTAGGATACATCATGGAGCTTAACACTTCTTCTTACTTTGGGGATACCACCCAATGTCTTAGTCACAAAATGATTAATATTAAAATAACATCCCCTGGTGAAAACCACTTTGTGGCGCTTTCAGATGATAAAAAAGTAAAAATAAAGGATGTATCCTCTAGGGAAAACCTCTCCGAGGTGCTAGAGGATGAGAGATTGGACCTCCCTAAAGTGCTCAAATTTTATCAAGAAAGATCACCCATATTAGTGGAAGAGTCACATGAAATGAATCTTGGAATAAAGGACGAACCTAAAATTACATACCGAGCTGAATCGTTGACGTCAAAAGAACAAGAGGCCTACTTGAATTTCTTCAAATAAAGAATCATCAACTTTGCATGGACCTACGCCGACATGCCTGGGCTAGATCCTGCCCTTATAGTTCACCACCTTGTAGTACATCCAAATGCAAAACCGGTGAGGTAGAAATTGAGAAAGATGAATTCGCAAGTAGCATTACTTGTTAAAGCCGAATTGAAGAAATGGTTAGACGTGGGGTTCATTCGACTGATAGATTACCCTCAATGGGTATCAAATCTGGTACTAGTTAAGAAAGTGATTGGGGGCATCCGTTGTTGTACAGACTTTTGAGACCTCAACAAAGCTTGCCCTAAGGATGATTTCCCTCTTCCTAACATTGACATCATTATAGATCTTACTGCGGGACATGAAATGCTATCACTCATGGATGTCTTTTCTGGATATAACCAAATTAGAATAACAGAGGAGGATCATCATAAGACATCATTCATAACACCATGGGGAACTTATTGTTGGGTCATGATGTCATTTAGTTTGAAGAATGCAGGAGCGACATACCAAAGAGCCATGACAGTTATCTTCCATGAATTCTTTCACAAAATAATGGAAGACTATATAGATGACTTATTGGGAAAATCAAAGACAAGAGAAGAACATTTAGATGTGCTAGCAAAGATCTTTGACTGATTGGAACAATACAATGTAAGACTGAACCCTAAGAAGTGTGTCTTTGGAGTAACTTCCAGAAAACTCTTGGGATACATAGTGTCAAGGAGGGGAATAGAAGTAGATCCTAATAAAGTTAAAGCCATAATGGAAATGCCTTCTCCTACAATGCTTAAGTATCTTAGAAGCCTTCAAGGGAAGTTACAATCTATCCGCTGATTCATAGCACAACTTGCCGATAAGTGTCAACCATTTCAACATCTTCTCAAGAAAAATACAACTTTTCAGTGGGATAACAACTGTCAATGGGCCTTTGAACAATTGAAGAAGTACCTTGTTAAACCACTGGTCCTCATGCCACTGAGGTCAAGATAGCCTCTTCTCCTTTATATATCAGCAACAGAAACAACAGTTGGGGCTTTGTTGGCACAACATGACGAACAAGGAAAGGAGAGGGCTATTTATTATATCAACCACACATTGGTAGCTTATGAGCTTAACTACACACCTATAGAGGGAGCATGCCTGGTAGTTGTCTTTACTTCTCAAAAGTTAAGACACTACATGCTTAACCACAAAACAAAGCTCATTGCAAAAATAGATCCATTGAAATATCTGTTAAGCAAAGTGGCTTTTACAGGAAGGACATCAAAGTGGGTAATGATCTTGAGCGAGTTCGATATTGAGTATATGGAAAGAAAAGCCGTCAAAGGATAGGTTATTGCAGATCAGTTAACAACCACTCCCATCCTAGCAGAGCATCCATTGTTATATGAGTTTCTAGATGAGTCCATATTGATAGTTATACACGTAGAAAACACATGGAAAATGTACTTTGATGGGTCTTATACTCACCGCGGCTTAGGGGCAGGTCTTTTATTTGTAACCCGTCAAGGAGACACAATCCCCAAGTCATACAAGATCACATTTCTATGTACTAACAACATAGCTGAATACGAGGCCCTCATCACAGGACTCTGCATGGCAATCAAGTGGAAAATTGAGAAGTTGACAGTATATGGTGATTCCCAATTGGTCATCTGACAAGTGAATAATGAGTATAAAATAAAAGATGACAAGCTCCTGCCTTACAAGAGGATGGTAGATGACTTCAAGGATTATTTTCATGACATCCACTTTGAATAGGTTCCAAGGCTCAACAATAAAGCAGTTGATGCAATGGCCACCATAGGGTCATTAGTTGACATGAAAAAGGATAGCAAGAGTTGTGAATTCCTAATAGAAGAACTTCCTATACCTTCTTATGATGTTCCACAATTTGAGCTTGTATGCAAAATCATTGGTCCTTTATCCCCGTGGTATCCACAAACCTATATGTGCCTTCATGACAACATCCTTCCACCCAACCTGACATCTGCACAATGAAAAACCTTCATCCACCAAGCATCTCGTTACACCATTATCAGTGACACCTTATATCAAAGGGGTCTCGATGGTACTCTTTTGAGATGTCCTGATTCTAGGGAGGTCGAGGTTGCCTTGAAAGAAGTACATGAGGGTATCTGTGGGGCGCATTCTAGTGGACCAACCTTAGCCAAAAAGATTCTTTGAATAGGATATTATTAGCCGACTATGGAGAAAGATACGCATGAATTTGTAAAGAAGTGCCTACCTTGTCAGCAACATGGAGATCTTATACATGTGCCATCACAAGAATTGCAACCGATTACAACTCCATGGCCTTTTTCACAATGGGGGCTCGACCTTATAGGTAAGATTCACCCACCATCTTCTAACAGCCATAAATTCATCATCACCACCACTCAATACTTCACTAAGTGGGTAGAAGCTCTTCCACTCACCTTTACCACTAGTATCCAAATTTTCAAATTCATCCTACACTATGTAATCTGTCGATACGACATCCCACATTCCATCATTACGGAAAATGTAAAGCCTTTCAAAAACCAAGAAGTTTGCACTCTGTACAATAAATTCCATATCCAACATCACTTCTCCATGCCATATTACCCATAAGGTAATGGTCAGGCTGAAGCATCGAACAAAACTATTTTGTGTATCTTGAAGAAAATAGTCAATGAAGTTGGTCGTGACTGGCATTTGTAGCTCAATCCCACCCTATGGGCATATCGCACTAGCATTCGTACCCCCACAAGAGACACACCCTATTCATTAGCGTTTGGTTCCGAAGCCATCTTGCCTATTGAGGTCAAGCTCCCTTCTCTTCGCATCTCATTGAATAATATCATCACTGAGGAGTACCGGGTTGCACGATTGAATGAACTAGAGTTGCTAGATGAAAAGCATCTAAACACTCTAAACCATCTTCAGGCTTATCAAAATCACCTACGGAGAAGTTATAATAAGAAGATCAAGAGCCACATATTTGAGGTAGGTGACCTTGTCCTTTTGGAGAATCAGAAAAACATGTAAGACCATCCTAACAAGGGAAAATTTGAGCCTAATTGGTTAGGCCCCTTTATCATCACAACTAGCTATGGATCAGGAGCTTATCAACTTTCAACACATGAGGGGCAGCCTCTAGAAGAACCAATGAACATCATGCACCTGAAAAGGTTCTATGCATGACCCATCAAATATCCCAAGTTAAAATACAAAAAAAATAAAAAAATAAAAAAATAAAAAATAAAAAATAAAAAAAATAAAAAAAATCCAAAAAATCCAAAACATTTGAAAAATCAAAGAAAAACTGAGTGCAATAAAGCCTTCCAATGGTGAAAATCACTTTGGTGATGCCTTGGATAAGTACCATGGTGAAAACCTATTTCAGGCGCCATGTGTAGCGGTCGCTTCTACCATCTAATAAATCCCTGCATCCATTCACAATCATTTGCATTATTCACATTTCATAGCTTGGAGTTTTCCACATTTAGCCTTGTTATCCCACCCTTTATAGCATCACCCCAAAATAAAATCCCAGAGATAGGATTCTTGTATGCTCTTTTGTACAGCGAATCCTAAAACTACCAAAAAATCATAAAATGCCTTGAAAAAAATACCAAAAAATCATAAAACATCCTGAAAAAATACCAAAAAATCATAAAATGTCCTAAAAAAACCAAAACATCATAAAATATCCTAAAAAAATATAAAAAAGTCAAAATATTCCCCAAAGTACAAATATCCATCAAAATATTCAAGCAATAAACTCACTCATCACATCATTCCAATCCTCCGATATCATCAAAATCAATTTATAACCAAATCAATTCTTCAATCCCATCATCACAATCATCAAATACAATCAATTCCAATCAATCTAAATCAATCAAATCCCATCAATCTGATCTATTCATCAACCTTCATCATCACTCATCCTACCATCATCAATAAAACATAATCAAAACTGCATCCCATCTTTATCGTTAAGTGCCTTGATCCCATGGACATGGGTATGTAGGTAGTCTAGAGTATGAAGGAAGTACCTAGATTTAGGCACAAGGTGATACCTTTCTTCCATCTTCCGCCCTTCTTTCGATCATCCTCTTCTTTCATCTCATCTTCTTTTATCATTCATCTCTCACATCATCAATAAACACCTAGAACTACATATTCATCACGTCTCATCATCATCGTGTGGTTCTTTGATCCCATGGATACGGGTATGTAGGCAATCTAGAATATGAAGGAAGTATCTAGTATGCAAGTACCAATGATTCATTCTTCCATCCCCCTATCATCTTCTCTTTCTTCCATCTCTCATTTTCTTCAATCATCTATCTTCATCAATTCATCAATCCTTCAAATCAATTCTTCCAATCAAAACCACTTCTTCAAAATCATCGATCCATCACTTCTTCCAAATCATTCTCCCAAAGAAATAAACTCAAATGCAAATCAATCCTTAATCCATACAAATCAAGTCAATCAATCTTGCCAAATTATCCAATTGCAATCAATGGTCTTGATCCTAATCTTGTCATAAACCAAATCAATCAATCATCATCATCATCAATGGGATATATCATTCCCACATCCTTGTGTTGATTTAGCGATATATCGTTCCCCGCCATGAGAACACTATCATTATCAATCATTAATCAATCCATTAATCATTGGTTTACAGCTTGACAGAGGCAATACCTTGTTTGTTTTTTGAATCATTTGTGCATGCTTGCTTGCTTGCTTGTTTGTGTTATCATTTTATCTTGCATTTGTATCACATCAATATCATTCTAGCTAATATTCATATCTTGTGTATGTTGGAATAGCTTTTTGCATTATCCTTTGCATCTAAGGTCACATCATACCTTTTGTGCATTAGGAATTTGATGCTCTAAGTTTACTTCCTCATACGTTAGACAAGGTTGTATTATGCTGGGGCACAAGACACATCATCACTTTGGTCCTTATACCTTGGTGTATAACGTCCAGTGCTATATCAAACATCATGGTTGCTCACTTTCATTGTAGCATAACGCATCCTTCATTTCTTCTATCCATTCCTTTCACTTTCTCCTTGACCAATTCCTTTCATTTCGAGAGTATACCCATATTTGTCCAACCTGCCTATCCTCTCGAGGGGGCATCCGCATCCTATCTTTCCATCATTACTCTTTTCCTCTACCCATACCTTATCTTCTTTGAAATGATGTTACTCGACACAAATTTCATCATCTCGAACATCATCTTAAAGAGGGGCAAAATGTAGACGCCCAAAAATGTCCTCTTGTAGCATTTTTTGCCCTAAGCACCCATATCATCACCTAATTAGCTAAATAAATCTTATTTATTTGACTAATTTCATTTATGCCCTTTCTATCCCATAATCCCTTCTTCTATAATTAAATAAAATTTATTTATTTATTTAATTATTCATGTCCATTTATCCCATCTAATTAAATAATTATTTTTAATTGTTTAATTAGTCATTTATCTATTTTCCTATAATTAAATAAATTTTTATTTATTTAATTATCTTTCCACATCATCTCTCATCATAAATCCAACATTAATTAAATAAATTAAATATTTATTTAATTAATAAAATTCTAAAAATATCTTCTTGCTTTCTTTCCAAATTTGAACTCATGTGTATCTAATTAGTTTATGTAATTAGATATTTCGTCTATTATCCGTCCATCTTTTTAGAAGATTTATTTCTTTTTCGAGGATTTAAAACTAAAAGCAAGTCTTTTAATCTTTTTCCTATCTTATCTTGTTTTATTTCCTCTTTTTATCAAAAATCAAATCAAATCTTATCTTATCAAATCTTCTTCCCTCCACATAAAAAATCAGCCCTTGTCTATAAATATCGCCTCTCATAAGCCATTTAGAAGGCAATTTTTTGAGTTTTAAGTGTCCTTATTCTGTTGAGTTATCTTCACAACTGTTCTTGATCATCTCCTATCAATGTTATGCTGCGATTGTGGGCAATCAATATTCGATCATCCAAGCGATCAGTCATGCACACATCATTTTGAGGTATTCGAAAGGTTTGGGTAAAAGGTATTTGCATTTTAATTTGTTTTATCTTCATTTATCCGAATTTCTCATTTACACTAACTTAAAAAATATATTTATATGTTACCTTCAATTTCCTATCAGCGTATGCCTTGAACCTCCTATGGGTGCAAGTGCTAGTTTAATTACCGTGCTATCTTTCATAGAGTGTATCTTTCAGGGAAGTTGTTGAGGTAGTTGGGGAGAGCGTCTACTAGTGGTACGAGCTACGTTCTGCCACTCTTCCATGTTAGCTGAAGACACGTCCTCCATTCGAACTCCAGTTGTCGACTTGTTGACATGTCGTCTACTCAACGATCTTTCCACGTCTACCTGACATATTTTCATAGAGAAATTGCATGGTTTTTGTAGAGGCCTCATGTTTAAGAGTTTTGTGGCATCAACCGACACTGGACACATGTGCACACAGTATTGGTTTTGTGCAATATCACTAGCACGACAGAGATCAACATTCAGTGAGTGTTTAATGAATTTAACTCTTCACATTGGGAATTAATGGGAGTTAGGTGGTACATTCATGTCAATCAAATACACCCCTTAGTTCTCCTCTCCACCATCGATCATTGTTTCTAGCTCAAAGCCATTTTGGAAGTCCTCCAAACCCAACGACATGGACATTGGGACCTATCATGGAGCACTATCCTCTATTGTCGGTCCACTATTATGCCTTCTATCATGTCACAGAGAGCTTTGGAGCCGTGTTTTGCAACCAACAACTCTATTTGTTTCATCTTGTGACCACAAGGTGTCTATCATTTGTGTTACGACTTGTTTTTTCAACACAATCATTCTTAAAGGAAATTACCAGTTCTTACAAATGTTGTTTTTTGATATAGGTTGATGTGGTTTCATCCTAGTTTCGAGGCCAAGGTAGATTTGAAGGAGAAAATAAAAGCTTCCAACCTCACTAGGGTAGTGATCCTATATGCTATCGTTTTAATTTCACTTTGTTGTTCATTGTGTAATTGAAATGGTTTCAAATTGGTATTAAAGATCTTTATTCTAGTGGGTTTTAAGGGTTATGTTTATTTTAATAGGTATCGAACTGGTTTTAAATATTTTTATTATTGTGTGTGTGTGAGCATGCGTGCATGTGTGTGCATATGCCATCCCCATAAACTTAAGTTTCTTAATTTCTCAAGCAATTCTCTTCTGCTAATTGCTCTTACTACCCTCCCCACACACACATATTTTGGAGCCTTTAAAAATCCATTGCAAATGAAATGTTTAAATCACATTTCCAAATCTTATGTTTAAAAGTTTGGAGCTCACCATTTTAGACATTGATTTTATCCTTGTGAATAAACTTTGATTAGAATTTAATTTCTATACTCTATGAAATGTGACACAGACACAATTGTGGATGATTCATCTCTAACACAACACATGAACCCTCACCTTGCTTTGGGTGACCTCCAAGTCGCTCTCATGGCAAAATCCAATCAAGTGGAGGCAAGACCTAGGGGTTATTCTATTTGCTTGGGAGTAGAACCTCACAAAGATGACCGACCTGATCTAGAGCCTATTGTTATTTTGGAGTTACCTTGTTCTCTCTATGGCAGTTGTTGTTGAAATGATGATATGACTCGAAGGGTCACACTTGTGGTTTCTCTAATTCCAACGCCTAGATGGGTGTCTATTTGTTTTATTTATGTCTCTAGCATGTTATAATCTAGTTTTGAATGTTGGTATGTGTTGTTGAATTTGTCGATCTTGTTCTATGACTTTAATGAAGATTTGTTGCTCTTGTGTGAGTTATGGTCTAGGGTTTATCTCTTCTAGTTCTTCTAGAACTACTTTGACCCACTCTTCTCTAAGTCCTAGGCACATTCACTTGTTATTCTAAGAGAGTTGGTGTATGTTGACTTTCTTTGACCAAGATTGACGGAGGGTTTTAAGTTGACGTAGGGTTGACTTTTGATTGATTTGAATGTTTACTTTGTGATGTTATCAAGGATTTGTTGCAAGTATGTGCCTAACTGGTGTTGTCATTGATGTCAACATATCTTTGTTCTCATTGGTATCAACTGTGCTATTATCTTATTGATTGATTAATGCATTATATTTATCTATGTAATTGATTCTGATGATGAGGATATTGAGAAAATTAGCTCCTCTGGTAGAAATAGTGAGTTACAGAGGAAATAGTGTGTTGTACATAAAAGAATAGTCTAAAAGATTGCTCTACATTTCCTGAATATTGCATATCCTTATTTGTGGATTGGAAGTTATTTAGAGGTATGTCTGAAGATGCTACATTCTGAGTTTAAGCCTTTGGTATGAAGAATTAAGTGAGTTATGTTCACCAGAGTAAAACCGCTCTTTCTTGATATTTACTGGTAACAAAGAGAAGGTATTATGCTCCACATTCCTCTACATTGAAGAATTTTGGTCTGTGGTTCTAGAGTTATGTCAGAGATGATGATATGTGCCTACAACACTAATGGTTCATGATTTGGTGGTCCCCAAGCGATCTTTCTTTTATGACAGTAGATGACAGTTAAGTTCAAGTGCTCTAGAATGAAGAATCTTATGGATGATGTGGTTTGAGGTTGTACAGATGCTCCTGATGATTACAATGTGCTTGTGGATGTCTCTTGATCATGTTCCTACCTTTGGATTGGTCCGCAAAGAGAAATTTGGATCATAATTGAAGATTGTTCCAAGAAGACCTAATGTGAACTCCAGTCTTAGCCGACTCAGTTGTTTTCACAAATTTTGGAGATGCATTGAAGATTGTACAAGAGTGTCGTGGCATGAAAGATTACTTTTGAGTCCCAGCTAAGGCATGGCATGATCTACAGAAATGTTTACATCTTTTCCTTAGCTAAATTTGCATTAGGTCTAGACCTATTTTTGTACATGCTTGTAATGCTGACCTTGGAGATTGTTCCAATGGTCGATGAATGTAATGTCGACCTTGATGTACATTCCAAGGTTGATGAATGATATATATACTTGTAATGAAGTCATGAAAAATGTGTTTGTGTGTGAAGATGTGAAGATAAGCAAAGAAGAACAGAGTAGAGGAGTCATGTAAGGCTTCAATGGAAATGAACTCAAGCATGGAATAGATGCTACCATATCAGTTCACAAACTACTGGCAGTGAGCCACCCCTTGGTAGTGAGCCACCCTTTGGCAGTGAGCCACCCCTCAGTAGTGAGCCACCCTTTGGCAGTGAGCCACCACTTGGCAATGAGCCTAAACATTTGGGCAGTGAGCCCTAAGGCAGTGCGCCTCTAATTTTTGGTATCACTATAACTTATATATCTTGTGGGCTAACACCCACCGTGGTTTTTCCCTTATAGGGTTTTCCACGTAAAAAATCTAGTGTCTCTTGTGGTGTTCATGCAATTGTGTTTAAGTTTCCTTCTTCATGCTTTTATGGTTTGAATCCTAACAATAGTGAATAATTGATTGATATATTAAGGTGCAGAAGTAGTTAAAGTTTTGAGACAACTGATTCACCCCCCCTCTTAGTCGTCTAGTTCATTTCAATAATTAGTATCAGAGCCAGGTTCCTCGGAAGCAAGCTTGACCACTTGAGGCAGATCCGGGATAGAACGCAAGGATGAACTATCTTTCAATTGCTCCATGTATGGTGAAGTTGGTTACTATGCATCCAGATGCCTAAAAAGAAAATTGAGAAATATGGATGAAGAAAATAAAAGCAAAATGTCCAAGAAAACACTTTATGTTGTTGAAGAAGAAGAAGATGATGATTGTTCTTCCAAGAATGTCAAATGCAATGTTGAAGAATGTTTTGATTATGAGATGAGTACAAATAGTAATGATATGTCTCAAGATAAAAACTATTGGGTTATTGATAGTATCTGTTCAAATCATATGACTGGTGACAAAAGTAAGTTTATTCATTTTGAAAAGAAAAATGAAGGATTAGTTAGAATTGGAGATGACTACATTGCCAATATATGTGGAAAAGGATCAATCAATCTTGATGGAAAACAACATAATAATGATGTTCTTTATGTTGAAAATTTAAAGCAAAATCTCTTGAGTGTTGGACAACTATGCAGAGAAGGTTGTAGTCTTATATTTTAGAATGATGCTTTTGAAATAAGAGAGATCCAAAATTGTGATAGCTGGTGGAAAAAGGATAGAAGGAAATCTTTATAATATTAAAGAAGGTGACATTATCTACACCATGACTCAGAATAGAGAAAGATGGCTCTGGCATAATAGATTATGTCATGTCAATCATGAGGATCTAGCAAGATCAAGTTAGACTCAAATTGTGAAAGATCTGCCAGAAACTATATACTCTAACAATATCATCTGCAAGACATGTCAAGTTGAAAAGCATACCAAAGGAAGCTTACAGAATGTAGAAAAATCCTCAACTGGATTGTTGCAACTGATCAATACAAATCTTTGTGGTCCCACAAAAGTACAAAGTCTCAATGATGATAGGTACTTTATGTTGTTTATTGATGACTAAAATGATTTGGGTAAGTTTCCTCAAAGAAAAATTAGAAGATCTAGATGCATTTAAAGTCTTCAAAACAATGGTTGAAGATGAGTTGAATGTGAAAATCAAATGCTTGAAGACTGATAAAGGACAAGAATTCATCTTTGATAAATTCAATGTGTTCTATGAGACTCATGGGATAAAAAGACAGCTACATAAAGAAAATAGAGTGATGGAAACTATGAGAAGAATTGTTCAAGAAGCTGCTAAGAAAATGATTAAGGAAGCTAACCTACCATAATATTATTGGAAAGAAGCCATACTTACTATTGTCTACACTCTAAATAGAGTTCAAGTCAAAGGTAAGGGCACAAAAACTCCTTATGAATTGTGGTATGGAAAGAGTCCTACAGTGAAGTATTTCAAATTCTTTGGAAGCAAATGCTATATCAAAAGAGAAGAAGTGCTAAGCAAAGGTGATGTTGAATATGATGAAGGGATTTTCCTTGGATACTCTGCTAAGAGTAAAACCTATCAGTGGTACAATAAGAAATTGAAAAAGATCATTGAAAGTGCAAATGTCAAGGTTGAAGAAGAGGAGACTGAACAAAAAGGAATGCAAAAAAAAGGACACAAATCTACTGAGAAACAAATCAATCGGTGTTTAATTACAAGTATTGAATCCAATTCAGTAACTAAAGCCTGCGACACTATGAAAACTCCTGAAGACAAATATATGTCCACAAAAGGTGAAGGATCCAAGAATGTTCATGAGAGATCTAAAGATGAAAGTATGGGCTTGAAAGGAAACTTAACAAAAGCAAATGAGTACATCAAAGAGCTAGGAAAGCAAATCAAAGAACTCAATGAAAAATTAAGGTCAACAAATGAAGAGAAAGCAAAAATTGAGCAATGTCTGAAAAGAAAAACTAAAGCTTGCATAAAACTTGATGAAGAAGTTGTGGATCTAAAAATAGACCTGAAGCATTCATGGGCTGAATGAGACAAATTTAGTGAAAATGCTGCCAGATTAAATAGGCAAATCCATCTTTCAATGGCTATTCTTTCAAATGTAACAAGTTTGGTCATAGGGATACTCAGTGCACGAGTAGAATGAATCAAAATGTTTTGTCATTCTCTAGCCAATGATTCAATTGCAAAAGATTTGATCACTTAGCAAGTGAATGTAGGAATGTGACATGGAGTGGTTTTAGCAATACAAAGAATACTCAATCCTTCAATGAAAAGTGCTTTGCATGCAAAAAGTTTGGTCATAACTAATAAGTGCAGGAACAGAATGGTAAATTCCTTTGATGGGTACTGTCATATATGCAATGGATTTGGACACATAGCTAACCAATGCAAATTCATAATAAATGAAAGGATCAATAGGAATGTTGTGTGCTTCAATTGCAATAGACTTGTGTTGAATACAATGAACACTGAGAGGGGGGGTGAATTAGTGTTCTATAAAACCATTCATGCACTAGTACTTTTATCCATTCACCAAATTTAATTATGTGAAAGTATAATAAACAAATGAACAGAAACCACAAAGACATAACACATGAACACCATGATTTTTACATGGAAAACCCAAAGAGGGAAAAACCATAGAGACTATTAGCTCGCAATAAATTATGATAGCACAATACTAAATTACAAAGAGGCTCACTGCCTTAGCGCTCACTGCCCAACGATCACTGCTCAAGAATAGGCTCACTGCCAATTAGAAGAAAGAAGGGAAAAGAAGGGTCGATCACTACCAAAATGAACTATTGTGATTGCATCTACATATGCATGGTTGCAACTCCAATGGAGCATAAAAACATTGACTCAAAACTCTTCATCTATGTCTGCCCCTGTTTCTCTGCTCTGCTCTTACATAAGGAAAAGATCTCTTCTTCTTCTGTGGTCACTTTATCTTTGCATGTTTCACATGTATACACATCACATCTCTTGCTTCACACCCTAAACACCAAAATCCATCCTCTTTATATATCCACAACTCAATTTAATTCATAATCAGGTCAGTAGACAAACTATGAAACGTGTACACGAAGTATTACATTCTGTCAGCTTGTTCTTATGTATGATCTTTAATGCAGATCCAAAAAAATGTGTACAAGTCATCATATGTGTCTGCTCTAATCATACAATAACTTAGATTTATCATCTAGCTCATATTTCTTCTCCAAAAAAGGATCTAACAAATCTGTCAGCTTGTTCCTTAAGAACATATATGATAGGTTCCTCTGTCACCTCATAACTTATGTTGCGGACCAAATGGGACTCCATGATTCATATCCAACATTCATTATTGATCTCTTAACATGTATTCAACTCCATAGAACAATATAATTCTATATGTTAGAATGTGGATCTTGGAACTGGTGTACTGTCACACTGAAACACTGTCAAATTGGAAGCTGATATTGGAGAGCTTGTAGAATATGATCTACTTCACTTTCGGAGCTACAAACTGGGATTTAGATAGTCATGACGTATCTATAGGTTAACTTAGAACTGCAGATCAAAATATGCTAATGTGGAGGAATGTGGACCGATTTGCTCAACATTGTTCACTATCTCTTACCCTAGATACTTCCCATACTTAGCCATTTTAGGGCTTCCAGACCAAAATACTTTGTGCCTTGTTGCCAACTCAGGATTGTTTATTGGAGTAGTGTCTCTTTTCCATGCTGATGGATTCTCTTTACCTTGTTTCCATCAATGACAACACTCAAGTCATCTGTAGAGCAGTGTCTCTTGCCAACAATCTCCCCCCTTTGGCATTGATGGCAACACTTAGTGAAAAATGCTTGTCTACTCCCTCTTACTATATACACTCTAAGTTTGTTCTCCCCCTTAGATGATTACTCATTTTTCACTGATCCTCTTCTCCCCCTTTGACATCAATGGCAAAGTTGTATGTATCGGAGGCAAATCTTGTCAAAACTGCAAAAATTGTATATTCTACCACATATATACAAGTACAATCTTCATCTTGACTTTACATGTGCTATAGGATGTCATAAAAAATGGTCTATATTTGAGACAACTCATTATAATCCCAGCTCTTTTTGGTATTGTTCAAAACTTCAATATGGTGGCTTAAAAGAAAAGTTGGCTTCTCTACCTTTTGTAGATCAGAGGGTGTGTCAACTAGTGAAGCTACTTGTGCCACTGAAGCTAGGTTGAATATTGAGTGGAACTTAGGACTAATCAGTCCTCTTAACTGACACATTCTACTTTTCAATTGATCTCTCTAGTTTATTAGATTGCTCAAGTCATTATGAATTTTGATGGCTTGAATCTCCTTGCTGCTTATTGATTCTATTACCGGATCAAATGCTTTGGACATATTTACTAGTTGCAGCTCCAATTCTTTGATTTTGTCTTCTATTTTTCTTGTGAATTCTAGCCAGGACAGATAAAATTTATATAGGTCACCTGCTTCCTTAATTTCACTCTGAATGCCTTTTATTCTATTATCCAATTGAGTCTTATCATTTTCTATCATTGCCTTTAACACATTCAATCTTTTGTCATCGAACTCTTGTTTTACCTTTAGTTCTACAGATTTCTCATAGGACTCAAAATGTTTTCTAATAGAGTTTATTAGACCTTTGAGTTGGTATATGGAGGACACAAAGGTGTCCTTATGATAAGATGGCATTAGCTTTTCCAAAATGCTAGATACCTCCCCAATAAGCTCACTATCATCTATGTGAGATTTGAGCATTTCCTCTCGTTCCTTTGCCTGTATTACTGACACCAGTTTGAATTTTTGCACTGGTGACATTGCATCTAGGTTTATTAGACCTTGTAGAAACTTAGTCTCATCCAAAATTTGTTTTCCTTTATCCAATAATTCTTTAGCTGACTCTGCAGTGTCTCTTGCTCTAGTAGAGGCTTCTTTTTTCTAACTCTATTCTGGATTATCTAAATTTATGGCCTTATTAGCATCCTCCTTTTGTTCTGGTGGAGAGGTTTCCTTAATGTATTCCTCTTCTGATTTCTCCTTGTCAATTTATTCTTTCGGAGTAGGTGTTGTCTAAGTTTCCACAGCAGGTGCTTCCATCTCCTTGGGCACTTGGTCATCTTTTCTTATTTCTTGCTCAGGATTTAGCACAGGAAAAAATGTGTCTGTATTTATATTGTCATAGATGGTTGGAAGATTGAGTTCTCTTAAAATTTTCAAAGTCGTCTCTTCAGTCTCCTTAACCACTTTGATTACTCTGGACATAACTTTATCAAAGTGTGTTCTCTGAGCTTGATGTCTCGGGCCATTGCAGTTTCCTTTCTTACAGACAATATGCTTCCTAGGGTGTGAGGGAGATCACCAATGATCTCAATAAGGGCCTTATTAAATATGTTTAAATATTCTATAGTTGCATCTTCCAGAATTCTCTTATCTGTATCATTGTAATCATCATAGAATTCAGCCATAGGATTTAGATTTCCATCTATTGTAATTGCCTTTAGTATCTCCTCAAGGCTTGTTGTAGCCTTTTCCATTTGAGGCTCATCCTCTCTTGGCCTTTTGCTACTTTCGGAGGGCTTTTTCATCTTCTTCACATCTTCATCTAACTTAGTCTCTTCTTCATCTATTTCACCCACACTTACATACATTCTTCTACCTTTTGTTTTCTATCTTTTTGTTCCTCTGTCAGTTGGTTTCTTCACAAATTCCTTTATACCAACAGATGTTGTAGGACAAGAGGAGGAGGCCAAACTTTTGGTAGACCTCTTTGTTACTTGAGGTCTTTCTTCTTTTCCTTTAGGTTCTTTCGGAACCTTAACTCTTTCACTTTCTTTCTTTTCTCTTGCTTCTTTAATTTGTTCTTTAGTGAATCCATGCCTCAAAACAAAATCTTCTACTTCTCTTCTTGCTTTCCTTGAGATCTCTAGTTTTCTAACCTCAATATGTATTTTTACTATTAATTCCTCAAAGGTTCCAAACCTTTCTTCTTTGGTGTCCGGTGGTTTTCTTAACATGTACTGAGCATAATTATCAAGAATTACTTCTTCCACTTCATATCACATAGGCATAATCCAGACTATTCTAGGCTCAACAACCTCCATCATGCATTGATCCTTGTTGACAATGAAGCATATTGTATCTTTGTACTTTTGTACTATTTTCTTTGGAAACCTCTGCCTAGCATGCATCCTACTCTAAAAATTCTTAAAGTATCCCCACAGAGCAGCTTTTTGATCATCATGGCTTCTAATAGAATTCAGGTGATCTCTAATTTGTATGGCAATTGGTTTACTAGTTAATAAAAAAAAATTCTTCATAATAGGTAGTTCATTCATGAAATAGAAGAATAGGTAAATGATCAACATACCAAATTTAAAGGGATAATTCTTTCTCTCCTTGATTTTCTTTAGATTCTCCATCAACTGAATCCGCAGTAGTTCACATAGGTCATAATCAACATTTTCTTTTACCATTTGATAGGCCGTGTAAATGGCACTACCAGAGATAGAGTTCTCCCAGTTTGTGAAGTAGATCTTATAACCAATGACCAGGGAAGCAAATCTTACAGTTGGATATACAATATGATTAACAGTTAATGCCCTCTTGTCAATTTTTGCTTTGGTGGCCTCTATTACAGTTTGATTCTTTACGATCTTTATTTGAAGGCACGATTCTTGTAGAGTTTAACCCTATTATTACACCAATTGCCTCCTTGGTGATTTTAAACAGCTTCCCTAACTATATGAATTCATCATGAATTCTTCTTAACACATACTAGACCCACTCATCTTCAAGAAATGTAAGAAAGTGTACATATTGGATGAGTTTCTTCTCTTCTAGAACTTTGTATTCCTCATTTAGCTCAAAATGATCTCCACTCAAATGATTTAGATATAAATCTATGAATTTTCTACCCCCGTGCTCATCCATGGTAACATGAATATATGCCCTAACATCTTCTGCATACAGAACTCCGTGTGGTACCTCTAAAAATGCACCCATTGGATCTACTTCAGTTGCTTTGAAGGGGTGTTTCTTGTTACGCTGAGATTGGGGTTTTCTTATTTGATCCACTCCAAATTCTTTAAATCTTTAAAGAAATTGCTTGAAAGTTTTCTTCAATACTCTTGAGTACTTGATAGCTTGAATGCAAAATGGGCTGGAAGTTAAATGAATTTCCCTTTTATCCTCCACAGGGCTGGCCTAGTCGCCATAAATGCTCACTTACCAAAAAGAAACTTGTTTCTGACAGATACAGGTAATTTGGATTGCTCCGCAATTTTTCGCACTTAGACTTTTATTTTTCTGATCTTTCTCCCATAAGATTCTCCATATCAAATTCCTCATCATATCTTTGTGCTAGATTTTAGCACTAATTATTTGGCTCAGGGACTTAGATTTACAATGTAGCTCCCCCTGAGCTAGAGCTCCCAATTCACTTCCCAGAGTATCTGCACCAGATGCTGGTGCGGATCCATCCTTGACCTCATTCACATCCTTTTTGATCCAGATCATGCTCATCTCCTTCTTGATTTCCACCGGATCAACCTTATTATTGACTTTGCCATTTCTCTGCTCTATTTTCCTCTATTTTGTGGGATAATCTCTTTCCACATTTCTACTTCTACAGAATCTAGCAAAGTGTTCGGACTTGTTGCAATTGAAACAAACAACATTTCTTTGAGCTTGGTTTCTTCTGTCATTTGAGACTAGCCTTAATCTGCACTAGTTAGCAATATGCCCAAATCTATTGCATGCAAAACATTTTACATTGGAGGACTGACTATTCCTTGAATAGTTTGGCACATTTCTTGACATACTTTTGTACTCATTTGCTTTATGACCAATCTTCTTGCAATTGAAACATTGACTAGAAAAAGGTGGAACATTCTGATTCATTCTATTCCTACATTGAGTAGCCCTATGACCATACTTATTGCATTTAAAACAACAACCATGGAAAGATGGGTATCTTTGAGCATTTGGTTGTCTCACTGGAGGTCTTCTTGGTCTCTTTCTTTGATTATAGAACTGGATGCTTTTGTCTTTCTTCTTCTCAACATTCACTTCTCCAGTCTTTGAGCTTTCTCCCTTTTCAAATCCCAAACCTTGTTTATCATCCAGATTCTTTTGACTTGCAAGTAGCTCATCAAGTTTTGCAGAGCTTATCTTGAACTTCTCTTTATAGTTGTTTGTTGCTTCAAGATTGAATTTTAGAAGAACATCTTTTACCAGTTTCTCACATTAGTCTGATTTTTCTTTCACAACTTGATTCAGATATTCCTCAACCTTGTTCTTTTCTTCCACCAGCATAGATAGACTTTCTATGGATTTATTTGCTTGTTTCAACTGCTCACTTAACTCCTTCCTTTTGTCTTGATGTTTCTTGATTTGCTCTTCGATTTTTACAATGCAATCATTAGCCTGTTTGACATTTTTCTTCAAATCTCTAACCTCTTCTTTGGAAATGTCAAAATCTTCAAGAGCTTCTTCAAATTGTTCATTATTGACATATGTACAACCTCCAACTTTGATGCTACTAGGGTGATTAGCTTCTAAGTAAGAAAGATACCTTTTTGTTACCATGTGAACACTTTCCCAAATCTTCCTCAAGTGATTAAGCTTCTTCTAGGGAACCTTGCTCTGATACCAATTGTTGAATACAATGAACATTGAGAGGGGGGGTGAATCGGTGTTCTATAAAACCATTCATGCACTAGTACTTTTATCCATTTGCTAAATTTAATTATGTGAAAGTATAATAAACAAATGAATAGCAACCACAAAGACATAACACATGAACACCGAGATTTTTACATGGAAAACCCAAAGAGGGAGAAACCATGGAGAGTGTTAGCTATCAATATATTATGATAGCACAATACCGAATTACAAGGAGGCTCACTGCCTTAGGGCTCACTACCAATTAGAAGAAAGAAGAAAGAAGAAGGGTGGCTCACTGCCAAAATGAATTGTTGTGACTGCATCTACATATGCATGGTTGCAGCTCCAATGAAGCACAAAAACACGGACTCAAAACTCTTCATCTTTGTCTGCCCCTGTTTCTCTGCTCTACTCTTACATAAGGAAAAGAACTCTCTTCTTCTTCTGCACAGTCACTTTATCTTTGCATATTTCACATGTATACACATCACATCTCTTGATTCACACCCTAAACATTGAAATCCATCCTCTATATATCTGCAACTCAATTTAATCCATAATCAGGTCAGTAGGCAAACTATGAAATGTGTACACGAAGTGTTACATTCTGTCAGCTTGTTCTTTTGTATGATCTTTAATGCAGATCTAAAAAAATGTGTACAAGTCATCATATGTGTCAGATCTAATCATACAATTACTTAGATTTATCATCCAACTCATATTTCTTCTCCGCATAAGGATCTAACCATTCTATCGACTTATTCCTTAAGAACATATATGATAGGTTCCTCTGTCACCTCATAAATTATGTTGCAGACCAAATGGGACTCTGTGATTCATATCTAGCATTCATTATTGATCTATTAACATGTCTTCAACTCCACAAAACAATATAATTTTATATGTCAGAATGCGGATCTTGGAACTGTTGTACTGTCACACTAAAACACTATCAAACTGGAAGCTGATACTTGAGAGCTTGTAGAATATGATCTGCTTCACTTTTGGAGCTACAAACTTGGATTTATATAGTCATGATGTATTTCTAGGTTACCTTAGAACCACAAATTAGAATATGTTAATGTAGAGGAATGCAGACCAATTTGCTCAGCATTGTTCACTGTCTCCTACCCTGGATACTTCCCATACTTAGCCATTTTAGGGCTTGTGGACCAAAATGCTTTGTGCCTTGTTGCCAACTCAAGATTATCTCTCGAGTTATTAGGAATTGCATGTAGAAGATATCAATTAACTGCAAATAAAGTTTAAACAGACGAATGAAAAATACACAGAAATAATAACAACGAGAGACAATTTTAACGTGGTTCACCCAAACTTAGGCTACATCCACCAACAAAGAGTCCAATATTATTATCCAATAAATCAAACTGATTACAACCAGCAATCCTTGCAACTCAATACCACTACAAATTCTATAATACAATATCAATGGAAACCCTAACCCTTAGCCACTTTTATCAAGCCTTATGTCGGTTACAAAAATAGGGTTTATTTATGTTGGCCAATAGAACTTACAAGGGGCACTGCTCCTTGACCTTGTAAATAATTTAGGGGAAAACCATGCTGATAAAAGTGGGGAAAATTTAACCTCTAAGTCTGATTAGGTTCCATATAACAATAGGAGTAGTGTCTCTTTTCCATGCTGATGGATTCTTTTTACCTTGTTGCCATCAATGACAACACTCAAGTCATCTGTAGAGCAGTGTCTCTTGCTAACAACCTGGACATGTTGCTAAATTTTCTAGAAGCATGAACATGAAGAAAAATAATCAAGCAGAGTTGAAGAAGATAGTGGAAAAGATTAATCTGACAGACATCAAGAAGGGGATGAATGAAATCTGGGTAAAGAAGGGTGTAACAAAGATCAAAGATGTATCTGCACATGTGTTTGGTGTAGATGTTCATTCTGGAAACTGAGACTAGAGCTTTGGCTCAGGGGGAGTATCATTGAAAATCTTTTCCCCTGCCAAAGGATTGGTGTTGATACCTTAATATAAAAAGAAAAGGTCAAGGATCTAAAATGAATGCCTAAGCCAAAGATAAAAGAAGAATTGTACAAAAGTAAGAAGTATGCTATGCAAAAGAACTAATCAGGGTTACTGAGACTCCTAGGGTTTGTGCAAAAACATCACATAGAGGATCAAATTATTTGTGATAAGAGCAAAGTGCATTAACAAAAAGAAGAGTTTCAGAAAGAACAGACTGAGAGAAATTAGACCTAAGAAATTATTCCTAGAAGAATGTGTTTGAATCAAAGTGGCTTTGTTTTATCCAGACCAGTGATGAATACCTCTTAGGGGGAGTAGTCAGTTGCTGATACAGAAAAGTGTTAAGTACAGAAGAAAGTTCAGTTTAATCAGAGAAGCAAAGTGCAAGTATGTGCCCTTTACCATTGATGTCAAATGGGGAGAGAGAAATCATGTGAAAAAAACAAAAAGAATGTTGATGTGTAAAGAGAAAGGGGGAGAATCTTGTCTTGATGGTTTCTATAGTTTTTCACATCATATGTTGCCATCAATGATAAAGGGGGAGATTGTTGCAATTATGTGCCTAACCGGTGTTGTCATTGATGTCAACATATATTTGTTGTCATTGGTGTCAACTATGCTATTATCTTATTGATTGATTGATGCATTGTATTTGTCTATGTAATTGATTCTGATGATGAGGATATTGAGAAAATTAGCCCCTCCGGTAGAAACAGTGAGTTACAAAGGAAATATTGTGATGTACATAGAAGAATAATCCAAAAGATTGCTCTGCATTTCCTGAATATTACTTATCTTTATTTGTAGATTGGAAGTTATTTAGAGGCATGTCTGAAGATGCTACATTTCAATTTTGAGCTTCCGGTATGAAGAATTGAGTGAGTTATGTTCACCAGGGTAAAACTGCTCTTTCTTGATATTTACTAGGGATAAAGAGAAGGTATTATGCTCCGCATTCCTCCGCATTGAAGAATTTTGGTCTGTAGTTGTAGAGTTATGTCAGAGATGATGATATGTTCCTACAACACCAATGGTTTATGATTTGGTGGTCTGCAAGCAATCTTTCTTTTATGATAGTAGATGACAGTTAAGTTTAAGTGCTTCAGAACAAAAAATATTATGGATGATGTGGTCTGAGGTTGTCTGGATGCACCTGATGATTACAATGTGCTTATGGATGTCTCCTGATCATGTTCCTACCTTTGGATTGGTCCACAGAGAGAAATTTGGATCGTAATTGAAGATTGTTCCAAGAAGACCTAATGTAAACTCTAGTCTTAGCTGACTCGGTTGTTTTCACAAATTACAGAGATGCATTGAAGATTGTACAAGCATGTTGTGGCATGAAAGATTACATTTGAGTCCCAGCTAAGGCGTGGCATGATCCACATAAATGTTTACATCTTTTCCTTAGCTAAATTTGTATTAAGTCTAGACCTATTTTTGTACATGCTTGTAATGCCGACCTTGGAGATTATTCCAATGGTTGATGAATGTAATGCCGACCTTGATGTATATTCCAAGGTTGATGAATGATATATATACTTGTAATGAAGTCATGAAAATATGTTCGTGTGTGAAGATGCAAAGATAAGAAAAGAAGAGCAGAGGAGAGGAGTCATATAGTGCTTCAATGGAACTGAACTCAAGCATGGAATAGATGCTACCATATCAGTTAACAAACTACTGGCAGTGAGCCACCCTTCAACAGTGAGCCACCCTTTGGTAGTAAGCCACCACTTGGCAGTGAGCCTAAACATTTGGGTAGTGAGCCCTAAGGTAGTGAGCCTATGATTTTTGGTATTGCTATAACTTATATATCTTGTGGTCTAACACCCACTGTGGTTTTTCCCTTATAGGGTTTTCCACATAAAAAATCTGGTGTCTCTTGTGGTGTTCATGCAATTGTGTTTAAGTTTCCTTCTTCATGCTTTTATGGTTTGAATCCTAACAACAATGAATAAGTGATTGATGTATTAAGGTGTAGAAATAGTTAAAGTTTTGAGACAATTGATTCACCCCCCTCTCAGTTGTTTGGTTCATTTCAACAGGGTTTATGTCTAATGTGAATGTGACTACCTTGTGATGAGATTAAGGGTTTGAACGCTTTGGGTTTTCCTAATATTTTTTGTATGAAATGTAACTATATGATATGCAAGCTATATTTTTATATTATTCTTAAATAAATAAAACAATTCTATATGAATGCACTTTATAATGAAGTTTACCTAGAATGCAATGCTATTGTATGTTTTTGTGTTTTTCATGGTTTTTGAAATCTACTCTAGGAAAGCAAGATTTAAGATCTAACTAATGAAAGAAAATGAATTATTCTATGAAAAAATAAATTTCTCTCTAATCTATTACAATGAAATAAAGTAAACTAACAATTCATATCAAGAGCAAAATAACAAGTTACTTTCCTCAAGAGCAAATTTTCATTATCTAATTACTACAAAAACATGAAAGGAACTTGGAACATCTGAGTACATGATCTTTGCACTAGTTTCATAAATCCTTTTGTGTGGCAACCTCCTCATCAGGGATTTTTTTAGTGGTGAATCTTCACCAATTAGCGAATAGTTCATTTCCGTGAATGAGGAATTCGTGAATACATTACCATCGGCGAGGGTCCAATTCACCCAGGTTTTATGGATTTTTGGTCAAATGTGTTTCAATTCACCACCCAATTAATTTTTGAGTCATTTATACTTAGTATTTTTGCCACGGTATTCTATGTGGTTCCAATGGTGATTCTCTTGGAATTTTAGAGGCATGTTTTAATTCACCCACATATTCACCAATGTCATTAAACAGTGGACATGTATGAGGACCCAATTTGCCATATCATTAAATGGTTGACATGCACAAGGACCAATTGTGCTAGTATAATTAAATAGTTCACATGTATGAGGACTAGCTTCACCAATACCATTATAACTCCATGCTAATTGTAGGGCCATATTTGCCTAGAAAATTACTATATATGTGTTGGATGGAGGTCCATTTCGCCTAACATTTATAAGTGTCCTATTAATAGTACACGAGAATCACCATATTATTATAACACCATTTGAAAATCCAGCATTATTCACCAAATATGCATTGATATAAATGCATTTGAAACTCTAATTATGCACATTTTGTTCAGCTCAACTCTCAAATTCTCGATTCATTTCGGATCATAGAGAAGTTACAGCTACAGGCATTGGTGAGTCACTGAAAGGTAAGTGATCATTTCTTTACAAGTTTACTATGTAATAATATAAGATTCATGTTGATTATTTATGTCTTTGTTATAGATGATATTGATTGAGTAGGAATTAGGACTAGGGAGATATCTTAATCTAGGACCCAGGGATCTATATTCTATCATCTATGATTGCATCTTGAACAAAATGACATTATTTCTGTAGCTTTTAATTTGTGAGATATGTTGAGCAGGAAGAAGTTGTCTGAGGGTGGTGGTGAAGGGACTCAAGAGAGGTCAAGGCCATCAAAACGGAGAAACAATAACATAAAATCGTACTTTGGCAATGTTGGCGGTCCATCGGATGTAGCTACAACATCAGAACCTGTACCATCTATTGACTTGCATCACAATGGCATAGATGATATTCCAGGGAATACCCAATGTAGCAGGAATGATGACAATACCACAGATGATATTCTAGGGAATACCCAAGGTAGCAGGAATGATGATAATGCCACACATGATATTCCAGGGAATACCCAAGGTAGAAGGAATGATGACAATACCACATATGATATTCCAGGGAATACCCAATGTATCGGGAATGATGAGAATGTCATAGATGATGTTCCAAGGAATACCCAATGTACTAGGAATGATGAGAATGCCACAGATGATGTTCAAAGAACAAATGATAATGAAGCTAATGAAGTTATAGAAATCAATGAAGATGAAGATCCTACAAGTGCACGTAAGGGAAAAAGAAAAGCTAAATCAAAAAAGGGGTGTGAGTGGGAAATGTCAAGGAGTTTTTAGATTGATTAGGTGTCAAAATTCCCATTCATTTAACCGGTGGAGAATAAAAACAAAGATGAACCTCCCACAGAATGCAAGTGTAAGATTTGCAGTTGGAATTATCATAGGGAGAAGAGGTTGTAGTTAAAACTTGACACCATAGAAAAACATATTGGCAAAGTTTATGAAAAACAAATCATAGATGGATAGAAAAAATCAGTGATAAGATGGAAAATGAAGGAAGAATGTCTTCATGTAAAGAATGCCCTTGAATATGAAGCACATTTGCAAAGAAAGGCAAAAATTCATGCAGGTGGAGGTTCAATTGAAGCTCAATTTTGAAAGATGATGGGAGAATTACAAATAGCAAAAACTGGTCAGTTGGGTGTTGTTTTTCATATTTTGAGAAGAGGGCATCCTATGACAGACCACCCTGAATATAATAGTTTATTATCTTTTATGGGTGTTCCTAATTTTCCCAACACACATTGGTCAATAAACAATGGATGGGAATGGGCAAGTTCTCTTGCTGAGGTGGAAAAATATGATTTACAGGAAAAAATAAAAGAGTCAACTTTTATTGCATTATCTCTAGATGAAGTTACAGCAATAGATAATACTTCTTGGGTATGTATGCATGTGTATACTGTGGCAAATCATGTCCACCAACCTCATCTACTCTCTGTTTATAAAATGAAGGAGAATGCAACATCACAAAATCTATTTGAGATAGTTAAGAAATCTTTGAATGAAATTGGAGGTATGGATGACTGCACAATTGCTAGAAAGTTGGTGTGTGTAGGGGTGAATGGAGCTTCAGTAATGCAAGGTCATAGGAATGGTATGTGTGTGAAGCTACAAACTTCTATTTCACCATAAGATTGGCATTCTCTGCATGGCCCACAGAATGAATTTAGCATTTTAAATTGTGAGCAAGTTTCCTACAGTATCAAAAGTTGAAGAACTAGTCTGGGAGGTCTACTCATACTTCTTGTGAAGTCCCAAAAGGTTTTTGGAATTTCAACATTTTGTTGAGGGGATAACTGCAGGAAACAAGCTTCTTAAGGATGTTGATACTAGATAGATCTCCTTGCTTGAACCAGCTAAAAGAGTTTTTGTAGAATATCAATCCTTGATTGGTTTAATGTACAAACATCGCTTCACAATTGACAAGGCTCCTGACCTCTTACATAGGTTAAGTGACATAGAGACACTCCTCATTTTAGCTAGTATTCTTCCCATGCTTGAGGAAATGAATATGCTTATGAAAAAAACCCAAGAAAGGACTATGTATATTTCTGAATATACTAGACTATGTAGAATGATATGCATGACCCTCGATAATCTATATCTATTAAGCCAGTCCTTCATAAGTCAAAAATTTAGTAGTTGGCATTTGATAACAAATGTGACCAATAGTGCTAATTTTTTACTATTTAATGATAGTGGGGAGTTATGTGTCTCTGTAAAGGGATTTGAGATACCAATGTACTATTTAAACAAGGTCAGTTGCACTATCAAAGAAGAACCTGTTTCAAGGGAAGCTTTTGACAAGATTGTTAATTCTGTAAGTACTACTTTAAAGAATATTTTGAGATCTCTTGCCACAGAGATTAGAGATTGATTCCCTCATGATGAACTGCTTGAAGCCATGTCTATAGTTTATCCTTAATATTGGGTCAACTATGAGCCAACTGATTTTCACAACAAGATAAAGACCTTAGCAAATCATTTTTACAAAAGTATAGAATTCAATGGACAAGTAATAGAAGGAATTTTAAATCAAACTAAGCTCAATGAGCAATTAGGTCGATTTGCAATTTCAATGAGGGAATAGTTTAAACTCATGGAGGCTCCCCACCAACATGGGTCGATAACAAAGCTTTGGGCAACCTTAAGTCAAAGCGAAATATTGTGTGATGCATTATCATAATTTTTCAAACTTGTCGATTTATGTCAAACCATGATATTTGGGTCGGTGGAGGATGAGAGAGTTTTTAGTGCAGTGGGGTTCTTGAAATCGAAGATAAGAAATAAACTTGACAAGAATTTGGAAAATTGCTTGAGGATGTATACAACTAGACATGATATCCAGAGTTTTCCTTTTGATAGGGCACTCGCAATCTGGAGATCCTCATGTGAAAGAAGAGGGTTGTGCAACACTTCAAACAATAATAGCACATAGGATAGTGACTACCAGTGCCACATGTAGTGGTAGTGGTGTTGATGAGATGCTCTTAAGTGAAGATATGGAGATAGAAGAAACTAAAGAACATGATCGGGATGATTTTGGATATCATGGTCAGAGGGAGGATCGGGAGAATTTGAATGACGAGATGATTTGGCAATTTGAAGGGATTTAGAAGCTACTTGGTATTTATACTGTAATACATGTTCCAAACTCCAAAATGTTGTTGATGGCATTTTATTTCGATTTGTCTATCTGTGATGTACATTTTTTATTTTCGATCAAAAAAATTAATATTTTCATTTATTATTGTGTGATTCTGATAATTTTTACAAGCATTCAACTAAATGTGAACTAATTTTTCTTCTCTATAATCATAGTAGTGTTTCATTTTTTTTCCTTTATTGCATTGTGATGGTTTTTTAAAATTCCCAGGCTCTAGATTTTGTAAACTATAGAATAACACATTTCATCCCTAAAATTTGAAGTGTTTATGCTTTGTACTTCCTCTGTGCTTTCTCTTCTTTCCCTCTGTTGGCTATCTGTCGAAGGTTACTGGTCGCTTAAATCACAACTTAATGTCATCACACCTGTGAGTTGATCAGCCCCTAATCTTAGCCTTACTTGTTGTCACCCATAAAAATCAAAGCCTTAAGTCTTAGGTTAAAGCTTAATAAAGCGCATTTCGAAGCTTCATAGTGCTTTATGTTTTAATTCCCTGTTGACCACCTATAACAGGTTCCCAGTCCCTTAAGTTATGATTTTAAGCCTTTGCACCCGTTAGGTGACCGGCCCCATGTCTTAGGTTTTAACTTCTATGGCCCATGAAAAACTAAAACCATATCCTATGTCTTCCCATAGGAAATGAAATGAAGCTTAATAAAGTGAAAATCACATTTCATTTCCCGTAGGTTATAAAGCTTAATAAAGTGAAAATCGCAGCATCGTAGTGCATCATCAATGACGTCACCACTCCGCTATGTGGCCGTGACATGGTGACACCTATCCTTGTCTTATCAAAGGAAGTAAAAGGGAAAAGGAAGGTGGATGCATGGAGGCTTTATCGCACTCGTGCACGGTAGGTAAAGTGGTGGCCCACTGTCGGCTACGATGCCGCAATGTGATGCCACATGTCCAGGCTAGACAAAGGCCACTAGGTTAGCAACGAATGTACATCCGATGTGGCTTGTCTTGATTGGTTGAAGACTTTTCAAACATGATGATCAATATTTTCAAATCTCACAGGTGAAAGGTGGCCATGGATCTTGTAGGAATGAATTCAAATCAATGGCGTAGGTTTAAACTTTTGTGATGAATGTTGAAGGCACCCTGTCACACGAACGAAAGGTAATGGTCGAGGCTACCTCCATTAATGTAGTAGAGGCTATGCTACGAAGCTTAAAGGGAAGAAAAGTTAGGGCTTTTGTGCATCATTTCTTCAAGCATAAAGCATGCAACACAGATAGCCTATGTTCTAGAATCTGAGACAACCCTTAGCTACTAGATTCATAAAGAAAAACACATACAACCATGGAGATAGTTAACAATATACATGTACATTGTATTTCTCATTTAACATCAACATGAAACTGAATAGATTTTATATAGAGGATACATTCAGTGACACAACTCATAAGCTTACAAGACAAGAAATAGGGCAACTAGTAGAGCTTTGTATTTTATTTAATCTATAGAGTTTTCCCAAAATCATCAACCACCTAAAAAATGAGTAACAAAGCTCCTTTTATAGAACAAGAGCATGTACTCAGCATTAGTTGCATGTCATCACACAGAGAATATGCAGATACAAAGCACCACCCAAAATTGGCATGAAAATTTATTACAACAAAGAGAAGAAGAGAGAAGAGAAGGTGGACTGGGAGAAGGTACAGTAGCCAATCCTATCAATCATGTGGATCCATCATCCATACTTTTATGCCCAAGTGCCATATGTTCTATCTGTGGGCCACTGGAAACCAACTACTTCTACTACCTTTTCATTATGACTATTGTATCGAGCGTCCAACAGTACCTTGGTTTCTTTGCAAAACATTTCAAAATGTATCTGAACAATGTGCAACTTGTCAATCATTGAACTCAGGATTGTCATGGCAGGGTCAGCATCTTTACAATAGTCAAGGATCAACTTATCAGCATTTCCTTTAATCTTTTCCTTCCATTTGTCTAGTGCTTTCATTTTTTCATCTGCCTCTAGAATGCTAGGCAACCATTTCGGATCAATCCTCTCTATTTTCCTCTTCTCTCCCAAAACTTGATCAAGCTTCATCTGAAAAGTGACTACCTCCTCAAAAAGATGCAACATATCCATCATTATTTTTAGATCAGTGGGTGCATGTGTGTCATACCTTGCACATCTGTGGAATTCCCTTATCTCCCCTATTCTTGGTAGCCATTTAGCTTTAGCATTTGATAGCCTTTCTTTATCCAATTCATGCTTTTCATAAACTATCCTTAATTGAGAGTAGGCACTCCATGTTTCATCTACTCTAGCCAAAATCTTAGTCACACTATGATTGATCAAATTAGTGACTATATTATTTACTATACTCTCTTTTTCTTCCTTCATTTTCTTCACCTTCTCCTTCAGCTCCCTCATCCCAGACAGTAAAGGCTCTGTATCTACTAGGAAGGACTCTGCTATTGGAATCACTAGTGGAGGAGCTGAAGTGCTAGCTCCTAATGGCAATTGCTGATCCAAACTATTAATCCTTGCAACTACTTGAGCATAGTTGAGTTGCAACTCATCATGGTCCTTCTATAATTTATTTGTGACTGCCTCTACAAATTGTGCAGTCTGAACATTTAGGTTAGCAGCCTGGGGGGTAGGGGTGTCAGATACCCTTTTTATTATTACATCTCCAACCAACTCCCCCAATTCAATTCTAGGTTTATTATTATTTGGGGCTAGAGCCCATACAACCAATGTCTCAAATCTAGGATTAAAGGTTGCACCAGAGAGAGCCTTTTCAATCTGTTCTCCTATCACATCAGAGTCCTCTCTGGTTATTGTATCAAATGCAATGGCATCTGATAAAGTCCAATGAGGAAGGAACAGTATGTTATGTTGCAAGGTGTGACCCTTGGTCTCCTTGTTCAGCGCTGCACTGCAGTGGTTTGCGACAAGGGCTTAACTGCCTCCCGTGCTTGTTAAGTCAAGTGGTTGTATCGGGCATTAACAGGTTGATCTTTTGGTGCAATGGCAGCTAACAATTGGTATCAGAGCTGAGGTCATGGGTTCAAACCCCACGCTTATGCTGGGGGGATTGTTGCAAGGTGTGACCCTTGGTCTCCTTGTTTAGTGATGCGCTGTGGTGGTTTGCGACAAGGGCTTAACCGCCTCCCATGCTTGTTAAGTCAAGTGGTTGTATCGGGCATTAATAGGTCAATCTTTTGGTGCAATGGTAGCTAACATGTTACTCTTTGCAACTAGTGCTCTCCCCTCTTCTGGAGTCATTACACCTATGGATTGGCTGACTTCTTTCAAGACCCTTTGAGTGATTGCCTCATAGTCAATAGGGTTTGCTCCACTCTTTACATCCTCAATCCTCTTCTGAAATTCTTCACTTTTCACTCTCAATACGTAACTCCTGAATTCAAGAGTTCCTATGAATTCATCATCTTCTAAAAATTTATTGCAGGCCATCACCTTGACATCTTCAATATCTACTGCTTGATTCCTCATTGTTCTCAATTCCCTATTTTTAGGGGATGCATAGGGTCTTACCCTATCAGGTGAATTCTACCACCTTAATTTCTTCAGTGTTCTCCAAATCAATAATTTTATCCTTTTCTGTAGGGGGGGGTCAATTGACTCCCTTTTGGCAACATGTCCTCCTCTGGAACGACCTAGTTGAATAGTAGGGGCAGTTGCAATTAGTTGATCAACATTGTCCAGCATCTTTTGAATCCTTTCAATGGAATTTTGTATTTATGCAAAGGCACCTTGGTATGTTGGATTTATTCTTACCCTCCTTCTTTCTCCTTCCAAAATAGTGTCCCACTTGATCCTCAAGTGGTGGACATCATCCATTGTAAAACAATTCCTGACAGGATCCTCATTCAAATTAACCTAGTGAATGTATTTTGCTCTTGATTTGCTTTCCATCATCTTATTTATGAATCCCTCTGGGTCAATAATCCTTGGATGCTCATAATACATTCCAAAGCATTCCATTCCAGAATTGACTTGATCAAGGCCCCTTTTGTTAGCTATTAGGAAGTCACAAAACTTGATCGAAATAGGGAAGAATGATCCCTTCTTATGCCTCCTCAGATGCTCCCGGTCTGTATCATTTAACTGTCTGATAAACTCTAAGAATGCCACTCTTTTTGGCACATACTTAGGCAGAGTATGGGGTGGGGTCTCACATCCATAGACCCTAATGCAAGTAGTATTCTCATGGAAAAACCAATCACCCCAATTATGATTAATCCCCAAATGAGGGGTCCTGTCCAATGGCCTCAAAAAATCCAATATATCTGGGTGCAATCTCTCACCCTCTGGTTCTAGAAAACCCAACACTCTTCTGACAAAATGCTCTTCAAAAACTATGTAGTCAGCATTGGTGCAGTGCATGTCCAACATGCAGGTCCACATCTGTACTGGAAGCACATTTCCTTAAGAATATGTTGTTTTGACATATAGGCTATTGTGCCATATTCCAGATAGAGCAAATAATAACATGTGGCATAACATGGAATACCACAAGAACTGAACATCAACATCTGGTTTGGATAGATTGTTCTTAATTACTGTCATTTGTTTGTGCATTCTATCAGCAATGTAAGAAGCATAGTCATATGGCTGAGGATTCTTAGCTTCCATACTTTGAATATACACTGCCAACATCATCAAAGCAACAGGCATTTTATCTACAGTGTCTATGCCCAACACTTGGCATAAACTATGGTATGTCCTGACAAAGTAATCCATGAACATGTTGCAGTGGAAAGGCTCCTACTCAATGGCTGATATCTTCATGAGCTTGCCATCTAAACCCTTTGGCCTGTGCTTGGCCAAATTATAGTCTTTGTATCCACATTTGACACTTTGATATTTTGCCTTGAGGGTAGCTAGGTCAGCTTATTGGTTGTAGGGTTTAGATTGAAAATAGTGGCAATATAACCTTTGGTCAATTTAAGTATTTTAGAACCATTTCCTGCTATGACCTTCCTGGTGTTTGGGTCATATCTCAGTGCAATTTCCCTAACTAGGGCAGGGTTCGGGAATACATTAGAGCAGACAAGTTTGCTGAGGTCATACTGCTAGACATGACAGATATGAGCTTTGTATTCTCTTCTGGTGTGCCAATGTTTGAAAAGGATCCATCTGGGGATGGGTAAGATAGCATCTCTACAATTATAACAGTAATCTAGGAGTTTATCTTTGGGTCCACCTAGATCATGTAGATTTAAATCCTTTTTAGCATAACCGAGGAGTTAGACCAGGAGGTCTGCATCTAGACTACGCTTGGAACTAGAAGGATGGTTGTCATTGTATTGACTCATCATGACAATAATAGACCTAACCCTAGATGTCTAAGACTCTTTTTTAAGACTTCTATCACCCTAAACAATTAAGCTAAAAGATAAATAATAGAGCAGGAGTGACAAGAACAACTTATTGATCTTGACATGCCTTCAAGCTCCTCTACTCTGGAAATTCGACCATTGCTAATGAGAATGACAACAAATGCCCTAAATTTTGCTCTTATGAAGTTAGCTATCCCTATAGCTACAACATGTAGCATTAATGGTATCCTTTGATTTATTATCAGTTGGTTTGTGTCACACGAAATTTGAAAATCTTCTGTGTGGCAAATTTGAATGATGATTTTCGATCGTTTTCCTACTCCTCATGATCTACAACTAAAACTGGTCCTTGAGATTTGGCAATCATCATCATCATCATCTTTGAAAAGTTTTTATCCAATCAAGATGAGCCACATCAGGTGTACATACACTACCGACTGCATGACTAGCTGTCTGTTTGGGACATGTGGAATCACCTCACAACATTGCAGCAGAAGGTGAGCCACACTTTACCTACCCTACGCGGGTGTGATAAAATGCCACACGTCATCCTTTATGTTTTCCTTAGAACTCCTTTATAAGATACAGCCACGTGTCGCCATCTCGCGACTGTGTGGCAAAGATTCCTTCTGGGTAAGATTCCCTTGCGATGAAGTGCGACCGTCAGATGTGAACTATTCTTTTCAGCCACCTACAAACTGACACTTGGCAGTTTATGACTTACGGCAAGACTTAAGACATGGATTTTAATTCTTACGAGCCACAAAAGGTAAAACCTAGTACATGGGGCCGGTCATTCAATGAGTGCAAAGGCTTGAAGTCATGACTTAAGAGACTAGAAACTGGGTACAGGAGGTCAACATAAAATTAGAAATAAAGTGCATGACCAGAAGGACTTAGGTTAAAAGAATTTCTTCAAATGGTGAAGACTTGCATTATAATGAACCTAAAACCCTAAACCCTAAAGGGGACCACCACCTGGCAATTTGATCTGGCCAAGCTTATTTGCTCCAACATTTTCCCTAACCCTTATCTTGCAACTAATCACAAAATCAAAAACTTAACAACATTTATAAACTTTTAGAATTTTAGGAGTAGTTTAGTATACACCATTAGCAAATATTTAATATGAAGTGGGAAATTAAATAATACAGATAATTTCAACACATAAAAGGATTTCAGTGTTATTGATTTTCAAATGAACATTGAAGGTCCGAAGGAAATTAGAATACATTGAAGACTGAAGTATTACATTTACAATGTACAATATACACCATTAGCAAATATGTAATATGAAGTGGGCAATTAAATAATACAAATAATTTCAACACATAAAAGGATTTCAGTGTTATATTGATTTTCAAATGAACATTGAAGGTCGAAAGGAAATTATAATACATTGAAGACTGAAGTATTACATTTATAATGTACAATAACTTGCTCAAAACCAACTCAACACAATGCTCTGTTGGAACTTGGAAACACATGTTTTTGATTAGATAAGCGGCAAGCCAAGGGTGCCAAACCCATTACAAAGCAGCTCCTAGGGCAGTCCAAATAGACAACAAAAAGAATAGATGCCAAAAAACTAGAGACATCAGTCCAACAACCTAGTCATTCTAGTATTGATGTCATTGGAAACACATGTTACTAAATCATTTTATCATCTTTCGTATAGTGCTCCACTCTTCATCTGATGGAAGTGTAATTTTTCTTAACCCATGGTTACTGAGTTGTAACTGTGATAATATTTTATAACTGATATTGTTACTGGACTTGAATGTATCACTCAAAGTTGCATTCAAGGTTATCAATGGTACGATGGAATCCATAAAAATCACCTCATCAAGATTTTGGGGAAACTGGTCCTTGTCGATGTTCATTTTATCCTCCATCTTCTTTTTGAAAGCATTCTTTCCAATGTATCAGTATGATGGGTCAAAAGCCACCAGCAAACCAAGCTTATTGAAGTGTTCTACATTTGTTTGCAGCTGCTTTGTCAATAATGTAGCTTATACCAAAAGTTCATGTGCTTGTTCTAGCTTCGTACATTTGTCAATGATAGTTGAGGCCTTTATTGTGGCATCAATATAGTTTTGAATTCCTTTCGATTCCAATTCTTCACCACTAGCTATGTAGATTGATTGCAAAATTTTATTTGCATCTAACAGTCTTGAAGTTGCCATGTCTCCATTTTCAGCAATGTATTGTTTGAGTGTATTACTACATGTATACGCCTAAAAATGGCATGATTCATTCTAAATATTTATTTCCTTTCTGAATTCCTTCTATCATTCTAAATATTTATTTCATTCTTCTATCAATTCAATAAATATTCTAAATTTATCTAAGCGGTTCACTATTCCATAATTAAATAAATTCAATTTATTTAATTAAATTCCCTAAATTCTTCTAATGTCCTACACAATTAAATAATCCTAAATTATTTAATGAATCCAAATTCCTCTATCCTAAGTTCTAATTTCAAAAATCCACCTCACCTTACACCTCACTTTCCACCTCACCTTGTCCAACTCATCAGGTTGCACATGTAATTAAATATATTAAATATTTAATTACCTATTTTCCCCCTCACCCACATGTCCTATTTCTTCTCAAATCAAAAGTTAGTTAACTAATCAATCAGAAGTGTTAACTAACCAGTCAATTGAGTTAATCCCTCAATCAATTCAGTCAATTCCATAATTCATTCTTCCAACTGACTGATCAAGTTTGTTAACTGATCAGTCAATGGAGTTAACTCTCCAATCAATTTTGTCAAATCCCCTCTTTCATGATGGAGCTGGGACACTTGTCATATTTCTACTGGTTGCACATTCCTCAACCATCCTCAGCCATTGATCTTCATACCTCTTCTCAACCGTTGATTCTCATTCTTCTGAGTCTATAAAAGGAACCTCATCCTCCCATTCTATTCATCCAGGCTATTCGTATTGTTACTCTACAGAATTCTATCCGTGCACCTTTGGCACCCCAATACAATTTGCTTGAGATCACCCATTTGCTTTGGAGCTCCTCTTCATTGCATGTTTATCAACACAGCTAAAAGAGTGCACTCTCTGAGGGCCTACTTCATTAGCAAAGGACGGTTGTAATAGGTGAACAACAGAAGCTTTGAAACAGGGAAGGTTTGCATTGTGTTATTCATTACTCTTTTCATTCAATCTTTCTTGATTTCATTATTCTGTTGATGTTTGGGTTTGATATTATTCATTTGATTAAACCACATTTTACCCTAACACTACATAATACTAGATCATCAATGAATTCAAACATTTTAGACAAATCATCAATCCTCCTCATTATTTTCTCCCAAATGTTACTTTTTATATAAACGATTGTGTTTCTATATAATTCAGATACTTTGTTTTGGTAGGATTTTATTTCATTTTCTGCATTCTTCAAATTTTTCTACAAATTTTTAGAGAATTTTCTCTCTCTCTCTCTCCACATTTTCTTGCCACATATGTCTTGCTTTTTCTGATTGCTCCAGTTTGGTAGTGGCTTCAATCAAGGATTATTCTAATATTTTTGAATTGATTGGTTGATATCATATTTTTTTTACTTTCACTTAACATTTCCTTCAATTTATTCACTTCCTCCTCTGTCTGTTTATTCACTTCACTTGTAGATGTAGAGTCGGAGTTTTTATTGTTTTCTCTAATTCTTTGGTCTTGTTCTCTTCTCCTTTCCTCTTGGCTTTCTCACTTGCTATGTCTTCCCATAACTTTCCTATAAGAGTCTCCAACCTGTTACTTAAATCACAAAGTCAAATGAAAAAGAGCAATATGAATGGAATTAACATCACTGAATATATTTTCCTTCTGTTGTAACTCAATTACTGGAACATGTGACCTGTCTATCTTACAACGCTAATTAGTAGACAATATATTAAACAAGGTTACCAGGAAATTAAAAACAATCATACCTTTCTCTCTCTCTCTCTCTCTCTCTCTTGCTTTATCAATGATGTGTACACCACTTCATTGTTCTTTTTTGATACATTAATTTTGTTAAAATTTTTCATTCCAAAAAAATTCACTTGAATGGTGCTCACCTCATAGTCAGATCATTGCATCTGGTCCTCTGGTTTATCTTGAACTTTGCGCACAATAATCATGTAATCCATTTTTCATTTTTCGGGTCAAATATAGTCAATACCCTAGTTGTTACAGGCTCTGAAGTTACAGTAGTCTCTACTCTAGCACTTGCTTCTTGTGACTTTTAGATAATTTTGCTTTCTATTCAAACGCAGCTTTGTAATCACAATCTGTGACACTTGACATAACTTTGAATGGTGAAGGAGTAATTGTAGTGTTGGCGGCATCTCTAATTAATTGTGGTTGATTATTAGCCATTCTTGTCCCAGTAACACTAACGATAGGAGGGGGGTGCCTTCTGGAAACAACTACTTTGATGTGGATGTGGAAGAAAAACTTGCCATAACCTTATGCTTCTTAGTCTTCGCAAGGCCTTTCTCTTTAAGTCTATCTATAGTTTCACTTAATGTTGTTGATGGCCTCTTATGAGTTTGTTGTTGCATCTCTTGCTGACCACCACTACTAATAATACCTATACCATCACCAGATTTGCCACCAGTAGCACTAGAATCTCCACCATCTCCTGCAAGAATAGAATGAGAAACATGTAGATCAGAATGAGAAGACCCTTGTGGTACTGTTAGTGATTGAATCTCACTCTGAGGATTTGAAGATAGAATAAATCTAATCTCCTACTTTGTATGTGTATGCCCTTTTGCTTGTTCATCACCTCCAATGCCGAGTCGAAGATCATTAGGTTTTCTAGGGTATACCTCTGGTACCATCCAAATGCCTTCTTCTGTGGACCCCAAACCACCACCTTCATAACCCAATTTTTGGGCTATTGATGCCCCTTTAGTATATGTTTGTCTTGTGGTCTCACACATACAAGGTTTGAATACATAGGCACTAAGATCTTTGGGTTGGTCTTCATCCTCATCATCACTTTCAACATTAGTTGCTTGAGCTTCAGAGGGATGCTCTTTATCCCACAATTTGTTGAACTCTTCATCTTCTGAGATGTCTTTGAGATCTGTAGTAGCTTTTGGATCACCGAGATCCTTCCTCATAGACCAAAAGGCAGATATTTTTGATTGTGACCAATGTTCCTTTGTACAAGCTTTTCTTAGAGTCTCTGGAATTTTTGTACACTTAGATATTTTAGCAGCTTTTAAATAGAAATTGTTGAATCTATTGTTTGCTAGTGCATCTCTCTATGTTTGTGGAATTGGATGCAATCCCATTATTTCTAGTGACAATTTTTCAAAAGAAATACCTCTTTGAGCAGTAGTTTCTTCCATGGATTTTCTCACCTCCTCCCAAGAATTCTTGTTTTTCAACATTTCTAGCAAGGGCTTACTTTCATGTTGAATTCTAGTTGGAGCATTCTTATTGGCCACAAGCCTTCTTTTAATCACTTCACATGGGTCATACTGCCAGTGAGAGTCAACATCAAATTTAAAAAGTTGTAGAATTTCATGTGCCACAGTGAATGCTTTTCTCTCGAATGTGAACCCTCCACATGAAAAAGGTAAGGAAGGAAATATGTGCTTCTTTTGCTGACTAACAAAGTGCAGTTGATCTGTACTCTCCATCTGTCATATGTATTCCAATACAAAAACCCTCTCTATCACATGTATTGGAAGTTTGTGGGGCTGTGCTCCTGATCCATAAAATCTTAGGACAGTATATTCCTCTATGAAGTACTAGTCAGCCAATTGTATTTCTTTTCCTAGCTAAATGCAATTTCTACAAGACTCGGACAATCTAGGCATTGGAGTATTTGTAATAATTTCTTACAATGGAGCCAAAAAGTAGTCCACAAAATGATTGTAGTTCTTTTGATTATGATGCATCTTTATCTTATGGGTCCAATCCAGTAGTCCATTTTTATCTTGCTGACACTAAATTTGAAGCTTGTTTTTTTGAAACACCCCAGCAAACTGCACTAGGAAAAAATAGCACAAGTAGGTTGTGAACCTAAATGTCTTTTTGTTGGAACTGGGAGTGGGAGGTTCACTTTGGCTTCGTTTAATCATTAAAAACTGACCATGCATGGATTCTGCAATGTGCTCAAGAAATCTGTATTTAGGAGGTGGTATGACTTGATGGATATTGTATACCATTTTAAGGAGACGTGCATCCACTTCACTATTATTATCTAATCCAAGGCAAAACACTAGCATGGAAATAGTATACTGGACCCATGATCTAAAAATATCAATTTTATAAGGAGTCTTCTGGTTCTAATTGAGTTGGACACCATCCACTGTTAGAGATTTGATAAATTTTTTTTGTCATTTTCAGTAACTGCTGTTGGCAAGAGACACTATATGGATTCATGGTTGTTGTCATTGATGGCAACAAAGGTCATCCCACATATCCGCAAGTCATGATATGTCTCTACCGGAAGTCAGATTGAAGATTGTTGTGGTCCGGTGAACAAGAACAGAGCATGTGGCAAGGTCCGACAGATTGGTCCGGTTCTCTCAGAGGAAGTGTCTTGGTGCAGTGCGGATCTGGGGAAGTCAAGAGGACTATCTTGAGTGGTATATTCCAAGGATTTAGCCTCCGGAGTTGGACAAGGAAAAAGATATGAATAGTTGAGTACCGGATTCCTGAGAGACAGTGAAAACAGAGGAAGAACTGACTGACAGAGTATCAGACTACTTTCCGGATGTGTTACAGATGATGATAAAGGTTGCGGAGGCATGAATCATGTTTGGCCGACATAATTGATGATATCTACAAGTATACACTTGATCCGCATTGCTTGGTGAGCAAGGATTCAGCCGACAGAACTAAGTTTGTAAGAAACTAGACTGTTCCGGATGCCGACTAGAAAGGTGATGAAATTACTTGTGCGGATATATATAGAGGATGGATTTAGTTGTAAAAGGGTGTGAATGTATGTGAGGATATGCGAACAAGTCCAGAGTAGAGCAGAAGTAACAAGAAAGATCCGGTATGTGAAAGGACAGCAGACTAAAGAACAGAGGAAAGATGAAGTGCAGCAGATCAGTATACTGAACCTAACCGGAACTGAACTCCAGCATATGCAGATGCTTCCAATCAGTTCAAGACTGTGATTCTAATCACTTTGTAAGACAGTGTGTCTTCTTGTAGGCAGTGAGCCTCTTGTGAGCAGTGTGCTCGGGCAGTGAGCCCTAATTGGCAAGTGCCATTTTTGTAATTTCCTATTCTTCTAACAGAGAATAATTCTTGGGTTAATCACCCCGTGGTTTTCTCCCTTAACAGGGTTTCCACGTCAAAAATACTGTGTCATGTGTTTCTTACTTCATGGTTTCTGTTTTGTGTTTGATTTTATGCTGCTTCAATTAAAAGGAAAGTTTAATAAGGAAAATAATTAGGATAACTGATTCACCCCCCCCCTCTCAGTTATCAACAACTGCTTCATAAGTATTAGCAAATTTTTCTAGGTTTATGCAGACTGCCCCACATTCTTCAACATTGAAACCCAACAATTTGTCAAAATGTTCTCCATTAATGGGAAGAATTATTTCCTGGCTATCTTTTTTAACTATTGCTTTTCTTTTTTCATCATAATTATGGGCACAAACCATGATAAATTTAGGGCAAGGGAAAACCTTAGGTAACATCAAGCATCCCAATCCAACCACCCATGGTGCAGTCAACCCGTTAATTGGTATTGGTTTTTTTGGGTCAGGTTGTGTAGCTTGCACTTGACGTACCTTATTCTCCAATGAAAACCTAAGTATTGAGGTAAACCTTCTAAAAATTACAAGGTCATAAATATCATGGTATTCATCTGTAAAACTTGGTGTTTTAAGCAATCCGGCATAGTTTGTTTTTTCTCTTTCTTTGGTTTTCCCAATTTTTGGTCTGGTAGTGCTGGTAGACATGCTTGTAAACACTCAACCCTAAAACCCAAGATTGAAAAAACTGAAGTAACAAGGACAATAGTAACAACAATAGTAATAGGAATTAATTTTTTCTATATTTCACTTACCCAGAAAAGATGAATACAAAGACTGGCACTAAGTGAATCTATGGCATCGCATAGCCGATATTAAAATTTCTGGTGCACTGCAATCTCCTTGTCACTTGAGTCCTTGACCCTCTCGCTTCTAAGTAGTATCAATTAAAATTGCTAAATGCTAACTAAAGCGAGTGAGTGAAACATGGTAAATTCTTTTATTAAAGTTCAGTACACGTATGTAGTTGTAATTGTACACTTGTACTGAGTACTCCCACTTCAAAGTTCAAATGAAATTTAAGGATGGCATGCAAGTCTGCATCCTAAATTAATTATTTAATAACCATTGATCTTTGTAAATCTAACGGATCTTAATTGATTCCTGAGGTTTGAGATCGCAAGTCTTGCGCTTTAGAATTTCGTTTTGGAATTCAACTACACCTGTCAATCTGACATCGAGATTCGAAACATTCATCGAAATATTTTGCTAAAGTCTGTAGCTCCTTTATTATTTATATAAAGTTGGGCCCACTTTGATAGAATAATTAAAATAACTAATAGAATAAAATGAACACATTGACATCATTGCATCAATAATAAAGTAGCAATTATATTAATACCAAACAATTTACACTTGGGAAATTATATTAATACAAAAAGATTTACACTAATACACACAGGGAATTATATTAATACAAAAACCACTCCAGCGGCCAGCCCAGGGCCCAGACTCCAAAAACACACAACACTAGAGAGGCTAACATAGAAATCCCTAGCCCCTTGACTGAGCGACTCCTCGAAAACATGCCACCCTACCACCCCAGCACAGAAATCACCAAAAAAAGTGGCTTTCGGAGCCTGACCACTCACTGCGAGTAGAATTCCCTTGTACTCATTGCAAAGTATAGAATCCATAGCAGAGTCTCCTCTATGTCCATTCAAATTGCCTACCGAAGAAAGTGTCTCCCATGAGCCACTCAAATCCTATGCCTTCCTAGTTGTTGCTCATTCATGTTTAGCAGGAACAACTACCTAGCTACACCCTCATGTCCCTCCTACAACTTCTCCAAGTCTCTGGGCCATGGGATACTGACCCCCAATTATGCACAAATCACCACATTTACATCGTCCAAAAGAATATCTAGAGTGAATACCAATTGTAGAATCACCAGTGCATCCACCTTTGCCTCTCCTAGGTCCAACAAAGAAGCCAGAAAGCATGAGGAAATGTCTGAATTTACCCTATATCTGTCCTTAGACACCAAGAAGTCTTTACTGAGGACCATCTTCACTGCCTCAAGGAAGAGTTCATTTTTCTAGTTACAAATGTTCATCAGTTTATGATTTGTGATACGACCCAGAAAGGTGACCTGGAACTTATTGCAACGGAGCCTCATGGGAGTCTCCATGCTATATTTTGAGCAAGCCAGCCGAATGTTGTTTTGCTGGAGACCTTCGGGATTTAAAGGATGATCGTTAATGAACACACACCTCAACTAACAGATGCATTTATTCATTGTCTAGATTTTATGTAGCGTCAATCTTCGGCTCGTGTCAGGATTAACCAACAACGATTCTCCAAACTTCTCAGAACTATTTAATAAATTTAAAATTAATGCCTATGAAAAGTATTTTGCAGCCCACCAAATGAAATTGATATCAATATATAAATTTATAATTATAATAATATCATATTTTATATAATATAATTATAATATATTATTATATTATTATCATCATATATAATATAATATAATTATTATATATATCATATAATATAAATTATAGTATGTAATATCATATATTAATATATTATATAATTATTATCCTATATTATATTATTATCTGATAATAATATAATTTATGATGTTAATCATATAATGTAATTATTATTATTATTATATAGTCAGACTTAGAATAAAATAAAGGCACTCGGGGCCAGTAACTTGACGACAACCAAGGGGATAAAAGAACAACTTAAGTTGGGGAAACTGACTACATAGGTCAATGATGAATTAGAAGGATAAACCCTAAATGCCTTAGACAATAGTCAATACTAGTTGCAGTGTTATTTAATATTGAAAATTTGATTATTTGAACCATCTATGATCTGTATACATTGCATTTTGCCATTGAACTCATGTCAATTTCAAACCATAATTACTTCTATATTATTTAGTAAAATTTAACATCACCCTTAAAAAAAATTGGGGAATTACATCATACATGAAGTTGAACCTCTAACCAACCTCAAAATTCCAAACAAAATTCCTATCCTTCGACCTTCAAACCTTGCTTTGATCCTCCAAAATCTTTTTGGTTCCTCTTTTCCACGATGCTTAATGAATATTTCATTGTAGTCCATAATTATCCTATTAATAGGCAATGGCTTTGTTACAAATTCAATTATGTCCTCAATCACAATGTCAGTAAATGATTTACTATAGAACCTTGCTTGATATGTACAAGAAACCACTAGGTATGGGTAAAAATAAGGCTAGTAAAGGAGAATTAAATTGATATTCTCGAGGTCACTGGCAATTGAGTTGTAATACCAATTCCATGCGTCAATTCAAATTTTTAGTTTCTCATGCAGGCATGCATGTGTGGGAGACTAAACCCACCACCCAGAATAGACTACATCATTTGCAAATGTTAAAAGTGTCAATTCTTGACATGATTTATTCCACTTTACGAATGCTCATATTTCTTCATTCTGAGAAATGCAAAGCACTAACAACCTGCATAGCCCCACACAAATAAATTTTCCATCATACTTATGCATATTCTACACCTGTCAACAGAGAACTCTATCACATAGTTAAATTCAAAATCTTGAATGAACACAAAATAAGTACTTGACAACTCACTTTCTTCACATAGCTACTGTAATTAGAGCCATTACTTGGAACTTTTATATCCTATTGATTCTTCTACTATCTAAAACTTAGTAATGCAATATAAGGTGGAAATAATAACACTATCATAAATACATTACATGTACCGCCTCTAGGATAAATGGGTAATAAATAACAAGCAACTCTATTTAATTACCTCTGTTGTACCATGGAAAATTTGCATTGGCTAATCTGTGCAATTTGTCAAGACTCACTAAGCACTTGTCATTAATGAACTTAATTGAGTATTGGCTAATCTATGCCATTAAGTGCGTTCAATCATATCAATTGTACCACCACTGACCATTTGATGAACCCTAGAACGAATGAAGAATGGTTGTAGTTCAATTCTGGAAGGCAAATCTCCAACGCTACACATTGCTTAAAAAATCCCCCAGAATCAACTAGCAGCCGTTAGATATTATTAGATCAATGGTTGACATATTTATTATATATAAAATATATAATATATTTATATTTATTATTGTATAATCTATGCAGTTAAGTGTGGTCAATCAAATCAAATGATCAATCGTACCACCACTGACCATTTGATGAACCCTAGAACGAATGATGAATGGTTGTAGTTCAATTATGGAAGCTACATCTCCAACGCTACACATTTCTTACAAAATCCTCTGGAATCAACTAGCAGTTGTTAGATATTATTAGATAAAGGTCAAGGTGGCAGCATGGCAGAGGGCAAGCCCTCGACTGTACAACTACAAATTTGGGAAATTGGGTCAGTGTCAATACTTTTTCTCAAAATAGAAGTTATGTCATCAATTTGTGATCATCTAACAATCCAAATCTATTAGAATATTTCCCATTTAATGACATCCATGGATTCGATGCCGGAAGTGACATCTTTCCTTTCATAATAAATAAGGAATGCCGTGAAAAGCACAATTGTATTAATGCACGTTTTGGGGAAGGCAATTTATGTAGCTCAATTATGAATCGTACAACAATACATGCCACTAAAATTAATGTATTTTATGGAAATAGTTTAGTAGGTTTGCAACCCTTGCAGACACGTTATTCTACAGTTTCAATTTTCGCTAGTGTGCTTTGGAGGAGCTCTGGACTGCGTCTTCTATAGGTGTTGAACACGAGATTTTCGTAACTAGGTTGGCTAATTTGTGCTCTTTCTTGCCCATTTCTTATAGTGATAAATTTGAATACTTTAAGTCAACTAGGTCAGAATTGGGAAGAACAATTATTTTTCATAGAGTCGAGACTATTTGTTTACCCAAAATCGTTTGGAGATTTATTTGGCACCCTTAGCAGTTACAGAAGCTTTTGTTTGTAGGCAGATCACATGACTTCTGCTATGTCTCCTTCACCTGGTAATGATGAGGGTACTTTTAGTTTTCATTCCTTGTTTGAGAATCTAGCCTCCCTCATATCAAACAAAATTCCTGTGCAAGATACTCCTAATCAGCTAGAGAGAGTTGTCCTAGGTGCAAGTGAGAGAGGTACATTTTTGTCTTCCCCTTCCTGGCTAAATAAAGTTTTTGAGAAAAAGAGGAGATATCCCCCAATAGGAAACATAAACGTTGACACTGTAACTACACATAAGCCTAAGAAGGCTAAGAGGATGTCTCGGATGGTAACAGATTCTTCCTCAGGGCATAGAATTTTGGAGATTGGAGACCCGATCAGGGATAAAAATGAAAATGAAGTCACATAAGCCTATTTTAATATGGCCAAGATTGACATGGGTCCTCCTACTATGGAAACTGATATATATCATGTAAAATTCTCTGTAGGCATGCTAGCAAAGAGAGTTAAAGCTAAGCAATAGGAGAACGCAAAGTTGCAAGCCTAGGTGAATTCTCTAACATCTTTCATTCAATCTACTTTGAATATTACTTCTCAATCCTTTGATGCAACTTTGAGTGTTTCTGCTGATGGAATGGATCCTAGGATGTTGCAACAAATCAAGAGATATCAAACTCTAGCTAAGGCCACTGAGCAATGGGTAGAGCGAGTCACCATTGATGGTTTGTTGTACATTGAGGAGGTCATGAAACTATATCCCCTCTTTTCATATGAAAGAAAAGGGTTAATTGCAGAGATACGAAATTTAAAGAGGGAAGACAAAAATCTGCTCACAGACTTTACAGAGATACAAGAAATGATGAAAATTGATACAAATATTCTTGTAGCTAAGAAAATTTTTAATGATCCAAATGAGAATGATTCTGTGTCTTGGATAGATACACTAGAGTGGAAGAGGTCTATGCTAGGGGATTTTAGTGGACAAATAAGAAGAATTTTGGCTCAACATTTCACTAATATGGCTGATCTTAAAAACAATTGTACCATCTTAGATGTAGAGATTTCAAATGAAAGTAGAGAGAACTTGCTTGATGTCAATGAAGTAAAGCAAAATTTTAAGAAGAGGCTTACTGAAGAGCATGTTGCGAGTGCCACAGTTAATGGTGAATCACTAGGGAAGCTTGGACATGTAGCATCGTATCTCACAACTCTCAGGCGTGTAATTGATGATGTCTATAAGAGAGTAATAGATGCGGAGAGACTGATAGATGAGTGGAATGTTTAGGCAAAGAACACTTGTACACCAAGTGTCAGGACTTTAAAACCCATAATTAGTAGGTTTAGGAGATACAAGGTGAAACTAAGAGCACAGGTGGACTCGACTGCTGCTGGTGAACAAGACAAGGAAAATGAAGCGACTCGGGAGGAAGACCAAATGACTGCCATGTGATGACATTTCTTAGTTTTATGTTATTTCTTTAAACATGTTCTGAATACTCTTGTGGCAAAAGACTTATTATTATATATTTCAATATTTATATAATTTTGTATTACTATATATTTTAGTTATTTTCAATATATGAATGGAAGCTTGAGGAGTTGATTTATGAAATCATAAACTTTGTGTTATAGTGGATGAATCTGTATTATTTTTATGTATCCTTTTGAATTTTCTTTTTAAAAAAAATTATCTATTCATTTTCGTTAATCAGTATCGTTGTTACTTGACATTGTCTCTATTCTGGAGACTTAATGTAGAAAGATGGGTGTATCAGAACTATAGCCTAGAATGGAACTTCAACTGATGCCATTGATTATGATGTCGTTAATTCTGATACTGAATAAACTATAAATTCACCAAGAAGATTAGACATTATAATATAGCATTTGATATTTTCTCTAGCCACACTATGAATTTTCAAAAAAATTGCCAGCACAAATGCCAAATATTCTATTTTATATTTTTGAATATCTATATAATTCACCACCTAATTTATTAAATTTTTTGGAATACAACTATAATTCACCAAGGAATTTTTTTTTTAAAATCTATATACAATTCACCAGCAAAAAAGACAACATCAACAAATTTGAAAAAATTCTCCAATGAAATTAATTTTTTTCCCCTTTGTGTCAATCCAACCTATAAATACCCTATAAATAATCTATAGACAATTCGCTAGCATTTTTTGGCGTCGGGCTAGGATTTGCTAGGATTTTATAGATTTTTTAGGGGGGGTTCCTTAAAGTTATCCCTGCTCCTCATCCTCTTGTAGTAGCGGGGTCCTCCTCTTGGTGGTAAGTGAGAAAATGACAATTGAATGGCAAGGATGTGAGATTTTGAAAGCTTTGATTGAAAAGAGTTTGATTGCGAGCTTACGAGTGCTATGAGAGTGCACTAATTGAGCACTATGGCTATGTCTTGTGGGAAAAATAAGAGTATGAGAATACTCTAATGAAGATTTTGAAATCTTAAATAACAAAACAATGGCAAACAAAAGGCACATGCATCCTATGTGAGCACCTAAGATGCTAATTGAGAGAAAACCAAAAAGCTATGAATGACAACAATTCTTCAATTTGCCTCCTCTAATACTTAGAGGAGGGGGTATTTATAGGTTGGATTGGCACAGAGGGGATGAGGATGATTGAGGAATTGACTCTCATGATTGGAGAGTTAACTTGGTTGATTGATTAGTCAAATTCAATTAATTTCCTTGTGAACTCAATTGATTGAAGAGTGATATGAGCTTAAAATTTTATCACTCATGGGGAGGAATGGTTGTTAGGAAGAGTTGTAGAGAAGTTAAAATAGACCACATGGGTTAAAATTAGTTGACTGGGAGTGTTAAATGAGTTAATTATGGCCTCCTCTATGTTTATCTCAAAATTGCATGCAAGCTGGGCGAAAACAAAGCTTTTTAGGCTCAAATCGAAGGAGAAACTCATGTTTAAAATCTACAAGGGTCACCACTCAGTTGCCCCTTTTACTAGGGAAAGTTTCTAAGGGTGACCCATGGGTGACTAGAAAAGGAGGGCGCTTGGGTGAGTTCTAACAACTATGCATGCTTATTGAAAGGCTGAGAAGGTGATCTTGCACTAGAATCAGGCTACAAGATGCAAAAAGGTTGGGTTGCCCGGGGAGATCTAACAATTAATAGGGGTGACCCAAAAAGGAGAAAAGTTGAGCAAAAACTGAGACATGGGTTTGGTCTATTAGGTTATTTAGAATCTTCCTAGGGTCAGAGACCTTCAGAATAGGGTGTCAAAAGGTAAAATTAACATGAAAAGACAAAAACTAAGCATGTAGGCAAGACAAAGAATGTGAAAAAAGGAGAATCGACAAAGGGGAAATGAAGAATGGATAGAAACTTGAAGAATTGACAAAGGAAAAACAAGACACCACGTGTCACCAAGAGGAGTACTGTTGAGAGGGCATTATTATTCATGCTTCCATGTACATGATTATAATTATGAATCATCATAGGGTCCTCATGCAAGCTCATGCATGTTTTTAGTGCTTACATATTTGCCCCTTTGTGGACAATAATCTACATGAAAGGTAAGTACCATTCTTGAAATAGGCCTTATCTTTTGTCAATTTCCTACATTTGTACCTGCAATAACCAGTATTAGTTTAACATTTGATGTATTTAAAATAAACATTGAAATTAAAATGAACGAACATACCATGGAGTGTGTCGCAAGTTCATCTAGTTGTTTACTTTGTGAAGGAGACCTATGCATGCAATGTGAGTGCAAGAGAACTAAAGAAATAAAACACATGCTAAGCTAGAGAGAAGAACAAATTCTCCTTTTATTGCATATTTTGAAGAAAATGTTTGACTTTTTAGGGATTTTTGATGTATTACAATTTTTAGTTTTTTTTCAACTTTCTAATTTTTATGGTTTTTCTAAAGATCTTGTGAAGGTATATCTTGATGACTTTATTTATTTGAAAGACCTATGTTTATTGAAGGGATCTCTACCCTTGCCCCCTTGCATGAGGAGACTTGTAGGCTTGAGTGCACAATTTTGCTCTGACTCCGTTGGAGTGATTTATGCTCAAACATTGTTTTGCACTTATTGATGTGAGACTTGATTGGTTGAGATCTAAACATAGCTTCAATCGACGTCTTGCACTTCACTTTTCCTCTTGTGCCTATGATTGGCTAGAGGTTTTATTTTTCTTATGAGACTACATACCTATGATGATTACATATGGATGATGTAATTTGTTTTTATCTTTTTATGATATGAATGAGATGCAATGTGTTTGGATGTGATTCACATGTATGAAATGCAAAGTACTATGTGCTAAGCACTATGAATTCCATGATGTTATGACATGTTTATTGTTTTTGATTTTTTTCTTTCAATATGATGCATGCAGGTGGAATAAACAATGTGACCGCTCTTTAGTAAGATTTTTTGACTTAGGGGATTGTGAATTACCTTAGTATAGGAGACCTATTAAACCTTTGAGATAGGATTTGGTACTCAAGTGGGGATGGGGAGGAAATGGAATACTTCTAAATTTTGGGATTCGTTAAAGGCTAAACACTGATTCTTACCTAAAAAAAACATATTGGAAAGATTTCAACTGAGACAAGCAACAAATTTTATTAGCACTCACCAGACTTAGATCAAAGGATGGCCAACAAGATACACTTGGGTAAAGGAAGATGTTTCCAAATAAAAGATGGCCCTAAAGATAGCTAGACTCTTAGTATGCTCAGTTGGTGTGTGTGTGTGCTTTGTTTCTTACATTGCCTGATAGATTATCACCCTCATAGCTTCGAGCTTAGATTTATCTCCACTTGAGAGTACAAACAGTCAACAACCAAGTCTCTATTTTCACTCTTTTTTTGTATCTTTCTTTTTCTCTCTTTTTTTATTCTTTTTTACTTTTAAAAAAAAAATTTGACTGCTATTGCTTTGAGACTTTCTAGATGCTTTTGTGCTTCAAATGATTGCTCATATATATTTTTCTTTTTGAACCACTCATTTTTTGCACTTGTATTTTAGATTGCTTCCTTCAGAGTTATGATCTTTCTAGATTTTTTAGCCAAGAGAGATAAGGAGTTGAGTGCCACCAAAAGTTTTCACTATCCTATCAGACTTCCCTTCTACTAAGAATAAATAGGGGAAGTCTACTTGCAAGCTTCTATTGAGTACTACAGGTTTGGAGACTGACTTTGTTTAGACTTAACAAAATGGATCATTAAGACTAGGATCAGTGGAGAGCTAAGAGGTAGGATTTGATTAGAAATGTTAAGGAATGATAAATAGGGGTATAGTGATAAGTGGTAAACATGATTTATTATGAGATCTCAAAGGCTCAAAGGGTCAACCATACCTCAGCAACCTTAAACTCCTTACTAGGACAAAAATCAAACAAGAGCTTGACACTCATAGAATGCATGAGTAACATAATGAAGAATGCAAAATTTTGATTTTCCATGATTTTATGTTTTTTATGGATTTTTGAATTATTTGATTTTTTGGATTTTATCTAGGCTTTTACAACAATTTGAGATGCTAAATTCTTCTCCTTCCATAATGCACAAGAGGTTGATGAGACAATAAATCATCTCATCTATTAGCTGAATAAAAGCATGTATTTTGCTTAATTAGTGTCATTGCATGTCTTAATGATATTGCATGTTTTCCTTGTAATAAACAATTAGTAGACTGCAGAATAATTTTTGTTAAATTGGAGCGCCAGAAAACTTCCTAGAAAGAAACATTAAAAGAGGGAGTTTAAAAACATAGTCTCAGTAAAATGGTGATATCTCCTTCATTTCTCAATGAAATTAGGAATTCCAAAATGATCTAAAAATAGGAATTGAGGGGAACAAAACTGACAAACTGTTTGAAGCAATTCATTAAAACAAGTGAGAAATTTGTGACAAAAAGTGACTGAAATAAAAGTGGTGTGATAAAAGGTAGCGAGATTAGAGGAAGAAGATTTAGTTTTTCTCCCTAAGAATGGGATCTCAGATCCACATTCTTGATGGATTGATTAAGAATAAGAATTCTATAAATGCATTGTAATCAAGGAATCAAATGAGGAGAGTTTTATAAAATAATACAGTTTAGTATTTTAATAGTGATATTTGTTTGTTGTTTCATTTCTTAGTAGTTGTTCCATTTCCTACTCTTTACATTTCCAGTATTTCCCTTTACAATCTTCTTAGGATAAATTTGATTCCAGTATTTCACTTCACAAGTTTCTTAGGATAGATTTGATTCTAGCATTTTCATTTACAAGCTCTTAGATTAGATTTGATTACATTAATTTGTTTCATGCATTTCCTTTCAATTATGTTTGTAGAAAAATAATGTCATGCAAATGATTTCTTCTCCCTCTTGCATATTGCCATGGACACCACCTGAGATTCATATTTATAATTAAATGATGAGGACTGCAACTATCCTCATCATTTTTAGCACCGTTGCCGGGAACAGGTGTCATTAGGGAGTTTTTGTTGATCTGGTGACAACATGTCAAAAGGAAAATTAGTTTGGCATGTCTTTTTAGGTTTATTATTTTAGAAACTCCCCTCCAAAAACAATAGATCCAAAAGAAGAGGTTCTTGCATACAAAGAAGGTGACAACTCTTGTGCAACCTCTTCAATTAGAGGACCATGACTTCAAGTTGTGACAAGGAAATGATCAATATTTGGACACCTTTCAAGTCCAAGGAGTGTTTCTCGATCAGATATTTGAAGGACAAGGAGCTACATCTAGTCATGCATGCACCATAATATGAGGAAGGGTTGCAAGATCTTTCCAATCAGACCATGCATCTACTAGAATCAAAATTTATGGAGAGGGCTATCATTTCAAAGGAAGGTGGAGCATTAGAGTTCAAATATTCAATCATCTTCTTCTCATGGTTTTCCTCTTCTTTTAGAAAATTGAATGCATGGATCCATCTTTTAAGAAAAGGATGTTATTTTCTACAACCAGCTAATGGTTTTGTTTAACCTATCTTTACATCACTAAGTAGAGTAGGATAGAGTAGATTTCTTTCCTACAAATAAGTCCTTGGCATATGTTATTTCTTCTTCTAAAGTTAAACATGCACTTATCTAGACAAATTGCTACTCCCAAAGAACTCTTGCAACATTCTGGATCTCTTTGGAGCTATCCATGGGCTCTAGTTCTAGCATTACAACATTTTGGATCTCTCTAGAGCCGACCATACAGCTAGCTCCAAATAGCTATGGAAAGCTCCAGAGTAACTCAGTTGACCATACAGCTAGCTCTGGATAGCTCCAAAGTAACTTAGCGAACCATACATCTAATTTTGGACAACTCTAGAGTAACTCAAAACATCTTTGGGGCATCTTCAACACACCTCTCAGAACATCTTTAGACAAAATGCAATAAATATAAAGAGATTGACTCCAGAAGCTCACTATGAGTTGTAGGAGAACCTACAACATTTTAGGTGTGGGCAGATGATGAGACAATAAATCGTCTCATCTATTAGCTAAATGAAAGAATGTATTTCACTTAATTAGTGTCATTTCATGTCTTAATGATATTGCATATTCTCCTTGTAATAAACAATTAGTAGACTAGAGAATAAATTCTGCTAAATTGGATTGCCAGAAAACTTCCTAGAAAGAAGCATTAAAAGAGGAAGTTTAAAACATAGTCTCAATAAAATGATGATAGCTCCCTCATTTCTCAATGAAATTTGGAATTCTAAAATGATCTAAAAAATAGGGAATGAGGGGAACAAAACCCATAAACTATTTGAAGCAATTCATCAAAATAAGTGAGAAATTCATGATAGAAAGTGATTAAAATAAAAGTGGCATGATGAAAGACAATGAGATTAGAGGAAGAAGATTTAGTTTTTCTCCTCAAGAATGGGATCTCAGATCCACATTCTTGGAAGATTTATTAAGAATAATAATTTTATAAATGCATTGTAATCAAGAATCAAATGGGGAGAGTTTTATAAAATACTAAAATTCAGTATTTTAGCAACAGTAGTTGTTTGTAGTTTCATTTCTTAGTAGTCTTTACGTTTCCTATTCTTTACATTTCTAGTATTTCCCTTTACTACAAGATTCTTAGGATAGATTTGATTCCAATATTTCCCTTCACAAGTTTCTTAGGATAGATTTGATTCCAACATTTTCATTTACAAGCTCTTAGATTAGATTTGAATGCAGTAATTTGTTTCATGCATTTCCTTTCAATTATGTTTGTAGAAAAAGAATGTCATGCAAATGATTTCTTCTCCCTCTTGCATATCACCATGGACACCACCTTGGATTGACATTTATAATTAAATGATGAGGAATACATTAACCCTCATCAGAGGTAGCATCATTTCTGACATCTACCTTAACTATGTATGGGCGTAGTCCAATTCAGTCTAAACTTCATTTGAAAGTCTTTGCAAGGACTCTCAAAGAGATGGTGTAAAAGTGTCTTTATATTCACTTTAAGGAGTTTTGTGTCCTCACATGTTTCATTTTTGATGATTTTCCACCTAGCTTTATCATTTTTATTCTTGTTGAGTTTTAATGTTTGTTTTGAACTTTTGAGGGGCAAATGATGTTGGTGTTGACTCTCCTAGTTTTTGTGTGGGTTTTGTTTCTCCTTTTTTTTTAGTGGTGATCTCAACTGTATGGATGCACATATTTGGATTGATAGGAATAGCTGTTGGAGCATAAGACTTTGTCAAGTGGGGATCAAAGGGGAACTCCTATTGCCCCCTTTCCTATACATTTTAAGGTCTTCGCTATGTTTGTAATTTGTTTTGATGCCTCTCCTTTTTCAAAAGTGTTGATTCTTGGGTCATCAGTGGTTTTCATGGTCTTTATCTTCCCTTTGACTTGTTGAACTCTATAAAGACTGAAAGAATTAGGGTAGATCCTTTGATGATGTGGGTTTTCCCCATATACGAGAAGTGTATTTCTTGAAATAATGTGGAGGGAACATCCCTCATCCTATATGGATCCAAGGCCTTCCTAGGATCATTTTGTAAGTGGTTTCTTCATTGATGAAGTAAAATTTAGTTGGGAGAGTTTTGGGACCCAATGTGATTTAAAGATGGAATTCTAAGGATGGAATTTTTTGTGTGATTTGAGTTTCATCATAACCCATTTTTTGAAGAAGAGAAAAGGATACCATGTTGTTTGCTAACCCATCATCTATCATCATGTGTTTAATGGAATAGTAATGAACTTGGACTATTAAGAAGAGGAGGAGATCACCCTATTTAGCTATGTCATCATCTGAGGTTAACTTTTCAAAGTCAAATGTTGAAGAAGAACACTTTTCATTTGGAGTGTTTTGAATTAGATTTCCTAGATCTAAGGCATAGAGGAGAGCTTTCTTGTGCATAGGAGTTCACTCTTAAGAAGTTCAAGCATGTGAGAAAAATTTAAATTATTAGAGGTATCATCTGGTTGTTTTGGTCCTTTAGTGACACAAATTTCTCAATCTTTATCTAATTTCACAAGGCCTAAGGTGTTTTAATGAAAGGCATTTTGATGGCTTTTGGGACTATTTCTTTCATCTAGTGAGAATATGTCCTTGAATTTTTGTCATTGATGCTTTGGGAGGTTTGGTATGAAGTGATGGTACTCTCGACATGAAAAATTTATCACAATTGTGATCTTGAGGTTTATGATGATTGTTGTATGACTGCTTGTTGATTCTCAAGGGGGTATATGCAAAGAGATGGGGGACCAAAAAGTCATCACCATGGGACTTTTTGGTCCAAAATAAAAAAAAACACAAGCGTGTTATAATGCGCTCACATTTTTCCTTTACCTAAAACTCAAAAAAACCTTGTTTTCTTGTCATTCACCTGTGGCCAAAGGAGTTAGTCTATAAAAAATAGTATTGAAAGTGCGATTGGGTTCAAGGGAAGTCTCTCCAAGCAAGTGAAAGAGAAAAAATGACAACATCACAATGCCACCTCGCCACCAAAGACATCGTGAAGAAAATTTGGAGGGTCTAATAGCTGAAGAAGGTAGGGTTTGACTGATTTTTGTTAGTTTGACAAGAATTTTTGACTTTTGCAATGTTTGATTTGTTTTTATATTGCATTTATAGTTATTGAGGCAAGAGAAAACCCAAATCCAGTTGAGGAGGGTGAAAACAACCTCCAAAACCCTCCAAATCCTCAAAACCTACCTTCACATCCTCACAATGTAAGGGATAGTAAAGAAACTACCTAAGGATAATAGAAGAAAACAAGAAACATCTTCAAACTCTCATTTAAATGCTAAACAATCCAAGTGCAAGCACTGATCGTAGGAGAGTGCTTGCAAGGTCACTAGAGGATATTGTTTCCCACACCGATTTGGTGACAAAACAAATTACCAAATTTTAAGACTATAGGGAGAGGTGTCAGCAATACTATGCTGACAAATTGTCATATGAACAAGTGAAGAATGAAAAAATTACAAAATCTTAATTATGTACGCACTTTATTAATCCAAAAACTCGCCAAAGATTAGAAGAAACTTGCAAACGGTTCCCTGTTCATTAGTGTAGGAATGAGGAAATATCTTAAAACTTTTCGGATAGATGGTACATGGTCTTCAATGAGTGCCCATGCAACAATGATGAGGTGCCACAATATGTCTTGAGGAAAATCCATTGTGAGTTCATCCTCAAGAAGATTCCTAATTATTTTGACATTGATGAGTTCCAGGGTAGAGGTGGTGGCTCTGCCCAAGATAGAGAGGGGGCTTAGTGAGATCAAAATTGTGTACCTATACCATTGTTGAGGCCAGAACATAGGTCACTCCCTTTGACTTTGAAGGAGAGTGTTGAGGTGGAGACATTACATTTATTGACTACTCTCACATAGTCTCTATCACAGCATGCCGATGATCTTACTCAGGCCGATGAGGGTGAGACAGTAGGCATCATTTATCCCCACATGTGTGTAGTTCAAGTGGGAACCTATGTGATTATGGGATGCAAGACGCACAACAAGATTCTTAGTAGGATGCTGCAATGCTGGGGCAGCGTCCATTGATGGAGGCATCCATATTGGATGAGATTATTCTCACCGACGATCTCTTATAGCATATATTTGGTATTGACTCTTAGGTAATTTTATAGAATTTTCATCTTCATTTAATATATTGTTATTTGAAATTTGTAATTAATTTTATATGACTATCTATATTATAAGTAAAAAATAATGTATGTAATTGTTTACGTAATGAAATTCCAAGGTCAGAGGCTTCATCCTGCCTCCATTAGCCATCCATAAGCATCATTTATCCCCACATTTGTGCAGTTCAGGTGGGAACCTATGTGATTATGGGATGCAAGATGCACAACAAGACTCTTAGTAGGATGCTGCAATGCCAGGGCAGCATCCATTGATGGAGGCATCCATATTGGATGAGATTATTCTCACTAACGATCTCTTACAACATATATTTGGTATTGACTCTTAGGTAATTTTTTACAAGTTTCATCTTGATTTAATATATTGTTATTTGAAATTTGTGATTAATTTTATATGACTATCTATAGTATAAGTCAAAAATAATGTATGTAATTGTTTGCGTAATGAAATTCCAAGGTCAGAGGCTTCATCCTGCCTCCATTAGCCATCCATTAGCGGGTTATGAGAGGAGGTCAAGTTAACGGGTATGTAATTTATCACATTCAATCATAATTATTATAGATATGTCAATGGTAATATTATTTTGTGACAATTTGATGATTTCAACAGTCACCAACACCTCCACGGTTTCCTTGGTCCCTTGGATGCAAATCCACCACTTATACAGAGGTAAATTTAACCATTTCTAATCATTATGCATTTTTAAAATAATGTTATGTATTTATTTTGGTCGAATAATCTTGAACTTGATTTTCAGATGTTGAATATGGAGACTCCTCATCTTCGTGAGTCAGCGCAAAAAGGCATTGTTGCAGCCATGATGTCTTCAAATCCTTTGACCGAGGTGTGAGCCAATAACATGAAAATGTCATAATTTTGTATTTCTTGTTTTATCTCATGTCATTTGATGTACATAAATGATATTTATGTTTAGTCAATTTTGCTTCTTGATACTTCTCACAGGAGGTCACAAATCCAGCCCGTCCAACTATTAATGAAGAGAGAGACAAGATGATGGAGAGTGATCATCGGTTGGCAGCAAGTGATTGGTTACATATGTGATGTTATATATTTCATACATTTTATATACTAATGTGCATATTGTTTGATTGTATTAGTAGGTGGAGCTGGATGAATGCCTGTCGAGGAGGTCTACTCAACAGTAGAGAGAGGATGAGTCACTGATTGGCTCTCCATCTTCACGATCAAGCAAGGGCCGCTGATTATTTCATAAAAATCCATAGGAAACTAGTATTTGGGACATTTTTTGTATGCCTAGATGGCTTTGTGTACATACTTTTGTATGTTATCGATGTATATTTTTGTATATATGCCTGTATGGCTTTGTATATAAACTAGATGTTATGTTCATGACATTATGTATATGCCAGTTTATATTAAATATTTAATATAATGATCAATTATCGTTACAGTAATTTGGTTTTACACATGCCAATTACATTTGCTCGAAAGTTTATAAATCATTTTCAAATAATCTATTTTGTGCATATCTTGCAATCATTGCATTCTGTGGCACTGTGTATTTTTTTGAGGCATCATTTCAAATAGTTCACGCACCTTGTCTATGCTTCCACACTTTCCATACATGTCTACAAGGGCAACTACAAATACAATACATGTGAGAAAATTCCTATATCATTTATTCTTTAATGGTTGTCCACACCATGTTCCCCAGATCCCATTCTGGCATAGGCAAGGAGGAAGTTGGATAAGGTTGTGCAATTGGGTTTTAGACGTACCAAAATTTACATTTGGTTGAAATTTACTTTTGTACATTTTCTTGAGAAGTTTTAAAGCCTTATGAAAAATCCATTTCGTGCATATCTTGCAATCATTGCATTCCATGAGGCAACATTTCTTTGAGTCATCATGTCAAACAGTTCAAGTTCATTGTATATGCTTCGACACTTTGCATATATGTCTTGCAGGGTACTTACAACTACAACATTTGACAAAATTCATATATCCTTTATGCTTTGATGGATGTCTATATTGTGTTCCAAAGATACCATTTCTAAGGTTTTGGAATTTGGATTTACACTTGCCAATTGTATTTTCTTGAAACTTTCTAAAGGCTTATCAAAAAATCCATTTTGTTCATATCTTGCAATCATTGCATTCCATGAGGTGACATTTCTTTGAGGCATCATGCCAAACAGTTCACATGCCTTGTCTATGCTTCCACACTTTGCATACATGTCTCTGAGAGTAGTTGCAACTACAACATCTAACAAAATTCCCATATGTTTTATCCTTTGATGGATGCCCATTTTGGCATAGGCAAGGAGGATACTAGCTAAGGTTGTGAAATTTTTCTTTACACCTACAAATCGCATTTGCTTGAAGGTTTCTAAAGCCTTATCAAAAAATCCATTTTGTTCATATCTTGCAATCATTGCATTCAATGAGGCAACATTTCTTTGGGGCATCATTCCAAACACTTCACGTGCCTTGTCTATGCTTCCACACTTTGCATACATGTCTACAAGGGCAGCTGCAATTACAGAATGTGACAAATTTCCTATATCCTGTATGCTTTGATGGTTGTCCATACGTTCTTCCAAACATTCTATTTTGGTGTACAGATAGGGAGGATGCTGGCAAAGGTTGTGGAATTTGGATTTACATGTGCCAATTGCATTTACTTGAAAGTTTCTAAAGTCTTTTCAATAAATCCATTTTTTGCATATCTTGCAATCATTGCATCCCATGAGAGGAAATCTTTTTGTGGTGTTATATTAAACAGTCTACATGCCTTGTCTATGCTTCCACACTTTGCATACATGTCTCATAGGGTAGTTGCAACTACAACTTTTGACAAAATTGCTATATCCTTTATGCTTTGATGGATGTCTATACTGTGTTCCAAAGATACCATTTCGAAGGTTTTGGAATTTGGCTTTACACCCACCAATTGCATTTTCTTGAAAGTTTCTAAAGCCTTATCAAAAAATCCATTTTGTTCATATCTTGCAATCATTGCATTCAATGACGCGAAATTTCTTTGGGGCATCATGCCAAATAGTTCATGTGCCTTATCTATGCTTCCACACTTTGCATACATGTCTACAAGGGAAGCTGCAATTACAACATGTGACAAATTTCATATATCATTTATGCTTTGATGAATGTCCATACATTGTTCCAAACATCCTATTTTGGTGTACAGATAGGGAGGATGCTGGCAAAGGTTGTGGAATTTTGCTTTACACGTGCCAATTGCATTTACTTGAAAGTTTCTAAAGTCTTTTCAACAAATCCATTTTTTTCATATCTTGCAATCATTGGATCCCATGAGAGGACATCTCTTTGTGGTGTTGTATCAAATAGTCCACATGCCTTGTCTATGCTTCTACACTTTGCATACATGTCTCGTAGGGTAGTTGCAACTACAACTTTTGAAAAAATTGATATGTCTTTTATGCTTTGATGGATGTCTATATTGTGTTCCAAAGATACCATTTCAAAGGTTTTGGAATTTGGCTTTACACCCACCAATTGCATTTGCTTGAAAGTTTCTAAAGCCTTATCAAAAAATCCATTTTGTTCATATCTTGCATTCATTGAATTCCATGAGGCAACATTTCTTTAGGGCATCATGCCAAATAGTTCACATGCCTTGTCTATGCTTCCACACTTTGCATACATGTCTACAAGGGTAGCTGCAATTACAGCATGTGACAAATTTCCTATATCCTTTATGCTTTGATGGCTATCCATACACTATTCCAGACATCCTATTTTGGTGTACAGATAGGGAGGACCCTAGAAAAGGTTGTGTAATTTGGCTTTACATGTGCCAATTACATTTACTTGAAAGTTTCTAAAATATTTTCAACAAATCCATTTTTTGCATATCTTGCAATCATTACATCCCATGAGAGGACATCTCTTTGTGGTGTTGTATCAAATAGTCTACGTGCCTTTTCTATGCTTCCACACTTTGCATACATGTCTCGCAGGGTAGTTGCAACTACAACTTTTGACAAAATTGCTATATCCCTTATGCTTTTGATGCCATCCTAGCTCAGCCATACTCACATCAATTTGGCTCTTTACCTTGAACACTTGCTTACAACATATTATGCCTTCATTATTCACATGAATTCTAACCTTCATGGTCCTTTAATATGACATATATCTTGTCTAGAATCATTCAATAGAATATATGATCTCAACTTGATATGTTCATGCAATGAACTGAGCAATTCAATCTCCCACTAGCTCACACTAGCTTCACTCTAGGTCTAGAACAAAACCAAATCTTGATTGGAAGACTTATAAGAAATTCACCATGTTTGAAAACACTCATACATGCTTAAATTCACTATACCAACCTTATCCATGCATGGGCAAAGCTCTATGATCAGTATAACATGCACTTGCTTTGTAAGTAGTCTAGGAGCTTGTAGCCCTTCTCAGAGACCTTTTATGTAATAACTATGTTAATACACCTAATAATTGAGATCTGAGACTTGATTTGGATACCCTTTTGGCCCTTATTAAACATATGTAAAACTTAGGTAGGCTTGTTTTGTACAGAATAGATAAAACATAGACTGTTACAGTCAAATTAGGCATATTTTAGGGATTGTTTTGTAACAGTAGAGACCAAATGGATTGATCAAGCCCTAATATTGATAGAAAAGCTATAAGGGTACATATCTAACATGTCCAAATGCTCCCCTTGTAGATATCACTCACCCAACATAAGAGATCTCAAAAACACTAAAATAGGGTCTTTTTAGGCCAAAAAGAGTAGGGATTTCTCAAAATGCAACTTGCATGTGTGACCAACCTATGAAATCCTTCCTGTATCTTTGTATATACCTGCGTATGGTGTCCACCAAGTTTTAGAGGATTTGAATGGTGGAATTGAGAGAAAATCAAAATTTTCTAAAACTACCCCTCACTGGCCGAGAGCATTAAGTTTGCTATAAAATGCAAATTAAATTATTCCAAAGGGTATAACTCATTGGATTAGTTCTTTGCACATGTATTACACCTCATAGAATCATCACAGTGCTCAAGTTAAGTGTCTAAGGGTCTGTATGGAGTTTTAACCAAAAATATAAGAAAAACAACAAGAAAACATGCAACAGAGTATACACAACTATAATTACTTGCTTATTCCTTCAATAAACTCTAAATACAATGCCTTCGTACCTTATCCACACCTTCTATACACCTACATACCTCTCATATTGTCTTCTTCAATGGATTATATACAAAAAACTAGTCTTTTCTATCTTTGGCAACCTCTAAAGTTGCTCCTAAACAAACTCAACCTCTCCTAAAGTTATTCAATTGCTTCCTTGAATATAAAACATGTTTATCTCCTTAATACCACATAGAATTCATCCCTATAATTTTTTATTTCAAACTCATAAGCTTTATCCACTCATCCCTATCCACCTAGACCTAGTCAACTTACCTTTTTTTTTACTTCTCACTACACTCATTCACCTTTTGACAACATGTCAAGGTGGTTTTACAATATAAAATAATATAAATATGTTCTATGAGATCTTCAAGATCATTTTAACCTCTTGAAACCTTTCACGTTCATGTTTGAGGCCTCCAAAAGTCCTTATACAACTTGAATTTTCAAATAGTCTATTTTGGCAGGAAAATGGGAAACCCTTATCCAAATGACTTAAATGGATGTTTTGACCTGTAATAACACTTGGAAACATTAAAATGTCCTCCTTTCCATCTCCTAAAGTCACTTGATTGGTTTTGAGCCTATGCTCCTACATCAGCTTTGATGGATGTCTATACTATGTTCCAAAGATACCATTTTGAAGGTTTTGGAATTTGGCTTTACACCCACCAATTGCATTTTCTTGAAAGTTTCTAAATCCTTATCAAAAAATCCATTTTGTTCATATCTTGCAATCATTACATTCCATGAGGTGACATTTCTTTGGGGCATCATGCCAAACAGGTCACGTACCTTCTCTATGCTTCCACACTTTGCATACATGTCTACAAGGGCAGCTGCAATTACAACATGTGACAAATTTCCTATATCTTTTATTCTTTGATGGTTGTCCATATGCTGTTCCAAACATCCAAATAGCCTAATGATGATCATATGGATAGTAGTGAGTACATACATACTAATGATCTAGACCTTGTGATGCACCTTGGACATGCATTGATGACATAATCTTACCTCCTACTGATGACATTCTTGTATTTTATAATGATACTCCTCTCACATGCCATGATGATATTATTCATTATGTACCATCTTCCAAGATTAGAATATGCCTATTTTTTTGGTACTACATATTTATGATTATTTCCCTAGTGTTAAAAATTGTGTTTATTACCTTTTTCATATTCTTCCTATATATCATGATGATTCTCTAAATGTGCTACCTCATGTTATACATGATGATGATGAGCCTCATCATGAGTATTCTATTCCTTCACATGATTGCTTATGCTTTTATGATGATACATTAGCAACTTATAAGATTAGAAGTCTTAGTGAGGAGTTATTATGCAATGCTTATGATGGTTTTATGGATGGCTTACATTTTGATCTCATGATCTTTGTCTTTCATATTTCATCTTTACATTGCCATATCTTGTCTTCTCTACTTAATTATGTTTTTTCTTTGGTCCTTTATCTCAATCCTTTACATCTTATATTTTGATCCTTGGTTTTGTATCCAATGATACTAATGGCTCTTTGCTTTACATATGTTCTTACACTATTCGATCTAACTTCTTAAAGCATTATCCAATATATACTCACATTGAGTGAGGTTCTAGCTTCTTAGAACATTCATGGTCTATTATTATATTGAGCATCTTGTCTATGGTCCATCTCTTATCATTGTTTCTTCCTAGCTATTATGAGAATTTACGATCAAATATTGACATATGTTTCTATTTTAGAGAATTTACATCATTGATCCTACATTTTTATATCTTATATACCATGCCTTATGATATTACATTGGTATATCTTAAATATCATGATCTCGTATTAATATATCTTGTCTTATAATCTCATCTTTTAATATGTACTTTATAGAGTATACATGTTATCATCCAACAATTTTTTTATCTTATTTTGAGAGTTTAGTATTGATCCTTATTGGTTATATCATTCTTTGACCAATGTCCATATTGGGAGACATCATGCTACCTCCCCTTATCTATTTGAGCTATCATTGATCTATCTCTTATTCACCATTATCTATTTGATCTCTCATTGATCTATCATGGACACTAGGGTTAATCACACAAATAGGTTAGTCACCATGTAAAATAGCATGAAATTATGTAAATGAAATGTATTTTGACCTTTAGTCATGGTTATCACAGTCAATACAACAATGGATCAGTCCATTATCTCTTTGTATTTTGCCCAGAAAACCTTATGAAATATGGGCTCTAGTCACATAGAATGAATAACATACATCTTTGAAGGTAATTCACACATGTGTAGGAATAGATTAAGATTTTAGGCATTGAAATGTGTCTCCACCGGTGGCAATGTATGCATAAACTAGTCATGAACTTGGTGATATTATAGGAGATACTTAGAGGTACTACAAGTAGCTAGAATTAATTAGGTGTTTGTCATACAAAGATCAAAGACAACCCTAAGTTGACTATCATGTATCAAAGGCATTATTGTCTTCCTAGACGATACTTCTATTCTAGTATTACGAATGTGAAGTCTACAAGTAGGGAGTGTAGAAGAGAGAAAGAAGAGGACTGTCATAATGAAGAGACAGTTGTGTTGGTAGTCAAAAAGTAGAAATCATAAATTAAGAAGGGAAGACAACCCCATCAATTCAATCATGTCATTCCCACATAAAAACAATCCTAGCAAGACCAATAGACCAACTATGACACAATACACTTATGGACAAGCATGTAATCATGAATTAGCATGAAATATATGGACAACCATATATCTGTTTGATAAGAAAATATTCCATTTGGGGGGATCTAGTAATTAAAAAACTAGTCATATGATTGCTAGGATAGTCGTCAAGGTCCTAAGAGTATTTACTAATCATCATAGGTACATTATTCACATTTTAGCACTATCAACACATATTAGGATAGTGTTGTCCCAGCAAAATAGAGAAGGTTGTTATAAAAATCTTAGAACACTCATTTTATAAATGTACAATTATATGCAAATGGTAGTAGTCATATGTCAAGCTTAGAATGGTCATATCAACCTAAGGACTACTTGATTGAATCCTTAGGGCTAGGAGTGACATTTTGTATTCCATAGGTCATGGCGCCAAACAAACTTTGCCAACACATTGAGGTGGGAGGGTAAATGCTAGGGGAGGTCACATTTCATGTGCGATGTGGCCTAATCATTCGGGGAAGCAGGCTACCGACAAAGTCCCTTAAGATCCCGAAGATGAAAAAACTCTCAAACTTTGACAAAATAGTTCTCAGAATTTGTTGCAGCTGGGAATATTCCATTTGACCCTACAGGTGTACATGGGGTCCATCCACAATAACCTCTCTCAGTTTCATTCAACTCCAGTTCGTTTGACTGTACCGATATCAAACGCATTCTTGCAAAATGCTTCAGTTTCATGCAGTGGAAAGGTGCTAGGAGTGATATTTTGTATTCCATAGGTTGTGGGGATGAATAGACTTCATCAATGCATTGGGGTGGGTGAGTAAATGCTAAGGGAGGTCTCATTTCCTATGCCAAGTGTCCTAGTTGTTCGGGATAGTAGGCTACCGACAAAATTCCTTAAGATCCTAAGAGAAAAAACTACCAAACTTTTACATAGTAGTTCTTAGAATTCGTGGTAGCTGGGAATGTTATGTTTGGACCTATAGGTGCATGTGGGGTCCATCCACAATAAACTCTCTCAATTTTAGTCAACTCTAGTTCATTTGACCGTGCCGAAATCAAATACATTTTTGCAAAATGTTTCAGTTTCATGTAGTGGAAAGGTGCTAGGAGTGATATTTTGCATTCCATAGATCATGGGGCCGAACAGACTTCACCAATGCACCGGGATGGGTAGGTAAATGCCATGGGAGGTCTCATTTCATGTGCCAAGTGCCCCATTCATTCGGGGCAGCAGGCTACCAGCAAAGTCCCTTAAGATCCCTAAGATGCAAAAACTACCAAAGTTTGACGGAGCAGTTCATAGAATTCATGGCAGCTAGAAACATTCTGTTTAGACATATAGGTGCATGTGGGGTCCATCCAAAATAACCTCTTTCAATTTCAGTCAACTCCAGTCTATTTGACCGTGCCGAAATCAAACACATTCTTGCAAAATGCTTCAGTTTCATGCAGTGGAAAGGTGCTAGGAGTGATATTTTGCATTCCATAGGTCGTGGGGTCGAACAGACTTCACCAACACGTCCGGGTGGGTAGGTAAATTCTAGGAGATCTCTCATTTCATGTACCAAGCAGCCCAGTCGTTCAAGGCAGTAGGCTACCGGTAAAGTCCCTTAAGATCCTAAGAGCAAAAATTGCCAAACTTTGAAGGAGCAATTCTTGGAATTCATGGCAGTTGGGAACATTCCATTTGGACCTAAAGGTGCATGTGGGGTCTGTCCACAATAACCTCTCTCAATTTTGGTCAACTCCAGTCCATTTGATCGTGCCAAAATCAAATGCATTCTTGCAAAATGCTTCAGTTTCATTCAGCACAACGTTGCCAGGTGCTGTATTTTTTGTTCTGGTCATTGTGGGGCTGAACCAACTATGCCAACATGTCAAGGTGGGTAGGTAAATGTTAGGGGAGGCCTCATTCTGTGTGCCAAGCATCCTAGTTATTCTAGGCTATAAACTATTGACAAATTAGAATGTTGCTAAGACTAAATTTTTGCATTCCAAAGGTCGAACCAACTAGGCCAGCATGTCTGGGTGGGTGGGTAAATGTTTGGGGAGGTCTCATTTCATGCACTAAGTGTCTCAGTCATTCTGGGCTGCAAGCTACTAGCAAACTCAAAAGGTCCTAGGAGTGACATTTTGCATTATATAGCTCGTAGGGACAAACAAACTTCACCAACGCATTGGAGTGGGCAGGTAAATGCCAATGGAGGTCTCGTTTTGTGTGCCAAGGGTCTTAGTCATTTCAGGTTGTACGCTACTGATAAAGTCACTTTATCGGTAGCTTGCAGGTCAAAACGACTAGGATGCTTCGCACACGAAATGAGACTTTCCCTAACATTTACCCACCCACCCTGATGCATTGGTGTAGTCAGTTTGGTCTCATGACAAGCATATCAAAAAATAAGGCACCTGGCAAGGTTGTGCTGCATGAAAGTAAAGCATTTTGCAAGAATGCATTTGATTTCAGCACGATCAAACAGACTGGAGTTGACCAAAACTGAGAGAGGTTATTGTGGTTGGATCCCACAAGCACCTATAGGTCCAAACAAAATGTTCACAATTGCCACAAATTCTAAGAACTACTCCGTCAAAGTTTGGTAGTTTTTGCATCTTAGGGATCTTAAGGGACTTTATCGGTAGCCTGCTGTCCCAAACAACTCAGGTGCTTGGTACACAAAATGAGACCTCCCTTGGCATTTACCCACCCACCCCGATGCGTTGGAGAAGTCTGTTTGGCCCCACGACCTATGTAATGCAAAATATTACTTGATGCAGGAGCATCCAATGGTGTAAGGGCAATCTTGCATCACTCAAAAAAAGATGTGTTTCAAAATGGTTGATATTCTTTCCATTTCTTTTCAAAATTTGTGGTTTTCGTTCCATAATCGCTTGAATAATGATGTAGAACTTTCAATTTTTCCAAACTGCTAAAAATAGTAACCTATTATTTTTAGAAAGTTTGTATTTGGGCACGGATTGAAGTGAAAATTTACAAGAAGTTACATATCAGAAATATAAGACCTTTGGTGAAAGAATCACACAAAGATCATTTGTGAGTTGAAAGATATTTAAGTTTTTGTTTCTTGAAAAACATCTGAAAATTATTCAAACTCAAGTTTGAGGCACCAAACGGCTCCGTACAGGCCCAAAAATGGCCGAAACCGGTAGAGCAGGTTCTTAGTATGTAGAACACTCTGCGAGCTTTCTAACGCATAAAATAGTTTGTCAATCGAACACTCAGATCAAAAGTTATGGCTCCTGGAAGTTGACCTATTTTTGGAGGGAGATGCAAATTCTGAAATTAGGTTGTTGGCTACTAAAAAGCTATTAATAACCATTTTTGGGAACCCTGGGCAGTAGTAGAGTTAAGGGGGCAAGTGTGGAGTCAAGAATAGGTGGGAAAATAGAAACCCTAGCTGATTTGGGGTTACAGAAGGTAGGTGATTCTAGAGTCTGGGAATAGGAGGCTGTAATTTGTTGCAGCATGTGGAGGGTTGATTCCTCTGATTGTATTTGAGCTTCTATAATGTAATAAGTTGTCCAAATCAATAAATAAAGTTCTATTTTCTATGTGCAATTTTTGTTGTTGTGTGTTTTATGATTTATCCCTTCATCAAGTGGTATCAGAGCAATGATTCCTGAGTGTGTAGATAGATCTCCAACCGTGAGGCAGTTTGCACCAGGACTTGAGGTTGTGGGTTTGCTGTAGGGACCAAGATGCCTCCATGAAGAAATCATGTTGGGAGGAATGCTTTGACGGAAGAGGGTTTTAGAGCCCTACAAAGGCAAATCAATGCATTGCAAGAGGAGCTTCGAAGAGGGTTTGAGTCGAGGATAAGAGAAGAAAGTGAAGATGAAGCTAAAGAAGAGCTATCTGAGGAAGAACAAGAAGCTGCCAGAGATCCTGCAGAAGTTAGGTTGTTGAGGGCCATTTCAAAGATCAGAAAGAGGCCCAAGATCAAAGTTTCTACATATTCTGGAGATTTGAATCCAGAACAGCTTATTGATTGGATCAATGACATGGAGGAGTATTTTGAGTATGAAGATGTGGTGGACCCAGATTGGGTTAAGTTTGCAAAAATAAAGTTGAAGGGCCACACCAATATTTGGTGGAAGGAGGTCCAATTAGAGAGGAACAAAAGAAGAAAAGAAAAGATCACCATATGGGATTGGATGGTGGAGAAACTGAAGAAGCAGTTCATTCCTGTGGACTATGAGATGGAGTTGCTGAAGAAGCTGGAAGGACTGAAGCAAGGTAACAAGTCTGTTAAGGAGTATACAGAAGAGTTTTATAAAATTACTATCAAGACAGGCCATGTAGAGCCCAGCAAGGAGAAGGTAGCCCATTACATTAATGGGTTGAGGCTGAGTATTCAAGAGGAGTTGAGCCCGGTCAGAATGACCACCATAGAAGATGCGTACCAATTTTCCCTGAAGGTGGAAGAGAAGCTGAACAAAAGATTTGATAGCAAGCAAAGGGGAAGAGGTCAAGGTGGAAGGACTGGTGGAAGACCCTATGGAGGCCATAATCAAGATCAAAAGAAAAGTGAAGAAGCAGGCACTAGTCAAAATCAAAGAGGGATAATACCTACTACCCTCGTGACCAGAACAATGGTGAGCAAAGAGGAAGAGGAAGAGGCAGACCTGGGCAAGGACCTAGAAGAGGAGGTTTCAAAGGAACCTGTTTCCAATGTGGAGAAGAAGGGCATCGAGCATATGAGTGTCTGCAATATCAAGGAAGGACAAATAGAAGACCTGAAGGTAATGCACGAGTTGCACATGTAGATGAAGATGCACATTTTGAGCATTTTGAAGATGCTGAAAGGGGAGAAACCCTAGTTGTTAAAAGAACCTTGCTGAATGAGGAGAAAGAACCCAATAAGAGGAAGAGTTTATTCCGTACAAGGTGCAAATGTGAAGGTAAGTGTTGTGATATTATTATTTACAGTGGAAGCACTGATAATCTTGTTTTAGAGGAGATGGTTGACAAGAAGAAAGCATCCGCATCCATATCGGATTGCATGGTTGTAGAAGGACCATAGAGCTTTGGTCAATGAGTAATGTTTAGTGAAGTTCAAGATTGGTGACTACCATGATGAGGTGCTGTGTGATATCATACTGATGGATGCATGTCATATGCTTTTGGGGAGGCCATGGCAGTATGATAGGAGCGCTATCCATGATGGTCGTGCAAACACATATTCCCTAACAAAGGATGGAGTTCATCATAAGTTGAAGCCCTTGAAGGAGGTGGAAGAAAAGGTATGTAGTATGGCCAGAATTTGCCTGGTAGATGGTAGGAAATTTTTGGAAGGTATTAAGCATGAACGTCATTGCTTTGCATTGATTCCTAAGATCAGTCAAGAGAAATGTGAAGATGTACCAGCAGAAGTCTTCGATATGTTGGAAGAATTTTAGGATATTATATTTGATAATGTACCAGAAGGTTTACCACTAGTAAAAGGTAAGTCATCAAATGGATTTGATACCAGGAGCCAATTTTCTAAATAAGGCAGCCCATAGAATGACTCCATCCGAGAGTGAAGAGTTGAACATACAAGTTCAGGAGTTGTTGAGGAAGGCATTGATAAGAGAGAGCCTAAGTCCATGTACGATACCTATAGTACTAGCACCAAAGAAAGATGGAGAGTGGAGAATGTGTACAGACTCTCGAGCCATCAATAAGATCACAATCAAGTATAGATTTCCATTGCCTAGAATGGATGACATAATGGACTGTTTGAGTGGAGCCAAGTACTTCACGAAGATTGATCTGAAGAGTGGGTATCACCAGATCTGAATCAGAGAAGGAGATGAATGGAAGACAGCCTTCAAGACCAAAGAGGGTTTGTATGAGTGGTTAGTCATGCCATTTGGGCTAACCAATGCATAGAGCACATTCATGCGGCTCATGAATGAGGTACTAAAAGAATTTTTGGGAAGTTTTGTTATTGTCTATTTAGATGATATTCTAATTTTCAGGAAGACTTGGGATGAGCATCTGATGCATATCAGAAGAGTTTTAGAGAAGCTGAGGGAGGAGAAGTTGTTGATTAATATGAAGAAATGTAGTTTTGCAAAGAAGGAGTTGGTATACCTGGGATTTGTTGTCTCAGAGGAAGGTCTTAAGATGGACCCAGAGAAGGTGAAGGCTATCATTGAATGGCCTACGCCGAGGAGTGCCACAAAAGTAAGATATTTTCATGGTTTGGTAAGTTTTTACAAAAAGTTTATCAGGAATTTTAGTAGCATTTGTGCACCTCTAACTAAGATAATGAGAGGGGATAGAAAAGAGTTTAGATGGACTAAAGGAGCAAACAAGAGCTTTGATACATTGAAGAAGAAAGTTGTAGAGCAACCTGTTTTGGCACTTCCAGATTTCAATAAGGTATTTTACGTAGATTGTGATGCTCGTGGTAGTGGTATAGGAGCTATTTTGAGCCAAGAAGGTAAGCCCATTGCCTATTTTAGTGAGAAGCTTAATGATGCCAAGAAAAGTATTCTGTTTATGATCAAGAATTTTATGCAATAGTTTAGGCTTTGAAGAAATGGAGACATTATTTGTTGCCAAAGGAGTTTGTTTTATATATTGATCATCAGGCTTTGTAGTATCTTAATAGTTAAGGAAAGTTGAACCAAAGGCACTTAAAATGGGTTGAGTTTTTGTAGAGCTATACTTTTGTTTTGAAGTATAGGAGTGGGAAGTCCAACAGAGTTGCAGATGCCTTGAGCAGAAGGTAAAATTTGTTGACGAAAATGAAGATAGAGGTTGTTGGGTTTGATGAGCTCAAAAGTTTGTACCTTGAAGATCTAAATTTTGCAGAGGCATGGAAAGATTGTTTGGAACTTGTTACTTTGGATAGGACAAAATGGTTGGATTTCATAATCCAAGATGACATGTTGTTTAGGGGAAGCCAGTTGTGAATTCCAAGGAGTTCCATGAGAGAGAAACTAATTAAGGAGAAGCATAGTGGAGGATTGGCTGGACACTTTGGTCGAGATAAGACCATCACTATTATCGGTGAAAATTATTATTGACAACAGTTGCAGTAGGATGTGAGGAAATTTGTACAAAGTTGCAGAGTGTGTCAGATGGCAAAAGGAATAAGTCAGAATACAGGGCTATATCAGCCATTACCTATACCAGAGAAGCCATGGGATGATATCAGTATGGATTTTGTTCTTGGTTTACCAAGGACATAGAGAGGACATGATTCTATTTTTGTGGTGGTGGACAGATTCTTGAAGATGGCACATTTCATTCCTTATAAGAAGACTAATAACGCTGTTCATATTGCTGAATTATTTTTCAGGGATGTGGTGAGATTACATGGTCTACCAAAGAGCATAGTTTCAGATCAAGATACTAAGTTTGTTGGTTATTTTTGGAAGACATTGTGGAAGAAATTGAAAACAAATTTGAAGTTCAATTCTGTAGACCATCCACAGACTGATGGATTGACAGAAGTGGTGAATAAGAGTTTGGGTAACCTGCTACGATGCTTAGTAGGAGATAAGCCCAAGGGATGGGATTTGATTTTACCACAGGAAAAATTTGCTTACAACAATTCTATCAATAGGAGTACTAGTAAATCACCATTCCAGATTGTATATGGGAATAGTCCAAGAAATGCTTCAGAGTTAAGGAAGCTAGACAAAGGAGAAAAGACAAGTGCTGAAGCTAAAAACTTTGCAGAACATCTGAAGAATTTGCATGAAGAGGTGAGAAAGCACATTAATAAGATGAATATTCAGTACAAGGCTAAGGCAGATCAGAAGAGGAGGTATAAGGAGTTCTAGGTAGGAGATGAAGTCATGGTTCACTTGAGAAAAGAAAGGTTCCCAATTGGAACATACAATAAGTTGAAAATGAAGAAATTTGGACCATGCAAAATCCTAAAGAAGCATGATTCAGGAAATGCATATGAGGTAGAGATGCCGAGTGGGATTAATATTTCCCTTGTGTTCAACATTGCTAATTTAATAGAATATCATGAGGGTGGCATAGAGGATGGAACAAAAGAAGACTAGTGGAGTATTCCGGCATCTACTTCAACGTAGGAGATAGAAGAGATCTTGGATAGTCATGTGGAAAGAAGTACTCGGAACAGGTAATATGAAGAATATCTGGTGAAATGGAAAGGAAGACTTATTGAAGATTATTGTTGGTTGTCTAAGGCAGAGGTTGACTGTTTGGGTTTTCCTCACACAAACACCTGAGACATGACAGGGTCACTTCTCAAATTACCCTGGGTGTCTGATGTAGTTGCATACAGTGGTGTAAGGGCAATCTTGCATCACCTAAAAAAAGATGTGTTTCAAAATTGTTGATATTCTTTCCATTTATTTTCAAAATTTGTGGTTCTGGTTCCATAATCGCTTGAATAATGATGTAGAACTTTCAATTTTTCCAAACTGCTAAAAATAGTAACCTGCTATTTTTAGAAAGTATGCATTTGGGCACAGATTGAAGTGAAAATTTGCAGGAAGTTACATAATGGAAATATAAGACCTTTGGGGAAGGAATCACACAAAGATCATTTGCGAGCTGAAAGATATTAAAGTTTCTATTTCCTAAAAAATGCCTAAAAATTATTCAAACTTAGGTTTGAGGCACCAAATGGCCCTGTACAGACCTAAAAATGGCTAGAACTAGTAGAGCGATTTCTTAGCACATAGAGCACTCCATGAGCTTTCTGACGCATAAAATGGTTCGTCAATCAGACACCCGGATCAAAAGTTATGGCTCCCGGAAGTTGACCTATTTTTGGAGGGAGATGCAAATTTCAAAATTAGGTTGTTGGCCGCTAAAAAGGCTATTAATAACCATTTTTGGGAACCTTGGTCAGTAGTAGAGTTAAGGGGGCAAGTGTGGAGTCAAGAATAGGCGGGAAAACAGAAACCCTAGCTTATTTGGGGTTACCGAAGGTAGGTGATTCTAGAGTCTGGGAATAGGAAGTTGTAATGTGTTGCAACCTGTGGAGGGTTGATTCCTCTGATTGTATTTGAGCTTCTGTAATGTAATAAGTTGTCCAAATCAATAAAGAAAGTTCTATTTTCTGTGTACAATTTCTGTTGTTGCGTGTTTTATGATTTACCCCCTTCATCATTACTCCTAGCACCTTTCCACTGCATGAAATTGAAGCATTTTGCAAGAATGTGTTTGATTTCGGCACGGTTAAACAGACTAGAGTTGACTGAAACTGAGAGAATTTATTGTGGACAAACCCCACGTGCACCTGTAGGTCCAAACAAAATGTTTTCATCTGCCATGAATTTTGAGAACTACTCCATCAAAGTTTATCAATTTTTTCATCTTAGGGATCTTAAGGGACTTTGTCGATAGCCTACTACCCTGAATGATTGGGGCACTTCGTACATGAAACAAGACCTCCACTGGCATTTACATGCTCACCCCAATGCGTTGGTAAAGTTTGTTTGACCCCACGACATATGGAATGTAAAATGTCACTACTAGCACCTTTTGACTTTGGCAGTAGCTTGTAGCTCAGAACGACTGAGACACTTGGTGCATGAAACAAGACCTCCCCTAGCATTTACTCACCCACTTGGACATGTTGGCACAATCGTTTCACTCCCAAGGCCCGTGGAATGCAAAATTTCAATGTTAACAACTTTCTACTTTGTTGGTAGCTTACAACCTGAAATGACTGGGATATTGGCACACAAAATGAGACCTCCCCTGGCATTTACCCACCCACCCTGATGTATTGGAAAATTCCATTCAACCCCATGATCTATGGAATGCAAAATGTCACTCCTATCACCTTTCCATTGCATGAAAGTGAAGCATTTTGGAAGCATGTGTTCCTTGCCACCATAGGCAAACGAAATTGGTTCTTACAAAATTAAGGTAGGTTTTTGTAGGTTGACTTGACATCCACCTATACATGCAAAGAAGATGTTCCTAGGTGTCACAGTTTGATGGAATAGTTGATCCAAAGTTTGTCACGTTTTTTTCCTTAGGGCTTTTGAGAGATTGTCTGCATTCGATATAGCTAAGAATGACCATCACCCAAAAGACATCCCCCCTAGCATTTACCTACCCACCTGGATGCATTGGCACCATCCATTTGGCCCTAGGAGATGCTTATCCTAAAAGTTTAGTCATAATACCTTTCTGGTAGTTGGAAATTCAATACTATAAAGGTGTTCTCACTTGATCCAATGTCTTGTAGGGCATCAATTGAGGCTGCCCTTACTGCTGCTATCAATTTTTTGTCATTAAAACTTAGTAACACTCATTATGAAATAGTAACATCATTAAAATGAATTGGAACTCATAGTAACATCATTAAAACTCAATATGAAATAGAAAGTAAAGGACATATCATCGTGAAATAATCATGAAAACCTACCTTACTTTCTATCCAAAGGCAACTTCATAAGGATTATGCCTACCTTCATCATACTAAAATCCTGAATGCAAATGCAATTACACTATTTAGCTAAAATGAGTAGCTAAAATATACAAGGTGAAATGAGGATAGCAAAGAAAACTAACATACCTTTCTATCATTCCACTACTTCAATCCAATGAACTATCAGTGTCTGCTCTACTCTTTATTGTGTCAAGTATTGCCTCATGATCAGACTCACGAACCTTCCACAAGGTTCTATTCAATGGTCTACCCCTATATTTGATCAAATGAATCTTTGAATCCAACAAGGTTAGAATAATGAAGAATCTTCCTATGTGTGTCAAAGTCCTCGAACACCCACACATCAGACTTCTTTAGTGGGTACCTTCTAAGCCATGTTCTAGTAACAACCACTGATCCTATAGGGTACTCGATGTTTTCTCCATCTATAAAAAGGGAATCTAATTTATTTTTTGCCTCAACCCAACGACACAAATAATAATCCATTCCTTCTTCATTATCTTCAGCTGCAATAACTGTATCAACATGCCCTGCATTGATATGTGCATTTAGTTCGATGAATATAACTTCAACAATACAGGAAAAATTACAAAATAAGATGCCATATTGAATTTTATTAAATTTGAATGTTCATAATACTTGGTTGTACTAGATCTAAAACATGGTCAAAATCAACCGATGTTTCAATCTCTATCATTTGTAGTGTTGTATGTAGTTGATACATGTCAACCGGGCTTAGCCCTCTTGTACACCATTCATCAACCCATTGCTTTGACTCACAATCATACCAACCTTGATATGTACATGAAGAATAAAAGCATGCCATATGACGTGTATGAATAGTCCATGAGCCTACATTAGAGCTGCTAAAAGATTATAGCTCACTCGATCTTGTCAATATACAACAGTCCTCGTATTTTGCAATGTTAGTATTGTCAACCAACCAAAAATATCTACGAACTGTAGACTTACCTTCATTACCTGGACCCATTTTAATGTTACACCATTCGACAATAGATCTCACATCTGTCCACTTTGCGTTGTCTTTGTACTTCAACTCTTCTCATGCCAATGCTCTTTTGATACATGCTCTTGCACCATCATGCTCTCCCTTTCCATGCCCAACCTCACAAAAATTCCACATATTTTGGATACTAATCATCGTACATGCATCCTACTCATCCATAAGAACATCCACGTGTTCTTAAATTGTGATGCACAATTATCTGACCATATGATATGCTGATGAAATGAAATGCTCCTATTGGCCAAATAACTGTAGAACATCTGAAAGCAACCTTGAACAAACTCCGTAGAATGTGTGTGATCATCACTAATATATAAATGATATTCCCTGAAGATCTTCCTGTCATCCTCTATACTATCTTCTGCATGCATGAATGCTATTTGCACAAATATAGCAACCTGTGTAGAGTTTTAATACTGTGATTGCACCTCATTCTATGGCTACAATGTGTAGTTCTCTGCAAAGTCAACAACTAAAATGATGGTACCAAGTGGAAACATGTCCTTGCATAACTTGAATTGCATGTCCAACCATCAAGCTCTATGGGTGTTCCTTTCATACTCGTACACTATACTATCATGAAATGTAGACATAAACTGATACACTAGAATCTTTTGAATAACTAAATCGCACCCCTTTGCTTCCTTACCATCTTTTGTATTGTAGGCCACTATTTTATACTTGTTGAACTCTACTAGTTCATTTCCAACCGCATGTGTGATTTCCATATGTTCACATATTGGCATATGTTGCAAGCCACCGCAATGCTGACATGTGCCATCCAAGCATAATTTCCCATAGAATATTTGACCTTCCTCTCTTTCACATAAAATTGTTGACATGAAGTCTCTTGAAGATGTTGGTGGGGCACATATGCCATAATCCTACAAAATATTGTTAGTATGCAAATCTAAACATATATATCGATAAACATCAAAATGGTTAGAAAATTCAATATGTAATCTACAACAACAAGTAGTGCGTGTGTGATTTATTTTGACATAGAAAGGTTTTAGCATTTCAAAATATCTTTAACAAATTTTAACTTGAGGAAACATCTCTTGAAATTTCTTGAAAAATTGTGTTTGAGTCACATCCAAAAAAATGCTTTGGATGTGGCTCATGGTTTTGACAACCAATTCTCTTTCTCACAACATCTCTTGCATTAGGAGATACCCTTGTGTTGTTTTCCAAAATTCTTCGATGAGGGATTTGAACGCTTCAATAACAACTTGGTCTTTCCGTGGGAGTCTCAAAAAAATGCCCACAATTCATTGGTGTTTGGGTCCTAAACTCTTTCACATCTTCCAATGGCTCTCATTAGATTTTTTTTACTTATTTTCAATGCTTGACTTGTCTTTCTAATGAGACAAGATTTCTTTGTTTGTTGGCTTACTATTGTCGATGTAATGACATGTCATATAACATTACTATCCTTGGTTCGTGAGGTGGAATCCACACTCTCATATGCACTCATTAGATTTTTGACAATTAATTTTTCACTTAAGGCATCCAATGTTTTTAGGCTAAGAATCTTCATAGTGGGCCTAAATTTAAATTTCTCATCAATTCATCAAATAGTTGACATCTTTTGGTTTCATTTAAATTCTCAAAGAATGATTTCCATATCTTATTTAGATATCTCTAGCAAGTGCGCTTAGGAATCTTATCCTACATGGGCTTCAACACATTCTCATCAATATCGATTAGAAACTTAGGCTTTCTATGCAAAATTCTAGGAGGCATTTTAATTGGTAAAGTTGACTCAACATTAGGAATTTCTTCAATATTTATTTGAGATGGGATAGATGATGTACCTTCAATTAGAGATGAAAAAGATGAAAAGGCTTGAAGTTGAGATGGAGAAGATGGTGTACCTTAAAATTGACGTGTGAATGATGTCATGCCACCAAGTTGAGAAGAAAATGAAGATATACCTTCTACTTCACCTATAAAAGATGGAGTGTCTCCAATTCGAGAAGATAATGATGGTGTTCCTTCAACTTGACCTATGGACGATGGAGTGCCTCTAACTTGGAGATTCACTTTTCTCGTTGCATGGAGGTTTTGCATTCGTTCCCTTTGTGTCACCAATTCCATCTCTCTTTTAGCTTCATTAGATGTGTCATTTTCCTCTTGAATTGGCAATGGTGGAATGTCTTCTTGTATGGTTGACAATTTCCTACTTTCCTGAATTCACCTCATTCTTTCTCTTTTCCTCTCATTCTCAGCTTCATGCTCTTTTGGTGTTAGAGTCTTTGCTCGTTTCCTCAGCATGATGATAATTTCTACAAGCATGATGAATAAGACAATGATAATTAGAACTTTTATAATCACTGATTAGTATTGATATAACAACCATAAATGACTGATCAACAATGATATAACAGTCATAAATGACTGATCAACATTGATATAACAGTCATAATTGACTGATTAGCAATGATATAATAGTCATAAATGACTAACCAACATTGATAAAATAGTCATAAATGACTAATAAATGACTGATCAACAATGATATAACAGTCATAAATGATTGATTAGCCTTCATGCAACTTCTAAAAATTGTGTTAAAATGACTAGATTATGATTGTCCTCTCAATATCATATCATATTAGTCATAAGAACAATTGGGTCTGTCTTTATGCTATAAGGTTATCATGAACAACATTGAAATGGTGTCACATGAGATGCAAGAACAATCATGAGTACTAGGATTGCTATAGAAACCCTAAGGTTGTCCTTTACTAAAATATTTTATTACATGACCTAGGAATATGATTGCCATGTTGTCAAAAGGAGAAACAATGCTAGTATATAGAATAAAACCCTCATCATTGAATATGGAAGGTGTTGTTAATAAGAGGGTAATTATGGTCTTTGCTTACAAAGGGTATTTTAATAGTCGGAGAAGACTATTATAACAATTTGATGCTTACCAACCCATGCACAAAAGGATTGTTGTTCATTACAACACTCTATTTTCACATGATAGAGTAGTCAACTGGGACTAAAGAGTATCCAAATGATTGATATTGGTGGATGAAGGTTATCAGAGAATTGTTAAGACATCAAGAGGAATATTAAGTGCATTAGTTATGTAATGAAGGTAGAAGTTGGTTTCATGGTTGTGAGGTGCACAGAAGATCTAAGGAGGTTAAAAGGCTACATGAAGGCAACAAAATAGTAGAAAGGGTGGCAATAAGTAGCCATGATTATGGAAGGACATTGCAAGTAGTGTGATTTATGACAAAGATTGAAGGGCTATTTGGAGGCCATGATTGGACTGATTTTATATAGATTAGAATTGTCAAACACCTTAAATGGACTATCAACACAACTAGGACTATCCTGACAGTCAATAGTAACATCAAACAAGGTATGAAGATAATTTGATATCTTGTCAAGGTGTAAAGGAGGGGTTTTCTAGGAATAACAAGGTGCATAAATTCAGTGTAGAGTTCTGTTTCATGATGACAAATTGTCCTAAACTATAATATATTGAATATATCCCATATGTGAACATTATCATAAACAATGATAGACAAATTGCTAAGTATGGAGGTCATGTTGAGGGAAAAGACTATCAAATTGTGCTATATGACTATTACAAACAACCACATAGACTGTCACATCATAAACATAGAAGACAATTGATCGTGAAATTCTAGATAACTATTAAGGTCAGATATTTAAAATATGCAATAGGCTTTCACTACACTATTCACAAGGTAAGAGATGACAACATGATGAAAATGAGTGATCTTATATACATACTAGAATTGTCAAGCACCTTAAATGGATTATCAACACAACTAGGACTATCATGACAGTCAATAGGAACATAAAACTAGGTATAAAGATAATTTGATATCTTGTCAAGGTGTAAAAGAGGGGTTTTCTAGGAATTATAAATGTATAGGATAGTTATAGTAAAGTAGAGGCTACTTGCAATAACTTGAGGTGTACCCATGGAGTGATAGTCACTTGCAACAAAAAGGAGTGAGGTGCTTGGGGTAGGCACACTTGCTAAAATAGGGAGATTGCTGAGGTTTGAGGGTAGCATAAGAGACAATGTTGCAATGTGGCCAAGGGATCATGAAGAGGATTGATGGTGTTTCACACACACATGCAACCAAGGTACCATAATGGGAGTTCTCATGTGGAAAAAGAGAGGTTGCAAGATCAACAATGATGAGTTTGGTACTTTATGCTTGAAGAGTACAATGACAAGTGGTTACAAATGTGAACTCTAGTGGTGAACCACAAATGCCTTAATAATGATAAATCACACTCTCATTTGTGTTTTACAAATTATTAGCCTAAGATGCACAAGACCCTGCCCATGAAGGTTTGAGTACCATACAACATAAATGTTAATATTATTATGTTTTTTGTTAATATTCAACCACACATTTCAAACCAATACTAGCACACATGTATGTGATCCATGGTTCCACAAGTAAGACATTGTAGGATTGTCTATTGACTTAATTATCATTTTCATGACTAGAAACTTAGAGTAAATTTATAGTTCTACTAATTTCATAATGACATGTTATAGAACCCCTTCCAATTATGTATAAACTTTATTTTTTTATGGAATATGTTGAGGAACAGATTCAACTTTGGTTCATCAATTATGATTCCCTTGATCATTTGTAGTATTGGAAATGAGGATTCCATCAAAGTGTATACCAATGAGAAAGTATCATTCAAATATACGATGCAAGAGAGTGGACATGAAGCTATTGCAACACCATTCCCATAGTTGGCAATAAGCAAGAAGATATCAATTATGTGATGTTGTTTCATCCAATGAAAAGTTTTGGATATTATCTACAACACAAAAACTCTTAAATCCTCTAGGTGTATAAGCTTAAGGAGATAACTAGTGCTACAAAAACTCATCCAAAATTAGGAAGTGTATTTTTATGATCAATTTCTTTCCCTTATGCTATCACAATTATGTTTTGCTTCAATAAATATTGTTTGGATGATAAGACTAGATGATGATGTGACATGATTGGTAGTTTTCTTTGACAAAAAGACTTTTAAAAGTCTATGGTCGTATCAAACTTCTAGAATCAATTGTGTTTGTGAATTTTTTTAGAATCTCAAGACAACGCTATAGAATTTTTCTTCTAAATAGTAGTCAAGGCATCTATTCACAAGGTAAGAGATAGCAACATGATGAAAAGGACTGATCTTATATATAGATTAGAATTGTCAAGCACCTTAAATGGACTATCAACACAACTAGGACTATCATGACAGTCAATCGGAACATCAAACCAGGTATGAAGATAATTTGATATCTTGTCAAGGTGTAAACGAGGGGTTTTCTAGGAATCATAAATGTATAGGACAATCATTGTAACTTTAGGAATATCACATGACATTGTTTGAATAGTATTCCAAAATAAGAATGATCAAACCCTAGGAGTTTCATAAGTAAATTGCTGCATTACAACATGGAAATCACAAGATCATTGAAGGATAAATGATGAGATAGGTTATTAAAGAAAAATATAATGATGAGAAGACGAGAAGATGAGAAGATGAGGAGGAAGAAGTGTTACAAGTATGGGCCTAATCGGTGTTGTCATTGATGTCAACATACTCCTGTTGCATTGATGATAAGGATTGGATGAGCTATGTCCTGAGGATATTGAGAAAATTAGTCATATCAGGAACAAAGAAAAATAGTGAAGACAGTAAGGTAAAGATCCAAGATAAGATGACTATCAGAGGATACGGTTCAAAGGGTTTGTAGATATGAGTCTTAAGGTGATCCAGTAAAGATTTCAGAGGTCCAAATGAAGATCTGAAGATGTTGTGGCCGCTCAAGTAAAACTGGTTCTGACAGGTGTTCAAAGGTGACAGAGTGACATAGATAGGTCCGGTGGGATCCGAAAATGCAATATCTTATTCTGTGGATTTGGTGGAGTGTTTAGGAAGTCCATGTGAAGTAACAACTCAATTGGTTAGTGGTCTGGAGGTCCGTAAGCATCTATTCCATTGTGACAGCGATGACAGATTGTGTTTTTGAGGTTCTAGATGAAGGAGACAAGGATTTTAGTAAGCAGATGAAGTGTGGATGTTCTTTGTGATTCAGGCAAGCTTGTGGTGGTCTTTGGATTGTGTCTAGTTCATGTTGGTGACCCGCATTAGAGTTTGAGCTTGCAAGTGAAGAATAACTTTCGGATGATGGTGTTCTTCCTGATACTGGCCGACTGGATGAATTACACATCTTACGGATGTTCTTGTAGGTGTTTGCCGACTTAGATGATTATTCCTAAGTTGATGTCTTGTATAAATAAGAAGTTGTAAAGTCATTTCAAAGTGTGTCTTGTGGAGATGAGAGTGTGGTAGTGAGAAAGAGAGCAAAAAGCAGAGTAGAAGTTTTGGGCTTAAATGGAACTGATTCAAGCATGGTGAAGATGCTATTCCCCAGTTCAAGTATGTGATACTTATTATTTTGTAGATAATGTGTCTCTTGTAGGCAGTGAGCCCTAATTGGCTTGTGCCATTTTGTTCTTTCTATTCATCTAACAGAGAATACAATCTTGGGTTAATCACCCCATGGTTTTTCCCTTAACTGGGTTTTCCACGTCAAAATCTTGGTGTCTTATGTGTTGATGTGTTTCTACTCTTGATTTAATGGATTATGTTTCCATGATTGATTTATTAATATGCTGCTAAATCATAAAGTGGATTTAAGTGTTTAATTGGAAGAAAGTTTTTTACAACTGATTCACCCCCCCTCTCAGTTGTCTGTCCTGAATCTAACAATTGGTATCAGAGCTAAGTTCCTCTAAAAGAGCTTAACCGCTTGAGGAGATCCAGGATGTCGTCCTACAAGAAGGATAGTCCGAAGTTTGATGGATCCAATTTTAATCTTTAGAAAAGTCGCATGCAATGTCACTTGCAATGTATGGGAATGCAGTACTGGACCATGGCTACAACAAAGTATATGCCTCCTTAGAATGGCTCGAAATCTGGAAGTGAAATCATAGATGCTGAAAATAATCTACGAACTAAAGAAGCCCTTCTAAGCACCTTGTCTGATTCAGAGCTTACAAATGTTGTTGATCTACAAACTACTTTTGAGATTTGAGAAAAACTGGAACTTCTACATGAAGGAGACAAGTATGTTAAATGTGCAAGGCTACAGAGTTTGAAAGGGAAATTTGAAAATCTGAAGATGAGAGAAGATGAAAATATCACTACTTTTATGCCAAGAGTAAATGAGATTGTTTGTGGCATTATATGTGTTGGTGGAGTCTTGGATGAAGATGAGATTGTTGGCAAAGTTCTCAGATCCCTTCCCGCTTCTTATAAAATCAAGGTTGCTGCCATTAAAGAATTCAGAGCCCATTCAAGTGTCACAAGAGATCAATTGGTTGGTAAATTGGCTGCATTTGAAATGACCAAGTTTGGAGATGTCCCCCCCAAGACTGAATCTACATTCAAAGCTAGTGCTTCTATAAAAGGAAAACAAAGGTTTGATCTGGGAGAGAACTCTTCAAGGAAACTATCATGGTATGAAAAAGCAAGAAAAGACCTGGATGAAGAAGAAGTTGAAATTGCTCAGCTTGAATCCCTTATTGCAAAAAGACTGCCAAGAGGATCCGGTAAGTATGAAGGGAAATTGCCTTTTAAGTGTTTTAACTGTAATAAGATTGGTCATTTTGCCTCAAAGTGTCTAGAAAGATTTTCAAGGCCAAATCCTAACAGATCAAGGTTCCAAAATAATTGTTACTATGTTCATGAAGAGGATGATAATGAAGGAGTAACAAATGATGAATCAGAGACAGGAAACAAATCTAGAAGTGATTGGGTGTTTATTCCCATCAAGGAAGAAGATCCAATTCCCTCTGAATCTGTTAATCATAAAGTTGTACAAAGAGCTCTGGCTGCCCAAATTGAAGAAAAGGATGATTGGGTCATTAACAGTGGATGCTCTCACCATATGACAAGTGACAAAAATAAGTTCTTAGATTTGGAAAGGTATGAAGGAGTGGTAAATTTTGGTGATAATTTTGCTGGAAGAATTAGAGGTAGATGAACTATTTCTTGTGATGGAAAGAACAAAACCGGTAATGTACTGTATGTTGAAGGATTGAAGCACAATCTTCTCAGTGTTGGACAGTTGGTGGACAAAGACTATGATCTCCAATTCAAGAATGGTAAATGCCAAATCTTTGAAAGTTCTGGAATAGAGATTGCATCTGGTACTCAGACAAAAGGTAATATATTCCATTTAGTTGGTACTGGTAAGAGTTGTCTATTTGTGCAAATTGATTAGAGTTGGCTATGGCATAGGAGGATGTATCATGTGAATTTTCATAATATCATCAAGATAAGCAACACTCAAGCTATAAGAGATCTTCCAAAACTAGTGAAACCTACAAATAGTTTGTGCAAAGAATGTCAGTTGGGGAAACAAAGCAGAGTCTCATTCAAAAGCAAGGAACAATCTTTTACTAGATTATTGGACTTAGTTCATATTGATCTATGTGGTCTGACAAGAATAAGGAGTGTGCAAGGTGATAGATACTTCATGTTATTAATTGATGACCATTCCTGGATGATGTGGGTTACTTTCCTGAAAGAGAAATCAGAAGCTCTTGAGAAATTCAAAATATTCAAGGCTATGGTAGAGAATGAAACTAGATTAAAATTAAAATGTCTGAGGTCTGATAGAGGTGGAGAATTCACATCCGGTGAGTTCATAGAATTCTATGAGAAACATGGAATAAAGAGACAATTGTTTGCTCCTAGGACTCCACAAAAGAATGGAGTAGTGAAGGGAAAGAACTAGACCATCTAGGAAGCATCTAGGACCATGATGATGGAAGTAAATGTTCCTCAGATCTATTGGAGAGAAGTTGTCAGCACTGCAGTCTATACTCTCAATCGAGTTCAAATCAGAAGCACTACCGGTAAGACTCCTTATGAACTTTGGTTTGGCATCACTCCTACTGTGAGGTATTTCAGAGTCTTTGGTAGCAAATGTTACATTAAAAGAGATGAAGATCTAGGCAAGTTTGATGCTAGAAGTGATGAAGGAATATTCTTGGGTTACTCTACTCAAAGCAAAGCATACCGATGTTATAACAAGAGACTGAGAAAGATTATAGAAAGTACAAATGTGAAGATTGATGAAGGAATTGAAAAACCTTCAAGGTTTTATGAATATGATGAAGATGATCAGAATGGTGTTCTGATTCAAGGAGCCCAAGCCCCTTCTAAAATTTAGATTCAAACTGATCCGGTAAATCAGGAAGAAGGGATGAGTTATAATGAGCTTGATCAAGAATTAGAAGTGCAAGAAACTCCCAAAGTTCCTAGGTATGTATGACTGAACCACTTTGAAGATCAGATCATAGGTGATAAAAGCAAAGGTGTACAAACAAGGAGGAGGATTGCTCAAGATTCTGATGAATATTGTTTGATTTTAAAGATTGAACCTAAGACAGTGAATGAAGCTTGCAATGATGAAAACTGGACTAAAGCAATGGAGGAAGAGCTGATGCAAATTGAGAAAAATCACACTTAGGATCTTATTCCTAGACCTAGAAACAAGAATGTGATTGGAACCAAATGGGTCTTCTAGAACAAACTGAATGAAGTTGGTGAAGTAATAAAAAATAAAGCCAGATTGGTCTGTAAGGGTTACTCTCAAATAGGAGTTGATTTTGAAGAAACTTTTGCTCCGGTGGCAAGAATTGAAGCAGTCAGATTATTTCTTTCTTTTGCTACCTTCAATGATTTCAAAGTGTATCAGATGGATGTCAAGTCTGCCCTCCTGAATGGTGATTTGGAAGAAGAAGTATACATTGAGCAACCAGATGGATTTCAATTATTTGATCATGGTGATATGGTCTGCAAGTTGAAGAAAGTACTGTATGGACTCAAGCAAGCCCCAAGAGCCTGGTATGAAAGATTGGATAAGCATCTTTGGAAGATTGGTTTTGACAAAGGTACTGCTGACAGTAATTTGTACTTCAAAATTGATCATGAAAATATCTTGATTGTTGAAGTATTTGTTGATGATATCATTTTTAGAGGAAGAGATAGTATGTGCAAAACCTTTGCAAATCATAAGAAAAGTGAATTTGAGATGTCCATGCTTGGGGAAATGAATTTCTTCCTAGGTTTGCAAATCACCCAAACAAAGAAAGGAATCTTCATTTCTCAAACCAAATATGTGAAAGAATTGTTGAAGAAATTTGGGATGGAAGACTCAAAACCAATGAATACTCCCATGGCAATTGGATGTAAATTGAGAAAAGATGATGACTCTCCTAAGGCTGATCAGAAAAAGTATAGGTCAATGATTGGAGGATTATTGTATCTCACTCAAACTAGACCTGACATTATGAATGATGTTGGTCTTGTCACTAGATTTCAAGCTGATCCTAGAGAATCTCATGTCATGGCAATCAAAAGGATTTTTAGATATCTAAAAGGGATAGTTGAGTATGGTTTGTGGTATCCTAGAGATCATGATTTCTCTCTTCATGCATACACAGATGCAGATTGGGTAAGAGATGTGGATGACCGGAAGAGTACCAGTGGTGGAGCATTCTTTTTGGGGAAGAGATTGGTTTCTTGGTTGAGCAAGAAACAAGAGGTAATATCTCTGTCCACTGCAAAAACAAAATATATTGCAGCAGTAGGTAGTTGCATAAGTTTTGTGGATGAAGCAAATGCTAAGAGACATAAGAGTAGAATATGAGGAGCCTATCACAATCTTCTGTGATAATTCAAGTGTAATAAACATATCTAAGAATCTGGTGTTGCATTCAAAGACTAAACATATATCCATCAAGTTTCACTTTTTGAGAGAGCAAGTGAACAAGAATGAAGTCAGATTGGAGTTTGTGCCTTCCAAGGATCAGATTGTAGATATCTTTACCAAACCTCTACCTAAAGACTCTTTTGAATATCTCAGGGAGAAGTTAGGGGTTATTACCCCTCTGGTGATGAACTAAGGTGCACTGATGTGCATCAGTCTAGTGGATATCACAATCATATCTTGTGGTCTGGATTGATGATGAGGAGCTACTACTCAGGGGGAGCCGCTAGTATGATGCTGAAGTGGTGGAGTTGCAAGTATGTGCCCTTTGCCATTGATGTCCAAGGGAGAGAGAAGACATGTGAAAAATAAGTGGTGGCTGATCAAAGGGGGAGTAGTAAAGGAAGAGAAGACAAGTGAATGGTTGTTGGTGATAGGGAGAATTGTGTTAGTAAAGAAAAGTTCTTGTCTTGATGGTCAAAATAGTTTTTCACATCATATGTTGCCATCAATGACAAAGGGGGAGATTGTTGCAAGTATGGGCCTAATCAGTGTTGTCATTGATGTCAACATACTCCTATTGCATTGATGATAAGGATTGGATGAGCTATGTGCTAAGGATATTGAGAAAATTAGTCATATTAGGAACAGAGAAAAATAGTGAAGATAGTAAGGTAAAGATCCAAGATAAGATGACTATCAAAGGATGTGGTTCAAAGGGTTTTTAGATATGAGTCTTAAGGTGATCCTGTAAAGATTTTAGAGGTCCACATGAAGATCTGAAGATGTTGTGGCCACTCAAGTAAAACCAGTTCCGGCAGGTGTTCAGAGGTGACAGAGTGACACAGATAGGTCTGGTGGGATCCGGAATTGCAATATCCTATTCTGTAGATTTGGTGGAGTGTTTAGGAAGTCCATGTGAAGTAACAACTCAATTGGTTAGTGGTCTGGAGGTCCACAAGCATCTATTCCATTTTGACAGTGGTGACAGACTGTGTTCTTGAGGTTCCAGATGAAGGAGATAAGGATTTCAGTAAGCAGATGAAGTGTGGATGTTCTTTGTGATTCAGGCAAGTGTGTGGTGGTCTTTGGATCATGTCAAGTTCATGTTGGTCATCCACATTAGATTTTGAGCTCACAAGTGAAGAATAACTTTTAGATGATGGTGTTCTTCCTAAGTTTGGCCGACTGGATGAATTACACATCTTATGGATGTTCTTGTAGGTGTTTGTTGACTTAGATGATTATTCCTAAGTCGATGTCTTGTATAAATAAGAAGTTATAAAGTCATTTTAAAGTGTGTCTTGTGGAGATGAGAGTGTGGTAGTGAGAAAGAGAGAAAAAAGCAAAGCAAAAGTTTTGGGCTTAAATGGAACTGATTCAAGCATGGTGAAGATGCTATTCCCCAGTTCAAGTATGTGACACTTATTATTTTGTAGACACTGTGTCTCTTGTAGGAAGTGAGCCTCTTGTGAGCAGTGTGCTTGGGCAGTGAGCCCTAATTGGCATGTGCCATTCTATTCTTTCTATTCTTCTAACAGAGAATACAATCTTGGGTTAATCACCTAGTGGTTTTTCTCTTAACCGGGTTTTCCACGTCAAAATCTTGGTTTCTTATGTGTTGATGTGTTTCTACTTTTGATTTAATGCATTATGTTTTTGTGATTGATTTATTAATATGATGCTAAATCATGAAATTGATTTAAGTGTTTAATTGGAAGAAAGTTTTTTACAACTGATTCACCCCCCCTCTCAGTTGTCTGTCCTAAATCTAACAAGAAGAATATAATGATGAGATAGGTTAGACATTGTGCTGTGGCATAGGGATTTATTACAGCCAATAGTTGCTATGGTAGCAATTACAAGATGCTTGGTGAAGAACTCGCTATTGCATCATGAGCTAAGTGAGTTTCTAGAGCATGTATGATAGTGCAAGGGTACATGTGGTAGTGCTGGAGTGCATGTAATGACAATTGAGAACATGTATATATTTTCTAGAGAATGTTTTGAGGTATCAAAGTGATAAGAAACAATTTCTCAAGTTTGTCTTTGTTATCGCAAGCCATAGTTTGATTTTGGTTGCAATGTATGAAGACATAGATACACGGTTCATGTGTTTTGGTCAACAACTTTTGACTAAGTATGAAAAAATATTTAAACAACATATCTTAGAACATAAAGAACATAAGAACATATATAAGTGAATTAAAATGGACATAGCTTGAACATACCTTAGAATTTGATATTGGAGTTGACCAATTCTCCAAAATATGGCTTCAAAATCCACAAATTCTTCTTTTTCACAAGTTTGATTATGAATCTTATATAACTCTAGAATAGGATTAGTGAAATTTATGGAAAAAACCAACATATATCATCGAACTCAATCTATATATCAATGGTAATTATCTTTGAAACAATATCACACATGAAACATGAAACTTTAGGTTTAAATAATCAAATTTTCTCCAAAAACATGCAAAATCAGTTCTTCTACTTTGAAAAACAAAAAAGGTGATGGATTGATCTAAAAATGATTCTTAATATGTCAAACAACATGAAAAGTATTTTCTTGTCTGATTTATTGCATGAAAAGAAGGAATAACAATCATGTGGGGTCTGAATCACGGATCCCACATGCTTTTTTTCTTGTTTTTCATGCTTCCCATAATGCTAGTACGTTATAACGCACTCATGTTATAACACGAGTGCGTTCAGGGAAGCATGAAAACATTAAGCTTCATGCATGCAAAAATCATAACCTTCTCAATGTTGGTGCCGAAATCATGGTCTAGGATGTCTTGCTCTCACATAAAATATATTGTAACTATGCATGTAGTGAATCAAATAGGTAATCAAGTGATGGTCCAAGAGTACCCCTAGACTCGAATATCCATGTGGTTCATGAAATAGAACTTGTCTATACTAGGAGGGACAAATGTAACCTTGTATCTACATGGGAGAGTCTCTCTCTCTCTCTCTCTTTATTTCTCTATCCTCCCTCTATAGAACTCTATATGCCTCTCTTTCTCTATATCTCTCTCCCTCTCTCTGTTGACTCCTTGAAATGTGAGGGAGAGATATATAGAGATAGAGAGGTAGATATATTTAGATAGAGGGAGGATAGATAAATAAATAGATAAAGCGAGAAATATATAGATAGAAAGGGAGGGAAACATAGAAAGGGGGAGGAGGAGACCTGGATAAATAGAGAGAGATAGAGAGAGGGAGACATGGAGATATAGAGAGGGACATGGGCATGGATAGGCAGAGAGCCCATGGACATGGAAAGAGATGGAGAGATAGAGATAGATTTAGAGAAATGAAAAAATATAGAAAGAGGGGCAAATCGAGAGATAGAGAGGGATAGGTGGAGATAGAGACGGGGAGAGGGAGAGAGGGGGATTGAGATAGATGAAGGGGTCTATAGAGGGAGAAAGATAGATAAAGAGGGAGATAGAGATAAGTATATATAGAGGGGAGATATAGAGTGATAGATCTAGCAAGGGAGAGATAGATAGGGAAATACAGAGAGAGATAGAGAGGGATATATTAAGAGATAGGGTTATGGGGAGAGATAGAGATACGAAAAGAGATGGAGAGATGTCCAAAGACATAGGGAGAGAGATTTCAAGAGGTAGAGGGATGGGGAGAGAGATAGAGAGGAGGAGATAGATAGAGAGGGAGGGAGAGAGAGGTAGCGACACATAGATTAAGAGATAGGGATATGTGGAGATAGAGATAGGGAAAGATATCAAGATATGTCCAGAGACATAGGGATATAGATTTAGGTAGAGGGATTGGGAGAGTGATAGAGAGATAGGGAGAGAGAGATAGAGAGGCATATATAGTTAGAGAGAGGGATAGAGGTGACAAAGATATCTCTCCCAGGCTCGGTCTCCTCTATATCTCCCTATCAATTTTCTCTTTCTAAACCCTAACCTAAACCTCTAAACCTTAACCTCTAACCCCTAAACCCTAAACCCTAAACCCTAACCCCTAATTCCTAAACCTTAAACCTTAAACCCTGGAAGCAACCCTAAACCTCTATCTCCCTATCTCTCCCAATATCTATCGGTCCCCTCGCTATATCTCTCTCTAAACCCTAAAGCCTAACCCCTAATCTCAAGCAACCCTAAACCCCTAAACCCTAACCCCTAAATGCTAAACTCGAGCATCCCTAAACCCCTAAATCCTAAATAATTCCCCTAAACCCTAAACTCATGTAAACCTCAAATAATGCCCCTGAACCCTAAACCCTAAACTCAAGCAACCAGGCTAAACCCCTAAACATAAGGTTCAATAGGGGATGATGGAGGATCAATAAGAAATGGATGTAGAATTCTTGGATCTTGATTATCATTATCCTCATTGGGATGTGATTTGTTTGATTATCTATGTTTTCTTGGGGACCAAGTGTCTCATCATGGGATATTGATGGATAATGAATAGGACTAGTGGGATGATGGATAGGGCTAATGGGATGATGGATAGGAGTGATGTGGGCTACTTGCTCATGGATACGATCTTGATCATAGATAATATCTTGATCACATGGAGGATAAGCATGGATAGCGTGATATTAGATATGGATAGGGTAAGTGGGGATGCATTGATATTCATTGGATTGGGGAGTAAGAGGTGGTTATGGGGGTTCACTAGGAGATGTTAGAGGATCAATGATGGGATCGATGTAGAGGGGTTGACCATGAAATGGTAAGGGATCAGGTATGGGATTAGATGGGATTTTTGGATTTTGATTAGAATGGGTGGTTAGTGTTTCCACATGCTTTAAACTAGGGTCTTAACATAGCTATTGGGTTTCTTAGATGGATGTGATGGGTTCTTTGATGGGATCAATAATCTTTGGATGTTTGACAACAGGGCTACATGATGGGGTTTGACTTGGACTTATGGTAGGAGACTCTTCAATGAAATGGATAGACATAGGAGTGGATTCTGGTGTTGGATTGGTAGACATGTTATTAGGAGGTTCTTTGTTAGGCTTAAGGATAGGAATTTGAGTACATGATGTTCTTAGATTCCTTGCTAATAGTCCTTGGGTCACATCCTTCATGGCTTCGTAGGTTGATGGACAATGATGGAAGATGTTGTGGGGTTAGGATTAGGATCAAGTGAATGGATATAAGAGGGGATGGATTAGGATTGGGAGTGTTAGAGGGGGATGAAATTAGATCAGTGGATTTGGATGACTCCATATCTTTGCTTTTATTTTTGGATTTTGTAAAGAGTCTTTGGAGAAAATATTTCAAGTGTTCATGGGTTGATGGTGGATTAGATGGTGAGTTATATGGCAGATGGATGATAGGGATTGATGGATTAGGAGGATTGGAGGGAAATTATAAAATAATTCCCCTTTAACCCTAACCCCTAAACCCTAAACTTGAGCAACCCTAAAAACTCATAAACCCTAATAATGCCCCTAAAGGTTTGAGCAACCTTAAACTCATAAACCCTAAATATGCCCCTAAACATGAGCAACCCTAAACCTCTCTCTCTCTCCCAAAACCCCTAAAACCTAAATAATGCCTCTAAAACCTAACCCCTAAACCATAAACCCGAGCAACCCCAAACCCCTAAACCCTAAATAATTCCACTAAACCCTAAACTTAAGCAACCCTAAACTCATAAACCCGACCAACACTCTCTCTCTCCAAAACAAGAAAACTAGGACTCTCTCTCTCTCTCTCCCCTTATCAACCTATCTCTCCCCTCTCTCTCCCCTCCATCTCCATCCTCTCTCATTCTTCCTCCCTCTCCTCTCCGATGTCAACAAAGAATATGGAAACAAGAGAATTTAGGACATGCAAAGAGGGACAAGGATATAAATTGGGATGATGAAATGGAAACAAGATAATTTATGAAATTTCATTGGATCAGAAGAATGATGAGGAGAGGTAGAGAGGGGAGGGAAGTAGAGAGAGAGAGAGGGTAGGAGGTAGAGATGGGAGGGAAGTAGAGAGTGAGAGAGGGTAGGAGGTAGACAAGGGAAGGAAGAAGAGAGAGAGAGGGTAGGAGGTACATAGGGGAGGGATGCAAAGACTAAGAGAGAGGGTAGGAGGTTGATAGGGGAGAGAAGTAGAGAGTGAGAGAGAGGGTAGGAGGTAGAGAGGGGGGAGAAGAGAGTGAGAGAGAAGGTAGGAGGTAGAGAGGCGAGGGAAGCAGAGAATCAGAAAGAGGGTAGGAGGTAGATAGGGGAGGGAAGTAGAGAGTGAGAGAAAGTGTACAAGGTAGAGAGGGGAGGGAAGAAGAGAGTGAGAGAGAAGGTAGGAGGTAGAGAGGGGAGGGAAGCAGAGACTCAGAGAGAGGGTAGGACGTAGAGAGGGGAGGGAAGTAGAGAGTGAGAGAGACGATAGGAAGTGCAGCTACCCTTGTAGACATGTATGTAAAGTGTGGAAGCATAAACAAGGCATGTCAATTGTATGACGTAACACATCAAAGAGATGTTCTATAATGGAATGCGTGTAAATGCACAAAGATGAGTCCACTTAAGGTGGAAGTTTTGGACATAGAAAAAAACTCGAAATCGGGTAAACCAAAACATGATCCCGCTTTTTATGAAACGGGATCCCATTTTCCTTTGGGATCTCGAGCCAAAAATGGGATCCCGTTTCATAAAATTTGAGTTTTGACCCAATTTTTGCTATGGGTTTTGGGTCAGAAAAAAGGCTTGGGAAGCCGACCCTTGGATTTGGACCTGGTTTGACCTACAAGTTGAAGGTCCTGTCAATGTCACAACAAATAGTGACTTTGGGCATATGTCTGAAGGCCCTTTTTGTAGAATTTTTTGATGAAATTAAAACCCATTATAGATGAGACAATGTAGATTTCAAATATGTAATTATTTTTAGACTTGGATTATTTTTTCTATTTTTCAATTAATTTCTGATGAAACATGTCCATAAACTTGAATTATCAGGGTTTTTTAGTATTTTAATAACTTTTTATTAAAATAATTTTTTGTAAAAAAATTGTATGAAAACGTACCTCAAACAATTCTTTTCAATTTGAAAAAAAAATTCAAAAAATGATAAGTGTAGGTCATCTTATGCATGACATACACAACGATTTTTTAAAACAGTAAAAATGGCCAATAAAAAATTAACAAAAAAAATATTCAATAAAAAAATTATAAAAAAAATAGAAAATGTGCTTCAGTGAGTTATAAATCTTTTCCCAAAAGGATGTAGAAAAATATGATTATTTAGGTCAAAATATGGATGACGTACATGTGCATAGTATAGTAAAAAAAGTGACTATTAAACAGTGGTTTTTAGAAACACCTATTGAAAATTAATTTGTATCATCTGGGTATTAAAAAAAATACATATTTGGAAACTAGACTCCGAGTACTACATTTCATAATACTAATTTTTTTCAAGATTCCACCTTTAAGTGCTTCAAATGTTTAGGTCAAACGTGACAAATTCTGAAAATCAGGGAAAATACTTCCACTTTTTGGCCAAAAAGTGGACTCAACTTCTTGCACACACCCATGCAATGATTGCAAGAAATGGATTTGTTGAAAAGGCTTTAGAAACTTTCAAGAAAATGTAATTGGCATGTGTCTAACCAAACATTCTTAGCATAACGTGAGTGTGTTATAACGTGCTCGCGTTATTGATTTCACATAATGTGAGTGCATTATAACGCGCTCACGTTATGCTGAGCTTTCTTTGATGTGTTTTTACTAGTTTTTAGCAAAATCTGGAGATAATCTAGAGTGTGCTCCCCATCAAGATGGCACTTTTTTCAATGAAAACTCAAAAAAACTACCACCATAATCTTAATCTCTCTGTCAGCTATCTAACCATATATTTTTTTTCACATTTTGAGTATGTTAAGGGTTTCATCTTTAATTTCTTTTGTTAGTGTGTCCATTTTTTGTCAAAAACCAGTGTCTAGAATTTTTGACTTTTTTTAACTGTTCATCAAAATTTGAAATAAGTTACATTTTTATAAACTAGACTCTATTCTACATGAATTAAAAAAAATTGATTTTCGATTAGTTTTCAAAAAATTTAGAGGGGAGCAAGCTCAAATTTCTGTTTTTTAGGATGTGTCCACTTTGAAAATTACTAAAAAATCAATTATTCATGAAAAAATTATTACAAAAATTAGGGATAAAGTACATGGTGTTAGCTAATTTGTCATCGGAGTGATTATTGAAATGTTAAAAAAAAGTTAACATTTTAGGGGGAGCACACCAGATGCTATGTTATGTTTTTTTGAGAAAAATAGGACCAATTTGTGTGCTCCCTATTTTTGAACCCCTTAATCTCAACCATTTTTCAAAAAATTAGTAGTTTAGAAACTAGATTCGGAGCACTACGACTCTTGTTTTTGTTCCATCTTCAAATTTTGAGTTTAGCTATCTTCAATTTCTCATCTAACATCAATGTTTCCTGATTTCAAAAAAAAAGTGGCATCTTAAGACCCCATTTTGGTCCCTCATCTTTGTGCTTTTACCTAGGGGATAATTGTTAACATTTTGGTTCCTCGAATTTGTATGGCTGTCATAGTCACAATTAATGTTGTTTTTGGATGGTGAAGTGTTTGTTGACCCATCTATGTCTTGATTGTTTGTTGAGGATTTGCTATTGCTATTATTGTTTATCAACCATTCATCGACATCATACTCGCTTCTTCCACTATCAATAGAGGGTTGGTCAATTCTAAGGGCACTTTTGAGCACTTCATCGTATGATTTGTATGGGAGTTTTTGAATTCCTTCTCATCTATCATTATTGAGAGTGTGTCTTAAGAAGAGAACACAAAGCTCCTTGTGATCCATATTTGGTATGCTAGATGAGGAATATAGAATTTTCCTCCATCGTGTGATAAAGTGTGCGATCAACTCATTGTCTTCTTGTTTTATTATTAAAAATTCTCATATTCCTTTCTTGACTAGTTTGTTTATGTTGAAGGTAGCCACAAATTGATCGATGCGATGTCTAAAAGAGTGGATTGATGCTTCTGGAAGCCAATAGTACCAATATAGAGTGATACCCTCCAACTTATTCAGAAAAAAATTTGCTACCACCCCATCCCAAGGAAGGAGTTTGCACACTATTGTGATGTAAGCCTTGATATGAGAGTTTGGATCACCCTCTCCTTTAAATTTTGGGAGCTTAGGGAGAGGATGTGGTAGTAATACCTGACAAATGTTGTGATCGAGAGGCTCCTTTAAATACTCAAGGTATGTTCCTAAGAGGGGGTTATGTGTAGAGGGTCTTATTCCTACAAACATCATCCCTTCAGGTGGAGCTTGTTGTGCTTGTTGAAAGGGTATTCTAGCTTGTTGATATCTTGAAAAAGGTAGATAACTAGATGGTGTCACGTTCATGTTGTGAAAATTGGGTTGGATCATTTGTGCTTGATTTTGCATTACAGGAATCCCACCTATTTGATTGAAACTTGTCGTGTTGGATGATGAGGGCAAGGGAGGCATGAATGATTCATGGAAGTTTAGATGAGGGGGATTTTGTGTTGCCCCTTGGTTTGATCCAATCCTAAATCAATGAAATGATTTCCCTGTGCCCTAGGTTTGTCTTGAATTTTTCCTTAACAAACTTGTTAAGCATTTCTAGCTTCAAGGGTCTTGATTTGTTGGCCCAAGGATTCTACAAGGTATATGAGTGAGGCTTCGTTTATTGTTTGAGTTTTACAAATGTGAGATGGATTGCTTTGCATTGGGGTTTGATTGATCCATTTGTTCTTTTTGATGACACTTGATGTATGTCATGGGTCTGTTATCTTGATGTGCTACATGGAGGGATTTTTGTGCCTCCCAAGCTTCTTGTAAGCTCTTTTCATGACTCACCTCATTGTCGATTTGGGTGGCTATTTTCATATGGCTTGTTATGGGTTGGTCTTATCGATTGATTGAGCAACCCGAACACTCACTTGGCATGTTTTGATTTGGTCAATGTTGTGGGGATCTTGGTGGATGCCCTTTGAATTTGAGTCTTCACAGATGAGTTGATTTGAAATTGAAGCTATTGAATTTAAACATGTGCTAGTTGCATTAGAGGGGACATTCCTTTGAGCTTTGTGTGACTTTTTCCTAGATTAGGCATGTAGGAAACACTATAAAATGAATGAAATGATCATGGAAGTGAAACATGAGAGTGGAATAAAATAAATGTGCAAAAATGTGAATGAACCCATCCTAAAAGGATTTTCTTTTCACATTGGGTTCACCAAAATATGTACTCTTTGAAACATCACATAGGCACAAGTGTGGATGAGTTAGCTCTAATGTAGGACGTGTATCCTCTCCTTATTTTGGATGACCTTGAGGTCACTCTTTCTCTCATGAAAAAAGATAATCAAGTGGATGTGAGACCTGGGGATTATTCTATTCATTGGGGAGCAGAACATCGTGAAGAGCAGCTAGCCTAATCTGGGGCCTATTGTTGTTTTGGAGTTGTCTTGTTCTCTCTATGGCAGTTGCTGTTGAAATGATTATATTGTTGGCAAGAGACACTACTTCACATTGATAGGTGTTGTCATTGATGGCAACTAAGATCATCCCAATCATCCACATAACACAATTTGCTCACACCGGAAGTCAAAATCAGAATTTGCCTAAGTCCGGGTAGTTAGGAACAGAGTAGGTGACAGGGTCCGGTATCTTGGTCCGGATCTCTTCGGTGGAAAGGCATGGTTTGCTACAGATCTAAGGTAGTTGATAGCATTGTCAAGACACTCTAAATCCATAGTTTTGTCCTCCGGTGATGAAGGACTCAAAAGATACTAGCTTCTGAGTATCGGGTTTCAGTTTGATAGAACAAACAATAGAAGAATAGGCCGACCTTGTGAATGATCTTAATTCTGGATGTATAGAAGTTGTTTATTGGGTAGTTGATGATGATCAGTGATGGTAGTTGACATGATTAATTATTTGTGAGTGAAAGTTTTGGTCCGCATCTCATATTATGTATGGATCTAGCCGACAGAGCAGAGTACTCAACAAAGTTCCAAATGTTTTTGAAGCTGACTGGTAAAATGATTGTAGGTCATACTGCGGATATATATAGCCAATGGAACTGGATGATTTAGTGTGTGTGATGTGTGAATAAGGTGTATGTGAGAAGAGCAGAAATCTGAGGTGCGAATGAAGGCAGAACAGTAAGAAGAGCAGAGCAAAGATGAAATGTATAAGATCAATTTTTGCACTTAACAAAAACTAAAACTCTTGCATGGGTAGATGCTATTCATTAGTTCAAAATCTCTGTTATTCTCTTTTAATCTTTCTATAGGTAGTGAGCCTCCATTTGAGCAGTGAGCCTGAATGCATGTGCATTCTCATTTGTTAAAATACTTTTAACAGGGTATTTATCTTTTTGGGTTAACCCCCACCATGGTTTTTCCCTTAACTAGGTTTCCACATCAAAAATCTTGGTGTCAAGTGTGTTATTTATGTTTGTGCTCATATGTTATTGATTAAATGTTTATGTCATTAATTTGATTACAAGCAGTAATGGAAGATTAAATGTAGAAAAGATTAAAATGTTTAACAACTGATTCACCCCCCCTTAGTTGTCTCGACCTAATCCAACAATTGGTATCAGAGCAAGGTTCCTTTGGAAAAGTTTAACAGATTAAGGAAGATTTGGGAAGATAGTAAAAATGGATGAATATAACCTTCAAGGGCAACTTTATCTCACCTTAGATGATCTTGAGCAGTCTAAGGCAGAAGTCCAAGAGCTGTAAGATAACCTAAAAAAGGCTGAAGACTTCATTGAGATTTGAAAAAGAAAATTGAGCAAATCTAATGCAAAAGGAAAGAAGAAACCTCTTCAACTGGAAGACAAGGACCTAAAAGAGAATACAAAAGAATGTGAAAATTTAGCTAAGGAATTTGATGTCCTAAAACATGAGATGGAAATTGGGGTGATGAGACTAACCAAGGAAATTGAAGATAGGAAGAAAATTGAAGAAGAGATGAAGCAAAATTTGAAAGAGAGAACTGAAGAATGCTGCAGATTGGATGGAATAGCTGGTCTCCTATAATCTAATCTACAAGAAAGTAGAAATAATAAGAGAGAACTTGAGAGATAGATTATCACTCTCAGACATGACCTAGAAATTGCAAATGAGTATAAGGAGAAGTTCAAAATAAGCTCAACTAAACTTGAAGCACTAATTGAAGAACAAAAAAAGGATGATGACAAGCATAATCTTAGATATGAGAAAGGTGAAAGCTTCAGATCTGGACAAAGAAATTTTCAACCAAGGAATAAAAGGAGTAGAACTAGAAAACCTTCGGTAAGACAGCCTAATGCTCAAAGATATCCATCATTCAATGGAAATTGTTTCAATTGCAATAAATTTGGTCATAGAGCTACTTGGTGCAGAAGTAGAGCAAATCAAAATGGTCCATCCTTCTCTGGTCAATGCCTCAAATGCAAGAGGTATGGTCATAAATCCAATGAATGTAGAAGTATGATAATGAATGGGTACTGCTTTGCTTGCAATGGATTTGGACACATGGATAATAAGTGTAGATCAAGAAGAAATCAAGTTTATAAGAAAAGATATGTTGTGTGCTTTAATTGCAATAAATCTGGTCATATTGCAAAATTTTATAGAAGTAGGAATAATGAAAGAAAAGGTCTGGTAAATAGAAAATCAGATGAGCAAAATCAAGACAAAGGCCAAAGAAAAATTGATGTGAATGAGATATGGATCGAAATGAATAAGACTTGGGTAAAGAAAGATACAATAAACAATGGTGAAGGGTCTGCACCGGAATCCTGTGCTGACAATTCCTCTGGGAATTAAGCCAGGAGCTCTGGCTCAGGGGGAGCTGCATTAAACATCAAATTCCCCCATGTTAGAATTTGAAAAGATTAATAACCCAAAAAACTAGTGCAAATGAATAGATATCTAAACTATGAATGCAAATGATACAAAATCAAAATAGCAAGACAGAGTTAGTCTCCAAGAGAGTAATGCAAATGCTAGAAACAAAATAGCATTAAGAGGATGCAAAAGCAAAAGATACAAAATACAAGCCAGGCAGCATGCTTATATAGACTAGGAAGAGGGAGGAGGTGGCAACACTGACCAATGAGGAGCAACCATCTATCGAACTAAAGATAACAAAGTATCTTCCCAAGATAGCTAATGGATGCTCACATGTAGGAAGGTGACACCTCACAACCACTCACCTAATAAGACATGCTTTATTAACCTAAGCGAGATTAATAGAAGTGTAGGAAAAACTTAGGAATATAGGGAAAAATAAATAACCCAACTAGGAAATAAAAACCTACACTAACACGCCCCATAAGTGAAGCTTAGGTGGATATAGAAATGGGTCCCGAAAAATCAAGCCTGATGAGGTACCCATGTACATAAAATTCCCCCCCAAAGAGAGAAAAGCCCCCCCAAAATAGAGAGAGAAGAGACCCCCCCAAAGTAGAAAGAGTTAGGACTCTGAGTGAGAGGAAGAAGCCCCCTAGAAGATGAAGCATCACGCACCCCCAGCAAAGCTCACAAATGAAGGAACTTGCTCTCAATGAAGGGTTTGGTGAAGATATCAACAACCTGCTCAGAAGTCAGATAGTAGCGAAGGTTGATGATGTGGCCATGGATGAGCTCCTAGATGTAGTGCATGTGGACCTCTATGCGTTTGGTCTGCTGATGATGGACCAGATTTTGTGAGATCTGAATGGCACTCTAGTTGTCACAAAATATGACTGATGGCTGTCTGATCTGGATACCAAACTCAGTGAGAAGATTTTGAAGCCAAATGGCCTCAGTGGTGGCATTCATAGCCCCCTGATACTCAACCTCAGTAGAAGATAGAGCAATAGCAGACTACTTCTTGTTCGACCAACAAACAGGACCTGAACCAAGTGAGAAGATGTAACCTGAAGTAGACTTACGATCCTGAGAATCACCCGCCCAGTCTAAATCTATGTAGCCCACCAAGTCAAGCTCAATGCCAGTTGCATAGTGAATCCCAAAACTGTGAGTACCCTGAATGTAGTGAAGAATCCACTTGGCTGCTTTCCAGTGTAGCTCATGAGGCTCTTGCATGAATTGAGAGACCATGCCTACAACATATGAAATGTCAGGTCTTGAATGAGTCAGATAAATGAGACTCCCAACAAGCTGTCAGTACAAAGTGCCATCAATAAGTGGAGAAGAACACTGAGCCTCAAGTTTGACTCCAGAAAGAAAGGGAGTCAGAGCAGGCTTATAGTCAGCCATATGAAACCTCGAGAGAAAATCTAGAGCATACTTGGACTGTGTGATGGTGATCACGGAAGAAGACTGAAAGATCTCAATCCTGAGAAATTAATGCAACAAGCCCAAGTCAGTCATCAAAAACCTGTCATGAAGGGTAGTTTTGACAGCGCCAATGGTGGATGAAGAACTCGTTGTGATCAGTAAGTCATCAACATACAGAACTAGAAATAGGAGTGAATCATCCTGCTACAGAATGTAGACATTGGGATCAAAATGGCACCAAGTGAACCCAACTGATAGAAGGAAGGAGTCCATCTTGGCATACCAGGCCTGAGGAACCTGTTTGAGGCCACAGAGAGATTTTCAAAGTCGGCACACAAGTGAAGAATCCTGAATGAACCCCTGTGGCTGCTCCATGTAGATCTCCTCCTGAAGGTCACCGTGAAGAAAAACACTCTTCACATCCATCTAGTGTACTTCCTAACGATTGGCTGCAGCAATGGAAAGAACAAGTCAGATGGAATTCATTTGGGCAATTGGCACAAAAGTCTCAGAGTAGTCAATCCCAAGAACTTGGCAGAATCCTTTGGTGACCAAGCGAGCCTTATGCTTGTCAATCGACCCATCTACTGCAAATTTTGTCTGAGAGATCCACTTATATCGAACAAGTTTTCTTCCCTTAGGAAGAGGGACAAGATCCCAAGTGTGGTTCATCATCAAGGAACTATACTCCTCCTGCATAGCTGTATCCCACTCAAGAATACCAGAAGCCTCATGAAAAGACTGTGGATCTGAGGTAATAGCAATGAAGACATGTGGAGCACCCTAGAACTATGAACGAGTCCCCCTAGTGTCTGATAGATCCCCAACCCAATCACCTGCAGACAGGTCTGTCTAGCCCAAAGTGGACTAGAAGTTGGAGAATCTAGAGGAGAATCATCAACCTCTGAATGATGACTAGGAGAGGAAGGAGGTGAGTCCTCTGAATCACTCTCTGCATTGGAAGTGGAGGTAGAAGACTGCTTAGGTGAATCTGACTCATCAGAAGATTTGTCATGTATCCCAAGTGACTCCAATGTCAAAGTAGGAGTTGGAGAAGTGATAGAAAGTGAGCTCAAAGAGCCTATTGGTTATTTTCCTAGACTGGATGCTTATTCCTAGTAATCCCTACAAAGTAGCCATCATTAATCAACAGGATTCCCGGGCCAGGGGCCAACAGTATAGGAGATAGACTCTATAAATATCTCCTCTTCTTCTTCAGGCTCTGCAAAACCTGGGGGGGTATTCCCTATTCAACATCCATAAAATATATCTGTAGATGGTTGGATGCTGATATAAGCAGATGAATCTTCCTTTATGTAGACCAAAATTGTAAGATAAGTGCAAAGGGCCTAGCTTTGGGCCTATGTTCAGTTGTGAGACAGAAGATTCTGATCCTAAATCTACTTCTAAAGTCCTAATGGTTTGGTCTCGAAGTTTGGGTTGATTTGGTATTTGGATGCAAAACTAGGACCTGAGGTGTACCTCAATGCAAGACTAAATTGGTGCCTATCCAGGGCTCGGAGTCAATAGACATAAACATGTGAATGGTCAGCATGAACATATATTAGAAACTGGGTATCAAGGGGATTTTGTGATATCTGCCTTATAGATACCTCCCAAAATAGAGTATTTAGTTACCTATACTTACAATATCCTCACTGCCATATGTTCTTCCCAACCCTTGACCTGAAACACTTTAATCTATCCCTTGGGTAGAAGCAAAAGATCAAGTTTTCAATATAGCAGAGTCATATTCTAGAATCTCAGACACCCCTTAGATGTTTCAATTCAGAAAAAGAACACATTCAGTTTGGAGATAGAATAACCAAATACATGCAGATAAAGCATTGCTCATATAAAATCAAACATGAAACCAGTAAATTCATGAATGAGACATTTAACATGAGAAACATAAACTTACAAGGCATCTAGACAAGGTCACCAAAGGAGTTGCGTCTTATTACAGCACCTGAAATTTTGTCCAGTTTTCAACAACCAAAAATGAGTAACACAGTTTGCTTAAAACAACAAGAAAGTGTACTTCGCAAAAATTAATTACAAGGGGAGGTCAAATTTTTCGTCAAATACACAGCACCAGAAATGGTGCTCAAAATAATAAATGCAATAGGGGACAAAGCATGGAGAAGCAAGAGAAGGACGGGGAGTGGTTGAGCTCAAGCCCTATGCCACTGATGGAAAACTCCCTGTCATAAACCAGGTACTTGGCCATTCAACCATTGGCCCATGCCTGTCCGCAATCTTGCCATAATGGCTCAACCACCGGCAGCTCCTCTCAGAAACAGTATGTTGGCATTTCAATTCGCACCTCTGGAATGTGATTTGGAAACGGACAGCTATGCACAGATAAACTGCTCTCCTATTGGAAGGGGGAGTTCCCTTTCTTGCTGATTTTCACTAAAAAGATAAATTAAGTGAAACCTCGCCTATCTTCTTTTTGATTCTCAGCTGCAGAGCACAAGGTTATAAAACTCTAAACGCTGCAGAAGAGGTTTTTTCCTTTTTAATAAAACTTCTACTACAACTAGCATAGACTAATGACACTTTCAACCTCCTGAGTAAATTCAGAGCAAAGGAAGTTGAAAGTGAATAGGGAATGATTGTTAACACAAAAACTCAAGTAGTTTTCCTCTAGATTTACACCACAAGACTAAGAGTACTTTAATGATGAAAGCTGAAAATGAAAGCCACAGAAGTTACACATCTGACGACGAAAACTTGATGAATCGATATAGAATATCAAAGCAAAGTAGGCATGAGACTTCTATTCAATATTAGAAAGTTTAATACAACTCCAGGACAGCAATACTGCAGCAAAAGGTAGGCATACAGTAAGCGATCAAACACCGGAGAACACTGAACACAAAGGAACAAACACCTGGAATAACAATGTTTGCAGGCTAGAATAGGCACAACAAAATATGTTATCACCAAAGTCCTTCCCTTACAATGAACACAGATTGAACAAACACTTGGAATAACAAGATTTGTAGGCTAGAATAGGCACAACAAATTTGTTATCGCAAAAGTCATTACCTTACAATGGGCAAGGATGCCCTTATTTATACTAAAATCAAAGGAGTAGGGAACCCTCAAATCTCCTTGATTAACCCTAACTTGCCAACTTGCAAGCTTTATTACTATTCTAAGACAAAGATACAATAAACAAATGCTTTAAAGCAATCTGCTTTAAAGCAAAGAAGATTCCAACTATCACAAGGTGACTTCTTTCTAAATATAGAATGGATGAGCTTAGGATGAAAGCACATGCTTTAAAACAAAAAGCATATGTTTTAAAGCTGCTTTATTTTAGAATGCATCCTCATCAACACTCTAGCTTTTTGGTGATGTCATCTGTCGATATTCTGGGAAACAATATTTTCCAAAAAGTGAGTGACCGCATCTCTGCCAGGAACACTGATACTCTCTAGAACAATATTCTGATTCTCTAACATTTCTTCACCATTGGCAACCATCTGAAGAAATTCATGAGCTTCACCTGCAGCCTTGTAAAATTTCACTATCATTGTGGCAAGATGACTCATCTTACTGGCATTGATATCATCATTAAAGTTGTTGCGGACGAGAGTCTGGAACTCTGCTTGCACTTCCCCGAGATCATACAAGGTACCATCTTCTTTCTCATATGAACACGGGATCTGAGAGACAAAGGATCTGACAAACTTGAGGATGCCGACTACCTTTTCTTTCCATTCTGTCAACTCTGAAATCATACTGTCATAAGTTTTTACTGTGAAAAGATATTGCGCTTTCCAAGTAGAAACTATCTTCTTATCTTCAACTGAATCAACAGTATCAAGTGCAATCTTCAAGTCAGAGATAATGATCTCAAACACCAGCCTATTTTCTGCCATGATCTGCTACAACCCCTGTATGCCTTGGCGTAAATCATGAGCGTTGTACTTCAACTGATAAAGCTCTGCAAGTACAATTCTCCCTTTAGTCACAAATTCTTCTACCCAACTGTCCATGTGCCTCCCATAGAGGACCAACTTATTGAAATGCCGCTGATCGGCTGGTGATCCAAGATTTGATGGAAGAAGCAAATCAACCTGTGAAGTGCCATGGAAAAGGTTGGAAATGTATTGCCGCAACTGTCAAACCTCAGCTTTGAGAGCTGCCTTGTCTTCTCCATCTCTCAACACCCTTTCCTTCAAGCTATCCGCTGCAACCTCAAAGAGATTGACGTCTGTATGGTGAGTACTTCTGCCAAGGTTAGCTTTGACAACTGTGAAGTCATCAACCTTGACATCATTAGCACTTCTATTTTCTAGACTTGTTTCAAAATGCCTTAATGAAGCAAAAAATTTGGTTGGGTACAACAATTGGCTCTGTCTGGGGACCATGGCGAATACTTACGGCATAGGAGAACCAAGAATCTTTGGACTTTTGCAAGTTGGACCAGTGCCTTATCCATTGGGCAATAGAGTCAGGTTACATTCCTAATCACCTAGAACAAGACTTTTCTCTAAATCACCTAAAACGAGACTTCCTAAAATCACCTAAGAAGTTGGAACTTCACAACACACAAGGAACACAACTGTCACATTATGGAAAGGGGAAAAACATTACGACATAACGGTCACATTACAGAAAGGGGAAACACATCACGAGAACAAAAAGTGTTTCACGCGCTCTTTCTCCTAAGCGAGGATGAGAAGAGATTAGGACTGTTACATGAAACCGTCAATCAACTCAGAAAAGTAAGAACCATCTCTCTTTAGCTGTGAAGATTGCCTTGGTAGCACAAAACTTTTCTTTCACTGCAACATCCTCTCAAAGAGCCATGATTTAGGAGGGTATTCACGTTTAGGCCATTAGAAGTTCCTGAGAAACTGATCGATATGCCAAGGATCAGGTGGAACATCTTCCTCCAATGCAAGCAAGCTCTGCAGTAGGTGGAGATACAGAACTTCTTTTTGAAGATGTACAGGAAAGTCTTGTGGACAAAGTACATCTGTGGGAATGGTCATCACCACATATTGAATATGAGTTTCATTTATATCTTGTACACATGCAACTTTGTATTCAGTTAATGCATCATCTTCTGGAAAAGGTGCAAGCTGCTCATACACAACTCTCATTACTGATTCTTGGCTTATAGGATCCACAACTGTCGTTGCCCATTTTTCAAGTGCTTCAAGAGCTTCTTCATTGGTTGTGTTTTCGTCCATCCACTCTCCAAAATCTGATGGATCGTCAAGATCTGAATGCTTAAACTCTTGAACATCTTCACCTGACAATTCACTTTCCCATTCATTACCTAGAATCTCGTCATCCTCTGTAGAGTACTCTTCTTCAACATTCATGTATCTTTCTTCTTCTGTAAAAGGAGTAGAATCAAAGACAGCTTCATCTGAATCATATGTTTCCTCTTCTTCTTCTTGATCAATCTCACACACAACGTATCTCAAAAGACATTTGTCAATAATCTCTGATTTTTCAATATCATCCTCTTTAGTGACCAAAACTGAATATTCCATGAACTGCTCTTCTCCATCAACCTCTTCATTTGTTGCATTCCACACTGGTTGCATAGTATCAGTAAAGTCTTTTTCCTGTGCAGGTTCATAGATGGATTCAACATCGTCCTCTTCACTAGTATGTTTAAAACATTCTCGAGATGCAGGTGAAGATGGGCTAAACTGTAAAAGAAAATTTACAGTATCCTCTACTGAAGAATCACTCTCCAAGTGATGTAGAAAACTATCGAGATCCAATGATGAATCTTCCATATGATCTCCATTTTTGAGAAATTCCTCCAATGATGAATCATCTTCAAAATGAAGAAGATCTTGTTCTTGCTCCAATTGCAATGTTTCTTTGGTCTCTTCTTTGGATATATCTGACACAGGTTCTTCAAACCAACCTTCAAAAGATGAGAAGAACAAATTAGATTCTTCATTGCTCTCTGCAACATATTTGATCTCTTCCTTGTAATTTTGCTCTTGAGAAGATTGTTGCACTTCTTCTTCAAAGAAAGTTTGCAAATTGCACATTTCTTCGGATACTTCCTCTGATTCGTCAACCACATAGACAACCTCTTGATTCTTTTTAGTTATATCAGACAACATAACATATGTACTAGAATCTGTTTCTTGATATAGCACTTGTGCTTGAGGATCCTGAGATTTCACCACCACGAACCATGACTTGGTTTCTGGTTCCAATTTGAAATTACCTTTCTTTAAAAGAATGGTCGCAGATGACCAATCCAATTGTATTTCTCCTCCAAGATCTTTGCAAAAACTTCTACTTAGCAGCATCCCATAGCTGGCTGGAATGTCAGCTACCAAGATAGTCATCATTATTTTCTTCTCTGGGCAAGCCGCTAATCGAACTTGAGCATCCTTCAATTGTCCAACCAATGGCACTGATTTAGACTCAAGCGAATAACACTTGTCATGCATTTTAGTGCATGAGAGTCCCAAAGAGTTCATTACCTGCAAAGGCATGACGTTGTCTGAGGCTCCTGAATCAATGATACAATTGCTCAATTTATAACCTCCTATATATAGAGAAATATAGAAGGGCTTTGGCTTCTCTCCTCCCGGAATAGAAGATTCTAGCAATGTGGGCTGCACGACAGTATCTTTCTTGACATACTTGACTATTCTATCCAGCTGATCTAGATGGTCTTGAAGATACTCCAGCTGAGAAATCTGCACCTTTGTCTTCATCATGGAATCTATTATATCAAAATTTGTTGAAGATGAATTTTGAGCAGTCTGAACATTTTCACGTGATGGCTGAGCATTAGAAGTGGAAGCCACTTCCTTCTTCTTTTCTTTTGGTCTTTGTCTATCCTCTCCTTCCTTTTGTGCTTTAAAATGTTGAGTACGTGTAAACACAGGAGTTGAAAGATTTTCATGATTCATTGCAAGATAATATTGACGAAAATCATCTTGTTCTTCCTTCATTATAATAGGTTCATTTTGGAAGTATCCCGTGGTAGAGTCGCCATCGAAGTTGTCCGTCTGTGGTAAGAAAACATTAGCACTTAGGGAAGGAATAATGTTTGAAATAGGTGCAGCATCAGCATATCCCATGATTTGATTCATCCTTAAATTTTCAGGACACGTGGCTCCAGTATGCGCATCAGTCTCATGAAAGGAACAAAACACTACATTTTGAGCAGCATCAACTGCTTGCCTTGGTGGTGGTGCTGGCAACCTGGGCCTGTAGTTATTGAATGGCTGAAAATTGTTCCTCTTAGGCTGATATGGTTGCTGAGGCTGATACTATTGCTGTGGTTGGTATTGTTGTTGCGACAACTGATACGGCTGTTGCACGGGTTGCCCCTGAGTAGGCAACTATCTCTTCATGATAGTCACTTCGTTTGCTACCTTATGTAGCAGTGGATCTATAGAACTCTGAATTAGAGGCCTGATTGAATCCATTTTCATCTTGCCAGAGGTAATCATGTCATCCTCTAACTTGATGGCATTTTGTTGTGCATTGGATAATTTTGTTTCATTAGCCGATCTCAAAAAGAAGGCTATCTCAGAAGGAAGAGCATTAATGAAACTGCTCAACAGAATTTGTGGAGATGGATTAAGAGTATGAGAAAGACGTGTAACTAGGCGATTAAACCTTGCCACAAACTCCCTCATTGGTTCATTGTTTTCCATCTTTGAATTTGAGAGTTGGGCGAACAATCTGTGACCATCTTCGACAGGCTTGAACCTTGCCAAGAATTTCTCGCTCACAGTTGCCCAACTTGTAATGATTCTTGGTTCCAGATGATTGAACCAATCGGCAACATTTCCTGCGAGAGTCTCAACAAAGAGATGCACGGCAACATCTTCATGTGATACATGCAAAACAGCACAAGCTATTGTGAATGCAGAGATGTGTTCATCAGGATGTTGAGTTCCATCGCCATGGAACTGAGGAAAGTGCTTCCTTGACCCCTTTGGTAAATCATGATGTGCTTGTAGGGCCAAAGGTCCAATGTTATTACCCCAAGGCAATGGTGGTGGTCACCTTTGATTTGGATCATTGTGATTGTTGTTATTTGCATCACCCATTGCTCTAGGCTGGATTACTGGTTCTTCTGGTAATTCTTCCTGCTTGACTTCAAGAACTATCTGAATTTCTTGAGCTATGTTGGATGCTTCTCCAACTTTTGCAGAATTAAGATCTTGAAAGAAAGGATCTGTAGCACCGCCTTTTCCTTTTCTTGAATAAACCCTGTGAGCCAGGATTATCTATTGCCACGCGGGAGGTGGTAGTACTGGTCTTCCTGCTGCAAAATCTGCTTTGTGTTCTTCTTCGTCAAGGATAGCAGCCACGTTTCTCCACTGATCAGGACTTTTCTTTTGCACAAATATGAAACTTCTAAGGCTACTAATGATGTCCATTTGCTTTCCTTCTACTCGTACAAGATTTGGTTGAATAACAGGTGGTGTAAGATTTGGTTGTTGAATTAGAGCAGAAGGACGCCAGAGAGTCATTACCGTGTCATAAGCCTAAGCTTGCTTGAAGTTTTATGCCTCGTGCCCCATGGTGGGCGCCAGAAAACTGTTGGTGTTTCAATTCGCACCTCTGGAATGCGATTTGGAAACGGACAGCTATGCACAGATAAACTGCTCTCCTATTGGAAGGGGGAGTTCCCTTTCTTGCTGATGTTCACTAAAAAGATAAATTAAGTGAAACCTCGCCTATCTTCTTTTTGATTCTCAGCTGCAAAGTACAAGGTTATAAAATTCTAAACGCTGCAGAAGAGGTTTTTTCCTTTTTAATAAAACTTCTACTACAACTAGCATAGACTAATGACGCTTTCAACCTCCTGAGTAAATTCAGAGCAAAGGAAGTTGAAAGTGAACAGGGAATGATTGTTAACACAAAAAATCAAGTAGTTTTCCTCTAGATTTACACCACAAGACTAAGAGTACTTTAATGATGAAAGTTGAAAAAAAAGCCACAGAAGTTACACATCTGACGACAAAAACTTGATGAATCGATATAGAATATCAGAGCAAAGTAGGCATGAGACTTCTATTCAATATCAGAAAGTTTAATACAACTCTAGGACAGCAATACTGCAGCAAAAGGTAGGCATACAGTAAGCGATCAAACATCGGAGAACACTGAGCACAAAGGAACAAACACCTAGAATAACAATGTTTGCAGGCTAGAATAGGCACAACAAAATATGTTATCACCAAAGTCCTTCCCTTACAATGAACACAGATTGAACAAACACTTGGAATAACAAGATTTGCAGGCTAGAATAGGCACAACAAATTTGTTATCGCAAAAGTCATTACCTTACAATGGGCAAGGATGCCCTTATTTATACTGAAATCAAAGGAGTAGGGAACCCTAAAATCTCCTTGATTAACCCTAACTTACCAACTCGCAAGCTTTATTACTATTCTAAGACAAAGATACAATAAACAAATGCTTTAAAGCAATCTACTTTAAAGCAAAGAAGATTCCAACTATCACAAGGTGATTTCTTTCTAAATATAGAATGGATGACCTTAGGATGAAAGCACATGCTTTAAAACAAAAAGAATATGTTTTAAAGCTGCTTTATTTTGGAATGCATCCTCATCAACACTCTAGCTTTTTGGTGATGTCATCCGTCGATATTCTGGGAAACAATATCTTCTAAAAAGCGAGTGACCGCATCTCTGCTAGGAACACTGATACTCTCTAGAACAATATTCTGATTCTCTAACATTTCTTCACCATTGGCAACCATCTAAAGAAATTCATGAGCTTCACCTGCAACCTTGTAAAATTTCACTGTCATTGCGGCAAGACGACTCATCTTACTGGCATTGATATCATCATTAAAGTTGTTGCGGACGAGAGTCTGGAACTCTGCTTGCACTTCCCCGAGATCATACAAGGTACCATCTTCTTTCTCATATGAACACGGGATCTAAGAGACAAAGGATCTGATGAACTTGAGGATGCCAACTACCTTTTCTTTCCATTCTGTCAACTCTGAAATCATACTGTCATAAGTTTTTACTGTGAAAAGATATTGCGCTTTCCAAGTAGAAACTGTCTTCTTATCTTCAGCTGAATCAACAGTATCAAGTGCAATCTTCAAGTCAGAGATAATGATCTCAAACACTGGCCTATTTTCTGCCATGATCTGTTGTAATCCCTGTATGCCTTGGCGTAAATCATGAGCATTGTAGTTCAACTGATAAAGCTTTGCAAGTACAATTCTCCCTTTAGTCACAAATTCTTCTACCCAACTGTCCATGTGCCTCCCATAGAGGACCAACTTACTAAAATGCCGCTGATCGGATGGTGATCCAAGATTTGATGGAAGAAGCAAATCAACCTGTGAAGTGCCATGGAAAAGGTTGGAAATGTATTGCCGCAACTATCGAACCTCAGCTTTGAGAGCTGCCTTGTCTTCTCCATCTCTCAACACCCTTTCCTTCAAGCTATCCGATGCAACCTCAAAGAGATTGACATCTGTATGGCGAGTACTTCTGCCAAGGTTAGCTTTGACAACTGTGAAGTCATCAACCTTGACATCATTAGCACTTCTATTTTCTAGACTTGTTTCAAAATGCCTTAATGAAGCAAAAAATTTGGTTGGGTACAACACAGTAACAGAGCACCCATGGAAAATTCCCACTCAAAAAAAATGACCACAGACGCAAGGAAAAAAGCCATCGCCGAAGGTTCAAAACCCGGCCGTTGATCTGAAAACCCATTGCCAAGATCAACATTCCCAAAATATGTATGAAGAGCCAGTAGCCAACAAAATCGTGCCACGTGGGCACCCCATGATTCTATCGCTGGCCTCTCGAACCTTTATTTTCCCCTTTTTGCCTTGTATATGCATGTCTCTCCTTTTGCATATCTTCGAATGTATAACTGCATATACATTCACTTTATACATACAAGGCGCGGATTTCAAAATTTATAAAGCATTTTGAAGTTGCTTTGAAATTCGGCTTGTATCTAGCCTTTGTATCTTCACAATGTATATTGGCACATATAAAAGCACCCAAATATACAAGCAACAGACCCCAAATTTTATATACTGCAATTGATTTATCCCTTGGGTCCAGAACATATGTCCTCCTTTTGTATATTGGCCCGTATATGCAAACATACAAATCCTCTAACATACAAGAAAGGAATCTTTTAGGATATGTGATATAGATTCCCTCTTGTATGTCACCAATGTATGTTAAACATACATTCAACCTTGCATCTCCTTCTCCTGTATGCCGAATATACAAACTTGCTTGCATATACCCGCAGGCCCTACCACATGCATCACCTCTGCTGCACTATAGCAAATGTATATTTGTTTGTATGTCAAATATACAAACACAAATATACAAACCCCTTTATACAACTGCAAAATCTACGATGGAATATTCGATGAATGCATACTTTCCTTGTATCTTTCAACGCCTGCATGTTGACTTGTATATTAGAGATACATTCACCCTTGTACATTTTTCATTGTATATGCTGGTGATGAACCCTTACACTGTAGCAGATGTATATCAGGCCTCCTTGTATATTTTTCATTGCATAAGACCTGATATATATTGTCATACATTTATTCCTACACATACAAACACAGGATCTTCTACAGAATATTCCCTCAATGTATCTTCCACCTTGAATCCGATATGCAATGAAAATGCATACAAGTGCAGAATTTTCCCGGGAGTCTTGCGAAAGATTCCACTAACGTATATGCAACCCGATATACATTAAAACATGCATATAACTCAAATTTTCAACATTTTATGGAAGCCGATTAAGATTTCACAAGCCTGCCTACATGCAACTTGAATTTGCATATACAAGACTTAACATTTTTCATGAGTGCAACAGGAAAAGGTGATAAAACACTACATGGGGACTAGTCAACCAATGAACACTATAGCATGAAGATAACATCGAGAAACCAGGAACTCACCACAAAAGGCCACAAATAGAGTAGACAAAACAGTGCAAGACCCCACGACTCAGAAAATTTAGGATTTGAAAGAGAAAAATCAGCACACACTCAAGCTTAAAACCCTAAACATAAATGATTACCAACATAGGCTCCAATTGGGGATGTGCAAGCGCAAGACTGTAGTGAGGACCAGACTACTCCGAGGTAGACCAGAGAAAACTCAAAACTCAAAATGTGACCAACTATACAAGGCATGTACAAAATATTTATAGCTAATTTACAGTGTGCACAGAAGGTAGTCATTTATGTGAAAAAGGTTTTAAGGAATTTACCGTGCACTGGCAATTCCATTAGTTCACCATCTAGGGCTTGGAGAAAATAGGAATCATCTCCATAGATATTGCTAATTTGATATAGGCCGGTCCATAAGGGTTCAAATTTACTGTGCTTGCCCTTATCCTGGCTCCTTACATTCCACATAAGGACCAAATCACCTATCTGAAACCTTCTCTCTGTAGCCCTTTAATCAAACAGATACTTCACTCTTAGCTTTTTCTTGATGTTCATTTTCTGTGCCTCTCTTCTGATTTCATCTAGTTCAATCAACTAATTTATTCTTTCAGTCATTGGGTCTCCAATCTCCTCATCGTTCTCATGGATGAACTTATAAACTGGCATGAGGTTATTCACAGGTAATTTAGCTACTGCACCATATACTAATTCATAAGGTGATCTTCCAGTTGCTTTTTTCACTGTCACCTTGTCAGCCCATAATGCCAACTTCAGCTTTGAATCCCAAGCTCTCTTGTTTTTACCTATCACTCTCTTGATGATCTTCATGAGGCTTCTGTTGCTTGACTCGGTCTGGCCATTTTCTTGTGGATGGTATGGTGATGTATGAGACAAATTCATTCCATAGTTATCACAAAAATCAACAAATTCACCAGACCTGAAGCACATAGCATTATCTGTAACTAATTTTATTAGCACTCCAAATCTGATAATAATATTTTCTAAAATAAAATCCATCACCACTTTGCTTGTAGATTTTTTAGTTGGAATGGCCTCAATCCATTTGGTGAAGTAATCAGTGGCAACTAGAATCCAATTGTGCCCTCCACTTGATTTTTCTGAGATTTCCCCTATGAAATCAATCCCCCATTACTAAAATGGAGCTTCTACAGTTATAGTCCTAAGGGGCAATGCACCTTCATATCTTAATTTCCCTGAGAACCTTTGACAAGGATCACATTTTCTTATCATTTTGTGTGCATCTGAGAAGAGAGTTGGCCACCAGTATCCAGCCCTGAGGATTTTGTGGGCTATTGTATAGGTAGCATAGTGTCCACCACACACTCCATTATGCATGTCACTGAGAATATCTTTGGCCTGATTTTCATCAACACACCTAAGTAACACACCATCATTATTTCTCCAATATAGCTCTCCCTGAACAATGATGTACTTAATAGCTTACAGCTTCAGGGTGCTTTTTTGGATATCACTAAGATGGGAAGGACAGTTTAAATTTTGCAAATAGTATATTATGTCCTTATACCATTCATACTCTGACATATTTATAACTTCATTATGCACTTCATTCACTTGGCATGCCTCTAGATTTGACTGTGTCATTAACTTTGCTAAACCCTGTCCTCTTACCAATTTTGTGATCTGTATCTCTATGTTGAATTCCTGCAACTTGTTTATCCATCTGCATCTTCTTCTAGTTACCTCCTGCTGAGTAAATATGTCTTTGACTACTACATGAGGTACATATGCAATTACTTGTGATCCTACCAAATAGGGCCTGAAGCTCTTGACTGCTCTGACCAATGCATACGCTTGCTTCTCCATTATATCATACTTTAATTCAGCAGCCTGCAATGACCTACTAAAGAAAGCTATAGGCTGCTCAAACCCTTCTTCATTTTTTTGCAATACGCATGCAGCAACAGTATGGAAAGAAGCAAATGAAAACAATTGAAATGGCCTAGAAAAATCTAGAGATTTTAAAATAGGAGCCATCTTTATTGCCTCCTTTATGTCTTAAAATGATTTGGTCACTTTATCTTCCCATTTGACAATTGCATTCTTCTTCAGCATTTTAGAGATTTCCTTGGTGGTCTCTGCAAAATTAGGAACAAATCTCCTAACAAAATTAATTTGTCCAAAGAAGGACTGAACACCTTTTACCGTTTTAGGGATCTGGATTCTGTCAATTGCAGCTACCCTTTCAGGATCAATCCTGACTCCATCCTTGGAAACAATGTGTCCAAGCAATTTTCCTTCTACAACCCCAAAAGCACATTTCTTTGGGTTAAGTGAGATACCATATTCTAATGCTCTAATAAAAATCTGCTCCAAGTGCATACAATGCTGCTCTTCCTTTTTTGAATAAGCTGTCAAATCATCCTGATACACAGCCAAGATTGAATTAATTAACCCTGTAAAAGCAACATCCATTGCCCTTTGAAATGTGGCACCTACATTTGTCAATCCAAATGTCATCCTAACATATACATACATTCCCCATGGAGTGGTGAAAGTAGTCTTGAACTATTCTGACTCCTTTACTTTCACTTGATTGTATCCTAAAAATCCATCCATCATAGATAAAAGTTCACATCCAGTCACCTTTTGCAACATGGCCTCCATATTTGGCAATGGATAATTGTCCTTCAAGGAGGATACATTTAGATTTCTAAAGTCAACACAAAGTCTTATGTCACCACTCTTTTTTCTGACTGGGACAAGGTTAGACACCCAAGTTGAGTGTCTAATGGCTTGATTATTCCAGCCTCCCTAAGCTTCATAAGTTCCTCTTGCATTTTAGGAGCTAAAGTTGGATTGATAGGCCTCTACTTTTGTCTAAATGGTTTAGCTCCAGGCTTCAAAGGGATTTCATGCTGAAATAAATCTTCCCTATAAGCTTTTAGGTCCTCATACGACCAGGCAAAAACATGCTTATATTTTTTCAGTAGTGCAATCAACATAGTTCTGATATGTGGTTTGAGCTATTTGCCAATGTATACCTTTTTGGGAGCATGAGATGTTCCCAAGTTTATCTCCTCTAGATCATTCTTATTTGTTGGAGATGCTTTTGTAACAAATTGGTCTCTATGGTCAAAAGCTCGCTCCAAAGCAACCAGCCCTCTAGGGATTTTATTTGTCTTAAGTTGAATTACTTCCTTCCCTAAGAGAGTTTCTTTCCTATCAACAACCTCTACAAAATTTTGAAAATCCATTTCCTGGTTCTCATACTCATCAATGCAATGTAGAAATCTCAGTAAATCCTTATCATCATCAAATACCTGCCAACTGCATACATTATCTGGCACTGTAGGCCTGAGTTTGATCTCAACATCGGTAACATTTGATAGAGTTATATCATCTGGCCTTATAGCTACATTAGCTAGAAAATCTGCCCTGACATTCTTTGATCTCTCTATCCAGTTTATTGAAAATGCATCAAACAATTCAATTGTATCCCAAACAACATGCTTATATTGTTTTAACCTCTTATTCTTTGATGCATACTTATCTCTAACTTAGGAAACAACAAGCTCTGAATCACCAAACACCTTGAGCATCTTAATTCCATGCTTCGAGCTACATTCAATCCTAACAGCAGAGCCTCATACTCTGTAATATTTTTTGTACAGGCAAACTTCAACAAGAAAGAGAATTTCAGAAGTTTACTAGCTAGGGACAGAAATACAAATCCAGCACTAGAGCCTTCTTTTGAACAAGCTCCATCAAAATACATAGTCCATAGATCCTGCTGGTCAAGCTCTTCAATGCATAGGTCTCCCTCTTTACCTTCTTTAACATCTAAGACAACTCTGAAATTATCACAGTCGGTGTTCACAAAGCATATATGTTCTTCTGATTCTTGATCCTTAGCTATTTATGATGATCTTTCTTCTCTGATCAATTTGACATCCTTTCCATTCATAGGGATCATAGCATATGACAGATCCAGTTGCATACTCCCACCAATCAATGCTGCCCATCTTCTTGATAACAGTATGCCATATTGTGGCTTGATATCAACAACTGTTATGTTTATTTTGTAAGTCTTTTCAGGATATGCCACCAGTATGAAATCCACATCCTTCATAATTCCAATGACAGGTACCTCCCTAGCATCCATGGCATAGCATTTCCCACATGCCTTATCTATTTTTAACCCAGCTTGCTGCATGATGGCTAAAGGCATGATGTTTGTGGATGCTCCTGAGTCGAGCATACAGTTTCTAATTATTCTTCCATTTATGACAAGGGAGACATAAAATGGCTCCACTTGTGAAGGGCACTTTGTCATGGTCATCCCCAAATATACTTCAGGAACCTCATCTTCTTCAACGCACATGGCCTATTTCTTGGCCTGAGGTTCATCATTCTGCTTGGTTTGACATGGTGCTCCTGAGATCAAAGATACAGCTTTGTTTCTAAATTCTTCCACTTTCATCAGCTCCATCAGTGGAATAGAGACTTTTATTTGCGATAAGATTTGAGTGATATCAAATGGAGCATAATTTTGTATGACAGTTGTAGCTTGCTCCACGGTTTTATTTCCATCCTGAGATGATCTAGCTTTAGTTTTTATAGCTGCTTGACTGTCATTTCTGCTCTAAAATTTTTTATTTTGATCCTCACCCTGGGGAACTGTGTTTTCTATTTTTTGAGAATCGTACCCTATTTTTTGCTTAAAACCTTGTTTATTATTGTTCCATTGTTTCTTATATGTTTTAGTCCCCTTATAATTTTGCACTAGTTGGCTCACAAAAGTTTTCTCTGATTGAGGTGAGCTACTTACCTGAGCTTTACCTCTTAGGTTGTAGTTGCTTTTGACTTGAGCAACTGCTGCAGCTGTGAAGGCCCTAATTTCTTCGTCAGAAGGCCTCCTCAAGTTATTCAGAAAACTATGTGAATCTTGAGCATAAGCATAGCTATCTTCCTCATCTTCATCATAGGGAAATTGTTGCTAGACCTGAATCTCATCATTTGCACTTGCTTCAGCATCATGAAAAGAGTATCCTCTGTTTGTAGACAGCATATTAGCATTATCATCCTCCATGCAATGCGGCTCATTGCATTCCTCATAGGCAACAACATTATTATATAGACACTGAGCAATCATAAATTGTGACTGTGAATGAGGCATTTGGTAGATTATACACCATGGGGTGCCATTAACAATATTTATAGCTTTCTTCAAAGGATCGAGAGTTTCCTTTGTATTCTGAGCTCTTTGATTTGTATTGTTGTGCGAGAGGACGGGTTTACCATCACGCCAATTAGTATGATACGGCATATCATGTAATGATGGTCTTCTTTCTTGCCTTTGGTAAACCTGTCTGTCAAGACCAACCCCTTTTTCATTTTTAGCCATTCTATAGCTCAGGTCCTTGACAATAGTTGTCAATTTATCTATTTTATCCTCAGAAGCAGACGCATTACCTTGAACACTCTGAGATTTGTTGTTTGGATTTTGCAGAATTTTTACATCATCTCTTCTGTTTGTCTTACCAGACACTTTTCTGTTATTTTTGATATTTGTTGCAATTTTGAAGGCATCTCTGAGGCTAGTAGGACCCTTGTCTCTCAATCCATAAGCTATCTTGGCTTCAAAAGCATTTATGTACAATACTATGCACATAGGTTCATTAGGCCTCAAGTCTTGTGGCAATTTGTTCAACACCTTCATGAATCTAGCATTGAAATCAACAACCTATTCATTTGATCCTTTGGTAATGCCAGTAAATTCATTAATGAAGAAACTAGGATCAGTTTTGTCACCATATTATTCCTTGAATATTCTCCTAAATTCATCCCATGATAAAATGCTTCTGTCAGGCAGACCTTTGTACCACTCCTTGGCTTCATCAACTAAGGATTGCATAAATTATTTCATGAAAACATCCTCATGCTCAACCTCAAAGTTGTCCATGATATTCTGAAAAGCTTTTAAATGTTCTTCACCTGACACAGTATTATTTCCTAAAAATTTAGGCACTTGCAGCCTCATGTGTTTGTCAATAGGAGTTGGATAACCAGGGATGCCATCAAAAACCAGTTGTCTGAATCTATCCAACTGCATTGGCTATCTACCAAATTGATTAGCATTGGCATTTTTGTTTGCATTCTGATTTCTTACATTATTGAAAGGTGCTCTAACATCATGCGCATTCTATCTTTGATCATTGCGCTGATCCTGTACTTCATTTCTATGTTGATTTCTTTGCATATTTGCATTTTCAAGGGTAGGTACTGAATCATTATGAGAAACTCTCAGGGCTTACACTTTCTGTCTCATGTCATCTCTGATTTTCATGGCTTGTAAATACTCTAATTCTGCTCTTAAGCTTTTGATTTCTTCAGCTAATTTTTTCTCTTTGGGCATAGAAGAGGATGGTCCCATTCCATTCTGATCATCATTATCCTCATCCCTTGGAGATTCAGCCTCTTCAAATCTATCACTGGGATCCAAGAAAGGGTGTTCTTGAAAAACTTCTAACCTTATTCTCAAAGCACCACCCTGCTGTTTCTCATATACATTTTGGATTTCAGCCTCAGTGTTTGAAAAATAAGGCATTATTTGCTCTGAGGATCCTAGATTGTCCTCAATAAATTCATCTTTTCTGGGGCTAGGAGAACCATCTTGACTAGCTCGAATAGTCCCTTTTTTCCTATACATCATTTTTGTGGGTAACTCTTCAAATAGAGTATTACACTGGGATCTTCTCCCTTGCATACAAATTTTTTCTTCACTGGTTGGGAGATTGGTTCGGAGTTGCCACCTATTACTAGGAATTATTTTCTTTTAAATCAGGGTTCTTTCACAAATTCTCCAGCAGAGTCACCAAAATCTATTGGTTATTTTCCCAGATTGGATGCTTATTCCTAGTAATCCCTACAAAGTAGCCATCATTGATCAATAGGATTCCCGGGCCAGGGGCCAACAGTATAGGAGATAGACTCTATAAATATCTCCTCTTCTTCCTCAGGCTCTGCAAGACCTAGGGGGTATTCCCTATTCAACATCCATAAAATATATATGTAGATGGTTGGATGCTGATATAAGTAGATGAATCTTCCTTTATGTAGACCAAAACTGTAAGATAAGTGCAAAGGGGCTAGCTTTGGGCCTATGTTCAGTTGTGAGACAGAAGATTCTGATCCTAAATCTACTTCTAAAGTCCTAATGGTTTGGTTTCAAAGTTTGGGTTGATTTGGTATTTGGATGCAAAACTAGGACCTGAGGTGTACCTTAATGTAAGACTAGATTGGTGCCTATCCAGGGCTCGGAGTCAACAGACATACACATGTGAATGGTCATCATGAACATGTATCAGAAACTAGGTATCAAGGGGATTTTGTGATATCTGCCTTACAGATACCTCCCAAAACAGAGTGTTCAGTTACCTATACTTACAATATCCTCACTGCCATATGTTCTTCCCAACCCTTGACCTGAAACACTTTAATCTACCCCTTGGGCAGAAGCAAAAGATCAAGTTTTCAATATAGCAGAGCCATATTCTAGAATCTCAAACACCCCTTAGATGTTTCAATTCAGAAAAAGAACACATTCAGTTTGGAGACAGAATAACCAAATACATGCAGATGAAGCATTGCTCATATAAAATCAAACATGAAACTAGTAAATTCATGCATGAGACATTGAACATGAGATACATAAACTCACAAGGCATCCAGACAGGGTCACCAAAGGAGCTGCGTCTTATTACAGCACCCAAAATTTTGTCCAGTTTTCAACAACCAAAAATGAGTAACACAGTTTGCTTAAAATAGCAAGAAAGTGTACTTTGCAAAAATTAATTACAAGGCAAGGTCAAAATTTCCCATCAGATACATAGCACCAGAAATGCTGCTCAAAATAATAAACGCAGCAGGGGATAAAGCATGGAGAAGCAAGAGAACGATGAGGAGTGGTTGAGCTCGAGCCCTATGCCACCGCTAGAAAACTCCCTGTCATAAACTGGGTACCTGGCTGTTCAACCATCGGCCCATGCCTGTCCGCAATCTTGCCATAATGGCTCAACCACCGGCAGCTCCTCCCGGAAACAGTAACAGCGCACCCATGGAAAATTCCCACTAAAAAAATGATCATAGATGCAAGGAAAAAAGCCATCGCCGAAGGTTCAAAACCCGACCGTCGATCTGAAGACCCATCGCCAAGATCAACGGTCCCAAAATATGTATGAAGAGCCAGCAGCCAATGAAATCATGCCACGTGGGCACCCCATGATTCTATCACTGGCCTCTCGAACCTTTATTTTCCCCTTTTCACCTTGTATATGCATGTCTCTCCTTTTGCATATCTTCGAATGTATAACTGCATATACATTCACTTTATACATATAAGGCGCAGATTTCAAAATTTATAAAGCATTTTGAAGTTGCTTTGAAATCCGGCTTGTATCTAGCCTTTGTATCTTCACAATGTATATTGGCACATATACAAGCACCCAAATATACAAGCAATGGACCCCAAATTTTATATACTGTAATTGATTTATCCCTTGGGTCCGGAACGTATGTCCTCCTTTTGTATATTGGCCTGTATATGCAAACATACAAATCCCCTAACATACAAGCAAGGAATCTTTTAGGATATGCGATATAGATTCCCTCTTGTATGTCACAAATGTATGTCAAACATACATTCAACCTTGCATCTGCTTCTCCTGTATGCTGAATATACAAACTTGCTTGCATGTACCCGCGAGCTCTACCACATGCATCACCTCCGCCGCACTGTAGCAAATGTATATTTGTTTGTATGTCAAATATACAAACACAAATATACAAACCCCTTTATACAACTGCGGAATCTGCGACAGAATATTTGATAAATGCATACTTTCCTTGTATCTTTCAATGCCTGCATGTTGACTTGTATATTAGAGATACATTCACCCTTGTACATTTTTCATTGTATATGCTAGCGATGAACCCTTACACTGTAGCAGATGTATATCAAGCCTCCTTGTATATTTTTCATTGCATAAGACCCGATATATATTGTCATACATATATTCCTGCACATACAAACATATGATCTTCTACAGAATATTCCCTCAATGTATCTTCCACCTTGAACCTGATATACATTAAAACATGCATATAACTCAAATTTTCAACATTTTATGGAAGCCAATTAAGATTTCACAAGCCTGCCTACATGCAACTTGCATTTGCATATACAAGACTTAACATTTTTCATGAGTGCAATAGGAAAAGGTGATAAAACACTACATGGGGACTGGTCAACCAATGAACACTACAGCATGAAGATAACACCGAGCAACCAGGAACTCACCACAGAAGGCCACAAATAGAGTAGAAAAAATAGTGCAAGACCCCACGACTTAGAAAATTTAGGATTTAAAAGAGAAAAATAGCACACACTCAAGATTAAAACCCTAAACATAAATGATTACCAACAGAGCCCTCCTCAAACTGAACAACTCATGTGTAGTAGGGTGGAGCAACTGATAACCCTTCACACCATTAGGATAACCTACAAATATGCAAGGTCTGCTTTGCGGATCCAAGGCCTTGCATTTCTCTGTAGGAATGTGAGCCCATGCAGGAGAACCAAAAACTTAAAAGTGCTTAACTGATGGTTTCTGACCGCTCCAAGCTTCAAAAGGAGTGACTCCCTTCAAGGCTCGGTGAGGAACACGGTTCTAGATATAACAAGCACAGTTAATGGCCTCTGCCCAATATTGTGGTGCAAAAGATCTAGAGTGAATCTGTTGCAAGTATAAGGATAACCAGTGTTGTCATTGATGTCAACATACTCATATTGCATTAATGAGAAGGATTGGATGAGCTGTGTGCTGAGGATACTAAGAAAATTAGCCTCAATCAGGAAGAGTGAAGAACAGTGATGACATTAAGGTAAAAGTCCAAGATAAGATGAAGATCAGAGCATGCGTTTTAAAGGGTTTTCAGATATGAGTCTTGAGATGCTCCAGTCAAGATTTCAGAGGTCTACATGAAGATATGAAGAAGTTATGGTTGCTCTAGTAGAACCAGTTTCGGCAGATGTTCAGTGGTGACAGAGTGTCACAGATTGGTCCGATGAGCTCTGAAATTGCATTATCTCATTCTGCGGATTGGAGGGAGTGTTGAAGTAGTCAGTGTGAAGTGACAACTAGGTTTGTTCATGGTTTGGAGGTCCGGAAGCACCTTTTTCATTATGACAGTGGCGACAGACTGTGTTCTTGAAGTTCCAGATGAAGAAGAGAAGAATTCCAGTAAGTTGATAAAGTGCGGATGTTCTTGGTGACTCAGGAAAGGTTTTGGTGATCCTTGGATCGTGCACAATTCTTATTGGCAGTCTGATTGAAGTTAGAGTTTGGATTTGATGTAAAGACCACCGGTTGTTGGTGTTCTTCCTAAGACTGGCTGACTGAATGTATTACACGTCTTGCGGATGATCTTGTAGGTGTTTGCCGACTTAGATGATTGTTCCTAAGTCGATGCCTTGTATAAATAAGGGATTGTGAATTCATTTTGAAGAGTGTGTTGGTGTGATGAGTGTGTGGTAGCGAAGAGGAGCGCAAAAGGTAGAGCAGAAGTTTTTGGGCTTAAATGGAACTGATCCAGGCATGGTAAAGATGTCAATCTCCAGTTCAAGTTTGTGATACTTGTTACTTTGTAGATAGTGTGTCTCTTGTAGGTAGTGAGCCTCTTGTGAGTAGTGTGCTTGGGCAGTGAGCCCTAATTGGCATGTGCCAACAATTTTTCTTATTCTTCTAATAGAGAATAATCCTTGGGTTAATCACCTCGTGGTTTTTCCCTTGACTGGGTTTTCCACGTCAAAATCTTGGTGTCTCATGTGTTGATGTGTATCTGCTCTGGTGTTTATGCTTTGTGCTTTCATGAATGATTAATTGCTATGCTATTAAATAACAAAGTGGATTTAAGTGTTTGAATTGGAAGCAAGTTTAGGATAACTGATTCACCCCCCCTCTCAGTTATCAACAATTGGTATCAGAGCTAAGTTCCTCTAAAAAAAGCTTAACCACTTGAGGAGATCTAGGATGTCATCATACAAGAAGGATAGTCCGAAGTTTGATGGAACCAACTTCTCTCTTTGGAAAGGTCACATGAAATGTCACTTGGAGTATGGGAAAGGCGTACTTATCCATGGTCACAAAAGCATATGTACCTCCATAGGGTGGTCTGACAACTCTAAATGAAATCACAGATGTTGAAAACAATATGCAGACCAAAGAGGCTCTTCTAAGCATTTTAACTGACTTAGAACTCTCAAATGTTATTGACCTACCAACTGCCTATGAGATCTGGATTAAACTGGAACTTCTGCATGAAGGAGATGAGTATGTTAAGTGTGCAAGGTTGCAGAGTCTAAAAGGGAAATTTGAAAGACTGAAGATGAGAGATGATGAAAATATTACTACCTTTACGCCTAGAGTAAATGAGCTGGTGTGTGGAATTAGGAATGTTGGTGGAGTCTTGGATGAAAATGAGATTGTTGGCAAAGTTCTTAGATCCATTCCTGTTGCCTACAAAATCAAGGTTGTTGCCATTGATGAATTTAGAGCCCATACAACTGTCACAAGAGACCAATTGGCTGGCAAACTGGCTGCATTTGAAATGACCGAGTTTGGAGATGAACCCCCCAAGATTGAATCTGCATTCAAAGCCAGTGCCTCTATGAAAGGCAAACAAAGATTTGATCTAGGAGAAAACTCTTCAAGGAAGCTTTCATGGTATGATCAAGCAAGAAGAGACATGGAAGTGGAAGAAGCAGAAACAGCTCAACTTGAAGCCCTCATTGCAAAGAGACTGCCAAGAGGATCTGGTAAGTATGAAGGAACATTACCCTTTAAGTGCTTCAACTACAATAAGATTGGTCATTTTACCTCAAGATGTCCAGAAAGATCTACAAGGTCAAATTCCAACAAACAAAGGTTCCAAAAGAATTGTTATTATGTTCATGAAGAAGATGATAATGAAGGAGTAATCGATGATAATCAGAGATAGGAAACAAATCTAGAAATGAATGGGTGTTTATTGCCATTAAGGAAGAAGATCCAATATCCTCTGAATCTGTCAATCATAAGGTTGTAGAAAGAGCTCTGGCTGCCCAAGTTGAAGAAAAGGATGACTGGGTTATTGACAGTGGATGCTCTCACCATATGATAGGTGACAAGAACAAGTTCTTAGATTTGGAAAGGTATGAAGGAGGAATGGTAAAGTTTGGTGATAATTCTACTGGTAGAATCAGAGGTAGGGGAACCATTTCTTTTGATGGAAAGAACAAAATCAGTAATGTATTGTATGTTGAAGGATTGAAGCACAATCTTCTCAGTGTTGGACAGTTGGTGGACAAAGGTTATGATCTCCGGTTCAAGAATGGAAGATGCAGGATCTTTGAAAGCTCCGGATCTAAGATTGCATCTGGTACTCAAACAAAAGGTAATATCTTCCATCTAGTTGGTACTAATAAAAGTTGTCTATTTGTTCAAATTGATCAGAGTTGGTTATGGCATAGAAGGATGTGTCATGTAAATTTTGATAACATCATCAAGATAAGTAATACTCAGGTTGTAAGAGATCTTCCAAAATTGGTAAAACCTACAAATAGTTTGTGTAAAGAATGTCAGCTAGGTAAATAGAGCAGAGTCTCATTCAAAAGCAAGGATCAGTCCTCTACCAGATTATTGGAATTAGTTCATACTAATCTATGTGGTCCGATAAGAGTCAAGAGTATATGCAAGGTGATAGATACTTCATGTTACTAATTGATGATCATTCCCAGATGATGTGGGTTACCTTTCTGAAAGAGGAATTAGAAGCTTTTGAGAAGTTCAAAATCTTCAAGGCTATGGTAGGGAATCAAACCGTATTAAAACTGAAATGTTTGAGGTCTGATAGAGGTGGTGAATTTACATCTAGTGAATTCATAGACTTTTGTGAGAAGCATGGTATAAAGAGATAGTTATCTGCTCCTAAGACTCCATAGCAGAATGGAGTAGTAGAGAGAAAGAATCAGACCATCCAGGAAGCATCCAGGACAATGATGATGGAAGCAAATGTTCCCCAGATGTTTTGGAGAGAAGCTATCAGCACTGCAGTCTATACTCTCAATCGAGTTGAAATCAGAAGCAATACCAGTAAGACTCCTTATGAACTTTGGTTTGGCATCACTCCTACTGTGAGATATTTTAGAGTATTTGGTAGCAAATGTTACATTAAAAGAGATGAAGGAATTTTCTTGGGTTACTCCACTCAAAGCAAAGCATACCGGTGTTACAACAAGAGACTGAGAAAGATTGTAGAAAGTGTAAACATGAAGGTTGATGAAGAAATTGAAAGACCCTCAATAATTCATGAGTATGATGAAGATGATCAAAATGGTGTTCAGATTCAAAGTATCCAAGCCTCTTCTGAGAAACAAAGTCAAGTTGATCCAGTAAGATAGGAAGAAGAGATAAGTGTCAATGAGATTGATCAAGAGTTAGAGGTGCAAGAAACTCCCAAAGTTCCAAGGTATGTAACTCTAAACTAGTCTGAAGATCAGATCATAGGTGACAAAAGAAAAAGAGTTCAAACAAGGAGGAGAATTGCTCAAAATTTAGATGAGTATTGTCTAATTTCAAAGATTAAACCTAAGACAGTAAATGAAGCCTGCAATGATGAAAACTAGACTAAGGCAATGAAGGAATAACTGTTGCAAATTGAGAAGAATCACACTTGGGACCTTGTTCACAGACCTAGAAATAAAAATGTGATTGGAACCAAATGGGTATTCCAGAACAAACTAAATGAAGTTGGTGAAGTAATCAGAAACAAATCCAGATTGGTCTGCAAAGGCTACTCTCAAATAGAAGGAATTAATTTTGAAGAAACCTTTGCTCCGGTGGCAAGAATTGAAGCAGTCAGATTATTTCTTGCATTTGCTACCTTCAAAGACTTCAAGGTATATCAGATGGATGTCAAGTCTGCCTTCCTAAATGTTGATTTGGAAGAAGAAGTATACATTGAGTAACTAGATGGATTTCAATTGTCTGATCATGGTGATATGGTCTGCAAGTTGAAGAAAGCACTGTATGGATTGAAGCAAGCCGCAAGAGCTTGGTATGAAGGATTGGATAAGCATCTTGTGCAAATTGGTTTCAACAAAGGTACTGCTGATAGTAACTTATATTTTAAAATTGATCATGAAAACATCTTGATTGTTGAAGTATTTGTTGATGATATCATCTTTGGAGGAAAATATAGCATGTGTAAAACTTTTGCAAATCAAATGAAAAGTGAATTTGAGATGTCTATGCTTGGTGAAATGAATTTCTTCTTGGGTCTACAAATTACTCAAACAACGAAAGGGATCTTCATTTCTCAGACTAAATATGTGAAAGAATTGTTGAGCAAATTTGGGATGGAAGATTTAAAGCCAATGAATACTCCCATGGCAACTAGATGCAAGTTGAGCAAAGAAGATGACTCTCCTAAGGCAGACCAAACAAAGTACAGATCAATGATTGATGGATTGTTGTATCTCACTCAAACTAGACCAGATATTATGCAAGTTGTTGGTCTCATTGCTAGATTCTAGGCTGATCCCAGAGAATCTCATGTCATGGCAATCAAGAGAATTCTTAGATTTCTAAAAAGGACAATGGAGTATGGTTTGTGGTATCCTAGAGATCATGATTTCTCTCTTCATGCATACACAAATGTAGATTGGGCAGGAGATGTGGATGATTGGAAGAGTACCAGTGGTGGAGCATTCTTTTTGGGAAAGAGATTGGTTTCTTGGCTAAGCAAGAAACAAGATGCAATATCTCTGTCTACAACTGAAGCAGAATACATTGCAGCAACAAGTAGTTGCACTCAAGTTTTATGGATGAAGCAGATGCTAAGAGATATTAAAGTAGAGTATGAGGAGCCTATCACAATCTTTTGTGACAATTCAAGGGCAATAAATATTTCTAAGAATCTAGTGCTGCACTCTAAGACTAAGCATATATCTATTAAGTTTCACTTTCTGAGAGAGCAAGTGAACAAAAATAAAGTTAGACTAGAGTTTGTGCCCTCTAAGGATCAGATTGCAAATATCTTTACTAAACCTCTTCCCAAGGACTCTTTTGAGTTTCTCAGGGTGAAGTTAGGGGTCATTGCCCCTCCGGTGATGAACTAGGATGCACTGATGTGCATCAATTTGGTGGATATCACAGTCATATCTTGTGATCCGGATTGGTGATGGGGAGCTGCTACTCAGGGGGAGCAGCTGGTATGATTCTGATATGTTAAAATTGGAAGTATGAGCCCTTTACCATTGATGTCAAAGGGGAAGAGAAGACATGTGAAAAACAAGTGGTTGTTGATCAAAGGGGGAGTAGTAAGGAAAGAGAAGACATGTGAAGTGTTGTTGCTGATAGGGGGAGCTGTGACAGAAAGGAGAAGTTCTTGTCTTGATGGTTTTTCACATCATATGTTGCCATCAATGACAAAGGGGGAGATTGTTGCAAGTATAAGGATAACCAGTGTTGTCATTGATGTCAACATACTCATATTGCATTAATGAGAAGGATTGGATGAGCTGTGTGCTGAGGATATTGAGAAAATTAGCCTCAATCAGGAACAACGAAGAACAGTGATGACATTAAGGTAAAAGTCCAAGATAAGATGAAGATCAGAGGATGTGGTTTAAAGGGTTTTCATATATGAGTCTTGAGATGCTCCAGTCAAGATTTTAGAGGTTTGCATGAAGATATGAAGAAGTTATGGTCACTCTAGTAGAACCAGTTCTGGCAGATGTTCAGTGGTGACAGAGTGTCACAGATTGGTCCGATGAGCTCCGGAATTGCATTATCTCATTCTGCGGATTAGAGGGAGTGTTGAAGAAGTCAGTGTGAAGTGATAACTAGATTTTTTCATCGTTTGGAGGTCTAGAAGCACCTTTTTTATTGTGACAGTGGTGACAGACTGTGTTCTTGAAGTTCTAGATGAAGAAGAGAAGAATTCCAATAAGCTGATAAAGTGCAAATGTTCTTGGTGACTCAGGAAAGGTTTTGGTGATCCTTGGATCATGCACAATTCTTATTGGTGGTCCGCATTGAAGTTAGAGTTTGGATTTGATGTAAAGACCACCGGTTGTTGGTGTTCTTCCTGAGACTAGCCAACCGGATGTATTACACATCTTGCAGATGATCTTGTAGGTGTTTGCCGACTTAGATGATTGTTCCTAAGTCAATGCCTTGTATAAATAAGAGATTGTGAATTCATTTTGAAGTGTGTCTTGGTGTGATGAGTGTGTGGTAGCGAAGAGGAGCGTGAAAGGCAGAGCATAAGTTTTTGGGCTTAAATGGAACTGATCCAAGCATGGTAAAGATGTCAATCTCCAATTCAAGTTTGTGATACTTGTTACTTTATAGACAGTGTGTCTCTTGTAGGCAGTGAGCCTCTTGTGAGTAGTGTGCTCAGGTAGTGAGCCCTAATTGGCATGTGCCAACTATTTTTCTTATTCTTCTAACAAAGAATAATCCTTGGGTTAATCACCCCGTGGTTTTTCCCTTGACCGGGTTTTCCACATCAAAATCTTGGTGTCTCATGTGTTGATGTGTATCTGCTCTGGTGTTTATGCTTTATGCTTTCATGAATGATTAATTGCTATGTTATTAAATAACAAAGTGGATTTAAGTGTTTGAATTGGAAGCAAGTTTAGGATAACTGATTCACCCCCCCTCTCAGTTATCAACAGAATCATGCAGTTCACCATTTCCTTCAAGGACCTATTCCTCCGTTCTGCAACACCATTCTGCTGAGGATTGTATGGAACTGAATGCTACAAATCAATCCCCTCTGAAGTGCAAAACCTCTCAAACTGATGGTTGACATACTCACCAACATTGTCGGTGAGCAAAACTTTGATGGCTTTCTCGAATTGCTTCTCTACAAAAATCTTGAAGTCCTGAAAGTGATCAAACACCTCAGACTTCTATTTGAGAAAGTACACCCAAGTATATTGAGAAAAGTCATCAATGAATGTGAGGACATATCTAGCCCTGCTAAAAGAAGGATGCTGAAATGGACCAGCCAAATCACTGTGAACTAACTCTAGTATCTGTGAAGCTCTCCATGCCTTACCTTTGTCAAACTTTTCCTTAGGATGCTTACCAAGAATGCAACCTTAGAAAACACCACTTGAAAACTGAACTGAAGGCAACCCTGTGACCATGCTCTACTGGTTGAGCTGCTGCAAGTAGCAGAAGTTAAGATGGCCAAACTGCTCATGCCATAATCTACTCACATCATTAGAACGAGTGAGCAAAATAGTCGAAGGAGGATTAAGAACAAAGTGAGAAAATAGATAGAGCCGTGACTGATGATCTTCTCTCCCAACTACAAATTTAGAACCACTATGCAACTCATGAATCTCCACTAAATCAAGAGTGAACTCAACCCGCTTGCTTGAACCTGTGTGAGTGATCTGGTATACCAATAGGAGATTAGTTGATAATGACGGCAAACAAAGAACATCATGGAATGTGCCATCCCCCACATCAATAGACCCTCTCCCACACACCTCAACAGGAGTGTCATCACCCATCAAAATAGAAGGCATAGTACACGGCTCCAAAGATGCAAGTTCTTCCTTAGATGAAGCCATGTGGTATGAAGCACCCAAATCAAGAACCCAAGTGGATGGTGAAGAAGCAACTGCAACAAGGGCCTTGCCCTTTCCTTTCCCCTTGCTATTTTCTTTTGCCTTATTAGACCCCTCATTAGAACTCTATTTGATAGACTCAGGAAAACTGATATTATTCTTCTCAAGAATGTGTGTCAAGTGATCAATTTGTTTCTTCAGACATTTATGTTCATCATGACCGGGTCTTTTACAATAGGCACATTGGACCCTCTCTTTCTTAGGCTTGTTGCCCTTGGAAGATTGGGTCTCATTAGTTGCTTTTGAAACAACTAGTATTTGATCCTTCTTCTCCTTGCTATTCTTCTGTTTCTTATCCTTACTATTGTTATTACTACTTTGTCCTTTCTATTCTTTTGTGCCTTGGTTGGCAGCCAAGGCATTGACTTAGAGGACTTAAGAGTGCCAATTTGGATTAGCTTGTCCTATTCCAGAGTGAGATTGACAACAAAATCATCTAAAGATGGCATGGTGAATTGAGTACCAAGTGCACCCTTAGTAGCATAGAAGGTAGAGACAAACACAAAATATTTTGAACTTAGCTTAGAGACAATACTAAGAATCAGTTGTTCATCTTTCTTTTCAATTCCACATTGTTTTAACTGTAGCCTTAGTGATTTCAATTTAGTGAAGAAATCTTGGATTGTGTTAAAATTGCATGGACTTAAACTAATTAGTTCATTTTCCAACATATGACCCCTCATTGAATCTTGTGTGCCAAATAGTGTTTCTAGCTTTGTCCAAATTTCATTTGGTGTATTCAAAGACTCAATGTGAAAGAGGAAATTAGGAGAAACAAACAAACACAATGTTCCATATGCCTCATCACATTTGTTAAACCACTTAAGCTTATGTTCATCTTTAGCAGGTTCAGTTTCAAGTCCCATAGTTATCCTATTTAATCCAGCTTTCCTTAAGTGAATTGTCATGTATGATTTCCACTCAAAGTAATTGTATGGAGTTAGGATGGGCACATTTGTTTGATCCATGATGAAGAAATGCAGAGAAGAAATGCCGAAAATAAGAGAACCCAACCAAGACAACCCCCCTTTTCACTCAATCAAAGAACCCCCCCAAGAAATTATGATTTGGCACTTTATATTAGTGCGTTTACAACTACCACTAGCAAGAAATACTAAGTGGTCTTAATTTCAATGCATTACAAAACCCTCACAAAGGGCATATGCTAAAAATACAACTTTGGCAGAATGCTTAGAGAAATAAATAGCACCACTGGGATCTACTCAAAAAATCATGCACTTTCAAAAAAAGAATCGCCTCGATACAAGGTCGTATGTGAAAGTTATGATCCTCTAAATTTTCCAAAATAAGAATTGTACAATGTCACTACTGAGAATCTACAATTTTTGAAAAATCTTGGCATCAAAATCAAAAAATGTCTACACTAGTGCATAGAGCACGACAAAATAGCCAAAATCAAAAACAAATTCGTGGAAAAAGGAGTCCGTATGAGTAAGAACGGAGCATTTGAAAACTGCCTTCAAAACTGCAACTGCCAACGTAGAGGGGTCCTATAGTAGCTTTCTGAGCACGTTTCTGCAAAATATATAGACTGCATGCAAAAATGGAAAGAGACCCAGATGGTTTTTCTATGCTGCGAACAAAACCTAGAAGGCATTTTTCTTGCTGATGTACAAAAGATGTTGATCTAGTGTAAATAGAATGCCTTTAGCTACAAAAAACAACCCCAGCAACCAAAAAATGACATGCAAAGGCTGAATTAGCTACCTAAGACAAGCAATGGCATGCTGGAACCTGCAGTATTGATTGAAAACACCAAATATGCAAGTTGGTTGTCAGATTTGAGCTCGAAACCCCGGTTCCCCAACTATGTATGACGATCTCTGATTTCGGTGAAACAAAAGTCAAATCTGACTTTCTCAAGCCTCCTGGACACATTGGAATAGCAAGAAATGCTACCAGTATAACTAGAAATTCTGCAATCACCTATATTTCATAAAACACATGTGCAAACCCCAAAGATTAAAAAAGTTTCTGTCAAACTTTTCTGATTCTCAAGATCATCCGAAGATGCAAGAGAAGAGCATACTAGGTTTTTCAAAAAAATGTAAGATTTATTAGCCCCCCCTGAATCTCTCAAATATGGAAACTAAAATCTACTCTTGCACATAGAATAGCTCTGATACCATGTTATAATCTAAAAATATTAATAACCCAGAAAACTAGTGCAAACGTATAGATATCTAAACTATGAATGCAAATGATACAAAATCAAAATAGCAACATAGAGTTAGTCTCTAAGAGAGTAATGCAAATGCTAGAAGGAAAATAGCATTAAGAGGATGTAAAAGTAATAGATACAAAATACAAGTGAGGTCGCATGCTTATATAGACTAGGAAGAGGGAGGAGGTGGCAACACCGACCAATGAGGAGCAACCATCTATCGGACTAAAGATAGCAAAGTATCTTCCCAAGATAGCTAATGGATGCTCACATGTAGGAAGGTGACACCTCGCAACCACTCACCTAATAAGACATGCTTTATTAACCTAAGCGAGATTAATAGAAGTGTAGGAAAAACCTAGGAATATAGGGAAAAATAAATAACCCAACTAGGTAATAAAAACCTACACTAACACCCCAGTCAGTAAGTGGGTACCTAAATCTAGCACAATAAGAGAGAATATTTTGAATTGGTTCTGAACCTTTGGAAGGATTTTCGAAAGAAAAGATGTTGATATGAAAACTTGCGGAATGATTCATGAAGAACTGTCAAAAATAGAGTAACTAGATATAGTTAGGGCAACACATTTATTGCAATGCCAAAATTAGGTTTTGCAAAAGATAAAAGGTCACTTGGTCACTCATTTGAATCACTTTGCATACAGAGGAAACAAGAAGGAGAGCATTTGAGTTGTAAATCCAGAGACTGAAGCACAAAGAGCGAATTCAACCAGAAATTGATCAACCCTAACCCCGCGAAAGAAAAAGGTGCCTCTCTGTAAAGCCTTGAATTTGAAATCTGTTGAGATGGCTACTCCTCATGTTGTTGACATTATTGAGAGACCTCGACCCAAATTTAAGAAGCATCCTCACAAATCAATAAAAGTCAACTTGTTAGGTGCTTTTTCAGGTGTTTCATATGGTGTGCTACATGTTGACGACATTAGGGTTTATTTTCATGTAAACATAGATGAATTTGGAGATTCAAGGTATGTAGACTTGTTTGAGAAGCAACTCATGGATGAAAATCATGAACTTAAACCTGAGTATAAGGCACTACAAGATAAACACTTTATTCATATTATGGGTTTCCAACATTTGATGAGGATGAATGGGTCCGATATGTTTTGAGTTGGATTCATGATGAATTCATTTGGTTGTTAAAACCATTCAAGATTACCAAGGATGCTATCAAAATTGTAACTGGATTAAACTCAATCAAAGAATTGCCCATGCTAAAAGCTGTGAAAAACCAAACAGTGTCTGATGCTATCGGTGCCAAGTTTGACAGAAGGGCATTGACCATTAATGATATTATAGAACCGGATGTCAAATTTGCCTTCATGGTGATTGGGTACAAGATTTACCACTCTAGCAGAGAAAATTCTATTTCCAGAACAACCATATATGCTGCATACAAAATGCTAAAGGAAAATACTAATTATGACTTGTGTGAATTACTACAGAATCAACTGATAGAAAATTTAAACAAAATCAAGAAAGATAAGAAAAACACTTTCAAGTATGGTACATTAGTTCTATGTCTATTCTTTTACTTTATGAATGAGGTGCCTGGGGTAAAAGGTGTGCACTGGACTAAGGATGAGCCAGTTGCCATTCAAATCAGAGATCATCTTCGCAACATTGGTGATTTCAAGGCTCAAAAAATGGCAATATGGGGTTACTTCAAGAATTTTCATAGTATGATGCACTTAAGGGAAAGAATCCCTAAATCAATTGTTGAGAAGTACAAAAATGAAATATGCTTCATGGTTGATATTGATCAGTGTCTAATGGAAGCAGTGGAACCCATAATTGCTTGGATTATGTCCATGGGGTATGAAGTAGATGGAAGAATCTTGAATATGTATGCAAAACATCTTCTAAGAAAGCCTAAAGACACAATGGTTGAAAGATTTGGAACTTATGAGGAGCTTGATTCAAAATTGCATACTGAGTTCAGAGAACCTAAAACCAATAGGAAAGTAAGAAGAGAAGTTGAGCAGTTAGCTAAAAATCTGGGCCTAACTAAGGAGGCTGTGAGGAAATCTAGATAAAGAACTGAAAAGACTAAGAAAGAGAAACAAGATAAGAAACAAATAGGTGATACGGTGGAACTCTCTTCCACTTCAAGAACTACTAGGAGCTCTATTACTGCCCCTATTCCTTCCAAAATTGTAAAACCAGAAGCAAAATCATTCAGAAAATGGGAGAAAAGGAAGAAAACAAAAGCATCCCAGACCTACAAAAGCATAAGAGAAGAAGAAGAAGATACAAATTCTAACATTGAAATCAAGGAACTAAAGGCCACCGGAACAAAAGATGCAAAAGTAACCAAAGAAAAGTCCTCAGGAAGCAAAAGGACTAGTAAAAAGCAAAAGATAGAAGCATATGAGGAATATGTTGAGAAGCTCACACTCTCCCTAGAAGATGTGATAAAGTCAGTCACTGTAGATGGTAATCTAAAACCCATGATTGAATTTTATGATGAATACAATGATGTGGATAAAAGGGTGTTGGAGGAAGCAACTGTTAGATACCTCAACATTTACAACAAGGCACTGATTGAGATAACTTCTGAGTTGCGAAAAAGTCTAGCAAATATTCTGGAGTTAAGAAAAGAAAATGCCAAGAGCAAGGACATGGAGATCAGAGAACATGAGCTAATAAATTTGTGTCCTTAGATTTTACCTGATCAAATAAATATGATATTCAAGGAAGTCAAAGATGACTTTAGAAGCAAAAATAAAATGAACATACTCATGCTTGGAGAAACAAGTGAAATCATTGAAGAAAATCAAGAAATTCTTTTGAAATTATTGAAAAAGCACAATTTTCCCATAGTCACAGAAGAAGTTTTGGATGGTGAAGAAGAGAACATCATTGAGCAACAATCTAAGTTGGGTGAAGCCTCTATTCCGGAAGTAGAAAAAGCAAATCAGGAGGATACAAAAATGATGGATAAAGTAGTTGATGCAGGAGATACTCCTAATCCACCGGATACACAGAGCCCTTTGCATCAGGTAGCAAGTGGTGAACTCTCTGTCGAAAACATAGAGAAAAATAAAGTAGAGAAAGAGGAAGAAAAAGAAAATAAAGATAAAGCAGAAGAAGAAGGTGCAAATGTTGAAGCACCTAAAGCAGATACTGAAAAGTCTGATGAACAAAAGGATGATTCAGAAATATTGCAAGAGACACTGCAGATACAATGAAAAGTCTTCTTGAAAAGGAAATGATTGAGCTTGATGAGCTTGAGCTACTCCAAGGTCTAGCCAATCCAGATGCTCTCTCTCCAATTCAACTTATGAAAATAGCATCATTTACCCAAGTAAAGGATAGAGAACAGATGTTAAAGTTCCACATGGAGGACAATGAGCTACTGGGGCTTGCAGCCAGGATTTTGGAAAAGTTAATGCCCTCCTACCAGAAGAGTCCATATGATACCACCTCCGAACATCTAAAAAATCTTGTAAGTTCTATAAATACTCATTTTGAGTCCTTTAAGGAGTCTGCAGAGGCAAAAGTTTAGAAAGATTTCTTGAATAGGAAATTTGATGAAATAAAGAACCTGATAGGAAATGATAGAAGAATACTTGGTATTAGCATAAAGAATATTCAGAATGCTCTAAATGATGGAAGTGATATGTACAAATTCTATTTATCATGGTCCAAAGTTAATGAGGATATTGAGAAAAAGATAAAGGAGCAAGAACAAAAATTGTCAAATCTTTCTCAAAATTTTGATCCTCTAACAGTTTCACCCATAAGTCAAGAATGTTAAGTAATCAACTTGACAGATGAGATAAAAAGGCTTGTTAAAGAAAAGGGCAACATTATGAAGAGAATGTGTGAGCTCTGGGGATTGATATCCCCCAAGTTAGAAGCCATGTTTAATGTCCTATCAGAAGCTCAAACTGCAATTCAGACTAGTGATCCATCAAATCTATCAAAGGCAGAAGCATATTCATTTTTGTTGAGTGGACACATCTCAATTTTGGATGGAATGAAGAGTACTTGGGCCTCAGAACTTGTGCAATTGAAAAAGAGTTTTGCAGACATTATCAAGTTCATGTGAATGGAACTCAATAATTATTTGTACATATGCGGCATTATACACAGAACTTTTGGAGGATTTTGGCTCGCGGACACCACCCTTCTCCATTGATGTCAAAGGGGGAGTGAAGAGCAGTGAAAATGAGGAATCCAACAAAGGGGAAGCATTGGAAAGAAGTATGAACAACAGTATGGAGCACAAGCAAAGGAGGAGTTATTTTGACACTTAGTCATTTTTCAGTAAGTGTTGCCATCAATGCCAAAGGGGGAAATTGTTGGAAAGAGACACTGCTTCACATTGATAGGTGTTGTCATTGATGGCAACTAAGATCATCCCAATCATCCACATAACACAATTTGCTCACATTGGAAGTCAAAATCAGAATTTGTCTAAGTCCCGGCAGTTAGGAACATAGCAGGTGACAGGGTTCAGTATCTTGGTCCAGATCTCTTCGGTGGAAAGGCATGGTTTGCTGTGGATCCAAGGTAGTTGAAAGCATTGTCAAGACACTCTAAATCTAGATTTTTGTCCTCTGGTGATGGACTCAAAACATACTAGAGCTTCTGAGTATCAGGTTTTAGTTTGACAGAACAAACAATAGAAGAACAGGTCGACCTTGTGAATGATCTTAATTCTGGATGTATAGAAGTTTTTATTGGGCAATTGATGATCAGTGATGGAAGCCGACATGATTAATGATTTACGAGTGAAATTTTTGGTCCGCATCTCATATTATGTATGGATCTAGCCGACAGAGCAAAGTACTCAACAAAGTTCTAAATGTTTTTGAAGCTGACTGGTAAAATGATTGTAGATCATGTTATAGATATATATAGCTGATGGAATTGGATGATTTAGTGTGTGTGGTGTGTGAACAAGGTGTATGTGAGAAGAGCAGAAATCCAAGGTGCGAATGAAGGTAGAACAGTAAGAAGAGCAGAGCAAAGATGAAATGTGTAAGATCAATTTTTGCACTTAACCAAAACTAAAACTCTTGCATGGGTAGATGCTATTCAACTATTCAAAATCTCTGTTATTCCCTTGTAATCTTTCTATAGGTAGTGAGCCTCCATTTGAGCAGTGAGCTCTAGACAATGAGCCTGAATGCATGTGCATTCTCATTTGTTAAAATACTTTTAACAGGGTATTAATCTTTGTGGGTTAATCCCCACCATGGTTTTTCCCTTAACTGAGTTTCCACATCAAAAATCTTGGTGTCAAGAGTGTTATTTATGTTTATGCTCATATGTTATTGATTCAATGTTTATGTCATTAATTTGATTACAATTAGTAATGGAAGATTAAATGTAGAAAAGATTAAAATGTATGAGAACTGATTCACCCCCCCTCTCAGTTGTCTGGACCTAATCCAATAGATATGACCCAAAGGGTCACTTGTGGTTTCTCTGATTCCAATGCCTAGATGGGGTAAGTGCAAGAAGATGGGGGGCCAAAAAGGGGTCTTAAGTGGCCACTTTTTTCTGAAATCAGGAAATACTGGCCTTGGATGAGAAATTGAGCATAGTTACACTCAAAATTTGGATGTGAAAAAAATCACATCGTCAAATAGCTAAGAGAAAGTCTAACATTACCCAGGTGTTTGATTTGTTTGACCTTGAAACACATGCAAATCTGAGGGTTAGCATGAATGAAATTATGTGAAATCTTAAAGAATATGGAAAAACATGTCTGTGACTGTTCAAAAGGCACTCCAAGCCTTTGGGTTGGAAATCCAAAGCAAATCCCAAGCCCAAGGCTTGGGATTCCCAAAGCAAGACATAACGCGCTCGCGTTATGTTTTGCTTTGCATTTTTCCTTTTGTGCAAGTCTATTGTTTGTTATGTTCCCCTTAAATTTTTTTATGTACAAGTCTATTAATCATGTATGTATGTATGTATGTTTGCCTATATGTATGTATGTATGTATGTATCTATGTATGCCTATATGTATGTATGTATGTATATATCTATGTATCTATGTATGCCTATATTTATGTATGTATAGTGTTGAGGGCAGAGGAGGGTAGAGATGGGAGTGAGCCAGATAGGGGAGGAGAGGGGTGGATAAGGATTGAGTGATTAAGGTTTAAGGTTGAGGGTTAAGCGTTTAGAGATAGGATTTAGAGTTTAGGGATAAGCGATTAGAGTTTAGGACCTTGAGGGATTAGGGTTTAGGGTTGAGGCTTTAGGGATAGCATTTAGGGTTAAGGGTCGAGGGATTAGGTTTAAGGTAGAGTGTTAAGGGTTGAAAGTTTAGGGTTGAGGGATTAGGGTTTAAGGTATAGTTTAGTAGTTCTTGTGGATAGAGCCAGTAAACAATGGGAGATTATTTGCTTGTTTCATAACAATATACCTTCCCTAAGTGCGGGGTGGACAACAAGAAACATAGATGTACCCCAATGCAAATATTTTCTCATAATGATCATCCTTCTGATTTCAACTATTAATTACTCACTGTGGATGTACCACTCGCAAAGCTTTTCTCATAGGGTTTAAGGTATAGTGTTAAGGGTTGAGGGTTTATTGATAGTGTTTAGGGTTGAGGCTTGAGGAATTAGGTTTTAGGGTTGATGGATTAGGGTTTAAGGTATAGTGTTGAGGGTTGAGGGTTTAGGGATAGGGTTTAGGGTTGACGGATTAGTATTTAATGTCGAGGGTAGAGAGATTAGGTATAGGGTTTAGGGTTGAAGGTTTAAGGATTGAGGGTTGAGGCTTTAGGGATGAGGGTTGAAGGCTTAAGATATAGTGTCAAGTGTTGAGGGTGTAGGGATAGGGTTTAAGTTTTAAGGGTTAAGGGTTGAGGGATAGGGATTAGGGTTTAAGGTATAGTGTTGAGGTTTGATGGTTTAGGGATAGGGTTTAGGTTTGAGGGAATAGGGTTTAGGGTTGATGAATTAGGGTTTAATGTTGAGAGTTGAGGGTTGAGGGTTGAGGTTTGAGGTTGAGGGATAGGGTTAATGGTCAAGGGATTAGGGTTAAATAAGAGTGTCGAGGGTAGAGGGATTAGGGATAGGGTTTAGGGTTGAAGGTTTAATAATTTAGGGTTGAGGCTTTAGGGATGAGGGTTAAGGGATTAGGGTTAAGGGATTAGGGTTTAAGATATAGTGTCGAGTGTTGAGCATGTAGGGATAGGTTTTAGGGTTCAAGTTTTAAGGGTTAAGGGTCGAGGGATCAGAGTTAAGGGTTGAGGGATTAGGGTTTGACATTGAGGGTTGAGTAAATTAAGGTTTGAGGGTTAAGGGTTTCGGGATAGGGTTGAGGGTCAAGGGATTAGGGTTAAGGGATAGGGTTAGAGGGTTTAGGGATAAGGGATTAGGGTTTAAGGTATAGTATCGAGCCCGTTGAGGGTCTAGGAATACGAATAGCATTTAGGGTTTAGGAATAGGGATAGCATTTAGGGTTTAGGGATGAGGGATTAGAGTTGAGGGATGATGGATCAGGGTTGAGAGTTGAGGGATTAGGGTTTAGGGATAAGGTTTAGGGTTGAGGGTTGAAGGATTAGGGTTTAAGGTATAGTGTTGAGGGTTTAGGGATAGGGTTTAGGGTTGAGGGATTAGAGTGAAGGGTTGAGGGATTAGGATTTGACGTTGAGGGTTGAGGCTTGAGGCTTTAGGGTTTAGGTTTTAGGGATAGGGTTGAGGGTCGAGGGATTAGAGTTAAGGGTTGAGGGATTAGGGTTTGACGTTGAGGGTTAAGGGTTAAGGTTCGAGGGTCAAGGGTTTAGGGATAGGGTTGAGTGTCAAGGGATTAGGGTTAAAGGAGAGTGTGGAGGGTGTAAGGATTAGGGATAGGGTTGGAGGGTTTAGGGATAAGGGATTAGGGTTTAAGGTATAGTATCGAGTCGGTTGAGGGTTTAGGAATAGGGATAGCATTTAGGGTTTAGGGATGAGGGATTAGACTTGAGTGATGACGAATTAGGGTTGAGGGATTAGGGTTTAGGAATAAGGTTTAGGATGAGGGTTGAGGGATTAGGGTTTAAGGTATAGTGTTGAGGGTTTAGGGATAGGGTTCAGGGTTGAGGGATTAGAGTGAAGGGTTGAGGGATTAGGGTTTAAGGTATAGTGTTGAGGGTTTAGAAATATGGTTTAGGGTTGAGGGATTAGGATTTGATGTTGAGGGTTAAGGCTTTAGGGTTTAGGGTTTAGGGATAGGGTTGAGGGTCAAGGGATCAGAGTTAAGGGTTGAGGGATTTGGGTTTGACGTTGAGGGTTGAGGGTTGAGGGTCGAAGGATTAGGGTTAAAGTAGAGTGTGGAGGGTGTAAGGATTAGGGATAGGGTTGGAGGGTTTAGGGATAAGGGATTAGGGTTTAAGGTATAGTATCATGTCGGTTGAGGGTTTAGGAATAGGGATAGCATTTAGGGTTTAGGGATGAGGGATTAGAGATGAGGGATGACGGATTAGGGTTGAGGGTTGAGGGATTAGGGTTTAGGGATAAGGTTTAGTGTTGAGGGTTGAGGGATTAGGGTTTAAGGTATAGTGTTGAGGGTTTAGGGATAGGGTTTAGGGTTGAGGGATTAGAGTGAAGGGTTGAGGGATTAGGGTTTAAGGTATAGTGTTGAGGGTTTAGGGATAGGGTTTAAGGTTGAGGGATTAGGATTTGACGTTGAGGGTTGAGGCTTTAGGGTTTAGGGTTTAGGGATAGGGTTGAGGGTCGAGGGATCAGAGTTAAGGGTTGAGGGTTGAGGTTCAAGGGTCAAGGGTTTAGGGATAGGGTTGAGGGTCGAGGGATTAGGGTTAAGTAGAGTGTGGAGGGTATAAAGATTAGGGATAGGGTTGTAGGGTTTAGGGATTAGGGTTTAAGCTATAGTGTTGAGGGTTTCTATCATCAAATGTAGATTTATGGGTTTGATTATATTGATTGCCTCTCTAGTTTTGGGGTGTGGATGTTTTGGAATCAATCAGGAAGTCTTTAGGAGACTTTGTGGAAGTGGATTGGCAATCTCTTGATAGAACCCCTGCTATTTATGCTTGGATAAGGATTTGTCACAAACTACAACTTCTGCTTCCAAAGAAGATCTATCTTTCTTCCTTGATGGGCATTTCTATCAAGAACTTGATTATGAGGGCTTGCCCCTTCATTGTTATGCCTATCATATGGTGGAGAATCTGGCAAGCTCTTGCAGGAAACAGGAAAAGTTCTCCCTCAAAAACTTTGTGGTCATTCAAGTCTGACACAAGATGTGATCAATCTATAGCAGGACAAAATGTGAGCGTGTTATAACGTGCTCGCATTTTGTCCTGCTATAGATTGATCACATCTTGTGTCAGACTTGAATGACCACAAAGTTTTTGAGGGAGAACTAACGCGCTCGCATTTTGTCTTGCTATAGAAATGGTAAAAAAGTGTTGACCCCCATGATCTAGGCCCACATGCTCTATTTTCATACTGATTCTGCGTGTGCTCTGACAAAAAAAAAGTGCTTTCATGGTAAAAAAGTGTGCATGTTGTTGGGAAGTTCACATGCACATTTGACACATTTGTACCACCTTTGCATGATCTTTCCACCACCTTTTCTGCTTTTCCAACTTGAGAAGGAGGAAATAACATAGTTTTCTCACCAAGTTTGATATATATCTATTCAAGTTTCAATTTTTGTAGTGTTGCAATGTTAATTGTGATTCAATTTTAAGAATTTAACATTAAAGATTGGTTAATAGTATTGTTGTTAGTAATTATATTTGAGTGTTATTCAATTTAACATTGAAAAGGAAGCAAGTGGTTAAAAACTCAAATTGTTGAGGAGTTTGATGCAAGAAGAAAAAAACACTACATAATTGGCTACTCTCTCCATTCAAATCTTCATTTTTTAGGTATGTCAAGTCTTTACATGCATGTTCTTTACATTTTCCTTAATTTGGATTGAATTACTTTATCATACTTTATCATACATGTTTAAAATAGACACATTCCCAATCAAAAAAGCAGCCTACAATCTCACATGATGCCATGTATATTTTCTACACTTGGGCTCTTTAATAATTATGTATAATAAATAGACCTTAACATACCATGATGTCAAACTATACAAGAATAAATCCTTACAACATAATAAAAATACAATCCCACTATTATCTTGTATTCATTTCTTAGGAAGTAATATTGATCTCTTTATCATGCTACAGACAAATTCTCTATCATGCCAAGGAAATGATCAAGAATTAAACCAACACAGGAAGAGATAGAAGCTAAGAATGCAAAGAAACCAGTGGCTATGAGGGAACTTTGTGAGAAGAGGAAATTGGACACGATAAATGAAGACATACCAATTGAAGAGGAACCACAATCATCACAAAGAGATATGGTATTGGTGGCACAAAGAGAATGAATGCAAAAACTTTGTGGTATGAGAGATTTGAATACCATAGTTGGAGACACGTCCTCTACCGCAAGTCAACATGTAGGGACACCATCTACCACATCTCAAGTTGAGAGTACATCATCACTCACATGTGATGAAGGAGGTACAACATCGTTCCCACTTCAACCTCAAGGTATGTCATCTATTCCATTTTCGATCGAAGGTATGCCATCTAGCCCATCTCATTTAAATATTGATGAAATTCCTAATGTTGAGATGAATTTACCTATCTTAACACCACCTAGAATTTTGTATAGAAATCCAAAGTATTTGATTGATATTGATATGAAATTTTGTAGCTAATGGAAGGTAAGATTCCAAAACGCACTTGTAGAAGATATGCTCATAAGATTTGGAGATTGTTCTTTGAAAAGTTAAATGAGACTGCAAGATGTCAACTATTCATTGAAATGATGTGAAGTATAAAGTATAGGTCCATCATGAAGATTCTTGGGTTGAGAACATCAGAGGCTTCAAGTGAAAAATCTATTGTCAAGAATCTAATGAGTGCGTATGAGAGTGTGGGTAACACCTCACGCACAAAAGATAGTAATGAAACACGGCGTGTGATTACATCGACTATAGTAAGTAGTCAAATGAGGAAAGCTCGTCTCATTAGAAAGACGAGTCAAGAATTGAGAATTAATAGGAAAACTTTATCAAGAGCCATTGGAAGACACCAAAGAATTGAGGACACTAATGCCAATGAATTATGGGCGTTCTCAGGGAGACTACCACGAAAAGATAAACTAATTGTTGAAGCATTGAGATCACTAATTGAAGACTTTTGGAAGAATTACACAAGGGTATCTTCGAATCAAAGGGATGTGGTAAGAAGGAGAATCAGTAGTCAGAACCGTGAGCCACATCCAAAGCATTTTTTGGATGAGACTCAAACATAGTTTTATGGTAAATTTCTAGAGAAGTATCCTCAAATTAAAATTTGTCAAAGATATTTTGAAATGCTAAAACCTTTCTATGTCAAGATAAATCACACACGCACTACTTGTTGTTGTAGATTACATATTGAATTTTCTAACCATTTTGATGCTTATAGGTCTATATGTTTAGATATGCATACTAACAATGTTTTGCAGGGTTGTGCTATATGTGCCCCACCAACATTTTCAAGAGACTTCATATCAAGAATTCTATGTGAAAGAGAGGAAGGTCAAATATTCTACAAGAAATTATGCTTGGATGGCACATGTCATCGTTACGATGGCTTGCAACTGTAGATTAGAGAAATGCAATAAGGTAAAAAGCTAAATCAAATGCAAATAAGAACACAAGATTATACCTCATGCAAAACCTAATCCCATCAAGGGAAAGAGGAGTCCTTGCACCCAAGAGAAACTCCCAAGACCAAGATTGTCCCTAGACTATTGATTCAAATGTGAAATGCTTTCTCAATTGTGCAACTCACTATTAACTCAAATGTGATTTTGGCATGGTAACTTTGCATGAAAATGGATGATGAAAATTACTTGTGAGAGGTTGTATTTATAGACTTTTTGAGGGGATTTTGATCCAAGGGTGGAGATTGATCAGAGAGATCAATGGTGGAGGATGAAAGTGATGTGGAGGGCCTAGATTTGATCTTGGAAGATGGAGGGCTAGGAATAAAAGTAAATCTTTTATTCATTTTTGGGAAAGGGGTGAATAAATGAGGTTGGGTGAAATAGATTATTTGTGAATTAAAAATTCACATGGGGAAGGGTAAAATGAATTAAAAATTCATTTGGGGAAGAGAGTTATGACATGTGTAAGAGGAGTAAATGTGATGTGTGATTTATTTGAATTTTAAATTTGAGGAATGTGGAGAGAAGTGCTAATGAGGGTTTGACTTACTTAACTAGGGTGATTACCCTAATTAATGTGGTTGGAATAAATTAGTAGAGGGATTAGAGGGGGGATAAGATTAATTAATTAGTGATTTAATTAATTAATCCTATGGCTAGGATGAGGTAGGCTAGAGTAGGCAATTAAATAATAGCTATTTAATTGTCTAGGGTAGGGATAGGCTAATTAGTAGGCTGGATTAATTAGTTAACATGGTTTTAACTAATTAATTGGATTTTAGGGAAAATGGGGAATTGATTTAATAAATTTTGCATATTTATTAAATCACTTGGCTAAGGTTTGGACTATTGAATTATTAATTCAATTTTGGGGATAAAATGGTGTGGATTTAGAAAATGAAAGGGGTGATTAATTAAATAAAAATTTAATTAATTGGTTGGAAAGGGAATTGCTAAGTTTAGGGATGTCGGGAGTCAGTTTGGTGGTCGAGACATTTTTAGGTGTCTACATTTGACCCTCTTTGACGTGGCGTCAGGACCTAGGAGGGAAGTGGCGTCAGGTCGAAGAAAAAAATGCCCCAGCTGCCGGGAAGGAATGAGATGGATAGGGGATGCCCCCTCGAGAGGTTAGCGGGAAAAATGAAAATTTTGCAGGTAAGCTCTCGAAAGGATGCGACAGAAGTGACAGTGTGAAAGGTGATGGAAAAAGACGATGATGGGAGGAAAAATGGAGGAAAAAGGTTGAGATCTGCACCCTGGAGGGAAAAGGAAGGGATGGAGGGATGACATGGCCCACTATATTAGGAAAAGTGGGCCCAAAGAGTGCCACATTGGCATACTTTTGACCTTCTAGAAGAAAAGACAAAGGAGAGATGGCTGAGCGCAACCCACAGTTCCCGCGACTTCATCATATCTCAGAGCGATTTCGAGAGGTCAGGCGGTCACCCGAGGCTGGACCCCAAGTAGGGCCTAACCTGAACTTTGTGCTTTTTTATTTTACACACGTGTTTTTGGGGTTTGGGATATGGGTTAGGAGTGCGTGGCACCATAGACAAGGTGGATTAGCGCAATCCTGCGGATTAGCGCTATCCACCAGGGTAGGTTAAGGCGATTTTGTCACCATTTAGGGGGAATTTTGGCGCCATCTTCTGGATTAGCGCCAAAGGCTAGGAAGAAAGACATATGGTGCTTTGGCGCCATAATATGGTTAGAGTGGCACTATCGTCTGGATTGGCACCCTATTGGGGAATAACGCTATATGAAGTTTTAGCGCTAAAACTTGAATTGACGCAAAAAAGGCATGTGTCGCCAACGTCTGGATTGGCGCGATAGAGGCCGCGCAGTGGCTCCAATGTCTGGATTGGCGCGAGACAGGGGGTGCAATGGCACCATTGTCTGTATTGGCGCGATGGGTAGGGTAAAGTAGCGCTATTTTAAAAATGGCACTAGGGATTGTCTATGTGGGGCTACATGATTGAGGCCTGTGAGGCATTCAGAAAAAGAAAGTGTGTGGGGGAAAATAAGTTAGTATCTAATGAAGAAGTGGTGGCTGCAGGATACAGAGTGGTTTATATTGCAGTCGCAGGAGCGATGAGTGCGATCCGTGGTGGCACTCTTCGATGAGGATTGGCGGCCTCGACTGGCGAGGCTGGGGCTTTGGACGGTGGCAGCGATGCCAGTGCTGCGAGCTCATAGAGCTCTGATGACGGCCGCAGTGGAGCGATACCACAGCGAGACTGTCAGCTTTCTACTGCCGACAGGTGAGATGACCATCACACTTGAGGATGTTTATCGCATCCTCAAGCTACCGATCCTTGGTCAACGCATGAGGTATGACACGAGGAGGGGGTGGGCTGCATTGATTAGAGTGTTCGGAACAGAGCACGTGGTGTTTTTGGCAGATGGTAGGGAGATGGACTATGATAGGACACTGGCGGCGGGTGCAGATCCCTTTACCTTATTTCTATGTGCATTGATTGGAGGTGTGGTGCTGCCGGATAGGCGAGGCAGAGGTTTTCCTGTGGGTTGGGGCAGGATGATAGAGGGGATGGTGAGTCATGATATCGTCTACGCATGGGGGCCGATGATGCTAGCACAGTTGCTACATGAGATGCACACGGTTGCTTATCTACATAACAGGGCCTTATCTGCTGGGGTTACGCTATTACACGTATGGCTTTGGGAGCACATCCCTGTGACTCGGCCGACCTGCGGTTATTATCGGTGGTCATTTGAGGCATTTGTGTTCTTGTATCGGGATGCAGTGTATACCTATACTGGACAGGTCCGCCACTGGCGGAGGATATTGGATGATGTGATTAGCGTGGTCTATCGTCCATATATTGGTTGTGAGGAGTGGCCTGATGATGTGACCCATCTCCCATACACATTTCAGCAGAGATTTCTTATGGGTCGTGGTGACCATACCATAGAGATGTACCTACCCTCGTGGGTTATGCGTCAGTTTGGACTGGTTCAGGATATGCCTCAGCAGATGGTGATATATGCGCAGACGCCGCGGGATACAACTCACTGGCCCACACCATTACAGCCACAGGTTGCGCTGAATGATTGGGCAGCACTTTGGCCAGTTCAGTGGGATTGGAGGAGCACAATGATGGATGCAGGTACTACGCCTGCCTATGAGGCATGGTGGCAGACACATCGGCCCACCTGATTTACAGATCCGATAGCGGAGGTATCAGAGGATGAGGGACATGGGGGTGGAGATGATCCGGATGGGGATGGTGAGGGAGTTATTATGGAGGACTACATTGTGGAGGTGATGGATGATGGGTCAAAGAGGATTATCGCTAGAGATGGTCAGCGTGTAGATGAGGTGGCAGCAGTGGCAGCAGGATAGGGACCAGTGGGGCAGGGGGCTCCAGCACAGTAGGTTCTAGCACAGCAGGTTCCAGTGCAGCAGGTTCCAGCGCAGCAGGTTCCAGCACAGCAGGCCTAGGCTAGGGGCGGACGGCAGGGTAGAGCACCACGACGGCGCAGTGGACAGCCGAGGATAGAGTAGGGTGATCTATCCCCATCGCAGGTGGAGTAGCTGCGAGTCAGTAGGCGAGACACCGGGGCAGGGAGTTTAGGGGTAGAGATGGAGCCAGAGGTTGAGAGGCTGACACCTCGGCAACGGTCACGGGAGGAGATGGAGGAGGTGGAGACACTACGTGCTCAGGTGGCCAGCCTAGAGGAGGCGTTAGGGCGCTGAGAGACCGAGTTGGGACAGCTGTAGGGATTGGATGGGCAGGTGGCAGTGCTAGAGGCTCAGCTGGCTCAGGCTCGAGAGGACATGGAGGATTTGAGGCTAGAGCGGGATGCAGTGCTCGAGAGAGCACATTAGGCAGAGACTTCTTTGAGTGTTGTACAGGCTGCTGGTGGGGGACTTGCCCTGATTTTGACAGGGATGCAGACCCAGCTGGCCCAGGCTCAGACACATGCGCATCAGATGCGGGGGCAGTTGAGCCAGGCACAGGGACAGGTAGCTCAGGTACAGGGATAGGTAGCTCAGGTACAGGGAGAGCTAGCAGAGGCCAGAGCACGGACGGAGTACTATCGGGGGTTATACTATGCAGCCGTACCTACAGCACAGCGAGCACCGAGTTATAGCCAGGTCAGCAGGTCGGGGGCATCGAGATCACATAGATCGAGATCTGTGCAGTCAGTATAGCAGATGATGCCTCCACCCTCACATGTGCCCCAGCAGGGTCCCCAGGTACCAGTAGCGCCACAGCCACAGCCGCCATCAGGATCACAGGCTCGACCAGGGTCAACATCTCCTACCCCCTCAAAGAGAGGATCGTCGATGTGAGAGTTATATCATGATAGCCCTTGGAGGCATTATATCAGGACACTTTATTTTTTGATGATGTGAGAGATGTACATTTTTTTGCGGTGATTATATATGATGCGAGACTTCTGATGGCTTATGATATTCTATTGTGATGATGCTTATATGATGGATGCATATGTTATATTTTATATGTTGTGGATGTATGATGTGTGTGCTTTGGTGGATGCAATTATGTTTTTGTGATATATGCATGGTGTTAGTGATTTTTATGGACTATATGATGTGACTAAATATGCGGACTAACAAACATTTATTATGGATGAAAATGTATGGGATTATGTATATGCTACTAGATGATATGTTGTTTCAATGATGATGATGTTATAATGCAACTAATTGTTTATTGATATGTATGGAATGCAATGTGATGATGTTGTTTTTAATTTTATGATGTGCCTATGTGATAAATGAGTGTGATATGATGTTAATGATATGCAGCTAAAATGAATCTAAAATGAACCTAAAATGATATGCAAATGGATTACAATGAACCTAAAATGGTATGCAAATGGATTAAAATGAACCTAAAATGTGATGCAAAATGGATTAAAATGGTCCTAAAATGGTATGCAAATGGATTAAAATGAATCTAAAATGATATGCAAATGGATTAAAATGAACCTAAAATATGATGCAAAATGGATTAAAATGGTCCTAAAATGGTATGCAAATGGATTAAAATGAACCTAAAATGATATGCAAATGGATTAAAATGAACCTAAAATGATATGCAAATGGATTACAATGAACCTAAAATGATATGCAAATGGATTACAATGAATCTAAAATGATATGCAAATGGATTACAATGAACCTAAAATGATATGCAAATGGATGGTGACATGTAGCTACATGATATGTGTTAAATGCGGTATCGGTGATAGGTGGTATGCAAACTAGGTGATAGGTGATATGCAAACTAGGTGATAGGTGATATGTCCTAGTCCTAATACACATGATGTTCCTTGTGAAGACCTTGAGGGGTGAGACTGTGGGGGATCGTGTTAGGTGATGGGGGATGATAGGGGTGGGTGTGTCTAGGGGATGGCGGTGGGGAAATTAGGGAATTGCTAGGTCATAAAACACCACGTCATTGAGGGGTGGAGGGGGGTTTGGGTTGGTTCAAGATGTGTTAAATGAAGAGATGGTGGGAAGGTGGGGTTAGTTAGATTGGGGGGGAGGGGTGGAAAAGTGTCGATCAAATCTAGGCCAGTATGGGATGGTTGACTGAGTGATTAGGATGATGATGTTGAGCTAGTATCAATAGTTGCACAAAATTAATTGAGAGCATTTCTTAGTTTAATGTAGCAATGTAGGATACAGTTCACAAAGGTATAAAATGACCTAGGTGATGATGTATATCCTACGATTGCACGGACTAGACCCACAAACAATAGGTTGGTTTCATGCATGCCCAAGGTAGTATAATCTTGTCGAGTGGAGGAAGGGGATTCATAGCAGTGAGTGTGTATAGTGCATATAAGGTGTTTGTACCTATATATGCAAATAGGACACATCATACTAGAAGCAACCTGAACTTCAAGATATGAATACTATTCTTGGAGTAATGAAATCAACCCACAAGCACAGCATACAGAAACAATGACTATGTCTACTCCAGGTGTTATCCGCTACGTACCATGATATAATGAGATCAAGCCAGCTTTGGAGATTGCCTGGAGGGAGACAAAAAGATAAAAATCAATAAGCAAAAAGACCAATGAAAGATACAAATAGCCTTTGTGTGCTCTTGCCAAGAGACGTGATGATAGAATGATAGATTTTTGTCCATCGTAGGAAAGACATATCCTAGGACGCAGATCTATTGGTGTTTGATTGGAGGGTTTGTGGAAGATGGGCAAAAGAAACATTCGGGCCAAATGTAAGATTATAGTTGGTATGTTGCTTGACGATTTTTGCGTGAGGGATCATGTTTCAATGGTATACGTAGCATGCATATCATTTCATAGATCTAGAAAGCTTAGTGATTGGGAACCATCCCAAGGGTTGGGATGGGTGCATCTTAGATACCTGAGTACTGGAAACATCCTTCGTATTCCAGACTGCCTACATACCCTGTGTCCATGGGATCAAGGTACTTTTAAGATGTGGGTGAAATGAATATGTAGTTCTGGTAAGACTTGATGATGTGGGAATGGTTTGCAATGGGTGGGATGTGATGAGGATTGATGTGTGTAATGTTTTTGGATTTTCCATTGTTTTATGATGTTTTTGGGTTTTCTAATTTTATGATGTTTTTGGATTTTCTGATTTTATGATGTTTTTGGATTTTCTGATTTTACGATGTTTTTGGATTTTCTGATTTTATGACCTGTACAAAGGAGAGCTTACAAGGATCCTTGTTCCATGGATGGGGTTTTTTTTGGTGGGTAAGGTAGTACGAAATGGGCGAACAAACTTGATGTTTCAGAATTTCAAGCCATGGGCTGCGTGGGTATGGAATGTTATGATGGAAAAGGGGACTTGGTAGATGGTAGAACCGGCCACTACGCATGGCGCCTGAAACAGGTTTTCACCATGGTACTTATCCAAGGCGTCACCGAAGTGATTTTCACCATTGGAAGTGTTTATTGCACTCTGATATTTTTTTTTTTTTCTAATTTTTTGATTTTTTATATTTTTTTTTTATTTTTAAGACTTGTGGTACCATATGGGTTATGTATAGAATCTCTTGAGATGCAGGATGTTCATTGGCTCATCTAGAGGCTGCCCCTCAGGTGTTGCAAGCTGATAAGCTCCTAACCCATAATCAGCAGTGACGACATAAGGTCCTAGCCAATTCGGTTCAAACTTGCCTTGCTTCGGACGCTCTTGCAGGTTCTTCTAATTTTCCATTAGGACCAAGTCACCTACCTCAAACTTTCTGGTTCTGATCTTTTTGTTGTAGCTTCTTCTGAGGCGGTTTTGGTATGCCTGTAAGTGATTTAATGCATCGAGGCATTTCTCATCCAGTAGTTCAAGTTGATGCAACCTGGCGACGCGATAGTCTTCATCAAAGATAATGTTTTGCAAAGATACTCTAAGAGATGGGAGCTCGATCTCTATAGGTAAGATGGCTTCAGATCCGAATACTAGTGAGTATGGAGTGGCTCCGGTAGGAGTGAGGATGCTGGTGCGGTAAGCCCATAGGGCGGGATTGAGTTGGAGGTGCCAGTCGTGGCCAGCTTCATTGACTGTCTTTTTTAAGATGCGGAGGATGGTTTTATTAGACGCCTCTGCTTGACCATTTCCTTGGGGGTAATATGGCATGGAGAATCGGTGTTTGATGTCGAACTTTTCGCACAAAGTACGAACTTCTTGGTTTTTGAATGGCTTTCCATTGTTAGTGACAATGGAGTGAGGGATACCGTAACGGTAGATGATGTAATGGAGAATGAACTTGGAGATTTGGATGCCTGTGGTGAAGGTGAGTGGTATGGCTTCCACCCACTTTGTGAAGTATTCAGTGGCAGTGATTATGAATTTATGGCCGTTGGAAGATGGAGGGTGTATTTTACCTACGAGGTCGAGTCCCCACTATGAGAAAGGCCATGGTGTTGTGATTGGTTGTAGCTCATGTGCTGGTGCGTGGATGAGATCACCGTGTTGTTGGCATGGAAGGCATTTTCTGATAAACTGATGTGCATCTTTGTCCATGGTGGGCCAATAATAACCAGTCCTCAGGATCTTTTTAGAAAGAGCTGGTCCACTTGAATGTGCCCCACAAATACCTGCGTGTACCTCTTCTAAAGCCGCCTCGGCTTCCCTAGAGTCTAAACATCGTAGAAGCATTCCATCAAGACTCCTTTTGTAGAGGGTGTCACCTACAAGGATGAAACGGGAGGCTCGACGGATGAAGGATTTTTTCTGTGATGGGGATAGGTTGTTGGGGAGGATATTATCGTGAAGGTAGAGGTAGGTTTCCTGATACCAGGGGGATAGGGGACCAACGATTTCGCACACTAGTTCCGATTGGGGAACATCATATGCTGGGATGGGGAGCTCTTTGATTAGGAATTCACATTTCTTACTGCCTTGCTTCATGTCAACCAGAGATCTGATGGTGGCCATGGCATCTGCCACTTTGTTGTTTAACCTTGGGATCTACTCAAAGTGAATGTCATTGAAATAATCTTTAAAGTCATCGACCATCTTCTTGTAGGGAAGGAGCTTATCATCCTTGGTTTTGTATTCATTATTGACCTGCCTGATGACTAGTTGAGAATCACCATACACAGTTAGCTTTTCAATTTTCCATTGGATGGCCATGCGGAGGCCTGTGATGAGGGCCTCATATTCTGCGACATTGTTGGTGCATGGAAATGTGATTTTGAATGATTTAGGGATCGTGTCACCTTGAGGGGTAATAAATAGGACACCTGCCCCCGAGCCTCTGTGAGTGTAGGATCCGTCAAAATACATCCTCCATGTATCTGCGGCTGGTGTGATGGTCAAGATGGCCTCGTCTGGAAATTCTATTATTGTAGGATGTTCTGCCTGAATAGGTGCCTCAGCCAGCTGATCTGCTATGACTTGTCCTTTGATTGCCTTTCTCTCTGTGTATTCTATGTCGAATTCAGTGAGAATCATGACCCATTTTGCCATTCTTCCAGTGAGAGCTGCTCTGTTTAGCAAATACTTGAGTGGGTCGATCTTAGCAATGAGCTTAGTCTTGTGATTGAGCATATAATGTCTTAACTTTTGGGATGTGAAGACAAGGGCGAGACATGCTCGTTCAATTTATGTGTAGTTAAGGTCATAGGAAATCAAGGTGCGGCTGATGTAGTAAATGGCTCTTTCTTTCCCATGCTCATCATGTTGTGCTAATAAAGCCCCAATTGCTGTGTCTGTCGCGGAGATATACAAGAGGAGGGGCTCTCCTTGTCTTGGTGGAGATAGAACAGGGGGATTAGCCAAATATGCTTTTAGTTGGTCGAAGGCATCCTGACACTGAGCATTCCAAGCGAAAGTTGTATCTTTCCTGAGGAGATGCTGGAATGGTTGGCATTTGTCAGCTAGTTGAGCAATGAATTGGTGAATAGACTGTAGTTTACCCTGCAGACTTCTCAGTTGTTTCAAGTTTTTAGGATGTGGCATTTTAGTAATAGCTTTGACTTTCACTGGATCCACCTTGATTCCTCGTCTGGAGACTATGTATCCTAGCAATTTACCTGAAGTGACACCAAAGACACACTTTCTTGGATTTAGACGAACATTGTATTGCTCTAGCCTATCAAAGATCTTGGCTAGCACGTCTAAGTGTTCTTCTCTGGTCTTTGATTTGCTGAGTAAGTCATCAACGTAGTCCTCCATGATGTGGTGAAAGAGATCGTGGAAGATGACGATCATTGCTCTCTGATAAGTAGCTCCTGCATTCTTTAGGCCGAATGGCATTACTACCCAACAGTATGTCCCCCATGGGCATATAAAGGATGTCTTGTGTTGATCTTCTTCAGCGATTTTTATTTGGTTGTATCCTGAAAAGCCATCCATGAGAGATAGCATCTCATGCCCTGTGGTAAGATCCACGATCATGTCGATGTTGGGAAGGGGGAAGTCATCTTTTGGGTAGGCCTTGTTGAGGTCTCTGAAGTCAGTGCAACAACGGATTCTGCCATCTGGTTTAGCAATAGGTACTAGATTCGAAACCCACTCAGGATAATCAATTGGACGTATGAATCCCACATCTAGTAACTTTTTGAGCTCTGCTTTGACAAGAAGGGCCACCTGAGGATTCATCTTTTGGAGCTTCTGTTTGACTGGTTTAGCATCAGGACGTACTACGAGATGATGAACAACCAAGGCAGGATCTAGCCCGGGCATGTCGGCGTAGGTCCACGCAAAGTTGTGATTTCTACGTGTGAAGAATGCCAAGAAGTCTTCCTGTTTGAACAGGCTGAGAGATTCTGCTCTATATGTTATTTTCAGCTCTTCCTCTATCCCTAGATTCATTTCCTGTGCTGGTTCAACCAAGATAGGTGATCTGTCAGGATATACTTTATCTATTTCAGGGAGGCCCATGCTTCCATCCCCTGGCGCCTCATGGAGGTTTTCACCAGGAGATACGTCCTTTATTTTTACTTTTTTATGATCTGATACTGCCGTTAGACGGTTTTCACCATCAGATCCATTTTTTGTTTTTGTATTTTTACGACTAGAAGCAGGGGTTGTCTCCCCAAAATAGGCAGCTGGGTTGAGTTCCATGATGTATCCAGCTCTGTGATCTCCCAAGGGGAAGTTGTCTCTTACTCCCATCATTTCAGCAATGCTTCGTCATTAGGTGCGATATCGAAAATAGGAGGTCCTCGTTGGTCCCAATCGATGAGGTCGGGGTATACTAATGGTAGGTCGTTGGATGATGAGGTGAGAGTGGTGACGGAGTAGATGGTGCAAATGGAGGAGGCGAAGAAATCGGCAAAGTCGCTAAAGGAGTCTTGTAGGTCCGTTTCATTGACATTGTCGACGTCTAGAGAAACTGGAGCAAAATCGGCTAAGATACATTCGCCGGTATTAAGGATGTGTTGTGGTTGACCATACCCTAACCCTTGAGTATAGGGGTTTCTTGTTGCTTGCAGTGGTTCTACAATCCCCTGTTCATGAAGGCCAATGCCGCCTTGTCCTTTGTAACCCATGCTTTTGACTATTTCAGAACCTTTGCCATAGCTGTCTATTGGGATAGTGGGGATGTCTTGTTCTATTTCTTCATCCTTGTAAAGCTAGGATGAAATATCTTCAAGTATGTCCTGATCTAGAAGGTGTTTTTTCTCAAAGACGGGCGAAGGTTTGCATTTGATGATGACTGTGTCAGCTGCCTCTATGTTCGGAGTGCCAAATGTCTTAGGAGTGGGTAATAGACCCACGCAAAAGGTGCCGTGGAGGTTGTATTCCCCACAGCCTTGGTCGCTGAGCTTGATCTTGACCTCGGGTGGTGAAGGTGTTTGAGATGAAGTGGTGGCGATGTTGGCGGGGTCCATGTATGAGGTGGAAGTTGTTGGGATGGTTTGGGTGGTGGCTTTATTATATGGACAGAAGGTTTGGTTGTGTCCTTCTAGGAAACTGCAGTATTGGAAGGGACGGGGATCGGCATAAATAGTGACTTCGGTGCCGTTGTGGGGGAATTTGAGACATTGATGGAAAGTGGAAGGGACGGCTTGCATGGCATGGATCCATGGGCGGCCAAGAAGAATGTTATAGGGGAGGTCAAGATCTAGAACCTAACATTTGGTTTCAAGGATTTTCTGTCCCACTTGAATAGGGAGCTTGATGGTGCCCTCAGATAGTCTCTCGGTGTCATCATATCCTTTGATTGTTCTGCACTCATTAACATCTACAACCACATCTGAGTATCCCAAGTGTTTTAGCAATTTTAGAGTGCATATATTTAGGCCGGAACCACCATCTATTAGAACCCTTTTAATGGTGTGTTTGTGAATGCGGACCTTGATGTGTAGTGCATCATTATGTAGGTGTTCGGAAGCAGGGAGATCCTTTTCAGAAAACGTGATATGGTGTGGTGTTGCAATGTGGCCGACCATGGCTTGAAATTAATTAACATCAAAGTTTACAGGGACTTGTGTTTCCAAAAGGGCTTTGTCAAGAATGTCCTTGTGGCGGGGTGATGTGCGGAGCAGCTCAAGGATGGAGATTTGTGCAGGTGTCTTTCCTAGATGGTCTAGGAGGTTATATCGAGTGTTGGGTAATGAACAGGTGTTTGGACGAGTGGGGAGGGGATCGAATGTGGATGGGGGTGTCGATTCAACAAGAGGGGCAGTGCGGATTGAGACGTGGCCTCGACGGGTTGTTACGGCGCAATTGGGTGCTTGTGCCCGAATGGTGATTGTGTTGACAGAGTGGGATGAGGGTTCGATGCGGTCGACAATGGAGTCGTAGTGTGTGGGTGGTGGAGTGACGTTGTACGCTTGGTTAGATGATGAAGCTTTGTTATGGTTGGGCAAAGGATCCTTGTAAGCTCCAAGGTTAGCGTTTGGTGATGGCTGTACACTATGTTCGAGGTTGATGAGATTTTGATCTATTAGGTCTTGGATACAATGTTTTAATTGCATACAATCAGCTATTTTATGACCTGCCACGCGGTGGTATTCACAATAGTCATTTTCATTATACCATGCTGCCTTGAGTTCATTCTCTTGGCGTGGTCTAACAGGCAGGAGTGTGATTTCTCCTTGCTTGAGACATCTATCGAGGATGTCCTCAATAGGTTCTACTAACGGCGTGAAATTTCGACGAGGTTTGCGGGGTTTATTTGGTCCTCTTTGGTTATTTGTGTTTGCTGCATATGTGTGTGCCAGTGTGTGGTTTTGGATGTGTTGGACGGCCTTCACATCGGTGACACCGTCATTCAGATTATTCTTGTTCTTCCCCCAATAGCTTGATTTATCATTAGATTGCGTGTTGGTATTGTTGTTGGTATTGGGGGTGTTGTGATTGGATTTGTGGTTGTTGTTGTTGTTACTGTTGTTGTTGTTGGATTTGGGATCGTACAGTTTGATGGAACCCTTGGCAATGAGGGCGCGTTCAACAGTGGTGCCTTTGTCGATAACCTCTTCAAAGGTAGATGCGCAAAGTATTTGTAAGTGAAATCCTAGTTCTTGATTAAGATTGGCCACGAACATGGTGAAAAGTTGTTTTTCAGGAATAGGCCATGGGAGCTTGCTTGCTAGGCCCCTCCACCTTTGTAAGAAAGAAGCGAAAGCTTCACCGTTCTTTTGTTTGGTGTTACAAAGGTCGGTCATAGACACCTCATGTTCAAAGTTGTAGGAGAAGTGGTTGACAAACTTCTCCGCAAGCTCGAGAAATGTTTGGATTCCAGGTGGAAGATGGGCAAACCATTCAGCGGCTTGGCCGCCAAGGCTTCGTGGAAAGAGTCTCATAAGATATGTGTCGTTGTTAGAGACTTTGAGGCAAGCAATGTAGAATTCTCTAAGGTGGTCCCTAGGGTCTCCCTTTCCCTTGTATTTGTCAAATTTTGGTGTTTCAAAGTTTTTAGGGAAAGGGGGCATATACAATGTGCGGTCAAATGGGTAGGGGCAAATATCCTCAAAAGAATAGTATTTGCGTTTGCCCCCAGTTTGTAGGTCATCCACCTTTTGAATTAAGCCTTGTAGTACGGTGTTGAGGTCTTGTGGTTGTTGCGGTTGGAATGTGTAGGGTTGTTGGTTGGTGAGATATTGGAGGTGGGGTGGGATTTGATGTTGGAGATTGGTTTGATTAAGATGTTGGTGTTGCGGATTGGGGTTTGGATTGATTAATGCCTACTGTTGTTGGTGCGCGTATAGTTGTTGGAGAATGTGTGGGGGTATTTGGGAATTGGGATTATGTTGACCTGTGGGATTGACGTTGGGTATGTGGACGTTGGATTGGTTAGATGTGTTGTGGGATTGTTGGTGTGCGTAGAGTTGTTGAAGTATATGTGGGGGTATTTGGGAATTGGGATTATGTTGACCTATGGGATTGACGTTGGGTATGTGGACATTGGATTGGTTAGATGTGTTGTGGGATTATTGTGAGAATAGTTGTCGTAGGTAGGCAAGGGTGTGAGGGTTTGGTGGGGGCACACTTGTGGTGGTACTTGCTTGTGTGATGTTGCCTTGTATGCCCATTGTGTTTGAAGTGGAGGGGTTGATGGTAGTTGTGGTAGTAGAGGTGATGACGGGTTGGGAGATGTTAGCAGTGGATGTGGAGGTAGTAGATGTGGTAGCGGTTGAGGTTGTTGTGGATGTGGTAGATATGTTAGGTGTCGACGTTTGAGAGACGGTGGGTTGGGCATGTGATGTAGATGCTTGGGTGTTTGATGTGTTTGGGATGGTTGCAGAAGTGGATGGCTGTGATGATGTCGTAACGGGGGGAAGTTGAGCACCAAGCTTGATAAGATGATCAAGATATCTCTTTGGGTCTGATCTTAGGACTTTATCCAGTAGTTCCATATTATCGGCATCTTGCGTGAAGCTCAAGACATCTTGGTCATCTTGGGATATGATGGGGACATTTTGTGGAGGTGGTGGTGTTAGTGTTTGTGTTTGTGGTAAGAAGTGAAAAGGGTCGTTGGCGCCAAATGGGATGAAGGAATATGCAGGTGGATTGTATGTTTGATAAATGGGTATGTTGCTATTGTTGGTGTTAGGCATGCCAAAGGTCCATTGTTCCGCCATTGCTTGATTCCTTTTGTGTTGTGATCTCGTGGTGGGCATACGCATATGATTGTGATGAGGTGTGGAGTGGAATAGAGATGGAGACCTTAGAGAATCAAATTGATTTTTTGTTGGACCTAAAAGGGGATGCGGTAGTGAGATGGAGTAGAAGGGTAGGGTGAAGATCGATATGATTTTCCAAAGGTTTTATCCTAAGGGTGATATGAATGGGTGATATTTATTGCACAAATTTTGGACCAAAGAGGGATGATGAGAAAGGGATTTGGAATTGTGATGTTTTTAATTAGGATGGTGAGGATGATGTTGTTGATGTTTTTGAGCTTTTGGATAAGATCTAGATTTTGATTTGGCACAAAAGGATGATGATTTTCTTTGTTTGGGGTAGACTAATGACCTTACACAAAGAGAGGTGATTTATTTTTCTTGAAAGGTAGACTAGTGACTTTTCAAGGAAAATGTGATGTCAATGATAAGATCTAGATCTAACTTTGGCTCAAAAGGATGACAAGCTTTGATTGACGATTTGTTGATGGGGGGGTCTTGATTTGGAGGTGGATTTGTTTTGAAATGATTTGTCTTGGTCCAAGGAGATATGCAAAAGGACTGAATGGGGATGGATAGATATGTATTTGGGCTGATTATGATGTATCAAAGGGGTCCAACAATGGTGATGATTGATCCTCTAAGGTCAAATAGAAGGTGTAATTTTGGAAGACTTTTAAAGAAAATGGCTGGACTGTTGGCGGATTTCTGTGAGATGGATATGGATTATGGCAGAGCAGAAGGTGTAGATCACAACAAAATAGGTCCCTGTCTCAGGCACATCAGTTTAAATAATAGCGCCAATCCACGAGTGAAATAGAGCTACAATCAGACAGATATGGCGCTAAAATAGGGTAAATAATTTTTTGATGGCAAAATTTTTGGATTCTTGATGGAAAATTTTTTGGTTTTGTCTGCTTGGAATCTGACCAACCGGATTGTTCTGTCTCAGGCACGTCAATCTCACAATAGCGCCAATCCACGGATGAAATGGCGCTACAGTCAGACAGATATGGCACTGAAACAGGGAAACAGGTATCTGATAGCAAAATTTTGGATTTCTGATGGGAGAATTTTTGGTTTTGTCTGCTTGGAATCTGACCAACTGAATTGTTCTATCTCAGGCACGTCAATCTCACAATAGCGCCAATCCACGGATGAAATGGCGCTAAAACAGGGAAAATAGATATTTGAAGGCAAATTTTTGGATCTGTGTGTTTGGGATATGACAAACTGATTTTGTTCTATCTCAGGCACGTCAATCTCAAAATAGCGCCAATCCATGGGTGAAACGGCGCTACAATAAGATAGATATGGCACTGAAACAGGGTTTGACAGAGTTCTGATGGCAAATTGTTAGATTTTGTTTGCTTGGACTATGATCAATTGATTTGTTTTGTCTCTTGGCAATTTGTTTGTGAAAAATCAAAGCACTTTAACACACATTTGAACGCAAAACAAGCAATGATTTTTGTTTGTGAAATGACATGACTTTGTTTAGAACAAGCACATTTTTACAACCTAAGGTGAGATTGTGACAATATTTGTTGAATCCCCTAGCTGCGCCTATTCAAAGCGGGTAGCTCCAGGATCTTGGTAGCACCAGCTCCTCCTTACAATTGCACACACTTCTCACGCATACCAAGATCCGGGTTTCTTATAAGGCTTGACCCTCTCCAAACCTTTAGATTGTCCTTGCTACCTCAGCTAAGAACCGCATGAATCGGGGCCGCTTCAAGGGTTTTGCCCTCTGCATCAATAAATAGAAAGATTTTGGCTTTCTAAATAATGGCTCTTAGTAAGGGCATCCGTTCAGGTGGTTATACGTGCGGCAGTGCTACTCTTCGTTATGGAGTCTCTCAGCCTCCAAGGGTTGCGCCTTGGAGGGTTTATGGGGAGGTTGGTTGTCGGTATAACTAAACAACACCCGTCGCTTGAGACTTTCGTCCCAAACGCCTTATTTTATATAGCGGCTTGGAAGATCTTGGCTTTAGCTTGATGCTGCTTGGGTCGTTCCCACCTTTCGAAGCGGGGTGGCAAGCCCTCTAAAGATTACAAGAGCAATACAATCATGAAAACACTTTTGATCCCCAAGTTCATACAAAGATGCGAGGGGAGAGCATACGTGTTTCCTATGATTATATCACACTCAACATGGTTCAATTTTAGATCTTTGGATTAGATGGGGGGTGATTAATGCAAAGTGTTGTGAGAAGTTTTTGATTCCCAAGATCACCAAAAGGGTGTGAGGAAAGAGCATACACTTTTCACTCTACTTAACACAATCACAAAGACACTTCACACAAGTATTAAATGGTCTTGATTAGATGCGTGAAAATCTAAGTTTGTTGTTCTTTTTATCCAATGAAGTATGCAATTTGTTGTTCTTTTTATAGCCCAAATTGAAGTGTTTTGATTGTTTGTTTGTTGGCACACAAAAAGAAGTATATTTTAGAGCACCAAAAATAAATGTTATGATCACACACTTCAATCAAGGAGTTGATGGGGTTAATTTTAAAATGTCAAATTGAAATGTTTGTTCAAGACATGACAAAGCAAACAAGGGTTCATTTTAGCTTCCAAATTGAAATGTTTGCTAACTAATTAACAAACCATCCTGCAAAAAGATTTCGTTAGTATCCGCAGTACCTGCAACAAACAGAAAGGCAAAATAGCGCTAAAACAGATATACACAGGCGCCACTGTGGGCAGAACAACCTGACTTATGTAAAATGGCGCTAAACTAATTTATGGCGCTAATTAACATCTAAGATAGCGCTAATGAAATTGATGGCTTTGATACAAAGGATAGTGCTAATAAACTCTACGTTAGGTGCTAATACAGAGTATGGCGATAATCCGAAGTAGTGAAGGCGCCACTGCGCGGTGTTTCTGAAGCTGGGGAAAGCACCGATGGCGCTAATCTGAAGGATGGCCCCAAAACACGGAACTGTTGCTGTTTGGTCGTTTCTCTCAAAAATTTGCCATGACCTCCCCCTGTAATTCCTGGTTTTCCTGTAAAACAGAGAACAAAAAACACTGAAAACAACAGGAAGAGCAAAAAACACACGTGAGTATGGTTAGCATATAAAATAAAATCACGCAGAAATAGTGCCAAAAGAGGGATAGCGCTGAAATACGGTAGTGATAGCGCTGCTGCGACGGTTGAATAGCGCTGAACCTGCAAAAGGTCGAATACTAACACAAAAACTCACAAGCAAGGATTAGATTGGACCTTGTGGGTCCCACCGGGCGTGCCAATGTAGATTAGAGAAATGCAATAAGGTAAAAAGCTAAATTAAATGCAAATAAGAACACAAGATTATACCTCATGCAAAACCTAATCCCATCAAGGGAAAGAGGAGTCCTTGCACCCAAGAGAAGCTCCCAAGACCAAGATTGTCCCTAGACTATTGATTCAAATGTGAAATGCTTTCTCAATTGTGCAACTCACTATTAACTCAAATGTGATTTTGGCATGGTAACTTTGCATAAAAATGGATGATGAAAATGACTTGTGAGAGGATGTATTTATAGACTTTTTGAGGGGATTTTGATCCAAGGGTGGAGATTGATTGGAGAGATCAATGGTGGATGATGAAAGTGATGTGAAGGGCCTAGATTTGATCTTGGAAGATGGAGGGCTAGGAATAAAAGTAAATCTTTTATTCATTTTTGGGAAAGGGGTGAATAAATGAGGTTGGGTGAGATGGATTATTTGTGAATTAAAAATTCACATGGGGAAGGGTAAAATGAATTAAAAATTTATTTGGGGAAGAGAGTTATGACATGTGTAAGAGGAGTAAATGTGATGTGTGATTTATTTGAATTTTAAATTTAAGGAATGTGGAGAGAAGTGCTAATGAGGGTTTGACTTACTTAATTAGGGTGATTACCCTAATTAATGTGGTTGGAATAAATTAGTAGAGGGATTAGAGGGGGGATAAGATTAATTAATTAGTGATTTAATTAATTAATCCTATGGCTAGGATGAGGTAGGCTAGAGTAGGCAATTAAATAATAGCTATTTAATTGTCTAGGGTAGGGATAGGCTAATTAGTAGGCTGGATTAATTAGTTAACATGGTTTTAACTAATTAATTGGATTTTAGGGAAAATGGGGAATTGATTTAATAAATTTTGCATATTTATTAAATCACTTGGCTAAAGTTTAGACTATTGAATTATTAATTCAATTTTGGGGATAAAATGGTGTGGATTTAGAAAATGAAAGGGGTGATTAACTAAATAAAAATTTAATTAATTGGTTGGAAAGGGAATTGGTAAGTTTAGGGATGTCGGGAGTCAGTTTGGTGGTCGAGACATTTTTAGGTGTCTACAACAACATTTGCCAATATGTGAACATATGGAAAGAACACATGTGGTTGGAAACAAACTGGTAGAGTTTGGCAAGTATAAAACAGTGGCATACAATACAAAATATGGTAAAGAAGCAAAGAGGTGTGAATTGGTTATTGAAAAGATTCTAGTGTATCAGTTTATGCCTATATTTCATGACAGCATAGTGTATGAGTATGCAAGACATGCCCATAGAGCTCGATGGTTGGACTTGCAATTCAAGTTATGCAAGGACACATTTCCAGTTGTAGCATTGTTTCAGTCATCAACTTTGCAGAGAACTACAGTCTACAACCACAGCGTGAGGTGCAATCACAATATTACAACTCCACACAGGTTTCTATATTTGTGCACATCGCATTCATTCATGCAAATGATAGTACAGAGGATGACAAAAAGATCATAAGGGAGTATAATTTCTATATTAGTGATGATCGTACGCATTCTATGGAGTTCGTGCAAGATTTCTTTCAGGTGTTCTACAATGATTTGGCTAGAAGGGGCATATCGTTCAGTCAACATATCATATGGTCGGATAGTTGTGCATCACAATTCAAGAACTCACAGAATTTCTATTAGCTAAGTACGAGGCATAATTTTACAGGTATTCAGCATATGTGGAACTTTTGTGAGGCCGGGCATGGAAAGGGGGATCATGATGGTGCAGGAGCATGTATCAAAAGAGCCATAGCACAAGAAGAGTTAAAGTATAAAGACAATGCAAAGTTGATAGATGTAAAATTGATTGTCGAGTGGTGTAATGCTTCCATGGGTCCAGGTAATGAAGGTAAGTCTTCAGTTCATAGATTTTTTTGGTTGATAGATGATACTAACATTGCACCATATGAGGACTGTTGTACACTAACATGATCAAATGAGATGCACTCTTTCAGAAGCTCAATTGCAGGTTCATGGAGTATCCATATGCAAAAGATGTCATGCTTTTGTTCTTCCTATACAATTCAAGTCTGGGATGAGTGCGAGTCAAAGGAGTGGGTTGACGAATGGCAGTTAAGTTATCTTAGCCCACTTGACATGTATTAACCCCCGACAACACTGGAACTAACACAGATGGAATCATTAGTTGACTTTGACCACATATCAGATTTAGTTCAACTAGGTAATGTAGGGCACGTATATGCATCTAATTTCATCTAGTTCAACTAGGTAATGTCATCTTACTTTGTAGTGTTTTTGTAATGTTGACTAATTTCATCTAATTTGCTACACATATCAATGTAGGGCACGTATATGCAGTTATTGCAGATGAAGATAATGAAGAGGGAATAGATTATTACTTATGTCGTTGTGTTAAGCCCAAAAAGAAATTGGAGGCCCTTGTTACAGATGGAGAAAACATCAAATACCCTATAGTCTCAGTGGTTATTACTGGAACATGGCTTAGAAGGTACCCACATAAGAGTGTTAATGTTTGGTTGTTTCAAGACTTTGACACGTATCAAAAGATTCTTCATTACTCGAACCTTGTCATGGCATCCAATGTTCATTTGATAAAGTATCAGGGTAGACCTTTGAACAAAATCTTGTGGAAGGTGCGTGAGTCTGACCATGAAGCAATACTTGACACAATAAAGAGTAGAGTAGACTCGGATGGTTCATTAGATTAATTTTTAAGTATTCACATTGATTTTGTAAAGTCATGTTACATTGAGTTGTAAGTATGCACATTAATTTGTAAGGTTTGTCTTTTTTTAATTTTCTGCTGCATTTATACACATATACACATTTTTACATTATCATGTTATGCATTTTTGGTGTCCTGCACCTGATGCGACCAAACTGACTATTCCAACATGTCCAAATGGGTACATTTACGCTAGGTATGGTCCTATTTTTTACCCAAACATGTCAAAACAGTCCGAGATACATTGTACCGACAATATCCCTAAAGCATCCAAAGTGCAAAAAGGCAGCAATCTTTGACAAGATGTTACTCGAAAACCCTATCACTTAGAAACATTTTGTCTAAGGTAACGTGATCACGTAGAGTGCCTCTACAATAACCTCTCTCAATTTTTTATATCTCTAAGGCATTTGCTCGTGGTGAAAGGTTTTCTGCTGCCCCAAAAATTGTCAGAAGGAGGCAGTGTAAAGCTGCAAAGGGGTGTAACTTTCGTCCTGCTCTTGATGTGACCAAACTGACTATTCCAATGCATCTGGATGGGTACATTTACACTAGACATGGTCTTGTTTTTCACCCAAACATGTCGAAATAGTCTGAGCTACATTGTACCGATGATATCCCTGAAAAGTCTAAAGTGTAAAAAGGCAACAATCTTTTAATGGTTGTTACTAAAAAATTGTGTCACTTAGAAACATCTTGTCTAAGGCAATGTGATCATGTAGAGTGTCTCTACAATAACCTCTCTCAGTTTTTTATATCTCTAAGGCATTTGCCTATGGTGAAAGGTTTTTTGCTACCCCAAAAATTGTTAGAAGGAGGCAGTGTAAAGTTGCAAGGGGTGTAACTTTCATCCTGCTCCTGGTGTGACCAAACTAACTATTCCAACACATTTGGATGGGTACATTTACGCTAGGCATGGTCCTATTTTTCACCCAAACATGTTGAAATAGTCCGAGCTACATTGTACCGACGATATCCCTGAAGAGTCCAAAGTGCAAAAAGGAAGCAATCTTTGACAAGATGTTACTTGAAAACCATGTCACTTAGAAATATTATGTCTTAGACAACACGATCATGTAGAGTGCCTCTACAATAACCTCTCTTAGTTTTTTCTATCTCTGAGGCATTTACCTGTGGTGAAAGTTTTTCTGCTGCCCCAAAAATTGTTAGGAGGCAGTGTAAAGTTGCAAAGGGGTGTAACTTTCGTCATTCTCCTGATGTGACCAAACTGACTATTCCAACACATCTGGATGGGTACATTTATTGTAGGCATGGTCCTATTTTTCACCCAAACATGTTGAAATAGTCCGAGCTACATTGTACCGACGATATCCCTGAAGAGTCCAAAGTGTAAAAAGATAGCAATCTTTGATGAGAGGTTACTTTAGAACCGTGTCATTTAGAAACATTCTATCTAAGGCAATGTGATCATGTAGAGTGCCTCTACAATAACCTCTGTCAATTTTTTATATCTCTGAGGCATTTGCCCGTGGTGAAAGGTTTTCTGCTACCCCAAAAATCATCAGAAGGAGGGAGTGTAAAGTTGTAAAGGGGTGTAACTTTCGTCCTGCTCCTAATGTGACCAAACTGACTATTCCAACTCGTTCGGATGGGTACATTTACGCTAGGCATGGTCCTTTTTTTCACCCAAACATGTCGAAACAGTTCGAGCTACATTGTACCGACGATATCCCTGAAGAGTCCAAAGTGCAAAAAGGCAGCAATCTTTGAATGGTTGTTACTCAAAAACTGTGTCACTTAGAAACATTTTGTCTAAGGAAACACGATCATGTAGAGTGCCTCTACAATAACCTCTCTCAGTTTTTTATATCTTTGAGACATTTGCCCATGGTGAAAGGTTTTCTGCTGCCCCAAAAATCGTCAGAAGGAGGTAGTGTAAAGTTGCAACTTCTTCTTAGGCGCAAATGTAAGGGTACACAAGGGGAAAATGGCACCTAGATGACTTAGTACATTTTTATGACTTCATTCACATGTTTAAATGTTTGAGAAACTCTCCTTTACTAAGCGCTTGTCCTCATGTCAATGTTAAGCTTTATACCTCCTAGGCGCTCAATTAGGTGATGTCCAAATGATCGCCCAAGGATGTGGAGTCTTTAATCAGGGTTTGGAAGTGCAAGATGTTAAGAGAAATAAGGCACCAATCTCAAGTTGCACAATCATGAATGGGTGCCTAGAGTAATAAGGCACTACATCATGGTTCTACGACCTTGAAATGGCGCCCAAGCATCTAGGAGGAATTTTCAAGGAAACAGAATGTTTTTGAAACTCTAAGGAACTAGTTCAAAGACTCTATGGCGCCATCTTGATACCATTGAGTCAACTTTGGAACTCAAACATATTGAAACAAGGTCTAGGAAGCTAGGCTCCATCTCTTGCCAGTTCAACCTCTCAGATGCGCCAACATTGGAAAGACTCTTAATGAGCGGCTAAGTTTGAATTGATTGTGTGATTGAAAGTTTGGTGATGTATTGGTGCAAGATGATCTTTAGTTGAAGCAATATAAGTCCCAGGAAGGGTTTAGAAGTTATCAACCTCTTCACTAAGTTAGGCACACTTTACAAGCTTTCTTACCCAAGAGTTGCACCTCATTAAGACAAGGCGCATCTTAACCTCTGGGACTTTTCCAAAGAAGCACTTCAGTTTATTAGCACCTTTGGACCTTGTTTTGCATTTTGAAAGAGAAGGTGTACTTTGGAGGCATTTCTAACCCAGATTGACGCCTAGGTATAGTCATCTCTCTGGAGCATTACAATGTGTTTTAAAATGAAGGACATTTCATAAGTTGGGGAATTGATCACTGAAGACCTTGGAGTGTTTGAATTACTCTAAGCAAGAAGGTGCATTTCCATGGAGTAGCATACTCTAGATAGCACCTAATGCCATCAAGGCACAATTCCACCCTCACTTTGGTGCCTATCATCAAGAAGGGGCATTGGGCATTCCTTGAACAATTCTGAGCATTTGAAGTTCGTGAAATCACCAAGGAATGTTGGGCGCCATGTGTATCCTCAACAAGCTTGAGTTTGCGCCTAGACAAGTTGGTGCTTATTCATGTTTTAACTTCCCTCTTGGAGTGCCTAACTTGGGAAAAAGTTATCTTGTTGTTAGTCAAGTGTTTGATGTGTTTTAGAGACTCCAAAAGACTTCCTCTTGCTAGGTGCTCTTCTTGGCAACTACAACCTTCAACTGGCACCTAGATCCTGAAGAAAAACACTTGCAAGTGTGGGTGCACTTTCCTTGTGATGGAGCATCAAATTGGTGCCTAGAAATCATAATGCATGAAGTGAGCACCTAGGATCCTATTCGTCCAATAGGTGGTTTTGGGATCCATGTCAAGTCATTGGATTAGGTTGCCAACTCAGAATGATTTTCATGCACTTAGAATTCAAGGCGCCAAAACTAGTAGGAAAATATTTGGGGGGAAACCACACTGATAAAAGTTGGGTAAATTTAACCTCCGAGTCTGATTAGGCTCCATATCATAACAATATTTATATCATGTCCCTTTGCTTTATGAAACAAGCAGTATGTGTCAAGTCATAGGGATAACACTATGGTCCTTAGAAATTTCTCTATGACTTTTGATAAGATTATCTACTGTTATGTGAATGCTTGATAGTATTAAAATTATTGGGCATTAAGTTGAGGTGACCATTCTTGTTATGATCATCACTTTTCACAAGGGGTATGTCAGTTATCCCATATATCATTACATTATGATTATTTTTCAATATCCTGATGGTGGAAGGATTGTTTTCACTATTATCTCTAGCTTGGAAAGTCATCAACCATCCATTTATTCTGTAAACTCTTTACCCACTACTAATTGTGGCTTGATCAATTCTTAATGCACTTTCATCGCTGATAGGCCGATGCCACCATGACTCCGTTTGATTTCACTTTTGACAAACATCCCATCATTGACTCTTATCAGTCAGACAGACCACTATCGATGACTTTATATCCTTTCACACTGATGTCTTTGTCACTCCAATACGAGACTCTAAGTCCCTCGCCTATCGGTAGGACTTAATACCATCGGCACACTCAAAAAATCTTCTGCCGGCACACCGATCTCACCAATGACAACCTTCGGGCCACACCCGTCGGTGAGACTCCAAACATCAGTGAACTCTAATCTCATTGGGCCGATACACTAATGGATTTTGACTGTCGGTGTGACCCCTTCATCAGTGAAGCGCTCAACTGCTCTTCCGATGCACCGATGGGATTATCTTCCAATACATCGATGTCTTCGACTTCAAATCACACTCGTTGGCAAGATAGACCACTATCGGCGAAGCCTAACCAAGGTCTGTCGATACACCGATGCGACTAACTCTTGACGTTGATACAAGGTTCTTTTGAAGGCAAAGGGCACCTAGGCTTATGGGGCTCAATTTGATGTATTTATTGAAAGCTCAAGGTGAATTGATGCTTATTGAAAATGCCACTTAGTCCTTCATTTGCATTCTAGGCGCCATTTCCTATTGACTTAAATACTCCTCCTCATGCTAGGGTGCCATAATGAAGTGGTTTAGACAATAGTTGTGCTTCACTTACTAGAGGCTTGTTCTCCTTCCACCTTAGGTGCACTTTTATGGTGGAACAGGTGTCAATGGGTGCCTTGTCTTAAATGAATGCTCTCTCTAAGTTGGGTACCCTTTTGAGGCTTTATGAGTTGCAAATTGTGCCTTAACCCTTCATGCTTGTTGCTCAATGTTTGAATGTTTAAGAAAGTCTCCTTTAGGTGCTCATCTTAATGACTTTTTCTCAAGGCACAATCATCCTAATGACTTGGATATTCATCCTAGTGTTTCAGGATATCAGGCTACCAGACTTAGTCATTTTCAAGATCTCAAACATAAAGAATAACATGATGATTCATTTTTTTGTATTGCATATAGTTGACATTCTATGCTACTCATAAAGAATATTAATATTTTCTGTTCAGAATGATGATTCATTTTTTTTTAAATACAACTTTTATCTTTTAGTTCCAAAATGAGGTTTAGGTGATACTTGAATAACAATAGCTAGCTTATTGGATCAACAAACATCCTATGCAATACAATTGGACTTTAAATATTTGAAGTAGCCATCTACAAATATCCATTCAAACGTGGATTTATAATGCAAGTATGGACGCCATCAATAAAAAAAAATTGTATTGACCAAATATCCATATAGGCATACATCAATATCTGTCGATATAAGTATAACATATATACAAAATAGCCATATAGGCTTACAAGAATGCCATATAGGCATACAATGTCAACTATATACAATACAAAATATATGTCCATAAATGCCATATAGGCATACAACAAAGGAACACAATAAAAAGTCATTCCCCTCTGGCTGGTGAAGAGAATAGATCATGGGCAGCCTTTGATCTTCTAGGGGATGGAGACGCGCATGTGGGTGGTCTACTACGAACCCAAGGGCTACTCCTCCTATTTAGTTCTTCCTGCATCTTTACCTATTACAATAAAAAGTATAGATATTAATATATAGAAATTACATGTTATAAAAAATGAAATATTTAACAAAACAATCACTTACCGCTAACATATAATCTGTCTCCTCACTTGCCTCAATAGCAGGAATAGGCCCTGGTGATGTCATGTCCTATATCAACTATCTAGATAGAAATTAAACTTCAAATCAGTAATCTTTTGATTTTTCAAAAATAGACAACTATAACAATGAATGTAAATTAAAATTTACTAATCTACCTCATACCCCTGTCAATGCCATGGGGCTATGAATCATAGAGGCCACACCATGCTCCATTACCCTCTGAACATGGGGAGGTGTCTTCAAAGCTTGCATCATCTGGAAATAAAACAACATTATTCAATTACAAAAACTATAATAGTGATGCAAATTATGGATCCTAACATACACACACATTCATCTAAACATGGAAGTACACACAATAAAGCACACAAGTCACATACAAAAATCTCGTAAGTACAATTCATTCATTAAACTATTTATTTTATTACCTCCGTAAAGCTTTGAACACCACCACTGCTGGCAGGTGTTGTCGTGAAATCTACAATATTAACCTATTCAACATCCAAAATCAGATATTAGAATACCATTCATATAATGATGCTATTCACATGTAATATTTATAATTGCTTACTAGTTACATACCCTGACAGTAGATGATCTAGTGTAAAATACAGGTGGTGAACTACTGAAAACTACATCGACGCTATGACCTTGAAATTTCATTAAAATCATTAATTTAAATTAGTTAATCTCACATTTCAAAAATGAAATTTAATAAATTAAATTCAATAAACTTGCTAATATTTACCTGAGTATCAAGGCCGAAAGTCTCACTCAGGAGGTTATCTGTCATCACCATCTGCTCAGTTGCAGATGTAGCCTGTGCACCTACGTCCTGACTATCCATGGGGTCATAACCACAGGTTGACCTGCAAGTCTGACAAGTATGGGGTGGGACCCTACTCTTTGCACTATCTCCCAACCCACTCTATGTTGCAGGACCGACATGCTCTATGATGCTCTAGGTCAAGGCACTAATGGACTGAAGTGTATCGACCTCAACACTCTCCTTCACAATGGAAGGGATAGAAGCATGATCATGGGCTGGTCTGCTAATTACTCATCTCACTACCTACTGTGGGTCAAGATGTGCCCCTGGTCTATCTTGTGCTGACCCCCCACCTCTACCCTAGAAGTCCCGCATATCAAAATAGTTTGGCACTTTATTGAGGACAAACTCGCAGTAGAGTTTCCTCAAAAAGTATTGCGGGACCTCATTATTATTACATGGAGGATGGTTAAAAACCATCCACCACCTCTGTTGAAAATTGTCCCTTATCGCTTGGTTGTTGCACCAATGGATAGGGAACCTCTTGCATGTAATGGGTGGAGGTTGATTTGTTTGTGGGTTTGTGAATATCGAACACAAGTCTAATTTTGTGATTTGTAATTTTTTCACATCTTGGTATGATAGCTTGTCTGCATAATAATCTCTAAACTCTCTCCTCTTATCCATCCAACTAGTTATTTGCTTACCAATTGAATCTACATTTGATAACATAGATTCAAGAGATTCAGCAAGCGTGGACCTATGCAAGGTTGAAGTGGAAGGATCTTTCAACCTTGCAATTATATCTTCAATTTCTTTTTTGTTGTTTTCAATTTGCCCCATTATATTTTCTTGTGTTCTAGGGGCATGTCGAGGAATGGATGGAGGAGGTTGTTGTTCCACAGGATTTTGTGGATTTTGAGGAGGAGGAGGAGGAGGTGCATTAACATTTCCTGACAATTAACGAAATATACATCAAAAAATAACTCAAACCTAGCTATTTAGAAGCAAATTCAAACAAAAAGACAAATAAACTCACTCCTTTGGTGTACTCGACGTCGTGGCGGCATTTTGGCAATGAATCGATAAGGTTTTTGTGTTGAATTGGGGAATCCAAAATGTGAGCGTGCTTCCTAGGGTTTGTAGACCGCGGGAATTGTGGAGAAAAAAGAAATAAAATGAGATCACAACCTTTTTTTTATTTATAGTAGTTCATAACGCGAGCGCATTATGGTTTGGTAATAATGAGCCTTACGCTCGTCATTACCAAACCATAATGCGAGTGCATTATAACACGCTCGCGTTATGTATTATTATTTTTTTAAAACCATTTGGCCACTTTTTGGCCCCCCATCTTTTTGGACTTACCTGATGGGTGTCTATTTGTTTCGTTTATGTCTCAACACATTGTAATCTAGCTTCAAATGCTTGTATGTGTTGTTGAATTTGTTAATGTTGTTCTATGACCCTAATGAAGTGTTGTTGCTCTTGTGTGAGTTGTGGTATCTCTTCTAGTTCTTTCAAGTTATCATAGGTATATTATTCTATTGTGCAAGTTATTTCATTACATGAAACCTTAATCATTAAAACTCTCATAATTGTGATGGGGATTCTTATGTTACTCTACAAGAACTAGAAGGTCATTGGAGTTATGTGTTAGAATGAACTAAGGACTAGTCAAATAGACCTTAATATTTAGGGATATAATGCAATTATGCCAAACAAAAAATGTGGGAGGTAGATGTTCATAATGGACCACACTGCCTAAAGGTGAAATACTCCACCATAGAAGAAATAAATATAGGATTGTTTTGATAAGTACATGAAATAAATAAATATAATATTATGGAATAATCATTTCACCCAAACGATAATAATTACTTAAATAATACTAATACTTGTCATTTTAAAATAATTTATAAAAAAATATAATTAACATTTGTGATTTATATAAAGTTACAATAAAAATTCAAAGTTTTAATCAATAGTATTTAAGTTAAATGATATTTTAATCTATTTTTTAAATTATATATAAATTATTTTTTAAATTATATATATATCAAATATAATAATAACCAATTAACCTAATAACACTAAAAAAATACACTGGGAAATAGGTATATTGGGAAAATCTAAATTGCTTGCCAAATATCACATAGAGCCTTATGCCCCAAGTGTTGTTAACACAAATTGTGTTATTTCTGATGATCTTGAGCTTGTTTCTGCTCAAGAACTGCAAGCTGAAATTACACCAGAAGTGTTGTTAAAGGAGTGGGCCTTAGAAAATATTGTAGATGATCCTTAAGGACACATTCAAGAAACTGGTATGGGGGTTTACATGCTGCATGAACCTGAAACAACAATTCCAAACCTTGTAAAGAGTGCATAACAGCAAATAGAATAGCAAGATGAGGTATGGAAAATGTACTTCGATGGCTCTAGGAGTAGGAATGGATCTAGTGGTGGTGCAATGCTTGTGTCTCCATAGGGTGACAGATATTTTTCTACTTTCCATTTTACTTTTTCATGTACAAATAACACTGCTAAGTATGAAGGGTTGATTCAAGGTTTGCAGTGGGCAAGAACGAGGAAAATTGGTTGTTTGCAGGTGTATGGGGACAGCGAACTTATTGTGAATCAGGTGAGGAGACTGCATGTTACAAAGAATGATGTTTTGAAATGCTATAAACATAGGGTATGGGATATGATTGAGGAGTTTGATGCTTTCAATCTAATCTCTATTCCAAGAAATCAGATACGTTAGCTGCAATTGGGGCTCAGTTCGATATCCCCAGTGATATTCAAAGAGAAACGATATAGCTTCATGTGAAGATAGTTGATAGGCCCTCTATTCCTGACAATAACATTCATTGGCAGGTTTTTGAGAGTGATGAGCAGGTTTTGCATTTCTTGTTAGAAGAGGATGAGTTTTCTGTGACGAATCAGAACAAACTCAAATAGCAATATGATGATGATCAGGTTGTTCAGTTAAGGACTAATAAGTTGCCCAGAGGGTTGGTAACCTTGGAATCCATTTTTGGTATTGATGATCAGCTGAAAAAGAGCAAAACCGGCATGCAGGTCAAAGAGGAACATTACGAGGAGCTAGAAATTTTCAAGGGTAGGCTTCTCAAAATTGGTAAAATCTGTTCACCTAAGGATATGAAAGCTTTTATTGCTCTTTGCCAAGAATTTGAGGCTGTGTTTTCTTGGGAATACTCAGACTTAAAAGGGTTTGAACCTCATATTGCCTAGCATACTATAGAGTTAGAGCCAAGTACGAAACCTGTGAGGCAGAAATAAAGACCTTTAAATCCAAAACTTGAGCCTCTGATGATTAAGGAATTAACCAAGCTGATCGAAGGAAACATCATTTTTCTGATCAAGCATACTTCTTGGGTCTCTAATCTTGTTCCTGTGAGGAAGAAGAATGGAGAGATTAGGCTATGCGTTGATTTTAGAGACCTTAATAGAGCCTCCCTGAAGGACCACTACCCGCTGCCCTCAATGGAGTAAATTCTGCAAGTAGTAGCTGGTTCAGAAAGATTCTCCTTACTTGATGGATATTCCAGTTATAATTAAGTATTAGTCAAGGAGGAAGATCAGTTTAAAACTACTTTTACCACCAAATGGGGCACCATGGCCTACAAAAGGATGCCATTTGGTCTGTCAAATGCTAGCTCTACTTTTCAGAGAGCTATGGATATGGCTTTTAAAGGTTTACTTTATAAATTGGTACTTGTGTACCTTGATGACATCACAGTTTTCTCTAAGGATGCAGCTGAACATTTATCCCACCTGAAACAAGTATTTATCCCACCTGAACATTTACCTTATAAATTCTAATATTGTATTTTATTCTATTTATTATTTGTTATTTGTAATTACCCATAAGGGAATGAGGTAGTCTCATTGATAGTTGTAATTTCGAAGTTACCGATGGCAGTTACGAAGTGACATTTACATTTGGAAAATATAAAAACTCAAAGTAAATGAGGGTAGGCATGCTCCCTTGAGGAATATACTATTTTGGGCATGTATGACAACTGTCATAATGTTTGGTGAGTGAATCTATGACAGCTGCAAGTTGTCATAAGATTCTGCGATTCTATGACGCATATGACGGATATGTTAGTTGTATATTTGCTATATTTATCCCAAGGTTCCTATCTTGAAAAGATACTCTTTTGTGGAATATATGATGGTTATGACGCATCATAAGATGTTGTAAGAGGCCAGATTTAGTCTTGGGCCTCCAACCTTTGCATGGCTATTTTTGGAAAAGTGTAAGATGCTTGTAAGATGGTAATTAATGTTTACAGGTTGGAGAATCTTAGGAGAGAGAAGGTGAATGCCTAAGATGAGTTAGAAAATATTTATATAAGTATTTTCTATGTATTAGTTGCTACAATATAGATTTTAGGTACTTGGGTGCTGCCGGAATGCTGGCAGATTGAAGACTGGTGGAGAGAGTTGAAGTGTTGTATTGTAAATCATTTTCAGATTAATACAAACATTGGGCCTCTTTCCTGTGTGGAGTTTTTTACCTGAAAGGGTTTTCTCCACATTAAACATTGTGTTATGTGTTCATATTTTTTATTTTGCATTTCTGTGAAGCATAGTTTTGTTTTTGTGTTACAATCTCCATTAATAACACATAATTTTTTTTTGGCTAAAATTTATTCAAATTAGATTTCCATTGAAGTAGTGTTTCTTTCATTTCTAACATTTGGTATCAGAGCCTGGCTATCTTTGACTCTTGGGTGGTAGTGTGGAAGTTGTAGCTGCAGTGGGAGATTTGGTTGTGTTTATTTTGTAGATCTTGTGTTGTTATTATGGTTGCATCCACCATTGCATCAACCTCTTGAATGGACATTGAGAAGTTCAACGGAATGGGGTATGAGTTGTGGAAGTTGAAAATGGAAGATTTGTTGGAAGAAAGAAACCAATGGTTGGCTGTCTAAAAAGAGAAGAAACCTAACGATGTCTCTCAAGATGAGTGGGATAGACTGGATAAGAAGGCACAGGAAACCATCCAGTTGTGTCTTTCATACTCTGTCCTGTTGAATGTCACAAAGGAAGAGACTACATACAAGATGTGGAAATGGTTGGGTGAGATCTATCAAGCCAAAAGTATGGTAAACAAACTTTATTTAAAAAAAAAATTGTTTTCCATGAAAATGCAAGAAGGTGAATCAGTTACAGAGCATTTAAATTCTTTTAATTTGTTGGTGAGTCAACTTGATTCTGTAGATGTTGAGGTTAGTGAGGAAGATAAATGTATCTTACTTCTTTGTTCTTTACCTAAGTCTTGGGAAAATGTTATCCTTGCTATCATTGCTAACCTCATGGATCCGAAGTTGGATGCTCTTGTTTCAGTGCTACTGTCACAAGAATTGAGGAAGAAGAGTTTAGCTAGTTCAGGGGATGCTTTCAGTGTCAGGGGAAGGTCTAAGGAAAGAGGACCTAAAGGAGATCAGAAAGGGGCTAAGGACAAGTCCAAGGGCTAGTCTAAGACTCCTGGTAAAAAGAACAGAGTTAAGTGTTGGAACTACGGTAAAAGGGGACATGTGAAGGAGTGCATAAATCCCAAGAAACAGTGGGAGAGTGCTTTGGATAAGTCATTGAATGCAGGTGAAGAAGTTTTACTTTCTGCATGTAATCTTGTTTCTAATGATCACTGGTTGATTGAGTCAGGATGCTCATTTCATATGACCTCGCATAAGGAATGGTTCTCCTCATATGAAGAATATGATGGAGGTAATATCTACCTTGGTGACAACTCTACATATCCTATTGTCGGGAAAGGAAAGGTATTGTTGTGTTTCAGTGATGGGAGGATTAAAACCCTCCCTGGTGTTTTGCATGTTCCTAGATTAGCTAGAAATCTGATTTCAATTTTGAAGTTGAATGATTTAGGAATGCATGTGACATTTGACAAGAATGGCTGTAGATTGGTGAGAGGGAACTTGGTGGTAGCGAAAGGGAAGAGATTCAGGAACTTGTTTAAGCTTGAAGCCACTATAGTTTGTAATGCCTCCTATGTATCTGAGGCTACTACTAAAAAAACATGTATGTTGTGGCACCGCAGATTGGGCCACACAATCAATAATGCACTGAAAACTATTAAGAATAAAAATTTGTTGGATGGTTTCTCTTATTCTGATGAGCACTTTGATTTCTGTGAGCATTGTGTGTTTGGTAAACAAAACAGAAAATCATTTCCTTCAGGAAGCAATAGAGCAAAAGAGAAATTAGAGATTATTCATATGGATGTGTTTGGACCTATGGATAATGATCTATTGGCAAATCTCATTATTTTGTTACCTTCATTGATGATGTATCCAGATTTACATGGATTTATTTTATGAAGCATAAATCTGAAGTTTTCACTAAGTTTAAGGAATTCAAAGTCTTAGTAGAGAACCAATTAGGTTTAAAGATAAAAATATTAAGATCTGACAATGGAGGGGAATATTTCTCTAAGGAATTTGATGAGTTTTGTAAGCATGCAGGTATAATCAGACAAAAGACAACTCCGTATACACCACAACAGAATGGTGTTGCAGAAAGGATGAACTGAACAATTATGGAAAGGGCCAAAAGTATGCTTAGTGATGCACAGTTAGAAAAATACTTTTGGGCAGAGGCTATGTGTACTTCTTACTACTTGATAAATAGATCTCCTTGTAAGGCTCTTGATTCAACACCTTATGAAGTGTGGACAGGTAAGAAACCTTCTGTTTCACATTTAAGGGTTTTGGGCTATGAGGCTTTTGTTCATGTGCCTAAGGAAAAGCGATCTAAGTTGGATCCAAAGGCTGAAAAGTGTACAATCATTGGATATGGTGATAATGTCAAAGGTTATAAGCTTTGGAATCCACTAACCCGCAAGATTATCTTTTCTAGTGATGTTATTTTCAGGGAACTCAGAGCTATTTCTGAACTTAAGTAGCCAAAAGAAAAAGATGAAAAGGTAAAGAAGGTGCACTTTGATTTAGAGCAACAAGATGTACCTAAGGAAGAACAGAATGATGGATTGGGGGCTAAAGAAGAAGAAGAAGATTTGAGTAGTTCTGATGAAGATGAGTCTATAGTTATAGAAGAAGTTGGTACAGATGATCACGTAGAGGAACGAGTAGAGTCTTTTGTTGGAAACAAGGTAGATAACTGAGAGGGGGGGTGAATCAGTTATCTTAAATAATTTAACTTTCTATTTTTCTTTAACAATTAGTGCAACATCAAAACATATAAGCATGCATAACCATGAGAGAAGAAATAAAATCAATACACATAACACAATGATTTTGATGTGGAAAACCCTATTAAGGAAAAACCACGGGGTGACTAACCCAAGATTATATTCTCTATTAAAAGAATAAGAAGTACAAAATGGTACTTGCCAATTAGGACTCACTGCCTGAGCACACTGCTCACAAGAGGCACACTGCCTACAAGAGACTCACTATCTACAAGGATATAGAATGTAACCAGGTGTTTGAACTAAAGAGAGGCATCCACATATGCTAAGGTTCAGTTCTTATTTGGCTCAATATACTGATCTACTGCACTTCATACTTCCTCTGTTTTAGTGCTATTGTTATGTCACATATCAGACCTGTATTGTTGCTTCCACACTTCTCTCTGCCTTTTTTGCATTACATATTACCCACAACACACCTTCATACTGAAATCCATCTAGTATATATCTGCACCAAGGATTTCAACACCTTTCTAGTCGGCAACTGGAATACTCAAGATATTTACTAAATACTGGTTTGTTGGCTGAATCCATGCTTAACATATGATGCGTATCAAAAGTATAGACATAAAAGTCATCAATCATGTCGGCCAACCATGAATGATCCCTCAAAAAGCTTGATCACCATCAATTACTCATCCAGATTAAGGTCTGATGCTCTGCCGGTTAGTTCTTCCTAAGTCTACTCTGCCTGTCAGGAACCCAACACTTAGATGCTCATATCTTTTCACTCTTTCATCACCGGAGGGTCAATCTCTGGAATGTAGTAGTCATGGTACTCTTCTTGACTTCCCTAAGTCTGCACTTGGCTGAGATACATCCTCTGAGATATCTGGACCTAATTGTCAGACCTTGCTGCATGCTTTGTTCTTGCTCACCAGACCAAAACACTCTTCAATTTGACTTCCAGTAAAGACCTATTATGTGCTATGGATGTGTGGGATAAACTTTGTTTCCATCAATGACAACAATAATGAAGCCACACAGTGTCTCTTGCCAACAATATCCCCTTTTGGCATTGTTAGCAACACTTAGTGAAAAATGACTAAGTGTCATAGCACACCCCCCTTGGCTGATGCTCTATCTTATGTACACTTTTTACTGGAGCTCCCCCTTAGCTAGATTCCACATTTTTCACTGCTCCTCACTCCCCCTTTGACATCAATGGCAAAGGGTGAAATCCGCACACCAAAATTTGTAAAAAGTAACCTATACATAGCCACATAAGTATATATACAAGTTATACTTATATATACTTAAGTATATCCGCAAAAGTGGTTTTCAACTGGACAAATTATGTTGCCCAACTATGCTTCATCCTGTCCAAAATTGAGATGTGACCACTTAACAAAAATGTAAAGGCTTCTTCGCTCTTTAAGTCTATCAGATCACTGGTCTGAGCTGTAGTCTGAGCATCAGTTAGGGCTTCATGCATTGCCTTTAACTTGGGGATAATTATCCCTCTTAGTTCACTTATTCTTCTTATTCTATTCTTCTTCTCCTTCTCAAGCCTCTTTATCTCATTTATAGTGGCAATAGCCTAGCACTCTTGATTCATTATGGATGAGGTGAGAGGATCAAAACTCTGGGATAAACTTGATAGTTTACCCTCTTGTTCTTCCACCTTCTTTGCAATGTCTGTTGTCACTGTGGACCAAGATAAACAAAATTTGTATAATTCTCCACCATCTTTAAGAGGATTTTCTAGGGTCTTTATTCCAATATTCAGATTTCTCCTATCATTTGCTATGAGCCTCTGTACTTCAGAGAATCTCTTACCCAAAAACTCTTTCCAAACTTTCTCTTCTGCTGATTTCTCCAAAGAATCAAAATGTGTGCTAACAAAATTAACAAGAGATTTTAGATTACCGGATGAGGAGGCTGAAGGATCCTTTTGGAAGGATGGCATGATTTTCTCTAGCACACCGGATGCAATCTCTATAGCTCACAGTCTTCCATGTGAGACTTCAAAATCTTTTCTTTTTCTTTAGCTTGAGCAAAAGATGCTACCTTCATTATCTGGACTAGAGAGAGGGAGTCAAAATTGAGTGGTCTATGAAACAGTTATGGTTCATCTATCTCCATTAATTCCTTGGTCAAGAAATTCTTCATTGCTTCTGTAGTGTCTCTTGTTAGAGACTTCTTTCCTTTTGCAGCCTCAGAGCTGTCATCAAAGATCTTCTCTGTTTGTTCTTCTTCTCTTCCCTTTTTCTCCTCTTCTTGACTTGCTTTCTCCTCTTTTCTTGCTTCTCCTTCAGTTCTGGAGTCTGCTGGGGGATCCGGAAGAGAAATGTTTACCTCTTCATGGACTTCCTCTTCCATAATAGAGGAATCTAAGTCCTTAGTCCTCTCCTCACCTATCTGTTTTGGCTCTTCTATAATTTTCTCTGTAGATTCTTCTTTTGATGCACTCAATCCTTCTACATCCACGTTAGAGGGTTCTTCATCTATTTCCTCTATAATAGGGAGATTGAATCTCATGAAGGCATTCTGGAGGATGTCTTCTATTTCTTTGGCTACCTGATCTGTCTCTCCAAGCATAGGCTTGTTCATTTTGGCTTTGCTCTGAAACTCATCCTTGCAATCCTTGAAGATCATGTTCATTTATTTTGGAGTGATGGAAGGATAGAGCTAAATAGCTATTTGTTCCTAGATCTCCAAATCCTTTTCCTTGGCATTGTCTTTTCTAAGTTCAAGTACTTTCTCTAAACTTTTGGGAATTAGAGAGATGATTTCAATGAATGCTTTATTATAAATGTTCAGGTACTTAACTGTAGCTTCTTCCAAGATCCTTTTGTCTGTGTCACTATACTCATCATAAAATTCTGTCATTGGTTGTAGATTTCCATCCACAGTGACTGCCTTGATGATATCATTGATGGAGAGAGTAGGCCTTTCAACAAATTCTTTTGCTTCTTCTTTCTTGTTTTCACCGACAGAGGATTCCCTGGAAGTTTTCTTTTTCTTCTTCATTTTTTTAACCTCCTCATCAGTCTCTGTCTCTTCATCATCCTTCTGGCTTGTGTATGACCTTGTGGCCTTTGTCTTTGTTCTCTTCTCTCCTTTTTTAGATGTCTTTTCTTCCAGTTTTGAGGCTTTTGAGCTCTTAGAGGTGGCAGGTCCAGAGATCTTTGAGGATCTAGTCTGGGAGGGGGCTTGCACTGGATCGCTTTCTTTTTATGCATCTTGTCTCTCTTTCTCTTCTCTTTCTAGTTTATCTCTATTTGCATCGACTGCCTCTTTTGAAATGCCATATCTTATGGCAACTTCCTCTACTTCTCTTCTCACTTTTCTTTTCATCTCCCGTTGTCTTAGCTCAACATGAATTTTCAGACTCAATTCTTGAAAGGTGCCAAACCTTTCTACCTCAAGGTCCTTAGGCTAACTTAATAGGTGTTGGACATGTAGTTCTAGGATTTTCTCATCCACCTCATAGCCCATTGGCATAATCTAGACTATTCTGGGCTCTACTGCCTCCATTAGGCATTGATCAGTGCCTAGCATAAAACACACTGTATCTTTATATTTTTCAACTATTGTCTGAGGAATTCTTTCTCTAGCCTACATCATACCTTGGAAATTCTTGAAATATCCCTAGAGAGCTGTGCTTTGAGCATTGGCATCACCAATCCCATACATATAATCTCTGATTTGTATGGAAACTAGTCTATCATTTTGCCATATCCAGCCACTTGTTCTGGGTAGCTCATTCATATAGTAAAAGAAGAGACATAGTATTAGGCCACCATACTTGAATGAGTTATTCTTATCCTTCTTTATTTTCTACAAATTTTCTAACAGTTGGCTCAGAAGAAGCTTGCATAGATCATAGTCTGCATTTTCCTTAGCATTTCATATGCAGTATATATAGCAGTTTTGGATACTGAATTCTCCCTGCTGGAGTGATAGATTTTGTAACCAATTATCATAGGGACAAATTTGATATCTGGATCTATGATGTCTTCTATTGTCATTGCTCTCTTGTCAAACCTTGATCTGATAACCTCACTTACAGTTTGGTTTTTGACTGATTTGAGAGCCGGCAACCCATCAGATGAGTGCAATCCGGTTACCATCCTAATTGTATATTTTGTGATCTTAAATGGCCTCATCAACCACATGAAGTTGTCATGTATTATGCTCAGAACATACCAGATCCATTCATCCTCTGCAAAACAAGGAAAATGGATGCAATGTCCAAAATGCTTATCCCGGATGGCCTTGTATTGAGGTTTCAGTTCAAAAGTTTCATCTATTAATTGCTTGTGATAGATATCCATCAGTTTGGATTCCCCAAATTCCTTAATATTGGCATGTATGTATACCCTAACATCTTCTACATGTAGAACCCCATGCGGAATACTAGAGAATGTGCCTAAGGGATTAACTTCTAGGGATTTGTAAGGATGTTTCTTGAACTTAGGGCGCGGCCTATCAGTGATCTTGACAACATTTGGAGTAGCCATTTTGCAAAATATTCAGAGAAAGATATTCAAGAACGGAAATACCTTTTTATGCTTCTAGGGTTCATGATATGAGTTGAAAAGATTGCTGGTTGTGTTAGATTCTACAGTTGATCTTTGAGAGGGTTGAGTCAATCTTGTTGCAGAGCTATTTCTTTCTTCTTCTCAAATGCGAATGTGCAAATGATGAACAAAAGAACTCTTATATTTCTGCGCAAACCCTAAATTCATATTACAATAAATGCACACCTTAAGTCATTCCGGTTCCCTTATTCTAACCTTGTTCTGAGAGAGATCGTCTGAATCACTGAGATGCACTTAGAATTATTCTCGGTGATAATTGGCAATCTATCTTCCTTTCTTCAATCATTCCATTTATCCGCAGATCAAGATATTTTAATTTTTGAATTATACCGGATCTAACTGTGAAAATCCTACTTTTACCAGATGACTATTAAACTAGATCAATCTTGGATGATTAACCTCTTCAAAACTCCTTGCGGATCTTTTATATTTTTTACCAAGGGTTATTTAGATATCTCTTTGAGAACTCTTCAATCTGCAACACTCCATGTGCCAATTTTAGGCATCAATTGACTGGCTGGGGGAAATTGTTTTCTTTTGTGATTCCCCCTGAGCCAAAGCCCATCTATTTAGTTTCCAGAAGGAATATCAACACCAGATTCTGGTGCGGATCCATCCCCAACATTTTCTATACTTCTCTTCACCCAAATCTTGTTCATCTCCCTTTGAATTTCATCTGCATTCACTTTTCCTTTTCCTTTGTCTTGATTTTGATTATGATGCACCGGACCCTTTTTGTCCTGATTCTTACTTCTACAGAATTTGGCAATATGACTAGATCTATTGCAATTGTAGCAAACAACATTTCTTTACATATTTGACTAGTATCCTCTTGATCTACATTGATTAGCCATATGTCCCATTCTACTGCATGCAAAGCATCTACCATTGAATGAATTGTTTATTTGCATATTTCTAAATTCATGAAATTTGTGACCATACCTTTTGTAGTTAAAACACTGCCCAAAGAAGGATGAGTTAGTCTGATTCATTCTTCTTTTGTACTGATTTGCTTTATGACCGAAGTTATTGCAATTGTGGCAGTATCCATTAAAGGATGGATATCTTTGAGCATTTGGTTGCCTTACTAGAGGTCTTCTAGGTCTGTTCCTTATATTTCCTGATCCAGAGTTCTTCTGACTGGATCCAGAGCTTTCACCTTTCTCATACCCCAAGCCATGCTTGTCATCTACCCTCTTTTAGCTTTCAAGAAGAACTTCAAGTTGAGCAGAGCTTATCTTGAATTTCTCTTTGTATTCATTTGTTGTTTGAAGATCCCTTTTAAGAGTGTCTATCTGATTCTCAAGTTGTTCTTCATTATCTCTAGCTTCTTCAAGATTAGATTCCAAATGCTTGATTATTCTATCCATTTTGTGGCAGTCTTCTGACTTCTCCTTGAGATATTGTTTTAGATTATCTTCAATTTTTCTTTTCTCTTCAATTTCTTGGGTGAATTTCATAGCCCCTGATTCCATTTCACGTCTCACCATAATGACCTCTTTTGATAGCTTTTTGCATAATTTATTTTTCTCATTGAGATCTTCATTGGCTTCACTTTGACTTGCTAATTATTAACGTAGTTCCTTTCTCTTTTTCACAGAAATGCTCAATTTTTCTTTTAGTTCATTTATGAAATCATCAGCTTGTTTGAGTATTTCCCTTAGGTTATTGATTTCAAAGCGAGATCGCTCAAGATCATCTAGGGCAGACTGAAGTTGTTCCCTCATACCATACATATCCATTGAGATTCCCAGATCTTCCTCAAGATGTTAGGCTCTGTTTGGAGGTACTTAGCTCTAATACCAATTGTTTGAAACAAGGTAGATAACTGAGAGGGGGGTGAATCAGTTATCTTAAATAATTTAACTTTCTATTTTTCTTTAACAATTAGTGCAGCATCAAAACATATAAGCATGCATAACCATGAGAGCAGAAATAAAATCAATACACATAACACAATGATTTTGATGTGGAAAACCCTGTTAAGGGAAAAACCACGGGGTGACTAACCCAAGATTGTATTCTCTATTAAAAGAATAAGAAGTACAAAATGGTACTTGCCAATTAGGTCTCACTACCCGAGCACACTGCTCACAAGAGGCACACTAGCTACAAGAGACTCACTATCTACAAGGATATAGAATGTAACTAGGTGTTTGAACTGAAGAGAGGCATCCACATATGCTAAGGTTTAGTTCTAGTTAGGCTCAATATACTAATCTACTACACTTCATACTTCCTCTGTTTTACTGTTGTTGTTTTGTCACATACCGGACCTGTATTGCTGCTTCCACACTTCTCTCTACCTTTTTCGCATTACATATTACCCACAACACACCTTCATACCGAAATCCATTTGGTATATATATCTGCACCAAATATTTCAACACCTTTCTAGTCAGCAACTGGAATACTCAAGATATTTACTAAATACTGGTATGTCGGCTGAATCCATGCTTAACATGTGATGCATATCAAAAGTATAGACATAGAAGTCATCAATCATGTCGGCCAGCCATGAATGATTCCTCAAGAAGCTTGATCACCATCAATTACTCATCCGGATTAAGGTCTGATGCTCTACCGGTCAGTTCTTCCTAAGTCTACTCTCCCTGTTAGGAACCCAACACTTAGATGCTCATATCTTTTCACTCTTTCATCACCAGAGGTTCAATCTCTAGAATGTAGCAGTCATGGTACTCTTCTTGACTTCCCTAAGTTCGCACTTGGCTGAGATACATCCTCTGAGATATCCAAACCTTGTTGCATGCTTTGTTCTTACTCATCGGACCAAAACACTCTTCAATCTGACTTCCAGTAAAGACCTATTATGTGCTGCGGATGTGTGGGATAAACTTTGTTCCCATCAATGACAACAATAATGAAGCCACACAGTGTCTCTTGCCAACATCTTTTACTCCACCCTTGAGGAGATCCACAAGACAATGGTATCCAGTTGACAGGTATAGCCTACCATATTTCTATTGTGTATATGCTTTATTGAGTACTAATGATGAACCTAGATCCTACAAGGAAGCTATTTCTGTAGATGATAGTGAGTCTTGGCAGCTAGCCATGCAGGAGGAGATGATGGCTTTAGACTCTAATAACACCTGGGATCTTGTTCGTTTGCCCAAAGGAAGAAAGGCCATAGGATGTAAGTGGGTCTTCAAAAAGAAATTTGGAGCAGATGGGTCATTGGAGAAGTACAAGGCTAGACTGGTAGCCAAGGGCTACTCCTAGAGAGAGGGAGTTGATTTTGGTGAGATATTCTCTCCTATTGCTAAATTGACTTCTATTAGATTTCTCTTATCCATTGTTGTAGCTTATGATTGAGAGATTGAGCAAATGGATGTTAAGATTGCATTCTTGTATGAAGATCTTGAAGAAGAAATTTATATGCAATAGCATATAGGTTTTGAGGTAAAAGGAAAAGAACATTGGGTTTGCAGGTTAAAGAGGTCTCTCTATGGTTTGAAACAGTCCCCCAGAATGTGGTATCAAAAGTTTGACTCATTTGTTTTGAAATTGGGTTTTGTTAGAAGTGAGGAGGATTATTGTGTTTATATTCATTGTGTTGATGATTCTATACTGGTTATTGCTTTGTATGTTGATGACATGTTTTTTAGCAATACTAAGGGTATGGTCAGTGAGCTTAAAGCCCAACTTTTAGGTGTATTTGAGATGAAGGATCTTGGTGCTGCAAGGTATATTTTGGGAATGGAGATCAGGAGGGACAGAGTTAACAGAAAGCTTTGGTTGTCCCAAAGTAAGTATGTGAATACTACTTTACAGAGGTTTAGTTTGCAGGACTGTAATCCAGTTAGAGTTCCTTTACCCATTGGTACTAAGCTTTCATTAGATATGTGTCCAAAGACTGAGGATGATCTTGAGGATATGTCTAGTGTGCCATATGCTAGTGTTGTAGGGAGTTTGATGTATGCAATGGTTTGCACTAGACCAGATATTACCCAAGCAGTGGGAGTTTTGAGCAGATTTATGTCTAACCCTGGTAGACATCATTGGAACTATGCAAAGAGGGTGTTTAAATATCTTGTAGGTACTCCTAATCATTGTTTGGTTTATTCTGGTACTAATAGTGCTGATAAAGTTTTGGACATATAGGGTTTTGTTGATGCAGATTGGGCAGGTGACTTGGATAGTCGAAGGTCCACTAGTGGCTATGTGTTTACTCTGTTTGGAGGTGCAGTGAGTTGGATGAGTAAGAGGCAGCCCACAGTTGCTTTGTCCACTATAAAAGTAGAGTATATGGCTACTACTCATGTCTCTAAGGAGGTAGTTTGGTTGAGGAGACTATGTAGAGGTATTGGTTTTGATTGTAGGATCATTTAGATTGGTTGTGATATCTAGAGTGCTATCTGTTTGGCCAAGAATCCCATGTATCATGCTTGGAATAAGCATGTTGATGTTCACTATCACTTTGTTCAAGAGTTGGTTGTAAATGGACAAATTGAGCTGAAAAAGATAGACACTTAGGAGAATGTTGCAGATTCATTGACCAAACTTGTGAGCACAGAGAAGTTCATGTGGTGCTAAGCGGCCATGGGCTTTGTTTCTAGTGCCTAATTATTTCATTTGATTTCCTATGGGTTGATTTACAATATATAATGTCAAGTGGGAGAATGTTGGAATAAGGTGCTATTAACCTTGTAAATTCTGAGGGGGAGAATGAGAGTTAGTCAAATACATGAAAAACCTAAAAACCCAAACATCAATAGAATGTGAAGGCAAAGAAGAATCAAACCAAGAAGAGTAAGAACTGTTGGATCTAGGGCATACAACTGAGAGGGGGGGGGTGAATCAGTTGTATAGAACTTGTTCTCTTTCAAACACTTAATTCTCTGTTGTTAGTTAGCAACATATCAAATAATCATTCATGGAAGCACAATACATAAACACAAGAGCAGATAAGCATCAACACATTGAACACCAAGATTTTGACGTGGAAAACCCGGTTAAGGGAAAAACCACAGGGTGATTAACCCAAGAATTATTCTCTGTTAGAAGAATAAGGAAAAATGAATGGCACATGCCAATAAGGGCTCACTGCCTGAGCACACTGCTCACAAAGAGGCCCACTGCCTACAAGGAGACACACTGTCTACAAAGTGATAAAAATCACAGTCTTGAACTGGAGAACAACATCTCTACTATGTCCGGATCAGTTCCAATTAAGCCCAACAATCTCTGCTCTGCCTTTCGCACCTTTCTTCGCTATATCCTGCTCATCCACATGCCACACACTGAAATGAATTCACAAATCATTATTTATACAAGACATCGACTTAGGAACAAGCATCTAAGTCGGCAAACAACCATAGGAGTATCCGCAAGATGAATAACACATCCGGTCGGCTATCACAAGAACATTCGCAGGATGAACAACTCATCCGGTCGGCTAAACAGAGCAATAACTTCATCCGGAAGAATAACTTCAATTCCGGGCTCTACCATCAATGCGGACCAACAACACAACCTAAACATGATTCAAGAACCTTCACAAGTCTGTCTGAATGTCCGGATACATCCGCACTTCCTCTGCTTACTGGGATCTCTTGTCTTCCTCATCTGGAACTTCAAGAACACAGTCTGTCGCCACTGTCATAATGCAAGAGGTACTTCCGGACCTCCAAATCATACACAAATCAGGATGACACATCACAAGGACATCTCAAACACTCCTTCCAATCCGCAGATTATGATAATACAATTCCGGACCTCACCGGACCTTTTTGTGATCCTCTGTCACCTCCGGATACTTGCCGGACCCGGTTCTATACCGGCAGCCATAACTCCTTCAGATCTTCATGCGGACCTCTGAAATCTTAACTGTAGCATCTCAAGATTCATATCTACTAACCCTTTAATCCGCATCCTCCGGTTCTCATCCTATACAGTATATTTACCTTCTTCTCATCACTGTTCTTCACTGTTCCTGACTGAGGCTAATTTTCTCAATATCCTCAGCACAAAGCTCATCAAATCCTTCTTGTCAGTGCAGTATGAGTATGTTGACATCAATGACAACACTGGCTCACCTCATACTTGCCAACAATCTCCCCCTTTGTCATTGATGGCAACATATGATGTGAAAAACCATTAAGACAAGAACTTCTCTTTTCTGTCACAGCTCCCCCTATCAACAACAACTCTTCACATGTCTTCCTTTGCTGCTCCCCCTTTGATCATCAACCACTTGTTTTTCACATGTCTTCTCTCCCCCTTTGACATCAATGGCAAAGGGCTCATACTTGCAACTCTCATGCATCAGAATAATACCAGCTGCTCCCCCTTAGTTGCAGCTCCCCATTAGTCCGGATCACAAGATATGACTGTGATAGCCACCGGACTGATGCACATCAGTGCATCTTAGTTCATCACCGGAGGGGCCATGACCCCTAACTTCTCCCGGAGATATTCAAAAGAGTCCTTGGGAAGAGGTTTTGTAAAGATATCTGCAATCTGATCCTTGGAGGGAACATACTCCAATCTGACTTCTTCCTTGTTTACTTGTTCTCTCAAAAAGTGAAATTTGATAGATATGTGCTTAGTCTTAGAATGCAATACCGGATTCTTGGAAATATTAATTGCACTTGAATTATCACAGAAAATTGTAATAGGCTCCTCATATTCAACTTTGATGTCTCTTAGCATCTGCTTCATCCACAAGATTTGAGTGCAACTACCTGCTGCTGCAATGTATTCTGCTTCAGTTGTAGACAGAGATATTGCATCTTGTTTCTTGCTTAGCCAAGAAACCAATCTCTTCCCCAAAAAGAATGCTCCACCACTAGTGCTCTTCCGGTCATCCACATCTCCTGCCCAATCTGCATCTGTGTAAGCATGAAGAGAGAAATCCGGATCTCTAGGATACCATAGACCATACTCAACTGTCCCTTTCAAGTATCTAAAAATTCTTTTGATTGCCATAACATGAGATTCTCTAGGATCAGCCTGGAATCTTGCCACAAGACCAACAGCTTGCATTATATCTGGTCTAGTTTGAGTGAGATACAACAATCCACCAATCATTGATCTATACTTTGTCTGATCTGCCTTTGGAGAATCATCATCTTTGCTTAACTTACATCCGGTTGCCATAGGAGTGTTCATAGGCTTTGAGTCTTCCATACCAAATTTTTTTAACAATTCTTTCACATATTTGGTCTGAGAGATGAAGATCCCTTCTTTTGTTTGAGTAATTTGCAGACCCAAGAAGAAATTCATTTCACCAAGCATAGACATTTCAAACTCACTTTTCATCTGATTTGCAAAAGTTTTACACATACTATCTCTTCCTCCAAAAATGATATCATCCACAAACACTTCAACAATCAGAATGTTTTCATGATCAATTTTGAAATATAAGTTGCTGTCAGCAGTACCTTTGTTGAATCCAATCTGCACAAGATGCTTATCCAACCTTTCATACCATGCTCTTGGGGCTTGCTTCAATCCATACAAAGCTTTCTTCAACTTGCAGACCATATCATTATTATCAGACAATTGAAATCCATCCGGTTGTTCAATGTAGACTTCTTCTTCCAGATCACCATTTAGGAAGGCAGACTTGACATCCATCTGATATACCTTGAAATCTTTGAAGGCAGCAAATGCAAGAAGTAATCTGACTGCTTCAATTCTTGCTACCGGAGCAAAAGTCTCTTCAAAGTCAATTCCTTCTATTTGAGAGTAGCCTTTGCAGACCAATCTAGCTTTGTTTCTGATTACTTCACCAGCTTCATTTAGTTTGTTCCGGAAGACCCACTTGGTTCCAATTACATTCCTGTCTCTAGGTCTGGGAACAAGATCCCAAGTATGATTTTTCTTAATTTGCATCAGTTCATCTTCCATTGCTTTGGTCCAATTTTCATCATTGCAGGCTTCATTTATTGTTTTAGGTTCAATTTTTGAAATCAGACAACATTCATTCTGATCTTGAGCAATATTCCTTCTAGTTTGTACACCTTTGCTTCTGTCACCTATGATCTGATCTTCAGAGTGATTCAGTTTTACATACCTTGGAATTTTGGGAGTATCCAGTACTGCTGTTTCTTGATCAGGCTCATTCAAACCTAACTCTTCTTCCTGATTTACCGGATCAGGCTGACTCTGTTTCACCGGAGAGGATTGAGTTCCTTGAACACTATCTTGGTCATCTTCATCAAATTCATAAAATCTTGAAGGCTTCTCAATTCCTTCATCAACCTTTACATTGGTACTTTCTATCATCTTCCTCAATCTCTTATTGTAACACCGGTATGCTTTGCTTTGAGTGGAGTAGCCCAAGAAAATTCCTTCATCACTTCTAGCATCAAACTTTCCTAGATCTTCATCTCTTTTAATATAACACTTGCTACCAAATACCCTGAAATATTTCACAGTAGGAGTGATGCCAAACCAAAGTTCATAGGGGGTCTTACCGGTGTTGTTTCTGATTTGAACTCGATTGAGAGTGTAGACTGCAGTGCTGATAGCTTCTTTCCAAAACATTTGAGGAACATTTGCTTCCAACATCATTGTCCTAGCAGCTTCCTGGATGGTCCGGTTCTTTCTCTCAACTACTCCATTCTGCTGTGGAGTCTTAGGAGCAGACAACTGTCTCCTTATACCCTGTTTCTCACAAAAGTCAATGAATTCACCAGATGTAAATTCACCACCTCTATCAGACCTTAGACACTTTAGTTTCAATCCGGTTTGATTCTCCACCATAGCTTTGAAGATTTTGAACTTCTCAAAAGCTTCTGATTTTTCTTTTAGAAAGGTAACCCACATCATCCGGGAATGATCATCAATTAACAACATGAAATATCTATCACCTTGCAGACTCTTGATTCTTGTCGGACCACATAGATCAGTATGTACTAATTCCAACAATCCGGTAGAAGACTGATCTTTGCTTTTAAAAGAGACTCTGCTTTGTTTGCCTAACTGACATTCTTTACACACACTGTTTGTAGGTTTTATCAACTTTGGAAGATCTCTCACAGCCTGAGTATTGCTTATTTTGATGATGTTATCAAAATTTACATGACACATTCTTCTATGCCATAACCAACTCTGATCAATTTGAACAAACAAACAACTTTTATTTGAACCAACCAGATGAAAGATGTTACCTCTTGTCTGAGTACCGGATGCAATTTCAGTTCCGGAGCTTGTAAAGATTCTGCATTTTCCATTCTTGAACCGGAGATCATAGCCTTTGTCCACTAACTGACCAACACTGAGAAGATTGTGCTTCAATCCTTCAACATATAGTACATTACCTGTTTTGCTCTTACCATCAAAGGAAATAGTTCCCCTACCTCTGATTCTGCCAGCAGAATTGTCACCAAACTTTACCATTCCTCCTTCATATCTTTCCAAGTCTAAGAACTTATTCTTGTCACCAGTCATATGGTGAGAGCATCCACTGTCAATAACCCAATCATCCTTTTCTTCCACTTGAGCAGCCAAGGCTTTTTCAACAACTTTGTGATTGACAGATTCAGAGAGCAAGGAATCTTCTTCCTTGATGGCTATAAACACCCACTCATTTCCGGATTTGCTTCCTGGATCTGATTCATCATCTGTTACTCCTTCATTGTCATCTTCTTCATGAACATAATAGCAATTCTTTTGAAACCTTTGTCTGTGAGTATTAGATCTTGCAGATCTCTCCGGACATCTTGAGGCAAAATGACCAATCTTATTGCAGTTAAAACACTTAAAGGGTAGTTTTCCTTCATACTTACCGGATCCTCTTGGCAGTCTCTTTGCAATGAGGGCTTCAAGTTGAGCTGTTTCTGCTTCTTCTTCTTCCATGTCTCTTCTTGCTTGATCATACCATGACATTTTCCTTGATGAGTTTTCACCCGGATCAAATCTCTGTTTGCCTTTCACATAGGCACTGGCTTTGAAAGCAGATTCAGTCTTGGGAGGATCATCTCCAAACTCGGTCATTTCAAATGCAGCTAGTTTGCCAGCCAGTTGTTCTCTTGTGACTGTTGTGTGGGCTCTGAATTCATCAATGGCAGCAACTTTGATTTTGTAGGCAGCAGGAAGGGATCTTAGGATTTTGCAGACAATCTCATTTTCATCTAGAGTTCCACCAGCATTTCTGATTCCACATACCAACTCATTTACTCTTGGCATAAAGGTAGTAATGTTTTCATCATCTCTCATTTTCAATCTTTCAAATTTCCCTTTCAGACTTTGCAACCTTGCACTTTTGACAAACTCATCTCCTTCATACAGAAGTTCTAGTTTAGATAGGATCTCATATGCAGTTGGTAGGTCAATGACATTCGAGAGATCTGAGTCATTCAATGCGCTTAGAAGAGCTTCCTTGGTCCGCAGATTGTTTTCAGCTTCTGTGGTTTCATCTGGAGTTGTCGGACCACCTTGTGGGGGTATATAGGGTTTTGAAATCATAGCCAAGTATGCTTTTCCCATACATTCCAAATGACACTTCATGCGACCTTTCCAGAGAGTGAAGTTGGTTCCATCGAACTTCAGACTATCCTTCTTGTATGACGACATCCTGGATCACCTCAAGCGGTTAAGCTCCTATCAGAGGAACTTAGCTCTGATACCAATTGTTGGATCTAGTGCATACAACTGAGAGGGGGGGGGTGAATCAGTTGTATAGAACTTGTTCTCTTTCAAACACTTAATTCTCTGTTGTTAGTTAGCAGCATATCAAATAATCATTCATGGAAGCACAATACATAAACACAAGAGCAGATAAGCATCAACACATTGAACACCAAGATTTTGACGTGGAAAACCCGGTTAAGGGAAAAACCACGGGGTGATTAACCCAAGAATTATTCTCTGTTAGAAGAATAAGGAAAAATGAATGGCACATGCCAATAAGGGCTCACTGCCCGAGCACACTGCTCACAAAGAGGCCCACTGCCTACAAGGAGACACACTGTCTACAAAGTGATAAAAATCACAGTCTTGAACTGGAGAACGACATCTCTACTATGTCCGGATCAGTTCCAATTAAGCCCAACAATCTCTGCTCTGCCTTTCGCACCTTTCTTCGCTATATCCTGCTCATCCACATGCCACACACTGAAATGAATTCACAAATCATTATTTATACAAGACATCGACTTAGGAACAAGCATCTAAGTCGGCAAACAACCATAGGAGTATCCGCAAGATGAATAACACATCCGGTCGGCTATCACAAGAACATTCGCAGGATGAACAACTCATCCGGTCGGCTAAACAGAGCAATAACTTCAATTCCGGGCTCTACCATCAATGCGGACCAACAACACAACCTAAACATGATTCAAGAACCTTCACAAGTTTGTCTGAATGTCCGGATACATCCGCACTTCCTCTGCTTACTGGGATCTCTTGTCTTCCTCATCCGGAACTTCAAGAACACAGTCTGTCGCCACTGTCATAATGCAAGAGGTACTTCCGGACCTCCAAATCATACACAAATCAGGATGACACATCACAAGGACATCTCAAACACTCCTTCCAATCCGCAGATTATGATAATACAATTCCGGACCTCACCGGACCTTTTTGTGATCCTCTGTCACCTCCGGATACTTGCCGGACCCGGTTCTATACCGGCAGCCATAACTCCTTCAGATCTTCATGCGGACCTCTGAAATCTTAACTGTAGCATCTCAAGATTCATATCTACTAACCCTTTAATCCGCATCCTCCGGTTCTCATCCTATACAGTATATTTACCTTCTTCTCATCACTGTTCTTCACTGTTCCTGACTGAGGCTAATTTTCTCAATATCCTCAGCACAAAGCTCATCAAATCCTTCTTGTCAGTGCAGTATGAGTATGTTGACATCAATGACAACACTGGCTCACCTCATACTTGCCAACGAGAACATACTCACAACTCTTTTTACCTGTCATTTTCCATTGTTGCCTATCTTGTTTTGATCTTGGTTGAGAAGCCCTTAGAAGCTTTGTTTGCTTGCTTGCTTGTTTGAAGATGACAAAGGAAGAATGGCTGTGAATACCTGTTTGTGTTGAATGAGAGCTTCAACACACAATTAATGGAGGATATTGAGAATGAACTTGAGAAGAGAAGAATGAGAGAATTTTGGGTATAGTGATTGTGCAAATGAAGTTCCTCCTTAATGGCTTAGAAGAGGGTTCTATTTATAGAATTTCTGAAAATAGAATGGAGGGTGAGGATCAAAGGATGAGATCAATGGCTCTCATTTTTTTTGAATCTTTAATTCATAATAGGTGAATTAAAAAAAATTTATTTGAGAATGGTGGATTATGACAATTGAATTAAATATCCAATTGGGGAAGGCTAGTGGGGAACATTGAATTAAATATTCCATTTGCGAAGGCTAGTGGGGAACATTGAATTAAATATTCCATTTGTGAAGGCCAGTGGGGAACATTGAATTAAATATTCAATTTGGTGGAGGATAATTGATTTAAAGATTTATTTTGGAAAATGGAGGATATTAGCTAATTAAATATTAAGAATTTTTAATTATATGTGCAACATGGTGAGGTGGAAGAGATGAGGTGGATTTTTGACTTTAGAAGAATTTAGGGGATTTAATTGATGTGAGACATAAGAAGAATTTAGGAAATTTTAATTAAATAAAATGACTTTATTTAATTATGGGATAATGAGCCAATTAAATAAATTTATAATATTTATTTAATTAACAGAAGAAAGTAGGAATTAAGATAAATATTAAAATATTTACTTAATTCGACCTGAGCCAATTTTAGGTGTCTACATTTTGCCCCTCTTTGAAGCAATGTGTTTTATCACGTTGTTTCAAAGAATAAATAGTCTGATAATGATACATGCCCCAGTTTGCCCCTAGTACAGGTTATGATGATAGGATGCCCCCTCGGGAGATTAGACGGGGAGAAGGCGGAAGGCGTGAGACGGACAATCTCACGATGAGATAGGTGGACAGGAGATGAAATGGTTGGATGCAGAAGAAAGGGATAAATGATTTGGAATGCAAGATAAAAAGATGACACACACAAGCAAGTAAGCAAGTATGCATAAATGATACAGAAACAACCAAGGTATTTCCCCTGTCGAGCAGTAAACCAACGATATAGGTCGATGATGTCTAGTTTCAGGAATGAGATATGTCATATAAGACTTCGGGTCTGGTTTCGACAATGCGACATCCTGTCTAAAACATGATAACGATATACGATAGTGTTGTCATGGCAGGGAGTGATGTATCCCTAGAGCAACATGAAGGATAGTTATGACTGATTGATATGGTTTATGACCAGACAAGGATCAAGACCACTGATTGTGATCAGATCATTTGACAAGATTGACTTGACTTGATTGGCATGGATTAATGATAGACTTGCAATTGGATATGGTATGGATATGGAAATGGATATGAAATGCAATTGGATACGATATAGATATGGATATGGATATGAATATTTGTCATCTTGATATAGCAAGTATTTTGAAGTGCTTTCATCATTGGGCTTTATTATGTTGTAAGAAAATACAAGCATCTAGGTATAATTGAACCGAGATGACCTGAGTATTGCTTACATGGATTTTGATTTAGCAAGTCAATACAAGCATCTAGCCAAAATTGAATCTAGATGACCTGAGTATTTCTTACATTTTTCAACTGACAAGGATTTGCCCCTTTTCATGTTTAGATCTTGAAGTCCTCGATGATCTTTTACTGATCATGTTGTTAGACAGAAATCGTTACATTACTAAAGTTTAATCCACAAGCAGCAGACAAAGAAAATAATCATGCCCCCATCATAGCATCTCTAGCTTTTGGCATCCTCGAGTAGCATAGAAAGGCATGATAGCATAAATCAAGACTCTTAATCTAACCAACACAAAACATTCTTGCATTTAGATGTGTATTTTTGCCATAATTGATATGAGATTTAGCTTGAGTGTTTCGGTATGGTGCTCTGTTTTGCCTTGGATAGGTTGATGTTTTGCGTCATGATTTTTGCTATGTTGGGAAGCGTGCTTTACTGCATGCACTTGTCTAGAGAAAGGTACAGACATGGATGGGTAGTGGGACAGACGACAAGACATGGGATGGATGGGAAAGTGGAGCGGACTCAGACAGATAGAAGGAATAGACATGGGACGAATAGGGAAAGTGGAGCCTCAGGGGCGCATTGATAATGGCCTTGCCTATGTGACAACGTAGAGGTAGCGTAGTTCGAGGCTTGGACCATTGATGGACTAGAGGATAGATGACAAGATATGAGATGGACAGGGAAGTGGAGCCTCGGGGGCACATTGATAATGGCCTTGCCTATGTGATAGCTCAGAGGTGACGTAGTTCGAGAAGAACCCTAATGGACCTAAGATATGGATTAGATGAGACGCGATATGGAACTGATATGGATCAAATATGGATCAGATAAGACACGATATGGAACCGATATGGATTAGATATGGAATGAACAATACTGATGACAAGGAAACACCACGTATATGTAGTTGTATGGGTGATAGTAGATACGGAGGTAGAAGTAACCAAGGATGTGATCTCCAAGGACTATGTCGCATAAGAATAACGTGCCCCGTTGTAGGTAGAGTACGTAGGATTGTTCATGACAATGCTAATGATTATAGGAGGATGAGAGGATAATGAATGATTTGCATGGTTTGGAGGGATAAGGTATGTCAAGAGCCATTCAATACATTTTCCAACATTGTGCCCCCAATCTTAATCAAGACCAAAGAATAGAGGAAATGAAGTTTGGATGGATGGACAGGATAGGATAGGAAATGGTACAGAAGGAAACTGGTAGGAGAAAAGTGATATGCCGATGAGACAAGGTGCCCCCAAGTGTAGGTGACATAGAAGATCTACTTACACATGACGCCTATTTGCCAGGTTTTCATCATGGTACTTATCCAAGGCACCTATTTGCCTGGTTTTCACCATTGGATGAAGGGATTTTTCTTTACATTTTTCTTTTTCATTTTTTTTTTTGAATATTTAGCTAGGAGAAGGTGGATATGGAAGGACTCAAGTATAGAGTTCCTTGAAAGGTGACAGTCCCACTAGATGGATGTTGTCGCATGGACCATGTCAAGTGTTCTCACAGATGTTGGTAGGGGCTTGCATGAAAGTGATATGGCATAGGTAGATGGTGGATTATGATACAGAATATGGAGGGAAGGCTTATGCAAAAGCATGGACCATCGGATGAGGAAGATATGTAGGATAGTAGTGGAAGGAAGAGGAGATGGAGGTATATGAAAATGTTGTGGAATGGAAGGGAATCATGACCAACGGTTGCACAGACCATGATAAACATTGAAGCTAGTGATGGGAAAGTAGTGTAGGAAGCAACAGAGACTTTTGCTTGTGGATGAATGACGTAGGCATGCAGGGATCCACATAGACTGAGTATTGTCCTGATTTTTGTTTGTCATATGGGATGGAAGGATTTGAGACTTTGGGATGGAATGGGAGAAAGTAGATGGTTGGAATTCTTGAGAGGTGGATGCCCCATGTAACTTGAGGGATTTTGCCTTAGGTACCCAAACCATTTTGCTTTTAGATAGTACCTGTGGAGGTATGGGTTTGGGTGTATGCAGCTTTTGTGCAGCTTTTGGGGTAATCATTTGTTGCTTGGGGACCCATACCTTTTTCAATTTGGCATTGAGGTGTATGGGTGTATGCAGCTTTTGATATGGACACTTCTTTGATTCTTGGCTTTTATATCCTAGGTCATGAGGACTCTTAGGATTTTTGACTTTATAGGTAGAGGCATCCACATATTTGTCATTAAATCCCCGTGGGATGGTAGAAGTGAGGTTGGTGAAAGCTCCTTGTTTAGACCATATGTGCATTTGTCAGCCATGATTGGGGTATTTAGAGGATTTATAGATAGATGGATAAGGTGTTGGAAGCAGTGGTGGTAAACAACATGGAGGGGTGTTAGGAGTTGGAAGTAGCGGAGGTAGATTGGATGGTGGGATATTAGGAGGTGGAAGTAGAGGAGGGAGAGTGGATGGTGGAAGGTGTATGGTCACATGCTTTTGACAATTATAGGATGATGGAGGTGGAATGGCGACATATGTTTTGGGGATATGATAGGGTTTGCGATGGAAAGTGGTAGGCTTAAGAGGAGTGGAAGAAGTACCAACACCTTGAGTTTGCTCACCTTGGGGTATGTATCCAAGGCCGCATGAAGGTGTAGGGACATTGACATGGATGGGCTCCAAAATACCTTGTTCATGAAGGCCTAAGCCTTTACCTTGATAGTTTATATGTTGGAGTATGTGGTGGATAGCAGGATTGTGTGTAGGTAGAACACTAGACACAAGTTCCTTATTGGATGGAGAAGATGAGATAGCGGATAATGGTTGTTGGTGTTCTAAGAAAGAACATTCATGCATGAAGGTGGTAAGACCAAGGATATATGGTGGAGGATTTGTAGCATGGTCAATAATAGATGGTGAAGGATCATTACGGGTTTGATCTTCTATGCTTGCTTGGGAGGTAAGTGTCTCATCAAGGGAAGTGGAAGTTGTTGGATCTTGGGTAGGACTAGATGGGGTGATAGGCTCAGGACCATGGAACACATAAAGTGGGCTAAGAGGATCATCATGGTCTATTTGATCATAGATATGCTCTTCATTATAGATGGGATTTTGATCATAGAGAGGATTTAGCGTGATGGGATTAATGTTCTCTTGTATAGGTGCTTCATCAACGATAATATCTTGATCATAAGAAAGATATAGGTTATGCATGGGTTGGAATTGGATTTCTTTCTCATGTATAGTTGTGAGGATATGGATAGCATCAAGTGGCTCATGGAGAGGTTCATGATTATGGATATCATCTTGATCATAGAAAAGCCATTGGATCTCTAGCTCAGGCATAGGATCAAGTCGCTCATGGATTGCTTCTTCATCAATGGTAGTATCTTGATCAGGGAAAAGATATATGTTATGCCTGGTGGGAAATTGGACGGGGGTGCTTTGATCTTGATTTAGACAAAGGGTGGATGTTTCCACATGCTCTAAGGTGTGCTCTTGAAATAACTCTTGGGTTGTTTGAATTGAGGTGGAGGTAGAAGACTCTTGGATAAGCTCTTGGTTAGTAATATGGATGGTTGATGGACCTTGACTTTGGTTCATGATAGGAGGTTCTTCGATAAGCTCAAGGGGTCGCGGATGACATGAAGGCATTGTAGGCGTTGACAAGACATTGGAAGAATCTTTGGTTAGGTCAAGTACCAGAGTTTGGGGACATGGTTGACTATCAGCTAGTAGTCCTTGGATCACATCCTTAGTAGGTGTATGGGTAGATGGATGAAGGGATGGATAAGTGGATTTTGCTTTCTCCCTAGCATTGCTTTTGTTGTATAGGTGTGGGAAATGTTTTTCCCACCACTCATCTGATTCTTTTTTAGTGTGCCATTTGAAGTTTGAGGAACTAAATGGTGGTGTTGGTGTAAAACCGGTATACTTTGGTAAATGTGTCTTAGAAGATAGCGAAGGAGGACTAGGAGCCAAAGTGGTATATGATTTCCCTCTTGAGGTGGCAGTTGCCTTGTCATGAGTATGGGAAAAAGACATAGGAGTTTGTGGCATGGCATAGCTAGTGTTGGCACGTTCAGCTTGCAAGCTTGTCAATTCTTGTCCTAAGATGTTGATTTGTTGAATAATTGCTATACAATCTTGGGGTGAAGGACCTAAATTTATTTGCAACTTCAAAGATTGTAATTTTTGATTAAGATATTCTAATTTGTTTGCCATTGATCCAAGACTGGAAAAGATTACTAGAAAAAGATGGAGAAATGGCTAATTTTGCAAGGTTTCAATTAGATTTTGAAAACTAGAATAGGTTTGAACTGATCCTTGAAAAGTATTGACAAATTTTGCTCTTTGGAGGATATGGTTTTTTTGCCTTCTGGTTTAAATGTGCCACGACAGGAGGTAAATGTGCAACAAGTCGATATGTATGCGTAATACTGGTTAAGTTTGTATGCGCAAAAATAGAGTCCAGATATGCAATACTGTCAAATGCGCAGAAAGTCAGTTTAAACGCACAAAAAGTTGGTGCATATGCGCAAATCTCGCTCTTTGTTTGTGTTTTCTCAGAATTTTGGAAATTTTGGATCGTTTTCAGGATTTTCAGTGTTTTTGGTTTGAAAAACTTGATGTTTCTTGTGAGGTTGATATTCAATTATGGCAAAAGCACAGCAAACACATAGAAGTTTTCCATGATTTTTATCTTTTTATATAATTTTTTTGTGTTTTTGGACTATTTTGACTCTAAAAACAAGTACACCCTAGGCTGGATAGGACAGTAGGGGATTTTGGCTTGCTAAACAATTTGGTTTTAGTTAGGGCAACTGTTCAAGTGGTTACACATGCAGCGGCACTACTCTCCATTATGGAGTCTCCTAGCCTCACATGGTTGCGCCTATGAGGGTTTATGGGGAGGTTGGCCATCGGTGTAACACAACGGCACTCGTTGCTTGAGGTTTTCACCCCAAGCACAATTTATTTTAAGTGGCTTGGTAGGGCTTGGCTTTAGCCTGTTACCACTCAGGGTCGTTCCCACTTGGACAAGCGTGCATCCAAGGGCAGGCCCCCCTAAAAGTTTGACAAATAGAATGATAAGTCTAGCACTTTGATCACCTAGTTAAGGGGAGAGCATAAGCCTATTGTCATTCACAAGCATAGAAAATACTTGTTAATCCAACCTGGTTAAAAATAGAAAAACTAAATGAGTTAATCTACTTGTGCACTCACACGATTGTTAACTTAGAAGTGATTAAGACATAGCAATGTTCTTTTTCCTGATTGTTAACTTGGAAGTGATTAAGACATAGCAATGTTCATTTTCCCATTTGTAAAGATAGCAGTGATCTAACTAGGAAAATAATCAACAATGCAAAGATAGCAAATGGGTCCAATTACTTTCTTCCTGGTTATGAGCTATGTGGAAGTTGTATGCGATGCACTTGGTTACTTTTCCCTTAATTAGTCTAAATGACCTAGACAAAAAAGCTAAATGATCTAATCCAGCCACTAGTCCTGCAAAAATGATCGTTAGTTCAAACACACAAAATCAAAAACCCTAAAGACAAAAAGTAGAATCAGAAGTGCCGCACTGCAGTCTGAATGCGCAGAAACAGAGATTGCATGTGGTGTTTTACAAAAGCGCTAAGACAGGTGTCAAAGCACTGTAACAAGAGATATATGTGCTATTTTAACAGATGCGTCGAATCAGAGGACATATGCACAGAAAGAAACAATCGGTCTACATAAATTTGTGTTTTCTAACCCTAGTTTGTTAAGATTTGGATAAAAATGTATGTAGATGATCTCTTAGCTCAAATCTAATCTCACCATTGTGTTCGGGGAGGCATTTCCATAAATTTTGACTACAAATTTGCCTAGATTTCATGAAAAATAGAGCGTTTGGCGAAGAAAACAACTTTCTTAAAATTCACTGCAAAACATATGCACAATTTCAGAGGTCATATGCGCAATTTCAGAAAACATATGCGCAATTTCAGAGGTCATATGTACTGTTTTAGTGTATATGTACCATTTCAGAGTGTATATGCGCCATTTGACAGAACATATGCGCAAAAAGGTGGGGTAAATGCGCAACTTCGACAAATGCGCAATTATACAGAGTATATGCACAAAAATATGGGATAAATGCGCAACTTAGACAGATGCGCAATTATATAGAGTATATGCACAAAAAGATGGGGTAAATGTGCAACTTAGATAGATCTGCAATTATACAGAGTATATGCGCAAATTGAACTCAAGTGCCGAAGTCAAGATTGGATGCGCAACTTCAGAGGTTGGATGTGCAACTGCGGATGTCAGATGCACAACTGCAGAGGTTAGATGTGTCAGATTATCATATGTGCAACTTCAGAGATTAGATGTGCAACTGCGGAGGTCGTATGCGCAAGATGGTCATAGGTGCAACTGCAGAGGATAAATGCACAACTGTGGAGGTCGTATGCGCAAATCGACTGCCAGAGACCTATTGTTCACCTATTCTTCACCTGCATGGACCTGCAACTAAAAACACTAGCTTTTTTTATTAGTAAAGGGGCAAGGGCCCCATGGTGGGCACCAAAATGTGAAGGGGAGAATGAGAGTTAGTCAAATACATGAAAAACCTAAAAACCCAAACATCAATAGAATGTGAAGGCAAAGAGGAATCAAACCAAGAAGAGTAAGAACATACTCACAACTCTTTTTACCTGTCATTTTCCATTGTTGCCTATCTTGCTTTGATCTTGGTTGAGAAGCCCTCAGAAGCTTTGTTTGCTTGCTTGCTTGTTTGAAGATGATAAAGGAAGAATGGCTGTGAATACCTGTTTGTGTTGAATGAGAGCTTCAACACACAATTAATGGAGGATATTGAGAATGAACTTGAGAAGAGAAGAATGAGAGAATTTTGGGTATAGTGATTGTGCAAATGAAGTTCCTCCTTAATGGCTTAGAAGAGGGTTCTATTTATAGAATTTTTGAAAATAGAATGGAGGGTGAGGATCAAAGGATGAGATCAATGGCTCTCATTTTTTGTGAATCTTTAATTCATAATGGGTGAATTAAAAAAAATTATTTGAGAATGGTGGATTATGACAATTGAATTAAATATCCAATTGGGGAAGGCTAGTGGGGAACATTGAATTAAATATTCCATTTGTGAAGGCTAGTGGGGAACATTTGAATTAAATATTCCATTTGTGAAGGCTAGTGGGGAACATTGAATTAAATATTCTATTTGTGAAGGCTAGTGGGGAACATTGAATTAAATATTCCATTTGTGAAGGCTAGTGGGGAACATTGAATTAAATATTCAATTTGGTGGAGGATAATTGATTTAAAGATTTATTTTGGAAAATGGAGGATATTAGCTAATTAAATATTAAGAATATTTAATTATATGTGCAACATGGTGAGGTGGAAGAGATGAGGTGGATTTTGGACTTTAGAAGAATTTAGGGAATTTAATTGATGTGAGACATAAGAAGAATTTAGGGAATTTTATTTAAATAAAATGACTTTATTTAATTATGGGATAATGAGCCAATTAAATAAATTTATAATATTTATTTAATTAATAGAAGAAAGTAGGAATTAAGATAAATATTAAAATATTTACTTAATTCGACCTGAGCCAATTTTAGGTGTCTACAAATTCTAATATTGTATTTTATTCCATTTATTATTTGTTATATGTAATTACCCATAAGGGAATGAGGTAGTCTCATTGACAGTTGTAATTTTGGATTTATCAGCGGCAATTACGGAGTGACATTTACATTTGGCAAATGCAAAAACTCAAAGTAAATTAGGGTAGGCGTGCTCCCTTGAGGAATATACTATTTTTGGCATGTATGACAACTGTCATAATGTTTGGTGAGTGATTCTATGACGCATATGATGGATATGTTAGTTGTATATTTGCTATATTTAGCCCAAGGTTCCTATCTTGCAAAGATACTCTTTTGTAGAATCTATGATGGCTATGATGTGTCATAAGATGCTGTAAGAGGCCAGATTTAGTCTTGGGCCTCCAACCTTTGCATGGCTATTTTTGGACAAGTGTAAGATGCTTGTAAGATGGTAATTAATGTTTATAGGTTGGATAATCTTAGGAGAGAGAAGGTGAAAGCCTAAGATGAGTTAGAAAATGTTTCTATAAGTATTTGCCATGTATTAGTTGCCGAAATACATATTTTAGGTACTCGGGTGCTGTCAGAATGTTATTAGATTGAAGACTGGTGGAGAGAGTTGAAGTGTTGTATTATAAATCATTTTCAGATTAATACAAACATTGGGCCTCTTTCCTGTGTGGATTTTTTTACCCAAAAGGGTTTTCTCCATGTTAAACATTGTGTTATGTGTTCATATTTCTGATTTTGCATATCTATGAAGCATAGTTTTGTTTCTATGTTACAATCTCCATTAATAACACAGTTTTTGATTGCTGAAATTTATTCAAAATAGATTTCCATTGAAGTAGTGTTTCTTTCATTTCTAATATGTTCTTCATCTTCTAGGGTTTGATAACTAGTCTTAGTTTGCTTGCTTGACTTTTGATTGAACTTGGTTGATCCATTTATATAAAACAAAAGGGTAGAAGCCTTGTAGTTTTGTTCTCCTTCTTGAGTAGAAGCTAAGATCAGTTTGTGTCCTAATGTTAGTAGAAGAGGGTTTGACCTACTTTAACTCATTAGGCTAGATTACTCTTTTCCCCTTAATAAGGACGACCTCAACTCTAGTGTTTCGATGGAGTATAAAAAGTGAGGAGTGAATCGAAAGACACACCTCTTGGAAGTTGGAATCTCCTCATTCGGGCTAAGCCCCCAAGAACTTTATACCTTGGGGAAGTGAAGGTGAAGGATGCGTCACCCCTTTCTCTCGGTTGTGTGGCATTATTTCACTTTCATTTCATAGAATTGGGCACCCGTACCTTGTGTATGTTGGGGATATCCTTAGAAAACTTGCTATGTCCTAGCTTAAGACCTATTTGCCACACTTGATTGACTAATATTAGGTTTTTGATGTGTCTTCATAAATTCCAACAATCAATTTTGAAAATCAAACTTTCTATTGTGTCTTTTGTGTGTGTTGTGCAAATCTATGCATGTACATGTGAAATCTTTTGTTTGCAAATTGCCTAAGTCAAGCTATCAACAAATCTACTCCACATCATCCAATCCAATCCAAATCCTTCTAATCCTCATCCAATCTAATCCACATTATCCTAGTCACTTATCCTATCATCTTAATCCTATTCATCCATATATCATAGTAGTCATGGACTCTTATCCACCTAATCATCCAATCCCATCATCCCTAAACATTTTGACATCATAGAGTCCATAGTGCAACATCTTGAGAATCCTTGTCATACTTTAGCTTAAGTTTGACCCTATTGAGATCCATATCCACATCAAACTTGTCTTAGACTTTAAATTGAATATTTTAGCCCTTGATCAAGACCATCATCAGTTCAATCATTTAACGAAATCCTAGTCAATCTTAAATCATATTTGCTTAAGGTCATAAGTATATCTTAAGCATTTAGAATCTATCCTCATCCTTAGTCAAATCACATCCAATTTGGTCTTGTCCCTTGATCTTAATCTCAATTTTAGTCCTAGTCATCATTATCCTTTTAGTCCAAGTCATCAACATCCTTTTACTCCAATCATCTATTCATCTACATCATCTTTAGTCTTGTTGTCATCTAATCATTCATTTCCAATCCAAGAATATCAACCTTTTGTCACATCATTAAGATCTCATCTTATGCCCCCCATAACTAGATTGCAAGCCAAGAAAAACATGGACTCACACATTGATAACCAATCATCTTCACCTCCACCCACAAGTGTGTATGATCAAGTTTCACTTGATTTCATGACATCTCATCATATGGAACCTTTTCCACATCATAATCCCAATGACACATATGAATAAGCTATTGACCAAGATGATCTTTCACCTAGGTTTGTCGATTATATGAGAAACCTCCCACGTCCAGACTTAGTCAAGAATTTTTTATAGACCAAGGGGTAGAGGTTCCTTCACCATCTAAGACATCAAATTTTAAAGATCCCATTACTCCCGGTCTCCCATCACAGGCCCTCATGGAACATCCTCAAATCAATCCCTTAGGTATTGTGGCCTTGCCTCCACCTATTAATGATCCTGATTCCACTTACTCCTTTCAACTAGGTCCACACACATCACTCATCCCACAAATTTCTGAACCACCTAGAACATTACCAACTTCACTTCCACCCATTTCTATTTTTCAACAAACATTAGCAAGTCCATCTAACCCACTCTTTTACCACATACCACTAAGTAATCCACAAAACACCTATTCACATGTCTATTCATATGCTTCATCCCAACCCAATACATCTTAAATTAACACATACCATACCTACAATCCACTTTCAAACCCTTCAAACACTCAACCCATGGTCTCATATCCACAGCACACTTATCATCACACCACATCCAATCCTTTGATGTCATATGTCACTACACAACCCTTGTCACATGGACCTATCAATTCTTCCTCCTCACCAGCAAAGCCACTTCCTTTGGATCATAAAATTTAAGAGATGGTAGAAAATGCCCTTCAAAAGCTTCGAATTGGATCTCAAGGTAAACATTTAAAATTTGAAGACTTTTGTCCTTATCCATTGGATCCTTCCATCATGACAACTCCTTTTCCTCCTAATTTTGAGATTCCCAAATTTGACAAATATAATGAAAAGGAGACCCTAGGGATCATGTCAAGAAATTTTTCATGGCTTGTCAAGAGGTTTCCCATTACGATGTTTATCTATTGAAAGTTTTTCCACTAAGTTTGGCAGGACAAGCCTTAGATTGTTTTCATCATCTTACCCCTAGTACCATCACAACTTTCGCCTATTTATCTAAAAAATTCATTGCTCACTTCTCCTACAGTGTTGAACATGAACTCACAATGTTAGACCTATGTAATTCCAACCAACATAATGGAGAAAGATTTTCTTCTTACCTACAAAGATGGAGAAGGCATGAGATATACCCAAAAAATAATTGATTGGCATCTTTATTCAAAACCTTAATCAATAAATGGCCTTTCATCTCCAAATCCATTGTCTTTCCACATTTGAAGAGATTGTTGCGAAAGGGATCACCATTGAACAAGCCCTTATATAGGTAAAGGTCTAATCAAACCTCAAGTTAAAAATAATATCCCTACAAATGATAAATTTAAGTGTTGGGCCAAGAACACACATGTGGTTAGTGATGGAGTTCCCAATTTTAAATATGTACAAACCAATCAAACTTCTCAATCTAATAAACTAAAATTCCTCTCAACTAGTACCATTACTCTCCATGAGAGACAATTTAGAACATCTTCAAATTCACGAAGACATTTTATTGACTTAGGAGAGCCTATTGAGTCCTTGTTTCAAAAGCTTGTGCAAGCCAAAATGGTCGTGTTCCCTTGTACAAGACCTTATGTGGAGAATGAGTCCAAACCCACATGGTATAAGGAACATGAATGTTGTGATTATCATTGTGTCAATGCTCACCCCACATGTAAATGTATGAGGCTCAAACATTATATCCAAAACCTTATTGATTAAGGAATATGTAACATCCCAACTAGAATATTAAATAACATTAAACATAAATAATGCAAAATAATTCCCATTTCTTTTTAAAAAACATAAGCCCAACTTTATTCTATCTGAGAACTAGTGAAGTGTCCTAGCTAATAACAATCGGTCTTACAACTCTAGTCTAGCTCTAGCTCTGTATAACTCCACTCTGACTATTCAACTATATGGTACATAGTGAACCGACAATGCAAGTAGTGACTTTTGCATTACTTTGGCCGAAGTTTCATATAAATAAAGTCGTATGTTCACTCACTCTTTTCTTGACTTGGAGACAATATTCTTATAATTTAGTACATAACACACACACACACACACACACACACACACACACACACACACACACACACACACACATGAAAACACTCTTTGACTTGTTTATACATTATCAATCTTAAAGACACAATATTCCCTTATCTACTAGTCAACTAGACAAGTATAGGGTGAGAGCTTAGGTGACTTATGCAACATACATTGAGTCCCTCTTTGCATCCTTGTAATCATGGGTCTATGACAACCTGTCGTCTACTCAATGGCTTGTCTACCTATTTCTGTGCTCATCTATATTCTTCTATAATAATATACAAAATTTTAACATTTAAGTCATATAGTTTAACAATTAAAAACTCTATCTGTCTTAATCTAGGAATATATATTTGACTTATAATTTGTCGAAGATAAAAAAATAAATTCATAAACCTACATATTGAATACATTTCCTCATGTATATCAATAGAGAATTTCAAAATATTATGTAGTCTCAATCTTGACCTTTCATTGCCACAATGAGTGTATCTCACAACAATCGTGTGGCTATTCTTAGCCTAGAATTGGGTAAAAATAATATTCCTTTACAAAAATAGGATAAAGATAGTTTAAGATAATTCTTAGAATAACATCTAAAATCAACTTATATTTCTTCTTCCTATATACATAAATAGTAGTCCAATATCAAGTTCTTCTTCACAATGATATCAACTCATTTTCTAGCTTTTAAGATTAAAAACATACTCTCTGCCGTTTCATTTAGCTACTGCTATAAGTAGAATACTATGATTGAAAAATGATATTGTTTTGGTCCTATATAGAGAGAAATAAGACCATCAGTCTGTTACACTCTCTTAGCACTGAATAAACTAAACTTGTATGATTAAAAATAACCTTCTCTCAAGTCTCTCAATACACCTGCCTTCGGCCTATATTGAGTCGATTAAACCAAAGTGTGGTTTCCATTTAGCAGTCAGCCTATTTACACAGTCAAACAAAAACTTTATACTAAGGTTGTAATACAAACATAACCTTGTTTAGTTGTTAAAATACCATAAGCCATCGGTTTTGATACACATTCATTTGATTGTTGCACCATTGATACTCTTGTATAACGTTATCTATAAGGAATGAGATATGTTTATAACATATATACATATATGATCCTCTTAACCAGAGATATCAAGATGTATAGCCACTTGTAATAGTAATTATTGTATGGCATGGGATAGATATATCCTATAGAGATATTATAACTCTCTCGACTACCATGTATTCAGTATAAGTATATAGAGATAATCCTCTGTTAGTCGAACAACAAGTTTAACTATCATTGAGATTCTTGAAATCCTACATCCATTCGACAGTTTAAATAATAAACTTCATACATGTATTTACTTATAGATATCAACAAATATAAACAATGTTATCGACATATTCTATGGGATATGATAGGCTTACCTATAGAGTGTAACATGTAGTATGTTATCACCGATGCCTTACTTCCTCCCAAGTACCTGAGTTCCTAATCTACTTTTTCTCTTCGTTGTGCTTTTGAGCCTAAAGAATGATCATAATCACAATACATTCATTTCTCCCACTCTCACTTATTTATGTAATGCATAGTAAATGCATTCCACTATTCTCTCTCCACTCATGCGCAACTCTCACATGCAGCAAAATAAGGGAAGTATGGAACTACTGCTCCTCCCACTCCCCAAGCATCTAGAAAGAACACCTTGGTAAAAAAGAGACTTTACCTCTTTACTAGACATTATTCTTTATCATAACTAAGCTTAGATAAAAATAATAATTTAAAATAAACAATAGTAAACCTATTTTATAGATGCCACTAATGCATACTTTCAAATGCTTTAATTATGCTTATTTTTTAGCACAATTAATGATGACAGAGACTCATAAAGTCAACTTAGTCCTAATCGACAAAATTAGACTTGTCTGGTTGATTACTTAAGTCAACTCAACATTCAAAGGTATACACTACCTTACTATCTATTGACGAAAAATATTTAGCCGTCGACTTGACAACTACAAAAATTAACAAGTATAAAATGATCTCAATGCGAAAAATATTTCTAAGACAACCAAAGACATAAGTTTAAGACTTAATCCAAAATTGGCTATCCTCTAATAAGTATGCGTGTGTGTGTGTTTCCAGATGGCATAAGGATCGTTGTATTCATGTGATCTAGTATCCTCTCCATGGTGATACTCTCTCTCCTTATCTCAGAGGGGAAAAACATTGTTCCTACATCTACCTCAGTCACAGAAAAGTAGTTAGTCCATTACATCATTTAACCATATGCTTAATAATGTCATAAATAATTATTCTTTGCATATAAACTAATATAAAGAAAATACATTTTCTATCATTACTTTAATCATAATATTTTCTCTAACTAACTAGTTGTCTTCTCGAAAATAAAAATGATAAGTATGTTTAAAAAAATGAGGTGTGACATATCTCCCCCCTTAGCTATCATTGTCCTTGATGATTATGTCCAAAACAAAATAAATATATCAAATATGTTCTTCTAAATCATGCTTACATAAAAATATGTGGAATTTTTTTATAAATATCATTGTAATCCTCCTAGATAGCATTTTCCTACGAATACTGGTCCCACTAGACCTTGCACTGGGTAACCTCTCTGTTATGTAGGTGGAGCTAGCATACCTCAAGCACTTTAAGAGTCTCAATCATGACCACCTCTGGGTCCTATACCTAGAGAGCATTCCAATCAAGTATATGAATAGATCCTGATATATATTTGTTCAAATATGACACATGAAAAACATCATGCATTCTTGCAAGAGCTGGTGGTAGAGCTATCCTATAAGAAACTAGATTAACCACTTCTAGGACTTCAAAAGGTCCAACATATCTAGGTGCTAGATTGGAAGACTTTCCAAACTTAATTGGGATCTTATGTGATTTGACTCTTAAGAGAACTTTATCTCTTACTAAAAATTGTCAGGGTGCTTTCTTAGCATCAGCATAGCTTTTCTGTCTATCATTTGCTTCTGCCAATCTTTTCCTAGTCGGCTTTACTTGCTCTTCCATCTCTGAAAGCATTTCTGGCCTAAGAAAAATCCTATCTTCTAGCTTATCCCAGTATAGGAGTTTGACACTTTCTGTCATACAGTGCCTTGAAGGGAGCCATATTAATCATAGAATGATAAGAGTTATTATATGCAAATTCAACGACTGGAAGATATTCTTCCTACTTATACTGTTGATCCATGCAATACATCCTCAACAAATCCTCTAGTATTTGATTAATTATTTCAATTTGACCATCCATTTTTGGATGATAGGCTAAGATTATATTCAATTATGTTCCCAAAGTCGAGAACAAGGTTTGCCAAAACCTTGAAGTTATCCATGCATCTCTATTTGAAATTATCTTTTCTGGAATTCTAGGTAATTTGAATACCTCTTGCATGAATTTCTTGGCTAAAATTAGTACTCCATTAGTAAGATTATAAAATGAGCTACCTTAGAAAGTTTATCCACCACTACAAGAATAGCATCATGCTTATCGCATTACATAGGCAATCCCTGGACAAAATCCATACCGATCACCTGCCATTGCCATTTCAAAATATCATGAGGATACAAAATTCTTGGTGGGTGCTGGTGTTCAGCCTTAACTTGTTGACACTCTAAACATCCTACCACAAATCTTACAGCATCATTCTTCATTCCCTTCTAAAAATCTAAGGGTCTCACATCAGATAACAACTTTGTCACTCCAGGATGTCCTGAATATGATGCATAATGTGCTTCTTTCCACACATTTCTTCTTAGAACTCCTTGATTTGGTACATAAATTTGGTTATTGAATCTCAATAACCCATTAAATTCAAAATAAAATCCATCATACCTTGTATCCTAAAGATTTTCTATTAGAGCATTTAGAATTTGTTCACAATATTCATCTCTGATTGAATTCTTCAATACTTGAACTCTAAAATCATAATGCACTGACACTATTGTTGATATGTGCCTTCTTCAACTTAAGGCATCAACCACTTGATTTTCTTTACCCTTAACATAGTTAATCTCAAAATCATAATTAGAGATGATCTCTAATCATCTTCTTTGTTAGGCATTAAGGTTAGGTTGCGTGAAGATATACTTCAAGCCTTGATTGTCAGATTTTAGTTCAAATTATTTTCCCAACAAATAATGCCTCCATATTTGGAGAACATCCATAATTGACACTAATTCCAAATCATGAGGGGCATAATTTTGTTCATAAGGTCGTAACTTTATAGACTTATAGGCCACAACTTGGTCTTCTTGCATGAGCACACCACCTAACCCTTCTCCTGAAGCATCGGTCACAACAACAAAATGACCCTCTAGGTCTAGCACTCTAAGAATTGGTGCTAAAGTCAATTTTCTTTTAAGAATATTGAAAGCTTCTTCACACTTTTCAAACCATTCAAATCTTTTTCCTTTCTTCTGCAAAGAAGTGATGGGATGGGCAATTATAGAAAGTTCAAAATAAACTTTCTATAATACCCTGCTAATTCCATAAAACTACACACTTCATGCACATATTTAGGTGTAGACCATTGCAAAATAGTCTTTATCTTTGAAGTATCTACAAAAAATTCTTTAGCTAATATGATATGGCCCAAGTACTGCACCTCTTTTTGAAATAAAGTACATTTGGATAGCTTTCCATAAAGTTTGTGCTCCCTGAGTCGTTGTAGAACTATCTGCAAGTGTCGATGGTATTCCTCATCATTGAGAGAGTAAATTAAAATATCATCTAAAAACACCAGAACAAATTTATCTATAGAGTCTCTAAAAACACTGTTCATCAAATTCATGAATGTTGCTGGAGTATTGTCAAATCAAAAGGTAGGACCATTAACTCATAATGCCCATACCTTGTTCAAAAGGCTATCTTGTGAATGTCTTCTTCTTTCAATCTCAACTGATGATAACTTGACCTTAGGTCAATCTTTGAAAATATAGTTGCATCACGCATTTGGTCAAAGAGATCATCTATGCACAGTAAATTAGGATACTTGTTCTTAATCATTGCTTTGTTAAGCGTACAATAATCTATACAAAGGCGTAGGGTGCCATCTTTCTTCCTAACAAAGATCATTGGCACTCTCCATGGTGACACACTAGGTCTAATCATCCTTTTGAGACTATTCCTAGAGTTGAGCCTTCAGCTCCATCAACTCAATAGTGGTCATCTGATAAGGTGCTTTGGACACCAGTTTAGAACTAGGAATAATATCTATTGCAAAATCAAAAACTCTTTTCAGGGGCAGACCTGGAAGGTCTTCAGGAAACACATCCCAAAAATCATGAAGATAATGGTATGCTTCTATAGAAATTTCCTTCCTTTCTACTTTTACCTCATCCATCTTAACTACAAACATCTAGCAACCTTTCCACTTTGCTCCTTTTAATTGCATCGTCGAAATTTGCCTGATTTTTATTTCTTGCTGAAAACCTTGGACAAGGACAACATTTCTATCATCATCTAGGCATTCTACTATTTTGGAAAGACAATCAACTTTTGCCCTATGTTGTGATAACCATTTCATCCCTAAAATGACATCATAAGACCCTAGAGGTGTGACATATAGATTGACCTCTATGGAAAAAGTAAGTAGGGTTAATCTAGCTTCAAACAAGCATTGCTTTACCTGAGTTCTTGACTAATTTGCAAACTCTATTGTCCATGAATTTGCCATGAAACCAACTTTCCTAGACATCTTATCAAGTATTCTAGGGTTCACAAATTTTTGTTTTCTCCCATATCTATAAGAATAGAGATTGGGGTTCCAAAAAGAGTACCAATGGTTTCAATAGGAGTAACCTGGTACTCATCTTGACGACTATCTAAAGTAGCATGAATTCTTTGCTGAAAAGCTATTTGATGTGAAGGTAAAGGATTGCCTCAATAAGAATTCCATTGAGTCTTTTGGGGGCACTGGTTAGCATAGTGATCACCTCCACATGTAAAACACCCTCTAGGAGGACCTCTCTTTCCTGAAAATCAGTTGGAATTATCTGTTGAAAATGAAGGTAGAACTATTGCTATAAACTTTAAAATTTTGTGTATGCAAAGCAAAAAATAAGATTAATCTATAACAATTAATGAATAAGTGGTTTTGCACTTTCAATCTAATGTAGAAGAGAACAGAATAGAAGAGAGAATGTTGCAAGAATAAAGACAAGTATTTACGTGGAGAAACCCTTTTAGGAAAAAACTCCACACTCAAAGATGTTTCATGCTTGTATTAAATCTCTTTGGAAAAGATTACATTCAATACTGAAATTCCTCTAAGTCCTTGATGCACTTAACAAAAAGTTTCTTATTTTTTTCTCTAAGTCTCTTTCACAAATCAACTCTCTGGAAAATGTATGGGGCTCTTAATTAATTAATGAAGCTTCTTAATTCAAGAGCTTCTTAATTGAAAGCTTGAAACTCAAAATACAATAAATTGTAATTGATAACATAGCAACCAATGCTCATGCACAAACCAAGCACTCCAAATTGAGAAGACTGAAATCAAACAAAGTCCAAGCCTCTAGTTAACTGCCTGTCCAAGATGTGGGTGCCAAAGTTTTCACAAGTTAACTTTGCCAACATAAAACATATTTCCAAATAAAAGCAACAATAGAAAGACCTCCAATTGGGCATCCATATTTGCTCAATCACTTTCTCAGTGATCAATACACATCAATTTCATGCAAACAACATACAAGATTGATGTCCCCAAGGCTATTCTGAATTATCTTGTTATGTACATGCAAGTGACATGCAAACACCGGATTCAACATGCAATTAATACCCATTATCTGAAACACTAAGATGTACCGTGCTACAAGTTTCTGGAGTTGGAGTGTTCTACAAGTAATATCTAAGAACTGACATGCAACTAACATGCAAGCACATGCAACTGATACCCATCACTTGAAACACTGAGATGTATCATCCTACAAGTTTTTGGAGTTGGAGTGTTCTACAAGTAATCTCACAAAACTGACATGCAACAACATGCAAGGTCATACAAGTCCATAGGAGTGACATGCAACAACATGCAATCACATGCAAGTGACATGTAACAATATGCAAGCACATGCAAGTCCATAGGAGCAACATGCAACAACATGCAAGTACATGCAAGTAACATACAACAACATGTAAGTACATGTGCAAGAAACATGTAAAAACATGCAAGTCCATGCAAGCTATTCTGACCACATGCAAGCAATATCCAATTCATGCATCTCTAACACTATAGTTAACTCCAACATTATCCACTCATGTACATAAAAAAGCACAACTCCTAGTCTAAATATAAGTCCCATGAAAAAGGGGACACCCAAGTTTAACTCCCACTCACTAGGAGTTATCAAACTCTCAAAATAGACTTAGGAGAAGTCAACAAAGTCTTCATGGCTCCCATCTCAAAGTGGGCACCCAAGTTTAACCTTATCCATTTAGAACTTGATTGGAAATGTCAAAGTGATATAATTAATAATTAATTAATCTCTCAAAGTCCTAATATGTTGGGTAACACATTCCAAGAACTTTGGAGACACGTGAATTGGTTAGGATTGCAAGTTAATGGCAACTTATCCCAACATTATCATCATTATTTTTAGGATTAAAATCCATATTTTCATCCCTGGCTCCATTTTTGTTATATCTGGAACTTTTACCATGATTTCTTTCTCTAGTTTACTGACTTCTATTTCTCTTTTTGAAGTATGTTGAAGGATGATTCTAGTTAAATTTCTTTTGAGATTTTTCTCGATACACAGAGATAGATTTGAGCTTTTGCTCTTGCTTGATGGCTTTCTCAAAGACTTGATCCATAGTCGTAGGTCCATGAACATCCACTTCACCACTAATCTGAGCATTCAAGCCCACAATAAACTTCCTTATTCTAAATCTCTTATCCTTCTAATATTGTGGCACATACTTCAACAACCTGGTAAACTTTTCCCAGTATTCAATGACAGTCATATCTCCTTGATGTAGATTTTGGAAATCTGTTAATTTATGGTCAAAGTATAGCTGGGGCAACCACCTTTTCCTGAATATGACCACAAATTGATCCCAAGTTAGACTCAAGGAACTCAATTCTAATTCTATTTTCTTGTTCATCCACCACATGGATGCTTCTCCTGCTAACTGGTATGCTCCCTATACAACTTTAGTGATCTCAGAATAATTTCTTTTCTTAAAATATTTTCCATCTCTATCATCCAAGCCTCAGCTACATCTCCACTCATCATTCCATTGAACTTATGAGGTATAACTTTCTTCAGATCTCAAGCTAGCTCACTAGTAAGACGAGTTTTTGCCTCATTTTGAGTTAGCAAGTCTCAATTATTTACTCTCGGTTCACCATGGAAATTGAATTCTTCTCTTCCTTTAGAGTGGTGTTCTTGATTGGTTTCTCCCCCTCTAAATTCATGTTCTAGGGTTTCCAATCTTTCTTTTGTTTCATTTAAAACTGACAAAATTTGATCTAATTTTTCCATAGGATTACTTTCAAGATTTGGGCCATGCATGTTCCCTCTTGGGTGGTTTCCAATTTGTTCCATAACATTACTTATCCATATCTAACATTTGCATAGAAACTTATCAAAATATGGAACTTTTTGACATGCTATCATAAAATTGCAAATAAATATAGAAAATCAAAGATGCATCTCATACACATTTGCTTATACCAAAAACCAAAAAATTTTCTTTGTTCACTTTCTAGATTTTTACATCCTTATTCAAATACAAAACTTTTTTGTTTTCATGTATAAGAAATGTCTACAAATCACTTTTTGAAAAATGGATTTCCTCGGGATCCTCCTCCCCGCCAGAATCAATTAACAAAAACACCTAAGTACTTAATCAACACCTCATGAGTCCTCAATCAACACCTCTTTTCCTATTATAGGCACATCTTGACCACAACCAAAAGCCATATCATGATGGGTAGATAGTTTACTAATCTTAAAAGTAGTAGGGCTTGGTAACCTTTTTGCCTCCTCAATCCGTTTCCTCTTTTCTTGGTGAATATAGTTGAGTGCATTAGCTAGTGTCTCAAAATCAGTGACCTAAGCTCCTTCTGCATAGCTCACTGGTTCCTTTATTTTTTGGCTCAAGAGATGGCTCTTTCTGAATGGTGATCTTAGGCATATCACAAGGCTTTTTTTCTTGGCTCACTTTCTTATTCTTCTCTTTATTTTCATTCTAGCACAATAACAAATATTTTATCATTAGCATATCTTGCCAATCTTGTGAAACCTCGCAATAAGCTCCAAGGTCCAAGTGTTGAACCCGGTAGCTCTGATACCATGTGTAACATCCCAACTAGAATATTAAATAACATTAAACACAAATAATGTAAAATAAATCCGATTTCTTTTTTTTAAAACATAAGCACAACAATAATATATTTGCAATTTCCAAAGTTCAATAGATAACTTCAATTTAAGGTTGCTTCACATGTGACTTACAAATTTTACATGTTTATCAAATATAAATATAAATGGTCTTTTTTCTTATGACTACAACATGTTTTAATTTTTATTTACATAATAAGTAATATTTTCTGTTCACAAGTCTTCGATAGTCAACTGCTAGAGAGAGAGAGAGAGAATCACCCTGGTTCTTTTCCTCCAACCACAGATCAGTCATCCCCCACACACCTTCCTTATGTAAGTGGCCCTTCCCTTCGTGAGGGTGTAGATAATGAGAATCAACTGATTCTTTATGCCATCTGAGAACTAGTGAAGTGTCCTAGCTAATAACAATCAGGCTTACAACTCTAGTGTAGCTCTAGCTATGTATAACCCACTCTGACTATTCAACTATATGGTACACAGTGAACCGACAATGCAAGTAGTGACTTTTGCATTTTTTTTTCCAAAGTTTCATATAAATAAAGTCATATGTTCACTCACTCTTTTCTTGACTTGGAGACAACATTCTTATAACACACACACATATATGACAACACTCTTTGACTTGTTTATACAATATCAATCTTAAAGACATACAATATTACCTTATCTACTAGTCAACTAGACAAGTATAGTATGAGTTATTAGGTGACTTATGCAACATACATTGAGTCCCTCTTTGCATCCTTACACCCATGGGTCTATGACATCCTATCATCTACTCAATGGCTTGTCTACCTATTTCCATGCTCATCTGTATTCTTCTACAATAATATACAAGATTTTGACATTTAAGTCATATAGTTTAACGATTAAAGACTCTATCTATCTTAATCTAGGAATATATATTCAACTTATAATTTGTCAAAGATAAACAATAACTTCATAAACCTACATATTCAATACATTTCCTCATGTATATCAATAGAGAATTCCAAAATAATAAGTAGTCTCAATCTTGACCTTTCTTTGCCATAATGAGTGTATTTCATGACAATCTTGTGGCTATTCTTAGCCTAGAATTAGGTAAAAATAATATTCCTTTACAAAACTAGGATAAAGATAGTTTAAGATAGCTCTTAGAATAGCATCTAAAATCAACTTATATTTCTTCTTCCTACATACAAAAATAGCAGTCTAATATGAAGTGCTTCTTCACAATGATATCGACTCATTTTCTAGCTTTTAATCTTAAAAACATACTCTCTACCTTTTCAGTTAGCTACTGCTATAAGTAGAATACTATGATTAAAAAATGATATTGTTTTGGTCCTATACAGAGAGCAATAAGACCATCATCTGCTACACTCTCTTAGCATTGAACAAACTAAACTTGTATGATTAAAAATGACCTTCTCTAAGGTCTCTCAATATGCCTGCCTTCAGCCTATATTGAGTCGATTAAACCAAAGTGTGGTTTCCATTTAGAAGTCAGCCTATTTACACAGTTGGCCATAAAGTTTATATTAAGGTTGTAATACAAACATAACCTTGTTTGGTTATTAAAATAGCATAAGCCATCAGTTTTGATACACAGTCATTTAACTGGATACTCTTGTATATCATTATCTATAAGGAACGACATGTGTTTATAACATATATATATATATATATATATATATATATATATATATATATATATGATACTCTTAACTAGAGCTATCAAGATGTATAGCCATTTCTAATAGTAACTAATATATGGCATGGGATAGATATATCCTACAGAGATATTATAACTCTCTCGACTACCAGGTATTTGGTATAAGTATACAGAGATAATCCTCTGTCTAGTCAAACAACAATAAGTTTAACTATCACTAAGATTCTTGAAATCCTACATACCATTTGACAATTTAAGCAATAAACATCATACACGTCTTTACTTGCAGATATCAACAAATATAAACAATGTTATTGGAAAAAAGATTAGAGGATCAACAAACTACTAATCAAACATGTAAAGTAAATAAATAAATGATAAGAGAAATTTACCAGCATGCACCAATGAGAGACCAAGATTGTGAAGGGGGAAAAACAAAGAAAAAACCCCCTGTGTTATGCAAATGGCATGAAGCCTGATAAAGATTACATAGAGAGAGAAATCTTCTCAATGAGTGAAATGAGAAGAAATGAAGAAGAAGAATAAGGAAGAAGGAATCTATAATACTTCAAGGAGAGGAGGAGACACCTCTTAAATAGAGGTGAACAGGGGAGTTATCCGTAACTCTCATATGCCATCCTACATAAGGTGTGTGCCACATGTTTCCTCTTAAGGAGGAATCTACAGAAATAGATTATTCCTACAGGAGGAATAAAAGAGGTGAATTATCCATACATGTGTGGGGATAATACACCAAATAAATAAATTATAATCTTCACTACGTAAAGATTAATTTCTAACAGTTATCGACAAATTCTATGGGATACGATAGGCTTACTTGTAGAGTGTAACATGAAGTATGTTATCATCGATGCCTTACTTCCTCCCAAGTACCTAAGTTCCTAATCTCCTCCTTCTATGTACTGTGCTTTCAATCTTGAGGAATGATCATAATCATAATACCTTCTTTTCTCCTACTCTCACTTAGTTATGCACTACATAGTAAATGCATTCCACTATTCTCTCTCCACTCATCCACGGCTCTCACATGCAGAAAAATAAGGGAAGTATGGAGCTACTGTTCCTTCTCCCACTCCTCAAGCATCTAGGAAGAATGCCTTGGTGAAAAAGAGACTTTACCCCTTTACTAGACAATAGTATTCTTTACCATAACTACTTGCTTAGATAAAACTAATAATTTAAAATAAACAATAATACACCTATTTTATAGATGTCACTAATGCATACTTTCCAATGCTTTAATTATGCTTATTTTCGAGAATAATTAACAATGATGGAGACTCACAAAATTGACTTAGTCCTAATCGACAAAATTGAACTTGTCTGGTTGATTACTTACATCGACTCAACATTCAAAGGTATACACTACCTTACTATCTGTCGACGGAGAAGATTTAGCCATTGACTTGACGACTACAAAAATTCACAAGTATAGAATGATCTCAATGCTAAACATATTCTAAGATGACCAAAGACATAGAGTTAAGACTTAATCCAAAATTGGCTTATCCTCTAATAAGTATGTGTTGCATAGGGTTGTCATTAATGTCAATAGTGGTATGAAGTGTTGTGTTGTGGAAGGTTAGAAGTGATGTCACCAAAAATGTCAAAGGGAGATTGTAACAGTATGGTGATAAGTGAAGATAGTAGATTAAGTGACTAGAAGTAGTGTGAGGGAGAAATCAAAATGATGTGCATATATTGTGATGGTTAAAGATGTAGACAAAGGAAGTTGATCAGAAGAGTTGTGAAGTAAAGAAGATGGATTAGTATCATCTATACACAGTCATACCATATCTTCTAAAGTTAATGTGTACATTCACATCTTTGCTATTTTTAGGTTTGAAGTCTGTGATGAGTAGAGTTGGATTCTTGTTGTATGATCTCATGATGTTTTCCGCCTAATAAAGAAAGTTGTAAAATATTGAAGAAAAAATTGTCTAAGTAAAGTTCTAGTCAGTGAATGGGTCCGAGGCTCAGATAAATGCACCACATATCCCTGCTATTGAATATTCTGCCTTGTGGTTGGGAAGATAAGTAGAAATAGGTGTCAAGAATGTATATTCCAAATTTCAAAGCATGAAAGTCACCACAAAGTATATTGGAGTTAGAAGAACGAAGGCAGTTGTGAAATAGAGTAAGTGCAATTATAGAAAGATAGGACAATGCTCTGTATTTCTTCAAAGATAAAGATATGACATGGTGGTTTGGAGGATAGGCAGATAGGAGTAACATGTATGCATACTTCAAGTTTCAAGAGATAATATGTATCGCAGATGGTTCTCTGGAGTCAGATGTGTGAAGATATGTCCTAGTGTTGGTTAAAGAATGTAGACAGAAGGAGATAGTTGAAGATACCACAGTTCACCACATATTGGTAGTTAGCCTTGCTAATTGAATGATAAGATCATATGACTGGTTGCTATGTTCAATTCAAGTTTCAAATGATTATATTTACCGCAAGTATGATTTTCATTGCTTTACTTCGAGACTGTACAAGCAAAGTATGTTAAGGATACCAGAATCAATGTTCAAGTGTTTGTGCCAGCATGAAATAGCCTGAATTGATAAAAGGAATGTACAGTGATGATTTGTAAGTCATGAAATGTCTTTTATGTGGTCCGCATGATGTAATTCTATCTCTTCTAATACAACCTTAGGTATGGAGCTAAATGCAAAGAAGGATAAGTGTTTGTTGACTTGAGACTTCGTGTATAATGAAGATTTTAACATGTGTGTGGAGTATGCACCATCTTGGAAGAGTGTGCTAAGTTAATATAGGACCTGATTATGCTTTGTTCTTGAACTGCATTAGATTTCTAATCACCACATGTTTTGGAGCTGACTATTGTGGCCATTGCACATTTCATGTTGCACGCTTCATCTTGGTTGACCTAAGAGAAAGTTTTTGAAGCTTGCGGAGGATATAAATGTAATATTAAAGTTGTTGAGTGAAAAAAGAAGGTGTGTTGTGTGAAAGCATTGATAATGTGTGAATAAACCTACCATAAAAGCAGATATAATGATGAAGTGTGGACAGGGTCAGTTCATACTGTTGTGGAGGTGATTGTAGAAGTTGTGATGATTGAGGAGAGTTTATGAAGTTGTTTTGATGTTATAGAGGTTGGTATTATTGTTGTGAAGATGTGAGATAGTTGTGTAAAGGTTGTAGAGGTCAGTAGAAGGTTGGAGTAGTCAGTGTTTGTGAAAGGAACAATTGAGTTAGATATGTTACAAAGGTTGAAGATTCATTGTATAAAAGTTGTAAGTGTTGTATCTATTCAGGGAGTTGTAGCTTCCTTTGGGCTGTAGATGATAATGTAATCTTGTTTTTATTTGTGAGGTTGGATTTGGATAGTAGATCCAACCAGCTTGCTCATTGTGGTTTTTCCCTTCTAGGGTTTTCTATGTAAATCTAGTGTTATGGTTGTGTGCTTCTGTGTTCTTGTGTTTCTCATGTTTTAAATGTTTACATTAGATTGAATACTGTTGAAGAAAAATAATTTCATTAAGTATTGATTCACCCCCCTCTCAGTACTTATGTGTGTTCAACAATTGGTATCAAAGCTAATTTCCTTGAATACAATCTAACAGTTGAGGTAGATCTTGGAGTGGAACACATGGGAACAAAAGTATTGTTTAATAAAAAAGAATCCTCTGGAAGAGGATATGATAGCCTTTAATATAGAAGATTATGAAGTTGATTATGAAGGAGAACTCATTTCTACCCTAGAAGATCTGTATGTTGCAAGGAAAGAAAATGAACAATAGAAGATTAAGCTCAAAAATCAAAAGAAGCAATTGTCAAATTAAAATCTCAAGTTGAAGATGGTAAGAAGGTTGCAGAATGGTTGAATGCCAAGCTCAATGAAAAATCAGTTGCATGCTCTAGACTTGAAGACAAAATTATCTCTCTGAGGAAAGAATTGGAGAAATCAAAGGATCAGATAGACAAGGATCTAAAATTGAAGAATAACACCAACTTCCATGATGAGATAATTAGTAATGAAATACCTATAAAAGATAAGAGTGGCATTGGATTTGAGAAAGGTTAGAATCCTAAAAATGATATACCTGAAGGCATGTTTGAAATGAGAAAGGAAGAACTCTACACTAAAGACTTTGAGGAGATTGAATAGGAGTTTGAAGATGATGATTTCATACAGGTCAATGATTAGAAGAAAGAGTTCAAGAGATCTCCTCCTAGAAAAACTACTACTTCCAGGTTCTCTCAATCCTTTTATGGTTACTATTATTCTTGCAATAAATTTCATCACAAGGCTATTGATTCTAGAACTAAGGCAAGAAGAAATGATTACATAAGGAAGAAGTCATTTGTGCCTACAAGATATGATGTTGTAATCTCTCATTTCTTCTATGGCTATTGTTATACATGCATGATGTAGGAGCATTCTAGGTTACAAAAGCAATCTTGCATCAACCAAAAACATTTGTATTTCTTTCTTTTCTTGCATTTCTAGTTTAGTTCAGTCAGTAGTAGTTTCAATATTTTGTACCGCATTTTGCCGCATTTCCATTTCAGAGCTTGCGGAGTAGGACTTAGCATCTAGATATCATCATCCACATCATATCTAAAATTTAGGTCATTTGGACTTATCTGCTAAAAGTTATCGCTATCAGAAGATCACTTGTTTTCACAGAGCAAAGCATACAGACAACCAGTTGAAGGAGAAGGTTTGAAGAGCACTTCCGTGACTTGTGGAGATAAAAGAAGCATATCACAAGGCACATAAGGATCAAATAGATCTTCCTTGAGGTCCACATCTTGATTCATTCATTTATAGAGGAATTTCATATGTTTAGGCCGACCTACTTGTTCCTAAATGTTACATTTTTTCATTGGAGTTTCTAACCTTTCTTGGCAGATGCAGAGAATTATTTGAGCTTGAGGATGATATATATAGATCTCTTTGAGGGATTAGAAAGAAGTCATTCAGTAATAATTTAGTTAGTATTGCTTTCATAGAGCGATAGTTTAGATTTTGTCCTGAAGGTGTTTCAAAGCCATATCTATTGTAATTAGAATAAGGCTTGTAAGCCCTTGATATTATAGCTTGCATGTTGCCAACATATAAGAATTATATTTCTTTGATATTATGAATATATGAACATTCCATTACATTCTACAATTAAGTTGTTTTCGTTGTGTTTGCTCTAGCTGCATGGTTGGACAATTCATTATGTGAACCCTCCTACCATTACTGCACCAAGTGGTATCAGAGTGAAGTTTTGAATCCTTTGGGAAGTGAAGGCATTATGGAAGATCTTGTGGTGAATAGATCACCAACTTGATGCAGTCTACTTGTGTTTGTCAATAGAGTGCCAGTTGTGTGGCCGTTGCTACCTTGTAGTCAGATCGTCAAATTGAGGCAATTGCACCAAATCCTTGGAAGAGATGCCGCTGAGGAGAATACCTGCTGTTGGTACCATGGATGGAAGAATGGATGAGATGATGGAGCTGATGAGAACAATGAGGATTAGATTGGATGTTGTAGAAGAAGATAGAAGAAAAGGACTAAGCCCTAGACTTGATGTTGAAAGTGATGATGAAGAATTCCAATCTACAGATCAAAATGAAGAAACCCTAGAAGAAGAAGAATCAGATCAAGTGAAGATGTTGAAAACTATTTCTAAGATGGGAAAGAGACCTAGAGTGGATGTACCGAGTTATACTGGAAATTTGAATCTGGAGGAATTGATTGATTGGATAAATGACTTAGAAGAATACTTTGAATATGAAGAAATTGAAGATCCAAAGAGAGTAAGATTTGTAAAGACTATGATGAAAGGACATGTTTCTATTTAGTGGAAAGAAGTTCAATTAGATAGAAACAGGAGAGGAAAAGAAAGATCATAAAATGGGATAGGATGGTGACAAAGTTGAAGAATTAGTTTATACTTGTTGACTATGAGTCAGAATTGTTGAAGAGATTGCAAAACCTGAGACAAAAGGAGAAATCTGTGAAGGAGTATACTAAAGAATTTCATAAGATGATCATAAGGACTAGACATAGTGAAGCAAGCAAGGAGAAAGTGAAAAGATACATAAATGGATTGAGGATGAATTTTCAAGAAGAACTAAGTTTGGTAAGGATGACAACACTAGAAGAAGCATATCAGTTTTCCCTGAAAGTTGAAGACAAGTTGAATAATAAGCATGAGTAGAGACAGAGAGGTAGAGGAGGTAAATTTCAAAGAGGTGGAGTATATTCTAGAGGAAACAGATCATATGCAGAGTAGAACAAGAAAAGTAGTCCATATAAGGAGGATAAAGATAACAATTCATATTGGAGAGATGACAGAAACTTCTACCACAGAGGAAACCCTAATTCTTACTGCAATGAAGGATATAGAAGAGATGAAAAAGGATTTGATTAGAGAGCATTCAGAGGAACCTATTTTAAGTGTGGAGGTGAAGGACATAGAGCATTTGAATGTCATCAGGGAAGTACAAGCAAGAAGATAGAGAATAGTGGAAGAATAGCTTACGTGGAAGAAGAACCTATTGGATCACCTAGTTTAGTTGGAAAGCCAGAGAAAGTAGAATCATTAGTCATGAGGAGAGCACTATTTCAAACAGAGACAATTGAGGAACCACCACAGAGGAAAAGTTTGTTTCGGACCAAATGCAAATCAGGAGGTAAATGTTGTAAAGTGATCATAGATAGTGGTAGTACTGATAATTTGGTTTTAGAGGAGATGGTGACTAAGATGAACCTAGAAAGATTGAAACACCTTAAGCTCTACAAGATAGCATGGATTCAGGATGCATCAGGTACTGGTGAGTGAACAATGTTTGGTGAAATTTCATATCTATCATGATGAAGTATTGTGTGATATTATGCCGATGGATGCATGTCATATATTGCTAGGTAGACCAAGGCATTATAATAGAAAATCCATACATGATGGGATAAAGAATACTTACACTATAACATCTAATGGAAAGGGATTTACCTTGATACCTTTGGAAGAGGAGCCTAAGAGTGAAGTGTGTGGAAATGCTAGAGTCTGTTTAGTAGATGGAAGGAAATTTTTGGATGGATTGAGACATGAGAATATGTGTTTTTCTTTGATTCCTAAGAAGCTTGGAACCCTAAGAATAAAGACTGAAGAATCACAACCATAGGAGATAATTGAATTGTTGATAGTGTATGAAGACATCATATTAGATAATGTACCTAAAGGATTTCCACCAATTTGGAGTATCATTCATCATATGGAACTTATAGCTGGAGCTAGTTTGCCTAATAAAGTAGCACACAAAATGACACCAGCAGAGAATGCGGAGTTGAATAGATAGATATAAGAGTTATTGAGGAAATGATTGATTAGAGAAAGCTTAAGCCCTTGTACAGTGCCTGCAGTGTTAGTACCTAAGAAAGATGGAGAATGGAGGATGTGTACAGACTCTAGAGCAATCAATAAGATCACAGTGAAGTATAGATTTCCATTACCTAGGATGGATGACATTATGGACTGTTTGAGCGGAGCAAAGTATTTTACAAAGATAGACTTGAAGAGTGGATACAATCAGATCAGGATCAGAGAAGGAGATGAGTGGATGACTACATTCAAGACAAATGAAGGACTGTATGAATGGTTAGTGATGCCTTTTGTATTGACAAATGCACTGAATACTTTCATGAGGTTGATGAATGAGGTTCTGAAGAAATTCTTGGGTAAGTTTGTTATTGTATACTTGGATGATATTATGATTTTCAGTAAGACAAATGAAGAACATTTGTGGCATATTAGACAAGTATTGCAGAGGTTGGAAGAAGAGAAATTGTTGATAAAAATCAAGAAATGTAGTTTCATGAAGGAAGAATTGGTATATTTGGGATTTGTGATTTCTGTGGAAGGATTGAAGATGGACCCTAAGAAAGTTAGAGCAATTGTTGAATGGCTGACACCTAAGAGCATTGGAGAAGTCGGATCATTTCATGGATTAGCTAGTTTCTACTGGAATTTCATTAGAAATTTTAATTCAATATGTACACCTATGACAGAGACAATGAGAGGTGACATAAAGGATTTTAAGTGGACATTAGGAGCCAATAAAAGCTTTGAGCTATTGAAACAAAAACTGACAGAACTAGCTTTTAGCATTACCGGATTTCCAAAATGTATTTGAAGTAGATTGTGATGCTAGTGGAAATGTAATAAGAGCATTGTTAAGTCAAGAAGGTAGACCAATAGCATATTTTAGTGAGAAGTTGAATGATGCAAGGAGAAGATATTTAGTTTATGATCAGGAGTTTTATGCCATAATTCAAGCCTTGAAGAAGTGGAGAAATTACTTGTTGCCTAAGGAAATTGTGTTGTATATAGATCATCAAGCTTTTACAATATTGTAACAGTTAAGGAAAGTTGAATCAGAGACATATGAGATGGATAGAGTTCATGCAGAGTTACACTTTTGTGTTGAAGCATAGGAGTGGAAAGTCAAACAAAGTTACAGATGCATTAAGTAGAAGAAGGAATCTGTTGATAGAGATGAGAGTTGAAGTATTGGGATTTGAAGAACTAAAACACATGTATGAGGAAGATCTTGATTTTGCAAAACCTTGGAAAGCATGTAAGGAACCTGTTGTGATAGACAGAAGTAAGTGGTTGGATTATTTCATTCAAGAAGATATGTTGTTCAAAGAAAATTAGTTGTGTATACCTTGGAGTTTAATAAGAGATAATTTGATAAAGGAGAAGCACAGTGGTGAATTGGCAGGACATTTTGGGATTGATAAGGCAATGGCTTTGGTGAGTGAACATTATTTTTGGCCTCAGATATATAAGGATGTAAGGAACTTTGTTGAGAATTGTAGAGTATGTCAAGTTGCAAAAGGGAGTAGTCATAATACTCAATTGTATAAATCTTTGATAGTACCGGAGAGACCTTGGGAAGACATAAGCATGGATTTCATATTTGGATTTCTAAGAACACGGAGAGGACATGATTCTATATTTGTAGTGGTGGACAGATTTTCAAAGATGGCACATTTCATACCTTGTAAGAAGACAAATGATGCAATGCATTTTGTTGACCTATTTTTCAAGGAGATTGTGAGATTGCATGGATTACCTAAGAGTATAGTTTCATACAGAGATTCAAGATTCATTGGGTACTTTTGGAGGAGATTGTGGAAGAAGATGAAGACAGACCTAAAGTTTAGTTCAACATTTCATCCATAGAAAGATGGATAGACAGAGGTGGTGAATAGGATTTTGGGAAACATGTTGAGATGTTTGGTAGAAGATAAAGTAAGAAATTAGGATCTAATTCTACCGCAAGCAGAGTTTGCATACAATAATTTAGTAAATAGGAGTATAGGAAGGACACCATTTGAGATTATGACCGGAGTAAACCCTAGAGGAGTTGCAGAGTTGAGATACATCAGTAAGGAGAACAAGAGAAGTGCAGAGGTAGAAGAATTTGTAGGATACATGGAGACAGTGCATAATCAGGTCAAGAAGCATTTCGAAGAGACAAATAGCAAGTATAAAGAGCAAGCAGATGAGAAGAGAAGACAAAGAATTTTTAGTAGGAGATGAAGTAATGGTATATCTGAGAAAAGAGATATTTCTAGTAGGGACATACAACAAGTTGAAGATGAAGAAGTTTGGACCTTGTAAAATTCTTAGGAAGTTTGATTCAAGAAATGCATATGTAGTGAAGCTACCAGAGACTTTGGGTATATCACTTATATTCAACATTGCAGACTTATATCAGTATCATGAAGGAGAATCAAGTGAAAACAGTGAAGATGGATTGAAGAAGCAGTTACGACAGCAAGTACTAGAGCAGATAGAGAGCATCTTGGATAGTAGAGTTGGACACAGTACCAAAGGCAAGCAATACAAAGAATATTTGGTAAAGTGGAAAGGCAGACTAGAAGAAGATTCATCATGGATTTCTCATGCTAAGGTGGACCGTTTTGGTTTTCCTCTAGCCCCAGAAAAGTGAGGGACTCACTTTTTCAACAACCCCGAGTGTTTGATGCAAGAGCATCCTAGGTTGCAACAACCAAAAACATTTGCATTTCTTTCTTTTCTTGCATTTTCTAGTTTAGTTCAGTCAGTAGCAGTTTCAACATTTTATAATGCATTTTTCCATATTTCCATTTTAGAGGTCACAAAACAATAATTATCATCTAGATATCATCATCCACATCATATCCAAAATTTAGGTCATTTGGACTTGTCTGCTAAAAGTTATTGGTATCAGAAGATCACATGTTTTCACAAAGCAGAGCATACAGATAGCCAGTTGAAGGAGAAGGTTTGTGAAGCACTTCGATGACTTGCAAAGCTAAAAGAAGCATATCACAAGACACATAAGGATCAAACAGACCTTCCTTGAGGTTTACACCTTGATTCATTCATTTTCAGAGGAATTCCATATGTTTTAGGTTGACCTACTTGTTCCTACACATTACATTCCTTTGTTGGAGTTTGTAACCTTTCTTGGCCGACGTGGAGGATTCTTTGAGCTTGAGGATGATATATATAGATCTTTTTGAGGGATTAGGAAGTAGTCATTCAATAGTAATTCGGTTAGTATTGATTTCATAGAGTGATAGTTTAGATTTTGTCCTAAAGGCACTTCAAAGCCATATCTATTGTAACTGGAATCAGGCTTGTGAGCCATTGATATTGTATCCCACATGTTGCCAGCATATAAGCATTATATTTCTTTGATATTCTGAATATATGAATATTCCATCGCATTCAACAATTGAGTTGTTTTCATTATGTTTACTCTAGCTGCATGGTTGGACAATTCATTCCGTGAACCCTCCTAACATGACTGCACCAATGCAATAAGTTGGGTCATAGGGTTGTTGAGTGTAGAACTAAACTAAGGAGAAATTATGTGACTTTGGAATATAATGTTGTTTGCTACAAGTGCAACAACTTGGGGCATAATGCAAGATTCTACAAGAGTGGTTTTGTGAAAATATCTATTCAGTACAAGAAGCCAGAGAAAAGTGTGACTTAGCAAAGGAAGGAAATGGCAAAAATATGGTGAAAGAAGGTAAAACAAGATAATGAGAAGAAGGAAGAACTTGTGCTTCTTTGTAGTGCAGAAGACCTCATTGTTGATTAAGATAAGGCATAGGGTCAAGGGGAGCTAATCAGTGCATATCTATTCTTTTCCCCCTGAATATTTGTGGCTTTTGCTAGGCACATAGATGAGCTGATATAAAAATTGGTAGATGATATTGTTGATAAGGCAAGATTTCTTCATTCCCCCAAATTTTTGGAATGAAATCACAAGATGCAGAGGATTGTAGAACAATTTTTGAGTCTCTGTGGACTTATAGGGCAGTCCGTCAGCAGTTCATCTAACCTGATAAAGGAGCATTAATTATGGAAAGTTAGGGCAAATTGTAAGGTACTTAGGCTTCATTGGCACAATCAAAACTCATTCATGATCAAGTATTTGCATCCAAAGCTGAGAAGAGAAGAAGGATTTTAAAGTACTTGGTGAATTTGAGAAGAATCAAGATGAAGATGAAACCCTAGGGATTGAACCCAAAGGTATTTATCAAAACTGCTATTTGTTAAAACCCTAGTTTCTGAATTCAAAGAAATTTGTGATGGTGACTCCTCAACTAGTTGATATCAATGAAAAACCAAGACTGAAGTATAAGAAAATTCCTTACAAAGCCATGGAGGTAGATAAAGAAGGGCCATTTTCACATGTTTTAGCATATGTGGTATACATAAAAGATGTTAGGTTTTACATTCACTGAAATTTGGATGAAATTAACTATGTGAAATTTGAGGAGCTCGGAGATCAACTTCTGGACGATGATGTTACCTATAAACTAGAATATACAAATGTGGGGGCCAAGCGCCTAGACATTTGGAAAGACTACCCTAATTTTTGTGATATGCATGAATAGGTGAGATATATTTTGAGCAAGATTCATGATGAATTCATGTATCTGGATAAGCCCTACACAATTACTAAAGATGCAATCAGTGCAGTTACTGGGTTGTGTTTTATTGGACCTGTACCGATGATGAAATCAATTAAAAATGAGGTCATTGAATTGGCAGGTGTTAAATTTGATAAGAGGACTCTAACTGTGAATGACATAATGTTCCTAGTGACTGGTATGCTGCTATGGCTATTGCTTACAAAGTGTATTAGACAAGAAGAGAAGGATCTACCATTGGTACAACAATTCACACTGCTTAACAAATGGTTAAAGTAAAGACTTTCACCTCTGTGAGGTCATTAGAGAAAAACTCTTGGAGAACCTGAGGAGAACAAAGGAAACTGGATACAACTTTAGGTATGGCACCTTAATTATCTACCTTTCTTTCTATTTTCTGAATGAGTTGCTTAGTTTTAGTGGAAAGGTTTGGAAACAACAGACTCTTGTTGCTATTGAAAACAAGAGTCACATTAGAGGTTTCAGTGATCCAAATCACTACAAGACATTATATTGGGGATTCTTTGAAACCTTGCAAATTGATATGCAAGCTAGGAATAGAGTCCCTTTTAGTTTAGTACATAAATATAAGGAGAATATCACATTCCTAGTTGATAAGGATTATACCTATTGTTGGAATACTCACTATCACTAAGAGGGGGGGTGAATCAGTCATATACAAAACCTTATTCAATAATCTCAAAAACTTATTACAAGAAAGAATATAAGAGCACATCAAGCAAAAATAATCACACATAACACCAAGATTTACGTGGAAACCCAATGAGGGAAAAAACCACAGGAGAAATGCTGCTTGGATCTACTGTCCAAATCCATCCTCTAAAAATAAAAGTACAATTATTTTAGAATCCCCAACTCCAAGGTACAAAAGACACCTATGCATTGTTTACAAGACTTCAATCTATCAGGTACAATGCACACCTAATCAAAACAATCTCACCAATTGGTACAGTCATAGTAGGAGGGTTCATAGAATGAACTATCTAGACTATGCAACAAGAGTAAACACAATGGAAACAACTCAGAGAAATGGAACAAATGTAGATTCAGTCATTCAGTATATCATAGAATTCAAATAGAGATCAGTTAGCAAAATACGGGCTTACAATTAGGGCTTACAGGCCTGATTACATACATGTTCAAGATAAAACTTTGAAGCTCCTCGCAGAAATCTAACTATCAGATACTTCTTATGTGAATCACTACTTGACAGCTACTTTCCTAAGGATCTATTACATCAATATACATCATATCTGAATCAATAGATTCCTCTGCATTGGCCAAAGAAGGTCACAAACTCTAATGAAGAGATGTAACGTGTGAACACGGATAGGTCAAACATAAATGCATAAAACTCTTCCAGAAAATGAATGGAATGATCTGTAAATCTTTAGGGAAGGTCAGCCACAAACCAAAGATCATTGAATGATGTGTCATTAGGATTCACAGATCAGGAAATGCTTCCACAAGTTTCTCCTTTAGCTGGTTATCAGAGATTGTTAGGATGCTTTGTTTTGAGAAACAGTCGATCTTTTGATAGCAATATCTTCCAGTATTGATGTGTGGATCTCTAAATTCTAGATATGATGTAGATGAGTGAATGTAGATGCTAAGTCCACTTCTGCAGGGTTTGAAATGCAACTAGACCAAAATACAGAAACTGCTTCTACCTGTATTGCCTGAACTAAACTGGAAAATGAAAAGAAACAAACTAAACTGCAAACAAACTAAAATGCAAATGTTTTTGGTTGATACAAGATTGCTCTTGAACTAGGGATACTCCTACATCACCAATCCACAATCACTATGAGGCACCAATTTCAATCTCCTGAAATACCAAAACTCCTTAACAAAGTAACAAAAGTTTGTACAAGTAATGATTGCAAGACAATCTAATTTGCACCAATTCAAGTACATAAAATCCTCTCTACATAAAAATGATATTCAGTGTAACAATTTTAGTTTTCCTTCAACTCTACCACACACATCTCTCCAAGAGTTCTTCATTAAGACACCTAATTCTTTACACATTTCAACTTTGTATTATAATTACAAAAGAAGCACTTCTACCCTCTAACCTTGTTCACCAACAACCTGATAAACACATTGACCCCTCTATTCTCACATCACTAATTTTTCATCTAAATTCTGCATACATTCATTAGTCACAAAAATACTACATTGTTCTTTTGCATTGACCATGACATGACTCAAAAATTGTCCATTCTTTCTGCATAAAACATCTACTCAAAAACCCTTAATACACCCCAAATAAAACTACTATAAAATCTTCATACAAACTACATTCTTTTCTATTGTAAGATATAGAAGATATTTTTACTAATAATCATTGTGCATACACTTTCAAGTCAAGACCTCACTCAATATCCATGAACATCATATGAAGTTAGAGTTTTGATTCTAAAATCATTAATATAAGAACACACATCACACATAGTTTCAACTCAAAACTTCACAAAGCTCTCTCAGAGATATAAATTCACTGCACACCAAAACTCTACATCCACATACCATACAAACCATTTTAGATTCATCATCTAGAAATAGAAGAGAAAGATATTTTACCTCTTTATTCCAACTCTCTACATATTCAACATCACTCCAAAGAACTTATCACACACATGAAACACCACTTCAGACACACTCTTCCATCTACACTCCAAACCAAAAAACCAACCCTATCTTCGAGAGGTGAGTTTGTTTTAATCTCCTTATGTTCTTGGTTCAAAATAGTTGAGAAACTGTTCCTTACATAGAAGACGACCATCCAAATGTCAAACACCAAGCATATCCATTATTCATTAGGGTTTGAAATGTATTTAAATCTTGTTCGTTGATCTAAGTCCTTGTTGGCTTCAAAAATTAAATTAGAGCCATTGATGCTGATGTAGAGTGGCACAAGGGAAGCAACACACAAAGGTTTACTCTATTGTCCTTTGCCCACTCACCCACTTCAACTAGCCTTCAACCAACCAACCAAAGGCACATACAAGGCATATGAAGGATTTGATGTCCAGACTATTGTCCAACCCATAAGGCTTCTCCAACACCTTAAGACAGATCAAAAAACACCTTCTATGCAGTTGGTTTGATCTCCAACTTCCCAAAACTCTTCAACCTATACCTTGACTAGTAAGGCTACTAGCCCTCCAAACTAGGTTTTATCAACAAAGCTTGACAAAATCCCAAAGGTCTAGGCAAACAAATGATGGAATTAAACACTCTTTAAGGGACCCTAACAAACCTCCAAATCTCTTGCTCCAACTCTACTCCAGCAATCCAGAACGCCTACTAGGTCTCTAGGCCTAATTGATCAATTTAGGCTAGGTTACAAAGCAAGTGCTCAAAATTGGGTGCATAGGTCAGGGGCAGGAACTTGGAATGACTCTACCATCCCCAAACAACACAAATCCACCATTCATTCACTCATCCTCTTATGGTTTTGTCAAATACAACAATAAATTACATAAATTCAGTCAAATACCTAGAGATATTTGACCTAGGGCATCACATTAAAAATAGTAAACTGTATTTTGTCAGAAAATGCTTTTGGAATCAAGTAGTATACACCCCTAGCCTGCATTTCACCGAGTGGCATGAAATTTCATCAGTGGAAATGCATTCTAGGGCCAAATTTGTGGGACTGCCCTAGAAAACAGGGTTTCTAGACCAGTTTTGAAAGAAAATTCAATAACTTTTGACTCCGACCACTTCAAGACCTCAAACTAGTTGCATTGGAACCCTGACTCCAAGAGCTTTCAGAAAAATATCATTTGCACACATGAAAAGTCCATACAGTCCGCACACAGCAAGAAAAATAGTGAAAAATAGTCAGTTTTCTTGAATTTTGTGCCCAAATTCCGTACAAAAACTTCCTCCCCCCATACTGGAGTCAGATATCCACCATATTAACCCATCCAAGTTGGTTTCCAACTTCTACAACAGCATTTAACTACCCAAAGTGGTTTTTGAACCGACCCAACACATAACACCTTTGACAACTATGGTGTTTTGCATTAACACAAGGAGGTTGATTTGTTTGGCTCATCCAATGGAGTCCAAATGATCAAAAAACTCCTTCCAACATACTAAAACATTAAAACAACCAAAAAAAACTCGAAAACCAATCCTTAGACCTTCTAGGCCTAATTGGCACAACAAGGGTCCAAATGGACTAAGAAGGATTTAAGGTTTATATAGTCACCCCAAACCTCTTGACCATACAAAATGGACCAAACAACAATGGCTAAAAGCCTTATTACAAAACACATTGAACAAAAAAACATAACTTCTCAAAATGCATCAAAATGCCTTTAGGAACCAAGGTGCTCCTAGGTGCCCTGCACCATACACCCACTGTCAAAGAGAACTCAAGTCTCTTGAGTTGGAATGCTGTCAAATGTGAAACCTGCCTTCTCAATGTCTGCCCTGCTCATCCAAGTGGCATCCTCCTGAGGTTTGTTTAGCCACTTCACCAAATAGTCATGATAGGTGTGCCTTCTAGTTTGTTTTGCAATCCTCTTGTCCAAAATGCACTCAATCTGAGTTGGAGATGAAGGTATGAGTTCTTGGAGTGTCTGATCAATTTGATCTTCTTCAACAGCAGTCTGAGGATCAGATCCTTTATATGGATAAAGGTCTGAAACATTAAAAATTGGAGACAAAGTAATGCCATCCGGAAGTCTGATTTTGTAGGCATTTTTTCCACATTTCTTGAGCACTTCACAAGGCCCAATCTTCTTCATGAGTAGCTTAGTGTGTTTACCTACAGGGAGTCTCTCCTTCTTTAGATGAACCATTACTAAATCACCTTCCTTGAACTGCAAATCCCTTCTTTTTCTGTCAGCAAATTGTTTATATTTCTGAGAAGTGGACATCAATTTCTGTTGTACTTGTTCATGGACATCTTTCATGACTTGAACGAAGTCTTCAGCCAAGGCACTGCTGTTTTCCAGTCCTTTAACCTCCCTTAGTTCCAAAATACCCCTTGGGTGAGTGCCATAAACAATTTGGAAAGGAGACAGGCCGGTGCTTCTATTGACAGTGTCATTGTATGAGAACTCTGCCTGAGCCAAAATTGAATCCCAACTAGCACCCTGCTCCTTGGTTAGGCATCTTAGGAGGTTGCCAAGTGACCTATTAATCACCTCTGTTTGTCCATCAGACTGAGGGTGATAGGCAGATGATAAGGACAAATTTGTACCTAGTCTCTTCCACAGTGTCCTCCAGAAGTGTCCAATGAACTTGGGGTCTCTATCTGAGATTATGGACAAAGGTAAACCGTGTAACCTGACTATTTCCTTGAAGAAAAGACCTGCTATGTGTGAGGCATCATGTGTGGTTCTACATGGGATGAAGTGAGCCATTTTTGAGAACCTATCTACAACCACAAAAATGCTGTCATGTCCATTCTTTGTCCTAGGCAAACCAAGTACAAAGTCCATACTTATGGAATCCCAAGGCTTTGAAGGAATAGGTAGAGGAGTGTATAAACCTGCATTTGATGTATGCCCCTTTGCTCTTTGGCAAATTTGACAAGTTTCAACAAACTTCCTTACATCGGTTGGCAATTTTGGCCAAAAATAGTACCTCCTAACCAATTCTAGGGTCTTATCAATACCAAAGTGACCTGACATGCTGCCACAATGCTTTTCCTTTATTATATTCTCTCTAACAGATCCTCTTGGGATACACAACATGCTACCCTTGAAAAGATATCCATCTTGCAATAAAAAATCAGAAAAATCAGTATTATACCTTCCTGTCATGGCCTTGCAAGATAGGTATGGCTCTTTGAAGTCTTCATCTGTTGTATACTCGTCTTTAATGGCATGAATACCTGTACTTTCCAACTGAATAGTTTGCACAACAAGATTTCTCCTGCTTAAGGCATCGGCTACCTTATTGGCCACTCCTTTCTTATGTTTTATGGAGAAGGTGTATGCTTGGATGTACTCCATCCACTTGACATGTCTGTGATTCAGCTTTTGCTGCCTGTTCAAGAAGCTTAATGCATGGTTGTCAGTAAAAACTATAAATTCCTTTGGCAATAAGTAGTGCCTCCATTTCCTCAATGACTGAACCATGGCATATAACTCTAGATCATAGGTGGAGTAGTTTTGTTTTGCCTCACTTAACTTCTCACTAAAGAATGCTACAGGCCTCCCATCTTGACTTAGGACTCCTCCAACAGCCCTCTTACTTGCATCACATTCTACCACAAAGACCTTGTCAAAATCAGGAAGAACAAGGACCGGTTTTTCTGATATTTTTTTCTTTAACAGTTCAAAGGCTTGGTTGGCCTCATTTGTCCATAAAAACACACATTTCTTGCCCCCTTTTATGGTGTCAACAAGTGGAGCACAAATGCCACTAAACCCTCTAATGAACTTTCTATAAAAGCTGCATAAACCATGGAAACTCCTTACCTCCGAGGCTGTTGTAGGTGTTGGCCAATTAAGAATGGCTGCAACCTTACTTGGATCCATTTTTAGGCTACCCTTGGAGATGACAAACCCCAAAAATATCAACTCTTCTTGTAGGAAGACACATTTGTCAAGATTGATTCTCAACTTCTCCTCTTGAAGCCTCCTGAGCACTTGATGGATATGCCTTATGTGGTCTTCCTTGCTGTCACTAAAAATCAGTATATCATCCAAATATACAACAATAAACTTGTTAAGGAAAGGTTTTAGCACTTCATTCATCAATCTCATGAAGGTGCTTGGTGCATTTGACAAGCCAAAAGGCATGACAACCCATTCAAATAGTCCTTCATTGGTTTTGAAGGCGGTTTTCCAGTCATCCCCTTCCCTTATCCTGATTTGGTGATAACCACTTTTTAGATCTATCTTGGTAAAATACTTAGCACTACCCAAGCAATCCATTAAATCTTCTATTGTAGGCATTGGAAATCTATACCTGATAGTAATCTTGTTGATGGCCCTGGAATCAGTGCATAGTCTCCATGTTCCTTCCTTCTTAGGTGCAAGCACTGCAGGTACTGCACATGGACTAATACTCCTCCTGATAAGTCCTCTATCCAATAAGTCTTGGATTTGTCTTGCCACTTCAACATTTTGCTCTGGGGTCAACTTGTAGGCTGCTTGGTTTGGTAGGGTGGATCCAGGGATGAGATCAATGCAATGACTAATCTCCCTCTTTGGTGGAAGAGCATCCTTGCCTTCATCGGCTATCACATCATGGAACCTTTCCAATAATTCTTCCACTTCCTTTGGTCCAATCCTCCTAAGAGGTTGCTGCACTTTGACCTTCTTGGGATTCACATCCTTGGGCTTGATGACTACTGCAAAACATGGCACTTTCTCTTCCTTGAGGTTAGCCAAAAACTCTTTTTCACCTACCAACATAACTGAACTAGAAATGACTTTCTCTTTGCAATCATCAATCAAAGGAGTCATTGTAAACTTTTCACCATTCTTGGACAAATGAATCACATTGTTCTTACCATCATGTTGGGCACTTGTGTCATGTTGCCAAGGCCTTCCAAGAAGAAGGTGGCATGCATCCATATCCACTATCTCACAAAGAACCTTATCATGATATTCACCTATCTTGAATTCAACCCAACATTGCTCTTTCACCACAATTTGTTGTTCCTTGGTTAGCCAAAAGACTCTATAGGGGTTAGGATGAGGCATTCTTTCCAATCCTAACTTAGTCACCATTTCATTAGAAGCCAAATTTTCAGAAGAACCTGAATCAACTATTACCTTGCACACTTTTCCTTTCACCTTGCAAGTGGTTCTGAACAAGTTGTTTCTTTGGGGCTGCTCCTTGGTGGCTGGCATGATGAGTGACCTGTTGAACATGATGCATTCTCCACTCTCAGGTGCTGCAGACTTGGAAGAGGCTGTTTGGTAACTTGTGGTGCTTTGACAATCCTCTTCTTGAAGGAGTTGTACTCTTCTTTCTTTCTGATTTGTAGCAGTGTTTCCCATCTTCTCCGGGCACCTAAATGACTGATGTCCAATCTGATTGCAAGAGAAACACCTTCTAGTAAACACATTGGGACCTCTACCCCCACTTCTTCCTCTGCCATTACCTCTGCCCCTAAACTGACCCTTATCAGCACTATTTTTATCAGCCTGCCCTTGGCTGCCTTCTTGTGATCCACCACCTTGAAATCTAGAGAAATTATCTCTATTTTGAAATATGCCCCTGCCCCTAAAGTTTTGATTTCCTCTGCCTCTGCTGCTGCTGTATGAATCACCTTTTCTTCTTTGTTTATCCTCAATTCTCAATGCCATTTGAAAACACTTATGGACTGTCTCCGGGTTAAAGAGAGTTAATTCATCTTGAATGGAGAACTTGAGGCCATTAAGATACCTTGCAAGCTTCTGTTTTTCATTCTCAGGCATCTTGGCTTTCAATGTCATCTTGTGAAACTCCTCTGTGTAGGTGCTTACGTCCATGTCCTTTTGTCTCAAGTTGTGCAACTTCTTGTTCAAGTTGACCTCATAATCCTCAGGGACAAATTGCTTCTTGATTTCAAGTACCATCTTCCTCCATGTAGAGATAGGATTCCTATCATCTTCTATCCTCTCATTTTGAATAAAATTCCACCAACTCAAGGCTGGCCCTTTCATTCTTGATTTGGCAATCTTCACTTTCTGATTTTCTGCCACTTCTTCACATTCAAAATAGTTCTCCATTGCCTCAATCCAATCAAGGCACTCCTCTGGATTCATCTTACCAGGAAACATAGGTAAGTCTGCCTTAGTGTCCTTCCTACTCAACTTTCCAAGTGCATCTAGGAATTGTCTCTCTGACATGCCTCCTTGTGGCTCTTCCATAGGCACTTCTTCTTCCTCATCTTGATCCTCTTCATCTGAATCCAAGATGACTTCTGACTTCTTCTTCTTGTCTTTATCTTTCTTCAACTTTTCTATCTCAGCCTCCATCCTTTTGTTCTTGGCTGCTTGCTCTCTCACTATCTTTGCCAATTCGGCATTTGTCACCTTTGAAGGAATTTCCTCCTCTTCTTCTCTATCTCCCATCTCTTTGATGGCTCTGATACCACCTGATGCAGAGTGGCACAAGGGAAGCAACACACAAAGGTTTACTCTATTGTCCTTTGCCCACTCACCCACTTCAACTAGCCTTCAACCAACCAACCAAAGGCACATACAAGGCATATGAAGGATTTGATGTCCAGACTATTGTCCAACCCCTAAGGCTTCTCCAACACCTTAAGACAGATCAACAAACACCTTCTATGCAGTTGGTTTGATCTCCAACTTCCCAAAACTCTTCAACCTATACCTTGACTAGTAAGGCTACTAGCCCTCCAAACTAGGTTTTATCAACAAAGCTTGACAAAATCCCAAAGGTCTAGGCAAACAAATGATGGAATTAAACACTCTTCAGGGGACCCTAACAAACCTCCAAATCTCTTGCTCCAACTCTACTCTAGCAATCCAGAACACCTACTAGGTCTCTAGGCCTAATTGATCAATTTAGGCTAGGTTACAAAGCAAGTGCTCAAAATTGGGTGCATAGGTCAGGGGCAGGAACTTGGAATGACTCTACCATCCCCAAACAACACAAATCCACCATTCATTCACTCATCCTCTTATGGTTTTGTCAAATACAACAATAAATTGCATAAATTCAGTCAAATACCTAGAGATATTTGACCTAGGGCATCACATTAAAAATAGTAAACTGTATTTTGTCAGAAAATGCTTTTGGAATCAAGTAGTATACACCCCTAGCCTGCATTTCACCGAGTGGCATGAAATTTCATCGGTGGAAATGCATTCTAGGGCCAAATTTGTGGGACTGCCCTAGAAAACAGGGTTTCTAGACCAGTTTTGAAAGAAAATTCAATAACTTTTGACTCTGACCACTTCAAGACCTCAAACTAGTTGCATTGGAACCCTGACTCCAAGAGCTTTCAGAAAAATATCATTTGCACACATGAAAAGTCCGTACAGTCTATACACAGCAAGATAAATAGCGAAAAATAGTCAGTTTTCTTGAATTTTGTGCCCAAATTCCGTACAAAAACTTCCTCCCCCCATACTGGAGTCAGATATCCACCATATTAACCCATCCAAGTTGGTTTCCAACTTCTACAACAGCATTTAACTACCCAAAGTGGTTTTTGAACCGACCCAACACATAACACCTTTGACAACTATGGTGTTTTGCATTAACACAAGGAGGTTGATTTGTTTGGCTCGTCCAATGGAGTCCAAATGATCAACAAACTCCTTCCAACATACTAAAACATTAAAACAACCAAAAAAAACTCAAAAACCAATCCTTAGACCTTCTAGGCCTAATTGGCACAACAAGGGTCCAAATGGACTAAGAAGGATTTAAGGTTTATATAGTCACCCCAAACCTCTTGACCATACAAAATGGACCAAACAACAATGGCTAAAAGCCTTATTACAAAACACATTGAACAAAAAAACATAACTTCTCAAAATGCATCAAAATGCCTTTAGGAACCAAGGTGCTCCTAGGTGCCCTGCACCAGATGCCTTTTTATGCTCTTTTTAAAAAACCTCCTACCATCGTGTACTAGGCTCCCTAGGAGAGGGGGCCGATCACACTATGACTGTGACCCCTTAAACTCATAACTTAAGTTATGAGTGACCTACAATACCCGGTCACTTCAAAATTATAACAAAAAGTAATCTTCTTTTGTGACGGGTAACAAAGACTTTGACAAAGGTTTTAAAGGAAGCTCTTTTAGGGTTTTTAATAGACAAAGGATTTTAAAACTTGAAGTTTGAAACAAAAACCATTGTGATCCCTGTATGACATAACTAACAAATGAGATGAGCTACTCCATCCTGCACCATGAACTATGCTAAGCATGTGTGCCACCAAAGACATATGTATATATTTTCTTGCAATCAAAGACAGGTAAAGTACATATAGTTGTTTGCCATACAAGCCAGCATCTATAGGCCAACATCACATGAACATCACACAACAAACCAACAACATCTAATGTCCATCTGACATCTTGGCTATATCAATGAAGACATCTTGAAACATGTGAAACATAAATCAACATCTCATGAAGCAACCAACTCAAACCTTCCAATCCTAACATGAGATATCCTAATCTCTTGATCTTGAATCATCCCTGAGATCAACATCCTGAGGTCAACAACAACAACAACACCAATTTGACATCAATGGCAAACATGTTCAACAATCTCCCCCTTTGTCATTGATGGTAAAAACTCCTCTGCACTCTCTCTCTCTCCCCCCCCCCCTTTGACATCAAAGATAAAGGGTTATGGACTCCCCCTAACTAGAATGCATCTACATTGAGATCAACACCATGAGGTAAATTAACTTCCCTATCTTGAATAAACTCAATTATATGTACAAGTAAACATCTTCAACATCTTTAAAGATTCACTAAAAGACTGTGACTGTCCCAATGTCATAACCTCAACCATTGTCATGGCTTTCCATTCTTATTACTATGAAGTGATCAATATCATATACTATTGAAAATCATTCACATTGAATCATTTTGGCATATAAATGGCAAGATACAATTCTGACATCAAGTGACATCAATGACAAAACTTCTCTTGTCAATAAACCTGCTGCAACATAGGACTAAATTATTGTCAAATAGTGATGTCTGATAATGAAGAATCCTTATTGAGTATGTGATGAACTTAAAATCTTAAGTTTCTTCTACATTATCTAATGCTAACACTGCAACAACAACCTCTAAACAAATCATACTAAATATACATTCAAATGTTGAAGACTATCAAAATACTCTAAATTTTCTCTGCAACAAACAAACATGTCAAAATTCTGTAGTGAAGGATCTTCAAGACTAACAAAAATCCTGATAAGAGTCACTGTCACACAACTTGATAAAAATCATTGTCTAATGCTACCTTGCATAGTTGCAAGAAATGAATATCAATGTCTGATGCAAATAGAGCAGACAGACTCCTTACTTTAGTACTTTGTCATAAACATTTTTAGAGACACATAGCATTGTCAAAGACACATAACCTCATAGCACTCTAACATATACTGTATTCACTGTCAAAATAATTGCATTGACTGTCCCAAAGTAGACCTCCTAAATCAAGAACACTAGAAACAAAGTGTATGACCTTGAAGCATTATGAAGCATGAACATGATTATATGACCATGATGAGATGAAGACATGAAGCATGAATGTTGAATATGAGAATATGACCCTTATTAGTTCAAGGCATGCAGAAACAACACCAACCTTGACAAGATGACCAACCCCTCAACATTGACATGATGATCAACTCCTAGCACTTTGAACCAACATATGATATCATGATTCTTTGACAACTCCTATATGGATATGAATTATTTGAGAACAACGTTTGACATCAACCAACACATCACCAACACTTCTGATACGAGCATAATAGATGATCACCAATACTATGGTCTAATTAACCTCATCGAGATGTACTTCTGAATCACCATCAACCTGCTACTAACTTGAGGCACATCAACAATCATATTGAAGCATGAAGCCATTCCACTTTTGACATGAACAACAAAGATTTACTTATAGTATAACACTGTCAACAAAGTATAAAAATCAGTGTCATCTGCTACTGTCAGTCTACTGCACCATAATCACCATTATCACCTAAAACATGATAGTCATTACAAACAATGTCTTACAAGCACTGTCTAGACTGCTAATGCAGAGAAAGGCACTTGTTAAACTGTCACCATTTAAAAACCAATAGAGAACACTATCACCAAGAACACTATCACCATGAATGTGACACTCGCAAATTGAGTTTCAAATGTCAAACTACACCTCAGTAAGATTATAAGAAAATAGTTGTCTCCTTGCACACTACTGTCATGACTGTATCTCTTTGCATACTACTGTTAAATTGTTCCTTCCAATACTACACTATGTCATCAAAATCAATCACTTTGTACTGTTTCATCAAAATCAATCACTGTCATTCTAATACTGCAATTCTACCAAAAAGACAACATCACAACACTGACTACTCTTTGCATATATGTCTATCAGGGCACTTGAAACAACAACAAATAACAACATTATGCTTTAATAGATTCCATACCTTGTTCCAAGGCATCAAGAATGTTAATAAAAGTTGTGGAATCTGTTCAACAAAACCCTAACAACTGTCATAACACAGTCACATGATATTGTAATAGGATTGTTCCATGACTGTCCCAATCTAAACAGACATAAAGACAGACCAAATTTTTCCACTCAGACAATGAACATTGTAACCATCATAGATAATGAAGAATGACTTATTTGACACAACCTACAATTTCAAGATCATCAATTAACAATCAACACTATCAGATATCTTCAACACTGTACCATTGTCATGAAGATCACAAAACAACTCCCAACTATCAAGATGATAAGGGCACACAAATCTCTATAACAACAACAATCTCAACTTACAATTATACCAAATAATGTACCTCTTTTGGAACCACAGAGCTACAATGCCATTGAAGTGAGACACCCAACACCATATCATTTTTCAACCTACAATCCTTGGATGTATACTCTCCACCCTTATCTAACCTTAGGCATATGAGCTTGAAATCCGATTCCTTCTCAACCATCTTCTTAAAGATTTTGAATCTGTCAAAGGCTTCTGACTTGTGCTTCAAAAATGTCACCCAGGTCATTCTAGAAAAGTCATCAATAAAGAGCATAAAATATCTTTCACCATCTAATGCCTTAGTCCTTGTAGGACCACACAAATCTGAATGAACAAGTTTTAGAGGCTTATAAGAATAATACTCTTTGGATTTAAAACTAACCTTAGTTTGCTTACCAAATTGACATTATTTGCAAGTAGTGTTGAATGGTTTGGAGATGTGAGGCATATTCCTTACATTCTAATTTTTACTAATCCTCTCAAGATTATCAAAATTTACATGACCAATTCTCCTGTGCCATAGCCAACTTTCTTCAACTTGACCCATGAAGTAAATATGTCCATTTGCATCTCTATTTTCAGTCTCATGAAGATTATAGATATTTCCACTAGTTCTTAACCCCGTTGCAATAACTTTTCCTGATTTCTTCTTAATTTCACAACCACGAGCATTAAAAACAACATTGAATCCATTGTCGCAAATTTGACTAACACTCAATAGATTATGTTTTAAGCCTTCAACATAATATACATCATGTAATGGAGTCTCATTATCTAAAAGTATAGTATTTTTTCCTTTGATCAAAATGCAAACATTGTTACCAAACATGACTAAACCTTCTGTGTAGTCTTCAAGATTGATAAACTTGCTTTTATCTCTTGTCATATGGTTAGAACAACCACTATCTATAACCCATTGATCTTTCTTCTTGGCATGAAAACCATTTTGAACAATCATAGCTTCAATATTCTTATCCATCACCTTAGGTCTCCAAACAAGTTTTTTCTTATCAGCACTTAAAGTAGACATTTTGGAAAGAGCATTCATCCTAGTTTGCTACACTTTCAAGTTAGGGCTACAAAAATTTGCTATGTGCCCAAATTTATTGCAATTGAAACACCTCAACCCTTTTAAGAACACAAAAGGATTCCTTGTAAAAAAGATTTCTCTTGATCTAAAGTCAAATCTACACTCATATTCTTTGTGTCCATACTAATTACAATGGAAGCAATAACCAAGAGAATGCAAATTATACCTAAATGAATTTCTCCTTTTAAAGTTTGATGATTTTATGAAATTTTTATTGATAACATCAGCATGTTGAAGATCCTTGGAAGATGAGAATTGTCCTTCAAACCCTAGACCAGTTTTGTCTTTGAAGCTCTTTTGTTTTTCTAAGAGATCTTCAAGTTTGTCACTATTGTTACACATGTCAAGTCTTCTTCTCAAAGCCACAATTTTAGCCTCCAGAGCATGACACTCCTTATCTTTGGCAGCTAACTCCTTGTTTGTAACTTCAACAACTCTTTTACTTTCCTCAAGACTCAATTTTAGGTCTGCAATTTGTTTTTCATAAACAACGACTTTGCTAATCAGAATTTTATTATCTTTATGAAATTGATTTCTTTGAGCAATTGACTTCTTTTTGAGCTTCTTGACCTCACCAAGAGCGCACTTCAACTCACCTTCAAGATCAACCACTGCATCAACAATTTCAAATTGATCTTCGCATTTATTATTTTGATTTTCATTTATGACAGCCATGAACAATGTCTCTGCTCCTTCCTCAAGTGACTCCTCTGAACCACTATCTGATATATCATCATCTTTTATGAACAAACTCTTCTTCTTTTTGAAATTGTTCTTCTTTTTAGGATTGAACTATTTTTTATTGAATTGTTTCTTGTTTTCTTCTTCATCACTATCCAAATCTTTATATGGACATTTAGCAACATAATGTCTTATTCTTCCACATCCAAAACATTCGAATGGAAGTTTACCTTTATACTTTCCCGTTGACCCCTTTTTCAATCTGCTAACAAAAGAAGATTCATGATCATCATCCAACTCTTTTGGATCAAACTTTATCTCCTTTTCGTTTTTGACTAATTTAAATGCAGCTTCTTTACTTATAGGAATATCATTGCAAACCCTCATCTCGAAAGCAATAAAGGCACCACGAAGTTCATCAAAGGTCACTTTGCTCAAATATCTCTCTTCTAATGCAGACACTTTGGATTCATATTTAGGAGTTAGAGTCCTTAAAACCTTTGTTACAACTACCTTTTCTTCTAAGGTATCACCTAAACCCCAAATAGCATTAACAACTTCTTGAACTCTAAGAAGTTAATCAGCCACCTTCTCATCATCATTCATTTTGAGACTTTCAAACTTGGCTCTGTAAGATTGTAGCTTAGCTTCCTTGATTTTTGCATCTCCTTGATAGATATTGGACAACTTATCCCAAATAGCCTTAGCTGACTTACAATCCATAATTTTGACAAGTATCTCATTGGGCAAACCACAACAAATTGCATTTTTCTTCTTAGCATTATTTTCATAGGCCTTCTTCTCATCAACAGTTGAGGGGGGTTTTGTTTCTTTATACTCATTTTATATAGCTGATCAAACATCATAACCCAAGGAAGACAAATAGGATTCCATCCTAAATTTCTAGAAAGCATAATTGGACCCATCAAATAAAGGTGCTTTGTATGTAGAAAATCCTTCTTGACTACCCATGACTTGTACTCCACTTAAAAGACCCACCCAAGCTTGTTAGGTTTCTATAGGGAACCTAGGCTCTGATACCACTTGTTGGAGTACAGACAAAACTAAGAGGGGGGGTGAACTAGTGTTGTAGCAAAAACAAGATTTTTCTTTCTTATAAAACTTGAAAAGAGAAAGTAATTATGATAACAATATGCTTTATCAAAACAAGGAATCAAATACTGAACAACAAATTGGACTGAATGTTCAATCATGAAAGACAAAAGAATCAATCAACAATTAGAACCATGACATAATAGTTTTCACGAGTGGAAAACCCTCATAGGGATGAAAAACCACTCAGAATTGCCTCACTGGCTTAATCATGAATATTACCAATTACAGAAGCTTCACTAGCTGTTAAGTCTCACTGACTTATATTACTACCTCACTGGTTGACACAATCACCTTGAATACAAAATAATGCAAGTCAGGGGGTTACCCTAATTCTCTTCAACACAAAAACATTATAACTCCTTTTGCTTCCACTCAACAAACTTTTCTTCAATTACAATTTATTCAAACTTATTTTAATCTCTAAAACATCTGTCAATCTCTGCAAGAAACAATTCATATGTACAACCAACCATTAACAACTGCACTTCTTTTCTTATATAGGAGATAACCTATAAACACTAACTAGTCTTCCATCTTCAAACATTGCAAAATAGAATGGTATCTTGCATAAAACTAACCAAACCTCATATAGGCATGTAGATATACCTTCTAAAAACTCATATCAATGACCAAAATCTCTAAACATATCACACAAATTTCATACTAAAATTTACTGGCCCTCATTGTCATAAAGAAAACTTCAAAAAATCTACTTTTTTCCTTTTATAATACATTGCACGTCATACTTTTTCTCCAAGAGTGACTGTTAGAGTTCAAAAGGCACTTTAAATTCTATCTCTCAATTTGCTTTTTCACGCCACATCGAGATTAAATCGGAGCCTTTGATTTTCTTTTTGGCACTCACGATGTGGACACTAACTAATGCTCCCGGTTACTCCTAGCCAAGGGGCCGGTCTCCCCACGAATTTAAGCCGTTCAAGTCATAACTTAAGTCATGACGTTACTGCTCAGGACAGTCACTTTCAAATTGAAACATAAAGTTATGAGGGGCTGTTTAGGGCATATATGATATGTATTAAAACCTTTAACTTAGGGTTTTTCTCCCTCAGAACTAACAACACATCAAACCCTAATTCCAGCAGGAGACCAAATCTTCATGACAAGAAGACATACAATTTGGCTCTGAATACAGTCTTCTGAAAATAATGATATCCTGATAAAAATATCAACCTGTAATGTAAGCAAAGTGTAGTAAGACAAATCAATATCCAATGAACTCCTGAACAAAGATCATCAAATTATGAACAACTGATGTGATGTGATCATCAATTGATCAACCAAGTCATGTGAACATCAATAATGCAGACCATGTGATCATTGTATCTTAACTCTGCATAACCATGCATGATGAGCACTTGTCAACACTTGACAACACCAAGTAAACCATGAAGATCGAATCTCTGCAAATCTTGTCATGACCAACTCTACAACTCAAATACATAAAATATAGATGGTAAATATAAGGAGAAGAAATTTGCAATGAAGACCACCATAAACCCTTGGCACTTTAGCAGTTCATCTTTGCAAATACCTTATCCACCATCAACTCATATATACTTATGCATAAGCCATTATCAAGAACCTTGAACCATCAAACATTTGATCATAAGATAACATCTAAGCCAACATAAGATAACATCTAATCATAACATCTAATCATAACATCTGAGCCAACATGAAAGACTATACCAACATAAGATAAGTTCTCTGCAACAACATGATGAAGTCCTCATTACACCACAAGATCCACTATTTTGACATCAATGGCAAGACAACCAACATGCCAAACTTAACAGATTTGCCCTAGAGGTATGTCCAAGTAATTTTTTCGCTCTTTGGTTGATTGTCTCATTATGATCCTCTCTTCAAGCTAATCATTTTGGTATATAACACCAACATCATTTTTTCACCACCCTAGGATCCCTCCTATGATGGTGAACACTTGATCTAAGAAAATGGATGTAGCAGTAGCTACTAAACTAAAGGGAATTTGATTCTACATCTATGCCTATTGGTAGAGTATGTACATCAATAGGGCTCACAACATATCCTATTGCAACTCACCACAAAGGGATTGTAGAGGACAAGGCCAACATAGATAGTGACATTTTGTAAAGGACACATCCCTAATGTAACATATAGATAGGTAATAGATAATATGTTTAAGATGTAAGAGGGATGTAAGAGAGAATATATAAGAAGAGATATATGCAAAGTAGAGACTCAGACCTACCTATTTGTATATAATATTTTAATGAATATATAATGGAGATATAGGGGATTGGATCTAATATCTAAGTGTATATGAATGTGTATGATATGCATAAATGATACATTCATACCGCATTCTATAATTCCTTATTGTTCTTTATGATTCTCTCATTGTATCTTTTGAGGTATAAACTGACTACAGAGATTTGACTGAGGCTCAGATCTCTACACTAAGTCCTCTCCATTTTCTTCCCAACATTTGGTTCTATTGCCAAGACCCTAGACAGAACGGTGAAGAAGGATACGATGAAACAGTAGAAGGAAAGTGTGGAACAAAAAGGAGAAATAAAAGAATAAAAAGGAGGATAACAAAAAAAATTTATGATCTGCGGTGAATTCTCTTAGGACCTACCCTTGTGAGAGGGGGGCAAGCACCTAAGGGGATGACAAATGGAAAGGGGGGGTGTTCTGAAAAGATCCTTCAAAAGATGTAACTCTTCAAGTTAAGCCGACCATGGGATACATAAGAATTAAAGTAATACCAAACCCAAAACACCCACAACGAAAGGGGATAATAAGAAATTAAGAGAAGTTAAGGAAATTATACAAACTAAAATGGATATGAGCATGAAAGAAAGGAAAAAGCAGACTCAAGAACAACAAGAAAGATACCATAAAAAGATGAAGAAAGTAGAAAAATTAGGAAGGGAATGCAACAAGAAGGTTGTGGAGGAAAAATAGGACAAGGATGAGCACAGGCCATTAGAGGTGGTGTTGAGTGCGTCAATGTGGGTGTTGCTAAAGAAAAGAACATAGGAGAATAAAGAAGATTAGATGATCGCGCCATAGAGGTTGCCATATATATAATAATAAGAGATATAGAAAAGCTTGAACCAGTAACAACACATTAATAGGGCTACATAAATCCTTAACAACTTAGAAGGAAGCATTAATGCTTATGACCAATCAAGAAGGATATTGAGGGAAGAACATAATCAAACTCCAAACCTACTACGAGTAGGAAAGAACCTAAAAATTCAACCTAACACAAGTAGGAAAAACCCTAAAAGTTCAACCTAATTTTACTAATGTTCAAATTAGAATTGATAAACAATGGAAAGAATTATTAAACCCTATAAGAAACCTCTAGCCCTTAAACTTTGATGCAGACAATCTAGACCATCTCGTTAATCAAAGTGTGATGAAGGTTAGAGAAGATGTGATATATGACAACATTAGTTCCGTGAGTATAAGACAATTAAATGAAATGACACTAGTAAATGATGAGATGTCATTAACAAACAAAAAGTCATCCCCTAAAATGAGAAGGCACCTTGAAGAGATACAACCCCCAGATTAGGAGTCACCCCATATACCATATAAGACAAGGAGAATTTCGGTAGAAGATGACACAATTCAAATAGACAAACATAAATAGATTGAAGAAGAGATTAGAATAGATTGTGAAGAAATATTGGGAAATGAATATTTTGACATTAAATTATAGAGAGATAAGGGTAGAGAGAACAAAATGCTAATACAGAAGAACAAACCTAAGTAGAAAGAAATAAAACAACACACCACAAGAAAGCAGAAGTTCTAGAAAAACAAAAGAAATCAACAATGGACTCACCTATCAAGCTACCTATATTCGGAAAAGACAGCAAAAGCCGCAAAGCATATCTTTGTTTTGGAATCAATCTAGAATAGTAAAATGTAACAAGAAACCAGATTAAACTTTTTGATTTTGTGGGAACATTAAGAAATAATGCATTGAAATAGTACATGAAGACATGCCCTAAACACAACAAAGCATGGGACGAGGTTAAGAAAGTATTTTTAGATAACTTTGAGTCCCTGAAATCCCTATAGAAGGAGTAATTAAGATGCGAGATATGGTCATGAGAGAAGGAGAATCCATTAAGGAATTTGATAAAAGGTTTAAAGATAGTTGGTCATATAATACTCCATCCTAATCAAAACACAAATCTTTTCCCTATTTAATCAAACTTATTATGAATTTTATATTGTTCTATGGTCTCGACTGAAGGGCTTAAATTTGATGGTTGTATGGTCGTATTTAGGCATTTTTGCCCTAGCAGTGGAGATGGTTGTTGTACACGTTTTCTTGCACGCTTTCCATCCAACATTAATTCTTTGTTACTGCAACACGTTTTTCTCGATTGATGGGTACACTTGAGCACTTATTTGCCATCTCTCTCATAAAATTTTCATACATTCTACTGTGTATCGTTAGATGCAAATGTTTTGGCTATTACTTCGTGTATGTCTCTGGATTGAATGGGAAAACAATAGTTATTTGTCTCTCTGCTCGTGTTCCTAATATTGATGACAATGTTTGTATTAGATTGTCGTCGCCTTGGTAAGTTAGCAATGTTGTTGAGCCATTAATTTGTGTATTGGTAATGTGTATTCTAATATTCATAATCGTGCCCTTGCATTTACTCTGCTATAGATGTGAGGGAGATACGTACAAAATAAAGAAATACAAATGGTCATAGTTATAAAAGTATTTCCATATCAAAATTAGTGCGGATGGAAGAATATATTAGAGAGAAGAAACTACTTTTCTGATATATTGTGTTGACCATTCGAAGGATGTGAATCTACCAGTGGACAACTACGTCCCGCGTGAACAAAATATGCTTCAGATGCACAGCGTGAACAAAATATTCATACAGTGAAGGCTTCTCCCTCATTTCTAATTATTGAGGCCTATACTAAAACATACGAGTCAACCTAAATTAATAAGGTTTAATTTACACTAAACAAAAATCATTTTTCTATTCTTTTCAATTCTCTCCCCGGTTGATGAAGTGTTAAACGTACGTATAAAATGGTTTAACGCCATACAACATATTGGGCTATTAGACATTAAATCCACTTTAATATTGTCAAACATGCAAATTATTGTAATTTAAACTCTTGTCGAAATTGACACTTAAAATTCACTTTTTAAACAGATATGTCAGTTGTTCCCAACTTTAAATTTACTTTTTAACGTTGCAAGATTTTTATAAGTGAAATAATTATAGATATAAGCTTAGTTTAGTATGTTAAGAAATCAATAAATTAGAAAGGAACTCCTTTGGAAAAAAGTCATTGTTTAGATATACTAAGATATCAATATATTAGAAAATATTTTTATGGGAGAATTTAGAAATGAATTCATGGATCAAAGTCTGTATATTCTAATGAATCTATGTCAAAAATAGTATTAATGATTGGATCAAAACACCCACAAGTTTATTTTTAATATTATGGACTGCCACAAGTTCAATTTTAATATTGTAGATTGTGTTCACACATGAGATCTTCACTATCTATACAAAATTGTATTTAGTTGTATGAATATACCAAAACTACACTCAATATTTTTTCTAAAAAGGTTATTTCTAATACTATGGATTGTGGAAGATATCTAAGACCTTTGCACCAAAAAACTAAAAAATAATTACAAACAAAAAGAACAAGAATGTTAATTATTGTACCTCATCTTTATTAATAAGTGGTAAGTTGATGGCTTCTTTTTTGGATAAATTTTAGTTTTGGCCATTGGTTCTTCATGACTTTGTTTTTAATATAATGTTGTTGTTTTGTATCAGTTCCATTTTCATTGTTGTATGCCTATGTTGTTACATATGTTACTTGTTCTAGTGGTGCTTATGTTGTATTGGTGATTAGAATTTGCTAAATAATTCTTCATTGTCCACCCTTTGGAATCACTATACCTAAACATCATCCACTTCAATGGTCAAACAATCAATAGAAATTTTACACCTCATCCACAACAAAAAGTGGTAAATAGTTGTCTTATTTTTATTGCCCAAAATTAACTTTTGACCGTTGATGTGGATGATATTTAAGAACAACCCTTTGGAATAGCTGATTAAGATTACATTGTATGTGAAATGAGTCTGAAGTGTTCTTGTTTGTTTTAGAATTTAGTTTTGAGATACAAGGCTTGGGAAATGATAGTGCCTCAATGTCCTTTTGAGGTTCTTGAAGTCTTGAGTAGTAGCTCAAATACGAGTGTGATGAGCCCACTCCTTGGTGGGTCAGCAATCAATGTCACACTTGATGTGACTACAATGTTGGGACTCTAAGTTTTCCTTTGCATTGTCCCAATCTTGTTTTGGGATTGTTGATTATGCTAGGGATGTGTCTTTTCCTGGTTGATTGTCAGAGGAGGGTGAGATGCAATCATTCTAAGATGCTTTGGATGACTTCAGAATTGTGTATGATAAACTTAATCAGTTGTACTTTTGGTTTAAAGAGATCTATTATGATCAGTTCTATGGAGGGAGTGGATCTACTAAGACATTGTGTGAACTTGCACACTATATGGCTAATATGTAGTATTAAGTATAATATGTAGTATTAATTAACTCATTCCTAGGAACCTCTACTTGCTTGTAACTTACTTTCATTGTAAATAGTTCATTCATTGATAATATTTATTGGTTCTATGCTAGTTTGTAAATACAATACTTGTAACTAAAATGTTGATATCTTTTAACTATTGCATATAATGGTTGCCCAATGTGGTTGTGAATAGAATCTTTATGTCGTGGACTTTTTACAAGTCAATTATTTTTTGTGCTTTCTACCTCTTGCAGTGTCCTCCATTGGGATGGGTTTCTCAATTGAATGCTTGCACATCCATATCTCAAAATGGTTTATATATCATCCATTGTCAAATTAAAGATTGTCATTAATGTGTGGTGCTTGCTTTATTTTTTGGATTAGATACATTCTCCATTATAATGCTTTTTCTACTCTTCATTGGATATTTGTTTCAAATTGATTGCAAGCTTGTCTTCCTCTTCTCTTCTCTTTCATCATGGACATCACCTTAATTGATGGTGCTATCAGTAGATTGCTTCTTGGCAACTCTAGCATGTGCCCAACCCTCCAAGTTATCTCATTGGGTCCCATTGTTTGTAAGCATAGTGCTTCCTCAAGTTATCATCTTTATCTTTCTGATGGAGCACACATGCATGATGCTCTCCTTCCCTTTAAATATAATGAGCTTGTTGTTAGAGGTGGCCTTATAGAGGGGCCCATTGTGCAGTTAATAGGCTATGTGTGTTAGGTGTTCAACAAAATGACATACAAAAAGTGGTTGCATCTCCCCCTGTGTGGTCATGTACTATTTTTGTTGAATGCACAAGACAACTGAGAGGGAGGATGAATCACTTGTATCTTAAAACTTCAAAACCCTCATAAACATTCATATCAACATTAATTCAATTAACATTTAATCTGTTAGAATGATTAATCATGAAAGAAGATAACAAAAATATAATACACAAGGAGACACCTGATTTATGTGGAAAACCCAAGAAGGAAAAAACCACGGTGAGGATTAGCTCACAATATAAAGTAATATCAACACCGAATACAACAAGGCTCACTACTGGAGGGCTCATTGCCCAAACGAAAGGCTCACTGCCAAAAGCTCACTGCTAGAATAGAAAAGAGGATAGAGAATCAAGTTACAATGAGAAAACCATCTCAATGCAACAAAGAAGTCCACCACAACATCACCAACACCTTTGCAGTCATTCTGAAGAATTGTAGAGACCTTTTGCTCACTGCATCCAGTAATCTAACACATGAAAGCTTGTACTGCACTTCACAAATTCACACTCTCTTATTCTACAATTCCCATTTCACACACACACACGCACATACTTTTTTCTCCCTCAACAATTTAACACTTATTTATACTATCTTCAACCTTGAAAACACTCTCTAAGGTCGTCAAAGCACCTTAACCATGTAAATTCAAATTAGGTTGGCACCAAAACATTCCCGCGATGGAAAGGAATGAAGGTGGAGCACAACACACCTTAGCTTGGACCTAAATCCATTCATACATGCCACGCCACACTTCCATAATAATCAAAGCAAATCCGTAATTAGTGTAAACACCCAAGGTTGGTCGAACATGTGTTAACACCATAAGCATTTAAGTACACACTCCTCAAAACTAAAGACATCTTGTAGACCGCACACCATGCTTGAACGTAATCTAGAATATCCCACAAACATCCTGGAATCCAATAAATTCCTCCTCAACAACTTTCACCTGAAGAGAGTATGTACCTAGTATACTCAAACATCTCTACCATACACTGCAACTCAAGAAATCAACTTGTGGAGCATTAAACCATGTACAACTTCAACTAAAGGTAGATATGAACCTTATAAATATACTTCTAGAACTACAAGACTAGAAACCACTTTGTGGAGAAATGTGGAGTAAAAACATTTCTCCCAGACACCTCTATAATACATAGTTCACATACTGGTGAACACACCTTCCTCTACACAACTATCCAACACACCAAATTTTAAATGCAACACCTCTAATCAACATATACAAACTACACGAGCAGATCTTCAACATATAAGCAATGTGGAGCAAAACCAGAACACCACTTTGTATGCCATAACACCTTTACAACACACTATTTCCTCTTTTATTCAATTTTTTTCAAAAACACTTGGAAACCTAGCACTAGAAGCATATCATCAACATCTTCAGCACTTCCTCATCGTCAGAGATAACATCAACTCAATACCAACTGCTTACATTCTTGCAACAATCTCTTGTTCATATAGTTGACACCAATGACAACACAAGATTGTTGACATCAATGACAACACTATCTTCACATACTTGCAACAATTTTAACCTTGCATTTAGTAGTTTCTAGGTGTTTATGTTCTTGTCCTTTACAATTTATAGGTCAATTCTTATTAGCTCTTTGAAAATTATGTTTTTTCACACTCCCATTGTTAGTGCACCTATTTTATTTACTTATGTCCCTATTGATTAGAACTTGGGGAGCTCTAGAATGACATTTATTCTTCTAATATTGACACATCATCGCATAGGTCATCCTTGTAATCTCTTGCCAATAGATGTTGCGTACACCTTATGCAATCATACCAATTAGTGCACTTACTCACAAAAAATAGTGGTTTATTCAAGGTAGGGTGTTGGCTAAGGGTGTTCTATGTAACTTAAAAAATAATAGAAACTTGATCGAAAGGTATTTGGCTTTGACATTGTCAACTCTATCGAAAGTAAAATATGTTTGACATGCTTCAATGATGTAGCTAATCATTTTTATGATATTGTCTAAGTAGGCATGGTGTATGTCATCTCTAATGGTTGTGTCAAGAAATAAAACCCTACTTATAATCACTCCCCAAATCCATGGGAGATCTTACAAAGTTCTTCGATAATTGTTCTTTGTGATTGTGACACCTCCAACATACATAATTGTTCTTCGATAATTATTCTCTCCAATAATAACATAATTGGTTTGGGGGGCCTTTCTGTAATGCATTTGATTATGAGATTTTGCACTACATCATTTGATATGTGTTTATTGATATTCCATCATATTATTAATGGATTCATCTTTGTATGTTTCGTGTTCATATAGAAAAAGAATGGGTGAGAACTTCCCATTAGGTTAGAGTTTGTCTACATTTTCAAGTCTAGTGTTTTATATGTTCCCTTAGGCTTTGGAAGATCTAGTCAACCTTGATTAAGTTCCCTTCTTGTGCTTGACATTGTTATCCTAGAGGTTCAACGAGACTATTGGATGGACTTGGTGGAAAATATGAAAGAACAGTCCAACATATAATTGGATTTTCAATTCTAGTGTTTTATATGTTCCCTATGGAATTGTTCATGTTTACTCTCTTTTAGGTAATAAAAATGTGGTTGTAAGACTGGTGTAAGCACCTTTGAAAAATGGTCACATTGCCTTTCTATTAGCCTTCTTTATGATGTCTTTAGTGTCACTGTCTAGTCATCTAGCTTTCCCTATTTGAAAAAATCTACAAAATATATCTTAATGAAGCTATTTCTATGAATGTTGTGTTAGTTGGAACATTTGATGGTTATATCCGATAATATTAGATTTGTTGTGCTTAGTAATTTTCTTGGTTATTAACATCATTTATGTTTCATAATGTTTATATGGGTAGATTGAAAATCTACCCTATCCATCCATCTCTATGAAAGAGGTGAGCCTGCGTGCTCCTTCTAAGCTCCAAACATTAACCCTTCTCTAGGCTATGTTAGACAATCATTGATGCTCCCCCTCTGACCATCCCTGCAACAGTTCCCTAGGATCGAATATTCCCACCTAGGTTTACTATCATCCACCTTCTTCTCTTATCAATATCAATATGGTGTTTTATTTCTTATATCTATGAAGCTAATGATTGGTGTTTTTAGATCTGCTAAAGCTTTGAGATGCTAAAATAACATATTATTTTTTGATACCCATCTTTCTTTTTGTTAAAACTCATAATCTCCAATAATAAATCTTCATCATGTGTGCTCCAAAAAGTCATGTCTATGCTAAACCCTGACATGTCAACAAGGCACCCAACACATTTAGCTATCTCTATACCAATACAAAAAATATACAAAATATATCTTAATGAATTTATTTATATGAATGTTGTGTTAGTTGGAACATTTGATGGTTATATCCAATAATGTTAAATTTGTTGTGTTTAGTAATTTACTTGGTTATTAACATCATTTATGTTTTGTAATATTTATGAGTTTGTCGATTACCTTCCTCTCTTATCAATTCAATATGGATTAAGCTAATGATAGGTTCTTCGAGATATGCTAAAGCTTTGAGATGCTAAAATAACATTTTGTTTTTTTGTTATCCATCTTTGTTTTTTTTAAACCTCATTAAGTAATTTTCAAGTCACAAATGTTCTTAATGCATATGCAAGATGTTATGGATATTACTTCATTAAACAAATGGTACTTTTCCTTGCTTTCATCAGTGAGCTCCCATTAGGTGATTTGTATAATGTATTAAAGAATTACAATGAAACAATACATAGCCATCCTCGTTAAACATTTTACATTGTCCATAAATAAATTTTAAATAATAAAATTTTATTATTTTATAAAAGATATTATGTATAATAAATTAGAAAAAAGAAGTGGAATGAATCATATTTTGAAGTTTGGTAAAATTTACAGTAATATTATAATTAATCAAATTTTCAAATATAAATTAGTTGTAAACAAAACAATAAAGTTAAACAACAAAATCAATAAATCCAATGAATATCAGATGATAATTTTCAAGATTGCCCCACCCAATAAACAATCATATACAAGCATATTATAAAAATACAAGATGACATCATAAATGTAGACATATTTCTTCTATACAAATAGAGGATAAAGACAACATCAATGTTTGAATGCTTCCATTATTAGAGATCTCTAATTAGATGATGAGAACTCCCCATCCCTTAGGTGGTTTGGAATCCAAATGGCCTAATTGACATGAATGCAAGCATATCAAAGATTTAGCAAATCTAAAAACATCTATCATTAGCTTAATAGATATAAGAAATTAGAAACCATATTGATATTGATAAGAGTGAAAGGTGAATGACAATACCCATATAAACATTACAAAACATAAATGATGTTAATAACCAAGAAAATTACTTAGCACAAAAAATTTAACATTATTGGATACAACCATCAAATGTTCCAACTAATGTGCAACATTCATAGAAATAGATTCATTAAGATATATTTTGTATATTTTTTCAAATAGGGAATATATAAAACACTAGACTTGAAAATATAGACAAATTCTAACCTAATGGGAAGTTCTCACCCATTATTTTCTATATGAACACATAACATGTATATGAAGTTGCATCCATTGATAATACGATGGAATATCAATAAACACATACCAAACGATGTAGTGTAAAATCTCATAATCAAATGCATTAAAGAAGGGGCCCCACAAACGAATTCTTTCTAAAATGGAACCATAATCACTTTTCAAAAATGAGCACCTATCGTGAATGTAATAAAATCTCCCATGAATTTGGGGAGTGATTATAAGTAGGATTTGTTGCCATAACACAACCATTAGAGATGACATGCAACATGCCTACCTTGACCATACTTTAGTGTGCTTGATAGTGCACACCATATACTCTATTCCTTCAAAGCATATGATGAATGCAAGCATGGGTGCTTATCATGAATACAAGCATGGAAGAACACACAACTATCATGAATTCAAGCATGGGTTCCTCTTCTTGACAAGCATATTAAAGCATTCAAGGCACCTTTGGAGGCATATCAACACCAAAAATCTACAAAATATATCTTCATGATAGGTTCATGTTATTGGTGTTGTGGAGACTATCTCCACTACATTAATCATGTGTAAGAGTGATGGCATAGTGATATATAAATGTGTTGGATGCCTTGATAAGAAACATTGAAGCATGGGCACTTATCATGAATGTAAGAAGATATCTTATGGATTTGGGGAGTGATTATAAGAAGGGTTTGCTACCTTCACACAACCATTAGAGATGGCATACACCATGCCTACCTTGACCATACTTTGGTGTGCTTGATAGTGCACACCATACTCTATTCCTTCGATGTCTATCATGAATGCAAGCATGGAGGGACACGTGACTATTATGAATGCAAGCATGGGCATCTCCTCTTGACAAGCATATTGAAGCATTCAAACCACCTTCGAAGGCATACCAACATTAAAAATCTACAAAATATAACTATATGATAGGTTCATGTTATTGGTGTTGTGGAGACCATCTCCATTCAATCAACTGTGTGTAAGCATGATGGCATAGAGATAGCTAAACATGTTGGGTGCCTTATTGACATGTCAAGGTTTAGCATAGATGTGAATTTTTAGGGCACACATGCTAATGTAGAGGAAAACCAACTATATGAGTTATGCTCCCAAGAGAGTCCTCCCATGCTTATGGTTAGAGGTGGTTATGTGGCATCATGGAACAAAAATACCATCAACAATGTACAATCCATTGAGCTCTATCTGATTCCCAGCCTCAAAGAGGTTGTGACATTAAGTTCCTGGTGTGCCTCTGAAGGTGCCTCAAATGTTTCAACATGCTTGTCAAGAGGAGGTGCCCACACTTGCATTCATGATATTCGTGTGTTCCTCCATGCTTGCATTTGTTGGTGCCTACATGAACATTCAGGTTTCAAGAATTTAAATGTGCAGGGACCTTCCCAAAATCAAAAAAATTCTAAGTCTTTTGGCCACATGAGGTATGGGTTTCAAAGTTGTGCAAGATCACCCTGATATTTCAAATTTTTTGTCAACCTGATATTCCGCAGGGGGGTCATATTCCAAGTATCAGTCATCTTAAGGAAGATCACTTTGATGTTGAAATATCACCCAATGTGATATATCCCCCTGATGTTACATTATCACCTCATATTTACTTGGTCCGCAGGGTGTGGACGTCAATTTTACATCTGGGTTGATATCTACCTATCTAACAACTTCATGCATCTTGTGGAGGGTCATGTTTCAAATATCCACCCTGATATTTTTGCGGAGGGTCATATTTCCAAATATAAATCATCTTACGAATATCACCCTTGTAGCGGAATATCACCTTATGCCAACATGACGATGACATCATGTAAGCCCAACGGGGTCATATTCCAAGTTTTCAGTCCAGCCTCATATTGCGCAAGGAGGGGGTCATATTTCTAATATCAGTCATCTTTCAAATATCACCCTAATATTGCAAACATGACAATGATGTCATCTAAGTTTGAGGGGATGCATCATGTGGTCTTCGACATGACAGTTATTATCGGTAGCTATATTGAGGGTCCCACCGATCACCGATGAGGGTGATATTTTTCATCGGGTGATATTTTTTCATCGGGTGATATTTCAATAGGAGGGTGATATTTGAAATATTGGGGTGATATTTCAATATCAGGGTATATGCAATAGCGGGGTGATATTGTATATCGGGTGAGTAAGAAGGAGGTTCACCGATTGCGTGAGTCATGATGATGAGGTCTTGGCGGATGGTTCGTTGTCGCTCAAGGTAAAAGTACGCAACATCTTATGTGCTCACGGCCTAGTTTATAAAGTGTTGAAGAGGTCAATATGGGGTGAATGTGGGATAATGGTTCTCACATGATTTGAAAAGTCAGTGATCAGTAGGTGGCGCCCGCATGGCACGATCTCATTGCCTAGCGGCCCGCTTGTTCAATTTAAGGCCACAAATCTTGGCGGGAAAGTTTTCAATGGCCTTGTGACTGCTGCATTCCGAGGAGCCATGGGTTGGTACACCATTAATGGAAGGACTGTAGATAGGTATGGGCCGAAGGGACGTGTCAGCTACCACCTTCAAGTGGAAAATCTTCTAATGGCGACATAGGGCTCAAGTTCAACTACTCCTCGCCCTTCTCCTGCTTCTTCCTATTTTGTCTCCTGCTGCATTGAATATTTTTGGGCGCCATTCTTGGTGCATTGTGTCTGGCTAGAATTTTGATTTGCCATGTAATTAATTTGCTGAGTTGCTGAGTACACAGTCTTGCTATAAAATGCAAACTGTGTTACTCATTTCGGGTTGTTGAAAATTGAACAAATTTTGGTGCTATGACAAGATACATCTTGGCTGGTGGCTCTGTTTTGGGTGTCTTGTGAGTTTATGAATCTCATGTTGTATGTTTCATGCATAAGTTAACTGGTTTCATGCTATTTTATATGAGAAATGCTTTGTGCATGTGTTTGATCATTTGTCTCCAAGTTGTGGACATATTTTCTTTTGAATCAGAGTAGCTAAGGGTTACTTAAGATTCAGGAATATAGGTTTGTTGTATTTAGTGTTTAATCTCCTACCTTTGTTCAGGGAGCAAATTAAATGTTTCAGGTTAATCATTGAGAAAGTATGTTGCAACAGGGATACCATCAAGTATGAATGACTAAACACCTGATTTTTGGGAAGTATCTATAAGGCAGATACTAAAATCTCCCCTTGAAACTCAGTCTTTGATTCTAACTTATGATAACCATTCACATGTGTATGTCTACTGACTCCAAGCCCTGGATAGGCACCAATATTGTCATGTATTGAGGTTACAACCCGAGGTCCTAGTTTTGCATCCAAGTACCAAAAACAACTGAGAATAGGCCCAAGGCTAGCCCCTTTGCACTTATTTCACAGTTTTGGTCTGCACATGAGAGGATTTATCTACTTTGTGTCAACATCCCAGTTAGTTCATAGTCATATCCCATGGATGTTGAGTAGGGAATACCCCCCTTGGTTCTGCAGTGCCTAAAGAAGAAGAGATATTTATAGAGTCTATCTCCTGTACTGTTGGCCCCTGGCCCAGAAATCTTGTTGACCATTGATGGCTCCCTTGTAGGGATAACTAGGAACAAGCATCTAGTTTGGGAAAAAACCAATAACATTCATGATAGGTTCCCATTCTTACATTCATGATGGGCACTGAAGGAACAAAGTATGTTGTGCACTATCAAGCACACCAAAGTATGGTCCTGGTAGGAATGGTGTAGGTAATCTCTAATGGTTGTGTCAAGACAATAAACCCTGTTTATAATCACTCCCCAAATCGATGGAAGATCTTCTTACAAACTTCTTTGATAATTGTTCTCTGTGATTGTGACACCTCCAACATACCCACCCATAACTTCCAATTCAAAAAAATCAAAGAGCTCCAGATAGTTGTTTCTAATTCCTTGGTTCATGTTATTGGTGTTGTGGAGACCATCTCCACTACATCAACCGTGCATATGTGTGATGGCATAGAGATAGCTACACATGTTGGACACCTTGTTGACATGTTAGGGTTTAGCATAGATATGACTTTTTGGGGCACACATATTGATGTAGAGGGTAAACAACTGTATGAGTATTGCTCCCAAAAGCATCCTCCATTGCTTATGGTTAGAGGTGGGTTTTTGGCATCATGGAATAGAAAGACCATCAACACTATACAATCCATAGAGCTCCATTTGAATCATAGTCTCAATAAGGCTGCAACATTGAATTCCTGGTATGCCTCCAAATGTGCATTGAATGTTTCAAAATGATTGTCAAGAGGAGGTTCCCATGCTTGCAATCATTATAGTCATGTGTTCATCTTGGATGCTTGATCACTTACATATTTTGATAGGATAGATGTTGTGGTTTTTTGTGCCATTGACAAAGCTATAACTAGACAACTCTTGTTACCTTTCTTATCCAAGGTGATTATCGATGGAAAGAAATTCAAGAAAAAGGTTATACAAGAATTAGATAGCCTCTAGCATTGCCCAAAATATAGAAAAGACCTTACTAATTGTGACTTAAAAACTATATGATAAAATTTGAGTTACAAGACCATATAGGTAGCATGAAGTAGGTGATTGCATTTGATCAAAATAGGAATGTTTTGATCAGTGTCACTACCATGGAATTGTAGTTGTTACTTCTTGAACATGAAGTGGTTTAAGAGGTTATCAAAAATGTCTTATCACAACAATTTATATTTAGGTTGTTTGTAAAATGTGAAACATATAGCAATGAAGAGAGGGTCAATGTTGTTGTGACTAGAGTTGAGCATATTGCTTTAAATGTGGATGAAAGTCATTAGCTTATAGATGAAATATTAAAGCTATCACTACTTATATAGATCTTGAGCATTTTTCTTCTTGTCCTTGCCTTGTTGGTGTGTCTAGGGACATGCTTATATGGAACATGCTTCAACTCTTTTTCCCAACTTCATGTTAGGGTTAGCCAGTAGAAAATATCAATTAAATGCAATTAAAGATTAAATAAAGGAATGAAAAACACACAGAAATAATAACAGTGAGAGACAATTTTAGCGTGGTTCACCCAAACTCGGGCTACATCCACCAATAGAGAGTCCAATATTATTATCCAGTAAATCAAACCGATTACAACCAACAATCCCTGTAACTCAATACTACTACAAATGCTACAATACATCAATGGAAACCCTAACCCTTAGCTGCTTTTATCAAGCCTTATGTTGGTTACAAAAATAGGGTTTGTTTATGTCGACCAATAGAAAAATAACTCTCGATGCCTTAATAAAATAATAAAAAATTGTTGGAGGTTTCAGGGGCGCTGCCCCCAAGCCCCCACGAGGGTGCTGCCCCTTGACCCCACTCTGTATCATGACAGGGAGCATGCCATGGGTGTTGCCACTTGACCCCGTCTTGGGGGCACTACCCCCAAACCCCTGTAAGGGGCATTGCCCCTTGATCTCGTTAAAGGATTTGGGAGGAAACTATGCCGATAAAAGTGGGGTAAATTTAACCTCTGAGTCTGATTAAGCTCCATACAACAACAATCTCCCACTTGGAGACTGATCAGACTCCACACCATATCATCTCCCACTTGGAGACTAGTCATAACACTACTAACCCTGTAGCTCCCACTGGAAATAAGCAGCTTGGAATATGTTATTCTATTTTTGTTGTTTTCAATCTTGAAGACCAACTAAAGCTAAAGAGGAACTCAGTTTATCCCTTGTCACTACCTTTGTAAACATATCCACTAGATTTTCATCTATATGTATCTTTTCCATCCATAACTATCCATCATCCAACACCGATCGAGTGAAGTGATACCTCAACTGTATGTGTTTGGTCTTTGAATGCAAGGCAATATTCTTTGCAAGATGTATGGCACTCTGGCTATCCATAAACAAATAACTGTTAGCCTGTTGTTTGCTTAATTCTTCCATGCAAGATTGTAACCATATCATCTCCTTGTTTGCCTCTATTGTAGCTACATACTCTGCCTCTGTGGTGGATAATGCAACACCTTTTGCAACCTGGAGATCCAACTCACCATTGTCCCACCTACAGTAAAGACATAACCTATAGTACTCCACCTGGTATCAATATCCCCTACCAAATCTAAGTCTACATAGCCTACTAAATCAGTATTAGAGCCCCCAAAACATAGATGTTTATTGGATGTACCTCTCAAATATCTGAGAATCCATTTTACTGCATTCCAATGCTTCAATCCGGGATGACTCATATACCTACTAACGACTCCTACAACATGTGCAATATCCGGTCTCGTGCATAACATGGTGTACATTAAACTTCCTACAGCTAAAGAATATGGTACCTTGGACATTTTTTCTTCCTCCTCTGGTGTCTTAGCACACAGCTCCTTAGTCAATTTCAAATGATTGGGCAAAGGTGTGCTGACAGCTTTTGCATTCTGCATATAGAATCTCTGCAACACCTTTTCAACACAATTAGCCTGGGATAGAGCTAATTTCTTGTTTTCCTATCTCTACAAATTTTTGTACCAAGGATTTGTTATGCTTCCCCCAAATCCTTCATAGCAAATGATTGTGCTAACTACTATTTTAACTTTCTTATGTGATCCATGTTAGACCCTGCTACAAGCATGTCATCAACATATAAACATAAAATAATGTAGCTGTCATTATCCAACCTCTTAAAATAAACACAATGGTCAGAATTACACTGGTTGTAGCCTTGCTCAGCCATAAAACTATCAAATTTTAGATACCATTGTTGAGGTGCTTGTTTCAAGCCATATAAACTCTTCTTGAATCTGTACACCAATTTCTCCTTACCTCTGACCTTAAATCCCTATGGTTGTTCCATATATATATCCTCCTCCAAATCACCATGGAGAAAGATAGTTTTCACATATAGTTGTTCCAAATGCAAATCTTCAGCAGCCACAATAATTAAAACAGTATGAATAGAAGTCATCTTATCAACCAGAGAAAAAATCTCATCAAAATTAATGCCCTTTTTCTGTGCAAATCCTTTTACAACTAACCTAGGTTTAAATCTTTTCTTACCTCCATCTTCCTCTTTCAGCCAATAAACCCATTTGTTTGGTAAAGCCTTTTTACTTGCAGGCAACTTGCATAATTCCCAAGTCTGATTGTTCAGCAAGGAGTCCATTTCTTCTTTCACTGCAAGCTCCCACTAAACCTTTGTATCTACCTGCATAGCTTCATTATATTCTTCTAGTTCACCAGCATCTATTAACAAAATAGAATACAAAGAGGGAGAAAACCTTTCAGGAGGTCTACTTAGCCTTGCTGACCGTCTAACATTCACTGGAGTTTGTGGTATTTCTTGTTGTTGTTATGAAGCATGAGAAACCACTAGAACATCATTATTAGGAGTATCATCCAGCACCACATAATCCTTTTATTTCTTCTCATGCTATTGCAACTGATCTTTGTACAACACCTTCTCATTGAATACAACATCCCTGCTTCTCACAATTTTCTAATTTTGAAAATCCCAAAGCCTATAACCAAATTCATCAATGCCATATCCAATGAAGGTATACTTTTTTGATTTTGCATCAAGCTTGGTTCTATTTTTAGAATCTACATGTGCAAATGCTTCACATCCAAAGGTTTTGAGAAAAGAATAACTCACCTTCTTACCTGTCCATGCTTCCTTTGGAATACCATAGCCCAAAGGAACTGAAGGACCTCTATTAATTAAATATACAGTGGTATTGACAGCGTCTGCTCACATGTTTAAAAGCAGCCCAGCATGCAATCGCATGGTCCTTGCATTCTCCATTATTGTCCTATTCATGCGTTCAGCCACTCTATTTTCCTATGGAGTCCATAGAACCATTTTCTGCCTACAAATTCCATTAAAGAAATAATAATCCTCAAATTCTTTGCTGCAATACTCACCACCATTATCAGATCTGAGACATTTTAATCTTTTACCCATCTCATTCTCAACCAAGCTTCTCCATTTCTTAAATATTTCAAATACATCAGATTTATGCCTGAGGAAATAAATCCAAATCTTCCTAGTTGCATCATCAATGAATGTAACATAATACTGAAAGCCATCGAGAGAAGATACCTGAGATGGTCCCCATACATCTGTATGCACAAGCTCCAACTTTTCATCTTTCTTTTACTTCCCATCCTTGAGAAAACTCACTCTCTTTTGTTTTCCATACACACAACTTTCACATAAATCCATATTAATATATTTCAAACTTGGTAAAACTTTCTTAGAATGAAGTACCTTCATACCTTTTTCACTCATATGCCCAAGTCTGTTATGCCATAGTGTTGTCTCAGAACTTGCAATAATTATTTTAGTCTCTTCATGTGAACTTGCAGTGATTGTTCAAGTGAACCTGTTTGTTTTTTCTCTGCAATAGGTAAAGTAGAAGGAACGATATGACCTGTACAAAGATATAATGTGCCTACTTTCACACTTTTTTCTACTATTAAGGCACCTCTTGAAACCTTCCATTTTTTTATCACTGAAAGTAACTATGCAACCTTCATCAGCTAGCTGCCCTACTGAAATTAAATTCCTACTCAGCCTTGGAACGTGCCTTACCTCTTGTAGTAACCAATGATTCCCATTCTGTAACTTAATCTTGATTCTTTTCTTTCCAACAATCTGACAAGGTTCGTTATCTCCCAAATAAACTAGCCCAAAATCCCTTTGGACATAATCAAGAAAATAACTTCTATGGGGTGTAGCATGAAATGAGGCCCCTGAATCTAAAACCCATGAATCATCAGCATTATCTAGGGAAAGAATCAAAGCATCATCTTCAAATTTATTACTTACCACATTTTCCTCCTTATTGCCTTCTTATTTGTCTCCTTCTCTATTCTTCCGAGACCAGCAATCTTTCTTTAGATGACCTGGTTTCCCACAGTACTAGCAATCCTTCTGTCCTCTAGAGTTGGACTTCTTGTCCTTTGAGTTTCCTCGTGACTTCCCATGACCTCCAGAACCTTTTCCTCTCTCCTTTGATCTTCCCCTACTTTCTGCACTCAAAACACTACCTGATGTGGACCCTCCTGAGCTTTTCTGTCACATTTCCTCGCTAAGGATAACACCAACATCATCAAATTTCAAAGTGTTTGAACCAGAGATAGAGTTGCTTACAACCATTACCAAGCTATTCCAACTTTCTGGCAAAGAACATAAAACCAAGAGAGACCTCACCTCTTCATCAAATTTCACTTTTACAAAAGTTAACTGATTGACAATCATATTAAACTCATTTAAATGATCTATCACAGATCCACCTTCAATCATTTTCAAATTAAACAAATGCTTCATGAGAAATACCTTATTTGAGGCTGAGGGTTTTTCATAGAATTTAGCCAAAGCTTTCATCAATTCACTTGTTGTCTTCACTTCTGTTATATTGAATGCCATAGATGGTGCGATGCACAACCGAATGGTTCCCAGTGCCTTTCTGTCCAGAAGTTCCCAATCCTCATCCATCATTCCTATTGATTTCTTGGATATTCCTTCCAACGGCCTCCATAAATCCTTCTGATAGAGGTAATCCTCCATCTACATCTTCCATAACTGATAGCTTTGCCCATTGAATTTATCGACCTTTAACTTACCCTCATCCGCCATTGCTCCCACTCAACCGTGATACCTTCCTACAGACTATAATCAAACACAACCCACTCTAATACCACTTGTTAGGGTTAGCCGATAGAAAATATCAATTAAATGCAAATAAAGATTAAACAGAAGAATGAAAAACACACAGAAATAATAACAGCAAGAGACAATTTTAACGTGGTTCACCCATACTCGGGCTACATCCATCAACAGAGATTTCAATATTATTATCTAGTAAATCAAACCAATTACAACCAGCAATCCCTTCAACTCAATACTGCTGCAAATGCTACAATACATCAATGGAAACCCTAACCCTTAGCCGCTTTTATCAAGCCTTATGTCGGTTACAAAATTAGGGTTTTTTTTATGGCGGCCAATAGAAAAATAACTCCTGACGCCTTAATAAAATAATAAAAAATAATTGAAGGTTTCAAGGGTGCTGCCCCTTGACCCTGCCCTGTATCATGATAGGGAGCACACCAATGGCATTACCCCTAGACCCCACAAGGGGTGCTACCCCTTGACCATGTTAAAGGATTTGGGGGAAAACTGCGCTGATAAAAGTGGGGTAAATTTAACCTCCAAGTCTGATTAGGCTCCTGATAACAACACTTCTCTTGCTTTTGTGAACTCTCTTATAGCTTTTGATGGTGTAATGGCTCCTACTATACTCAAATGGCAATATTTTGATGCTAGACTTTTGGTTGGCCTTGTATACAATTGCATGAAATTTTAACGTATATTTTAGTTAGTTTCTTGTATTAAGAGATGTACACATGTGTGTTTCACTTGTTATTTTTTTATAGTCACTTTGCCTTTCTGTTATCCTTCTCTATGCTATCTCTAGTGTCACAGTTTGGTCATTTAGCTTTCCCTATTTGAAAATTTTACAAAACATATCTTAATGATCTATTTCTATGAATGTTGTGTTAATTGGAACATTTGATGGTTATATCCAATAATGTTAGATTTGTTGTGCTTAGTAATTTTCTTGGTTATTAACATCATTTATGTTTTGTAATGTTTATATGGGTATTTCCATTCACTTTTGCTCTTATCAATATCAATATGGTTTTTGATTTATTATATCTATTAAGCTAATGATAGGTGTTTTTAGATCCACTAAAGCTTTGAGATGCAAAAATAACATTTTGTTTTTTGGTATCCATCTTTCTTTTTGTTAAATCTCATAATCGCCAATACAAAAAAGTGCTTCTGGGGCCATTTTAGATAGAATTGGTTTGTGGGGCCTTTCTTTATTGCATTTGATTATAAGATTGTGCTCTACATACTTTGGCATGTGCTTATTGATATTCCATCATATTATTAATTGATGCATCTTTGTATTTTTTGCGCTCATAAAGAAAAAGAATGGGTGAGAACTTCCCATTAGGTTAGAATTTGTCTATGTTTTCAAGTCTAGAGTTGTATATGTTCCCTGTGACTTTGGAAGATTTGCTCAACCTTGATTAAATTGCCTTCTTGTGCTTGGCATTATCAATCCTAGAGTTACAAGGAGACTATTGGATGGACTTGGAAGCATTTAAGGTTAAAGTTTAAACTAAGTCCACGATTGACATCTTAAATCCATGAAGTCATAAACTATAGTGAAACTAGACTCATTTAATCAAAAGGCTTGTATTTTCTTCCTCATGTATGGATAACTCACAAATTGGCCAAAGAACCAATAAAACTTGATAGAGCTTGCCACGTGTCTAATCTTCATTCCCTTAAGCCATGGTCCATGTCACTACTAAGCTACATGTCAGACCATGACTCATCCAAGCACCCCCTTACAATTATGGACTTGAGAACATAAATACTACGGACTTGAGGCCACTTGTTGAGGTCTTTTGCATAAGGTTTTAGGTGTCCACTAAGAACACAAGCATGAAGCAAAGTGAACTTCTAATGTGAGGCCCCTCTAGAATTTGATTAATGAAAATTTTAGGGAAGACAAATGTGGCCCCAACAAACTCCAAATTGATATTTGGACTTCAAACATCTACTCAACCCAAATATATGGGTTAGCTTAAGTTCAAAAGAAACCAACCAAGTAAATATCAGATGCAAAAAACCTTGTAAATTTCACTTATTAACAATTTGTTTCAAGCCTATAAGGTTTTGATGTCTGTAGACCTAGACTTGACATTAATGAAGTTTATTAGGCTTTTTGCATACAATGATGTCTAGTATGTTCTCCAGTAGGCATGGGATCTCATATACATGTTGGTTCATTACCAGTTTCAAGTTAGTGGTGACAAGTTTGTTTCATATTTAGATGTGTCGATGGGCCTAGAATTTTATTTTGAAGGAGTTTGGTGAGAGGCCTCACACCTAGTGGGGGTCTCTAGTTTTGAGGTACAAATGAGTTGATGTTAGACACATGGTGCTTTAGCTTGATTTTTGTTGTTGATTTTGACCAATATGTGTATCATAATGCAAACAACACACTTCAACTCCTTGTTCTATGCATGTTCTATAGTACATAACATTCAAACAAAAATAAGAAATTATGTTTTTTCATAATTTCATGATTACTTAGAATATACTAAAGAGAGGGTCATGTTATTGTGATTAGAGTTGAGAATATTTCCTCTATGGATGAAATTCATCATCTTCTGGTTGAAATCTCAAAGCTATCACTTCTTATATAGATCTTATTCCTTTTGCTTCTTGTCCTTGCCTTGTTGGTGTGTCTTGGGCCATTGGATGGAACAAGATTTGAGCCTTGCTCCCAACTGCTCTTGATTTTGTGCACTCTCTTATATCTTTTGATGTTGTAATACCTCCTACTATACTCAAATGATAATGTTTCGATGCCAATATTTTGTTTGGCCTTGTGTATGATTGCATGAAATTTTAATGTATTTTCTAGTTGGTTTCTTGTATTAATAGATGCTCATGTCTTTCACTTATTTTTATGGTGCTTTTGTACATATTTTCATATTACATATTCTACTATTCATATGTGCTTTATGCTTAGCCACTTGAAGTTGTCATGCCTCTTATTCTAATTAAATGATGGTGATTTGGATGTATTCTCTTGCTCACTTTGTATACAACTACGTTGAAAAGGCTAATGATTATTATGGCGGGGCTCTTCTATTTTCATATGCAAATGTCTTTCTTTTGCTTAATGTTTGGTGGCCTATAAATTTTGTTGCACTATTCTTTCATACTCTTCTTTCATGTTGTATCCTCTTCCTAACTTTATTACTTCCCTATTCTCAAGCTACTGCTTGGATTGCCTATGGAATACCTGAGTATAATCAATGGTGCATCTAGTAGTGGCTCATCAAGCCAAGCTCAGAGGAATGAACTATGATGTATACACTAGTAAGAACATAAGGATGATCTAAATAGATCCAAGTGATAGAAGAGGAGTATGTCAATACACCATGGAATCCCTAGTGGCCTCCTTGGATTAGATATTCCTCCCAATGTCCACTCTCCACCCAGCTTGATGCAGATTGGGTCAAGCTTTCCACCTTATGGTTTAGCACATAACCTCCAATTATTACCATGGCCCAAGGGACAAATACCTTGAGTGCTCTATCAAGTGATTGTTCCTAGTTATTTCACTCTCAATTGTAGCCCAAAAATATTTCTAAGAAAGGCTATATCGACTCTTAGTTATGCCCACCTACTCGATATGCATGGAATGTTATCTTAGCATCTAGATTTATCAATCAGGAGATGGAAATATTTGTTGCCATTTCCTTGCATAGAAAAATGGCAACTATTTCTCCAAACTTGGAATAATATGGAAGGCTTGGGAGCTAGCCATATTATCTAAAAGTGTTGACGTAAGTAGAGGATATGTTAATTACCTAGGTTAATCAGATCCTCCAAGTGTATCATGCACATTGTGGCCAACTAAAATATAGTGGTCATACACTTAGCTTTCCACATGACATTACTAGTATCACTAGGCACTTGCCAAGGCATATTGACCAATTAGACATCAGAGTTGTATGAAAGAATAGCCAGGGATAGAATAGCTATGACTTCTATGTTAGCCAACATGTGTTCTTGAAGCCTTGTAGTTCAAAATTTCTCATGATCAATACTATAAGGATTTCTAGCTTGATGAAACAATGATTTAATCTTTACTAGCAACACTTACTAATATATCAAGCATGCTAGTCCATTCCTTCATTGATCTTCTTGGGCTAGCACTTGGGTCTTCTTTCACAAGTGGCAAGGAGCTAGGTACTCTTCAAGAAGAGCCTGAACAATCTCTTTTGTGGCTATTCTCCCTCTTGGTTGAAGGGATATGGATAAGGTTCGTGCTTTCTTGCATTTGGGACCAGGTTATACCATTGATGTTGTTCATTGGCTAACTAAGTTTCATTGACACCAATTAATGAGTACAACATGGAGGGCATATTTGCAATGGCATTCCCAACTCTTTACCCTATAGGTGTTGCAAGCTTTGGGCATCCACATATCAAAGAGGTGAAAATTCATGAATATGTTCTACATCTGATGAGATGCCATGATAATAGGTTTGGCCAACACCCATGCTTTCACTACTTTGTGTATAATCTAATGATGCAACATCGAAGCCAAGTCATTGCTTCAATTTATATCAAGAAGTGTTGGGAAGATAGTCTCCCATCTACTATTTTTGAGTTGTGCCAGTACTTGCATGACTTTCCTGATGAGAAGCTTACAAAACACTTGATGCGATTTGGCTTGTCCTTGTGTGGCACTTGACCATTTTGGACAAAGTCTTGAGGAGAGTTTTCTAATATGATTATACAACTTGCTTTCCCAGCTTTGTTCTTCACATTGAGTGCAGCTGATACAAAGTGGTCAGATTTGCATGTTGTCATGCTGAGGTTGCCACCCCTTGATCTAATTAGTGCCCAATAATGGAGTTTCCAAAACGTTATTCACAATCTACATTTGACTATGCACAAACACTTCACTATCTTTCATGAGGAAGTCCTTGAGAAGCTTCTACGCAACATTGGAATCACTGACATTGATCGAGGCTGCAAAAGATTGGAAGTTCATTGCTTCTTGCACAAACAATCAGTGGATGAAGTGCTCTATCCCTAAAATCATAGGGGTGAATCTCTACTTCACAAACATTCCTACTAGGGATTTTGAAGCTTTAGTTTCCTTTTATTAGAGTGAGCTTCTTCTATATAAATAATTGTGTATCATTGTAGAGGACATTGACTCCTCTACAAATGAGATCGTGGAGAAATGGGAGCAATTAGAAGGGACTTACTATGCATGACATGTTGATTGTAGATCTATAGATGCTTCCTCCACTTTTGATAATGAGGGCCTCTTGGTGGATTAGATGCATTAAATGTGGCCACGACTTAAGAGTGGCAACTCCTTTCTTCCCTATACTAGGGCATTGATATTGGCTTGTATGACCTTGATTTGCTCGGTAGGAATGACTTTTATATTACCCACAATTGGAATAGTTTTACAATCCCACTAGTCCACGTTGTTGTTTCTTTCTCTAACTGGTGTTGTAGAATTCAATATCAATGCATCCATAACCCATGACATCCTCTAGATACTATTTAAAGAGATGAACGCACTTGAAAGGCAAACATTGGCAACATTTTAGTAGAGCATGTGTTTTGTTTAATACATTTTAATTGATGAAATGATCTTCATTAGGGTGAGACTTTTGTCTTGTTTTGATAGCCACTTGTGCGAAGAATTTCCAATGTACAACTAAGTTCCCTTTAGCAATCATTTTGTTATCCGAGTTGTTGGTGATTTGGGTCAGCTGCCACCTATCAGGGGCATTCCACTGTATGCTATATGCAGGCAATTCATAAAGGGCAATTGTGTGGCATGCCTTTGAAATGGTTGACACATTGAATGATATATTTTGTCAAGAAGGCAATGGCCAAACACAAAGTCAATTTTGATAGCTTTTACTTAATCTTAGAAATGCAGATCCATACCTATCTAACTGGGAACTACTTATGTCATTGACTAATACTTTCCCTAGGCTTGTTGAGCTTGATGTATTCCACTCCTCCATACATTTGTTTCCAACAAATACCTTGGTTTATCAACATAAGAAATATATGTTAAGGTTGTTGGGGGTGCACGTTGCATAGTTCAATGCTGAACAAACAAGGGGGAGATCTAATATAGACATTAAGGATGAGCAGTTGCCTTCACAGTTCTTTTGTCCATTGGCCAAAAGGTGATACTCACTTCAAATCCATGGGTTGTCTCTGGACTTGTCAATGAGGCATTGAGAACTATTGTAGCTATTGTTAAAGTCAAATGGTAGCATCCCTCCTGGGCTACCAAGCTTCATAGTTAGGTATTATAAGTTCTATGTAGGACCACCTTCAGATTCACATGACCTGTGCCTTGTGTTAGTAGCTCCTGTGACTCATAGTTCTTATTGGTAGCTCCCCCTCAATATGGCATGGGCTTTGACCATCCATAAATCCTAGGGTCTTACACTTGACAAGGTCACCATAGACATCAGTCCTATTGAACATTAGGGTTTCCTCTTCACTGTGGTCTCCCATATCTGGCACTTTTAACTTCCAACGATATGCTCACATGCAAGACAACACATACGTATCTCTCAAGAAAAGGGATGAGGTCTATCTCATGGCTCTTGAGGCCTCACTTTCATAGCACTTGCATCCATTTTTATGCTCTAAAGTGCACTCACTTCCAAATTGTGTACATTGCATTATTTTTGTAACCCCAATAGAATATTCCTTTTCTCTTATTATTCTTATCCACCTAAGAAAACAATGTTTATTGAAACTTCCTATCGGCATGCCCATTGCACATTTCATACAATTGCTAGTAGTATTATAAAGTAAGTTTTGAATGGATAACTATCATAAACAATTTGCTTAATAGGTAAGGTCAATCACCAAATTTAGGCACACTCCAGCATACCCCATTCTCTTTTTTTCCTTACATAAGATAAATGTTATCTTTTTTTCCTTACATAAAGACAAATGTGGAGGCTCAAATATCTCTTTCCAAATAGGGGAGAGGACCCAATTGCTGAGCATGTACCAATAGGTGTGATAGTATTTGTGTATCTATGCCCACTAGTTTAGCACTAGTAGTTGTGATTTCAAGGTTGTTAGTGTTACTATAAGTACTTATAATTGAATGAAATGTGCTCATTAGATTTAAAAAGCAACCAATCATGTGATGCCACATTAACACACCAACAAAACATGACTTAATGCACACCTATTGGTCCACCCTTTTTAGGGGGAACTATTTGACACCTCAACAAAAAACATGCTAATGTGGCATCATATTTGATGATGTGGCCTTGAAACCTTAGTTATAAGCAGGGGCCTTGCCAAATAAACTACTGTAAGAATTTTGGAGTGATTTGAAATAGCCACATATGATTTTAAGAGGAGTGAAGTTAAGGTGCTCAACCACTGGGTCCTCTCCCCTAGTGATGTTAGGAAAACATAATCACTAAACTTGAATAAAACTCTGTAAGGGAGAGGGCCCGATTGTGGGCATAGGACCTATCGTGGGTATAGTATGTGACAGCCTAGGGCCCACTTTTGGGCAATAAAAATGCCAGCAAAAATTCCAAATTTGCTTTTTAATATGATTCGACAGGTTCATATAAAATTCAAAATATGTCCTATCATAGGTAGACTATTTTTTTACCACCTTCTCATTGGTAGGTGAATGCAACTTGACATTTATTTGCCACCATCCCAATATTAAGTGAATGCAAGTGGACAAACTTATTTCCACAATATAATTAATCTTTTCCACCTTCCCAATAAAAGGTTATTGCAAATGGTTTTTTTTTTATCCAAAATATATGTCTTATTGCATTTAAAGTGAGTTGACATGTACAGAAGTCGTTGTCAAGTGACCAAGATGTAAATATATTTTAAGAAAATACATTAAAACATGTTCCATTTCTCATCTTTTTTTACAAACTATTGGTTCCACCATGTCCATAATCACCAATCTTTTTGTGAATTTACCTGCAAAAATGAAAAAAAAAATTCTCAGGCTCACTATGCATTGCAATTTATCAATAAAACACGTAATTATTATAGTATTATTTCCAAGTAACCATAAAATTAAACTATATATATATATATATTAAAACTAGTTATAAATATAAATTTTTTTAATATCATTTCAAATCACCAGCCAAAATTCCTACGTAGCCATTTCCTATCACTTCTACCATTAATTCATTGAATGCCAAATCAAATTCCATCCCACAATTCAAAATTTAAATTCTATCAACCTATTTATTTATACAAGCAATGCTCAATTGTACGATGCAAGCTGCTGCCTATTCACAAATTTAAATTTCTAACTTTGTGCTGGATACATCTGATCGACAATGAGCTCCTCAAACATGATGCACTCTCCTTCTTCAGCTTCTACGGTAAGTCTCAAACCTGCCTTTAGTATTTCTTATGAATTCATGTATGAATTCATTACTTTCAAATGCCTTGTCCATTTACATTTAAATGAATCAAATTTCTTGTTTCATAGCCCATGTTTATGCTGTCACATTTTATACCTCTGAAACAATGCCTACCCCATATCGGCCACTCGCCCTTAAAGCTATCAGAATTATGTTTATATACCTTCAAATTGTAGTATGGTACAAATATTTCCAACCCTTTCCAATACATCATTATGATATATATATATATAGTAGAGATAAATAGATACGTATGTTTCATATAGCCTTGTTCATTTTCATTAAACTTACACATCTAGCCAAAACACTATGCCTATTAGATCGGATGACCTTCACAGGGAAATCATCAAGGCCTTCATAGCTTAGCCAAATGGTAGATAGATATAGCTGAGTTGGATAGATAGATAAATAGATAATTTGATATATAGATATAGTCAGATATATAGATATAGCTGAGTTAGATATATAGATAGATATAATTGAGAGGTTTTCATATAGCTGAGTCAAATATATATATATGGGGGTGTCAGCTCGACTATCAAGGGACATGGCAAAAAAAAATAATCTGACTCAGATGTTGCTGACATGGATCCCTTGCTGAACATCGCCCTACCCACCACCGATCTCTCTCCCTTACATAGGTTTCCTATACATAAGTTTCCTATCTAGATATAGTTTCCTATACCAGGCTGTCACATACTATACCCACCATATATCATATGTCACATAGTAAAGAGCCCCAAACCTGGTATAAAATTTACATTCAACTTAATTAGATGTATACTTTGTTTGTTCTTCAATTAAAGTGACTGTAAATATCGCCCCCTCTCCCTTACAGTGACTGTGATATTCCTAGTTGACAGGTTCCTTCATGCATTTAGATATGGTTTTTTAAGCCATCTATTTCACAAATTATTCATGCTATATCATAGTTTTCTTTGACCATTTATTATAGTTGACTAGTTCATATGGGGAGACTTGATAATGCTAAAGCATTTTTAGGGTTGAGCTATGTTGCAATTATCCACAAATCAATTTGATATGTAGACTGTAACATAGCTTAACCCAAAATGCCTTTGGATAACCAAGTCTCCCAAATGCGAGTACCTCATACATACTTAGGTTTCTTCATGTTTAACTTAGGTATTTGAATGGTTTCTTCATGTAGTCAAGTTCTCTAGTGGAATGTAGTCCTATTTGATAGGTTCCTTCATGCATTTAGATCTGGTTTTTGAATCCATTTATTTCTAAAACACTTATTCATGGGTATAAGAGTTGACCAAAATAAGGTCAGGTGGACTATCCTTAATTAGATGTATGCTTTGTTTGTTCTTCAATTATTGTAACATGTATGGTAACCATTTCTGAAACAACATTATGAAACATTTCAAAACTTGAAACATCAGTATGATAAAGATATTTCAAACCCTTTCTTGTATCATATTGTTCTTTTAAGTTATTTCATATTGTTGTTTTAAGATTTATCTATATCATATTGCTCTTTCAAGATATACATATTTGTATCATACTGGTGTTTCAAGTTTATATTTGTATCATTATGTTGTTTGAGGAAGGGTTTAACATGATCATCCAAGTGTTTATAAGAGGTAGAATTAGGGATATGATAGTATACCATGCATTGCTTGTTTCATTGCACACATACCCTTGATAATTTGCAATCAACTCAATTAGATGCATGGTTAGTTTGTTCTTCAATTACACTCACTGTTACTTGTATGAATTTGTTGTTTCACTTTGTATCATTCTTTTAATTGTAAGAGTTAGAATTGTCTGTTGTTTACTAATCATTGAGTTGGTTCAATGCAGAGAAAGAGTAAAGCAATAGGAAATTCCACACGACCTGTAACAAGGCGACCTCTAACAAAGCGGAGGCAGACAAATCTGCCTGCACACAAGAGAGGTGTGCATCTACTACATAGCAATGAGAAGGACGTAGTCATTCCTCTACAACATCCAACTGAATAGCCAACTGAACTGGTGCAGGAGCACCTACCTAACAGCTGGCCTTCATGAGGCAGTTAGTAGTTATAGGTCTTGTTTATGATTCCAAGAAGGTCTGTTAAGACTAATTGCATGTAATAAGGTCACGCTGATCATGATAAGATCATGCTGACCAGGCTTTTGCTATTTTTAGTTAGTTGGTTATAACAGCTGTCATGATGTATGATCGGTTGGATCTCCCAGCCGCCTGGAGAGTTCCCAGCCGCTTGGAGTCGGGTCAGTAGTACTTGTAGGGAAATCTTTATAAGCATGAGGATCGGTTGATTGTAGATCATCGACCGACAGTATAGTATTGCATTAAGCAGAGGAGCTCAAGTGTGCTGTGTGAGAAGCAGTATATTGTATTGCATCTTTGAAATCAATAAAGATCCTGTTTCGTTTCCTGTTTGATCCCCTTTGTAATCAATTTGCTGGTTTGGGTGGCTTCATGGATTTACTGATCCATTCCACCGGTTGATCCGTCTGATCGGTGGAATGGCGATGTATAGTAGGTTAAGTTGTAGTTTGTTTGTTTGCATGCAGGTGTGCAGGATCACGGTCGACAGATGTTGAAGACCCTAGCATGGGCATGTGCTAGGTCAAGTTGATAAGTTCGAGTTGGAAGATCACCCTGAGGTTGGATCGGGTCATCCCTGGAGGATCGGCGAAGTGAAATTTCGCTAAGGCTGGAAATTGGTCAAGACGGCATCATCAGGATATTTCTGCAAAATATCCTGCAGTCGGGTTAGGCATCGTCATCCGAATAAGAGGAGATGAGCATGATGTTTTCGAGTGCATGAAGTGCAAGTGCGTCGGGGTGATCATCATCAGGAGAGCCGAGGAGGAGCGTATCGGCATCAGGATCATCTATCGAGAGTGCCAAACATCCACGTATCGCGAGTAGATGCGAGAGTGAAAGTCTATTTTTTTGACTAAGTGTTGAAGAGGTCATCAGGATATTGGGTGATGTCATCGTCATCAGGATATTGAGATATCCCCCTACGCGAGTTTATCCTGCTGTCGTAAAGTGCTTAGGTGTCGGCGGAAGTCCGTGGCAGAAGGTTGTATTAGCATCATCAGGAGGTTTCGAGAGGACCGGATAAAGTAGATCATGATGCTGTTGTTTGTGTCGTCGGCTAGCGGAGCATCGAAGGAAAGGTGCTGAAGGTGACCGTCATCAGGATCTTTGGAGCAACAGGATATTGGATATCCTGCTGACGAAGGGAGTGTTGAAGATCATGATGATGCCGATAGTATTTGGCACCCGATGAACAGTGCAACAGGAGGATGTTTGCGTTAGTTGAACATCATGATGATGATGTTAGGAGGAAAACGGAGGAGGTGAACAGTAGTCGGCAGGAGGATAAGTGTGACCATCCGAAATATGATGATGCTGTTGGTGGTTTTAGGAAACATGATGATGATGCTGACAGAGTAAAGCGGAATATGATGATGATGGCGAAGATGATGATGATGATGAGGATGGGCTGCAGACATCCATGCTATCTGCGAAGGGTATAGTGTAGATGCCTCTGCATCATGAACCTATACACCAAGTTAACCAAGCTACATAATAACTAAAAAGGTTGTAGTGTGACGAGAATGGACCATGGCTGACATGGAACATGCCCTTGAAGATGTCAAAAACAATGACATGTCAACAAGAGGGGCAGCCAAAATGTGGGGTTTTCCAACTACAACATTGTCAAATTGGGTGGGTGGTGTCACCACTACAAAAAGGAAAGGGCCCCCAACAGTCCTAAATGATGAGGAAGAGGCATTGGTTGTCCAATGGTGCAAGGAGATGGTTGCAATTGGCCATGGTTTGGAGAATGTCAATCTCAAAGTAGAAGTGGCCCAAATATGCCAAACGAGGCCTAATCCCTTAAAAGATGGGCTTCCCAGCAAGTCTTGGTGGACGGGGTTCAAAAGAAGGCATCCTGATCTATGTTTGAGATCAACCCAAGGGCAAGATAGAGACTATGCTATGACTCTTAGGCCTACAATTGTAAGTGCATTCTATGAAACATTGGAGAAGACATACACAACCAAGAATTATGGACCCCAAAGGATTTGGAATTGCGATGAGAAAGGGCTGCAAGCTAGGCAGAACAGTAATATGAAGGTGCTTGCCAAAAAGGGTAGCATAAGTGTTGCATATATTATCCCTAAGAACTAGGAGTGGATCACAATTTTGGCATGTGTAAACATTGCAGGTTAGAAAATTCTAGGCTTCTACTTGTTCAAAAGCAAAAATCATGTGCACAACTACATAGCCAACTATGAGCCAAGAGCATTAATGGTTGTTCAACCTCATGCATGGATGACCAAAGAGCTTTTTGTGAAATGGCTGAGATTTTTTGCTATACAAGTAATTGGGGGTTGCTCGCCTAGCCATAAACACCTCCTCATATTTGATGGCCATGACAGCCATGTAGCTTTTTCTACCATTTCCAAAGCAAGGGAACTTGGTATTGACTTTGTCACCCTACTGGCCCACACATCACACAGGCTGCAGCCTCTTGATGTGAGTGGTTTCTCCTCTTTCAAATCTCATTTCAAAAAGGAAAGAACATAATGGACTAGTAGACATCCAAATTTGGAGATAAGAAGGGTAGAATTGGCTACACTTGGTAGTATAGCTTTTGAAAAGGCTTTGATAGTTTCAAACATAATAGCTAGCTTCAAGAGGATAGGTATTTGGCCTCTTGATTCAAATGCATTGGACAATGACATGAGGGTAAGCGAGACTTTTCAGTTTGCTGCCCCCGAGGAAGCATCAGTTGCTGAAAACATTTTAAGCCTATCCAGCAATGGTTTGGCAGTGAATGAGGCTGACTATACAGATGGAACAAGAGTACTTGGATATCACCAAAGCCCACTTCAAGTAACAGAATCTGCAAGCCACCAAAGTCCTCCACAAACTTCAAGTTTGTCAGACCAACAATCACCACCAACAATAGTTTTAGGAGAGCCAAATAGTATTGTAGACATTTCTCTTTCCCTACCAACTCCACCTGAGGTGCATTCCTAGTTGTTAGAGGATGCTACTAATCTTGGTTGTGATCTACATGTGGACACAGAGCAAAGTCTTACAATGCCATCTTCACCACACAGCATGGGTCCAAATACTATAGTTCATTTCTATGCTGATTGGGGAGATAATGAAGCTCATCAGTTAGGAGGTGAATTGGATGATACTGCTATTGAGGAGTAGGAAACAAATAATGAGGATTCGATAGAGCCTTTGGGAGGCCAATCAACTTCACACATCTCAAAATTCTTGAAGCTACCAGTGCATGTAGTGAAAGACAAGTCTAATAAGGTAGCTTACCATGGGATTAAACTACCAAGAGGATCCCAACTCTTGACTGCTGATGACTACATGGCCTTGCTAACTCAGCAAGAGGACAGGAAGAAGGAATAGAATGAAGAGTGTAGGATAGAAAGGATTGCAGCATTGGAGGTGAAGAGTCTAATGAGAATTGAAAAGGAAAAGCAATGAGTAGCAGCAGAGGTTGAAAAGGAAAAGCAATGAGCAGCAACAAAGGTTGAAAAGGAAAAGCAACAAGCAGCAGTAGAGGTTGAAAAAGAGCTACAAAAGATAGAGGAGGAAAAAAAGGAGCAGCAAAGGATAGTAAGGAAGATGTAAAAAGGGAAAAACAATTGGAGAAGGCACAAAAAGAGGCTACAAAGGAAAGGCGACTCAGCAACCCTCTAAATCCCTTGCTTGACTGTCATAGGATATTCATAGATTTTGTATCTATTCAATGTCCCCAATATTGTCCATCACCTACCCAAAGCATCAGCCAACCATTATAGAGTTGGAGTCCTTCTAATTCACAGTCCTATCCACCTTCACCTACCCCTAGCATAACCCAACCAGACCCTTCTTCAGATTTTAGTTTTCCTACCTTTTTCGATTGATTCTTCATGTTATGTGTGAACTTTTTTGTCTTGAAGGTCCTGAAGTTTTTGAAGGTTTTGTCGTGAAGGTTTTGAAGGTTTTTCATGAAGATTTTGAAGTTTTTTGCCTGAATGTTTGTAACTTGAAACAACAGTATGATTTGAATACAAACAACATATTCCACCATGTTATAGTCACTGATTGTTTGAGTTACTTTAATTGAAGAACCAGGAAGACATACATCTAATAATGTTATATCAGAAAGAGTCAGCCATTATCATAGTTAGCAATAAGGGAGAGGGGCTAATAATTATAGTCACTATAATTGAAGAACAAAAAAAACATACATCTAATTAAGTTGAATGTAATATATATATATATATATATATATATATATATATATATATATATATATATATGCACACACACACACATAAATGTATAAATGTATATATACATATCCATATGTATATACATATGCATATGTATATGCTTATGCATATATGTAATATCTTTATGCATATGCATATATGCAATGCTTATGCATATATTCAATATGCATATGCATATGCATAATATATTTGCATGAAAACCAGTGATATACATTGATATACAGTGAAAGAAGTCTTAAGTTAATAAGAAAGAGCCCTTCTTTGGTAATAAGAGAGAGAGTAATTGAAGAAAAAATTAACCATGCATCTAATTGAGTTGATTGCAAATGTCAAGGGTGTGTGTGCAATGAAACAAAAAATGCATGGTATACTATCACATCCCATATTTCAACTCTTAGAATTAAAAGAATGATCGAAACTAAAATAGATAATTCATACATGTAAGAGTGATTGTAATTGAAGAAAAACTAATCATGCAGTTGTTTGCAAATGATCAAGGGTGTGTGCGCAATGAAAAACAGAAATGCATGTTATACTACCACATCCCCAATTCTAACTCTCGCAAAAAAAAAATATTGATACAAACTAAAACAACAAATTCATACATGTGAGAGTGAGTGTAATTGAAGAACATACTAACCATGCATGCAATTGAGTTGATTGTAAATGATCAAGGGTGTGTGTGTAATGAAACAAAAAATGCATGTTATACTATCATGTCCTCAATTCTAACTCATAGCAAAAAAATATTGATACAAACTTAAACAACAAACTCATAAATGTAAGAGTGAGAGTAATTGAAGAACAAACTAACCATGCATGTAATTGAGTTGATTGCAAATGATCAAGAGTGTGTGTTAGATGAAACAAAAAATGCATGTTATACTGTCATATCCCCAATTGTAACTGTTAGAAAAAAAAAGATACACACTGAAACAACAAATTCATACATGTAAAAGTGAGAGTATTGTAACATTATCATACACTCCATAGTTGAGGGTGTCATGCACCTATCTTCTGGGCGAGTATGTATGTATGTATGATTGATTTCCATACATATATATACATCATAGTAAAATTATGTATGTATGTTACATATGAATGCCATATGTATAGGTCCCTGCATGACCTACATACATACATACATATGAACTGCCATATGCATGCATGCATGTATGTATAGCATACACACATACATACATATTATGGGTACATACGTATGCTATACATACATATTATGGGTACATACATACGTATGTACCCATAATATGTATGTATGTGTGTATGCTATACATACATGCATGCATGCATATGGCACATATGAACTGCCATATGCATGCATGCATGTATGTATAGCATACACACATACATACATATTATGGGTACATACGTACGTATGTACCCATAATATGTATGTATGTGTGTATGCTATACATGCATGCATGCATGCATATGGCAGTTCATATACACATACATGTGTATATGAACTGCCATATGTATGTATGTATGTATGTATAGTAGAGACACATGCATACATACGTACAAACATAATAAATTATGTATGTATATATGTCTATACGATACATACATAATATTGTAATGTTTATTAGTATATTAATTTGTTAAATATTCTGTTTAAAATGAGTACCAAATTGACCATATAAATCCTATATATGCATATGAACTATTCACAAGAATTCAACCATTCCTGCTGAGATGATTCTTCTATGGACAAGGTTGAGAGGATGATGGGGGGGTGGAATTGTTGAGCAAGGGGTTCACAGCAGCAGTGGAAACAATCGGCAAAACTATAGGTGCATGAAACCCTTAATAGTCGAGCTGTTGAAACCCTTAAATGGTATGTATATGTATACACACAGTCGGCCAAATGATAGGTGCATGAAACCCTTAACAGACAATGCAGTATGTAAATGATATATATGCAAATGTATTTGTGTATACACACATATACACATAGTCGGCCAAAATATAGGTGCAATATTGGTACAAAATAACATTTGTTCATCATTTCTGTGAGTATATATATATATATATATATATATATATATATATATAGACAGAAGCGGCCATAATAAAGCTGCAATAAAGTTTCATAAAACAAACATATCATTACTTGTACAGTGCAACTATTTACACAAAAAAAGATTGCATGAAAATATGAAAAAATATTGCAATGCGTAGTTTCTCCCTGTGTGAGATTGGAACACAACCTCACCTGCGTAACCAGAAGGTAAATGGTTTCCTTATGCCAAATGCCGTTTGATAAACACCAAAAGCTTGAGATATGTATCACCAGTATTCGCCCATGTCCTCACCACCGTTAGCATTCATCTGAACCAGGACTGGTGTTGAATGCAACCGCTCCAAATGCAAATTGTTTTCATGAATGAAGTATTCATGAAGCTAAAGCAAGACTAAGAGAATGGTGTGCATGCTAAGGTGGTAGGCATTAAGACCATCGGTGGTAGGATTTTGGGCAGTTAATGTGCATTAACTGGTAGTATGTTGAGCTAGTACTAGAATGGCACCAACCCACGAAGGGACCCTACACATGTCCAATATCGGTCGATGACGCATTTTTGCAATTTTTTGGCAGTTTTTGAAAAATGCACCGTAAACATTGATAAACATGCTTAAACAATGCCAGGGAAAAAATTGGAGGGTGCCAACTCAACTGTCAAAGAACGTGGCGAAAAAAATTAATGATGTTGCTGATGTGAACCCCTCACTCAACATCGCCCTACTTACCACCTGTCCCTCTCCCCTAGTTGGTAGTGCATACACATGGACTCTTTTGTTTTTGTCTACACGACTTGACTCACATGTTAATGATGAGAATGAAGGGACCCACTCAGAGTAAATGTTGAAATGATGAACATCACCCATACGAGAAATCCATGCAAAATAGAGATGTGTATTTTAAGCAGACATGAAGAACAATCAAATCTTGATTCAGGATTTTTCGTGGCCCCAGCGCATCCAAATCACCTGAAGTGTAAACAAGGCTACTTCATTTTCTGTACGATTTTTAATTTTCCAACTTTGTTTTTCTATGAGTGACAAATGACAAGGGACAAGCGCCATTGTAAAAGAGCCCATAGAATTTTCTAACGCGGTTTCTTCCCTTTCATTTAATTATAGAAGAGAACACAGAATTACTCGACAGTAGTAATATCACTCCGTATAAATTTTTTGGTACACTTTGTAGAAAGGAGGTTAGGATAACGACATTTATATGTGAGTGAATTATTAAGCGTCGTGGTTATAGATGAAAAACTAGGCTCCAAATACCTGGAGATTCATCTTGTCTTGCATTTTGATTTTTAGTCTGCCAAAATCTAATTGAAATCTAGATTTGACTGTTCTTCACATCCAGCCAAAATATAGCTAGAACGTGTCTCTATTTTGCACGGATTTCTCACATGTGTGATCTTATCCTTCTAACATTTATTTCGAGTGGGTCCCTTCATTTTCATCACTAACATACAACTTCTATCATTTGGCAAACTTGTCATGTCCCGTTAGGGGAAAATACCCAATAGGTGAGATAGTTCCAATGGCTGAGAAAGTATATGAGCATTTAAGGTCCAATATTTTTTAAGTTTAGTACTAGTATATGTACACTTAAAGCCTAATATTTTTAAAGTTTAGTGCTAGTAGTTGTGACTTTAAGATTGTTAGTCTTACTATAAGTACTAATAATTGAATGAAATGAGTCTTACTATAAGTACTAATAATTGAATGAAATGTGCCCTTTAAATTTAAAAAGCAACCAATCATGTGATGCCACATCAGCCCACAAACAAAACATGACTTAATGCACACTTATTGGTCCATCCTTTTTTGGGGGGAACTATTTTACACCTCAACAAAAAGCATGTTGATGTGCCATCATATTTGATGATGTGGCCCTGAAACTTTAGTTATAAGTAGGGGCGTTGCCAAGTAAGCTATTGTAAAAATTTTGGAGTGATTCGAAATTGCCACGTATGATTTTGAGAGACGTGAAGTTAGGGTGTACCACTACTAGGTCCTCTCCCCTAAAATATCTCTCTTGTTGAAATCTATGCCACTAAAATTGAACGCTACACCTAAGGGGCACATTATCTCTCCTATTCTTGTCACACTCCTATCCCCATCATGTTGTTACTCGTATCCCTGTATGTAGTTCGTCTCTTATTCCCCCCTAGCTTCTAGTTTTGATGTTGAATATGTCACCCTCCCACTATTCTATGTGTCTTGATAATAGAGTTTAGTGCTCACGCTTAATAAATAATGAGGCTTGCACTTCTTTCTCTAATTGTAATTGAGCTACTAAATTCCATGTATGAGCTTTAGCCCTTAATTGTACTTATGAATCGAATACAATGGTTGTTGAAACTACTAGTGATACTTTCTCTAACATGCATAGGTACAATTGAATTTAGTACCATAACTACTCCCACCTTTTTTGTTGACTATATGACTATCTCTATCCCAACCTACACCTATGTCTATATGGTTGATGCATGCTCTGCTACTTTTTTTACCACCTTAGTTGGGTCTTTCTCTTTAAATGGAAGGGAAGCTAGAACTGTATCTTGATCTCTAACTCTATACAACTTGGCTCATGAAACTAAATCTACTCATTTTGTCCCAACCTATGCCTTTGTAGTCTCTACCTTTGGTGGTGGACCTACCTACAATTAGTGGATTTTCATCTTGATTCCTAACTAGATACCCCATAGCAAGGGAAGTAAGGACTAGGAACAAGTTTTTGAGCGAGCTACTTCCCTTCGAGATATCACTTGGCACCTAATGAAATCAATTCATTCCATTCTCCAAGGTCTTCATAAATGAGATTAATTAGGTCCATTATATCTAACATTTAAACTAGTTTTGCAACTACTTATGCTAGAACATCATTAGCTATAACATGTGCTTATTATAGATTCCTAATCCATATTCTTATGTGGAGTCTATATCTTTTTCCAATTCCATTACCTATTTAATTTCCTTGGTTGCAAAGGGACAAGAGTAGAGAAGGTGGCATATTCTCTAATAGTAGGGTGAGTTTAGTTGGTCGGGTGGGGATGAATTATAGCTATGGAAAGAGGAATAAGTAAATAGAATGAGAAGGTTTAGCTAGGCATACATGAAGGTGGGCACAAAAATAACTTTAATTAGGAAGGCATAATTGTGCAGCATAGAAAAATTCATTGTTTTAAATCGATTTAAGCAATTAAAATCCTATGCTAGTCAAGAAATCCTAAACTAACAAATGCAAATCAAAAAACAAGAAAATAAATGTTATACCTAGTTTGTTTTGATTTCTTGTTTGTTATGTGGATTGCGATCCTCAAAGCGTGACAATTCGAATGAAGCCATGAAGTCTTTGTTATGTGCAAGATGATAATTTCGATACTATGAAAGTTGAGGATGAAAAATGAAGAAAAATGCAGAATATTTATAGACCTCAAAGAAATCCGATCAATGGTCAAGAATGCCAGAAGAAATCAATGGATGAGATCGCATGATGAATATGCACATGACAAGTGTCTCCAAGAAAGCAATTTTTATTAATTTTAAATTTGCATGTGTAAGATAGTGGTGTAAGAAGCTTTTTTCCAAAATAAAATCTTTACTATTTTGAGTTGAAGTGGTAGAGGGAGTTGATTTTTGAATTTAATAATGCTTTTACCCATTTTTTATTTTTGCTATTTGGTGGCAAAAAGCCACTTGCACTTTGAAAGAGGAAATCAATTCATGTAAGAAGAGTGGAAAGGTGCGCAATAAATTAAATAAGTGGGATTATTTAATTTATTATTTGAGAGATGTGAGGAATAATGAGAATATAAATTAAATAAATAAATTTATTTAATTTATGTGCAAGATACATAAGATTTTTTATTTTATTTATTTTGGAGGAAAAGGTGGAATAATTAAATAGTTTAAATTATTTAATTATTTGATGAATAATAGAAGAACACGGAAGATTAATTAAATAAATAAAATTTATTTAATTAATTGAAGAAATGATATGGAAGAATGAAGCGAATGAACACAAGTGTATTAGGTTAATTGATAAATGCAATGCAATATGATTTTAACGCATAAATAAATAAACAGGTAAATTATGGATGTCTACATTTTGCCCCTCTTTGAGACAATGTCCACAAGACGTTTCAAAGAAGATGTGATACATCGGATAAATAGGCGTTGCCCCAGTGAAGTTGGCGGATGATGCCCCATCAAGAGGAAAACCATATGAATCGAGAAAACCAAGTTGACCAGGAAGACTAGGTTGACTCATGACAGAAAAAAGGGCTAGAAAGAATGACAAGCTCAGAAAGGGAGATATCAGAAGGAGAAGAGATGGTGTAGAAAGGCAAGAGAGGCCTAGGGTTTTGGGGCTATAAAAGCCTCCCATAGTGCAAATTGGGTTCATTTGTGCCATTTGTCTTCATAGATCCTTGCTATTTGTGCTTCTATCTTCTAGAGAGTTCGAGAGCTTCCAAGATGTCGATTCCATGTGGAGATCACCGGGCTGAGCGAGTGAGGACCTTCAGGGACCAGCAGGAGCTCCCACATTGGTAAGTAATGAAAACCTTGCCATTTGCATCATTAATTACTCAATTTGCGTCATAAATAAACCTGTGTGACCAATTGCACACGAGCGCTGGGCATGCGCAATTGGTAGAAAATAAGTCGCGTTTGGAAAACCTGCTCGCATAAGAGCACAGGCTCATTGCCTATGGTTAAATGATGCGCAATTGGTCGGCAGGGTAAGTTTAGGGCTAAATGTCGTATTTGGTTAATGCTAGGTCACATGTGTGAAAAATTAGGTTGCAGTTGGATATTTGCCTCGTAAATGAGCCTCAGTGCATCACATTAGGGTTTAGTTATATGCAATTGGTTTAAAGTTTGAAAGCAACAAGGGGTCGTACGCATTTGGAGTATTTTGACTCACAGATGAGTAGAATTTGGTCGCAATTGGAGTTTCACATCACAATCAGGTAGTAGTAAGTCACAATAGTCTTAGGGTATGCACAATTGGTCAGGATTTTGTAGGGCGAGATAGGGGAAATGCGCCTTTGGTAGGTCTTGCGTCACACTTGCACATTAGTAAGTTGCAAATGGAAAATCAAGTCACAATTGCAGCACAAATAGGTTGCAATTGATAAATGTCATGTGCAGGTGGGCTAAATTATGTCACATTTAGTGTTTCAAGTCGCAGCTGAAAAGGGCAAGGTCACAGTTGGCATAGTTAGTTGCATTTGGTCAAACTAAGGCAAATTTTAGGTTTTGAGTAGGAAACTTTTGCTGATGATGGTTCAATTGGTTTGTACAGGTGGCCTTACGTCCCTTATTGTCACGAGAGCCCCGTCCTTCAAATTTGTGATTGTTTCAAGAGTTGGATGAGGATGAGGTGTTATTTCTGGAGATTGTCAGTTTCAAACATGTGGAAGAGATAGAGCCAGTGCATGCACATATGACATTGATGACAACGATCGTGGAGAGATGGTACAACGAGCACAACTCATTTCTATTTCTGATAGGTGAGGCTACGATCACCCTTGAGGATGTCTACCGCATTCTGAGGATATGGATACATGGGGCCAAAGTAGATTACGATACAGAGCTAGGGCCTAATGCATTCCAGAGGTTGTTTGGTACACCAGACATTGGTGCAGAGGATCATGAGATTCTAATGTGGCTGATGCAGGAGTTGTGCAACCAATTACAGAGACTTGTTGCGATCATCAGATTCTTGGTTCCTGGCAGATGGGCTTGGGGATTCCCTATGGGCTGGGGGACAGTGATGGAGAGCATGTTCACTGAGGGGATGAGCTATGCATGGGCATCATGTGTTCTTGGTTAGCTATATCACTATCTACACGACTGTGAATATTTATTTGGTTCTAGTATGTCCGTAGGAGTTATAGTTTTACATGTCTGGGCTTTTGAGCACATTACAGTGATGAGGCCAATTGGGACTAGGTAGAGAGAGGCAGGGAAGCCATATGCTTGCATTTACAGAGGTGCCCCGAGCTACAGACAGTTGAGGGCCACAGTCTATTGGCAACGGGTAGTGGATGAGATGGATCTCTTTACTTGGAGGTCATGGAGAGATTGTGAGCCTTAGAAGGAGGACGCAGATCAGTTGGTATATGCTCATCAGGCTCAGTATCTGTTTGGTCATGGAGTTTACATTATTGAGAGATACCTGCCAGAGAGAGTGTTACAACAGTTTGGTGTTGCACAGGGTGTTCCAGTTGGCAAGGCCATCTTTGGCAGGACACGGAGGGAGATGGAGAACTAGGGGCCTGAGATTGTTGTCGAGGTCGCCCTTGCAGAGGTTCAGGGTTTACAACTAGTGATGTGGGCATGGAGGGGAGGTCCGACTGATCCAAGCACATTGTAGCTTATGATGCACATTGGGCTATGGAGAGCCCTACACACCTTTCTACACCATGGGAGGTGGGAGAGGTGGCCATCCATGTACCACGGAGGGCAAGAGGAGCGAGGGCACAGAGGAGACCACCTTAAATGTAGGTGATCGAAGCGCTAGTTTAGGTGATTGGACCAGGAGGAGGAGGACAGGGACAGGTATTGGGACAGGTATTGAGACATGTATAGATGCCAGTGGCCCCAATAGGAGACATGGATGGAGCCAGGTAGTTGAGACCGCGCTTGGATATCGAGATCAAGAGGAGATAGAGGATGTAGGCACGCATGAGGAGGGTAGAGGTGGACAGGCACAAGGTAGTGATTGCCATGTGTCAGGCCAGGAGCTAGGTTCAAGCCTATCGAGGGTAGGTGGATCAGCTGCGGGCACAGGTTTATGGTCTACAGGGACAAATTTAGGCACTACAGGCATAGATACAAGCAGCCCCAGTAGAGGTGCAGGCTGCACCAAATGATGGCTTGATTGTGTAGCTGACAGCAGAGAGAGAGAGAGACCACCCTCCAGAGAGCACAAAAAGCCACCATGGAGAGAGATTCAACAGTGGCAGCCCTTGGTATAGATCAAACTAGATTATACTTAGTACAAGAGCTGACTAGAGTGCAGGGCGAGGTGGGGAGAGTGCAGGCTGAGGCAGAGTAATACAGGGGCCTCTATTATGGGGTAGTGCCTGCAGAGTAGTGCCAACCTAGTTATAGGAGCAGGTCAAGAGCCACAGCTTCGAGGTGCACAAGGGGCTCATGTTCTATTGGATCAATTCTAGGGCTACCACCAGATTGAGGAGGAGGAGGAGACAGAGGTGATGGTCAACGAGAGGGCTCTACCAGTACTTAGTAGAGCTAGCCTATCTTTGTGTATATTTTGTATCATCATGAGGCCTGTGAGCCAGTTGTACATATATTTTTTATGGCTCTTGTATAGCCAAATTGTACATTGAGATATTGTATATAAACACTTTGTATATTGACCCAAATGATTCATGATGTATATATGATTGAGCATTTGATTCGATACTTGTCTTATGATTTTATGGATGCACATGATGATTATGAGATGCATTTATTTTTGTATTTTGTGCTTTATGGGATGATATGTATATGATATGTTTATGAAATGTACTATGTATGATGTGATTTTATGATATGATTATGTGCAATACTTATAATGATAATATGTTATGATTTATGATATGGTTTAATGCAAATGATAATGATATGGACTAATGCTTTGTTTATGATATGAACTGATGCACATGCTTATATGATGATATGATAATGATATTATTTAATGCAAATGATAATGATATGGACTAATGCTTATGATACTAATGCTAATGATACTACCTATATGATGATGATTTTTTGATAATGCCTAACACACTTGCGCTGCAGGAAAAAGAGGAATGATGAAGAAAGAATGAAGATCAAGAGGGTAATGATGAAGATTAAGAACAATGATGAAGAAGATTTATTAGATGCAAATGATGAAGAAGGAGAATGATAATGACGGCTTCAGGAATTACATGCAAGATTTAAGGTTACAATCCTTATTTTGTTGTAGCATATAGATATTATGCACTGAGGTATAGAAGACCAAGGTGTCAAGTATCCAATGCACGATGGACTTTGACTCTACAAGAAAAGGTTTTAACTTATTTACACCAAACATAATGGAACTTGCTGGTTATATGTATGAGAAATAGTCTTAGCATAAAATAGTCTTAGTGCATAAGACACTGTTCAGCTTCTCAATATGCAAAAGGTATTAATATGCAAGATGTTAATCCCAACACGTATAAGATACCACTAGGCTTAGTAAGAGAATAATATCATCCCACAAACACGGCACAGGAAAGCAAATGACTATGCCCCAGTCCAAACTTCATCGCTACATACCAAGATATGAAAGATCAAGGCATTCTTGATTAGGTTTTAGAAAGGGACAAAAGATAAACCAAAAGATAAAACAAAAGAAATTGCCATCATGTTCTCTTTGCCAAATTAGGCACTCTTGGATAAATTGACTAAGATAAGATAGGGCCTTGATGTTGAGGAAAGACATCCTGTTGAAGGCTAGACTATAATGCTGAAATGATTGGACACAACAGATGTTGGTTTAAGACACTTAGACAGATGACCTCATTTTACCTTTGATTTCAATGAATGCTTTTGAGCTATCAAAATGCACAATTTGTTTTGCTTGAGTTAGTCAAAGAGAAGAAAATGGAAGAAAGAGGAGAATGGGCAGGAATGGAAGAATGGATCATGTGTGCTTGAGTACTGGATACTTCCTTCATATTCTAGACTGCCTACATACCCTATATCCATGGGATCAAAGCACAACATGATGATGATGAGACATGATGATATGTAGTTCTAGGTCTTATTGATGATGTGGGAGATGAAATGATTAGAAGAAAAATGAGATGAAAGATAAGGAAGATGATCAGAGGAAAGATGGAAAGAGAAAGAGGGGGATATCGTCTAATGCCTGAATCTGGATATCTCCTTCAAATGCCAGACTGCCTACATACCCATGTCCATGGGATCAAAGCTTTCAATGATAGAAATGAGATGTAGTTCTGATTTTATGATGATAGAATATGGAAATGATTGATTTATTGATGAAAGATTAAAATTGATGATTGATGAAGTGTTTATGGGATGATGACGATGATTGTTTATTGATGGGATGATCAAATGATGCCAAAAATTATTAACCCTCAAGGTGAAGAGCAAGCAAGTACCCACAGTGTGGGAAGACTTTATTATGGAAATGAAAATTTTAAAAATGACCAAGGGTGACTTAGTTTGAAGCCAAGTGATATACTTAATGATATGTTAACTTTGACAAGTTCCAAGCTATAAGGCGAGTGGACCAATTGCGAATGGATGGATGAATGATTTAGGGAAAGAAGTAAAGCAACACAAGATACCAAGTGTAGACTTAGAAAGATTGGTGAGAGCTGATCCACTACACATAGCGCCTATTTGCTAGGTTTTCACTATGGTACTTATCTAAGGTGCCTGTTTACCAGGTTTTCACCATGTAAATGTTGCATAAGACTGTCATAGATAGGACTATCATAAAAATGGTTATATATGTGTTTGACCTCATGTTTTACTAGATTATTATCATTTATTGTTTAGGGATTGTTCATACACCTAACTCATGGTCCTCTCATCACAAGAACAATCTTGATAGCCGAATTAGTATGCAAAATACCATGTAGACTACCCTATAAGACTATCACAAATAAATCAACAATATGACTATCATAGGTTTAGAGGCATCCATGGCATCACTTCCATCTTCTTGTCATGGCATTCCATGAGACCACATTTCTTTGAGGCATTTTTTCAAATAACTATATTGTAATTAAAATTTTATCATCTATCAACATCTAGTTATTAGTTATGCAATGTCTAGTAATGCTTTGAGTTTGAAAGATGTGCAATGCAGTGTAATCAACAATATGAATATAAAATACAAAAATCTAGTAAGTACAATTCATTAGTGAAACTATTTATTTTATTACCTCAGTTAAGCTTTGAAGTCTAGGTCACCACTTGCAGGTGTTATCGTGAAATCTCCAATATGAACCTATTCAACATCCAAACATCAGATATTAGAATACCATTCATATAATGATGCTATTCACATGTAATATTTATAATTGTTTACTAGTTACATACCCCAGTAGTAGATGTCGTACTGTAATATGGGGGTGGAGAACCACTAAAAACTGTATCAACACTATGACCCTGAAATTTTATTAAAATCATCAAACTAAATTAGTTAATCTTGCATTTCAAAAATAAAATTTAATAAATTAAATTCAATTAACTTCTAAATATTTACCTAAGTATCAAGGCTAAAAGTTTCACTCGGGAGGGTATCTATCATCACCATCTGCTTAGCTGTAGATGTAGCCTGTGCACCTGTGTCCTAACTATCTATGGGGTCATAACCACATGCTGACCTGCAATCCTGACAAGTATGGGGTGGAACCCTACTCCTCGAACTCTCCCCCAGCCCACACTGTGCTGCAGGACTGGCATGCTCTATGAAGCTCTGGGTCAAGGCACTAATAGATTGAAGTGTCTTGACCTCAACACTCTCCACAATGGAAGGGGTAGACATGTGCTCATGGGTTGGTCTAGCAAGTGCTCATCTCACTGGTCATTGTGGGTGAACATGTGCCCCTGGTCTATCCTATGTTGACCTCCAACTTATACCCTGGAACTCTCTCATTTCAAAATAGTTTGGCACTTTATTTTTGACAAACTCGCAGTAGACTTTCCTCAAAAATATTGTAGGACCTCATTATTGTTGCATGGACGATGGCTGAAAACTATCCACCACCTCTGCCCAAAATTTTCCCTTATCTCTTGGTTGTTGTACCAATGGATAGGGAACCTCTTGCATGTAAGGGGTGGAGGTTGATTTGTTCGTGGGTATGTGAAAATAGAACACAAGTCTAATTTTGTAATTTGTTCATTTTTAACTTGTTCATAGGACAACTTGTTTGTATAGAACTCTCTAAATTCTCTCCTCTTTTCAGACCAACTAGAGATTTTCTTGCTAATTGAATCTACATTTGATAACATAGATTCAAGGGATTGCGCAGGCGTGGATCTATGCAAGGTTGAAGTTGCAGGTTCTTTCAACCTTCCAATTATGTCCTTAATTTTTTTTTTATTGTTTTTAATTTGCCCCATTATATTTTCTTGTGTTCTAAGGGCATATTGAGGAATGAATAGAGGTGTTTGTGGTTGGGGTTATTCTTCAGTAGGTATTTTCTCTTCAGGTGATGGAGGATTTTGTGGATTTTCAGGAGGAGGAGGAGGTGGATTATCAATTCCTGTAAATTAGAGAAATTTACATCAAAAAACTACTTGAACCTACCTATTTGGCAACCAATTCACACAAGAAAGAAAATAGAACTTACTCCTTCAACCTCCCCAATGTCGTGGCGGCATTTTGATGATGAATCAGCGACAAATTGTTAACAATATGCCCTTCAATAACGTGAGCGCACTCTTCTTTCTCTCCAAGCCGCGTGTTTGCTGTGAAATGTAGTGAAATAATGAAATGAAACGTAGGGTTTTTTTTAAATAGCAAAGAATAATGCGCTCACATTATGGCTTGGTGTTTTTGAGCCTTAGGCTCAACATCACCAAGCCATAACGCACTAGCATTATGGCTAATTTCTTTAAAAAAAAGTTGGCCACTTTTTGGCCCCCCAACTTTTTGCACTTGCCCAAAGGGCTAGCAAGAACTTACCACACAATTTTATGACCATCTAATCCCAATAGTGGTTTTCTCCTTTCCACTTTTGCCTCTTTGCATCTATGTCTCTTTCCACCACAAGGAAACATGGCCATTCAACTTAGTTTGGATAATTCTCTCTTTGTTGGTTCTAGATGTCTTCAAACTCAAATAACTCCTCCATCTTGGTAATCTAGTCAATTAACTCTTATGGTGATACATCCATTAATACACTTCTTCCAATCCTTGAGATTTATCTCAACAATATCTTCTCTCTTGTGTTAGTATTTGATGCTTCTACTTGTTCTTATTCTTCCTCTTTCCCTCCTTGCTCCTGCTCTGATTCATTAAGGTCATCTTACTAGAAAAATTCTCTAATAATCTACTTCCATTGTACCCATTCTTTATTGCCTCCCACTAATAATTCAGTGACAATGATGATCCTAGTTTGGTCAACACTAGTTTTTAACTCTTTTGGGTGACATTGTTGACTACAAGTTAACAATCTCTATGGCTACAACTATAGCCCACACCACACACAAATCAAACTAACTTCAATCCTTAAAAATCAACTCACCACATGGAGTGAACCTTGATTTGATACCACTTAATGTAGGACAAGATCTAAGAACACTATGAAGAGTTTCCAAACTAAACAAGTCAACAAACACACACAACAATGTAAATAACATAGAGGTAGCAATGAACCAAATGTGAATCTTCTTTATTGATCTTGAAATGTGATAGCTTACAACATGGCATGCAAGCTAAAATTTGGTACATAGATTGACTATGAAAATTACAGAGATCTCAAAACTTATGGAATATACTATAATTCCATCATGACACGTAGGCTAACATTTGTGAAGAGATAGAAGTGGTACGTTAATGATGAAAATGAAGGGACCCACTTAGAGTGCCTCTATCTGAGATAGAGCCTTCACCTCTACCATATAACTCTTTAATATCAAAATAATTAAAATTTTATGGTGTACAAATTCACAATAGAATTTTCTAAGGAAATATAAAAGCACCTCAAATTGTTACAAGGAGGTTGATCAAAGACCATCTGACACATATCTAATAAAATCTTTTTTATTTCATTATGATTGCACCAATGGATAGGGAATGTCTCAAGCAATTCATTGCAAGAGGTGTAAGCTAAATGGTCCAGTGAAGTCCCTTAAGAGCTATGAGACCAAAAGAGTGTCAAGCTTTGGCACGATTGTTATCTCAAACCATGGCATCCAATAATCTCTTGTCTAAACCTATAAGTGGATGTGGGGTCCACCTACAAAAGATTTTTTATTTTTCTGAACTCAAAGTCATTTTCCTGTAGTAATTTGATCCCACCATAGTGTGTCCCACTTGTGGCACATCCTAATTTTTACCTGAAATCACATATTTTTTAGAAAAATAATGTTGTAAACCCTAATGGGGTTCCATCTAAGGGGTTATATCGAACCCCCTTAGATAGAAATCCCCTATGCTTAAATAAAACCCTTGATGGATTCTCCTTCGCACCTATCAAAATGTTAATTTTTTTTGCTTCATCTTTTGGGCGATCAAATGAAGTCATTTGTAAATTCTATTAAATTATACATTTGTAGGCCTTACTTATTAGCTTTCTAAAAACTATAATATGTATTGTTTACTTTGATATTAAATTTTTTAATTTTATAATGAATTTAGGTCCATTACCAAAAAAATAATGGCCTCTATTCAAGACATTAGGAAAAATAACAAACATTGTTAGAAATTTATCTCAAAAAATGCACTACACTCCATATAGATGTCATTGTTTCAATGAAAAAAAAAGTTTAATTTTGATATATATGCTAAAAGAAATGCATTAAGAAATAATATAGGTCTAAAAATTTTGTTAGTACAGATTCAAAAATTAATAATAAATAAAATATGTAATAAAAATTACCAAAAAAATCTATGCCCTAGATGTTGGAGTTAATGATCTAATTCCAAGAAATCATGAAATTTTTTTGCCTGTAGTCAAAGTTATGTGATATGGAATAATGTTAATAAAACATATAAACAAATAAAAAATAATTGAAAAGTAAATATAAATTTGATAGATATAATTATTTAATTTTTTAAAATTACGAGTTGAATCTACACAGAAAATATCACAACTCATTAGTTTACATCATACATAAATTCTTGACCACTACTCTCTATAATTGACACAAATTGAAAAATGCTTTAAAATACTGATTTTGAGTGTCCCACTTAGGCCAAAAAGTGGGACACACTATTATGGGATCACCTGGCAATGATGAACATAATGTTGTTGAATGCTTCTATTTCATTTAGTGAAAGGGTGTTGTGAGTGATATTTTGTGTTTTGCATCTCATGGCACCTAACAGACTGACAATATAGCCATACGGGTTGGATAATGCTAGTAGAGGCATCATTTCTCTACCCAACCATCCTAATCCTTCCATGGTATAATGGTTTGACAAACTCTCTTAAGAGCCTTAAGACCAAAGAAGTTCTAAACTTTGGTATGATTGTTCTCTCAAATCATCATTTTTAGTAACCTCTCTTTTGAACCTATAGGTGGATGTTGGGTTCACCTACAAAAACCTCTCTTAGTTTTTCTTAACTTGAATTCATTTTCCCTTGGCAATGATTAACCCAATGTTGCCAAATGCTTCCATTTTGTTTAGTGAAAGGGTGTTGTGAGCAATATTTTGCATTCTACACCTCGTGGCTCTGAACCAACTATACCAAAATGTATAATTGGGTTAGATAATTCTAGTGGAGGCATCATTTCATTTCCCAAGCATCTCGATCCCTCCAGGCTATAATGGTTCAATGAAGTGTCTTAAGAACCTTGAGACCAAAAAAGTGCCAAGCTTTGGCATGGTTATTCTCTCAAACCATGGCACCTAGAAATATCTCATATAAATATACAAGTGGATGTTGGCTCCACCTATAAAAACTTATCTCATTCTCAACTCAAAATTGTTTTCCCATAGTGATGACAAAAATAATGTGGCCAAATACTTCAATTTAATTCAATAAAAGGGTATTATGAGTGATATTTTTCATTCCACACCTTGTGGCACTGAACTGATTGTGTCAACACATTCAAGTGGGCTAGACAATGCTATTAGATGTGTCATTTCACTATTGAATAATCCCAATCCTTCCAGGATCCAATGGTCTAGTGAAGTCTCTCAAGAGCCTTAAGACCAAAAACGTGCCAAACATTAGCATGGTTGTTCTCTTTCTCTCTAATTCTCCTCCTGATTTTTCTTCTTTCAAACTCACATTCTTCCTTTGATAATTTTATTCTTCTTTCTCTTCGCTAATTGTCTTTAATTGATCACAAAACATGTGTATATAGCAATTCCAAGCCTAAAAAATAATCTATGTTATCTATAAGGTGGTGTGAATCTCTATGCCACATGAAATGTGTAGTCAACTAGTGTTAATAGGTTCCTAAGTACATGTAGTTCTCAAAATATGCTCTCTTGGGTCTAATGAATCCTTATAAGTACTCCCATGCTGGTGCAAACTTTGAATAACTTGACACAAGTGTAATTAGTTGCAACTATGCAGGTCTATCAACCTAATAGATGCTCACAAACTAAGTCACACACTTTTAATGCTCTAAATCTCTTGAAATGTGGATATAATGTCCATCCATCACTGTACAACATACTCTAAAAACTACAAGACCAAATCTTAACATGTAGTGAAATGCAATGGATTTCCCATGACTAACTAGTAACTAAAAATAAACAAACAAACCAAATAAACTCAAAAAAATTGGTCAATGCAAGATACACCTAGGGATGCTCCTGCATCAGACACCTAGGGTTAATGAAAAATTAGTCCATTATTTTTCAAGACAGTTTACTCCTACCTCTACACTCCATCTTGTCACTTCTTCAACAATATCCTTCCATCGCTTTAGGTATGTCTCAAGTAATCTATCCTTCTTTCTTCCTCCCTCTTCATTGCTTGATATCCCTTCAAGCTTCCTCTTTTATGGTTGCAATATGTCATTCCACCAATCATCTTATGCACCACATTTTGCTAACATATTTCAATCCACAATCCTTTTATGTCTTCATTCTTCCACAACTTATTTTCCACATCTTTCAATAATCTTCCTTGGTTTTTCCTCTACCATTTCTTACTCCTCTACACTACTTGCTCCATATCTAATGTCGCACATTCCTTTTTATAGCTCCTCTTCCTTTCCTCAATTTGTCCTACTCTCTAGATGACTTCCCTTTGGTGACCTTTGTTCCTACATTTTTCTTTCCATTGTACCTAATCTATAGTTGTGGTACTTTTTGAATGGCTTGTAATGCCACAAATCCTTGGAATCAATACATAACACTTATGCCTAATGCAAACTTGAACACTATTGCAATGTTTCTCCTTGGTATCACTTAATAGAATCAACTTGTTCTTCTTGCCATCCTTCCATATTATGTATCTATTATCTCTCCCATCATATACAACACTTCTATCATATTGCTAAGGTCTTCCTAACAACAAATGAAACACATCTATTAGCACAATATTGCACAACACCTCATAATATTACATTCCTATTTTGAATATTACAAAGCATTGTTCCTCCACTAGTATTTTATCTTCCTACTACAACCAACCAATCTTGTATGGCATAGATACTTCAATGTCTTCGATCCTAATTTGTCAACCATTTCCTCATATACAAAATTTTTTATACTATCACTATCCACCACAACATTGCAATATTTACCCCTACCTTGCATCTAGTCTTGAACAAGCTCTTTCTTTGTACTATCTCTCTTTCACTATCACACGTCAATGCTCTTCTTAAGACAAATGATTTTGCATGTTCTATCTCCCTCTTTGAGGTGATCTCTCATCCACAAATGTATTTCTTATGCTACCTTCTGTCCTCTTTCCTCAACACTCAAATGATCTATGTCCTTCCCACAATTGAAATAGGTTCCTTTGAAAGATCTCTAATTTCTCTTATATCCTCCTCTACCCTACTGATATCTATCTTTGTAGTATGTGTCACTATCTTCCCTATCCTTGTAGTAGAATTCACCAACATCTCTACCTCTACAGTAGGTGTTTTAATCACCATCTCCTCTCTCCTTGTAGTGGATGCCCTTGTTTCCTTCTTCACTAGGGTATGGGATACCTCTCCCTTGACCCCTTCACTATGTTCCTTTTTTGTCACATCTCATCTTGTTGCTTTAAGATCTCTCTTCTTTGTCCTTCTGGCAGTTTTCCCTTTCAGAAGTGAGTGCCAGCTGATCATCCTCTTCTACTGTTTGGATGTTCTACATGCCTAATTCCTCTTAAATAGACTCCCTAAAACTATTGATGTAGTTTTCCACTTTCTCAATTCCTTCATGATGTCTAGATCAAATTGTTAGCTTATAGTACTCCTTAGTGTATTCTTTCACAATCATGTTTCTCTACCATAGATTATGTAGTTCTTTCAACAACTCTAATTGATTATTTACTAGAACAAACTTGGACTTCAGCTTCTCCATTGGTATCCTTTCCCACTTTCAAATGCTAGGTATATGTAATGTCCCCTTCTCGCCAGTAACGTGTTCTAAGACCATTAGCCTATTCCCTATGTTTTCCCATAGGCTAATTGGATGATAAAAGGGAAAATTGATTTAAATAATAACTAAGTTGTTATAAAGTAACTTTCTGTTATATTTTTCAGTTGACAACTTATAATTATTTAAATAAAGTGACTTTTTCAATGTGAAAAAGGTGGGCACTAAGCATGGGGGTCATAAAGCAACTTAAGTGAGCATAAAAAAAGTTTATTTTAGTTTTTTGAGAGAAAAGTGATATTATTATTAAATATTTCTTCTTGTGTTGCCCTAAAAGTGCCTATTTAAGGAGGGGTTGAGCTCATTTGGAGGTTTTGAATTTTCTTATTGATCTATGAGAAAACTTGAGTTCCTCCTTTTTTCTTGAGGATAAAAACTCTCAATAAATACTAGTTCTGAGGACAGAAACCCTCCTAGATAGAGTTGGTGATTTCACCCTAATATCACACCTATGTTGCAAGTGAAGTTACGTATGTTTCTATTGAAAATGGATGTATTCTATGTGTTTTGAGTTTAGATTTTGGAGTTTAAAGGATTGATATCTGATGTTGAGATTTTGTAGTGTTTTGATGCTAGAATGAAGACTTTATGCTAGTCATACTTTTCCTTCTTGAGGTTTGTACTTCTTTAGGTTATGCCTATGCTTGGAGTAGATTTCTAGAGGTAAAATTTGATATAATTTGCTGATCAAATCTTCTTGGAACTAAGGCACAAGGTCTAATGATGTATTTTGGAGAGGATTTGATGTATTTTTTAGGAGTTTAAAGTGGGTTTAGGCATGTTGTATACTTGTTGTACCTAGATGTACTTGCTAAGGGTGGCATCTAAGTTTATAAGGGGATACACCTCCTTTACCCTGGTATTTATTGTTGTTTGGTGGTGCCATGATGAAATAAGATAGTCTACAAGGGTTTGGAGTTGAGTATCTCAGTTGATGATGAGTTGTGAATGTTTTGGATGTGTTGGATAGGTGATTTTTGGCTGTACTACAATGTTACAGTTCTGCTACAATAGAGTGCTTAGAGTTTCAGATTCACATTAGACCTTCTCCTTCAGTTTGGAGGCTTTATTATGGTATAATTTTAGTGTTTTACAGTTGTAGACAATTTATGCATGCTTCTATCTTATTTATATTCCATTTCAGAGTGTAGTGTATGCTTCAGCAATGGTATCTAGTTGAAATTAGAATTATCAATTGATATTACAACTTTATATCTCACTGTATTCACTTTATTATATTACAATATCTTGTGTTTGTAAACCTTGAATGGTAGTACTGCCATGGGTCATTGCATGTTGCATTGAATATTGTACTTTTGGTTGGTTCACCACCAATATTTTATAGCATACATGTTTCAACCCATTTGGCATGAACAAGCTTGCACATAATCAACCATTTTGGTTTGATCAAGCTTTAGTTATTCTACCAGTGGCCTTGCATTGTAATCACACGTCCACCGAATAAGTGTTGATATGCAACTTGTTGCCTCATGTGAATCATTTTGTTAATGCATACAAACTCCACTAGATAAGTGCAGATGTGGTCAGCTTAGCTGCCTAGTGTGTCATTCTTGTGAAAATAACCACACTACTGAAGAAGCACAGATTGTGGATGACATGGCTGCCTAGTGGTTGTAGTGAGCATTAGTAGTTGCATTGGATAGTTGTTTAGATTCCAAGAGACCCTATGCTCTTCCCTTTCTCATCTCAAGATATAGGTGATCAGAAGTATTGAGGAGATTGTGTGTTTGCATCTCTTTAGTAACATCTTAAATCTAATCCAAACTACCTTAGGTCAAAAGTTTGTCCATAATCACCTTGTGAGCTAACTTGCAACCAATGATCTACTTACAAGCTTCATATGGGTTGCCTTAGGTTTCAATGATCTGCTCACAAACCCTTGCAATTGCATCATGCTTAGATATTTGTCCACAAGACCTTCACAATATGCCTTTGATTGGTAAACATAAATTTCCCCCTCCACTTCCTTCTTTAACCCTTAGAATTATAAACCTTCTCTAATACTTCTTGATGTAGTCATGACCGAAGGATCCAATGAAGGATTTTCCAAGATCTTGTAGCCAAACAAAACATATCATACTTCATAATAGAAATAGAAACATGATTCTTATTGATTCCATAAATTTGAATGATTACAATTTTCCATAATGCAGATTACCATTTGATTATTGATATGAACTACACAAACTTAAAACTACGCTATTTAGAAGAATCTACACTACTCAAAACAAACTCATTACATTTCTACATGCCACACTATTTGTATCTTAACTATCACTATCATGCTCCGCTTATGATTCTCATCCTTATGCTCACACTTCTTTTTTTGATGATGATGATGATGATCTTCTCTCTCACTATCTTTCTCTTTGATTCTCTTGATTTTTCTTCCTTCACACTCACATTCTTCCACTGATAATTTCCTTCTTTCTCTTCTTTGACTATCTTCAATCACAAGCTATGTCTATATACCAATCCCAAGCCTAAAAAATAATTCACATCAGCTACAAGGTGCTGCAAAGCTATATGCCACATGAAATGTGTAGTTAACCAATGTTAATAGGTTCCTAAATCCATACAATGATAACAAAATCATGAATTTTGGTGTGGTACTTAACGCATGCTCTCCTGGGTCTAGTGAATCCTTAGAAATATTCCCTTGCTAACACAAACTTAGAATAACTTAGTGTAAGTGTAATTAGTTACAATTGTATAAGTCTATTAGCCTGGTAGATGTTCAAGAACCAAGTTATGGCCTTCTAATGCACTAAATCTCTTGAAATATGGATATAATGTCCATCCATCACTATATAACGTACTCTCAAAACTATCTTAACATGCAATGAAATGTACTAGATTTTCCCATGACTAATTAGTAACTGAAAATAAACAAACCAACCAAATGAATTGAAAACAAATATTTTTGGTTGATGCAAGATTGCCTCTACACCTAGAGTGGGAGAAGAACATGGATACTCAGACTCTCATTGAGAAATGCCAACAAGAATGAAGTGTGTGAAACAAATTTGCATGGAAAGGAAATGCTTTTATGGTACAAGGATAGGTTGTACCTATGCAAGAACTTAACCCTTAAGTTTAAGGTGTTGACAAAACTACATGCTTAGACTCTACAAGGTGGGCACTTCAAATTTTTGAGGACATGTCATAAAATCAAGTAGGATTTCATTTGGGAGGAACTCAAAGGGGATGTTATATCATAGTTATATTATTATCTTGTGCAAGTTATTTCATTACATGAAACCTCAATCTTTAAAACTCTCATAATTGTGATGGGGATTCTTGTGTTATTTGACTGGGAATGAATGGTCATTGGAATTATGTGTCAGAATGAACTAAGGACTAGCCAAATGGACCTTAGCATTTAGGGATATGCTGCAATTACCCCAAACACAAAATGTTGGAGGCTGATGTTCATAATAGACCACACCACCCAACCCTAAAATACTACACCATTAAAGAAATAAATATAGGATTGTTTTGATAAGTATATGAAATATATAAATATAATATTATGAAATAGTCATTTCACCTAAACAATAATAATTAATTAAATAGTATTGAATACTTATCATTTTAAAATAACGTATAAAAAATATAATTAATATTTAGATTTATATAAAGTTATGATAAAAATTTAAAGTATTTTGTCAATAATATTTAAATTAAATGATATTTTAATCTATTTTTTAAAATATACATAATTTATTTTATTAATATATATATATATATATATATATATATATATATATATATATATATATATATATATATATATATATATATATATATATATATAACAAGAGATGCATTGCGTTAGGTTCCTACTATTGTAATGTTGAATAAAATGACTGACATTGTAATTGATAATAAGTTTAAAGATCTAGTAGCAAAAGCATTTAGATTAACAAATTACTTACTGTAGAAGCCTCTCAGCTTAATAAGTTTAAAGATTTAGTAGCAAAAGCATTTATATTAACTATTAGTGTTTAGGGTATAGAGATTAGTGTTTAGTGTAGTGTTTAGGGTTTAGAGTTTAGGTTTATGATGGAGGGTTCAACATTGAGGGTTTACAGATTAAATTTAATTTTCAAGGTTTTAGTGTTAAAAATGAACTTTGTGGAAAAATTTTAATTCATAGACCATTTAACTTTATTAACATAATTGTATAAACTAAATATGTAAACAAATATGTAATCTATTTTAACAAAATTGATTGTCAAATGTCAAATTTCAAATTCGTTAATCTAAATACTTTTGCTACTAAATCTTTAAACTAATGCAAATCACTACACCATTGGTAGGAATGTGAAGCAATGCATCTTGTTATATAATATATTTACTATTAATACTAAATATATTATATTATTAAATATATAATACATTGAATAATTATCATTAATATATAATATTTTATTTAAACAATATTTACTATATTTAAACTATTATCTAATAATTATTAAAGAATATTAATTAATAATTAATACTTTTCTTACTATATTTAATAATTATTTCATATAATTTAAATATAAAAGCACATTTAATTGTTTGGATTTGAAGAATATAGAATATTGGTTATTTAAAAAATTAAATTGTCATTTAAAAAATAAGTCTATTTTATTAAATCAATGCATATGAATAATTAAAATGTTCTCAGAAAAATAATTACATTGTGAAATAATTAAAAATCTTTAAATATGACCTATGACTCATGGTATGGTTAATGATAGAGAATAAAAAACAAGGATATAATAAAACATATATAAACCAAAATGTTCACAGATTGCTATATTCACTTTACTGATAGTTATTAAGGTAATCAATCATTTACTAACTGCTATATATTCACGTTTATGGACCCTGGGAGGCATTATATGGTGAGTACAAGATAGTGCCAACATGATATTTATCTATTATATATGCATTGAATACTTAAATTGTAATAAAATTTAAATAATAATTCTATTTTTCACCCTTACTATTCATAGGATTGTCCAATAAGGAAACAAATAAATCACATTTATCAAATTATCAAATAAATAATCAATTACTATAGTATATTTGTAAAATGAATTTAATACTCAATGTTGATTGGTCAAATAGGCAAAATAAATTGCATCACATGGATGCATAAGCCTACCCCAAGAACTAATAATAATAACCAATTAAAATTATAATCACTATTATCACCTTACTAACTAATAACAATAAAAAATAGTGTAGTTGTTGCATATACTGGAAGAAAGCATGTTTAAGGTGGATAATGTGACAGCGAGGTAGATAACGCACATCACTAAAAAATATAGTGAGAAAGCACATTGAAAGCGAGTTAGAATGAATTATTATCGAAACATTACATCACATCATGCTTGCTTTAGTCGGTGTCAGTAATCATGAGGACTCATATGGAGAAGAGCATGCCATTGAACAGTAGCTGCTCCACAAAAATAGGGAAAGATTTTGTATTATCCTTTTCTCATAATTTTAAATTTTAAAGGAAAAAATATAGAATAAGAAATAGAAAAGCCACATAATGTGGCAAATGACATTCAATCATAAAATCCCAGAGAATTGAAACATCCACAAGCACAATATTTTATCAAAAGCTTTCAAAATTTTCATATAATTTTATCAAATCCAATTCACCCTGAATTATATTTTTTGTCCCTCTGTGGCACTTGAGTTCATGGCGTCTTCCTCCTCATATCACATACATTCTTTCAGCGAATTTGGAAGGGAAATGACCATTGTATCTAGAAAATTATATGATGCATTCATCAACCACCGAGGCCCTGGCGTGAAAGAATCACTGGAGGAAAAGGAATGCTAGACATTTCTTGATGATCAAGAATTACAATTGGGAGATTCAATTTCCTCTACCATACAAAATGCCATTTACTCCTCTAGAGTGCAGATCGCCATCTTCTCATGATGATATGTGGAGTCCTCTTGGTGTCTAGATAAGCCGTGGACACTCTCTACAGAAGATAATCTGATTGATAAACTTGGTCTCCCAGTTGATACAGATTGTAAAGTTGTGGTTACCACAAGAAATATGTAGGTTGCTCTAAATTCTAATGCTCAAATTTATGAGATGCAATATTTGTCAGAGGAAGAGAGTTGGAGTCTGTTTTCTTTCTATGCTTTTAGAAATAGAGTGCCATAGCAGTAGCTGTAAGAGGAGGGTTAGAATATTGTAAAGCAATGTGGAAATTTACCTCTTGCTATCAAAACGATAGCAGCATCTCTGGCCAACACCACACTTAGCAAATGGGAGTCAAAGTGCCTGATGAGTCTAGTTTATGACTCAATTTTGTTAAACTTTATTATCCACTTGCTGTAGTTATCTTGGACTTTGGTACTTTAATCTTGATCTTTTTATATCATTGCCCCAAAGCTATAACTTGTTGAGCATAGGTCATTCCTTATATTCTTTAATGAGAAAGACATGCTATATGAACTATCTATGTTAATTTTACATATGGTTAATGAATATTACTCCAAGGTAGTTACAGATGTGCAATTATTGTGTGTACTAATATTGTTATGCAGATATAATCAGCATCCATAAAGTAGATGAAGATTCTGCTGGTTGGTTGCTTACCATAAAAAGTCAAACATGGTGATCGTTCAAATGTCAAATGGAGGGAAGCCAATCGCTTTGTAACTAATCTTAAATACTTGTTGAGCAAATCTAGGAGTTATTGTTATGCTAGATCTGCGTTAAAGCAACTCACTTGACCAGATTCCCCCGCATGCGTAACCTCCTTTCCACTTTCTATGTTTTCCATAATGAGGCGTCCTCCTATTCTGTTCAAGTTGACCACCCTGCTAGGTAGTTAGTTTTGTAGTTTTCCTTCTATAAATAAGACTCTGATGCTCCTTCTGAGGGGTTGTTGATTATTTAGAGATTGTACTTGCATTATCCAATTTTTGGTAATACAATTATAATGTTCAGTTGTACTCATCTTTTCTAGTGAATAAAATGAAGTTGTAAGTTCGCATTTCTGAGTTTGCATTTGTCTTAGGGAATACTCATCCAAGGGGGCCCACTTGGTGAGAATTCCACCCTCTAGTTTAGTTACATTTTTTGTTAAGCATTTAGTTAAATATGGCATTGAATGTTCCTGCAGCCACTAGAATTCTATTATGTGTCTGTTCCTGCAGCCAAAGCAGACAGAGTAGTTTCCTATTTGTTTTCCTAGACTTTTAATTTCTGTCATGTACTTGATCCTAGAATAGCTATTGATTGATGTTCATCATTCCTGTTATTTCCTTTCTAGTAGTTTATCTTCAGCATTATGTCTTTCTTAGCTATAGAATGAACATGGCTACTTTGGAAGTTCTTAAAGCACATATCGTGCTGACCAATTTTGAGTTCACGTCCCTGGGTTGATAAGTGAAATGCATCTCCATAGTGATTAAGACAGCTACTCAGGTTAGATGTCTAATCTCTGAGTTACAGTTTTAAGAGCTCAGTTGTTAAATCATTGTAAGAGACCAACAACACCATTAGCTCGAAAGGGTAGTTACTCCTATTGGTGGTCGTGACCCTGTCATGGATATATTAAAATTGAGTTACGACTCCTTGCCTGCACATCTTCAAGCCTGTTTTGTTTATCTTTCTTTCTTTCCTGAGGATAAGAAGATAGAGTGTGAATATTTGATCAATCTATGGTTAGTAGAAGGATTAGTTCCAACAGGATAGTGTTAGTTTTATGATCAAAATTGAAATAAATAGAAATACAGAAATGAAACACTTTAACACAGAAGTACTCTGGGAAAACCCTCCTTCTTGAGGGAGAAAAAACCCAGTCAGATATATCTCTTATATATTGAATGAAAGGAGCAGAAATCTACTTATAGCTTGGCTCAAATACAATACTAATTTGATGAAAAAAAGTGATACCCAAATGAATGATCATTGTCTTATCTATATACAAATCAATGCGATTCTTCATATGCATCAGTGACTCTTCATATGGTGTCTCTTCATATGATGTCTCTTCATATGGTGTCTCTTCATATCTCCTATCGCTACAATAACAACAACACTCCCTCTTACCTAGGGAGATATCTTTCCAAACATGTCAACATGACACCCACAATGGCTACATCCATTAGTGAGAAGAATTTATCATGGAGTCTCTCAACGTGATATCATCATGGAGTCACTCAACATGATGTCCACCATGGCTACTCCCATGAGTGAAAGAAAACTAGTGTACAAGTGCCCATCACGGAGTCACTCAACTTGATGTCATCATGGAGTCACTCAACATGACGTCCACCATGGCTACTCCTAGAGGGTGGATAAACACAAGTACAAGAGAATCATCACGAAGTCTCTCAACGTGATGTCCACAATGGCTACTCCCATTAGTGGAAAAGATACATCGTCATAGAGTCACTCAACATGACATCCACCATGGCTACTCCCAGAGGGTGGAAAGAACCACATCTCCTATCTCAGAGATGGAATGCATTATATCAAATAACACAAATCACTAATACTGAGACTCCCTCTCAGCAAGGGCTTCATTCTCCACAACTCCAAGCTTGTCTCAAAACTACACAAACTTCATTCTGGAGAGAGGCTTGGTGAGAATATCAGCGGTTTGATCTTCAGTGCAAATGTATCTTAGTTGAATAGCTTTCCTTAATACCATATCTCTAATGTAATGATATTTGATTTCCACATGTTTTGTTTTGTCATGGAACACTGGATTGACAGATAGCTTCACACAACTTTGATTGTCACAATGAATAACAGTAGGCTCCAATGATTTTCCAAACAAATCTGCAAGGAGCTTCCGAAGCCACACTACTTCTCTAGCTGCTACACATGCTGCAATATATTCAGCCTCTACAGTGCTTAGTGCCACTGAAGACTGCTTCCTGCTACACCAAGAAATCAGTGTAGACCCCAAGCTAAAGCAACATCCAGAGGTGCTCTTTCTGTCAGCTATACTCCCGGCCCAATCAGAGTTAGAGTAGCCTTGTAGTTTTAGATCTACACTAGAAGTATATCTCAAGCCATATCCAACTGTACCATGCAAGTATCTCAAGATATGCTTGGCTGCAACTAGGTGAATTTTCCTTGGTTCACACATGAACTAACTAAGGGCACTCACTGCATAGCAAATATCTGGTCTAGTATTGACTAGATACATCAATCATCCAATCAACTCCCTGAACATGGTGGGATCTACCAAATCTAAACTAGCTGCAGACTCACTCAATTTCTTCAAATTTGTTTCCATCGGTGTAGACATAGATTTGAAATCCATCATCCCAAATCTCTTCAAGATATCTATGGTGTATTTCCCTTGACTTAGAATAATCTCATTAGGTCTTAGCCATACCTCCAACCCTAGAAAGTAATGCATAAGACCTAAATCCTTCATTTCAAATTCAGAAGTTAACTCTTTCTTGCATTTGACAATGAGATGTTCTTCTCCAGTAAGGAATAAGTCATCAACATAAAGAACTAATATTAGAGCCTCACCATCGATTACCTTGAAGTAAAGATTTGAATCTGCATCATTCTTGAAGAAGCCTAGGCTCACCAAGTATCGATCAATCCTCTCATACCAAGCATGAGGAGCCTACTTAAGGCCATACAAAGCCTTCTTTAGTCTACAAACATGAGACTCCTTCCCATGAATCACAAATCCATCAGGTTGCTCAATGTATACTTCTTCTTCAATTATACCATTAAGAAATGATGTCTTCACATCCATCTGATGTAGTTTCCATCCCTTAGTTGCTACAATAGAAATAATAGTCCTAATGGATGTATAACGAGCAACTGGAGAAAATGTCTCCTCATAATCTATTCCCTCTTTTTGAGAGAATCCTCTAGCCACAAATCTTGCTTTGTATTTCTCAATGCTCCCATCAGTTGCATGCTTGATCTTGAAAAGCCACTTGGAATATACAACTGATTTTCCTTCAGGTCTAGGTACAACATCCCAAACATCATTCTTGATGATAGACTAAAATTCTTCTGTCATTGCATCTTTCCATACCTGTTGATTGGATGCTTCCTCAAAACTAGAAGGTTCAGAATCAATGATGTGACTCATCAATAACACATAATCTGAGAACTTTTGAGGTCTCTTGCTTTCTCTAAAAGATCTTCGAGGAGCTGCATATTTTTCCTCCTCTTGCATGGTTTGTTGAGGCCTTTTCTGTACTACTGCAATATCTCTAGGTCCATCAGTTGGTTCTATAGAATCAACTAGATCACTAGCCTCTTCTGATTTAGTAGACTCCCTCTGAATCTTAGAAGTCAAATCAGGAGAAATGTCCATATCCTAAGGTGTCTCCTGTTCTTCACTATCTATCTTCATGTATGGCCCTTTAGATCTTTTGAATGCAACTTCTTCTTCAAAAGTGACATCCCTGCTGATCTCAGTTTGTTTCTGCCCTAGAATGTAGATCCTGTAGGCCTTGGAAGTCTCACTGTATCACACAAACATTCCTTTCTTGCCTGATGGTTCTAACTTAGATCTTTTATCTTTAGGCACATGAATATAAATTGGACAACCAAAGATTCTCAAATGACTAACTTCAGGTTTCATACATGTAAATGCTTCTTCAGGAGTCATATTTTCTAATATTCAATGAGGACTCTGATTTTGAACATACACTACAGTTTTGGAAGCTTCTTCCCAAAGAAAGGTTTGTAAGCCTTGGTCATGGATCATAGCTTTGGCTGCCTCAACTATGGATCTATTCTTCCTTTCTGCAACTCTGTTTTGGTGAGGATTGTTGGTGCAGGAGCACCTACCTGACAGCTGGCCTCCATGAGGCAGTTAGTTTGTTATAGGTCTGGTTAATGTTTTCAAGAAGGTCTTATAAGACCAATGCATGTAATAAGGTCATGTTGACCATCCTTTACTATTTTTAGGTAGTTTGTTATGACAGCTGTTATGCTGTATGTCCGGTTGGATCCTCCCAGCCGCTTGGAAGCTCCCAGCCGCTTGGAGTCGGGTGGTAGTACTCGCAGGAGATCCTATTTATGCATGAGGATCGGTTGGTATTGCATATTAGAGTATAGTATTGCATTGAGCAGAGGAGTTAGGTTGCAGAGAGAGAGACTGAATATTGTATTTGCATCTTTTGAAATCAATAAAGAGATCTTGTTGTGTCAATTCTCTGTTTGGATTCCTTTGTGAAATCGATTTGCTGTTTTGGTGGTTACATGGATTCACTGATCCATTCCACCGGTTGATTCGTTGAATCGGTGGAATGGCTGTGTACAATAGTTTAGGATTTAGTTTGCATTTTCTGTTTGTTCATGTGCATGTTTGCAGGATCGCAGTTGAGAGATGTTGAGAACCCTAGCATGGGTATGTGCTAGGTCGAGCTGATAGTTAGAGTCTGGAAGATCACCCTGAAAGTAGATCGGGTCACCCCAGGAGGTTCGGCGGATCAGAACGGTGAAAATCCGCTAAGGCTGGAAATTTGTCACAACGGCATCATCAGGATATTTCTGGGTCTATCCTGCAGTTACTTCGGGCGTCATCCGAGTAAAGGGAGGTGAGCATGATGCAGTCATTTGCATAAGGTGAATGTGCATCGAGGTGATCATCATCAGGTGTTGCCGAGGAGGAGCGTATCGGCATAAGGTAGAAGATCGGGTTGATAAAGTCATTGCAGGCCGATAATGTTAAGTTTGGCCGACAGCAGGATATTGAAGGAACTGCATGTGACGTCATCGTCATCAGGATAATCGTCATCAGGATATTGGGGCAGCCGGATATTGAAGGAGCTGCATGTGACGTCATCGTCATCAGGATAATCGTCATCAGGATATCAGGGTGACGTAAGCATCGAAGGAAAGGTGCATGAGGTTGTCGTCGTCAGGATATATGGAAGGAACATGATGTTTTATATCCTGCTAATGAACATGATGTTGAACATCATGATGCTGAAGGTAGAGGTTGGTGGTAAGGTGAACAGTGAACGTCAGGAGGATGTTTGCGCTTGCCGAATGTGATGATGCTGTCGATAGTCAGATATGATGATGCTGTTGACATGCGAAAGGATGAAGGCTTGTTTGCAGGAGGATATCGGTCGGCAGAGTAAATATGATGATGCTGACAGTGTTAAGGAAAATATGATGATGATGATGAAGGGTTGCGGACATCCATGCTGTATGTCAAGGTTTTAGTGTGGATGCCTCTGCATCATAGTGGTATCAGAGCTCAGCAAAAGGTCTGGGCTGTTGTGTGTTGATTCTGTCACCGAAAGGGCAGAGGTAGAGTTGATTCTGTCACTGAAAGGACAGAGGTAGAGGAGTGAGAGGTTGACAAAATGCCTCCGAAAGGTAATGGTACTGCAAGGGAATTGCAGGAGATGAAGGAAAAACATGCCAGAGAGATGAGGAAGATGAAGGAGCTTACTGAAGCACTTCAAGCCAGGCTTGTAGCCTTGGAAAAGAACAAAAAGAGGGAAGTGGAAGACAGTGAGTCTGAAGAAGATGAAGATACTGGTGAAGAGTATGAAGAGGTAGCTGAAGATCTGGATGCTGAAGACCAGAAATTTGCAAAACTGTTAAAGGCAGTGCAGAGTGATAAACCTAAGGTAAAGGTTGATGTTTCCAAGTATAATGGAAGTTTGAATGAAGATGAGTTACTAGATTGGATTGCTGCACTTGATAATCACTTTGAATGTGAAGATGTTGCTGAGGATCAGAAGGTAAAGATTGCAAAGACCAAGTTAGGAGGTCATGCTTTGGTATGGTGGGATTATGTACAATCCGAGAGAAGGAAACAAGGGAAGTCAAAGATCACTTCATGGGATAAGATGGTAGCAAGGATAAAAGGTAAATTCTTGCCTAAGGATTATGAAATTCAGATGTTTAAGAAGTTGCAATTTTTAAGGCAGAAGGAAATGGATGTGAAGGCATATACTGAGGAGTTTTATAAGTTGAGTATGAGATCTGGTCATCATGAGAATGAGGTAGAAAAGGTGGCTAGGTACTTGGCTGGTTTGAGATTGAACATACAGGATGAGTTAGTTTTAGCTAACCCTAAGAGTGTGGAGGATTGTTACCAAATGGCAATCAGGATTGAAGAAAAGATGAATAGGAGACAAGATAAGTCCATGAGAGGAAGAGGCAGCAATATGAGGGGAAGAGGATTAGCCCTTACAACAAGGCAAACCAATGAGGGTCAAGAAGACACTGGTAAAGGACAGGGACAGTCTGATTTCAGAAGTGGATGGAAAGGTAGTAGAGGCAGATTTGGAAGTGGTAGAGGTTCTACTACATTTTCAGGAAAGTGTTACACCTGTGGTGAGTTTGGTCATCCATTTTTCAAATGTCCAGAAAGCAAAGGTTCATCATCCAGAAATGATAGAACGAATGACAAGAGAGTACAACTTGTGCAAGAAGAGAAAGTAGAGCAAAGTGTGCAAAGTTTAAACACTTATCAAGATAGAGTTCCTGACAATTATGGATATCCTGAGGAGGGAGAAGCATTGATGCTGAGGAGAATTAGTTTGCAGGCATCAAAGGATATGATGCAAAGAAGAGCTCTTTTCAAGACCACATGCAAGAGCAAAGGTAAAGTATGTAAGGTTGTCATTGATACTGGTTCAACAGACAACATGGTATCTCAGGAAATGGTGGATAAACTGCATTTGGAAAGGATTCCACATCAACACCCTTACAAGGCATCTTGGGTGAGTGATAGTCAATCACTTTTTGTCTATGAACAGGCATATGTGGATTTTCAGATTGGAGCATATCAGGATAGAGTTTTGTGTGACATATTGCCCATGGAATGTTGTCACCTACTGTTGGGTAGACCATGGCAATTTGATAGGAGGGTACTGTATGATGGGTATGCTAATACCTACACCATCAAGAAAGATGGGAAAACTATTATGTTGATGCCATTACAGGAAGCAGCTGTAGTACAGAAGGCAGCCCAAGTCATTTTAGTGGGAAAGAAGGAATTTGTGCAGAAGCCTATAGGAGCAGGCATAAAGGCAGTTGAGGACACTACAGGGAAAGAAGTTGTTAAGGACAACAGGTTGAAGAAAGTTTCAGTTGTGACTGACAGAGGTCAGTAGCAGGTTCAGAAACAGCAACCAGTTGAGAGGTATGACAAGGATGTTGTCATAGTTGGGACTATTGTTTGTCCTATAAAGGTTGAAAGAAAGACAGAGTTGAACATTACAGAAGTTCAAGAGGCAGTTCAGACAGAGGTTCTGGTCAGACAACCTGACAAACACAAGGTATGTGAGAGAAGGGCCTACATTGACAGGCATGAGGGTTCACTTGCAAGAAAGCAAGTTACAGTTCAGAAGTCTTGGAGCAGCCGAGAGCCAGCAGAGGACAAAGCTGGAACAGGTCAAGACACTGCAAAGGCAAAGTGTAAAGGTGGAGGACTTCCACAACCAAACTCATGGGACATGAGTTCTTTTCTATTGGGGAGTATGGTGCAGGAGCACCTACCTGACAGTTGGCCTCCATGAGGCAGTTAGTTTGTTATAGGTCTGGTTAATGTTTTCAAGAAGGTCTTATAAGACCAATGCATGTAATAAGGTCATGTTGACCATCCTTTACTATTTTTAGGTAGTTTGTTATGACAGCTGTTATGCTGTATGTCCGGTTGGATCCTCCCAGCCGCTTGGAAGCTCCCAGCCGCTTGGAGTCGGGTGGTAGTACTCGCAGGATGCATATTAGAGTATAGTATTGCATTGAGCAGAGGAGTTAGGTTGCACAGAGAGAGACTGAATATTGTATTTGCATCTTTTGAAATCAATAAAGAGATCCTGTTGTGTCAATTCTCTATTTGGATTCCTTTGTGAAATCGATTCGCTGTTTTGGTGGTTACATGGATTCACTGATCCATTCCACCGGTTGATTCGTTGAATCAGTGGAATGGCTGTGTACAGTAGTTTAGGATTTAGTTTGCATTTTCTGTTTGTTCATGTGCATGTTTGTAGGATCGCAGTCGAGAGATGTTGAGAACCCTAGCATGGGTATGTGCTAGGTCGAGCTGATAGTTAGAGTCTGGAAGATCACCCTGAAAGTAGATCGGGTCACCCCAGGAGGTTCGGCGGATCGGAATGGTGAAAATCCGCTAAGGCTGGAAATTTGTCACAACGGCATCATCAGGATATTTCTGGGTATATCCTGCAGTTACTTCGGGCGTCATCCGAGTAAAGGGAGGTGAGCATGATGCAGTCATTTGCATAAGGTGAATGTGCATCGGGGTGATCATCATCAGGTGTTGCCGAGGAGGAGCGTATCGGCATAAGGTAGAAGATCAGGTTGATAAAGTCATCGCGGGCCGATAATGTTAAGTTTGGCCGACAGCAGGATATTGAAGGAACTGCATGTGACGTCATCGTCATCAGGATAATCGTCATCAGGATATTGGGGCAGCCAGATATTGAAGGAGCTGCATGTGATGTCATCGTCATCAGGATAATCGTCATCAGGATATCAGGGTGACGTAAGCATCGAAGGAAAGGTGCATGAGGTTGTCGTCGTCAGGATATATGGAAGGAACAGGATGTTTTATATCCTGCTGATGAACATGATGTTGAACATCATGATGCTGAAGGTAGAGGTTGGCGGTAAGGTGAACAGTGAACGTCAGGAGGATGTTTGCGCTTGCCGAATGTGATGATGCTACCGATAGTCGGATATGATGATGCTGTTGACATGCGAAAGGATGAAGGCTTGTCTGCAGGAGGATATCGGTCGGCAGAGTAAATATGATGATGCTGACAGTGTTAAGGAAAATATGATGATGATGATGAAGGGTTGCGAACATCCATGCTGTATGTCAAGGTTTTAGTGTGGATGCCTCTGCATCAATTGTAAGGAACACAAAACTCCCTCTTAATTCCTAGCTCAATACAAAAGTTACGGAAGCCTCCAGAGGTGTATTCTCCTCTGTTATCAGATCTTAGAACTTTGATCCTTTTCCCAGACAAATTTTCTACTTGAGCCTTAAATTTTTTGAATTTCTCAAGCACTTCTTCAGATTCCTTAGACTTCAAAAAATAGATCCAAGTCTTTCTGGAGTAGTCATCAATGAAAATTACATAATACAAAAAACCACTCAAGGATTCTGTTGACATTTCTTCTGAATCAGCATTAGGGTTTGCCACTTCTAATGCATGGGCAGATTCAGGCCAACTGAATACAGGAGGTTGCGTGAGCTCCTCCCCTTCACTTCTGGTTCTGCCGCACCAAGGGGGGTATCCCTATAACTCAAGATGTAACCTTGACTAGCTCAAAGATAGAAGGATCTAACTTGACAACAACAGGCAGAATACTCTCATGTATGGACCAAGATCTGCATGATAGATCACAAGGCTGGCAACATTCTTGGACATGATGTCTGGTTGGGTATGAGAGCATGCAGGGGGTTCCTAATACTACTCCTACAACTAACAGGTGGAGGTATGAAATGGTTTGATATGAATTTGGATGCAAAGCTGGATATGGTGTATAACACAAGAACACATCATGATTGGTGCCTATCCAGGGCTTGGAGTCGGTAGACATACACCTGTGAATGATCAGCATGAATAGCTAAAACTAGATTTCAGGGGGATACACATGATATCTGCCTTACAGATATCTCCCAATATAGAGTGTTGAGCTATCTCTACTTATGGCATCCCTACTGCAGTATACCCTTCCCAATGTTCAACCTGAAAACAGTTTAATCTGCCCCTTGAGCAGAGGTTAAAAGATCAGACATTCAACATAGGAATTCTATGCTCTAGAATCTAAACATAAGCAAACATCCAGATCCAGAAGAAAGATACATGCAATATTGGAGACAGAATTAACACAACACATGCTAAGATAGCATTACTCATACAAGATCAACCATGAAATCAGTGGATTCATGCCAAGTCCCACAACAGGAGATACATAAACTCACAAGATAAACTGTACAGAGCAACCAGATCAGCTGGTTTTGGATTACAGAGCCAAAAATCCACAACTTTCAACAACCTCTCAAATGAGCAAGACCACCTGCTTATAACAGCCAGGTAGGTGCTCATCAATTAATTACATGGTTGACCAAAATTTCGCCAGATACACAGTATCAGGAAAATGGCGCTCAAACACAACCAGATTGGCACCCAAACTTGAATGCAGCAGGTAGGGGAGGAGACAGGAAGATTTTTCGAGCCCTGCGCCACTGCCTCGGGATCCAGATCTTCAATCAGGTACTACATCCGTCCACGCCATCGCCCATACCTCTGCAACAATCGCCAATAATGGCGCACCAACCCGCGGCCTTGGGAAGATCATCAAACAGTTAATCGCAAACACTTCCCGCCAAGATTCATCATCATGATATTTCAAATATGCAGGATAACATTATCCCACATGCACCCCGCGATGACCCCTTTAACACTTTATATACTAGGTCATGAGCATATATCATGTCGGTGCTTTTGCTCCTGACGACACCAGTATAAGACTTCATCATCATCATCCTCCAGCAGCATGATATCCTGTTGCCCGAAAAATCACCCTGACGTCATCATCATATTGCAATACAAACTGCATGATATTCGCCTTCACCCGCACAACCGGATCCATTGGAGGAACATCCTCCTGCTGAGCTTATAACAAAAGTCTGGCCAATGAACATCCTGATGACGTCATCATCATATCCTGCTGACGTCATCATCATATCTGCCTACTGCGCACCTCCTCATATCCGGATGACGTCATCATCATGTTTGCAAATGTCGGGAGATCTCCTCAAGATGATCAGTGTTAGAAACATGACCCCCCCCGGGACCTCGATGACGTCATCATCATATTAACATCAGGATGATATTCGGAAGACAACCGGATATTTGGAAATATCATCCTGATGTGCAAATATCATGTTGCACTGTAGCTCCTCTGTAAGATCGGGGCGATAGATGAATATGATGATGCTCGAAAAGATCACCCCCTCTAGATAGCGCACGAAGCCGGCAGGCGGATATCTCCTCATATCAGCATCATCATGATGCTGGAACAAACACACATCTGAGTGATATGAAAATATCACCCCCTCCTTCAGAAATATCATGATGCAGATAGGCAGAAAGAACCGGATATCACCCTGATATAAGGATGACGTCAGCATCATCAGGATGAGAAACAAAGAACAAGGTGATACAACATCATCAGGATGATATTGACTAAGATCATCCTGACGTTCAAAATATGATGACCCTAGTGAATATCGGGTCGCACTTAGAACTCTTCAACAACATCATCAGGATGATCATAACCAAGATCACCCGATGATAGAAATATCACCCCGGTGAAATATCATGAAGGCAGAAAATATGATGACCTGCGCAAGCAGCAGGATGATAACTGGAAATATGATGATGATGACAACGACCCTTGGGAAAAAACAAGTTAGGTCGAGCAACTCAAAGAATAACCCCTTCAGAATAACGGGGCAACATCATCATCATGTTTGGGCAAGGTGATAAATGCAAGATCACCGGATACTTCGAAAAATCACCCTTGCAAGCAGATCAGGGCGCACTGTAGCTCGTCAGCATCATCAGGATAAAAAAACCAAACATCACCCGATGTTTCAATATGATGATGACGATGAGAAACCGGTCGGCAGAGAACATGATGATGCCGACCACCATCGAAACAAACATGATGATGATGACCTCCTCCTCAAGAAAATATGATGATGCAGCTGAAAAAACACTGAGGAGGTCCAACACTTGGAGCATTTTTTGGATACTTAGGGAGAGTGCCTGAATGAAAATTGCTCAGAAAACTACCAGTCAATTCAGGCACTAACAGTGGCTCTGTCTGGGGACGTGCAGGTGAAAACCTGCAGCAAGAACCCCAGATCTCTGGGATGCAGACCAGTCCCTTATCCATTGGGCACAGAGTCAAATACTGCACTGACCTGCATCACCAAACACACTTGATGGCCTAAGGCCACCAAGAAAAGAAAAACATGTATCTCCCTTTGTCAAATATCTTGTTTTCATCTGCATGCACTGGGTCAAGCTTGGAGATACTATAAAGATCTACCCACAAACAAATCTTGTCATCTGCATACTTAACTCTTTGATTTAGCTTGTCATCATCACCCTTGTGCAGATAACCCTTAGCATCTTGTGACATGTGGGTGCAAAATGTATCAAACAATGCATGTTCATATGGCATATAGCACTTATCACCTATATCATCATCATGCATTGCAACATGATCTCCTAGCTGGATTGCAAATAGGAAACACTCGGAGTCCACCACAAAACTAGGAAGATCAAGGCTCATTGTATTATATGCTGGCTCATCAAAAGAAAAGCTTTCAAAATCACAATTGTGTACATCATGTACACAGCCATCTGGTACACTAGGCTGGAAAAGATCAGGGTCTGGCATCTCTTTTAAGTCAGGCACATTTTCACAGTCACTTACCTGATGTATGTTGTTTCCTCCTTCATCAAGATGAGAAACAGAATCCAAGCCAAAAATAGTATCTAGATCTTCACCATACTCAGACAGATCCTCATCACCATATGTGTCATAAATGGGTGACCCAGGTGCATCAGTTTCATCATAGTATGCCATTTGTTCATGGGCAGCAGAGCACACCTCTTCATCATCAATGGATTCATTCTGTGGAGGAGTATCAGCCTGTGTGTCATAAGCAAAATAGCCATCAAATGAAAAACAATCATGCTCTGAACTAGCACTTATTTCAATTTCTGACTGCTCTTCATGATCTCCATGTGTTTGAAAGGTAGGCAATGGGTCACACATAGGACTGCTTCTCTGTTTGCTTATATCTTCTCTGTCTTGAGTACAATACTCACAATTGTCTCCACAGGTCCATTCTAAAAATTGCTCATTGCTGTCCACAACCTCGTTATTGTCTTCATGGTCAGCTGCCTCATCATTGCAATGGGAATCCTCATTAGTCCTTTCACTGGCATCCTCAACTGGTGAACAATCCAGTTGAGCAGTATTGTTAGCATTACGTTCAAATACAGCAGTCTCAAGCTCTATGCTTTTATTTTCATTTTCATCTGCACATGATGCCATAATCATTTGGTCATTTGCAGCTTCATAACCATTATTCACACCAAGGCCTGGGGACAGGGGTTTCAGCAGGTGCACATTTCTGATTTCTTCTACATTTTCTAAAAATTTGTATGCCATCTGCATACTTGTCACCTTGAAATCCCTCAGTAATGCACTAGAGCCCTCCTCAAAAGCTTCAAAGAATATGCCAACACAGGCTGAAATATCAGGTCTGAAACTTTCAGGGACATGTGAAAGGGCTACTGCAAACCTATGACTGAAATCAACACAAGGCTCTTCATCTTGTTTTCTGATTCTCATCAATTCTGCAACAAGATCAGCCGGTTCTTTTGCAAATTCTTCCTTGAAACAGTCAGCAAGCTCATCCCAACAGGCAAAGAATTTCTTTGGAAAGCTCAAATACCAGTCTTTTGCTTTTGCATCAAAGGACCTAACAAGAAACCTCATCCACATATCCTCATCTCTGAATGAATGTTTTCCCATAAAACTTTGAAAATTTTGGATATGTGCATTCCCATCACATACATTGTGACCACTAAATCTAGGCATCTGACAGTATATCCTAGCAGGCATAATTTCTACTTCATAATCCACCCATGACAAATCCAGTTGGTCATACAAAGGATCAAAAGGGCTGACAGGAGGTTTAGCTTTTTGACTGGCAGACACAACAGGGTTACTGCTTCTTAACTGGGCCTGCTCAGCCTCTAAGAATATCAACCTATTTCTTATCTCTTCTATTCCCTTATCCAACATTTCACCACTGAGTGTGGGATAACTCATACTTGGATTCATAAAAATCTTACTCTTAGACATTGTTTGTCTGTCTAAGACCTAAGGCTTCCCCTGGCATCTAACCTATGCAGTAAAATAGCAAATAAAAGGGGAAGGAACAAGGTACCTTTTCTCATACAGATGCAGAAAAATGAACAACACATTTCTGTCACATCACATACATCCATCTTTCATGTGCATTTGGATCTTTTTTGCAGAGTCGCCACCTCTCCAGAGAGGACAAAATTTTCAATAGCTGAAAGCTACTTTTTCAGGTTCATTCCACCAGCAGAGCATCATTTCACCAGAGATTGCAGGATATTACTTTACATCAACGTCCCCAGCGGAGTCGCCAATTTGTTGACATTTCTTCTGAATCAGCATTAGGGTTTGCCACTTCTAATGCACGGGTAGATTCAGGCCAACTGAATACAGGAGGTTGCGTGAGCTCCTCCCCTTCACTTCTGGTTCTGCCGCACCAAGGGGGGTATCCCTATAACTCAAGATGTAACCTTGACTAGCTCAAAGATAGAAGGATCTAACTTGACAACAACAGGCAGAATACTCTCATGTATGGACCAAGATCTGCATGATAGATCACAAGGCTGGCAACATTCTTGGACATGATGTCTGGTTGGGTATGAGAGCATGCAGGGGGTTCCTAATACTACTCCTACAACTAACAGGTGGAGGTATGAAATGGTTTGATATGAATTTGGATGCAAAGCTGGATATGGTGTATAACACAAGAACACAGCATGATTGGTGCCTATCCAGGGCTTGGAGTCGGTAGACATACACCTGTGAATGATCAGCATGAATAGCTAAAACTGGATTTCAGGGGGATACACATGATATCTGCCTTACAGATATCTCCCAATATAGAGTGTTGAGCTATCTCTACTTATGGCATCCCTACTGCAGTATACCCTTCCCAATGTTCAACCTGAAAACAGTTTAATCTGCCCCTTGAGCAGAGGTTAAAAGATCAGACATTCAACATAGGAATTCTATGCTCTAGAATCTAAACATAAGCAAACATCCAGATCCAGAAGAAGGATACATGCAATACTGGAGACAGAATTAACACAACACATGCTAAGATAGCATTACTCATACAAGATCTGTTGCAAATATGAGGTGAGCCAGTGTTGTCATTGATGTCAACATACTCATATTGCATTGACAAGAAGGATTTGATGAGCTGTGTGCTGAGGATATTGAGAAAATTAGCCTCAGTCAGGAACAGTGAAGAACAGTGATGAGAAGAAGGTAAATGTACTGTATAGGATGAGAACCGGAGGATGCGGATTAAAGGGTTAGTAGATATGGGTCTTGAGATGCTACAGATAAGATTTCAGAGGTCCGCATGAAGATCTGAAGGAGTTGTGGCTGCCGGTATAGAACCGGGTCCGGCAAGTATCCGGAGGTGACAGAGGATCACAAAAAGGTCCGGTGAGGTCTGGAATTGTATTACCATAATCTGCGGATTGGAAGGAGTGTTTGGGATGTCCTTGTGATGTGTCATCCTGATTTGTGTATGATTTGGAGGTCTGGAAATACCTCTTGCATTATGACAGTGGCGACAGACTGTGTTCTTGAAGTTCCGGATGAGGAAGACAAGAGATCCCAGTAAGCAGAGGAAGTGCGGATGTATCCGGACATTCAGGCAAGCTTGTGAAGGTTCTTGGATCATGTTTAGGTTTTGTTGTTGGTCCGCATTGATGGTAGAGCCCGGAATTGAAGTTATTCTTCCGGATGAAGTTCTTGCTCTGTGTAGCCGACCGGATGAGTTGTTCATCCTGCGAATGTTCTTGTGATGGCCGACCGGATGTGTTATTCATCTTGCGGATACTCCTATGGTTGTTTGCCGACTTAGATGTTTGTTCCTAAGTCGATGTCTTGTATAAATAACGATTTGTGAGTTCATTTCAGTGTGTGGTGTGAGGATGAGTATGGTATAGCGAAGAAACGTGCGAAAGGCAGAGCAGAGATTGTTGGGCTTAATTGGAACTGATCCGGACATGGTAGAGATGTCATTCTCCAGTTCAAGACTGTGATTTTCATCACTTTGTAGACAGTGTGTCTCCTTGTAGGCAGTGGGCCTCTTTGTGAGCAGTGTGCTCGAGCAGTGAGCCCTTATTGGCATGTGCCATTCATTTTTCTTTATTCTTCTAACAGAGAATAATTCTTGGGTTAATCACCCCGTGGTTTTTCCCTTAACCAGGTTTTCCACGTCAAAATCTTGGTGTTCAATGTGTTGATGCTTATCTGCTCTTGTGTTTATGTATTATGCTTCCATGGATGATTATTTGATATGCTGCTAACTAACAACAGTGAGTTAAGTGTTTGAATGAGAAGAAGTTTTATACAACTGATTCACCCCCCCCTCTCAGTTGTATGCCCTAGATCCAACAATTGGTATCAGAGCCAAGTTCCTCTGACAAGAGCTTAACCGCTTGAGGAGATCCAGGATGTCGTCATACAAGAAGGATAGTCCGAAGTTCGATGGAACCAACTTCACTCTCTGGAAAGGTCGCATGAAGTGTCACTTGGAATGCATGGGAAAAGCATACCTGGGTATGATTTCAAAACCATATGTACCTCCACAAGGTGGTCCGACAACTCTGAATGAAATCACAGAAGCTAAAAACAATCTGCGGACCAAGGAAGCTCTTCTAAGCGCATTGAATGACTCAGATCTCTCGAATGTCATTGACCTACCCACTGCATATGAGATCCTAACTAAACTGGAACTTCTGTATGAAGGAGATGAGTTTGTCAAAAGTGCAAAGTTGCAAAGTCTGAAAGGGAAATTTGAAAGATTGAAAATGAGAGATGATGAAAACATCACTACCTTTATGCCAAGAGTAAATGAGCTGGTACGTGGAATCAGAAATGCTGGTGGAACTTTAGATGAAAATGAGATTGTCTGCAAAATCCTAAGATCCCTTCCTGCTGCCTACAAAATCAAAGTTGCTGCCATTGATGAATTCAGAGCCCACACAACTGTCACAAGAGAACAACTGGCTGGCAAACTAGCTGCATTTGAAATGACCGAGTTTGGAGATGATCCTCCCAAGACTGAATCTGCTTTCAAAGCCAGTGCCTATGTGAAAGGCAAACAGAGATTTGATCTGGGTGAAAAATCATCAAAGAAAATGTCATGGTATGATCAAGCAAGAAGAGACATGGAAGAAGAAGAAGCAGAAACAGCTCAACTTGAAGCCCTCATTGCAAAGAGACTGCCAAGAGGATCCGGTAAGTATGAAGGAAAACTACCCTTTAAGTGTTTCAACTGCAATAAGATTGGTCATTTTGCCTCAAGATGTCTAGAGAGATCTGCAAGATCTAATACTCACAGACAAAGGTTTCAAAAGAATTGCTATTATGTTCATGAAGAAGATGACAATGAAGGAGTAACAGATGATGAATCAGAACCAGGAAGCAAATCCGGAAATGAGTGGGTGTTTATAGCCATCAAGGAAGAAGATTCCTTGCTCTCTGAATCTGTCAATCACAAAGTTGTTGAAAAAGCCTTGGCTGCTCAAGTGGAAGAAAAGGATGATTGGGTTATTGACAGTGGATGTTCTCACCATATGACTGGTGACAAGAATAAGTTCTTAGACTTGGAAAGATATGAAGGAGGAATGGTAAAGTTTGGTGACAATTCTGCTGGCAGAATCAGAGGTAGGGGAACTATTTCCTTTGATGGTAAGAGCAAAACAGGTAATGTACTGTATGTTGAAGGATTGAAGCACAATCTTCTCAGTGTTGGTCAGTTAGTGGACAAAGGCTATGATCTTCGGTTCAAGAATGGAAAATGTAGAATCTTTACAAGCTCCGGAACTGAAATTGCATCCGGTACTCAGACAAGAGGTAACATCTTTCATCTAGTTGGTTCAAATAAAAGTTGTTTGTTTGTTCAAATTGATCAGAGTTGGTTATGGCATAGAAGAATGTGTCATGTAAATTTTGATAACATCATCAAAATAAGCAATACTCAGGCTGTGAGAGATCTTCCAAAGTTGATAAAACCTACAAATAGTGTGTGTAAAGAATGTCAGTTAGGCAAACAAAGCAGAGTCTCTTTTAAAAGCAAAGATCAGTCTTCTACCGGATTATTGGAATTAGTACATACTGATCTATGTGGTCCGACAAGAATCAAGAGTCTGCAAGGTGATAGATATTTCATGTTGTTAATTGATGATCATTCCCGGATGATGTGGGTTACCTTTCTAAAAGAAAAATCAGAAGCTTTTGAGAAGTTCAAAATCTTCAAAGCTATGGTGGAGAATCAAACCGGATTGAAACTAAAGTGTCTAAGGTCTGATAGAGGTGGTGAATTTACATCTGGTGAATTCATTGACTTTTGTGAGAAACAGGGTATAAGGAGACAGTTGTCTGCTCCTAAGACTCCACAGCAGAATGGAGTAGTTGAGAGAAAGAACCGGACCATCCAGGAAGCTGCTAGGACAATGATGTTGGAAGCAAATGTTCCTCAAATGTTTTGGAAAGAAGCTATCAGCACTGCAGTCTACACTCTCAATCGAGTTCAAATCAGAAACAACACCAGTAAGACCCCCTATGAACTCTGGTTTGGCATCACTCCTACTGTGAAATATTTCAGAGTATTTGGTAGCAAGTGTTATATTAAAAGAGATGAAGATCTAGGAAAGTTTGATGCTAGAAGTGATGAAGGAATTTTCTTGGGCTACTCCACTCAAAGCAAAGCATACCGGTGTTACAATAAGAGATTGAGGAAGATGATAGAAAGCACCAATGTAAAGGTTGATGAAGGAATTGAGAAGCCTTCAAGATTTTATGAGTTTGATGAAGATGACCAAGACAGTGTTCAAGGACCTCAATCCTCTCCGGTGAGACAGAGTCAGCCTGATCCGGTAAATCAGGAAGAAGAGTTAGGTTTGAATGAGGCTGATCAAGAAACAGCAGTGCTGGATACTCCCAAAATTCCAAGGTATGTAAGACTGAATCACTCTGAAGATCAGATCATAGGTGACAGAAGCAAAGGTGTACAAACTAGAAGGAATATTGCTCAAGATCAAAATGAATGTTGTCTGATTTCAAAGATTGAACCTAAAACAATAAATGAAGCCTGCAATGATGAAAACTGGACCAAAGCAATGGAAGATGAACTGATGCAAATTGAGAAAAATCATACTTGGGATCTTGTTCCCAGACCTAGAGACAGGAATGTAATTGGAACCAAGTGGGTCTTCCGGAACAAACTAAATGAAGCTGGTGAAGTAATCAGAAACAAAGCTAGATTGGTCTGCAAAGGCTACTCTCAAATAGAAGGAATTGACTTTGAAGAGACTTTTGCTCCGGTAGCAAGAATTGAAGCAGTCAGATTACTTCTTGCATTCGCTGCCTTCAAAGACTTCAAGGTATATCAGATGGATGTAAAGTCTGCCTTCCTAAATGGTGATCTGGAAGAAGAAGTCTACATTGAACAACCGGATGGATTTCAATTGTCTGATAATAATGATATGGTCTGCAAGTTGAAGAAAGCTTTGTATGGATTGAAGCAAGCCCCAAGAGCATGGTATGAAAGGTTGGATAAGCATCTTGTGCAGATTGGATTCAACAAAGGTACTGCTGACAGTAACTTATATTTCAAAATTGATCATGAAAACATTCTGATTGTTGAAGTGTTTGTGGATGATATCATTTTTGGAGGAAGAGATAGTATGTGCAAAACTTTTGCAAATCAGATGAAAAGTGAGTTTGAAATGTCTATGCTTGGTGAAATGAATTTCTTCTTGGGTCTGCAAATTACTCAAACAAAAGAAGGGATCTTCATTTCTCAGACCAAATATGTGAAAGAATTGTTAAAGAAATTTGGTATGGAAGACTCAAAGCCTATGAACACTCCTATGGCAACCGGATGTAAGTTAAGCAAAGATGATGATTCTCCAAAGGCAGATCAGACAAAGTATAGATCAATGATTGGTGGATTGTTGTATCTCACTCAAACTAGACCAGATATAATGCAGGCTGTTGGTCTTGTGGCAAGATTCCAGGCTGATCCTAGAGAATCTCATGTTATGGCAATCAAAAGAATTTTTAGATACTTGAAAGGAACAGTTGAGTATGGTCTATGGTATCCTAGAGATCCGGATTTCTCTCTTCATGCTTACACAGATGCAGATTGGGCAGGAGATGTGGATGACCGGAAGAGCACTAGTGGTGGAGCATTCTTTTTGGGGAAGAGATTGGTTTCTTGGCTAAGTAAGAAACAAGATGCAATATCTCTGTCTACAACTGAAGCAGAATACATTGCAGCAGCAGGTAGTTGCACTCAAATCTTATGGATGAAGCAGATGCTAAGAGACATCAAAGTTGAATATGAGGAGCCTATCACAATCTTCTATGATAATTCAAGTGCAATTAATATTTCCAAGAATCCGGTATTGCATTCTAAGACTAAGCACATATCTATCAAATTTCACTTTTTGAGAGAACAAGTAAACAAGGAAGAAGTCAGATTGGAGTATGTTCCCTCCAAGGATCAGATTGCAGATATCTTTACAAAACCTCTTCCCAAGGACTCTTTTGAATATCTCCGAGAGAAGTTAGGGGTCATGGCCCCTCCGGTGATGAACTAAGATGCACTGATGTGCATCAGTCCGGTGGCTATCACAGTCATATCTTGTGATCCGGACTAATGGGGAGCTGCAACTAAGGGGGAGCAGCTGGTATGATTCTGATGCATGAGAATTGCAAGTATGAGCCCTTTGCCATTGATGTCAAAGGGGGAGAGAAGACATGTGAAAAACAAGTGGCTAATGATCAAAGGGGGAGCAGTAAAGGAAGAGAAGACATATGAAAAGTTGAAGTTCTTGTCCTAATGGTTTTTCACATCATATGTTGCCATCAATGACAAAGGGGGAGATTGTTGCAAATATGAGGTGAGCCAGTGTTGTCATTGATGTCAACATACTCATATTGCATTGACAAGAAGGATTTGATGAGCTGTGTGCTGAGGATATTGAGAAAATTAGCCTCAGTCAGGAACAGTGAAGAACAGTGATGAGAAGAAGGTAAATGTACTGTATAGGATGAGAACCGGAGGATGCGGATTAAAGGGTTAGTAGATATGGGTCTTGAGATGCTACAGATAAGATTTCAGAGGTCCGCATGAAGATCTGAAGGAGTTGTGGCTGCCGGTATAGAACCGGGTCCGGCAAGTATCCGGAGGTGACAGAGGATCACAAAAAGGTCCGGTGAGGTCCGGAATTGTATTACCATAATCTGCGGATTGGAAGGAGTGTTTGGGATGTCCTTGTGATGTGTCATCCTAATTTGTGTATGATTTGGAGGTCCGGAAATACCTCTTGCATTATGACAGTGGCGACAGACTGTGTTCTTGAAGTTCCGGATGAGGAAGACAAGAGATCCCAGTAAGCAGAGGAAGTGCGGATGTATCCGGACATTCAGACAGGCTTGTGAAGGTTCTTGGATCATGTTTAGGTTTTGTTGTTGGTCCGCATTGATGGTAGAGCCCGGAATTGAAGTTATTCTTCCGGATGAAGTTCTTGCTCTTTGTAGCCGACCGGATGAGTTGTTCATCCTGCGAATGTTCTTGTGATGGCCGACCGGATGTGTTATTCATCTTGCGGATACTCCTATGGTTGTTTGCCGACTTAGATGTTTGTTCCTAAGTCGATGTCTTGTATAAATAACGATTTGTGAGTTCATTTCAGTGTGTGGTGTGAGGATGAGTATGGTATAGCGAAGAAACGTGCGAAAGGCAGAGCAGAGATTGTTGGGCTTAATTGGAACTGATCCGGACATGGTAGAGATGTCATTCTCCAGTTCAAGACTGTGATTTTCATCACTTTGTAGACAGTGTGTCTCCTTGTAGGCAGTGGGCCTCTTTGTGAGCAGTGTGCTCGGGCAGTGAGCCCTTATTGGCATGTGCCATTCATTTTTCTTTATTCTTCTAACAGAGAATAATTCTTGGGTTAATCACCCCGTGGTTTTTCCCTTAACCGGGTTTTCTATGTCAAAATCTTGGTGTTCAATGTGTTGATGCTTATCTGCTCTTGTGTTTATGTATTATGCTTCCATGGATGATTATTTGATATGTTGCTAACTAACAACAATGAGTTAAGTGTTTGAATGAGAAGAAGTTTTATACAACTGATTCACCCCCCCCTCTCAGTTGTATGCCCTAGATCCAACAAGATCAACCATGAAATCAGTGGATTCATGCCAAGTCCCACAACAGGAGATACATAAACTCACAAGATAAACTGTACAGAGCAACCAGATCAGCTGGTTTTGGATTACAGAGCCAAAAATCCACAACTTTCAACAACCTCTCAAATGAGCAAGACCACCTGCTTATAACAGCCAGGTAGGTGCTCAGCAATTAATTACATGGTTGAGCAAAATTTTTCCAGATACACAGTATCAGGAAAATGGCACTCAAACACAACCAGATTGGCGCCCAAACTTGAATGCAGCAGGTAGGGGAGGAGACAGGAAGATTTTTCGAGCCCTGCGCCACTGCCTCGGGATCCAGATCTTCAATCAGGTACTACATCCGTCCACGCCATTGCCCATACCTCTGCAACAATCGCCAATAATGGCGCACCAACCCGCGGCCTTGGGAAGATCATCAAACAATTAATCGCAAACACTTCCCGCCGAGATTCATCATCATGATATTTCGAATATGCAGGATAACATTATCCCACATGCACCCCGCGATGACCCCTTTAACACTTTATATACTAGGTCATGAGCATATATCATGTCGGTGCTTTTGCTCCTGACGACACCAGTATAAGACTTCATCATCATCATCCTCCAGCAGCATGATATCCTGTTGCCCGAAAAATCACCCTGACGTCATCATCATATTGCAATACAAACTGCATGATATTCGCCTTCACCCGCACAACCGGATCCATCGGAGGAACATCCTCCTGCTGAGCTTATAACAAACGTCTGGCCGATGAACATCCTGATGACGTCATCATCATATCCGGATGACGTCATCATCATGTTTGCAAATGTCGGGAGATCTCCTCAAGATGATCAGTGTTAGAAACATGACCCCCCCGGGACCTCGATGACGTCATCATCATATTAACATCAGGATGATATTTGGAAGACAATCGGATATTTGGATATATCATCCTGATGTGCAAATATCATGTTGCACTGTAGCTCCTCTGTAAGATCGGGGCGATAGATGAATATGATGATGCTCGAAAAGATCACCCCCTCTAGATAGCGCACGAAGCCGGCAGGCGGATATCTCCTCATATCAGCATCATCATGATGCTGGAACAAACACACATCCGAGTGATATGAAAATATCACCCCCTCCTTCAGAAATATCATGATGCAGATAGGCAGAAAGAACCGGATATCACCCTGATATAAGGATGACGTCAGCATCATCAGGATGAGAAACAAAGAACAAGGTGATACAACATCATCAGGATGATATTGACTAAGATCATCCTGACGTTCAAAATATGATGACCCTAGTGAATATCGGGTCGCACTTAGAACTCTTCAACAACATCATCAGGATGATCATAACCAAGATCACCCGATGATAGAAATATCACCCCGGCGAAATATCATGAAGGCAGAAAATATGATGACCTCCGCAAGCAGCAGGATGATAACTGGAAATATGATGATGATGACGACGACCCTTGGGAAAAAACAAGTTAGGTCGAGCAACTCAAAGAATAACCCCTTCAGAATAACGGGGCAACATCATCATCATGTTTGGGCAAGGTGATAAATGCAAGATCACCGGATACTTCGAAAAATCACCCTCGCAAGCAGATCAGGGCGCACTGTAGCTCGTCAGCATCATCAGGATAAAAAAACCAAACATCACCCGATGTTTCAATATGATGATGACGATGAGAAACCGGTCGGCGGAGAACATGATGATGCCGACCACCATCGAAACAAACATGATGATGATGACCTCCTCCTCAAGAAAATATGATGATGCAGCTGAAAAAACACTGAGGAGGTCCAACACTTGGAGCATTTTTTGGATACTTAGGGAGAGTGCCTGAATGAAAATTGCTCAGAAAACTACCAGTCAATTCAGGCACTAACAGATTCCATAGACATTGGACCACACAAATCAGAATGAACAAGATGTAGAATGCATTTTGATCTACTTTCACTATTATGAAAAAGACCCTTAGTATTCTTACCCATTGCACATCCTCTACAAGTACTATCATGCTCTTGACTGAGTTTCGGAAGGCCAGTAACCATCTTCTCCATAAATGGAAGAGCTCTGAAGTGAAGATGAGCAAGTCTCCTATGCCATAGCTCACTTGAACTGGTGGAGTCATGCATCAATGCTTGAATTGAACAAGTGGAAAGTCTATATAGACTCTCTTGACGAACACCAATTACTTGGGTTGAATTGATGCTGGAGTTCTTTGGCCAAGAAAGAACTTTTCCATCAGAAAATGCAACTTGATATCCTTTGTCTTCCAACTCTGAAATTGATACAAGGTTCCTCTTGATACCTGGTATGAACAAGACATTACTCAAATGGAGAGAGATGCCAGAATCTAAGTGAAGAGAGGTGGCTCCAGCACCCTTTACTAAATAGCATGCATCATCTCCGATTATAACTTGAAGGTGGTTTTCTCTTTCTATTAAGTCTGAAAGATGTTTTCTATAACCTATAATGTGACGAGAAGCGCCACTATCAATCAACCATGTGCTACTATCAGTTGGAACATTGCTTGATAGGGCAGAGATGAATAGGAATCCACTTAAGTTATCTCTTGATAAATTCTGAGGATAGACACCATACACATCTGCAGTAGAGGCATGTGGTTTAAGTCTTGTTGGACAATCACTAGCATAGTGACCATACTTATCACATCTAAAGCACTGAATATGGGAGAGATCCTTCTTCTTCTTTGATTCAAGGGCAACATCTGATTTCCTGTCTCTATTTCTCTTGGAGTTTCCTCTTCTCCATTCTTTTCCTTTCCTTCTGGAAGTTTGAACAACAAGAACTTGATTGTCTTCATTGAGAGAGCTTCGACCATTACCTCTTGCTACCAATCTTGATTCTTCTTGAATGCAATCAGCTCTAAGATGATCAAACTTTGGTAACTTAGATCTTCCACTGATACCTTGGATGAAAGGCTCCCAAGATTGAGGAAGACCGTTGAGTGCCAACATGACTAAGTCTTTATCTTCAACTATATCTCCAATGGCATATAGTTGATCCTTTAATCCAGTAATCTTCATGAAGAAAGAGATGATTGAATCTCCTTTAGCCATCTTGATGTGATGTAGTTGTTGCCTCAAGGCAAGAGCTCTGCTGGTGTTATTGATTTCATATAATCCCTTCAAAGTCTTGAACATATCTCTAGCCATCTTCAACTTGGAGATGATAGGCACAAGGTGATCCTTCACGAAATCAATCAAGATCTTCTTGGCCTTCATGCCATTCTTCCTCCATTGAATTTTCTCTGTCTCATCGGAAGGTTCAGGTACTTCACTCTCTACAAACTCAAGAATATCATTCTCTTCCAATGTAATAAGAACTCTGAACTTCCAAGAGGTGAAGTTAGATGCACCATTAAGTCTATCTTCAACCTTGAGTCCGTTCACCATTTTCGATGCTTGGATAGATGCTCTAAGATGTGAAGAAGACTTCGCTGCTTAAACAAATTTGATATGATCTTTTCTTAGACCTGCTCTGATACCATGTTAAGACATGGACCAGCTAGGACTCGAACCTAAGACCTTCCATTTGCTACTGGAGTGCTCTACCACTGAGCTACTGGCCCCTCTTGGACCAGTCTACCATTGGTCTAGGTGTGGCTTATTTCCAACACCAACACCAACACCCCCCCTTAAGCCACACCTCTCGTGTGCTTGGGGCTCCTAGCCTACGCCTGGCTCTGATACTATGTTAGTTTTATGATCAGAATTGAAATAAATAGAAATACAGAAATGAAACACTTTAACACAGAAGTACTCTGGGAAAACCCTCCTTAAGGGAGAAAAAACCCAGTCAAATATATTTCTTATAAATTGAATGAAAGGAGCAGAAATCTGCTTACAACTTGGCTCAAATACAATACTAATTTGATGAAAAAAAGTGATACCCAAATGAATGATCATTTTCTTATGTATATACAAATCAATGCAATTCTTCATATGCATCAGTGACTCTTCATATGGTGTCTCTTCATATGATGTCTCTTCATATGGTGACTCTTCATATGGTGTCTCTTCATATCTCCCATTGCTACAATAACAGTAACAGATAGGAGCAGTGGGATATGGCGTGGGATTGGTTAGATCAACTTGCTTAGCTCTATTTGCTTCAACTATGGGAAGATCGAGTGTATAGGAGTGTTTTAACCAAATATTGTAAAATCCATGATTTATTGCATGATTTGGCCATACACATATCCAGAGAAAATAAATGTGCTTTTGCTGTTGAGGAAGTCTTCACACATACAAGTGATACCACTGGCTGGTGTCAGATTTTATTGGCCAAGAAAGATCTAGATGACAATGCCATCTTAGCTTTTAGTCATCCTCTATATCTCCGTACACTCTCACTATCTCAGAATGCCAAGATTAGAAGCATTTCAACAAACTTGTTTACAGCTATGAGAGGACTACGCATTCTAGATTTGAGCTCCACATTCATCTCTACATTCCCTGCGTCCCTTGGAAAGATGATTCTTCTTAAATTCTTGAATTTAAGGGAGACACAGATTAGGGAGGTACTGGAGTGTGTGAGACATCTGAAAAGTCTCGTGTTTCTTGCTCTGTCTTGGAAGTGCGAGTACTTACCAGTATGGATAAGTGAACTTAAATGTCTTCAGCATTTAGAATGCGAGGATGTTACTCGCATGCTAAAGGGAATTTCAAAATTGGCCTCTTTGAGAACACTACGATCATCTTCTTTGAATTTGTCCATAGAAGAGGATGAATTCATGACTCAGCTTCAGGAACTATGGTTAAGTATTAAGTAGATATTGTAGGTGGCTGGGCTTAAACAACACACTAAGCTTTGACTTGCTTAGATGGCTGGTGGGCCCCTTCTCTTATTGACACATTAACAAAATAGAGTAAGAGAAAGGGTCCACCAGCCACCTAAGCAAGTCAAAGCTTAGTGTGTGATGTTTAAGCCCGCTCGATACTGTGAACACGATGGTTGTACCTATCCATAGAAGAGGTTAGAGGATTTGGCCAATATGACTCAGCTTCAGGAACTATGGTTACAAGCTAACCATGAGATGGAGTTGAAGAGGATGGAAGAAGGGATCCTTGGGCAGTTGGTGAAGATGCGTCATCTAAAAATTAGGCTTTTGCATTTACTATAGTATCCGTATCCGCAATATCTGCCCTTGCCAGAGAATATGAGAGCAATGAAGCATCTTGAAAGTCTTACACTAAGTAGGTTTGGAGTGCCAAGTTGGATATGTGAGTTGGCAAATTTGAGGGAATTAAATTTAGATAGTTGTTGTGAATCTAGTGATTATCTGGAGTTCCAAATAATGCCCAATCTAGTGAGGTTGAAGATGAGCCTAAATTGGAGGTGCATAGAATTCCCAAAGGCGTTTGGAAACTCGGGAGGGTTTCCACAGCTTCGTTTCCTAGAAATTTATTGTTTCTACGAATTAGAGTTGTTCCCTGAATTGGAGGAGGGAGCTATGGTATGCCTTGAGGAGTTAGTTTTATATATGTGTTCCAAAATGAAGAAAGTGGGAGAAGGATTGGAGTGGTTGAAAAGACTGAAGATGTTTGATTGTAGGTATTTGGGGATAAATGAATGGTGGGCGACAGAAGGTGTGGAATATTAGAATAAAATCAAAGCCATAAATGCCAACATCAATATTATTAATTAAAATTTTATTTATGAGTGGTAAAACTTTTAATGAGAGATCTTTTAAAAAGATGTAAGGAAATTTATGGATTGTATTATATTAGTAGTTTTATAGAATATGTTTACACACTTAGTTTTAAGACATGTAAAAAATAGTTTTAATCTTTGTTAGGCTTAAAGATTGTGAATTTTATTTAACTTTGAAAAATTATTTGCAAATGTTATATGATTTGTATATTCCTAAAAGAATAATAAATTTTCTTTAAATTTAATTTAGGCTAATTTAATAAAATATATATGTATAACTATAAATTAATTAATTGATACTTTTTGTGGGTATAAGTAAATTTCAATTGAATATTATTTTAAGAAATAAAATGTGAAAAATAAGTTAGTTTATAATCAAAGATGAATGACTTTAATGAGTATTTTAGAGTTTTTTAATCTTTAGCTTGGGAATGGTTCGTCTTGTTTGTATATCACCTCAAATTCCTGTGTATGGAATGCATATATGTCTAAGGTTGGTTTCACACCTCTAGACCACTTTTGTGTCCATAGAGTTGTCCTTTGTAATGCAAATATGATAATATTGGTATTGTGTTTATGCTTTATGATTCAACAAATTCATCTTTTTTTACTCTACTATGTGGATTGACAATATTTATGAAAACCTTTAGAGGGTTGTGAAAATTGTTAGGCACGTTTTTTGTTAGGGCCCACAATCCTAACTCTTATTTCTTAGTTAATTACTTTTGTATTAAGGTAGACTTAATAAAAGCATTAGATGCATATGCATTATAAGTCATCCTTTTTGCTAAGTAAGTTTATCCCACATGCATTGGAGGTAGTAGTTCTCTTGGGTAGAATTAGCTTATATAGAGGATTTTGATAGAATAATGGGTCATTCAATTATATTGTATTAAGCATTGCTCTAGGAGGTTGGCAACCCTTCAAATAGGCTAGTAATATACTAGAATGTGAATTTGTCAATTCAATACAATATTTACAACATTTATTTTCTATATTTAGTGTGTTTGGTTAATTTGTTACAAGGAATATAACATTTTAATATCAAAGTTATTTTTAGGGTCATGTTTTGTTGTATTTTTTTATGTTTAAACCCTTATACAATTGCCCACTATATGCTCTCACCTTACCCTCTTGGGATCTTCCTTATAAAAAAGTGGTTATATAAGTAGCGACACTCAACTTTTTCTTAAAATTTACCTTTTTTCTCCTTTCTAATAGTTATTTTTATACTTTTAGGATAAAAACCTTATACTCAAGGATTTTAAATATCATAAAATAGCTATCATTCTGGGCAAAGCTAGATTCCCCTATAGGTTATGGTGAAGGTCAAAAGGATTACCCTCCTAATCCATGACATTAGATAACACCTATATACGTTCGTGTGCTTCCATGTACCCTCAAGTATAATAGAAGATCCCATAGTCTTTTTTGAAACCTAGCCCTACAAAGCCATCAACCCTCTTTCACCTATGATGCATTGGTAAGAAATTAGTTCTTGGAAGTTACTTGCATTATACTAGATTCACTTGGATCTATACATGTTCATAGGCTTAGACAAGATAATCCCTATAGAAACCTTCCTTTTTACCTATTCTCTCTCTAGCACATTTAGAAGCTAGAGAGTAACACCACCAGTGACTATTATTTTTAGGATTGACATACAATATAATTGCAAAGGCACAACAAATGTTATGTAGTGTTGTTGAACTGCATGGGTAGTGGATAGTTAGTAATTTTTAAATTAGGTATCGTGTAAAATTTTTGGTTGAAGATTTGTCCCAAAGGGATGTCTAGGTAATTGTTTCCTCTTTGGTTGATTATCTCATTATGATCCTCTCTTCAAGCTTATCATTTTGGTATATAACTCTGACATTATTTTTCACCACCCTAGGATCCATCCTATGATAATGAACACTTGATCTAAGAAAATGGATGTTGCGATAGCTACTAAACTAGAGGACTTTGACTCTCAGATCTACACCCATAATGATGGACAAAACTGAATATTATAATCTATTAAACACATAACTAGTTGTGACTCATCCCATGACTACTCTGATAACCCCAAATCTAATGTTCACTCCAACTGCATGCCTTGGGTCCAAAACTTGATTTTCTCAAATTTGATTGTAGAGAACTTGCTAGTTCAATCTCTTGTATTGAATAATATTTTACTCTCCGCAATACTTCTTGGGAGGAAATGGTCCCTATTGCCTCATTCAATTTGGAAAATAATCAATCTTGTGGTGCAAATGGTACAAGAAGGCCAATTCTCAACTTAGTTGGACTAAATTTACAAAACTTCTCTTCATTCGATTAAGTTCCAATGCATTTGAAGACTTTATTGGAGCTTGAAACAACTTATATATTTGTGATTATCAAATTAAATTTGAGAAAATTGCCAACCAAACTAAAGGGTTGATAGATGACTTCTTTACTAGTTATTTCATAAGTGGCCTTAAGGAGGAAATTTAAACCAATGTCAAAATGTTCAAACCCAATCATATGATGACATCCATAGGTTTGACAAAACTTGCAAAAGATAAGCTCACAACTTAGTGTCAATTCTCTAAGTTCACTCTATTCAAGAACACTATGTTGAATTGCCATGTCTCCACCCCTAAAAATTGCTTCACACTTGTTAAATGTCTCATTAAAGAAAACATGTGAGCTTGTTGAGAAAGGGGGTTGTGTTACAATTGTGATGAAAAATTTACACAAGGGCATCACTCTATGGAATAGAAGTTGCATTTGCTTGATAAAGAATCTTCATTAGAAGTAGAGATATGGGAAAATTCTAAAGAGACTTGCTAAGAGGAGAAGAAAATGATTGATAATACAAATTTTGATCTTACCTACATAATCTCTATGTATGCATTGGATAGGATCTCCACTCCTTGTACAATGAAGGTCAAAAGTTTTTATAAGAAGCATGCTCTCAAAAATATCATGAATTCAAGAAATACTCATAGTTTTATGGACCCAAGATTGGCGAAACAAGCATACTATTTTGTCTTTCCCTATTCTAGTTTCGAAGTAATGACCGCAATGGAAGAATGGGTTACCTTGGAAGGCAAGTGTTGAAATTTGTTGGGATAAGTTGCCATTAACTTGCAATCCTAACCAATTCATGTGTCTCCAAAGTTCTTGGAATGTGTTCCCCAACACATAAGGACTTTGAGAGATTAATTATTTATTAATTATATCGCTTTGACTTTTGCAATCAATTCTTAATTGATAAGGTCAAACTTGGGCGTCCATTTTTAGAGTGGGGGCCATGAAGACTTTGTTGACTTCTCCTAAGTCTATTTTGAGAGTTTGATAACTTCTAGTGAGTGGGAGTTAAACTTGGGCATCCTCTTTTGATAGGGACTTATATTTAGACTTGGAGTTGTGTTTTTTTTATGTACATGAGTGGATAATGTTGAGACACCTTGCATGGATATAATGTTGGAGTTAACCAAAGTGTTAGAGATGCATGAATTGGATATTGCTTGCATGAGTTCATAAAATCTTGCATGGACTTGCATATTTTTACGTGTCACTTGCATGTACTTGCATATTGTTACATGTTGCTTGCATGTGTTTGCATGTGCTTGCTGTTGCAAGTATGAAGTGAACCAGTGTTGTCATTGATGTCAACATACTCATATTGCATTGGTAAGAAGGTTTGGATGAGTTGTGTGCTATTGTTATTGAGAAAATCAGTCCCCATCTGGAACAGTGAAGAACAGTGATGAGAAGAAGGCAAATGTACTGTATAGGTTGAGAACCAGAGGATGCGGATTAAAGGGTTTGTAGATATGAGTCTTGAGATGTTTCAGTTAAGATTTCCGAGGTCCGCATGAAGATCTGAAGTTGTGGCTGTCTGTGCGGAACCGGTTCCGGTAAGTGTTCAGAGGTGACAGAGGATCACAGAAAGGTCCGGTGAGGTCCGGAATTGTATTATCCTAATCTGTGGATTGGAAGGAGTGTTTGGGATGTCCTTGTGATGTGTCATCTTGAGTTGTGTATGATTTTGAGGTCTGAAAGTACCTTTTGCATTGTGACAGTGGCGACAGACTGTGTTCTTGAAGTACCAGATGATGAAGAGAAGAATTTCGGTAAGCTGATGAAGTGCGGATGTTCTTGATGATTCAGGGAAGGTTATGATGATCATTAGATCATATCCAGTTCGTGTTGGTGGTCCGCATTGAAGTTAGAGTTGGATTTGATGTTATGACTATCAGTTGTTGGTGTTCTTCCTGTAACAGGCCGACCGGATGTTCTACACGCCTTGTGAATGTTATTGTGATGTTTGCCGACTTAGATGATTGTTCCTAAGTCGATGTCTTGTATAAATAAGTGTTTGTGAATTCATTTTGATGTGTGGATTGTGTGGATGAGTGTGGCATAGCGAAGAGAAGTGCGAAAGGCAGAGCAAGGGTTTTTGGGCTTAAATGGAACTGATTCCGACATGGTAGAGATGTCATTCTCCAGTTCAAGATTGTGATTCTTATCACTTTGTAGACAGTGTGTCTCTTTGTAGGCAGTGTGCCTCTTTGTGAGCAATGTGCTCGAGTAGTGAGCCCTAATTGGCATGTGCCATTCATTTTTCTTATTCTTCTAACAGAGAATAATCCTTGGGTTAATCACCTCGTGGTTTTTTCCTTAACCAGGTTTTCCATGTCAAAATCTTGGTGTTCAATGTGTTGATGTTTATCTGCTCTTGTGTTTATGCATTATGCTTTCATGGATGGTTAATTGATATGATGTTAACTAACAAAGAAGAATCAAGTGTTTGAAGTAAAAGCAAGTTTTTATACAACTGATTCACCCCCCCCCTCTTAGTTGTATGCCCTAGATCCAACAATTGGTATCAGAGCCAAGTTCCTCTGAAAGGAGCTTAACTGCTTGAGGAGATCCAGGATGTCGTCATACAAGAAGGATAGTCTGAAGTTCGATGGAACCAACTTCACTCTTTGGAAAGGTCGCATGAAATGTCACTTGGAGTGTATGGGAAAAGCATACTTGGCCATGGTCTTAAAACCATATGTACCTCCACAAGGTGGTCCGACAACTCTGAATGAAATCACAGATGCTGAAAACAATCTGTGGACCAAGGAAGCTCTTCTAAGCGCATTGAATGACTCAGATCTTTCAAATGTTATTGACCTACCAACTGCATATGAGATCTTGACTAAACTGGAACTTCTGTATGAAGAAGATGAGTTTGTCAAGGGTGCAAGGTTGCAAAGTCTGAAAGGGAAATTTGAAAGATTGAAGATGAGAGATGATGAAAACATCACTACCTTTATGCCAAGAGTGAATGAGCTGGTATGTGGAATTAGAAATGCTGGTGGAACTCTGGATGAAAATGAGATTGTTTGCAAAATTCTCAGATCCCTTCCTATTGCCTCCAAAATCAAGGTTGCTGCCATTGATGAATTCAGAGCCCACACAACTGTCACAAGAGAACAATTGGATGGAAAACTAGCTGTATTTGAAATGACCGAGTTTGGAGATGATCCTCCCAAGACTGAATCTGCTTTCAAAGCCAGTGCCTATGTGAAAGGCAAACAGAGATTTGATCCAGGAGAAAACTCTTCAAGGAAGATGTCATGGTATGATCAAGCAAGAAGAGACATGGAAGAAGAAGAAGCAGAAATAGCTCAACTTGAAGCCCTCGTTGCAAAGAGACTGCCAAGAGGATCTGGTAAGTATGAAGGAAAACTACCCTTTAAGTGTTTCAACTGCAATAAGATTGGTCATTTTGCTTCAAGATGTCTGAAAAGATCTGCAAGGTCTAATACTAACAGACAAAGGTTTCAAAAGAACTGCTATTATGTTCATGAAGAAGATGACAATGAAGGAGTAACAGATGATGAATCAGAACTAGGAAGCAAATCCAGAAATGAATGGGTGTTTATTGCCATCAAGGAAGAAGATTCAATATCCTCTGAATCTGTTAATCACAAGGTTGTGGAAAGAGCTTTGGCTACTCAAGTGGAAGAAAAAGATGATTGGGTTATTGACAGTGGATGCTCTCACCATATGACTGGTGACAAGAATAAGTTCTTAGATTTGGAAAGGTATGAAGGAGGAATGGTAAAGTTTGGTGACAATTCTACTGGTAGAATCAGAGGTAGGGGAACTATTTCCTTTGATGGAAAGAGCAAAATAGGTAATGTACTATATGTTGAAGGATTGAAGCACAATCTTCTCAGTGTTGGTTAGTTAGTGGACAAAGGCTGTGATCTCCGGTTCAAGAATGGAAAATGCAGAATCTTTACAAGCTCCGGAACTAAAATTGCATCCGGTGCTCAAACAAAAGGTAATATCTTTCATCTAGTTGGTTCAAATAAAATTTGTCTGTTTGTTCAATTTGATCAGAGTTGGTTATGGCATAGAAGAATGTGTCATGTAAATTTTGATAACATCATCAAGATAAGCAATATTCAGGCTGTAAGAGATCTTCCAAAAATGGTGAAACCTACAAATAGTTTGTGCAAAGAATGTCAGCTAGGTAAACAGAGTAGAGTCTCTTTCAAAAGCAAAGATCAGTCCTCTACCGGATTGTTGGAATTAGTACATACTGATCTCTGTGGTCTGACAAGAATCAAGAGTCTGCAAGGTGATAGATATTTCATGTTGCTAATTGATGACCATTCCCGGATGATGTGGGTTACCTTCCTAAAAGAGAAATCAGAAGCCCTTGAGAAGTTCAAAATCTTCAAAGCTATGGTAGAGAATCAAACCGGATTGAAACTAAAGTGTCTAAGGTCTGATAGAGGTGGTGAATTTACATCTGGTGAGTTCATTGACTTTTGTGAGAAGCAGGGTATAAAGAGACAGTTGTCTGCTCCTAGGACTCCACAACAGAATGGAGTAGTTGAGAGAAAGAACCGAACCATCCAGGAAGCTGCCAGGACAATGATGTTGGAAGCAAATATTCCTCAGATGTTTTGGAAAGAAGCTATCAGCACTGTAGTCTACACTCTCAATCGAGTTCAAATCAGAAACAATACCGGTAAGACCCCCTGTGAATTTTGGTTTGGCATCACTCCTACTGTCAGATATTTCAGAGTATTTGGTAGCAAGTGTTATATTAAAAGAGATGAAGATCTAGGAAAGTTTGATGCTAGAAGTGATGAAGGAATTTTCTTGGGTTACTCCACTCAAAGCAAAGCTTACTGGTGTTACAATAAGAGACTAAGGAAGATGATAGAAAGTACTAATGTGAAAGTTGATGAAGGAATTGAGAAGCCCTCAAGGTTTTATGAATGTGATGAAGATGATCAGAATGATCCTCTGGTGCAAGGAGCTCCTTCCTCCTCTGAAATTCAGATCCAGATTGATCCGGTAAATCAGGAAGAAGAAGTCTGTCTGAATGAGCCTGATCAAGAATTAGTAGTGTAAGAAACTCCCAAAGTTCCAAGGTATGTAACTCTAAATCACTCTAAAGATTAGATCATAGGTGACAAAAGTGAAGGGGTACAAACAAGAAGAAGAATTGCTCAAGATTCAAATGAATACTGTCTAATTTCAAAGATTGAACCTAAGACAGTAAATGAAGCTTGCAATGATGAAAATTGGACCAAAGCAATGGAGGAAGAATTGATGCAAATTGAGAAAAATCGTACTTGGGATCTTGTTCCCAAACCTAGAGATAGGAATGTGATTGGAACCAAATGGGTCTTCCGGAACAAACTGAATGAAGCTGGTGAAGTAATCAGAAACAAAGCTAGATTGGTCTGCAAAGGCTACTCTCAAATAGAAGGAATTGATTTTGAAGAGACCTTTGCTCCTGTGGCAAGAATTGAAGCAGTCAGATTATTTCTTGCATTTGCTGCCTTCAAAAACTTCAAGGTATGTCAGATGGATGTCAAGTCTGCCTTCCTAAATGGTGATCTGGAAGAAGAAGTTTACATTGAACAACCGAATGGATTTCAATTGTCTGATAATGATGATACGGTCTGCAAGTTGAAGAAAGCATTGTATGGATTGAAGCAAGCCCCAAGAGCATGGTATGAAAGGTTGGATAAGCATCTTGTGCAGATTAGATTCAACAAAGGTACTGTTGACAATAACTTATATTTCAAAATTTATCATGAAAACATTTTGATTGTTGAAGTGTTTGTGGATGATATCATTTTTGGAGGAAGAGATAGTATGTGCAAAACTTTTGCAAATTAGATGAAAAGTGAGTTTGAAATGTCTATGCTTGGTGAAATGAATTTCTTCTTGGGTCTGCAAATTACTCAAACAAAGAAAGGGATCTTCATTTCTTAGACCAAATATGTGAAAGAATTGTTGAGGAAATTCGGTATGGAAGATTCAAAGCCAATGAACACTCCTATGGCAACTGGATGTAAGTTGAGCAAAGATGATGACTCTCCAAAGGCAGATCAGACAAAGTATAGATCAATGATTGGTGGATTGTTGTATCTCACTCAGACTAGACTAGATATAATGCAGGCTATTGGTCTTGTGGCAAGATTCTAGGCTGATCCTAAAGAATCTCATGTTATGGAAATCAAAAGAATTTTTAGGTACTTGAAAGGAACAATTGAGTATGGTCTATGGTACCCTAGAGATCCAGATTTCTCTCTTCATGCTTACACAGATGCAGATTGGGCAGGAGATGTGGATGACCGGAAGCGCACAAGTGGTGGAGCATTCTTTTTGGGGAAGAGATTGGTTTCTTGGCTAAGCAAGAAACAAGATGCAATATCTCTGTCTACAACTGAAGCAGAATACATTGCAGCAGCAGGTAGTTGCACTCAAATCTTATGGATGAAGCAGATGCTAAGAGACATTAAAGTTGAATATGAGGAGCCTATCACAATTTTCTGTAATAATTCAAGTGCAATTAATATTTCTAAGAATCTGGTATTACATTCTAAGACTAAGCACATATCTATCAAGTTTCACTTTTTGAGAGAACAAGTGAACAAGGAAGAAGTCAGATTGGAGTATGTTCCCTCCAAGGATCAGATTGCAGATATCTTTACTAAACCTCTTCCCAAGGACTCTTTTGAATATCTCCAAGAGAAGTTAGGGGTCATGGCCCCTCCGGTGATGAACTAGGATGCACTGATGTGCATCAATCCAGTGGATATCATAGTCATATCTTGTGATCTGGATTGATGATGGGGAGCTGCTACTAAGGGGGAGCAGCTGGTATGATTCTGATGTATTAGAATTGCAAGTATGAGCCCTTTGCCATTGATGTCAAAGGGGGAGAGAAGACATGTGAAAAACAAGTGGTTGATGATCAAAGGGGGAGCAGTAAAGGAAGAGAAGACATGTGAAAAGTTGTTTTTGATAGGGGGAGCTATGACAGAAAGGAGAAGTTCTTGTCTTGATGGTTTTTCACATCATATGTTGCCATCAATGACAAAGGGGGAGATTGTTGCAAGTATGAAGTGAACCAGTGTTGTCATTGATGTCAACATACTCATATTGCATTGGTAAGAAGGTTTGGATGAGTTGTGTGCTGTTGTTATTGAGGAAATCAGTCCCCATCCGGAACAGTGAAGAACAGTGATGAGAAGAAGGCAAATGTACTATATAGGTTGAGAACTAGAGGATGTGGATTAAAAGGTTTGTAGATATGAGTCTTGAGATGCTTCGGTTAAGATTTTAGAGGTCCGCATGAAGATCTGAAGAAGTTGTGGCTGTCTATGTGGAATCGGTTCCGGCAAGTGTTCAGAGGTGACAGAGGATCACAGAAAGGTCCGGTGAGGTCCAGAATTGTATTATCCTAATCTGTGGATTGGAAGGAGTGTTTGGGATGTCCATGTGATGTGTCATCTTGATTTGTGTATGATTTTGAGGTTTGGAAGTACCTTTTGCATTGTGATAGTGGCGACAGACTATGTTCTTGAAGTACCGGATGATGAAGAGAAGAATTCTGGTAAGTTGATGAAGTGCGGATGTTCTTGATGATTCAGGGAAGGTTATGATGATCATTGGATCATATCCAATTCGTGTTGGTGGTCCGCATTGAAGTTAGAGTTGGATTTGATGTTATGACTATCAGTTGTTGGTGTTCTTCCTGTAACAGGCTGACCAGATGTTCTACACGCCTTGCAAATGTTATTGTGATGTTTGCCGACTTAGATGATTGTTCCTAAGTCGATGTCTTGTATAAATAAGTGTTTGTGAATTCATTTTGATGTGTGGATTGTGTGGATGAGTGTGGCATAGCGAAGAGAAGTGCGAAAGGCAGAGCAAGGGTTTTTGGGCTTAAATGGAACTGATCCGGACATGGTAGAGATGTCATTCTCCAGTTCAAGATTGTGATTCTTATCACTTTGTAGACAGTGTGTCTCCTTGTAGGCAGTGTGCCTCTTTGTGAGCAGTGTGCTCGGGCAGTGAGCCCTAATTGGCATGTGCCATTCATTTTTCTTATTCTTCTAACAGAGAATAATCCTTGGGTTAATCACCCCGTGATTTTTCCCTTAACCGAGTTTTCCACGTCAAAATCTTGGTGTTCAATATGTTGATGTTTATCTGCTCTTGTGTTTATGCATTATGCTTTCATGGATGGTTAATTGATATGCTGTTAACTAACAAAGAAGAATCAAGTGTTTGAAGTAAAAGCAAGTTTTTATACAACTGATTCACCTCCCCCCTCTCAGTTGTATGCCCTAGATCCAACACTTGCATGTTGTTGCATGTCAGTAAATTATGAGATTCTTTGTAGAACACTCCAACTCTAGAAACTTGTAGGATGGTACATATTAGTGTTTCATGTAATGGGTATCGGTTGCATGTTGTTGCATGTGCTTACATGTCAGTTTTAAGATATTACTTGCAAGATGGTACATCTTAGTGTTTCAGATAATGGGTATCAGTTGCATATTGAATCTAGTGTTTGCATGTCACTTGCATGTATAAAACAAGATAATTTAGAATAACCTTGGGGACATCAATCTTGCATGTTGTTTTCATGAGATTGGTGTGTGTTGATCACTTCAGTTGACTAAAAGAGATTAGGCAAACTTGGATGCCCAATCTTGGGACTTTTAGTTGTTACTTTTATTTGGAAACATAGTTGATGTTGGCTAAGTTTAATTGATTAAATTTGGGTGCCCACATCCAAGACAAGTAGTTAACAAAAGGATTGACTTTGTTTGACTTCAATCTTCTCTATTTGGAGCACTTGGTTTTTGCATGAGGAACAATTCTCATGTTATCAATTACAATTGATTGTAATTTGAGTTTCAATCTTTCCAATTACGAAGCTTTGAATTAAAAATATTTTGTATTAATTAAAAGAGCCCCATACATTTTCTAGAGAGTTGAATTGTGAAAAAGACTTAGAAGAAAAAAGCAAGAAGCTTTTTTTGACTTAGAAGAAAAAAATAAGCTTTTTTTTTTAAGTTTTTACATGTTTGAAGATTGAAGAAGCTTTTGAAGTGCTTCAAGGAATCAAAGGATTTCAGTATTGAATGTAATCTTTCACAAGAGATTTAATAGAATCATAAACACCTTTGGTGTGGACTTTTTTCCCTTAGGGGTTTTTCGACATAAATACTTGTCTTCTTCTTGTAAGTTATTTTCTTCTACTACATTGATTAAATTGGAGAAATACTATAACATCTAAATTGAACTTGTAATTTTTTCAGATTTATGCATGCTATTAATTTCATATTTGAAAACATTCTAAAGCTACATAGCTGCAACATTAACTTGTTCTCTCTCCCTTTTTCCAACATGTGGTATCAAAGCCACTATTTATAGTGAGAGAGGGATGCTTTTTTCTGAAGTATTGAAGGAATTTTGGTTGCAGGGGAAGTTCTATGTGTTAACATTGTTTTATAGATATGTGAGTTTGGAAGCCATGGTATTTAACTCTTAGATGGATATTGTCAAAAGAATCTTTCTTGGGAACTTGAGGCTCAAGGTTATGGATCTTTCTATAGTTGATCTTGTGACAGTGATTTGGAGCTCCATTTTGTCAATATGTGTATATTCTCTTGTTTGGTGGTTTTATTCCTTTACCTTGTGGTCATGTACAATGAAAGGGTGTTTATGTTGGATGGTTACTTTTGGTTCCTTAATCACATGGAAAAACACTCATTTTTTGGACTATAGTTTGGAGTGCTTATGTTGGGTTCATGGTTTCAGTTCATGGTTACATGAAAGCATGGGATGATTTCTCACTAGTTGTATGGAGGCTGTGGAGTTGGTATTTTTTATTATATGGATACTCCTGAACAACCTGGTTACTCCTTTCTCATATTCATGCTATTTTAAATATGCAGGTTTTCACAGTTTTTCTGTTTCAAAAGATAATGAGTTTGTAGATCTGTGATATTCTATTATTTCAGATGACATATTTGATGGTGTTCTTTGGTGTGAATGTTTGGATGTTTAAGTGGTTTCAAATTTACAAAGATATGGTTTTGCAAGTTTTACATGTTAACCAAAATCTGTGGTTTGTAGATATGTGGAAAATTGTGTTTAAACACTTTCTGGATGGAAACAATTTCAGATTTGCAAGGCTATTTGTTGGGTTCTTATGATCTATGGTTTCTCCTATGTGGATTTAGCTGGCAAATCAGATCTAGAGTTGATTCTAATTTTTTGAGTCTTGGAAATCTACATGTTATACCTAGTTACATTTGTTCTACATATTACTGATGTGGGGTGAAATCTATTTTTTGGTTATTAAAGATTGAAGCACTAATCATGTTTTTCTCCTATGAGATGTTGCATGTGTGTAGATCTTGTGAATAAGCTGATGTGGGTTCTATTTGGTAGGCCTCTTCTTGGTCACCTTAATTACATTGATATTTTTTGTATTGAGACAAAAGGGTGGTTTAGAGAACCTAATTTAGTTATTCATTGGAATTTATAGTAGTAAATTTATGTTGCATGAGAAACTTGATATCACTTTAAGTGGGAGTTTTTTGCAGTTTCATAATGTATCCTATCTTATTTGTTTCAAGATATTGGTTCTAAACTATCATTGATGCAGTGTTGTTAGCCATGCATAATCTTTTTAGAAGATGGATGATCTTTTTCAATGGTTGTTGGTGTCATAAGAAGCTCTTAGATTATGCCTTTAGTTTGTAGTAAGGGTTCATTGACATTTTTGGTTCTATTGATAGAGGATGCTAGATTTTCATGTTATTTGAAGAGTTGTTGACATCTTGGTTTTCCATGGAGGACTCTTGGAGTTTTTTGTGAGGTGTTGAGTTTATAACTTATCAGTTTTTGATATATGATCCTTGCTTTAGAGGATGTATAGTATTATGTCATGATACACTCTTGATCATGAGTTAGAGTTTTTGGCATGATACAGGTGCTCTTGGGAGCAGAATATGTTCATTAGAGCATAGATCTTTTGAGAATATGTTACATCATGATGTCATGATATATTCCTAATTCTAGAGTTGAAATTTTGACAATGGTTTGGTTAGTTCTCTTTAGTTTTTGAAGTATTAATCATTTTCTTGGAGCTTCATGATTGTGCATATTGCATTTGAAGTTGGCATGGATTGATTGTTGAAAACTCATGGATACTAGAGAGATTTGGGTGAGGCTTGATATCTCTTGAACTAGAGATATGTGTTGGAAAGATTTCTCATTATGAGATGTCAATAAAAGGACCAAGAAGCCTACACTTGGAAATAGATGTGAGTCCATTATATACCTTATGAGAAGGTTGTTTTTATTATAAGATTTTATTACTATGTTATATGCAAGGACAATCTTGTATCCCACTCTTGGTCTACTCAGCAAGTAAATGATCTAATAGGTGTTGCCCACCTGAATATTAGATGCATTCTTTATATGTATCTTGTCTTCTCTTTTACACTAGTCTTGAAAAGGATTGTTGATAAGTAAATGCATGGGTTTATGGATTTCTATTATTCTCATTATTATTGGATCTTGAGCTATGGAACTAGTTCTAAGGATTTGTTTTGGAGAGGTACAGAAATAGTTTGTGGTTTTTGGGCTTATTCCCTTTGTTGTGGGAATGTTTGGCTAGTTTGATCTACTTTCAGTGAGAGGTTAACATCTATTGCTACCATGTTTTCATCATAATTTAGATGTTAGATGTTGATACCCTTTCAGTTTGGGAGTGTTGAAAGAGATCTTACTTTACATAGTTTGGCATAGGTTAGTGTGGTATAAAGACATGGTATGATTTTGCAATTTCTCTCTCTCCTGGTATATTGTCTTCTTCTTAAAGGTTCTCATGTTTATGGAGTTGAGGTTTGTATTGGAGTCAAGTGTTATTGTTGTTAACAATAATTTGGTAGCTCCTTGATCTTTTTCTTTATTGGTTAAGAGGACTTGGGAGAGTTATTTAAAGATTGGTAATGAGAGATATTTTACGCATACCATTATATGTTTTGGTAGTATAAGGTAGAGGAGTTATCCAAATCCTCTAAGAAAAGTGCTATAGGAGGATTTGTTAATGCCTTGATCTTATTTTCAGATTTGACATTACCTATGCAGTGGGAGTTCCTGGATATGTATTCTCTTTATTGTCACAATATCTTCTTGGTTGTCTCAGTTTGCAGGTTATTTATGTGAACATGAATTTGCATGTTTTGCTATTGGCATCTATGAGTTGTGCAAGTTCAGTGGGTTATCTTTAGCCATCAGTTGCATTGAATACTTGGATGTGGACTATCAATATCCATAGATCCATTCAATGTTATTGTAGATTTTTGTTGACCTTGTCTTTGGCCATTTGTACATTGGTACATTGCATCGAGATAAGAGGATGGATGATTAGAAGGATTGTTTTATAGGGACTTGATTACAGTTTTGGGTTGGTATGTTGATGGCATGGAGTTCTACCTATGATGGTTTCTTTACCCTAGTTTTGAGGTGTGATATTTTTGTTGGGAAAAAACCTTGCATAACATTAATTAATTTAATAATGTAAAATAGATATTCTTTTGTGGCGCATCTTAATTAATGTGTTTAGCCACATTAAATATTTATTTGGTGTCACTTGTAAAAGTTGTATTTAACATTGGGAGACATAAGGCATATATTTATTATTTGTACAAAATAATTAATTTTGGGGTCAATGATTTTGTGCTCATGGTTTTGAGTCACATTATTTTTATCCAATACCACAAGTTGTATTTGTGTGAGCTTGAGTCTATAAAAGAAAGCACAAGGTTAGTGGTTAGGGTTGGCTCTTATTTTACAAGTTGTGTGAGAGGCTATCATTGTATTGCATTTTCTCTTGGGAGTACATATTGTAAAGCATGGCATGGGATGTGTGGATTCATGCTTGGATACATGGAGGTTGCATTAGAGGAACTTGATGTTTCAGAGGTGTTCATAGACTTTGTGAGTGTATTGTAATTTCTTATTGCTGAATAATACATTGAGTATGGATGCTTTTGGAGGCTGGGTTTTTCCCTCAGTGAGGGTTTTTCGATGGTATATCTTGTGTTATCTTGTTGATTGTCTATTGATCTTTACATTATGGCAAAACTGTGAGATTGTATGCATCATTATCTCCTTTGGGTTATGTGGAATTGGTTTGATCTAGCTGTAAATTCCTAACAAGTGGTATCAGATCTTTAAGGATTTTCATGGCTTGCATATACTTGGATGTTGCTTGTATGTGCTTGCATGTGATGTATCTATACAATTATGGTTCTAGGTATTTTCCTCCATCTTGAGAATCTTTAGAAGGAATTGTGGGTTGTGGTAGATCTTCTGTGTGTCAACAATGTTTTATAGATCTATGAGATTAGTAGCCATATTATCAGAACCATGGTTTGAGTTTGTGGGGTTTCATAGATTCATGTTTTGTTATAACCCTTGTTTGTGTAGATCTGGTGCAAATCTAAATCCATGATAATGTAGGAAATATTTTGGACAAATACAGGTTATGAAGGTTTTGAGTAGGGTTTTTTTGTAGGTCCGAAGGATTTAGGGTTGCAAATTTGTGGTGATATTTTGCAAATCTATTTTTATAAACTTGAGTTGGAAAAATGGTTTCTTGAATGTGCTTCATCAGGGTTTTGAGGAGGGATTTTTCATAACTGACCTTGATGACCTCCTATGTAAAAATGGACCTCACTGTTGGATTCAAAAGGCCCGAGAGACAAAGATTGGTATAAAATTTGACCTATTTAGGTCACTAGAGAAGAAAGCAAAATTTTTTAAGCCTCCCCAAGTTGATTGTACCATTTTTGGGAATTAAGGTGTCTCAACCTTTGCAAATTCCTAATGTTGTATTTATTTATCCCATGTTGAGTTGGCATAGTCGGCACCTTGTGTACATACAACAAGATAAATTTTGGTGACTTTGGCAGCTGCGATTTCCCCCTTGAATAATTAACAGAGGTTTGCGGGCAACGCCCCCAAGATGGGGTCAAGGGGTGGAGCCCCTTGCGGGGTTCCAGAGAATCCCGTTGCTCCCCTGAAACCTCAAATGACTTTTATTTAATTACAAGTGTCAGTGAGTATCTTTGCACGAGAGAAAGGCATCTTTGGGTGCTCAAGGGTGGTTATGACATGTTGTGAGAGGAATATGATATTTTTAGTCAGTGTATGACAGATTCTCTTACAGCTATAAGTGATGTCAGTTATGATGGATTCTATGATAGTTGTAAGGTGCGTAAGAGCATCTATCATAGCCTATCTTGGGGCAAGGCACCCACATTGGGATGGGATGTTGGACAAGTGTCCTTAGGTGTGGGTTTTGGGGCGTGAGTCCAAGATGGATGCCCATCTCTAGAAGGTTCCATATTTGCCTTGTAAACTCTATAAAAATAGGTGCTTGGATGGGAGATAGATATAGTTTTTGTACAAGTACTATTATGCTGCTGAAATATCTCCAGATTTGACATTCGAAGACTCTTGAAACAGCATTGGCTCTAAAACTATATTGTAATCTATTATTATTTACTGTAATACATTTGAGCTGTGTTTTGGACTTTGGGGTTTTTCACCTGTAAGGGTTTTCCCCACGTATATCTTGTCTTTCTTTATTCTATCTACTTTCTGTGTGTATGTGTATTGTTGCAATATCTCTGTTATTGTGTTAATAACACTATAAATGGAAAGGTTAATTTGAATTTGCATACATCTCTCCTCATTAGATTAGTGTAGGAAGTGATTTCTGCACACCTAGCTTCCTTTCAACTGTCGTATGGATCTACAGGTACAAAAAAATTTCCTACCTAATTTTTTCTTTCTATAGTTTGAAAATAAAAAAATAAAAATATTATACATGTATTAATATAGTTTGAAAATAAATAATAAATAAGTAAAAGTTGCATGTGAAAAAGTAAGTCTAAAAGAAAATTTTAAAAAATTGTTTTTTACATGGGGTCCATAGACTTGTACATGTAGGTGGTATGAGGGTACTACTGGCGTCAGAGCCGATCGACCCCCCATCGACATCCTGTTGGACTCAGGCATGGCCGGGCCCCTTAGTCAGTGTCAGGCATGGTCGAGCCCTTTGGCCAGTCGGCGAGCCCTTGGCCGACCGACGAGCCCTTGGTCACCGGTTCGACACGAGTTCGGCAGAGGTGCCGGTAGCGAACAACCTTGCATAAGCGCCCCCATGGGCTTTTACACCTTTAAAACAAAAAAAACAAAAACCACTTTGCAAAGAGATTTTGGGTCCAACTTTTTAAATTTGGATTTTTTGAGAAATTCAAACATATTTAATATTTTTTGTAGTTCGCCACCTACACCAGCCCATTATGATGCCAACATGTTCCACGTCAACACCACACAGGCACCCAGTCATGCTAACATCAGCAGGGTACAATGATGATGTCATCATATGAATGGGCCCCTAGGGCCCCTTTTAACCCTCAGAGGGCAATTTTCTTTCGGGGGCATAACGTTCGCTCACAGTATCAGATTTTTGGCTTATTATAGGCATCGGAAAGGTCTCTCCGAGAAATACGCAACGTTGTAGGTTTAGTTGTTAGATTTTTTTGTTTGTGTCAGAATTTGGTGCCTAAAGCTAAACATTGCTCAGAGACAGTTTTATGCTCATAATTTTTGTATAGAGAATCAGATTTCCAATTTTGGATAGGTGTTGGAGAGCTATTGATGTATACTATATATTGGATCATGTAATTTTTAGTTTGGTGTGCAGAGAGATTTTTGTACTTGTTTGATCACTTGTGGGAGCTATAGATTTAGAGTACGTTTATGAGAGCATTCAGATGGAGTTTTGGGCACAAACTTGTGGGAGTGCACATTGCTATGTGACCATCAGTATGGTATAGAATGTATTTAGATTTGGTACTTCCAGTTACAAGTTTACAGGTGTTTTTAGAGTTTAAAATTTGATGGAGATAGGTACACAAGTTGTCTTTTGTCTTGAGGACATGATTGATACATGTGTGAGACTTGGAGTCTCATTTAAGTGGGAGTTGAGTACTGGTACAACATTGATGATGATTATGGTGTCATGGATATGCAGGTACACCTTTGCATTGACTTGACATGATTATGTATGCAATTGACAGTTATGGGCTATGATGTTTGATTCATGATTACAGGTGGTGTTGTGGTGTAGTTTTAAGGGATTGTTCTTATCTCATGGATGCTTGGTACTTCTTTGAATATGGTTACTTGTTTTGTGGACTTGTTTAGAAAATTAAATCTAGCATTGATTTGGTGTTTGAGTCTTGGAGTTTATAGGTTATCTTCTTTGATATCTCATTTTGCATTTTACTAGTGTGATGATGAGTTTTCATGTTACATTTGTTTTGGATCTTTAAGTTATGTAGTTTTGTGAATTTTCTACCCCTTGGCTACAGTGGGATGACTCGTATGTGGACTATTTTTATCCACGAGATTGATTCAATGTTTATGCAGATTTTGTTAGTTGGCCTTGTTTGTGGTCATTTGTACATTGGTATGTTGCATTGAGATGAGAGGATGGATTATTAGAGTTCTTGGATAGTTAGTTATTGTGACTTATAGCATGTTTATCATGATGTCATGGATAGCTTGGATACATGGTTTTATGTGAGCTTTTGACGGTGATGGTTTTATCCTCTTAGTTTGGAGATCATGGTTGTACTTTACCTTTTGGGAGTTGTTAATGTTATAGTAGGATTCCTTGATTGTGTTGGGGCCATGGATGATCTTCATTTAGGAGATGGGTACTTTGTTGCCATGTATAACTCTATGCCATGATTCAGTGGGAGCTTTGGCAGTGATATGGATTCATCATTAGTGATGGATGATCTTCTTTAGTGGTTTTGGGTGTCTTGGAGAGACTCTTGGAATATGATTCTTGTTTCAGTGAGAGTGCTTCGACATCTTCATTTCCATTGTTAGTAGATGGTTATCTTCATGTGTTTGGAGATGTATACATCTTGGTTTACCATGGAGGACTCTTGGAGTCTTTGGTTGAGGTGTCGGTTTATGACTTGTCAGCTTGACATGTTGATCCTTTGTTTAGAGATGTTGATATTGTGTATTAGTTTACTCTGGATACTAGTTTGAGTTTTAACATGATATAGGTTCTCTTAAGATCATAGGATCTGTGCATTGATGCATGGGATCTCCTAGAAGGAGATGGTTAGATCATGATGTCATGATGGGATTCTTGATTATGCAGATGTGCAGTAGGAGCATTGACATTGATCTTGTTGGATCTCTTGGTATTGAGCACATTGATCATGTGCTTGGGAGCTTCATGATAGTGCGATGTTGCTTTTGGAGTTTAGCATGGATTGATCATATAGGTGCTCTTAGATACTTGGAGACTTAGGGGAGGTTGGAGTTCTCTTTGGATTAGAGACACTTGTTGAGACAATTACTCATTGGAGGTTTCAGTAGATAGACTGAGGAGCCTACACCTAGATATGGACGTGAGTTCATTTTGACCTAGAGGAGACTGTTCTTGGAGAGAGTCTTTGTGACTTGGTGTATCTTGGAGGGGCATTCTCATTCCTTATCTTGGTCTACTCAATGGTTTATCATCTATAAGGTATTGCTCATCCTTTTAGATGCATTTTGCTTTATGTTTTATCTTCTCATGGTTATGGATCTTGAGCTATGGTTATTGGTTCTGGAGGGTTCATTTGAGGGACATTGGCATGGTTATCTCTTTGTTTGTATGGTTTGATTTATGATTTCCATTATGAGGAGTTTAGGAGATGTGATTGGGCTTATTCCTGGTTATGGAATGGTTATAAGTTTAATCTACCTTGATTAGAGAGGCTTACATCCATGTTGATTACATGTTACATATGTTCATTTGATCTATGAGATTGAATGATTGGGTGTTGTTGAGTCTTTTTCATTTGGGCTTGTAGAGGAGATCATACTTGACACAACTTTGCACTTTGAGGTGTTGGTAGGACATTATGATTTACAGGTTTTCTCTTTGTCTTATGTCTACTTCCTGGAGGATCATGTTGATATGGTTGGACTTGGGATAGTTATGGTGATGTGTTGTGAGAGAGTATACAGTGTTTTATCTTGCATGTGTGGATCAAATGTGTGATTGTTCTCAATACTACATTGGCTTTTTGTTTAGCCACACCTTGGTTTGAGTGTTGATTGGTAGACTTGGGATGCCTTGGATTTATTTTCAGATTTGACATTACCCATGTAGTGGGAGTTCCTAGATGTATTTGTTCTTCATTGACAGGTTTTATACATGGAGCTTATTATTGCAGTATATGGGTTTGATATGTTGTTGGCATGAGTTTACTGATGTTGTTGATCCCTATGAGGTATGGATGGTTGGATGTATTAGCATATGTTGTGGTTCTATTTCCAATCATGTGAGTTTTTTTTCTCTTTGATAGCTACTTGGAGATTTTTTTATCATTTGGATTTGATGCTTGTGTTCTTTGGATTGGTGCATCTTCACCTTGGCATGTTCCTTTTCTTCCATAGGTGGCACATTGGAGGATGATAGGAGTTCTTTCTCAAGATGGTGGTTGCTTTGATTTTATTACAAGTATCTTAATAGAGCATGAGAGCATGTTGGAGATTTATGTGGTTTTATGTTTGCCTATGATGATGCATTTCATTGATTGACCCTAATGCAATGTATACAATAAGTGGGAGAATATTGGGAAAAAGGTGTTGTTCACCTTGCATAACATTAATTAATTTAATAATGTAAAATAGATATTCTTTTGTGGTGCATCTTAATTGATGTGTTCAGCCACATTAAATATTTATTTGGTGTCACTTGTAAAAGTTGTATTTAACATTGGGAGACATAAGGCAAATATTTATTATTTGTGCAAAAGAATTAATTTTGGGATTAATGGTTTTGTGATCATGGTTTTGAGTCACATTTTTTTTACTCAATACCACAAGTTGTATTTGTGTGAGCTTGAGTCTATAAAAGAAAGAACAAGGTTAGTGGTTAGGGTTGGCTTTTATTTTATAGGCTGTGTGAGAGGCTATCATTGTATTGAGTTTTCTCTTTGGAGTGCATATTGTAAATCATGGCCTGAGATGTGTGGATTCATGCCTGGATACATGAAGGTTGTAGTAGAGGAGCTTGATGTTTCAGAGGTGTTCATGGAGACTTTGTGAGTGTATTGTAATTTCTTATTGCTGAATAATACATTGAGTATGGATGCTTTTGGAGGCTGGGTTTTTTTCCCTCAATGAAGGTTTTCCCAGGGTATATATTGTGTTATCTTGTTGATTGTCTATTGATCTTTGTATTATGGTAAATATGTAAGATTGTGTGTGTTGGGACAAGAAAATTTAAAAAAAATTTGCATTCCTACCCACCCATGTCTGACCAAATCAGAAAGCATTATGCCCAAAATCATAACAATAACTAATATATTCCATAAAAATCACATGACTTTCATCACAAATGGATATCTCACCCATCAAACTACATTTTAATGTAGGGTTCCAATTCCTTAATTTCGACGAGACCTCACTTTCGTCATACCAATCTATACTCTATGACTAATGGGCTGAAATTACTATCGGCATGAGAATAAGGATCGGGAAGAATATTTTAGGAAGCACCGATGACCATTCATCGAAAAGAAAATTCTCAGTTATGCCAATTAGTACAAGAAAAGACTATTAGGGAATACTCCAAAAATCCCCCCGATAGTATAAATCATACCTATGAGGAAATCGGTAGGACTCTCACCAAACATCCTGTGGAACAGAGGGAATTAATGATCATCGGCAGGAGATGAATATCGAAGCAAAAAATTAAAGTCTTTGATATTCTAATGTCTTAGCGACTAACGAAACTGTTTCGGCATAAGTCACACTGATAGGTATGGAAGATAAGAGCCATCGGCGAAAGTGAATGAGTCGGAACAAAGCTTGCAAGTCTAGCCAAAACAATACTCACAACTATGTCAGTGACATGTTGTGAAGATCTCTCTGATGAAGGATATAAGAGGGCTGTCGGGGAAACAACCATCATTGGGTAACTTGAAATAAGTCATTCCGATGTCACATCTTATTCTGATGGCAATGATGACCGCATTCATCGACAACACTCTCACCGATAGTCATATGGGAGACACTTGAGATATCAGAGAAGAACGTTATTCCTACAGCGATGAAGAAAGTCAGGTCGATGTTAACCATGCCCACTTCTATATTGGGTAGATCTTGAAAATATCTTGCCGATACAAACTCACATATGAAAAATCACGTCGAGGAGACAGATGAAGGGTCACAACGATTGATCCATGACAAAATGTTCATGCCATAAGAAGATATTAAGTCACCCTGACATTACAAAAATCATGCCGATGAGAGAAGTTATGATGATGTGACATTTCACAACGATCAAGAAAATTGAAATGCTGGAACAATTAATTGCAGACGATGAAGAAATCCTCTGAGATGCCATTTGAAACTGTTGCAATTAAGTTTGAAAGAATTATCTAAAGCGAGCAAGCAAGCAGAGACTTGGAGGAGAAGACAGGGGAATTTGGTCACCGCCTCAAAATAACAGGTACATATATACAAACTTCTGTGTAATAGCATGTAGTCTGAATTTACTGTCCAAAATTGTAATGGAGATTCTAGTGAAAGGAAAGGGCAGAAAACAACAGGGTGAGACCAGTAAACCTAAAAAATAAAAAATTGACAAAACTCCTGAGGAGAAAACAAAAGAGATGAAATTAAACCAGGACCTGATTGACCAATTGCCTAGATCAACTCCTAAAGCCCGAAGGTCTACACAACTTAGGGCGGAAGTGGAGAAACTAGACGACAAATGTAAATATTTTGGAAACGTTTGGACTCCAATTAGGGGTTATGAATTGTTTAAATTTCACTATAATAGAAGAGTCAGGAATTTCCTAGTGTCAAACCCATGGCACTTAAATTTGGGTAAAGTGGTCATTCCTAATGTGTTTCTGAATGTTGAACTCCTCCAACTTCTAGCTAGGCATTATAATCCAGGCCTCAAGGCCATATGCAACCCACAAGGGGAGCCTATTATACATTTGTCTAAGAATGCCATTTGTGAAGTTTTTGACTTGGATGATTTATGTCCTGTCCCTATAGTTTATGAAGATTTGGATAAAGAGTATTGGAGAATGGATACTACATATAATGGATGGAGATTGCCTATTCACAGGCCTAGGGCAGAGGGAGAAATGGTGCCTCTTAATGAGAATGATGGACCTCCATTTCATGTGTCATTATTTGAATGATACATACAATACACTTACTGCTCTGTGGGCCAAGTCCTAGGATCAGAGGTCCCTGATTTCATGACAATTCCTCTGATGGTGATAGCCATAGCCGTCCAGTGCAACAATGCCAGGCAGTTTGATTATGCTGCCTATGTTTTTGGTGGACTTGATTCTGGTTTGACTGCAATAAAGAACAATGCCCCATCTATTTCCTTTGAACATTACTCACTCCTCATGTACATGGTGCTTTATTATGGCTAGGAAGTGGGATTATGGCCAACTAAATTCAAAGTTGTTCTAGTAGACCAGAGGGGGCAAAAGTCACCCGTGCAGATGTGGACCAGAATATGGAACAGTAGGTATGCCCATTCTAGCTATGTTTAGTTTGAAGAATACTGTGTGAAAGTGTTATATAGATATTTCAGTCATCCCTATGAGTATTCATTATCAAACGAAATAAAGAGGTTTCTTAGACCAAAAGATTTTGGTGGTCCTCCTACTGTTACTCACAACTGGGTAGACTGGTATTGTTTTGAGGATGCTACTATGGTTAGAGTTTATGGTTTTGAGGAGACTCCTTTTATCTTGCCTAAGACTATTCCTGACAAAATTGCCTACTTAGAAATAGTTAGGCAAATGAATTGTTCTAATGTGATGCACTTGAGCTCCCATGACAAACAATCTTTTATGCCTAGTACTCTATGCTTTGGAGATTTTACTATGTTATCTAAGGAGGGTTATGGTCTCATTATGGATAAAATGATGTATTACAATATGAGATGTGCTAAGGCAAGAAAAGGCTTTGATCCTAAGGGTTTCATTGACCTTGCTCAGAGAAAACAAAACCTCAATGGATACACACATGTCCCATATCCACATGATGATATCATTAGGAATTTGGAAGAGACTGAAGTTGAATTGGTGGTTGAGAAATATAATAGCGACCTAGATGAGAAGAGGAAATAGCCTGCAAAAATTGAATTATTGTCCTCTAGTGATGAAGGGCCTGTAGAAGAAGAAGAACCACATCAACAACACCTATGATATCTAAAAGAAAAATGCAATGCTATTAGTCTCCTAGTATGGAACATGATGAGCAGGGTTTTGTTGATGAAGATCCCAGACAAGTAGCATATGATTCTTTCATTTCAGATGACCAATTTATTTATTCTAAGGAATTTAAATCATTCTTGTACAAATGCAAAGGAAAAGAGATCAGGGAGTCAGTGGATAATGTCACAACTGACAATGAAAAACAATTAGTTGACATGTTAAAGACAACAGTTGATAATGAAATGAGAACTATGACTCCTGGTAAAGGTAGACAACTACTCAGAGAAGTAGGTGTTATGATATTCCCTGGTCTTGATTTAAATTCTGCTTTGCTATTTGATAGTTTTCTGCATAATATAGATGATAGATCGAAGCTCACTCTAGAGGGTGTCACAGAAGTGTATATGGGCACCAAATATAATAATGATGAAAATTCACTGATGATATGGGCCTTATATACTCCCCATAAAAAGATAGCCATTATAGACACTGAGAAGACTTTTGGGCATGTCATGACTTTGAAGGCAGGGGAGACTAACCCCTTGATTACTGCAGACATTGGCATTAATGTTGCAAAGCTGAATAAAGCACAGGCTTAGATGTTAATCAAAGGATGAGATGCATATAAACTAAGCTATGAGAGACTAACAAAAGAAAATGATTATTAGAAAGATACTGTTAAGAGCACCTTTGGAGGTTTAGTAAAAAGACTAACTCAGGGAGAAAGCTCACAATGCACCCCATCACCGTTTATTGACTAGATTGCTCAAGTTTAGATAGATACACTTGCAACGGTGCTCCAGAACAGGCATGCCAACATGATGCATTGAATGAACCAATTTTGGGATAATTATTCTCAAAACTATAAAGTGATCCAAGAGCATGAGAGGCTTGACAAAAGGCTACAGGAGAAACTCAATGAGACACAAAGTAAAGATACTTCTAACATTACAGGTACCTCCAGTGCAAAAGATTTGATTGAGCAGCATCAGAAGTATTATGACCAACTTAAGAATGATGACAAAGAATGTGTTGAGGCCTCAAAAGTAGGAGTGCCCACATTAGTCAAGAGCGATAAAGAATTAAAGAGCAAAGAGGAATGGAGCAAAGACTATCAAGTGATATTGCATGAAGCCTTAGGAGCTCTCAAGGACAAAGACACTGCATCCAGGGAAGCCTGCAAGCATTTGGAGAAGATGGTTACGATGGATGTGATCACAAGAAACGCTATTGAATTTACTGATACACATCGTAGCCAGGAGTACTTGGATCACATTGCTTAGCTATACCTGTGGTTGAATAGAGTTTAAGCATTTTTGTTTTTATGGTTGTTATGTTAATATTGTTAATTCCCAAAAAGACATTTTGAAGTGTTATGTCTCTTCATAAGCATTTCTATATAAGTTCAAACATACGATGCTGAATTATCATCAACAATAGAATATAATACATGAAGTTTACAATATTTTAAAATACCATGTTGCAAGCATTATATGGATGAAGTAAATTGAAGTTCTCTGATTCTGTGGTTTATTTTGGCATCAATTGTTTGTTAAAATTATTTAGTTATATGGTTGTCTCCAGTTCAGTATTTCCTATTTATTCAAATTGATATATCAAGTATATATTTAGTTTGTCAATGCACATTTGTTGTATTTGCGTGATTGGATTAATTGGTTTCCATTAGAGGAATTAAAATCCTTCTGATCAATCACAGTAACCCGGAAGTGTTAGTTTGGATTACTAAGAAGAACCACATAATTAGGATTGGCATTCTATCTCCAAGTTAATATTATCTGTTATTCTTGCATAATTCCTTCAATTGGATCCTTCAAGAAAGGATTAAAATTCCTTCTGGTGAATAACAAGAAACCTGATTGTATTAGTTGGATTATTGAGAAGAGTCTATCAGTCATTTCCCTGCATGTTTATACAAGTTATAAACTAAAATATTGTGCCAAATAGTTAGAGTTACTACCCACTATAAGCCACTAGTCTTAGTCTTCCATTTGACACTGTTTACCCAACAAGGCACTAGTCTTATTTCAATTCATCATTTAAAACCCCTTTGTTAGTTAGGCACAATCATAAAATTCACCTTGATATTGCTTATACAATTTATACCAACCATCCATCATATATTAGATATAGAATTAGTTAGCAAGCTTTCATCTAGTCTACACCAATTGCCACTGTAGGTAGATCCATTTACTTAGTCAAAATATTTACATTAACTCTACTTTAATTTCTAAGGTTCACCCACCTAGGTTTAGCAGAACCTGAAGTGCAGGGAGTCATTAACCCTAAAGGTTGATTCCGTCGCGTTAGTTCAAAAACGTTGCAAATCTAAACATAGACCCTGGCATCCTCTTAGGATTAGCAACCTACATTTTTGAGACCTAACAAATTGGTGACTCTACTGGGGACTAAATAAAGGACCTTAGTAAGAAACCATTCTATAGAGTCAGAAATTTTAATTTGGTAACTCTGCTGGCAAGAAGAATACAGAAAGATAAATTATAAACTCTTTCCTATTTACAAAATAGGTGGCGAGTATAGAACCTGTCATTACAGAAAGTTAATACCAAATGGATGGTAGGAGATCCACGATGGAAGGCAAGAAATTGCAAGCATCTCCACTAGTTAGAGCCATCCCCAAGAAAAATGGAGCATCAAATTATTCTCACTAGAAGAATGATCAGGAAGCTCAAGAAGATAATACTGGACAAACTATCACAACTCACAATAGCTTTACACCTCTGCATGAATCAAATGAAAATCTCAATAGAGTAACTGATGATATATTGGCAAAATATAGACCTGATCCTCAAGAACAGCTCAAGAAATAAATGAAAGTCCAAAGAATTTAGGAGGTATGAATGAAGCACACCAGGATCTGCTTAGGCTCCAAGAAGAACTTGAAATGATCAAGATAGAGGAAACTAAGAGGTTGTTACAACAAGAGATTCAACAGATAAAGAATAGAACTAAGACAACCCCCCCAAAATATGTACCTCCACATAGGGGAAACACTTTGAGGAATCCACAGCTAAATTTACACCAAAATATAGGTGGTGTTCAAATTCACAAGCATTCAGAAGTCATCAAAATGCCCTCCCTAAAGTTCCTAGACTACCTCCCATGCACAACACCTCTCAACATATAGCTAATCCTTACCCAACCCCTAGTCAACAGTATTATAGACCACAAAATCCTTATATAAATCCCCACATAAACCCACAACAGCAATATGCTTATCATCAGCCTCCAGGTGGATATAATTACTATCCTAACCTGCCACCCATGAATTTCCCACCTCAAAATCTCACAAACATATGTAGCCAATTTGATCTAACTGGATATCAGTTGTATCCATATCCTATGGACAGTAATTGGAGAAATATAGTTCCCAAGTTCACTAGGAATAGTGCAATATCACCTGAAGATCACAGCAGAATCTTTAATGCTTTCATACAAGATATTGGTATGAACTATGAAGATGTTAGAATGAGGTTATTCATGATGTCCCTGACTGAAGATGCAAGAGATTGGTACAACAGCTTACCAGATGCTTCAATCAGTTCGATAACAGGTTTCCATAATCAATTTAAAGAGCAGTATGGCAATCAGTATGCCCCTGATTTTGCATTGCATGAATTGATAAGCATCCAAAAAGAACAAAATGAATCAGTGTATGACTTCAATCTAAAATTTTCCAAATTACACAACAAAATACCACATGGATCTAAACTAACTAATCCAACAGCATTGAGCATTTATCTGAAAGCATTTGATCCCAAGACAGGGTACGAACTTAGAAATCAGTGCCCTATGACCCTGGCTGAAGCACAAAAAGTGCCATTAACTATTGAGAACAATAGGAAAGCTGTAGGTATGGTTAGCAAAAGAGATAACCCTAGAAATCCTCAAAACCCAAACATTCAATAGACTAAACAAGAAGGTTAGCATAGACATGAAAGGCCCAAGTTGTATGATATGCCATATAATACAAATTGAAAAGATGGGAGACCCATTGAAAACAATAGAAAGTAACATTATGGAAAAGATACCCCTGACACTCTAAAGAGAAATGTGGCACATATGGTAGAAAATAAACCTTGGTGTTTGCTGTGTAATTTGCCACATTTGCCTGAATACTGTGTGGTGGCTAAAATAGTACAACAAGAAGAAACATTATACAATTATAACAGAGACAATCACACAATAAACATGATGCAAGATACACCATATTTGCTGAATGAAGACTATTCTTCTACAGAGGAAGAAGGATATGAATATGATGTGGGAAACCAGAAACATCATATCAATATGGGAAAACAAGAAGTGTTCTTAGATCAGGAGGATGGTTATGAGGAACCTACTTATTGTAACAATTTGCCATATAATCAGTGGAGAAAGCCCCACTGCAAATGAAAGAGAAGCTCTTACAATAGCTGCAATAGCTCAAGCTAAAAATGCTTATAACTTAACGAATAGGATAGTGAATGTTGAACAAGGAACACCTAGGAGTATCTTTATAAAAGATCAGAATTACAAAAAGAATAATGCAAAGTCATCATTTAAAGAACCAGAAAAAGCTGATAAAAATAAAATGAAAGATAAATCACAAAATCAAGAAAAAGAACATATAAAGATAGAAAAGAATGATCAAACTATGGCCCACTCATTTGACATTGCTCATGCAATATCTCAGGTAAAGAATTAGTTCCACTTTTGGAAATGATGAAGATAGACAAATACAAGAATACAGTAGTTAAACTGATTTCAGATATACCAAATCAAAAACATAAAGGATCATAAAATAGAACAAACAATGTTCACCAAGAAACATTCCAAATTCCTGAGGTATACTTAGGTGATACATTGACAAAGAATCCCTCACAGGTGGACCCTTTCCACACTACCTTATTAATCAAAAATAGGATAGTAAGGAATTACATGATTGATTCAGGTGCGGCCATGAATATCATGCCAATAGCAGTCATGAAAGAACTAGGAATGTGGGTTGACACTACATTTGGTAGGTGTTATGCAATGGATAATAGATCCATCCCAGTCGTAGGCATTATGAGGGATTTGGAAATAAAACTCGCTTCATACCCTGAAGCAACCTATAACATTGATATCATCGTGGTTGACATTCCACCATATTATGGAATGCTTTTATCAAGACAATGGGTTGCAATGGCAGGAGGGAATGTCCAATTAGATTTATCATATGCCACAATACCAGTGGGAAGCAAAGAGATCAAGCTGTGTAGGGAGCCAAGATATGAGAACATCATAGAATGCTTGGATCAACATCAAATAAATTTCTTTTGTGATACAGATTTGGGAGCCTTCAAGGTTGAGAAAAATCAACTAGAATTGCAAAATACTAATCTGATACATGTTGAATCTAAGAAAGAAGAAAATGATGTGTGGAAGATGTATTTTGATGGTGCATGTAGAAAAATGGGAAATGGGGCCGGAGTGTTATTTATCTCACCAGCAGCTAAAACTTTCAAATACCCCTTTGTACTGACATTTGAATGCACAAACAATGTAGCAGAATACGAGGCTTTGCTCATTGGTTTGAATATAGCCACCAAGCATAAGATAAAAAAGTTAGCTGTATATGGTGATTCAGAATTGGTTACTTCCCAAGTGAGAGAGAAATAAAAAAACAAGAGGTTGAGATAGTACAGAAATGTTGTCTGGGATGGTCTTGAGTTATTTGATGCCTTTTCAATCAACTAGATTGATAGATCAAAAAACATTGTGGTAGATTTTCTAGCAAATATCACATTAAAAAGGGATGATGTCACATTAGGAGGTATTACAGAAGTTGAATTCAAAACTAGACCCACTATCCCAGATAATGTACATAACTGGCAAGTGTTTGATAATGATGCTGATATAATCAACTTCCTGCAATGTGCTGATCATTATGTAAACCAAAAAATTGATTTTAATGCATTTATAGAAGAACATGGTGGGAAGGAAACCCTTTTGGTCAAGAGATAGTCCAGTTGAAAACAAACAAAATACCTAAGGGACTTATAGCGTTGGAAAAGGCATTTGATGGACATGATAGATTTAAAATGAAAGACACACCATGATGGTGACAGGTTGTCATTGATGACAAAAAGGTGTTTGGTCCTCATGTCATATTTCAGGATGTCTTCAAGTGGGAGAGATTTAATGCAGAGACAATGTATTGGTTGTTTGAAATCCTTAATCTCTTGTGATGATCACATCATATGTGTCTTGCAGATGCAGAGAATGGCTCTATACTTCACAGGTTTGTTCTTGTATTATTAGGAGTACATCATCTTGTGTGTTGTTGCAGGAGTGCATCATCAGGAAGTTGCAGGAATACATCATCAAGAGTACATCATCAAGAGTACATCATCTTGTGTGTTCTTTACAGATGACTTGTAGTGGTAGTGACTTGGTAATTTGATCTCAGTAGCCTTCATCATGTTCTCTGGCATACTCTATATCAAGGATTGATAGAAGTGATCACAGGAGTTGTCATACCACTGAGTTTACAGATGCAGATATCAGTTGTTGGTATTCAAAGGTTTGCAATGTGTTGGTTCTTGACAAGGTTGATGATATCAGTTGTTGGTATTCAAAGGTGAATCAATTTGTGAAGGCTCTTCATTTTTGACATGAAAAATTGAAGCAATCCAATGATTTTTTAAATGGATATGAAGGATCATGCAATGAAGATGAAAGTGAATGCACAAAGGAATTTGAAGAGTTATTGTTTTATTTTTGACAGGGGCAAAATGATTGAATTTAATTGAAGTTTTTTCTGGAGATATATTTTTGCCAAATGTTTTATGCAGGGATAATATTGAATACAGAAATTGTCCAAATTGAAATGTCAAAGAATATGAAGGATCATGTACAGAGAAGAGGAAGATCAAAAGATTTTTTTTAATGCATAGAATTGACGTATATTTTTTTAAGGGAAGATATTTTTGTTTATCAAAATAGAGAAGAGAATATGAAGGGTTATTGAAAGTGCATTGTGATGGGTTGTGAAAATATATTCAGATTTTATTTAATGACATTACAGATGCTTTGATTAGACAGGTGTGTGGATTAATAAGATGAGGTGAGTGATGTTGTGCAGATTGATGATGAACTGACAGGGATCAAATACAGATACAGAGATTGACAAGGTGATTAGAAAGACAATATGCAATTGTAATGACAATCAGGTGCATGAATCATGAATTTGATTGATCAAGACATTGAAACTAGTAAGACAGAGATGAAACATATAGAATATGCAGTGTGGTTGAGGGGATCCAGAAAAAAGGATTGATTTTGAATAGAATGGCCATTTGACAGACATATGTTTTGTATTGAATGAAACAGAGTGTCCCTCTGAACTTGTTTATTACTTCCAGTGAAGATTCAGTTTGCCAGTGAGGCTTGTAGGTCAGTGAGACCTATTTGTTTACCATGAGGACCAAACACCTTTTTGTCATTGATGACAAAGGGGGAGATTGATGGTGACAGGTTGTCATTGATGACAAAAAGGTGTTTGATCCTCATGACATAACTTTATGTGTTTGACAAAGTTATGTGCATATGTGTTTGACAATTCAATGATAACTTTCTCACCTTTATGCTCTGCAAGTTAAAGTTTGAAAAAGATTTGAAAATTCACACAACACTGATTCACCCCCCCTCTCAGTGTTGTCCTTGACTCCTACAATTGGTATCAGAGCTAGGTTCCCTTCTGCAGCTTAATCAGCTTGGGTAGGTCCTGTGTGTGGAGTTCAATGGGTAAGTGCAAGAGAATTAAGAACATGAGAAATGTTAAGATTCTTTCTGGTGAAAAGACACAAAAGAAATCATCCATATCAAATCCAGATGTTGATATAAAGTCAGTTGATAAAGATGTTCTCCAAGTTGAATCTGATATTGTCTTAGAAGAAAAATTTTCAGATGTTCCTCAGTTTGATGGTTCAAATTTTTCAGTTTGGTATGTTAGAATGCAAGTGTATTTATCCTCCTTAGGATATGATGTTTTAATGTCAGTTGAAAAAGGTAATTCTTCAACTAACAAAGAGGCTCTTAAATTCAATCATACAGCCAAGAAAGTTATTTTATCTGGTTTATCTAATAATATATCTTGTAAGGTTGTGCAGTGTGAAACAGCTTAGGATATCTGGAAAGAACTGATAAGAATTTACAAAGGTAATGATAAAGAAGAAGACAGTTTGGTATTTAATGAAAATGATCATGAAAGGCAACTTTCAAATGAAGGGATTAAAGTTCAAACCCAATCAGATTCAGAAGAAGATTGTGATCAAGGATATGATGAAGAAGATTATGAGATTGATATGGAAGGAGAGCTTATATATGCTCTGAGTGAGCTCAAGAAGTATAAGAGAGAGAATCAGAAACTAAATTTGCTCTTGCAACAAGAAAAAGAATCTAAAGTCAATGCACTTTCAGAACTTGAAATTGTATCTACAGATCTTGAAGAGGCTAGATGTCAGATTATTAGTTTAAAGACATATATTGATGATTCAGACAAACTAATTGCTAGATTGAAGAGAGAAATTGAAGAAGCTAAGAGGATAGCTGATGGCTCAATTTCTAACCTTGAAGTTTCAAGGATTGAAAATCTAAAATTGGAGGGTGAAATTATTAATCTGAGAAAAGAGTGTGATGGTCTCAAGGTTTTATCTAAGAAATATCAAGTGTTTGAAGAAAGTTCAAATAAGTTGCATAAGATGCTTGGTAAACAAAAACAATATGAAGACACTACTGGACTTGTTTTTGAAGAAGGAGAATGTTCCAAATCTAGAGAAATTCCAAGAAGAAAAATTGATTTAAGTCATGCTGCTGCTCCTGAAGTTAAAAAGAAGTGTGAAGTTGAGAGAAGAAATTTCAGAAGAAATGCTCCTGTAAGACAAGCATACATGTATAGGTATAATTATTCTTTTAGTGGTTATTGTTATACTTGTAATCAGTTTGGACACAAAGCAATTGTTTGCAGAAGGAATACTGACATTATTTGTTACAAGTGCAATAATGTTGGACACATACAAAGTAATTGCAAAGTGCATAGAAGGTATGATCCTTCATGGAAGTTTAATATGAGTACTCAAAGGTACTATCATTCATTTGATTATGATTTTGACATAGTTTGTTATAATTGCAACTCTCTTGGTCATAAAGCACACAGTTGCAGGAGAGCTCCACCTAATTTGAAAGGTTGGGAAAAGAAAAAGACAGAAAAAGTTTGGAGAAAGAAAGAGCCTGTTAAGATTTGGAAGCAGAAATATAGTCAAGAGAAGTCAAATACTAAGCTTGTACATCTTGCACAAGTCATTTCATCTCTTGCATAACAGATAGCATAATGTGAGGGGGAGTTGTTCTTGTTCTATTTTTTATCCCCAAGAAGTTACAGGAGGATCAGTTGATGTTTATCTATGTGATGAACTTGTTTTGTTTATCATGCTTACTTGATAATGTTTCTGATGTTTTTGAGTTTCAGTGTATGACAGTGTTGTCAGTGATACAGGTGTTCATTGGCTTATTATAATTTCAAGGTTTCAAAAAATGTTTCAGGATTTCAAAATGCACAAATTGTTCTTGATCATGTTGTTGATTACAAAGGTTGAATTATCATGGTATTGCAATCCAAAGTGTTTTGGAAAGTGTTGTTGCAATAATATCTTGTTTTGAACGATGAAGTCAAGAGGCAAGAGTTCTTGTTGATTTCAGTATGTTTCAGATATGATTATGTATATATCAGTTTTTGCCAGAGTGTTGTATATCAGATTTCATAGTATAATATGTGCAGGAATAGCAAGATGGTCTATCAAGAAAAGGTGTCAGAATATGCAGTATGATAGTTCATATCAGGAAATCAGTTTGATGATTATAACTAGTACTTTGTTGAGTTATGTTTTATGACATGTACCTTGGAGCTTTCAGGTGATTTGAAGATAGTGTCTTTCTCATTAATTTGGTTTAGAAAGGTTTGTTCAAATTGTGTGGTGATTTCAGGTATGAGCTTCAAGTTATGACAATCCAGAGTCTCTTATGACATTGATGGTGAATCTTGTTTTTCTTCAAATCGGAGGCAAGTAAAGGTCTTATCAAAAATGGTCATCTTGGCATCTATGTGATGAGGGGTCTACATGTTGTTTTGCCTGCAAAATTGTTCATCAAAGAGTATTGGTATGTTTATGATTTTCTTTACAAAAGTGTTCAGAGGGTTGACTATCAGTAAATGGATGGTATACTACAGGTTGATATGTTGCTTCAGGACTAATTCAGGAAGTGGATAAGTGTTGAGTTGAGTTGAGTTATGTTGGTCAGTCTTGTCAGTGTTTACCAATGGTATTTCTGAGTAGTAATTTGTTTGTGATCTTTAATACATGGAAGATCTTGGAGATTTGTTATTTCAGGTCAAAAAGGTTGTTGATTGAAGAAGAACTGTTTGTTTTGAAAGTTTGTGATGTTATCAGGAAGGAGTGTGTCAGTCTTCATCTTCACAGTGGTATTGTCATCAGATGTAAGTTTCATGAAAGACAAATGGCTTCAAAGATTTTGGTAAGTGGTTCAAAGATAACAAAAGTTTATGTTTTCAAAGTTCTCATATTGCAGGGTGATTGCAATTATCAAGCTATAACATCTTTTCAGTGGAGTTGTTCTCAGGGGAAGATAATAGTCTTTGTCATCCGATGTCAAAAAGGGGGAGAAAGAAAAATATGCATCAGGTGGTTTTGCCATCAATGACAAAGGGGGAGATTGATGGTGACAGGTTGTCATTGATGACAAAAAGGTGTTTGGTCCTCATGTCATATTTTAGGATGTCTTCAAGTGGGAGAGATTTAATGCAGAGACAATGTATTGGTTGTTTGAAATCCTTAATGTCTTGTGATGATCACATCATATGTGTCTTGCAGATGCAGAGAATGGCTCTATACTTCACAGGTTTGTTCTTGTATTATCAGGAGTACATCATCTTGTGTGTTGTTGTAGGAGTGCATCATCAGGGAGTTGCAGGAATACATCATCAAGAGTACATCATCTTGTGTGTTCTTTACAGATGACTTGTAGTGGTAGTGACTTGGTAATTTGATCTCAGTAGCCTTCATCATGTTCTCTGGCATACTCTATATCAAGGATTGATAGAAGTGATCACAGGAGTTGTCATACCACTGAGTTTACAGATGCAGATATCAGTTGTTGGTATTCAAAGGTTTGCAATATGTTGGTTCTTGACAAGGTTGATGATATCAGTTGTTGGTATTCAAAGGTGAATCAATTTGTGAAGGCTCTTCATTTTTGACATGAAAAATTGAAGCAATCCAGTGATTTTTTAAATGGATATGAAGGATCATGCAATGAAGATGAAAGTGAATGCACAAAGGAATTTGAAGAGTTATTGTTTTATTTTTGACAGGGGAAAAATGATTGAATTTAATTGAAGTTGTTTTTGGAGATATATTTTTGTTAAATGTTTTATGCAGGGATAATATTGAATACAGAAATTGTCCAAATTGAAATGTCAAAGAATATGAAGGATCATGTACAGAGAAGAGGAAGATCAAAAGATTTTTTTTAATGCATAGAATTGACGTATATTTTTTTAAGGGAAGATATTTTTGTTTATCAAAATAGAGAAGAGAATATGAAGGGTTATTGAAAGTGCATTGTGATGGGTTGTGAAAATATATTCAGATTTTATTTAATGACATTACAGATGCTTTGATTAGAGAGGTGTGTGGATTAATAAGATGAGGTGAGTGATGTTGTGTAGATTGATGATGAACTGACCGGGATCAAATACAGATATAGAGATTGACAAGGTGATTAGAAAGACAATATGTAATTGTAATGACAATCAGGTGCATGAATCATGAATTTGATTGATCAAGACATTGAAACTAGTAAGACAGAGATGAAACATACAGAATATGCAGTGTGGTTGAGGGGATCCAAAAAAAGGATTGATTTTGAATAGAATGGCCATTTGACAGATATATGTTTTGTATCGAATGAAACAGAGTGTCCCTCTGAACTTGTTTATTACTTCCAGTGAAGATTCAGTTTGCCAGTGAGGCCTTGTATTAGCCAGTGAGGCTTGTAGGTCAGTGAGACCTATTTGTTTACCATGAGGACCAAACACATTTTTGTCATTGATGACAAAGGGGGAGATTGATGGTGACAGGTTGTCATTGATGACAAAAAGGTGTCTGGTCGTCATGACATAACTTTATGTGTTTGACAAAGTTATGTGCATATGTGTTTGACAATTCAATGATAACTTTCTCACCTTTATGCTCTTCAAGTTAAAGTTTGAAAAAGATTTGAAAATTCACACAACACCGATTCACCCCCCCTCTCAGTGTTGTCCTTGACTCCTACAATTGGTATCAGAGCTAGGTTCCCTTCTGCAGCTTAATCAGCTTGGGTAGGTCCTGTGTGTGGAGTTCAATGGGTAAGTGCAAGAGAATTAAGAACATGAGAAATGTTAAGATTCTTTCTGGTGAAAAGACACAAAAGAAATCATCCATATCAAATCCAGATGTTGATATAAAGTCAGTGATAAAGATGTTCTCCAAGTTGAATCTGATATTGTCTTAGAAGAAAAATTTTCAGATGTTCCTCAGTTTGATGGTTCAAATTTTTCAGTTTGGTATGTTAGAATGCAAGTGTATTTATCCTCCTTAGGATATGATGTTTTAATGTCAGTTGAAAAAGGTAATTCTTCAAATAGCAAAGAGGCTCTTAAATGCAATCATATAGCCAAGAAAGTTATTTTATCTGGTTTATCTAATAATATATCTTGTAAGGTTGTGCAGTGTGAAACAGCTCAGGATATCTGGAAAGAACTGATAAGAATTTACAAAGGTATTGATAAAGAAGAAGACAGTTTGGTATTTAATGAAAATGATCATGAAAGGCAACTTTCAAATGAAGGGATTAAAGTTCAAACCCAATCAGATTCAGAAGAAGATTGTGATCAAGGATATGATGAAGAAGATTATGAGATTGATATGGAAGGAGAGCTTATATATGCTCTGAGTGAGCTCAAGAAGTATAAGAGAGAGAATCAGAAACTAAATTTGCTCTTGCAACAAGAAAGAGAATCTAAAGTCAATGCACTTTCAGAACTTGAAATTGTATCTACAGATCTTGAAGAGGCCGGATGTTAGATTATTAGTTTAAAGACATATATTGATGATTCAGACAAACTAATTGCTAGATTGAAGACAAAAATTGAAGAAGCTAAGAGGATAGCTGATGACTCAATTTCTAACCTTGAAGTTTCAAGGATTGAAAATCTAAAATTGGAGGGTGAAATTATTAATCTGAGAAAAGAGTGTGATGGTCTCAAGGTTTTATCTAAGAAATATCAAGTGTTTGAAGAAAGTTCAAATAAGTTGCATAAGATGCTTGGTAAACAAAAACTATATGAAGACACTACTGGACTTGTTTTTGAAGAAGGAGAATGTTCCAAATCTAGAGAAATTCCAAGAAGAAAAATTGATTTAAGTCATGCTGCTGCTCCTGAAGTTAAAAAGAAGTGTGAAGCTGAGAGAAGAAATTTCAGAAGAAATGCTCCTGTAAGACAAGCATACATGTACAGGTATAATTATTCTTTTAGTGGTTATTGTTATACTTGTAATCAGTTTGGACACAAAGCAATTGTTTGCAGAAGGAATACTGACATTATTTGTTACATGTGCAATAATGTTGGACACATACAAAGTAATTGCAAAGTGCATAGAAGGTATGATCCTTCATGGAAGTTTAATATGAGTACTCAAATGTACTATCATTCATTTGATTATGATTTTGACATAGTTTGTTATAATTGCAACTCTCTTGGTCATAAAGCACACAGTTGCAGGAGAGTTCCACCTAATTTGAAAGGTTGGGAAAAGAAAAAGATAGAAAAAGTTTGGAGGAAGAAAGAGCCTGTTAAGATTTGGAAGCAGAAATATAGTCAAGAGAAGTCAAATACTAAGCTTGTGCATCTTGCACAAGTCATTTCATCTGTTGCATAATAGATAGCATAATGTGAGGGGGAGTTGTTCTTGTTCTATTTTTTATCCCCAAGAAGTTACAGGAGGATCAGTTGATGTTTATCTATGTGATGAACTTGTTTTGTTTATCATGCTTACTTGATAATGTTTCTGATGTTTTTGAGTTTCAGTGTATGACAGTGTTGTCAGTGATACAGGTGTTCATTTGCTTATTATGATTTCAAGGTTTCAAAAAATGTTTCAGGATTTCAAAATGCACAAATTGTTCTTGATCATGTTGTTGATTACAAAGGTTGAATTATCATGGTATTGCAATCCAAAGTGTTTTGGAAAGTGTTGTTGCAATAATATCTTGTTTTGAATGATGAAGTCAAGAGGCAAGAGTTCTTGTTGATTTCAGTATGTTTCAGATATGATTATGTATATATCAGTTTTTGCCAGAGTGTTGTATATCAGATTTGACAGTATAATATGTGTAGGAACAGCAAGATGGTCTATCAAGAAAAGGTGTCAGAATATGCAGGATGATAGTTCATATCAGGAAATCAGTTTGATGATTATATCTATTACTTTGTTGAGTTATGTTTTATGACATGTACCTTGGAGCTTTTAGGTGATTTGAAGATAGTGTCTTTCTCATTAATTTGGTTTAGAAAGCTTTGTTCAAATTGTGTGGTGATTTCAAGTATGAGCTTCAAGTTATGACAATCCAGAGTCTCTTATGACATTGATGGTGAATCTTGTTTTTCTTCAAATCGGAGGAAAGTAAAGGTCTTATCAAAAATGGTCATCTTGGCATCTATGTGATGAGGGGTCTACATGTTTTTTTGCCTGCAAAATTGTTCATCAAAGAGTATTGGTATGTTTATGATTTTCTTTACAAAAGTGTTCAGAAGGTTGACTGTCAGTAAATGGATGGTATACTTCAGGTTGATATGTTGCTTCAGGACTAATTCAGGAAGTGGATAAGTGTTGAGTTGAGTTGAGTTATGTTGGTTAGTCTTGTCAGTGTTTACCAATGGTATTTCTGAGTAGTAATTTGTTTGTGATCTTTAATACATGGAAGATCTTGGAGATTTGTTATTTCAGGTCAAAAAGGTTGTTGATTGAAGAAGAACTGTTTGTTTTGAAAGTTTGTGATGTTATCAGGAAGGAGTGTGTCAGTCTTCATCTTCATAGTGGTATTGTCATCAGATGTAAGTTTCATGAAAGACAAATGGCTTCAAAGATTTTGGTAAGTGGTTCAAAGATAACAAAAGTTTATGTTTTCAAAGTTCTCATATTGCAGGGTGATTGCAATTATCAAGCTATAACATCTTTTCAGTGGAGTTGTTCTCAGGGGAAGATAATAGTCTTTGTCATCCGATGTCAAAAAGGGGGAGAAAGAAAAATATGCATCAGGTGGTTTTGCCATCAATGACAAAGGGGGAGATTGATGGTGACAGGTTGTCATTGATGACAAAAAGGTGTTTGGTCCTCATGTCATATTTCAGGATGTCTTCAAGTGGGAGAGATTTAATGTAGAAACAATGTATTGGTTGTTTGAAATCCTTAATGTCTTATGATGATCACATCATATGTGTCTTGCAGATGCAGAGAATGGCTCTATACTTCACAGGTTTGTTCTTGTATTATCAGGAGTACATCATCTTGTGTGTTGTTGCAGGAGTGCATCATCAGGAAGTTGTAGGAATACATCATCAAGAGTACATCATCTTGTGTGTTCTTTACAGATGACTTGTAGTGGTAGTGACTTGGTAATTTGATCTCAGTAGCCTTCATCATGTTCTCTGGCATACTCTATATCAAGGATTGATAGAAGTGATCACAGGAGTTGTCATACCACTGAGTTTATAGATGCAGATATCAGTTGTTGGTATTCAAAGGTTTGCAATGTGTCGGTTCTTGACAAGGTTGATGATATCAGTTGTTGGTATTCAAAGGTGAATCAATTTGTGAAGGCTCTTCATTTTTGACATGAAAAATTGAAGCAATCCATTGATTTTTTAAATGGATATGAAGGATCATGCAATGAAGATGAAAGTGAATGCACAAAGGAATTTGAAGAGTTATTGTTTTATTTTTGACAGGGGCAAAATGATTGAATTTAATTGAAGTTGTTTTTGGAGATATATTTTTGCTAAATGTTTTATGCAGGGATAATATTGAATACAGAAATTGTCCAAATTGAAATGTCAAAGAATATGAAGGATCATGTACAGAGAAGAGGAAGATCAAAAGATTTTTTTTAATGCATAGAATTGATGTATATTTTTTAAGGGAAGATATTTTTGTTTATCAAAATAGAGAAGAGAATATTGAGGGTTATTGAAAGTGCATTGTGATGTGTTGTGAAAATATATTCAGATTTTAGTTAATGACATTACAGATGCTTTGATTAGAGAGGTGTGTGCATTAATAAGATGAGGTGAGTGATGTTGTGCAGATTGATGATGAACTGACGGGGATCAAATACAGATACAGAGATTGACAAGGTGATTAGAAAGACAATATGCAATTGTAATGACAATCAGGTGCATGAATCATGAATTTGATTGATCAAGACATTGAAACTAGTAAGACAGAGATGAAACATACAGAATATGCAGTGTGGTTGAGGGGATCCAGAAAAAGGATTGATTTTGAATAGAATGGCCATTTGACAGACATATGTTTTGTATTGAATGAAACAGAGTGTCCCTCTGAACTTGTTTATTACTTCCAGTGAAGATTCAGTTTGCCAGTGAGGCCTTGTATTAGCCAGTGAGGCTTGTAGGTCAGTGAGACCTATTTGTTTACCATGAGGACCAAACACCTTTTTGTCATTGATGACAAAGGGGGAGATTGATGGTGACAGGTTGTCATTGATGACAAAAAGGTGTTTGGTCCTCATGACATAACTTTATGTGTTTGACAAAGTTATGTGCATATGTGTTTGACAATTCAATGATAACTTTCTCACCTTTATGCTCTGCAAGTTAAAGTTTGAAAAAGATTTGAAAATTCACACAACACTGATTCACTCCCCCTCTCAGTGTTGTCCTTGACTCCTACAATTGATATCAGAGCTAGGTTCCCTTCTGCAGCTTAATCAGCTTGGGTAGGTCCTGTGTGTGGAGTTCAATGGGTAAGTACAAGAGAATTAAGAACATGAGAAATGTTAAGATTCTTTCTAGTGAAAAGACACAAAAGAAATCATCCATATCAAATCTAGATGTTGATATAAAGTCAGTTGATAAAGATGTTCTCCAAGTTGAATCTGATATTGTCTTAGAAGAAAAATTTTTAGATGTTCCTCAGTTTGATGGTTCAAATTTTTCAGTTTGGTATGTTAGAATGCAAGTGTATTTATCCTCCTTAGGATATGATGTTTTAATGTCAGTTGAAAAAGGTAATTCTTCAAATAGCAAAGAGGCTCTTAAATGCAATCATATAGCCAAGAAAGTTATTTTATCTGGTTTATCTAATAATATATCTTGTAATGTTGTGCAGTGTGAAACAGCTCAGGATATCTGGAAAGAACTGATAAGAATTTACAAAGGTAATGATAAAGAAGAAGACAGTTTGGTATTTAATGAAAATGATCATGAAAGGCAACTTTCAAATGAAGGGATTAAAGTTCAAACCCAATCAGATTCAGAAGAAGATTATGAGATTGATATGGAAGGAGAGCTTATATATGCTCTGAGTGAGCTCAAGAAGTATAAGAGAGAGAATTAGAAACTAAATTTGCTCTTGCAACATGAAAGAGAATCTAAAGTCAATGCACTTTTCAGAACTTGAAATTGTATCTACAGATCTTGAAGAGGCCGGATGTTAGATTATTAGTTTAAAGACATATATTGATGATTCAGACAAACTAATTGCTAGATTGAAGACAAAAATTGAAGAAGCTAAGAGGATAGCTGATGACTCAATTTCTAACCTTGAAGTTTCAAGGATTGAAAATCTAAAATTGGAGGGTGAAATTATTAATCTGAGAAAAGAGTGTGATGGTCTCAAGGTTTTATCTAAGAAATATCAAGTGTTTGAAGAAAGTTCAAATAAGTTGCATAAGATGCTTGGTAAACAAAAACTATATGAAGACACTACTGGACTTGTTTTTGAAGAAGGAGAATGTTCCAAATCTAGAGAAATTCCAAGAAGAAAAATTGATTTAAGTCATGTTGCTGCTCCTGAAGTTAAAAAGAAGTGTGAAGCTGAGAGAAGAAATTTCAGAAGAAATGCTCCTGTAAGACAAGCATACATGTACAGGTATAATTATTCTTTTAGTGGTTATTGTTATACTTGTAATCAGTTTGGACACAAAGCGATTGTTTGCAGAAGGAATACTGACATTATTTGTTACATGTGCAATAATGTTGGACACATACAAAGTAATTTCAAAGTGCATAGAAGGTATGATCCTTCATGGAAGTTTAATATGAGTACTCAAATGTACTATCATTCATTTGATTATGATTTTGACATAGTTTGTTATAATTGCAACTCTCTTGGTCATAAAGCACACAGTTGCAGGAGAGCTCCACCTAATTTGAAAGGTTGGGAAAAGAAAAAGACATAAAAAGTTTGGAGGAAGAAAGAGCCTGTTAAGATTTGGAAGCAGAAATATAGTCAAGAGAAGTCAAATACTAAGCTTGTGCATCTTGCACAAGTCATTTCATCTGTTGCATAACAGATAGCATAATGTGAGGGGGAGTTTTTCTTCTTCTATTTTTTATCCCCAAGAAGTTACAGGAGGATCAGTTGATGTTTATCTATGTGATGAGCTTGTTTTGTTTATCATGCTTACTTGATAATGTTTCTGATGTTTTTGAGTTTCAGTGTATGACAGTGTTGTCAGTGATACGGGTGTTCTTTGGCTTATTATGATTTCAAGGTTTCAAAAAATGTTTCAGGATTTCAAAATGCACAAATTGTTCTTGATCATGTTGTTTATTACAAATGTTGAATAATCATGGTATTGCAATCCAAAGTGTTTTGGAAAGTGTTGTTGCAATAATATCTTGTTTTGAATGATGAAGTCAAGAGGCAAGAGTTCTTGTTGATTTCAGTTTGTTTCAGATATGATTATGTATATATCAGTTTTTGCCAGAGTGTTGTATATCAGATTTGACAATATAATATGTGTAGGAACAGCAAGATGGTCTATCAAGAAAAGGTGTTAGAATATGCAGGATGATAGTTCATATCAGGAAATCAGTTTGATGATTATATCTATTACTTTGTTGAGTTATGTTTTATGACATGTACCTTGGAGCTTTTAGGTGATTTGAAGATAGTGTCTTTCTCATTAATTTGGTTTAGAAAGCTTTGTTCAAATTGTGTGGTGATTTCAGGTATGAGCTTCAAGTTATGACAATCCAGAGTCTCTTATGACATTGATGGTGAATCTTGTTTTTCTTCAAATCAGAGGCAAGTAAAGGTCTTATCAAAAATGGTCATCTTGGCATCTATGTGATGAGGGGTCTACATGTTTTTTTGCCTGCAAAATTGTTCATCAAAGAGTATTGGTATGTTTATGATTTTCTTTACAAAAGTGTTCAGAAGGTTGAATGTCAGTAAATGGATGGTATACTTCAGGTTGATATGTTGCTTCAGGACTAATTCAGGAAGTGGATAAGTGTTGAGTTGAGTTGAGTTATGTTGGTTAGTCTTGTCAGTGTTTACCAATGGTATTTCTGAGTAGTAATTTGTTTGTGATCTTTAATACATGGAAGATCTTGGAGATTTGTTATTTCAGGTCAAAAAGGTTGTTGATTGAAGAAGAACTGTTTATTTTGAAAGTTTGTGATGTTATCAGGAAGGAGTGTGTCAATCTTCATCTTCATAGTGGTATTGTCATCAGATGTAAGTTTCATGAAAGACAAATGGCTTCAAAGATTTTGGTAAGTGGTTCAAAGATAACAAAAGTTTATGTTTTCAAAGTTCTCATATTGCAGGGTGATTGCAATTATCAAGCTATAACATCTTTTCAGTGGAGTTGTTCTCAGGGGAAGATAATAGTCTTTGTCATCCGATGTCAAAAAGGGGGAGAAAGAAAAATATGCATCAGGTGGTTTTGCCATCAATGACAAAGGGGGAGATTGATGGTGACAGGTTGTCATTGATGACAAAAAGGTGTTTGGTCCTCATGTCATATTTCAGGATGTCTTCAAGTGGGAGAGATTTAATGCAGAGACAATGTATTGGTTGTTTGAAATCCTTAATGTCTTATGATGATCACATCATATGTGTCTTGCAGATGCAGAGAATGGCTCTATACTTCATAGGTTTGTTCTTGTATTATCAGGAGTACATCATCTTGTGTGTTGTTGCAGGAGTGCATCATCAGGAAGTTGCAGGAATACATCATCAAGAGTACATCATCTTGTGTGTTCTTTACAGATGACTTGTAGTGGTAGTGACTTGGTAATTTGATCTCAGTAGCCTTCATCATGTTCTCTGGCATACTCTATATCAAGGATTGATAGAAGTGATCACAGGAGTTGTCATACCACTGAGTTTATAGATGCAGATATCAGTTGTTGGTATTCAAAGGTTTGCAATGTGTCGGTTCTTGACAAGGTTGATGATATCAGTTGTTGGTATACAAAGGTGAATCAATTTGTGAAGGCTCTTCATTTTTGACATGAAAAATTGAAGCAATCCAGTGATTTTTTAAATGGATATGAAGGATCATGCAATGAAGATGAAAGTGAATGCACAAAGGAATTTGAAGAGTTATTGTTTTATTTTTGACAGGGGCAAAATGATTGAATTTAATTAAAGTTGTTTTTGGAGATACATTTTTGCTAAATGTTTTATGCAAGGATAATATTGAATACAGAAATTGTCCAAATTGAAATGTCAAAGAATATGAAGGATCATGTACAGAGAAGAGGAAGATCAAAAGATTTTTTTTAATGCATAGAATTGATGTATATTTTTTTAAGGGAAGATATTTTTGTTTATCAAAATAGAGAAGAGAATATTGAGGGTTATTGAAAGTGCATTGTGATGGGTTGTGAAAATATATTCAGATTTTAGTTAATGACATTACAGATGCTTTGATTAGAGAGGTGTGTGGATTAATAAGATGAGGTGAGTGATGTTGTGCAGATTGATGATGAACTGACGGGGATCAAATATAGATACAGAGATTGACAAGGTGATTAGAAAGACAATATGCAATTGTAATGACAATCAGGTGCATGAATGATGAATTTGATTGATCAAGACATTAAAACTAGTAAGACAGAGATGAAACATACAGAATATGCAGTGTGGTTGAGGGGATCCAGAAAAAGGATTGATTTTGAATAGAATGGCCATTTGACAGACATATGTTTTGTATTGAATGAAACAGAGTGTCCCTCTGAACTTGTTTATTACTTCCAGTGAAGATTCAGTTTGCCAGTGAGGCCTTGTATTAGCCAGTGAGGCTTGTAGGTCAGTGAGTCCTATTTGTTTACCAGTGAGGTATATCAGTGTTGGAAGTGGGTGCTTTTGTTTGGTATTGGAGTTGGTGCTCCATAAAGAGTTGGTACTCCTAGATACAATTTGTATTGCCAGTGAGGCATGTTTTTCAGTTAAGCCAGTGAGGCAATTCTGGAGTGGTTTTTCTACCCCTGGAGGGTTTTCCACTCGTGCAATTCTTGTGTCTTAATCATCTCTCTATGATTGTATGTTTTACTCATGAGTTTTATTTATGTGTTTGACAAAGTTATGTGCATATGTGTTTGACAATTCAATGATAACTTTCTCACCTTTATGCTCTGCAAGTTAAAGTTTGAAAAAGATTTGAAAATTCACACAACACTGATTCACCCCCCCTCTCAGTGTTGTCCTTGACTCCTACACACCAGTGGTGCAAAATGACCTTGAAGAGATTAATTTGGGGACATTGGCAACCCCAAAAAATGTATACATCGGAAAGAATCTTAATCCCAAAATTAGGAGCATGATCATCAACTTACTTAGGAAGTATAGACATGTATTTGCATGGTCATATGATGATTTAAAAGCATATAGGGAAGATCTTTTTCAGCATGAAATACCATTAAAACTGGATGCTAAACCATTCGGGCAAAAACAGAGGCCTATCAATCCTACATTAGCTCCTAAGATGCTTGAAGAACTCACAAAATTAAGAGATGGGGCTATCATTAAACCCATTAGGTATTCTTCCTGGGTTTCTAATTTGGTCCATGTCAAGAAGAAAAATGGTGATATTAGATTATGTGTGGACTTCAGGAATCTAAACAAATCTTCTCTTAAGGATAACTATCCCCTCCCTAATATGGAAGCAATATTACAAAAGGTTACCAGATGTGAACTGTTGTCAATGATGGATGACTTCTTAGAATATAATCAGGTGAAAGTCAAAGAATCAAAACAATATAAGACTGCATTCACCACACCATGGGGAACATATGTATATTTAAGAATGCCATTCGGGCTCACTAATGCTGGAGCAACATTCCAAAGAGCAATGGATGTGGCCTTTGTTGAATTGATTAATAAAATCATGATAGTAAATCAGGATGACATGACAACATATTCCAAAAGGGCTGAGGATCATTGTGCACATTTAGAGCAAATATTTATTAAAGCCCTAGAATATGGGATTTCATTGAATCCTAAGAAGTGTCATTTCGCAGTGACAGAGGGGAAGTTGCTTGGTCACATAGTCTCAAAAGATGGAGTGAGAATAGATCCTGAAAAAGTAAAAGCAATTGACCAAGTTCCTATTCCTAAGAATGTAAAATCTATATAGTCATTTTTTGGCCAAATTAACTTTGTCAGGAGGTTCATATCAAATTTTGCAGAAATTGTTAGTCCCATATCTAGAATGTTGAAGAAGAATTCAGAAGTGAAGTGGACCACAGAAATAGTGGAGGCATTTTCTACCATTAAGAAGGCAATCAAAGAAGCCCCTGTTCTGATATCACCTGATTTCAGTAAGCCATTCCAACTGTTCTCATTCACCTCTTATCATACAGTTGTAGCAATACTATTACAAAAAAATAATGAAGGACATGAACAACCCATTTCATTTTTCAGCAAATCTCTTTAGAATGTAGAATTAAAATATGACATAGTTGAGAAATAGGAGCATATGCATTGGTGAAGGCAGTTAAATCTTTTAGGCCATACTTGGTGGGAGCTGAAATAATAGCATATGTCCCTAATGCTGCAGTAAAAGATGTATTGGTTCAAACTGAGGTCACAGGTAGAAGATGCAGATGGATAAATAGAATTCAGGAGTTCAACATTGAAATCTAGATAACCAAACTAGTGAGAGGACAAGGTCTTTCTAGATTAATGGCTGAAAATACTATTGAGGCTTCTCAGATATGTAGTGCTAATGATGTTGATAACACAAGTTCTAGCATTGAGCATACTCCATGGTATACTGACATCATATATTATCTAAAGCACATGAAATGTCCTGAAGGGTATGATGATAACAAAAGAAGGACACTTAAATTACAAGCATCAAAATATGTATTTATTGATGGAGATATTTACTGGAAGAATAGGGATGGTATTCTACTATTATGCCTAGATGAACATCAGTCAAAACATATTATGAAAGAGTTACATGAAGGTATGTGTGGAGGACATTTATCAGCAAAGACTACAGCACACAAGATCCTAAGGACTGGATACTATTGGCCTAGAGTCTTTAATGATTCATATCATTACACAAGAAAATGTGAAGCATGTTAGAAATTTTTAGGAAAGTTGAAATATCAAGGAGCATTACCCTTGAAACCCATGCAGGTGGAGGCTCCATTCTATTAGTGGGGCATTGACTTCATAGGAGAAATTACAGAGAAGTCAAGTGGTGGACACAAATGGATTTTAGTGGCGACAGATTATTTCACAAAATGGGTGGAAGCAATCCCAACTAAGCAAGCAACAAGCAAGGTGGTGATCAACTTTTTGATGGAGAATATTATATTTAGATTTGGCACTCTAGTGAGGTTGATTACAGATAATGGAATGTGTTTTAGGTCTGATGAGTTTAAAAATTTCTATAGTACACATGGTATCATTGTGTCATATGTTGCCCCTTATCATCCACAAGCAAATGGGCAGGCACAATCCAACAATAAAAATATTTTGAAAATTATAAAGAGAGTGTTGGAGGGAAACAAGAAAGCATGGGATTCAAAGTTGAGAATAGTTGTGTGGGTTGATAGAATTACTGTGAAGAAAGCAATTGGGAGTTCTCCTTTTGAACTAGTGTATGGAACACAAGCAAGAATACCATTAGAAAATCTCCTACCAGTTTATTAATTTGTTCTTCAGGAATACTTAAACATTCTTGAACCAATGGAGGAAAGATTAAAACATCTTGCAAAACTTGATAAAACAAGGAGACTAGCTCAAAGGTAGAATATCAAGTTGCAATCACAAGTGAAATACCTTTTTGACAAAAAGGCCAAAGACAGGAAATTTGAGATGAATGACTTAGTACTGCTAGGTGCTAGGAGAAAGGAAAGCATGGAAAGTTTGAAGCTTTATGGTTAGGTCCTTTTGTTGTAACTAGCAAAGGAGGTGATGATTCTTACTATTTGCAAAATATGTCTAGAGAAGAGCAAGAATTGCCTGTGCATGGGCAATATCTGAAGCCTTTCTTTTTATAAAATACCAAAATCATGCACAAAGAGAATTAAGTGTTGCCAGTGCATGGACAACCCTTAATAATTCTCAAAATACTTTTATTCTATGCACAATAGTCTAGGGAAATCGAAAGAGATTAGGATCTACCAGTACATGGACAGTCCTATGAATCTCTAAAAAAAAAATCTTTTCCATGTATAGTAGTATAGGATCATCCCCGTTCCCCATCATTATCGCTTCCATCTCCCATTTTCATACAATTCTGTGAAACCATCATCCCCAATAAATAAAATTTATGGTCTACTCCCCCAAGAGATTTGAATTCTTGTTATACTCACAAGGAGTATACGTCCCAAATAGAGCCACTGTTGGGACAAGAAAATTTAAAATTTTCTTGCATTCCTACCCACCCATGTCTGACCAAATTAGAAAGCATTATGCCCAAAATCATAATAATAACTAATATATTCCATAAAAATCACATGACTTTCATCACAAATGGATATCTCACCCATCAAACTACATTTTAATGTAGGGCTCCAATTCCTTAATTTTAGCGAGACCTCACTTTCGTCATACCGATCTATACTCTATGAGTAACAGGCTGAAATAACTATCGGCAAGAGAATAAGGATCGGGGAGAATATTTCAGGAAGCACCGATGAGGAAGGTAACACTGATGACCCTTCATCAGAAAGAAAATTCTTAGTCACACTGATCAGTATAAGAAAAGACTATCAAAAAATACTCTAAAAATCCCCCCAACAGTATAAATCATATCGATAGAGGAAATAGGTAGGACTCTCACTGAACATCCCATGGAACGGAGGGAATTAATGATCATCGATAGGAGATGAACATCAGAGTGAAAAATTAGAGTCTCTGATATTCTAATGTCTCAGCAACTAACAAAACTATTTCGGCATAAGTCATGCCGATATATATGGAAGATAAGAACCATCGGTGAAAGTGAATGAGTTGGAACAAAGCTTACAAGTCTAGCCAAAACAATACTCACAACGATGTTGGTGACATGTTGTGAACATCTCTCCAATGAAGGATATAAGAGTGTTGTCAAGGAAACAACCATCATCGGGTAACTTGAAATAAGTCATCCGAATGTCACATCTTATTCCAATGGCAACGATGACCATGTTCATTGACAAGACTCTCACCGATAGTCATATTGGAGACACTTGAGATATCAGAGAAGAACATTATTCCTACAGCAATGAAGAAAGTCAGGCCGATGATAACCATGCCCACTTCTATATCAGGTAGATCTTGAAAATATCATGCTGATACAAACTCACATATAAAAAATCACATCGAGGAGATAGATGAAGGGTCACAGCAATTGATCCATGAGAAAATGTTTGCTCCATAAGAAGATATTAAGTCACCCTGACATTACAAAAATCATGCTGATGAGATAAGTTATGACGATGTGACATTTCACAATGATCAAGAAAATTGAAACACTGGAACAATTAATTGCAAACGATGAAGAAATCCTCTGAGATGCCATTTGAAACTATTGCAATTAAGTTTGAAAGAATTATCTGAAGTGAGCAAGCAAGCAAAGACTTGGAGGAGAAGATAGGGGAATTCGGTCACTACCTCAAAATAATAGGTACATATATACAAACTTCTGTGCAATAGCCTGTAGTTTGAATTTAATGTCCAAAATTATAATGGAGACTCAGGTGAAAGGAAAGGGAAAGGGCAAAAAACAACAAGGTGAGACTAGTAAACCTAAAAATAAAAAATTGACAAAACTCCTAAGGAGAAAACAAAAGAGAGGAAATTAAACCAGGACCTGATTGACCAATTGCCTGGATCGACTCCCAAAGACCGAAGGTCTACACAACTTAGGGTGGAAGTGGAGAAACTAGAAGACAAATGTAAATATCTTGGAAACATTTGGACTCGAATTAGGGGTTATGAATTGTTTAAATTTCACTACAATAGAAGAGTCAGGAATTTCCTAGTGTCAAACCTATGGCACTTAAATTTGGGTAAATTGGTTGTTCCTAATGTGTTTCTGAATGTTGAACTCCTCCAACTTTTGGCTAGGCATTATAATCCAAGCCTCAAGGCCATATGCAACCCGCAAGGGGAGCCTATTATACATTTATCTAAGAATGCCATTTGTGAAGTTTTTGACTTGGATGATTTATGTATTGTCCCTATAGTTAATGATGATTTGCATAAAGAGTATTGGAGAATGGATACTACATATAATGGATGGAGATTGCCTATTCACAGGCCTAGGGCAAAGGGAGAAATGGTGCCTCTCAATGAGAATGATGGACCTCCATTTCATGTGTCATTATTTGAACCATACATACAATACACTTACTACTCTATGGGCCAAGTCCTAGGATTAGAGGTCCTTGATTTCATGACAATTCCTTTGATGGTGATAGCCACAGACATCCAGTGCCACAATGCTAGGTAGTTTGATTATGCTACCTATGTTTTTGGTAGACTTGATTCTAGTTTGACTGCAATAAAGAACAATGCCCCATCTATTTCCTTTGAACATTACTCACTCCTCATACACATTGTGCTTTATTATGGCCAAGAAGTGGGATTATGGCCAACTGAATTCAAAGTTGTTCTAGTAGACCAGAGGGGGCAAAAGTCACCCGTGCACATGTGGACCAGAATATGGGACAATAGGTATGCCCATTCTAGCTATGTTTAGTTTGAAGAATACTATGTGAAAGTGTTATATAGATATTTCAGTCATCCCTGTGAGTATTCACTATCAAACGAAATAAAGAGGTTTCTTAGACCAAAAGATTTTGGTGGTCCTCCTACTATTACTCACAACTGGGGAGACTGGTATTGTTTTGAGGATGCTACTATGGTCAAAGTTTATGGTTTGGAGGACACTCCTTTTATCTTGCCTAAGACTATTCCTGACAGAATTACCTACTTAGAAATAGTTAGGCAAATGAATTGTTCTAATGTGATGCACTTGAGCTCCCATAACAAAAAATATTTTATGCCTAGTACTCTATGCTTTGGAGATTTTACTGTGGTATCTAAGGAGGGTTCTGGTCTCATTATGGATAAACTGATGCATTACAATATGAGATGTGTTGAGGCAAGAAAAGGATTTGATCCTGAGGGTTTCATTGACCTTGCTCAAAGAAAACAAAACCTCAGTGGATACACACATGTCCCATATCCACATGATGATATCATTAGGAATTTGGAAGAGACTGAAGTTGAATTGGTGGTTGAGAAATATAATAGAGACCTAGATGAGAAGAGGAAACAGATTGCAGAAATTGAGTTATTGTCCTCTAGTGATGAAGGGCCTGCAGAAGAAGAAGAACCACATCAACAAACAACTATGATATCTAAAAGAAAAATGCAATGCTATTAGTCTCCTAGTATGGAACATGATGAGGAGGGTTTTGCTGATGAAGATCCCAGACAAGTAGCCTATGATTCTTTCATTTCAGATGACCAATTTATTAATTCTAAGGAATTTAAATCATTCTTTTACAAATACAAAGGAAAAGAGATTAGGGAGTCAGTGGATAATGTCACAACTGACAATGAAAAATAATTAGTTGACATGTTAAAGACAACAGTTGATAATGAAATGAGAACTATGACTCCTGGTAAAGGTAGACAACTGCTCAGAGAAACAGGTGTTATGATATTCCCTGGTCTTGATTTAAATTCTGCTTTGGTATTTGATAGTTTTCTACATAATACAAATGACAGATCTAAGCTCACTCCAGATGGTGTCACAGAAGTGTATATGGGCACCAAATATAACAATGATGAAAATTCACTGATGATATGGGCCTTATATCCTCCCCATAAAAAGACAACCATATAGACACTGAGAAGATTTTTGGTCATGTCATGACTTTGAAGGCAAGGGTGACTCACCCCTTGATTACTGCAGACATTGGCATTAACGTTGCAAAGTTGAATAAAGCACATGCTCATATGTTAATCAAAGAACGAGATGCATATAAACTGAGCTATGAGAGACTAACAAAAGAAAATGATTATTTGAAAGATACTGTTAAGAGCACCTTCGGAGGGTCAGTAAAAAGACTAACTTAGGGAGAAAGGTCACAAAGCACCCCATCACTGTCTATTGACCAGATTGCTCAAGTTCAGATAGATACACTTGCAACGATGCTCCAGAACAGGCATGCCAACATGATGCATTTGATGAACCAATTTTGGGATAATTATTCTCAAAACTATAAAGTGATCCAAGAGCATGAAGGCTTGACAAAAGGCTGCACAAGAAATTCAATGAGACACAAAGTAAAGATACTTCTGACCTTACAAGTACCTCCAGTGCAAAAGATTTGATTGAGCAGCATCAAAAGTATTGTGACCAACTTAAGAATGATGCCAAAGAATGTGTTGAGGCCTCAAAAGCAAGAGTGCCCACGTTGTTCAAGAGCGATAAAGAATTAAAGAGCAAAGAGGAATGGAGCAAAGACTGTCAAGTGATATTGCATGAAGCCTTAGAAGATCTCAAGGAGAAAGACTCTGCATCTGGGGAAGCCTGCAAGCATTTGGAGAAGATTTTTACGATGGATGTGATCACAAGAAACGCTATTGAATTTACTTATACACATTGTAGCCAGGAATACTTGAATTGCATTGCTCAGCTATACCTATGGTTGAATAGAGTTTAAGCATTGTTGTTTTTATGGTTGTTATGTTAATCCTATTAATCCGCAAAAAGACATTTTGAAGGGTTATGTCTCTTCATAAGCATTTCTATATAAGTTCAAACATATGATGCTGAATTATCATCAGCAATAGAATATAATACATGAAGTTTACAATATTTTAAAAGACCATGTTGCAATCATTATATGGTTGAAGTAAATTGAAGTTCTCTGATTCTATGGTTTATTCTGGCATCAATTGTTTGTTAAAATTATTCAGTTATATGGTTATCTCCAGTTCAGTATTTCTTGGTTATTCAAATTGATATATCAAGTATATATTTAGTTTGTCAATGCACATTTGTTGTATTTGTGTGATTGGATTAATTGGTTTCCATTAGAGGAATTAAAATCCTTTTGATCAATCACAGTAACCCGGAAGTGTTAGTTTGGATTACTAAGAAGAACCACATAATTAGGATTGGCATTCTATCTCCAAGTTAATATTATCTGTTATTCTTGCATAATTCATTCAATTGGTTCCTTCAAGAAAGGATTAAAATTCCTTCTGGTGAATAACAAGAAACCTGATTGTATTAGTTGGATTATTAAGAAGATTTTGTCAGTCATTTCCCTACACGTTTCTACAAGTTATAAACTAAAATATTGTGCCAAATAGTTAGAGTTACTGCCCACTATAAGCCACTAGTCTTAGCCTTCCATTTGACTGTGTTTACCCAACAAGGCACTGGTCTTATTTCAATTCATCATTTAAAACCCCTTTGTTAGTTAGGCACAATCATAAAATTCACCTTGATATTGCTTATACAACTTATACCAACCATCCATCATATATTAGATATAGAATTAGTTAGCAAGCTTTCATCTAGTCTACACCAATTGCCACTATAGGTAGATCCATTTACTTAGTCAAAATATTTACATTAAATCTGCTTTAATTTCCAAGGTTCACCCACCTAGGTTTAGTAGAACCTGTAGTGCAGGGACTCATTAACCCTAAGGTTGATTCTGTCACGTTAGTTCAAAAATGTTCCAAATCTAAACATAGAGCCTCGCATCCTCTTAGGATTAGCAACCTGCATTTTTGAGACCTAACAATGTGCATTATTATATCCTTTGGGTCATGTGGAATTGGTTTGAACTACCTGTAAATTCTTAACAATTTTGGATGAGCTAGCACTTTGTTGTGGTTGCTTTTCCATTTGGTATGAGTGTGGCAGACACTCAGAGTCTTATGTTATCATATGATTTGTTGTATCTTTCCATGTTGAGATTGGTGTAGGTTTCAGTGATAGTTGATATGTTTCACCCTGGCTTGTTTCTTGTTTATCATGGGTGACATGATGTGAGGAGTTCTTGTTTCAGATGATGGTTATCATGGTTGCTTTTATAGGTATCTTATTGGAGCACAAAGCATGTTGAAGAATCAATGGTACATTGATGGCTAGGGATGTTTTTCCTTGTGATTTAAATTTTTATTATATCATTAAAGTAATTACAATGTATAATGTCAAGTGGGAGAATGTTGGGATAAGTTGCCATTAACTTACAATCCTAAACAATTCATGTGTCTTCAAAGTTATTGGAATGTGTTCCCCAACACATAAGGACTTTGAGAGATTAATTATTTATTAATTATATCACTTTAACTTTTGCAATCAATTCCTAATTGATAAGGTCAAACTTGGGCATCCATTTTTAGAGTGTGGGCCATGAAGACTTTGTTGACTTCTCCTAAGTCTATTTTAAGAGTTTGATAACTCCTAGTGAGTGGGAGTTAAACTTGGGTGTCCTCTTTTGATGGGGACTTATATTTAGACTTAGAGTTGTGTTTTTTTAATGTACATAAGTGGATAATGTTGAGACACCTTGCAAGGATATAATATTGGAGTTAACTAAAGTGATAGAGATGCATAAATTAGATATTGCTTACATGAGTTCATAAAAGCTAGCATAGACTTGCATATTTTTGGATGCCATTTGCATGTACTTGCATGTTGTTGCATGTTATGTGCATGTTGTTGCATGTTTCTTGCATGTACTTGCATGTTGTTGCATGTTACTTGCACGTGTTTGCATGTTGGTTCTATGGACTTACATGTTGTTGCATGGCACTTGCATGTGCTTGCATGTCAGTTATATGATCTTGCATGTTATTGCGTGTCATTTTTGTGAGATTGTCTGCAGAACACTTCAATTCCAGAAACTTGTAGGATGGTACATCTCAGTGTTTCAGGTAATGGGTATTAGTTGCATGTTGTTGCATGTTAGTTGCATGTCAATTTTAAGATATTACTTGCAGAACACTCCAACTCCATAAACTTGCAGGATGGTACATCTCAGTGTTTCAGATAATGGGTATTAGTTGCATGTTGACTCTAGTGTTTGCATGGCACTTGCATGTACAAAACAAGATAATTCAGAATAACCTTAGGGACATCGATCTTGCATGTTGTTTGCATGAGATTAATGTGTGTTGATCACTTTAGTTGACTGAAAGAGATTGGGCAAACTTGGATGCCCAATCTTGGGACTTTCAGTTATTGCTTTTATTTAGAAATGTATTTGATGTTGGCTAAGTTTACTTGAGCAAACTTGGGCACCCACATCTAGGATAGGCAGTTAATAGAAGGCTTGACTTTGTTTGGCTTTAGTCTTCTCTATATGGAGCGCTTGGTTTTTGCATGAAGATTTGTTCTCATGTTATCAATTATAATTGATTGTAATTTGAGTTTCAATCTTTCTAATTAAGAAGCTTTTGAATTAAGAAGCTTTTGTATTAGTTAATAGAGCCCCATACATTTTCCAGAGAGTTGCATTGTGAAAAAGACTTAGAAGAAAAAAGAAAGAAGTTTTTTGTAAAAGACTTAGAAGAAAAAAGCAAGAAACTTTTTTGACTTAGAAGAAAAAAATAAGAATTTTTTTAAAAGTTTTTACAGGTTTGAAGATTGAAGAAGCTTTTGAAGTGCTTCAAGGAATCAAAGGATTTTAGTATTGAATGTAATATTTCACAAGAGAATTAATACAATCATAAACACCTTTGGTGTGGAGTTTTTTCCCTTAGGGTTTTTTCCATGTAAATACTTGTCTTCTTCTTATAAGTTATTTTCTTCTACTACATTGATTAAATTGGAGAAATACTATAACATCTAAATTGAAAGTAATTTTTTAGATTTACATGCTATTAATTTCATATTTGAAAACATTTTAAAGCTACATAGCTGCAACATTACCTTGTTCTCTCTCCCCTTTTCTAACAAAATTCTCAAATTTCCATGGGTGACTACACTCTCAAATATAACATGTTTGTCCTACTCTTGTGTGGCTATGGTGCCATCTTTGAATAGCAATGGCTTCAAACTCTTGGTCCTATCCTGTGAGACTTTTCTAAACTTTGGATGCAATTCACAAATAATGGTCAACACTACACTTTATGAGAACTATCCCTTGTATTGGATAGCCTCATTAGCTATCAGTGCATGGAAAAATTACTAAAACACGGGTCTCATGGGATTATTGCACAACTTTTTACTATTTAGGTTAATGACTCTTTTACCTCAATCCACCCATGGATCTTTGAGAGATTTTTCTTCACAATTCAATTTTCTTCCTACAACCAACTAGTTTACATGTGATCTTGTAATAGCATGTGCTATTTTTGGCCTAGGTGGGACATTGAAATGAAAATTTGTAACTAGATTTTCACTTTTTATCACTTATAGAAAACAAACCATTAAGAATTTGAAGATAATGTGAATTAGTTATTTGTGAGATTTTGCGTGTAGATTTTAAGTATTTTTTAAAGTTTAAAAATAATTTGTATTGTTTCTTAATCATTTCTTAATAACTTGTTTTTATACTTTATAGTATTTTTAATGAATTATATTTATTCCATAATGCATAATTTTTTTGAAGTAAGATAAATTCATAATTTGTTAAACACGGATCATTAACATGAATATTTAGTGAATACACATTTGTTATAATTTTTTCATAAGTATAACAGAAGATCCCATAGTCTTTTTTGAAACCTAGCCTCAAGAAGCCATTAGTTGTCTTTCATCTTTGATGCATTGGTAAGGAATTAGTCCTTGGAAGTTACTTGGACCCTACTAGATTCACTTAGATATATTCATTCATAGGCTTAGACAAGATAATTCCTATATAAACCTTCCTTTTTACCTACCCTCTCTCTAGCCTGTTTGGAAGCTAGAGAATAACACCACTAGTGATTGCTATTTTTAGGATAGAAATAGTATAATTGCAAAGGCACACCATTATGTAGTGTTGTTGATGCATGGGTAGTGGACAATTAGTAATTCTCAAATCAGGTATCATGTAAAATTTTTGGTTGAAGATTTACCCCAAAGGGATGTCCAAGTATTTTTTTTGTTTTTAGTTGATTATCAAGTTTTGATCCTCTCTTCAGTTCTAATCATTTTGGTATATAAATCTAACATTAGTTTTTCACCACCTAGGATCCCTCCTATGATGGTGAACACTTGATCTAATAAAATGGATGTAGTAATAGCTACTAAACTAGATGAATTCGACTCTCACATCTATGCCCATAGTGATGGACAAAACCAAATATTTGAATCTATAATCCATATAACTAGTTGTGACTCACCCCATGACTACTTTAATAACCCTGAATCTAATTTTCACTCCAACTGCATGCGTCAAGGTCCAAAACTTGATTTTCTCAAATTTGATGGTAGAGAACTTGCCAATTGAATCTCTTGTATCGAATAATATTCTACTTTCCATAATATTGGACTAAATTTACAATCATGATTTGATTAAGTCTTAATGCATTTGAAGACTTTATTGGAGATTGAACCAAATTAAGGAAATTTAGTTATATTCGTGACTATCAAATTGAATTTGAGAAAATTGCCAATCAAACTAAAGGGTTGATAGATGAATTATTTACTAGTTGTCTCATAAGTGGCCTCAAGACAAATTTAAACTGATGTCAAAATGTTCAAACCCAATAATATGATGGCATCCATAGGTTTGACAAAACTTGTAGAAGATAATGTCACATCGTAGTGTTCATTCTCTAAGTTCACTCCATTCAAGAACACTATGTTGAATCCCCTTGTCTTCACCCCCAACAATCACTTCACTCTTGTTAAATGTCTCATTAAATCAAAGATATGATCTTGTCAAGAAAAGGGTTCTATTATAATTGTGATGAAAAATTTACACTAGGGCATTACTCTGTGGAATAGAAGTTGTATTTACTTGATATAGAATCTTCACTAGAGCTAGAGAAATGGCAAGATGCTAAAGAGGCTTGCCAAGAGGAAAAGGAAATGATTGATAATAAAAATGTTGAGCTTACCTATATAATCTCTATACATGCATTGGCTAGGATCTCCAATCCTTAGACAATGAAGCTCAAAAATATTCTATTGAAGAAACACGCTCTCACAATTCTCATCAATTCAAGCAATACTTGTAGTTTTATTGACCCAAGATTGGACAAACATACTGTTTTGTATTCCACTATTCTATTTTTGAAGTAATGATCTCAATGGAATGATGGGTTACCTTGGAAGGCAACTTTTGAAATGTTCAAATTTTCATGGGTGACTACACTCTCAAATATAACATGTTTGTCTAACTCTTGTGTGGCGGTGGTGTTGTCTTGGAAGAACAATGGCTCCACACTCTTGGTCCTATCTTGTGGCACTTTTTTGAACTTTGGATGCAATTCACAAATAATGGTCAACACTACACTTTATGAGTACTATCCCGTGGATTGTCTAGCCTCATTAGCTATCATTGTATGGAAAAATTACTAAAACAAGGGTTTCATGGGATTATTGCACAAATTTTTACTATTTAGGTTAATGAATCTTGTACCTCAAGGAACCCATGGATCTCTGAGAGATTTTGCTTCACCATTCACTGTTCTTTCTACAACCAACTAGCTTACATGTGATCTTGTAGTAGTGTGTGCCACTTTTTCGCTTAATTCAGTTATTGAAATGAAAAAAATGTAGCTATATTTTCACCTTTTCTCACTTATAGCAAGCAAACAATTAAGAATTTGAACATAATGTGAATTAGTTATTTTTGAGATTTTATGTGTAGGTTTTAAGTATTTTTTACAAATTTAAAAAAAAATTGTATTGTTTCTTAAACATTTCTTAATAACTTTTTTTTAATACTTTATGGTATTATTAAAGAGTCATATTTATTCCATAATGCATAAATTTTTTGGAAGTAAGATTTATAAATTCATAGTTTCTTAAACACGGATCATTAACATTGATATTTAATGAATACACATTTGTTATAATTTTTCATAGGTATAATAGAAGGTCCCGTAGTCTTTTTTGAAACCTAGCCTCAAGAAGCCATTAGTTGTCTTTGATCTTTGATGCATTGGTAAGAAATTAGTCCTTGGAAGTTACTTGGACCCTACTAGATTCACTTAGATATATACTGTCATAGGCTTAGACAAGATAATCCATTGATCTTTCTTCTTGGCATGAAAAGCATTTTGAACAATCATAGCTTCAATAATCTTATCCATCACCTTAGGTCTCCAAACAAGTTTTTTCTTATCAACACTTGAAGTAAACATTTTGGAAAGAGCATTCATCCTAGTTTGTTGCACTTTCAAGTTAGACCTACAAAATTTGGCTATGTGCCCAAAGTTATTGCAATTGAAACACCTCAACCCTTTTAAGAACACAAAAGGATTCCTTCTAAAAAAACTTTCTCTTGATCTAAACTCAAATCTACACTCATATGCTTTGTGTCCATACTGATTACAATGGAAGCAATAACCAAGAGAATGCAAATTATACTTGAATAAATTTCTCCTTTTGAAGTTTGATGATTTTATGAAATTTTTGTTGATAACATTAGCATGTTGAAGACCCTTGGAAGATGAGCAGTGTCCTTCAAACCCTAGACCAGTTTTTTATTTGAATCCCTTTTGTTTTTCTAAGAGATCTTCAAGTTTGTCACTATTGTTACACATGTCAAGTCTTCTTCTCAAAGCCACAATTTCAGCCTCTAGAGCATGACACTCATTATCTTTGGCATCTAACTCCTTGTTTGTAACTTCAACAACTCTTTTACTTTCCTCAAGACTCAATTTTAGGTATGCAATTTATTTTTCATAAACAGTGACTTTGCTGATCAGAATTTCATTGTCTTTATGAAATTGATTTCTTTGAGCAATTGACTCCTTTTTGAGCTTCTTGACCTCACCAAGAGCACACTTCAACTCACCTTCAAGATCAACCATTGCATCATCAATTTCAGATTGATCTTCGCATTTATTATTCTGATTTTCATTTATGACAGCCATGAACAATGTCTCTGCTCCTTCCTCAAGTGACTCCTATGAACCACTATCTGATATATCAACATATTTTATGAACAAACTCTTCTTGTTTTTGAAATTGTTCTTCTTTTTAGGATTGAATTGTTTTTTTCTTGAATTGTTTCTTGTTTTCTTCTTCATCACTATCCAAATCTTTATATGGACATTTAGCAGCATAATGTCCTATTCTTCGACATCCAAAACATTTGAATAGAAGTTTACCTTTATACTTTCCTGCTTACCCCTTTTTCAATCTGCTAACTGTTGCCCACATTTTTGAACTGGTCAAATTTAAACTTTTCCCCATTTTTGAAACTATCTCTTCCTGTCAAAATCAAAACCCTGCATGTACTGTATGAGTCCTTCTCCCATCATAACTTCGGTATCATTGCTTGGAGATCCACATATATTTTAGATTCCTATTCAATGCACAATAAATCTCATTTCTGCCCAAGAGTACATTTGAAGGAGGCTAGCCTAGAAATGAATCCTCGAGATATTATAAGGTCATTCAATAAGGTTGTGCAGTCTTATGTGATAGATTGTGGTTGCACTTGTTTTGGACTGATTACTTGCAAGAGGTTTGTAAATCCAGTGAAGAACTACCTTTAGATGATGAAGAAAACACCAAGAGATGAGTAAGGTAGTCGATCGGTACATAGATAAAGGAGTTGCAGTGTTTCCCCTATGTGGAGGTACATATTTTGGGGGGGCTATCTTGACCCTATTTTTTATCCTTTGAATCTCCTGTTGCAACAACCTCTTAGTCTCCTGTATCTTGAACATTTCAAGTTCTTTCTGGAGCCTAAGCACATCCTGTTGTTCTTCACTCATACTTCCTGAATTCTTTGGGTTCTCATTTATTTCTTGATTTGAGAACCCATGTTTTACCCCTTCTCCCTGATGTAATGACATCTTGAAATCATATTCAGCTTGTCTTTGATCGATTTCTCTCATGGCCCATGCTTCACACTAAAGTTGTTCTTGAGGATCAGGTCTGTATTTAGCCAATATGTCATTAGTTACTCCGTTGAGATTTTCATTTGATTCATGCAGAGGTGTAAATTTATTGTGAATTTCAATAGTTTGCTCAACATTATCTTCTTGAGTCTCCCGATGAGAATAATTTGAAGCTCCATTTCTTTTGGAGATGTTTCTAATTGGTGGAGATGATTGCAATTTATTGCCCTCCATCTTGGATCTCCTACCATCCATTTGGTATCAACTTTTTGTTATAACAGTTTCTAGAGTCGCCACCTATTTTGTAAATAGGAAAAGTTTATAATTTATCTTTCTGGATTCTTCTTGCCAGCAAAGTTACCAAACTGAAGTTTTTGAAATGAATCTATGAAAGGAATGGTTTATTACTAAGGTCTTTTATTTATATCCATAGTAGAGTCGTCAATTTGTTAGGTCTCAAAAATGCAGGTTGCTAATCCTAAGAGGATGCCATGCTCTATGCTCAGATTAGCAACATTTTTGAACTAACTTGATGAAATCAACCTTTTGGGTCTGATGATTTCCTTCACTTTAGGTCCTGCTACACCTAGGTGGGTAAACCTTGGAAATTAAAGCAGATTGAATGCAATGATTTTAACTAAGTAAATGGATCTAACTATAGTGGCAAATGGTGTAGACTAGATGAAGGCTTGTTGAATAATCCTAATATCTATTGTATGGTTGGTATAAATTGTACAAGCAATATCAAATTGAATAAAAGGATTTTAATGGTGAATTGAAATAAGACCAATGCCTTGTTGGGTAAACAGAGTCAAATGAAGGGCTAAGACTAGTGGCTTATAGTGGGTAATAATTCTAACTGTTTCACACAATTTTAGTTTATAACTTGTATAAACGTGCAGGGAGATGACTGACAAACTCTTCTTAATAATCCAACCAATATAATCAGATTTCTTGTTATTCACCAGAAGGCAATTTAATCCTTTTTTGAAGGAACCAATTGAATGAAATATGCAAGAATAACAAATAATATTAATTTGGAGATAGAATGGCAATCCTAATTATATGGCTCTTCTTAGTAATCCAAACTAACACTTCCAGGTTATTGTGATTGATCAGAAGGATTTTAATTCCTCTAATGGAAACCAATTTATTCAATCACACAGATACAGTAAATGTGCATTGACAAATTAACTATATACTTGATATATTAATTTGAATAACAAGGAAATAAAGAATTGGAGAAAACCACACAATTGAGTAACTTTAACAAACAATTGATGCCAGAATAAAACTACAAGATCAGAGAACTCCAATTTACTTCTTCAATAATATACTTGCAACATGGTCTTTTGGAAACACTGTAAACTGTATGTATTATATTCTACTACTGATGATCCTTTTTATTTCTGGACTTGGTTTCCCTTATATATGTTTTGCATTTGTAGGGTTATGACTCTTCATACATCCGGTGTAACCTTTTGTTATTTTAATCTCCTTCAATAACAAAATTTTAATCTTGACCTTCTTACTGTTAAAATGCTTTGGTCTTTGCAGGTGGGATGCCCTTCACCTTTGTATTGTAGTGTATCTGTATATCTTATGTATTTGCAACATACACCTGAGGAATCACCAGATTTGTGACTCTATATATACAAATCTTTTGTATATCGCATACATTTTCTTCCATATACAAGGGTGGGCCCAACCAGATTTATGAAATGAATTTGAAATCTCCTTCGAATCCGTATTTGTATCATATCTTTTTATATCGAATGCATGTGCTTTATATACAATAGTGGACCCTAGCTAAAATTCACAATATTTAATCTGTCATTCAAATCTGGGATTGTATAAACTTGTATATCCATTGGCGATGGGGCCCACGTGGTGTTTCATGCATATATATTTCCTTTGTATCTCATATGCATTTGTCTTTGTATCTTGTATACATACAAGCATTTAAACATACAAAGACTTTTCTATATTGAACTTCTTTTGACATCCGGCTTGTATCTTGAAGACATACATTGTGATTATGTAAATCCGATATGCAAGTGGTGGGACCCACCTTATTCCTCACTCGTATTCCATGTTACAACACTACTTGTATCCAACCTTCATATACAATGCTCGATACATACAAACTCAATTGTATCTTCTTTCTGGACTTCTTGCTTTTATAAACCATAGTTCATTTATTTTCAACTGCGACTTGTATATACCGTGAAATGCATCCTCTGATATACATTAAGTCCCGATGCATCCCTTTAACTAGATTTAAATCTCTCCTGAGTTCCACCTTGCATGTGTACCATAATGTATAACCTGAAACATATATACAAGGCGCGAAACATACAACAATTACTCTTTATTTTATAAACATTTCGGTTCCGCATTGTATGTATACCGCAATGTATGTATCCTAAACATGCAACAATAAAACTGTATTTCATATCCCTTTTGGTTCCACGATGTATATTACCATTGTACATCCCCTTGTATGTTTTATACAAATGCATTTGTAGATGCATTTGCCAGTTTTGTATTTCGAATGCTTTATGCATTTGTATCTTCTCACTATTTGTATCTTGCATACATAAAAATAAATATACAACACCTTCGACCATTCACCTTTATATCTGATATACATGCATTCTGACCAACATGCACTTTGTTTTTAAGGATCTTGATTCCTCTGTTTTCCACTTCAAATCTCCGCTCTATTGGGTGATCAGTGAGAGTTTTGCCAAAATACTCCATCGGTAAGATCTATACTGTCGGGAGGGTTTTTTGGATTGTTCTCCGATAGTCCTTTCTTATGTCGATCGGAATGACTGGTAACTTTCTCTCTGATGATAGGTGATCGGTGTCAATTTCTCCATCGATGTTATCTAAAACATTTTTCCCGATCCTTATTCTCATGCCAATAGCCTTTCTAGCTAGTTTCTCATGGATCGGTGTAACAATAATGAAGTCTTGCCGATATTAGGGGATTTGAATCCTCTTATTAGTATGATTTTGGGCATAATTTTTTATGATTTGGTCAGGTATGGATGAGTAAGAATACATGAAAAATTTTAAATTTTCATGTCCCAACAGTGGCTCTGTCTTGGATGTATACTCCTTGTGAGTATAACAAGAATTCAGATCTGTTGGGGGAGTAGACCATATGTTTTATTCATTTGGAATGACGGTTTAATGAGAATTGTATGGGGAATGGGGGTGATAATGATGGGGAATGGGAATGATCCTATACTACTGTACATGGAAAAGATTATATATATAGAGAGAGATTGATAGGATTGTCCATGTACTGGCAGATCCTAATCTCTTTTGGTTTCCCTAAACTATTGTGCATGGAATGAGATTATTTTGAGAATTTTAAGGGTTGTCAATGCACTGGCAACACTTAATTCTCTTTGTGCATGATATTCTATGAAAAGAAATTTTTTAGATATTGCCCATGCACAGGCAATTCCTGCTCTTCTCCGGACATGTTTTGCAAATAGTAAGAATCATCACCTCCTTTGCCAGTTATAACAAAAGGACCTAACCATAAAGCTTCAAATTTTCCATGCTTTCCTTTGTCCTGGCACCTAGCATTCCACATCAGTACTAAATCATTTATTTCAAACTTCCTATCTTTGGCCTTTTTGTCAAAGAGGTATTTCACTTGTGATTGCAACTTAATATTCTGCCTTTGGGCTAGTCTCTTTGTTTCATCAAGTTCTGCAAGATGTTCTAATCTTTCCTCCATTGGTTCAGGAATGTTTAAATCTTCCTAAAGAATAAATTTGTAAACTGGCATGAGGTTTTCTAATGGTATTCTCGCTTGTGTTCCATATACTAGTTCAAAAGGAGATCTCCCAATTGCTCTTTTTACAGTAATCCTATCAGCCCATACCGCCATTCTTAGATTTGAATCCCATGCTTTCTTGTTTCCCTCCAGCATCCTTTTTATGATTTTTAGAAGGCTTTTGTTGGATTATGCCTGCCCGTTTGCTTGTGGATGATAAGGGACAGCATAGGACACAGTGATGTCATGTGTACTACAGAAATTTTTGAATTCATCAAACCTAAAACACATCCCATTGTCTTTGATTAACCTTACTGGAGTGCCAAATCTGAATATAATATTTTCCATTAGGAAATTAATCACGACCCTGCTTGTTGCTTGTTTGGTTGGGATTGCTTCCACCCACTTTGTGAAGTAATCTGTCGCCACTAGAATCCATTTGTGTCCACCACTTGACTTCTCTGTAATTTCTCCTATGAAGTCAATACCCCACTAATAGAATGGAGCCTTCACCTGCATGGGTTTCAAGGGCAATGCTCCCTAATATTTCAACTTTCCTGAAAACTTCTGACATGCTTCACATTTCCTAGTGTAATGATATGAATCATTAAAAACTTTAGGCCGATAGTATCCAACCCTCAGGATCTTGTGGGCTATAGTCTTTGCCGAGAAATGACCTCCACACATGCCTTCATGCAGCTCTTTCATGATATGTTTTGATTGATGCTCATCTAGGCATAATAATAGGATACCATCCCTATTCTTCCAGTAAAGATCTCCATCAATAAATACATATTTTGAGGCCTACAATTTAAGTGTCCTTTTATTATCATCATACCCTTCAGGACATTTCATGTGCTTTAGATAATATATGATGTTGGTATACCACAAAGTGTGCTCAATGCTACAACTTGTATTATCAACATCACTAGCACTACATATCTGAGAAGCTTCAAGATTACTTTCAGCCATCAACCTAGCTAGACCTTGTCCCCTCACTAGTTTAGTAATTTGGATTTCAATATTGAACTCCTAAATTCTATTGATCCATCTGCATCTTCTACCTGTGACTTCAGTTTGGACCAATACATCCTTTACTGCAGCATTAAGCACATAGGCTATGATTTTAGCTCCCACCAAGTATGGCCTAAAAGTTTTAACTGCTTTTACTAATGCATATGTCTATTTCTCAACAATGTCATATTTCAACTCTGCATTCTAAAGGGATTTGCTGAAAAATGAGATAGGCTGTTCATATCCATCATTATTTTTCTGCAATAGCACTGTTGCAACTGTATGATAAGAGGCAAATGAAAATAGTTGAAATGGTTTACTGAAATAAGGGGATATTAGGACAGGAGCTTCTTTGATTGCTCTCTTAATAATGGCAAATGCTTCTATTGTTTCTATTGTCCATTTCACTTCTGATTTCTTCTTTAGCATCCTTGATATGGGACAAACAATTTTTGCAAAATTTGATATAAAACTCCTAACAAAGTTAATTTGGCCAAAAAATGACTGTATAGCTTTCAAATTTTTAGGGATAGGGACTTGATCAATTGCTTTTACTCTCTTAGGATCTATTTTCACTCCATCTTTTGAGACTATGTGACCAAGCAACTTCCCCTCTGTCACTGCGAAATGGCACTTCTTAGGATTCAATGAAATCCCATATTTTAGGGCTTTAATAAATATTTTCTCTAAATGTGCACAATGATCCTCAGCCCTTTTGGAATATGTTGTCAAGTCATCTTGATAGACTATCATGATTTTATTAATCAATTCAGCAAAAGCCACATCCATTGCTCTTTGGAATGTTGCTCCAGCATTAGTGAGTCCAAATGGCATTCTTAAATATACATATGTTCCCCATGGAGTGGTGAATGTAGTCTTAAATTGCTCTAATTCTTTGACTTTCACCTGATTGTAACCTGAGAAGCCATCCATCATTGACAATAGTTCACATCCAGTAACCTTTTGTAATATTGCTTCCATGTTGGGGAGAGGATAGTTGTCCTTAAGAGAAGACTTGTTTAAATTCCTGAAATCCACACATAGTCTAATATCACCATTCTTTTTCCTAATAGGTACCAAATTAGAAACCTAAGAGGAATGTCTGATGGGTTTAATGATAGCTCCATCCCTTAATTTTGTAAGTTCCTCTAGCATCTTAGGAGCTAATGTAGGATTAATAGGCCTCTATTTTTGCCTGAATGGTTTAGCATCTGGTTTTAGTGGTATTTCATACTGAAATAGATCCTCTCTATATGCTTTTAAATCATCATATGACCAGGAAAACACATGTCTATACTTCCTAAGTAAGTTGATGATTCTGCTTCTGATTTTTGGGTTAAGATTTTTTCCAATATACACATTCTTTGGGGCTGCCTTTGTCCCCAAATTAATCTCTTCAAGGTCATTTTGCACCACTGGTGTGTCTTTCATTTTAAATCTATCATGTCCATCAAATGCCTTTTCCAATGCTATGAGTCGCTTAGGTATTTTATTTGTTTTCAACTGAACTATCTCTTGACCAAAAAGGGTTTCCTTCCCATCATGTTCTTCTACAAATGCATTGAAATCAATCTCTTGATTTTCATAATAGTCAGCACAATGTAGGAAGTTGATTATATCAGCATCATTGTCAAATACTTGCCAATTATGTACATTATCTGGGATAGTGGGTTTGGTTTTGAACTCAACTTTTGTAATACCTCCCAATGTGACATCATCTCTTTTCAATGCGATATTCACTAGAAAATCTGCCATAATGTTTTTAGACCTATCAATCCATTTGATTGAAAAGGCATCAAATAATTCAATATCATCCCAGACTACATTTCTGTATTGTCTCAACCTCTTGTTTTTTGACAAGTATTTCTCTCTCACTTGGGAAGTAACCAATTCAGAATCACCATATACATCTAACTTTTTTATTTTATGATTGGTTGCTATGTTCAAACCAATGAGCAAAGCTTCGTACTCTGCTACATTGTTTGTGCATTCAAATGTTAATAGAAAAGAGTATTTGAAAGTTTTACCTCCTGGTGAAATAAATAATACTCTGGCCCCATTTCCTATTTTACTATTGTTATCCTATTTTCCTCTGCTTAGAGTAAAATGGCCAACCTGGTATTTTGCTTGAAAATCCCTTTGAAAAGTCCATATAAAGAAAGAATGCCAAAATTCCCTAGGGAACCTTGCCTAAAGACCCTAACCATTAGAAAGAGCTTGAAAAAATAGGTAGGTTTACTTTTTACATCACCCTAGAATTCGACCAAACAAAGAAGTTATTCATGGTCAAAGTTTCGGCCAACATACAGTTCAAATGTGCATTCAGCGGGCTTGAAAATCTACATCGGCCTTAGGAAATGTAGAAAAAATTGAGTTTTTATGCATTTAAGAATGTATATCGGGCCAAGGAAATGCATATACAAGGGGGGAATCTTTCACAGATTCCTGGAATATTCCCAGTTTGCATATCAGGTTGCATGAAAATATACAAGGATAGATGTATATTTTGGCTTGCATATTTGCATGTACAAGTGAAAGATACAAAGAAATATGCATGGAAAATGTACAGGGCCGGCGGACATACATGTGCTACAATGGAATGTACATCGATGCATATACAAAAGAGAATGTATTTTTCGCTTGTTTGTTTGCACTTACAAGCGAAACATACAAGATAAATATACAAGGTCCCAATGTGCATTTGCCACAGTGCCATGGTGTATATATAAGGTTGTTGCAGAGAGGATATACAAAGGCATCTGTATGTCGCCAACATACAATAGGTGGGGCCCTCGCATGTACAAAGAAGATTGTATGTCCTATACATACAAAAGATCAAATGCTACAGTTGTATGTATATCGGATTGTATGTTTCCACATACAAGGCCAATATACAAGGAACATATACAACCCAGACCCAAATATAAGTTTCAATTTGTTCTACAGTGTTTTCAGGTCCGCCCCATATAAAGGTGTTTGTATGTTTTGACATACAAGGGAGCAGATACAAAGATACAAATAGGTGCAAAGGGGGCCGGACTTCAAATGGATGTATATTTTGGGTGAGTGCAACGTTGAGTCCGACTTGCATGTATGAGTGCTCGTATGTTTCGATACAAAGGTAAGATACAAGTTAACATACAAGTCGTAGGGCCTGCATATACAAAGGAGCATGCATCTGCAACGGTGGATGTACATCGGCTCAAAGATACAAAGGAGATGTATATTTTGCATTATATGTCTTCCACATACAATCGAATATACAGGGGAATATACAAGGCAGATATACAATGATGACACGCAACCCAGATTTCAAAGTTCTTTCAGGCTATTTCATAAAGTTTGAAGTCCACACATTGCATATACAATGGTGTTTGTATATTGCAATATACAAAGGGGAAGATGCAATTTTCAGCACCACTTCTCAGACCAACCCAATGGCAAATCAGAAGGTGCCACATGGCAGTGGCAAATGCATATACAAAGGCATTTTCAAATGCATTTTTTGAGAGCAATTGTAGAGGCCTTTTGGCGCCAAGAAAGCAGAGAGACACAAAGTTTTCAAGCATGCAAAGACAGGATCAGAGGAATTTGTAGAGGTGATATATACACAGATGCAGAAGTGATATATACAGGCAGTTGACCAGATCTTTGACCGCCGATATCTTCCCCATTCCAGCAAATTTCAACATGCTGTAAGAGGCAAAAGTGCATGTTTTTGTCATTTGAATAGGTTTTTTGGGGAGATTTTCCATTTTTGGATCTGGCTTTGCATTTTTGGCTGAATGGACGTTTCAACGGCTATCTTGAAGTTTTGAGGGGTTTTTTCTCCGCACAGTGGCTCAGGTTGGTGAGTTTTTGCAGGTGCATTCATGGTGTATGGTCTCTCTACCTTTCAGGACTCTTTCCTACACGACGAGCGATGACTTTGGAGGTTTTTCTCCATGCCCTGTCCTTTCTTGCATCTTGGCTGAGGTTGTTCTACATTTTGGCCTGGTAGAGGCATGGCCCCTGTCCCTTCACCATGCCTCTACACATCCTCCCCTGCTACTAGCATTTATGGCCTCGATTCTGTGGTTCAGCAATTCCATGCCTTTTTGGCATGAATCTGGCTTATAAAAGACAAGGTAGACTCTTTTAAAAAAGGGGGATGGTATTTTCTTGGGGCTGTTATGCTACCAAAATTTTTGTAGTTGGACCTCTTAGTGTAATTGCAAAGGTATGGGAATGTGACTCACTGTGCCTGAATCTGGCCTCTGTTGTCTTCCCTTTATCCACCAATGAATGTAATAAGTTATGTTGGTGTCCCCCTGCTATGAAATATTTCTGTATTGTAATAGTTTTCTGGACCTTCATGATTAATAGATGTTGATTTCTCACCTCTCTTATGTCTAGATTTCTGTGTTTTAATTGAAGTTATAACCTGTTCTGTGGGTAAAACGGCCCCTCTGCAATCTTGGCTTTCATACTGAAACCTCAAACTAGCCATAAATCTATGCGAATCTCTCCTCAGCAGTAAAGGAGTCATTGTTGTGTCCATCCCTTGACCTCCATCACTCACTAAATCTGGTGTATCACCTCTTTTCCCTTTCAGCTCTCCTTCTAACTCTTTCCTTTGCAAGTTCTAGCACTAGGTTTAGTAGGAACCAGCCTTCTCTGGAGGTCTGATCTCAAATTGCAAGGTCCCACACTTCAAGATCATTCCAATGTTACTCCAGGTTGCATGAGGTGTCACAGCTGCATGCGAAGAGTGCAAATCTGGGTGATAACTGTTTCTGGCATGCCTAATGGGACCTAGAATCGAGAATTCTAAGTTCAAAACACTACATTTGGTTACTGGTTTTGATATGCAGCCAGTGATATCTAGACCTGTAAGAGATTGAAGCTTTGCATATATGGCGACTCTAAGCTTTGGTTTAGCAGAATCAGTGTATTTCTGCTTATAAGAAGAATACATACCAGAAGCGGCTCTTCACCTTTCGAGTATCTACAACTATCCCCACCCAGGAGAAAAGGGGTAGTAGAAGAGAAGCATAAGAGGACTCATGTCCAGTCTAGGAGAGCCAAGTTGAATCCCCCTATAGTTGGGGCCCATACTACCAGAGGGGCCTCAGTCACCATGATTCCTGCGGTTAGAAATCAGCCTTTTGTGGCTTTCAACCAAGGCAGCCCGTTGAATCTAGCTCAGCATGATGATATTCTTGTCACTGCCCTAAAGAGTTTACCGTTCTTTCATGGTGAAGATCAGACCACTCTAGCTGAACATATCAAGGACATTGCAAACCTATGTGTTGTCCATCACGTAACAGCAGAAAACGTAGCAATTAGGCTACTCGTAGCCTCCCTGAAGGGGAAGGCTCTGTAGTAGTTTAGAAGCCTGCCGGTAAATTCCATAGATACCTGGGATCGCTTGGGAGAAGAATTGTGCAATTTCTTCGAGGACAAATCAGACCATCTATCGCTAGTGGAGTAGCTGTCTACAATCAAAAGAGCCCCTCACGAGGTCATGTCAGACTTCAACCACTGTTTCCAAAAGATGTGAGATAGAATCCCACCAGCGGTAAGACCCATAGCTGATCATGCATTCCTATATTTTTTGAGAGCTTTGAATAGCGATATCTCTGTCATGATTCAATCCATGGGAGGACTTTCCTTACCACAGGCCTATATCATAGCCATAGGGCTGAAAATAGTCTCATTCAGGCTGGTAAGATTGCTCCTAGGCCTCCTTTGCTGATTTTCCCCGCTATTCAGCCACAAATCCCAACATATGTACCCCCCATAGCTATTATACTTGTTGCACCTATGTTATAAGCAACTAATCTGCAGTCAAATAGAATAGAAAGTGCTACTCAAAATCAGTCGTCTGAGTTACAAGAGATCAAGGGATTGTTGCAGTCTTTTGGTAATGAGCTAACAAATATGAAAAAGCAGTAGTTCCAGAATAGACAGCCCTATCAGCCATATAACCAAGGACAAGGCTAGTCTTATCAAGGACAAAACCAACCCTACCAAGCTAACAAGCCACCTTATCAAAACAATTATCAAGGGGTCAGGCAGAACATGAACCAGAGCCCTTTACAGCCTTACAACCCCACATCCACTAGTGCCGTTAGCGACATTGTCCCTATTTAGAACAACCTAGCTGCTGAATATGAATGGTGCTCTCTGAGCAATCAATCGCATGGTCAAGCAGCATGTCCAAATGGAACTGTAAATCAAGCTCTGACAGTGCAAAGCATTGCAGCTTCACAGCCAAGCGCATCTAATGAGGGGACTATGCAGCAAATAGAGCAGCCTCAACATGATACTGCCTTCATGAATTGGTAGGAAAATGAGTTTTGTGGCATGATTAGGGATGACACTCCAGTCGTCGTGAACACTAGAGCCAAAAGAAGAAGTTATGAGATAGATCAGGGGGCAAGCAAAGGAAGAGGACCTGATGATCCGCCTATGTCCTGGTTCCCCCATGTATTACAAAGGAGTACTCAAGTAGCCGCCAAAGAGCAGCCTCATTCATAAGTTGATATTACTACCACCAAGCCGCATCAGAAGGTAAGTGTTGCTCCCCATTTTAATAGTATTGAGAATATGAAGAAGGCAAATGTGACAATGTCTATGTGGGATTCCTTGGCAATCCTGGGTCAAAAGGACATGTTGCAGTCAACCTTATCTGATTTGAAAGTATCCAAAGATACAAATGTCAACCCAAATAGAGCTGTCCTTACTAATTCCCCCCAGGACAACAGCAAACAACCAAGCAAGACTATCAAACCACTTCCATTCTATGTGTCATTAATAATAGGAGATAAGCTTGTGCACAATTGCATGGTGGATAGTGGTGCCAATAGTTCTGTGATGCCTAAACAAATTACAGACCAATTAGGGCTTAAATACCAGCCTCTTGAGAAGGGTGTCCTCCAATTAGATGGCATGGCTGTTAATACTATAGGTGTAATAAAAGACTTAGGTCTTACTTTGCATAGCTGTCCCAATATTTCTGTCTTCCAAGAGGTCTTCATCATAGACCTACCTTCTCATTTCACCATGTGCCTATCAAGAGAATTCACAGCCAAAATAGGAGGATATCTATCCTCTGACTGGTCCCACATGTTTTTTAGGACCAGGTACGGCACTAAAGTGACCCTGAGGTTTGAATTACTTTCAAACCATCATATAGAGCCCTACACACCTAGTGTTATCAATACAAATTGCATTATTTCTGATGACCCTGAGCTTATGGCTGCCCAAGAGCTACAAAATGAAAGTATACTAGAGGTGTTATTGAGGGAATGGGCCTTGGAAAATACTGTTGATAGCCCTGAGGCATATATTCAAGAGACCGGTATGGGAATTTACATACTACGTGAGCCTGAGGCAGCAATTCCAAGTATGGTAAAGGATGCAAAACCGTAAATAAGGCAACATAATGAAGTGTGGAAAATGTATTTTGATGGCTCTAGAAGCAGAAATGGATCTAGTGGCGGTGCAATGCTAGTGTCTCCTCACGGTGAAAGATATTATTTTGCTTTCTATTTTTCCTTTTCATGCACCAACAACACTGTTGAGTATGAGGGTTTAATCCAAGGATTGCAGTGGGCAAGAAAGAAAAAGATTAGCTGTTTACAGGTGTTCAAGGATAGTGAACTCATTGTAAATCAAGTAAGAGGATTGCATGCTACAAAAAATGATACTTTGAAATGCTATAAGCACAAGGAATGGGACATGATTGAGGAGTTTGATGCTTTCAATATGATCTCCATCCCAAGGAATCAGAATTACCAAGCAAATAGGTTAGCTGCAATTGGGGCTCAATTTGACATCCCCAGTGATATTCAAAGGGAGAAGGTGCAGCCTCATGTAAAAATAGTGGGTAGACCCTCTATCCCAGACAATGACATTCATTGGCAGGTTTTCGAAAGTGATGAGCAAATCCTGTGTTTTTTGTTAGAAGAAGATGAATTTTCTGTGGTGAACCAAGATAAACTCAAACAGCAGTATGGCAATGACCAAATTGTTCAGCTGAGGACAAACAAGCTACCCAAGGGACTGGTGACATTGGAGTCTATCTTTGGCATTAATGGTCAGATGAAGAAGACCAAAACTGGCATGCAAGTAAAAGAGGAACACTACGAGCAGCTGGAGATTTTTAAGGGAAAGCTCCTTAAAATTGGTAAAATCTACTCAGCCAAGGATAGAAGAGCTTTCATTGCTCTATGCCATGAATTTGAAGATGTGTTCGCTTGGGATTATTCAGACCTAAAAGGTTTTGACCCTCACATTGCCCAGCACACCATAGAATTAGAGCCAGGGGTAAAACCTGTAAGACAGAAGCAAAGACCCCTAAATCTGAGATTAGAGCCCCTGATGATTAAAGAACTAACTAAGATGATCAAGGGGAAAATCATTTTTCCAATCAAACATACTTCTTGGGTCTCTAACCTCGTCCCTGTCAAAAAAAAGAATGGCGAAATCAGACTATGTGTCGATTTCAAAGATCTAAATAGAGCGTCCCTAAAGGACCACTACCCGTTGCCTTCAATGGAACAAATTCTACAAGTAGTGGCTGGCTCAGAGAGATTCTCCTTGCTTGATGGATTTTCTGGTTACAATCAAGTGTTAGTCAAAGAGGAGAATCAGTATAAGACTACTTTTACTACCAAATGGGGCACCATGGCCTACAAAAGAATGCCTTTTGGTCTATCAAATGCTGGCTCAACTTTTCAGCGAGCCATGGATATGGTGTTCAAGGGTTTGCTATACAAATTGGTGCTGGTGCATCTAGATGATATCACAGTCTTTTCCAAGAACGCATTTAAGCATTTATCTCATTTGAGGCAAGTATTTGAGAGATGCAGAGAGTTTGGCATATCTCTTAATCCAAAAAAATGCATTTTCGTTTTGCACGAGGGTAGGCTGTTGGGACACGTGGTGTCAAAGGAAGGCATTACCATTGATACAGAAAGGGTAAGAGCTATTCTGGAGCTGCCCTTACCCAGCCACAAGAAGGGACTTCAAAGTTTTATTGGCAAGATTAACTTTCTGCGAAGGTTTATACTAGACATTGCAAATCTTCTAAAGCCTTTGACATCCATGTTAAAAAAGAATACAGTTTTCAGCTGGACGAGGGAAGCTAAGCTAAACTTCGAGTCCATAAAAGAGGCACTTGCAGCTATGCCAACTCTGATAAATCCTGACTTCTCAAAGGATTTTATTTTATATGTTTATGGTGGTCTGGGTACCATTTCTGCAATTCTGGTGCAGCAACAGCACGAAGGTTTTGAACAGCCAATCATTTTTTTCAGCTAGGGCTTAGAAGAGTATGAACAGACATACAGCTTCATTGAGAGACATGTCCTTGTAGTCGTGAGGAGCCTTAAGAAATTCAAACATCTTATTTCTAATAATAAGATACATCTAATGGTTGCTCACCCTGGCATAAAGGAGTTCTTGCTGAATAAGGACGTCAATGAGGAAAGAGCTTGTTGGATTACAAGGGTCATGGAGTATGACATTGACATCAAAATAACCAAGCTCATCCGAGGAAGAGGACTCAGTGAACAGCTTGCTGCTAGTCCTGAAAATGAAGCAAGCAAGGAAGAGGCGACGTTTCTGGCCGTAGAAGGTGAACACCAAGTGGACATAGTAGCAACGGGCACCAGTTGGGTTCATAATATGATCCATTATTTGTAGACTGGTGAATGTCCAGCAAGGTTAGACAGAGCCAAGAGAAGATACTTTAGATTACAGTCTATCCCATACATTCTCATAAATTGGCATCCTTTTCTGGAAGGATTTTAATGGCTTATTGTTAAGATGCATTGAGGAAACTCAAACTGACAAGGTGCTGCAGGAGTTCCACGATGGAACAGCAGGGAGTCATTTTACCCCAAGGACTACTGCATGGAAGATAATGAGAGCTGGATACTACTGGCCCAGCTTATTCAGAGATACCCATACATGGGCTAGAAAATTTGTGAAGTGTGCCATGTTTGCAGGCAAGTCAAGGCTGCCAGCTCTGCCCCTACAACCAATTCGAGTTGAGCAACCCTTCATGAGGTGGGGTATCAATTTCATAGGCCCCATCAACCCACCATCTAGTGTCGGCCATAGGTGGGTACTTACAGCAACTGACTACTTCACAAGGTGGACTGAGGCAGTGGCTCTAAAGGAGTCCAATGAGAATGCTGTTCTAAATTTTTACAGTGATTTGGTAGCTAGATTTGGGGTCCCTGAATCTATTATCTCAGACAATGCATTGGCTTTCATTGGATTAAAAATAACTGACTGGGCTATGAAGAATAGGATTTACTTGGGCACTTCATCAAATTATTACCCTCAGGGTAATGGCCTAGCTGAGTCCACAAACAAAAACCTCATAAGGATCATCAAGAGAATGATGGAGGACAACCAGAGGACCTAGCATACCAATTTGAGGTCTGCTTTATGGGCAGATAGAATAACTCCCAAGAGGTCTATTGGGAACTCTCCATATATGCTAGTTTATGGAAAAGAGGCAAGATTGCCTGTATCTGTAGAGTTGCCAGCTCTTGACATTATGAACTGGCTGGAAATGTTTGAGGAAGAGGATCCCATGGCGATCAAGTATGCTTAGCTCATGGAACTTAAAGAAATTAGAGACAAAGCTATGCAGACTATGGAGTACCACCAGTTTCAGACCAAGGGAGTTTTTGATAAGAAGGCCATCCCCAGAAGTTTTAGGAAAAGAGATATGATGCTCAAGTGGGATGAACAGAAGAGCAGGCCAGGGAAGCACTCCAAATTTGATAACATATGGAGTGGCCCATTTCTCATTATTGAATGTAAGGAGCACAATGCATTTCAGTTATCAAATATGGATGGACAAAATTTGCCTATCCCAGTCAATGGGATACACCTGAAGAGGTGTTTTGAGGTATGAGTACTTTGTAAATTAGTTGAGTAGGTTCCTTGCTTTCAATAAGTGTTGCTGCACAGTAGTTTAGATGTCTTTGTTTTCCCTAAGTGCTATCTAACATAGCTTGTGGGTTGCTGTCAGCATTTTGTCTAGCCCCTTGTCTTCCTATGTCCTTTTACTGTAATGCCGGGTCTCTGAAGTTAGGATGTTTGTCAAGATATTTTCAGCCTCTTCTGACTCCATGCCCAATGGAAAATATATAGGGCCACTGATCTTATGTTTAGCAGGCAAACATCCCATAGAGGTCGCCAAAAATGTTATCCTATTTTCCTCTGCTCAGAGTAAAATGGCCAACCTGGTATTTTCCTTAAAAATCCCTTTGAAAGTCCTTATAAAGCAAGAATGCCAAAATTCCCCAGGGAACCTGACCATTGGAAAGAGCTTGAAAAAATAGGCAGGTTTGCTTTTTACATCACCCTAGAATTCGACCAAACAAAGAAGTTATTCATGGTCAAAGTTTCAGCCATACAGTTCAAATGTGCATTTGGCGGGCTTGAAAATCTACATCAGCCTTAGGAAATGTAGAAAAAATTGAGTTTTTATGCATTTCAGAATGTATATCGGGCCAAGGAAATGCATATACAAGGGGGGAATCTTTCACAGATTCCTAGAATATTCTCGGTTTGCATATCGAGTTGCATGAAAATATACAAGGATAGATGTATATTTCATCTTGCATATTTGCATGTACAAGTGAAAGATACAAAGAAATATGCATGGAAAATATACAGGGCTGGCGGACATACATGTGCTACAGTGGAATGTACATCAGCGCATATACAAAAGAGAATGTATTTTTCGCTTGTATGTTTGCACTTACAAGCGAAACATACAAGATAAATATACAAGGTCCCAATGTACATTTGCCACAGTGTCGCAGTGTATATACAAGGTTGCTGCAGAGAGGATATACAAAGGCATTTGTATGTCGCCAACATACAATAGGTGGGGCCCTCGCATGTACAAAGAAGATTGTATGTCCTATACATACAAAAGATCAAATGCTACAGTTGTATGTATATTGGATTGTATGTTTCCACATACAAGGCCAATATACAAGGAACATATACAACCCGGACCCGAATATAAGTTTCAATTTATTCTACGGTGTTTTCAGGTCCGCCTCGTATAAAGGTGTTTGTATGTTTTGACATACAAGGGAGTAGATACAAAGATACAAATAGGTGCAACGAAGGCCGAACTTCAAATGGATGTATATTTTGGTTGAGTGCAACGTTGAGTCTGACTTGGATGTATGAGTGCTCGTATGTTTCGATATACAAAGGCAAGATACAAGTTAACATACAAGTAGTAGGGCCCGCATATACAAAGCAGCATGCATCTGCAACGGTGGATGTACATCAGCTTGAAGATACAAAGGAGATATATATTTTGCATTGTATTTCTTCCACATACAATCGAATATACAGGGGAATATACAAAGCAGATATACAACGACGACACACAAGCCGGATTTCAAGGTTCTTTTAGGCTATTTCATAAAGTTTGAAGTCCGCACCTTGCATATACAATGGTGTTTGTATATTGCAATATACAAAGGGGAAGATGTAGTTTTCAGTGCCACTTCTTAGACCAACCCAATGGCAAATCAGAAGGTGCCACATGGCAGTGGCAAATGCATAGACAAAGGCATTTTCAAATGTATTTTCTGAGAGAAATTGTTTAGGCCTTTTGGCGCCAAGAAAGCAGAAAGACATACAAAGTTTTCAAGCATGCAAAGATAGGATCAGAGGTATTTGTAGAGGTGATATATACACAGATGCAGAAGCGATATATACAGGTAGTTGACCAGATCTTTGACTGCTAATATCTTCCCCATTTCACCAAATTTTGACATGTTGTAAGAGGCAAAAGTGCATGTTTTTGCCTCCTCTTTCATTTGAACAGGTTTTTTGGGGAGATTTTCCAGTTTCCATTTTTGGCCAATTAGACGTTTCAACGGTCGTCTTGAAGTTTTGAGGGGTTTTTTCTCCGCACAGTGGCTCAGGTTGGTGAGTTTCTGCAGGTGCATTCATGGCATATGGGCTCTCTACCTTTCAGGACTCTTTCCTACATGACGAGCGATGACTTTGGAGGTTTTTCTTCATGCCATGTCCTTTCTTGCATTCTGGCTGAGCTTGTTCTACATTTTGGCCTGGCAGAGGCATGGCCCCTGTCCCTTCACCATGCCTCTGCCCATCCTCCCTTGCTAATGGCATTTATGGCCTGAATTCTGTGGTTCAACGACTCCATACCCTTCTGGCATGAATCTAGCTTATAAAAGACAAGGTAAACTCTTTTGAAAAAGGGGGATGGTATTTTCTTAGAGCTGTTATGCTGCCAAAATTTTTGTAGTCGAACCTCTTAGTGTAATTGCAAGGGTATGGGAATGTGACTCACTGTGCCTGAATCTAGCCTCTGTTGTCTTCCCTTTATCCACCAATGAATGTAATTAGCTATGTTGGTGTCCCCCTGCTATGAAATATTTCTATATTGTAATATTTTTTTGGACCTTCATGATTAATAGATGCTGATTTCTCACCTCTCTTATGTCTAGATTTCTGTGTTTTAATTAAAGTTATAGCCTGTTCTGTGGGTAAAATGGCCCCTCTGCAGTCTTGGCTTTCATACCGAAACCTCAAACTAGCCTTAAATCTGTTCGAATCTCTCCTCAACAACAAAGGAGTCATTGTTGTGTCCATCCCTTGACCTCCATCGCTCACTAAATCTAGTGTATCACCTCTTTTCCCTTTCAGCTCTCCTTCTAACTCTTTCCTTTACAAGTTCTAACACTAGGTTTAGTAGGAACCAGCCTTCTCTAGAGGTCTAATCTCAAATCACAAGGTCCCACACTTCGAGATCATTCCAATGTTACTCCAGGTTGCATGAGGTGTCATAGCTGCATGTGAAGGGTGCAAATCTGGGTGATAACAACTGCATGCACCATCAAAATACATCTTCCATACATCATTTTCTTCTTTCTTAGATTCAATATGTATTGGATCAGTATTCTACAATTCTGGCTAACTTTTCTCTACTTTGAAGGCTCCCAAATCTATATCACAAAAGAAATTTATTTGATGTTGTTCCAAGCATTCTATAATATTTTCATACCTTGTGATGCAGAGCGCACAACGAAACCGCAGTACATATGTTGGCAAGAAACACTATATGGAATCATGGTTGTTGTCATTGATGGCAACAAAGGTCATCCCACATATCCGCAAGTCATGGTGTGTCTCTACCGGAAGCCAGAATGAAGACTGTTGTGGTTCGGTGAACAAGAACAGAGCATGTGGCAAGGTCAGACAGATTGGTCCGGATCTCTCAGAGGAAGTGTCTTGGTGCAGTGCAGATTTGGGGAAGTCAAGAGGACTACTTTGAGTAGTATATTCCAAGGATTTAGCCTCCGGTGATGAACAAAGAAAAAGATATGAATAGTTGAGTACCGGATTCCTGAGAGACAGTGAGAACAGAGGAAGAACTGACTGACAGAGTATCAGACTATTTTCTGGATGTGTTACTGTTGATGGTAAAGGTTGTGAAGGCATGAATCATGTTTGGCCGACATGATGAATGACATCTACAAGTATATGCTTGATCCGCATTACTTGATATGCAAGGATTCAGCCGACAAAACAGAGTTTGTGAGAAGATAGATTATTCCGGGTGCCGACTAGAAAGATAATGAAATCACTAGTGCGGATATATATAGAGGATGGATTTAGTTCTAAAGAAAGTAATTGTGTGATGGTGTATGCGAATAAGTGCAGAACAAAGCAGAACTAGTAAGAAAGATCCGGTATGTGAAAGGATAGCAGAATAAAGAACAGAGGAAAGATGAAGTGCAGTAGATCAGTGTACTGAGCCTAACCGGAACTGAACTCCAGCATATGTAGATGCTTCCAATCAGTTCAAGACTGTGATTCTTATCACTTTGTAGACAGTGTGTCTCCTTGTAGGCAGTGGGCCTCTTTGTGAGCAGTGTGCTCGGGCAGTGAGCCCTAATTGGCAAGTGCCATTTTGTAATTCCTTATTCTTCTAACAGAGAATAATCTTTGGGTTAATCACCCCGTGGTTTTCTCCCTTAACAGGGTTTCCACGTCAAAAATATTGTGTCATGTGTTTTTCATTTCATGGTAATGTTTGTTTGTTTGATTCAATGCTGCATTGATTAATAAGAAAGTTCAAAAGAAGAAATAATTAGGATAACTGATTCACCCCCCCCTCTCAGTTATCAACAATTGGTATCAGAGCTAAGTTCCTCCTAATAGAGCCTAACAGCTTGAGGAAGATCTGGGAGTTCAAATGGATGCATATGGTTTAAGGGAGCAACTCAAGACTGCCCTTGAGGATCTTGAACAGTCAAACTCTGAAGTCAATGAATTAAAGGAAAGACTCAAACAGGCTGATGAATTCATGAGAGAACTAAAGGACAAATTAAGTCTCTCTATGAAAAAGAGAAAGGAGCTGCTCCAACAATTGGCAAGACAAAGTGAAGAAAGCAATACAAATGAAGAATTGACTGAGAAAACCAAGTTATGTGAAAAGTTATCAAAAGAAGTCATTATGTTAAGACATGAAATGGAATCAGGAACTATAAAGTTTACTCAAGAGATTGAAGAAAAAAGAAAAGCTGAAGACAATCTAAGACAATCTCTTAAAGAGAAATCAGAAGAATGCCACCAGATGGACAGAATTATCAGACATCTTGAATCTGATCTTGAAGAGGCCAAAGATAATGAAGAAAAACTTGAGGATCAAATTGTCTCTCTCAAAAGAGATCTTCAAACAGCAAATGAATATAAAGAAAAATTCAAGATAAGTTCTGCCCAACTTGAAGTACTTCTTGGAAGTCAAAAGAGGACAGATGACAAGTATGGTTTGGGATATGAGAAAGGAGAAAGCTCCGGATCCGGTCAAAAGAATTTTGGATCAGAAAATCCAAGGAATAGGCCTAGAAGACCTCCGGTAAGACAGCCCAATGCTCAAAGATATCCATCCTTCAATGGATACTGCCATAGCTGCAATCACTTTGGTCACAAAGCTAATCAGTGCAGGAAGAAAATGAATCAGACTAATTCATCCTTCTCCGGACAGTGCTTTAACTGCAAAAGGTATGGACACAAGTCTCATGAATGCAGAAATATGCAAATAAACAAATCATTCAATGGTAGATGCTTTGCATGCAATAGAGTAGGTCATATGGCTAATCAATGCATATCAAGAGGTTATCAGTCAAAATGCAAAGAAATGTTATTTGCCAAATCTGTAATAGGTCCGGTCATAGTGCAAAAGTCTGCAGAAGCAAGAATCAGGACAAAAGAGGTCCGGTATACAATCAGAATCAAGACAAGGGTAAACAAAAGATGAATGTGGATGAAGTTAGGAATCAGATGAACAAGATTTGGGTGAAGAAAAGTTCAGAGAATGTAGAGGTTGGATCCGCACCAAACTCTGGTGCTGATATTTCTTCCGGAAATTAAAAAGTGAGCTCTAGCTCAGGGGGAGACTCAAAGAAAATCCTGTTCCCCCAGCCAATCAAGTGGTGATGGATGTGACACAAGATGCGGAGTAAAGGGTTTGAAGATACAAGTCCTGAGATGATCCAGACAAGATTTCAGAGGTCCGCATGAAGATGTAAAGAAGTTGTGATCGATCAAGTAAAGACCTGTTCCGGGAGATGCTCCAGAATGACAGAGGACTACAAAAGGGTCTGAAGAGATCCAGAAGTACATTATTTTACTCTGCGGACTGGACAGAATGTTTGGGATGTTCTTGTAATGTGTCATCACGATTTATTCATGATTGAAAGATCCGCATGATGTTCATAGATCAGGACTGATCTGGGATACTCCAAGCTATCCGGACAAGGCAAACCGGAATAATATAGGTGAAGCATTTATTGCAAACAGATATTAGGGTTTGCAAAATGATATAAGGGATTTCTCAACAATCACTTGATCATTCCACATCCAAGAAGAAGTGAAAAGCGAAGCTCTGAAACAAAATTCATCAAGTTCACCGAAGATCTCCTGCCGAAGTCATTACATACAAAAATTAATCCAGCCACTCCATGCAACCGAAGACGCAAAAGGTATTTTCCACTTTCGATATCTTGCTACAAATCTTTTGAAGAAATGGCTACTCCAAATATAGTAAAAATCTCAGATAGGCCCCGACCTGAATTTAAGAAACATCCATACAAGTCATTGGAGGTAGATCCCTTAGGAGCATTTTCTAGTGTTCCTCATGGAGTTTTACACACAGAAGACATTAGGGTTTACATACATGCAAGCATTGAGGAATTTGGGGAATTCAAATTGAGAGATCTCTATCACAAACAACTGATAGACAATGCTTTTGAGCTTAAACCAGAGTATAAGGGTATCCAGAAGAAACAATTTGATCAATTCATTCATTTCCCCTGCTTTGAAGAAGATGAATGGGTCCGGTATATACTGAGCAGGATGCATGACAACTTCCTATGGCTGGATAGACCCTGCAAGATCACAAAAGAGGCAATTAGGGCAGTAACTGGTCTATACTCTTCCGGAGGGATACCTATCCTCAAATCTGTCAAAAATAACATTGTAACTGAGGCCACCAGATCAAAATTTGATAAGAGGGCAATGACCATTGAAGATATTTCTGATCCGGATATCAAGTATGCGTCCATGATAATAGGATACAAGATCTATCACTCCAGCAGGGAGAATTCTGTATCCGGAACTGCAGTGTATACTGCCTATGAAATGCTAAGGAAGAATGTAGAATATGATCTCTGCGAACTGCTCTTAAGCCAATTAATGGAAAATATACAGAAAATCAAGAAGGACAAAAAGAATTCCTTTAAGTATGGTACTCTTATATTATGTCTATTTTTCTACTTCATGAATGAGCTGCCCGGATCAAGTGGATGGGCATGGCAGAATGACAAACCTGTTGCAGTCCAGATAAGAGACTATCTACATGGGCTTGGGGATGCCAAAGCAAGAAATATAGCCCTATGGGGATACTTCAAAAACTTCCAAAGCATGATGCAAGCAAGAGAAAGAATTCCCCAGTCTCTTGTTGAAAAATACAAAGACTTAGTGTGCTTTATGGTGGACACTGATCAGTGCCTAATGGAGGTAGTGGAGCCAAGGACTGTCTGGATCATGCCCATGGGGTATGAAGTGGATGAACAGATAGTGGAGCTGCATGTTCAACACATGCTAAGTCAGCCCAAAGATCCAAAGGCAGAAAGGTTTGGAACCTTTGAGGAGCTGAGTGTAAAGATCCATGTAGAACTCAGGGAACCTGAGATAAAGAGGAAGGTGAGAAAAGAAGTAGAGCATATTGCTCAAGGCCTAGGCATTTCAAAAGAGGCACTTGATGCCAGCCGGGAAAAGAGAAGAAAGGCTGAGGAAGAAAAGAAAGAGGCAGAAAAGAAAAGTAAAGAAAGTGTTCTGGTTGAAACTTCCACCCGGACTAGATCATCAAAAAGATCTGCACCTCCCACAACCAAAAGTTCAAAACCGAAAGTCCAGGCATCCGGTAAAAGATCTAAGACAAAAGCCACAAGGGCTTATGAAAGCCAAAAGGATGAAGAGGAAACTGAGTCAGATGAGGGAGTAAAAGAAATAAAGAAGCAGAAGAAGAAAGGATCCGGGAAACCCTCCACAGGCCGAGACAAGGAAGAAATGACAGAAGAATTTTCTGAAAAGCCCACCCTGTCTCTAGACAGTGTAGTCAAATCAGTCACTATGGATGGGAACCTTCAACCGGTGGCTGAATTCTATGATGACTACAATGAGGCAGATCAAAAGATCCTGCAGGAAGCTATAATAAGGTACTTGAACATCTACAATAAAGCTTTTATTGAGATTATCTCTGAAATCCCAAAGAGCCTAGAGATGGAACTAGAAATAAGAAAGAACAATGCCATGGCAAAAGACCTTGAGATCAGGGAACAGATAGCTATTCAGCTATATCCTTCAATTGATCACAAAACCATGAACATGATATTCAAGGACTGCAAGGATGAATTCAGAAGCAAAGCAAGGATGAATTCAGAAGCAAAGCAAGGATGAATCTGCTTATGCTTGGTGAGACCGACAAAGTAGCCAAGGACACTGAAGAGATCCTCCGGAATACATACAAAAGGTTTAATATTCCTATTACAGAGGACTCAGGTGCAGAAACAGCTGCGGACTTGGAATCATCTGCTCCGGAAGAAGTGCCACTAGAACAGACTAACATCTCTTCTCTGGCTTCTCCCACAGTTTCCGGATCCCAAGAAGAAGAGAAACTACAGGAGAAAGAAGCAGCAGTTAAAGAAAAAGAGGTTGACAGCACCAAGGATGCAGAGAAAGAGAAGACCCCAACAGAGAAAACCACAACTGAAAGTGGTAAGAGTAAGGAAGGAGAAAAGATTCCAAAGGACAAAACTGCAGAAGAGAAGAAACATCTGTCTCCGGCAAGAGACACTACACAAACTGTTCAAGAATTCTTGACAAAAGCCACTATAGAAATTGATGAACCGGACCTGCTAAAAGGACCATTAGATTTTGACTCTTTGTCACCGGTGCAAACAATGAAAATAGCCTCATTTACAAATGAGAAAGTCAAAGAGAAACTGCTGAAATCTCACATGGAAGACTGTGAGCTTATGGAGGTAGCATCTGGAGTGCTGGAAAAGATCATGCTATCTTTTTAGAAGGATCCCACAGCCTCCTCTTCCGGTAATCTCAAAACCTTAGTCAGCAGTGTTAGTACACATTTTGAATCTCTAGAAAAATCAGCTGAAGAAAAGGTCCGGAAGGAGTTTTTGGATAAAAGGTTCTCCGAGGTTCAGGGTTTGATCATTAATGATAGGAGAAACATGAACATTGGGATAAAGAGCTTAGAAAATGCTCTTAAGGATGGCGGTGAAATATACAAATTTTGTATCTCCTGGTCCAAGGTAACAGTGGACATTGAGAAGAAAATAAAAGAGCAAGAGGACACACTACTAAGCTTGTCTCAAAGTTTTGATCCTCTTTCTTCCTCTATAACAAATCAAGAATGTCAGACTATTGCAGTCTTGAGTGAAATCAAGAAATTGGAGAAGGAAAGGAAAAATAGAATAAGCAGGTTGAGTGAGCTCAGGGGGTTAATTGTCCCTAAGCTAGAGGCCATGCATGAGGCCATAGCAGAAGCTCAAATCACAGCCCAGACAAGTGATCTGAAAGATCTAAAAAGGGCAGATGCATTTGCATTTTTGTTGAGTGGTCACATTTCAATTTTGGATAGAATGAAGGAAAGTTGGGCTACAGAACTGATCCAATTGAAGACATCCTTTGCAGACATTCTTCAGTTTATGTGAGTATGTAATATGCGGCTAAGTATAGTAAAATTTTAAAATTTTTTGTATGCAGGCCCTACCCTTTGCCATTGATGTCAAAGGGGGAGTGAGGAGCAGTGAAAAATGAGGAATCCAACCAAGGGGGAGTTCCGGAAATTGTATATAAAGATAGAGCATCAGCCAAGGGGGAGCATAGTGTAAACACTTTGTCATTTTTCACTAAGTGTTGCCATCAATGCCAAAGGGGGAGATTGTTGGCAAGAAACACTATATGGAATCATGTTTGTTGTCATTGATGGCAACAAAGGTCATCCCACATATCCGCAAGTCATGGTGTGTCTCTACCGGAAGCCAGAATGAAGACTGTTGTGGTCCGGTGAACAAGAACAGAGCATGTGGCAAGGTCCGACAGATTGGTCCAGATCTCTCAGAGGAAGTGTCTTGGTGCAGTGCAGATTTGGGGAAGTCAAGAGGACTACTTTGAGTAGTATATTCCAAGGATTTAGCCTCCGGTGATGAACAAAGAAAAAGATATGAATAGTTGAGTACCAGATTCCTGAGAGACAGTGAGAACAGAGGAAGAACTGACTGATAGAGTATCAGACTATTTTCCGGATGTGTTACTGTTGATGGTAAAGGTTGTGAAGGCATGAATCATGTTTGGCTGACATGATGAATGACATCTACAAGTATATGCTTGATCTGCATTACTTGATATGCAAGGATTCAGCCAACAGAATAGAGTTTGTGAGAAGATAGATTATTCCGGGTGCCGACTAGAAAGATAATGAAATCACTAGTGCGGATATATATAGAGGATGGATTTAGTTGTGAAGAAAGTAATTGTGTGATGGTGTATGCGAATAAGTGCAGAACAGAGCAAAAGTAGTAAGAAAGATCCAGTATGTGAAAGGATAGCAGAATAAAGAACAGAGGAAAGATGAAGTGCAGCAGATCAATGTACTGAGCCTAACCGGAACTGAACTCCAGCATATGTAGATGCTTCCAATCAGTTCAAGACTGTGATTCTTATCACTTTGTAGACAGTGTGTCTCCTTGTAGGCAGTAGGCCTCTTTGTGAGCAGTGTGCTCGAGCAGTGAGCCCTAATTGGCAAGTGCCATTTTGTAATTCCTTATTCTTCTAATAGAGAATAATCTTTGGGTTAATCACCCCGTGGTTTTCTCCCTTAACAGGGTTTCCACGTCAAAAATACTGTGTCATGTGTTTTTCATTTCATGGTAATGTTTGTTTGTTTGATTCAATGCTGCATTGATTAATAAGAAAGTTCAAAAGAAGAAATAATTAGGATAACTGATTCACCCCCCCCCTCTCAGTTATCAACAACATAGTGCTAGCAAACTCTTATAAACCTTAGCCGATGTGCTGATACACCAACTTAGCACATGCTTGGTGTGACTTGCTAATACTGGTGGCAATACTCTGATTCACTATTACGACCGATCGCCATTTGTATCCACTGAAATGTACATTCTCCACATACATTCGCAACATGCTTTGTGATATACATTCACAACATACATTTGAAACTTACGCTAATGCTAGTGTCTTCAGCAGGACTCTTGTCATCAATGAACGCTCATACATTTAGGCTGATGCGCTTTGTCACCTCGATCTGAATCTTGGGCCATGACTTCCATTCAATGCCCTGAACTCCTCTTCGGCCAGATTGCCCTTAACACTCTGAAAGGAAATGGTTCACTGACGGTTTCTGTCTCACCGACAGCATCTTCAACTCCTCTGATCTAAACCCTAGCACATTGAGATGCTAGGTGATCTATTATGCACAACCAAATTTGGTCCTTTGCACCGCCGAATCATGAAACAAAACATAAAACAAACAAATATGATACAATGAAGCCATTCCACTGATTGCGACAGAAATCTTATCAGTGGAATGCTTCATGTCGACATATTGCAACAATAGAAAACATAGATGGAAAGGAACTCTACAGCTAACGAACTTGCAATTATAGAGAACAGGAATCAAAATGACGGAACATAATATCTTTATTTCTCTTTGAAACAATGTTCAATCACACTCAACCTCCTCTCTACGATCTGATTACATTCGATCACAATATCATAGGACTGGTTACAACCTCAAAACCTAATACTTGATCTTGTTCATTTACCTAGTTTTTATAGATTCACCCAGAGTAGTACCAAACTGACTCCAAGCGGCTGGGAGATCGATTCCAAGCGGCTGGGAAACACTACTGCCTATTTTTGGCATTATTACTATTTTTAGCATTATGCGATTACAATTGACAAATGTCACTTGGGACTTACAAAATGAACCTAGATTTATTCCACTCAGACCGACACATGGCACTAGGCCTTACAATTGGTCACTTGGACCTTATACAACACCAAAACATCAAAATGAACATGAAATTAATTAAAGTATCTAGGTGCCCCTGCACCATACTCCCGGGGTTAACAGAACTCAAGTCCCTTAAGGAACCAGGTTTGAAATAGTAACCCCATGCTTGATGATTTTTTCCTCGATCATCCAGGTTGCATCCTCATCAGGTAAACCATGCCATTTGACCAGATACTACTTGTAGGTTTTATGTTTGGTCTTCTTCTAAACTTTGGTGTCCAAAATACATTCTAGTTGTACTAGCTGACTCGGTGGAAAATCAGAAATCCATTTGGCATCACCTACTCTTGTCACATCTGAATCTGCAACATTGTCTCCCCTGAATGGAAATAGTTCTGACACATTGAAAATGGGTGATATTGCTAAACCTGGAGGAAGTTCAATTTCATATGCATTAGGCCCAAATTTGTGTACAATCTTGCATGGACCTATCTTCTTCATAAGAATCTTCGTGGGCTGCCCCTTTAGAAGTCTTTCGTTCTTCAGATATGCCATTACCAGATCCCCATCTTTGTATTGGACATCCCTTTTCTTCTAATCAACTCTCTCTTTGTATTTCCCTGTGTTCTTCTAGACAGTTTCCCTTACTACATCGTGGATATCCTTCATGCTGACTGCAAAATCTTCACCTTGTGCACTCCTTTTCTCCATGTTCTGGAGATCCCTGAGCTCCAAAATTCCCCTAGGATGAATCCCATATACAACTTCAAAAGGGCTCTTTCCTGTGCTCCTATTAACAGAGTCATTATATGCAAATTCTACTTGTGGGATGACCATATCCCATGCTTTTACATGTTGTTTAGTCAAACACCTCAAAAGATTACCCAGTGATCTATTCACCACCTCAGTTTGTCCATCTATCTGAGGGTGATAGGCTGACGTGAATGATAATTGAGTGCCCAATTTCTTCCACAATGTGTGCCAAAAATGTCCCACAAACTTGGGATCTCTGTTAGTGACTATTCAATGGCAAACTATGAATTTGAACAATCTCCTTAAAGAATAGACCACCAATGTGTGAAGCATCATTGGTACATTTGCATGGCACAAAATGAGCCATTTTACTAAATCTGTCAACTACAACAAATACACTGTCGAAACCTCTTTGAGTCCAAGGAAGACCCAAAATAAAATCCATATTGATGCACTCCCATGGCCTTTGCAGAATTGGAAGTGGTTGATAGAGACCTGCATTGGATGAAGTCCCTTTTACCCTCTGACAAATGCTACAAGTTTCTACAAATTTCTTGACATCTATTTGCATCTTAGGCTAGAAGTAAAGCCTTCTCACTTGTTCCAACGTCTTGTCCAGTCCAAAATGACCTCCAAGGCTACTACAATGATTCTCTTTTATGATGTTCTCCCTCATGGAGCACTTAGGCACACACAATTGGTTGCCTTTAAACAATAACCCCTGTTGTAGCAAAAATTTAAAAAATTTAGAATGATAGGAATCTAAAAATTGTGAACAAACTGCATATATCTCCTTGAAGTCCTCATCATCCTGGTACATATTCTTGAGAGAATCCACTCCCACACTTTGCAACTGGATTTCATGTATAGTGCACACTCTTCTGCTCAGAGCATCTACCACCTTGTTGGCTTGTCCCTTCTTATGTTTGATGGAAAATGTATACGCCTAGAGTTGTTTGACCAACTTCATATGCCTATGATTTAGCTTCTACGAATTCAGAAAACTCAAAGCATGGTTGTCAGTATAAACAATGAATTCCTTGGGCAAGAGATAATGTCTCCATTTTTTCAATGCTTGCACCATTGCATACAATTCTAGATCATATGTGCAATACTTTCGTTTAGCATCATTCATCTTTTCACTAAAGAAAGCAACAGGTCTACCTTCCTGACTCAAGATAGCACTAATGGCAAGGTTACTGGCATCACATTCCATAGTAAACAACTTATTAAAATCAGGCAAAACTAAAATGGGTTTCTCTGCTATTTTCTGTTTGAGAATCTCAAAAGACTCATCAGCTGCTTTATTCCAAACAAACTTACATTTTTGTCCTCCTTTTATGGTATCCAGAATGGGTGCACAAATATGACTGAATCCTCTTATGAATTTCCTATAAAAAGTTGCCAACCCATGAAAACTTCTTACATCACTTACTATTTTAGGTGCTGGCCAAGACAGAATAGCATTTACCTTCTCTGCCATTTTCAAATTGCCCTGGGATATCACAAATCCAAGGTATGTGAGTTCTTCCTTCATGAAGACACTCTTCTTCATATTGATCATTAGTTTCTCCTCATGCAGCTTCTTCAACACTTGTTCCAAATGCTGTAAATGTTCTTCCTTTGTCCTACTAAAAATTAGAATATCGTCAAGATAGACAACAACAAATTTACCAATAAAATCCTTCAATACCTTATTCATTAGATGCTTGAAAGTACTGGGAGCATTGGAAAGACTGAATGGCATCACCAGCCACTCATAAAGACCTTCATTAGTCTTAAAGGTTGTCTTCCATTCATCCCCTTGTCTAATCCTGATCTGATGGTATCCACTCTTGAGATCAATTTTAGAAAAATACCGAGTTCCACCTAAACAATCATGAGGTCCTTTATTCTGGGCATAGGAAAGCTATATCTGATGGTGATCTTATTTATGGCTCTCGAATCAGTGCACAACCTCCATTTTCCATCCTTCTTGGGAGCTAAAACTATGGGTACAACACATGGACTAAGACTTCTCCTCACCAAGCTTTTATCCAACAGTTCTTGTACTTGTTTAGCAATCTCCTCATTCTGATTAGGTGTCATTTTATAAGTTAGTTTATTTGGCAATGTGGATCCTGGGATGAAGTCAATCTAATGACTTATGTCTCTCACAGGGGGTAGTACATTGGGCATATCCTCCACCATGATACCCTTATATTTGTCTAGCAATTCCTGCACTTCCTTAGGGACTTTTTCCTCGTTGTTTTCAGACAAATCAGAATTGTCTTTAGGTTTCAAAATCAGAGCATACCCCTAGGTTCCCTCTTCTTTTAGAGTATGGAGAAACTCTTTCCCACTCATTAACATGATACTTGAGCCTACATTTTTGTCTACACCCTCTTCTGGTAAAGCATCCATCTTATACTGTCTACCATTCTTAGTGATCACAAAGGAATTCGACTTACCATCATGTTGGGCTTGTACATCATATTGCCAAGGTCTACCTAACAGTAAATGGCATGCATCCATGGGAATTATATCACACAAAAGTTTATCCCCATATTCTCCTATCTGAAATTCTACCCAAGCTTGTTCATCAACCAAAATTTGCTGCCCTTTGTTCAGCCATGACACTTTGTATGGACTCACATGTGGTAATCTTCTTAAATTCAATTTCTCTACCATTTCTACTAAAACTAAATTTTTAGTTAAGCCAAAATCAACAATTACCTTACACCTTTTGCCAGAAACTTTACACAAAGTTCTGAATAGTGTCTTCCTCTGAGGTGGTTCCTTGTTCTGTGGCACTTTCAACATTGTTCTTCTTATCATGAGATTCTCTCCATCTTGTGTTGGAGCTGCAGTTCCCATAGGTGAGTTTACACTCTGACAATCTTCTTCTTGAATCAACTGGCTCCTTCTCTCTCCTCCATGAGAGCTTGAGGCTTTCTCCGGACACTTGCCTGCTGTGTGCCCAATTTGGTTACAACTATAACATCTTCCCGTGAAGACATTAGGACCTCTTCCTAGTCCACTAAACCTACCTCTCCCATTGGGTCTCCTTCATCTGAAACCCTCTCTGGAACTAGATCCTACACTGTGTTCTTGCTGACTAGACTCCCCTTGAGTCTTCTGGAACTAATTTATGCCACCAAAGCTATTTCTGCCTCTAAAATTCCTTCCACCTCTGCCTCTGTTCTGTTGTTCTCTTTTTTTTTCAATTTCTCTTCTACTCTCAGTGCCACTTGGAAACACTTGTCCACGGTTTCTGGTGTCAAGATAATAATCTCATCTTGTATATTATACTTCAAGCCATTAATATACCTGGCAACTCTTCCTTTCTCATCCTCAGCATGTCCACACCTTAGAGACAATTTGTGAAATTCCTCTGTATAGGTGGATACATCCATATCCTTCTGCCTGAGGTTCTGCATTTTCCTGTATATCTGCACTTCATAATCTGCTGGTAGGAACTGAGCCTTGATCCTTTCTACCATCTAACTCTAGGATGAGATCATGCTCTTGCCACCCTTCACCATTTCTCCCTGGGTGTAGTTCCACCACGTGAGTGCAGTGCCCTTCAATTTCATCTTTGCAAACTTGACTCTTCTATTCTCTGGTACCTCCTTGTACTCGAAATAATTATTCAGAGCCTCAATCCATTCAATGACTTCTTCTGTGTCCATCTTTCCACTAAACATCAGAATCTCCATTCTTGCCTTGGACAACTCCTTACCAAGTGATTTTATGGCCTCCAAAAATTATTTCTGGTCTGTAAATATATTTGCCTATTCTGGGGTTGTTTCCTCTTCCCCATCTTCATCTTCTCCATCAGACTCCTCATCTGATTTCCTGCCTTTTCCCAAGGTCTTCAACTTAGCCTAGAGTGCTTCCTTGACTCCAGTCTTGATCATCTCCTCCATCTCCTTGAATTTCTTGACCACTTCGGTGGTCATCCCCTTTGGAGGTATATCACTAGCCCCTTCTTCGCTTTCTCTATCCAACATAAACATTCATAGACAACACCAACACTTCTGTAGATCTTTCGCTGGCTCTGATACCAAAATGATGCAGAGTGCAAAATGAAACCGCAATACACAGTACTAGTGAACTCTTATAAACCTTAGCTAATGTGCCGATACACCAACTTAGCACATGCTTGGTGTGACTTGCTAATACCAGTAACAATACTCTAATTCACCGTTACGACCGATCACCATTTGTATCCACTGAAATGTACATTCTCCACATACATTCGCAACATGCTTTGCAATATGCATTCGCAACATACATTCGAAACTTACGCTGATGCTAGTGTCTTCGGTGGGACTCTTGTCATCAGTGAATGCTCATACATTTAGGCCGATGCGCTTTGTCACCCTGATCTGAATCTTGGGCCACGACTTTCATTCAATGCCTTGAACTCCTCTTCGGCCAGATTGCCCTTAACACTCTGAAAGGAAATGGTTCACTGGCAGTCTCTGTCTCACCGATAGTGTCTTCAACTCCTCTGATCTAAACCCTAGCACATGGAGATGCTAGATGATCTACTATGCACAACCAAATTTGGTCCTCTGCGCCACCGAATCATGAAACAAAATAGAAAACAAACAAATATGATACAACGAAGCCATTCCATTGATTTTGACAGAAATCTTATCAGTAATGGAAAGCACAGATGTTCATGGCAGCCCCTGAATCAATCATACAGTTCCTTACTATCCTATTTTTTATCAACAATGTAGTGTAGAAAGGGTCCACTTGTGAGGGATTCTTTGTCAATGTATCACCCAGGTATACCTCAGGCATTTGGAATGTTTCTTGATGAACATTGTTTGTTTTGTTTTTAGATCCTTTATGTTTCTGATTTGGTATATCTGAAATCAGTTTGACTATTGTATTTCTGTATTTATCTATTTTCATCATTTCTAGAAGTGGAACTGATATATTTACCTGAGATATTGCATGAGCAATGTCAAAAGAATGGGCCATAGTCTGATCATTCTTTTCTGTCTTCATATTCTCTTTTTCTTGATTTTGTGATTTTTCTTTTGTTTTACTCTTACCACTCTTTTCTGGTTCTTTAAATGATGACTTTGCATTATTCTTTTTGTAATTCTGATCTTTTATGAATACACTCCCAGGTGTTCCTTGTTCAACATTCATTGTCTGGTTCCTTAAGTTATAGGCATTTTAACCTTGAGCTATTGCAGCTATTGTAAGATCCTCTCTTTCATTTTCAGTGGGATTTCTCCATTGATTATATGGTTGATTGTTATAATAAGCAGGTTCCTCATAACCATCCTCCTAATCTGAGAACACTTCTTGTTCTCCCATATTGATATGATGTCTCTGATTTCCCACATCATATTCATATCCCTCTTCCTCTATAGAAGAATAGTCTTTAGTCAGCAAATATGGTGTATCTTGCATCATGTTTATAGTGTGATTATCTCTGTTATAATTGTATAACATTTCTTCTTGTTTTACTGTTTTAGCTACCTCACAATACTCAGGTGAATATGGTAAATTACACACCAGACACCAAGGTCTATCTTCTACCATATGTGCCATACTTCTCTTTAGAGGGTCAGGGGTATCCTTTCCATAATGTTGCTTTCTGATGTTATCAATGGGTCTCCCTTCTTTCCAATTTGTATTGTATGACATATCATGCAACCTGGGCCTTTCATGCCTATGTTGACCTTCTTGTTTAGTCTTCTGAACATTTGGGTTCTGAGCATTTCTAGGGTTATCTCTCCTACTAACCATACATGCAGCTTTCCTATTGTTCTCAATAGTTAATGCCACTTTCTGTGCTTCAGCCAGGGTAACAGGGCACCGGTTTCTAAGTTCATACCCTGTCTTGGGATCAAATGCTTTCATATAAATACTCAATGCTACTGGATCAGACAGTTTGGATCCGTGTGGTACTTTGTTGTGTAATTTGGAAAACTTCAAATTGAGGTCATACACTGATTCATTTTGGTATTTCTAGATACTTGTCAATTCATGTAATGCAAATTTAGGGGCATACTGATTACCATACTGCTTCTTAAATTGATTATTGAAATTAGTTATTGAACTAATTGAGGCATTAGGTAAGATGTTGAACCAGTCTCTTGCATCTTCGGTCATGGACATCATGAATAACCTCATTCTAATATCTTCCCAGTCCATACCAATATCTTGTATGAAAGAATTGAAGCTTCTGATGTGATCTTCAACTGATATTGCACTATTCCCAGTAAACTTGGGAACCGTACTTCTCCAATTACTATCCATAGGATATGGATACAACTCATACCCAGTCAAATCAAATTGGCTACATATGCTTGTGAGGTTTTGAGGTGGAAAATTCATGGGTGGTGGATTAGGATAGTAATTATATCCACCTAGAGGCTGATGATAGGCATATTGTTGCTATGGGTTTATGTGGGGATTTATGTAAGGATTTCATGGTCTATAATATTGTTGACCAGGGGGTGGGTAAGGATTAACCATATGTTGAGAGGTATTGTGCGTGGGAGGTGGTCTAGGAACTTTAGGAATAGTATTCTGATGAATTCTAGATGCTTGTGAATTTAAAGCACCACCTGTATTTTGATGTAGATTTTGTTGTGGATTCCTTGAAGTGTTTCCCCTATGTGGAGGTACATATTTTGGGGGGGCTGTCTTGGCCCTGTTTTTTATCTCTTGAATCTCCTGTTGCAACAACCTCTTAGTCTCCTGTATCTTGAACAATTTGAGTTCTTTCTGGAGCCTGAACACATCCTGCTGTTCTTCACTTATACTTCCTGAATTCTTTGTGTTCTCATTTATTTCTTGATTTGAGAACCCATGTTTTACCCCTTCTCCCTGATGTAATGACATCTTGAAATCATATTTAGCTTGTCTTTGATCAATTTCCCTCATGGCCCATGCTTCACACTCAAGCTATTCTTGAGGATCAGTTCTGTATTTAGCCAGTATGTCATTAGTTACTCCGTTGAGATTTTCATTTGATTCATGCAGAGGTGTAAATTTATTGTGAACTTCAATAGTTTGCTCAGCATTATCTTCTTGAGTCTCCTGGTGAGAATAATTTGAAGCTCCATTTCTTTTGGAGATGTTTCTAATTGGTGGAGATGATTGCAATTTCTTGCCCTCCATCTTGGATCTCCTACCATCCATTTGGTATCAACTTTTTGTTATAATAGTTTCTAGAGTCGCCAACTATTTTGTAAATAGGAAAAGTTTATAATTTATCTTTTTGGATTCTTCTTGCCAGCAGAGTTACCAAACTAAAGTTTCTGAAATGACTCTATGAAAGGAATGGTTTATTACTAAGGTATTTTATTTATATCCCTAGTAGAGTCACCAATTTGTTAGGTCTCAAAAATGCAGGTTGCTAATCCCAAGAGGATGCCAGGATCTATGCTCATATTAGCAACATTTTTGAACTAACTTGATGAAATCAACCTTTTGGGTTTGATGATTTCCTACACTTTAGGTCCAGCTACACCTAGGTGGGTAAACGTTGGAGATTAAAGTAGATTGAATGCAACAGTTTTAACTAAGTAAATGGATCTAACTACAGTGGCAAATGGTTTAGACTAGATGAAGGATTGTTGAATAATCCTAATATCTATTGTATGGTTGGTATAAATTGCACAAGCAATATCAAATTAAATAAAAGGATTTTAATGGTGAATTGAAATAAGACCAGTGCCTTGTTGGGTAAACAGAGTCAAATGAAGGACTAAGACTAGCGGCTTATAGTGGGTAATAATTCTAACTATTTCGCACAATTTTAGTTTATAACTTGTATAAACGTGCAGGGAGATGACTGACAAACTCTTCTTAATAATCCAACCAATATAATCAGATTTCTTGTTATTCACCAGAAGGCAATTTAATCCTTTCTTGAAGGAACCAATTGAATGAAATATGCAAGAATAATAGATAATATTAATTTGGAGACAGAATGGCAATCCTAATTATATGGCTCTTCTTAGTAATCCAAACTAACACTTCCAAGTTACTGTGATTGATCAGAAGGATTTTAATTCCTCTAATTGAAACTAATTTATTCAATCACACAGATACAGTAAATGTGCATTGACAAATTAACTATATACTTGATATATTAATTTGAATAACAAGGAAATAAAGAACTGGAGAAAACCACACAATTGAGTAACTTTAACAAACAATTGATGCCAGAATAAAACTACAAGATCAGAGAACTCCAATTTACTTCTTCAATAATATACTTGCAACATGGTCTTTTGGAAACATTGTAAACTGTATGTATTATATTCTACTACTGATGATCCTTTTTATTTCTGGACTTGATTCCCCTTATATATGTTTTGCATTTGTAGGGTTATGACTCTTCATACATCCGGTGCAACCTTTTGTTATTTTAATCTCCTTTAATAACAAAATTTTAATCTTGACCTTCTTACTGTGAAAATGCTTTGGTCGTTGCAGGTGGGATGCCCTTCACCTTTGTATTGTAGTGTATCCATATATCTTATGTATTTGCAACATACACCTGAGGAATCACCGGATTTGTGACCCTATATATACAAATCTTTTGTATATCGCATACATTTTCTTCCATATACAAGGGCGGGCCCAACCAGATTTATGAAATGAATTTGAAATCTCCTTCAAATTTGTATTTGTATCATCCCTTTGTATATCTAATGCATGTGCTTTATATACAATAGCGAACCCTAGCTAAAATTCACAATATTTAATTTGTCATTCAAATCTAGGCTTGTATAAACTTGTATATCCATTGGCGATGGGGCCCACGTGGTATTTCATGCATATATATTTCCTTTGTATCTCATATGCATTTGTGTTTGTATCTTGTATACATACAAGCATTTAAACATACAAAGACTTTTCTATATTGAACTTATTTCGACATCTGGCTTGTATCTTGAAGACATACATTGTGATTATGCAAATCCGATATGCAAGCGGTGGGACCCACCTTATTCCTCACTCGTATTCCATGTTACAACACTACTTGTATCCAACCTTCATATACAATGCTCAATACATACAAACTCAATTGTATCTCCTTTCTGGACTTCTTGCTTTTATAAACCATAGTTCATTTATTTTCGACTCCGACTTGTATATACCGTGAAATGCATCCTATGATATACATTAAGTCCCGATGCATCCCTTTAACCAGATTTAAATCTCTCCTGAGTTCCACCTTGCATGTGTACCGCAATGTAAAACCTGAAACATACATACAAGGCACAAAACATACAACAATTACTCTTTATTTTATAAACATTTCGGTTCCGCATTGTATGTACACCGTAATGTATGTATCCAAAACAGACAACAATAAAACCATATTTCATATCCCTTTTGGTTTCACGATGTATATTACCATTGTATATCCCCTTGTATGTTTTATACAAATGCATTTGTACATGCATTTGCCAGTTTTGTATTTTGAATGCTTTATGCATTTGTATCTTCTCACTATTTGTATCTTGCATACATACAAATAAATATACAACACCTTTGACCGTTCACCTTTATATCTGTTATACATGCATTCTAACCAACATGCACTTTGTTTTTAAGGATCTTGATTCCTCTATTTTCTGCTTCAAATCTCCGCTCTATTGGGTGATTGGTGAGAGTTTTGCCGAAATACTCCATCGATAAGATCTATACCATCGGGAGGGTTTTTTGGATTGTCCTCCAATAGTCCTTTCTTATGCCGATCGGAATGACTGGTAACTTTCTCTCTGATGATAGGTCATTGGTGCCACTTTCTCCATCAGTGTTATCTAAAACATTTTCCTCGATCCTTATTCTCATGTCAATAGCCTTTCTAGCTAGTTTCTCATGGATTGGTGTAACAATAATGAAGTCTTGCTGATATTAGGGGATTTGAATCCTCTTATTAGTATGATTTTGGGCATAATTTTTTATGATCTGGTTGGGTATGGATGAGTAAGAATACATGAAAATTTTTAAATTTTCCTGTCCCAACATTGCAGAGCTTGTTTCCTACAGGCTTCTTATAGATGAGAGGCATGTGTAACATTCATTTGTTAGAGGGGCAGAGGTTAGTCCTCCACACGGTATACCTGTTGATTTGCTAGACCATCTTGTTATTTGCCTATTTCTCAAATTATCTTGGTCAAAACCATATGTTTACATAGTCATGTATTTAGAATATGATTGTGAAAGGAATAAAATACTGTGACTTGATAAAGGAGTGGTTTCTCATGGAAAGTTTCAAGAAGGTGACCAACAGATATGTTGTGGAGCTCATGGTATCATCGTTGTTTATGACATTACAAAGGTAGTAATTTTGATTATAATAAACACCTCTATAACACAATGCTAAGGATAGTGCAATAAAAGATTTTTTTTCAGATATTGGTAGCACTCTGGCAGATAGAAACACAAAATGAGGGAGAACAAAATAAAGAAATGCTATATTTGCAGATATGCATAGGATGGATTTGCATAGGTTGGGTTTGGTCAGATATCACACTTGAAGTGCTCTGGTAAACATGCATGTAGAACATGGGAGCGTAGACAAGGTTATGGTATCTTATGGTATAAAATCATTGCAAAATATGCATGAAATTGATTTATCGAAGGTTTTAGAAACTTTCAAGCATATGTAATTGGTGGGCTCAATGGCCAACTTAAAGTTGGCATGCATGTAAATTGTGGAAGAGTATTTGTGGCACTGCAATGGTCGTGAGTGATATGCACGTTATGGATTCATTGATAAATCTTTAGAAAAATTTGAGCTAATGCAACTGGTAGTTGTTCTTGTAGGAATTCAGTCAGACAACTGAGAGGGGGGTGAATCAGTTGTCCTAAAACTTTAACACTTGCAGCAATTAATTCTTCTTTACCACTTAAAACAGATTAATGATGTAAACATTAAAGCATGAATCATCAACACATGAGCAGAAGAAAAATGAATACACATAACACCAAAAATTTTAACGTGGAAACCTAGTTAAGGGAAAACCATGGTGGGGGTTAACTCACAAGATTCGTACCCTATTAAAAGTACTTAGAAGAAAAGAAAAGGTACATTCCTTTAGGCACACTTCCCAAAGCTCACTTCTCAAAAGAGGCTCATTGTCTATAAGAATTTATGTTTAACATAGAGATAATGAACTGAGAAATAGCATCTTCTTCATCCCTGGTTTAGTCCCATCGAAGGCTCACAAACTTCTACTCTATCCCCCAAACACTTCTTTGCTATATCTTCATCCTTTACTGCTCTTGTTCTTCTACTCCTCCTCTTCTCTGCTCTGCCTCTGTACCTCTCTTAGGATTTTATCATTTTCACACACACACTTTTTCACAACTCATCAACAAGTATTTATATGCTTCATCAACCTTGGAATGAGCATCAAGGTTGGCTTGACTTAACGCGGATCACTATACTATTGGCCAAACATAACTGAGACTTGAATCTTCCTCCAAAAACACTCCACGCTCTAGAGAATTGCTCTTAGATCATCCGCAACACAATTGAATCATCCTGTCGGCCAAGACTGGGAAGAACAACAACACCAAGAAATAAATCTTCACCAACGAGCTTAATTTTCAATGTGGACCTCCAACATAGTAGTCACATGATCCAGAGACCTCCACAAGCACATTAAATTCAACAAAAACATCCATACTCCTCCAAATCATCAGAATCACTTGCATCTTCATCCAAAACCTCAAGAACACTGTCTGCCATGACTGTCACACTAGAAAGATTGCTTGCGGACCTCCAAATCATGAACCACTTGAGTTGATGATACACACTGACTTCACAAACATGCCTCTATATCCACATATCATAAGATTTCAATGCGGAGAAATCTAGATCAATTTACTATTACTCTGTCTCTTCTGAACACAACAAAACCTGGTTCTACTTAGATGGCAATAGCTTCTTCAAATCTTCATGCAAACCTCTCAAATCTTAACTAGAGCTACTTCAGACAATCCTCTACACATCCATATGGTCCGCATACATTTATCTATTGCAAGTATGGACCTAACCGATGTTGTCATTGATGTCAACATACTTCTGTTGCATTAATGATAAGGATTGGATGAGCTGTGTGCTGAGAATATTAAGAAAATTAGTCTCAATCAGGAACAGTGAAGAATAGTAATGTTAGCAAGGTAATAGTCCATGTTAGGAAGAGGATCTGAGGATGCAGATTAAAGGGTTTGTATATATGTGTCTTAAGGTGATCCAGTAGAGATTTCAGAGGTCCGCATGAAGATCTGAAGAAGTTATGGGTGTTCAAGTTAAACCAGTTCTGCTAGGTGTTCAGAGGTGAGATCCAGAAATACATTATCCTGTTCTGCAAATTTGAGGGAGTATTGAGGAAGTCCGTTTGAAGTGTCAAATATATCGGTTCATGATTTAAAGGTCTGAAAGTATCTATTCCTTTGAAACAGTAGTGATAGACTATGTTCTTGAGGTTCCGGATGGAGAGAAGGATCTCAGTATGCAGATGAAATGCGGGTGCTCTTGATGATTCAGGAAATCTTGTAGAGGTCTTTGGATTGTGTTGGGATTATGTGGAATGTCCGCATTAAAGTTGGAGCTTGTAATTGAAGGATAACCTCCGGGTGAAGGAGTTCTTCCTGAGACAGGCCGACCGGATAAGTTATACATCCTGCGGATGCTCTTGTGGATGGTTGCTGACTTAGATGATCATTCCTAAGTTGATGTCTTGTATAAATAAGGGATTGCGAAGTCAATTCAAAGTTGTCCTTGTGGAGATGAGTGCATGGTAGTGAGGAGGAAAGCGAAAGGTAGAGCAGAAGTATTAGGCTTAAATGGAACTGATTCAAGCATGGTGAAGATGCTATTTTCCAGTTCAAGTAGGTGATACTTATTTCTTGTAGACATTGTGTCTTGTAGGCAATGAGCCTCTTGTGAGCAGTGTGCTCAGGTAGTGAGCCCTAATTGGCATGTGCCATTTGTTCTTTCTATTCTTCTAACAAAGAATACTATCTTGGGTTAATCACCTCGTGGATTTTCCCTTAACCAGGTTTTCCACGTCAAAATCTTGGTGTCTTATGTGTTGATGTGTTTCTTCTTTTGATTTGAATGCATTATGTTTCATGATAAATATACTACTAATCACTAAGAAGATTTAAGTTGAGAAAGTTTTTGCACAACTAATTCACCCCCCCTCTCAGTTGTGTGCTCTAAGTATAACAATTGGTATCAGAGCCAAGTTCCTCTAAAAGGAGCTTAACCACTTGAGGAGATCCAAGATGTCGTCCTACAAGAAGGATAGCCCAAAGTTTGATGGAACCAATTTTAGTCTGTGGAAAGGTCAGATGAAATGTCACTTGTAATGTATGGGAAAGGTGTACTGGACCATGCCTACAACATAATATACACCTCCACAGGGTGGTCTGAAAGCTCCAAATGAAATCACAGATGCTAAAAACAATCTGCGGACTATAGAAGCTCTTCTGAGTGCTTTATCTGATTCAGAGCTCTCAAATGTTATAGACCTACCAACTGCTTATGAGATTTGGAATAAACTGGAACTTTTACATGAAGGAGACCAGTATGTCAAATGTGCAAAGTTACAGAGTTTGAAAGGGAAATTTGAAAACCTGAAGATGAGAGATGATGAAAATATTACCTCCTTCATGCCAAAAGTAAATGAGCTTGTTTGTGGAATTAGAAATGGTAGTGGAGTCTTGGATGAAAATGAGATTGTTGGCAAAATTCTCAGATCCCTTCTTGCTTCTTACAAAATCAAGGTTGCTGCCATTGATGAATTCAGAGCCCATGTAACTGTCACAAGAGATCAATTGGCTGGCAAATTAGGTGCATTTGAAATGACCAAGTTTGGAGATGATCCCCCAAGATTGAATCTGCATTCAAAGCCAGTGCCTCTGTAAAAGGTAAACAAAGGTTTGATCCAAGAGAGAAGTCTTCAAGGAAACTATCATGGTATGAAAAAGCAAGAAAAGATCTAAAAGAAGAAGAAGTAGAAACTACTCAACTTGAAGCCCTCATTGCAAAGAGACTGCCAAGAGGATCCGGTAAGTATGAAGGGAAATTGCCTTTTAAATGTTTTAACTACAATAAGATTGGTCATTTTGCCTCAAGATGTCTGGAAAGATTTTCAAGGCCAAATCCTAATAGATCAAGGTTCCAAAAGAATTGTTACTATGTTCATGAAGAATATGACAATGAAGGAGTAATAGATGATGAATCAGAGACAGGAAACAAATCTAGAAATGAATGGTTGTTTATTGCCATCAAGGAAGAAGAACCAATATCCTCTGAATCTATCAATCATAAAGTTGTAGAAAGAGCTCTGGCTGCCCAAGTTGATGAAAAGGATGATTGGGCCATTGACAGTGGATGCTCTCACCATATGACAGGTGACAAAAATAAGTTTGTAGATTTGGAAAGGTATGAAGGAGGAGTAGTAAAGTTTGGTGATAATTCTGCTAGTAGAATCAGAGGTAGAGGAACCATTTCTTTTGATGGAAGAAACAAAACCGGTAATGTACTGTATGTTGAAGGATTAAAGCACAATCTTCTCAGTGTTGGACAGTTGGTGGACAAAGGCTATGATCTTTGGTTCAAAGATGGAAAATGCAAGATCCTTGAAAGCTCCAGAACAGAGATTGCATCTGGCACCCAAACTAAAGGTAATATCTTCCACTTGGTTGGTACTGGTAAAAGTTGTTTATTTGTTCAAGTTGATCAGAGTTGGTTATCGCATAGGAGAATGTGTCATGTGAATTTTGATAATATCATCAAGATAAGCAATACTCAGGCTGTAAGAGATCTTCCAAAATTGGTAAAACCTACTAATAGCTTGTGCAAAGAATGTCAGTTGGGTAAGTTGAGCAGAGTCTCTTTCAAGAGTAAGGAACTATCTTCTACCAGATTATTGGACTTAGTTCATACTGATCTTTGTGGTCCATCAAGAATCAGGAGTATGCAAGGTGATAGATACTTCATGTTACTAATTGATGACTACTCCCAGATGATGTGGGTGACTTTTCTGAAAGAGAAATCAGAAGCTTTTGAGAAATTCAAAATATTCAAGGCTATGGTAGAGAATGAAACTAGATTAAAACTGAAATATCTGAGGTCTGATAGAGGTGGAGAATTCACATTCGGTGAATTCTTAAGAGTTCTGTGAGAAACATGGAATAAAGAGACAGTTGTCTGCTCCTAGGACTCCACAGCAGAATGGAGTGGTGGAGAGAAAGAACTAGACCATCCAGGAAGCTTCTAGGACCGTGATGATGGAAGCAAATGTTCCTCACATCTATTGGAGAGAAGCTGTCAGCACTGCAATCTATACTCTCAATCTAGTTCAAATCAGAAGCAATACTGGTAAGGCTCCTTATGAACTTTGGTTTGGCATCACCCGTACTGTGAGATATTTCAGAGTTTTTGGTAGCAAATGTTACATTAATAGAGGTGAAGATCTAGAAAGTTTGATGCTAGAAGTGATGAAGGAATATTCTTGGGTTACTCTACTCAAAGCAAAGCATACCGATGTTATAACATAAGACTGAGAAAGATGATAGAAAGTACAAATGTGAAGTTTGATGAGGGAATTGAGAAACCCTCAAGGTTTTATGAACTTGATGAAGATGATCAGAATGATGTTCTAACTCAAGGAGCCCAAGCCTCATCTGTTAGTTAGATTCAAACTAATCCAGTAAACCAGGAAGAAGAAACGAGTTTCAATGAACCTAATCAAGAATTAGAAGTGCAAGAAATTCCCAAAGTTCCCAGGTATGTAAGATGGAACCACTCTGAAGATCAGATCTTAGGTGATAAAAGAAAAGGAGTACAAACAAAAAGGAGAATTGCTCAAGACTCAGAAGAGTATTGTTTGATTTCAAAGATTGAACCTAAGACAGTAAATGAAGCTTGTAATGATGAAAACTGGACTAAAGCAATGGAGGAAGAGTTGATGAAAATTGACAAAAATCATACTTGGGATCTTGTTCCCAGACCTAGAAACAAGAATGTAATTGGAACTAAATGGGTCTTCTGGAAAAAACTGAATGCAGTTGGTGAAGTAATCAGGAATAAAGCCAGATTGGTCTGCAAGGGCTATTCTCAAATAGAAGGTATTGATTTTAAAGAAACTTTTTCTCCCGTGGCAAGAATTGAAGCAATCCGATTATTTCTTGCATTTACTACCTTCAAGGATTTCAAGGTGTATCAGATGGATGTCAAGTCTGACTTTCTGAATGGTGACTTGGAAGAAGAAGTGTACATTGAGCAACCAGATGGATTTCAATTGTCTGATCATGGTGATATGGTCTGCAAGTTGAAGAAGGCACTGTATGGACTGAAGCAAGCCCCAAGAGCCTGGTATGAAAGGTTAGACAAGCATCTTTTGAAGATTGGTTTCAACAAAGGTACTACTGATGGTAACTTATATTTCAAAATTGATCATGAAAACATGTTGATTGTTAAGTGTTTGTGGATAATATCATTTTTGGAGGAAGAGATAGTATGTGTAAAACTTTTGCAAATCAAATGAAGTGAATTTGAGATGTCCATGCTTGGGGAAATAAATTTCTTCTTGGGTCTACAAATCACTCAAACTAAGAAGGGAATCTTCATTTCTCAGACTAAATATGTGAAAGAATTGTTGAATAAATTTGGGATGGAAGACTCAAAACCAATGAATACTCCCATGGCAACCGGTTGCAAATTGGGCAAAGATAATGACTCTCCTAAGGCTAATCAAAAAAAGTACAAGTCAATGATTGGAGGATTATTGTATCTCACTCACACTAGACCTAACATTATGCAGGTTGTTGGTCTTGTTGCTAGATTCCAGGCTGATCCTAGAGAATCTCATTTCATGGCAATCAAGAGGATTTTTAGATATCTAAAAGGGATAGTTGAGTATGGTTTGTGGTATCCTAGAGATCATGATTTCTCTCTTCATGCATATACAGATGCAGATTGGGTAGGAGATGTGGATGACTAGAAGAGTACCAGTGGTGGAGCATTATTTTTGGGGAAGATATTGGTTTCTTGGCTAAGAAACAAACAAGAGGCAATATCTCTATCTACAACTGAAGCAGAATATATTGCAGCAATAGGTAGTTGCACTCAAATTTTGTGGATAAAGCAAATGCTAAGAGATATCAAAGTAGAGTATGAGGAGCCTATCACAATTTTCTATGATAATTCAAGTGCAATAAACATATCTAAGAATCTGGTGTTGCATTCAAAAACTAAGCATATATCCATCAAGTTTCACTTTTTGAGAGAACAAGTGAACAAGAATGAAGTCAGATTAGAGTTTGTGCCTTCCAAGGATCAGATTGCAGACATCTTTACCAAACCTCTACCTAAGGACTGTTTTGAGTTTCTCAAGGAGAAGTTAGGGCTTATTGCCCCTCTAGTGATGAACTAAGGTGTGCTGATGTGCATCAGTCTGATGGATATCACAATCATATCTTGTGAACCAAATTGATGGGGAGCTACTACTCAGGAGGAGCAGTAGGTATGATTCTGAAGTGTTGGAATTGCAAGTATGTGCCCTTTTCCATTAATGTCAAAGGGGGAGAGAAGACATGTGAAAAACAAGTGGCTGCTGAGCAAAGGGGGAGCAATAAAAGGAAAGAAGACATGTGAATGGTTGTTGTTGATAGGGGGAGTTGTGACAATAAGGAGAAATTCTTGTTTTGATGGTTAAAATAGTTTTTCACATCATATGTTGCCATCAATGACAAACGGGGAGATTGTTGCAAGTATGGACCTAATCGGTGTTGTCATTAATGTCAACATACTTCTGTTGCATTAATGATAAGGATTGGATGAGCTATGTGCTGAGGATATTAAGAAAATTAGTCTCAATCAGGAACATTGAAGAACAGTAATGTTAGCAAGATAATAGTCCACGTTAGGAAGAGGATCTGAGGATGCAGATTAAAGGGTTTGTATATATGCGTCTTAAGGTGATCTAGTAGAGATTACAAAGGTCTACATGAAGATCTAAAGAAGTTATGGGTGTTCAAGTTAAACCAGTTCCGGTAGGTGTTCAGAGGTGACAAAGTGTTATAGAAAGGTCCGGTGAGATCTAGAAATGCATTATCCCATTCTGCGGATCTGAGGGAGTGTTGAGGAAGTCCATTTGAAGTGTCAAATATATTGGTTTATGATTTAAAGGTCTGGAAGTATCTATTCCTTTGAGACAGTAGTGATAGACTGTGTTCTTGAGGTTCCAAATGAAGGAGAGAAGGATCTCAGTATGCAGATGAAATGCGGGTGCTCTTGATGATTCAAGAAATCTTGTAGAGGTCTTTGGATCGTGTTGGGATCGTGTGGATGGTCCGCAACAAAGTTGGAGCTTGCAATTGAAGGATAACCTCTGCGTGAAGGAGTTCTTCCTAAGACAGGCCAACCAGATAAGTTATACATCCTGCGGATGCTCTTGTGGATGGTTTTTGACTTAGATGATCATTCCTAAGTTGATGTCTTGTATAAATAAGGGATTGCAAAGTTAATTCAATGTTGTCCTTGTGGAGATGAGTGTGTGGTAGTGAGGAGGAAAGTGAAAGGCAAAGCAAAAGTATTGGGCTTAAATGGAACTGATTCAAGCATGGTGAAGATGCTATTTTCCAGTTCAAGTAGGTGATACTTATTTCTTGTAGATAGTGTGTCTCTTGTAGGCAGTGAGCCCTAATTGGCATGTGCCATTTGTTCTTTCTATTCTTCTAACAGAGAATACTATCTTGGGTTAATCACCCCGTGGTTTTTCCCTTAACTGGTTTTTCCACATCAAAATCTTGGTGTCTTATGTGTTGATGTGTTTCTTCTTTTGATTTGAATGCATTATGTTTTATGATAAATATACTGCTAATCACTAAGAAGATTTAAGTTGAGAAAGTTTTTGCACAACTAATTCACCCCCCCTCTCAGTTGTGTGCTCTAAGTATAACATTATCTGTTGCAAGTATGGGCCTTACTAGTGTTGTCATTGATGTCAACATACTCCTATTGCATTAATGATAAGGATTGGATGAGCTGTGTGCTGAGGATATTCAGAAAATTAGTCTCAATCAGTAACAGAGAAGAACAAGGAAGACAACAAGGTATAAGTCCAAGATAGGATGAGGATCAGAAGATGCAGTTTAAAGGGTTTGTATATATGTGTATTAAGTTAGTCTAGTAGAGATTTCAGAGGTTTGCATGAAGATCTAAAGAAGTTGTGGTTGTTCAAGTAAAATCAGTTCCAGCAGGTGTTCAGTGGTGACAGAGTGAGATAGATAGGTTCGGTGAGATCCAGAAATGCATAATCATCCTCTATGGATTTGAGGAAGTGTTGAGAAAGCCTATGTGATGTGTCAACCAGCTTTGTTTATGGTTTGAAGGTCTGGAAGTATCCATTCCTTTGTGACAGTGGTGATAGACTATGTTCTTGAAGTTTCGGATAAAGGAGAGAAAGATTTCAGTATGCAGATGAAGTGCGGATGTTCTTGGTGATTCAAGAAACCTTGTGAAGGTCCTTGGATTGTGTTCAGCTTGTGTTAGTGGTCCGCATTGGATTTGGAGCTCACTATTGAAGCATAACCTCTGGATGATGTTGTTCTTCCTGAGACTGGCCGACCGGATAAGTTACAAGTCTTGCGGATGTTCTTATAGATGTTTGCCGACTTAGATAATTGCTCCTAAGTTGATGCCTTGTATAAATAAGGGATTGTGAAGTCATTCCTAAGTTGTCCTTATGGAGATTAGAGTGTGGTAGTGAGGAGAAGAGCAAAAGGTAGAGCAGAAGTATTGGGCTTAAATGGAACTGATTCAAGCATGGTGTAGATGCTAATTTCCAGTTCAAGCAGGTGATACTTATTTCTTTGTAGACAGTGTCTCTCTTATAGGCAGTGAGCCTCTTGTGAGCAGTGTGCTCAGGCAGTGAGCCCTAATTGGCATGTGCCATTTGTTCTTTCTATTCTTCTAACAGAGAATACTTTCTTGGGTTAATCACCCCATGGTTTTTCTCTTAACTGGGTTTTCCACGTCAAAATCTTGGTGTCTTATGTGTTGATGAGTTTCTACTTTTGATTTGAATGCATCATGTTTCATGTTTAATATACTGGTAATCACTAAGAGGATTTAAGTGTGTAAATTGAAGAAAGTTTTGTACAACTGATTCACCCCCCTCTTAATTGTATGCTCTAAGTCTAACAATTGGTATCAGAGCCAAGTTCCTCTAAAAGGAGCTTAACCGCTTGAGGAGATCCAAGATGTCGTCTTACAAGAAGGATAGTCTGAAGTTTGATGGAACCAACTTTGCTCTCTAGAAAGGTCGCATGAAATGTCACTTGCAGTGTATGGGAATGGCGTACTGGTCCATGGTTACAAAACAATATGTACCTCCACAGGGTGGTCCGATAACCCTAAATGAAATCACAGATGCTAAAAATAATCTGCGAACCATAGAGGCTCTTCTAAGCGTATTATCTAACTCAGAGCTCTCAAATGTTATTGATCTACCAACTGCTTTTGATATTTGGAAAAAATTGGAACTTTTGCATGAAGGACACCAGTATGTTAAATGTACAAGATTTCAGAGTATAAAAGGAAAATTTGAAAAACTGAAGATGAGAGATGATGAAAATATTACTACTTTTATGCCAAGAGTGAATGAGCTGGTTTGTGGAATTAGAAATGCTAGTGGAGTCTTGGATGAAAATGAGATTGTTGGCAAAATTCTCAGATCTCTACCTGAATCTTACAAAATCAAGGTTGCTGCCATTGATGAATTCAGAACCCATACAACTATCACAAGAGATCAATTGGCTAGCAAATTAGCTGCATTTGAAATGACCAAGTTTGGAGATGATCCCCCCAAGACTGAATCTGCATTCAAAGCCAGTGTCTCTGTTAAAGGTAAACAAAGGTTTGATCTGGGAGAGAACTCTTCAAGGAAACTATCATGTATGAAAAAGCAAGAAAAGATCTAGAAGAAGAAGTAGAAACTGCTCAACTTGAAGCCCTTATTGCAAAAAGGCTACCAAGAGGATCCAGTAAGTATGAAGGAAAATTACCTTTTAAGTGTTTCAACTGCAATAAGATTGGTCATTTTGCCTCAAGGTGTCTGGAAAGATTTCCAAGACAAAATCATAACAAGCCAAGGTTCCAAAAGAACTGTTACTATGTACATGAAGATAATGATAATGAAGGAGTAACAGATGATGAATCAGAGATGGAAAACAAATCTAGAAATGAATGGGTGTTCATTGCCATCAAGGAAGAAGATCCAATGTCCTCTGTATATATCAATCTTAAGACTATGGAAAGAGCTTTGGCTACCCAAATTGAAGAGAAGGATGATTGGGTCATTGACAGTGGATGCTCTCACCATATGACAGGTGACAAAAATAAGTTTGTAGATTTGGAAAGGTATGAAGGAGGATTAGTAAAGTTTGGTGACAATTCTACTGGTAGAATCAGAGGAAGAGGAACTATTTCTTTTGATGGAAGAAATAAAACTGGTAATGTACTGTATGTTGAAGGTTTGAAGCACAATCTTCTCAGTGTTGGACAGTTGGTAGACAAAGGCTATGATCTCTGGTTCAAGGATGGAAAATGCAAAATCTTTGAAAGTTCTAGAACAGAGATTGCATCCGGTACTCAAACTAAAGGCAATATCTTCCACTTGGTTGGTACTGGTAAAAGCTGCTTATTTATTCAAGTTGATCAGAGTTGGTTATGTTATAGAAGGATGTGTCATGTGAATTTTGATAAAATCATCAAGATAAGCAATACTCAGGCTGTAAGAGATCTTCCAAAATTAGTGAGACCTACTAACAGCTTGTGCAAGGAATGTCAGTTGGGTAAGCTGAGCAGAGTCACATTCAAAAGTAAGGAACTGTCTTCTACTGGATTATTAGACTTAGTTCACACTGATCTTTGTGGTCCAACAAGAACCAGGAGTATTCAAGTTGATAGATACTTCATGCTGCTAATTGATGACTATTCCCGGATGATGTGGGTAACCTTTCTAAAGGAGAAATCAGAAGCTCTTGAGAAATTCAAAATATTCAAGGCTATGGTAGAGAATGAAACAGGATTAAAGTTGAAATGTCTGAGGTCTGATAGAGGTGGAGAATTCACATCCGGTGAGTTCATAGAGTTCTGTGAGAAACATGGAATTAAGAGACAGTTGTCTGCTCCTAGGACCCCACAGCAGAATGGAGTAGTGGAGAGAAAGAACCAGACCATCCAGGAAGCATCTAGGACCATGATGATGGAAACAAATGTTCCTCAGATCTATTGGAGAGAAGTTGTCAGCACTGCAGTCTATACTCTCAATCGAGTTCAAATCAGAAGTAATACCGATAAGACCCCTTATGAACTTTGGTTTGGCATTACTCCTACTGTAAGATATTTCAGAGTCTTTGGTAGCAAATGTTACATCAAAAGAGATGAAGATCTAGGCAAGTTTGATGCTAGAAGTGATGAAAGAATATTCTTGGGTTACTCTACTCAAAGCAAAGCATACCGGTGTTATAACAAGAGACTAAGAAAGATGATAGAAAGCACAAATGTGAAGGTTGATGAGGGAATAGAGAAACCCTCAAGGTTTTATGAATTTGATGAAGATGATCAGAATGGTGTTCTGAGTCAAGGAGTTCAATCCTCTTCTGAAAGTCAAATTCAAACTGATCCAGTAAATCAGGAAGAAGAGATAAGTCTGAATGAGGCTGATCAAGAAGCAAAAGTGCAAGAAACTCCCAAAATTCCAAGGTATGTAAGACTGAACCACTCTAAAGATCAAATCATAGGTGACAAAAGCAAAGGTGTGCAAACTAGAAGGAGAATTGCTCAAAATTTAGATGAATATTGCTTGATTTCAAAGATTGAAACTAAGACAATAAATGAAGCTTGCAATGATGAAAACTAGACCAAAGCAATGGAGGAAGAGTTGATGCAAATTGAGAAAAATCACGCTTGGGATCTTGTTCCCAGGCCTAGAAACAAGAATGTGATTGGAACCAAATGGGTCTTCCAGAACAAACTAAATGAAGTTGGTGAAGTAATCAGAAATAAAGCCAGATTGGTCTGCAAGGGCTATTCACAAATAGACGGAGTTGATTTTGAAGAAACCTTTGCTCTGGTGGCAAGAATTGAAGCAATCAAATTATTTCTTGCATTTGCTACCTTCAAGGATTTCAAGGTGTATCAGATGGATGTCAAGTCTTCTATCTTGAATGGTGACTTGGAAGAAGAAGTGTACATTGTGCAACCAGATGGATTTCAATGGTCTGATCATGGTGATATGGTCTGCAAGTTGAAGAAGGCACTGTATGGACTTAAGCAAGCCCCAAGAGCCTGGTATGAAAGATTGGACAAACATCTTTTGAAGATTGGTTTCAACAAAGGTACTGCTGACAGTAATTTATATTTCAAGATTGATCATGAAAACATCTTGATTGTTGAAGTGTTTGTTGATGATATCATTTTTGGAGGAAGAGATAGTATGTGTAAAACTTTTGCAAATCAAATGAAAAGTGAGTTTGAGATGTCCATGCTTGGTGAAATAAATTTCTTCTTGGGTCTGCAAATCACTTAAACAAAGAAAGGAATCTTCATTTCCCAAACCAAATATGTGAAAAAATTGTTGAAGAAATTTGGGATGGAAGACTCTAAACCAATGAATACTCCCATGGCAACCGGATGTAAGTTGAGAAAAGATGATGACTCTCCTAAGGCTGATCAGACAAAGTACAGGTCAATGATTGGAGGATTGTTGTATCTCACTCAAACTAGACCAGACATTATGGTCTTGTTGCTAGATTTCAGGCTGATCCTAGAGAATCTCATGTCATGGCAATAAAGAGGATTTTCAGATATCTAAAAGGGACAGTTGAGTATGGTCTGTGGTATCCTAGAGATCATGATTTCTCTCTTCATGCATATACAGATGTGGATTGGGCAGGAGATGTGGATGACCGAAAGAGTACCAGTGGTGGAGCATTCTTTTTAGGGAAGAGATTGGTTTCTTGGCTAAGCAAGAAACAAGAGGCAATATCCCTGTCCACAACTGAAGCTAAATATATTGCAGCAGCAAGTAGTTGCACTCAAGTTTTGTGGATGAAGCAGATGCTAAGAGACATCAGAGTGGAGTATGAGGAGCCTATCACAATTTTCTATGATAATTCAAGTGCAATAAATATATCTGAGAATCTGATGTTGCATTCAAAGACTAAGCATATATCTATCAAGTTTCACTTTCTGAGAGAACAAGTGAACAAGAATGAAGTCAGATTGGAGTTTGTACCCTCCAAGGATTAGATTACAAATATCTTTACTAAACCTCTACCTAAGGACTCTTTTGAGTTTCTCGAGGAGATGTTAGGGGTTATTGCCCCTCCGGTGATGAACTAAGTTGCACTGATGTGCATCAGTCCGGTGGATGTCACAGTCATATCCTGTGTTCCGGATTGATGTTGAGGAGCTGCTACTCAGGGGGAGCAGCAGGTATGGTTCTGAAGTGATGAAATTGCAAGTATGTGCCCTTTGCCATTGATGTTAAAGGGGGAGAGAATACATGTGAAAAACAAGTGGTTACTGATCAAAGGGGGAGCAGTAAAGGGAGAGAAGACATGTGAATGGCTGTTGCTGATAGGAGGAGTTGTGAAGAAGTTCTTGTCTTGATGGTTATAGACATGTGAATGGTTGTTACTAATAGAGGGAGTTGTGAAGAAGTTCTTGTCTTGATGGTTATAGACATGTGAATGGTTGTTGCTGATAGGGGGAGTTGTGAAGAAGTTCTTGTCTTAATGGTTATAACAGTTTTTCACATCATATGTTGCCATCAATGACAAAGGGGGAGATTGTTGCAAGTATGGGCCTTACTAGTGTTGTCATTGATGTCAACATACTCCTATTGCATTAATGATAAGGATTGGATGAGCTGTGTGCTGAGGATATTCAGAAAATTAGTCTCAATCAGGAACAGAGAAGAACAGGGAAGACAACAAGGTATAAGTCCAAGATAGGATGAGGATCAGAAGATGCAGTTTAAAGGGTTTGTATATATGTGTATTAAGTTGGTCCAATAGAGATTTCAGAGGTCCGCATGAAGATCTGAAGAAGTTGTGGCTATTCAAGTAAAACTGGTTCCGGCAAGTGTTTAGTGGTGATAGAGTGAGACAGATAGGTCCAGTGAGATCTGGAAATGCATAATCATCCTCTGTGGATTTGAGGAAGTGTTGAGGAAGCCTGTGTGATGTGTCAACCAGATTTGTTTATGGTTTGAAGGTCTGAAAGTATCCATTCCTTTGTGACAGTGGTGACAGACTGTGTTCTTGAAGTTTCAGATAAAGGAGAGAAAGATTTTAGTATGCAGATGAAGTGTAGATGTTCTTGGTGATTCAGGGAACCTTGTGAAGGTCCTTGGATTGTGTTTAGCTTGTGTTAGTGGTCTGCATTGGATTTGGAGCTTGCTGTTAAAGCATAACCTCCGGATGATGTTCTTCCTGAGACTGGCTGACCGGATAAGTTACACGTCTTGCGGATGTTCTTATAGATGTTTGGCGACTTAGATAATTGCTCCTAAGTTGATGCCTTGTATAAATAAGGGATTGCGAAGTCATTCCTAAGTTGTCCTTGTGGAGATGAGAGTGTGGTAGTGAGAAGAAGAGCAAAAAGCAGAGCAGAAGTATTGGGCTTAAATGGAACTGATTCAAGCATGGTGTAGATGCTAATTTCCAGTTCAAGCAGGTGATGCTTATTTCTTTGTAGACAGTGTGTCTCTTGTAGGCAGTGAGCCTCTTGTGAGTAGTGTGCTTGGGGAGTGAGCCCTAATTGGCATGTGCCATTTGTTCTTTCTATTCTTCTAACAGAGAATACTTTCTTGGGTTAATCACCCCATGGTTTTTCCCTTAACCAGGTTTTCCACGTCAAAATCTTGGTGTCTTATGTGTTGATGAGTATCTGCTTTTGATTTGAATGCATCATGTTTCATGTTTAATATACTGGTAATCACTAAGAGGATTTAAGTGTGTAAATTGGAGAAAGTTTTGTGCAACTGATTCACCCCCCCTCTCAGTTGTATGCCCTAAGTCTAACATTATTTTCATTAATTTTGTCAATATCCTCAACATTTCAATCTTCTAAACAGGCAACAAAATAGGATACAATTGACACCAATGACAACAAGGATATGTTGACATCAATGACAACACGATTAGGTACATATTTGCAAAAATCTCCCCTTTTGTCATTGATGGCAACATGTGATGTGAAAAACTAATTCAACCATCAAGACAAGAACTTTTTGCCTTTTCTCTTATCACTTCTGCATCTACTTTCTTCACTACTCCCCCTTTCATCAGCAACTAGTTTTTCATATGACTTCTCTCCCTCTTTGACATCAATGGCAAAGGGCACATATTTGCAATCTTTTCTCCCCCTTTTTGTTTCAGACCGATCTCCAAAATTTACATGTTGACTACTCCCCTTGAGTAGTATCTCCTTAACACCAATCTGGATCACAAGATATGACTGTGATTTCTACTGGATTGATGCACCCTAGTGCATCTTAGTTCTGATCTAGAGGGGTACTAACCCCTAGCTTCTCTCTGAGATACTCAAAAGTATCCTTGGGTAGAGGCTTAGTGAATATATTCACAATTTGATCCTTTGAAGAAACAAACTCCAACTTGACTTCATTTTCATTTACCTTCTCTCTCAAGAAATGATACTTGATGGATATGTGTTTATTCTTTGAATGCAACACCAAATTCTTGGAGATGTTTATTGCACTTGAATTATCACAGAAGATTGTAACAGGCTCCTCAAACATAATTCTGATGTCTTTCAACATTTGCTTCATCCACAAGACTTGAGTACAATTGCTTGCTACTACTATATACTCTGTCTCTACAGTAGACAAAGATATTGCTTCTTGCTTTTTGCTCATCCAAGAAACTAATCTCCTTCCCAAGAAGAATACACCACCACTAGTACTTTTCCTATCATCCACATCTCCTGCCCAATCAGCATCTGTGTATGCATGAAGAGTGAAGTCATTATCCTTTGGATACCACAAGCCATAATCAAGTGTCCCTTTGAGATATCTAAAAATTCTTTTGACTGCTACAACATGGGATTCTCTAGGATCAACTTGAAATCTAGCAACAAGTCCAACTGCATTCATGATATCAGGTCTAGTCTGAGTGAGATAGAGTAGTCCTCCAATCATTAATCTATACCTTTTTTCTGATTTTCCTTAGAGGAGTCATCATCTTTACTCAACTTGCATCAGGTTACCATAGGTGTACCCACTGGATTTAAATCTTCCATTCCAAACTTTTTCAACAATTCTCTCACATACTTAGATTGAGATATGAAGATACCTTTATCTGATTGAATGATTTGCAGACCTAAGAAGAAATTTATTTCACCAAACATGGACATCTCAAATTCACTCTGCATCTAATCAAAAAATGTTTTGCACATACTCTCATTTCCACCAAAAAAGATATCATCAACAAATACCTCAACAATCAGGATGTGCTCATGATCAATCTTAAAGTAAAGATTACTATCAGCAGTGCCTTTGCTAAATCCTAGCCTTAGCAGATACTTATCTAATCTTGCATACCAAGCTCTTGGGGCTTGTTTGAGTCCATACAATGCTTTCCTCAATCTGCAAACCATATCTCTTTGATCAGACAACTAAAATCCTTCTGGTTGTTCAATATAGACCTCTTCTTCCAACTCTCCATTCAGGAATGTTGAATTGACATCCATCTGATAAACCTTGAAGTCTTTATAAGTAGCAAATGCAAGAAATAATCTTACTACCTCTATTCTTGCTACCGGAGCAAAAGTTTCTTCAAAATCAATTCCTTCCACTTGAGAATATCCTTTGCATACCAATCTTGCTTTGTTTCTTACCACTTCACCATCTTCATTTAGTTTATTTTAGAAGACCCATTTAGTTCCAATCACATTTTTGTCTTCAGGTCTAGGAACAAGATCATTGGTGTGATTCTTTTCAATCTGCATGAATTCTTCTTCCATTGCTTTTGCCCAGTTTTCATCATTGCAAGCTTCACTTACTGATTTTGGTTCAATCTTTGAAATCAAACAAATCTCCTCTTGATCTTCAGTAATTCTTCTCCTAGTTTGAACACCTTTATTTCTATATCTTATGATCTGATCTTCAGGATGATTCAGCCTTACATACCTGGGAGTTTTGGGATTTGTTTGAACTTTTGTTTCTTGAGCTTGTTCCTCAACATCTATACTATCCTCTTGAGTCACTAGATTTTTTAGATCAATCTGGATTTGAGTCTGATTTTGAACTTGCCTTCCTTAACTCTGACTTTCATCTTGATCATCTAAATCATATCCATAAGACCTGGAAGGTCTTTCTTTTCTTTCATCAACTCTGACATTAGTACTTTCAACAATTTTTTTCAATCTCTTGTTAAAGTATCGGTATGCCTTGCTTTGAGTAGAGTAACCCAAAAATATTCCTTCATCACTTCTTGCATCAAACTTGCCAAGGTCCTCATCTCTTTTGATATAGCATTTACTTCCAAAAACTCTAAAATATTTCACAGTAGGAGGATGACTAAACCATAGCTCATAAGGGGTCTTACCAGAATTGCCTTTGATCTGCACTTGGTTAAGAGTGTAGACAGTAGTACTCACAGCTTCTCTCCAATAGACTTGTGGAACATTTGCTTCCATCATCATGGTCCTAGTAGCTTCTTGAATTGTCCGGTTCTTTCTTTCCACCACTCCATTTTGCTGAGGAGTCAGAGGAGCAGATAACTGTATTTTTATTCCTTACTTTTCACAGAATGTATCAAACTCACCAGAGGTAAACTCTCCACCTCTATCAAATCTTAGACACTTTATCTGCACACCAATCTCATTCTCCACCATGACCTTGAACACTTTGAATTTGTCAAGAGCTTCTAATTTTTCTTTCAAGAAGGTTACCCACATCATCCGGGAGTAATCATCAATCAGCAACATAAAATATGTCTCCTTGCACGCTCTTAATTTTAGCAGGACCACAATGATCAGTATGCACAAGTTCCAATAATCCACTTGAAGACTATTCTTTACTCTTGAATGAAGTTTTGTTCTGTTTACCCAATTGACATTCTCTACACATGCTATCAGCAGGTTTCACAAGTCTTGGAAGATCTCTTACAACCTAAGTGGAACTTATCTTGACAATATTATCAAAAGTCACATGACACATTCTCCTATGCTAGAGCTAACTCTGATTAACCTAAGAAATCAAGCAACTTTTACTAGAACTAATTAAATAAAAGATGTTACCTCTAGTCTGAGTACTACATGCAATTTCAGTTTTGGAGCTTTCCAAGATTCTAAATTTTCCATCCTTGAATTGGAGATTATAACCCTTGTCAACCAACTGTCCAACACTGAGAAGATTATGCTTCAATCCTTCCACATACAAAACATCATTAATGTTATTATTACCATCAAAAGAGATGGATCCTCTGCCACGAATTCTACCAGCTGAGTGGTCTCCAAACTTCACAAGTCCACCTTCATATTTTTCAAAGCTTACAAACTTACTTTTATCACCAGTCATATGATGAGAACATCCACTGTTAATCACCCATTCATCCATTTCTACAACCTGAGCAGCCAAAGCACATTCTATAATTGCACAGCTAGTAGATTCAGTAGGCACCGAATCTTCTTCTTTAATAGCAATGAACACCCAATGATTATCAGTGGAACCTCCATGATCAAATTTATCATGTATGACTCCTTCACCAGCTTCTTCAACATAGTAACATTGTTGATAACTGAGAGGGGGGGTGAATCAGTTATCTTAATTATTTTAGCTTTCTAAACTTTCTTAGTAATTAATTCAGCATCAAATCATATAAGCAAACATAACCATGAAATGGAAATAACATCAATACACATGACACAATGATTTTGACGTGGAAAACCCTGTTAGGGGAAAAACCACGGGGTGACTAACCCAAGATTGTATTCTCTGTTAGAAGAATAAGATAGTATAAAAATGGCACTTGCCAATTAGGGTTCACTACCCAAGCACACTGCTCACAAGAGGCTCACTGCCTACAATAGTTTATACAAGGAAACTAGATACTTGAATTGATGAGAAGCATCACACATGTTGAGGTCCAGTTTTGGTTAAGCTCAATACACTGATCTACTACACTTCATTCTTCCTCTTCTTTGGTGCTGTTGTCCTGTCACATACCAAACCTGTATTACTGTTGTTACTCTGCTTTACTTCGCACTTTTTAACTCAAATCACACACATTCATATCTAAATCCATCTGGTATATATATCCGCACCAAGGATTTCATCCACTTTCTAGTCGGCATCCGGAGTACTCAATATTTTCCCAAACTCTGATCTGTCAGCTGAATCTTTGCATACCAATTAATGTCGATCAAAGAGATGCTTATTGTAGTCATCAATCATCTCGGCCAATCATGAATGATACCTTAGGAAACTTAATCATCATCAATATCACATCTGGATTTAGGTCTAATGCTCTGCCAGTTAAGTCTTTCTCTGTCTACTCTGCCAATCAGGAACCCAACACTCAAGTGCTCATATCTGTTCACTCTTCTATCATCAGAGGCTAAGTCATTGAAGTATATCAGTCAAGGTAGTCCTCTTGACTTCCCCAAATCCACACTTTACTAAGATACTTCATCTGAGAGATCTGGATCTGACTATCAGACCTTGCTACCTGCTCTATTCTTGCTTACTAGACCACAACACTTCTTCAATCTGACTTCCGGTAAAGACACACCATGTCCTGCGGATGTGTGGAATAGACTTTGTTGCCATCAATGACAACACTAATGAAGCCACACAGTGTCTCTTGCCAACAATCTCCCCCTTTGGCATTGATGGCAACACTTAGTGAAAAATGACTCACACTATACTCCCCCTTGGCTAATGCTCTGTTCTTATGAACATTTTTCTGGAGCTCCCCCTTAGCTAGATTCCTCATTTTTCACTGCTCCTCACTCCCCCTTTGACATCAATGGCAAAGGGTGGGGTCCGCACACCAAAATTTCCAAAAATATTCTATACTTAGCCTCATAAAACATATATACATGTTTTACTTACATATACTGAATTATATCTGCAAAAGTGGTCTTTAGCTGTATCATTTCTGTCACCCAACTCTTCTTCATCCTATCCAAAATTGAGATGTGACCACTCAATAGGAATGCAAAAGCTTCTACCCTTTTTAGATCTATCGGATCACTAGTTTGGGCTGTAGCCTGAGCATCACTTATGGCCTCATGCATGGCCTCTAACTTAGGGATAATGATCCCTCTAAGTTCACCCATCCGGCTTATTATGTTCTTCCTTTCCTTCTCAAGTTTCTTTATTGCATTTGTGACTGCAATAGTCTGACACTCTTGATTTACTATGGAAGATGAGAGAGGATAAAAACTTTGAGACAAACTTAGCAGTTTATCTTCTTGCTCTTTTACTTTCTTCTCAATATCTTTGGTCACTGTGGGCCAGGATAAGCAAAATTTATACATATCTCTGCCATCTTTAAGAGCATTTTCCAAGCTCTTTATCCCAATATCCATAACTCTCCTATCATTGGTTATTAGCCCTTGTACCTCTGATAATCTTTTTACCAAAAACTCCTTCCAGACTTTATCTTCTGCTGACTTTTCTAAGGAATCAAAATGTGTGCTAACACTATTAACTAGAGATTTGAGACTACCGGATGAAGAGGCTAAGGGATCCTTCTAAAAAGATGGCATGATCTTCTCTAATACACCAGATGTAGTTTCTATGAGCTTGTAGTCTTCCATGTGAACTTCAGAAGTTTTTCTTTTGCCTTTGCTGAAGTAAAGGATGCGAACTTCATGGTTTGAACCGGGGAGAGGGAGTCAAAATTGAACGGTCCTTGAAGAAGTTTCAGTTCATCAAATTTCATCATCTCCTTGGATAAGAATTCCTCGACTGCTTCTGCTGTGTCTCTAGTTGGTGACAAGGTTTTCTCCCCTTCTGCAACCTTACCACTGTCATTTGCTTTTTCCTTCTCCTCTGCTTCTTGACTGATCTTCTCTTCTACTCTTTCTTCTTCTTTGGATCCGGAGTCTGCAGGGGAAACCAGAGGAGTGATGTTTGCTTGTTCATGGACCTCTTCTTCCGGAGTAGAGGATTCAAAGTCCTTATCTTTCTCTTCACTTGTCTCCTTGACCTCTTCTGCTATAGTCTCAGTAGATTCTTCTTTGTTATCCATTATGGAGGGATCATCACCTAAATCCTCTATAATAGGAATATTGAATCTTGTATAGGCATTCTGGAGGATTTCTTCTATTTCTTTTGCCACTTTATCAGTTTCTCCAAGCATGAGCTGATTCATTCTAGCCTTACTCTGAAACTCATCCTTGCAATCTTTGAAAATCATGTCCATTTGTTTCGGAGTAATTGAAGGATAGAGTTGAATAGCTATTTGTTCTCTAATCTCTAAGTCCTTAGCCTTGGCATTTTCTTTTCTCATTTCAAGTTCCTTCTCTAAACTTTTAGGAATTAGAGAAATTATTTCAATAAATGCTTTATTATATATGTTCAAGTACTTAACTGTGGCTTCCTCTAAGATCTTTCTATCTGCATCATTATATGCATCATAGAATTCTGTTATTGGTTGCAGGTTCCCATCCACAATAACTGCTTTAACTACATCATCTAAGGATAGAGTGGGCCTTTCAACAAACCCTTCTACCTCTACCTCCTTGCCTTCACCGAATACTTTCTTCTTCTTTTTCATTTTCTTGATCTCTTCATCAGATTCTATCTCTTCATCATCCTTGAGGCTAAAGTATGATCTTGTAGCCTTTTTCTTTGTTCTCTTTTCTCCTTTACTGGATGATTTTGCTTCCAATTTTGATGCCTTTGAGCTCTTGGTAGATGCAGAGCTCTTAGAGGATCTGGTCCGGGAGGGGGCTTCTACCGGAGCACTTTTTTTTCTGCTTTTTCTTTTTCTTTCTCTGCCCTTTCTATCTTTTCTCTGTTTGCATCAAGTGCCTCTTTTGATATTCCATATTTCTTGGTGACTTCTTCAACTTCCCTTCTCACTTTCCTTTTGATTTCAGGCTATCTAAGTTCCACATGAACTTTTACACTCAGCTCTTGGTAGGTTCCAAACCTTTCTGCCTTAGGGTCTTTGGGCTAGCTCAGCAGATGTTGGATATGCAGTTCTACAATTTTCTCATCTACTTCATACCCCATTGGCATGATCCAGACTATCCTTGGCTCTACTGCCTCTATTAGGCATTGATCAGTGTCTGCCATGAAACACATTGTATCTTTATACTTCTCAACCAATTCTTTCTCTAGTTTGCATCATATTTTGAAAGTTCTTGAAGTAACCCCACAGAGCTGTATTTCTATCCTTAGCAACCCCAAGCCCATGCAAGTAATCTCTAATTTGAATTATAACAGGTCTGTCATTCTGCCATACCCAACCACTGGATCTAGGCAGCTCATTCATAAAGTAGAAAAACAAGCACACTATCAGTCCACCATACTTAAAAGAGTTCTTTTTATCCTTCTTAATCTTTTGTAGGTTTTCCATTAGTTTATTCAGAAGGAGTTCACAGAGATCATAATCTGCATTCTTTCTCAACATTTCATAAGCAATATACACAGCAGTTTCAGATACTGAATTCTCCCTGCTAGAGTGATATATCTTATAGCCAATAATCATAGATGCAAACTTGATATCCAGATCAGTGATATCTTCTATAGTCATTGCTCTCTTATCAAATTTTGATCTAGTAGCCTCACTCACAATTTGGTTTTTGACAGATTTGAGAGTAGGCATCCTGCTAGTTGAGTGTAATCCAGTTACTGCCTTAATGGCATCCTTAGTGATTTTAAAGGCCTGTTCAACTACATGAAGTTGTCATGTATTCTACTCAAAACATACCGGACCCATTCATCTTCAGAAAAATAGGGGAAGTGGATGCACCGACTAAAATGTTTATCCCTAACGACCTTGTATTGGGGTTTGAGATCAAATGAGTAATCTATCAATTGATTGTGATAGATATCCCTTAACTTGGATTCTCCAAATTCTTCTATGTTCACATGAATGTATGCCCTAACATCTTCAACATGCAAAACCCCATGAGGAATGCTAGAAAATGCTCCTAAGGGATCCACTTCTAGAGATTTGTAGGGATGTTTCTTAAATTTAGGGTGCGCTTTGTCAGAAATCTTCACAACATTCAGAGTAGTCATCTTAAAGATTCAGAGAGAGTTTTATCAAGAGCGGAAAATACCTTTTTTATGCTTTACTAAATGAGCTAGATTGGTTTGCTAGAAGAATTAACTTCTGTGGTTGTTCTTTAAGAGGCTTGAAATAAATTAATTGCAGAGCTCCTTTTCTTCTTCTTCTCGAATGTAGAATGAGCAAATGATCAATAGGAGAACCCTTATATTTTTGTGCAAACCCTAATTCCTCATTGTAATAAATGTGCAACTGAAGTCATTTCAGATGCCTTGTTTTCCTTGTTCAGAGAAGGAGAAACTTATCTGGATCACTGTGATGCACTAAGAGTTGATGTTAGAGATGAATCATAATGAATACCTTTTCCTCAGATCATCCCATTTGTCCATAGATCAAGATGCTTCAATTTAGAATCACACCAGATTAAACTATGAGAATCCTGCTTTTACCGGAAGATGGTTAAACTGGATCAATCTGGAAGGATTAGACTCTTCAAATCTTTTTGCGGATCTTCCATATATTTACTAAGGTTTCTTTAGATATTTTTATGAGCACCTTTTAATCTGCAACTCACCATGTGCCAATTTTAGGCACCAAATGACTGGTTGGGGGAAAATGTTTTTCCTTTGTGTCTCCCCCTGACCCAGAGCTCAATATTTAGTTTCCAGAAGGAATATCAGCACCAGATTCTGGTGCGGATCCATCCCCATCATTTTCTATGCTTCTCTTCACCCATATCTTGTTCATCTCCCTTTTAATTTCATCTACATTCACTTTTCCTTTTCCTTTGTCTTGATTTTGATAATGATGTACCGGACCCTTATTGTTCTGATTCTTACTCCTGCAGAATTTGGCAATATGACCGGATCTGTTGCAATGGTAGTAAACAACATTTCTTTGCATATTTGACTGATATCCTCTTGATCTACACTTATTAGTGATATGTCCCATTCTATTGCATGTAAAACATCTACCATTGAATGAATTGTTCATTTGCATATTTCTACACTCATGATACTTGTGACCATACCTTTTGCAATTGAAAGATTGTCCAGAGAAGGATGAATTAGTCTGATTCATTCTTTTTCTACACTAATTTGCTTTATGACCAAAGTTATTGCAATTGTGGCAGTATCCATTGAAGGAAGGATATCTTTGAGCATTTGGTTGCCTTACCGAAGGTCTTCTAGACCAGTTTCTTAGATTTTCTGATCTAGAGTTCTTCTGATCAGATCTGGAGCTTTCACCTTTTTCATATCCCAAGCCTTGTTATCATCTACCCTCTTCTGGCTTTGAAGAAGAACTTCAAGTTGAGTAGAGCTTATCTTGAATTTCTCTTTGTATTCATTTGTTGTTTGAAGATCCCTTTTAAGAGTGTTAATCTGATTCTCAAGTTGATCTTCATTATCTCTTGCTTCTTCAAGGTTAGATTCTAGATGACTGATTATTCCATCCATTTTATGGCAGTCTTCTGATTTCTCCTTGAGAGATTGTCTTAGATCATCTTCAATTTTTCTTTTCTCTTCAATTTCTTGGGTGAATTTCATAACTCCTGATTCCATTTCATGTCTTACCATAATGACCTCTTTTGACAACTTTTCACATAGCTTGGTCTTCTCCTTTAGGTCTTCATTTGTATTATTTGCTTCACCTTGACTTGCCATTTGCTGAAGATCCTTTCTCTTTTTCATAGAGATACTCAGTTTTCCTTTTAGTTCATTTATGAAGTCATCAGCCTGTTTGAGTCTTTCCTTCAATTCATTGACTTCAGAGTTAGATTGTTCAAGATCATCTAGGGTAGACTGAAGTTGTTCCCTTATACCATACATATCCATTTGAATTCCTAGATCTTCCTCAAGTTGTCAGGCTCTGTTTGGAGGAACTTGGCTCTAATACCAATTGTTGATAACTAAGAGGGGGGGTGAATCAGTTATCTTAATTATTTAAGCTTTCTGAACTTTCTTAGTAATTAATTCAGCATCAAATCATATAAGAAAACATAACCATGAAATGGAAATAACATCAATACACATGACACAATGATTTTGGTGTGGAAAACCCTCTTAGGGGAAAAACCATGGGGTGACTAACCTAAGATTGTATTCTCTGTTAGAAGAATAAGATAGTATAAAAATGGCACTTGCCAATTAGGGCACACTGCTCACAAGAGGCTCACTACCTACAATAGTTTATACAAGGAAACTAGATACTTGAACTGATGAGAAGCATCACACATGCTGAGGTCTAGTTCTGGTTAAGCTCAATACACTGATCTACTGAACTTCATTCTTCCTCTTCTTTTGTGTTGCTGTCCTGTCATATACCGGACCTGTATTACTACTGTTACTCTGCTTTTCTACTTTACTTCACACTTTTTAACTCACATCACACACATTCATATCTAAATCCATCTGGTATATATATCCGCACCAAGGATTTCATCCACTTTCTAGTCGGCATCCGGAGTACTCAATATTTTCCCAAACTCTGATTTGTCGGCTGAATCTTTGCATACCAATTAATGTGGATCAAAGAGATGCTTATAGAAGTCATCAATCATGTCGGCCAATCATGAATGATACCTTAGGAAACTTAATCACCATCAATATCACATCTGGATTTAGGTCTGATGATCTGCCGGTTAGGTCTTCCTCTATCTGCTCTGCCAATCAGGAACCCAACACTCAAGTGCTCATATCTATTCACTCTTCTATCACCGGAGGCTAAGTCCTTGAAGTATATCAATCAAGGTACTCCACTTGACTTCCCCGAATCCACACTTTACTGAGATACTTCCTCTGAGAGATCTGGATCTGACTGTCAGACCTTGCTACTTGCTCTATTCTTGCTTATCGGACCACAACACTTCTTCAATCTGGCTTCCGATAAAGACACACCATGTCCTGCGGATGTGTGGAATGGACTTTGTTACCATCAATGACAACACTAATGAAGCCACACAGTGTCTCTTTCCAACAAACACTTCTTCTGACCTCTAAATCTATTAGGGTTTATCCTTAAAACCCTCTCTGGACACCTTGAGGCAAAATGACCAATCTTATTACAAGCAAAACATTTGAATGGCAACTTTCCTTCATACTTACTGGATCCTCTTGGCAATCTTTTGGCAAAAAGAGCTTCAAGATCATCAAGCTCAGTTTCATTATCTTCAAGATCCTTCCTTGCTTTCTCAAATTTGTTTGATCTTCTTGAACAGCTTTCACCTAGATCATATGTTTGCTTCCCATGAACACTGCTATTAAATGCAGATTCAGACTTAGGAAGAGAATCACCAAACTCACTCATTTCAAATACTAAAAGCTTACCAACCAACTAATCCCTTGTAACAATTGTCATAGTCCTAATCTCTTCAATGGCAGCAACTTTATGCTTGTATGCCGGAGGTAAGGATCTGAGCACTTTGGAAACAATCTCTAATTCTTCCAATACTCCACCAGCACTTCTGATATCGGTCACAAGTTCATTCACCTTCTGCATGTAGGAAGTAATGTTTTCATCTTCACTCATTATCAATATTTTGTATTTACCCTTCAGGCTCTGTAGCTTGGCACATTTGACATATTTATCACCTTCATACAGAGTTTCCAACTTATTCCAGATTTTATGAGCAGTTTTTGATTCCAAGACATTTATCATTTCTACATTGGTCAGGGCACTTAACAATGCTTCTTTAGCTTGAATGTTGTGTTCAGCATCCTTGAGTTCATCTAGAGTTGTAGGTCCATTCTATAGAACCTTATACTCATCCTTAGTTATCAACCAAAAGGCATCACCCATACACTGCAAGTGACACTCCATGCACTTCTTCCACAAAGGATAATTTGTTCCATCAAACCTCAGACTGTCCTTCTTGTAAGTCGACATATTGGATCTCCTCAAGTGGTTAGGCTTCTTCCAGAGGAACCGGCTCTGATACCAATTGTAGGAATTAGGCCAGACAACTGAGAGGGGGGTGAATCAGTTGACCTAAAACTTTAACACTTGCAGCAATTAATTCTTCTTTACCACTTAAAATAGATTAATGATTTAAACATTAAAGCATGAATCATCAACACATGAGTAGAAGCAAAATGAACACACATAACACCAGAATTTTTAACGTAGAAACCCAGTTAAGGGAAAACCACAATGGGGGTTAACCCACAAGATTCGTACCCTGTTAAAAGTACTTAGAAGAAAAGAGAAGGCACATTCCTTCGGGTGCACTGCCTAGAGCTCACTTCTCAAAAGAGGCTCATTGCCTACAGGAGGCTCACTGTCTACAAGAATTTATGTTTAACATAGAGATAATGAACTAAGAAATAGCATCTTCTTCATGCTTGGTTCAGTCCCATTTAAGGCTCACAAACTTCTTCTCTGTCCCCCAAACACTTATTCACTATATCTTCATCCTTCACTGCTCTTGTTCTTCTGCTCCTCCTCTTCTCTGCTCTACCTCTGTACCTCTCTTAGGATTTTATCATTTTCTCACACACACCTTTTCACTCGTCATTAACAAGTATTTATATGCTTTGTCAACCTCGGAATGAGCATCAAGGTCGGCTTGACTTAACACGGATCACGATACTGTTGGCCAAACATAACCAAGACTTGAATCTTCCTCCCAAAACAATCCACACTCCAGAGAATTTCTCTTAGATCATCCGCAACACACTTGAATCATCCTGTCGGCCAAGACTAGGAAGAACAGTAACACCAAGAAATAAATCTTCACCAATGAGCTCATTTTTCAATGCAGACCTCCAACACAGCAATCACACAATCCAAAGACTTCCACAAGCACATTGAATTCAACAAAAACATTCGCACTCCTCCAAATCATCAGAATCACTTGCATCTTCATTCGGAACCTCAAGAACACTGTCTGCCATGACTGCCACACTAGAAAGATTGCTTGCGGACCTCCAAACCATGAACCACTTGAGTTGATGATACACACTGACTTCCCAAACATGCCTCTAGATCCATAGATCAAAATATTTCAATGCGGAGTAATCTGGACCAATTTACTGTCACTTTGTCTCTTCTGAACACAGCAAAACCCGGTTCTACTTAGATGGCAATAGCTTCTTCAAATTTTCATGCGGACCTCTCAAATCTTAACTAGAGCTACTTCAGACAATCCTCTACACATCCATATGCTCTGAATACAGTGATCATTAATTTTTTCAATATCTAGGTATGTACAGGATCATCGCGGGCCAAACAGTGGCAATAGGAAAAAAAATGCATTTTTACTTAGACAAATTCGCGACTTGGCAAAGTTTGACTTTGAAACAGATATCTATTTTGGTTTGGATACCAAACCAAAATGGATATCTGTTCCAAAATGGATATACGTTTCTAGAAATACAAAATGGATATCCATTTTGTATTTCATGCCCTAAATTGCTTTACCCAATCCTTCATATGATTTGATTCATGATACATGGTTTGAGAAGGATACACATGATATACCCTTACCCTCTAGTGATAAAATTATGAATGATACTTTATGTGGTGAAGCTACACCTTTGTTAATCCTTCATGACATTGTTATTCCTTGTGATGATGATGTCCTTCATGTGATATGTTAGGACATAATGTAAAGTTAACATGGCATGAACTCTCTTGGAAGGGTAAGCATGGACTATAAGAACATTGAACTAGTTGGATCTATTAAGCTCGCCATTTATGAAAGAACCTTAAAGGTTAACCTTATTTAGGTAAGGTTATGTTTCAGTGTGGTTGTTTGTGCAACAATGTGTAAATTAATGTTACCTAAGGATAAATCTAACTATACTAACATTTTAATAACCATGAGAGTTGGGACTAACAATTAGACTAAAAACTTGACAAACAATACAACTTGGACACATGTAGGACTTGGAAAATGGAAAAGAATATAATTAAATGTGGAAAACAATGAAAAAGTGGTATTAGTTGCACCTATATAGAGAAGTGGTTTAGAGGTTGGTTAGGGGAATTATTTAGGGTTTAGAGGGTTAGGGTTGCTTGGGTTTAGGGGTTTAGGGTTTACAGTTTAAAGAGAGATAGAGAGAGGGGACTGATAGAGTTTGGGAGAGGAGACAGAGGGGAGAGATAGGGAGATAGAGAGTGAGAGACATGTCCAGAGACATAGAGAGAGAGAGATTGAGCGGTAGAGGGATGATAGAGATAGGGAGATAAAGGTTTAGGGTTTATGGTTTTGGGGTTAGGGGTTAAGGTTTAGAGGTTTAGGGTTTAGGGTTTAGACAGAGATAAAGGACCAATAGGGAGATATAGAGGAGTCTGAGGGGAGAGATAGGGAGATAAAGAGTGAAGGACATGGCAAGATACATAGTGAGAGAGATTGAGAGGTAGAAGGACAAATGTGATAGGGAGATAGGGGAGAGATAGGGAGATAGTGGTTTATGGTTACTTAGGTTTAGGGTTTCTCAGGTTTAGGGGTTAGGGGTTAGGGTTTAGCGGCATTATAATTTAGGGTTTAGGATTTCTTGTTTAGGGTTTAGGGGTTAGGTTTAGAGTTTTAGGGTTTTGGATTTAGGGTTTATAGAGAGAGGAGTGATAGGGAGATATAGAGAAATCTGAGGGGAGAGATAGGGAGATATAGAGGAGTCTGAGGGGAGAGATAGGGAGATAAAGAGTGAGGGGCATGGCCAGAGACATAGGGAGAGAGATTGAGAGGTAGAGGGATAAAGGTGGTAGGGAGATAAGGGAGAGATAGGGAGATAGTGGTTTAGGGTTACTTGGGTTTAGGGTTTAGGGTTTCTTAGGTTTAGGGGTTAGGGGTTTAGGGTTTCTCAGGTTTAGGGGTTAGTGGTTAGGGTTTAGGGGCATTATTTAGGGTTTAGGATTTAAAGTGTTTAGGGGTTAGGGGTTAGGTTTAGAGGTTTAGGGTTTTGGATTTATGGTTTATAGAGAGAGGAATGATAGGGAGATAGAGGAGACCGAGGAGAGAGATAAGGAGATAGAGAGTGAGGCACATGGCCAAGGACATAGGGAGAGAGATCAAGAGAGGTAGAGGGATGATAGAGATAGGGAGATAGGTGAGAGGTGGGGAGATATAGGTTTAAAGTTGATTGGATTTAGGGTGTACCTCGGTTTAGGGTTTCTTAGTTTTGGAGATAGCTAGATAGAAAGAGAGAGGAGACAGATAGGGAGAGATAGAGGTGACAAAGGGGAGAGATAGGGAGATAGAGAGTGAGCAAGATGTCCAGGGAAATAGGGAGAAGGATTGAGAGGTAGAAGGATGATAGAGATAGGGAGATAAGGGAGAGATAGTAGATAGGGTTTAGGGTTTAGGGGTTAGGGGTTAGGGGTTAAGGTTTAGGGGCATTATTTAGGGTTTAGGGTTTATGGTTTAGGGGTTAAGGTTTAGAGGTTTAGGATTTAGTGTTTAGAGAGAGAGGACCAATAGGGAGATATAGAGTGAGGGACATGGCCAAAGCATAGGGAGAGAGATTGAGAGGTAGAGGAATGATAGTGATGGGGAGATAGTGAGATAGGGAGATAGAGAGATAGAGGTTTAGGGTTTCTTGGGTTTAGTGTTTAGGATTTAGGGGTTTATGGTTTCTCAAGTTTAGGGTTTAGGGGTTAGGAAATAGGGGTTAGGGGTTAGGGGTTATGTTTAATCATGCATTAATACAGGTTGTGGAGTGAGAAAGGGGTGGTATGGGTATGGTTGAATGGAGTAATAAGGTGATTTAATTGGTGATGACCTAGGTGAAGTGATGGGTAAGGTGTCTTATGTGGGATTGCTAGAAAGTGTGATTGGTAATGGTGGGGATAGCTAAATGTCATCTTCTAAGGGTTCAAAGGTGAGGAAAGTGTAAGATGGGGATATGGGATAATCCATGGTTTAATTATTATTCAAGGGAGTGTCCTTATATAATGATTATCAACGATGGTGTCAATAGGGGGAATGGAGTCTATGAATGTAGGTGTGGGAATGTGAGCTATGACATTGGGATTACAGTATTAGATGAATAATGGAAAGTACCATGGCACTTGTCTAGTGATAGAAGGAGTCACATGATCAAATGATGTTTGGGGAAGGGCTTTTATTCAGAAAGTAAGGATTTGGGTGATGGTCTAGGGTTTAGTGGAGAAGAATTTATGGAAAATTTGGAGGTCATTAAAATTAATATCCCTCCACCTCTATCTCCCTATCTCTCCCTTATCTCCCTCTCTCTATCATCCCTCCACAGGTCTCAATCTCTATCCCTATCTCTCTAGACATCTCACTCACTCTCTATCTCCCTATCTCTCCCTTTGTCTCCTCTATCTCTCCCAATCTATCTCCTCTCTCTCTCTACCTATATCTATCTCTCCCTATCTCTTGCCTCTCTCTCCCCTATCATTCCTCTATCTCCCTGTCTCTTTGGACAACTCTCTAACTCTCAATCTCCCTATCTCTCCCCTTCGTCTCCTCTATCTCTTCCTATCTGTCTCCTCTCTATCTCTCTGTACCTAGCCATCTCTCCCAATCTCTCTATCTCTTGCCTCTCTCCCCCTATCATTCCTATATAGCCTATCTCTCCCCTCTATCTTTCCCTCTCCCTTATCGATGAAGGAAATGGAAATAAGAAAACTAGGACTCCCTTTCTCAGGTTTAGGGTTTAGGGCTTAGGGGAATTATTTAGGGTTTAGGATTTGGGGGAATTATTTAGGGTTACTTAGGTTTAGGGTTTAGGGGCATTATTTAGGGTTTACGGATGCATGTCAAAAGTAGTCTCTCTCTCTCTCTCTCTAAATCTATAAAACCTAAATAATGGCCCTAATCCCTAACCCCTAACCCATATCTACCTCTCTCCTGTATCTAACTCTCTATAGATATCTCCCTCTCTCTATCTTGCTCTCTCTATCAACATCAATCCAATGATGTTGAGGATGTGCTAAATTGATTTTTCACCTTTAGAAAATAAATGACATCAATCCAATGATTGTCTTGGAATTTGAATAGGTATAGAAAAAATGAGAGGTCGATTCCGAGTGTCACAAGTTTGATCTCAATTGTTGACACAAATATCATCTAATATGTAAGTTAAACATGAAATGATTTGTTAGAATTTACACCAAAACTACTTGCTTTTACAATTTTTTTATGACAATTATCTATTCAAAAGTGCCTTTGAAATACTATGAGATACCTTAGTATAAGTAAATCATATAAAAATCAAATATATATATCATCATAATCCTATATATATTTTGATAGTTTGTCCAAAATCTCTCCTTTCCTATGATACAGTCTTTCTAAAATTTGGATTATATTTTATAGCTAAAATGCCTAAATACTAAAATGCTAAAATACTAAACAAAAAAACAATGAAAACAATTGAGAAAAAGAAAATGGATATCCGTTTTGAAAAAACATAAAAAGCAAAAAAGGGTTGCATTTTTGCAAACCTGCGGCTTGCAAAATGCAGTGTCATCTCTAAAGAACGGATATCAAAGGTGAAGAATAGCTATCCGATCCAAAAGGTAAGATCTTTCAGATTTTTTTTGTTTGTTTTGTATATTCAAGCAATTTTTTTGGTTTTTTATGCTATGTGGGTATGTTTTATATTTTAATTAGGTAAAATGGATGCACAAAATGAAAACCCAAACCCTCCACCACCAAACCCTCCCCCTCCAACAATAGAAGAGAATATTCAAAGAAATATTGATCAAATAAGTAGGATCATAGAAATGTATCACCGCCACCCTCAATTGTCTACAATGACATCGAATTTAGAGGGAATCATTAATCATGTTCAAACCTTGTCAACCCAACACGAATCATTTAGGTAATGGCAAGAATATGCTAACGGTTTGTCATATGATGAAGTCAAAGAATTAGAGATTACAAAAACTATGTTAGCCCAATGCTTTGTCAATCCTAAAACTGGATTGCATGTTGATGTCCGTAAGCCCAAGTTTTCAATCAAATGGTGTATTCATGAGGGCATTAGTCAAAACTTTTGGGATCGTTGGTGGATGGTTTTTGATAAACCACCCAACAACAATTTAGATGTACCTTTGTATTTCCTTTGTAAACTCTATGCAGAGTTCGTCATGGGTCAACATGTTAATTATTTTGATTTTAGAGAGTTTCAAGGAGTGGGTAAGGGAATGCCTCAAGATAGACCTGGGGCAGTGAGACAAGTACAAGGTCCCTATATTCCCCCTCCTGCTATCCCTTCTCCACCCCCAATGCAGCACCCAGACGTTGTTGCAAATGCAACACAACAGGGGCTTAGTGCCATACACTCTTTGACCAAGCATTTGATTATACAGACATCTCAGTTTGGACAAACACATGATGAAGGTGATGATGTTGGATCACCTGGTTCTACTAGACCATCATTGTCCACACATGTATGTGTGCCCCATCATTGCATTTCTTGCAATCATTTATGCTTAGGTCCTATTTTGGAGAGTAGTGAGCCACCGTTGAACACATCAGAGTACAATCTCCATTCACGAGATGAGGCAATGGGGTCCAGAACTTAAGCTGAGGGGTTAGGGACAAGAGTAGAAGCTACCGGATCAATGAACCATAGAGAAGGAGAAATGCATGAGCAATCTTTTATGCAGGTAAAATTTAAAGTTAAATTTTATGGTCTATTCCATTTGAATATATAAACAAATTTATTAGTACTAATGTATCTAAGTGGGATAATAGTTGATGACAGAGGAGGAGTTGACAGAAGTACATCATGGAACTTTGTCTGCCATCCAATTTGGCTTGGACTTGCTGGTATAATTTGTTCTACACATCAACTTTTTTTTTATGCATTTATTTCTTTGTGAGTAATTATATATTAATTTATATCTTGATGTTAATTTTATTTTATAGTCAATCAAAAATGTGAATGATGTGGCATCTTTGCCAATAGTCTTTTCTCGAACTCCTGATCGACCCAAGGGACTATCATTTGCAGAACGGCTTTCTCAATGCCAACAAAGGGTGTTGGTAATTTGATTGAATTGTACTTTAATTGATTGTTTGTGTGTAGCACATCTAACCTTTTTAAATGTATGCATTTCCTATTTTGTTTAATAATTATATATTAATTTATTTCAATGTTACTTTGCTTTTATGTAGTCTCTTGAGAATGTGAGTGATGTGCCACCTTTGCCATCATGCTTCACTAGGACACCTGATCGTCTTAAGAGAAAATTATTTGCAGAACAATTGTCCGAACAACAACATAGAGTCGAGGTAATTAAATTGAATTTTTCTAAATAATTGATAGTTTATCTAGCAGTCTTATAGTTGATTGTAGTGATTTAGATGTATGTTAATAAATGAAAGTTCTTAATTGTAGTAGATAAGAATCTATTTACTAACTTTAACTTATTTTTATTTACCATTGAAGAGATTAATCAAATTTGTGTTTTGACTTGTTAATGCAGGAAACTTTGCCTCCATCAATTACTAGACATTTTGGTACAAAGAGGACACTTTTTCAGGATCCATCACAGATTGAGGATCCATCACAAATTGAGGGTCAAGTGGACTTGTAGTATTTGATGTAGCTATTTGGCATGTAGATTGTATATAGATTTTGAGACATGGCATATGCCGCATTTTGTAAAAAATGTTTTGAGTTGGCATATTTGCCAAATTTTTGTATATGTCTACCATTATGGACTAGATTTTAATATATATACACCTTGATATACAATATAATTTAAATTCCTTATGTGCATGTCATGATACTTCCCATGATGCCGTACATTATGATGATAGTTCTTTAGTCCATTACTCATATGTTTAGCATTGAGAATGGTTTTAAATCAATAAAATCAATATGACAAAATTTCGTATATGCCCTAATCAAGCATAGTAGCTTGAAATATAATAAGGTCATGATAGACCATTTCATCATGTATTTAGTCTTCATCTTGTCAAATTTTGTAAATATGTCAAAGTTGTCATATGAAAAATGTAAAAAAAATGCAAAAGTATGGAAGATGAACAGTCAAGTACTCAAAAGTCAGTTGGAGACTATTGGTTTCCCTCAAATCATGTATAAATATGCATAAACCTTCATGGAAAAGGCATTGGAGATGTATTGAAAACATTTTGAAGATGAATTGAAGACAAGTTTGAATGAAATTAATGTCAAGAAACTCTGTTTTTGCAGATTTTACTGTTTTCCTGCTATTTCTTTGTTTAGTATAGCCCTATATGGATGTGTTAGGGCCTGAGAGAAATTGTAATTGAAAGCTGGTGGAATCTACTTTCTTGTGTTTTACGTGCCAATAAGGCCAATAAGGACACTGGGGGCACATTATAAACATAAAAAACTTACATCTTGGGGAGAGGTGCCAATAAGGCCAATAAGGATACTATTTCAGTTGGGTGTGTGTGTGTATGCAAATCCCATTTATGGACGAGAAGCTCTCTATTTACTATTATTCAACTCTCATTGATAGGAGGTTAGCTCTACAACTATTGCAATTTGTGTATGAAACCTAGATGCCTACGAGATCATATATATATGTATGTATGTAAATCCTATTTATGGTCAAGTAGCTCTCTATTTACTATCATTAAACTCTCATTGATAGGAGGTTGGCTCTCCAACTATTGCAATCCAAACCATTTGTAATGATGCCTCTCTCATGTTGAGTTGGATCCTATCTCTGCATCAATTTAAAATCATGAAGATCACAACACCATACAATCCTCATTGGGTTGTTAAAATGCACAAAACAATCATACAAGACAGTCATTCATGAAATTACTATGCAAAGAGGGTTTATAAGTTACATTAGGGTTTGTATAAATGATCTAATGGATTTATAAGGTTGTCAAACACCAAAATGGATGATTGATATGAGTTTTGGGACTGTCATAGTCCATGTACAACTTGCCCTTTATGATTGTTAAAAAGATACACATGGCTGTCCAAAACTGCCCTTTATGACTATCCTAAAACAACATCGTGTATATGCTCATAAAAGCCATCAAACTCTGAGAATAAACTCGTCATTGGATAAGGAGTGGAAAGATAAAGTCACATTCCCAAAAACATCTTATAATCACATGTCTCCCCTTATGAAAACTAGGGTCTTTGCCGATACATTGTTCTGTAAGAGCAAAGTCACTTAAGATCCTAAGAGCAAAAACCTTGCCAAGTGCCATATTTTTTGTTTTGATCATCGTGGGGCCGAACGAACTGCACCAACACATCAGGGTGGGCGAGTAAATGCCAGGGGAGGTATTTTTTTGTGCACCAAGCATCCCAGTCATTTCAGGCAAGAGGCTATTGGCAAAGTCCCTTAAGATCCCTAAGACCAAAAAATTGCCAAACTTTGACGTAGCAGTTCTTGAAATTCGTGATAGCTGGGAATGTTGTGTTTGGACCTATAGGTGCATGTGGGGTCCATCCACAATAACCTCTCTCATTTTTGGTCAACTCTATATACGCCTAAAAATGACACGATTTAGACTAAATAAATATTCTTAATATTTATTTCCTTCTAATTCCTCTATCAATAAATAAATAAACAAGTTTATTTATTCGATTCACATTCCTCTAAATTAATTTAATATTGAAATATTTAATTATCTCTTCTAAAGTCAAAATTAAATAAAAACCTTTATTTAATTTAATTTTTCCAAACAATTAAATAATTCTTAATTATTTTAAATTCATTCTTCCAAATTTAAATAAATCAAATCATATTTATTTAAATCCTCTCAATCTCCAAAAATAAAATATAATCAAATGTTTTATTTATTCTTCCAAAATCATGCACAACAATTAAATAAATTTATTTATTTAATTTGCTTTCTAAATTACTTCTTCCAATAATATCTTCTCTAAATTTAAATAAATCAATTATTTATTTAAATTGTTTTTTCTTCTAAATTGAGTTATCTCTAAATATAATTGAATCTTTGTGCACATGCAATTAAATATTCCTAATATTTAATAAAGCAAAATATCTTCTTATTCTCATGCAAATCCTTTCTTCTTGTTTTAAATCACTTAATTGATTATTATATTCTTTTAATTGCTTTAACTCATTCTTCTATTCTCAGCAAATCCTCTCATGCAAAAGAAAGCAAGACACATGTCTTTTTCTTATTCGTTGCACATTCCTCAACTATTTTCAATTGTTGATCTTCTCATTCTTTCTATACCGTCAATCTTATTTCTCTTCCAAGTATATAAAAGCAACCTCATTCTTCCATTCTATTCATCCAAGCTTTAAGCATTGTTACTCTGCAGGAATTACAGCACGCCTTTGGCACCAATTCCTTCATTGCTTGTGATCACACTTTTTACTACGCACTACTACCATCGTTTTGAGGCTCCTCTTCATTGCGACATTATCAACGCCATTCTCAATCAACATTCTTCAACAAAGCAAAGAAGTGCACTCTCTGAGGGCCCTATTTCATACACGCAAGGATGATTTTGATAGGCAATCAATGGAAGTTTCGAATTAAGGAAGGTTTGCTTTGTTAGTTGATTCATTGTTATTGGATTTCCTTAGTTCACTATTTCATTGAAGTTTTGGGTATTTGATATTGATTATATTGCATATTCATTTTGAATCCAATTTACCCCTAACATTTTTGGCACCCACCGTGGGGCCTAGCCCCAAATTTAACCTAAAAACTAAGTTTTTGTGTTTAGAAAAGCCATACACAGGAGAAAACAGTGCATACGTCACTTCCTAACACGCATCTGTTACCTGTCATGGCGCATCTATTTAATTAGTGCATACGTACACTATTCTAACGCATATACCATCTGTCACAGCGCATCAGTTCACACAGCGCATATACACACTGTTATAGCACTTTTACCCTCTGAGATGGCGCATACATCAGATCGGTGCATATACCATTTATTTCTACACATTTACTGTCTGTTTTAGCAGATATGTTATGTAGCACTTCTGTTGACTGTTTCAGCGCATATGTGATTTTAGGATTTTTTAGGAAGATTTTTCTAACACTAACATCTTTGCAGGAACTCTCTTGATCTATTTTGTAGGCTAGGTTCTGGTTTAATTTCATATTGTTGCACTTGTTAGCTCACATTGCGATTTCTAAAAGGGAAAGTAAAATAAATGCTCAATCAAATCTCATGTAGTTTTAACTAGGAAAGTGGTAATTGAATCATTGCTATCTTGCATCGTAACATTGATATCTTTTCAAAGTTATTTCTATCTAGATAAAACTGAACCATTGCTATCTCGATTGACCATCACTTCAAAGTTAACAACTCATGCTATCGTGGATAAAATTGAACTCATCATTGCTATCTAGGTTAAAACTAAACCATTGCTATCTCGATTGACCAACATTTCAAAGTTAACAATTCATACTACATGGATAAAATTGAACTCATCATTGCTATCTTGGTTAAAATTGGACCATTACTATCTTGCAAATCACTTCAAAGTTCTGTGCTTGCCTAAATAGATAGCTCATCTAGTTTTTTTTCATTTTAACTAGGGGGAAAGAACCACTATATTCTATGTTTTGGGAATGATACCAGGCCTATGCTCTCCCCTATCTTGGGTGACCAAAATGCCAGACATATCATTTTCGCATGTGTTTTTCCTTTAGAGGGGCCTGCTCTTGGATACTGCTTATCCAAGTAGGAACGACCCTAAGTGGTAACAGGCTAGACGCCAAGCCCTTCCAAGCCACAATAAATAAATTGTGTTTGGAGTGAAAGCTTCAAACAACAAGTGAATTTATGTTACATCGACAGCCAACCTCCCCCAAAACCCTCCAAGGCGCAACCCTTGCAGGCTGGGAGACTCCATAACGGAGAGTAGTGTTGCCGCATGTGTAACCACTCGAACGGTTGCCCTCATTAAACACCTTTTGTTCTAGTGGCCAAAAACCCTTGTAATCCATTTTGACCCTAGGATTTGTACTTGTTTTTTTCTTTTAGTCCAAAAAGAGTTAAAAAATCACAAAAAAATAAAAAGCCATAAAAAATTCTTTGTGTTTGCTGTGTTTTCTTGCCATAAATTTAGAAAATCGGATCAGAAAAACATTCTTGCAAACCAAAAGTACCAAAAACACCAAAAAAATTCAAAAAATTGCAAAAATATTGAGAAAAGACAGAGCGGCGCATTCATCCTTTGTTTCTGCGCATCTGTGTCGACTTGCAGTGCATTTGTAGTGAATTTCAGTGCATTTATTGACTGTTCCAATGCATATACATTTTAACAGTGTGGCGCATATATCCAGACTTCCAGCGCATTTATCCATTCTCGTATCGCATTCTTTTCAACGCATAGATGACAGTGAGCACTTGTATAATTTTTGAGGGAAAAATTTTACCGGTTCTGAGTACCCATTTCAGTCTAGTTTCAGGTTCAGAGACCAAGTTCCACCTTGCAGTTAGTTTTTCGTCTATTGCACATCAAAATCTCTCTTTTGTTAGTCATCCCATTCACCTTCTATCAGGTCTTTCTAGTCCAAAAGTCAAAAACTATCTCATATCAGGTCAGTACAGGCCCCTTTTTTGTATCACTTTGGATTCAAGCAAACCTAGTAGGTCACAGAACTTTTCTAGTAGGTCTTGGTGCATGACTAGTCCCTACATAGTAAGACAGGTATCGAATACCCTTACTAGTGGCTACCGTCTTGTATCGGTCATCTTACTTGGAATCATTGATCGAGAAAGTCCTTTGTCCAAATCTTGTCATAAGTATCCTATTCTCAGCAGTCTCCATTGGTACCTTGCCAAAATCTCTTGTCCCATTCCACCTCATCCCATGTCACCTTGCATGGTTCTTACTAGATCTCAATACAAAAAACAATTTGAAATGGCCAAATCATCCAACCACATCTTCACACCTCGCGATAGTGATGAGGAGATCTCTAAAGAAGACTATCAAGGAAGCATCCAAGATCAGAAATTCCAACTCTTAGTAGAGAAAGTGCTCCATGTAGACCCTCATAAGTATTTCTATCATCTTGCTAGTCTTGGAATTAAACTCCCTGTGGATTTTGATATAAGCACAATCCTGGAAAACATAGAGGATGATCATGAAAAGGAAAAGAATGCCATAGACCCAAACACAGATGATAAAGGAAAGAAAGCCATAGACCCAAATGCTCCTATGGAAGAAATGAAGAAAGAACTCAAGGGTCGAAAGCAACAAATGTTGGATATCAAGACAGGTACAAACACTAAAAACTACTCCTTGGAAGATATTGCACCGTACCCCTTTGATAAAAGTTTTATCATGAAACCGTTTCCCTACCGATTCGAAGTTCCTAAGTTTGACAAGTACAAAGGGAAAGGGGACCCTAGAGATCACATTAGGGAATTCAACGCAGCATGCTTGGAAGTAGCTCACAATGAGACTTACTTAATGAGACTATTCCCTAGATCTCTAGGCAGTTAGGCTATGGAGTGGTTCTCGCAGCTTCCACTGGGCATCAAAACGTTTGATGAACTAGTCAACAAATAAATCACGCACTTCTCTTACAATATTGAACATGAAGTCTCTATGCTTGACCTATGTAACACCAAGAAAAAGAATGGTGAATCATTCACCACCTTCCTACAAAGATGGAGACAACTAGCAAGCAAATGCTCATATGATGTACCTGAGAAGCAACTAATGGAGATGTTTGTCCATAACCTCAACACCGATCTTGGCTATCAAATACAAATACAATGCCCTACATCATTCTTAAAAGTCATTGAAATGGGATTATTTATCAAAAAAGCTATGATCACCGAGGGGCAAATCAAGTTATACAAGGACACACCTACCTCCAACTACACGACTAACAAATCAAAGTTTTGGACCAAGAATAAGAATGTTGTCAACGATGGAGTGGTTGACGCCAAGGTGGCGGCTCCCAAGAAACAACCCATACTCACTCTCAAAGGAGAAACAAATAATGTTACGCCCAACAAAACATTCTCTCGGGAGTTAAGACCATGGTTCAGTGCCAATCCAAGACAAAAGTTCACACCACTGGGTGAGTCCCAAGAATCCGCATTACGGAAGTTATTGGCTAACAATGAAATCTCTCTACTGCCAACAAGTGATTAAGAGCCTATAGTCAAACCTCCCTATTGGAAAGACACTGACTATTGTGAATATCATAGAGGAAGGGGACATACAACCAACAATTGTATCCGTCTCAAACATGTTATCCAAGATGTGCTTGATCAAAATCAAGGAGGAACCCAACAGCATACCTCCAATGAGACACATGTGGCTTACAGGGATCCACTTCTCAATCACGACAGACCGTACAACAACAACAACAACCATGTAAATAACAACAACGGTAACAACAACAACAATCACAACAAGCCAAATCAAAATAGTGGAAATAGTAATGCCAATTATGCAAGTGTGCCATTCGACTACACCATCAATTACCTATCCAAGCATGTTCCACAAATCAATGTGGTCACGCCCAATCAACAATTAGAATCCAACAGAACTAGTTGTAGTATCATTACCCACAGTGGTAAAGTCACCTTGAATACCGTCCCTCCAAGGTCATCACCTTCTCAGTCCAACTTCCGTCAGTATAATGTCATAGACCAACTACAGAAGACTCTGGCCCACATTTCTATCTTGGAGTTGTTGCGTCTATCTCCTTCCCATAAGGAGATCCTCAATAAAGCCTTAGTGGAAACCATTGTCCCCACTAACTTGGCCCAAGAGAAGTTTTAGGCCATGGTAGGTAATCTGACCTCCTCAAGTACCATATCATTTACCGAGCAAGATGACCTCTCAATGTCTCAACCCCATAACACCCCTCTACATATTATCGCCTTCATTCACAAGCACCGCATCAAGAGGGTTCTCATTAATGGGGGAGCTAGTTTAAATATTTGCACATTAAAGCTAGTCCTTACATTGGGGTTCTCCAAAAATGCAGTTGATCCAAGGAAGAAGATTACTATCAAAGCCTATGATGAAGAGGAGAGAACTACAAAGGGAACAGTAGTCCTACCCATACAAGTGGGACCAGTGATAAAAGAGGTTGTGTGCCAAGTCCTAGATAGGGAGCTCACCTATAATATTCTCCTAGAAAGACCATGGATTCATGCCATGAAAGCTATCCCTTCGACCTATCACCAATGCATAAAATTCCCGCATAATGGCAAGCAAGTCACCATCCAAGGAGACCCTGATCCCTTCTAGCATTGCAACTCTGTCCTTTCAAAACCTGATTGCATCATACTAAACAATAGAGCATCTATGTCCCCTATCCCACAGCATGATCATATCTCTGAAGCTTCCTCATCAAGGCCCAAAGAGCAGAAGATTACCATCAAAGAATCCAGAGTTGGGGAATAATCCATAGAGCACAACCTCAATCTAGCAAAGATGCCATTGTCTCCTAGATCCTTTGGTCGACCCAAGCATTTTCCAAAGCCATCTGCTCCTCCTATAGTTCCCATAGCTCCCTTTGTAAAATGGGGGACCTTATCCGATGAAACAGAGGAAAGAGATGTCCTACAATGGCTTTATACCAAAGAAGAAGAAGAAGAGAACATACAACAGGAACCACCTAGGCTCCCAACAAGACTCTATGGACGAGGAGAAGCTATCCTACACAGAATGGGTTACGAAGGACAAGGCCCTATCGGCCTAAGAAAAGAAGGAATCATAGAACCCATTCAACCTTCTTCATCCTCATTGGCTAGAAATACAAATGGCCTAGGATATAAAAGCAAGGGCAAGGCTAAAGAAAATGCATGTCTCGTAGAAATGATCCATATACTCCAAGTGGATAGTGACATAGATTCCAACGAATATGAGTGGGATGAGCTAACAAAGCATTCCTATGATGATAAAGAGGTCAATACCATTCAAACTTATACCCCCTACCGTGAGGGACAAACGCTACCAAATAGACAACTAGAGTTTGATTTGCCTATCTCTAAGAATATGACTTTCAAGGAAGGTTCGAGTTCTATCGCAATAAACAATTTGGAGGAAAGTACCATTCTGAACACTCCCCCTCCCAATACTCCTAGTATATCCATTCAAACTATCAACAAATCAAATCTATCCTCCGACTCCCTCCTCCTTGTGCATCTTGAACTTATTGATTGGGATCTACGAGGAACCCCTCAACTAGATATGTTCCAAAATGATGACACCTATATTGACTACATGGAACTTAGTGACCACCTACCCAACGGGGATCATAAAGCTAGTTTCACTATTGAACTTAATACCATGGGTTACTTTGGAGAGGGTACCAAGCCTTGCAGTCGCAAAAATATCAAAATAAAAACTGGATCTAACGATGAAAACCATTCTGCGGCAGTGTCGGATCCCAAAACAGTAAAAAGAAAGGACACATCCGAAGGTGAAAACCCAATTGTGGCACCTGACGATGGAAGGCTTGACACTCTCCCCAATGACATGCACCAGGAGAAGTCTCAGATTGTTGTGAAACCTACAGAGCCGGTTAACATTGGAACAGAGGAACAGCCTAAGATCATTCACTTTGCTAAATCTCTTACTCCACCAGAAAAGACCAAGTTTATACCATTCTTCAAGAAAAAGAGAGGCAACTTCGCTTGGTCATATGCAGACATGCTAGGTCTAGACCCAAACTTGATCCTGCATCATCTTCCATTGGATCCAGGCGTGAAACCAGTCAAACAAAAGCTTAGAAAGATGCATCCTCACATAGCACTATTAGTCAAAGAAGAACTGAAGAAGTTGTTAGATGTGGGATTTATCAGAGCAATAGACTACCCAGAGTGGATATCCAACATTCTACCAGTGTCCAAACCAGATGGCTGAGTCAGACTATGCAATGACTTCAGAGATCTAAACAAAGCTTGCTGCAAAGATGATTTTCTATTTCCAAATATAGATATCATAGTTGACTTAACAGCAGGGCATACCATGTTATCTCTTATGGATGGATTCTCAGGATATAATCAGATCAAGATAGCACTAGAAGACCAGCATAAGATAGTGTTTACGTGTCCTTGGGGCACTTTCTATTGGAATGTCATGCCATTCGGGCTAAAGAACGCAGGAGCCACATATCAACGTGCTATGACTACTATATTTCATGATATGATGCACATCACCATGGAAGATTATGTAGATGATATTCTAGCAAAATCACTCACAAGAGAATCACACCTGGATGTGTTAGAGAAAGTCTTTCAGAGATTAGAGCAATTCAAAGTCAGGTTGAACCCAAATAAGTGTGTGTTTGGAGTCACCTCAGGCAAACTCCTAGGTTTTATTGTTTCAGCAAATGGAATAGAGGTGGACCCCGCCAAAGTCAAGGCTATCATGGACATGCTACCACCCAAGACTCTCACTCAACTAAGATCTCTACAAGGAAAGCTACAAGCAATCTATAGATTCATATCACAGCCGGTAGACAAGTGTCAACCATTCAGTCATCTCCTGTACAAGAACATTCCATTCAGATGGGATGAGAAGTGTAAAGAGGCATTCAACAAACTGAAAGAGTATCTCATGAATCCACCTATTCACATGCCTCCTATCCAAGGGAAACCATTGATACTTTACATATCTGCTACACCTACAGCTCTAGGGGCTCTTCTAGCACAACAAGACTATGAGAATAAGGAAAGAGCTGTCTACTATATCAGTCGCACATTGGTGGGCTATGAGTTGCAATACTCTTAGATATAAAGATCATGTCTTGCAGTAGTTTTTTCTTCCCAAAAACTTTGACATTATATGCTTGCGCATCCAGTCAAACTCATTGCAAAGATAGATCCACTGAAGTACCTACTAAGCAAAGCAGCTCTAACAGGTCACCTAGCCAAATGGGTGATGCTCCTAAATACAACATTGAGTATATAGACAGAAAAGCTATCAAAGGGCACGTCATTGTGGATCAATTAGTAGATGCACTGTTACAAGACACCACACCAATGCAATTTGAGTTTTCGGATGAATCCTTATTCAATGTCTCAACACATTCTTGGAAACTATACTTTGATGGGTCCTACACAAACCATGGATCGGGGGCAGGAATCTTGTTTGTAACTCCTCATGGCGACACCATACCAAAGTCTTACCATTTGTTATTTCCATGCACCAATAACATAGTAGAATATGAAGCCTTAGTCATTGGCCTCAAGATGGCAATAGACTAGAAAATCAAAGAGCTACATGTCTACAGTGATTCTCAACTAGTGATAAATCAGGTCAATGATGATTACCAAACCAAAGATGAAAATCTTGTCCCATACAAGCGCATGATAGATGAATTTAAGGAATACTTTGTGATTATATCTTTTGAACAAATACCTTGCATTGAGAACAAAGTAGCAAATGCCATGGTGACCATTGCCTCTCTTCTCGAGATACCACAAAATGAGTCACTGTATGAGTTCTTAGTGGAAACTATTTGATAGCCAGCTTATGATCTTCCTGAGACCAATTCCATATGCCTTTTAGTTAGATCTTATTCACCTTGGTATGGTAAGGTTTACACTTACCTCAAGGACAACACCCTCCCACCTGACCTATCTTCAAACAAATGATGAACCTTTATACACCAAACCTCTCGCTATACCATCATTGCTGACACCCTATACTGACATGGTCTAGATGGTACTTTACTCCATTGTTTAGAACGAGAAGAATCTGTAACCGCCTTACAAGACGTACATGAAGGGATTTGTGGGACACACTCTAGCGGTCCTTCCTTAGCCAAGAAACTCACGCATTTGGGTTATTACTGGCTGAACATGGAGACAGATTCATACCAGTTTGTGAAGAAGTGCAAACAGTGCCAAATACATGGGAACTTGATACATGCACTAGCTCAAGAGTTGAGACCTTTAACGACACCTTAGCCCTTTTGCCAGTGGGGACTTGACCTTGTGGGAAAGATCCATTCACCCTCCTCCAATGGCCATAAATTTATCATAATCGCCATTGACTACTTCATCCTAAATTACCTCATCTACACATATGGGATTCCCTCATCCATTATCACAGATAACGGAAGACCCTTCAAAAACTAGGATGTCCAAGAACTCTATGACCGATTCAAAATCCAACACCGTTTTTCTATAGCCTAGTACTCCCAAGGCAACGGTCAAGCTGAAGCATCCAACAAGACCATCTTGAAACTCCTCAAGAAGACAGTCAACGATGCTGGCTGTGATTGGCATATCAAAATCAATCCCACTCTGTGGGCCTACAAAACCAGTATACGCACTCCCACAGGTGCCACCCCTTATGCCCTTCTCTATGGCTCAAAGGCTATCCTTCCCATTGAGGTTGAGTTACCATCTCTCAGGGTGTCGTTAAAAGGTCTCATATCAGATGAAGAATATAGAGTTTCTAGATTGCAAGAACTACAGTTGCTAGAGGAAAGGAGACAGAAAGCCTTTGACCATCTCAAAGCATATCAACAGATGATGTCAAGAAGCGATAACCACAGAGTTCATCCAAGAATCTTTAAAGTTGGAGATCTAGTCCTCAAAGAGAATCCCCACAATCAACAGGATAGGGAAAAGAAAGGCAAGTTCAAACCCAATTGGCTTGGGCCTTACGTAATTGTAGCTGCTTATGGATCGAGAGCATATTAGTTAGCAACATCAGAGGGTGAGCTGTCCGATGACCCAATCAACAGCATGCATCTTCATCGGTTCTATACCTAGGAGAACCACAATGTAAGGGGGGCATAAAAATACAAAAAAATCAAAAAATCATAAAAATACAAAAAAATCATCCTTTGGTGAAAACCTGGCAAATAGGCACCTTAGATAGGTATCATGATGAAAACCTGGCAAACAGGCGTCATGTATACTTCCTAGCTTTTTCATGCAAATAAAAGCAAGTGGTGAAAACCTGGTAAATAGGTGTTACTTGTGATAAACTACCTTCTCCATCTTTGGGAAACCAATCACGTTATGTCCATTCTTCCTCGTGTCCCATTCGACCCATATCTGTCCCGTAATAAAATCCTGACAGTAACCTATCATGGCTTGATACCCTATCTCTTTGTTGCCTTGTCAACCAAGGTTTTGTCCCATATCATATCCATCGTGTCAACCTAGTAGAGTGTCTCTCATCAGTATCCATGGTCCAAGTCCATGAACTACGTTGCCTCTGCATCGTCACGTAGACAAGGCCATTATTCTAAATGCACCCCCGAGGCTCCATTGTCCCATCCGTCCCATTTCTTGTCATCTTTCTTCTAGTTCATCCATGGTCCATTAGGGTTTACCCCGAACTACATTGCCTCTGCATCGTCACGTAGGCAAGGCCATTTAGCAATGAGCCCCTGAGGCACTAGGTCAGTCCCTTAGGGTCCGTCTCACCAATAAGGATTGTGAAATCTTCTCACCAAGCAAGTAAGCGCAAGCAGAACCCACTTTCAAGCAGAAATTTTGACACGAGGCACTTAACCTATCCAAAGCAAAGCAGAAAAACACCTAAGGCCTTCTAAAATGATTTTACTCAAATTATGGCAAGAAACAAACACATCTAAATGCAATAATGTTTTGTGTTGGTTAGGTTAACTTACAGAGTCTTGATTTATGCTATCATGCCTTTCTATGCTACTCGAGGATGCCAAGAGCTAGAGATGCTACGATGGAGGCATGATTATTTTGTTTGTTTTCTGATTGTGGATTAAACTTTAGTAATGTGAAGCCTTGTCTAAGGACATGATCGGTAAAAGATCATCAAGGACATCAAAGGTCTAACATGAAAGGGGGCAATCCTTGTTTGTTGATACACAAGAAATACTCAGGTCATCTTGGTTCAATTATACCTCGATGCTTATATTGACTTGCTAAATCAAAATCCATGTAAGCAATGCTCAGGTCATCTCGGTTCAATTATACCTAGATGCTTGCATTAACTTACAACATTCAAAAAAAAGTACCAAAAAAATTTCCCAATGATGAAATAAACACTTCAAAATACTTGCATCGTCAAGATGTCAAAACCAAAACATCCATTATACATCCATCTATACACCCATGCATCCATATCCCATGCAATAAAAAGATCCAATCAAAGCAAAGTAATAGTACAAAGTGAAGCTTGTGAGTCTTTCTATCTATCGAGTCATTCTCTCAAACAATCTTCTATCTATCATTCTGTCATTTCTGTGTCAATAGGGTACATTTGGACATCACAAAAATAGAGCATATAGTCGCATATCATATCATATAAGATAGTCAATTACATGATTAAAACAGTTGCATACATAACAAGTGCATCAGGTCATCCATATACAATCATCATAGTGTCAAAAAAATTGGAAAAGTCAAAAACATAGATAAGTGCATCCCATAAGTTACATAATCATATAGATATCACTTTGCATTCACACACATTAGAAGCATATCAAATAAAGCATCTAAGTCTGCATTAGGTCATATAGCATCACATAGCATCATATCCAAAGCTGCATCTAGATAAACATGTGCATCGCATCATACAAATAGAAATGCATCATAACTCATACATATAGAAAGCATCAAATAGTTGCATCATCATATAAAACGTTTCCAAATGTACAAATATCACAATGTCTATCTCAGAATCGGTGTCATATAAAAAAAATACATCCCAATGGATGGTGATACGTGTCTCAAAATACAAAATGATACAAAGTCTATCCAGCTATCTGAGCCATCAAAAAGGTACATAGGACCCAAGGTCTGTGAGTCTCTTCTATCCCTGTTGCTGTGGATCGCTGCTACCAACAGTATCTCCTATGTCCCCTCCTCTGTTGGCCTCATACTGCAGTGGGCCCATCACAGAGGCCCCTGACCTTGATGTACCTGCTCTCTGTGAGGCCATAGACTGGTTCCTATAGCTCGGAGCCCTCTGACTAGCTGGCACCGCGCCATGGTATAGTCCTCAGTAGTACTATTTCTGAGCCTACACTCTAGCAAGCTCACCCTGCACCTGTGCTAGCTGCCCCCGCACCTGTGCCAACTCTGTCTGTGCCTGCGTTAGCTGCCCCTGTGTCTACACTAGCTGTGCATGTGCCTGCTGGACTTGCCCAACCAGGAAACTGCTCATCACATCTGTCCCTAGGGCTGCCACTGCGGTATCCCTCTCCACTTGGATAAATTGTATCTGAGCATCTGCCATGTCTCTCTCTCAAGTAAGCCCAGCAATGTACTCTGCATTTGTCTCTCGTCGAGCCTCAACCCTCCTGAGCTGTGCCTGCAACTATCTAACCTATCCCCTCAATGTGGTTATAGTCCTCTCATGGACATCTGCCTGTGATGGACCCTGGGGCATCTGCTGCTGTGGCACCTACTGTTGTGCCACCTGCTACTGTGCCACCTACTGCTGTGCCACCTGCTGAGGTGGCGGCATCTATGCCCGCTATACCTATGGTATCTGCCGTGTGACCTGTGGTCCCTCCCTAATTCTTTGCCTCTGTCTAGGTCAGCCTCCATCATTTCCACCTCCTCCTCTGTCATCTCCTCCATCTCTGCCACCTCTTTGTCCTCCTCTCCCTCTCCCCCTCCCCCTCCTCCTCCTCTGGCCAACCTGGCCCTCGTCATCTGAGTCTGCCTCATCTATGCGAGGCACCAACACCCTAGGTCATGAGTATCTCAGGAATGGGTGAGTCGTGAGCCAATCCTCATAGTCCTGCATCATCTCCGCATCTGCTATCTCCCTCCTCATGTCCCAGGCGACATAGGGTGTCTACCAAAACTCTGCTAGGGCCTCCTCATAAGACACCATCGGCCCCCATCTGACCCTCTCAGCATGTGTCCATGAAAACTGAGCCTGCCCCTGTGGCATGCCCTGCCTCCTACCGAACTGTCTCTATACTCTGCCTATAATCTGTCTCTCTAGTATGAAGCGTGTCTGTCCTATTAGCCATCTTGTCTGAAAGCAGTAGGGTAGCTCATCTGCCTCGTCCTCCCACGGCTCACAGTCTAGATATGGTCGCCAGGTGACCACATCTACCCCATCCAAAGCATGTCTCCAGTACTCTAGCTTCCCCAGCCTATGCTGAGAAATCACCCCTACATAGCCATAGTAGTATGGCTCTCCGCTCTACCGGTCAAACACATATATCAGTCTCATAATCGCTATGTGCTCCCATAGCCAAAACTGTAGTAGTGATATGCCTGCAGATAGGCTCGTACTCCTGTGATATACTACCTGATGCATATCATGATATAAGTGAGCAAGTACGTAAACACCCCAAGCATATCAGGTGCCCTCTATCACCATCCTCTCCATGATCCTACCCCATCCAATGGGGAACCCATGCAATCTCCTGTTAAGGCATACAACACCTCCGATCAGTCTTGCTACAATCCCTGGGAAGTAGTCGTAGTAATCGTGAATATCCTGCCAAGGGATGACCTGTCCAACCAGCTCCGGGTCATCAAACACTCGCCTGCACTCGGTGAGTCTCGTACCTCTCTGGGGATCGTACTCCACAAGCTCGCCGTCAATTGGCAAATGCAAGATCCGGTAGACGTCCTCTAATGGCATAGTCATCTCGCCAGTGGGAAAGTAGAAGGTGCCATCCTCGCTGTGAAACCTCTCCACGGCGGCAGTCAGCAAGCCGTGGTTCTCCCAAACCTCAGGCATGAAGCAAATATAATCTACTCCCATAGCACCAAGTGCCTCTCTATCTATCTCGGTCAGCATATATCTCTGCAACAAAGGCATAGGGAACTGCTCCCTAGACTGTAGCATATCCCGTATCTCCTCCTGCAAGCAAGCAAAACAAGATATCAACCTCAAGCTGCAAAGTACCATACTCAACATATCTATAGAACCATATCAACTAACTTAGCATTTCAAACGGATCAAAATAGCACACTACATCTCTTGACTAGATTCCTGTAATCTCAGGGATAGCTTATCGATTGACTCGTCAAACAAGATGCCAATCGAGTCAATTTTGCTAAGTAATCTGCCTATCTATGGCATATTCGCCACATGTGGTAAATGCGCTACTTTTTAACCAAAGCATCATTTCTTGACCTATGTGCCACTTCTGGCAAAGGCGTTGCAGAAATCTATGTATGCACCGTCCTATGCTACATATGCATTGTTTTGATACATGCGCCACAACATACTGTGTATGCATCGCAGGATTACATATGTGCCACAGTTTTCTATGCATGTGCCAATTTGTCATATGCACTGCTTTATCCTATGTATGTGCTACAAAACAACGCATGCGCCGTTTCATGCTACATATGCGCCGCTCTGCAATTCTGCGCTTCTATCTACTTAGTTTTCTCCTAGCATTTATTGCACTCAAACTCAATCCTAGGGAAAAAATTTTAAGATACATACCGGGGGTCCTACCTCTGCTGGCTGGTTGAATCGATGCTCCTCATGTGGAATATCTGCCTCTCTCGCTACCATGCTGCTCTAAGCTCTCTGAAGTGAATCAGACTAAGACAAGTGTGCAAATGGATTGTCTTGTGGACCCAGCTCCTATATATAGCATGCAAACCCTAATCTAGCTATGTGGTGACTACAACTACTTCCCACACCTGTTTCTTCCAATTTTCTTCCTGTTTCTCTGAAATGCGTCATGTTTTATTCAAACCTAACCACATTCTCTCTTCGTCTTTGTGAGATTGTCCATCTCACACCTTCTGCCTTCTTCTCGTCCAATCTCCCGAGGGGGCATCCTATCGTCATAACCTGTACCAGGGGAAAATTGGGGCATGTATCATCATTCAACAATCGATTTCTTTGAGGCAACGCCGTAAACTGCATTGCATCAAAGAGGGGCAAAATATATACGCCTAAAAATGACACGATTCAGACTAAATAAATATTCTTAATATTTATTCCCTTCTAATTCCTCTATCAATAAATAAATAAACAAATTTATTTATTCGATTCACATTCCTCTAAATTAATTAAATATTAAAATATTTAATTATCTCTTCTAAAGTCAAAATTAAATAAAATCCTTTATTTAATTTAATTCTTCCAAACAATTAAATAATTCTTAATTATTTTAAATTCATTTTTCCAAATTTAAATAAATCAAATCATATTTATTTAAATCCTCTCAATCTCCAAAAATAAAATATAATCAAATGTTTTATTTATTCTTCCAAAATCATGCACAACAATTAAATAAATTTATTTATTTAATTTGCTTTCTAAATTACTTCTTCCAATAATATCTTCTCTAAATTTAAATAAATCAATTATTTATTTAAATTATTTTTTCTTTTAAATTGAGTTATCTCTAAATATAATTCAATCTTTGTGCACATGCAATTAAATATTCCTAATATTTAATAAAGAAAAATATCTTCTTATTCTCATGCAAATCATTTTTTCTTGTTTTAAATCACTTAACTAATTATTATATTCTTTTAATTGCTTTAACTCATTCTTCTATTCTTAGCAATCCTCTCATGCAAAAGAAAGCAAGACACATGTCTTTTTCTTATTTGTTGCACGTTCCTCAACTATTTTCAATCGTTGATCTTCCCATTCTTTCTATATCGTCGATCTTATTTCTCTTCCAAGTCTATAAAAGCAACCTCACTCTTCTATTCTATTCATTCAAGCTTTAAGTATTGTTACTCTGTAGGAATTATAGCGCGCCTTTGGCACCAATTCCTTCATTGCTTGTGATCACACTTTTTACTACGCACTACTACCATCGTTTTGAAGCTCCTCTTCATTGCGACATTATCAACGCCATTCTCAATCGACATTCTTGAACAAAGCAAAGAAGTGCACTCTCTGAGGGCCCTATTTCATACACGCAAGGACGATTTTGATAGGCAATCAATGGAAGTTTCGAATTAAGGAAGGTTTGCTTTGTTAATTGATTCATTGTTATTGGACTTCCTTAGTTCACTATTTCATTGAAGTTTTGGGTATTTGATATTGATTATATTGCATATTCATTTTAAATACAATTTACCCCTAACAAACTCCATTCCGTTTGACCATGCCAAAATCAAATGCATTGTTGCAAAATGCTTCAATTTGATGTAGTGGAAAGCTGTTAAGTGTGACATTTTTCATTCTATAGCTCGTGGGGTTGAACGAACTGTGCCAACGCATCGGGGTGGGTAGGTAAATGCTAGCGGAGGTCTCGTTTTGTGCACCAAGTGTCCCAGTCATTCCAGGCAAGAGGCTACCGATAAAGTCTCTTAAGATCCCTGAGACCAAAAATGTGCCAAAATTTGACAGAGCAGTTCTCAGAATTCGTGACAGCTGGGAATGTTGTGTTTAGACCTACAGGTGCACGTGGGGTCCGTCGACAATAACCTCTCTCATTTTTGGTCAATTCCATTCCATTTGACCCTGCCGAAATCAAACGCATTATTGCAAAATGCTTCAATTTGATGTAGTGGAAAGGTGCTAGGTGTGACATTTTTCATTCCATAGCTCGTGGGGTTTAAAAGACTGTGCCAACGCATTGGGGTGGGTGAGTAAATGCTAGTGGAGGTCTCGTTTTGTGCGCCAAGCGTCCCAGTCATTTTGGGCAAGAGGCTACTGGCAAAGTCCCTTAAGATCCCTGAGATCAAAAATGTGCCAAACTTTGATGGAGCAGTTCTCAAAATTTATGACAGCTGGGAATGTTGTGTTTGGACCTACAGGTGCACATGGGGTCTGTCGACAATAACCTCTCTTGTTTTTGGTCAACTCCATTCTGTTTGACCGTGCCAAAATCAAACGCATTGTTACAAAATGCTTCAATTTGATGCAGTGGAAAGGTGCTAGGTGTGACATTTTTCATTCCATAGCTCGTGGAGTCAAATGGACTACGCCAACGTGTCGGGGTGGTGTTGTGTGGTTACACAACACGCCCCATTTTACCTTAGCAAAACAGGGACCCAACTTTGCTGGCTTGTTCCCTTGCTTTTGTGCTATGGGCGGTAATGGTAAAAGGTCATGTCAGTCAGTATGCATATGCCTAATGTCAGGTATATTAGTGATCTTGAAATCTGAACCAAAATCCAAAGTCTGAATCTATCCTCAAAAAGCTTACCATGAGAAAGAGGATGAAATTCCATGCAAGTTTGCCTTTTGCATCACCATGAAATTTGACCAAATATGAAAGTTATGGCGGGTCAAAGCTTTGGTCAAACCTGATTTTCCTAGGGGGGTCACATTTTAAAATATCACCTCATATTACAAATATCACCCTAGAGCTAATATGATGCTAACATCAGCTCATCCTCATGCTACGAAGAATTAATATGACGGTGACGTCATCATGTTATTCGATGAGGAGGGTCATATTCCTAATATGACCCGATATTATAATATCCCCTGATTTTACCAATATGACGGTGACGTCATCTTTCGCATTTTAATGAAGCCCGGGATATGACAGTGACGTCATCATGATATTCGATGAGGAGGGTCATATTTGTTAATTGTACCTCATATTAATATGCATGGCTGTATCCGACAAAGTTAAAAGTTAGAATAAATGTTTGGGATAAGTCTGTCGGGTGCATCTTTAAGATTGTATGTTTTTACATACATTGCAATATGCAACGTATAACATACAAGGCAAAACCGAAATGGTCATAAAATAAAGTTAAATCCATGTATGTATATTATATACAAAGGTGATATATAAGTTTGAATACAACCTCCGGACCCGAAACATTTATTAATAATTGAAAATTCGTTGTATATTTTTGGTTTGTATGTTTCGATACATACAAACTTGATATACAACACTTTATGCAAGCTACGGACCCGAAGTTTTATGAAATATTGGAAATTCGTTGTATATTTTGCACTTTGTATCTAATGTTCGCCATATACATTGGATTATATACAAGGTGGAACTGAGGGGTTATAAAGGTCAGTTAATTCAATGTACAATTCCGGTTTGTATGTTTTTACATACATTTGCGGGATACATTACATCACATACAACCTCCGGACCCAAAACGTTAATTAAAATTTGGAAATTCGTTGTATGTTTTTATGCATGTATATCCACAATGCCCTGATATGCATTGCATCATATACAAAGCCAGATTTGAAAAGGTATTAAAAGGTAGAAAATTCCTTGTATATCCAGATTTATCACCCGATATACAACCCGATGATATACAAAGCACCGGACCTCAAATGAAAGTTAGAAATAAAAAATTCCTTTTATATTTGGTGTGCTTGCATGATCATGATGCTGACCCAATATACAACCCGATGATATACACAGCACTGCACGCCAAATGGAAGTTAAAAATAGAGAAGTCCTTGTATGTTTTCCCTGCATGATCATATTCAGAGCCCGATATGCAAAGAAATGGGCAGGAAAATAGATTGATGGAATTTTAAAGAGCCTGATAGCATGATGTTGGTCAACGATGGTTGACCTGACTGTTTTAAATGCCATATATGCAGTTAGGATGCAGATTTTGACAGATTTAGGACCCGATTGTCTGTGCTTGCATATTTTCAGCATGATTTAATGTAATTGTTATCTTCTTGCTGGTTATTAAATGAAGTTGATGTTTATTGCTTGTCTATCTATTACAGGATGTTGATGTTGTTTGAAGTAGATGGAATTGCAAAGTTACACACTGAGGCAACATGAACCAAAAATGAGGAGGATATTGTCAAATATGCTATTTGCCAGCTGGAGACCGAATCAAATTAAAGATGCTGGAATAATCTATGCCAGCTGTACATTGCCAAACTAGCAAAGCACGTGCTATTCATCTGGACCGTTGGTTATTCTGAGAGGATCCTGATCATTAGATCATTGTAACTATTTTCTAGACTCTGTTCTATAAAAAGGGCCAGAACTTGTCATAGAAGAGGGAGGTCACTTATTCAAAATTAGACCAAGTCAATTTAATATAGGAGATCGAATTGCTGAGACTAATGAGGATTGAATTGTTGAAATATCAAGGTTCTTTCTTTAGATCACTGTAAATGTACCTGTTCTTGAGCATACTGAATGGATATGAAGTTTCAAATTACATCCTGATTGTAAACCTTAAGTAATCTTCAAGTTGATTTCTAGATATGTATTGGTGAATGTTGTGTTCAAATAGAAGTGCTTTCATTTCATTACATTTTGTTGTCAATTTTTCCTTTGAAGATTTGCACTGGATCATACAGATTTGTGGAATGTCCTGGTGAAGTATGATTCTAGTTTCCTTCTTTTCATTGCATATATGGGAACCTATATGTGGATCAGTGATCTAAGTCAAGTAGTTTTGGGAATCTCATTCTCTAACCCTTTGTCTCATTTTAATTTCATAAATTCACTTCCATAATTGCAAATAACAGATAATCAGAAGCAAATAACATGAAATATGTTGACATCTCGTAGATAACTGAATATCATTAGCATATTTGAGCTAAATGCATGTAGTGTTGAAAATATCATGCAAAGAATTGCAAGTAATGGTAGAAATCATGCAAATATCAACCTGTAGGCACATTATTTGAGTGAAATCATAGTGCAGAGGTAGAATTGTTAAAGATTTATGCAAAGCAGACATAAAGGACAGGATATATGGAGGAACCTTGATGAACTTTACATAAAATACTTAAGAATGTAAGGCCCCTGAATGGAAAACAACAACACACATCAACCTCTAAGTAACGTCAGAAGATTAAGACCTAATCAATGGAGACTTGGGATCATGAATTCTTTGAATTCATCATATCTTTCAAGATGAGTAAAGGTTGTTGTGTAACTTTTATTCTATGTTTGTTTATGACTAACATCATCATCAACAGGTGGGCAGGTAAATGCCAGTGGAGGTCTCATTTTGTGCGCCAAGCGTCCCAGTCATTTCAGGCAAGAGGCTACCAGTAAAGTCCCTTAAGATCCCTGAGACCAAAAATGCACCAAACTTTGACGAAGCAGTTCTTAAAATTTGCTATAGCTGGGAATGTTGTGTTTGGACCTACAAGTGCACGTGGGGTCCGTCAACAATAACGTCTCTCATTTTTAGTCAACTCCATTCCGTTTGACCATGCTGAAATTAAATGCATTATTGCAAAATGCTTCAATTTAATGCAGTGGAAAGATGCTAGGTGTGACATTTTTCATTCCATAGCTTGTGGAGTCGAACAGACTATGCCAACGCATCGAGTGGGTGGGTAAATGCTAGTGGAGGTCTTGTTTTGTGCGCCAAGCATCCCAGTCGTTCTAAGCTATAAGCTACCGACAAAGTCAAAAGTTGCTAGGATTGAAATTTTGCATTCTACAGTTCCTGGGGCTGAACAGATTGCACCAACACGTCGGTGTGGGTGAGTAAATGCTAGGGGAGATCTTATTTTATGTGCCAAGGCTCCCAGTCCTTCTGAGCTGTAAGCTACCGACAAAGTGACTTTACCGGTAGCTTATAGCTTGGAATGGCTGCGATGCTTTGCACACAAAACAAGACCTCCCCTAGTATTTACCCACCCACCCTGACGTGTTGGCATAATCCGTTCAGCCCCAGGACTTGTGGAATGCAAACTTTAAATCCTAGCAACTTTTAACTTTGTTGGTAGCCTCTTGTCTGAAATGACTGGGACGCTTGGCGCACGAAATGAGACCTCCACTAGCATTTACCTACCCACCCCAATGCATTAGCGTAGTCCATTCAACCCCACGAGCTATGGAATGAAAAATGTCACACCTAGCACCTTTCCAATGCATCAAATTGAAGCATTTTGTAACAATACGTTTGATTTCGGCACGGTCAAACGGAATGGAGTTGACCAAAAATGAGAGAGGTTATTGTCAACGGACCCCACATGCACCTGTAGGTCCAAACACAACATTCCCAGCTATCATAAATTCTAAGAACTACTCTGTCAAAGTTTAGTAGTTTTTTGGTCTCAGGGATCTTAAGGGACTTTGCCGGTAGCCTCTTGCCCGGAATGACTGGGATGCTTGGCACACAAAATGAGACCTCCACTGGCATTTACCCACCCACCCTGAGGCATTGGTGCAGTCCGTTTGACTCCATGAGCTATGGAATGAAAAATGTTACACCTAACACCTTTCCACTGCATCAAATTGAAGCATTTTGCAACAATGCGTTTGATTTTGGCACGGTCAAACAGAATGGAGTTGACCAAAAATGAGAGAGGTTATTGTTGATAGACCCCAGGTGCACCTATAGGTCCAAACACAACATTCCCAACTATCACAAATTCTGAGAACTACTCCATCAAAGTTTGGCACATTTTTGGTCTCAGGGATCTTAAGGAACTTTGCCGGTAGCCTCTTGCCTGGAATGACTGGGATGCTTGGCATATAAAACAAGACCTCCACTGGCATTTACCCACCCACCCCAATGCGTTGGCGCAGTCCGTTCGACTCCACGAGCTATGGAATGAAAAATGTCACACCTAGCACCTTTCCACTACATCAAATTGAAGCATTTTGCAACAATGTGTTTGATTTCGGCACGGTCAAACAGAATGGAGTTGACCAAAAATGAGAGAGGTTATTGTGGATAGACCCCACATGCACCTGTAGGTCCAAACATAACATTCCCAATTGTCACAAATTCTAAGAACTGCTCCGTCAAATTTTGGCAGTTTTTTAGTCTCAGGGATCTTAAGGGACTTTACCGGTAGCCTCTTGCCCGGAATGACTGGGACGCTTGGTGCACAAAACAAGACCTCCACTATCATTTACCTACCCACCCCGATGCATTGGCATAGTCCATTCAACCGCACTATCTATGGAATGAAAACTGTCACACCTAGCACCTTTCCACTGCATCAAATTGAAGCATTTTGCAACAATGCGTTTGATTTCGGCACGGTCAAATAGAATGGAGTTGACCAACAATGAGAGAGGTTATTGTGGATGGACCCCATGTGCAACTATAGGTCCAAACAAAATATTCCCATTTGTTACGATTTCTGAGAACTGTTCCGTCAAAGTTTGGCAGGTTTTTGGTCTCAGGGATCATAAGGGACTTTACCGGTAGCCTCTTGCCCGGAATGACTGGGATGTTTAGCGCACAAAATGAGACCTCCACTAGCATTTACCCGCCCACCCCAATGCATTGGCGCAGTCCGTTTGACCCCACGATGAGAAAAACAAAAAATATTGTTCTAGTTGACACATTCTCAATCATTGACATGGATGATATCTCAGTACCATTCCTTTAGGCACAATATGAGCTTCCAAGGGAAGGTGCAATTGTGAGGTTGGAGATGATGAAAAGTAGGCCTCATTCACAATCATGTTTTACTTGTCTTCAATGATGATTCCTTGATTCAACTTAATCCTTCGATAATATATTTTAACCTCCTTGTCAAAGCGCACTTTCAAGGTTGCTTGAGCAAGAGCTAGCACCTCAACATCTAGGCGCACTTTTGGTGTTCTAGAAGCATGAACTAGCACCTCAAATAGTAAGGCATTCATTCTAAGTTGTTTGTTCAATAATTGGCACCTTGTATTCTTTGGACATTCTTTCAACTCGTGGAGACAACCTCAACTTGCAATATCAATTCATTATCAAGGCGCATATCCAAAGTCATAGAGATATGAAGTGGTGCCTCACTAATCTAGGTGCACATTTGATGGTGTAGAGAGGTAGATGTGTGCCCAAGCCATCATTTGATGCCTTCAATAAATATAAACTCCTTTGATGATGCATTTTATCCTTCCAATTCAATATCTAGCCTTAGGTGCAAATTTTAGGTTGATCAATCATAATCTAGCACCCTAAGTACCAAGGAGCACTTTTAGGTTAGTTTGATCAAGGATTAGCGCCTTCACTTCTAGGAGCAAGTTTGGAGTTGAAATACATCAAAATAACAAGTTTCTTCATCACTTCATATTGTCACATGTTGTAAGCCATGTATGTGAAGATGTAAACATAGTATTGGTGACATGAGCAACACTACTACATATTCTTAAGTGTTGTAAATATGCATCTTCTTATTTAATCATGTGTTGTAAATGAAGGAATGCAATGATTGCAATATGTGCACAAAACAGAATTTTTGATAAGGATTGAAAGGAAATGTTAAGAAAATGCAATTGGCAGGTGTAAATCCAAATTCCACAACCTTATCCACCATTCTCCTTGCCTATGTAAAAATGGGATCTTCGGAACAAGATGTATTTACAGCTATCCTTGTAGACATGTATGTAAAGTGTGGAAGCACAGACAAGGCATGTGAACAGTTTGGCATGAAACCTCAAAGAGATGCTATCTCATGGAATGCAATGATTGCAAGATATGCACAAAATGGATTTTTTGAAAAGGCTTTAGAAACTTTGAAGCAAATACAATTGGAACGTGTAAAACCAAATTCCATAACCTTTGTAAGCATTCTCCCTACTTGTGCCAAATTAGGATCTTATATATACATATATACATAATGTAATGAAAATAATGTATAGTGTATATATCAAGCCATACAGGCATGTACAAATAAAACCATATGGGTATATGCAACGATATACATCGATAACATACAAAACTATGTTTACAAAGCCAAATAGGCATATGTAACAAAATGTCCCAAAATCAAATATCCTATGGATTGCTATCAAATAATCTATGGCTCTTGCTAGGCCATGAAGATGGTGAACCAGTCAATGACTCATCCTCTATCGCTCATCAACTAGACCTCCTCGATAGAGATTTTTGAATTTCCACCTATTAATACAATCAAACAATGTGCACATTAATATAGAATTTAATATTCAAAATATATAACATGACATAAGTAATCAATCACTTACCGCTAATTGGTTATCCCTCTTGATCATTTGTTGTCTCTCTTCTTTTGTAGAGCTGGATGGGTAGGGGAGGTGATGTCCTGTGAGAAGCTTGAACAAGCAAATTTAAGTAAACATGAATATCATAAATATGTACATTAAATGCTACACTTATTATAGGACTGTTCTAGGACTATTTTAGGACTGTTGTAGGAGTGTTGTGGTTAAAACTATCCTAGTAGACATGTATAGGACTGTTATAGGACTATCATCTCATGGAATACAATGATGGCAAGATTACTATCAAGATTAGTATGAAGATTAATTATGACTATTATAAGACTTTTATAAGAATGCAAAGTAATGAAGCATAGGCAAGGCACATGAACTGTTTGGTGGAATACCTCAAAGAAATGAGAAGTTTGTCAGATGTTGTAGTTGCAATTGCCATGTGACACATGTATGTAATATGTGAAAGCATAGACAAGGCACATGAATTGTTGGGCAAAGGACATCAAATACATGTCATCTCATGGAATGCCTTATGTAGAAAAAGACCTACAAATGTGCAATATTAAGAAATATGTAAATGAGAACTAAAAATCATACTTCGAGTATAGTCAAAATAACCTACAATGCCATACAAAATAATTTATGATGTCATGCAAAATAATCTATGATGCCATGTAAAATAACTTTATTTGCAGTCCTGTATAGTCAAAAGCATGCATTATAGTTAAAGAAACAAGATTTTTAATAAAACAATTCTAAAAAATAGAAAAAATAAGAACAAGTTAAGATACAAAATGTCATACCTGTCCATCTAGAAGTTTAAATGCTAGTCAAGCATACCTGAGGGGTCATCTCTTACCTTTAAAGTATCCAATATTGCTTCATGATCAGCATTACTAACTGTCCATAGTTCTTTTGATTTTGGTTTTCCACGATGCTTTAGTAACTTGACATTTGTTGCTACAACTAGGTGAGAATACATCAATATGGTTTTATGCTCCTCAAAGTCTTCAAAGGCTAGGATGCCATTCTTTTTAATCATATATGTTCATAACCAAGTCCCAGCAATAACAACTGATCTTGTAGGATATGTGAACCCGTCATCATCTGTCATAGGTTGTGTTAGATTTTGTTTTCCCTGTACACATCATGCCAACCAATAGTCTGACCTCTCTTCATTTCCATACGGTGCAACAACTACATAAACATGACCTAGTTGTACAAGGTATGAAAGATGGTCATAGTCAAATGAGCTCTCCATGTCATTGATAGAAGATGATTGACCTTCATATAAAGGGATTAAATATTGTGGAATCCATGCATCTACCCACTCACTTGACTCACAATTGTCCCAATCACATTTAATACAACTTTAACAAAAACAAGCTAATTCTTGTGTCCAAATAGTCCATGTACTTGCATCTGAGTTTTGAAATGAATGCATCTTTGATGATTCACTGATTCTCTGACATTCTAATTTCTCTATCGCTATCCCATCATCAACCAACCAAAAGAACCTGCGCACTTCAGAATCAAGAGCCACTCCTCGTGACAATGCATAGTTACACCACTTAACAATGGAATCTGCATCACTGAATGTAGCACCACCTGTAATCTTTAGTTGTTCTTTAAAAAGAGCTCTCTTCACGCATGCACCTACTCCATCATGTTCACCTTTTCTGTGCCTGGCTTCAAAAAAATTCCAAATATGAGGTATACCCTTCTCTACATGCATTTTTCTCAACCAATAGAAATTACGAGCATTCTTGAATTAACCAGTGCAATTATCTGACCAAATGAGATGTTGATCCATTCTAATATCTTTTTCTTACAAGAACCCATAAAATTGTTAAAAACAATATTGCACAAACTTTGTTGAATGAGATCGATCATCACTCATGTAAAAATGGTATTCTCTGACAATCTTCCTGTTCTCTTCTGTACTCTCAGGGGCATGTCTGTATGTGATGTGAACAAAAATAGCAATTTGAATAGAATTTTAGTACTAGGATTGAACTTCATTTTGGGGTTCCAATGTATAGTTTTCTGCAAAATCAACTACAGAGACAATAGTTCTAATCAGAAAAGAGTCTTTACACATCCTGAATAGTTGATCTAACCATCGAGACCTGTGGCTATGTCTAACATACTTGTAGAAAAAAAAATTCTTAAAATCATCAATAAAATCAGCAATACTTACCTCTCTTACAATCAACTCACATCTAGAACCTCCACCTCCACTTTTCAAATTGTATTTCACAGTCTCATATCTCTTTTCTCAACCATTCTCTTTCCAAAATCATGCTCGTTGCCCTCATGAAAACATGATACAAACTTTGATAACCCACCACATTGTAAACCCTTTTCATTTAAACAATCATTCTTGTAGAACATGCAACCATCATCTCTAATACATAGAAATAAATCCAATAAGTCCCTAGATGACTTTAGTAGTTGAATTGCACCACACTCCTGTAACATTTCGTTAGTGTGCAAAGTAGAACGAATATTGCATAATAATTCATGGTACATAGAAAACTCTACATGGTATTTGTAACAACATGTATTACGAACTTTAAGAGGAACACAATAAAATGGCTTAAGAGATTCAAATGCTCTTTGTGAGATTGTCATACCTGGGTGAGTTTCACAATATTGTTTGTACAATGTTGTTTGGCTACATTCCAAGTAATGTTTAGGATGTCGTGTGCAGTCTTTATCACCAATTCTTAACTTTACAACATCTTTTGCATTCGGTGATACCCTAGAGTTAGTGTGCCAAAATTGTTCAATTTATTCCTTTGTGCTATCAATTAGCTTCTTGTCAACTCATGGAAGCCTACCACTGAAAGCCCAAGTATCATTGGCAAGAAGACTATCTTAGAGCCTTGATCTTAATGCTAGTGCTTTTGACAATGTTTTATGATTCAATCTTAAGTCAACAAAAGTTTGCCTCATTAATCGAGCATTTCTTAATTGTTTGCTTACTATTGAGGTTGTTATTACTCTATGGGCAGCTCTTTTATCTTTCTCCTTGCTAGTCTTTCCAATAGAATTGAGTGCATTGAAAAGGCTTCTAACAATAATTTTATTCTGATCAGACACTTTGTTTAACCGAATCTTTAATTTCTTTAGTAAAGGTCTCATTTTGTACATCTTTAATAATTGCACAAAAAGTTGGCATTGTTCGGTAAATGTTTTCTTCTCAAAGTATTCATTGAAAAGTTTTGTAGCCCACAACCGAACCGTTCGTGACGACCTCTTGCCTTCAAGTTTTTCTATTATGTTCTCATCAATTTCAAGTAACTATTTTGGGGTTCTTGGGTGTTTTTCAATTTCATCATGGTTATTCTCTTCTTGACAAATGTCCTCTCTTCTTATGAAATTTGGAGATACATTGATTATTCTTGTTTCATCCATGTTATCAACCTCATCAATTTTATCAACAAATGGATTATGGAGTGCAATTTCAACATCATGATGTTCATATCCACTTTCTTCAAGTGCACGTCTTCATTTTTCTTCTTCTTCTTTGTCCATGGTATTGCTATTATGAATAGGTGTTTCATAACATTTTTTAATATTTTTATTTGCAATATCATGGTGAATTTCATTCTTATCTAACATTTCATTATAATAAAAATTAACATCTTCAATTTGCATGTCATTAGATGGTAAAGAAGAAGATTCACCTTGATGAGCATCTGCCAAACCCACTCTTCCAATCCTCTTCCTTTCCCTATCTTTTTCCCTAATTGCTTCAATTTCCTCCAATGTAACTTTCCTCCTCCTTTTTGCTTTACAACGGTTGTTTCTCCCCATCAGGGGAACAAAAATATCACCCTTATGATTGTAACAATAAAATTGTGTCTCCAAAAGTGCATAAAATATTCCTTTCACTATCATAGCCAGAAATCACGAGTATTTCGACAGCAGAGGGTCTCTGGTTGCGGATGTTGGGCCCAACAATATTCCTTTTGTTTTTTTTATGCATTTACATAATGGATATCCATTTCTTGAATCCCAATTCTTTGCCAATGGACACTCTACAACATCCATATCGCTACTACAAAACAGATATCCATTTTATTATGTACATTTGGATTCTAGACTAGGGATTAATTTTATTATTCTATAAACTTGTGAATTACCATCTAATTTGAATGTTTATACACTAATCCACCTAGGTATCAACTTAATAAAGCTCTGGATATAAGCAATTATTTGATTTGAGTAATCTTACTTTGGACACATTTCTAAAGACTCCTAAAGAGCCTGGACATACAATTGTAAAGATGATATAGCCTCCATATAAGCATAAAGATGATATATAATTTTAGTTTGTTGAAGGCCATGTAAATCAGTGATTGATGAGGACTCTGCTACACCTAAAGTTGAGTCCTTTGTTTGGAACTTTGAAGCATGCAAAGAGGCAAGTGACTTGTAATGCTTAAGTAAACACAAGTCTCAACATGATGTAGTTCAACTTGATGACATGTCTAAATACGACACATTTTAGTTTGTATTGCATGAGGACTTCCTTATTCATGCATATCAAATTTATAATTAAGTATATTTTTCTGAAGTGTATGAGTTTGAGGCTTTCAATTTTTGTATTGACTCACTTGAAGATGCTAGCAGCCATGTGAACATGATTAATATGGGATCCAAGAATTATCCTTTTCCCATGCATTTGAAGTGGATTGTTGGCCCTTATGATTGTTTAAATCATGTTGGCCTAGCATTTGAATAGTTGCTTCATGACATGGATGGGAATAGATAATGTATAGACTTTATCACACTTTAGGGTTTTCCCATTATGCTAAAATGTTATGACTATCCACTTATTCTATTTTAGGCTATCATGAAATGAGGAGCTTCTAAAGGCAAAAATGTTGTCCCAAAAGAAGGATCAATGTTATTCGTAAAGACTTTAGATTGTTAAAATACAAATTCAAGGGTAGATATTCCTTGAGCTATTTTAGTATAGAGAAGCAAAATTGCAATATATGACTATCCTAAGAATTAGAATGGTTGATCATAGGATATTCATGGCATTTTGATATTAATGGATGGATTGATGGATGTTTAGGGAGTTTAAGTTTAAATGTAATTTATGAGAATTCTTATTTATGAAGAATCTAATAGGTCTTACGTCTTATTTGCAAGCCATTCAAGAAAGAAATTAAAAGATACCAAGGACTACCATAACACCTATTACAATTAGGTGCATCAAAGGAGTGTCATCTAGGACCTTACCAATATGGGAAGTTATCAAAACCATGTCATGTTTAAAATTAAAGGCTTTGTCACCTCTTTGTCCCTATAGGCCTATTAGAACAATAGGTCACATTTTATTCATATATCGGGGTTGAGAATAAACACTAAGCATTTGTAGTTATGGCAAGTGTAAATGGAAATAGATTACAACTTTAGACAATCTATCCTCTCCTAGATTGCACTGACTGAGTGGAAATTAAAAATTCCCTATCAATGTCCTTTATATACTAAAGGTATGGGTGAGAAAGGTAAACTTTGTATGTTGTAGACAAGGCCTCAAATGTAAAATATATTATGACAATAACGATAAGGACTGGTAGGCATGAATGCTATCACTATTATAGATTGTCAAACCAACCATAGGCTGGCATAATAGTACACTGTTGATTATCATGCCTTTAGGCATGGTGCCATGAACCTTATGAGTAGAATGCATTGGTATTTGTGAGAAATGTATTGCTTATGTTAAGAATAAGTATTTATATTGTTTGAACATCATCAAAAGGTGGACTACAAATATGACTTTGTCAAAGGAAAACTTTAGTGGCAAAAATCTAACTATGAACTATTGTGCCATCCAAGCACAATCATGACCAACATCAAGGGATAGTCAAGGCATGGTTGTCTTAAGAAACACAATTGAAATTGTCCATGGATATTTGAAGTAATTTGCAATATTCATGATCAAGAATCAACTCTGACTGTCACAACAGTGGTAAATTTGGCTTCAAGACAATCAAAAATGAGCTTAGGGATTCATTATCACCAAGTAATAAAGAAGAGTAACCATAAGTGTCGACCTTCAATTTCATTATACAAGAGGATGAAGAAGGGGCCATAGTATTTTCATACCATAATACAACATACAAAAGGAAAATCATGAAGTCAAAACATGTGCAAAGTGTATCTATGTTAAAGAGAAAAGTTGTGAATGGACGATGACTATCACTGTCAAAATAAGATATAGTCTCACTACGGACAATTAGGTGATTTGTGGATTGTCATGACTACAAGGCACGAGAGTCTTGTGTATGAAGAGGAAAGAAATATAAATAAAAGAAGATTGAAGGATTGTTGCACCTGGGTACAATGATCCTAAAGGATTGTCATGCTAAAAGGATAATCAACAGTACAAAGATTCATATTTCAAGGCTATCCTTAATCTCATTCACATGGTCCTAATGTTGGTTTGATTTGCATGGAGTGAGATGACACTATCAGGATTAATTGAAAAGGTGAAAGGGTTTGGTACCAAATTTGGTCACAAGTGTAAAAATTGCAATAAGCTTGAGAATATTGTTCACTAAACCTAGAACTATCACCAAGCAACATCTATGTCATAAGATGTGATCAACAAACATGTAAGAAAAATGGATATCAACCTTCTTGGTTATGCATGCTTGATAAGAGCCCATACTTTTCACAAGGAGCCACCAATTTTTAACTAAATATTTCCATTAGAAACGGATAAAAAAATGTTCCCCCAAATGAGGAAACTATATTGTTAATTAGAATTCTATGTGTAATGTTATATGAAACAATAGATACACCTATAAATGACCAACTAACTTTAGCTTCTTGTATTATTGCCTCGATGTTTCAAATATGTTTCTTCTCTTCATCCAAAACCAATGGTACAAAGTTTTTCATAGATCAAGGAAACGGATATCTGTTTTGGAAACAAATATTTGTTTTGAGTTGCTTTTACCGAAGCAAAATAGATATCCATCTTGCTTTGGTACAAACCAAAATGGATATCCGTCTTTCTTTGGTACAAAGCAAGACGGATATCCATTTTGGTTGTTGACTTTTCTTGGATTTTAACGTGTTTTCATGTTTCAGTCTCTTCTTCGAACTTCACCCTTCGTGTTGACGACTTTTTTTTATTGCAAAATTGATAAAACGAAAAGGGTTTATAGAAAAAATTGTTAGCTTTCTAAAAATATAAGATTTGTTTGGTTATCATTTTATTAAATAATTATTAATAATTTTCTATATACCGTGTCTCTGAAATCCTGATGGACACACTAATTGAAAAACATCCATAACTTTCAAACCATTTCACCTTTTTGAGATCCGAAACCTACGTCACACTCTATGCTTTTCTGGCTATAGGTTAAAAAAAAATTTGAATTTTGATTTTTTTTATCGAGTTAGGTTGGCTAGAAAATTACTTTTTAGTTTTTAAAAAAAGTCACAGTAAAAAATCATAACTAATTATTTTATTGGAAAAAAATTTCAAATAAATATGCGTCACATCCAAACATGAGTCCTCTACTTATTTTGAAAGTTTCAAAAATATACATATTTTTACTCATAGTTAGGTTGGCTGGACAGACACCCACTTTTTATTTTTTTCTAAAAAATTTAATAGTTGTTCATTGAAATATTCAATTTTTACTAAGTAAATTTAGTTTTTAAAAAAAAAATAGTAGCCTATAAACTAGATTCAATTCTCTACAAATTTTGTTCTTATATCTTTTTCAAATTGTGTAGATAATCTATTCAAATTTTCACATGAACTTGATAAAGTCTGATTATTTGTATTTTCATTACCACTCAGAGGTATAGTTTGGCCCATCATGATCCTACACATACCCATCCTCAACATTCCAGTCTTCCAAACAGGCAACAAAATAGGATACAATTGACACCAATGGCAACAAGGATATATTGACATCAATGACAACACGATTAGGCACATATTTGCAATAGTTCTTAGCCCTACACCTCCGGCTTCCTATCTAAAGTACTATTAATACAAAAGCATTACAATCTGCACCATATGATGAAGGGTTTTTAAAATATCCAAATAGATGCTATTGAAGGCAGAGGATATGCATGTATAGATTTGTTGACAAGGTTTAAAAACTTGCAAGAAAATGCAATTGACATAGAATATAGTTGGAAATAATCTTATCAACGTGGAACGGAGAGAGAAATGTGGGTTGTTACTTCTTAAAGGAAAGACTATCTATTGCATATAATGATAGCGGGATAAGCACAAAGCGGATCTATTGAAAAGGCTCAAAATATTATTAGCTGGAGCAACACGTAATGCTATCTTCCTTCGCCAATGCGCTTCCACTGCCTGCCAAAGATGAATGTTGTCATATATTATAGTGAAGTCCATGGAAACAACAGATAAGGATCCCTACAAGGTCGAGCCGTTGGGTGTTTTTTAGAAACTTTCAAGTAAATGTTATCTGTATATGCAGAAAAGCTGCGACCCGCTTTAGTAAAAGGAGCGTTTGTAATGCACAAGGATCATAGGATAAGTTTAACATAGATTTGTTGAGAAGGTACTAAACTTTCAAGAAAATACAATTGGGCTATATAAATGCAAATCCCACAATCTTCACCGGCTTTATCAGATATTATCATTGATGAAAAGGGGATCAACAATCAGATATGGTCATAGGCGGTATGGTGGGAAAAAGTAATTTCATTTCTTGGCAAAATGATGGCTACAAGAGATGCAGAAATAGATCCGTTGAAGTGAAATGATGTTAAAAACTTTCATACAAATGTTGTTCGCATATGAAGGCCGCAGCAATGTTAAGATGATTGCAGAATATTGGGCCTCCATTAAAAGCACAATAAAATGATATTCTTGGAAAGTTCATGGACAATTTATATTTGAAGCATCCCGTGTTGAAAATTGCATGAACATCTAGTGAAGGTGATTGACACGGCTCAGTGGGCTACATGAAGCCGATTTTGTTAGAGGTTTGACAGATGTTATAGTTGGAAATGCTCTTGCAGACACACATGTAAACGGTGAAAGCATAGAAAAGGTCACGGCCTTTTATTCCAAATTATATTCTTCTTTCAATGAAACACAATGATGGTAGAATATGCACAAAAACTGCAAGTCTGCAAACATATTGCCGAATTAGAGGTTTTGGCTGGTATTTCAATATTAGGATTACATGATGAAGGGTACCAGGTTCATATGTTATCTACATTGGATCTTGAACCTCAGACAATGGTCGGCATTGTTATCACAGGGCAAGGAAAATCCCTTTACAATAATAGGAAAAGTAGAGACCGGGTCTCTATGTATTTTCAAACATTATATTACCTGGGACCTTGGAAGACGATCCACCCTGTCTTGACTCAAGTTTATCAGAACATATGCAAGGATCAAGAAATAAGAGACAACCATCTACTTAATCAGTGTATCAGTATATGACTCAATCTGAGAATGACATTAAAAAACATGTTAACAATGAAAGAATATCTAGATCTATGGATGGAGTTGCAAACAACACACTGGTGGGCTACTCACCCTCTAAGCTCTTTAGTCATCCTGAAAATCATGCAAACATGGTGGAATGGTGAAGCGAGGTTGGAAGTTCAGAATAAGGAGGAAAGTATATTGTAGAGACTTTTATTGGTTCTGCTAATAGGTGACTACGTGGATTTATGACTAGAATACAAAGAATTGGGGGCCACCTGTTAAATCCAATTTCCAAATGTGATCGAAGGAAGCACTCCTTTCTTTATTTGTGAATTTTTATAAGCTGATGGTGAAATGCCAAGAGTCATCCATGACTCTTTATTTTCTTTCATTTTGTAATTTCTAGAGTAGCTGGTGAGGTCTGTGTTGGTATCGTGAGCAGTGAAAGTCGAAGAGGTGCCTCTTGGAGTTTCTTTTCTTTCATTTTGGGAGTTATGTTTGGAGAGGATGGATTTTAATCTTCCAACAGGAGTGATCTATATGAGGGAGTTATATTTCATTGTAGAGGATCTTTTTTTTCTATTCAGCCAGGAGCTCCTGTGAGAGCTGGAGGGGTGTAGTGACTAGATGTATAATTTTATTTTTTGTATCTTCTTGACCGACCAGATTTATGATCCCCCTTGTCCTTTGAGACATGAGTGAGACTCGATCAGAGTAATCTCTGGAAGGAGAGTTATTATTTATTATTCTGTAAATGGGGATATAGCAATATGTTTCTTTTGAGAGCATGATCTTTTGTATAGGGAAGAGAGTCTTGTAAAGGAAATAAAGGAGATTTTCTGAGATTGTGTTTTCATTCATATCTCCTTTTGATTTCCATTTTCCTTTGTGATTTGCAATCACTCTTGGATATCTTCACCTAATGCATTAGGTTATGGATTTGTTTATTTTAAGGGCTTTGAGTCTTGAATTATTCATGTCATTTAAAGGAATCTACTGTTCATTTTCCTAATCTTCATTCGTGATTCATGGTTGTGAAGTGGGTGATCTGTGTGTCATCTTATTTACATTTTGTTTATTCTATGCTTGTCCTCCATATCTGTATCATGTTTATGTGCAGATATTAGTTTTCTTTTTCTATTTTTTAGTTAAAAGCATATCCAGATAAACTAATTAAATCATACGAGGGAGCTGCCCCTCTCAAACATAGAGGAGAATTGTTGCAATCACAATAATTTCTCCATTTGTTGGTTTCTTTTGTCACTGCCTATTGGGTGAAGTAGGGTATTTTTGTAGTGACAAAACTATTAACCAACACTAACAAAAGAATATTCTTGATCATCATCCAACTCTTCTGGATCATACTTTATCTCCTTTTCCTTTTTGACTAATTTAAATGCAGCTTCTTTACTTGTAGGAATATCATTGCAAACCCTCATCTTGAAAGTAGTAAATGTACCATGAAATTCATCAAAGGTCACTTTGCTCAAATCTCTCTCTTCTATTGTAGACCCTTTGGATTCATATTTAGAAGTTAGAGTCCTTAAAACCTTGGTTACAAGTGCCTTTTCTTCTAAAGTATCACCTAAACCCTGGATAGCATTAACAACTTCTTGGACTCTAAGAAGATAATCAGCCACCTTCTCATCATCATTCATTTTGAGACTTTCAACCTTGGCTCTGTAAGATTGTAGTTTAGCTTCCTTGATTTTTTCATCTCCTTGATAGATATTGGACAACTTATCCCAAATAGCCTTAGCTGACTTACAATCCATAATTTTGACAAGTATCTCATTAGATAGACCACATCAGATTGCATTTTTGGCCTTAGCATTATTTTCATAGGCCTTATCATCAACAGTTGAGGGAGGTTTTGTTTCTTTATACTCATTTTCTATAGCTGACCAGACATCATAACCCAAGGAAGACAAATAGGATTCCATCCTAAATTTCTAGAAAGCATAATTGGACCCATCAAACAAAGGTGCTTTGTATGTAGAAAATCCTTCTTGACTGCCCATGACTTGTACTCCACTTAAAGGACCTACCCAAGCTTGTTAGGCTTCTATAGGGAACCCAGGCTCTGATACCACTTGTTGGAGTATAGACAATGCGAGGGGGGGTGAATTAGTGTTGTAGCAAAAACAAGATTTTTCTTTCTTATCAAACTTGAAAAGAGAAAGTAATTATGCTAACAATATGCTTTATCAAAACAAGTAATCAAATACTAAACAACAAATTGGACTGAATGTTCAATCATAAAAGACAAAAGAATCACTCAATAATTGAGACCATGACACAATAGATTTCATGAGTGGAAAACCCTCGTAGGGATGAAAAACCACTCAAAATTGCCTCACTGGCCTAACGATGAATATTACCAATTACATAGCTTCACTGGTTGTTAAGTCTCACTAACTTATATCACTGCCTCACTGGTACAAAGAAGCCTCATTGGCTAACACAATCACCTTGAATACAAAATAATGCAATTCAGGGGGTTACCCTGATTCTCTTCAACACAAAAACCTTATAACTCCTTGTGCTTCCACTCAACAAAGTTTTCTTCAATTACAAGCTATTCAAACTTATTTTAATCTCTGAAACATCTATCAATCTCTACAAGAAACAATTCATATGTACAACTAACCATTAACAACTGCAGTTCTTTTCTTGTATAGGAGATGACCTATAAACACTAACTAGTCTTCCATCTTCAAACATTGCAAATAAAATGGTATCCTACATAAAACTAACCAAACCTCATTCATATAGGCATATAGATATAGCTTCTAAAAACTCATATCAATGACCAAAATCTCTAAACACATTGCACAAATTTCATGCTAAAATTTACTAGCCCTCATCGTCATAAAGAAAAATTCAAAAAATCTACTTTTTGCCTTTTATAATACACTGCACGTCAAACTTTTTCTCCAAGAGTGACCGTTGCAGTTCAAAAGGCACTTTAAATTCCATCTCTCAATTTTCTTTTCATGCCACATCGAGATTAAACCGGGGCCTTTGATTTTGTTTTTGGCTCTCACGATGTGGACACTGGTCGATGCTCCTAGTTACTCCTATCCAAGGGGCCGGTCTCCCCATGAATTTAAGCCCCTCAAGTCATAACTTAAGTTATGACATTACTGCTTGGGATAGTCACTTTCAAATTAAAACATAAAGTTATGACGGGCTACTTAGGGCATATATGATGTCTTAAAACCTTTAACTTAGGGTTTTGCTCCCTTAGAACTAACAACACATCAAACCCTAATTCCAATAGGAGATAAAATATTCATGACAAGAAGACATACAAGTTGGCTTTGAATACAGTCTTCTGAAAACCATCATATCTTGATAAAAATATCAACCTGCAATATAAGCAAAGTGTAGTAAGAAAGATCAAACTCTAATGAACTCCTAAACAAAGATCATCAAATTATGAACAACTATCTTCGGAGAATATCAACAACTGATGTGATGTGATCATGAACTGATCAACCAAGTCATGTGAACATCAAGAATGTAGACCATGTGATAATTTTATCTCAACTCTACATAACCATGCATGATGAGCACTTGTCAACACTTGACAACACCAAGTAAACCATGAAGATCAAATCTTTGAAAATCTTGTCATGACCAACTCTACAACTCAAATACATAAAATATAGATGGTCAATATAAGGAGAAGAAATTTTCAATGAAGACCACCATAAACCCTTGGCACTTTAGCAGTTCATCTTTGTAAATACCTTATCCACCATCAACTCCTATATACTTATGCCTAAGCCATTGTCAAGAACCCTGAACCATCATAACATCTAATCATAAGATAACATCTGATCCAACATAAGATAACATCTAATCATAACATCGAAGCCAACATGAAAGACTAAACCAACATAAGATAAGTTCTCTGCAACAACATGATGAGGTCCTCATTACACCACAAGATCCACTACTTTTACATCAATGGCAAGACATCCAACATGCCAAACTTAACAGATTTGCCCTAGAGGGATGTCCAAGTAATTTTTTCCCTCTTTAGCAGATTGTCTCATTATGATCCTCTCTTCAAGCTAATCATTTAGGTATATAACACCAACATCATTTTTTCACCACCCTAGGATCCTTCCTATGATGATGAACACTTGATCTAAGAAAATGGATGTAGCAGTAGCTACTAAACTAGATGAATTTGATTCTCACATCTATGCCTGTTGGCAGAGTATGTATAGCAATAGGGCTCACAACAGATCCTACTACAACTCACTGCAAAGGGAATGCAGAGGACAAGGCCGATATAGATAATGACATTTTGTAAGGGATACATCCCTAATGTAACATATAGATAGGTAATAGATAATATGTTTAAGATGTAAGAGAGATGTAAGAGAGAATATATAAGAAGAGATATATGCAAAGTAGAGACTCAGACCTACCTATTTGTATATAAGATTTTAATGAATATATAACGGAGATATACGGGATTGGATCTAATATCTAAGTGTATATGAATGTGTATAATGTGCATGAATGATACATTTGTACCGTATTCTATAATTCCTTACTGTTCTTTATGATTCTCTTATTGTATCTTTTGGGGTGTAAACTGATTGCAGAGATTTGACTAAGGCTCAGATCTCTAGGCAAAGTCCTCTCCATTTTCTTGCCAACATTTGGTTCTGTTGCTGAGACCCTAGACAGAATGGTGAAGAAGGATAGGATGAAATAGTAGAAAGAAAGTGTGGAACAAAAAGGAGAAATAAAAGAATAAAAAGGAGGATAACAAAAAAATTTATGATCTACGGAGAATCCTCTTAGGACCTACCCTTATGAGAGGCGGGCAAGCACCTAAGGGGATGGCAAATGGAAAGGGGAAGGGTTTGAAAAGATCCTTGAAAAGATGTAACTCTTCAAGTTAAGCTGACCATGGGATACATAAGAATTAATGTAATACCAAACCTAAAACACCCACAACAAAAGGGGATAATAAGAAATTAAGAGAAGTTAAGGAAATTATACAAACTGAAATGGATATGAGAATGGAAGAAAGGAAAAAGCAAACTCAGGGACGACAAGAAAGATACCACATAAAGATGGAAAAAGTAGAAAAAATAGGAAGGGAACGCAACAAGAAGGTTGTGGAGGGAAAAGAGGACAAGGATGAGCGCGGGCCATTGGGGGTGCTGCTGAGCGCGTCGATGTGGGTGTTGTTGGAGAAAAGAACATAGGAGAAGAAAGAAGATTAGATGAACACGCCATAGGGTTTGCCACAAAAATAATAATAATAAGAGATATAGAAAATCTTGAACCAGTAACATAACACATTAATAGGGCTACATAAATCCTTAACAACTTAGAAGGAAGCATTAATGCTTATGACCAATCAAGAAGGATATTGAAGTCAAGAACATAATCAAACTCCAAACCTAGTGCAAGTAGGAAAGAACCTAAAAATTCAACCTACCACAAGTAGGAAAAACCCTAAAAGTTCAACCTAATTTTATTAATGTTTAATCAGAATTGATAAACAATGGAAAGAATTATTAAACCCTATAAAAAACCTCTAGCCCTTAAACTTTGATGCGAACTATCTAGACCATCTGGTTAATCAAAGTGTGATGAAGGTTAGAGAAAGAAGAGAAGATGCGATTTATGACAACATTAGTTCCATGAGTATAAGACAATTAAATGAAACAACACCAGTAAATGATGAGATGTCATTTTAACAAACAAAAAGTCATCCCCTAAAATGAAAAGGGACCTCGAAGAGATACAACCCCCAGACTAGGAGTCACCCCATGTGCCATATAAGACAAGGAGAATTTCGGTAGAAGATGACACAATTCAAATAGACAAACAGAAAGAGATTGAAGAAGAGATTAGAATAGATTGTGAAGAAATATTGGGAAAGGAATATTTTGACATTAAGTTATAGAGAGATAAGGGTAGAGAGAATGAAACCCTAATATGTAGAAGAACAAACCTAAGTAGAAAGATAATAAAACATCACGCCGCCAGAAAGCAGAAGTTCCAAAAAAACAAAAGAAATCAACAATGGACTCCCCTATCAAGCTACCTATATTCGAAAAAGACACATCAAAAGCCGCAAAGCATATCTTTGTTTTGGAATCAATCTATAATAGTAAAATGTAACAAGATACTAGATTATTCTTTTTGATTTTGTGGGAACATTAAGAAATGATGCATTGAAATGGTACATGAAGACATGCCCTAAATACAACAAAGCATGGGACAAGGTTAAGAAAGAATTTCTAGATAACTTTGAGTCCCTGAAATCCCTATAGAAGGAGTAATTAAGATGCAAGATATGGTCATGAGAGAAGGAGAATCCATTAAGGAATTTGATAAAAGGTTTAAAGATAGTTGGTCATATAATACTCCATCCTAATCAAAACACAAATATTTGCCCTATTTAGTCAAACTTATTATGAATTTTGTATTGTTCTATGGTCTCGACTGAAGGGCCTAAATTTGATGGTTGTATGGTCGTATTTAGGCATTTTTGCCATAAAATACACTCAAATTTTTAAACAGGTTGTATCACATGAAAGAAGAGATTTTGGATAGACTATCAAAATTTATATAAGATTATAATGATATATACATAATTTTACTTATACTAAAATATATTATTAAAGCGTTCACTCGTGGAATGAGACAAGCTCCGTAACATTGTTAGTACACCATCGATGGTCTCTATCCACATGACGACCATTCAAATGATCTCAATCGTTCACGTCGAAGCCAGGTAAGACTTTTGAAAATCATTTGAATATTTTCCTGCGATCTTCCCTGCAGAAGTTGTGGAGATGAGCGGGTAAGAATTGGAGAGATGGGCGAAATAGATCTTATCCGACCATGCCCTGGCAGTGGAGATGGTTGTTGTACACGTTTTCTTGCACGCTTTCCATCCAGCATTAATTCTTCGTTAATGCAACGCATTTATCTCTATTGAGCACTTATTTACCTTCTCTCTCATAAATTTTTCATACATTCTATTGTGTGTCGTTAGATGCAAATGTTTTAGCTATTACTTCGTGTATGTCTCTGGATAGAATGGGAAAACAATTGTTATTTGTCTCTCTTCTCGTGTTCATAATATCGATGACAATGTTTGTATTAGATTGTCGTCGCCTTGGTAAGATGGCAATGTTGTTTAGCCATTAATTTGCATAATGGTAACGTGTATTCATGATCATGTCCATGCATTTTCCACTACGGATGTGAGGGAGATACATACAAAATAAATAAATACAAATGGTCACAGGTATAAAAAGTATTTCCATATCAGAATTAGTGCGGATGGAAGAATCTATTAGAGTGAAGAAACTACTTTTCTTATATATTGTGTCGACAATGGAATAGGTGAATGAGAGGAAGCTACGAGTAACATTACTATGCCCTCCACCATTCGAAGGATGTGAAGCTACCAATGGACAACGTGAACTTCCTCCCACTTCAGATGCACAGCGTGAACAAAATATTCATACAGCGAAGGCTTCTCCCTCATTTCTAATTACTGAGGCCTATACTAAAACATACGGGTCAACCTAAATTAATAAGGTTTTTCTAATCTTTTCAATTCTCTGCCCGGTCGATGAAGTGTTAAACGTACCTATAAAATGGTTTAACGCCATACAACATATTGGGCTATTAGACATTAAATCCACTTTAATAATGTCAAACATGCAAATTATCATAGTTTAAACTCTTGTCGAATTGACACTTAAAATTCACTTTTTAATAGATATATCAGTTGTTTCCAACTTTAAATTTACTTTTTACTGTTGCAAGATTTTTATAAGTGAAATAATTATAGATATAATCTTAGTTTAGTATGTTAAGAAATCAATAAATTAGAAAGGAACTTCTTTGGAAAAAAGTCATTGTTTAGATATACTAAGATATCAATATATTAGAAAATATTTTTATGGGATAATTTAGAAATGAATTCATGGATCAAAGTGTGTATACTCTAATGAATCTATGTCAAAAATAGTATTAATGATTGGATCAAAACACCCACAAGTTTATTTTTAATATTATGGACTAACACAAGTTCAATTTTAATATTGTAGATTGTGTTCACGCGTGAGATCTTCACTATCTATACAAAATTGTATTTAGTTGTATGAATATACCAAAACTACACTCAATATTTTTTCTAAAAAGGTTATTTCTAATACTATGGCTTGTGGAAGATATCTAAGACCTTTGCACCAAAAAACTAAAGAAATAATTACAAACAAAAAGAAAAAGAATGTTAATTATTGCACCTCATCTTTATTAACATGGCTTGTGGAAGATATCTAAGACCTTTGCACCAAAAAACTAAATAAATAATTACAAACAAAAAGAACAAGAATGTTAATTATTGCACCTCATCTTTATTAACAAGTGGTAAGTTGATGGCTTCTTTTTGGCTACATTTTAGTTTTGGCCATTGGTTCAAGTCATGAGTTTGTTTTTAATATAATGTTGTTGTTTTCTATCAGTTTCATTTTCATTGTTGTATGCCTATGTTGTTACATATATTACTTGTTCTAGTCGTGCTTATGTTGTATTGGTGATTAGAATTTTCTAAATAATTCTTCATTGTCCACCCTTTGGAATCACTCTACTTAAACATCATCCACTTCAATGGTCAAACAGTCAATAGAAATTTTACACCTCATCCATAGCAAAAAGTGGTAAATATTTGTCTTATTTTTATTGCCCAAAATTAACTTTTGACCATTGACGTGGATGATATTTAAGAACAACCCTTGGGAATAGTTGATTAAGATTACATTGTATGTGAAATGAGTCTGAAGTGTTCTTGTTTGTTTTAGAATTTAGTTTTGAGATACAAGGCTTGGGAAATGATAGTGCCTCAATGTCCTTTTGAGGTTCTTGAAGTCTTGAGTAATAACTCAAATAGGAGTGTGATGAGCCCACTCCTTGGTGGGTCGGTGATTAATGTCACACTTGATGTGACTACAACATTGGGACTCTATGAGTTTTCCTTTGCATTGTCCCAATCTTGTTTTGGGATTGTTGATTGTGCTAGGGATGAGTCTTTTCCTGGTTGATTGTCAGAGGAGGGCGAGATGCAAGCACTCTAAGATGCTTTGGATGACTTCAAAATTGTGTATGATAAACTTAATCAATTGCACTTTTGGTTTAAAGAGATCTATTATATTCAGTTATATAGAGGGAGTGGATCTACTAAGACATTGTGTGCACTTGCACACTATATGGCTAATATGTAGTATTAAGTCTAATATGTAGTATTAATTAACTCATTCTACAAATGTCCTAGGAACCTCTACTTGCTGGTAACTTTCTTTCATTGTAAATAGTTCATTTATTGATAATACTTATTGGTTCTATGCTAGTCTGTACATACAATACTTGTAACTAAAATGTTGATATGTTTTAACTATTGCATATAATGGTTGCCCAACGTGGTTGTGAATAAAATCCTTATGTTGTGGAGTTTTTACAAGTCAATTATTTTTTGTGCTTTCTGCCTCTTGCAATGTCCTCCATTGGGATGGGATTGATTGAACGCTTGCACGTCTATATCTCAAAATGGTTTATATATCATCCATTGTCAAATTAAAGATTGTCATTAATGTGTGGTGCCTTCTTTATCTTTTGGTTTAGATACCTTCTCCTTTATAATGCTTTTTTATGCTCTTCATTGGATATTTGTTTCAAATTGATTGCAAGCTTGTCTTCCTCTTCTCTTCTCTTTCATCATGGACATCACCTTAATTGATGGTGCTATCAGTAGATTGCTTCTTGGCAACTCTAGCATGTGCCCAACCCTCCAAGTTATCTCATTAGGTCCCATTGTTTGTAAGCATAGTGCTTCCTCAAGTTATCATCTTTATCTTTCTAATGGAGCACACATGCATGATGCTTTCCTTCCCTTTAAATATAATGAGCTTATTGTTAGAGGTGGCCTTATAGAGGGGCCCATTGTGTAGTTAATAGGCTATGTGTGTTAGGTGTTCAACAAAATGACATACAAAAATTGGTTGCATCTCCCCCTGTGTGGTCATGTACTATTTTTGTTGAATGCACAAGACAACTGAGAGGGGGGGTGAATTAGTTGTATCTTAAAACTTCAAAACCCTCATAAACATTCAGATCAACATTAATTCAATTAACACTTAATCTGCTAGAATGATTAATCATGAAAGCGGATCTAACAGAAACATCATACACAAGGAGACACCAGATTTACGTGGAAAACCCAAGAAGGGAAAAACAACAGTGAGGATTATCTCATAATATAAAGTAATATCAACACCTAATACAATAAGGCTCACTATCCAAACGAAAGGCTCACTACCGTAATAGAAAATAAGATAGAGAAGAAAGTTACAATGAGAAAACCATCTCAATGCAACAAAGAAGTCCACCACAACATCACCAACACCTTCACAGTCATTTTGAAGAATTGTAGACACCTTATGCTCACTGCATCCAGTAATTTAACACATGAAATTTTGTACTACACTTCACAAATTCAAACTCTCTTATTTTGTAATTCCCATTTCACACACACACACACACACGCACACACCTTTTTCTCCCTCAATAATTCAACACTTATTTATACTATCTTCAACCTTGAAAACACTCTCTAAGGTCGGCAAAGCACCTTAACCATGTAAATTCAAATTAGGTCAGCACTAAAACATTCCCACAGTGGAAAGGAACGAAGGTGGACCACAACACACCTTAGCTTGGACCTAAATCCATTCATACACACCACACCACACTTCCATAATAATTGAAGCAAATCTACAATTAGTCTAAACACCTAAGGTTGGTTGAACATGTGTTAACACCATAAGCATTTAAGTACACACTCCTCAAAACTAAAGACAACTCACAGACTGCACACCATGCTTGAATGCAATCTAGAATATCCCACAAACATCCTGGAATCCAACAAATTCCTCCTCAACAACTTTTACCTTAAGAGAGTACGCACCTAGTATACTCAAACATCTCTACCATACACTGCAACTCAAGAAATCAACTTGCAGAGCACCAAACCATGAACAACTTCAACTGAAGGTAGATATGAACCTTATCAACACACTTGAACTGGAACTGCATGACTAGAAACCACTTTGCAGAGAAATGTGGAGCAAAAACATTTCTCCCAGACACCTCTGTAATACACAATTCACATACTGGTGAACACACCTTGCTCTACACAATGATCCAACACAACAAATTCTAAATGCAACACCTCTGATCAATATATCCAAACCGCACAAGTAGATCTTCAACATAGAAGCAATGTGGAGCAAAACTAGACCACCACTTTGTATGTTGGAACACCTTTACAACACACTATTTCCTCTTTTATTCATTTTTTTTCAAAAGCACTTGGAAACTAAGCACCAAAAGCATATCATCAACATCTTTGGCACTTCCTTGTCATTAGAGATAACATCAACTCAATACCAACTGCTTACACTCTTGCAACAATCTCTTGTTCATACAATTGACACCAATGACAACACAAGCTTGTTGACATCAATGACAACACTATTTGCACATACTTGCAACAATTTTAACCTTACATTCAGTAGTTTCTAGGTGTTTATGTTCTTGTCCTTTACAATTTATAGGTCAATTCTTATTAGCTCTTTGAAAATTATGTTTTTTTGCACTCCCATTATTAATGCACCTATTTTGTTTACTTATGTCCATGTTGATTAGAACTTGGGGAGCTCTAGAATGACATTTATTCTTCTAATATTGATGCATTATCACATAGTTCATCCTTGTAATCTTTTTCCAATACATGTTGCATATGCCTTATGCAATCATACCAATTAGTGCACTTACTCACCAAAAATAGTGGTCAATCAAGGTAGGGTGTTGGCTAAGGGTGTCCTATGTAACTTAAAAAATAATAGAGGTGATCAAAATGTATTTGGCTTTGACATTGTCAACTATGTCGAAAGTGAAATACATTTGACATGCTTTAATGATGTAGCCAATCATTTTTATGATATTGTCTAAGTAGGCATGGTGTATGTCATCTCTAACGGTTGTGTCAAGGAATATAATCCTACTTTCAATCACTCCCCAAATCCATGGGAGATCTTACAAAGTTCTTCGATAATTGTTCTCTATGATTGTGACACCTCCAACATACATAATTGTTCTTCGATAATTGTTCTCTTCAATAATAACATAATTGGTTTGTGGGGCCTTTCTATAATGCATTTGATTATGAGATTTTGCACTACATCATTTGGCATGTGTTTATTGATATTCCATCATATTATGAATGGATTCATCTTTGTATGTTTCATGTTCATATAAAAAAAGAATGGGTAAGAACTTCCCATTAGATTAGAGTTTTTCTACATTTTCAAGTCTAGTGTTTTATATGTTCCCTGTGGCTTTAAAAGATCTAGTCAACCTTGATTAAGTTCCCTTCTTGTGCTTGGCATTGTTATCATGGAGGTTCAAGGAGACTATTGGATGGACTTGGTGGAGAATATGAAAGAATAGTGCAACATATAAGTGGATTTTCAAGTCTAGTGTTTTATATGTTCTTTGTGGAATTGTTCATGTTTACTCTCTTTTGGGTAATAAAAATGTGGTTGTAAGACTAGTTTAAGCACCTTTGGAAAATGGTCACATTGCCTTTCTATTAGCCTTCTCTATGATGTCTTTAGTGTCACTATCTAGTCATCTAGCTTTCCCTATTTGAAAAAATCTACAAAATATATCTTAATGAATCTATTTCTATGAATGTTGTGTTAGTTGGAACATTTGATGGTTATATCCGATAATATTAGATTTATTGTGCTTAGTAATTTTCTTGGTTATTAACATCATTTATGTTTCATAATGTTTATATGGGTAGATTGAACATCTACCCTATCCATCCATCTCTATGAAAGAGGTGAGTCTGCGTGCTTATAAGCTCCAAGCATTAACCCTTCTCTAGGCTATGTTGGACAATCGTTGACTCTCCCCCTCTGACCATCCCTACGACAGTTCCCTAGGATCAAATATTCCCACCTAGGTTTACTGTCATCCACCTTCTTCTCTTATCAATATCAATATGGTGTTTTATTTCTTATATCTATTAAGCTAATGATTGGTGTTTTTAGATCTGCTAAAGCTTTGAGATGCTAAAATAACATATTATTTTTCGGTACCCATCTTTCTTTTTGTTAAACCTCATAATCTCCAATAGTAAATCTTCATCATGTGTTCCCCAAAAAGTCATGTCTATGCTAAACCCTGACATGTCAACAAGGCACCTAACACATTTAGCTATCTATATACCAACACCAAAAATCTATAAAATATATCTTAATGAATTTATTTATATGAATGTTGTGTTAGTTGGAACATTTGATGGTTATATCCAATAATGTTAAATTTGTTGTGTTTAGTAATTTACTTGGTTATTAACATCATTTATGTTTTGTAATATTTATATGGGTTTGTCATTTACCTTCCTCTCTTATCAATTCAATATGGATTAAGCTAATGATAGGTGCTTTTAGATATGCTAAATCTTTGAGATGCTAAAATAACATTTTGTTTTTTTGTTATCCATCTTTCTTTTTGTTAAACCTCGTTAAGTAATTTTTAAGGCACAAATGTTCTTAATGCATATACAAGATGCTATGGATATTACGTCATTAAACAAATGGTACTTTTCCTTGATTTCATCATCGAGCTCATTGATTTGTATAATGTATTAAAGAATTACAATGAAACAATACATAGCCATCTTCGTTAAACATTTTACATTGTCCATAAATAAATTTTAAATAATAAAATTTTAATATTTTATAAAAGATATTATGTATAATAAATTAGAAAAAAAGAAGTGGAATGAATCATATTTTGAAGTTTGGTCAAATAAAAATTTACAGTAATATTATAATTAATCAAATTTTCAAATATAAATTAGTTGTAAACAAAACAATAAAGTTAAACAAAAAAATCAATAAATCCAATGAATATCGGATGATAATTTTCAAAATTGCCCCACCCAATAAACAATCATATACAAACATATTACAAAAATACAAGATGACATCATAAATATAGACATATTTCTTCCATACAAATAGAGGATAAAGACAACATCAATGCTTGAATGCTTCCATTATTAAATATCTCTGATTAGATGACGAGAACTCCATGTCCCTTAGGTGGTTTGGAAGCCAAATGGCCTAATATGACATGAATGCAAGCATATCAAAGATTTAGCAAATCTAAAAACACCTATCATTAGCTTAATAGATATAAGAAATTAGAACCCATATTGATATTGATAAGAGTGAAAGGTGAATGACAATACCCATATAAACATTATGAAACATAAATGATGTTAATAACCAAGAAAATTACTTACACAAAAAATCTAACATTATTGGATACAACCATCAAACGTTCCAACTAACACAACATTCATAGAAATAGATTCATTAAGATATATTTTGTATATTTTTTCAAATAGGGAGTATATAAAACACTAGACTTGAAATTGTAGACAAATTCTAACCTAATGGGAAGTTCTCACCCATTATTTTCTATATGAACGCATAACATATGAAGTTGCCTCCATTGATAATACGATGGAATATCAATAAACACATACCAAACGATGTAGTGTAAAATCTCATAATCAAATGCATTAAAGAAGGGCCCCACAAACCAATTCTTTCTAAAATGGAACCAGAAGCACTTTTCAAGAATGAGCACCTATCATGAATGTAAGAAATATCCCATTGGGGAGTGATTATAAGAAGGGTTTGTTGCCTTAACACAACCATTAGAGATGACATGCAACATGCCTACCTTGACCATACTTTGGTGTGCTTGATAGTGCACACCATACTCTATTCCTTCAACGCATATCATGAATAAAAGCATGGGTGCTTATCATGAATAGAAGCATGGAAGTTCACACACAACTATCATGAATTCAAGCATGGGTTCCTCCTCTTGACAAGCATATTGAAGCATTCAAGGCACCTTTGGAGGCATACCAACACCAAAGATCTACAAAATATATCTTCATGATAGGTTCATGTTATTGGTGTTGTGGAGACTATCTCCACTACATCAATCATGTGTAAGCGCTATGGCATAGTGATATATAAACGTGTTGGATGCCTTGATAAGAAACATTGAAGCATGGGCACTTATCATGAATGTAAGAAGATATCTTATGGATTTGGGGAGTGATTATAAGAAGGGTTTGCTACCTTCACACAACCATTAGAGATGGCATACACCATTCCTACCTTGACCATACTTTAGTGTGCTTGATAGTGCACATCATTCTCTATTCCTTCGGTGCCTATCATCAATGCAAGCATGGAGGGACATGTGACTATTATGAATGCAAGCATGGGCACTTCCTCTTGACAAGCATATTGAAGCATTCAAATCACCTTTGGAGGCATACCAACACCAAAAATCTACAAAATATATCTATATGATAGGTTCATGTTACTGGTGTTGTGGAGACCAACTCCATTGAATCAACTATGTGTAAGCATGATGGCATAGAGATAGCTAAACATGTTGGGTGCCTTATTGACATGTCAAGGTTTAGCATAGATGTAAATTTTTAGGGCACACATGCTAATGTAGAGGAAAACCAACTATATGAGTTATGCTCCCAAGAGAATCCTTCCATGCTTATGGTTAGAGGTGGTTGTGTGGCATAATGGAATAGAAATACCATCAACACTGTACAATCCATAGAGCTCTATTTGAATCCTAGTCTCAAAGAGGTTGTGACATTAAGTTCTTGGTGGGCCTCTGAAGGTGCCTCAAATGCTTCAACATGCTTGTCAAGAGGAGGTGACCATGCTTGCATTCATGATATTCGTGTGTTCTTCCATGCTTGCATTCATGATAGGTTCCCATGCTTACATTCATGATGGGAATTGAAGGAACAAAGTATGTTGTGCACTATCAAGCACACCAAAGTATGGTCATGGTAGGCATGGTGTATGTAATCTATAATGGTTGTGTCAAGGCAACAAACCCTGTTTATAATTTCTCCCCAAATCGATGGGAGATCTTCTTACAAACTTCTTCAATAATTGTTCTCTGTGATTGTGACACATCCAACATACCCACCCATATATTCTAATTCACAAAAACCAAAGAGATCTAGATAATTGTTTCTAATTCCTTAGTTCATGTTATTGGTGTTGTGGAGACCATCTCCACTACATCAACCGTGCATAAGTGTGATGGCATAGAGATAGCTAAACATGTTGGGTACCTTGTTGACATGTTAGGGTTTAGCATAGATATGACTTTCTGGGGCACACATATTGATGTAGAGGGAAAACAACTGTATGAGTTATGCTCCCAAAAGCATCCTCCATTGCTTATGGTTAGAGGTGAGTTTTTGGCATCATGGAATGGAAAGACCATCAACACTGTACAATCCACATAGCTCCATTTGAATCCCAATCTTAATGAGGCTGCAACATTGAATTCCTGGTGTTGGTTATTTTCCCGGATTGGCAGAGGGTTTGCCAGTTCCTATGCACGAGTAGATCCGGCCAACAGAAACGGGAGGTTGCGTGAGCTACCTCCCCTTCACTTCTGGTTCTGCCACACCAAGGGGGTGTCCCTATTTTCTAAAGATGTAACATTGACTGACCCTATGATAGAAAGATTTAACTTTGTGATAACAGGCAGAATACTCTCATGTGTGGACCAAGATTTGTGTGATAAATCACAAGGTTGGCAACGTTCTTAGACATATTTGTCTGGTCAGGTATGAGAGTATGCAAGGGTTCCTAATCCTAATCCTATAACTAATAGGTGGAAGTTATGAAAAGGTGGATATGATGATTTGGATGCAAGACAAGGGTATTGGATCATAACTACTTCACAAGATCAGACCAATGCCTATCTCAGGGCAAGGAATCAAATAGACATATACATAAGAATGGCTTGCAACTAGCATTCAAGTTTCAAGGGGTTATGACTGATGCTTGCCTTACAAACATCACCCAAGGATAAGTATTTGACTGTCCATACTTACAGATATCCCAGCTGACATACACTCTTCTCCATACCTTAACCTAAAATAGTTTAATCCACTCCTTGAATGGAAGTTAGAGATCAAGTATGCAATACATAAATCTATATTCTAGAATTTGAGAAACCCTTAGCAACCAAATTTAGAAGAAGAGATGCATACAACAAGTGGAGACAGACAGCAAAACACATGCAAGAAGCATTTTTCATATAAAATTGACACTGAAACTGAACATATGTGCAAGATACATCACAGATACAATACATAAATTTCAAAATGAGATAGAACAGCAAGGAAATGCTCTGTATTTCATTATCTTTCCCCAAAAATTGCCCAAGTCTCCAACAACTATAAATGAGTAACACAGTCCTCCTTATACAACAAGGAAGTGTACTCAACACATTAATTACAAGGCAAATCAAAAATTCACCAGATACAATGCATGATCAGATTGGCACTTAAAATAGTTAATGCAGCAGAGGGACAAGGAGAAAGGAGCAGATGGAATCAGGATCTGGGCCGCCGCCTGAAGGTTGTCTTCGTAAGCCTAGTAGTTCACCTGTCGCCTCACCCATACTTCCCTACACAATCTGCCATTAAAGCCCCATCCACTCGCGGGATGCAACAGCAGGTACCTCTAGAGATTTTCTCACTCAAAAAATGACCACACACACTCAGGAAAAACCACCGCTGAAGGTCCAAAACATGGCCATTGATCTACTTCCTATCGCTGAGATCCATGGCATTCAAAAATGTTGAAAAGTCGTCAACCAGTGAAAACATGCCACGTAGGCATCCCATGATTCTATCGCTGGCCTTTTCCCCCTTATATTTTGCCTTTTCGTCCCTTGTATATGCATGTTCGAATGCATATACAAATCCCCTTTTAAATCCTTGTATATACAGGATGCATATACATGCAACTACTCAACATACAAGGCAGACCTGAAACTTTTATGCATCAGAATGTACCTCCTTTTGAAGTCCGGCTTGTATCTCCTTCATTTGCATCTTTGCTTTGTATATCGCATATACAAACGCGATATACAACCCGCGGACTTGAAAATCTATCTATTGTAGCTTGATTTCCTCTTCGGGTCCAAAATGTATATTTCTTCTTCGTATATTGGCTTGTATGTGCAAACATACAAATGAATGCACATACAACTGGTGGGCCCGACCATTTTCTCTCCTTTGCACTGTTCACTTTGCATGCCGCAAGCCTTTGTATAATTTTCAATGTACATTCCCTTGCACATACAAATAGGGAATCTTCTCTAGAATATTCTTGCAATGTATCTAACCATTGTATGTGCGCCCGAATGTATATTGCATATACATTCCACCTTGTATATCCACGAGCCCCATGACATGCATCTCTGCCTCGCCACTGTAGCAAATGTATATTTGCACCTCCTTGTATATTTTGCTTTGTATATAACCTGATATACAAAATGGGAATATTCCCCAAAATCTGCAAAAGATTCCCCCTTTGTATATGCACCTTTTAGAGCCCGATATACAATCAGAAATGCACCTAACTCAATTTTTCAAAGGGCAATAGAGATTTTTGACCCGCTAATGCACATTTTGACCTGTATGTATATACAAACACCTTTTGTATATACAAAGACACATGCATATGAATGATTTTTTGCATTTTTTAGCATTGCAGAGGTCAAAAGAGATAGAACTTTTTGGCTTTTTGGGAAGGGGCCTGCATATTTAAATGCTTAAAACCTGATTGCTTACCTCCAAAGGTGCTTTTAATGTTTCAAAATGCCTGTCCAGAGGAGTTTCCCATGCTTGCATTCATGATAGTCATGTGTTCATCTTGGATGCTTGTTCACTTACATATTTTGATAGGATAGAAGTTGTGGTTTTTTGTGCCATTGACAAAGCTATAACTAGACAACTCTTGTTATCTTTCTTGTCCAGGGTGATTATCGATGGAAAGAAATTCAAGACAAAGGTTATACAAGAATTGGACAGCCTCTAGCATTGCCCAAAATGTAGCAAAGACCTTACTAATTGTGACTTAAAAACTATATGATAAAATTTGAGTTGCAAGACCATACAGGTAGCATGAAGTAAGTGATTACATTTGTTCAAAATAGGAATGTTTTGATCAGTATCACTGCCATGGACTTGTAGTTGTTACTTCTTGAACATGAAGTGATGCAGAGCGCACAATGGAAGCAATTCAAAACATATACTTTCTTTTATGATAGGCAAGACCATATGCCATCAGCTAACCAAATACCTTTTGCACTGAAGTCCTTCCTCATATCGATGTGTCTCTGACACCACTATCGCTATGACTTCTTCCGTCGGCGTAACTCAGAACCATTCCACTGGCCTATATCTCTTTCCAAAAAGCTTAATACCAAGCTTTGCCTTCGGCGAGACTCCTTGCATCTAACACAACGTATATGTGTAATATACATTCAAAACATACAACCCAAATATGCATTCAGTGGGACTGACCATTGACCTAATGCAATGTATATCCTCAATATGCATTCGTAAGATACATTTGAAAATATGCATTTAGTGAAGCTGACCGTTGACTTTCCTTGTATCATATGAGATGCACTTTCACCACATGCAACCGCAATGTTCACTTGTGAGATACACATGAACATACAACTACGAGATACGCATGAAATGACCCCAACATACATTAGTGATATACACACAGAATGTATACCCGGTGAAACAACACAAATCTTCACCGACTTCCGTGCAAGTCATGTAATGTATCTTTGGCCCAGCTATCGATTCTCCCCTGTAGCTCTGCAACTCCTGTAACTTCACAGATCCTTGACTTCACCAACCTAGCACATGAGGATGCTAGGATCTCTCAGAGCATAATGTACGCGATCCTGCAAACACAAACGAACAAAACGAAGAACACAAAAATGAACTGTACAGCCATTCCATCGATTTCGAAGAAATCTAACCGGTGGAATGGACTAAGAACCCATCTCAACCACAAAATAGCAAATCAATTACACGGAGAAAGCCTAACGAAATCAAATGATAGAAAGATACACAACAGAACTTTTTTTATTATGCCTTTCATAAAATGTGCATACAGATGCTCTATTTCTTAATTACAAATCACATTGATCTCTGATCTCTATTACAACTCAACTACAACTGCACTGAACTGATTACATTTGATCTGCTCTGGGGTATTTATCTACTCACCTTGAGTAGTACTGACTTGACTCCAAGCAGCTGGGAGACTAATCCAAGCGGCTGGGAGATCTAACAACCTCCAACTGTCTAACAACCTTCAGAATTACAAGTGTCCTTGGGACTTACAACATAAACCTAGATACAAACTAAAATAACATGCATTGGTCAAACAAACCTTATTACATAAATGGTCTTATAGGACCTTATTGAAAACAACAAAATGAACATCAAACAGTTGAATGCCTCACGGAGGCCACCTTGTGTTAGGTGCTCCCGCACCATACACCCTACCTTGAAAAGAACTCATGCCACATGAGTTAAGTCTTTGTTTTGCTCTACCTGTATCCTCTGTTGTCTCATGTCTTCCCCATGATCTTTGGACTACAACCTGCTTCCATGGAGTCAAAGACTCATGCCCAACTTTGTATGCTCTACTCATACCTTGCCATGAGTGACTGCTGGCCATCAAACCTACCCTTTACTTGTCATTCTTTCTTACTGTCATCTCTGTCTGAACATCTACATGGGAAACCTTGGTGAATGCTTCTTGTACTACTATTATAGCAGAATATGTTTGCCTGTCAACTCTTGTTGGTTCTAGAGGACAAACAATTGTCCCTAATATGATAGCATCCTTGTCTTTCCAATCAACTTGTGGTTGCTTGTAAACCTTCTCTTTGACCTTCTTTTGATCCATTTCAGACATCACCATCTGAGCTCCATCAATCAAAACTGAAATGACCTTCAAACTGTTATCCTTAGCAACCCCACTCCCTGAGGTATCCTCAACTTTCTTTGTGTCTTCTTCATTGAGCTTCACAAACTCTTTCTTACCCACCAAGACGACCTTGGCTTCCTTCTTTGCTTCAGCATCCTCCTGCAATGGTGTTATCACAAAAGTCCTCCCATCCTTCTTGATGGTGTAGGTGTTAACATATCCATCATACAATGCTCTCCTATCAAATTGCCATGGCCTACCTAAAAGTAGGTGACAACATTCCATGGGCAAAATATCACATAAAACCCTATCCTGATATTCTCTAATCTAAAAATCAACATATGCTTGTTCATATACCAAAAGTGATTGATTATCACTTACCCAAGATGCTTTGTAAGGAGTTGGATGAGGAATCCTATCCAGTTTCAACTTATCCATCATTTCTTGAGATACCATATTATCTGTTGAACCAGAATCTATTACTACCTTGCATATTTTACCTTTGCTTTTGCAATTAGTCCTAAAAAGTGCTCTCCTTTGTAGCATGTCCTTGGATGTCTTCAAGAGTGTTCTCCTTAGCATCAATGATTCTCCATCTAGAACTAGGGCTGCATTCCCAATTGGAGAGTTAACACTTTCATCTACCTCCACTTCTTGCACATATTGAATCCTCTTTTCATTCCTCCTTTCATTATCACCGGATGTAGAACTCTGTTTCATTGGGCACTTGTATGCTGTATGGCCAATCTCATTTCAATGATAACATCTCCCAGTGAAAACATTAGAACCTCTACCTCCACCTTTTGTGCCTCTAAATCCCCCTCTAAAATCAGAAACTTGGCCCCTTACCTCTGCTTGTGTCTCCTTGGTCTTCTTGGGACTGATTTTTTGTCTTCAAAACTGTCCCTATTTTTGCCACTTCTTCCTCTGTTCTGTTGTTCTCCCTTTCTTTTCAACTTCTCTTCTACTCTCAGCGCCACCTGGAAACATTTGTCCATGGTTTCTGGTGTCAAGATGGTAATCTCATCTTGTATACTATACTTCAGGCCATTAATATATCTGGCAACTCTTCCTTTCTCATCTTCAGCGTGTCCACACCTTAGAGACAATTTGTGGAATTCCTCTGTGTAGGTGGATACATCCATATCCTTCTGCCTGAGGTTCTACATTTTCTTATATATCTGCACCTCATAATCCACTGGTAGGAACTGAGCCTTGATCCTCTCTACCATCTGACTCCAGGATGAGATCATGCTCTTGCCACTCTTCAACCTTTCTCCATGGGTGTAGTTCCACCACGTGAGTGCAGCACCCTTCAATTTCGTCTTTACAAACTTGACTCTTCTATTCTTCGGTACCTCCTTGTACTTGAAGTAATTGTTCAAAGCCTTGATCCATTAGATGACTTCTTCTGCGTCTAGCTTTCCGCTGAACATCAGAATCTCCATTCTTGCCTCGGACAACTCCTTACCGAGTGATTTTATGGCCTCCAAAAATTGTTTCTGGTCTGCAGATATACTTGTTTGTTCTGGGGTTGTTTCCTCTTCCCTACCTTCTTCTTCTTCATCAGACTCCTCATCTGGTTTCCTGCCTTTTCCCAAGGTCTTCAACTCAGCCTGGAGTGCTTCCTTGACCCCAGTCTTGATCATCTCCTCCATCTCCTTGAATTTCCTGACCACTTCGGTCGTCATTCCCTTTGGAGGCATATCACTAGCCCCTCCTTCGCTTTCTCTGTCTGACATAAACATTCACAGATAATGCCAACCCTTTTTGTAGCCCTTTCGCTAGCTCTGATACCAAAATGATGCAGAGCGCACAATGGAAGCAATTCAAAACATATACTTTCTTTTATGATTGGCAAGACCATATGCCATTGGCTAACCAAATACCTTTCGCACCGAAGTCCTTCCTCATACTGATGTGTCTCCGACACCACTCGCTATGACTTCTTCCGTCGGTGTAACTCAGAAGCATTCCACCGACCTATATCTCTTTCTGATAAGCTTAATACCAAGCTTTGCCTTCGGCAAGACTCCTTGCATCTAACACAATGTATATGCGCAATATACATTCAAAACATACAACCCGAATATGTATTCGGTGGGACCGACCATTGACCTAATGCAATGTATATCCTCAATATACATTCGTAAGATACAGTTGAAAACATGCATTCAGAATATGCATTCAGTGAAGCCGACCGTTGACTTTCCTTATATCATATGAGATGCACTTTCACCACATGCAACCGCAATGTTCACTTGCGAGATACACATGAACATACAACTGCGAGATACACACGAACATACAACTACGAGATATGCATGAAATGACCCTGACATACATTAGCGATATACACACAAAATGTATACCTGGTGAAACAACACATCTTCGCTGACTTCCATGCAAGTCATACAATGTATCTTTGGCCAAGCTGCCGATTCTCCCCTGTAGCTCCGCGACTCCTGTAACTTCACAGATCTTTGACTTCGCCAACCTAGCACATGAGGATGCTAGGATCTCTCAGAGCATAATGTACACAATCCTACAAACACAAACGAACAAAATGAAGAACACAAAAATTAACTGTACAGCCATTCTGGACCGATTTGGAAGAAATCTAATCGGTGGAATGGGCTAAGAACCCATCTCGACCACAAAACAGAAAATTAATTGCATAGAGAAAACCTAACGAAATTGAATGACAGAAAGATACACAACAGAGCTTTGTTTATTATGCCTTTCAGAAAATGTGCATACAGATGCTCTGTTTCTCAATTACAAATCACACTGATCTCTGATCTCTATTACAACTCAACTACAACTGCACTGAACTGAACTGAACTAATTACATTCGATCTGCTCTGGGGTATTTATCTACTCGCCTTGAGTAGTACTAACTTGACTCCAAGCGGCTGGGAGATCTAACAACCTCCAACTGTCTAACAACCTTCAGAATTACAAGTGTCCTTGGGACTTACAACATAAACCTAGATACAAACTAAAATAACATGCATTGGTCAAATAGACCTTATTACATAAATGGTCTTATAGGACCTTATTGAAAACAACAAAATGAACATCAAACAGTTGAATGCCTCACAGAGGCCACCTTGTGTTAGGTGCTTCTGCACCATGAAGTGGTTTAAGAGGTTCTCAAAAATGCCATATCACAACAATTTATATTTAGGTTGTTTGTAAAACATGAAACATATAACAATGGAGAGAGGGTCAATGTTGTTGTGACTAGATATGAGCATATTGCTTTAAATGTGGATGAAAGTCATTAGCTTCTAGATGAAATCTCAAAGCTATCACTACTTATATAGGTCTTGAGCCTTTTTCTTCTTGTCCTTTCCTTGTTGGTGTGTCTAGGGACATTGTATGGAACATGCTTCAACCCCACCTCCCAACTTCTCTTGCTTTTGTGAATTGTCTTATAACTTTTGATGGTGTAATGGCTCCTACTATACTCAAATGGCAATATTTTGATGCTAGGCTTTTGGTTGGCCTTGTATACAATTGCATGAAATTTTAATGTATATTTTAGTTGGTTTCATGTATTAAGAGATGTGCACATTGTCTTTCACTTGTTATTTTTTTATGGTCACTTTGCCTTTCTGTTATCCTTCTCTATGCTATCTCTAGTGTCACGGTCTGGTCATTTAGCTTTCCCTATTTGAAAATTTTACAAAACATATCTTAATGATCTATTTCTATGAATGTTGTGTTAGTTGGAACATTGGATGGTTATATCCAATAATGTTAGATTTGTTGTGCTTAGTAATTTTCTTGGTTATAACATCATTTATGTTTTGTAATGTTTATATGGGTATTTTTGTTCACCTTCTGCTCTTATCAATACCAATATGGTTTTTGATTTATTATATCTATTAAGCTAATGATAGGTGTTTTTAGATCCACTAAAGCTTTGAGATGCAAAAATAACATTTTATTTTTCGGTATCCATCTTTCTTTCTGTTAAATCTCATAATCACCAATAGTAAAAAGTGCTTTTGGGGCCATTTTAGATAGAATTGGTTTGTGGGGCCTTTCTTTATTGCATTTGATTATAAGATTTTGCTCTACATAATTTGGCATGTGCTTATTGATATTCCATCATATTATTAATTGACGCATCTTCGTATGTTTTGTGCTCATATAGAAAAAGAATGGGTGAGAACTTCCCATTAGGTTAGAATTTGTCTATGTTTTCAAGTCTAGAGTTGTATATGTTCCTTGTGACTTTGGAAGATCTACTCAACCTTGATTAAATTACCTTCTTGTGCTTTGAATTATCAATCCTAGAGGTTCAAGGAGACTATTGGATGGACTTGGAAGCATTTAAGGTTAAAGTTTAAACTAAGTCCATGATCGAGATCTTAAATCCATGAAGTCATAAACTATAGTGAAACTAGACTCATTTAATCAAATGGCTTGTATTTGCTTCCTCATGTATGGATAACTCACAATTTGGCCAAAGGACCAATAAAACTTGATAGAGCTTGCCACATGTCTAATCTTCATTCCCTTAGGCCATAGTCCATGTTACTACTAAGCTACATGTCAAACCATGACTCACCCAAGCACTACCTTACAATTATAAACTTGATAGAATAAATACTACGGACTTGAGGCCACTTGTTGAGTTCTTTTGCATAAGGTTTTAGGTGTCCACTAAGAACACAAGCATGAAGCAAAATGAACTTCTAATGTGAGGCCCCTCTAGAATTTGATTAATGAAACTTTTAGGGAAGACAAATGTGTTCTGAACAAACTCCAAATTGATATTTGGACTTCAAACATCTACTCAACCCAAATATATTGGTTAGCTCAAGTTCAAAAGAAACCAACCAAGTAAATATCAGATGCAAAAAACCTTGTAAATTTCACTTATTAATAGTTTGTTTCAATCCTATAAGGTTTTGATGCCTGTAGACCTAGACTTGACATTAATGAAGTTTATTAGGCTTTTTGCATCCAATGATGTCTAGCATGTTCTCCGGTAGGCATGGGCTCTCATATACATCTTGGTTCATTACCAATTTCAAGTTAGTTGTGAAAAGTTTGTTTCATATTCAAATGTGTCAATGGGCCTACAATTTTATTTTGAAGGAGTTTGGCGAGAGGCCTCGCACCTAGTGGGGGTCTCTAGTTTTGAGATACAAATGAGTTGATGTTAGACACATGGTGCTTTAGCTTGATTTTTTTTATTGCTTTAGACCAATATGTGTATCATAATATGAACAACGCACTTCAACTCCTTGTTCTATGTTTGTTCTATAGTACATAACATTCAAACAAAAATAAGAAATTATGTTTTTTCATAATTTCATGATTACTTAGAATACAGTGAAGAGAGGGTCATTTTATTGTGACTAGAGTTGAGCATATTTCCTTTATGGATGAAAGTCATTAGCTTCTGGATGAATTCTCAAAGCTATCACTTCTTATATATATTTTATTCCTTTTGCTTCTTGTCCTTGCCTTGTTGGTGTGTCTTGGGCCATTGGATGGAACAAGATTTGAGCCCTGCTCCCAACTGCTCTTGATTTTGTGCACTCTCTTATATCTTTTGATGCTATAATACCTCCTACTGTACTCAAATGACAATGTTTCGATGCCAATCTTTTGGTTGGCCTTGTATATGATTGCATGAAATTTTAATGTATTTTCTAGTTGGTTTCTTGTATTAAGAGATGCTCATGTCTTTTACTTATTTTTATGGTGCTTTTGTACATGTTTTCATATTACATATTCTACTATTCATATGTGTTTTGTGCTTAGCCACTTGAAGTTGTCATGCCTCTTATTCTAATTAAATGAAGGTGATTTGGATGTATTCTCTTGCTCACTTTGTATACAACTACCTTGAAAAGGCTAATGACTATTATGGTGGGGCTCTTCTATTTTCATATTCAAATGTCTTTCTTTTGCTTAATGTTTGGTGGCCTGTAAATTTTGTTGCACTATTCTTCCATACTCTTCTTTCATGTTGTATCATCTTCCTAACTTTATTACTTCCCTATTCTCAAGCTACTGCTTGGATTGCCTATGGAAAACCTGAGTATAACCAATGATGCATCTAGTAGTGGCTCATCAAGCCAAGCTCAAAGGAATGAACTGTGATGCATACACTACTAAGAACATAAGGATGATCTCAATAGATCTAGGTGATAGAAGAAGAGCATGTCAATACACCATGGAATCCCTAGTGGCCTTCTTGGAGTAGATATTCCTCCCAATGTCCACTCTCCACCCAGCTCGATGCAGATTGGGTCAAGCTTTCCACCTCATGGTTTAGCACATAACCTCCAATTATTACCATGACCCAAGGGACAAATACCTTGAGTGCTCCATCAAGTGATTGTTCTTAGTTATTTCACTCTCAATTGTAGCCCAAAAATATATCTAAGGATATATCGACTCTTAGTTATGCCCACCTACTCAATATGCATGGAATGCTATCTAGGCATCTAGATTCATCAATCATGAGATGTAAATATTTGTTGCCATTACCTTGCAGAGAAAAATGGCAACTATTTCTCCAAACTTGGAATAATATGGAAGGCTTGGGAGCTAGCCATATTATCTGTAAGTGCATTCTATGAAACATTGGAGAAGACATACACAACCTAGAATTATGGACCCCAAAGGATTTGGAACTGTGATGAGATAGGGCTGCAAGCTGGGCGGAATGGTAATATGAAGGTGCTTGCCAAAAAGGGCAACAGAAGTGTTTCATATATTATCCCTAAGAGCCGAGAGTGGATCACAATTTTGGCATGTGTAAATGTTGTAGGTCAGAAAATTCTAGGCCCTTCTACTTGTTCAAAAGCAAAAATCACGTGTACAACTACATAGCCAACTATGAGCCATGAGCATTAATGGTTGTTCAGCCTCATACATGGATGACCAAAGAGCTTTTTTGTGAAATGGCTGAGATTTTTTGCCATGCAAGTACCTAGGGGTTGCTCGCCCAACCATAGACACCTCCTCATATTTGATGGCCATGGCAGCCATGTAGCCTTTTCTACTATTTCTGAAGCAAGGGAACTTGGTATTGATTTGCTCACCCCACCAGCCCACACATCACACAGGCTGCAGCCTCTTGATGTGAGTGTTTTCTCCTCTTTCAAATCTCATTTCAAAAAGGAAAGAATAGAATGGACTAGTAGACATCCAAATTTGGAGATAAGAAGGATAGAATTGGTAGCAATCTTCAAGAGGACAGGGATTTGGCCTCTTGATCCAAATGCATTAGACAACGACATGAGGGTTAGTGAGACTTTTCAGTTTGTTGCCCCTGAGGAAGCATCAGCTGCTAAAAACATTTTAAGCCTATCTACAAATGGTTTGGCAGCGAATGGGGGTGACTGTATAGATGGAACAACAGTACTTGGAGACCACCAAAGCCCACTTCAAGCAACAAAATCTGCAAGCCACCAAATTCCTCCACAAACTTCAAGTTTGTCAGACCAACAATCACCACCAACAACAGTTTTGGGAGAGCCAAATAACATTGTAGACATTTCTCTTTCCCTACCAACTCCACCTGAGGTGCCCTCTTGGTTGTTAGAGGATGCTGCTAATATTGGTTGTGATCTACATGTGGACACAGAGCAAAGTCTTACAATGCCATCTCCACCACACAGCATGGGTCCAAATACTATAGCTCATTTCTATGTTGATTGGGAAGACAATGAAGCTCATCAGTTAGGAGGTGAATTGGATGATACTGCTACTGAGGAGTAGGAAAAAAATAATGAGGATTCGATGGAGCCTTTGGCAGGCCAACCAACTTCACACATCTCAAAATTCTTGAAGCTACCAATGCATGTAGTCAAAGACAAGTCTAATAAGGTAGCTGACCGTTGGATTAAACCACCACCAAGAGAATCCCAACTCCTGACCTCTAATGACTACATGGCCTTGCTAACTCAGCAAGAGGATAGGAAGAAGGAACTCTTAGAACTGAAAAAGAGGAAGAAGGAATAGAATGAAGAGCGTAGGATAGAAAGGATTTCAGCATTGGAGGAGAAGAGTCTAATGAGAATTGAAAAGGAAAAGCAACGAGTAGCATCAGAGGTTGAAAGGGAAAAGCAACAAGCAGCAACAGAGGTTGAAAAGGAAAAGCAACAAGCAGCAATAGAGGTTGAAAAGGAAAAGCAATGAGTAGTAGCAGAGGTTGAGAAAGAGCTGCAAAAGATGGAGAAGGAGAAAAAAAGGAGTAGCAAAGGATAGTAAAGGAAGCTGAAAAAAGGGAAAAATAATTAGAGAAGGCACGAAAAGAGGTTGTAAAGTAAAGGCGACTCAGCAACCCTCTAAATCCCTTGCCTGACCCTCATAGGATTTTCACAAATTTTGTATATATTCAATGTCCCCAATATTGTCCATCACCTACCCAAAGCATTAGCCAACCATTACAGAGTTGGAGTCCTTCTAATTCACAGTCCTATCCACCTTCACCTACCCCTAGCATAACCCAACCAGACCCTTCTTCAGATTTTAATTTTCCTATCTTTTTTGATTGATTCTTCATGTTATGTGTGAACTTTTTTGTCCTGAAGGTTTTGAAGGTTTTGTCGTGAAGGTTTTTGAAGGTTTTGAAGTTTTTTGCCTGAATGTTTGTAACTTGAAACAACAGTATGACTTGAATACAAACAACATATTCCACCATGTTATAGTCACTGACTGTTTGAGTTACTTTAATTGAAGAGCCAGGAAGACATACATCTAATAATGCTATATCAGAAAGAGTCAGCCATTATCACAGTTAGCAATAATGGAGAGGCGCTGATAATTATAGTCACTATAATTGAAGAACAAAAAAGCATACATCTAATTAAGTTGAAAGTAATATATATATCTATATCCATCTATCTCTGCAATATATATATATATGAAATATCCTTATGTATATACATATGCATATGCATCTGCATATTGCATATATGCATATATGCATGTGCATTATGTATGCATATATGCAATATGCATATGCATAATATATTTGCATGAAAAACTGTGATATACATTGATACACAATGAAAGGAGTCTTAAGTTAATAAGAAAAAGCCCTTCTTTGGTAATAAGAGTAAGGGTAATTGATGAACAAACTAACCATGCATCTAATTGAGTTGATTTCAAATGATAAAGGGTGTGTGTGCAATGAAACAAAAAATGCATGGTATACTATTACATCCCATATTCTAACTCTTAGAATTAAAAGAATGATAGAAACTGAAATAGATAATTCATACATGTAAGAGTGATTGTAATTGAAAAACAAACTAACCACGCATCTTATTGAGTTGTTTGCAAATGATCAAGGGTGTGTGTGCAATGAAAAAAGAAATGTATGTTATACTACCACATCCCCAATTCTAACTCTTACAAAACAAAAATATTGATACAAACTGAAACAACAAATTCATACATGTAAGAGTGAGTGTAATTGAAGAACATACTAACCATGCATGTAATTGAGTTTATTGCAAATGATCAAGGGTGTGTGTGCAATGAAACAAAAAATGCATGTTATACTTGTTGGCAAGAGACACTATATGGATTCATGGTTGTTGTCATTGATGGCAACAAAGGTCATCCCACATATCCGCAAGTCATGATGTGTCTCTACCGGAAGTCAGAATAAAGAATGTTGTGGTCCGGTGAAGAAGAACAGAGCATGTGGCAAGGTCCGACAGATTGGTCCGGACCTCTCAGTGGAAGTGTCTTGGTGCAGTGCGGATTTGGGGAAGTCAAGAGGACTACCTTGAGTGGTATATTCCAAGGATTTAGCCTCCGGTGATGGACAAGGAAAAAGATATGAATGATTGAGTACCGGATTCCTGAGAGACAGTGAAAACAGAGGAAGAACTGACTGGCAGAGTATCAGACTGCTTTCCGGATGGGTTACTGTTGATGACAGAGGTTGTGAAGGCATGAATCATGTTTGGCCGACATGATTAATGATATCTACAAGTATATGCTTGATCCGCATTGCTTGGTGAGGAAGGATTCAGCCGACAGAATGAGAATTTGTAAGAAACTAGACTGTTCCGGATGCCGACTAGAAAGGTGATGAAATTACTTGTGCGGATATATATAGAGGATGGATTTAGTTGTGAAATGTGTGTTAGTGTGGAGATAAATGCGAATAAGTCCAGAGAAAGAGCAGAGATAGCAAAAAGGATCCGGTATGTGAAAGATAGCAGAATAAAGAACAGAGGAAAGATGAAGTGCAGCAGATTAGTGTACTGAGCCTAACCGGAACTGAACTCCAGCATATGCAGATGCTTCCAATCAGTTCAAGACTGTGATTCTCATCACTTTGTAGACAGTGTGTCTTCTTGTAGGCAGTGGGCCTCTTGTGAGTAGTGTGCTCGGGCAGTGAGCCCTAATTGGCAAGTGCCATCTTTGTAATTTCCTATTCTTCTAACAAAGAATAATTTTGGGTTAATCACCCCGTGGTTTTCTCCCTTAACAGGGTTTCCATGTCAAAAATACTGTGTCATGTGTTTCCTGTTTTATGGTTAATGTTTATGTTTGATTTTATGCTGCATCAATTAAAAGGAAAGTTCAATAAGGGAAATAATTAGGATAACTGATTCACCCCCCCCTCTCAGTTATCAACAATTGGTATCAGAGCTAAGTTCCTCCTAATAGAGCCTAACAGCTTGAGGAAGATCTGGGATTTCAAATGGATGCATATGGTTTAAGGGAGCAACTCAAGACTGCCCTTGAGGATCTTGAACAGTCAAATTCTGAAGTCAGTGAATTAAAGGAAAGACTCAAACAGGCTGATGAATTCATGAGAGAATTAAAAGACAAATTAAGTCTCTCTATGAAAAAGAGAAAGGAGCTGCTTCAACAGTTGGCAAGACAAAGTGAAGAAAGCAATACAAATGAGGAATTGACTGAGCAAACCAAGTTATGTGAAAAGTTATCAAAAGAAGTCATTATGTTAAGACATGAAATGGAATCAGGAACTATAAAGTTTACTCAAGAGATTGAAGAAAAAAGAAAGGCTGAAGACAATCTAAGACAATCTCTTAAAGAAAAATCAGAAGAATGCCACCAGATGGACAGGATTATCAGACACCTTGAATCTGATCTTGAAGATGCCAAAGATAATGAAGGAAAACTTGAGGATCAAATTGCCTCTCTCAAAAGAGACCTTCAAACAGCAAATGAATATAAAGAGAAATTCAAGATAAGTTCTGCTCAACTTGAAGTTCTTCTTGGAAGTCAAAAGAGGACAGATGACAAGTATGGCTTGGGATATGAGAAAGGAGAAAGCTCCGGATCCGGTCAGAAGAATCTTGGATCAGAAAATCCAAGGAGCAGGCCTAGAAGACATCCGGTAAGACAGCCAAATGCTCAAAGATATCCATCCTTCAATGGATACTGCCACAACTGCAACCACTTTGGTCACAAAGCTAATCAGTGCAGAATGAGAATGAATCAGAATAATTCATCCTTCTCCGGACAGTGCTTCAACTGCAAAAGGTATGGACACAAATCCCATGAATGCAGAATTATGCAAGTAAACAAATCATTCAAAGGTAGATGCTTCACATGCAATAGAATAGGTCATATGGCAAATCAATGCAGATCAAGAGGATATCAGTCAAATATGCAAAGAAATGTTATTTGCCAAATCTGCAATAGGTCCGGTCATAATGCTAAAGTTTGCAGAAACAAGAATCAGGACAAAAGAGGTCCGGTGTATAATCAGAATCAAGACAAGGGTAAACAAAAGATGAATGCGGATGAGGTTAGGAATCAGATGAGCAAGATTTGGGTGAAGAAAAGTTCAGAGAATGTAGAGGTTGGATCCGCACCAGACTCTGGTGCTGATATTTCTTCCGAAAATTAAAAGTGAGCTCAGGCTCAGGGGGAGACTCAAAGAAAATCTTGTTCCCCCAGCCAAACAAGTGGTGCCGGATGTGGCACAAGATGCGGATCAAAGGGTTTGTAGATATGAATCTTGAGATACTTCAGTCAAGTTTTCAGAGGTCCGCATGAAGTTATGAAGAAGCTATGATCGATCAAATAAGACCTGTTCAGGGAGATGCTCCGGTATGATAAAGGATTACAAAAAGGTCCGGAAAGATCCGGAAATGCACTATCTTGTTCTGCGGATTGGACAGAGTGTTTGAGATGATCTTGTAATATGCTACCTCGATTTATTCATGATTGAAAGATCCGGATGATATCCACAGATCAGGACTAATCCGGGATACTCCAAGCTATCCAGACAAGGCAAACCGGAATGATGTAGGTGAAGCATTTATTGCAGACAGGTATTAGGGTTCGCGGAGCAATTTAAGGGATTTCTCAAAGGTCATTTGCTCATTCTGCACTCGAGAAGAAGCGAAAAGTGGAGCTCTGCAACAAGGTTCTTCAAGCACACCAAGGATCTCCTGCCGAAGCTATTGGATAAAGAAATCAATCCAACCACTCCGTGCAAACCGAAGGCGCATAAGGTATTCTCCGTTTTTCATTACCTCACTGCAAATCTTTGAAGAATGGCTACTCCAAACATAGTTAAGATCTCCGATAGACCTCGCCCCTCATTCAAGAAACATCCCTACAAATCATTGGAGGTAGACCCACTAGGAGCCTTCTCTAGTGTTCCTCACGGAGTTTTACACACCGAAGACATTAGGGTTTACATACATGCAAACATTGAGGAATTTGGGGAATTCAAATTAAGAGACCTCTATCACAAGCAGCTGATTGACAATGCTTTTGAGCTTAAACCAGAGTATAAGGATATTCAAAAGAAACAATTTGAGCAATTTATTCATTTCCCCTGTTTTGAAGAGGATGAATGGGTCCGGTATGTACTGAGCAGGATGCATGACAACTTTCTATGGCTAGATAGACCCTGCAAGATCACAAAAGAGGCAATTAGAGCAGTAACTGGCCTATACTCCTCCGGAGGAGTACCTATCCTCAAATCTGTCAAGAACAACATTGTAACAGAGGCCACCGGATCAAAATTTGACAAGAGGGCAATGACCATTGAAGATATTTCGGATCCGGATATCAAATATGCATCAATGATAATAGGATACAAGATCTATCACTCCAGCAGGGAGAATTCTGTATTCGGAACTGCAGTATACACTGCTTTTGAAATGCTAAGGAAAAATGCAGAATATGACCTCTGCGAACTACTGCTAAGCCAATTAATGGAAAATATACAGAAAATCAAGAAGGATAAGAAGAATTCCTTCAAGTATGGTACTCTTATTGTATGTCTATTCTTCTACTTCATGAATGAGCTACCCGGAACAAGTGGATGGGTATGGCAGAATGACAAACCTGTTGCAGTCCAGATAAGAGACTACTTGCATGGACTTGGGGATGCAAAAGCGAGAAATTCAGCTCTATGGGGATACTTCAAAAACTTTCAGAGCATGATGCAAGCAAGAGAGAGAATTCCTCAGTCTCTCATTGAGAAATACAAGGACTCAGTGTGCTTTATGGTTGACACTGATCAGTGCCTAATGGAGGCAGTGGAGCCAAGGACTGTCTGGATCATGCCCATGGGGTATGAAGTTGATGAACAGATAGTGGAGCTGCATGTTCAACACATGCTAAGTCAGCCCAAAGATCCTAAGGCAGAAAGGTTTGGAACCTTTGAGGAGCTGAGTGTAAAAATACATGTAGAACTCAGGGAACCTGAGATTAAAAGAAAGGTAAGAAAAGAAGTAGAGCACATTGCTCAAGGCCTAGGTATCTCAAAGGAGGCACTTGATGCCAGCCGGGAAAAGAGGAGGAAGGCCGAGGAAGAAGAGAAAAGCAAAGAAAGTGCTCCGGTTGGAGCTCCCACCCGGACCAGATCAACAAAGAGATCTGCACCTCCCTCAACCAAAAGTTCAAAACCGGAAGTCCAGGCATCCGGTAAGAGATCCAAGACAAAAGCCACAAGGGCTTATGGAAGCCAAAAGGATGAAGAGGAAACAGAATCAGATGAGGAAGTAAGAGAAGTAAAGAAACAGAAGAAGAAAGGATCCGGTAAGCCCTCCACAGGCCAAGACAAGGATGAAATGGCAGAGGTAACTGTTGAAAAGCCCACTCTGTCACTAGAGAGCATAATCAAGTCGGTCACGGTGGATGGAAACCTTCAACCAATGACTGAATCCTATGATGACTTCAGTGAGGCAGACCAAAAGACTCTGCAGGAAGCCACAGTTAAATATCTGAACATATACAATAAGGCTTTCATTGAGATCATATCTCTCATTCCTAAAAGCCTAGAGAAGGAAATGGAAGTAAGAAAGAATAATGCTCATGCCAAAGATCTTGAGATCCGGGAGCAGATAGCTATTCAGCTATATCCTCAAATTGATCCCAAGACAATGAACATTATCTTCAAGGACTGCAAAGATGAGTTCAGAAGCAAAGCCAGGATGAATCAACTCATGCTTGGTGAGACTGACAAAGTGGCCCAAGAAACAGAAGAGATCCTCCGGAAGGCCTTCAAAAGGTTCAATCTTCCTGTTGTAGAGGACTTAGGTGCAGAAACAGCTGCTGATTTGGAATCTTCTGTTCCGGAAAGAGTGAGCCCTGAACAGACAAGTGAGGACTTGGGACCCTCTGCTCCAGAAGAAGTGGCCCATGAACAAGTTAGCATCTCTCCTCCGGTTTCCCCTACAGTCTCCGGATCCAAAGAAGAAGAGCAATTACAGGAGAAGGAAGCAGTGGTGAAAGACAAAGAGGTTGACAGTTCTAAGACTGCAGAAGAGAAGAAACATCTGTCTCCGGCAAGAGACACTGCACAAACTGTTCAACAATTTTTGAGCAAAGAAACTCTAGAGATTGATGAACCGGAGCTTCTAAAAGGCCCATTTGATTTTGACTCTCTCTCTCCGGTACAAACAATGAAGATAGCTTCATTTGCAAATGCCAAGGCAAATGAAAAGCTCCTGAAGTCTCATATGGAAGACTGTGAGTTGATAGAGGCTGCCTCCGGAGTACTTGTGAAGATCATGCCATCAATCCAAATAGATCCGACAGCCTCCACTTCCGGTAATCTAAAAACCTTAGTCAGCAGTGTTGATACACATTTTGATTCTCTAGAAAAATCAGCTGAAGAAAAGGTCCGGAAGGAATTTTTGGATAAGAGATTTTCAGAGATATTAGAATTAATTTCTAAAGATAGGAAGATTGTAAGCATTGGAATAAAGAGCTTAGAGAATGCTCTTAAGGATGGCGGTGATATCTATAAATTTTGTATATCCTGGTCAAAGGCAACAGCAGCATTTGACAAGAAAATAAAAGAGGAACAGGATAAGCTACAAAGCTTATCTCAAAGTTTTGATCCTCTCTCTTCCTCTATAATAAATCAAGAATGTCAGACTATTGCAGTCTTGAACGAAATAAAGAATCTTGAGAAGGAAAGGAAGAACATCACCAACCGGATGGGAGAACTTAGAAGGATTATAATCCCTAAGTTGGAAACCATGCATGAGGCCATCAGTGATGCTAGGACCACCGCCCAAACAAAAAATCCGACAGATCTCAAGCGGGCAGAAGCGTTTGCATTTTTGTTAAGTGGTCACATTTCAATTTTGGACAGAATGAAGCAAAGTTGGGCTACCGAAATGATTCAATTACAGACATCCTTTGCAGACATTCTTCAATATATGTGAGTATGTAAATATGCGGCTAAGTATAAGAAATTTTTGAAAATTTTGACATGCGGACCCTACCCTTTGCCATTGATGTCAAAGGGGGAGTGAGGAGCAGTGAAAAATGAGGGATCCAACTAAGGGGGAGTTCCGGAAATTGTACATAAAGACAGAGCATCAGCAAAGGGGGAGCATAGTGAAAACACTTAGTCATTTTTCACTAAGTGTTGCCATCAATGCCAAAGGGGGAGATTGTTGGCAAGAGACACTATATGGATTCATGGTTGTTGTCATTGATGGCAACAAAGGTCATCCCACATATCCGCAAGTCATGATGTGTCTCTACCGGAAGTCAGAATAAAGAATGTTGTGGTCCGGTGAAGAAGAACAGAGCATGTGGCAAGGTCCGACAGATTGGTCCGGACCTCTCAGTGGAAGTGTCTTGGTGCAGTGCGGATTTGGGGAAGTCAAGAGGACTACCTTGAGTGGTATATTCCAAGGATTTAGCCTCCGGTGATGGACAAGGAAAAAGATATGAATGATTGAGTACCGGATTCCTGAGAGACAGTGAAAACAGAGGAAGAACTGACTGGCAGAGTATCAGACTGCTTTCCGGATGGGTTACTGTTGATGACAGAGGTTGTGAAGGCATGAATCATGTTTGGCCGACATGATTAATGATATCTACAAGTATATGCTTGATCCGCATTGCTTGGTGAGGAAGGATTCAGCCGACAGAATGAGAATTTGTAAGAAACTAGACTGTTCCGGATGCCGACTAGAAAGGTGATGAAATTACTTGTGCGGATATATATAGAGGATGGATTTAGTTGTGAAATGTGTGTTAGTGTGGAGATAAATGCGAATAAGTCTAGAGAAAGAGCAGAGATAGCAAAAAGGATCCGGTATGTGAAAGATAGCAGAATAAAGAACAGAGGAAAGATGAAGTGCAGCAGATCAGTGTACTGAGCCTAACCGGAACTGAACTCCAGCATATGCAGATGCTTCCAATCAGTTCAAGACTGTGATTCTCATCACTTTGTAGACAGTGTGTCTTCTTGTAGGCAGTGGGCCTCTTGTGAGCAGTGTGCTCGGGTAGTGAGCCCTAATTGGCAAGTGCCATCTTTGTAATTTCCTATTCTTCTAACAGAGAATAATTTTGGGTTAATCACCCCGTGGTTTTCTCCCTTAACAGGGTTTCCACGTCAAAAATACTGTGTCATGTGTTTCCTGTTTTATGGTTAATGTTTATGTTTGATTTTATGCTGCATCAATTAAAAGGAAAGTTCAATAAGGGAAATAATTAGGATAACTGATTCACCCCCCCCTCTCAGTTATCAACAATACTATCATGTCCCCAATTATAACTCATAGCAAAAAAATAGTGATACAAACTGAACAACAAATTCATAAATGTAAGAGTGAGAGTAATTGAAGAACAAACTAACCATGCATGTAATTGAGTTGATTGCAAATGATTAAGGGTGTGTGTGAGATGAAATAAAAAATGCATGTTATATTGTCATATCCCCAACTGTAACTATTAGAAAAAAAAGAATGATACAAACTGAAACAACAAATTCATACATGTAAGAGTGAGAGTATTGTAACATTATCATACACTCCACAGTTGAGGGTACCATGCACCTATCTTTTGGCCGAGTATGTATGTATGTATGATTGGTTTCCATACATACATACATACATCATAGTAAAATTATGTATGTATGTTACATATGAATGCCATATGTATGGGTGCCTGTATGACCTACATACATACATACATATGAATTGCCATATGCATGTATGTATGTATGTATAGTATAGACACATACATACATATTATGGTTCATATGTATGTATGTACCCATAATATGTGTGTATGCTATACATACATACATACATACATACGTACATATGGCAGTTCATATGAATGTATGTATGTGTATATGAACTGCCATATGTATGTATGTATGTATGTATGTATGTATGTATAGTAGAGACACATGCATAACTACATACAAACATAATAAATTATGTATGTGTATATGATACATACATAATAATGTAATGTTTATCAATATGTTAATTTGTTAAATATTATATTAATATGTTATTAATAAGATTAAAATGTTATGTTAATTAAAGGATCCCTATGATTATGAAATTGATGAAAATTATAGAAATAATTTGTTAAATATCATGTTTAAAATGATTACCAAATTGACCATATAAATCCTATATATGCATATGAACTATTCCCAAGAATTTGACCATTCCGGATGAGACGATTCTTCTATGGACAGGGCTGAGAGGATGATCGGGGGCGGGAATTGTTGAGCAAGGTGTTCACGGTAGCGGTGGAAACAATCGGCAAAACTATAGGTGCATGAAACCCTTAGTTCAGTCGAGCTGTTGAAACCCTTAAATGGTATGTATATGTATACACACAGTTTGCCAAAGGATAGATGAATGAAACTCTTAATAGACAATGCAGTATGTAAATGGTATGTATATGTATTCACACAGACAATAGCTTCGAATACTGCCACTATACATATAGAACTTGCAAAGGTACATAAATGAAAAGAAAGGGCTATATTATGACCGATTGTTTGTATGTGTGTATACAAAAATACATTTGCATATATATGCATATATATTTGTGTATACACACATATACACACAACTAACCATATATATGCATATATATATGTATACTCACATATACACATAGTCGAACAAAATATAGGTGCAATATTGGTATAAACTAACATTTGTTCGCCGTTTCTGTGAGTATATATATATATGTTGGCAAGAGACACTACTAGGATTCATGAGTATTGTCATTAATGGCAACAAAGTATATCCCACATATCCGCAGTACATAAACTACTCATACCGGAAGTCAGATTGAAAGATAAGTTGGTCTGGTAGTCAAAGAATAGAGCATATGATAAGGTCTGACAGTTGGGTCCAGAACTCTCTAATGGTGAAACCCAACATGTTGCGGATTTGGACGAGTGATAAGGAGTATCTGAACTACTGTATTCTAGAGATTTAGCCTCTGGTGACAAAGCATGTGAAAGATTTGGGCATCTGAGTATCGGACTCCAGTTAGACAGTGCAGACAGAGGAAGAAATGTCCAACAGGGTATCAGACCTCAATTCGGATGTACAGGTGTTGATCAAATAGCTTGAAGTGTTATATGATTTGGCCGACATAGGTAATAACTTCTATGCCTAAGTTTTTGGTGTGCATCATGTCAATCAAGTATGGATTCAGCTGACAGAACAATAACTTGCAAATATCCTAAAGTGTTTTTGTTGCTGACTAGAAAGTTGTTGGAAATCCTTGATATGGATATATATATATACCTAATGGATTCAAGCTTGTGAAAAATGAGAAATGAAGTGTGAAGAATAGCAGAGATAAGTGTGGAAGTTTCAATCCAAGTCCGAAATATGACAAAATAGCAATACTAAGCAAAGAAAGGATGAAATGTATTAGATCAGTATGTTGTGCTTAATCGGAACTGAATTCTTGCATATATAGATGTTGTTCATCAGTTCAAACACTTAGTTATCTTATGTAAGTTCTGTAGGCAGTGAGCCTCTTATGAGCAGTGTGCTCAGGCAGTGAGCCCTAACTGGTAAGTGCCATTTTGTACTCCTTTATTCTTTTAACAAAGAATACAATCTTGGGTTAATCACCCCGTGGTTTTTCCCTTAATAGGGTTTCCATGTAAAAATCCTTGTGTTATGTGTGTTGATCTCATTTTAGTTCTTATGGTTGCTTATGCTTTTATATTTGATATATCACTAAATGTTAAGATAAGTAACGAAAGTAAAAGTAAGAAAAGTTTTAAGATAACTGATTCACCCCCCGCCCTCTTAGTTATCTATCTTGTTTTCAATTATTGGTACTAGAGAAAGGTTCCTCAAAAAGGCCTAATAGCTTGAGGAAGATCTAGGAATCTCAATGGATACATATGGTATGAAAGAACAACTTCAGTCTACCCTAGATGATCTTGAACAATCCCAGTCTGAGGTCAATAATTTGAGAGTGACTCAAGGAAGCTGATCATTTCATAAATGAGCTGAAAGAAAAACTTAGTAATTCCGTGAAAAGAGGAACTACTTTCAAAGTTAGCAAATCAAAATGAAGCCAATAATACTGATGAAGACTTGAATGAGAAAATAAAGCTATGTGAAAAGCTATCAAAAGAAGTTGTTATGTTAAGACATGAAATGGAATCAAGGGTTATGAAGTTTACTCAAGAAATTGAAGAAAAAAGAAAGACTAAAGATAACTTAAAACAATCCCTCAAGGAGAAAATAGAAGATTGCTATAAAATGGACAGGATAATTAGACATCTTGAGTCTGATCTTGGAGAAGCTAGATACAATGAAAAATAACTTGAGAGACATATTGACACTCTTAAACAAGATCTTGAAACTGTAAATGAATACAAAGAGAAATTCAAGATAAGCTCAGCCAAACTTGAAGTGCTACTTGAAAGTCAAAAGAAGATAGATGATAAGCATGGCTTGGGATATGAGAAAGGTGAAAGCTCTGGATCTGGTTAGAAGAACTTTGGGTCAGAAAGACAAAGAAACAGGCTTAGAAGACCTTTGGTAAGACAACCTAATGCTCAAAGATATCCATTTTTCAATAGGATCTGCTTTAACTGCAACAGATTTGGTCATAAAGCAACTCAGTGCAGGAGAAATCAGAATAATCCATCCTTCTCTAGTCAGTGCTTCAATTGCAAAAGGTATGGTCACAAATCTCATAAATACAGAAACATACAAATGAATAAATCTTTCAATGGTAGATGCTTTGCATGCAATAGAATGGGGCAAATGGCTAATCAGTGTAGATCAAGAGGATATCAACCAAATAAGCAAAGAAATGTTGTGTTACAACTGCAATAAATCCGATCATATAGCTAGATTATGCAGAAATAGAAATCATGATGGAAAAGGTCCGGTGAAACATGATCAAAAACAAGACAAAGGCAAAGGTAAAGTGAATGTGGATGAGATTCAAAAGGAAATGAATAAGATTTGGGTAAAGAAGAGCGTGATGAATATCAGTGATAGATCCGCACCAGAATCCGATGCTGATAATCCTTCCAAAAATTAAAAGGTGAGCTTTGGCTCAGGGGGAACTATAGAGGAGATCAAATTCCCCCAGCCAGTTAGTAAGTGCCTAAATTCAGCACAATGGGTAAGAGTCAGAGGTTGTGGATTAAAGGGGTCCTGGAAGTTCATCTAAAATCATTAAGTCGAAGGTTGAGAAATCTGCATAAAGATATGAAGAGGTTATGGATAGATCATGTTCCAGTAGCCATCCGGTAAAAGCATAACTGCACAAACAAATCCGGTATGATCTGAAAATGCAAGTTTATGGTCTGCGGATTTGGAGACACGTTTTGGAAGGTTAAATGTTTGTTTCCAACTCACTTGGATGATGACTTGAAGATCTGCATAGTGATCCATGAGAAACTCACTCAAAACAGGGTAACTAGATGACTTAAAGTATGCATTTATTGCAATAGGGAATTAGGTTTTGTGCAAGGATAAAAGGCTTTTCATTCGTCATTTACAGCACTTTGCACTCATGAAGAAGAAAGAAGAGCTCTGAGAAGAGACCCTGTAGATTATTCAAGCTCAAGCTGAAGATCGAAATCAAGCAAAAATTTGCTCTGGTAGTTGCTACAAACCCTAAGGCATAAAAAAAGGTATTTCCTCTCTGCAAATCTCTCGGAATCTCATTGTTAGAATGACTACTCCCATGGTTGTGAATGTCACTGAGAGGCCCAGATTGATATTCAAGAAACATCCACATAAATCTATTGAAGTTGATCCCTTGGGTGCATTTTCCTGTATCCCGCATGGTGTTCTGCATGTAGAAGATATTAGGGTTTACATTAATGCAAGAATTGAAAACCTGGGAGACTTAGAATTGATGGAAATATATCACAAACAGTTAAGAAGTGAGAACTTTGATCTCAAACTGGAATTCAAGGCTCTAAAAGACAAGCACTTTGCACATTGCATACATTTCCCATCTTTTGCAGAGGATGAATGGGTCTGGTATGTCCTGAGTAGGATGCATGACAACTTTATGTGGTTAATGAGTCCATTCAAGATAACCAAAGATGCCATCAAGGCTGTAATCGGACTGCACTCAACTGGTGGGTTGCCTGCACTTAAATCTATGAAAAATCAAATGGTAACAAAAGCCACTGGATCAAAATATGATAAGAGGGCAATGACTATAGATTATATTACTGATCTGGATGTCAAGTTTGCATCAATTGTAGTTGGTTACAAGATTTACCACTCAAGTAGGGAAAACTCTGTATCTAGTACAACAATCTACACTGCCTATCAAATGCTGAAAGAAAATACAGATTATGACTTGTGTGAGCTTCTTTTGAATCAACTAATGGAGAATCTGCAGAAGATCAAGAAAGATAAGAAAAATTCCTTCAAATATGGCAATCTGGTGTTGTGTTTGTTCTTCTATTTCATGAATGAGTTACCGGGATCAAAAGGTCTGATCTGGGCAAATGATAGACCTGTTGCAATTCAAATCAGAGATTATTTGCATGGATTGGGTGATGCACAAGCTCGAAAGACAGCTCTCTGGGGTTACTTCAAGAATTTCCAGAGCATGATGCAAGCAAGAAAAAGAGTTCCAAAATCAATAGATGAAAAATACAAAGACACAGTTTGCTTCATGGTTGATACAGATCAATGCCTAATGGAGGCAATTGAGCCAAGAACTGTATGGATAATGCCCATGGGTTATGAAGTTGATGAAAACATATTGGAAGTTCATATTCAACATTTGCTAAGCCAACACAAGGACACTCAAGCAGAGAGGTTTGGCAACTTTGATGAGCTAAACATCAAAATACATATTGAATTAAGGAAGCTTGAGATAAAAAGAAAAGTGAGGAGGGAAGTTGAAGAACTTGCTGAAAAGTTTGGCATAACAAAGGAGGCAGTAGATGCAAATAGAGAAAGAATAGAGGAAATTGAGAAGGAAAGAGAAGGAGCAAAGAAAGAAAGCATTCTGGTGGAAGCCTCCATCCGGACAAGATCTACCAGGAGTTCTGCCCCTGTCACTTCTGAAAGCTCAAAAAATACCAAATCAAAAGCCAAACCATCTGTCAAAGGTAAAAAGAGAAAGAAGACTAAGGCCATAAGAACATATGTGAGCCTTAAGGATGATGAAGAGACAAATTCAGATGTGGAGGTCAGAGAATTAAAGAAAACCAAGAACAAACCCTCCAAGGATGAAAAGAATGATGAGGAGTAGAAGACAGAAGAATTTGTTGAGAGACTCACTCTATCAAAGCAGTCATTGTGGATGGAAACCTGCAGCCGGTAACAGAATTCTATGATGAGTACAATGATGCAGACAAGAGAATTCTTGAGGAAGCAACTGTCAGGTACTTGAACATCTATAACAAAGCTTTCATTGAAATAATTTCTTTGATTTCTAAAAGCTTAGAAGAAGTACTCGAGTTAAGAAAAGAAAATGCAAAAGCAAAAGACTTGGAGATCCGGGAACAAATAGTGATATAGTTATGTCCATCTATCACCCCAAAACAAATGGACATGGTTTTCAAGGATAGCAAAGAAGATTTCCAGAGCAAGTCCAGAATGAATAAGCTCATGCTTGGTGAAACTGACCAAATAGCTGATGAGACAAAAGAAATTCTCCTGAGAACCTTGAAAAGGTTTAATCTTCCCATTGTAGAGGAAGCAAATGAAGAGCCTTCTAACATGGATGTTGAAGTATTAAAGAAAATCAATGAAGAGTCTTCTGACATGGATGTCGAAGGATTAAAGAAAATTGATGAAGAGCCATTTGAGGCCTTAGACTCCTCTGTTCTGGAAGAGGAAGTGCAGAAAGAAGAGACAAATGCTATTGATGACAATAAGCAAATCAGTCTGGATGTCCCCAAAGAAAAGGAAGTTGAGACCACAAGAGACACTGCAGAAGCAGTACAAAGTTTCTTGGACAAGGAAGCTACGGAGTTAGATGAACCTAAGTTGATTCAAGGGCCACTGAATTTGGATTCTCTCTCCGGTCCAGATAATGAAGATAGCACCTTTTGCTTAGGCCAAAGCCAAAGAAAAACTCCTAAAATCTCATATGGAGGACAGTGAGCTGCTAAGTATTGCTTTCGGAGTGCTAGAGAAGATCATGCCCACTTATCAGAAGGATCCATCTACCTCTCCATCTGGTAATCTAAAGAACCTAGTTAATTTTGTTAATACACATTTTGAGTCTTTAGAAAAATTAGCAGAAACTAAGGTCTGGAAGGAATTCTTGGAAAAAAAGATTCAGTGAGGTACAAGGACTAATTGCTAACGATAGAAAAACCCTAGACATTGGCATAAAGAGCATTGAAAATGCTCTTAAGGATGGTGGGGACATATACAAATTTTGTTTTTCCTGGCCTAAAGTGGCAGAAGACATTGAGAAGAAAATAAAAGAACAAGAAGGAAAATTGTCAAGTCTATCTCAGAATTTTGATCCCCTTACTACCTCTCCGGTGAATCAAGAATGCCAAGCTATTGTTATAATAAATGAAATAAAGAAACTGGTTAAGGAGAAGAAGAATATAATGGATAGAATGGGTGAACTCCGAGGGATAATCATCCCTAAGTTAGAGGCAATGCATGATGCCCTGGCAGATGCTCTAAGTAAAGCCCGGACCAGTGATCCAATAGATTTGAAGAGGGCAGAAGCATATGCATTTTTGTTGAGTGGACACATCTCCATTTTGGATAGGATGAAGAGAAGTTGGGCCACAGAGCTTGTACAGTTGAAAACCACATTTGCAGATATACTGAAGTATATGTAAGTTTAGCTTGAGGATTGTATGTACATATGTGACTTTATATAGTAATTTTGCACAATTTTGGTTCGCAGATCCCACCCTTTGCCATTGATGTCAAAGGGGGAGTGAAGAGCAGTGAAAAATGAGGAATCCAGCATTAAGGGAGCACCTAAGTAGTATGGAGAGATGGAAGCACAAGCAAAGGGGGAGTTACTGCGACACTTAGTCATTTTTCACTAAGTGTTGCCATCAATGCCAAAGGGGGAGATTGTTGGCAAGAGACACTACTAGGATTCATGAGTGTTGTCATTGATGGCAACAAAGTATATCCCACATATCCGCATTACATAAACTACTCATACTGAAAGTCAGATTGAAAGATAAGTTGGTCCAGTAGTCAAAGAACAGAGCATATGATAAGGTCTGACAGTTGGGTCCAGAACTCTCTAATGGTGAAACCCAGCATGTTGCGGATTTGGATGAGTGATAAGGAGTATCTAAACTATTGTATTCCAGAGATTTAGCCTCCGGTGACAAAGCATGTGAAAGATTTGGGAATCTAAGTATTGGACTCTAGTTAGACAATGCAGACAGAGGAAGAACTATCCAACAGGGTATTAGACCTTAATCCGGATGTACAGAAGATGTTGATCAAATAGCTTGAAGTGTTATATGATTTGACCGACATAGGTAATAACTTCTATGCCTAAGTTTTTGGTGCGCATCATCAATCAGGTATGGATTCAACCGACAGAATAGTAACTTGCAAATATCCTAAGTGTTTTTGTTTCTGACTAGAAAGTTGTTGGAAATCCTTGATATATATATACCTAATGGATTCAAGCTTGTGAAAAATGAGAAATGAAGTGTGAGGAATAGCAGAGATAAGTGTGGAAGTTTCAATCCAAGTCTGGAATATGACAGAATAGCAATACTGAGCAAAGGAAGGATGAAATGTGTTAGATCAGTATACTGTGCCTAACTGGAACTGAATTCTTGCATATACAGATGTTGTTCATCAATTCAAACACTTGGTTATCTTCTGTAAGTTCTGTAGGTAGTGAGCCTCTTGTGAGCAGTATGCTCGGGCAATGAGCCCTAACTGGCAAGTGCCATTTTGTACTCCTTTATTCTTTTAACAAAGAATATAATCTTGGGTTAATCACCCCGTGGTTTTTCCTTTAACAGCATTTCTACGTAAAAATCATTGTGTTATGTGTGTTGATCTCATTTCAGTTCTTATGGTTGCTTATGCTTTTATATTTGATATATCACTGAATGTTAAGATAAGTAAAGAAAGTAAAAGTAAGAAAAGTTTTAAGATAATTGATTCACCGCGCCCCCCCCTCTCAGTTATCTATCTTGTTTACAAAAATATATATATCGACAGAAGAAACCATGATAAAACTGTAATAAAGCTTCATAAAACGAGCATATCATTACTTGTACACTGTAACTATTTACACAAAAGAAGATTGCATGAAAATATGAAAAAAGCCTTAAAATGCATAGTTTCTGCTTGTGTGAGGTTGGAACACCTCACTTGCGTAACCAGAAGGTAAATGGTTTCCTTATGCCAAATGTGGTGTTGATAAACACCAAAAGCTCGAGATATGTATCACCAGTATTTGCCCATGTCCTCACCACCATCGGCATCCATCCGAACCAGGACTGGTGTTGAATGCAACTGCTCCAAATGCAAATTATTTTCATGAATGGAGTATTTGTGAAGCTAAAGCAAGACTAAGTGAATGGTGTGCATGCCAAGGTGGTAGGCATTAAGACCGTCGACGGTTGGATTTTGGGCAGTTAATGCACATTAACTGGTAGTATGTTGATCCAGTATTGGCGTGGCGCCAACCCACGAAGGGAGCCTACACATGTCCAATATCGGTCGATGACACATTTTTTGCGATTTTTTGGTAGTTTTTGAAAAATGCACCGTAAACATTGATAAACGTGCTTAAAAATGCCAGGGAAAAAATGAGGGGGGTGCCAGCGTGACTATGAAAGGATGTAACCAAAAAAATTAATTTGACTCAGACGCTGCTGACTTGGACCCCTCGTTCAACATCGCCCTACCCACCACCGGTCCCTCTCATACATACATATGGCAGTTCATATGAATGTATGTATGTGTATATGAACTGCCATATGTATGTATGTATGTATGTATGTATGTATGTATGTATGTATAGTAGAGACACATGCATACCTACATACAAACATAATAAATTATGTATGTATGTATGTGTATATGATACATACATAATATTGTAATGTTTATTAGTATACTAATTTGTTAAATATTATATTAATATGTTATTAATAGCATTAAAATGTTATGTCAATTAAAGGATCCCTATGATTACCAAATTGACCATATAAATCCTATATATGAATATGAACTATTCACAAGAATTCGAACATTTTCGCTGAGACGATTCTTCTATGGACAGGGCTGAGAGGACGATGGGGGGCGGGAATTGTTGAGCGAAGGGTTCACAGCAGCTGTAGAAACAGTCGGCAAAACTATAGGTGCATGAAACCCTTAACAGTCGAGCTGTTGAAACCCTTAAATGGTATGTATATGTATACACACAGACAATAGCTTCGAATACTGCCACTATACATATAGAACTCACAAATGTATAAAAATGAAAAGAAAGGGCTATATTATGGCCGATTGTGTGTATACGCAAATACATTTGCATATATATACATATATGTGCATATATATACATGTATGTGCATATATATTTGTGTATACACACAGTTGGCCATATATATGCATATATATATTTGTATACTCATATATACACACAGTCGGCCAAAATATAGGTGCAATATTGGTACAAAATAACATTTGTTTGCCGTTTCTGTGAGTATATATATGTATACAGATATATATATGTATATATACATCTATATATTTGTATACATATATATACAGACAGAAACGGCCATGATAAAGATGCAATAAATCTTCATAAAACGAGCATGAAAATATGAAAAAAGATTGTATACATACATATGAAAAAAAGATTGCATGAAATATGAAAAAAATCTTGCAATGCGTTGTTTCTGCCTGTGTAAGGTTGGGACACAACCTCACCTATGTAACCAGAAGGTAAATAGTTTCCTTATGCCAATTGCGGTGTTGATAAACACCAAAAGCTTGAGATATATATCACCAGTATTTGCCCATGTCCTCACCACTGTCGGCGTCCATCCGAACTAAGACTAGTGCTGAATACAACCACTCCAAATGCAAATTGTTTTCATGAATGGAGTATTCGTGAAACTAAAGCAAGACTAAGGGAATGGTGTGCATGCCGAGGTAGTAGGCATTAAGGGAATGGTGTGCATGCCAAGGTGGTAGGCATTAAGACCGTCGGCGGTAGGATTTTGGGCAGTTAATGCACATTAACTGGTAGTACGTTGAGCCAGTACTGGGGTGGCACCAACCCACGAAGGTGTAAATTTAAAAACACAAAAAATAAAGAGTGCAGAGATTTAAAAACAGAACACACACTTAGAAAAATAAAACAGAGGACACAAGAAAATTAACGTGGTTCACCATTTTAAATGGCTACATCCACAAAACAGGGGATTCTGTATTTATTCTTCTTTTCTTATTACAGCAGCACTTAACTAGTCTCTTCTTTTTAAAGACAATGCACAGTCTTCACACACTAAGCATCCACCGCCAGAGCTTTCTGGAATCACCGACTACATGCCAAGAATTGGTTGTTACATGAAGTCTTGAAGAGCGGTTACAACAAGAAAAGAACAGAGTTTACAGAATGAGACAGAGAGCGGTTACATTGGGCTTTACAGATGCCATGTGCCCAACAATCTCCCACTTGAAGACCAATGGGAATGACATAAGTACTGCACAGAGATATCCCCCACATTTTCACTTGGAATGTTACATCAGCCACAACGAAGATTTTAACGTCGCCAAATTTTGTTCAAGAAAGCTCCGGATGAATCTCCTCCAAAGCACGTCATTTCCCCCAAAATCATATTCACCCATTTTGTTAGAAAAGTGCCTAGCACCGTCTAAGGTTCCACTGCGTAAATATGTTGCAATCATCCCATTCCATGACGCTGAATCCCATTGTGCCATTGGATCAAACAACTTTTCAGCTTGATCAACCATCCCATGCTCAGCATACAAACCACCCATGTCTTCGCTAAGCAAGCCCTTCTCATTCCCCAGTGCCTGCAAAACCTCCACATTCAATATGACCTCAATTTTAGGGTTCTTGAGGTCCCTCATGATCTTGGAGGCTTTTTCTAAGAATAGGAACATGGATTTAAATCCCCCTTGGCTCTTAATTTCGTCAACCGTCCACAAATTCTGCAACTCCGTGGCCGCACTGCAACACACATTGACAAGGTCTAAAATCCTTCCATTCGCACAAACTGTCCAGAAATCAACAAATTCATCAGGTAACCAATATCCTTTTCCTTGGTGGCATTCATAACACTCTGCCCGTCCTCTTCAAGTAAAGGCACGCCCCAGAGGTAAACCTCCTCCGAACCAATAGACTCCCTTTCCATAGCTCCGCCATTCTGGGTATCACTATTTTCAAACAAAATGGTCTCTTCCACCGCCTTGCCAAGGCCAACATCATGAGACTCATCATTAACACTATCCTCAAGTTCTTCAGCATCCAAATAGACAGGAACATCATCAAATCGAACCTTTTTCCCTCCTCCAAACTGAGCCACAACACTTTTTATTTCTTGCATCTGCTTTACGTCACTTGCAGGTTCCAACATACCAAGAAACTCGTCAATAATAGAATCAGCTTCATTATTTAATTCATCAAAAAATATCTGATGAATAGCTTCCACTTCATCATGACTCTCTTCATGGTCGTTGCACATAGACATGAGAGCTTGAACCCAGTCATCCCAGTTGGGACTCTCTTCTATATCTGCTTCGTCCATAGCTCTAAAAAGTTCTTCAGTGATCTCCAAGGAACCACTTCAACACCAAGCTTCGTAACCTGGCTCTGATACCAATTATAAATTTAAAAACACAAAAAATAAAGAGTGCAGAGATTTAAAAACAGAACACACACTTAGAAAAATAAAACAGAGGACACAAGAAAATTAATGTGGTTCACCATTTTAAATGGCTATGTCCACAAAACAGGGGATTCTCTATTTATTCTTCTTTTCTTATTACAGCAGCACTTAACCAGTGTCTTCTTTTTAAAGACAATGCACAAATTTCACACACTAAGCATCCACCCTCAAAGCTTTACGGAATCATCAACTACATGCTAAGAATTCGCTGTTACATGAAGTCTTGAAGAGCGGTTACAACAAGAATAGAACAGAGTTTACAGAATAAGACAGAGAGCGGCTACATTGGGCTTCACAGATGTCATGTGCCCAACAGAAGGGACCCTACACATGTCCAATATCAGTTGATGACACATTTTTGCGATTTTTTGGCAGTTTTTGAAAAACGCACCGTAAACATTGATAAATGTGCTTAAACAATCCCAGAAAAAAATTGGGGGGTGCCAGCGCAATTGTCAAGAGATGTGGCAAAAAAAATTAATCCGACTCAGACACTGCTGATGTGGACCCCTCGCTCAACATCGCCTACCCACTACCGGTCCCTCTCCCTTAGTTGGCGGTGCGTACAGATGAACTCTTTTGTTTTTTTCTGCATGACTTGACTCACACGTTAATGATGAGAATGAAGGGACCCACTCAGAGTAAATGTTGAAATGATGAACATCACCCGTCTGAGAAATCCGTGCAAAATAGAGACGTGTATTTTAAGCGGACGTGAAGAACAGTCAAATCTTGATTCAGGATTTTTCGTGGCCACAGCGCATCCAAATCGCTTGAAGTGTAAACAAGGCTTCATTTTCTATACGATTTTTAATTTTCCAACTTTGTTTTTCTGTGAGTGACAAATGACAAGGGAAAAGCGCCATTGTAAAAGAGCCCACAGAATTTTCTTACGCGGTTTCTTCCCTTTCATTTAATTATAGAAGAGAACACATAATTACTTGACAGTAGTAATATCACTCTGTATAAATTTTTTGGCGCGCTTTGTAGAAAGGAGGTCAGGATAACGACATTTAGATGTTAGAGTGAATTATTAAGTGTCGTGGTTATAGATGAAAAACTAGGCTCCAAATACCTAGAGATTCTTCTTGTCTTGCGTTTCAATTTTTAGTCTGCCAAAATCTAATTGAAATCCAGATTTGACTGTTCTTCACATCCAGCCAAAATATAGCTAGAACGCGTCTCTATTTTGCATGGATTTCTCACATGCGTGATCTTATCATTTCAACATTTATTTCAAGTGGGTCCCTTCATTTTCATCACTAACGTACAACTTCCATCACTTGGCAAATTTGTCGTGTCCCGTTAAAATATCTCTCTTGTTGAAATCTATGCCACTAAAATTGAATGCTACACCTAAGGGGCACATTATCTCTCCTATTCTTGTCATGCTCCTATCCCCATCATGTTGTTACTCGTATCCCTGTATGTAGTTCCTCTCTTATTTCCCCCTAGCTTCTAGCTTTGATGTTGAATATGTCACCCTCCCACTTTCACTATTGCTCTTGGAACTATCCTATGTGTCTTGATAATAGAGTTTAGCCCTCACGCTTAATAAATAATGAGGCATTCTCTTCTTTCTCCAATTGTAATTGAGCTACTAAATTCCATGTATGAGCTTTAGTCCTTAATTGTACTTATGAATCGAATACAATGGGTGTTGAAACTACTAGTGATACTTTCTCTAACATGCATGGGTACAATTGAATTTAGTACTATAACTACTCCCACCTTTTTTTGTTGTCTATATGACTATATCCCAACCTACACCTATGTCTATATGGTTGATGCATGCTCTGCTTCTCTTTTTACCACTTTAGTTGGGTCTTTCTCTTTAAATGGAAGGGAAGCTAGAACTGTATCTTGATCTCTAACTCTATACAACTTGGCTCATGAAACTAAATCTACTCATTTTGTCCCAACCTATGCCTTTGTAGTCTCTACCTTTGGTGGTGGACCTACCTATAATTAGTGGATTTTCATCTTGATTCCTAATTAGATATACAACATATCCCTAGCTAGATACCCCATAGCAAGGGAAATAAGGACTAGGAACAAGTTTCTGAGCGAGCTACTTCCCTTCGAGATATCACTCGGCACCTAATGAAATCAATTCATTCCATTCTCCAAGGTCTTCATAAATGAGATTAATTAGGTCCATTATATCTAACATTTGAACTAGTTTTGCAACTACTTATGCTAGAACATCATTAGCTATAACATGTGCTTATTATAGATTCCTAATCCATATTCTTATGTGGAGTCTATATCTTTTTCGAATTCCATTACCTATTTAATTTCCTTGGTTGCAAAGGGACAAGAGTAGAGAATGTGGCATATTTTATAACAGTAGGGTGAGTTTAGTTGGTCTGGTAGGGATGAATTATAGCTATGGAAAGAGGAATAAGTAAAGAGAATGAGAAGGTTTAGCTAGGCATACATGAAGGTGGGCACAAAAATAACTTTAATTAGGAAGGCATAACTGTGCAGCAAAGAAAAATTCATTGTTTTAAATCGATTTAAGCAATTAAAATCCTATGCTACTCAAGAAATCCTAAACTAGCAAATGCAAATCAAAAAACAAGAAAAATAAATGTTATGCCTAGTTTGTTTCGATTTCTTGTTTGTTATGTGGATTGCGATCCTCAAAGCATGACAATCCGAATGAAGCCATGAAGTCTTTGTTATGTGCAAGATGATAATTTCGATACTATGAAAGTTGAGGATGAAGAATGAAGAAAAACACAGAATATTTATAGATCTCGAAGAAATCCGATCAATGGTCAAGTGTCTCCAAGAAAGCAATTTTTATTATTTTTAAATTTGCATGGGTAAGATAGTGGTGCAAGATCCTTTTTTTCGAAAATAAAAGCTTTACTATTTTGAGTTGAAGTGGTAGAAGGAGTTGATTTTTGAATTTAATAATGTTTTTACCCATTTTTTATTTTTGCTATTTGGAGGCAAAAAGCCACTTGCACGTTGAAAGAAGAAATCAATTCATGGAAGAAGAGTGGAAAGGTGGGCAATAAATTAAACTAGCACTTGCACCCATTGGAGTTTCAAGGGATATGCCGATAGGAAATTGAAGGTAATGTATTTAAATATATTTTTTAAGTCAATATTTAAATATAGATTTTAAGACTTCTTTTTTTCAGCGCCCAACCTTATGATATACCAAAACATTTAAAAAGGGAGTAATGGGTTTCAGTTCTTTGTTTTGTAAACACAAATATGTTTGCTGCAATTACTTTTAGTTTATAAATATCAAATATTTGGGACAACCACCTAGGGTAGGAGACATGTACCAAAGACACTACATGTAACTCAGCAAAAACCACAAAATATTTATCAATATTAAATACAAAACCTGTTTGCAAGATAAAAGTACTTGATCACAGTGTAATTTTATTGTAAAACAACCCTTTGTCAGTTAGGTCAGTTGTGTAATAACTCCACTGGTCCCAATTTGGTCACGCTTCACCATTGAACACATGGATATCATAAGCAAAGTGTCGCAGATGGCATTGCAAGTCTTTTCACAACTTGACTATTGCATATTGTCTGCCATATTTAACATAACCAAAAAATAAAAATACTTACAAAATGGAGATATTAATTTTCCCTCCTCCAGAAGTTCTCTTAGATCCTTGTGTTGCGTGACAAGTTTTCTTAATTACAAATTTTGTGAACAAATTTCAATGCAGAGACAACACATATCGATGTATGTAAGGTATTTTAGTGTCATAACATTCTCTAATAAGATGTATATCTACTCTTACACTTATTACAGGGAGCCTCAAAACACACCTCCCTCCCTGGGTTGGAACGAAATCTTCAAAATGAGAAGAATATCATCATTATTTTCCATTATTTCACTATAATTGATCAACATTTTCAAAACAACCCTAATTAAAAACCCACAAACCACGAGATTCGATCCCGTCAGCGCTTCTGTCCTCACCACTATCGGCGTCCATCCGAACTAGGACTGGTGCTAAATGCAACCACTCCAAATGCAAATTGTTTTCATGAATGGAGTATTCGTGAAGCTAAAGCAAGACTAAGCGAATGGTGTGCATACTGAGGTGGTAGGCATTAAGACCGTCAGCGGTAGGATTTTGGGCAGTTAATGCACATTCACTGGTGGTATGTTGACCCAGTACTAGTGTGGCGCCAACCCACGAAAGAACTCTACACATGTCCAATATTGGTCGATGACACATTTTTACAATTTTTGGTGGTTTTTGAAAAACGCACCATAAACATTGATAAATGTGCTTAAACAATGCCAGGGAAAAAATTAGAGGGTGCCAACTCAACTGTCAAGAGACTGGCAAAAAAAATTAATGACGTTGCTGATGTGACCCCTCGCTCAACATCGCCCTACTGACCACCGGTCCCTCACCGCTAGTTCGCAGTGCATACAGATGAACTCTTTGTTTTTTTCTGCATGACTTGACTCACACGTTAATGATGAGAATGAAGGGACCCACTCAGAGTAAATGTTGAAATGATGAACATCACCCGTCTGAGAAATCCGTGCAAAATGGAGACGTGTATTTTAAGCGGACGTGAAGAACAATCAAATCTCGATTCAGGATTTTTCGTGGTCACAGCGCATCCAAATCCCCTGAAGTGTAAATGAAGGCTTCATTTTCTGTACGATTTTTAATTTTCTAACTTTGTTTTTCTGTGAGTGACAAATGACAAGGGACAAGCGGCATTGTAAAAGAGCCCACAGAATTTTCTTACGCGGTTTCTTCCCTTTCATTTAATTATAGAAGAAGACACATACATACTTGACAGTAGTAATATCACTCCGTATAAATTTTTTAGCGCGCTTTGTAGAAAGGAGGTCACGATAACGACATTTAGATGTCAGAGTGAATTATTAAGCGTCGTGGTTATAGATGAAAAACTAGGCTCCAAATACCTGAAGATTCTTCTTCTCTTGCGTTTCGATTTTTAGTCTGCCAAAATCTAGCTGGAACGCGTCTCTATTTTGCACGGATTTCTCACATGCGTGATCTTATCATTTCAACATTTATTTCAAGCGGGTCCCTTCATTTTCATCACTAACGTACAACTTCCATCGCTTGGCAAATTTGTCATGTCCCGTTAAAATATCTCTCTTGTTGAAATCTATGCCACTAAAATTGAACGCTACACCTAAGGGGCACATTATCTCTCCTGTTCTTGTCACGCTCCTATCGCCATCATGTTGTTACTCGTATCCCTGTATGTAGTTCCTCTCTTATTTCCCCCTAGCTTCTAGCTTTGATGTTGAATATGTCACCCTCCCACTTTCTCTATTGCTCTTGGAACTATCCTATGCGTCTTGATAATAGAGTTTAGCCCTCACGCTTAATAAATAATGAGGCATGCACTTCTTTCTCCAATTGTAATTGAGCTACTAAATTCCATGTATGAGCTTTAGCCCTTAATTGTACTTATGAATCGAATACAATGGTTGTTGAAACTACTAGTGATACTTTCTCTAACATGCATGGGTACAATTGAATTTAGTACTATAACTCCTCTCACCTTTTTTTTGTTGTCTATATGACTATATCCCAACCTACACCTATGTCTATATGGTTGATGCATGCTCTCCCACTCTTTTTACCACCTTAGTTGGGTCTTTCTCTTCTTTAGTTGTTGGGTCTCTTTAAATGGAAGGGAAGCTAGAATTGTATCTTGATCTCTAACTCTATACAACTTGGCTCATGAAACTAAATCTACTCATTTTGTCCCAACCTATGCCTTTGTAGTCTCTACCTTTAATGGTGAACCTACCTTTAGTGGATTTTCATCTTGATTCCTAACTAGATATACAACATATCCCTAGCTAGATACCCCATAGCAAGGGAAGTAAGGACTAGGAACGAGTTTGTGAGTGAGCTACTTCCCTTCGAGATATCACTCGGCATCTAATGAAATCAATTCATTTCATTCTCCAAGGTCTTCATAAATGAGATTAATTAGGTCCATTATATCTAGCATTTGAACTAGTTTTGCAACTACTTATGCTAGAACATCAATAGCTTTAACATGTGCTTATTATAGATTCCTAATCCATATTCTTATGTGGGGTCTATATCTTTTTCCAATTCCATAACCTATTTAATTTCCTTGGTTGCAGAGGGACAAGAGTAGAGAAGGTGGCATATTCTCTAACAGTAGGGTGAGTTTAGTTGGTCGGGTGGGGGCTATGGAAAGAGGAATAAGTAAAGAGAATGAGAAGGTTTACCTAGGCATACATGAAGGTGGGCACAAAAATAACTTTAATTAGGAAGGCATAACATATGGGATCCAAACACAAGTTGGGTTGCACTCGCCTATGACCGATTGCACATTATATCATCCTAGAAGCAAAGGAAGCAAATATAAGAAGAGAAGGTAGATGAAACGCTTGATCCCAAACCAAATGAATTGTAAGGTATGCTTCTGACTCTCAATTAGAAAGGGTCGGGTCACTATCTAGATATAGATCTTCACCTAGAACATTCAGAGCATCCAAAACATCTAGAACATCTAGCTCTTCATCTAGATAATAAGAATGAGCATCAAGATCTCACTAATGAACATCAAAATATTTAGCTTGCTTATGAAGGTATGGGTCACAAAGGCATGAAACTATTGAATCGTGCTTATAATCATCAGAATGAACTAGGACATATGGCTTTGGAATGAGATTTGTTGCTTATGAATATGGAGCTAGATAAGGTAATGGCTTAGCAATTTGGAGGATATTGGTATGGATCTTTTATCTTCATATAGATCTACTATTGAAGCTAGAGGATCTAAGGCTGGCAACAAGAGTGGGATCTAGGGTTGTTCTAGGCCTTGACCTATAACTCAAAGGGATGCCATATTTACCACGGCTACCTATATTGTTACTATATTTTCCACTGATGCCCTAGCTACTAGCTATAAACCTGGAGGGAGTGTTGTGGCAAGCTATTAAACAAGAAGGTATGCTAGATGAGGATATGCCCTTGCTCACTCCACTACTATATGCACTTATTTTTTTGCTGGAGATGGCTCTACATCTTGATTTGTTATTAGTTTTGGTGAATCATTTGGTTCTAGATAAACCATCACAACCATTGCATATACCTTTGCGCTTTCCTTTTCTTGTTTCTCTAGGTGGTTTTGGATCAATGGTTCAACCACCTGTATGCACTAACATTATTGACTTTATCCATTGATGCTCCTAGAAGAGATGCTACCATCATGTTGGGCCTCTTATGGATGGGGATGCTTATTACTTATCACACCACAAATGAGGCATTTCATGGGTATGGTTCCTAGGATTCTACTAAGGATGTTGCTTGATATGTTGGTGTGACTAGGCGAGTAAGGGTAGTGGTGGTGGCTTGCAACTATAATTGTTAGGGCTTTCTCAAATGCTACCTTCCCATTCAGAGGATCCAAAACAACTACTAGGGGTTATGGATATACCAATACAAGGTCAAGTATAGTTGTGTGGGTCTTTAATGGATGTTATTATTGTAGGCTATGGATCTATATCTACTACTGGTGGACCTTTATCTCATGTTGTTGGACCTAGAAATGAAACTCTGGTAACTATAGATTCTCTAAAGAATCTATAGGAGGCTCTACGTCTATACCTTGAACTAGATCTATTGGATATGGTATTGGATTGAGTACTAAAATTAGATTTGCTACTAGTGGTTGGTTAATAAGTCTTTTTGGGTCTTGATCTAGATGCTTAAATCTTCACTTCAAGGTCACTCATAGAATCAAAGTTAAAACCTACTAGATATAATACTTGATTGACAAGTGTTTAATCGACTGATTCATCAATAAAAACCACTAGTGATCCTACTAGTGCTAGATATACTACTAGTGGTGCCAGATCAATAGAATAAACACCTACTTATGATGATGTTGTCCATCCCATGCCTTTTCTATGGGATAAATTTGGGTATTAAACTACCTTTATCTCTTACCATGTTGTGATTGATTCTACTAATGATTTATTAGTTGTGGTATATGGGTGGTGCTAGCTTGTGGCATAGGAGGTAGTTGTTGCACCTAGAAATGGTAGCTTTGGGTTTGTTGCTCAAGAGAACCTTACTCTAATAAAATCTCTATCAAAAAACTCAAAACCCAGACCTTGCTCTCTATATGTATCTCTATATGATGACGGATCTCTATATGAGTCTATAAAGGAAGATTCTGTTTAGATGCCCCACTATCTAGATGAGTGAGCATTAAATCCCCTCTTGTTCAATAAGTAGATCTCACACTTGAGATGTGTGAGTAGCTCTCTTTTCCCTCATTCACTAGAAACATGATCCTAAGATGAAACAAAACCCTTGATATTACGAGTATAACCAGCCATCAGGAAATACTACACCTCAAAAAGCTACTTGAACCCCCTTCTCAATAATGGGTTTGTGACCCTATTGGGATTTCCCTCCTATCTTGTACCTAACCCAATCTTGATTGGTTCCCTTACCCTCCTCAAATGCCTAGGAATAGATGTTAGCTAGGAATGAAATGATGATTAATAGTTGACCCTTTAGCATTGAAGTGATTCAATCATTCAATAGTAATTCTTAAGATCTAATATGGCTTCATCTTCATTATATTACTTATAAAGAGTTTTTGGGGCTAGCAATGATTTGATCATTCAACACTGACTCTTAAGATCGAATTGATTAAATATCTCTCTTGTTGAAATTTATGCCACTAAAATTGAACGCTACACCTAAGGGGCACAAAAATTAACTCAACTCACATAAATGAACTAGTATAAAATTAATGATGGTTGTAGATGTACCTCAACTTGTTGTACATGTGTTTAAAGTCCAGGGTGGTGTCAAGATACACCATTTAGGAACTTTTTAGGCAAGGATTTGTTTTCCTTCAGTCAAGCCCTTAGGTGGAACTGTTTAACAATGATAAACAAATAATGAAGACAAGAAAGCATGTAGTATGCCTAGGATGATTTAAGAATATGATGTAATGTTGATGCTTAAGTTACACTCTCTATGGATGTAAATGTTAAAAAAAGAGGGGGAAAAAATAAAAAAGCCTTAACACATGGCAACTAGGCACGCAATTGACAAAGGTGGTGTATGGGCTGCCCTTGGGCAAAGGAAATTGGTGGCATCATTGGTACAAGTGGTGACTGGGTGATGGGACAAAGACCCTATGGTGGTGGCTTGGCTAAGCTACAGAACAATGACATTATTAGTGGAGCCACCATAAGTGGTGGCAAAAAAGTAGTGAATCCTTATGGTAGGACAATAATTAGAGTTGAATTGGAAGAGTTGTGAGCAGAGCGAAGGGAAGGCATTGCATGGTTTTAAAAAAAACACAAGTAGTTTTGAAACCACTTAAATTTGCAACTCAAACAAAACCACCAAAAAACACAAGCCTATTTTACCTTGCAAGTGTCTAGTTCATACACTACAAGTGTGATGTAAAAAAACTATAATTTAAAAATACAATTTTAAAGAACAAATTATTGTTGTGGTACTACCTACATCAACACGTACACAAGGTAGATAATATTTCGCATAGGGAATATTCTACTACACAATAAGGAATATTTCACCAACCACGATGGGGAAGGGGGTAAATTTTTCTCTAAGGGTCCTTAGAAAAGCACTTTAATTTTAATGATTTGATAGTCTGTCTATGGGTTTTGGGGCCTTCTAGTCACCATAGAGAGGTTAGATTTATGCTCTAAAGTAGCAGCTACCTTCTAGATCTAGCAAGCACTTTCCAAATGAAAACTCTTATAGATTTGGCCTCTAATTTCCAACTTAGATGCAAGAAAAAGCACATCTAACTTTCTTGAATGCTTTGGAAATAATGATGAGCTCAAGTTTACTCCACCAATATCCTAAATGCACATACAATACAAATCCACAATAATGAACCCCTATAATTTGGCATTTCTTTCACACTTTCTTGATACTAAAATAATCAACCAAGGATGCAAGAGAAAAACATACTCGATGTTTCAAGAAAATGCAAGGTTTGCAATCCTAGAACCTCCAAGAGACTAACCAAAGGCTCTCAACTCACTTTGATACCATGTAATATTTGGTTATGGATATAGTCACCCAAGATCAAGAAAACCCAATTGAAAGCACAAAGAACTCAAAAGATTAATATGATAGAATAAACTATATTCTAATCAAAGAATGCAATAGAATAGTATATGAGAGATTGCTCATATGAGGGCTATGTTTGGGTATATAGGATACACCATCAAGAGATGTGAATGTACAACCAATATGGAATAACGAAGATGTAGTCACATGTGTGCATAACATCTCCACCAAACTAGAAAAGTACAAGTCACATGATGCAAGCACAACCTACTCAAGAAGGTACCTACCTAATTAAGCTTATCATATGCTAGATGCATATAATGCAATAAACTAAATGTAAGAAATAAAATAATTCACCAATAACCTAACTACTTATTTACTAACAATGACTCATTTGTTTGTCTACACCTTCTAAATTCCACAACAAATTTCTACAACAATATTTTTTATATGGTCTCACTATTTACCATATTTGTTTTTAAGGAATTTTGTTCCTTCTACACCACAAATCCATTCAAAAACTTGGTCTATTTTTTTTTCTTTTTTTGTTAAACCTATAGTACCTCATTATGAGTACTACCCACCCATCCATTGTGAGACTATTCTCCTTCAACCAATCAAATGTTCTCCAACTTCTATATTTATTGGGTTCTTACAAGCCCCACTTAATTTATCCATTCCTTTGGGAAGTAATTGATGTCTTTTACTCTCACAAAATCTCTATCACATAAACTCAAACATCATCCATCAACACAACCAAAATTTCTACTATAGACTAGTGTTTCCCATCTAAACCCTACTCCATTCATTCTCATTTTGGGGAATAATTTGCTTCAAGAGTTTTCCTCCTTTCCTTTCTTGAGTCCTCTCTTGGACTAGTTTTTTCCATCATTCCCATTGTATCTTAGCCAATTTTAGTGAATTTTTTAGCATCCTCAAACCTTTTGAACTATTCTTTATTAGCTACTCTTTGAGCCTTTTAACCACATATTCTTTGCCACCCACAATATATTTCCTTCTCACTTTGGGTACATATTCCTAACATGGTTCCTCCCTTGTTTTTTGTATCCTCCTTTGCAACACTCTCAATAACTATAGCATCATCATTCCTTCATCCACACTTAGCCAAGACCTTTGATATCATCACTTAGGGATCTAACAAATACTCTTTCTTAGATTATTCAAGGATTCAAAATGTACTTATTACCATATTTGACTAGACTATAGGTGTTCACTTGACCATCATTTTCTAGCTTCTCTAGAGAATTGCCAAGGAATCCCCAAGAGCACATGACAAATGCCTATGGGCATGACGTTGCACACCACCTCATTCCTATATGTATCAATGTTAAAGAACACTAGTAACTTCTCCTTTACCATAATTTGATGTCCCTTATGTAATCTAACACCTTATACAAGATGGAGTGAACCATTTTTTTTAGCTCCAAGTTCTACACCATCTCCTCTAACACTAAATTGTTAGTTTTGTAAATGTTAACTATCACCATATAACATTTCCCCCTGAATTATATATTGTATGAAGTAAACTTTTCTATTTCATTGGATCCTTATCCACTTGAGGTATCTTTGATTAGACACCCAATTTCTTTGATCCTCTCCTCTAATTTGATGGATTCCTCTTCTTCCACTTTAGTAACATGTGTCCTAATCTCCTTCAACATTCTACCAATTGAGACTGTCTAATGAGATTAAATGGATCAATAGCATACTAACCACACTAAAAATAAGTGTTGCAAAACCTTGTTCTATGATTTTCCATTCATCCTCAACTTTTTCTTGGGTTCACATTATTTCACATATTAATGGTAATTTTGGTAGAACTTCCCTCCTCAACTTTGTTGAAACTTCTTAGCTCTTGATCCACCTCTTAGTATACATACCCATCTTTTTTTAAATGTTCTTCCACTAATTCCAATCAAACATTTCTTCTACCATCAAAGCATACTAGTAGGCTTCATCTATGCTATAGAGCCTTAGCATACTCATCTCCTCCTATATGCCAAGCCACAAGTCATTCATATATTATGCCACCTTTTCCTAAATTGTATCATGATGGATAAATTGAATGAAAATATTACAAAATTCCTTAGTCTACTCCTTCACACTTGACTCCCATCTTCATAGGTTCAAGTTAGTTTCCTTATAAGATCTAGCTATCATTCAAAGGGGTAAGTGCAAGAAGATGGGGGGCCAAAAAGGGGTCTTAAGTGGCCACTTTTTTTTTTTTGAAATTAGGAAATACTAACTCTGGATGAGAAATTGAGCATAGTTACACTCAAAATTTTAAGATGCAAAAAAAACAGTGTTTATAGTGCTTTGAGTCTACTTTCTAAACTACTATTTTTTTTAAAAATGGTATAGATTAAGGGGTTCAAAAGAGGGAGTCACATAAATTGGTGTTGTTTTTGTTAAAAAAACATAACATAGCGTGTTTTGTGGCTCCCTCAAAAGGTTAACTTTTTATTGGTATTTTTAAAATCGCTTTGGTGAGAAATTAGTTAACAACATGTAGTTTATGCCTGGTTTTTCTAATAATTTTTTAATGAATATTTGATTTTTTACTAATTTTCAAAGTGGACACATCCTAAAAAATAGAATTTTGGTCGTGCTACCCCTATAAATTTTGAAAACTAATTGAAAATTATTTTTTTAATATGTGTAGAATGAAGTCTAGTTTATAAAAATGCAATTTATTTGAAATTTCAATGAACAGTTAATTTATAATGAAAAAAAGACCAAACACTGGTTTTTGACCAAAAACAGACACACAAACAAAAGAAATTAAAGATGAAAGGCTTAACATTATCAAAATGTGAAAAAAATTACATCGTTAAATAACTAAGAGAAAGCCTAACATTACCCAGGTGTTTGATTTGTTTGACCTTGAAACACGTGCAAATCTGAGGGTTAGCACAAACAAAATTGTTTGAAATCCTATAGAATATGCAAAAACACGTCTTTGGATGTTGGAAAGGCACTCGAAGCCTTTGGGTTAAAAATCCAAAGCAAATCCCAAGCCTAAGGCTTGGGATTCCCAAAGCAAAATATAACGCGGGTGCATTATAGCGCGCTCGCGTTATGTTTTACTTTTTTTCATTTTTGCAAGTTTGACTGATGTTTGCCTAGTTCAACATAACGCAAGTGTGTTATAATGCACTCGTGTTATGTCTCGCTTGGAAGGATTTATGTTCAAGGTTCCTAAGTATGTTTCATGTATGTATATATGTATGCTTGTATGTATGTATGTATGGTTGTATGTATTTATGTACATGTATCCATGCTTGTATGTATGTATATATGTATGCATGTTTGTATGTAATGTATGTATGAATGTAAGGGTTTTAGGTTTAGGGTATATAAAGAACTGAGCTTGTATAGTTTTTAGGGTTTAGGGTTTAAGGTATAGGGTTGAGGTTTGAGGGATTAGGGCTTAAGTAATAGGTAGAGGGTAGAGGGTAGAGGTTAGAGGGTTGAGGGTTCCAGTTGACGATTAATATTCAACTTGTTGAATGTATAAGATTAAGTGTGTAAGGCATGGGGATTAGGGTTTAGGATATTGGGTTTAGGGTTTATGATATGGATTAAAGGTATATAAGGCATAGGGTGACTTGGGTTGAGATTGTATGGTTTAGGTTTAATTTAAGTATAGGGTTGAAGCACAATATTCAGGGTTTAGGGTATAAGGGTGAGGTTATAGGGTATAGGGATGAGGGTTTGTGGGTGTAGGCTTCAGGGTTTAAGGTATAGGGTTGAAGATTGAGGGATTCAGGCTTAAGTATATGGTTGAGGGTATAGGGTTGAGGGAACTGAGAGTTTATAGTTGAGGGATAATGTTCAAGGTTGAGAGAGGTGGGGAGGAAGGGAAATATCTAGAGAGCCGTGATAGATATACAATTTAGAGACCTACAACCTAGGGAGAGAGGGGTGAGAGAGATATGGGAGAGATGGGGGTGAGGCAGATAGGGGAGGAGAGGGGTGGATAAGGGTTGAGGGTTTAACGGTTTAGGGTTTAAGGGTCAAGGATTTTAGGGTTTAAGAGTTGGGGGTTAAAGGGTTGAGGTATTAAGGGTTTAGGGCTTGAGGGATTAGGGTTTAGGGTTGAGGGATTAGGGTTTAAGGTATAGTGTCGAGGGTTGAGGGTTTAGGGATAGGGTTTAGGATTTAAGGTTTAAGGGTTGAGGGTTGAGGCTTTAGGGATAAGGGTTTAGGGATAAGTTAAAGAGTTTAAGGTATAGTGTCGAGGGTTAAGGATTTATGGATAGGGTTTAGGATTTAATTTATAAGGGTTGAGGCTCTAGGGATAGGGTTTAGGGATAAGGGATTAGTGTTGAGGGTTGAGGGATAAGGGTTTAAGGTATAGTGTTTAGGGTTGAGGGTATAGGGATAGGGCTTAGGATTTAAGGTTTAAGGGTTGAGGGTTGAGGCTTTAGGGATAACATTTAGGGTTTAGGGATAAGGGATTAGGGTTTAGGGTTGATGGATTAGAGTTTAAGGTATAGTGTTGAGGGTTGAGGGTTTATGGATAGGGTTGAGGGTTGAGGGTTGAGGGATTAGGGTTTAAGGTTGAGGGTTGAGGGTTGAGGGTTGAGGGATAAGATTTAGGGTTGAGGGTTTAAGGTATAGTGTTGAGGGTTGAGGGTTTAGGGATAGGGTTTAGGGTTTAGGGTTGAGGGATTAGGGTTTAGGGTTGACAGATTAGGGTTTAAGGTTGAGGGTTGAGGGTTGAGGGCCAAGGGATAAGGGTTAATTTAGAGTGTCGAGGGTAGAGGGATTAGGGATAGGGTTTAGGGTTGAAGGTTTAAGGTTTGAGGGTTGAGGATTTAGGGCTGAGGGTTAAGGGATTAGGGTTTAATATATAGTGTCGAGGGTTGAGGGTTTAGAGATAGGTTATAGGGTTTAAGGTTTAACGGTTGAAGGTTGAGGGATAGGGTTTAGGGTTTAGGGATAAGGGATTAGGGTTTAGGGTTGAGGGATTATGGATTAGGGTTGAGGGATAAGGGTTTAAGGTATAGTGTTTAGGGTTGAGGGTTTACGGATAGGGCTTAAGATTTAAGGTTTAAGGGTTGAGGGTTGAGGCTTTAGGGATAGCTTTTAGGGTTTAGGGATAAGGGATTAGGGTTTAGGGTTTAAGGATTAGGGTTTAGGGTTGAGGGATTGGGGTTTAATATATAGTGTCAAGTGTTGAGGGTTTAGGGATAGGTTTTAGGGTTTAAGGTTTAAGGGTTGAGGGTTGAGGGATTAGGTATAGGGTTTAAGGCATAGTGTCGAGGGTTAAGGGTTTAGGAATAGGAATAGGAATAGCATTTAGGGTTTAGGGATAAAGAATTAGGCTTTAGGGTTGAGGGATTAGGGATTAGGGATTAGGGTTGAGGGATAAGGGTTTAAGATATAGTGTTTAGGGTTTAGGGTTGAGGGATAAGGGTTTAAGGTATAATGTTTAGGGTTGAGGGTTTAGGGATAGGGCTTAGGATTTAAGGTTTAAGGGTTGAAGGTTGAGGCTTTAGGGATAGAATTTAGGTTTTAGGGATACTTGGGATTAGGGTTTAGGGTTGAGGGATTAGGGTTTAAGGTATAGTGTTGAGGGTTGAGAGTTTAGGGATAGGGTTTAGGGTTTAGGGTTGAGTGATTAGGGTTTAAAGTTGAGCATTGAGGGTTGAGGGTTTAGGGATAGGATTTAGGGTTTAGGGTTGAGGGATTAGGGTTTAAGGTATAGTGTTGAGGGTTGATGGTTTAGGGATAGCGTTTAGGGTTTAGGATTGAGGGATTAGGGTTGAGGGATTAGGGTTGAGGGTTAAGGGTTGAGGGTTAAGGGTTGAGGGTCAAGGGATTAGGGTTAAGGTAGAGTGTCGAGGGTAGAGGGATTAGGGATAGGGTTTAGGGTTGAAGGTTTAAGGATTGAGAGTTGAGGCTTTAGGGCTAATGATTAAGGGATTAGGCTTTAAGATATAATGTCAAGTGTTGAGGGTTTAGGGATAGGGTTTAGAGTTTAAGGTTTAAGGGTTGAGGGTTGAGGGATTGGGTTTAGGGTTTAGGGACAAGCAATTAGGGTTTAAGGTATAGTGTCGAGGGTCGAGGGTTTAGGAATAGGGATAGCGTTTAGGGTTTAGGGATAAGGGATTAGGGTATAGGGTTGAGGGATTAGGGATTAGGGTTGAGGGTTGAGGGATTAGGTTTTAAGGTATAGTGTTGGGGCTTTAGGGATAGGTTTTAGGGTTGAGGGATTAGGGTTTAAGGTATAGTTTTAAGGGTTGAGGGTTTAGGGATAGGGATTAGGGTTGAGGGATTAGGGTTTAAGGTATATTGTTAAGGCTTTAGGATTTAGGGTTTAGGGTTTAGGGATAGGGTTTAGGGTTTAGGGTTTAGGGTTTAGGGATTAGGGATTAGGGTTTAGGGTTGAGGGATTAGGGTCTAAGGTTAAGGGTTGAGGGTTGAGGGTTTAGGGTTTAGGGATTAGGGTTTAGGGTTGAGGGTTTAGGGATAAGGGATTAGGGTTTAAGGTATAGTGTTGAGGGTTGAGGGTTTAGGAATAAGGATAGCGTTAGGGTTTAAGGTTGAGGGATTAGGGTTTAGGGTTTACAGATAAGGGATTAGGGTTTAAGGTATAGTTTTGAGGGTTGAGGCTTTAGGTATAGGGTTTAGGGTTTAGGGATAAGGGATTAGGGTTTAGGGTTAAGGGATTAGGAATAGGGATAGCATTTAGGGTTTAGGGATAAGGGAGTAGGGTTTAGGGTTAGGGATTAGGGATTAGGGTTTAAGGTATAGTGTTGAGGGTCGAGGCTTTAGGTATAGGGTTTAGCATTTAGGAATAAGGGATTAGTGTTTAGGGTTGAGGGATTAGGGTTTAGGGTTGAGGGATTGGGGTTTAGGGTTGAGGGTTTAGGGTTGAGGGATAAGGAATTTAGGGATTAGGGTTTAGGGTTTAGGACCTTAAGGTATACAAGTTTAGGGTTGAGTTTTTAGGGATAGCATTTAGTGTTGAGGGATTAGGGTTGAGGGTCGAGGGATTAGGGTTAAGGTAGAGTGTCGAGGGTAGAGGGATTAGGGAAAGGGTTTAGGGTTGAAGGTTTAAGGATTGAGGGTTGATGCTTTAGGTTGAGGGTTAAGGGATTAGGGTTTAATATATAGTGTCAAGGGTTGAGGGTCTAGTGATAGGTTGTAGGGTTTAGGGTTGAAGGATTAGGGTTGAGGGAATAGGGTTGAGGGAATAGGGTTTAAGGTAAAGTGTTGAGGGCTTACGGATAGGGTTTAAGATTTAAGGTTTAGGGTTTAGGGTTAAGTGAGAGACCTAGATGGCTAAGGATGGATGGAGAGGTAGACAAGGAGTGACTTAGAGACGTAGAGAGGGGAGAGGTAGAGAGGTGAGGGGGAGAGATAGGTGAGAAATAGAGAGGTGAGAGATAGAAGAAATACATGGAGAAATGAATAATATAGATTTTTCTATAACAGGCCAAAATGCACTCAAATTATAATGCAAGCACATTTTGGATTGCTTTAGAAATGGTAAAAAAGGCCTAGACCCCTGTGATCCAGTCCCACATGCTCTGTTTTGTTCTATTTATGCGCGTGTTACAACCAAAAAAAGCATTTTCACGCTATTGGGAAGTTCACATGCACATTTTTCACATTCTACCACCTTTGCATGAACTTTCCTCCACCTTTTTTTGCTTTGCCAACTTAAGGAAGAAATAACATAGTTTTCACATCGAGTTTGATATATATCAATAGTTTTCATATCGAGTTTGATATATATCAATTCAAGTTTTAATTTTTGTAGTGTTGTAATGTTAATTGTGATTGAATTGTAGGAATTTAACATTATAGATTGGTTAATAGTATTGTTATTACTAATTATATTTGAGTGTTAATCAATTTAACATTGAAAAGGAAGCAAGTGGTGAAAAACTCAAATTGTTGAAGAGTTTGATGCAAGAAGAAATGAACACTCCATAATTTTGTACTCTCTCCATTTGAATCTCCATTTTTTAGGTATGTCAAGTCTTTACATGCATGTTCTTTACATTTTCCTTAATTCTATTTGAATTACTTTATCATGATTTATCATACATGTTTATATCACTTGTATGGTTTACATATTTTGTGTTTATATTAGTCTCACATTTTTTATTTTATAGTTCATCTGCCTTGTCTATTCTTCCACATTTTGCATACATGTCTTACATTTTGCATTTATAGTTCATCATAGTTCTTACTACCTAAAGAGCTTAGTCATTGTGGATAGGTAAAAATTAGGTCAATAAGATCAAGCATGTAAATCAAAGCCTAATCCTACCACCATCAAAGAATCGAATCCAAGGGAAACAAAATACATGCAATTCAAGAGTAAGATCACCTAGATTGTATGATTACTTGTTTGTGATGTGGATTGCTTCTCAACAATGAACAATCATGAAGATCAAAGCTGCCATGATGGATGGATGATAATGATAATGGATGCAATGAAAGCTCAAGTTCTCAATATGCTCAGGATGATAATGTAGATGCTATGATAATGGTGGATGATAAGTATGGAATGGGAAGGGTGTATATATAGACCTCAACCAAAATCAATCAACGGCGGAGATGATAAGATAAAATGGATGGATGAGATTAAAAGATAACATAGATGAATGTGCACAAGCCATGTGTCCATAGGTAAGAACTATTTTAAATGTTTGTAGTTGAGTTGTTATTGATGATAAGATGAATTTACTTAAAATAGAGAGATGGCCTATTTTAAGAGCTTGATGATGAGAATAGTTGTTTTTAGAACCAATTAAAATTTAATCTAGATCATTCCAATGAACAAGGCCAACTTGTACACATAGAAGAAAGTGATAAGATGAGGGATGATTTTAAATGAAGAAGGAAATAAATTAAATAAATTAAAAATTTATTTAATTTATAGAGGTGATGATAAATAAATAAAATATTGATTTTATTTGTTTATTATGGAAGAAAGCCAATTAAATGAATTAGGGAATTTATTTAATTGTTTGGAAGAAAAATAAGAGATAATTATTCAATTATGAGAAATAGAAGAAATTAGATGAAAATTAGAGGGAAATTAATATAATAAATATGATTTATTTAATTAATTAGAAAGTACATGATTAGATGTTTTCAAAACAAGTGTGCTAGGACAAAGTTAACTAAACGCCAATGCAAATGCGGAAATTCTATAAATGATGAAATGAGTCAATTTTGGGTGTCTACATTTTGCCCCTCTTTGATACAATGTTCATTAGAATGTTGTGTCAAAGAAGATATGATGATTCACTTGATAAACAAGGCTATGCCCTAGTGTAACTAGCAAATGATGCCCCCTCGAGAGGTAATCCAGGCTAACCAGGAAGGGCTGGGTTAGCTCTTGATAAGATGAAGGACAAGAAACAAAGGTGACATGAAGAAAATGGGGGTTAGGCGGGAGAAATTGGGATGGTGTAGAAGAAAATAGACTTTCGTATAGAAGAATTAGGGTTTGGAAAGGGGGTATATAAGAAGGTCCTTCAAGGGAAAATAGGGCTCATTTGTGCTCATTGCTTGTAGAAATCTAGAGCTCCTTAGTGTTTTGAGTGCTTCGAGTGTTGGAGAGCTTCCAGGATGAGGCAGAGTATTACAGGGGGTTATATTATGGTGCAGTGCCTGCAGAGCAGAGGCAACCAAGTTACAGGAGTAGATCTGGGGCTTCTATTTCACAGAGGACAGGAAGGTCACAGTGGATAGCTTCAGTGATGGGGCCTCCTAGGGATAGAGGGCCAGATGCATGACCCAGTGGAGGTGGTCAGGGAGAGGGAGTTGCTAGTAGTCACTAGGGCTACCTTGCTGTTGTATATTATGTTGTATCATTATGAGGCCAATGAGCCAATTCTATATACAGTTTTGATGGCTCATAGATAGCTATGTTGTATTTTGATGTTGTATATAGACACTTGTATATAGACTCATTGATGATGTATATATATAGGATGATGATTTTGTGGTTATCTATATGATGTAATTGATGATGGATGCACTTATGTTATGATGTTATTTATTTTTGGTATATGGATGTTTATGATAGTGATGGACATGTGTGATGCTGATGTTATAATAATGATGCTATGAGGACAACATGATATAGATATAAATGATGATAATGTAAATGTATTGTGCTAATGATAATATAATGATGAAGATGTTTTATGTTAATGATATTGTGATGATGGAAATGTTTTTATGCTAATGTTATGATATTGCAAATATATGGGTAATGCAGACGTTTATGATGATATAGATGTATAATAATGATATGCACATATGTATTCCTAACACACTTATTTTGCAGGATGAAGATGAGAGAAATGTTGATGATGGTGAGAAAGAAGAATAAAGATGAAGAGAATGATCGATCTTGGTTGAGGACTACATAGGATTATAATGGATAGATGATAAGACAACTTTAAAATAATTGCTCATAAAAGTAGAGAAATGCAATCCTTATGTTTGATATAGCATTTAGATATTATGCACTAGGGTATAAAAGACCAAGATGTCAATCTATCCAATGCATAACCAACATACTACAATCTTTCCTGAACATATGAGGTCAAGATGTTGAACCAACGTACACAAGATATGAATAGAAGCTAGTGTTCCCGAGATGGACTTTGAATCTACAAGCAAAGGTTTGAGCTTATCTCCACTACACATAATGACATCTTGCCAGTTATATGTATGGAAATAGTCTTAGCATAGAATAGTCTCAATGCATAAGAGACTATTTTGCTTCTCAGATGAAAAAGATATTGATATGCAAGATGCTAATCCCAACACATACAAGATACCAATAGATATAGGAAGAGAATAAGATCATCCCATAGACACAGCATATGAAAGCAATATGACCATGCCCCATTCCATACTTCATCGCAACATATAAAGATATAGATAAATCTAGGCAATTTTGATTAGGTATTAGAAAGGGACAAAAGATAAATCAAAAGATAAAAATAAAAGATATTGTCATTATGTTCTCTTGCCAAATTTAGATGCTCTTGCTTGGATTAGGATGGTGCCTTGTTGAGAGGAAAGATGTATCCTGTTGAGGGCTGGGATGTTGGAGTGACTATTTTAGCAAATGTTGGCTTAAGGCATGCGGACAAATAGCTTTCAGCTTATTCATGATTTGTTGAAGTGCTTGAGCTTTCTGAGATGCGCATAGTCTGTTTCTTACTTGAGCTAGTCAAAGAGAAGAAGATGGAAGATAAAAGAAAAGATGAAGTGGGATGGATCATCTGTGTTTGCGTACTAGATACTTACTTCGTATCCCAGATTGCCTAATAGCCTGTATCGACAGGATCAAAGCACAATATTATAATGATGAGACATGATTATATGTAGTTCTAGGTTTATTGATGATGTAAGTGATGAAAGATAGAAGAAAATGAGGTGAATGATTTGAGGATGATGATTAGAAGAAATATGAAGGATGGATGGTGAGAAAGAAGCTATCACCTATACCTGAATCAGAGTGCTTCCTTCACCTCTTAGATTGCCTACATACCTTGTATCTATGGGATCAAGGCTTTGAGCGATAAAGATGATATGTAGATCTTTGTTTTTATTGTGTTGATGGTTGATGATAAAGGATCAACTTTATTGCATTGGTTTTATGATGTTTTGATTTATTTGGATTTTTGAAATGTTTTAATTTTTTTTTGGATTTTTGCTATGTTTTGATTGATGAGATTATATGAGCTAGAGATTTAAACGTCCACTTCCAAACAAGGCTCGATAAGTGCCCCCAGTATGGGATGGAACTTATTAGGGAGATGTTGTGATGGATGTGCCTATGCAGATGGTATGCTAAAGGTGTCAAAATGATATTTTAACCCTGACAAAGTCCAGGCTATGACAACTAGCATAGCAAAGGAAAGGGTGAAATGGTCATATGATATTTGTAGATGGATAGGACATATGATAAATGGCTAGATTAATATGGAGCTATGGATGGAGATAAGGATTAGGATATGGGATAATGATATGGATAGCAGTAGTCAAACCAAACTAGCTAAATGATGGAGACTGATCTATACACACAACGCCTATTTTCCAGGTATTCACTATGGTACTTATCCAAGGCACCTGTTTGCCAAGTTTTCACCAGAGGATGAATTATTTATCTTTACTATTTTGATTTTTTTTTGATGGGGTATGCTGAGAATCATGGATAAAACTTCTTTCTAGATGAATGTTGTTGATATGTTCATCCAAGGGGATTCCTTTAGGTGTTGAGAGGGTATATGCTCCTGATCCATATACTGATGTAATGATGAAGGGACCAAGCCAATTAGGTTCAAATTTACCCTGTTTCTCACGATTTTGCTGATTTATTTGATTCTCTTTAAGGACAAGATCTCCAACTTGAAACCTTCTTGCTTTGATCTTCTTATTGTAGCTACGACGTAGATGATTTTGATAGACTTGGAGATGGTTAAGTGCTTGAAGACATTGTTCATCCAATAGTTCAAGGTCATTGAGTATGGATACTCTGTATTCTTCATCTGAAATGGTATGCTATAGAGATACTCACAATGAGGGAATCTCAACCTCAGCAGGTAAGATAGCTTCAGTACCATACACAAGTGCATAAGGCGTAGCACCAATGGGAGTTCTAACACTTGTTTGATAAGCCTATGATATAGGATTAAGTTGTAGATGCCTATCATGACTAGCTTCATTGACTGTCTTCTTGAGAATTTTGATAATTGTTTTGTTAGAAGCCTGAGCTTGGCCATTAATTTGAGGATAATATGGTGTAGAGAATCTATGTTGGATATGGAATTTGTTGCAGAGATCTCTAACTTCTTGGTTCTTAAATGGATGACCATTATCAATGACAATGGCTTGGGGAACTCCATATCGGCAAATGATATAGTGCAAGATGAACTTGGATATTTGATTTCCAGTGATGTAGGTCATAGGTATGGCTTCCACCCACTTTGTGAAATACTCAGTTGCGGTGATGATAAACTTATGACCATTTGACGAGGGAGGGTGGATTTTACCTATGAGGTCAAGTCCCCACTACGAGAAGGGCCAAGGAGCGGTGATAGGCTGAAGCTCATGTGCTGGTGCATGTATCAGATCCCCATGTTTCTGACATTGTAGGCATCTCTTTGCAAACTATTGTGCATCTTTCTCCATAGTTGGCCAATAGTATCTAGCTCGTAGAAGTTCCTTAACAAGACCAGGGCTAACGAAATGTGATCCACAGACACCTTCATGTACTTCTTGTAAGGCAACCTTTACTTCCTCAAAGTCAAGACATCTAAGAAGGATACCATCGAGACTCTGATGATATAGGGTGTCACCTAGGATGGTGTAATGAGAGGCTCAGCTGATAAAGGACAAAGTTTGGTTGCGGAGATACTCGTGTATGTCCTCGTACCAAGGCGAATTGGGACCAACAATCTCACATACAAGCTCAGACTATGGTACTTTAAATGTTGGGATCAAGAGTTGTTCAACTAAAAACTCACACTTATGCGCATTGGAAGGCATATTTAGAAGAGAACCAATCATAGCCATGGCGTCTGTTGCTTTGTTTCAAATCCTTGGGATCTGCTCAAAGGCGATGTTGTCAAAGTATTTCTTGAAATCATCGACCATTACCTTGTACGGAAGGAGCTTCTCATCTTTTGTTTGATATTCATCTAAGACCTATTTGATAACTAGCTGAGAATTGCCAAAGACTTGTAACTGTTTAATAGCCCATTGTACTGCCATGCGTAGTCCTATAATCAAAGCTTCATATTCTGCTATATTATTGGTACAAAGAAATGCAATCCTATATGACTTTGGTATACAATCCCCTTGAGGTGTGATAAATAATATCCCAGCTCCTGATCCATGTTGTGTATATGATCCATCAAAGTATAGCTGCCACAATGTTGAAGGAATTACATTGAATAGTTCTTCATTAGGGAACTCTAGATGTATTGGATGAATATCGATGATGGGTGTTGCGCCTAACTGATCTGTGATGATTTGTCCCTTTATAGCCTTTCAATCCACGTATTATATATCAAATTCACTTAAGATCATAACCCATTTTGCTAATCTTCCCGTAAGGATTGCTTTGGAGAGAAGATACTTGAGTGGATCAAAGTTAGATATGAGCTTTGTTGTTTGGTTCAACATGTAATGTCACAACTTTTGGGAAGCAAACACTACTGCTAAACATGCTTTCTCCATGGATGAATAGTTGAGCTCATAGCCAACAAGAGTTATGTTGATTTAGTAGATGGTTTGTTCCTTTCTTGAATCATCATGCTGAGCTAAGAGGGCACCCAATGCTATTGTTGTTGAAGATATGTAAAGTAATAATGGTCAATCAGGTACAGGAGGTACCAACACAGGAGGTGTTCCTAGATATTCCTTTATTTTGTTGAAAGGCTATTGACATTTTTCATCCCACTTAATTGGTTCACCCTTGTGAAGGAGATGTTGAAAAGGATGACACTTATCTTCTAATTGTGAGATAAATCTATGAATGGATTGTAACCTTCCCTGTAGACTGCAGAGCTGCTTTAGATTGGATGGCGGGGGCATTTCCATGATGGCTTTTACTTTATCAGGATCTACTTCTATTCCTCGTCGAGACACAATGTATCCCAACAAATTTCTCGATGTTACGCCGAATACACATTTCTTGGGATTTAACTTGACTTGATGCCTCTCCAATCGATCAAAGATTTGTCTTGGTACCTGTAGATGTCCTTCTCTTGTTTTGGATTTCCCTAGAATGTCATCAACATAATCTTCCATGATAGTGTGAAAAAGGTCATGAAAGGTAAGTATCATGGCGTGTTGATAAGTAGCTCATGCATTCTTGAGACCAAAAGGCATTACGACCCAGTAGTACGTACCCCATGGACATATGAATGATGTTTTATCTTGGTCTTCCTCTGCTATTCTGATTTGATTATATCCTAAGAATTCATCTATCAAGGATAACATTTCATGTCCAGTTGTGAGATCTACAATGTAATCTATACTTGGTAATGGGAAATCATCTTTAGGGCACTCTTTGTTGAGATCTCTGAAATTAGTGCAACAACGAACTCGTCCATCAAGTTTTGATACCAGTACCAAGTTTGAAACCCATTCAGGATAATCAATAGGCCATATGAACTTTGCTTCCAATAGTTTCTAGATCTCTACCTTGACCAAAAGTGTTATTTGAGGGTGCATTTTGCGCAGCTTTTGTTTAACCGGTTTTGCATTAGGAGATACTACTAGATGATGTACTACAAGTGATGGATCTAAACCCAGCATGTCAGCATAAGTCCATGCGAAGTTGATGGATCTTTTCATAAAGAATGTTGTGAAATCTATTCTTTCTTTTTTTGATAACGATGCCACCAAAAATGTGATCTTTGTATTCTACTCTGTACCTAGGTTCATTTCTTGAGATTTTTCAACTAGCACTGTTGATTTTTCATGATAGTAAGTGGTCACAGGAAGATCAAATCCCCCATCCTCAGACACCTTAGAGAGGTTTTCACCCTCGGATATGTCCTTTATTTTTACTTTTTCATGGTCAAGAGGCGCCTTTCAGTTTTCACCTAATAACCTATCCTTTTTGATTTTATTTATTTCACTTTTGCGACTGAAGGATTTGATACTTCTTCCAAAATATGCTAGTTTAGATAGGTCCATCATGAAGCCTACTTTATGATCTCCCAATGGAATGCCTTGTTGTAGACCCATAATCTCTGCTATAGCATAATTGTTCTCATATGTATCCAATATAGGTGCCCCTTGTTGGTCCCAATCGACGAGGTCAGGATATACGAGTGAAAGGGTGATGGATGAAGATGAGGTGGATGAAATCATGAAAATGGATGTTTCTTGGAATAGGTCAGTGATATGGAGGGAAGATTCATCGATGGTAGCTGAGTTAGAAATCTCTCCTACCAAAGAAGGTCCATCTTCCTCATCGGTAATACACTTGATGTCCTTGGAAGGTGGTACCTCTGACTGATAGCCAAGGCCTTGCTTATTAAACATCTTAGAGACAACAATGGGTTCAATAGGTCCTTGTTCTTGTGATCCTAATATGCCATGTCCTTTGTAACCCATGTTCTTAATGATGCAGAACCCATTGTTATATCTCTCTACTTCAAGTTGTACTTGATCGTTCTCATCAAAGAAAATCCAAGAGTTGATGTCATCGATGTCTTCATCATCAAGGAATCCTCCTTTTATAAAGACTATTGGTGGAGCTTTGATAACGGCTGCGGATGAAGATGGATTAGATGTGGAGGGCTTACCATGGGATTTGGGAGATAACGGTAGAGTTCCAACACAACAAGAATCTTGTAGTGTATTCACCAGGTCCTTGTTTAATGTACTTGATATGAAGATTAGGGGTGACTTTACTAGATGATGGCTTTAGCAAGGCGGATGGATCAACATAGGATGATGATGGGTAAGCTTCGATGTTGATGGGGATATGGTTGGGATTTTAATATTTAGCTTGAAAAACTCGACAAAACTCAAATGGATTAGGATAAGCATGGATGACAACTTCAGTACCATTATATGGAAACTTAAGGCATTGATGGTATGTGGAAGGAATGGGTTTAAGGGCATGGATCCATGGATGACCAAGGATACTATTATAGGGAAGCTTAATAACAAGGACTTGACAATGGGTATCAGTAGTTATAAGACAAACTTGGATAGGCAAATGGATAATTCCCTTAGTGCCTCTCTCAACATCACCATATGCTTTGATGGTAATGATCTTGGTAGTATCAATGTTCTTCTTAGAATATCCCAATTATTTTATGAGTTTTAAAGAGCATATATTTAGACTAGCTCCACCATCCACTAGTATTCGTTTGATACGACATTGGTTGACAAAGACTTATATATGAAGGGCTTCATTATGTGATGGGTTGATGGATGGCAAAAGGTCTTTATCAAAAAAGGGTTAAATGACACGGGGCTACAATGCTAGCTACCATAGATTGGAATTGTGTGGTATCAATATCATTCGGCACTAAGGATTCTTGCAAGGCTTTGTCAAAGATGGCGTTACGGGTGGGGGATATGCGTAGCAACTCTAAGATGGAGATATGTGTGGGAGTTTTGCCAAGATGGTCAAGGATATTATAACTAGAAGTTGGACGAGAAGGATTGAGTGGTGCTCCTTAAATGGTAACCCAACCTCTTCTAGTGGTTACAGCGCAATCGAGTGCTTTACCTTGGATGGTGATGGTAGAAATGTGAGCACGGTCAATACGACCAATTGTAGATGTCTCGTAGTTGTAATGGATAGCATTCCCAGTATGAGGGTCACTTGCCTTGTCATGTAATGGAAGTGGATTTTTGAAAGCATCGAGATCATAGTTCAAAGTTGGTTGATGTATTGGTGTAGTGACTTTTGCAAGACCTTGATCAATGCAATCCTGAATAACATGTTTCAAGCACATGCAACCATTTGTGCTATGTCCTTTGACTCTGTGATATTCACAATACTCATTCTCTTTGTACTAAGGAGATTTAAAAATAAGTTCTACATTTGGTCGAACCTCAGGCAATGTGATGTCTCCCGCTTGAACTAGTTTTTGAAGGATTACCTCAATAGGTTCCCCTAAGGGAGTAAATTGTCGTCTCGGTGTTGGATTTGATCTTGGTCGGTTTCATTGCAAAGGTGGATTGGTTGTAGATGTTGCTTCGATATTGACAGGAGCTTTCACATTTTGTACATTCTTTACATCAACAATGCCGTCATTAATGACATTTTTGTTCTTGTTCCAAAAGTGGGATTTGTCATTTGAAGATTGAGAACTATCTTTATTGTATTTGAAGATTTTGATGGTGCCTTTAGCAATCAAAGTGCTCTCGATGGTGGTTCCTTTAGAAATGAGTTCGTCAAAGGTGGTAGCACTTTGTAATTGCAATTGAAATGAAAGCTCCGGATGAAGGTTTTGGACAAAGATATCAAGTTGTTGTTTCTCAGGAATTTGCCATGAGAGTTTGCTAGCCATGTTACGCCATTGTTGGGTAAATGATGAGAAGATTTCACCATTTCATTGTTTGTTATTGACAAGATCATTCATAGTCACCTCATGTTTGATGTTGAAAGAGAAATGGGATCTAAACTTGTTCACAAGCTCCTCAAAAGTCTTAATTCCCGAAGGTAAATGAGAGAACCATTCAAGAGCTTGTCCCGCTAGGCTGCAAGGAAATAATCTCAAAAGATATGTATCATCATATGCAACATCGAGACATGCAACATAGAATGCTCTAAGATGGTCATCCGGATCACCTCTCCCTTTGTATTTGTCAAATTGTGGCATTTCAAAATGTGGGGGAAAAGGTGTCATGTGAAGTGATCTGTCAAATGGATAAGGACATATCTCTCCCAAAGAAAATGTCTTCTTATTTTGTCCCACTATCTTGTGAACTACTTTTTCAATATCTGCTTGAGATAGTTGTTTTTTTGCAAAGGGTGTTGATGGCTTGGAGGCGGAATATGATATGATGTATATTGCAGCTGCGATGGAGTATATGGGGGTACCACCATGTGTTGAGGTTGAGTGTTCACATTATATGCTAAAGGATTGGTATATGACACATATGGGCTTGATGATTGATGTCCTTGAGACACAAGTTGTGAGGGATTGACTCCAAGATTTTGCATCACATGTGGATTAGAAGATGGATTGATGTTAATCAATGGGTTTGGATTAGGATTTGCATTTGCATTAAGGTTTGGAGTAGCAACATTGTGATAACCCTTGGAGGGATTGGTGGATGAAGGATGGGTATTTATATTTTGGACAACATAAGTACCTTGAGATGGATTGGTGTATGTCATATGTTGGGTGACAATAGGTGGTGCTTGGGTTGCATAAGATGGATTAACATTTTGCAATAGATTATAGGGAGGTGGAGTGAGTGATGCAAGTTGATCAACATAAGGGATATTAGCATTAGGATTGGCTTGTGATACAATGGGTTGGTCATTCATGTCAATGAGATTGGTATTGAGATTATATGGGGTATTGGATGTATTTGTGGAAATCATGGAGACCATATTGGAAGTGATAGGGACATTGGTTTGAGGTGTAGGTTCCACATGTGATGCAATAGGAGTGGAAACTTGTAAGGGCTATGAGACGTGTGTAGCTTGTGATATTGGGATAGCTTGTGAAACTTGTGCAGCTTGGGATATTGGGATTGTTGCAAATATGTGCCTATGATGTGTTGTCATTGATGTCAACATATCTCTTTGTCAGAGACAGTGAAGATAGTGCAGCTCAATAAAGTAGATTGCTTAGTACTCCCAGTGAGACGAAGATCAGAGTCTGCAGATCTAGAGGTATGTTTGGGATGTTAGTGTGTATCCTCAACTCAAGTGGTTCATGGTTTGGAGGTTCGCAAGCAATCTTTCTAGTGTGACAGTCATGACAGTTAGTGTTCTTAAGTTTCAGTATGAAGATGCAAGTGATTCTGGTGATTTGAGGTGGTACGGTTGTTCTTGTTGATTTCATTGTGCTTGTGGAGGTTTCTGGATCATGTGCCTATTGTGTTGGTGGTCTGCATTGAGAAGTGAGCTCATGGTTGAAGATTTCTCCTTGGGCACGTTGTTGTTCTTTCCAGTCTTGGCTAACTGGATACTTTGTGCGTGTTACAGATGATCTAAGAGAAGTCCTATGAAGCGTGGCATGTTGTTCAAGGAAGATTTGAAACCCAACTATGTTTGGCAGACAATGTAGTGATTTGCATATAGCATTTTGTATTGAGTAAAGTCTTGTTATTGTAATTGCTTGTAATAATTGTAAGGCCGACTTTGATGTTCATTCCAAAGTTGATGTCATGTATAAATACTTGTTGTTGAGTCATGGAAAAATGTACTTGAGTGAAAATGATAAAATCCTAAGAAGAGTTTAAAAGAAGAGCAGAGCAGAGGAAGAGCAGAAGAGGAAGAGCAGTGAAGATGCGAAGGTAGCGAAGAAGTGTTTTGGGAGCATAGCAGATGCGAAGGTAGTGAAGAAGTGTTTGGGGGAAAAGAAGAGGTGTTATGAGCTTCAATGGAACTAATTCTTGGCATGGAGAAGATGTTGTTTCTCAATTCAACCTTTCAGTGTTGAACCTGTGAATATTTTTTTAGACAGTGAGCCTCTTGGAGCAGTGAGCTCTTGGCAATGCACCTGAAGGCATGTGCCTTCCCATTTTCTATTCTTTTAACAGAGAATAAATCTTGTGGGTTAACCGCCATCATGGTTTTTCCCTTAACCAGGTTTCCATGTAAAAATCCTAGTGTTATGTGTGTTGATTATGTTTCTACTCATGTGTTGTTGATTCATGCTTTCATGGTTATATCATTAATCTATTAATAAGTGGTAAAGAAGATTAAATGCAGCAAAAGATAAAGTTTTAATGACAACTAATTCATCCCCCTCTCAATTGTCTGCCCTAATTTCAACAATTGGTATCAGAACCGATTCCTCTAAAAGAAGCTTGACCGCTTGAGGAGATCTAGGATGTCGACATACAAGGACAATCTAAGATTTGATGGAACAAATTACTCTCTTTGGAAGAATCGCACGGAGTATCATTTGCAATGCATGGGTGATCCTTATTGGTTGATAACTAAGAATGAGTATACTCCTTCAGAGAAAGGTCCCTCAACTCCAAATGAGATCAAAGAAGTTGAAAATAACATTCGGGCTAAAGAAGCATTGTTGAGTGCCCTGACTAATACAGAAATGACAAATGTCTTGGAATTGAAAACTACTCATGAAATTTGGAAGAAGTTGGAAACTCTATATGAAGGTGATGAATATGTCAAATGTGCTAAGTTACAGATCTTGAAGGGTAGATACGAATGTTTGAGGATGAGCGAAGATGAAAACATCACTTCCTACATGCAGAAGGTGAATGAACTTGTGAGTAGTATCAGGTGTGCTGGTGGAAAACTAGAAGATTTAGAGATTGTTGCCAAAGTGCTCAGATCCTTACTTGCTTCATACAAGCATAAAGTTGCTGCTATTGAGGGGATCAGGACTATGATAGATGTTACAGGGGATCAGTTGGTTGGCAAGCTTTTAGCATTTGAAATGAGTGAGTTTGGTGATTCTCTTCCTAAATTAGAATCTACATTTAAGGCCAGTGTTTTCAGAAAGCAAAGATTTGATCTAGGTGAAAGCTCTTCAAGAAGACTAACCAGATATGAGAGGACAAGGAAGGATCTTGAAGAAGATGAATCTGAGCTTGAAGAAATTGAAGCTCTTATTATCAAAAGATTACCAAGAGGATCTGGTAAGTATGAAGGAAAGTTGTCTTTCAAATGTTTTGCTTGCAATAAGATTGGTCATTTTGCTTTAAGATGTCCGGAGAGGGTTTGAAAGCCAAACCCTAACAGACCTAGGGTTCAGAAGAAATGCTACTATGTCCAAGAAGCTGTTGATGAAAGAGTCATAGATGATGAATCTGATAAGGGAAGTACCTCTGGAAATGAATGGGTGTTCATTGCTATCAAAGAAGAAGATCTGGTGCCTACTGAATCTGCTAGCTATGTGAATGTGGAAAGTGCCTTGGCTACTCAGGTTGAAGAAAAGGATGAATGGGTGATTGATAGTGGATGTTCTCATCATATGACTAGTGATAAAAGTAACTTTGTAAGTTTGGAAGGATATGAAGGTGGAATTGTGAAGTTTGGAGACAATTCAACTGGTAGAATCCATGGTAGAGGATCCATCTCTCTTGATGGTAAGAATAACACTAATGATGTTCTGTATGTAGAAGGGTTGAAGCATAATCTTCTTAGTGTTGGACAGTTGGTTGACAAAGGGTATGATCTCTAATTCAAGGATGGAAAATGTAGAATTTTGGGAAGCTCCAGAATTGAGATTGCATCTGGTACACAAACTAGAGGTAATATCTTCCATTTAAGTGGTGCTGGTAAAAGTTGTTTGATTTCTCAGATTGATCAGAGTTGGTTTTGGCATAGGAGAATCTATCATGTAAACTTTGATAACATTGTCAAGATAAGTACTACTCAGGCTGTGAGAGATCTTCCAAAACTTGTGAAACTTGCTAATAGCATGTGTAAGGAATGTCAGTTGGGCAAATAGAATAGAGCTACATTCAAAAGAAAAGAATAATTTTCAAGTGGATTATTGGAACTTGTGCACATTGATTTGTGTGGTCCTGCCAGAGTTAGGAGTTTACAAGGAGATAAATACTTTATGTTGTTGATTGATGATTACTCCCGGATGATGTGGGTCACTTTCTTGAGAGAGAAATCAGAGGCTCTTGACAAATTTAAAGTGTTCAAGGGTAGGGTGGAGAATGAGATTGGTGTGAGGATAAAGTGTCTGAGATCTGATAGAGGTGGAGAGTTTACCTCCGGTGAGTTTAATGCATTTTGTGAAAAACATGGAATAAGAAGATAGTTATTTGCTCATAGGACTCCTCAGCAGAATGGAGTTGTTGAAAGGAAGAACCAGACTATTCAATAGGCTACTAGAACTATGATGATGGAGGCAAATGTTCCCCATGTCTATTGGAGAGAGGTTGTGAGTACTGTTGTCTACACTCTTAACCAGGTGCAGATCAAAAGTAATACTGGTAAGACACCTTATGAACTGTGGTTTGGTAATGCTCCTACTATGAAATACTTCAGAGTTTTCAATAGTAAATGCTATATCAAGAGAGATGAAGATCTAGGCAAGTTTGATTCAAGATGTGATGAAGGAATATTTCTGGGTTAGTCTAGCCAAAGCAAGACATACTGGTGCTTTAACAAGAGATTGAAAAGAATTGTTGAAAGTGCTAATGTCAAGGTTGATGAAAGTAAAGAGAGACCTTCCAAGTCTTGTGGATATGAATCAGATGATCAAAATAAAATTCTAACTTAGATTCAGATTGCTCCGGAGAATCCAGTGACTCAAGAAGCTAGTGCAAATGTTGAAGAACAAGTTCAAGAATCAGAAGTTCAAGAAAATCCCAAAACTCCTAGGTGTGTAAGGTTGAATCATTTTGAAGATTAGATCATAGGAGATAAAAATAAAGGTGTTCAAACTAGAAGAAAAACTAATAAAGAACAAATGGAGTATTGTTTGATTTCAAAGATTGAACCAAAATCAATGAATGAAGCTTGTAATGATGAAAGTTGGGTAAAAGCAATAGAAGAAGAATTAATGCAAATTGAAAAGAATCATACTTGGGATCTTGTTCCTAGACTTGAAAACAAAAATGTAATTGGAACTAAATGGCTCTTCCAGAATAAATTGAATGAAGATGGTGAAGTTGTGAGAAACAAAGCAAGATTGGTGTGCAAAGGATATTCTCAAGTAGAGGGAATTGATTTTGAAGAAACTTTTTCTCCGGTGGCAAGAATCGAAGTAGTCAAATTATTTCTTACCTTTGTTGCTTACAAAGATTTCAAAGTTTACCAAATGGATGTCAACATTCCTGAATGGAGAGTTGGAAGAAGTCTATATTGAGCAACCAGAAGGATTCCAGTTGTTGGATTAAGGAGATATGGTCTGTAGATTGAGAAAAGAATTGTATGGACTCAAACAAGCCCCAAGAGCCTGGTATGCAAGATTAGATAAGTATCTGCTAAAGTTAGGTTTTAGCAAAGGGATAGCTGATAGTAATCTTTATTTCAAAATTGATCATGAACACATCTTGATTGTTGAGGTATTTGTTGATGATATCATCTTTGGTGGAAATGAGAGCATGTGTAAAAAATTTGCTGATCAAATGCAAAGTGAATTTGAGATTTCCATGCTTGGTGAAATGAATTTCTTCTTAGGTCTACAAATCATTTAGTTGGATAAGGGCATCTTCATATCTCAGTCTAAGTATGTGAAAGAGTTGTTGAAAAAGTTTGGAACAGAGGATTCAAAACCAGTGAGCACTCCTATGATAACCAAATGCAAGTTGAGTAAAGATGATGATTCCCTTAAGGCAGATTAGAAAAGGTATTGATCAATTATTGGAGGATTGCTTTATCTGACTCAAACCAAACCTGATATTATGAATGAAGTTGGCCTTGTTGCTAGATTTCAAGCTAATCCTAGAGAATCTCATGTTGTGGCAGTTAAAAGAATTTTTAGATATCTGAAGGGAACATCTGATTTTGGCTTATGGGTAAGTGCAAGAAGATGGGGGGCCAAAAAGGGGTCTTAAGTGGCCACTTTTTTTCTGAAATCAGGAAATACTGGCCTTGGATGAGAAATTGAGCATAGTTACACTCAAAATTTAGAGATGCAACCAAAACAATGTTCGTAGTGCTCCGAGTCTACTTTCTAAACTACTATTTTGTTTTGAAAATGGCATAGATTAAGGGGTTCAAAAGAGGGAGCCACAGAAATTGGTGTTGTTTCTGTCAAAAAAACATAACATAGCATGTTTTGTGGCTCCCTCAAAAGGTCAACTTTTTTTTGGTATTTTTAAAATCACTTCGGTAAGAAATTAGCTAATAGCATGTAGTTTATGCCCAATTTTTCTGATAATTTTTTGATGAATATTTGATTTTTTACTAATTTTTAAAGTGGACACATCCTAAAAAATAGAATTTTGGCCGTGCTACCCCTATAAATTTTGAAAACTAATTGAAAATCATTTTTTTATTTTTTTAATATTTGTAGAATGGAGTCTAGTTTCTAAATATGTAATTTTTTTGAAATTTGAATGAATAGTTATTTTACAATGAAAAAAAGACCAAACAGTGGTTTTTGCATAAAAACGGACACACAAACAAAAGAAATTAAAGATGAAAGGCTTAACATTGTTAAAATGTGAAAAAAATCACATCCTCAAATAGCTAAGAGAAAGCTTAACATTACCCATGTGTTTGATTTGTTCAACCTTGAAACACGTGCAAATCTGAGGGTTAGCACGAACGAAATTATGTGAAATTTTGAAGAATACAGAAAAACACGTCTGTGACTGTTCATAAGGCACTCCAAGCCTTTGGGTTGGAAATCCAAAGCAAATCCCAAGCCCAAGGCTTTGGATAACGCGCTCGCGTTATTTCTTGCCTTACATTTTTTCCCGCAAGTCTGTCTTTTCCCATGTTTGACATAACGCGAGCGCGTTATAACGCGCTCGCGTTATGTCCCACTCAAATTTTTTTACATTCAAGGCTATTCATCATGAGGGTTAAGGCATAAAGGATAGAGTTGAAAGGTTTACGGATAAGGGATTAGCGTTTAAGGTATAGTATCGAGCCCGTTGAGGGTCCAGGAATAGGGATAGCGTTTAAGGTTTAGGGATGAGGGATGACAGATTACGGTTGAGGGTCGAGGGATCAAAGTTAAGTGTTGAGGGATTAGGGTTTGACATTAAGGGTTGAGGGTTGAGGTTCAAGGGTCAAGGGTTTAGGGATAGGGTTTAGGGTCGAGGGATTAGGGTTAAAGTAGAGTGTGGAGGGTGTAAGGATTAGGGATAGGGTTGGAGGGTTTAGGGATAAGGGATTAGGGTTTAAGGTATAGTATCAAGTCTGTTGAGAGTTTAGGAATAGGGATAGCATTTAGGGATTAGGGATGAGGGATTATAGTTGAGGGATGATGGATTAGGGTTGAGGGTTGAGGGATTAGGGTTTAGGGATAAGGTTTAGGGTTGAGGGTTTAGGATTAGGGTTTAGGGTTGACGGATTAGCATTTAATGTCGAGGTTAGGGTTAGAGTGTTGAGGGTAGAGGGATTAGGGATAGGGTTTAGGGTTTAAGGTTTAAGGATTGAGGGTTGAGGCTTTAGGGATGAGGGTTTAAGGCTTAAGATATAGTGTCAAGTGTTGAGGGTGTAGGGATAGGGTTTAAGTTTTAAGGGTTAAGGGTTGAGGGATATGGATTAGGGTTTAAGGTATAGTGTTGAGGGTCGAGGGATCAGAGTTAAGGGTTGAGGGATTAGGGTTTGACGTTGAGGGTTGAGGGTTGAGGTTCGAGGGTCAAGGGTTTAGGGATAGGGTTGAGGGTCGAGGAATTAGGGTTAAAGTAGAGTGTGGAGGGTATAAGGATTAGGGATAGGGTTGGAGGGTTTAGGGATAAGGGATTAGGGTTTAAGGTATAGTATCGATTCTGTTGAGGGTGTAAGAATAGGGATAGCATTTAGGGTTTAGGGATGAAGGATTAGAGTTGGGGGATGACAGATTAGGGTTGAGGGTTGAGGGATTAGGGTTTAGGGATAAGGTTTAGGGTTGAGGGATGAGGGATTTGTTGATAACTGAGAGGGGGGGGTGAATCAGTTATCCTAATTCTTTCCTTTATTGAACTTTCCTCTTAATTGATGCAGCATAAAATCAAACACAAAAACATTAACCATGAAATAAGAAACACATGACACAGTATTTTTGACGTGGAAACCCTGTTAAGGGAGAAAACCACGGGGTGATTAACCCTAAATTATTCTCTGTTAGAAGAATAGGAAATTACAAAAATGGCACTTGCCAATTAGGGCTCACTGCCCGAGCACACTGCTCACAAGAGGCCCACTGCCTACAAGAAGACACACTGTCTACAAAGTGATGAGAATCACAGTCTTGAACTATTTGGAAGCATCTGCATATGCTGGAGTTCAGTTCCGGTTAGGCTCAGTACACTGATCTGCTGCACTTCATCTTTCCTCTGTTCTTTATTCTGCTATCTTTCACATACCGGATCCTTTTTGCTACCTCTATTCTTTTTCTGGACTTATTCGCATATATCTCCACATCCACACACACTTCACAACTAAATCCATCCTCTATATATATCCGTACAAGTAATTTCATCATCTTTCTAGTCGGCATCCGGAACAGTCTAGTTTCTTACAAACTTTTGTTCTGTCGGCTGAATCCTTCCTCACCAAGCAATGCGGATCAATCATATACTTGTAGATATCATTAATCATGTCGGCCAAACATGATTCATGCCTTCACAACCTCTGTCATCAACAGTAACCCATCCGGAAAGCAGTCTGATACTCTGCCAGTCAGTTCTTCCTCTGTTTTCACTGTCTCTCAGGAATCCGGTACTCAACCATTCATATCTTTTTCCTTGTCCATCACCGGAGGCTAAATCCTTGGAATATACCACTCAAGGTAGTCCTCTTGACTTCCCCAAATCCGCACTGCACCAAGACACTTCCTCTGAGAGGTCCGGACCAATCTGTCGGACCTTGCCACATGCTCTGTTCTTCTTCACCGGACCACAACATTCTTTATTCTGACTTCCGGTAGAGACACATCATGACTTGCGGATATGTGGGATGACCTTTGTTGCCATCAATGACAACAACCATGAATCCATATAGTGTCTCTTGCCAACAATCTCCCCCTTTGGCATTGATGGCAACACTTAGTGAAAAATGACTAAGTGTTTTCACTATGCTCCCCCTTTGCTGATGCTCTGTCCTTATATACAATTTCCGGAACTCCCCCTTAGTTGGATTCCTCATTTTTCACTGCTCCTCACTCCCCCTTTGACATCAATGGCAAAGGGTGGGGTCCGCACACCAAAATTCTCAAAAAATTTCTATACATAGCCGCATATTTACATACTCACATATACTGAAGAATGTCTGCAAAGGATGTCTGCAATTGAATCATTTCTGTAGCCCAACTTTGCTTCATTCTGTCCAAAATTGAAATGTGACCACTTAACAAAAATGCAAACGCTTCTGCCCGCTTGAGATCTGTCGGATCTTTTGTTTGGGCGGTGGTCTGAGCATCACTGATGGCCTCATGCATAGTTTCCAACTTAGGGATTATAATCCTTCTAAGTTCTCCCATCCGGTTAGTGATGTTCTTCCTTTCCTTCTCAAGATTTTTTATTTCATTCAAGACTGCAATGGTCTGACATTCTTGATTTATTATAGAGGAAGAGAGAGGATCAAAACTTTGAGATAAGCTTTGTAGCTTATCCTGTTCCTCTTTTATTTTCTTGTCAAATGCTGCTGTTGCCTTTGACCAGGATATACAAAATTTGTAGATGTCACCGCCATCCTTAAGAGCATTCTCTAAGCTCCTTATTCCAATGCTTACAATCTCCTTATTCCAATGCTTACAATCTTCCTATCCTTAGAGATTAATTCTAATATTTCTGAAAATCTTTTATCCAAAAATTCCTTCCGGACCTTTTCTTCAGCTGATTTTTCTAGAGAATCAAAATGTGTATCAACACTGCTGACTAAGGTTTTTAGATTACCGGAAGAGGAGGCTGTCGGATCTATCTGGATTGATGGCATGATTTTTACAAGTACTCCGGAAGCAGCCTCTATCAACTCACAGTCTTCCATATGAGACTTCAGGAGCTTTTCATTTGCCTTGGCATTTGCAAATGAGGCTATCTTCATTGTTTGTACCGGAGAGAGAGAGTCAAAATCAAATGGACCTTTTAGAAGCTCCGGTTCATCAATCTCTAGAGTTTCTTTGCTCAAAAATTGTTGAACAGTTTGTGCAGTGTCTCTTGCCGGAGACAGATGTTTCTTTTCTTCTGCAGTCTTAGAACTGTCAACCTCTTTGTCTTTCACCACTGCTTCCTTCTCCTGTAATTGCTCTTCTTCTTTGGATCCGGAGACTGTGGGGGAAACCGGAGGAGAGATGCTAGCTTGTTCATGGGCCACTTCTTCTGGAGCAGAGGGTCCCAAGTCCTCAGTTGTTTCTGTACCTAAATCCTCTACAACCGGAAGATTGAACCTTTTGAAGGCCTTCCGGAGGATCTCTTCTGTTTCTTGGGCTACTTTGTCAGTCTCGCCAAGCATGAGTTGATTCATCCTGGCTTTGCTTCTGAACTCATCTTTGCAGTCCTTGAAGATAATGTTCATTGTCTTGGGATCAATTTGAGGATATAGCTGAATAGCTATCTGCTCCCGGATCTCAAGATCTTTAGCATGAGCATTATTCTTTCTTACTTCCATTTCCTTTTCTAGGCTTTTAGGAATAAGAGATATTATTTCAATGAAAGCCTTATTATATATATTAAGATATTTTACTGTGGCCTCCTGCAGAGTCTTTTGGTCGGCCTCACTGAAGTCATCATATGATTCAGTCATTGGTTGAAGGTTTCCATCCACCGTGACCGACTTGATTATGCTCTCTAGTGACAGAGTGGGCTTTTCAACAGTTACCTCTGCCATTTCATCCTTGTCTTGGCCTGTGGAGGGCTTACCGGATCCTTTCTTCTTCTGTTTCTTTACTTCTCTTACTCCCTCATCTGATTCTGTTTCCTCTTCATCCTTTTGGCTTCCATAAGCCCTTGTGGCTTTTGTCTTGGATCTCTTACCGGATGCCTGGACTTCCGGTTTTGAACTTTTGGTTGAGGGAGGTGCAGATCTCTTTGATGATCTGGTCCGGGTCGGAGCACTTTCTTTACTTTTCTCTTCTTCCTCGGCCTTCCTCCTCTTTTCCCGGCTGGCATCAAGTGCCTCCTTTGAGATGCCTAGGCCTTGAGCAATGTGCTCTACTTCTTTTCTCACTTTTCTTTTAATCTCAGGTTCCCTGAGTTCTACATGTATTTTTACACTCAGCTCCTCAAAGGTTCCAAACCTTTCTGCCTTAGGATCTTTGGGCTGACTTAGCATGTGTTGAACATGAAGCTCCACTATCTGTTCATCTACTTCATACCCCATGGGCATGATCCAGACAGTCCTTGGCTCTACTGCCTCCATTAGGCACTGATCAGTGTCAACCATAAAGCACACTGAGTCTTTGTATTTTTCAACAAGAGACTGGGGAATTCTCTCTCTTGCTTGCATCATGCTCTGAAAGTTTTTGAAGTATCCCCATAGAGCTGTATTTCTCGCTTTTGCATCCCCAAGTCCATGCAGATAGTCTCTTATCTGGACTGCAACAGGTTTGTCATTCTGCCATACCCATCCACTTGTTCCGGGTAGCTCATTCATAAGTAGAAGAATAGACATACAATCAGAGTACCATACTTAAAGGAATTCTTCTTATCCTTCTTGATTTTCTGTATATTTTCCATTAATTGGCTTAGCAGTAGTTCGCAGAGATCATACTCTGCATTCTTTCTTAGCATCTCATAGGCAGTGTATACTGCAGTTCCGGATACAGAATTCTCCCTGCTGGAGTGGTAGATCTTGTATCCTATTATCATTGATGCATATTTGATATCCGGATCCGAAATATCTTCAATGGTCATTGCCCTCTTGTCAAATTTTGATCTGGTGGCCTCAGTTACAATGTTGTTCTTGACAGATTTGAGGATAGGTACCCCTCCGGAAGAGTATAGACCAGTTACTGCTCTAATTGCCTCTTTTGTGATCTTGCAGGGTCTATCTAGCCATAGAAAGTTGTCATGCATCCTGCTCAGTACATACCGGACCCATTCATCTTCTTCAAAGCAGGGGAAATGAATAAATTGCTCAAATTGTTTCTTCTGGATATCCTTATACTCTGGTTTAAGCTCAAAAGCATTGTCTATCAGTTGCTTGTGATAGAGGTCTCTTAATTTGAATTCCCCAAATTCCTCAATGTTTGCATGTATGTAAACCCTAATGTCTTCGGTATGTAAAACTCCATGAGGAACACTAGAGAAGGCTCCTAGTGGATCTACCTCCAATGATTTGTAAGGATGTTTCTTGAATGAGGGGCGAGGTCTATCAGAGATCTTAACTATGTTTGGAGTAGCCATTCTTCAAAGATTTGCAGTGAGGTAATGAAAAACGGAGAATACCTTATGCGCCTTCGGTTTGCACGGAGTGGTTGGATTGATTTCTTTATACAATAGCTTCGGCAGGAGATCCTTGGTGTGCTTGATGAACCTTGTTGCAGAGCTCCACTTTTTAATTTCTGGAAGAGATATCAGCACCAGAGTCTGGTGCGGATCCAACCTCTACATTCTCTGAACTTTTCTTCACCCAAATCTTGCTCATCTGATTCCTAACCTCATCCGCATTCATCTTTTGTTTACCCTTGTCTTGATTCTGATTATACACCGGACCTCTTTTGTCCTGATTCTTGTTTCTGCAGACTTTAGCATTATGACCGGACCTATTGCAGATTTGGCAAATAACATTTCTTTGCATATTTGACTGATATCCTCTTGATCTGCATTGATTAGAAATATGACCTACTCTATTGCATGTGAAGCATCTACCTTTGAATGATTTGTTTACTTGCATAATTCTGCATTCATGGGATTTGTGTCCATACCTTTTGCAGTTGAAGCACTGTCCGGAGAAGGATGAATTATTCTGATTCATTCTTATTCTGCACTGATTAGCTTTGTGACCAAAGTGGTTGCAGCTGTGGCAGTATCCATTGAAGGATGGATATCTTTGAGCGTTTGGCTGTCTTACCGGAGGTCTTCTAGGCCTGCTCCTTGGATTTTCTGATCCAAGATTCTTCTGACCAGATCCGGAGCTTTCTCCTTTCTCATATCCCAAACCATACTTGTCATCTGTCCTCTTTTGACTTAAACTTCAAGTTGAGCAGAACTTATCTTGAATTTCTCTTTATATTCATTTGCTGTTTGAAGGTCTCTTTTGAGAGAGGCAATTTGATCCTCAAGTTTTCCTTCATTATCTTTGGCATCTTCAAGATCAGATTCAAGATGTCTGATAATCCTGTCCATCTGGTGGCATTCTTCTGATTTTTCTTTAAGAGATTGTCTTAGATTGTCTTCAGCCTTTCTTTTTTCTTCAATCTCTTGAGTAAACTTTATAGTTCCTGATTCCATTTCATGTCTTAACATAATGACTTCTTTTGATAACTTTTCACATAACTTGGTTTGCTCAGTCAATTCTTCATTTGTATTGCTTTCTTCACTTTGCCTTGCCAACTGTTGAAGCAGCTCCTTTCTCTTTTTCATAGAGAGACTTAATTTGTCTTTTAATTCTCTCATGAATTCATCAGCCTGTTTGAGTCTTTCCTTTAATTCACTGACTTCAGAATTTGACTGTTCAAGATCCTCAAGAGCAGTCTTGAGTTGCTCCCTTAAACCATATGCATCCATTTGAAATCCCAGATCTTCCTCAAGCTGTTAGGCTCTATTAGGAGGAACTTAGCTCTGATACCAATTGTTGATAACTGAGAGGGGGGGTGAATCAGTTATCCTAATTCTTTCCTTTATTGAACTTTCCTCTTAATTGATGCAGCATAAAATCAAACACAAAAACATTAACCATGAAATAAGAAACACATGACACAGTATTTTTGACATGGAAACCCTGTTAAGGGAGAAAACCACGGGGTGATTAACCCAAAATTATTCTCTGTTAGAAGAATAGGAAATTACAAAAATGGCACTTGCCAATTAGGGCTCACTGCCCGAGCACACTGCTCACAAGAGGCCCACTGCCTACAAGAAGACACACTGTCTACAAAGTGATGAGAATCACAGTCTTGAACTGATTGGAAGCATCTGCATATGCTGGAGTTCAGTTCCGGTTAGGCTCAGTACACTGATCTGCTGCACTTCATCTTTCCTCTGTTCTTTATTCTGCTATCTTTCACATACCGGATCCTTTTTGCTACCTCTATTCTTTTTCTGGACTTATTCGCATATATCTCCACATCCACACACACTTCACAACTAAATCCATCCTCTATATATATCCGCACAAGTAATTTCATCATCTTTCTAGTCGGCATCCGGAACAGTCTAGTTTCTTACAAACTTTTGTTCTGTCGGCTGAATCCTTCCTCACCAAGCAATGTGGATCAATCATATACTTGTAGATATCATTAATCATGTCGGCCAAACATGATTCATGCCTTCACAACCTCTGTCATCAACAGTAACCCATCCGGAAAGCAGTCTGATACTCTGCCAGTCAGTTCTTCCTCTGTTTTCACTGTCTCTCAGGAATCCGGTACTCAACCATTCATATCTTTTTCCTTGTCCATCACCGGAGGCTAAATCCTTGGAATATACCACTCAAGGTAGTCCTCTTGACTTCCCCAAATCCGCACTGCACCAAGACACTTCCTCTGAGAGGTCCGGACCAATCTGTCGGACCTTGCCACATGCTCTGTTCTTCTTCACCGGACCACAACATTCTTTATTCTGACTTCCGGTAGAGACACATCATGACTTGCGGATATGTGGGATGACCTTTGTTGCCATCAATGACAACAACCATGAATCCATATAGTGTCTCTTGCCAACAGGATTAGGGTTTAAGGTATAGTGTTGAGGGTTAAGGGATAGGGTTTAGGGTTGAGGGATTAGGATTTGACGTTGAGGGTTGAGGGTTGAGGTTCGAGGGTCAAGGGTTTAGGGATAGGGTTGAGGGTCGAGGAATTAGGGTTAAAGTAGAGTGTGGAGGGATGACGGATGATAGATTAGGGTTGAGGGTTGAGGGATTAGGGTTTGATGTTGAGGGTTGAGGGTTTAGGGTTAGGGTTGAGAGATGAGGGATCAGAGTTAAGGGTTGAGGGATTAGGGTTTGATGTCGAGGGCTGAGGTTCGAGGGTCAAGGGTTTAGGGATAGGGTTGAGGTTGAAGGGATTAGGGTTTAGGGACAAGGTTTAGGGTTAGGGTTGAGGGATTAGGGTTTAAGGTATAGTGTTGAGGGTTTAGGGATAGGGTTTAGGGTTGAGGGATTAGAGTGAAGGGTTGAGGGATTAGAATTTGGCGTTGAGGGTTTAGGGTTTAGTATCAGGGTTGAAGGTCGAGGGATTAGAGTTAAGGGTTGAGGGATTAGGGTTTGATGTTGAGGGTTGAGGGTTGAGGTTCGAGGGTCAAGGGTTTAGGGATAGGGTTGAGGGTCGAGGAATTAGGGTTAAAGTAGAGTGTGGAGGGATGACGGATGATAGGTTAGGGTTGAGGGTTGAGGGATTAGGGTTTGATGTTGAGGGTTGAGGGTTTAGGGTTAGGGTTAAGAGATGAGGGATCAGAGTTAAGGGTTGAGGGATTAGGGTTTGACGTCGAGGGCTGAGGTTCGAGGGTCAAGGGTTTAGGGATAGGGTTGAGGTTGAAGGGATTAGGGTTTAGGGACAAGGTTTAGGGTTAGGGTTGAGGGATTAGGGTTTAAGGTATAGTGTTGAGGGTTTAGGGATAGGGTTTAGGGTTGAGGGATTAGAGTGAAGGGTTGAGGGATTAGAATTTGGCGTTGAGGGTTTAGGGTTTAGGATCAGGGTTGAAGGTCGAGGGATTAGAGTTAAGGGTTGAGGGATTAGGGTTTGATGTTGAGGGTTGAGGGTTGAGGTTCGAGGGTCGAGGGTCAAGGAATTAGGGTTAAAGTAGAGTGTGGAGGGATGACAGATGACAGATTAGGGTTGAGGGTTGAGGGATTAGGGTTTGATGTTGAGGGTTGAGGGTTTAGGGTTAGGGTTGAGAGATGAGGGATCAGAGTTAAGGGTTGAGGGATTAGGGCTTGATGTTGAGGGTTGAGGGTTGAGGTTCGAGGGTCGAGGGTCGAGGAATTAGGGTTAAAGTAGAGTGTGGAGGGATGACAGATGACAGATTAGGGTTGAGGGTTGAGGGATTAGGGTTTGATGTTGAGGGTTGAGGGTTTAGGGTTAGGGTTGAGAGATGAGGGATCAGAGTTAAGGGTTGAGGGATTAGGGTTTGACATCGAGGGCTGAGGTTCGAGGGTCAAGGGTTTAGGGATAGGGTTGAGGTTGAAGGGATTAGGGTTTAGGGACAAGGTTTAGGGTTAGGGTTGAGGGATTAGGGTTTAAGGTATAGTGTTGAGGGTTTAGGGATAGGGTTTAGGGTTGAGGGATTAGAGTGGAGGGTTGAGGGATTAGAATTTGGCGTTGAGGGTTTAGGGTTTAGGATCAGGGTTGAAGGTCGAGGGATTAGAGTTAAGGGTTGAGGGATTAGGGTTTGATGTTGAGGGTTGAGGGTTGAGGTTCGAGGGTCAAGGGTTTAGGGATAGGGTTGAGGGTCGAGGAATTAGGGTTAAAGTAGAGTGTGGAGGGATGACGGATGATAGATTAGGGTTGAGGGTTGAGGGATTAGGGGTTGATGTTGAGGGTTGAGGGTTTAGGGTTAGGGTTGAGAGATGAGGGATCAGAGTTAAGGGTTGAGGGATTAGGGTTTGACGTCGAGGGCTGAGGTTCGAGGGTCAAGGGTTTAGGGATAGGGTTGAGGTTGAAGGGATTAGGGTTTAGGGACAAGGTTTAGGGTTAGGGTTGAGGGATTAGGGTTTAAGGTATAGTGTTGAGGGTTTAGGGATAGGGTTTAGGGTTGAGGGATTAGAGTGAAGGGTTGAGGGATTAGAATTTGGCGTTGAGGGTTTAGGGTTTAGGATCAGGGTTGAAGGTCGAGGGATTAGAGTTAAGGGTTGAGGGATTAGGGTTTGATGTTGAGGGTTGAGGGTTGAGGTTCGAGGGTCAAGGGTTTAGGGATAGGGTTGAGGGTCGAGGAATTAGGGTTAAAGTAGAGTGTGGAGGGATGACGGATGATAGATTAGGGTTGAGGGTTGAGGGATTAGGGGTTGATGTTGAGGGTTGAGGGTTTAGGGTTAGGGTTGAGAGATGAGGGATCAGAGTTAAGGGTTGAGGGATTAGGGTTTGACGTCGAGGGCTGAGGTTCGAGGGTCAAGGGTTTAGGGATAGGGTTGAGGTTGAAGGGATTAGGGTTTAGGGACAAGGTTTAGGGTTAGGGTTGAGGGATTAGGGTTTAAGGTATAGTGTTGAGGGTTTAGGGATAGGGTTTAGGGTTGAGGGATTAGAGTGAAGGGTTGAGGGATTAGAATTTGGTGTTGAGGGTTTAGGGTTTAGGATCAGGGTTGAAGGTCGAGGGATTAGAGTTAAGGGTTGAGGGATTAGGGTTTGATGTTGAGGGTTGAGGGTTGAGGTTCGAGGGTCGAGGGTCGAGGAATTAGGGTTAAAGTAGAGTGTGGAGGGATGACAGATGACAGATTAGGGTTGAGGGTTGAGGGATTAGGGTTTGATGTTGAGGGTTGAGGGTTTAGGGTTAGGGTTGAGAGATGAGGGATCAGAGTTAAGGGTTGAGGGATTAGGGTTTGACGTCGAGGGCTGAGGTTCGAGGGTCAAGGGTTTAGGGATAGGGTTGAGGTTGAAGGGATTAGGGTTTAGGGACAAGGTTTAGGGTTAGGGTTGAGGGATTAGGGTTTAAGATATAGTGTTGAGGGTTTAGGGATAGGGTTTAGGGTTGAGGGATTAGAGTGAAGGGTTGAGGGATTAGAATTTGGCGTTGAGGGTTTAGGGTTTAGGATCAGGGTTGAAGGTCGAGGGATTAGAGTTAAGGGTTGAGGGATTAGGGTTTGATGTTGAGGGTTGAGGGTTGAGGTTCGAGGGTTTGATGTTGAGGGTTGAGGGTTGAGGTACATTTCGGTGTGACATTTAAATTATCTTGCCGATATACACTGTAAAGGTTATTTTGTGGACTTTCAAGGATTTTTTCACCTATGTTAATGTTCAACTTGTTTCGCTCTGCATCAAGGGATTACGGTTTGACGTTGAGGGCTGAGGTTCGAGGGTCAAGGGTTTAGGGATAGGGTTGAGGTTGAAGGGATTAGGGTTTAGGGACAAGGTTGAGGTTGAGGGATTAGGATTTGACATTGAGGGTTGAGGGTTTAGGGATAGGGTTGAGGGATTAGGATTTGACATTGAGGGTTGAGGGTCAAGGGATCAGAGTTGAGGGTTTAGGGTTTAGAGATCTATAGCAGGACAAAACGCGAGCGCGTTATAACGCGCTCGCGTTTTGTAATTCTACTGAAATGGTAAAAAAGTGGTTACCCCCATGATCCAGGCCCACATGCTCTGTTTTCTTACTGATTCTGCACGTGCTCCGACAAAAAAGAAGTGCTTTCATGCTATTGGGAAGTTCACATGCACATTTGACACATTGTACCACCTTTGCATGATCTTTCCACCACCTTTTCTGCTTTGCCAACTTGAGAAGGAGGAAATAACATAGTTTTCAAACCAAATTTGATATATATCTATACAAGTTTCAATTTTTGTAGTATTGCAATGTTAATTTTGATTCAATTTTAAGAATTTAACATTGAAAAGGAAGCAAGTGGTGAAAAACTCAAATTGTTGAGGAGTTTGATGCAAGAAGATAAAAACACTACATAATTGGGTACTCTCTCCATTCAAATCTTCATTTTTTAGGTATGTCAAGTCTTTACATGCATGTTCTTTACATTTTCCTTATTTCGGATTGAATTACTTTATCATGCATTATCATACATGTTTAAAATAGACACATTTCAAATCAAGAAAGCAACCTACAATCTCACATGATGCCATGTATATTTTCTACACTTGGGCTCTTTAATAATTATGTTTAATAAACAAACCTTAGTTCATACCATGATGTCAAACTATACAAGAATAAATCCTTACAACATAAAAAAAATACAATCCCACTATTATCATGTATTCATTTCTTAGGAACTAATATTGGTCTCTTTATCATGCTACAGACAAATTCTCCGTCATGCCGAGGAAACGATCAAGAATTAAACCAACATAGGAAGAGATAGAAGCTAAGAATGCAAAGAAAGCAATGGCTATGAGGGAACTTCGTGAGAAGAGGAAATTGGACACGATAAATGAAGACATACCAATTGAAGAGGAACCACAACCATCACAAAGAGATATGGTATTGGCGGCACAAAGAGAACGAATGCAAAAACTTCGTGGTATGAGAGATTTAAATACCATAGTTGGAGACACATCCTTTATCGCAAGACAACATGTAGGGACACCATCTACCACATCTCAAGTTGAGAGTACATCATCACTCACATGTGATGAAGGAGGTACGCCATCGTTCCCACCTCAACCTCAAGGTATGTCATCTATTCCATCTTCGATCAAAGGTATGCCATCTAACCCATCTCATTTAAATATTGATGAAATTCCTAATGTTGAGATGAATTTACCTAACTTGACACCACCTAGAATTTTGCATAGAAAGCCAAAGTATTTGATTGATATTGATGAGAATATTTTGCAGCCAATGGAAGGTAAGATTCCAAAACGCACTTGTAGAAGATATGCTAATAAGATTTGGAGATTGTTCTTTGAAAAGTTAAATGAGACTGCAAGATGTCAACTATTCATTGAAATGATGCGAAGTATAAAGTATAGGTCTATCATGAAGATTCTTGGGTTGAGAACATCAGAGGCTTCAAGTGAAAAATCTATTGTCAAGAATCTAATGAGTGCGTATGAGAGTGTGGGTAACACCTCACGCACAAAAGATAGTAATGCAACACGGCGTGTGATTACATCGACTATAGTAAGTAGTCAAACGAGGAAAGCTCGTCTTATTAGAAAGACAAGTCAAAAATTGAGAATTAATAGGAAAACTTTATCAAGAGCCGTTGGAAGACGCCAAAGAATTGAGGACACTAATGCCAATGAATTATGGGCGTTCTCGGGGAGACTACCACGAAAAGATAAACCAATTGTTGAAGCCTTGAGGTCACTAATTGAAGACTTTTGGAAGAATTACACAAGGGTATCTCCGAATCAAAGGGATGTGGTAAGAAGGAGAATTGGTAGTCAGAACCACGAGCCACATCCAAAGCATTTTTTGGATGAGACTCAAACACAGTTTTATGGTAAATTTCTAGAGAAGTATCCTCAAATTAAAATTTGTCAAAGATATTTTGAAATGCTAAAACCTTTCTATGTTAAGATAAATCACACACGCACTACTTGTTGTTGTAGATTACATATTGAATTTTCTAACCATTTTGATGCTTATAGGTCTATATGTTTAGATATGCATACTAACAATGATTTGCAGGGTTGTGCCATATGTGCCCCACCAACATCTTCAAGAGATTTCATATCAAGAATTTTATGTGAAAGAGAGGAAGGTCAAATATTCTACAAGAAATTATGCTTGGATGGCACATGTCATCGTTGCGGTGGCTTGCAACATTTGCCAATATGTGAACATATGGAAATAACACATGCGGTTGGAAATGAACTAGTAGAATTTGGCAAGTATAAAACAGTGGCATACAATACAAAAGATGGTAAAGAAGCAAAGAGGTGTGAATTAGTTATTGAAAAGATTCCAGTGTGTCAGTTTATGCCTATATTTCGTGACAGCATAGTGTATGAGTATGCAAGACATGCCCATAGAGCTCGATGGTTGGACTTGCAATTCAAGTTATGCAAGGACACATTTCCAGTTGGTAGCATTGTTTCAGTCGTCGACTTTGCAGAGAACTACAGTCTACAGCCACAGCGTGAGGTGCAATCACAATATTACAACTCCACACAGGTTTCTATATTTGTGCACATCGCATTCATTCATGCGAATGATAGTACAGAGGATGACAGAAATATCATAAGGGAGTATCATTTCTATATTAGTGATGATCACACGCATTCTACGGAGTTCGTGCAAGGTTGCTTTCAGGTGTTCTATAATGATTTGGCTAGAAGGGGCATATCGTTCAGTCAGCATATCATATGGTCGGATAATTGTGCATCACAATTCAAGAACTCGCGGAATTTCTATTGGCTGAGTAGGAGGCATAATTTTACAGGTATTCAACATATGTGGAACTTTTGTGAGGCCGGGCATGGAAAGGGGGAGCATGATGGTGCAGGAGCATGTATCAAAAGAGCCATAGCACGAGAAGAGTTAAAGTATAAAGACAATGCAAAGTTGACAGATGCAAAATTGATTGTCGAGTGGTGTAATGCTTCCATGGGTCCAGGTAATAAAGGTAAGTCTTTAGTTCGTAGATTTTTTTGGTTGATAGATGATACTAACATTGCACCATATGAGGATTGTTGTACACTGACAGGATCAAATGAGATGCACTCTTTTAGAAGTTCAATTGCAGGTTCATGGAGTATCCATACACGAAAGATGTCATGCTTTTGTTCTTCCTGTACAATTCAAGTCTGGGATGAGTGCGAGTCAAAGGAGTGGGTTGACGAATGGCAGTTAAGTTATCTTAGCCCACTTGACACGTATCGACCCCCGACGGCACTGGAACTAACACAGATGGAATCGTCAGTTGACTTTGACCACATATCAGATTTAGTTCAACCAGGTAATATAGGGCACATATATGCATCTAATTTCATCTAGTTCAACCAGGTAATGTCATCTTACTTTGTAGTGTTTTTGTAATGTTGACTAATTTCATCTAATTTGCTACACATATCAATTTAGGACACGTATATGCAGTTATTGCAGATGAAGATAATGAAGAGGGAACAGATTATTACTTATGCCATTGTGTTGAGGCCAAAAAGAAATTGGAGGCCCCTGTTACAGATGGAGAAAACATCGAATACCCTACAGGATCAGTGGTTATTACTGGAACATGGCTTAGAAGGTACCCACATAAGAGTGTTAATATTTGGCTATTTCAGGACTTTGACATGCATCGAAAGATTCTTCATTACTCGAACCTTGTCGTGGCATCCAATGTTCATTTGATAAAGTATCGGGGTAGACCTTTGAACAAAATATTGTGGAAGGTGCGTGAGTCTGACCATGAAGCAATACTTGACACAATAAAGAGTAGAGCAGATCCAGATGGTTCATTGGATTAATTTGTAAGTATTCACATTGATTTTGTAAAGTTATGTTACATTGAGTTGTAAGTATGCACATTAATTTGTAAGGTTTGTCTTTTTTTATTTCCTCCTGCATTTTTACACATATGTACACATTTTTACATCATCATGTTATGCATTTTTGGTGTCCTGCTCCTGATGCGACCAAACTCATAACTCACCCTACTAGACACCATTTGATGATCTCTCTAACACTCTGGATCCAGGGCGCCCAATCATGATGATGACCTATATACCATTCTCCCAAGGCGCTCATAATGAATGAATGATAAGGAGCGCCTTGACCTCTATAATCAAGGTGATTTTAAGTCACTTTGAGTCATTTGGGGTCAGTTTGGGTCTTTGAGTCATGTTGCAAAAAAGTGTCAATGTTGTCAAGTTGCACAAAGCAACCTTTGCATTTTTGGTGTCTTGCTCGTGATGTGACCAAACTGACTATTCCAACGCATTCAGATGGGTACATTTACGCTAGGCATGGTCCTATTTTTCACCCAAACATGTCGAAACAGTCTGAGCTACATTGTACCAACGATATCCCTGAAGAGTCCAAAGTGCAAAAAGGCAGCAATCTTTGACGAGATGTTACTTGAAAATCGTGTCACTTAGAAACATTCCGTCTAAGGCAACGGGATCACGTAGAGTGCCTCTACAATAACCTCTCTCGGTTTTTTATAGCTCTGAGGCATTTGCCCGTGGTGAAAGGTTTTCTGTTGCCCCAAAAATCGTCAGAAGGAGGCAGTGTAAAGTTGCAAAGGGGTGTAACTTTCGTCCTGCTCCTGATGCGACCAAACTGACTGTTCCAACGCGTCCAAATGGGTACATTTATGCTAGGCATGGTCCTATTTCTCACCCAAACATGTCGAAACAGTCGGAGCTACATTGTACCGACGATATCCCTGAAGAGTCCAAAGTGCAAAAAGGCAGCAATCTTTGACGAGATGTTACTCGAAAATCGTGTCACTTAGAAACATTCCGTCTGATGCAACGGGATCACGTAGAGTGCCTCTACAATAACCTCTCTCAGTTTTTTATAGCTCTGAGGCATTTGCCTGTGGTGAAAGGTTTTCTGTTGCCCCAAAAATCGTCAGAAGGAGGCAGTGTAAAGTTGCAAAGGGGTGTAACTTTCGTCCTGCTCCTGATGCGACCAAACTGACTGTTCCAACGCGTCCGAATGGGTACATTTATGCTAGGCATGGTCCTATTTCTCACCCAAACATGTCGAAACAGTCGGAGCTACATTGTACCGACGATATCCCTGAAGAGTCCAAAGTGCAAAAAGGCAGCAATCTTTGACGAGATGTTACTCGAAAACCGTGTCACTTAGAAACATTTCGTCTGACGCAACGGGATCACGTAGAGTGCCTCTACAATAACCTCTCTCGGTTTTTTATAGCTCTGAGGCATTTGCCCGTGGTGAAAGGTTTTCTGCTGCCCCAAAAATCGTCAGAAGGAGGCAGTGTAAAGTTGCAAAGGGGTGTAACTTTCATCCTGCTCCTGATGCGACCAAACTGACTGTTCCAACGCGTCCGAATGGGTACATTTATGCTAGGCATGGTCCTATTTCTCACCCAAACATGTCGAAACAGTCGGAGCTACATTGTACCGACGATATCCCTGAAGAGTCCAAAGTGCAAAAAGGTAGCAATCTTTGACGAGATGTTACTCGAAAACCGTGTCACTTAGAAACATTCCGTCTAAGGCAACGGGATCACGTAGAGTGCCTCTACAATAACCTCTCTCAGTTTTTTATAGCTCTGAGGCATTTGCCCGTGGTGAAAGGTTTTCTGTTGCCCCAAAAATCGTCAGAAGGAGGCAGTGTAAAGTTGCAAAGGGGTGTAACTTTCGTCCTGCTCCTGATGCGACCAAACTGACTGTTCCAACGCGTCCGAATGGGTACATTTATGCTAGGCATGGTCCTATTTCTCACCCAAACATGTCGAAACAGTCGGAGCTACATTGTACCGACGATATCCCTGAAGAGTCCAAAGTGCAAAAAGGCAGCAATCTTTGACGAGATGTTACTCGAAAACCGTGTCACTTAGAAACATTCCGTCTGAGGCAACGGGATCACGTAGAGTGCCTCTACAATAACCTCTCTCGGTTTTTTATAGCTCTGAGGCATTTGCCCGTGGTGAAAGGTTTTCTGCTGCCCCAAAAATCGTCAGAAGGAGGCAGTGTATTAAGTCAGGATGAAAGCCTATTCACTCTAGGCACCTGTTTTTGACCAAATCACACATGCGCCTTGAACAACTCTGTCTTCAAGGTGCTTTTCTCTAATCTCTGTAACTCTCCAAATCCACTAAGGTGCAAATTTTACCTCTTGGGCTCAAGATATAGGTTCTTCATCCAAGGCGCCAGAATGGTCCAAAGGCGCATTTCACCTCTAACCTCACCTCTGACCTTACTTGGAGGCGCTAAACCTCATCTCATTGCTCTCCTCCATTACAAGCGCTCACTTACCTCAATCTTGGGCGCATACCAACATCCCAACATCCAAATCACCTAGGCGCTCAAAACCTTCAAGACTCAAGGTGCATTTTATGATCAAACAAGGTATCTCCTGAACAAGGCGCTCATAGTCTCATTAGGGCGTTAATCATCATCATGAGCACTCATATTGTTCTAGGCGCACAGTTATCTCTGGAATGCTCAAGGCGCACATACCCTTCTCTAGGCTAGTTTACACTTATTCAAGGCACTCATTCCAAACTTACATGAACTCCTCATTACAAGACGCACAAACTAGATGATCCTAGGGCATAAGGGCGCTCATAGGAGTTGTTATGTGTCATTTTGGCCAAGGTTTTCTGGAGCAGTGAAGACATTAGGAAGGGGATGATCGTTTGGATAGTTTTGAATGCTTTATTTCTCCTTGTTTAAACTAGGCGCTCACTGAGGATTGGAGTAGCCTTTGCACCCTCACATCACGTTAATCGGCATTTCAGAGGCAATCATAGTATAGGAAGATTTGCGCCTTGAAGAAGAGAGTTATCTGGTGAGTGCTTAGGAGTTCTGGCGCCTAGGGGAAAGGTCTAGGTAGAGCGCCTTCAGACTTTGACAGTGAAGTGCCTTAAGGAGTTGGATGATGTTTTTGCCTAGAGTGGAGATGATGTTTTTAGCGCCTTAAGGATGATGATGGAGCGCCTTGGAGTCAGGTTAGTCTGGAGCACCTTAAGAAGGTAAAGCACTTCAAATGTAAACACAAGTGTTTTGAGCGCCCTAATGAGAAGTTGTCTTGGCACCATAAGTTGTTCAAATGAAGATATGCGCCTTGGATAGTTGCAAAGACCTAATTTAGCGCCCAAGGTTGGAAGACTCTTTGTGAGCACCCAGTGTTTGAAAGCTCTTTGTGTTTGGTGCATTAAAATGAATTTGGCACCTAAATAGTATTGAAACACTCAACTGAGCGCCTAAAGCCCATGAGAGAAGTGATATGTGCCTTGATAGGAATATCATGGAAGATGAGTTTACTGAATGGCGCCTTGAATGACTTGGTTGATTAAGTGTTTTAGCACCTAGATATGGGATGAATCATTGAGTGCCTTTGGTTGAGATGATGTTAGCACCTTTGAGATTATAACACCTTGGAGTCAAGTTCGAAGGAGCACCTTGAGAAGGTAAAACACTTCAAATTTTTTCAAGGAATTGGAGAAGTCACTTAGTGCCTAGAAGGAATTCCAGAGCAAGAGGGTTGGAGCGCCTTGAGCTTCAAGTCAGATATGCGCCTAGACCTCTACCCTTTAGCAAGTTGAAGCCCTCTGAGCCTTGACAACGTGAGAATGCCTTATAGTGAATATGCGCCTTGGGCAAGGTTGAATACAAAGTTGAGGAGTATATCATAATGAGTAAGTGCATTGTAGGGTTAGATGATAAAGACTAGTGCCTTGAGTGTCTTGGTCAAAATTTTGACGTGAGAAGTCTTGCAAGATCAAACCCTGGAGTGCGCCTTAGAGAGAACCTATTGATCCTTTGCTTTGACAATATTTGGGCGCCAGAATGATCCTTAATAAATGGAATGTATCTACACCAATTTTGCGCCTTTAGGGAAGTGATGGTGGCCAGAATGATCCTTAATCTCATGTTTGTGTGCCTAGGTCTAGAAGCAAGATTTGAGCGCCTTAGGATAGGGTTTTTTGCACCTTGTCTTGGAGAGTGAATTTGCGCCTTGGATGATGTTGAAGCGCCTTGGGATGAAATGCGCCCAAACTTATAGAGGGCCTTCAGTGAGGGAGTTGAAGAGAGTGCTTAGAGGAAGGATAGCCTTAAGATCAAACTAAGTACTTAGAAACCTAAGATTAGCGCCTTATTTGAAGTTATACACCTATTCTGGCGCCAGAGAGTGAGTTTGAGTGTGAAGAAGTGAATGTCTGCGCCTTGAAGGGGATACAAAGGGAAGATGATGCACCTTGATGGGTTGATGATGGAAATTTGCGTTTTGGAGCTAAATGTGCGCCTTGAATCTAAATGATATTTGAGTGCTTAGAGGTAAATAGGGGCGCCTTTGAGAATTCTTTGTGCTTTAAGGAATGGATTGTGGCGCTTTGGACTAAGGTAAGTCCTAAGCACTTCCAATGATTTTAAGGAGTGCCTTGAAGGAGATAGTGCATAGAGGTACAATGAATCTTCCGGAGAACATGGATAGACAACTAAGTCTCCAACTTGAGTCTTCTAAGTGAATTGGATAATGAAGAGAGTCTAGTCATTTTGGGCGCTAGTATCAGGATGAATCATCCAAAATGGGTGCCTAGAACTAGAAGGCGCCAATGCATGAGTTCAAGGATCCTCCATTGGAGCGCCTAGCCCAGATGGCTATAGATTGAAAGTTTTAAAGCTAAGTGATGTCTCTTACGTGAATTCCTAGCCCAGGTGCATGTGTTGGGAAAAACTCTTTGGCTCTGGCGCCTAGAATTGGGAGCTTTGTAAGATGCACCAATTGATGAAACATTTCCATTTTGCGCCTAGAATAGAACTCTCTCACATAGTTGAAATTGACTTGATAGAAGGAGATAAGTCTTAAGGACTAGTTTGGCGCCTCACTTGCCTATCTCACCTTTGAAATGCGCTTTGGTTGATGATCATCATTGATGGAACCTAGTGAAATGTAAAGCTATTTGCATCTCCAGAGGATCAAAATTGGATTAGGAGATCATCCTTGCAGTTGAGATTGACAGAGAAGTGTTAAAGGAATCACTTCAAATGGGCGCCTAAGCTAGTTGAGGCGCATATCAATTCCACTGTAACTCCAGACTGACGCTTAGGATCCAGTCATCTCCTAAGGCGCAGTTCCATTCACCCATGACCTCGCTTGGCGTCTAAAACTTGGAAACTCCTTTGGAAAGCTCCTGTTGCGCCTAGAAGATGAGTTTGGGATATCAACTTGCAAAAGGCTTAGAAACTCTTCAAAGATGTTAGGCACAATCCCATGGCACTAGAGCTCAGTTTTGGCGCCTTCAAGGAATAGCACATGAAGGAACTTGGGAGGTCAGGTGCTTGTAAAAGGGAACACCTTGGAACATCTTCCAGGGGTTGAAGTAGTAAGAAAACATCAAGTGAGTCTAGGCGCACTCCCTTGTGTGAACAGTTTAGCTCTGGCGCCTAGCCACAGAGTGAGCCAGAAGAAGTAGTTTGGACATTAGAAGATAGGCGCTCATTCTACAATGAAGCATTCCACCTTCCTAATCAACAAAGACTTGCAAGAATTGACAAAGGAAGCTAAGGCGCACCTTCTACTTGTTTCCACCTCCAGAATGCGCCTAACCTTGAAAGGGGGTTCAAAGATGTTTGTTAGACCTTTTCACTCAAGGCACTCACCTTAGGCGCACTTTCTAAGTCCTTGTCACCTCAAGGAAACACCTAGTTTGGAAGGCGCTTGCCCTGTTCTCCACTCCTTTCAATTGGCGCCTAGAACACAGAATGCATGAAAGGAGCGCCTAGACTCCAGAGGGCTGATTTGGGCGCCTAGCATTTAAAACACTTTCATAATGATGATGTTTTGGCGCCTACTCTTGGAAACAATCCAGAGCATCCATAAACTCTAATTGGCACCTAATGTTGACAAGGCGCAACTTTAGGAGGAGGTCACCTCAACTTGGCGCCCAAGTCAGAAAAACCTATAAATCCTTCAAATATGCGCCTACCTTGTGAGGTGATGAGTTGAACATTCCAAATCTTCAAATGTTGCTCAAATAAGGAAGACATTGTAACATCAAGGCTTCAAGGCCTGTCCTTGTATTTCCATTGAATGAGTTGTACTTCATGCTATTGAAAGCATTTTCCATGTAATAAGACATTGCAAGTTGATTGAATCAAGTAACAAGACAAGTACCCAACTCTAATGTTGTTTCATTCAAATAGTTATCTTGATGTATATCTTTATGTTATTGAAGTAGTTGATGAATTGTTAGCAAGTAAAAGTGTTTAAGTAAGGAAAATTTTTCGTAGAACTAGTTGGGTATCTTACACTTACACCATGCCTATCCATCAAACATCACAATGCAATCAAAATCCTAACAACATGCCCATGATCCAAGATCAAGTGCAATCATGCAAAGATATTATCAATCACAAGCCTATTAAGAATGAACTAGAGTCTTCTAGTACCATACTTTTCCATCAAACACCATCATGTAATCCATGGCCTATCAAGCCTATCAAAGAAAATGCAAACATCCTATGTAATACAATCAGACTTTAAATATTTGAAGTAGCCATCTACAAATATCCATTCAAAAGTGGATTTATAATGCAAGTATGGACGCCATCAATAAAAAAGATTTGTATTAACCAAATATCCATATACGCATACATCAATATCTGTCGATATAAGTATAACATATATACAAAATAGCCATATAGGCTTACAAGAATGCCATATAGGCATACAATGTCAACTATGTACAATACAAAATATATGTCCACAAATGCCATATAGGCATACAACAGAGGAACACAATAAAAAGTCATTCCCCTCTAGCTGGTGAAGAGAATAAATCACGAGCAGCCTTTGATCTTCTAGGGGATGGAGACATGCATGTGGGTGGTCTACTACGAACCCGAGGGCTACTTCTCCTATTTAGTTCTTCTTGCACCTTTACCTGTTACAAAAAAAAGTATAGATATTAATATATAGAAATTACATGTTATAAAAAAATGAAACATTTAACAAAATAATCACTTACCGCTAACATATAATCTGTCTGCTCGCTTGCCTCAGTAGTAGGAAAAGGCCCTGGTGATGTCATGTCCTATAGAAACCATCCAGATAGAAATTAAACTTCAAATCAATAATCTTTTGATTTTTCAAAAATAGACAACTATAACAATGAATGTAAATTGAAATTTACTAATCTGCCTCATACCCCTGTCAATGCCATAGAGCTATGAATCGCAGAGGCCACACCCTGCTCCATTGCCCTATGAACATGGGGAGGTGTATCCGCAGCCTGCATCATCTGGAAATAAAACAACATTATTCAATTAGGAAAACTATAATAGTGATGCAAATCATGGCTCCTAACATACACACACGCTCATCTAAACATGGAAGTACACACAATAAAACACACAAATCACATACAAAAATTTAGTAAGTACAATTCATTCATTAAACTATTTATTTTATTACCTCCGTAAAGCTTTGAAGTCCACCACCGCTGGCAGGTGTTGCCATGAAATCTACAGTGTTAACCTATTCAACATCCAAAATCAGAAATTAGAATACCATTCATATAACGATGCTATTCACATGTAATATTTATAATTGTTTACTAGTTACATACCTCGACAGTAGATGATCTAGTGAAAAATGTAGGTGGAGAACCACTGAAAACTGCATCGACGCTATGACCCTGAAATTTCATTAAAATCATCAATTTAAATTAGTTAATCTTGTATTTCAAAAATAAAATTTAATAAATTAAATTCAATAAACTTGCTAATATTTACCTGAGTATCAAGGCCGAAAGTCTCACTCAGGAGGGTATCTGTCATCACCATCTGCTCAGCTGCAGATGTAGCCTGTGCACCTGCGTCCTGACTGTCCATGGGGTCATAACCACAGGCTGACCCGCAAGCCTGGCAAGTATGCGGTGGGACCCTACTCCTCGCACTATCTCCCAACCCACTCTGTGTTGCAGGATCGGCATGCTCTATGATGCTCTGGGTCAAGGCACTAATCGACCTCAGTGTATCGACCTCAACACTCTCCTTCACAATGGAAGGAATAGAAACATGCTCGTGGGCTGGTCTGCTGATTACTCGTCTCACTACCCGCTGTGGGTCAAGACGTGCCCCTGGTCTATCATGTGCTAAGCCCCCACCTCTACCCTGGAAGTCCTGCATATCAAAATAGTTTGGCACTTTATTGAGGACAAACTCGGAGTAGAGTTTCCTCAAAAAGTATTGCAGGACCTCATTGTTATTACATGGAGGATGGTCAAAAACCATCCACCACCTCTGCCCGAAATTGTCCCTTATCGCTTGGTTGTTGCACCAATGGATAGGGAACCTCTTGCATGTAATGGGTGGAGGTTGATTTGTTTGTGGGTTTGTGAAAATTGAACACAAGTCTACTTTTGTAATTTGTAATTTTTTGACATCTTGGTATGACAATTTATCTGCATAGTAATCTCTAAACTCTCTCTTTTTATCGGTCCAACTAGTTATTTGCTTGCTAATTGAATTTACATTTGATAACATAGACTCAAGAGATTCGGCAAGCGTGGACCTATGCAAGGTTGAAGTGGAAGGATCTTTCAACCTTGCAATTATATCTTCAATTTGTTTTTTGTTGTTTTCAATTTCCCCCATTATATTATCTTGTGTTCCAGGGGCATGTCGAGGAATGAATGGAGGAGGTTGTTGTTCTGCAGGTATTTCTTCCTCAAGATTTTGTGGATTTTGAGGAGGAGGAGGAGGTGCATTAACATTTCCTACAATTAATAAAATATACATCAAAAATCAACACAAAACCTACCTATTTAGGAAGAAATTCAAACAAAAAAACAAAGATAACTCACCCCTTTGGCGTGCTCGACGTCGCGGCGGCATTTCGGCAATGAATCGACAAATCTTTTGTGTTGAACGGTGTTTTGTAGAACGCGAGCGCGTTTTTGAAGGGTTTTAAGCCGCGGGCGGAGGAAAAACTCACAATGAAATAAAATGAAATGAAATGACAGCGTTTTTTTTTAATATATAAAGGACTTTATAACGCGAGCGCGTTATAACGCGCTCGCGTTATGCCTAAAATTTTTTTGAAAATTTTTTGGCCACTTTTTGGCCCCCCATCTTTTTGCACTTACCCTTATGGTATCCTAAGGATGATGATTTCACTCTTCATGCATATATAGATGCTGATTGGGCAAGAGATGTGGATGACAAGAAGAGTACTAGTGGTGGTGCATTTTTCTTGGGAAAGAGATTGGTTTCTTGGTTGAGCAAAAAGTAGGAGGCAATATCTCTATCTACTGCAGAGGCAGAGTATATAGAAACAAGTAATTGTACTCAAGTTTTGTGGATGAAGCAAATGTTGAAGGATATCAGAATTGTGTTTGAAGAGCTTGTTACAATCTTCTATGACAATTCAAGTGCAATAAACATTTCAAAGAATCAGATGTTGCATTCAAAGACAAAGCACATATCCATCAAGTTTTACTTTTTGAGAGGGAAGGTAAATGAGAATGAAGTTAGATTGGAGTTTGTTCCTTCAGAGGATTAGATTGCTGATATCTTCACTAAGCCTCTACCTAAGGACACTTTTGAGTATCTTAGAGGGAAGCTAGGGCTTATTACCCCTCCTGTTTAGAACTAAGGTGCACTAGTGTGCATCAATCCGGTGGAACTCACAGTCATATCTTGTGATCCGAATTCATGTTGAGGGGATGCTACTCAGAGGGAGTAGTCAGTATGTTGATTCTAGAATTCAGTTTGAAACAAAAAGGGGAGAGATTATTGCAAATATGTGCCCTTTGCCATTGATGTCAAAGGGGGAGAGAAGTCGTGTGAAAAACTTGGAAGTAAATAGTTGCTGGTGAAAGGGGGAGTAGTGAAGAAAGTGGTTGTTGGTGTGATAAGAGAAAGGGGGAGAAGTCCTTATATTGATGGTTGAATCAGTTTTTCACATCATATGTTGCCATCAATGACAAAGGGGGAGATTGTTGCAAATATGTGCCTATGATGTGTTGTCATTGATATCAACATATCTCTTTGTCAGAGACAGTGAAGACAGTGTAGCTCAGTAAAGTAGATTGCTCAATACTCCCAGTGAGATGAAGATCAGAGTCTACAGATCTAGAGGTATGTTTGCGATGTTGGTGTGTATCCTCAACTCAAGTGGTTCATGGTTTGGAGGTCCGCAAGCAATATTTCTAGTGTGACATTCATGACAGCTAGTGTTCTTAAGGTTTAGTATGAAGATGCAAGTGATTCTGGTGATTTGAGCTGGTGCGGTTGTTCTTTTTTATTTCATTGTGCTTATGGAGGTTTTTGGATCATGTGCCTATTGTGTTGGTGGTCAGCATTGAGAAGTGAGCTCGTGATTGAAGATTTCTCCATGGGTGTTGTTGTTCTTTCCAGTCTTGGCCAACTGAATGCTTTGTGTGTGTTGCGGATGATCTAAGAGAAGTCCTATGAAGCGTGGCATGTTGTTTGAGGAAGATTTGAGTCCCGGCTATATTTGGCCGATAGTGTAGTGATTCATATATAGCATTTTGTATTGAGTAAAGTCTTGTTATTATAATTGCTTGTAATAATTGTAAGGCCGACTTTGATGTTCATTCCAAAGTCGATGTCATGTATAAATACTTGTTATTGAGTCATGGAAAAATGTACTGGAGTGAAAATGATAAAATCCTAAGAAGAGTTTAAAAGAAGAGCAGAGCAGAGGAAGAGCAGTGAAGATGCAAAGGAAGTGAAGAAGTGTTTTGGGAGTAGAGCAACTATGAAGGTAGTGAAGAAGTGTTTGGGGGTAGAGAAGAGGTGTTATGAGCTTCAATGGAACTGATCCTTGGCATGGAGAAGATGCTATTTCTTAGTTCAACCTTTCAGTGTTAAACTTGTGAATATTTTTGTAGACATGAGTCTCTTGGAGCAGTGAGCTCTGGGCAGTGCGCCTGAAGGCATGTGCCTTCCCATTTTCTATTCTTTTAACAGAGAATAAATCTTGTGGGTTAACCCCCACCATATTTTTTCCCTTAACCGGGTTTCCACGTAAAAATCCTGGTGTTATGTGTGTTGATTATGTTTCTGCTCATGTGTTGTTGATTCATGCTTTCATGGTTATATCACTAATTTGTTAATAAGTGGTAAAGAAGATTACATGTAGCAAAAGATAAAGTTTTAGTGATAACTGATTCACCCCCCCTCTTAGTTGTCTGCCCTAATTTCAACAGGGATGGCTTGTGAAATTTGTGTAGCTTGACCTTGTGAAACTTGGACAACTTGTGACACTTGTGGCATGGATACGATCATGGTGGGAGTGAGTGTATGTTGTGAGACATGGAAAGGAGGAAATCTCAAATTTTGTTAAAGAAAGGGAAGTATCTCATTTGGAGTTAACAAATGCTCTAGAGTATACTCCGTACGCAGTGGACTTGATGGTGTGGAAATAGGTAGTGAAAGAGATGGTTGGGAAGATTGATGAGATGGTGTAGAAAGATTTTGGGATGGTGTGGCTATGGTGGATGATATAGCTATGGTACGTAGATGGACTATTTGTAACAACAAAAGGAGTGTTTGGATCTTATTTATGAATGGTAGATATGTCAAAGTTACTTGGTAACTTGGCTCCCATTTGAGCTAATTGCAAGAAATAGTGATCTGGATCAGATAAAATGAGATTATCAACTTGTTCCCATACACTTGTCTCTTGTAATTCGGATAAATCCTCTTCGGGTGGCTCTTGGTAAGTTGTTGTAAATGGATGATGTCACACTTGTTGTGAAGATGATGGTCCAGCAATGTATCCTTCAGGTACAAACATGTGAGGAGGCATACCAACAGTGAATTTAGTTGCATCCTTGAGGGAAGTTGATTGAGATTGTTGTAATTTGGCTTCCATTTCAGCTCTATATTGGCTCCTAGTTTGAGGTGTGATGATTGATGATGGATGTTGGAATAGTTTGTCAAGGTTGAGACCCAAAAGTTGATGGTTTACTGATTGATTGTTGATGGTTTGCTGATTGATTGTTGTTTGATTGCTTGGATTGTTTGGGTTGATGTTCGATAAGATTGCTTTGTTGGTTGATTGATTGGTTTAATTGGATAAATTTCCCAAGAGAATAGCTCACAAACTCAAGGGAATATCTAATTGATGATGATGGTTATTGATGTTGTTATGGCTGAATAAAGCTAAAAAGATGGTGTTTGTTGATTGCTGGGTTGATTTGTTTCATGATGCATTGTTGATTTCAGGTCTCAAGAGGATGGAAGGCTCAAAAATTCTAATGATATTGTATGCTCAAGTAGGATATGATGTTTAGCTAGCTGTAGATGATCAAAGGATTGATTGGACACTGGTAAAAGATCAGAGCAGTCTGAAAATGCAATAGATTCGGCTGGGTTAATATGGACTAATTATGTTTGACCAAAGGTGATCATTAATATCTCAAATGTGACTTAGGATAGGCCAAAAGTGAGGCAGAATAGATCAAAAGAGAGGTAGAGCAATTTTGGATGACAAACTGTAATGCAAACAAGTGATGGATTTTACCAGAGGTGAGCAATTTTTGTTCAAAAGCGAGCTACCGTTGTTTAAAAGTGATGCAATTTTGCAAAAAGCGTAGGGTTTTGGTGTAAAAGTGACTCAGGTCTGAAAGTTGGTGTGTTTTTGGTGAATTTGACAAGAAAATAATGATTTTAGTCACACACATTCACAAACATGTACAATCCTAGGCTGGAAAAGGATTGTATTTATTGAATCCCCTTGCCGTGCTTATTTAAAGCAGATAGCTTTAGGATCTTGGTAGCACTGGCTCCCCTCCACGTCACTCACTTCTCATGGACACCAAGTTTCAAGTTTCCCAAGGCTCGCAAACCTTAAGATTATCTCTGTTATCTCTACTAAGAACCACGAGAGTCAAGGTGGCTTCAAAGGCTTATCAACCGGCCTTTTGCATCAACAAATAGAGGGATTTGGGCCACTACACAAAGGTTTCTAGTGAATGTTCAGGGGATTGGCACGTTACATGTGTCTAGAAAGCCACTCAAGGTTTTAACTAGCTCTACTAGGAGTATCAAATATGCTAGGTACACCTCCTTTCGAACTAGCACTGTATGGTAATTACTAATACCGGTTTGGACTTAGCTTTCGCCTTATCTTAGTTTATATAGCAGACCGAATGAAAGTACCACTTAAGGTCATTCCTTTGGGGTGAGTACCTCTTTTCCCACCAAGGCATGCCTTTCTAAAGATAATAACAAGTTTCTCTTGCACCCAAGATCCATTTGATAGGCAAGGGGAGAGGATACACTTGTTATTAGCTTAGGGTTACAATCAAACTCAACAAGCAAGTTAAAAAGATAAAACAAGCACAGAGAAAACAAGGTTCATTTTAAGCACCAAATTCAAATGTTCCTAATTTTAGTGAAAAATCAAGATTGTCTTAGACCGATCGAAGCTACAACAGATATGTTAGTAGTTTCACAACCTCCTTTTCTTGAACAAACGATAAGATGCTGCATAAATAGATGATTTGTAGCCAAGAAAAACCAAACTGTAAATGACAGAACCAAAAGCAACACACAATTACCAGAAGTGACTAACTGCCGATCATAAGCGATGTGAATTCTGCCAGAAGCGACCAGTTGTCAGTCAAAAGTGACGCAAAAAAGCCAAAAGTGACCTGTTACTCTTCAAAAGTGATGCAAACTATACCAGATGCATAATTTTTTTGTTTCTATACAATTAGGGTTAGGGTCATAAAAAATGACTATCAGAGATTGTAAACCCTAGAATATGAGTTCCAGTGGATGAAATTTTCTCATATGGACACCCTGCAACCATAGATTGATAAATTGAAAACCCTAGAATGAGAAATTGATGAGATCTTGCAAAACCAAGGATGTTAGCTCAATAAAATCAAAATCCCTAATCAAATTGATTGGTAGATGATAATATGATGATCAGGAACATGCAAAACACATATTAGAACCCTTGATTGATCAGTAAAAATCCAACAAAGCAACCTGCAAGATCAAATGTTAACAGAAAACCATAAATTGCCGGAAGCGACTGAGATAGCCAAAGGTGACCAGTTTCTACTCAAAAGTGATGCTCAGTCAACCAGAAGTGATTAGTTTTCACTCGTAAGTGATGCAAAAATACCAAAAGCAACAAGTTTTTTCTCATATGCGACAAAAAGTTGTCGTAAGCGCTTTGAAACCTGAACTTCTCAAAATAACTTCAAAAGAGCAGAGTTAATCAAGGATGTGAGTCCTACCGGGCATGCCAGAATGTGGATAGGTAAAAATCAAGTCAATAAGATCAAGCATGTAAATCAAAACCTAATCCTACCACCATCAAAGAATCGAATCCAAGTGAAACAAAATACATGCAATTCAAGAGCAAGATCACCTAGATTGTATGATTCCTTGTTTGTGATGTGGATTGCTTCTCAACAATGAACAATCATGAATATCAAAGCTGCCATGATGGATGGATGATAATGATAATAGATGCAATGAAAGCTCAAGTGCTCAATATGCTCAGGACGATAATGTAGATACTATGATAATGGTGGATGATAAGTATGCAATGGAAGGGTGAATATATAGACCTCAACCAAAATCAATCAACAATGGAGATGATAAGATCAAATGGATGGATGAGATTAAAAGATAACATAGATGAATGTGCACAAGCCATGTGTCCATAGGTAAGACCTATTTTAAATGTTTGTAGTTGAGTTGTTATTGATGATAAGATAAATTTACTTAAAATAGAGAGATGGCCTATTTTAAGAGCTTGATGATGAGGATAGTTGTTTTTAGAACCAATTAAAATTTAATCTAGATCATTCTAATGAACAAGGCCAACTTGTACACATAGAAGAAAGTGATAAGATAAGGGATGATTTTAAATGAAGGAGGAAATAAATTAAAAATTTATTTAATTTTTAGAGGTGATGATAAGATAAATAAATAAAATATTGATTTTATTTATTTCTTATGGAAGAAAGCCAATTAAATGAATTAGGGAATTTATTTAATTGTTTGGAAGAAAAATAAGTGATAATTAAATAATAAGAAATTATTCAATTATGAGAAATAGAAGAAATTAGATGAAAATTAGAGGGAAATTAATTAAATAAATATGATTTATTTAATTAATTAGAAATTAGATGATTAGATGTTTTCAAAACAAGTGTGCTAGGACAAAGTCAACTAAACGCTAATGCAAATGGTGAAAATGCAAAAATTCTATAAATAATGAAATGAGTCAATTTTGGGTGTCTATAGTCATCACACACAAATGTCCTTATAATAGACTATGTTTTAAAATAGTTCATGGTATGCATAATAAAAGATATATCTCAAAGGTCAACATTAATTAAAATAGACACAATAACGATATCATTGTTAAGTCCCTTTGCATAATGAACTTTATAATACAAACTCATTAATGTCTATCTAATGAGATTCAACCTAAAGGACCTCATGCACAAATTCTACAAATTAGTCACATTGCCATGGAATTGATATAGGGTCTCAAGATAGTTCAGTCACAACAAAGTACAAAGTTCAACATGAGTGACTCCATGAAAATCATAAGCCTTAAGGCTGATCCTCTTGGTTGTCTTAACATGATAATGTGAAGATAAGGGATTGCTATCACACATCCAAAAATCAGTTCTTACCTCATGCCCTACTGTGATGTCTCCCACGATCTCAATCATCTCTCCTTTCATGACTAGATGGTTATCAAGTGAAAATAAAGTGTATCATGTGTCCTAAATTTTATCCCTTGGCTGCAAGTTGAATTTTCATGTGTGAGGAGATGATCTCTATCCACAAGTAAGTGTAGATAGTTTGATGCCACTAGCACCAAGGCCTCCCCTACATCTTCAACCTTGTAGTCAACATGAAGTCCCATGTACTCTTCACTTGTAGCCTCAATAGGTGACTCTCCTAAATGTCCTTATGCTCATGCTAATATTTATCTCTTTATCATGCTACAGATAAATTCTTCGCCATGCCGAGGAAACGATCAAGAATTAAACCAACACAGGAAGAGAAAGAAGCTAAGAATGCAAAGAAAGCAGTGGCTATGAGGGAACTTTGTGAGAAGAGGAAATTGGACATGATTGTCGAAGACATGCCAATTGGAGAGGAACCTCAACCATCAACAAGAGATATGGTATTGGCAGCACAAAGAAAACAGATGCAAAATCTTTGTGCTATGAGAAATTTGACTACCGCAATTGGAGACATGTCCTCTACTACAAGTCAAGATGGAGGGACACCATCTACCACATCTCAAGTTTTGAGTAGATCATCACTCGTACGTGAGGAAGGAGGTATGCCATCGTTCCCACCTCAACCTCAAGGTATGTGATCTATTTCATCTTTGATCAAAGGTATGCCATCTAGCCCATCTCATTTAAATATTGATGAAATTCATAATGTTGAGATTAATTTACCTATCTTAACACCACCTAGAATTTTGCATAGAAAGCCAAAGTATTTGATTGATATTGATGTGAATATTTTGCAGCTAATGGAAGGTAAGATTCCAAGATGCACTTGTAGAAGATCTGCTCATAAGATTTGGAGATTGTTCTTTGAAAAGTTAAATGAGACCGCAAGATGTCAACTATTCATTGAAATGATGCGAAGTATAAAGTATAGGTCCATCATGAAGATTCTTGGGTTGAGAACATTAGAGGTTTCAAGTGAAAAATCTATTGTCAAGAATCTAATGAGTGCATATGAGAGTGTGGGTAACACCTCACGCACAAAAGATAGTAATGCAACACGGCGTGTCATTACATCAACTATAGTAAGTAGTCAAACAAGGAAAGCTCATCTCATTAGAAAGACGAGTCAAGCATTGAGAATTAATAGGAAAACTTTATCAAGAGCCATTGGAAGGTGCCAAAGAATTGAGGACACCAATACCAATTAATTATGGGTGCTCTCGGGGAGACTACCACGAAAAGATAAACCAATTGTTGAAGCATTGAGACCACTAATTAAAGACTTTTGGAAGAATTACACAAGGGTATCTCTGAATCAAAGGGATCTGGTAAGAAGGAGAATCAGTAGTCGAAACTGTGAGCCACATCCAAAGCATTTTTTGGATATGACTCAAACACAATTTTTTGGTAAATTTCTAGAGATGTATCCTTAAATTAAAATTAGTCAAAGATATTTTGAAATGCTAAAACCTTTCTATGTCAAGATAAATCACACATGCACTACTTGTTGTTGTAGATTATATATTGAATTTTCTAACCATTTTGATGTTTATTGGTCTATATGTTTAGATTTGCATACTAACAATGTTTTGTAGGATTGTGGCATACATGCCCCACCAACATCTTCAAGAGACTTCATTTCAATAATTTTATGTGAAAAAGAGGAAGGCCAAATATTCTACAAGAAATTATGCTTGGATGGCAAATGCTAGCATTGCGGTGGCTTGCAACATATGCCAATATGTGAACATATGGAAAGAACACATGTGGTTGGAAACAAACTAGTAGAGTTCGACAAGTATAAAATGTTGATAACTGAGAGGGGGGTGAATCAGTTATCCTAATTATTTCTACTTTTTGAACTTTCTTATTAATTAATGCAACATTAATTCAAATAAGCAAACATAACCATGAAATGGAAATACACATGACACAATATTTTTGACGTGGAAACCTTGTTAAGGGAGAAAACCACGGGGTGATTAACCCAAGAATGTATTCTTTGTTAGAAGAATAGAAATACAAAATGGCACTTGCCAATTAGGGCTCACTGCCCGAGCTCACTGCTCACAAGAGGCACACTGCCTACAAGAGACTCACTGTATATAATTTATAAAGAGTGTAATACAATACTTGAACTGATAAGGAGCATCTACATATGCTGGAGTTCAGTTCTGGTTAGGCTCAGTACACTAATCTACTGCACTTCATCTTTCCTCTTCTTTTGTGTTGCTTTCCTTTCACATACCAGACCTTCCTTACTGCTTCCACTCTGCTCTACTGCTTTTCTTCGCACATCACACAAAAACCACGACACCCTCATAACTAAATCCATCTTGTATATATATCCACACAAGTGATTTCATCACCTTTCGAGTCGGCATCCAGAATAGTCAATATTTTCCATAAACTCTGATCTGTGGGCTGAATCCTTGCTTACCAAGTAATGCGAATCAAGGATATACTTGTAGAAGTCATCAATAATGTCAGCCAATCATAACTTATGCCTTAAGAACCTTTAACATCATCAGTAACACATCCGAAATAATGTCTGATGTTCTGCCAGTCAGTTCTTCCTCTGTCCACACCGCCAATCAGGAACCCGACACTCAAGTATTCATATCTTTTTCTTCATCTATCACTGGAGGCTAAATCCTTGGAATCTATCAGTCAAGGTAGTCCTCTTGACTTCCCCAAATCCGCACTTCACCAAGATACTTCCTCTGAGAGATCTGGACCTGACTGTTAGACCTCACCACATGCTCTGTTCCTACTTACCGGACCACAACATTCTTCACTCTGACTTCCGGTATAGACACACCATGTCCTGCGGATGTGTGGGATGAACTTTGTTGCCATCGATGACAACAATCATGAATCCATATAATGTCTCTTGACAACAATCTCCCCCTTTGGCATTGATGGCAACACTTAGTGAAAAATGACTAAGTGTTTACACTATGCTCCCCTTGGTTGATGCTCTATTTTTATATACATTTTTCAGAGCTCCCCCTTAGGTGGATTCCTCATTTTTCACTGCTCTTCACTCCCCCTTTGACATCAATGGCAAAGGGTGGGAACCGTGCATCAAAATTTCAAAAATTTAACTATACTTAGCCGCATATAACATACTCACATAAACTGAAGAATGTCTGCAAAAGTTATCTTCAATTGGACGAATTCTGTTGCCCAACTTTGCTTCATTCTATCCAAAATTGATATATGACCGCTCAACAGGAATGCAAAAACTTCAGCTTTCTTCAGATCTGTCGAATCATTTATCTTGGCGGTGGTTTGAGCATCACTTAGGGCCTCATGCATGGCCTCCAACTTAGGAATGATTATTCTTCTAAGCTTATTTAACCTGCCGATTCTATTTTTCTTTTCTTTCTCTAGCTTCTTAATTTCATCCAAGACTGCAATGGTCTGACATTCTTGATTTACTATGGATGAGGTAAATGGATCAAAATTTTGAGAAAGTTTTGTTAGTTGGATCTCCTGTTCTTTCATTTTCTTCTCAATCTCCATTGTTGCTTTGGACCATGATAGACAAAATTTATATATTTCCCTGCCATCTTTAAGAGCATTTTCTAAGCTCTTTATCCCTATATCCATATTTCTTCTATCATTTGATATTAGACTTAGTACTTCAGAGAATATTTTATCCAAAAACTCTTTCCTGACCTTTTCCTCAGCTGATTTCTCTAAAGACTCAAAATGAGTGCTGACTGAACCAACAAGAGCTTTAAGATTACCTGATGAGGAGGCTGAGTTATCCTTCTAAAAAGATGGCATGATCTTTTCTAAAACACCGGATGCAGCTTCTATTAGCTCACAATCTTCCATGTGAGACTTCAAGAGTTTTTCTTTTGCCTTTGCATTGGCAAATGAAGCTATCTTCATTGTTTGAACCGGGGAGAGAGAGTCAAAGTTAAATGGACCTTGAAGTAACTCTGGTTCATCAATGTCCAACATTTCTTTTGTCAAGAAGTCCTTAACAGTTTCTGCAGTGTCTCTTGCCGAAGACAGAGATTTCTTCTCTTCTGCACTGTCACTTCTGTTCTTCTCAGCTTGACTTTCTTCTCTTCCTTTCGCTTCTTCTTCTTCTTTCTCCTCTATTCTTTGCTCTCCTTTAGATCTAGAGACTGTAGGGGAAACCAAAGGAGAGATATTTTTTTGTTCATGAGCCACCTCTTCCAGAGTAGAGGATTCCAAGTCCTTATCCTTTTCTGCACCAGTGTCCATGACTTCTTCTACCATTTTCTCAGTCGATTCCTCTCCAACACTTGTGGCCGAGGGATCAGCACCCAAGTCCTCTATGACAAGAAGATTGAATCTTTTAAAGGCATTCCTAAGGATCTCTTATGTTTCCTTGGCTATCTTGTCAGTCTCACCAAGCATGAGCTGATTCATTCTAGCTTTGCTCTGAAATTCATCCTTGCAATCCTTGAAGATCATGTTCATTTGCTTTGGATCGATTGAAGGATATAGCTGAATGGCTATCTGCTCTTGGATCTCAAGGTCTTTTGCTATGGCATTATTCTTTCTTATTTCTAACTCTTTTTCTAGGCTTTTGGGAATAAGAGATATAATTTCAATAAAAGCCTTGTTATATATGTTCAGATACTTAATTGCTGCTTCCTGCAAGATCTTTTGTTCTGCTTCATTGTAATCATCATAGAATTCAGCCATTGGCTGAAGATTTCCATCCACAGTGACTGATTTGATGACATCATCTAAAGACAGAGTGGGCTTTTGTACAAATTCTTCTGCCTTTTCTTCTTCACCTTGACTGGTAGAGGATGTACCAGATCCTTCCTTCTTCTGCTTCTTCATTCTCTTTATCTCCTCATCTGATTCAGTTTCTTCTTCATCCTTTTGGCTTGCATAGGACCTCGTTGCCTTTTTCTTTATTCTCTTCTCTGCTTTACCGGATGATTTTGCTTTCAGTTTTGATGCCTTTGAAGTCTTAGCAGTTGTAGGTGCAGACCTCTTAAAAGATCTGGTCCGGGAGGGGGCTTCTACCAGATCACTTTCCTTTTCTGCTTCTTTCTTTGCCCTTTCCATCTTTTCTCTATGTGCATCAAGTGCCTCTTTTAAGATTCCATGCCTCTTGGCAAAATCTTCTACCTCTTTTCTCACTTTTCTCTTCATCTCCGGTTGTCTGAGTTCTACATGGATTTTTATACTTAATTCTTCAAAGGTTCCAAACTTTTCTGCTTTAGGATCCTTTGGTCGACTCAACATGTGCTGAACATACAGCTCTACAATTTTCTCATCCACCTCATACCCCATTGGCATGATCCATACAGTTCTTGGTTCTGCTGCCTCCATTAGGCACTGATCAGTCTCTACCATAAAGCATACTGTGTCTTTGTATTTCTCAACAAGAGACTGGGGAATTCTCTGTCTAGCTTGCATCATTTTCTGAAAGTTTTTAAAGAAACCCCAGAGAGCTGTGTTTTGTGCTTTGTCATCACCAAGTCCATGCAAATAATCCCTGATTTGTATGGCAACCGGTTTGTTATTCTGCCATACCCATCCACTGGATCCGGGTAGCTCATTCATAAAGTAGAAGAATAGACAGAGTATTAGACCACCAAATTTGAAGGAGTTCTTCTTGTCCTTCTTTATCTTTTGCAGATTTTCTAAAAGTTGGCTTAGAAGTAGTTCACACAGATCATAGTCAGCATTTTCTTTTAACATTTGATAGGCTGTATAAATTGCAATTCCTGGTACTGAATTTTCCCTACTGGAGTGATAAATCTTGTAACCAATTATCATGGATGCAAATTTGACATCCGGATTAGTGATATCTTCAATTGTCATAGCTCTCTTGTCAAATTTTGATCTGGTTGCATCACTTACTGTCTGATTCTTGACAGATTTGAGAACAGGTATACCACCGGATGAGTGCAAACCGGTAACTTCCCTAATGGCATCTTTTGTGATCTTGAATGGTCCATTCAACAACATGAAGTTGTCATGTATTCTATTGAAGACATACCAGACCCATTCATCCTCAGCAAAGCAGGGGAAATGTATACATTATGCAAAGTGCTTTTCCCGGATGGCCTTGTATTGGGGTTTGAGCTCAAATGAATCATCTATTAACTGTTTGCTGTAGATATCCCTCAATTTGGACTCTCCAAATTCTTCAATGTTTGCGTGAATGTAAACCCTAATATCTTCTGTATGCAAGACACCATGCGGAACACTGGAAAAAGATCCTAGGGGATCTACTTCCAAGGATTTGTAGGGATGTTTCTTGAATTTGGGGCGAGGCCTATCAGTGATCTTCACAATATTCAGAGTAGACATCTTTTTAAAAAGATTTACAGAGAAGAATGGAAAATACCTTTTGCGTCTTTCGATTTCACGAAGTTAGCTAGATCGATTTCTGGATGAATTGACTTCTGCAAATGATCTTTGATGAGCTTGAGGAATTTTTTTGCAGAGCCTTCTCTTTTCATTTCTTCTTGAATGCAGAATGAACAAATGCTTAATGAGAAAACCTTTATATTGCTCCACAAACCCTAATGTTAAGTTGCAATAAATGCTCGACCTAAGTAATTTTGGTTTGCCTTATTCGGATGACTTGAAGAACCGGATCAATCTTGATCTTAAACATCTTGCGGATCTTCCAAATTTTAACCATAGTTTATTTGGATGTTTCTCTTATGAACCCTTTAATCCACAACTCTTCTTGTGCCAGTTCCGACACCAATTGACTGGCTGGGGGAACAGGGTTTTCTTTGTGTCTCCCCCTAAGCTAGAGCTCATTTTTTAATTTTTGGAAGGAATATCAGCACCAGAGTCTGGTGCGGACCCATCCCCTACATTCTCTATACTTTTCTTCACCCAAATCTTGTTCATCTCACTTTGAACTTCATCCGCATTCACTTTTCGTTTTCCCTTATCTTGATTCTGATTATGATGTACCGAACCTCTTTTGTCTTGATTCTTGCTTCTACAGAATTTTGCAATATGACTGGATCTATTGCAAATTTGGCAAACAACATTTCTTTGCATATTTGATTGATATCCTCTTGATCTGCATTGATTATCCATATGACCTATTCTATTGCATGCAAAGCATCTACCATTGAATGATTTGTTCATTTGCATATTTCTGCATTCATGAGATTTGTGACCATACCTTTTGCAGTTGAAACACTGTCCGGAGAAGGATGAATTAGTCTGATTCATTTTCTTTCTGCACTAATTAGCTTTATGACCAAATTTATTGTAGTTGTGGCAGTATCCATTGAAGGATGGATATCTTTGAGCATTAGGCTACCTTACCAGAGGTCTTCTAGGCCTGTTCCTTGGATTTTCTGATCCAAAATTCTTCTAACCGGATCCGGAGCTTTCTCCTTTCTCATATCCCAAACCACACTTGTCATCTACCCTCTTTTGGCTTTCAAGAAGAACTTCAAGTTGAGCAAAACTTATCTTAAATTTTTCTTTATATTCATTTGCTGTTTGAAGATCCCTTTTAAGAGAAACAATTTGATCCTCAAGTTTTTCTTCAATATCTTTAGCATCTTCAAGATCAGATTCAAGGTGTCTGATTATTCTATCCATCTTGTGGCAGTCTTCTGATTTCTCCTTAAGAGATTCTCTTAGATCATCTTTAGTTTTTCTTTTTTCTTCAATTTCTTGGGAAAACTTCATAACTCCTGATTCCATCTCATGTCTTATCAAAATGATCTCTTTTGATAACTTTTCACACAACTTAGTTTTCTCCTTCAGATCTTCATTTGTATCATTGGCTTCACCTTGACTTGCCAGTTGCTGAAGGTGCTCTTTTCTCTTTTTCATAGATAGACTTAGTTTCCCTTTTAGTTCATTTATCAAATCATCAGCTTGTTTGAGTCTTTCCTTCAATTCATTGACTTCAGAGTTTGACTGTTCGAGATCATCAAGGGCAGTCTTGAGTTGTTCCCTTATACCATATACATCCATTTGAATTCCCAGATCTTCCTCAAGCTGTTAGGCTCTGTTAGGAGGAACCTGGCTCTGATACCAATTGTTGATAACTGAGAGGGGGGGTGAATCAGTTATCCTAATTATTTTTGCTTTCTAAACTTTCTTATTAATCAATGCATCATTAATTCAAATAAGAAAACATAACCATGAAATGGAAATACACATGACACAACATTTTTGATGTGGAAACCCTGTTAAGGGAGAAAACCACGGGGTGATTAACCCAAGAATGTATTCTCTGTTAGAAGAATAGAAATACAAAATGGCACTTGCCAATTAGGGCTCACTACCCGAGCACACTGCTCACAAGAGGCACACTACCTACAAGAGACTCACTATATATAATTTATAAAGAGTGTAATACAATACTTGAACTAATAAGGAGCATCTACATATGTTGGAGTTCAGTTTTGATTAGGCTCAGTACACTGATCTGCTGCACTTCATCTTTCCTCTTCTTTTGTGCTGCTTTCCTTTCACATACCGGACCTTCCTTACTGCTTCCACTCTGCTCTACTGCTTTTCTTTGCACATCACACAAAAACCATGACACCTTCATAACTAAATCCATCTTGTATATATATTCGCACAAGTGATTTCATCACCTTTCTAGTCGGCTTCCGGAATAGTCAATATTTTCTACAAACTCTGATCTGTCAGCTGAATCCTTGCTTACCAAGTAATGCGGATCAAGGATATACTTGTAGAAGTCATCAATAATGTTGGCCAATCATAACTTATGCCTTAAGAACCTTTACCATCATCAGTAACACATCCGGAATAATGTCTGATGTTCTGCCAGTCAGTTCTTCCTCTGTCCACACTGCCAATCAGGAACCCGACACTCAACTATTCATATCTTTTTATGCATCTATCACTGGAGGCTAAATCCTTGGAATCTATCAGTCAAGGTAGTCCTCTTGACTTCCCCAAATCCGCACTTCACCAAGATACTTCCTCTGAGAGATCTGGACCTGACTATCAGACCTCGCCACATGCTCTGTTCTTGCTTACCGGACCACAACATTCTTCACTCTGACTTCCGGTATAGACACACCATGTCCTGCGGATGTGTGGGATGAACTTTGTTGCCATCAATGACAACAATCATGAATCCATATAGTATCTCTTGCCAACATAAAATAGTGGCATACAATACAAAAGATCGTAAAGAAGTAAAGAGGTGTGAATTAGTTATTCAAAAGATTACAGTGTATCAGTTTATATATTTATTTCATGACAGTATAGTGTATGAGTATGCAATACATGCCCATAGAACTCGATGGTTGGACTTGCAATTCAAGTTATGCAAGGACACATTTCTAGTTGGTAGCATTGTTTCAATCGTCAACTTTGTAGAGAACTACAGTCTACAACCACAGTGTGAGGTGCAATCATAATATTACAACTCCAAACAGGTTTCTATATTTGTGCACATTGTATTCATTCATGCGAATGATAGTACAAAGGATGACATAAAGATCATAAGTGAGTATCATTTTTATATTAGTGATGATCAAACGAATTCTACGGAGTTCGTGCAAGGTTGATTTCAGGTGTTCTACAATGATTTGGCTAGAAGGGGCATATCATTCAGTCAACATATGATATGGTCAGATAATTGTGCATCACAATTCAAGAACTCGTGGAATTTCTATTGGCTGAGTAGGAGGCATAATATTACAGGTGTTCAGCATATGTGGAACTTTTGTGAGGCCAGGCATGGAAAGGGGGAGCATGATGGTGTAGGAGCATGTATCAAAAGAGCCATAGCACAAGAAGAGTTAAAGTATATAGAAAATGTAAAGTTGACAGATGCAAAATCAATTATCAAGTGGTGTAATGCTTCGATGGGTCCAGGTAATGAAGGTAAGTCTTTAGTTCGTAGATTTTTTTGGTTGATAGATCATACTAACATTGCACCATATGAGGACTGTTGAACACTAATAGGATCAAGTGAGCTACACTCTTTCAGAAGCTTAATTGCAGGTTCATGGAGTATCCATACATAGAAGATGGCATGCTTTTGTCCTTCATATACAATTCAAGCCTGGAATGAGTGCAAGTCAAAGGAGTGGGTTGACAAATGATAGTTAAGTTATCTTTGCCCACTTGACACGTATCAACCCCCAAAAACACTGGAACTGACAGAGATGGAATCATCAGTTGACTTTGACCACATATCAGATCTAGTTCAACTAGGTAATATATTTACTTGCATAGTTTTTGAAATTCTTAATGTTATCTTACTTTGTAGTGTTTTTGTAATATTGACTAATTTCATCTAATTTGCTACACATATCATTGTAGGGCATGTTTATGCAGTTATTGCATATGAAGATAACAAAGAGGGAACATATTATTACTTGTGTCGTTGTGTTTAGGCCAAAAAGGAATTAGAGGCCCTAGTTACAGATGGAGAAAACATCGAATACCCTACAGGCTCAGTGGTTGTTACTGGAACATGGCTTAGAAGGTACCCACATAAGAGTGTTAATATTTGGCTGTTTGAGGACTTTGACATGCATCAAAATATTCTTCATTACTCAAACCTTGTCATGACATCCAATGTTCATTTGATACAATTTCAGGGTAGACCTTTGAACAAGACCTTGTGGAAGGTGCGTGAGTCTGACCATGAGGCAATACTTGACACAACAAAGAGTAGAGCAGACCCAGATGGTTTGTTGGATTAATTTGTAAGTATTCACATTGATTTTGTAAAGTCATGTTACATTAATTTGTAAGTATGCACATTAATTTATAAGTTTACATAGGTTTGTCTTTTTTTATTTGCTGCTGCATTTTTACACATATACAGTGAATATTGTGATGAATATGTTTGTCATTGATGCCAAAGCACTTGGATGTTAGTAATTGAGTAAGGAATGCATAATTGTGCAGGTCTATTGGTTGTCTATTGTTTGATGATACTATTATGCTTTCAGGATATGTTGTTGGGTTTTGTGATATAAAGACGCTTCTTCATAGAGTATGTGATGTCATGCACATAGTTCTAGTGCTTCAAGACAAGGCATGAACTTGAATAGTGAAGATGCCACTCAAGCAGTGGTATGAACTTGACAAGTAGTGGTATGAACTTGAGTAGTGAAGGCCTCATGATTGGTTTGATTTGTTTGCCATGGTATACATTTGATGTTTGCATCGTCATCATGTTATGCTTCATGGGGTTAGATCTAAGTGATGGATGAAGTTGATCCATATTGGTCTTAATCGTGTTCACTCATGTTTCACTCATGTCATTTCAAGGTTCATGTCACAGGGTTTGGATGTTAGTTCATAACATTCATGTTTATCATGTTACAATAGCAAGACATAGTTGCTTATGTCATTGGTTCATGCATTGGATCATTGGATTTGGTTGTGGTTCTTCATCATAAGATGTCATGCTTTGAGGAGTTGGATTGGGTTGTGGTTCTTCCTCATGATAGGAGTTTATTCATGTCTTCATGCTTCTTTGTGCTCCATGTCTATAGTGTTCTCAATGTCTTCATGTGTCAAAGATTTCTTCAGTGTCCTCATGATGTTGATGTTGATCACAAAATATGGTGTTAAGGTCATGTTGATGGTGATTGATGAGTTGTGGTTATTGTTGGAAGTTTTGGAAGTCTAAAGGATGTCACAGTGGCAATGTTCATATCATAGCTGCAGATGTTTAAACATTCAAAACTAGTTAGGGTTTTTAAGTTAAATTTATTCGTTATGTTTTAAACCCTAAGTGTATTGTCTTTAAAGACCTAGTTTGGTAAGTTTTATTTGTGTTATACTCTATTTAATCTATCTCATATAATCTTATGTGTTCTTCATGTGGTCTTCAACACTTAGGTTGTATTATGTTTAGGGTTATCTAGTCCTCAACCTTTGAAAATCCCTAGTCTTTACTTTTCTCTAAAATCTAGGTTAATACCTTACACCCGTACCGACGATATTCTACCGGTGATATCCCTGAAGAGTCTAAAGTCTAAAAAGGCAACAATCTTTGATGAGCTATTACTCGAAAACTATAACACTTAGAAACATTCTGTCTAAGGCAACATGATCACATAAAACCCCTATACAATAATATCTCTCAATGTTTGATATCTTCGAGGCATTTTCTCGTGGTGAAAGGTTTTCTACTGCCCCAAAAATTGTCAAAAGGAGGTAGTGTAAAGTTACAAAGGGGTGTAACTTTCATCCTGCTCCTGATGCGACCAAACTGACAGTTCCAACATGTTTGGATGGGTATGTTTAGGCTAGGCATGGTCCTATTTTGTACCCAAACATGCTAAAATAGTTCAAGCTACATTGTACTGGTGATATCCCTGAAGAGTCCAAAGTGCAAAAAGGCAACATTCTTTGATGAGCTGTTACTCAGAAACCATGACACTTAGAAACATTTTGTCTAAGGCAATGTGATCATGTAGAGCCCCTTTACAATAAACTCTCTTGGTTTTTGATATCTCTGAGGCGTTTACCCATGGTGAAAGGTTTTCTGTTGCCCCAAACATTGTTAAAAGGAGGTAGTGTAAAGTTGCAAAGCAGTGTAACTTGCGTCCTACTCCTGATGCAACCAAACTAATAGTTCCAACGTGTCCATATGGGTAAGTTTAGGCTAGGAATGGTCCTATTTTGTACTCAAACATGCTGAAACAATTCGAGCTACATTGTATTGGCGATATCCCTAAAGAGTCCAAAGTGCAAAAAGACAGCAATCTTTGACGAGCTGTTACTCGAAAACCATGACACTTAGAAACATTTCTTCTGAGTTAATGTGATCACATAGAACCCCTCTACAATAACCTCTCTTAGTTTTTGATATCTCTGAGGTGTTTGCCCATGGTGAAAGGTTTTCTGTTGCCCCAAAAATCATCAGAAGGAGGTAGTGTAAAGTTGTGAAGAGGTGTAACTTTCGTCTTGCTCCTGATGCGACCAAACTGATAGTTCCAATGCATCTAAATGGGTATGTTTAGGCTAGGTATGTTCTTATTTTGCACCCAAACATGTTGAAATAGTTCCTACATTGTATCGGTGATATCCTTGAAGAGTCTAAAGTGCAAAAAGGTAAAACCTTTGAAGAGATGTTACTCATAAACCATGACACTTAGAAAATTCCATTTAAGGCAACACAATCACATAGAGCCCCTCTACAATAACCTCTCTCAGATCTTGATATCTCTAAGGCGTTTTCCCGTGGTGAAAGGTTTTCTGCTCCCCAAAACTTGTCAGAAGGAGGTAGTGTAAAGTTGCAAATAGGTGTAAGTTTCATGTTGCTTTTGATGTAGCCAAACTGACTGTTCCAATGTGTTTGGATGGGTACGTTTAGGCTTGGCATGGTCCTATTTTGTACCCAAACATGCCGAAATAGTTCGAGCTACATTGTACCAACGATATCCCTGAAGAGTTGAAGGTGCAAAAATGCAGCAATCTTTGACGAGCTGTTACTTGGAAACCATGACACTTAGAAACATTTTGTTTGAGGCAATGCGATCATGTAGAACCCCGCTACAATAAATTCTCTCAGTTTTTGATATCTCTGAGGTGTTTGCCTATGGTGAAAGTTTTTCTTCTGCCCCAAAAATCATCAGTAGGAGGTAGTGTAAATTTGCAAAGGGGTGTAACTTTCGTTATGCTTCTGATGCGGCCAAACCAACTATTCCAATGTGTCTATATGGGTATATTTAGGCTAGGCATGGTCCTATTTTACACCCAAACATGCTGAAATAGTTTGAGCTACATTGTACCAACGATATCCCTAAAGAGTCCAAAGTGTAAAAAAGCAGCAATCTTTGACGAATTATTACTAAGAAACCATGACACTTAGAAACATTCTGTTTGAGGAAATGCGATCATGTAGAACCCCTCTACAATAAATTCTCTCATTTTTTGATATCATTGAGGTGTTTTCCCATGGTGAAAGGTTTTCTACTACCCAAAAAATTGTCAGAAGGAGGTAGTGTAAAGTTGCAAAGGGGTATAACTTTCATTCTGCTCCTCGTGCGGCCAAACTGACTATTCCATCGCATTTAGATGGGTATGTTTAGGCTAGGCATGATTCTGTTTCGCACCCAAACATGCTGAAACAGTCTGAGCTACATTGTACCAGCGATATCCTCACACATTACCTTTGCTATAACTGTTATAGTTTTCACATGTCAACATGCATCTTATGGCTATTAACATACTTGTTCTAGCTTTCAAGACAATCATATATGAATTGCTTGTTCTTTTATCTTGCTTCACCTTGACTTTGTTCTCTAGTAATATCTCTGTAGGGTTTGTTTTAGTCCTTCAATACATTGTTCCATCATTGCAATCTTAGACCCCTATTAGGCTTGAAATAGACCTTTGTTAGGCTACTCTCCTAAACCTTAATATGATCTTCATGTTGTCATATCCATGCTATTCAACCCTCATCTTCTTCCACCTTTAGGTCACTGTGTTATTAGGCTTGAACTTAGACTTCTGTGATATTTGAAACCCTCTACACTTCATGGCTCTATCATTATGTAATGCTCTAGACACTACACCTATCTTGCTTATCATATTTCATAGCAATCTTGAAAATAGTTGGGGTAGTGGTATGAAACCTTCTGTGAGATCAATACAATGTCATAACAAGGCTTTCAAGCTTAACAAGTTTTTGGGTAGGGAATTTCTTTATGGAATTAGAGTCAAATTCGTAAATGTGATGACATGATACATATTAACATGATGAGATGCAAAGTATACATTTATAATATTAACCACATTCTCAAAGGGATTGCTGATGACTTATGGAAGCCTATAGGGCCAATGTTATGTTGCATACTCAAATTAGGTAAGACTCAATGTATTCTCATAACCTCGCCTTATATGCAAGAGGAATTACATTTAATAACCACAATGGTCATCAGGTGCTCATAAGCATATGATTTTGACTATCTTATTCAAGAAAACAAACATACTCTTTGCATCCCAATATGGTATAATAACAAGGAATTAAGCAATATTTTCAATTGAGCAACTCATAAATAATATGGATCAGCATACCAAGGAGCAACCATAAGAAAATCCTTTTGGAACATAGGGAATTGCAAATATCTATGTTACAACAATCAACCTCTTTACAACAATATTAAAACTTAAGCATGTAGATCATGATGTGAACAAACAAGCTTGCTTTCCATTTATCCATTCAACCAATCTTCCTTTCTCTATTTTCTCAGGCATGTCTAGTTTTGAGAGACTAAAACTTTCAACCCAAAACTCAAATTCTCTTATCATCAATTGGGATTGATTATTTGACAATTAAACTTTGAAACCTAGAGGCATACAAAAATGATCTACACTGCACCTATCCATATTACATAATGATCAACAAAAATTATTTGTATTAACCAAATATCCATATAGGCATACATCAATATCTATCGATATAAATATAACATATATACAAAATAGCCATATAGGCTTACAAGAATGCCATATAGGCATACAATGTCAACTATATGCAATACAAAATATATGTCCACAAATGCCATATAGGCATACAACAAAGGAACACAATAAAAAGTCATTCCCCTTTGTCTGGTGAAGAGAATAGATCACAAGCAGTCTTTGATCTTTGAGGGGATGGAAATGTGTATGAGGTTGGTCTACTATGAACCCGAGGGCTACTCCTCCTATTTAGTTGTTCATGGATCTATAGTTGTTACAATAAAAAGTATAGATATTAATATATAGAAATTACATTATAAAAAATGAAACATTTAACAAAATAATCACTTACCGCTATTTGAAAATATGTCTCCTCATTTGCCTTAGTACTAGGATTAGGTTGTGGCGATGTCATGTCCTATAGAAACCATCCAGATACAAATTAAACTTCAAATCAATAATCATTTGATTTTTCAAAAATAAAAGCACTATAACAACGAATGTAATTTGAAATTTGCTAATCTGCCTCATACCCTCACCAAAGGCATGGAGCTATGAATCGCAGAGGACACACCAAGCTCCATTGCCCTATGAACTTCGGGAGGTATCTCCATAGCCTACATCATCTAAAAATAAAACAACATTGTTAGAATATATTAGGCTCATGATTCAAGATTTGAGTAACACCTCTTTGTAGCTCAGAATGTCTCTGTTTTGACTCCATCCAAACATTTAGTTCCTATAACAGTCCTAAGTTTGTCCCAAACAACATTTCATCCTACACAACTCCCTTTATGACAATGCCTCCAATGACTATGACAATCATAGCTCATAAATGACAACAAATCTCCTTCACCAACTTGGTCATGCATTCTTGTACAATCATAATCTAGTCATTTTAACACAATTTTCAAAAGTTGCATGAAGGCTTCAAGGGTGCTTACTGTTGTAACTGTTTGGGTGGAAATTGGGATTGTTAATGTTTTGGTGTTTGATTGTTGAATCCGCCTTTCCACCTTAACATTCAAGGATCTAGGGTCAAGTGGCATGAACTATCATACCCTAGGATCACCGTGAGATGTAGGGAAACTTGGATTAGGGTGTTTAATTGTAAATTTTCTTTCTCCTATGCTTAATTAACCATTAAAACCCTAATTTCATAAAAACAGTAGTAAACAAATGAATTTCAGGAAAAGCTCTTACAGAGGGAAGTAAAATGGCAAAACACAAAGTACTTGTTTTCAAGGATCCAAGGTGGAAAAGTCGGGGACACGAGAGCGGGCACCCATGTCCAAGGCCTTATTTGTTTTGGAGCTCTCAAACCTCAGTCTGTAACTCTTCCCTATTGTTCTGGAGATTTTCCCGTCACAGAAATTAGAGGACACAGGAGCGGGCGCCCAAGTCCAAGGTGCTATTTTTCTTCCTGTTCTGCAATTCTGACACTTTAAGATGCCTTCCTACAACTTCACTTCATCCATCTCCTCAACCTGTAACCTACAATCATGAAAACTTTGGGAGGGGGTTGTGGTGTTTAGGAAATTGCCTCAGTCAAGCCCTAGAAGGACACTTAAGTCTTCCAAACACCTTTATCAGATAGAGAGGGCGTGCCCTTGTGAGGTAGAGGCAAAATCCAAAGGAAATAATGATTGAAAGCACAATGATATCACCTTGTAGTGGAGATCTCATGGGAGGAAGATGCTCTTCATTCCATGAGGAAATGGATGCTCAAATCTACAAATACAAACACACAAACAACACAAGTCTGCTCTTGGAACACAATGAAAGCTTTGAATTGCCAATGCACATGCAAGTTGATAGCTCATATGTTGGCAAGAGACACTACTGGGCATGATATATGTTGTCATTGATGGCAACTAAGATCATCCCAATCATCTGCATAACACAATTTGTGCTTACCGAAAGTCAGATTCAGAATTTGCCTAAGTCTGGACAGTTAGGAACAGAGCAGCAACAGGGTCTGATATTTTGGTCCAGATCTCTTTGGTGGGAAGTCATGATTAGCTACAGATCTAGGGGAGTCTTGTACATTATCAAGATAGTCTAAATCTAGATTTTTGTCCTCCGGTGATGAAGGATTCAAAATATATTAGCCTCTGAGTATTGGGTTCCAGTTTGTCAGAGCAGACAAAAGAAGAACAAGTCGACCTTGAAGAAGATCTTGATTCTGGATGTATGGAAGTTGTTTGTTGGACAAATGATGATGATCAATGATAGTGGCCAACATGAGTAATGATATTCAAGAGCAAGTTCTAGTCTGCACCTTAAGTTATGCATAGATCTAGCCGATAGAGTAGAGCATTCATAAAAGTTCTAAGTGTTGTTGAAGCCGACTGGTAGAATTATTGTAGATCATATTGCAGATATATATAGTTGATGAAATTGGATGATTCAGGGTGTGAAGTGTGTGTGAATAAGGTGAATGTGTGAAGAGCATAAATCCAAAGTGCGAATGAAGACAGAACAATAAGAAGAGCAGAGCAAAGATGAAATGTGTAAGATCAGTTTTTGCACTTAACCAGAACTAAAATTCTTGCATAAGTAGATGCTATTAATTAGTTCAAATCTCTATTATTCTCTTGTAATGTTTCCATAGGCAGTGACCCTTCTTCTTGAGCAGTGAGCTCTAGGCAGTGAGCCCGAATGCATGTGCATTCCCATTTGTAACAATACTTTTAATAGGGTATTAATATTTGTGGGTTAACCCCCACCATGGTTTTCCCTTAACTGTGTTTCCACGTCAAAATCTTGGTGTCAAATGTGTTATGTATGTTTTCTGTTCCTATGTTATTGATTGATGCTGAAATGCTTATATCATTAAGTTAATTAACAGCAAAAAGAAGATTGAGAAAGAAAAAATTAAAAAAGTGTGACAACTGATTCACCCCCCCTCTCAGTTGTCCAGTCCTAATCCAACAATTGGTATTAGAGCAAGGTTCCTTTTGAAAAGTTTAACAGCTTAAGGAAGATCTGGGAAGGCAGTAAAAATGGATGAATGCAATCTTCAAGGACAACTTAATCTTGCCTTAGATGATCTTGAGCAGTCCAAGGCAGAAGTCCAAGAACTTCAAGATAATCTCAAAAAGGCTGAAGACTTCATTCAGATCTTAAAAGAAAAGTTGAGCAAATCCAATGCAAAAGGAAAGGAGCAATCTATTCCACCAGAAGACAAGGCCCTGAAAGAAAAGACAAAAGAATGTGAAAAGCTAGCTAAAGAAGTTGTTATCCTAAAACATGAAATGGAAACTGGTCCGATGAGACTAACCAAAGAAATTGAAGATAGAAAGAAAGCTGAAGAAGAGATGAAGCAAAATCTAAAAGAGAGAACTGAAGAATGTTGTAGAATGGATGGAAAAGCTGGTCTCCTAGAATCTAATCTACAAGAAAGCAGAAACAATGAAAGAGAACTTGAGAGACAAATTATCACTCTCAGACATGACCTAGAAATTGCAAATGAGTATAAGGAGAAGTTCAAAATAATCTCAGGTAAACTCGAAGCACTAATTGAAGAATAGAAAAAGATAATGACAAGCACAGTCTTAGTTATGAGAAAGGTGAAAGCTCTGGATCTGGACAAAGAAATTCTCAACCAAGGAATAAAAGGAACATAACTAGAAAACCTCTGGTAAGACAGCCTAATGCTCAAAGATATCCATCATTTAATGGAAATTGTTTCAATTGCAATAAATTTGGTCATAGAGCTATTCAATGCAGAAGTAGAAAAAATCAAAGTGGTCCATCCTTCTCCGGTCAATGCTTCAAATGCAAGAGGTATGGTCACAAATCCAATGAATGTAGAAGTATGACAATGAATAACTCAAAAGGCAATTCTTTCAATGGCTACTATTTTTCTTGCAATGGATTTGGATACATGGCTAATCAATGCAAGTCAAGAAGAAATCAAGTATGCTTTAACTGCAACAAATCTGGTCATGTTGCAAGATTCTGCAGAAGTGGAAACAATGGAAGAAGAGGTCCGGTAAATAGAAAACTGGATGAGCAGAGACAAGCCAGAGGCAAATAGAAAATTAATTTGAATGAGATATAGATTGAAATGAACAAGATTTGGATAAAGAAAGATACAATAAACAATAGTGATGAGTCCGCACCAGAATCTAGTGCTGACAATTCCTCCAGGAATTAAATCAGAAGCTCTGGCTCAGGAGGAGCTGCATCAAACATCAAATTCCCCTAGTTAGTAAGTTGGTGCCTAAGTCAGACACAATAAAAGAGAATATTCTGAATTGGTTCAGAACCTTTGGAAGGATTTCTAGAAGAAAAAGATGTTGATATAAAATCTTGAGGAGTGATTCATGAAGATCTGTCAAAAATAATGTAACCAAATACAATTAGGGAAACACATTTATTACAAAGGCAAATTAGGTAATGTGGAGCTTTAAAAGGTCACTTGGTCACTCATTTGAATCACCTTGCTTTTGAAGAGGAAGAGTATTTGAGCTATAAATCTAGAGATTGAGGCAAAGAGTAGATTCAATTGGCAATTGATCAACCCCAACCCCGCAAAAGAAAAAGGTACCTCTCTATAAATCTTTGAATCTAAAATCTATTGAGATAGCTACTCCTCATGTTGTTGACATTACTGAAAGACCTCGACCAAATTTTAAAAAGCATCCTCACAAATCAATTGAAGTCGACCCGTTAGGTGCTTTTTCAAGTGTTTCGTATGGTGTGTTGCATGTAGATGACATTAGGGTTTATATTCATGCAAATATAGATGAGTTTGGAGATTCAAGGTATGTAGACTTATTTGAGAAACAACTCATGGATGAAAATCATAAAATCAAACCTGAATATAAGGCCCTATAGCATAAACACTTTATTCAGATTATGGGGTTTCCAACATTTGATGAGGATGCATGGGTCTGATATGTCCTGAGTCTGATGCATGATGAATTCATTTGGCTGTTAAAACCATTCAAGATTACCAGGAATGCTATCAGAAATGTAACTAGTTTAAACTCAACTGGAAGATTGCCCATGCTGAAAGTCGTGAAAAATCAGATAGTAACTGATGCTACTGGAGCAAAATTTGACAGAAGGGCAATGACCATTAATGATATAATAGAACCATATGTCAAATTCACCTCCATGGTGATTGGGTACAAGATTTACCACTCAAGCAAAGAAAATTCTATTTCTAGAACAACCATATATGTTGCATAGAAAATGCTAAAAGAAAATGTTGATTATGACTTGTGTGAACTACTGCAGAATCAATTGATTGAAAATTTGAACAAGATCAAGAAAGATATGAAAAACACTTTCAAATATGGTACGTTGATTCTATGTCTATTCTCTTACTTTATGAATGAAGTACCTGGTGTAAAAGGTGTGCATTGGACTAAGGATGAGCCAATTGCCATTCAGATCAGAAATCATCTTCGCATCATTGGTGATTTCAAATCTCAGAAAACTACAATATGGGGTTACTTCAAGAATTTTTAGAGTATGATCCACTCAAGGGAAAGAATTCCTAATTCAATTATTGACAAGTACAAGAATGAAATATGCTTCATGGTTAATATTGATCAATGTTTAATGGAAGCAATAGAATCCAGAACTGTTTGGATCATGCGCATGGGGTATGAAGTAGATGAAAGGATCTTAGATATGTATGCTCAACATCTGCTAAGCAAGCCCTAAGACACAACGGTCAAAATATTTGGAACTTATAAGGAGCTGAGTTTAAAATTGCATATTGAGTTCAAAGAACCCGAAACCAATAGGAGAGGAAGAAAAGAAGTTGAACAGTTAGCTAAAAATCTTGGCCTAACTAAAGAAGCTGTGAAGAAATTTAGAGAAAGAACAGAGAAGGATGAGAAAAAGAAACAAGATAACAAACCAACAGGTGATTCAGTGGAATTCTCTTCCACTTCAAGAACTACTAGAAGCTCTGTTACTGCCTCTGCTTCTTCCAAAACTACAAAACTGGAAACAAAATCATCCAGAAAATGGGAGAAAAGGAAGAAAACAAAAGCATCCCAAACCTATAAAAGCATAAGAGAAGAAGAAGTAGATACAGAATCTGACATTGAAATCAAGGAACTAAAAGTCACTGGAACAAAAGCTGTAGAGTTAACCAAAAGCAAAAGGACTAGCAAAAAGCAAAAGATAGAAGATTATGAGGAATATGTTGAGAAGCCTACTCTCTCCCTAGAAGATGTGATAAAATCAGTCACTGTGGATGGTAATCTAAAACCCATGATTGAATTCTATGATGAATATGATGATATGGATAAAAGGGTGTTGGAGGAAGCAACGGCTAGATATCTCAACATCTACAACAAGGCACTACTTGAGATAACTTCTGAGTTACCTCAAAGTCTAGCAAATATCTTGGAGTTGAGAAAAAAAATGCCAAGTGCAAGGACATGGAGATCAGAGAACATGAGCTAATAAATTTGTGTCCTCAAATTTCTCCTGATCAATTAGATATGATATTCAAGGAAGTCAAAGATGACTTTAAAAGCAAAAGGAGAACGAACAAGCTCATGCTTGGAGAAACAAGTGAAATCATTGAAGAAACTCAAGAGATTCTTTTGAAAGCCTTGAGAAAGCATAATCTTCCCATAGTCACAAAAGAAGTTCCAGATGGTGGAGAAGAGAATATTATTGAGCAACAATCTGAGTTGGGTGAAGCTTCAATTCCAGAAGTAGAACAAGTGAATCAGGAGGATACAAAAATGTTGGATAAAGTAATTGATGCAGAAAATGCTCCCAATCCATCTAATACATCAGGGAAAGAGGATAATATTACTATTTTATAGAGCCCTCCTAATCAAGTAGTAAGTGATGAACAAACACGAAAAAGTTCCTCTACAGAGAACACAAAAAAGGATAAAGCAGAAGAAGATGGTACAAACATTGAAGCACCTAAGTAGAGACTAAAAAGTTAGGAGATCAAAAGGTTGGTTCTAAAATGGCTGCAAGAGACACTGCAAATGTAGTAAAAAGTCTTCTTGGAAAAGAAGTGATTGAACTTGATGAACCTGAACTAATCCAAAGCCTAGCCAATACAGATGCTCTCTCTCTAATTCAACTAATGAAAATAGTATCTTACACCCAAGTAAAGGCTAGAGAAAAGATGTTAAAGTTCCACATGCAGGACAATGAGCTATTGGGGCTTGCATCTGGGATTCTGGAAAAACTAATACCTACCTACCAGAAGAATCCATCTGAGTCTCTATCCGATCATCTAAATAATCTTGAAAGTTCTGTAAATACTCATTTTGAGTCTCTTGAGAAGTTTGCGGAAGCAAAAGTTCAAAAAGAATTTTTGGATAAGAAATTTGGTGAAATAAAGAACCTGCTAAGAAATCATAGAAGAATACTTGATGTTAACATAAAGAGCATTCAGAATGCTCTGAGTGATGGAGGATATATATATAAGTTTTTCCTATCATGGTCCAAGGTCAATAAGGATATTGAGAAGAAGATAAAGGAACAAGAACAGAAAATATCAGTTCTTTCTCAAAATTTTGAACCCCTAACTGCCTCTCCTATAATCCAGGAGTGTCAAGTTATTAGCTTGACAGATGAAATAAAGGGGCTTGCGAAAGAGAAAAACAATACTATGAAGAGGATGTGTGAACTTCAGGGATTGATTGCCCCTAAATTAGAGACAATGTATAACGCCCTATTTAAAGCTCAAACTACAGTCCAGACCAGTAATCCATCAGATTTATCTAAGGTAGAAGCATATTCATTTTTGTTGAATGAGTACATCTCAATTTTGTATGGAATGAAGAGTACTTGGGCCTCCAAATTTGTACAGATAAAAACTAGTTTTGTAGACATTCTAAAGTTTATGTAAATAGAACTTGTTGATCAAATTGTACACATGTGGCAGTATTTATAGTATTTTAAAGAATTTTAGCTTGCGGTCCCCACCCCTTTCCATTGATGTCAAAGGGGGAATGAAGGGCAATGAAAAATGAGGTATTTAGAAAAGGGGGAGCACCAAAATAAGTGAAGTACAAGAGTGTATAGACAAAGGGGGAGTTGCACTGCACTAGACACTTAGTCATTTTTCACTAAGTGTTGCCATCAATGCCAAAGGGGGAGATTGTTGGCAAGAAACACTACTAGGCATGATATATGTTGTCATTGATGGCAACTAAGATCATCCCAATCATCCGCATAACACAATTTGTGCTTACTAGAATTCAGATTCAGAATTTGCCTAAGTCTAGACAGTTAGGAACATAGCAGCAACAGGGTCTGGTATTTTGGTCTGGATCTCTCCGGTGGGAAGTCATGATTAGTTGCAGATCTAGGGGAGTCTTGTGCATTGTCAAGATAGTCTAAATCTAGATTTTTTTCCTCCGGTGATGAAGGATTCAAAAAGATATTAGCCTCTGAGTACCGGGTTCCAGTTTGTTAGAGCAGACAGAAGAAGAACAGGTCGACCTTGAAGAAGATCTTGATTCTGGATGTATGGAAGTTGTTTGTTGGACAAATGATGATGATCAGTGATAGTGGTTGACATGAATAATGATATTCAAGAGCAAGTTCTAGTCCGCACCTTAAGTTATGCATAGATCTAGCCAACAGAGCAGAGCATTCATAAAAGTTCTAAGTGTTGTTGAAGCTGACTGGTAGAATGATTGTAGATCATATTGCAGCTATATATAGCTGATGAAATTAGATGGTTCAGGGTGTGGAGTGTGTGAAAATAAGGCAAATGTGTGAAGAGCAGAAATCCAAAGTGTGAATGAAGACATAACAGTAAGAAGAGCAGAGCAAAGATGAAATGTGTAAGATCGGTTTTTGCACTTAACTGGAACTGAAATTCTTGCATAAGTAGATGCTATTAATCAGTTCAAATATTTGTTATTCTCTTGTAATGTTTCCATAGGTAGTGAGCCTTCTTCTTGAGCAGTGAGCCTGAATGTATGTGCATTCCCATTTGTAAAAATACTTTTAATAAGGTATTAATAGTTGTGGGTTAACCCCCGCCGTGGTTTTTTCCTTAACCGGGTTTCCACATCAAAATCTTGGTGTCAAATGTGTTATCTATGTTTTCTGTTCATATGTTATTGATTGATGCTGAAATGTTTATATCATTAAGTTAATTAACAGCAAAAAGAATATTGACAAAGAAAAAATTGTAAAAGTATGACAACTGATTCACCCCCCCTCTTAGTTGTCCAGTCCTAATCCAACATCATAATCATCTAGTTTCTAAATGAATGCCTAATCATGTTTTTATATGCAACTACAAGCATTCATGCCAAGGTTTTGTAAATTCAAACTTACCATGTCAGCCTAGGGAGCAAATAATTGTCATAAACCAACACTAGAAATTTGGGCCTGACCCAAAATAGGATAGGACTAGGGCACGGGCACCCAAGTTCTCCCCCCTATTTTGGGAAGGGTTAAGCTCAAGGGGTCCTCTTAGGTCCAATTTGCCATGATACCTAGGTCTCATTCCATCGGGATGCCAAATTATGAAGTAGGATATCCTAAATGCATGCAAAAGACCGGGGAGCTAAACCTTATGAGGGAAAAGCCCCCAAGGGGACATTTTCTGATGTTACATTTAGCCCCCACTTTAATGTATGTATAAATACAAGGCCGATACATGCATTAAAGCACGGTCACAAACACAACAAACACGCCAAGCACGGAGAAGACACGCCAATCACATAGAAGACAGTAACAAGCACGCAAAACACGGAGAAGACAGTCAATGCATGGAAGACACATTAATGCATGGAAGACAGACATGATTTATTTTCTTTTCTTTTTCTCATATATATGAAATGCAAATGCAAGTACTGGAAAGTAAACAAACCTCCCCTAATGCAGGAAGCACACATCGCGCTAGTCTTTAGATTGCATATATGGGGCAACACACACGCAAGACATGCAAAACCTCCCAAAATACAGGAAGCACCCATCGTGCTAGTCTTTAGACTGCATATGGGGCAACAAACACGCCACATAAAGCAAGCACACCAAACACACACACTTGAAGACACGGAGAAAACACGGTAGACAAGCGATGGTGTGTTCACTATTTCTAGGCTCATGACCATCTCAGACACATTATAGGCACACACCAATGATTGGGATTCGCCACAACAATCACTGAAGACATGCTTAAGGGTTGAGTTAGTCACAGAACCACTCCTCACCTCTACAGAGGACTTTTGAAAATGACAGGACGTGCAATCTGCTATGAGAAATACACAATCCCTGCCTCCACAAAGGGCTTAAGATAAAAAAGGATATACATGATTTCCCACCTCCACAGAGGGCTTACATGATTGATTGATTGCAAACAAACTTAGGATGCAGGAAGCACTCATCACGCTAGTCTTTAAACTACATCTGAGGACAAGCACATAGCTAACATCTACAATAGATAGCTTACCTTATATATGCCCCCACCTTAAGGTGGTTGATATCTGCTATCGATATCAAGCACGTTAAGGTAGGAAGAAAATACACAAAGGGAACATAAGCTCTTGCAAAGCCCATGTCCCCCGGAGGTGACATGTACTTCATGATCACCAAATGTTCCCACAAACACACCCCTACAAGAAACATGTTAGTGTCTACAAAATCATGATAAACAACATCAATGCATATGAAATCTGAGGCATGCAAGATTCAAAGTAGACAAAGTGCATGGAGTAGTAGTATTGTTATGATTTGTAAATGAGATAGAACACCATCGAAATCATTACTATGTGGAAAGCACGAGTGCTTCCACTAGCCAAGCATCAGATAAAATATACAACCCCATCGTCATATTAGGAACTAAGTCCATTTTTTGATTGCTCTCGAAAGGGACACTAGGTCCACATCAGTATAAATGTTTTTCGTCATCCGCCCGCTAGGTGGAAACACTAGAGGAAGGGAAATAATAAATAAGAGAGGAGCAACAAGTGTCTTAGGGACAATCACATAGGAGGGTGCCCCTAGGTCACCAACCGCGACACTATGTTCGTAAGACACATCACACAACAATGAAATCAGAGAGAGAGGCAATATAGAAGAATGATGATACAAATAGAAGGTCACAATAGAGGTGGTCTCTTGGTATCCCAGACCTTACGGGAGAATTAGGGGTCATCCCAGGAGGCCTAAACAACACATAACACATCACAGGGGAATCACATCATGAGAGAGATAAAGGGTTAGAGATACTTACCTGTATGATCTTTGTATCAAATTTGGGAACTTGCAAACCTCTTGGAGAGGTACTCGATCATGTTGAGTGCAAAGTTTGAGTGGTTCTTATGAAAGTTTTGTTTGTTATCATATGATACTTGCTTTGTTACTCCTTGTGTAAATGTAACTATTTGTTGCTTATGAGGAGGGGAACCACTATTTTCTTTAACTGTTGACAATCGTCTAACTCTTTTCTGATTTTTATCGAGTTTTCATTGTTGAATCTTTCTAACATGGTAACGGGAATCATCATGTACCATCTCACTCATCTGTATTAGTTGTTGTTCTTTCTTTTTAGATGTATCTTGATTATCTCGAACCAATCCATATAAGGATAATAGAGGAGGAACCTTAGCATAAATTCCATTTCTTCGTGGATGAGGTGGATTGTCCACTTGTTTCTTATCTACTTCAATCATTCCCACGATGGTATCATGGTCTAAGTAATCATCCTCATCTACTTCCACTAAACCCTATTCCAACATATTGTTTTCAATATGCTTAGGGAAAGGATTAGTGAATATTTGTAAGTTTTGATTCGGCGGAGCAACCGACTTGTTTCCATTGTCATTCACACCCGATACCTGGATGAAATTTGAATCAATAAGGTCATGTATTTCATGTTTAAGATGCATGCATCATTCAGTGTCATGTCCTTGCATCTGATGATAATGACAAAATGCATTAGCATCGAAGTAAGGTCCTTGTTTACTAGGATCAACAAGCTTGATCGGGGGAAGCTTCAGAATGTTATTACTCACAGCTTGGTTCATAATGGAATGATAAGATTCAGATATCGGAGTAAACTTTGTTGGTTGATATGATGCTTTCTTTGGATTAGTGATAGTTGAAACATTTGAAAAATTGTTCATATTCAGTCCATTGATCTTGATGAAGCTCCTGTTATTATTATTCCTCTTAAAATTGTTTTGTGATGATCCAACCATGGATTGACCAACTTGAGCCCATGAGTTTTGGTTTTCATACTGACTAGATGAAAGTTGATAATCACGAAGGACAGTGCATAAATGTTGAAAGGAGTTATAATTCATCAAGAGGATCTTATCACGAATATTAGGTTGTAGATTTGTAATAAATATCTTCTGAACATCTTCATCTTTCATTTGATATTGAATCTATGCATAAAGCCCTTGATACCGACTAATTAATTCAGTCAACTTTTCTTTCAGACCTTGTTTGCATTGAACCAAGTCAATAAGAGTGACTTGGGGTCTGATATTTGCTTGAAAGTGTTGTAAAAATTGATGAATCAACTGCGAAAAGGAGTGTATTGAATTTCGAGGCAAAGAGCAAAACCATTCTAAAGCAGTATCTTTGAGAGATCACGGGAAAAGTTTTGCCAACAAATCCTCTTCAAAATAGAAATCGCTACACATAGCTGTGAATGCTGCCACATGAATATTGGGATCTCCTTTTCCACCATATTTTTCAAAGCTAGGAGTCTCAAACCTCTCAAGCATAGGGGTTCTCAATATTGCATAGGATAAAGGATTATGGGCATGATATGTTGTAGACTAGGCAGTGAAGAGTTTGTCAGAGTGGTTACTTTTTTTTATAAAGCATTCATGCCCTGTAAAAGTTGGTTTAGGATGGCATCATTTGGAGATGTGGTTTGTTGCAATGAATTGGAACCAAAGTGAGGAGGTGATTGAAATTGAGATGTGATAAGTGGAGGTTGGGAATAAATCAATGGTTGTTGGACATACTGGTAGGTGGAAGATGGTTGGGAATAACTATGTGTGATGGGAGGTTGAGAACAACTATTCATAGGGACGGTGACATTATGGACCAAGCTCTGATAATCAAATCCCATAGCTTTGTAATTGGTTCCATTAGATACTCCAATGCCGGTGGTAGCATTACTACAAACATTTGCATCAGTTGTTAAGATCGTCGATGTAAAAGTAGATATCCCTATAGTCGGTATAAGTGCTAAAACTTGAGTATGCGACAGTGATGACATGTTGTTAATAACTTTTACACATTCACTCACCGGAATCACATTAGTTTGCACAATGTGTTAAACCGCAAACAACATTAAGTTCATCTTGTCCTTCTTTTATCAATTCTCTTACATGATGAATCATGGGTAAAGCCTCTTCAACTATCCTCTCAGTTTGCACATATTCTTGAAATTCGGCAAGGCCTTTATCAAGCTTATTGACTTGTTCTATAGGTACATGTCCTACTACCTCAATAGAATCCTCAAAATCATGAAATATTTTATCTTCCATAGTGGTTGGAGGATGTATCATATCTTGCACAATTTGAGTTTCTCCCTTTGCAAAGAAGGTGTGCAAAGGATTGTTAGAGGTGGGGCTATTGTTTTCGTCAACAACACTAGATCCCATTAACCTTTTACTTATTATTAAAGGGATATTGTTTTTAGGACAGCGGTTCATAAAGATTATGCAAAAGCACATGACACACAATGCACAAACTAGGATGACACACACTAAGAGAATGTTATTTTTAAAAGCCAAAAATGCTTGAAATTTTGGACTTTTTGAATGCAAACGAATGAGACGAAGGGTATTGTAAGGATTTTAGTCAAGGGAAGAAATTTATATGTCTGATATTATTCCAAAACAGAAATAGTATCCTTCTCAACACACTATTGATGTAATGCCAAGATAATGCCAAGTCAAAATGTAGTGAAACTATGTCAAAATAGACACTTTTTTCACCAAATCTCAATGCAAAAGGGCATAAGAAAGGGTGTTGTGAGGAAAATGATGATGGACAGAAAATTATATCAATAATAACATCCACTTAATGTCAGCATACCCAACACAACACGCTTGGAGTGCAAACTAGGTCAAACCCTAGGGCAAAAATAATCAAAATGTGAAGTTTTTCGTCAAATTCTCATTACAAGAAGCCAATAGAAAGGTGTTGTGAAGTTTTTTAGGAGGGGAAGAAATTAATTACACTGATAACCACCAATTAGTGTAAAAATATCCTTCACAACACACCTATGGTGCAAGTTTAAAGAGTCGGTAAGGCCAAATTTGATGAAAATTGATGTTTTTGAAGCCCTAGGTTTTAGATCTTGAGACAAAATGCTATGTGAATGTTTTAGAGTCTGATTTATAATTAAAATGAAATTTTCTCAGATCTAAAAATGAATTTCAAGATTGAACATGCAAAATGCCAATGCAAATCTAATGAAAATGCATGAAAATTGCTAGTTTTTGTTGAAATTTTCTATACAAAAATGCAAATATTTTAAATCTAAATGCAAATTTACACTAAAATGCAAGACTACAGACAAATTCTAATTTGAATGAGCCTTTAAAATCAGTAGAAAAATCTGAAAGAAGATTTTTCCTACTAACCCTAGATTTTGGAATTACTAGGTTTAATGAAAATTGTCAAATTTCTACAAAAGCCTAGAAAATTAATGATGAAAACGCAATGCAAATTAATGAATTTTTGTGTTTTTCTGTATTTTATATTAGATCTAATGCAAAAATCATGAAGTATGGAAATTTAGAAAGAATTGAATCAATTTAGTAACCTATATGAAAATGCAAGCTAGGGTTTTCAAATTTTTGTAAATTTTTCAATTTTTTTGTAATTTTCTCAATGCAATAAGATGAAAGACTATATGAATCAATGAAATCAATCAAAATATGACAACAAACATTTAGCAAGTTGCAATTTAAGTCCAAAACATGGGTTCACCAAAAATGTTTGGGTGGAAATTGGGATTGTTAATGTTTTAATGTTCGATTGTTGAATCCGCCTTTCCACCTTAACATTCAAGGATCTAGGGTTGAGTGGCATGCACTATCATACCCTAGGATCACTGTGAGATGTAGGGAAACTTGGATTAGGGTGTTTAATTGTCAATTTTCTTTCTCCTATGCTTAATTAACCATTAAAACCTTAATTTCATAAAAATAGTAGTAAACAGATGAATTTCAGGAAAAGCTCTTGCAGAGGGAAGTAAAATGGCAAAACACAGAGTATCTATTTTTGAGGATCTGAGGCATAAAAGTCAGGGACACGAGAGCGGGTTCCCATGTCCATGGCCCTATTTTCTTTGGAGATCTGGAAACTCAGTCTGCAACTCTTCCTTGTTGTTCTAGAGATTTTCCCGTCACAGAAATTGGAGGACATGGGAGTGAGTGCCCAAGTCCAGGGTGCTATTTTTCTTGTTGTTCTGCAATTCCAACACTTTAAGATGCCTTCCTGCAACTTCACTTCATCTAACTCCTCAACCTGTAACCTGCAATCATGAAAACTTTGGGAGGGGGTTGTGGTGTTGGGGTGGGAGGAAGATGCTCTTCATTCCATGAGGAAATGGATTCTCAAATCTATAAATACAAACACATAAACAACACAAGTCTGCTCTTAGAACACAATGAAAGCTTTGAATCACCAATGCACATGCAAGTTGATAGCTCATAATCATCTAGTTTCTAAATGAATGCCTAATCATGCTTTTATATGCAACTACAAGCATTCCTGCCAAGATTTCATAAATTCAAACTTATAGTGTCGGCCTAGGGACCAAATAACGGTCATAAACTAACACTAGAAATTTGGGCTTGACCCAAAATAGGGCAGGACTAGGGTGCGGGTGCCCAAGTCCTCCCCCCTATTTTGGGCAGGGTTAAGCTAAAGGGTTCCTCCTAGGTCCAATTTGCCATGATACCTAGGTCTCATTCCATCGGGATGCCAAATTATGAAGTAAGATGTCCTAAATGCATGCAAAAGACCCAGGAGCTAAACCTTATGAGGGAAAATCCCCCAAGGGGACATTTTATTACGTTACAGTAACAATCAAGGATTGTCATGTTTATGAGAAATTACATTAGTAATAGTAGTGATGGATGCCATGACAATCAAGTGGGTTATGGATGTTGTCATCATGATAGAATCCTAGGGTTTATTATTTTGTTATTCAAATATTGAAGATTCGATGTTGAAACCATAGGGTATTGTTTGAGATTATTATCCATTTTGAAAATATTGTCATATGCATGTGTGACTGTCAAGGTGGTGTAAATTTGAGTATTGTCTATATGGAATATGGATTAGAGCATTTGGTTGAAGTTTTTAGGCTGTCCTAACAATCTTGTTAGTGTAAGAAAGTACCAATCTATCATCCAAGAATGCAAACATGCCAAGTACCAATCTTGTTTGAGATTATTATCAATTTATAAAAGGACTATTATACAAAAGATTTACCCAACCACCTTGTGACAGTAATGTTACTAATTAGTTATAGCAGTCATAATGCATAAAAAATGGTCCAAGGCCCTATCACTGAGTTGAAGAAGCTATCCTTGTGCAAACTTTAAAGGTGCTGCCATGCAAATGTTGCATAAGACTGTCATATATAGGACTATCATAAAAATGGTTATACATTTGTTTGACCTCATGTTTTGCTAGATTATTATCATTTATTGTTTAGAGATTAATCATACACCTAACTCATGGTCCTCTCATCACAAGAATAGTCTTGATAGCCAAATTAGTATGTAAAATACCATGTAGACTACCCTAGAAGACTATCACAAATAAATCAACAATAGGACTATCATAAGTTTAGAGGCATCCATGGCATCACTTTTGTCTTCTTTTCATGGCATTCCATGAGACCACATTACTTTGAGGCATTTTTTCAAATAACTATATTGTAATTAAAATTTTGCCATCTATCAACATCTAGTTATTAGTTATGCAATGTCTAGTAATGCTTTGAGTTTGAAAGATGTGTAATGCAATGTAATCAATGATATGAATATAAAATACAAAGATCTAGTAAGCACAATTCATTAGTTAAACTATTTATTTTATTACCTCAGTGAAGCTTTGAAGTCCACCACCAGTGGCAGGTGTTGCCGTGAAATCTCCAATATTAACCTATTCAACATCCAAACATTAGATATTAGAATACCATTCATATAACAATGCTATTTACATGTAATATTTATAATTGTTTACTAGTTACATACCTTGACAGTAGATGTCATAGTGTAATATGTAGGTAGAGAACTGCTGAAAATTGCATCAACTCTATGACCATGAAATTTTATTAAAAACATCAAACTAAATTAGTTAATCTTGCATTTCAAAAATGAAATTTAATAAATTAAATTCAATGAACTTGCAAACATTTACATGAGTATCAAGGCCAAAAGTCTCACTCAGGAGGGTATATGTCATCACCATCTGTTCAGCTGCAGATGTAGCCTATGCACCTGCATCCTGACTATCCATGGGGTCATAACCACAGGCTGACCCGCAAGCCTGACAAGTATGGGGTGGAACCCTACTCTTTGAACTCTCCCCCGACCCACACTATGCTCTAGGACTGGTATGCTCTATGATGCTCTAGGTCAAGGCACTAATAGACTAAAGTGTCTCGACCTCAACACTCTTCTTCACAATGGAAGGGATAGACACATGCTCATGGGCTGTTTTGGTGAGTGCTCATCTCGCTACTCACTGTGGGTCAACACGTACCCTTGGTCTATCCTGTGCTAACCCCCCACCTCTACCCTGGAACTCCCTCATATCAAAATAGTTTGGCACTTTATTTTTGACAAACTTGCAATAGAGTTTCCTCAAAAAATATTGTGGGACCTCATTATTATTGCATGGAGGATGGTCAAAAACCATCCACCACCTCTGCCCAAAATTGTCCCTTATCGCCTGGTTGTTGCACCAATGGATAGGGAATCTCTTGCATGTAAGGGGTGGAGGTTGATTTGTTCGTGGGTTTGTGAAAATAGAACACAAGTCCAATTTTGTAATTTGTTTATTTTTAACTTGTTCATAGGACAACTTGTCTGCATAGAACTCTCTAAATTCTCTCCTCTTTTTTGACCAACTAGATATTTTCTTGCTAATTGAATCTACATTTGATAACATAGATTCAAGAGATTGCACAAGCATGGATCTATGCAAGGTTGAAGTTGCAGGTTCTTTCAACCTTCCAATTATGTCCTCAATTTATTTTTATTGTTTTCAATTTGCCCCATTATATTTTTATGTGTTCTAGGGGCATATTGAGGAATGAATGGAGGTGTTTGTGGTTGGGGTTATTCTTTAGCAGGTATTTGCTCTTCACGTGATGGAGGATTTTGTGGATTTTCAAGAGGAGGAGGTGGATTATAATTTCCTGTAAATTAAAGAAATTTACATCAAAAAACTACTTGAACCTACCTATTTAGCAACAAATTCACACAAGAAAGCAAATAGAACTTACTCCTTTGGCCTCCCTGACGTCGTGGTGGCATTTTGACAATGAATCGATGACAAATTGTTAATGATATGTCCTTCGATAATGCGAGCACACTCTCCTTTCTCTCCAAGCCGTGGGTTTGCTATGAAATACAATGAAAGAATGAAATGAAACGTAGGGTTTTTTTTAAATAGCAAAAAATAACGTGCTCGTGTTATGGCTTAATTTTAAAAAAAAAAGTTGGCCACTTTTTGGTCCCCCAACTTTTTGTACCCGCCCAAAGGGCTAGCAAGAACTTACCGCACAATTTTGTGACCATCTAATCCCAATAGGTGGTTTTCTCCTTTCCACTTTTGCCTCTTTGCATCTATGTCTCTTTCCACCACAAGGAAACATGGCCATTCAACTTAGTTTGGATAATTCTCTCTTTGTTGGTTCTAGATGTCTTCAAACTCAAATAACTCCTCCATCTTGGTAATTTAGTCAATTAACTCTTATGGTGATACATCTAGTAATGCACCTCTTCTAATCCTTGAGATTTATCTCAACAATATCTTCTCTCTTGTGTTAGTATTTGATGCTTCTACTTGCTCTTATTCTTCCTATTTCTCTCCTTGCTCCTCCTCTGATTCATTAAGGCCATCTTACTAGAAAAATTCTCTAATAATCTACTTCCATTGTGCCCATCCTTTATTGCTTCCCTCTAATAATTCAGTGACAATGATGATCCTAGTTTGGACAACACTAGTTTTTAACTCTTTTGGGTGACATTGTTGGCTACAAGTTAACAATCTCTATGGCTGCAACTATAGCCCACACCACACACAAATAAATCTGACTTCAATCCTTAAAAATCAACTCACCACATGGAGTGCACCTTGCTTTGATACCACTTAATGTAGGACAAGATCTAAGAACACAATGAAGAGTTTCCAAACTAAACAACTCAACAAACACACACAACAATGTAAATAACATAGAGGTAGAAATTAACCAAATGCGAATCTTCTTTATTGATCTTGAAATGTGATAGCTTACAACATGGCATGCAAGATAAAATTTGGTGCATAGGTTGACTATGAAAATTACAAAGATATCAAAACTTATGGAATATACTATAATTCCATCATGGCACGTAGGCTAACATTTGTGAAGAGATAGAAGTGGTATGTTAATGATGAAAATGAAGGGACCCACTTAGAGTGCCTCTATTTGAGATAGAGCCTTCACCTCTACCCTATAACTCTTTAATATCAAAATAATTAAAAATTTCATGGAGTACAAATTCACAATAGAATTTTCTAAGGAAATATAAAAGCACCTCAAATTGTTACAAGGAGGTTGATCGAAGACCATCTAACACATATTTGATAAAATCTTTTTTATTTCATTATGACTGCACCAATGGATAGGGAATGTCTCAAGTAATTCAGTGTAAGAGGTAAAAGCTAAATGGTCCAGTGAAGTCCCTTAAGAGCTATGAGACCAAAAGAGTGTCAAACTTTGGCATGATTGTTCTCTTAAACCATGGCATCCAAGAATCTCTTGTCTAAACCTATAAGTGGATGTGGGGTCCACCTACAAAAGCTTTTTTATTTTTCTAAACTCAAAGTCATTTTCCTACAGCAAGTTGATCCTACCACAATGTGTCCCACTTGTGGCACATCCTAATTTTTACCTGAAATCACATATTTTTTAGAAAAATAATGTTGTAAACCCTAAAGGGGTTCCACCTAAGGGGGTTTGATTAAAAGGGGTTATATCGAACCCCCTTAGATAGAAATCCCCTATGCTTAAATCAAACCCCTGATGGATTCTCCTTCACACCTATCAAAATGTTAATTTTTTTTGCTTCATCTTTTGGGTGATCAAATGAAGTCATTTGTAAATTCTATTAAATTATACATTTGTAGGCCTTACTTATTAGCTTTCTAAAAATTATAATATGTATTGTTTACTTTGATATTAATTTTTTTAATTTTATAATGAATTTAGGTCCATTACCAAAAAAATAATGGCCTCTATTCAAGACATTAGGAAAAATAACAAACATTGTTAGAAATTTATCTCTAAAAATGCAGTACACTCCATATAGATGTCATTGTTTCAATGAAAAAAAAAAGTTTAATTTTGATATATATGGTAAAAGAAATGAATTAAGAAATAATATAGGTCTAAAATTTTTGTTAGTATATATTCAAAAATTAATAATAAATAAAATATTTAATAAAAATTACCAAAAAAATCTACACCCTAGATGTTGGAGTTAATGATCTAATTCCAAGAAATCATGGAAATTTTTTGCCTATAGTCAAAGTTATGTGATATGGAATAATGTTAATAAAAAATATAAACAAATAAAAAATAATTGAAAAGTAAAAATAAATTTGATAGATATAATTATTTAATTTTTTTAAATTATGAATTGAATCTACATAGAAAATGTCACAACTTATTAGTTTACATCATACATAAATTCTTGACCACTACTCTCTATAAAAGGGTGTTATGAGTGATATTTTGCATTCCACACCTTGTGGCACTAAACTGATTGTGCCAACACATTCAAGTGGGCTAGACAATGCTATTAGATGTGTCATTTCACTATTCAAGAATCCCAATCCTTCTAGGATCTAATGGTCTAGTGAAGTCTCTCAAGAGCCTTAAGACCAAAAAAGTGCCAAACATTGGCATGGTTGTTCTCTTTCTCTCTAATTCTCTTCCTGATTTTTCTTCCTTCAAACTCACATTCTTCCTTTGATAATTTTATTCTTCTTTATCTTCTCTAATTGTCTTTAATTGGTCACAAAATATGTATATATAGCAATTCCAAGGCTAAAAAATAATCTATGTTATCTATAAGGTGGTGTAAATCTCTATGCCACATGAAATGTGTAGTCAACTAGTGTTAATAGGTTCCTAAGTACATGTAGTTCTCAACACATGCTCTCTTGGGTCTAATGAATCCTTATAGTATTCCCATGCTGGTGCAAACTTTGGATAATTTGACACAAGTGTAATTAGTTGCAACTATGCAGGTCTATCAACCTAATAGATGCTCACAAACTAAGTCACACCCTTTTAATGCTCCAAATCTCTTGAAATGTGGATATAATGTCCATCCATCACTGTACAACATACTCTCAAAACTACAAGACCAAATCTTAAAATGTAGTGGAATGCAATGGATTTCCCATGACTAACTGGTAACTAAAAATAAACAAACAAACCAAATGAACTAAAAAAAATTGGTCAATGCAAGATACACCTAGGGATGCTCCTGCATCAGACACCTAGGGTTAATGAAAAATGAGTCCACTATTTTTCAAGATAGTTTACTCCTACCTCTACCTCCATCTTGTCACTTCTTCAACAATTTCCTTCCATCTCTTTAGCTATGCCTCAAGTGATCCATCCTTCTTGCTTCATCCCTCTTCATTACTTGAAATCCCTTCAAGCTTCCTCTTTTATGGTTGCAATACGCCGTTCCACCAATCATCTTCTACACCACATTTTTTTGACATATTTCAATCCGCAATCCTTTTACGTCCTCATTCTTCCATAACTTATTTTCCACATCTCTCAATCATCTTCCTTGGTTGTTCCTCTACCATTTCTTACTCCTCTACACTACTCACTCCATATCTATTGTCACACATTCCTTTGTATAGCTCCTCTTCCTTTCCTCAATTTGTCCTACTCTCTAGATCACTTCCCTTTGGTGACCTTTGTTCCTACATTTTTCTTTCCATTGTACCTCATCTATAGTTGTGGTACTTTTTGAATGGCTTGTAGTGCCACAAATCCTTGGAATCAATACATAACACTTATCCCCAATGCAAACTTGAACACTATTGCAATGTTTCTCCTTGGTCTCACTTAATAGAACCTCTTGCCATCCTTCCATATTGTGTATCTATTATCTCTCTCATCATATACAACAATTCTATCAAATTGCTAAGGTCTTCCTAACAACAAATGAAACACATCTATTAGCACAATGTTGCACAACACCTCATCATAGTATGCTCATATTTTGAATCTTACCAAGCATTGTTCCTCCACTAGTATTTTATCTCCCTACTACAACCAACCAATCTTGTATGGTATAGATACTTCAATGTCTTCAATCCTAATTTGTCAACCATTTCCTCATATACAAAATTTTCTATAATATCACTATCCACCACAACATTGCAATATTTACCCCTACCTTGCATCTAGTTTTGAATAAGCTCTTTCTTTGTACTATCTCTTTTTCACTATCACACGTCAATGCTCTCCTTAAGACAAATGATTTTGCATGTTCTATCTCCCTCTTTGAGGTGACCTCTCATCCACAAATGTAGTTCTTGTGCTACCTTCTATCCTCTTTCCTTGATACTCAAATGATCTATGTCCTTCCCACACTTGAAAAAAGTTCCTTTGAAAGATATCTCATTTCTCATATATCCTCCTCTACTCTACTGATATCCATCTTTGTAGTATGTGTCATTGTCTTCCCTATCCTTGTAGTAGAATTCACCAACATCTCTACCTCTATAATAGGTGTTTTAATCACCATCTCCCCTCTCCTTGCAGTGGGTGCCCTTGTTTTCTTCTTCACTAAGGTATGGGATACCTCTCCCTTGACCCCTTCACTATGTTCCTTTGTTGTCACATCTCATCTTCTTGCTTTAATGCCTCTCTTCTTTCTCCTTCTAGCAGTTTTTCCTCTCTTATATTCTCTAATTTAATTTCCTTTCAGAAGTGAGTGCTAGCTGATCATCCTCTTCTATTGTTTGGATGTTCTACATACCTAATGTTGGCAAGAGACACTATATGGATTCATTATTGTTGTCATTGATGGCAACAAAGTTCATCCCACACATCCGCAGGACATGGTGTGTCTATACCGGAAGTTAGAGTGAAGAATGTTGTGGTTCAGATAGCAGGAACAGAGCATGTGGCAAGGTCTGACAGTCAGGTCCGGATCTCTCAAAGGAAGTATCTTGGTGAAATGCAGATTTGGGGAAGTGAAGAGGACTACCTTGAGTGATAGATTCCAAGGATTTAGCCTCCGGTGATAGATGAAGAAAAAGATATGAATACTTGAGTATCAGGTTCCTGATTGGCAGTATGGACAGAGGAAGAACTGACTGGTAGAACATCAAACATTATTCCAGATGTGTTACTAATGATGGTAAAGATTCTTAAGGCATAAGTTATGATTGGCCGACATGATTGATGACTTCTACAAGTATATCCTTGATCTGCATTACTTGGTAAGCAAGGATTCAGCCGACAGATCAGAGTTTGTGGAAAATATTGACTATTCTAGGTGCCGACTAGAAAAGTGATGACATCACTTGTGCGAATATATATACAAGATGGATTTAGTTGTGAGGTGTGTTGTGGTTTTTAAAAGGTGCGAATAAAAGCAAAAGAGCAGAGGGAAAGCAGTAAGGAGGGTCCGGTATGTGAAAGGAAAGCAGCACAAAAGAAGAGGAAAGATGAAGTGCAGCAGATCAGTGTACTGAGCCTAACCGGAACTGAACTCCAGCATATGTAGATGTTCCCTATCAGTTCAAAGTATTGTATTACACTCTTTATAAATTGTAGACAGTGAGTCTCTTATAGGTAGTGTGCCTCTTGTGAGCAGTGTGCTCGGGCAGTGAGCCCTAATTGGCAAGTGCCATTTTGTATTTCCATTCTTCTAATAGAGAATACAATCTTGGGTTAATCACCCCGTGGTTTTTTCCCTTAACAGGGTTTCCATGTCAAAAATATTGTGTCATGTGTATTTCCATTTCATGGTTATGTTTGCTTAATTGAATTAATGCTGCATTGATTATTAAGAAAGTTCAGAAAGCAGAAATAATTAGGATAACTGATTCACCCCCTCTCAGTTATCAACAATTGGTATCAGAGCCAAGTTCCTCCTAACAGAGTCTAACAACTTGAGGAAGATCTGGGAATTCAAATGGATGTATATGGTTTAAGGGAGCAACTCAAGACTGCCCTTGATGATCTTGAGCAGTCAAACTCTGAAGTCAATGAGTTAAAGGAAAGACTCAAACAGGCCGATGATTTCATGAGAGAACTAAAAGACAAATTAAGTCTCTCTATGAAAAAGAGAAAGGAGCTACTTCAGCAATTGGCAAGTCAAAGTGAAGCCAATGATACAAATGAAGATCTAAAGGAGAAAACCAAGTTATGTGAAAAGTTATCAAAAGAAATCATTATGGTAAGACATGAAATAGAATTAGGAGTTATGAAGTTTACCCAAGAGATTGAAGAGAAAAGAAAAACTGAAGATAATCTAAGACAATCTCTCCAGGAGAAATCAGAAGATTGCCAAAAGATGGATAGAATTATCAGACATCTTGAATCTGATCTTGAAGATGCTAAAGATAATGAAGAAAAACTTGAGGATCAAATTGTCTCTCTCAAAAGGGATCTTCAAACAACAAATGAATATAAAGAGAAATTCAAGATAAGTTCTGCTCAACTTGAGTTCTTCTTAAAAGCCAAAAGAGGGTAGATGACAAATGTGGTTTGGGATATGAGAAAGGAGAAAGCTCCGGATCCGGTCAGAAGAATTTTGGATCAGAAAATCTAAGGAACAGGCCTAGAAGACCTTCGGTAAGGTAGCCTAATGCTCAAAGATATCCATCCTTTAATGGATACTGCCACAACTGCAATAACTTTGGTCATAAAGCTAATCAGTGTGGAAAGAGAATGAATCAAACTAACTCATCCTTCTCCGGACAGTGTTTCAACTGCAAAAGGTATGGTCACAAATCTCATGAATGCAGAAATATGCAAATGAACAAATCATTCAATGGTAGATGCTTTGCATGCAATAGAATAGGTCATATGGCTAATCAATGCAGATCAAGAGGATATCAATCAAATATGCATAGAAATGTTGTTTGCCAAATTTGCAATAGATCTGGTCATATTGCAAAATTCTGTAGAAACAAGAATCAAGACAAAAGACGTCCGGTATATCATAATCAGAATCAAGACAAAGGAAAAACAAAGGTGAATGCGGATGAAGTCAAAAGTGAAATGAACAAGATTTGGGTAAAGAGAAGTATAGAGAATGTAGAGGATGGATCTACACCAGAATCTGGTGTTGATATGCCTTCTGAAAATTAAAGGGTGAGCTCTGGCTCAGGGGGAGTCGCCAGGAAAAACTCTTTTTCCCCCAGCCAGACTTTCGGTGCCTATATTCGGCACAAGAGGTGTTGCGGATTAAAGGGTCTTCAGAGAATCATCTAAAATGGCTTTGGTAAAGAAGTGGAAGATCCGCAAGAAGTTTTGATCAGGCAAATTTTTCAAGTTTGATCCGGTTTATCACTCTTCTGATAAGAACAGGAGCTTCTTAGATTAGATCCGGTATTGAGGAATCTTAATCTGCGGACAAATGGATTGTCTAAAGAAAGGTAAGAAAGCCTGTAGGAAATCACCGAGGACAACTCTAAGTATATCACTGTGATCTGGAAAGATACATATTTCAGAGTAAAGAAAATAGAGCAATCGAAACAAATTAAGTTGCGCATTTATTGCAATGAAGAATTAGGGTTTACATAGAAGTATAAGGGCTCATTCACCCATCATTTGCACATTCACATTCGAGTAGAAGAGGAAAAGAGCTTCGCAAACAAGTCTCCTTCAACTCTCACAAGGATCAATTGCGAAATTCAAGTCAATTAGTGATCTTTTCAGCTCATTCCAGGAACCCTAAAAGCTTAAGAGGTATGTTCCACTTTTGAAATCCATTTATGAATCCTTTTAAGATGGACACACCAAATGTTGTAAAGATCTTTGATAGGCCGTGCCCTAAATTTAGAAATCATCCCTATAAATCCCTAGAAGTTGATCCCCTAGGCACATTTTCAAGCATTCTGCATGGGGTTTTACACGTAGAATATGTTAGGGCATATGTTCATGCAAACATTGAAGAATTTGGGGAATCCAAACTGGTTGATTTCTATCACAAACCCCTGATAGATGACTCTTTTGAGCTCAAACCTCAGTATAAAGCTATCTGGGACAAGCATTTTGCACAGTGCATTCACTTCCCTTGTTTTGCAAAAGACGAATGGGTCCGGTACGTATTAAGCAGAATACATGATAACTTCATATGGTTGAATAGACCATTCAAGCTCACAAAAGATGCCATTAGGGAAGTTACTGAATTGCACTCATCTGATGGGATACCTGTTCTAAAATCTATCAAAAATCAAACGGTGACTGAGGCTACTGAATCAAAGTTTGATAAGAGGGCAATGACAATTGAGGATATCACTGATCCAGATATCAAGTCTGCATCCATGATCATTGGATACAAAATATATCACTCTAGCAGGGAAAACTTAGTACTTGGAACTGTAATATATACTACCTATGAAATGTTAAGAAAGAATGCTGACTATGATCTATGTGAGCTCCTTCTGAACCAACTTCTAGAAAATCTGTAGAAGATAAAGAAAGACAAGAAGAACTCCTTCAAATACGATGGGTTGATACTATGTCTGTTCTTCTATTATATGAATGAGCTACCCGGATCTAGTGGCTGGATATGGCAAAATGACAGACCGGTTGCCATACAAATCAGGGATTATTTGCATGGACTTGGTGATGTTAGGCACAAAATACAACACTCTGGGGCTATTTCAAGAACTTTCAGAGTATGATGCAAGCAAGAGAGAGAATCCCCCAAGCTCTAGTTGAAAAGTATAAGGATACTGTTTACTTCATGGTAGAAACTGATTAGTACCTTATGGAGGCAGTGGAACCAAGAATAGTATGGATCATGCCAATGGGGTATGAAGTTGATGAGAAAATTGTTGAGCTACATATTGAACACATGTTAAGTCAGCCAAAAATTCCCAAGGCAGAAAGGTTTGGAACCTTTGAGGAGCTAAGTGTAAAGATTCATGTGGAACTCAGACAACCAGAGATCAAGAGGAAGGTAAGAAAAGAAGTTGAAGATGTTGCAAAAGGCTTTGGCATATCAAAGAAGGCACTTGATGCCAATAGGGAAAAGATGGAAAGGGCTGAGGAAGAGAAGAAAAAGGCAGAAAAGAAAAGTGAGGAAAGTGTTCTGGTAAAATCTTCCACCTGGACCAGATCATCAAAGAGATCTGCACCTACCACTACCAAAAGCTCAAGGCCATCAAAACCAGAAGCAAAATTATCTGGAAAAGGAGAGAAAAGAACAAAGACAAAAGCCACAAGGGCTTATGCCAGTCAAAGGGATGAAGAGGAGACTGAATCTGATGAAGAAATCAGGAAAGTGAAGAAGAAGAAGAAATTATCCAGTGAACCCTCTACTGGTCAAAGAGAAGAAGAGAAGGAAGAGGAATTTGTAGAAAAGCCCACTCTGTCCTTAGATAATGTCATCAAATCAGTCACTGTGGATGGAAACCTTCAGCCAATCGTTGAATTCTATGATGATTACAATGAAGCAGACCAAAAGATCTTGCAGGAAGTAGCAGTTAAGTATCTAAACATATAGTAAGGCTTTTATTGAAATTATATCCCTTATTCCCAAAAGCCTAGAAAAAGAGCTAGAAATAAGAAAGAATACTGCCATGGCAAAAGATCTTGAGATCCGGGAACAACCATTCAGCTATATCCTTCAATCGATTCAAAACAAATGAACATGATCTTCAAGGATTGCAAGGATGAATTTCAGAGCAAAGCCAGAATGAATCAGTTCACTAAGCCTCTGCTTAAGGATACTTTTGAGTATCTCAGAGGGAAGCTAGGGGTTATTACCCCTCCTGATTAGAACTAAGATGCACTAGGGTGCATTAGTCTAGTGGAATCCACAGTCATATCTTGTGATCCGAATTGATGTTAGTAGTCAACTCAGTCTGATTTGATCTAAAGAAAAAGAAGAGGGAGAGATGATTGCAAATATGTGCCCTTTGCCATTGATGTCAAAGGGGGAGAGAAGTCATGTGAAAAACTTGGAAGTAAACAATTGTTGGTGAAAGGGGAGCTGTAAACAAAAATGGTTGCAGGTGTGTTAAGAGAAAGGGGGAGAAGTTCTTGTCTTGATGGTTGCATAAGTTTTTCACATCATATGTTGCCATCAATGACAAAGGGGGAGATTGTTGCAAATATGTGCCTAATTGGTGTTGTCATTGATGTCAATATATTCTTGTTTCCATTGGTGTCAACTGTATCCTAATCTATTGCTTGTTTAGAATACTGGAATGTCGATGATATTGAGAAAATTAGCCTCTCTAAAAGTAACAAGTGAGTCATATATCTCATTGTCAGAAATAGTGAAGACAGTGCAGTTCAGTGAAGTAGATTGCTCTGCATTCCCAGTAAGATAAAGATCAAAGTCTACAGATTAAAGGGTTTGTCGAGGATTGTTTGTAGTTACTCCGGTCAAGATTTGAGAGGTCCATAGGAAGTATTGGTGAAGTTATGGCCTTCTGAGTAGAACCAGGTTTTTCAGTTGTTCAGAGGAAACAAAGTGACAGTTAGTTGGTTTGGATTGCTCTGCATTGAAATATTACAGTCTACAGTTCTAGAAGCATTTTTGGGATATTGATGTGTATCCTCAACTCAAGTGGTTTGTGGTTTGGAGGTTTGCAAGCAACCTTTCTAGTGTGACAATCATGGCAGTTAGTGTTCTTGAGTTTTGGTATCAAGATGCAAGTGATTCTGATGATTTGAAGTGGTGCGGTTGTTCCTGATGATTTCATTATGCTTGTGGTGGTCTCTAGATTGTTTACCTACTATGTTGATGGTCCACATTGAGAATTGAGCTCATGACTAACGATTTCTTCTTGAATGTTGTTGTTCATTCCATTTTGGCTGATCGGGTGCTTTGTGCATGTTGCAGATGATCTAAGAGAAGTTCTATGAGGTGTGGCATGTTGTTTGAGGAAGATTCAAGTCCCATCTATATTTGTCCAATAGTATAGTGATCCGCATTAAGTCAAGCCAACCTTGACGTTCATTCCAAGGTTGATGAAACATATAAATAATTGTGAATGAGTTGTGGAAAGGGATTTGTGTGCGAAAATGATAAAAATCCTAAGAAAGGTACATAAGCAGAGCATAGAAGCAGAGGAGCAGAAGAACAAGAGTAGTAGAGGATGAAGAGATAATGAAGAAGTGTTTGGGGGTAGAACATAAGTTTTGTGAGCTTTCAATGGGACTGAACCAAGCATAAAGAAGATGCTAGTTCTTAGTTCATTCTTTCTATATTAACCATAAATTTTGTAGGTAGTGAGCCTCTTTGAGCAGTGAGCTCTGTGTAGTGTGCCCAAAGGCAAGTGCCTTCCCATTTCTTTTAAGTACTTTTAACAAGGTACAAATTTTGTGGGTTAACCCCCACCATGGTTTTCCCTTAACCAGGTTTCCATGTAAAAAATTTTGGTGTTATGTGTGTTCATTTTGTTTCTACTCATGTGTTGTTGATTCATTCTTTAATGTTTACATCATTAATTTTTTTGTAAGTTGAGAAAGAAGATCAAAATTAGAAAAGGTTATAATTGTGGGACAACTGATTCACCCCCCCTCTCAGTTATCTGACCTAATTCCAACACAACCTAACATCCATGATAAGATTCTCTTGATGAAGTATAACTCCTTTCAACATTTATGTATGGCCCTTCATGATTATCAACTTTCATCTAGTCAGTATGAAAACCAAAACTCATTAGCTCAAGTTGGTCAATCCATGGGAGGACCCTCACAAAACAAATTTAAGAGGAATAATAAGACTTTCATCAAGGTTAATGGACAAAATTCAAACAATTTTTCATACGTGTCTGCTATCACTAACCCGAAGAAGGCACCATATCAACAAAGAAAGTTTACTCTGATATCTATATCCTATCATTCTAACACGAATCAAGCTATGAATAATAACCTCATGAAGCTTCCCCCAATTAAACCTTTGGATCCTAGTAAAATGCAAGGACCTTATTTTGATGCTAATGCCTTTTGTCATTTTCACCGACAACAAGGACATGATATTGAATGATGTATGCATCTTAAACATGAAATACAAGACTTTATTGACTCGAATATTATACAGGTATCGAGTGTGAATGATAATAGAAATAAGTCGGTTGCTTCACCGAATCAAAATTTGCAAATATTTACTAATCCTTTCCCTAAGCATACCAATAATAACATGATGGAACAAAATACACTTGAAGCAAAAGATGACTATCTAAACTATGATGAGATTATTGCTACAGTAGAAGTGGATAAGGAAAATATTGAAGTATCACCTCGTCCACGAAGGAACAAAATTTATGCTAACGTTCCTCCTCTGTTATCCCTTCAAGGACCAGGAGATAACCAAAATGTATCAGAAAGATAAATGGAACAACCAAAGCAAGAGACTCTGACAAAAGAAAAGATTGAAATAGTAAAAGATATTCCTTGTCACTATGGTAGACAAACTCAACAAAGAAAGCTGGCTGAAAATTAGAAAAGAGTAAGAAGATTATCATTAGTTGGAAACAATAGTGGTTCTCCTCATAAGAAACAAAAGATTTCACATACACAAGGATTTGAGAAACAAACATCACATGGACTTTTTGATAAAAAACATAACTCTCATAAGAACCACTCAAGCTTCACACAAAACATGATAGAGCATCTCTCTAAGATGCTTGCAAGTTTCAAATTTTAGTATGATTGTACTAGAAGCTAAGTGTTTCTAACCCTTTACCTTTGTTTTGTGTTTCCCTAGTGATGTGCTATGTGTTGTTTAGGCCTCCTAGGATGACCCTCGATTCTCTTGTAAGATCAAGGATCCCAGGAGACCGCCTCTGTTGTGACCCTTTTTCTATTTGTATCATCATTCTTCTACATTGCTTCTCCTCTATTTGGATTGTGTTGTGTCTTACAGACATAGCGTTGCAGTTGGTGACTTGGGGGCACCCTCCTACATGACTGTCCCTAAGGCACTTGTTTCTCCTCTCTTGATTTATTGCTTACCTTCCTCTAGTGGTTCTATCTAGCTGGCGGATGATGAAAAACATATTATATTGATGCATACCTAGTGTCCCTTCGGTGAGAAATTAAAAAATGGACCTAGTCCATACATGATGATGGGGTTGATATATATTATTCGATGCTTGGCTAGTAGAATCACTCCATGTGATCTTGATGTTGCCTTATCACACTTATAAAACATAACAATGCTGCTACTCCATGCACTTTGTCTATCTTGGATCTTGTATTCCTCAGCTTTCTATGTGAATGATCATATGCACTATTGTTTATCATGATTATATGGATGCTAACACCTTTTCTTGTAGGAAATTATGTGTTTGTGGGAACATTTGGCGATCATAAAGTACATGTCACCTCTAGGGGGCATGGGCTTTACGAGAGCTCATGTTCCCTTATGTGTTTTCTCTCTACCTTAACGTGCTTGATATCGATACATGATATCAACCAATTTAAGGTGGGGGCATATATAAGGTAATCTATCTAATTTAGATGCTAGTAAAGTGTGTTTGTAAAACTTGAATCTATTGCAATCATTTAAGCCCTCTGCAGAGGTAGGATATCGCATATATCCTTTTTATCTTAAGCCCTATGTGGAGGCAAGGATGGTGTATTTCTTGAGGAGAGTGCACATCCTATAATTTTCTAAAAGTCCTTTGTGGAGGCGAGGAGTGGATCTAAGACTATCTTAACCCTTAAGCGTGTCTTCGATGATTGTTGTGGTGAAGCACAATCGTCAGTGTGTGCCTGTAGCATGCCTGAGATGGCTACAAACCTAGAAATAGGTTTCTTCCATCGCTTGTCTGCTATGTTTTCTCCATGTCTTCTATGTGTGTGTGTGTATGGCATGTTTTTTCTCAAGTGCAATCTTAAAGACTGGTGATGATGAGTCCCTCCTACATTTTGAGATTTATTTTGCATGTCTATTGCCCCATATGCAGTCTAAAGATCGGTGACAACGAGTCCCTCCCGCATTTTGGGTTGTGTGTTTACTTTTCTTGTACTTGCATCTGCATTTCATATATGAGAAAAAGAAAATAATCAATGCATTCACTGTATTCACTATGTTTTACGTGTCTTCAATGTTGTCTTCTTCGTGTTTTGCATGCATGTTACTGTCTTCAATGTGTTTGGCATGTCTTCACTATGCTTGGCATGTTTACTATGTTTGTTGATCTTATTTTAATGCATGTATTGGCCTTGTGATTATACATACATTAAAGTGGGGGCTAAATGTTAGGTCAGAAAATGTCCCCTTAGGGGCTTTTCCCTCTTAAGGTTTAGCTCCTGGGTCCTTAAATTGCATTTAGAGCATCTTGCATGATAATTTTAACTCCCGATGAGAAAAACCTGAAGTCTTATGGAAAATAGGACCTAGGGGTGCTATTTTGATGATCCCTAAATAGAAACAAGGGGGTGGACTTGGGTAGTGCCCTAGTCCTACCCTATTTTGGGTCTATCCTAAATTTAAATGTCAATTTTAAGAGCATTATTTAGGTCATGTGCCGACATCTCAAGTTTGAATTACAAAATTCTTAGCAAGAATGTTTGTAGTTCCATATATAAGCATGATTAGTTTTCATTTGCAAACTAGATTGAAATTAGATGAGCATTGTGATTTTGTGAAAGTGATTCAAGGCATTCATTGTGTTGCAGAGTAGTACTTTGTTGTTATTGTGTTTGTATTTGTAGATTTGACTCCATCTCCTCATGGCATGAAGAGCATCTTCCTTCCATGAAATATACACTTCAAGGTGATATCTATTATGTTTTCAATCATTTATCATTTGGATTTTTGCCTCTATCCTATTGGGATACACACTCTTATCTGACAATGGTGTTTGGAAGACTTGAATGTCTCTCTTGGGCTTGACCGAGGCACGTCTCTAAACACCACAACCCCCTCCCACACTCCTTTGTGATTTTAGGTTATAGGTACTAAGTTTTACAGAGTGGAGTTGCAAAAAGGAGGTTGCAGACAATAGAGATTTGAGATCTGACAAGCAGAGGACTCTAGTGAACATTTCAGGACAAGGGTGTTAGTCCCTGTGTCCTCCATTTTTCCTGAGGCAGAAATGAAAGATATGGTGTAGACCAATGTTGGGAGAAGTTCTAGATTTTATGATGAAAAGTGTACCTTGGACTAGGGCTCTAGTCCCTGTGTCACCGACTGTTCCACTTTCTAGACTTTGAAAAATAATGAGTTGAATATCTTTGTCCTTCACCTTGGTCTGAAAGGATTTGCTGTAATCAATAATTTACTTACTATTTTGCTTATTTAGGGTTTTAAGTGAAATTGAGCATTAAATTGAGATATTGTGTGATACATCTGAGATTTCACATTGTTCCAAGAGGTAGCCTAACCTGATAGGTGAATGCTCCTACTAGTGGAGATTCAACATGGTTGATATGTCCTTAAATGTTTGGTGTGAAGGGAGGATTTGCCTTTGAAACATAAACCCCCTCTTTTTACCACTAAAAATTTGGGCCATGGATGTATGGGCTCATTAGAATGGTAGAGACCACTGATACAAAAATACAATGGGCATCTTTAATTAGTGACAACCTTGATGAGGGTATGCAGCAATTCAGAGGTAAAGCATGCCTATTTTTAATGTCTTCATATGTAGTGTACACATGTGTAGCTCAGCCCACATTCTCTATATTACAAATAATAGGCAAAGTGGGAAGAAATATAGAAGAGAAGACCATATGGGATCATTATCCCTAGTTAGGGAGGAAGACCTCCATCCAAAATTATAGAAGAGTGAATGATTTTTTTTGTCATGCACTTGGTCAAACTGATGGAGGGTGATCAAGCAAAGAGATTGTACAATGAAGCTCAAGAGATAATTACAAGAAATGGGACTTGGTTTATACAGTTCGCAACCTTCACATATATCCAAATGGAGTGATTTGAGGGATAACCTTTCATGTTGCCAAGTTATCCTACTAACAAAGTAGTACTATTGGAGCTAACCAAATAGAATATACCCTCTTATCAGGCATATGTGAAGAGGAATAAAAGAGGCAATGCCAGGTTTCCATTATTCCTTGGATGGTATGTATGTACATCTATAGATGGAGAAAAAACATTCAGAGGCAGAACTGCATATGCTCCATTTGTAGCCTTTCTCCTTAGCTAGATATTATGATCCATACCACAAAATGGAAAGGTATGTGAACAAGAAGCTAAGGCATGAAGTGCATCTAGAATATTATTGGGCAGATTGTCCAGATGAAGTTGAAGTTAGGAGAAGAAATTATCAGAGACTAATTCTTAATGAGATTAGGACAATATAATGTTTTGATGTCCCTCCACAACTACACTTTGATGATGGAAAATTGATGAATAAGGAACATGAAGAAAAGAAGATATAAAAGGAAACTATCTCCCCTCCAAACTGGGATTAACCTAAGGTCACATCCATTGAGTTAATCACATCCAAGGTCATGGAGCTCAACAAGAAATGGTACTATCTACAATAAAGGAGAAGGAAGTGGCAATAACCATTGATAAGAAGAGGAAAAGAAAGGAGCTGGGAGATCCAGAATTTGATGACTTCCTGATCCAAAAAAGACAAATTATGGAGGCCAACCTAGCCAAACCAGATTCTTCCAAGGCAAGTGAAGAATTCACCACAAGTGGCTTTGCAATTGCCATAGTGCCCTCACCTCAAAGAGAGACACCTATCCCTGCAATCACCATAACTACAAGGCAGGTGGATAAGATGGAGGATTCATATGAGGACATTAAGGAAAGTGAAGAAGAAGTAGCTGTGAAGAAAGGTGAAGATATATTGAAAGGGGAAAGCATCCCTAAGTAGAAGAGAGGATAGGTAATCATAATGAGGGGAGCCACCAATGTGAAATCAAATGTCCTGCTCAAAGAGCATGAAGAACCTACAAATATGGAGAGGATGTTTGCTATAAAATAATATACAATGAGCACATCCACAACATAAATGGTTCAAGGGGATGATGCAACACAACATAAGGAATTCCAACACAATGTGCCCATCCCGACAATTATTGCAGTTAATAGTGAACTAGCCAAGGAAGCAGGAGAAGAAGAAAGGAAGAAGGTGGCTAAACAATCCTTGCCACTAGATAAAACTATTGATTTAATAGATGATGATGTGGCAAGGGATGTGACATCCAATCTTCTTAAAGACTTGCTGAGGCATACTACTCTAACACTTGAGGGTATGTCGCAGACATCACAAAATGTCAGGATGAATGAGCTTGGATCTCCTAAGGTGGAAGTTCAGATAGGACACCTAGATGTCCTAGTGGACACCATCAATATTCCAAAAGTCATAGACTTAACATACCAACTGGTGGATGGTGATGAAATTGTTAAAGATAGTCAAATACAAGAAGGTGATGTCTAGATGAATGTAGATACCCAAACAAATATGGATATCTAGACTCAACACCCAGAACAAAATATTTTGATAAGTGAAGGGGGACATGCCGAGATTAAATAAAAGGAGCAAGAAGCATCAATATATAGACATGAAGGTCTAGAGGATAAAGGTGACAGAAGAGGTCTAAAAGAAAAGACAGTAGGAATAGATCAGGACATACATCCAGATCTTCCAGCTAGTAGTCACTAAGGGGAACAAAATGCAAATAAGGATGGTCCCAAGATCCAAGATGAACATGATACATAGGATTAGGATATGGGACTACATGAGGATACCCTTGAAGATAAAAGTAAAGAAGATGCAGATATCCCCATGGATGTGCCTGATGACAAGGAACCAGCAGAGGAAATATCACAAGATGAGGACAAAACATCCAAAGAAGTTGAAAAGGATCAAAGTCAGTAGCAAGTGAGCACGAAGGCTCCAAAAGACAAAGATGCAGATGTGCATAATAATCACATTGAGCAAATTGGTCAGCAAGGAGCAATATCTAGTGCACCATTGGTTAGCATATGAGGTAAGTCAGCCTCCTATTCAAGATTCTTCTATTTTTATATTCAATCATTATTTTCACTTGAGGCTACAAATCCCAAGTGTAGAGTGAGGCCAACCTCTACAATAAGGTGAGATCTAGCCACTGGAAAGAGGATAACTCAATTAGTTGTGCCTATAGTTGATAAGAATAAAGGGGAGATTAATGCAGTTGAATTCCAACTAACCACAATAGACCTGCGACATACAACTATAGATCAGGATATCCAAGAACTAAGAGAAAGTACAGATGCTGTGGCGACCAGGATTACAAAAGCCAAGGCTAAAAATAAGAAGTATAAGGGAAAAATTGTCCAATTATAGGATTTAATAAAGAGATTGGTCACCCCTACCAATGTCCTAATCACAATAGCTACACCTTGGGCTCTAGTTTCACAACAAGAGATAACTAGGCTGGATGCACAAAAGCATCAAGCCAATGTGATTAATAAATGGTTTTCAAGATTCTTGGAGGAAGGAGAGAAAGTGATAAGAACATCATTGTCCAACTGGGATATGTTAAGCCAAATTAAAGGTAAGGCATATGCATTGAAGAAGGAAGTGGGCCAAAGTCTAGTCCAGAGTAGTTGGTTCTTGTCCATACTCAAGGATATGAGGAAAGTTGATGATCAAGTCGTAGTAACCAACAAGATTTTGACATTCCAGGCACTTCCTAACATGGACCTTTGGATAGAAGATATAAAGTTTGAAGTGTCTAGTTTGAAGAGATGCAATGCAAAAGTAGTAGATATTAGCATAAAGGCACATGAACTCTTGGCAGAGGAGCTAGCTATTTTGGAGAATTTAGAGGGTGAAGTAGAAGGTAAAGTTTAGAATCAGGATGAGAAGTATGCAGTTAAGGCATTCAAGGACAACTTCAGCCTAGAAATAGAGGATCCAGTCCAACATTTCTCAGAAGATATTATTGATAAGTCAATTAATATGAAGTCAAAGATAGATGCCTATAATGAAGAGTTGGATAACAGGACAAATAGATGGATAACCTTGAAAGAAAAATTAAAGGCCCAAGAGCATGCTAAAGAGAAAGCCAAGGTGCAGAACAAAGATGAAATAAACAAAGTAGTAGGGGCATATGCATTTTTCAAGGGCCTAGAGATTGGATTTAGAATAACTGAAGGGTCGATAGAAGAAGAATCTAAAGAAGATGTTGACTAAGGAGATCCTGAAGACCAAGTCAAAGGTGCTAGGAATTTTTTAGTGTGAAAAAGGGGGAGGTTTTATGATTCCAAACACACCAACATTCAAGGACATTCAACCTAGTAGAGAACTCTACTACAGATCTCCTGTCACTTGGAACAGAGGGGAAGATTGGAATTGTGTGAATTTGTTGTTCAATTAAGCCTGATTATGTTGAAATCCCTAATTTCATAAAATCATAAACAAACAGAAAAATTACAGAAAATGATCGCACACAGAGACATTAAATGACAATAAAATACATAGTAGATTTTGAAGTTCAATATGCAGAAAAGTCAAGGACTAATAAGCGGGCGCCCTAGTCTAGTGTACCTATTTCTATCAGGATCTATGAAGAATGTCTACAACCTTATTTTGTTGTCACAAAGATTTCATCGCTTTAGAATCCAGAGGACTAATGAGCGGGTGCCCTAGTCCAAGCCCTAATTTTCTTCTTTTCTCTGCACTTCCGACAATATGTAATTCCTTCCTACAACTCCACTTCTTTTACTTCCAAAACATGTAACCTGCAATCACAAAAAAGTGGGTTAGGAGATGTGGTGTTTAGAGGCTTGCCTTGGTCAAGCCCTGGAGAGACATTCAAGTCTTTCGAACATCGTTGTCAAATAAAGAGTGGGTATCCTTGTGGGATAGAGGCAAAAACCAATTGATAAATGATTGAAAACACAAATGAATGTCACCTCGATGGTGTAGCTCTCATGGAAGGAAGATGCTTCTTTCATGCCATGAGGAGATGGAGCCAAATCTGCATAAACAAACACAATAAAAAAACAACACTGCTCTGCAACACAATGATAGCTTTGAATCACCTTAGCATAAGATCACAAGTTCACAATGCCCATCTAGTTTACAAATGAATGTCTAAACGTGCTTATATATGCAACTAAAAAACTTCTAGCCAAGAAATTCATAATTCAAACTTGAGGTGTCAACATAGGACCTAATAACGGTCATATAACCGACACATGAAAGTAGGTCCTGGCCCAAAATAGGGAAGGATTAAGGCATGAGCACCCAAGTTCCCCCCCTTATTTTAGGTAGGATTCATCATAAGTACATCCCTTAGGTCCCATTTGCCAAAAAACTTAGGGGTTTCTTCATCAGAAGTCATCACTAACATGCAAGATGATCTAAATGCATTCTAAAGGACCCAAGAGCTAAACCTTAAGAGGGAAAAGCCCCCAAGGGGACATTTTCTGACATAACATTTAGCCCCCACTTTAATGTATGTATAAACACAAGGCCAATACATGCATTAAAGTACAGTCAAAACACAACAAACACGTCAAGCATGGAGAAGACACACTGAACTCAATGAAGATAGTAACAAGCACACAAAACACGAAGAAGACAGTAATAGTCATGCAAGACACAAAGAAGACAACATTGAATACATGTAAAATACAGTCAATATGTAGTGAATGCAGTGATTATTTCTTTTTTTCATTTTCATTTTTCCCATATGAATGCAAATGCAAGTACAAGAAAAGTAAACACACAACCCATAATGCAGAAGGGACTCATTTCCACCAGTCTTTAGATTGCACTTGAGAACAAACACACCATACAAATCCTGAACCATAGGAGAGACTCATTGCCACTAGTCTTTAGACTATGCTTGAGAACAAACATGCCATACACACACATGGAAGACACGGAGAAAACATGACAAAAAAGTGATGGAAGAAACCTATTGATAGGTTTGTAGCCATCTTAGGCACATTACAGGAACATACCGATGATTGGGCTTCACCACAACAATCGTTGAAGACATGCTTAAGGGTTAGGATAGTCTTAGATCCACTCCCCGCCTACTCGGTGGACTTTTTGAAAATGATAGGATTGTGCAATCTCCTTGAGAAATACACCATCCTTGCCTTCTACAGAAGGGCTTAAAATAGAAGGATATGCACGATATCTAGCCTCCATCGAGGGTTTAATGATTGCAAGATATAAATTAATATGTGCACTCATGCGGAGATACAACATCCTGCCTCCGCAGAGGGCTTACAAACATGCTTCATTAGTATCAAAATCATCATATAGATTACCTTTATATGCCCCCACCTTAAGGTGGTTGATATCGTGTACTGATATCAAGCACGTTAAGGTAAGAAGAATACACAAAAGGGAACAAGAGCTCTCGCAAAGCCCATGCCTCCAGAGGTGACATGTACTTTACGATCACCAAATGTTCCCATAAACACATTCTTGCAAGAAAAGAGATTAGAAATCTTTCCATAAGATAATAACCACATCACATGATCAAAAACAATGCATGAAAATAACCACATCAAAAGGCCAAGGTTACACTACAGATTTGGAAACCAAGAATAACCATGGGGCTATACTACAAGATCTCGGAATAGAATGTAAATGAGGTGAGATTCAAAGATAACAAAGTGCACTGAGTAGCTATATTGTTATAGTTTGTTAGTGTGATAAGACAACATCAAAATATCACACGGAGTGATTCTACTAGCCAAGCATAGGATAATATATATTAACCCCATCATCATGTATGGACTAGGTCCATTTTTTGATTTCTCGCTGAAGGGACACATGGTCCATATTAGTATTATTTGTTTTTTGTCATCCGCTAGCTAGATAGAACCACTAGAGGAAGGTAAACAATAAATCAAGAGAGGAGAACAAGTGTCTTAGGGACAGTCACGTAGGAGGGTGCCCCCAAGTCACCAACTACAACGCTTTGTCCTTAAGACACAACACACAACAATGAAAATAGAGGAGAAGGAATATAGAAGAATGATGATACAAATAGAAGAAGGTCACAACAGAGGTGGTCTCCCAATATCCTTGACCTTACAAGAGAATCAAGGGTCTTCCTAGGAGGCCTAAACAACACATAACACATCATGGGGAGAACACAACACGAGAGGAGAGGTCACATAAATGAGCAAATATTGCCACGACATAGCTAACCACCAAGGTTAGAAATACTTATCTATAAGGGACAACCGAACTAACAGTTGTCATCAACCAAATCATCATCTTCCCACTCTCTAAAGTTAGAGGAAAGTGGGACATAAGGTACCATAGCCCAACTCTTATTCTTGTCTTCAAGTTGTCCATTCTTAAGGTCTTCTTGGTTTGATTCAATGTTAGGTGGGATATTTTATTGTTGAGATATGTTTTTTTGGGAAAACTCTTGTCTTCACTTCCTCCTTTCTCTTGCTTGTCTATTTCTTCTTGTCTTATTATTTATCTCTTTTGAAATAGTGTCTTGTTCTTCCATAGGCTTTTGTGATTTAGAGGAGGAAGCACCATGGTCAAATCTCATTTGTCTCAGTGGAATGTTTTGCTCTCAATGACTACCACCCAATCCTTAAAAGGGTGGTGGGGGAGGAACCTCAACATAGGGCCCTTTTCCTTTTGGTCTAGGATGCTCTTCAAATGTGGGTTGTTCATCTCTTATTGTTTCTTGAATAGAAGGGCTGGCCACATAATGTAATAATTATGTTTTGTAGTTTCTATAGCTCAAGAAGTTAAAATCTGTCTGTGGCTCCGATTCTAGTTTAGATCATTCCCAAAAGTAATCAAGGCTAAAGTGTTGTCTTGTAACCAAAGGTTTGTATCTATTGCGAGGAATAGTATGCACTTGTCCATTCAAAGGAAATTTTACACAATTATAAATTGTTGAAGGGACCAATTTCATAGCCTTTAACCATGTGGGTGTCCTAATTTTATTGTGAAAAAGATCAGATATGGGGACAACATCAAATAATTGTTCTATGGATTTGTTAAATACAGTAACTAATAAATATATCTTCTCAGAAGTGTTTATAAAGGTTCCCTTAAGTGTCTTAATCATCATGTTTGAAAGGTCACAAAAGTCTTGTATCAAACCATGTGAATAAATGAATTCTTCCATTGCCACATTGGTCATGCAATTAGGATCAATAAGTGTTCCATCCACAAGATTTCCCATTATCTTCATAGTGATATAAAGAGGTCCCAGTGTCTCCAATTGTTCTATCATGAGGTGTAAACACAATTTCAGGTTCAGGGACCTTTCTTTTCATGTAAGACCTAGGAGGGAACCTAGTGTTATTGTTACAATTAGAAGCGATGTGTATATTTTTTCAAATCAATGTAAAATCAGATTTTAAAAGATTTTCAAAAGTTATGCAAGAAACAAATGCAAAACTATATGTGAAAATGACATAAAATGCTTGATTTTTTCAACTTTTTTCAATGCAAATGAATGAAAGAAGAGGTGTTGTAAGGAAATTGATGAGAGGAAGAAAATAATATGTCTAATATCAGTCCAATATACCAAAAATATCCTTCACAACACACCTTTGATGCAATCCTATAATGATGTTAAGTCAAAACCTAGTGAAAATACACCTAAAATATGCAAATTTTCACCAATTTTCAATGCAAATGCCTAATAGAAAGGGTGTTACAAGGAATTTGAGGAGGGGAAGAAGATTATAACCCTAATAACATCCAATTAATGCATAAAAATCCTTCACAACATGCCTATGATGCAATTCTAAAGAGACAATAAGGCCAAATCTAGTGAAAATGCAAGGTTTTTAAACCCTAGACTTTTGCAAGAAAGCCACTATGATTAAACACTACATCTAGAAATCAATCCTAAATGAGTGTTTTAAAAGGGTAGTAAAATCTGAAAAAAGATTTTGACTACAAACCCTAGCTAATGTAAAACTTGTTTTTTATGAAAAATGCACAATTTCAAGCATTTTTTTAAAATTTAATCATGAAAATGCAATGTAAGTAAATGATGAATGATGAATTTCTATAATTTAAATTATATCTAATGATAATAGAAAAAATTAAATAAAATTAATTCAAATTATTTGAAAATGCAAGCTAAAAATGCCAATTGTTTCAAAATTTCCCAAATTTTCAATTTTTTTGTAATTTTTCAAATGCAATAAGATGAAAATGAAATGAATGCAAGTATGAAGTACAAAACTTAGCAAGGTGTAAAATACTTAAAACACGGGTTCACCAAAATGTTTAGTGTGAAAAAGGGGGAGGTTTTATGATTTCAAGGGTTTATGTTAGATCCTCCTTTCACACCAACATTCAAGGACATTCAACTGAGTAGAGAACTATACTACAAATCTCCTCTCACTTGGAACATAGGGGAAGATTGGAATTGTGTGAATTTGTTGTTCAATTAAGCCCAATTATGTTCAAAACCCTAATTTTGTAAAGTTGTAAACAAATGAACAAATTACAGAAAATTATCGCACATAGAGACATTAAATGACAATCAAATACATACCAGATTTTAAAGTTTGATGTGAAGAAAAGTCAGGGACTAATGAGTGGGCACCCTAGTTTAGTGTACCTATTTCTATCAAGATCTCTGAAGAATGTCTGCAACCTTATTCTACTATCACAGAGATTTCACCGCTTCAGAATCCAGAGGACTAATGAGTGGGCGCCCTAGTCCAAGCCCTAATTTTCTTCTTTACTTTGCACTTTTGATAGTCTGTAATGCCTCCCTGCAACTCCACTTCTTCTTCTTTTGAAACCTGTAACTTGCAATCATAGAAAAGTGGGTTGGGGGTTGTGGTGTGTAGAGGCTTGCCTCAGTCAAGCCCCAGAGAGACATTGAAGTCTTCCAAACACCATTGTCAGATAAAGGGTCCATAGCCTTGTGCGATAGAGGCAAAAACCAATTGATAAATGATTAAAAACACAAATGAATGTCACTTCGATGGTGTAGCTCTCATGGAAGGAAGATTCTTCTTTCATGCCATGAGGAGATGGAGCCAAATCTGCATAAACAAACACAATAACAAAACAATACTACTCTGCAACACAATGATATCTTTGAATCACCTTAGCATAAGATCACAAGTTCATAATGCCCATCTAGTTTAAAAATGAATGCCTAAACATTCTTATATATGCAACTAAACAACTTCCCACCAAGAAATTCATAATTCAAACTTGAGGTGTCAAGATAGGACCTAATAATGGTCATATAATCGACACATTAAAGTAGGTCCTGACCCAAATTAGGGAAGGACTAGGGCACGGGCGCGCAAGTCCTCCCCCCTATTTTAGGTAGGATTCATCGTAAGTACATCCCCTAGGTGCCATTTACCATAAAATTTAGGGGTTTTTCAATGGAAGTCATCACTAACATGCAAGATGATCTAAATGCATTCTAAAGGACCCAGGAGCTAAACCTTAAGAGAGAAAAGCCCCCAAGGGGGACATTTTCTGACAAAACAAGAATATTCTTCTTTTGCCAACTGTCCTCCACCAAAGATTGCCAATTGGCAATCACATGCCACTATTTTTTAACCATTGATTGTTTTGATTAGATCCTCACCATTGGATCATTGCAGCTGAATCCTATCCTTGTCTTATAAAAGGATATGGACTGTCATTTGTAAAGTATCTAGAAGATTAATTGAGATTGAATTGATCAACTTGTGAATACTCAGTGTACATTTTGTAACTTTGTGATTCCCCATGGTTCTTTCTCAAGATCATATGTATATGTGCATGTTTTTGGCATAATGAATGAGAATGGAGACTTAGATTACTTCCTCATTGTATATCTTGCGTAATCTAGTGGATGATTTCCTGATATGTTACTATGAATTGTTGTGCTCTTTGAGGTGCATTCAACTAGTGCATGTTGTCATCATCCATTTTCCCTTGAAGATTCGCACCTATCAAGCCTAATTGTGGACTGTCCTCATGAAAGCATGGTTTGGTTTTTATCTCCTTTTCATGAAAGTATCAAAGATGCACATGTGGATCATTGATCAAACTTCATTAATTTCAGTAATTTTAGAATTTAGTTTGTATTTCATTTTATTTCATCTCATTTTCATAAATAATCACATCAGAACTGCAAATAATGATAAATAACAAGAAGATATAGAGAAATATACTGAATTCATGTAGATAATTGAATATCCTTAGCATATTTGAGCAAATAGAATGTCATATTGAAAATATCATGTAGATATTAGAAAATAATGGTGAAGACATTGAAATATATGCTTATAGGCATAGTATCTGAAAGAATTTAAGGTGCATAAGTGAGGATTAATTCAAATTTGAGAGAATTTTAGGTGAACTAATCAAAGTTAGAAAGATTAGACTAAATAGTCTTAGTTGGAGATAGTTTCAGAAGAATTGATCAAACTTATGACAAATTTACATGAATATTTGCACATACTAGCTAAAAACTATAGAATTTAACACAATTCGTTGAGAATATATGTAGATCAGGTGGAATAGAGAAAATATTTGTGAATATTGACAAGATTTCTTTAAATCAATATGTAAGGCCCCTATTGGAAACAACATATCATGTCAAACCCTAAGTAACAATAGGATTATCATGACCTGACACACGAAGACTTGGAATCATGAATTCTCTGAATTCATTATATTCTTCAAGATATATAGAAGTTTGATGTGACTTTTATTTCTTGTTGTTGTGCATAAAAAACACATCAACAAGTTTTTGGCACTAGAAAGAGGGCATATCACTAAGATTTAAAGGATTTCATCGTTTTGAGAAGTCCGATTGCATTCCTATTAAGAATTGCTTCAAAATTCCTCAATTCACTTCAAAGCTTAAGTGTTTCTGCAAAGATCCTGCTAATACATTACAATTTGAGGAGTCTGACTATAAATATCTCTTCCCCAAGGATATTAGATCAAGTATTTACAATTGCAAATTTCAATGACTGCTTTCATAAGGCATACTCCAAGTTGACAACTCCTTATGATATTGATGAAGCAGCTGCCATGCTTGTCTATTATTCTACTCTTGATCCTTTGACAACAATGTTCATTAGAAGAGCAAACCCTACAATCACAACCTTGTTTGGTGCATATGCCGAGGTAGTAAAAGTCAATTCTGAAATGAATCAAGTAGGACATAGTCCTTTACCTAATCTAGGATATCCTACTTTTCCTAATTAGATGCAACAAACCAATGGCACCTTGATGCCTCTTGCTTCAATAGCTAATCCTTTGCAAGTGCCACTGCTTAGCATACTACCTCCTCAAGGGAATGGTGAAATGATTCCACATCCTGGACATGTGCCTACAGATGTCAGACCAAATGGTAATGGTAGTTCTTTCTTCCAACCTAGTTAGGATAATGTAGTGAATAAAGTTCAGGAAGAGAAGGAAGATCTAAGAGAAATAACTACTTAATTGAAAAGATTGACCACTAAGGTGACTGAAATGAGAGATCATAGTTTCTATTCATAGAAAAATGGTCAAAATCAACAAAATAGAGCATATGCAGATAAGGGATATAACAATGACAAGAGTTATAACAATGATAGAGGTTATAGCAATAGTGCTTCTAGGCCTCCTAGAGTTTGGAATACCAGACCTAACAATGGCTCCTTGCCTTCACCTTTAGACAATTAGGCACCTCTTGAACCAAAATAAACTACAAGAGTCAACTTGGCTAAAGCTGCACTAAATAACTGGTGTAAGATCCATAACACAAGTGCACATGCAGAGTTGGACTACCCTCAATTTAAGATAGTTGCCAACATATTTTAGGCAGAGGTATAATTACAAAAGGTGACATGGATCCTTCTAAAGGAAGTTAGTTAGTTCCTATGGGATATAAATTTGCAATGGTCTTAGAAATCCATATGCATCATCAACAACAAATGAACACAATGCATGAGAACTATACTCTAGTTTGTGAAGAGTCAACATTAGCATTTGAAACACATGTCTTCCCATTTGAGGATGAAAATGAGACAAAACAAGAAGTTGGTGAGGTCCATGCCTTTCAATAGTACCAAAGAGGTCACAATTATAATGTACAGAGTAATAATAACCATCCTCATGGTCCATTGACCGGTTCAGTGCCATTAAATAACTTCAACACTCCTCCAGATCCAAATAGTAGTAACAATCCAGGAACTCCAAAGGTGAATCAACATCATCTTACATCATCTGTAAATACAACAAAAGGTATGACTTAACTGACTGAATCTGATATATTAGTTGCATATTTATTTGATGAGATGAAGAAAATCAAGGCTAGTTTATCTTTGTTAGAATTAATTAAGACTCCAATCATAAAGGATGCTTTCCTAAAATCCTTAGAAGAACCTGTAGCAAAATATGATATTTCTAATAAAATCCCTCCCAAAGATCATACACCTAGGGATAATCCTTATAAACCCAAAGATAAAGCTCAAGTGCATATTGGAGATGCAGCACAAGTAACCTTATACAAAGAGAAGTCTGAGGCACTTCCATTCCTCCTTACCCTAAGGATCTTTGGAAAGAATTTACATAACTACCTTGTAGACTCAGGAGCATCCACAAATGTAATGTCCTTGTCTGTATGCCAAGCCTTAGGCCTTTCTCCTGCTAAGTCCCTAAAGAAGGTTACTCAGCTAGATAAATCCAAAGTAAATGTCATAGGAGAACTGACTCATATCTATATGCAGTTAGCATCTAACCCTAGGGTGTAAAATTGCATAGATATACAAGTGGTGGATATCCTTGATACCTATGGTATGCTCTTGAGTAGAGACTAGTCCAAAACTCTCAACGAATACATGTCCACTAACTTTTCACACATGTGGTTACCATGGAGAGGCATCCCAAACTAAGTTCATGTTGAGGCAGAACCCCAAATATAGCATATGATAAAAGAATATCGTTAGAATAATGAGGTATTATACCTGGAGGTAGAACCAAGAGTGTATACATTAAAGCCTCAAGGGGTTAGGATAGAGGAAATACTCATGTGCATGCATGTACATGCAGATGCTAAGAAAGACAAAATCATGCCTGGAATGAGTATGATAGTAGAACCTAGCCATGATTCATCATATGGAGATGAAGTTGATCACTTTCTTAAGTTTGAAATATATTTATCTAGTGAAGTATAGAAATGCCAACTGTAAGGGACATCTACCAAGGATATACTCTTGAAAGGATGGTGTCGATTGCATAAAGATGCACACTCAGAAAACACCTGTGCTTTATGTAGGGACATAATTGAAAAGGCTGAGAGAATATGCTTGAAAAATTAGTAGTCATTGCCATAGGTGACCTAGAAATCGATTATAGATGAGGATAAGCACTTGATTCGGGATGTGAGGAGACATACAAAAGAATCAGAAGAAAAGACTACAATACCTAAGGATACAGGGTATGAAGATAATCAATCCATGAAAAGAAAAGATATCCTGGATATTAAGAGTTAGAAAGAACAATATCTAGAGGTTTTAGTTTCTTGGAAACATCTAGAGGTGGTAAAGAATGAACCATAAAGAGTTAAGTGGATATCTGCAGGGAGTGTTGCACATGCCAAAAGAAAGAAAGAAGGTCCAGATAAGGAACCTCTGATAGAGAGACCATGGATATTAAGATTTGATGGGTCTAAATTGAAGAAAGGTGCTGGAGTAGGAGTAGATTTGATAAATCCACAAGGAAAATCTTACCTTGCAGTGTACAGACTCCAATTTCACTGCACAAATAACATGGCAGAGTATGACTCCTTAATCCATGGGTTACTCTTTGCCTTGAAGAAAAAGGTGAAGGCACTGCATGTGTTTGGAGACTCAAAACTATTTGTCAAACAAGTAAAGAAATAATATGCACGTAACTACCAGAAGATATTAAACTACAGATATAGAGTCTGGGACCTAATTGAAGGATTTGATGCCTTCAACATTACTCATGCACCCAAAAAATGGAATTAATGTGCAGATGCATTAGTTGTAGCTGCTAGCACTCTAGAACCATTAGCAGTGTTAGGGCTCAAGAAATTTTTAGTTGAGTTAGTGTCAGTGCAATCAGTGCTTGACAATGTGTTGAATTTCCAAGTCTTTGAGGATGACAAACATATTCTTGACTTCATCATTAACAGAGATATCTTTGAGGCTCAAGTGATAGATGAGCAGAGTTTGGATGATCAGACATGGGATGATGAAGAGATCATCACATTTCCTAACAAAAAAATCCCTAAGGGAATGATAGAGCTAGAAAGAATGTTTTATCTAAACAAGATCACTCAGCAAAAAGATCTACCTAAAATAGATGGAGGTGAGTATTAGCCCGTGAATATTGGTCAAGGTCTGGATATCAGAAATATCCTGATTAGAGAATAGATAATGCTATGAGGTGGGATGATATGACATGAGACATCTAGGCATTTAGGTCCTACCTAGATTAGTAAGGTGAGGGAGCCAAAAGTAGGTATAGAAGTGTCATTATGTGTACACTAGGAGATATCTGAGGGGGATAAGAATCTCTTTGCAACCTAGTGATGTATAAGTGGTCCTCTGTAACTGCATTAATTCCACCTTGATGTATAAGTGTTCCACCTTGATTCAACTATCATTTTATAGTGTACTTGTGCCTCAATCTACAAAGGATCGCTATAATCATCAGTAGGCACATTGTCAAGCAAGAAGGTGATGTCAGGTGTAGGAGTGGGTTGAACAATGAAATTATAAGGTTGAATGTCTAATGTGTCTATCATCTCAAAGAATATAGTAGTATTAAATGAAGGATCCTCATTAGACTTAGGTGGGTTAGATGTAGGATCAATAGTAGGGATCAAAAAAATTGAGCCAATATGATTGACATAGTTTGTAGGGCAATGGGTTAGTGTAGATTCATTAATCAATGTAATCAATGATATGAATATAAACTACAAAAATCTAGTAAGTACAATTCATTAGTTAAACTATTTATTTTATTACTTGAGTGAAGATTTGAACTCCACCACCACTACGAGGTGTTGCCATGAAATCTCCAATATTAACCTATTCAACATCCAAAATTAGATATTAGAATACTATTCGTATATAACAATGCTATTCACATGTAATATTTATAATTATTTTCTAGTTACATACCCCGATAATAGATGTCATAGTGTAATATGGAGGTGGAGAACCGTTGAAGATAGAATGAATGCTATGACCTTGAAATTTCATTAAAATCATCAAACTAAATTAGTTAATCTTGCATTTCAAAAATAAAATTTAATAAATTAAATTCAATGAACTTGCTAACATTTACCTGAGTATCAAGGCTGAAAGTCTCCCTCAGGAGGACATCTATCATCACCATCTGCTCAGCTACAAATATAGCCTGCACACCTATATCTTGACTATCCATGGGGTCATAACCACATGCTGACCCACAAGCCTAACAAGTATGGGGTGGAACCCTACTCCTCGAACTCTCCCACAATCCATGCTCTACTACAAGACTAGCATGTTGTATGATGCTCTGGGTCAAGGCACTAATGGATTGAAGTATCTCGACCTCAGCACTCTCCTTCACAATGTAAGGGATAGACACATGCTCATGGGTTGGTCTGGTGAGTGCTCATCTCACTGTCCGCTATGGGTCAACATGTGCCCCTAGTCTATCCTATGTTGACCCCCCACCTCTACCCTGGAAGTCCTGCATATCAAAATAGTTTGGCACTTTATTTTTTACAAACTCACAGAAGAGTTTCCTCAAAAAGTATTGCTGGACCTCATTATTGTTGCATGGAGGATGGTCAAAAACCATCCACCACATCTGCCCAAAATTGTCCCTTATCACTTGGTTGTTGCACCAATGGATAGGAAACCTCTTGCATGTAAGGGGTAGAGGTTGATTTGTTCATGGGTCTGTAAAAATAAAACACAAGTCCAATTTTGTAATTTTTTCATTTTTGACTTGCTCATATGACAACTTGTCTACACAGTATTCTACAAATTCTCTCCTCTTTTTAGACCAACTAGTTATTTGCTTGCTAATTGAATCTACATTTGATAACATAGATTCAAGAGATTGAGCAAGCGTGGATCTATTCTAGGTTGAAGTTGCAAGATCTTTCAACCTTGCAATTATATATTCAATTTGTTTTTTTATTGTTTTCAATTTGCTCCATTAGATTTTCTTGTGTCCCAGGGGCATGTCGAGGAATGGATGGAAGAGTTTGTTGTTCGAGTTGTTCTTTAGTAGGTATTTGTTGTTCAGGTGATTCAAGATTTTATGGATTTCTAGGAGGAGGAGGTGCATTATCATTTCCTATAAATTAAAGAAATTTACATAAAAAATCTACTTAAACCTACCTATTTAACAACAAATTCAGACAAAAAACCAAATACAACGTACTCCTTTGATGTCCCTAATGTCGTGGTGGCATTTTGACAATGAATCAGTGACGATTTGGCGATGAATTTGACCTCCAATAACATGAACGTGCTCTCAAGGGTTTGCAAGCCACGGGTAGAAGAAAATGAAATGGGAAAATGAGGAAAAATGACAATTTTTTTTAAATAGGAAAGAATAATGGGCTCGCGTTATGGCTTGGTCTTCTTGAGCCTTAGGCTTAGCATCACTAAACCATAACACAAGCACATTATAATACGCTCGTGTTGTGGCCTAAAAGTTTTTTTAAAGTTTGGCCACTTTTTGGCCCCTTAACTTTTTGCACCCGCCCGTATGTGTCTTAAGCATGAAATACAAGACATCATCGACTCGAATGTTATATAGGTATCTAGTGTGAATGATAATGGAAATAAGTTAGTTGCTCCTCCAAATCAGAATTTACAAATATTTACTAATCCTTTCCCTAAGCATACTGATAACAACATGATGGAACAAAATATGGTAGAAGTAGATGATGACTATTTAAACTATGATAAGATAATTACTATGATAGAAGTGGATAAGGAAAATACTGAAGTATCACCTCGTCCACAAAGAAATGGTATTTATGTTGAGATTCCTCCTCTGTTATCCCTCCAAGGATTAGGAGTTAACCAAAATGCATTAGAAAAATAACTAGAACAACCCGAAGCAAGAGATCATGACAAAAGAGAGGATTTAAATAGTGCAAGATAGTCCTTTTCACTATGATAAATGAACTCAACAAAGAAAGAGAGCTAAAGATCGTAAAAGAGTAAGATGATTATCATCAGTTGGAAATAACAATGGTTCTCCTCACAAGTAATAAAAGATTTTACATAGACAAGGATTTGAGAAACAAGCACCACATGGACATTCTGAGAACAAAGAACAATCTAATGTGAACCACTCAAACTTTGTACAAAACTTGATGGAGCATTTCTCTAAGATGCTCGCAAGTTCCAAATTCTAGTACGGTTATACTCACAAGTAAGTATTTTTAACCCTTTACCTCTGTGATGTGATTCCCCCCGTGATGTGTTATGTGTTGTATAGGCCTCCTGGATGACCCTTGATTCTCTTATAAGGTCAAGGATACTGGGAGACCACCTCTGTTGTGACCACTCTTCTATTTGTATCATCATTCTTCTATTTTGCTTCTCCTCTATTTTCATTGTTGTGTGTTGTGTCCTAGGGGCATAGCATTGTAGTTGGTAACTTGGGGCCACCCTCCTACGTGATTGTTCCTAAGACACTTGCTCTCCTCTCTTGATTGATTGTTTACCTTCTTCTAGTGGTTCTATCTAGCTAGTAGATGATGAAAAATAAATAAGACTGATAATGACCAAGAGTCCCTTCAACAAGTAAGCAAAAATGGACTTAGTCCATACATGATGATGGCATTGATATATATTATCTGACGCTTGGCTAGTATAATCACCCTGTGTGATATTTTGATGATGTCTTTATTTTCTAACAAACCATAATAATGTTGTTGCTCCATGCACTTTGTTTATCTTGGATCTCACCTCACTTACACTCAATTCTAAGATCTCTACAGTATAGCCCACGGTTATACTCTGTTTCTGAATCCATAGTGTGACCTTGGCTCTTGATGTGATTATTTTCATGCATTACTTTTTGATGATGTGATGTGGTTGTCTTATGAAAAAGACTTCTAACCTCTTTTCTTGTGGGAAATTATGTGTTTGTGGGAACATTCAGCGATTGTAAAGTACATGTCACCTCTGGGGGCATGGGCTTTGCAAGAGATCTTATTCCCTTGTGTGTTTTCTTCCTACCTTAATGTGCTTGATATCAGTACACAATATCAACCACCTTAAGGTGGGGGCATATAAAGGTAAGTTTTCTGATGATTTTGATACTAACGAAGCATGTTTGTAAGCCCTCTACAGAGGCAGGATGTTGTATCTCTGTGTGAGTGCACATCTTTATTTGATATTGTAATGAGAAAGGCCTCTACGGAGGAGGGATATCATGCATATCCTTTTATTTTAAGCCCTCTGCAGAGGTGGGATATCGTGCATATCCTTATATTCGAAGCCCTCTATGAAGGCGAGGATGGTGTATTTCTCAAGGAGAGTGCACATCCTTTTACTTCAAAAAGTCCTCCGAGTAGGTGGGGTTGGTGTATCCTCCCTTAAGCATGTCTTTGGCGGTTGTTGTGGCATAAGCCCAACCATTAGGTGTGCCTGTAATGTGCTTGAGATGATAGGAGCAATAGGTTTATTTGATCACTTGTTTGTCATGTTTAAGATGTATAGTATGTCTCTGGCATGCTATACAGCGCTTGTGTCTTCTATGTGTTTTCCCCCATGTTGTAGTCTAAAGACTAGTGGTGACGAGTTCCTCCTACACTCAGGTTTTGTATGGCATGTTTGGTCCCAAGCATAGTCTAAAGACTGGTGGTGATGAATCCCTCCTATGCTTTGGGATTTGTATGGCGTGTTTGTTCTCAAGTGTAGTCTGAAGATTGGGGGCGATGAGTCCCTCCTGCACTCTAAGATTTGTATTGCATGTATGTTGCCCATATGCAGTCTAAAGAGTGGTGGTAATGAGTCCCTCCTATATTATGGGTTGTGTGTTTACTTTCCTTGTACTTGCATTTGTATTCATATATGATAAAATGAAAAAAAGAAATAATCACTACATGCACTGTATTCACTGTGTTTTGCGCGTCTTCAATGTTGTCTTCTCTATGTCTTACGTGACTGTTACTATCTTCTTCATGTTTTGCATGCCTATTATTGTCTTCAATGTGTGTGGCGTGTCTATGATGTGTCTTCTCTAATGTCTACCTGAGACTGGGGGCTAGAAATGGTTTCTCAATCTTTGTGTATGGATTAGCTCTAAGTGCCTGGCATATTTGTTGTGTTTGTTGACCGTTCTATAATGCATGTATGGGCCTTGTGTTCATGCATACATTAAAGTGGGGGATAAATGTTATGTCAGAAATGTCTCCCTGGGACTTTTCCCTCTTAAGGTTTAGATCCCAAGTCCTTTAGAATGCATTGTAAGCATATTGCATATTAATTTTGAATCCCGATGATCTAAAACCCCTAAGTGTTATGGAAAATTGGACCTAGGGGGTCCTATTTTAATGAATCCTAACCTAAATTGGGAGGGTTGACTTGGACGCCAACACCCTAGTCCTGCCCCATTTTAGGTCAACCCTAAATTTGAATGTCGGTTATGTGACCGTTAATTAGGTCCCATGTTGGTACCTTAAGATTAAATTATGAAATTCTTGGCGGGAATGTGTGTTGTTGCATATATAAGCATGTTTAGGTTTTCATTTGTAAACTAGAAGATGTCTATGAGTTTTTGGTGAACTTATGATCTTGGAGCATTCAAGATATTCATTGTTGTAGAGCAGAGCATTATTATTGTGTTTGTGAGTACAGATTTAGCTTCATCTTCTCATGTGCATGAAGGATCTTCATCTATGTGAGAGCTACACCTCTGACGTGGTATTTGTTTGTGTTTGAATCATTTATCATTTGGTTTTTTCCTCTATATCACAAGGATACGCACTCTTATTTGACATCGATGTTCAGAAGACTTGAATGTCTCCCTGGGGCTTGACATAGGCAAGCCTCTAAACACCATAACCCCCAACCACACTCCATTGTGATTCCAGGTTATAGGTACCGAGTTTGACGGAGTGGAGTTACAGAGGAAGGTTGCAAAAGATAAAGATTCAGGATCTGAAAGAAAGAGATAAAATTGAGCATTTCAAGACATGGGTGCCTAGGGTAATGTCCACCGGAGTTTTAGAGACTAGAATCTTTGTGACAATGATATTCTACATCTGAAGAAGCTCTGACATCCTGAAAATCAACCTGCCATGGACCTAAGCACCTAGGGCAGTGTCCTCCGCATATCCTGTGATGGAAATAGAAGAAAATATGATTATTAGTGCCGGAAAGAGTTTTGCATTCCTGAAGATTAGCCTGCCTTGCACTTGGGTGCCTAGGGCAGTGTCCCCAAATTTTTTGAATCTTAAACTTTGAAAAATGGTCAGTTATTAATCTTTGTCCTCTATCTTAGTCTGCAAGCATTTGTCTGAATTCATCAGTTTGATCATTGTTTTGCATAATTAGGGTTTCTTACATATTTGAGGATTAAATTAATACACTAATTAGGAATTTCTAAGTTTCCACATTGTTCCAATTAACAGTCCAACCTGTAGGTGAATCCTCTTGCACAAATTGAGTTACAACTCGGTTAATATGTCCTTGAATGTTTGTTGTGAAAGGAGGATCTAAAACCTATCAACATTAAACCATCAAACTCCCCCCTTTTACCATAAAACAAATATTTTTTTTTGACCTTGATTGTCTGAGGAGTGGAGATCCTAGCCAATGCATGCATAGAGATTATAAAGGTAAGATCAAAATTTGTATTATCAATCATTTCCTTCTCCTCTTTGCAATCCTCTTTAACATTTTCCCATTTCTCTACCTATAATGAAGATTATATATCAAACAAATACAACTTCTATTGCATAGAGTGATGCCCTGATGTAAATTTTTCATCACATTTGTAACAAAACCCCTTTTTCTCAACGAGCTCACATCTATTTCTTTACCTCTAATGAAGATTCTATATCAAGTAAATACAACTTCTATTCCATAGTGTGATGCCCTGGTGTAAATTTTTCATCACAATTGTAACACAACCCCTTTTTCTCAACAATCTCAAATCTTTGCTTTAACATGACATTTAACAAGTGTGAAGCAATTGTTAGGGGTGGAGACATGTCAATTCAACATAGTGTTCTTGAATGGAGTGAACTTAGAGAATTGACACTAAGTTGAGAGCTTATCTTCTGCAAGTTTTCTTAAACCTATGGATGCCATCATATGATTGGGTTTGAACATTTTGACATCAGTTTAAATTTCCTCATTAAGGCCACTTATGAAACAACTAGTAAAGAAATCATCTATCAACCCTTTAGTTTGGTTGGCAAGTTTATCAAATTTAATTTGATAGTCATAAATATAAATAAATTACCTCAATTTGTTTCAAGCTCTAGTAAAGTCTTCAAATGCATTGGGACTTAATCGAATAAAGAGAATTTTGTAAATTTAATCCAACTAACTTGAGGATTGGCCTTCCTGTACCATTTGTACCACTAGATTGATTATTTTCCAAATTGAATGAGGCAATAGGGACATGTCCTCCCAAGGAGTATTGCAAAGAGTAAAATATTGTTCAATACAAGAGATTCCACTAGCAGGCACTCTACAATCAAATTTGATAAAATCAAGTTTTGGACCCTGAGACATGTAATTGAAGTGAAAATTGGATTTGGGGTTATCAAAGTAGTCATGGGATGAGTCACAACTAGTTATATGACTAATAGATTCCAATATATAGTTTTGTCCATCATTATGGGTGTAGATTTGAGAGTCAAATTCCTCTAGTTTACTAGCTACTGCTATATCCATTTTCTTAGATTAAGTGTTCACCATCATAGGATGGATCCTAGGGTGGTTAAAAATGATGTCAAATTTATGTACCAAAATGATTAGCTTGAAGAGAGGATCATAATGAAACAATCAACCAAAGAGGAAACAATTACCTAGACATCCCTTTGGGGAAAATCTTCAACCAAAAATTTTACACAATACCTAATTTAAAAATTACTATCCACTACCCATGCAACAACAACACTACATAATGTTGTGCCTTTACAATTGTATGGTATGTCAATCCTGAATATAATAGTCACTAGTGGTGTTACTCTCTAGCTTCTAAATGTTCTAGAGAGAGAATAGGTAAAAAGGAAGCTTTATATAGGGATTATCTTGTCTAAGCCTATGAATGTATAGATCCAAGTGAATCTAGTATAATGCAAGTAACTTCCACTTGGACTAATTTCTTACCAATGCATCATCTAGGTGAAAGATGGATGATGGCTTCATAGGGCTAGGTTTCAAAAAATATTATGAGATCTTCTATTATACTTGAGCGTACATGGAAGCACAAGAACGTATATAGGTGTTTTCTAATGGCATGGATTGGGAGGGTAATCCTTTTGGCCTTCACCAAAACCCATAGGGGGAATCTAGCTTTGCCCAAAATGATAGCTCTTCTATGATATTTAAAAACCTGTAGTATGTAAGGTTTTTATCCTAAAAGTATAAAAATAACCATTAGAAAGGAGAAAAAAAAGGTAAATTTTAGGAAAACGTTGAGTGTCACTACTTATATAGCCACTTTTTTATAAGAAATATCCCAAGAGGGTAAGGTGAGAGCATATGGTGGGCAATTGTTAATGGTTTAAACATAAAAAATACAACAAAACATTACCCTAAAAATAACTTTGATACCAAAATGTTATATTCCTTGTAACAAATTAATCAAACGCACTAAATATAGAAAATAAATGTTGTAAATATTGCATTGAATTGACAAATTCACATTCTAGTATATCATTGGCCTCTTTCCAACCTCCTAGAGCAATGCTTAATATAATATAATTCAATGAATCATTCTGCTATCAAAACCCTCTATATAAGCTAATTCTACCCACTTGAAAACTACCTCCCATGCATGTGGGATAAACTTACTTAGCAAAAAGGATGACTTATAATGCATATGCATATAATGCTTTTATTAAGTCTACCTTAATACAAAAGTAATTAACTAAGAGGAAATAGTTAGCATTTGTGGGTCCTAAAAAAATGTGTCCTTTAACAAATTTCACAGCCTTCTAAAGGTATTCATAAATATTGTCAACCCATATAGTAGAGAAAGCAAAGATGAATTTGATGAATCATAAAGAATAAAAAAATAATACCAATAATATCATATTTGCATTACAAAGGACAACTCTATGGACACTGAAGTGGTCTAGAGGTGTGAACCCAACTTTAGACATATATGCATGCCATACACGAAACGAAGACAAATCATTCCCAAGCTAAAGATTAAAAAATTCTACAATACTCATTAAAGTCATTCATCTTTGATTATTAAACTAAGTAACTTATTTTTCACATTCTATTTCTTAAAATAATATTCAATTCAAATTTACTTATACCCACCAAAACTATCAATTAATTAATTTAATTAATTTATAGTTATACATATATAATTTATTAAATTAACCTAAATTAAATTTAAAGAAAAATTATTATTCTTTTATGAATACACAAATCATGTAACATTTGCAAATAATTTTTCATTCAATATAAAATTAATATCATTCTATAGATAAATAAATTTCACAATCTTTAAGCCTAACAAAGATAAAAACTATTTTTACATGTCTTATAACTATGTAAACATGTTCTATAAAACTACTAATGTAATACAAACCATAAATTTCCTTACATCTTTGTAAAAGATCTATCTCATTAAAAGTTTTATTGCACTCATAAATAAAACTAGTAAAAGCACCAAAGGTGCTATCAAATGGCCAATAGGCACACATATTTATAGGCCTATCACTAAATAGTTTATATTTATATTTTTATTGGAAATTTATTAAATGTAGTAGTTGGTGGACATGGCTATAAATACTATAAGAAATTCAATTATTTTTTGGCTTAAATGAATAACAACATGAACTAAATTGTAAATGAACCATTAAAAGAAATAAATCATAAAGAAACCATTAGAGAACTATGACCTCCCATTCAACCACAATGAAATATATTATCATTGTCATAATTAGTGTTATACTATTAGGAAGTTATATTTTAAACACATTTATTTAGGGTGTTTCACTTTGGAATATATTTATTATTTGTGTGGAGTGCAACTTTGGCATTCACTTTTGTTTGATATACTTATTGTTTGTGGAATTATAGGTTTGAACTTTAGAATTGAATTATATTTGTTTCACTTTGTATTTTTAAAATTGAATTCACTTTGTCACTCTAATTTGAAATATTTATTGTTTGTGTGAAGCATGGGTTTGAACTTTAACATTGACCTATATGCGTTTCATGTCCTATTTTTAAAATTGAATTCACTTTGTTTGCATTTATTGTTTGTGTGAAGTGTGTGTTTGTGCTTTGACATTTACTTTGTGTGTGTGTGTTTAAATTTTGATAACCATTGATTGTTTATTTGAAGTGTCTTTGAACTTTATTTGTTTGAAGTGTGTTTGAACTTTAGACATTACTTATTTGTAGAAATTGTATTATTATTTATATTGTCATTCATTTGGCTTTTATCTAGAAAATTTAATAAAAATTAATCCAATTTTTTATAGAAGTAGTTCGAAGAAAATGAGTTATAGACAGATGCAACTAAACTTGTTATTATCTTCATTTGTTAGTGGGAATATATGAAGCATGAATGGAGTAGGTCTTAAAATTATTTGTAATTATGCATGTTGTAATGATGAAATATATAGTTATATGTAGGCTTCTATAAAGTAGTAGTATGTAACCTTGTATTGTTTGAAATTGTTTAATGACAAAATATATAGTTATATGTAGGCTTCTATAAATTATGTTCCTCAAGATTCATGCAATTAGTTTTATTTCCTTATGCTTACAATATCAATCTAAGCACAAGATGAATTGCCATTATGTTCAAGTTGAAGATAGTGCATATCTCATGAGCAAGTATAACATTAGATAGTTTTCTTTAATCACCCACTTAATTTAAAAGCAACTACTATCCTCAAACTTCAAGACGTGAACTTATTTTGAAATAGCAATGTAGCTCATCAAAGGTAAAATTCAGTTCAAACTTTTGAGATCAAAAAGAGATTGAAATTGACTCTTATCTATCTACACCTTGTAGTGCTCCTCACCTTGCCTTTTATTGGACTGATGGTTCTTCTAGTAGGATTGGATATAATGACATTGGACTCTCTGTATTCTGCTGAGTTGTTTATGGACCTATTGCGATGATGATGATCGGTGATATTGAATTACTAATATTTTATGTTTCACAGTTTGATGGACATATTTGGTGTAATGGATTAATGTTACTTCTAAGTTTAAGGAGATATTTAATCATGGTTATGATGCTTTAACAATAATTGTTAGACTAGATCATACTAAATTGATTATTCTATTCTCTTGTAGACAACTGAATACTTATTTATGGATGGATTTAGGTAAACAGAACAGTGTCGCATTACTCGTGTCTGAGTACCCTGCCACGCTGCGATTTCTGTTTACTGTGTGCATGACTTCATGTTTGCATATATATGTTTAACCTGGAGGTTTGCTGCAGGATGCAGGTACCGGGCATCAACTCCACCTGAACTAGCAGGTCTGAGCATGCCCTAGCCAATGGAATTGTTGATCGGAGTTAGCATAAGGTTCCCCTGTCATCCGTCGTCTTTATAGAGGTTAAGTCTTCAGTTTTGCGTCTAGTCGTTGTTCTTAGTTTCGGTTGTCTCCATGGGTTGTCATCTTGCTTTCTTTGCATGCTTGATGGTCGAGTAATTGTATGTTTTATGATTGGTTAATTGTGGTATATAAATCGATAAATTTGTTTAATGTCTACTAAATAGATTTGTAAATAATTATTAGTTGTTAAATAACAAATATATATATTAATTATTAAATAAATAAAAATAAATATTAAAGGAGATAAATTAGTTATAAAGTGGCATTATAGTTGTGGAAATTGTTGTATAATTAATAAAATAAATATGAAAGTAAATCTATGGGGTAAAGTAAATAAATGATTAAATAAAGTAATATGTATTTATGAGTTGTTGGATATTAAATATCTATACAAAATACTAAATTAAATAAAGTAAAAGATATAAGTTGTATTTTATTTAATGAAAGTTACCCTGGAGTAAATAAAAATATAGGAGGTTATATTGTGATGTTATTTAAAAAAAAAATTAAAAGTATGTAGGCTATATTTTTCATTGGCGGCTGGCATTGGATCGTGTGTTTATGCCCTAGAGGGGGAATACTATTTAACAAGCAGAGGGAAGGAGAGAAGGGGGAGAGAAGCGGAGTTTTGGGGGAATTTAATCAAGCTACAGACCATGGCTCCAAATTCCTCATAGATTTTCATGGTCACCTTCCGTGCCTTCACAGGTTTTTTTTAGGAAAAGACGTTGGAAAACTCCAGGTATGCGAATTCTTGTATTACATTTCTGAGTTGAATGTGCATGATTTTGTTGAAGCAGGTACCTCCATATCGTCCTACACGAAATCTGTCAATAACCTATATTTTGATTCTGACAACTTATGTGTATTATAAGGCATATGGTTATGTATATAACGACTTGCATGTTTTATTATTGATCTATTCATTTTAAGGATCAAGGGTTGTTGTTATCATGTCTGTTAGCTCTATAAGAATGCTAGGATAAGATGTGGAAATTGGCTTATGAGTGTTAACTACATTCGCTTGGCACTTGCATCCACTACTTCTAATTAATATTTTTCCTTCCATTATGCTACATGATGGTGAATCCTAGAGAATTCATGGTATTTGAATGATCCTTAGCACTGTGACTGGATTTGGATGCTGGCTTGTAAGCCCTTCTGGTGAATCTCCAATCACCTTGGACCGTCTAACTAGGGGCGACCTGAAACTAGAGATGTATGACTAATCATTATTCTACTTCCCGCTGGCCGCTTGCACTACAAAAGGGTATAATTTGTTGTGTCCTTGGCTCATTTGTTAAAACAGTTCGTATGCCTTGACTGTGCACAATTTGCATGTCTGCCACATCGTATCCTATTTTAATAATTGTTAATACATCCTTCCATATGCTTTAATCTTGCATTGTTTCCATCATAGTTTTGGCATTGAGTATGCTGGAAGAGGTCATCAAGTAAGCTTTACGCCGACCAAAATTGCTTTTACTTGAATGTATCTAAAGCCTTCTCAACAAATCCATTTTTTTGTCATATCCTGCAACCATTGCATTTTATGAGATAACAACTCTTGTTCCTCTTGAAGGCATCCTATTCGGTGCAAATTTCCTTTAGTAGATGTTTCAATATTTTTGAATTGATTAAAAGAAGAGGACGATATATTTAAGAATAGAATATTATAGCTATTGATATTATAAATTAATATTGTTATTTAGTGGCAGAGACGTCATTTTATGGTAGAAGCATATCTCACAAGAATACTTATATCAGGTCAAGGTTAATTTTCTTATATCATCTATTTAAAAAAAAAATGATGCTTTAGCTTCAATATCATGCCCAATATACCTCTGGAACGGAGAGTAAAAGGACGACTGACTGTTCCCTTGAACCTTGACAGAGGCATTGTTAAACAAGGTTTTCACAATGGGTCGTAATTTTAGGTAAAAGCCACATGATGTAGCTTGTGCAGAATAATTGCCCACTCAATCCTATTACGGGCTTTATCAAAACTAATCTTCAGTCTACTGGATTTCATCTCAGCAGACATAAGATCCATTTTCCTCAAAATGATCCATTGTCTATACCATTCAGTCAGCCAAAGTGAAGTAATTCATTTGAAGTATGCATCTTTACGACAAAGTCAAAAAAAAAAAAAAAACTTCAAGGGCTATTTATCTCCAGATTTGCCCAAGCCTGTCTAGCTGTGTTTGTCACCTATATAACTCTGTAGTTCTATACTATTTAGAGAGTGCAGAGTGTTGAAGCAATAATGTCCAATAAGTCAATTTATGAAATATCCCTGGAAGCTACTGTATTTATTCTACTAGTGCAGAGATTCAGAATTATCCTTATTTCACAACAGAATTAATGTACTCAGTGCAAACGATACCGAGGGTGCCACAATAGAGTATTCAGGAAATTGAAGTAATGCTTGAAGATCATAAACAGTACACTCAGATTTGAAGATATTTAGAAATATAGTTCAAATTAATGATCTGGCTGAAGTATAGTTCAAAAGATCTGGCCGCTTTACAAACAGCGCTCCTTACACTTCAATAATCGGTCGAACTCTGTAGTTTTGGATCTGAGTGCTCCTTATCCCGTCTGCATCTCTGTCTTGCTTGTGGAATGTACATCACAGAGAGTTTCCTTTGGTGCAATGTCTCACCCTGATGCTCTGTCCATGATGATAGTGGCCTGCGGCCCAATGGCTGGTGTATGGCAATAGTGACAGCTGACACCTTCACATCACATTGTTTGAAGCTTCTAAAACATGTCTGTAGCTCATTAATCTCTAGATCTACAGCTAAAGATCTCTAATTAATCTCTGACTTTCACCTACAGATCATGCAGAAGTATTGACATATCCAAAGGTCCATAATCACCATGGTTTAAAATTAAGTGTCATAATGAGTTCCAAGCCACTATACAGTAAGTGAGTATTTGATTTGGTTAACCAATAGATGTTGATATCTTAGTTACTTTATAACCCAAGTGAAACCTAAAAAAATGCTTGAAAGAATTAAGAGTATTAACAGGCTAATAAAAATTGGCTTTAGTCTTGCTAGGAGGAATAACTTAGGGCAACATATTGCTTCCAGAACTTCTTACATTTCCAGTATTTATCTACAGATTTACCTTTATTCACTCTTAATTTGTAGACATTTAGTAGTACACATTATTCTCTTTCCATTAGTAGCCACTGTTATGGTTTCTTTTGGAATCATGTCCTCGTAATGAAGTTGTAAGGTAACACCTAAGACAATCTTCTAGCTATATGAATTTATTCACTTTTTCCCTCATCATTCCTGCCATGAGTCTAGCATAAATTATATTCTCGGCACATTACATGTCTATTATATGGATGACATTCCAATTATGCGTCTAATTTTAGGATAAGTTAAAATACAGTAATATGATATATTTATTGTAGAGAATGAACGTAAAGTATATTTCTATGGATATTTTTCATTATCAATTGAATAGTCTCATATAAAATGTTTAAAAATTAGATTTGTTAGGTAATAAAACTATTAAAATATTATTACGGAGAGTTATTATATTTGACAAAAATTTATATAGTAACAGTAAATCTTGTTATGTGCAATAACGATATATTTGTCCTTGGATGAAAAATATTTGTTATCCAATGATCCATGGTATTATTATTATTATTATTATTATTATTATTATTATTATTATTATTATTATTACTATTACTATTATTATTATTTTAAACGTCATGGTTGTCATTCCCAAGCCATTCTGAAAATGTATGGATAAGAGCCTAACTCTAGTTTTGAAAACTCATCTAATTTCAAAATATCTCTTGAAAGACCATTATCCATGCCCTAAGTAGTATTAAGTGTAATATATGTAGAGAATTGTATTAATTTATTTCGGATAGAATTGTGCTTCTCACTTTATTAAGGGAATAGATCGTGTGCTTTAAGAGGTACTGTAGTTAATTGAAGGTGTTGTTAATTGAAGTTTGATTAAATAGTCTCGATAGTGGATTTGTTAATATTGTTATGAGATTGTTGGATGTAATGGGGTCCACTGTGCAAGTTGTTAGGTTGTCAGTCCAGAGGCATAGTATAACGTGATTGGTTTTCAAGTATAGTGTTTTTATGTGTATTGAATATACGATGTTATGTTGTCTCTAGTTTTGTGTGAGGCAAAAGGGTAACGTGAATGATGCATGATCTGATTTGTGAATGTACCTTGGGGTGGTAGTAATTTCCTTGTGGATGGCTTGTCGACCATTTTAATTGTATTTATTTGTAATGTTTTTTTGATTGGATTTTGTGAATGGGGAGACTTTGAGTACTGTAACGGATGTGATGTTGATGCACTGTTTTGAGAGTATGTCCTTGTAATTAAGTTGATATGCAAGTTGGTGAATGCCTTGCAATATTACATATACATGTGGATATGAGGATAATTGTTTTTGCAAGATGGTTAATGCCTTGCATGGTTCATGTATCATCGTTGTCACGATGATGTTTTCTTGCTTGATGTTTAGGGTTTCTAGATGCAGGTAGGGGAGTGGCTTTCAATGTGGGGCCGGTGCCTAAAGTGGCTGTCAGGATAACCCATTGAAAGTTGTTAATTAAGTGAAAACCTAAAATGAACTGGGGGGAAAGGGTAAATTACACATTAACAAGATAATTGGATTTCCTCTCCCATGCCTGTAGTGCTCGTTTAGACTAAGGATGGGTAGAGAAGGCCTGGTTGGCAAGATCAACTTCCTTGTCCTCACGAAAGGAAGGTTGATTCCACATGAGTCACCCTATGGGGCCGGCGCCTAGTGAGAGGCTGTCAGGATAACCATAGATGGGGGTCGGCGCCTAGTGAGAGGCTGTCAGGATAACCCATGTTAGGACCGTGCGATGACACTTTCCCTATTGCAGCCTAGCATTCCCTAGTTGTACTCTCTCCATTCGTTATGTGCTTACCTCTGGAAGTGTTGTTAAGTTGTTTGGGATATTGACTTGTGTCGTTGGAGTTATGTGTTGTCTTGTCGTATAGTTAACTGTCTACCTGAGTGTATGTTGTAGTGGGAACCTTATGTTAACTCCTAGCTCGGGGGGTGGACCTCAGGGTTCCACATGGTCGGGTGGAAGAGCTTTAATCCATTGGTTTTTCTCCTTGCTATTGTACATGTACGAGGATGTTGTATCTTATGTTTCAGTCGTCAAATCTTGTACTAGGTATGAAGTAAGTGATTTGTATTCATGTTCTTGTCTGTGTATAAGTTGATTTATAATGTTTGTATTCAGAAGGTGTTAAGTACCAATGTAGTGATGTACTTGTTTGTGAGAAGAAATTGTACTATGTACTAGATCTTAATGATTATTTATTTGATTTAAATGTTATTGATTTAATGCATTAGGTTTAGAATGTTCTACTGATGTTAGTTAATGATGTATGTCAGATTATATTGTTTGTTGGTCAAGTAATGCCTCCATGATATCGTAGAGTAACAAGTTGATAGTTTAATGATGTATCTAGATGTGTTCAACATTACTTTGTCACTTTATTCATTTTAAAAAAAAAAATTTATTCCATTTTTGCATAGCGTAGATGTATTGTTCTCTAAGGTGTTCATGCGGGGCGTTACACACCTAAGGTTTGGAGGTGTGACTCATCACACAACTCACCATATCAGCGTGTCTAATAGAAGCATCCTTAAAATAATTTTTTAAATATTTGACCAAAAATCTATCATGGAATTCTTAGTAGTTGAACAAAAAATTATCATTTGCTATTTGAACAACATCATATTATTAATTAAAATATAGCTTATATGCAACCTAAATGATCTCAATACTTTTTGGTAACCATGAATTTTATTTTTAAAAACAACACATTTTTATTTAAAATACAACTTATATTCAGCTTTAAATGATCATTTTTTTTTTTTTTGACAACCTTTTACATTTCATGAAAAAATACATGGTAAATTGTTGGTTTTATATATCTAAATAGAATGCAACAATGAATGATGTTTGTTAGCAAAATACAGATTTTTATAAGTTTAAAATAAATATTGGTGTATCAATTTCTTTTAAAAATAGCCTAGTAAAAATTTCAATTCTAATTTCTAAGTTACATTAAAAAAAAAACCCTAAACATGAAAAAAATATTAATATGCATTGTAAAAAACTTATAACTATTGTTTAGTTTTAGATATTTTTTAATATTTTAAGATTAATATTAAAATATAAAGTATATTAATATATCTAAATCTATCAAAGATGTTTCTTGAAGCTCTTGTTCTCATTAATACCAAGTAATTATCTCTACTTGCCCTTTAAAATAAATATAATATTAGTTTATATTGACGAATTTTTAGTATGATCTATACTTGCCCTTTAAAGGACTTTCTCATATTAGCTTTTATGAGCATTTATCAAAAAATCTTAATCTAATCCTTTACACAAACTAATATACATTAGTCTTTAAAAATAAAACAATCATGTGTTAAGCCTACATATAATTTAATTTAGAAATAGAAATATATAAAATTATAGTTTTATTTTAAAAAAGTAAGACATAATTTGAAAGATTAATATGAAATTTTAATATCAAGATTGAATAATCTAAAACCAAAAATTTCTTCATAAATTATTTATGTAAAGTACACCGAATACAAAAGTTAAGGATAATAACCCTTCACACAAACTAAAACCTGATTCAAAATAGAGACAAAAACATCAAGCCTTCATGAACTCAGCAACAATCTTGGAATAGTGAGCAACTGCACGCTTTGCAAGCTCTTGAGGAAGACAAACCCTGATAGTTGTCTGAATCTCTCATATGTTAATTATATTCTTTTTTTTTGTAGCGAGCAAATTTGGCTACCTTGGTTGCAATTTTCTCAAACATCTCATTGACAAAATTGTCCATAATTACCATAGCTTTGCTCGAAATATTGATATCTGAGTGCACTTTCTTGAGAGTTTTAAACAAGTAGATCTTAAAGATCTGCTTATTCTTTTTATTTATTTTTTCTACAGATTTTTGAGTCATGACCTCCTTTTCCTCCACAATGTGCCTCTTCTCTGTCCTTTTTGCCATTGATAAGCACTACAAAAATCATATCGTAAAATTAAAAATTAAATCTAAGTTAAGCTAAAAATAAAATTATAAAATCTAACTCTAATTATAAAAAAGAAAACAATTAAATCAAATCTAAAAACTAAACAAATTATCAACACATCAAATAAAATATTTGCAATTATGTTTAATCAATAATTCATTTTTCATGCATGCAAAGAAGATAAATTTGTAGTATAAAGAATGTGGAATCCATTAAAGTATGTCTGCATTCAAATCTTCAAAATATACCCCAAGTTTGCTCCAAAATGCCTACTAATAGCCAAGACTGATACTCCCTAGGGTATGAGCTCATCATAAGTAAGAAGCCAAAAATAAATTCAGCATATTGTAAATACAAATGTTGTGAGATTGATTTGACATTCTGGACCGTTTGGAGCCTCACAAATGATGATCTCACGGAAAGAAGAAACAAAAATTAATTTATATTTTAAAGTACAGATCTTGTGAGATTGATTTAATTTATGGATTGAAATGTTTTGTAGGAATCTATTCCAACATTTGAAGCCTAAAAAATAACTCACTAATGTTTTTTCTTCCATAAAAAGTTACTTTGGATCAATTGAATGCAAGAGACATATATGCTTTTTGTATGTATGGGGGATCCTTTGGAGGCACTAAAATTATTCATTCCCTTGTACGAAAGGACACATGTTTTGTTGGTTGCAAGAGGAAGCATGCATACCACAAAGTATCAGAGAATAGAGGCTTGTGATGGTCATTTGCACTAAATTTTTGGTATGGGATGATAAGTTATGGATCAGATAATACATTAGGAAGGTTTTCATTATGTGTGCTAGTTAATGCTAGTTAATCATCAGTTAATAGATTAGGATGGAGAGCAATTTATCATGTCATGTGTATTAGGAGAGACATTTTCATTATGTGATGGTTAGTAATGATCAGATAATATATTAGGAAAGTGAGTACTTTATCATGTTAGTATGTCTTCTGAACATTACAAAATGCAGTATCTAAGCCTTAAATCGTTTTATTTCTTGTTCATGAAAATTTTCATTGGCGTCTATTGTATAAATGGTTTGAACTCTCTTGTGGTCAAGAGCCTAACTAAGTTCCATAGTCAAGATGGCAATGCACTAAAAGTCAAGGATAGTTTTTGTCATGATATTCTTACATTTATTACAACAAGTAGCAGTGTTGCCAAATTATAAGTATGGTTTTCCACCTCAATCATTACCACGCTAAGTCAAAAACATAATAAATATACCAATCAATTATCTTTCTTAACAAGTAGGGAGATACCTTATGCAACCATAATCATCAATTTGACACTATCTCAACTATGGCTTGCAACAAGCTAAAACTATTAGTGATAATTACTAACAACTAACTTAAGATTGTTAACTTGGTTGATCAAATATTTACTCCAACACTTAAACACAATACCAATAATATAAGAATAGGGAAGGCCAAAACATGAATGGTCTAATCCATTAATCTATTCCAAGCTCATAAAACATTTTTAAATCATAAAAGAATAATATAAGCCTAATAGCCAATTGTAATCAATTTAGCAAGTTTTATTCTATGACAAATAATCTATCATGTAACTCTACATTCTATTCTTGAATTTCTAATACATTGCTAAATCCAATTGAAAGGAACCATAAATAGAATTAGGTGAGTATAGACTAATCTTAGAGCATATTAAGAGTAATTAGAAAGCATAAAGAAACTTAACTAATTAAATTCAAGTAAAAGCATTCTAACTATCAAAATATCTCTTCTAATCTAAATATTTAAATACAATAATGTAGATAAACATATAAATTTATTATATCAATATAAACATTTTCTCTTTTCCAAATTATTATCCAATAAGAAGAAACACACTTTCCACACCAAAGATAGATAATATCTTTTCTAATACTCAAATTGGGCATAATTCTATGCTTTACTATTTTTTTTAGCTCTTAACAACCATTATAATCTATACCTCTTGTAAACTCTAAACACATAACTTGAGATCCAAATTGCTAAATTCTTATTTAAGATGTATTTCATCTATACAAGTATCTTTTTATAAATCCATAATAATCATCTTTTTATAAAATCAATCTATATAAAAAAAAAATTAATTTATTTCTTTATTTACAAAACTGATTAAATATTTTTCTTAAAAAAACAAGATACAATTCTTATCAAATAAGAAATAAAAGAGAAAAGCTACTATTAAAAGAGAGAGAGTTTAGTTTCTTAAAAAAAGAATTATAAACAAGTATTTATATTCTTCACATAATAGAGGAGATCAACTTAGAAAGGTTTTAAAAAGATAAGATTATAATGTTTTAAAAAAAAGTGGATTGATTTTAGAAATCTAAGAGTAAGAAGGATTTATTTATAAATCTACAGAGAAACATTAAAGAATAATAAAGTTGATTAAATTAAATTGCATTACTTCTAAAGATCAATTTTCTAAACTAGATTTAACCAAACACTATTATTAAAGTTAAGAAAAGAAAGTCTTTGCTAAGTTGGAGATTAAACATAATGAAATCATAATAACAATAACTAGCTGATTTTTTAGCTAATATTGCTTTTAATCTTAATGAAGTTGTTACTGAATGGAATTCAGAGTCTTTTCTTCAGATACCCAGTATAAGTGATATCTTGGCTAAAGATTCAATTGCTTAAGTTATGATATTTTGGTTAAATTCTTTAAATATCAATTTTTATGACAAGTATTTTTTTGGTCCTTTATGATGATTAGCTGACGTTGTTTTAAGTGTGGTGACCATTATTTCAATGGGCGGTACGTACCTTGTTGCCTGTTAATTCAGATGGTTGGTAGACCTCACACAAGGGATTTGGCTTTTCACTGATTACTCTTATTTATGAATTATATGAGGCATCTTTTCCATTTTGGTTCTATGCTTTGTTTCTGCTTTCGCATTGGTTATAGTTTCATTGTTTTTATCCTATCTTGGTATATATTTCTGCCTTTTGCTCTTGCAGTTGTGAAGGTATCAAGTTCTAGTTTATTTTAGCTTTTAGCAGATTAGTATGGGTTCCATCCGCCGAAACAATAGAATTTCTTGGCCTATCTAGAATTGGGAATGCCCTGTTCTTGGTTGTTTTAATTCTAACATTATGCAGGAAATTTTTAATGTATATGAGGTACCGGTGGGCACTGCTATTATTCAGGTCTGTAACTTACCAGCCCTTCATACACCAGTTGCTATCTATCCTTCGCAGGTTGCTTCCCATTTTTTATCTAATGCAATGGATCTCTTGCAATCTGGCGACAGAGTAAGGGATTTGGGGTTTACTTTTATTCAAAATGTTCATTTTTCTGTCGATGCATTTAACTCTGCTCTAGTTGATTATGACGTGCATGAAGGGTCTGCTCCTGTCGGGAGGCTTTTTGATGGTAGGTGTTTATTTCGAACGCCAGGGTTACATTGTCTTTTCAATGCCTTTTCACATGGCCTCCACAATAATTGTATCATTTCATTTCGAAATTCAATCCATTGCCATAGGCAGGAATTGGGAAACTAGCTGGCAGACAAGGCTATGGAAGTGTTTAATGCTCTGCTATTTCTGTTGAATTATGTGCCTCCTCCCCCGCCACCCCCTCCTCAAGCTGCAGAAGAAGATGTGCTCGTTGAGAATCAGGATTTGCAGGTTATCGACATAGCAGATTGATGGGTCCTTTCTCCTATTTTTTTTGCCTTCAACGGTCCCTTTTCCTTTGGTTGTGTTCATGCCAGATACTATGTAATTTCTCTGAAAATTGTATTATTTTCTGGCATGTTTTTAGTCTTGTTCTTCCGACCTATGTTTTTGAGGTAAATATGTAAAATTTCGTTAAACTCAGGCTATAACCGGAGGTTTTCTTCGCCGGATTCTTTCCTGCCGGTATGCCTTTTCTGAATCCTGGCATTTTGTAACTACTTTTTATTAATAAATTTTAGTGGTTCGACCACTTTTGTTTAAAAAAAAAAAACAATAACTATCATTTATTAACCACTGAATCATTCTTTCAAACTAAAGATGAAGCTAAAATCAAGCATTGTTAATATAATACATAAATGATATTACTATCCTTTAATAGAAGAATTTGGTTGGAATGATTTGAAAAGAGAATCCATTTAGATGCTTGAAAGAATCGTTTTAAAATAGATAAAAAGGAATCTATTTAGAAACTTATTTGAATCATTTTAAAAATATAGATGGAAAAGTTCTCTTATGGGCATACAAACAAGGGACATGAACGTAAAGATAACTTGGCTTAAATCCAAAAAAGATAGCACATATGTTAGTACATATCAATATTAAGTCCATGGTAATAACGCAAATGAAAAGTAATTATTTTTTAAATTTAGATTTGAACTAAACTTACTTTAAATTTAAACTATTTTTTAAATAAAAACTAATTTCAAACTAAATCTAAGCTTATATTTAAAATTATTTAAATCTTAAGTAAACTAAATTTTTTATAACATGGGGGACCTCATCCCCTAGGAAGAACACTTCAAACCTACGAGCTCGTTGGCCCAATGAAGGCGTAAAGCCTTGCGAGCTCGTTGGCCCAACAGGGGTTTGAACTTTGGTGGCTGCCACTACAATTGAGCGACTTAACCACCGAACCATGTCGTCATCGGCAATTTTAAAAATAAATTCAATGCAATATAAAGGTCTAATTTATAAACAAATTAATATAAATATATTTACAATTAATTTGTAGATTAGAAACATTTACCTTTGATTTGTTGAACTCAATTTCAAAAAGTATCTGTAAAAATTTTCAAACCAAAATTAAGATTAAATAATTTAAAAGATTTAAAAATAATTGTAAACTAAATTAAATTAATTTTTAGTTGTAATTTAATATAATTAAATAAAAACTATTTTCAAACTAAGATTATATTTTTATCTTAACTATACTATTTTTTTAAAAGAACTAAAAGAGATTATAATATTAATATAAATAAACTAAAATTTATCATAATATCATTTTCCCTATAATCATTGATATTTTCTAAATAAATTTTTTTCTAAAAGACTTTTAAAAAAATCATTTATATATCCCTATAATCACTAACCAAGACTTAAAATAATAAAAGACTTAAACTATTAAAAAAACAAATTACTAAAAAAAGATAAAGCAATTTTTTTGTTTTTAAATAAATAAAGGCAACCTAGATTTTTAAATTAAAAAAAAACCAAGAATAAATTAAAAGAGAGCTTATCTATTATATTCTATATATTAATAAAGCTCCTAAATTATTGCATATCAAGACTTAAATAATAAAAGACTTAAATTATTCAAAATCTAAATGATTTACATACTTCCTACACATCAAAATTTTATTAATTTAATATAAAATCCTAAATCTTACACAACAAGTAAATTAAATAAACAATTGATGATTAAAATAAATTATTTATGAATATTATATTCCTCTATTGAAACTTCTAAAAACACTTAACATAACTATTTCTTCAAATTCAATAACTCAATTCCATAATTTTTCACAAATAATTGAATAAACAATTCGTGGTTAAAATAAAATATTTAATTCCTCTCTAAGTTCAAATTAGAAGATTCCAAATTGAAAATACCTATCTAAATTACCATTCATACCCCCTAGATTTATTCAATTCATTTTCAAGCATGAGTATCTTTATATTTTTTTTTCTTTTTTCTTTGTAGGGCTTTGGTACCTTTACTCTTTTGTGTTGGTGTAGGTTCAGGGTATGAAGAATGGCTACAAAAGCATAGAAGTACATTTCTACATGCTCTTAAATAAGAGTATATATATATATATATATATATATATATATATATATATATATATATATATATATATATATATATATATATATATATATATATATATATATACTCCTACATTTATTCAATTCATTTTCAAGCATGAGTATCCTTGTATTTTTTTTCTTGTTTTCTTTGTAGGGTTTTGGTGCATTTACTCTTTTGTGTTGGTGCTATGAAGAATGGGCTCTTAAATAAGAGCATGTTTAAATATATATAAATATATGAATATGTATATATCCCTGTATATATATATATATATATATATATATATATATATATATATATATATATATATATATATATTTGTATATATATTCTTGAACAAAAACTCCACACATAGATATCTTGCTACTACTGCATCAGCCAGCAGAGGGTTTAATATTTTATTTATTATTATTAATTTATTATCGTTATTATATTTTTTTAATACCCTTAAATAATAATAATTAATAAATGGCAGTTAGAGTGCCATTATAGTTTCATCCTATCCAAATAATTGTTACAGGGGTTACAGCTGGCCATAATTTTTCTATGTTTTTCACTGAGCATGAACCTTATTTGGAGCGGCATTAGGAATAGAGAAAGACTGAGAATAGAGTAGAATGGAAGTGTTGGTAAGGAAAGTGAGCAAGCAGCAGGTAGACAACACTCTCGAACAAATGGAGGCCGAGCTTCAGAAGACATACAAACTCCCATTTAAGTGTTTGAAACCCCCTATAAATGGTGGCATTCAAATTCCTTATCGACCTGGTTTGAAAGGTATTTCACCACTTTCTGGATCCACCAAATGTGGAGATCAAATCACCCCCTTTCACATAAATGTTACCAAGACATTTTGGATATCTGTGCATACAGGATTGCTTTCAATGCAAGTATACATGTTTTATTATATCTACCAGAAGATAAAGCACAAAGCACCTACTTTCTTGGGATTATTTTTGCAAGTATATTAACAAAGCACCTACTTTCTTGGGATTATTTTTGGAAGTATTTTAACATTGGTTTTCATCTGACTTGGATATGTAACTTTATTAAAACTTTTTCCTATCTAACGTGCTTTCTTATTCCATTTTTTCCTATCATAATTGCTTCAGGGTTTTTAGTGTTTTCAGTGTACTAATTCTTTTAAACTATAGTGCAAGAAAATCAGGTTTAATGATATGGCAATCTTTATGTTTAATTTCAAATGAAAACAAAAAGCAAAATGAAATGCATTTAATTTATAATAAACGAAGCTTAAAACATCCATACTCACCTAAGGCTTTAGAGATTGTTGTGTAGCTTATAAAACTGCTTGAAGCTTGAAGCTAATCCTGTACCAATAAATTGAAGCTTGAAGCTAATCCTGTACCAATAAATTGAAGCTTGAAGCTAATTCTATACCAATAAAAATTCAATCAAATCATGTACCAATAAAAATTCTATCCTATACCCAAAAAAATACTAAATATTCAAACCCTGATTTATAGGCTCACTTTCAAATTTACAGACTGATGACAGTATCTAATAGCAATATCTCTTCAACGCACTGATGAATTGAAGGAAAATTTTAATTACACAATAATTCTGATGTTGGGATTTATGGCTTTGATTTTGTTCCAATACTCCCTGCCCTCCTTTAACATCGTGCATTGGAACACCTTCAGCCTTTTCAGCCGCTCCAATTCCCCTCCCACTTTCTTCATTTCCATACACATATCCATCTCCAACTCCTCAAGGCATGCCATGGCTCCCTCTTGCAATTTCAGGAACTCCTCTAATTTTTGGAAGTTAAAAATTTGCATGAAGCAGAGCTGTGGAAACCCTCCCGACCTTCCAAACGCCTTTGGAAATTTGCTGCACCTCCAATTTCCGCTTAACTCCAACCTCACTAGATTGAGCATTCTTTGTAACTTCGGATAATCACTACATTCACCACAATAATCTAAATTTAATTCCCTCAGATTTGCCAACTCACATATCCAACTTGGCACTCCAAACCCGCTTAGTGTAAGATTTTCTAGATGTTTCATTGCTCTAATATTCTCTGGCAACGGTGGATACTGCAGACAATGCCGATCCAGATGATATAGAAGCACAATTTTCAGATGACTCATCTTCACCAGCTGCCTAAGGATCCCTTCTTCCATCCTCTTCAACTCCATCTCATGCTCAACATGTAACCACAGTTCCTGAAGTTGAGTCATATTGGCCAAATCCTCTAACCTCATGAATTCATCCTCTTCTATGGACAGCTTCAAGCCCACCCAGTGTGATCGTAGTGTTCTCAAAGAGGCCAGCTTTGATATTCCCTTTGGCATGTGATAAACTTCCTCATGTTCTAAATGCTGAAGACATTTAAGTTCACTTATCCATTCTGGTAAGTTATGGCATGTCCACGCAGGCATAGCAAGAAACACGAGACTTTTCAGATGTCTCACACACTCTAGTACCTCCCTAATTTGTGTCCCCCTTAAATTTAGGAATTTATGAAGAATCATCTTTCCAAGGGATGCAGGCAATGTAGAGATGCGTGTGGAGCTCAAATCCAGAATGCGTAGTCCTCTCATAGTAGCAAACAAGTTTCTTGGAATGCTTGTAACCCCCCAATTCTGAGTTAGTGAGAGTGTATGGAGATATACGGGATGGCTAAAAGCTGAGGGCTGGGCTTAAACAACACACTCTAAGATTATTAATAAATGTCAAAGAACTCTCACTACCAAGAGCTCCTCCATGACACTAACTACTACTATAGAAGAATCATCTATCACTAGGTGATAAATCCACATCACTACCAAAGCTCCCACTAAAATGTGTTACCGAGCTATCTATAGTGATAAACATGCTACAAGTCTAATACCCGACTATCTAGGATATATAATCATCCATCCTTTCATCCCAAAGCAACATACCAATGCATAAATGACCACATACAAGGCCAACTAAAAAAATTTGCATGAACATTGAATCGATCTTGTGGATATAGACAGTCCACATCCGAGTCATTCGACTATAGCCAATGGGTAGAGCTAATCCACATAACTGTATAAAAAGATCCCAACCAATGAAAACATGTAAACTCATCATCACATTAGTAACTTGCAAACTAAGATATCAAAGAGGATAACCTATAGACCTCAAGACTCAAACAACATATCAATGTCAAATCTAATTTTCTAAACAAATTTACAATGAGTAACCATAGTCAAGAAACCCATCAAACAAATAGTGTGGAAATGATGAGTGACTAAACACGTACCGACATCTCCACACTAAGAAAGCTACAAATAACCTCCTCAAAACCATGCATGAAGCATACATGCAAACCTGTAACTATCTTGCATCCAAAAATACCCCAAGGATTCATAATTTGAAAACGTAGTTTATTCACAAATCTACAAAACTATAAGTTTTGATTAACCGTGTTAAACCTGTAAAACCATGTCACTCAGACATGCAAATCCATATCCACTTATCATCTGGAAGACCCACAAGTCTGAAAACCACCAAAAAGTTAAACTAGAATAATGGAACAACATAGATAAGCATAACCATAGATTTTGAATAGAAAATCTACAAAACCCTCATATCAAAACAATATGAAACTGAGACATGCAAATACAACCAACCAAAAGAAAGAAGAGGTCCATGAACTCTAGGCCAATTCTACAACCACCACCATGTACAAGCATATGGAGGAGCTAGGTTGTTCCAGAAGCTTTCAAATCATCCAATGATCAACACCACAACCTACATGCACTCGAGGTTAACAAAATAGTACCTTCCAATGCCAGGGGTTGAAACCATGCACCCAACATAAGCACATCAAACCATAGTCATGACAACCCAAATTTCTCCATGTGATTACGGAGCCAACAACAAACACCCAACATGAATACAATGTTGTTGCAAAATACTCCATTTCTCCTTCTATGCAAGCATATTTCTCGATTACATGTTTTAAAATTAACACTTGAACTGTTGTTCTCCTCCTCCGTCACAGTTAATAAAGTTTTATTAGGAAAAAACATTTACAGTAAAGTATTCCAACTCTAAAATCCTTGCAAAGCCAAGATTTTTATAGGAGGAAAAATAGTATCATGGGGGCAGAAGTAGTGAAATCCCTAGATAACATAAAAGAACCATCTACACCACAATGGCTGGCTCCAACTCATAGTCCAGGGACATGTCCTAAATACTTCTTAGACAAATTTTTCTATAATGGATTTAGCATATTCATTTCTCTCTGATGCAGCTTGGCCTTTCTTTGTGCAAAAGAAACACAATCCCTTGCCTCCTCTTGTTGCTCTAGCCTTCTAAGTAGGGAACACTATTTGGTCATTAGAAGCCTTACTTTTTGTACAATTAACCAATCTTGCCCTTTATTCTTCCTTCTAAAGTTACCCAAAAATCTCAAATCTCTATGGTCCATCTTATTGTTATATGGAGCCTAATTAGACTCAGAGGTTAAATTTACCCCACTTTTATCGACATGGTTCCCACAAATTCCTATGGGGTCAAGGGGCAGCACCCCTTGTGGGGGTTTGGGGGCAACGCCCCCAAGACAGGGTCAAGGGACATCACCCCTAGTGTGCTCCCTGTCGCGATACAGGGCGAGGTCGAGGGGCAGCAACCCCAAAACCTCACGGGTAAGTGCAAAAAGATGGGGGGCCAAAAAGTGGCCAAAAAATTTTGAAAAAAAATTTAGGCATAACGCGAGCGCGTTATAACGCGCTCGCGTTATGGCTTGGCAATGACAAGCCTAAGGCTCGTCATTGCCGAGCCATAACGCGAGCGCGTTATAACGCGCTCGCATTATAAAGCGCTTCATATATAAAAAAAAAACGCTGTCATTTCATTTTAGTTCATTTCATTGTGAGTTTTTCCTCCGCCCGCGGCTTAAAACCCTTCAAAAACGCGCTCGCGTTCTACAAAACACCGTTCAACACAAAAGATTTGTCGATTCATCGCCGAAATGCCGCCGCGACGTCGAGCACGCCAAAGGGGTGAGTTATCTTTGTTTTTTTGTTTGAATTTCTTCCTAAATAGGTAGGTTTTGTGTTGATTTTTGATGCATATTTTATTAATTGTAGGAAATGTTAATGCACCTCCTCCTCCTCCTCAAAATCCTCAAAATCCACAAAATCTTGAGGAAGAAATACCTGCAGAACAACAACCTCCTCCATTCATTCCTCGACATGCCCCTGGAACACAAGATAATATAATGGGGGAAATTGAAAACAACAAAAAACAAATTGAAGATATAATTGCAAGGTTGAAAGATCCTTCCACTTCAACCTTGCATAGGTCCACGCTTGCCGAATCTCTTGAGTCTATGTTATCAAATGTAAATTCAATTAGCAAGCAAATAACTAGTTGGACCGATAAAAAGAGAGAGTTTAGAGATTACTATGCAGATAAATTGTCATATCAAGATGTCAAAAAATTACAAATTACAAAAGTAGACTTGTGTTCAATTTTCACAAACCCACAAACAAATCAACCTCCACCCATTACATGCAAGAGGTTCCCTATCCATTGGTGCAACAACCAAGCGATAAGGGACAATTTCGGGCAGAGGTGGTGGATGGTTTTTGACCATCCTCCATGCAATAACAATGAGGTCCCGCAATACTTTTTGAGGAAACTCTACTCCGAGTTTGTCCTCAATAAAGTGCCAAACTATTTTGATATGCGGGACTTCCAGGGTAGAGGTGGGGGCTCAGCACAGGATAGACCAGGGGCACGTCTTGACCCACAGCGGGTAGTGAGACGAGTAATCAGCAGACCAGCCCACGAGCATGTTTCTATTCCTTCCATTGTGAAGGAGAGTGTTGAGGTCGATACACTGAGGTCGATTAGTGCCTTGACCCAGAGCATCATAGAGCATGCCGATCCTGCAACACAGAGTGGGTTGGGAGATAGTGCGAGGAGTAGGGTCCCACCGCATACTTGCCAGGCTTGCGGGTCAGCCTGTGGTTATGACCCCATGGACAGTCAGGACGCAGGTGCACAGGCTACATCTGCAGCTGAGCAGATGGCGATGACAGATACCCTCCTGAGTGAGACTTTCGGCCTTGATACTCAGGTAAATATTAGCAAGTTTATTGAATTTAATTTATTAAATTTTATTTTTGAAATACAAGATTAACTAATTTAAATTGATGATTTTAATGAAATTTCAGGGTCATAGCGTCGATGCAGTTTTCAGTGGTTCTCCACCTACATTTTTCACTAGATCATCTACTGTCGAGGTATGTAACTAATAAACAATTATAAATATTACATGTGAATAGCATCGTTATATGAATGGTATTCTAATTTCTGATTTTGGATGTTGAATAGGTTAACACTGTAGATTTCATGGCAACACCTGCCAGCGGTGGTGGACTTCAAAGCTTTACGGAGGTAATAAAATAAATAGTTTAATGAATGAATTGTACTTACTAAATTTTTGTATGTGATTTGTGTGTTTTATTGTGTGTACTTCCATGTTTAGATGAGCGTGTGTGTATGTTAGGAGCCATGATTTGCATCACTATTATAGTTTTCGTAATTGAATAATGTTGTTTTATTTCCAGATGATGCAGGCTGCGGATACACCTCCCCATGTTCATAGGGCAATGGAGCAGGGTGTGGCCTCTGCAATTCATAGCTCTATGGCATTGACAGGGGTATGAGGCAGATTAGTAAATTTCAATTTACATTCATTGTTATAGTTGTCTATTTTTGAAAAATCAAAAGATTATTGATTTGAAGTTTAATTTCTATCTGGATGGTTTCTATAGGACATGACATCACCAGGGCCTTTTCCTTCTACTGAGGCAAGCGAGCAGACAGATTATATGTTAGCGGTAAGTGATTATTTTGTTAAATGTTTCATTTTTTTATAACATGTAATTTCTATATATTAATATCTATACTTTTTTTTGTAACAGGTAAAGGTGCAGGAAGAACTAAATAGGAGAAGTAGCCCTCAGGTTCGTAGTAGACCACCCACATGCATGTCTCCATCCCCTAGAAGATCAAAGGCTGCTCGTGATTTATTCTCTTCACCAGCTAGAGGGGAATGACTTTTTATTGTGTTCCTCTGTTGTATGCCTATATGGCATTTGTGGACATATATTTTGTATTGTACATAGTTGACATTGTATGCCTATATGGCATTCTTGTAAGCCTATATGGCTATTTTGTATATATGTTATACTTATATCGACAGATATTGATGTATGCGTATATGGATATTTGGTTAATACAAATCTTTTTTATTGATGGCGTCCATACTTGCATTATAAATCCACTTTTGAATGGATATTTGTAGATGGCTACTTCAAATATTTAAAGTCTGATTGTATTACATAGGATGTTTGCATTTTCTTTGATAGGCTTGATAGGCCATGGATTACATGATGGTGTTTGATGGAAAAGTATGGTACTAGAAGACTCTAGTTCATTCTTAATAGGCTTGTGATTGATAATATCTTTGCATGATTGCACTTGATCTTGGATCATGGGCATGTTGTTAGGATTTTGATTGCATTGTGATGTTTGATGGATAGGCATGGTGTAAGTGTAAGATACCCAACTAGTTCTACGAAAAATTTTCCTTACTTAAACACTTTTACTTGCTAACAATTCATCAACTACTTCAATAACATAAAGATATACATCAAGATAACTATTTGAATGAAACAACATTAGAGTTGGGTACTTGTCTTGTTACTTGATTCAATCAACTTGCAATGTCTTATTACATGGAAAATGCTTTCAATAGCATGAAGTACAACTCATTCAATGGAAATACAAGGACAGGCCTTGAAGCCTTGATGTTACAATGTCTTCCTTATTTGAGCAACATTTGAAGATTTAGAATGTTCAACTCATCACCTCACAAGGTAGGCGCATATTTGAAGGATTTACAGGTTTTTCTGACTTGGGCGCCAAGTTGAGGTGACCTCCTCCTGAAGTTGCGCCTTGTCAACATTAGGTGCCAATTAGAGTTTATGGATGCTCTGGATTGTTTCCAAGAGTAGGCGCCAAAACATCATCATTATGAAAGTGTTTTAAATGCTAGGCGCCCAAATCAGCCCTCTGGAGTCTAGGCGCTCCTTTCATGCATTCTGTGTTCTAGGCGCCAATTGAAAGGAGTGGAGAACAGGGCAAGCGCCTTCCAAACTAGGTGTTTCCTTGAGGTGACAAGGACTTAGAAAGTGCGCCTAAGGTGAGTGCCTTGAGTGAAAAGGTCTAACAAACATCTTTGAACCCCCTTTCAAGGTTAGGCGCATTCTGGAGGTGGAAACAAGTAGAAGGTGCGCCTTAGCTTCCTTTGTCAATTCTTGCAAGTCTTTGTTGATTAGGAAGGTGGAATGCTTCATTGTAGAATGAGCGCCTATCTTCTAATGTCCAAACTACTTCTTCTAGCTCACTCTGTGGCTAGGCGCCAGAGCTAAACTGTTCACACAAGGGAGTGCGCCTAGACTCACTTGATGTTTTCTTACTACTTCAACCCCTGGAAGATGTTCCAAGGTGTTCCCTTTTACAAGCACCTGACCTCCCAAGTTCCTTCATGTGCTATTCCTTGAAGGCGCCAAAACTGAGCTCCAGTGCCATGGGATTGTGCCTAACATCTTTGAAGAGTTTCTAAGCCTTTTGCAAGTTGGTATCCCAAACTCATCTTCTAGGCGCAACAGGAGCTTTCCAAAGGAGTTTCCAAGTTTTAGACGCCAAGCGAGGTCATGGGTGAATGGAACTGCGCCTTAGGAGATGACTGGATCCTAAGCGTCAGTCTGGAGTTACAGTGGAATTGATATGCGCCTCAACTAGCTTAGGCGCCCATTTGAAGTGATTCCTTTAACACTTCTCTGTCAATCTCAACTGCAAGGATGATCTCCTAATCCAATTTTGATCCTCTGGAGATGCAAATAGCTTTACATTTCACTAGGTTCCATCAATGATGATCATCAACCAAAGCACATTTCAAAGGTGAGATAGGCAAGTGAGGCGCCAAACTAGTCCTTAAGACTTATCTCCTTCTATCAAGTCAATTTCAACTATGTGAGAGAGTTCTATTCTAGGCGCAAAATGGAAATGTTTCATCAATTGGTGCATCTTACAAAGCTCCCAATTCTAGGCGCCAGAGCCAAAGAGTTTTTCCCAACACATGCACCTGGCCTAGGAATTCACGTAAGAGACATCACTTAGCTTTAAAACTTTCAATCTATAGCCATCTGGGCTAGGCGCTCCAATGGAGGATCCTTGAACTCATGCATTGGCGCCTTCTAGTTCTAGGCACCCATTTTGGATGATTCATCCTGATACTAGCGCCCAAAATGACTAGACTCTCTTCATTATCCAATTCACTTAGAAGACTCAAGTTGGAGACTTAGTTGTCTATCCATGTTCTCCGGAAGATTCATTGTACCTCTATGCACTATCTCCTTCAAGGCACACATTTAGCTCCAAAACGCAAATTTCCATCATCAACCCATCAAGGTACATCATCTTCCCTTTGTATCCCCTTCAAGGCGTAGACATTCACTTCTTCACACTCAAACTCACTCTCTGGCACCAGAATAGGTGTATAACTTCAAATAAGGCGCTAATCTTAGGTTTCTAAGTACTTAGTTTGATCTTAAGGCTATCCTTCCTCTAAGCACTCTCTTCAACTCCCTCACTGAAGGCCCTCTATAAGTTTGGGCGCATTTCATCCCAAGGCGCTTCAACATCATCCAAGGCGCAAATTCACTCTCCAAGACAAGGTGCAAAAAACCCTATCCTAAGGCGCTCAAATCTTGCTTCTAGACCTAGGCGCACAAATATGAGATTAAGGATCATACTGGCCACCATCACTTCCCTAAAGGCGCAAAATTGGTGTAGATACATTCCATTTATTAAGGATCATTCTGGCGCCCAAATCTTGTCAAAGCAAAGGATCAATAGGTTCTCTCTAAGGCGCACTCCAGGGTTTGATATTGCAAGACTTCTCACGTCAAAATTTTGACCAAGACACTCAAGGCACTAGTCTTTATCATCTAACCCTACATTGCACTTACTCATTATGATATACTCCTCAACTTTGTATTCAACCTTGCCCAAGGCGCATATTCACTATAAGGCATTCTCACGTTGTCAAGGCTCAGAGGGCTTCAACTTGCTAAAGGGTAGAGGTCTAGGCGCATATCTGACTTGAAGCTCAAGGCGCTCCAACCCTCTTGCTCTGGAATTCCTTCTAGGCACTAAGTGACTTCTCCAATTCCTTGAAAACATTTGAAGTGTTTTACCTTCTCAAGGTGCTCCTTCGAACTTGACTCCAAGGTGTTATAATCTCAAAGGTGCTGACATCATCTCAACCAAAGGCGCTCAATGATTCATCCCATATCTAGGTGCTAAAACACTTAATCAACCAAGTCATTCAAGGCGCCATTCAGTAAACTCATCTTCCATGATATTCCTATCAAGGCGCATATCACTTCTCTCATGGGCTTTAGGCGCTCAGTTGAGTGTTTCAATACTATTTAGGTGCCAAATTCATTTTAATGCACCAAACACAAAGAGCTTTCAAACACTGGGCGCTCACAAAGAGTCTTCCAACCTTGGGCGCTAAATTAGGTCTTTGCAACTATCCAAGGCGCATATCTTCGTTTGAACAACTTATGGTGCCAAGACAACTTCTCATTAGGGCGCTCAAAACACTTGTGTTTACATTTGAAGTGCTTTACCTTCTTAAGGTGCTCCAGACTAACCTGACTGCAAAGCGCTCCATCATCATCCTTAAGGCGCTAAAAACATCATCCAACTCCTTAAGGCACTTCACTGTGAAAGTCTGAAGGTGCTCTACCTAGACCTTTCCCCTAGGCGCCAGAACTCCTAAGCACTCACCAGATAACTCTCTTCTTCAAGGCGCAAATCTTCCTATACTATGATTGCCTTTGAAACGCCGATTAACGTGATGTGAGGGTGCAAAGGCTACTCCAATCCTCAGTGAGCGCCTAGTTTAAACAAGGAGAAATAAAGCATTCAAAACTATCCAAACGATCATCCCCTTCCTAATGTCTTCACTGCTCCAGAAAACCTTGGCCAAAATGACACATAACAACTCCTATGAGCGCCCTTATGCCCTAGGATCATCTAGTTTGTGCGTCTTGTAATGAGTAGTTCATGTAAGTTTGGAATGAGCGCCTTGAATAAGTGTAAACTAGCCTAGAGAAGGGTATGTGCGCCTTGAGCATTCCAGAGATAATTGTGCGCCTAGAACAATATGAGTGCTCATGATGATGATTAACGCCCTGATGAGACTATGAGCGCCTTGTTCAGGAGATACCTTGTTTGATCATAAAATGCACCTTGAGTCTTGAAGGTTTTGAGCGCCTAGGTGATTTGGATGTTGGGATGTTGGTATGCGCCCAAGATTGAGGTAAGTGAGCGCTTGTAATGGAGGAGAGCAATGAGATGAGGTTTAGCGCCTCCAAGTAAGGTCAGAGGTGAGGTTAGAGGTGAAATGCGCCTTTGGACCATTCTGGCGCCTTGGATGAAGAACCTATATCTTGAGCCCAAGAGGTAAAATTTGCGCCTTAGTGGATTTGGAGAGTTACAGAGATTAGAGAAAAGCACCTTGAAGACAGAGTTGTTCAAGGCGCATGTGTGATTTGGTCAAAAACAGGCGCCTAGAGTGAATAGGCTTTCATCCTGACTTAATACACTGCCTCCTTCTGACGATTTTTGGGGCAGCAGAAAACCTTTCACCACGGGCAAATGCCTCAGAGCTATAAAAAACCGAGAGAGGTTATTGTAGAGGCACTCTACGTGATCCCGTTGCCTTAGACGGAATGTTTCTAAGTGACACGGTTTTTGAGTAACATCTCGTCAAAGATTGCTGCCTTTTTGCACTTTGGACTCTTCAGGGATATCGTCGGTACAATGTAGCTCCGACTGTTTCGACATGTTTGGGTGAGAAATAGGACCATGCCTAGCATAAATGTACCCATTCGGACGCGTTGGAACAGTCAGTTTGGTCGCATCAGGAGCAGGACGAAAGTTACACCCCTTTGCAACTTTACACTGCCTCCTTCTGACGATTTTTAGGGCAACAGAAAACCTTTCACCACGGGCAAATGCCTCAGAGCTATAAAAAACCGAGAGAGGTTATTGTAGAGGCACTCTACGTGATCCCGTTGCCTCAGACGGAATGTTTCTAAGTGACACGATTTTTGAGTAACATCTCGTCAAAGATTGCTGCCTTTTTGCACTTTGGACTCTTCAGGGATATCGTCGGTACAATGTAGCTCCGACTGTTTCGACATGTTTGGGTGAGAAATAGGACCATGCCTAGCATAAATGTACCCATTCGGACGCGTTGGAACAGTCAGTTTGGTCGCATCAGGAGCAGGACGAAAGTTACACCCCTTTGCAACTTTACACTGCCTCCTTCTGACGATTTTTGGGGCAGCAGAAAACCTTTCACCACGGGCAAATGCCTCAGAGCTATAAAAAACCGAGAGAGGTTATTGTAGAGGCACTCTACGTGATCCCGTTGCCTCAGACGGAATGTTTCTAAGTGACACGGTTTTCGAGTAACATCTCGTCAAAGATTGCTGCCTTTTTGCACTTTGGACTCTTCAGGGATATCGTCGGTACAATGTAGCTCCGACTGTTTCGACATGTTTGGGTGAGAAATAGGACCATGCCTAGCATAAATCTACCCATTCAGACGCGTTGGAACAGTCAGTTTGGTCGCATCAGGAGCAGGACGAAAGTTACACCCCTTTGCAACTTTACACTGCCTCCTTCTGACGATTTTTGGGGCAGCAGAAAACCTTTCACCACGGGCAAATGCCTCAGAGCTATAAAAAACCGAGAGAGGTTATTGTAGAGGCACTCTACGTGATCCCGTTGCCTCAGACGGAATGTTTCTAAGTGACACAGTTTTTGAGTAACATCTCGTCAAAGATTGCTGCCTTTTTGCACTTTGGACTCTTCAGGGATATCATCGGTACAATGTAGCTCCGACTGTTTCGACATGTTTGGGTGAGAAATAGGACCATGCCTAGCATAAATGTACCCATTCGGACGCGTTGGAACAGTCAGTTTGGTCGCATCAGGAGCAGGACGAAAGTTACACCCCTTTGCAACTTTACACTGCCTCCTTCTGACGATTTTTAGGGCAACAGAAAACCTTTCACCACGGGCAAATGCCTCAGAGCTATAAAAAACTGAGAGAGGTTATTGTAGAGGCACTCTACGTGATCCCATTGCCTCAGACGGAATGTTTCTAAGTGACACGGTTTTTGAGTAACATCTCGTCAAAGATTGCTGCCTTTTTGCACTTTGGACTCTTCAGGGATATCGTCGGTACAATGTAGCTCCGACTGTTTCGACATGTTTGGGTGAGAAATAGGACCATGCCTAGCATAAATGTACCCATTCGGACGCGTTGGAACAGTCAGTTTGGTCGCATCAGGAGCAGGACGAAAGTTACACCCCTTTGCAACTTTACACTGCCTCCTTCTGATGATTTTTAGGGCAACAGAAAACCTTTCACCATGGGCAAATGCCTCAGAGCTATAAAAAACCGAGAGAGGTTATTGTAGAGGCACTCTACGTGATCCCGTTGCCTCAGACGGAATGTTTCTAAGTGACACGATTTTCGAGTAACATCTCGTCAAAGATTGCTGCCTTTTTGCACTTTGGACTCTTCAGGGATATCGTCGGTACAATGTAGCTCCGACTGTTTCGACATGTTTGGGTGAGAAATAGGACCATGCCTAGCATAAATGTACCCATTCGGACGTGTTGGAACAGTCAGTTTGGTCGCATCAGGAGCAGGACGAAAGTTACACCCCTTTGCAACTTTACACTGCCTCCTTCTGACGATTTTTAGGGCAACAGAAAACCTTTCACCACGGGCAAATGCCTCAGAGCTATAAAAAACCGAGAGAGGTTATTGTAGAGGCACTCTACGTGATCCCGTTGCCTCAGACGGAATGTTTCTAAGTGACCCGGTTTTTGAGTAACATCTCGTCAAAGATTGCTGCCTTTTTGCACTTTGGACTCTTCAGGGATATCGTCGGTACAATGTAGCTCCGACTGTTTCGACATGTTTGGGTGAGAAATAGGACCATGCCTAGCATAAATGTACCCATTCGGACGCGTTGGAACAGTCAGTTTGGTCGCATCAGGAGCAGGACGAAAGTTACACCCCTTTGCAACTTTACACTGCCTCCTTCTGATGATTTTTAGGGCAACAGAAAACCTTTCACCACGGGCAAATGCCTCAGAGCTATAAAAAACCGAGAGAGGTTATTGTAGAGGCACTCTACGTGATCCCGTTGCCTCAGACGGAATGTTTCTAAGTGACACGATTTTCGAGTAACATCTCGTCAAAGATTGCTGCCTTTTTGCACTTTGGACTCTTCAGGGATATCGTCGGTACAATGTAGCTCCGACTGTTTCGACATGTTTGGGTGAGAAATAGGACCATGCCTAGCATAAATGTACCCATTCGGACGCGTTGGAACAGTCAGTTTGGTCGCATCAGGAGCAGGACGAAAGTTACACCCCTTTGCAACTTTACACTGCCTCCTTCTGACGATTTTTGGGGCAGCAGAAAACCTTTCACCACGGGCAAATGCCTCAGAGCTATAAAAAACCGAGAGAGGTTATTGTAGAGGCACTCTACGTGATCCCGTTGCCTCAGACGGAATGTTTCTAAGTGACATGATTTTTGAGTAACATCTCGTCAAAGATTGCTGCCTTTTTGCACTTTGGACTCTTCAGGGATATCGTTGGTACAATGTAGCTCCGACTGTTTCGACATGTTTGGGTGAGAAATAGGACCATGCCTAGCATAAATGTACCCATTCGGACGCGTTGGAACAGTCAGTTTGGTCGCATCACGAGCAAGACACCAAAAATGCAAAGGTTGCTTTGTGCAACTTGACAACATTGACACTTTTTTGCAACATGACTCAAAGACTCAAACTGACCCCAAATGACTCAAAGTGACTTAAAATCACCTTGATTATAGAGGTCAAGGCGCTCCTTATCATTCATTCATTATGAGCGCCTTGGGAGAATGGTATATAGGTCATCATCATGATTGGGCGCCCTGGATCCAGAGTGTTGGAGAGATCATCAAATGGTGTCTAGTAGGGTGAGTTATGAGTTTGGTCGCATCAGGAGCAGGACACCAAAAATGCATAACATGATGATGGAAAAATGTGTACATATGTGTAAAAATGCAGGAGGAAATAAAAAAAGACAAACCTTACAAATTAATGTGCATACTTACAACTCAATGTAACATAACTTTACAAAATCAACGTGAATACTTACAAATTAATCCAATGAACCATCTGGATCTGCTCTACTCTTTATTGTGTCAAGTATTGCTTCATGGTCAGACTCACGCACCTTCCACAATATTTTGTTCAAAGGTCTACCCCGATACTTTATCAAATGAACATTGGATGCCACGACAAGGTTTGAGTAATGAAGAATCTTTCGATGCATGTCAAAGTCCTGAAATAGCCAAATATTAACACTCTTATGTGGGTACCTTCTAAGCCATGTTCCAGTAATAACCACTGATCCTGTAGGGTATTCGATGTTTTCTCCATCTGTAACAGGGGCCTCCAATTTCTTTTTGGCCTCAACACAACGGCATAAGTAATAATCTGTTCCCTCTTCATTATCTTCATCTGCAATAACTGCATATACGTGTCCTACATTGATATGTGTAGCAAATTAGATGAAATTAGTCAACATTACAAAAACACTACAAAGTAAGATGACATTACCTGGTTGAACTAGATGAAATTAGATGCATATATGTGCCCTATATTACCTAGTTGAACTAAATCTGATATGTGGTCAAAGTCAACTGACGATTCCATCTGTGTTAGTTCCAGTGCCGTCGGGGGTCGATACGTGTCAAGTGGGCTAAGATAACTTAACTGCCATTCGTCAACCCACTCCTTTGACTCGCACTCATCCCAGACTTGAATTGTACAGGAAGAATAAAAGCATGACATCTTTCGTGTATGGATACTCCATGAACCTGCAATTGAACTTCTGAAAGAGTGCATCTCATTTGATCCTGTCAGTGTACAACAATCCTCATATGGTGCAATGTTAGTATCATCTATCAACCAAAAAAATCTACGAACTAAAGACTTACCTTCATTACCTGGACCCATGGAAGCATTACACCACTCGACAATCGATTTTGCATCTGTCAACTTTGCATTGTCTTTATACTTTAACTCTTCTCGTGCTATGGCTCTTTTGATACATGCTCCTGCACCATCATGCTCCCCCTTTCCATGCCCGGCCTCACAAAAGTTCCACATATGTTGAATACCTGTAAAATTATGCCTCCTACTCAGCCAATAGAAATTCCGCGAGTTCTTGAATTGTGATGCACAATTATCCGACCATATGATATGCTGACTGAACGATATGCCCCTTCTAGCCAAATCATTATAGAACACCTGAAAGCAACCTTGCACGAACTCCGTAGAATGCGTGCGATCATCACTAATATAGAAATGATACTCCCTTATGATCTTTCTGTCATCCTCTGTACTATCATTCGCATGAATGAATGCGATGTGCACAAATATAGAAACCTGTGTGGAGTTGTAATATTGTGATTGCACCTCACGCTGTGGCTGTAGACTGTAGTTCTCTGCAAAGTCGACGACTGAAACAATGCTACCAACTGGAAATGTGTCCTTGCATAACTTGAATTGCAAGTCCAACCATCGAGCTCTATGGGCATGTCTTGCATACTCATACACTATGCTGTCACGAAATATAGGCATAAACTGATACACTGGAATCTTTTCAATAACTAATTCACACCTCTTTGCTTCTTTACCATCTTTTGTATTGTATGCCACTGTTTTATACTTGCCAAATTCTACTAGTTCATTTCCAACCGCATGTGTTATTTCCATATGTTCACATATTGGCAAATGTTGCAAGCCACCGCAACGATGACATGTGCCATCCAAGCATAATTTCTTGTAGAATATTTGACCTTCCTCTCTTTCACATAAAATTCTTGATATGAAATCTCTTGAAGATGTTGGTGGGGCACATATGGCACAACCCTGCAAATCATTGTTAGTATGCATATCTAAACATATAGACCTATAAGCATCAAAATGGTTAGAAAATTCAATATGTAATCTACAACAACAAGTAGTGCGTGTGTGATTTATCTTAACATAGAAAGGTTTTAGCATTTCAAAATATCTTTGACAAATTTTAATTTGAGGATACTTCTCTAGAAATTTACCATAAAACTGTGTTTGAGTCTCATCCAAAAAATGCTTTGGATGTGGCTCGCGGTTCTGACTACCAATTCTCCTTCTTACCACATCCCTTTGATTCATAGATACCCTTGTGTAATTCTTCCAAAAGTCTTCAATTAGTGACCTCAATGCTTCAACAATTGGTTTATCTTTTCGTGGTAGTCTCCCCGAGAACGCCTATAATTCATTGGCATTAGTGTCCTCAATTCTTTGGCGTCTTCCAACGGCTCTTGATAAAGTTTTCCTATTAATTCTCAATTTTTGACTTGTCTTTCTAATAAGATGAGCTTTCCTCGTTTGACTACTTACTATAGTCGATGTAATCACACGCCGTGTTGCATTACTATCTTTTGTGCGTGAGGTGTTACCCACACTCTCATACGCACTCATTAGATTCTTGACAATAGATTTTTCACTTGAAGCCTCTGATGTTCTCAACCCAAGAATCTTCATGATAGACCTATACTTTATACTTCGCATCATTTCAACGAATAGTTGACATCTTGCAGTCTCATTTAACTTTTCAAAGAACAATCTCCAAATCTTATTAGCATATCTTCTACAAGTGCGTTTTGGAATCTTACCTTCCATTGGCTGCAAAATATTCTCATCAATATCAATCAAATACTTTGGCTTTCTATGCAAAATTCTAGGTGGTGTCAAGTTAGGTAAATTCATCTCAACATTAGGAATTTCATCAATATTTAAATGAGATGGGTTAGATGGCATACCTTCGATCGAAGATGGAATAGATGACATACCTTGAGGTTGAGGTGGGAACGATGGCGTACCTCCTTCATCACATGTGAGTGATGATGTACTCTCAACTTGAGATGTGGTAGATGGTGTCCCTACATGTTGTCTTGCGATAAAGGATGTGTCTCCAACTATGGTATTTAAATCTCTCGTACCACGAAGTTTTTGCATTCGTTCTCTTTGTGCCGCCAATACCATATCTCTTTGTGATGGTTGTGGTTCCTCTTCAATTGGTATGTCTTCATTTATCGTGTCCAATTTCCTCTTCTCACGAAGTTCCCTCATAGCCATTGCTTTCTTTGCATTCTTAGCTTCTATCTCTTCCTGTGTTGGTTTAATTCTTGATCGTTTCCTCGGCATGACGGAGAATTTGTCTGTAGCATGATAAAGAGACCAATATTAGTTCTTAAGAAATGAATACATGATAATAGTGGGATTGTATTTTTTTTATGTTGTAAGGATTTATTCTTGTATAGTTTGACATCATGGTATGAACTAAGGTTTGTTTATTACACATAATTATTAAAGAGCCCAAGTGTAGAAAATATACATGGCATCATGTGAGATTGTAGGTTGCTTTCTTGATTGGAAATGTGTCTATTTTAAACATGTATGATAATGCATGATAAAGTAATTCAATCCGAAATAAGGAAAATGTAAAGAACATGCATGTAAAGACTTGACATACCTAAAAAATGAAGATTTGAATGGAGAGAGTACCCAATTATGTAGTGTTTTTATCTTCTTGCATCAAACTCCTCAACAATTTGAGTTTTTCACCACTTGCTTCCTTTTCAATGTTAAATTCTTAAAATTGAATCAAAATTAACATTGCAATACTACAAAAATTGAAACTTGTATAGATATATATCAAATTTGGTTTGAAAACTATGTTATTTCCTCCTTCTCAAGTTGGCAAAGCAGAAAAGGTGGTGGAAAGATCATGCAAAGGTGGTACAATGTGTCAAATGTGCATGTGAACTTCCCAATAGCATGAAAGCACTTCTTTTTTGTCGGAGCACGCGCAGAATCAGTAAGAAAACAGAGCATGTGGGCCTGGATCATGGGGGTAACCACTTTTTTACCGTTTTAGTAGAATTACAAAACGCGAGCGCGTTATAACGCGCTCGCGTTATAACGCGCTCGCGCTATAACGCGCTCGCGTTTTGTCCTCCTATAGATCTCTAAACTCTAAACCCTCAACTCTGATCCCTTGACCCTCAACCCTCAATGTCAAATCCTAATCCCTCAACCCTATCCCTAAACCCTCAACCCTCAATGTCAAATCCTAATCCCTCAACCTCAACCTTGTCCCTAAACCCTAATCCCTTCAACCTCAACCCTATCCCTAAACCCTTGACCCTCGAACCTCGGCCCTCAACGTCAAACCGTAATCCCTTGATGCAGAGCGAAACAAGTTGAACATTAACACAGGTGAAAAAATCCTTGAAAGTCCACAAAATAACCTTTACAATGTATATCGGCAAGACAATTTAAATGTCACACCGAAATGTACCTCAACCCTCAACCCTCAACATCAAACCCTCGAACCTTAACCCTTAACATCAAACCCTAATCCCTCAACCCTTAACTCTAATCCCTCGACCTTCAACCCTGATCCTAAACCCTAAACCCTCAACGCCAAATTCTAATCCCTCAACCCTTCACTCTAATCCCTCAACCCTAAACCCTATCCCTAAACCCTCAACACTATACCTTAAACCCTAATCCCTCAACCCTAACCCTAAACCTTGTCCCTAAACCCTAATCCCTTCAACCTCAACCCTATCCCTAAACCCTTGACCCTCGAACCTCAGCCCTCGACATCAAACCCTAATCCCTCAACCCTTAACTCTGATCCCTCATCTCTCAACCCTAACCCTAAACCCTCAACCCTCAACATCAAACCCTAATCCCTCAACCATCAACCCTAATCTATCATCCGTCATCCCTCCACACTCTACTTTAACCCTAATTCCTCGACCCTCAACCCTATCCCTAAACCCTTGACCCTCGAACCTCAACCCTCAACCCTCAATGTCAAACCCTAATCCCTCAACCCTAAACCCTATCCCTAAACCCTCAACGCCAAATTCTAATCCCTCAACCCTTCACTCTAATCCCTCAACCCTAAACCCTATCCCTAAACCCTCAACACTATACCTTAAACCCTAATCCCTCAACCCTAACCCTAAACCTTGTCCCTAAACCCTAATCCCTTCAACCTCAACCCTATCCCTAAACCCTTGACCCTCGAACCTCAGCCCTCGACGTCAAACCCTAATCCCTCAACCCTTAACTCTGATCCCTCATCTCTCAACCCTAACCCTAAACCCTCAACCCTCAACATCAAACCCTAATCCCTCAACCCTCAACCCTAATCTATCATCCGTCATCCCTCCACACTCTACTTTAACCCTAATTCCTCGACCCTCAACCCTATCCCTAAACCCTTGACCCTCAAACCTCAACCCTCAACCCTCAACATCAAACCCTAATCCCTCAACCCTTAACTCTAATCCCTCGACCTTCAACCCTGATCCTAAACCCTAAACCCTCAACGCCAAATTCTAATCCCTCAACCCTTCACTCTAATCCCTCAACCCTAAACCCTATCCCTAAACCCTCAACACTATACCTTAAACCCTAATCCCTCAACCCTAACCCTAAACCTTGTCCCTAAACCCTAATCCCTTCAACCTCAACCCTATCCCTAAACCCTTGACCCTCGAACCTCAGCCCTCGACGTCAAACCCTAATCCCTCAACCCTTAACTCTGATCCCTCATCTCTCAACCCTAACCCTAAACCCTCAACCCTCAACATCAAACCCTAATCCCTCAACCCTCAACCCTAATCTATCATCCGTCATCCCTCCACACTCTACTTTAACCCTAATTCCTCGACCCTCAACCCTATCCCTAAACCCTTGACCCTCGAACCTCAACCCTCAACCCTCAACGTCAAACCCTAATCCCTCAACCCTAAACCCTATCCCTAAACCCTCAACACTATACCTTAAACCCTAAACCCTCAACGCCAAATTCTAATCCCTCAACCCTTCACTCTAATCCCTCAACCCTAAACCCTATCCCTAAACCCTCAACACTATACCTTAAACCCTAATCCCTCAACCCTAACCCTAAACCTTATCCCTATACCCTAATCCCTTCAACCTCAACCCTATCCCTAAACCCTTGACCCTCGAACCTCAGCCCTCGACGTCAAACCCTAATCCCTCAACCCTTAACTCTGATCCCTCATCTCTCAACCCTAACCCTAAACCCTCAACCCTCAACATCAAACCCTAATCCCTCAACCCTCAACCCTAATCTATCATCCGTCATCCCTCCACACTCTACTTTAACCCTAATTCCTCGACCCTCAACCCTATCCCTAAACCCTTGACCCTCGAACCTCAACCCTCAACCCTCAACGTCAAACCCTAATCCCTCAACCCTAAACCCTATCCCTAAACCCTCAACACTATACCTTAAACCCTAAACCCTCAACGCCAAATTCTAATCCCTCAACCCTTCACTCTAATCCCTCAACCCTAAACCCTATCCCTAAACCCTCAACACTATACCTTAAACCCTAATCCCTCAACCCTAACCCTAAACCTTGTCCCTAAACCCTAATCCCTTCAACCTCAACCCTATCCCTAAACCCTTGACCCTCGAACCTCAGCCCTTGACGTCAAACCCTAATCCCTCAACCCTTAACTCTGATCCCTCATCTCTCAACCCTAACCCTAAACCCTCAACCCTCAACATCAAACCCTAATCCCTCAACCCTCAACCCTAATCTATCATCCGTCATCCCTCCACACTCTACTTTAACCCTAATTCCTCGACCCTCAACCCTATCCCTAAACCCTTGACCCTCGAACCTCAACCCTCAACCCTCAACGTCAAACCCTAATCCCTCAACCCTAAACCCTATCCCTAAACCCTCAACACTATACCTTAAACCCTAAACCCTCAACGCCAAATTCTAATCCCTCAACCCTTCACTCTAATCCCTCAACCCTAAACCCTATCCCTAAACCCTCAACACTATACCTTAAACCCTAATCCCTCAACCCTAACCCTAAACCTTGTCCCTAAACCCTAATCCCTTCAACCTCAACCCTATCCCTAAACCCTTGACCCTCGAACCTCAGCCCTCGACGTCAAACCCTAATCCCTCAACCCTTAACTCTGATCCCTCATCTCTCAACCCTAACCCTAAACCCTCAACCCTCAACATCAAACCCTAATCCCTCAACCCTCAACCCTAATCTATCATCCGTCATCCCTCCACACTCTACTTTAACCCTAATTCCTCGACCCTCAACCCTATCCCTAAACCCTTGACCCTCAAACCTCAACCCTCAACCCTCAACATCAAACCCTAATCCCTCAACCCTTAACTCTAATCCCTCGACCTTCAACCCTGATCCTAAACCCTAAACCCTCAACGCCAAATTCTAATCCCTCAACCCTTCACTCTAATCCCTCAACCCTAAACCCTATCCCTAAACCCTCAACACTATACCTTAAACCCTAATCCCTCAACCCTAACCCTAAACCTTGTCCCTAAACCCTAATCCCTTCAACCTCAACCCTATCCCTAAACCCTTGACCCTCGAACCTCAGCCCTCGACGTCAAACCCTAATCCCTCAACCCTTAACTCTGATCCCTCATCTCTCAACCCTAACCCTAAACCCTCAGCCCTCGACGTCAAACCCTAATCCCTCAACCCTCAACCCTAATCTATCATCCGTCATCCCTCCACACTCTACTTTAACCCTAATTCCTTGACCCTCAACCCTATCCCTAAACCCTTGACCCTCGAACCTCAACCCTCAACCCTCAACGTCAAATCCTAATCCCTCAACCCTAAACCCTATCCCTAAACCCTCAACACTATACCTTAAACCCTAATCCCTCATCCCTCAACCCTAAACCTTATCCCTAAACCCTAATCCCTCAACCCTCAACCCTAATCTGTCATCCCCCAACTCTAATCCTTCATCCCTAAACCCTAAATGCTATCCCTATTCCTACACCCTCAACAGAATCAATACTATACCTTAAACCCTAATCCCTTATCCATAAACCCTCCAACCCTATCCCTAATCCTTATACCATCCACACTCTACTTTAACCCTAATTCCTCGACCCTCAACCCTATCCCTAAACCCTTGACCCTCGAACCTCAACCCTCAACCCTCAACGTCAAACCCTAATCCCTCAACCCTTAACTCTGATCCCTCGACCCTCAACACTATACCTTAAACCCTAATCCATATCCCTCAACCCTTAACCCTTAAAACTTAAACCCTATCCCTACACCCTCAACACTTGACACTATATCTTAAGCCTTAAACCCTCATCCCTAAAGCCTCAACCCTCAATCCTTAAACCTTAAACCCTAAACCCTATCCCTAATCCCTCTACCCTCAACACTCTAACCCTAACCTCGACATTAAATGCTAATCCGTCAACCCTAAACCCTAATCCTAAACCCTCAACCCTAAACCTTATCCCTAAACCCTAATCCCTCAACCCTCAACCCTAATCCATCATCCCTCAACTATAATCCCTCATCCCTAATCCCTAAATGCTATCCCTATTCCTAAACTCTCAACAGACTTGATACTATACCTTAAACCCTAATCCCTTATCCCTAAACCCTCCAACCCTATCCCTAATCCTTACACCCTCCACACTCTACTTTAACCCTAATCCCTCGACCCTAAACCCTATCCCTAAACCCTATCCCTAAACCCTTGACCCTTGAACCTCAACCCTCAACCCTTAATGTCAAACCCTAATCCCTCAACCCTTAACTTTGATCCCTCGACCCTCAACCGTAATCTGTCATCCCTCATCCCTAAACCTTAAACGCTATCCTTATTCCTAGACCCTCAACGGGCTCGATACTATACCTTAAACGCTAATCCCTTATCCGTAAACCTTTCAACTCTATCCTTTATGCCTTAACCCTATGATGAATAGCCTTGAGTGTAAAAAAATTTGAGTGGGACATAACGCGAGCGCGTTATAACGCGCTCGCGTTATGTCGAACATGGGAAAAGACAGGCTTGCGGGAAAAATGTAAGGCAATAAATAACGCGAGCGCGTTATAACGCGCTCGCGTTATTTCTTGCTTTGGGAATCCCAAGCCTTGGGCTTGGGATTTGCTTTGGATTTCCAACCCAAAGGCTTGGAGTGCCTTATGAACAGTCACAGACGTGTTTTTCTGTATTCTTCAAAATTTCACATAATTTCGTTCGTGCTAACCCTCAGATTTGCACGTGTTTCAAGGTTGAACAAATCGAACACATGGGTAATGTTAGGCTTTCTCTTAGCTATTTGACGATGTGATTTTTTTCACATTTTAACAATGTTAAGCCTTTCATCTTTAATTTCTTTTGTTTGTGTGTCCGTTTTTATGCAAAAACCACTGTTTGGTCTTTTTTTCATTGTAAAATAACTATTCATTCAAATTTCAAAAAAATTACATATTTAGAAACTAGACTCCATTCTACAAATATTAAAAAAATAAAAAAATGATTTTCAATTAGTTTTCAAAATTTATAGGGGTAGCACGGCCAAAATTCTGTTTTTTAGGATGTGTCCACTTTAAAAATTAGTAAAAAATCAAATATTCATCAAAAAATTATCAGAAAAATCGGGCATAAACTACATGCTATTAGCTAATTTCTCACCGAAGCGATTTTAAAAATACCAAAAAAAAGTTGACCTTTTGAGGGAGCCACAAAACATGCTATGTTATGTTTTTTTGACAGAAACAACACCAATTTCTGTGGCTCCCTCTTTTGAACCCCTTAATCTATGCCATTTTCAAAACAAAATAGTAGTTTAGAAAGTAGACTCGGAGCACTACGAACATTGTTTTGGTTGCATCTCTAAATTTTGAGTGTAACTATGCTCAATTTCTCATCCAAGGCCAGTATTTCCTGATTTCAGAAAAAAAGTGGCCACTTAAGACCCCTTTTTGGCCCCCCATCTTCTTGCACTTACCCTCACATGGTTTTTTATTATTTTATTAAGGCGTCGGGAGTTATTTTTCATTGGTCGACATAAAAAAACTCCAATTTTGTAACCAACAAAAGTCATGATAAAAATGGCTAAGGGTTAAGGTTTCTGTTAATGTATTGTAGCATTTTGCAGCGGTATTGAGTTGCAAGGATTGCTAGTTGTAATTGGTTTGATTTACTGGATAATAATATTGGACTCTCTATTGGTGGATGTACCCTGAGTTTGGGTGAACCACGTTAAAACTTGACTCTCGCTATTATTATTTCTATGTATTTTCATTCCTCTGTTTAATATTTATTTGCATTTAATTGATATCTTCTGTCGGCTAACCCTAACACATCTCTCCCCATTTCTTTTCTTTGCATTCTCTAAGCCTATGTATCTCAATGCTTCTTGTTTTGTATTCTTAGGCATCCATTGTTCTTCATTTTTCTCCTTGGCTTAGTATTGGCTTTGATTGTGCCCTTGTTCATCTAAGAAAGTCGTTCCCTATGATACTCTCTATACTTGAATGCTTCATCCTCCTTGTAGTAATTTGGTCTGGAGACAACTCAAATGAAAGTGGAGGAATGTTGAGTGCTTTATCAAAAGGGCCTCTATTGCCTTGAGCCATCAAACTAACTTCCTCATTTCACAAAGAGTTTTATCCTTAAGAAAAAGATGATTTATTGGCTACGACTAGATAACCTCTTGCTACGATTTGAAAAATTTCATCAATTTCTTTTTTTTTTAAATTTTGTGATTGATTTGGAAGCTTTTACCTACTCTCCTGGGGTTCCTCAATGGGATTTGCAAATCTCTTTCGCTTCTTGACAGTTATTGTTGTATTTTAAATGTATGCTAAATAATAATAATAATATTTCCCACTTAAACCCTTTAAACTTTAACGCAACGTCCTTAGTGCCCCTTCACCATTTTCACATGATCAATATAACTAAAAGAGAAGGCCATCTACCCAAGTCACCACATTTAATAACTTCTTCCAAAATCAGATCAAAATTTATATGTTGGACAGATTGAGTTCATACCACCGTGCTCCTTGCAAACAAGACCAAATTAGCTTTGATACCAATTGTTAAGAAAAATGGAGAGAATCGATATTATGTTCATTTATTAATCACAACAATTACATGAAAATTTCTCCTCAACAAGACTTAAGTATTTTCCCAAATTTATACAATACTCATCAAAGAAGATGAGAAAGTCAGACTTTACATCCAAACAAAAGTAACATGTATCCAACCTATATATTACTTGTTATCTATTAAATGATTTGTTTTATTTATATTTATCATAAGAATGGTTGAAATAATCATCTTGCAAACACATTTCCAAATATTAATCATAAGTTAAATATTTTGTTTCTATTGAAATTTTCAAAATTTACACTAATTTATTAAATATTTTCTCTAGGTTAAATATTAAAATATTTATTTATTTAAATATATAATAAAATGAATGTATTATTATCATAATAATTATAATATAATACATAATTTAATATTAAATTTATATATTTAATAGTCATCAAAATTTTAAAATATATATTAATACCTACAAATGAAAGTATATAAGATTTACTATACTTTTCAATAAAAACAAAACAAAACAATTACCAAAATAATGGAAGAGCTTTTCAAAAAAAAATTAAAAGTACATATTACCAAAAAAATAGCTCTTTAAAATAAAATAAAATAAAATAATTGTTAAATAATTAAAGTAAATAGTTTTAAAGTAAAATAAAATAACTTTATGTAAATAAAATTTCTTTGTGCCTTTTTTTAATCTATTCATATATTTACTTATCTATTTATGTATTTTTACTGGTTTGAATTGATTTTAATATTAAATATTTATATAGAAAAATCAACTATATATTATTATTTTGCATTCTTGTCATTTTAATTTCCTTTATAATTTTTTAAATAAATCTCTTATTTAAAAAAGTATCCATTTTCCCACAAAGGAAAATACGAATCTTAAATTTTTTAAATTTTGTAAACATTTGTTTTAATATATATAGTATTAGAGTTTTTTAAAGTAAAATTTGAATGTCATATAAATGTTTTAGCATTTGAAAAATTTTAATTGCAAAAAAATCATTTCATTACAACCCTAATAGGAAAAAACAAAGGCAATGACAAAGGGAAAAATAATAGATGTCTTAAGCCTTGACTGCTAGTGGTACCTAAAAGTTGCTGCGTGTGAAACAGATAATTACATGAGTTTGGTTTTGAGAAGTCATGTAACCAGGGTGCTAATTATCAACAGGCTTTTATTTAAATTGGAATTTGATTGAAAAGAAACCAATAAAAAATTGAAGTCATTTCTCTAAATTGTAATGGAATGGTTTTTAATTAATAACTTCACAAGGATTGTATGCAGTCTGACAAATTGACTCATAACTAGAATCCTCACATTATGAAATCTACAGCATGAGAAATTCTAAATCCATAAATTCCCAAATCTATGAATGAAAAAACTAGCATTGATTAAATGCAATAGTAATACACAATAACACCATTCAAATAAACTGCCCAACAAAAATTCCTCTGTCAATACATAAACAAGCTCTTAACCAGGAGGCAGCTGCAAACTAATCAAAGCCTGTACAACAGAAAGAGTAACAGCAGTAAAGACGAACAGTCATATCCAATCTAAAAAATCTGCCAGAAAGCTGAAGCAGCAGCGGATCAGAACAAAACCAAAGCACAACAGCAATAAGGATCTCTCAACTACTTACAAGACTAAGTGGGAACACTGCCTTCAAACAAAAACCTAACCGAAGAAAAAGCAAAACAAACTCAGATCTGCTACAGACACAAAGCATAGCAACGGGATCCAAGAACAAATAACCGGTGGCACAAAATGAGCCCTTCCAACGAACACCAGGGAGGCCAGAAGATTTGAATATTAGCTTGAGCCTAGAATAGAACCAGCTCAATATATAATCCATAATCTAAGATAAAAGAACAAATATCTTTCACATTGACGATGAATCACGCCCACTCAGATTTCTTCTCTTCATGCCCATACATGTTCTTTCATTATTTCCATGACCGTATCCTTCAAGCTGCACCAGAAAAAAGAATTTGAAAAAGAATTGCTTTTAAGTGAACACTAGTAAGACCAAGATTATGATTTTCTCTTTAAAAAGGAAGCGGCAACAAGTCAACTTTATTTTTTATGGGAGCCCGTTGGATATCATAGAAGAATACAAGTACTTGGGAATTGTTTTCCACAACAGACTGCGCTGGGATACATGTAGAGCGCAAAGGATTCAAGGGGGTTGGAGAGCCTCTTATCTGCACCAGAACAGGTGTAGGAAAGCGGAGCTATGGGATTGGAAAACCAAGAAGACTCTTTTTGGGTTGTTAGTCACGCCAGTTGTCCTCTATAGGTGTGAGGTTTGGGGAAGTAGCTTGTCAAATCACAAATGGAGACAATTAGAGAGAATACAAAAGAATCTTATTGCTAGTAATCTTAAGGTCAAGGCTACGGTCCCTTATGAGATTCTTTTAGCTGAGGCGGGCTCATTCCCGATGGAGGCATATGCTATAATTCGGTTGATAACTTACATGAAGAAGGTGGAGAACATGGGAGAGCAGCGGTGGCCTAAGGTGGTGGTGGAGGAAGGGTTAAACTATAGGAAGAAAACGTGGATGAAACATAACAACAAGTGGATGGACAAGTGGGATATTAGGCTCCATGAGTGTCCTAAAACTAAAGAAGACATTAAGAAGTTCGTGTTAGAAAAGTTCAGGACTGCCATGTGGACTAAGCAGATTGGCCGGAAAAAATCATACTATGTCAAAGAGTTCAATCCCATGTGAGAACATGGGGAAAAAGCCTACTTGCATGCCACTCTTAAAGGTAAAGCTAGGATTCTAATGGCGCAATTGAGGACTGGTTCTCATCATTTGAGATGCGAATAGGTATATGGACGGTCCCCAAAAAAGAGTGGGAAGACATGATCTGCATCTTCTACAGCAAAAAAGTGGTGGAAACTGAATGACACTTCATCTTTGAATGAGATGCCTATGAAGACATTCGGAGTCAGTGTGAAGACAACTTGAAGGTGGGCAGTATTATCAAGATCTTTGAGGAATCAAGGTTGCACATAACTGCAGGTTTTTTGGTTAAAATTCATGGCAGGAGAAGTGACATCGAAAAGATCTTTAAGACTTCTTAGAGCTGCAGCTCTTAATCCCTTAAGCTGCTTGGTCTTAGGGACGTCATTAAAATCTATTCATTCATTCATTCATTGAGTGTCTCAAATTTCCTGTCAAACATATTTTTACAGAGACGGTGTACATTCACTCCATTCTCTACGGAATCAATCTGCACCTTACACTTAGAATTTTGAATATAAAGTGTTCAAACTTCAGCCTGTAAAAATCTTCAGAATGGGAACGATGACCAAATCTTCACTTTAGTACCCCCTACTTTGATCGCTTTCCAACTCAGTGCCCACGTTAGGATGGCATGCTTTTCTCCATGTGGGCCCACCCTAGTCCTCTAGATTCCTCACACCGATTAAACCAAGCGTGATGCGATGTACTCAATGTTTCAATAATAATTCACTTTCAACGTGCTTTCCCACCATATTTCCTAGTGATGCGCCATAATGGCTGTCGCGTTATCTTCCAGTATACGCAACAGCTACACTATTTTTTGGTGTTATGAGTTAGTAAGGTGATTACCTATAGTGATGATAATTTTAATTGGTTATTATAATTGATATTATTTAATTAATAAAAAATAGTTTTTCCTATATATTTAATTGTTAATAAAATATTATGTTTTTAAAAATTAGATTAAAATATGGTTTAACTCAAACTTTATTGACTATACAATAAATCAAAAAATATTAATTATATTTTTTATAAATTATTTTAAATTGACAAGTATTTAGTACTATTTAAGTAATTATTATTGTTTGGGTGAAATGAATAATCCATAATATTATATTTATTTATTTCAAGTATTTATCAAAACAATCCTATATTTATTTCTTGTATGGTGGAGTATTTCAGGGTTAGGCCGTGTGGTCCATTATGAAAATATACCTCCCACATTTTGTGTTTGGTGTAATTGCATTATATCCCTAAATGTTAAGGTCCATTTGGCTAGTCCTTAGTTCGTTCTAACACATAACTCCAATGACCTTCCATTTCTTGTAGAGTAACACAAGAATCCCCATCACAATTATGAGAATTTTAATATTAAGGTTTCATGTAATGAAATAACTTGCAAAATAGAATAATATAACTATGATAACTTGAAAGAACTAGAAGAGATAAACCCTAGACCACAACTCACAAAGAGCAACAACACTTCATTAGGGTCATAGAACAAGATCAACAAATTCAACAACACATACAAGCATTCGAAGCTAGATTACGATGTGTTAGAGACATAAATGAAACAAATAGACACCCATCCAGGCATTGGAATTAGAGAAACCCCAATTGGAGAGAAACCACAAGTGACCCTTTGGGGCATATCATCATTTCAACAACTGCTGCCATAGAGAGAACAAGACAACTCCAAAACAACAATAAGCCCCAGATTAGGCCAGCTACTCTTCACGAGGTTTTGCTCTCCAATGAACAGAACAACCCCCAGGTCTCACCTCCACTCGATTGTCTTTTACCACAAAAGCGAGAGTGACTTGGAGGTCACTCGAAGCAAGGAGAGGGTCCATGTCCTACATCAAAGCTGACTCATCTACACTTGTGCCTGTATCATGTTTCAAAGAGTACATATTTTGGTGAACCCAATGTGAAGAGAAAATCCTTTTAGGATGGGTTCTTCACATTTTTGCACATTTCTTTTATTCCACTCTCATGTTTCATTTCCATGATCATTTCATTCATTTTACATTGTGTCCTACACCCCTAATCTGGGAAAAAGTCACACAAAGCTCAAATGAATGTCCCCTCCAATGCAACTAGCACATGTTTAAATTCAAGAGCTTCAATCTCAAATCAACTAATCTGTGAAGACTCAAATTCAAAGGGCATCCAACAAGATCCCCACAACATTGACCAAATCAAAACATGCCAAGTGAGTGTTTGGGTTGCTCGATCAATCGACAAGACCAACCCATAACAAGCCATATGAAAATAGCCACCCAAATAAACAATGAGGTGAATCGTGAAAAGAAGAACTTACAAGAAGCTTCGGAGGCACAAAAACCCCTCCATGTAGCACATCAAGATAAAAGACCCATGACATGTCAAGTGTCATTGAAAAGAACAAATGGGGTTGAAATCAAACCCCAATGCAAAGCAATCCATCTCAAGTTTGTAAAACTCAAACAATAGATGAAGCCTCACTCACGGACCTTGTAGAATCCTTGGTCCAACAAATCAAGACTCTTGAAGCTAGAAATGTTGAACAAGTTTATCAAAGCAAAATTCAAGAAAAACCTAGGGCACAAGGAAATCATTTCATTGATAAGATTGGATCAAACCAAGGGGCAACACAAAATCCCCCTCATCTAAACTTCCATTAATCATTCATGTCTCCCTTGCCCTCATCATCCAACATGACAAGTTTCAATCAAATAGGTGGGATTGGACTATAATGCAAAATCAACCACAAAGGATCTAGCCCAATTTTCAACACATGAACGTGACACCATCTAGTTATCTAGCTTTTTCAAGATATCAACAAACTAGCATACCCTTTCAACAAGCACAACAAGCTCCACCCGAAGGGATGATGTTTGTAGGAATAAGACCCTCTATATATAACCCCCTCTTAGGAACATACCTTGAGTATTTAAAGGAGCATCTCGATTACAACATTCATCAGGTATTACTACCACATCCTCTCCCTAAGCTCCCAAAATTTAAAGGAGAGGGTGATCCCAACTCTCATATCAAGGCTTAAATCACAATAGTATGCAAACTCCTTCCTTGGGTTGGGGTAGTAGCAAATTTTTTTCCAAATACTTTAGAGGGTATCGCTCTAGATTGGTAAGTTATTGGCTTCTAGAAGCATCAATCCACTCTTTTAGGCAACTCATCAATCAATTTGTGGCTACTTTCAACTTAAACAAACCAGTTAAGAAAGGAATATAAGATTTTTTAACAATAAAACAAGAAGACAATGAGTTAATCGCACACTTTATCACACGATGGAGGAAAATACTATATTCCTCAACTAGCGTACCAAACATGGATCATAAGGAGCTTTGTGATCTCTTCTTACACACTCTCATTAATGACAGATGAGAAGGAGTTCAAAAACTCCTGTACAAATCATAAAAAGAAGTTCTCAAAAGTGCCCTTAGAATTGACCAATCCTCTATTGACAGTGGAAGAAGGGAGTATGATGTCAATGAAAGGTTGATAAACCACGCTAGCAATAGAAAATCCTCAACAAACACTTCACCATACAAAAGAAATAATAATTGTGACTATGACAGTCATACAAATTCGAGGAACCAAAATGTCAACAACTATCCCCCGAGAATCAACAAGCAATCATACAACAATAATCATAAACCTCAAGATCACAATCATGATAAATATTGTTCATTTCACAAAAGAAGGGGGCATGATATCAAGTCATGTTGAGAGTACCATCACTTCATACCAACCTCCCAAAGCGTCATTGACAAAATTCATGGACACATTCTCACTAGATGAAAGAAATAGTCCCAAAAGCCATCAAAATGCCTTTGATCAAAACACCTTAGGCCTTGTGAAATTAGATACAAATTGAGAAATTTGTGTCACCAAAGGACCAAAACAACCAGATGATGCCTCTAATAATTTAAAATTTTCTCACATGCTTGAACTTCTCAAGGGTTCTCCTACGCAAAAGAACGCTCTCCTCAATGCCTTAGATTTAGGCAATCAAATTCAAAACACTCCAAATGAAAAGTGTTCTCCTTCAACATTTGACTATGAAAAGTTACCCTCAGATGATGACATAGCTAAATAGGGTGATCTCCCCCTCTACTTAATAGTCCAGGTTCATGACTATTCCATTAAACATATGGTGATAGATGATGTGTCTGTAATCAACATGGTCTCCTTTTCTATTCTTCAAAGAATGGGTTATGACAAAACTCAAATCACACAAAAAATTTCCATCCTTAGAATTCATGATAAGCCAAACATTCAAACTATTGGTAAGGTCAATCTTCAAATCACATTGGGTGCCAAAACTCTCCCAACTGAATTTTACTTCGTCAATGAAGAAATCACTTACAACATGATCCTAGGAAGGCCTTGGATCCATATAGGATGAGGGATGTTCCCTCCACACGATTTCAAGAAATACATTTCTCGTATATGGGGAAAACCCATGTCATCAAAGGAGATCCTAATCCTTTTAGTCTTTATAGAGTTCAACAAGCCAAAGGGAAGGGAAAGACCATGAAAATCACCAATGGCCCAGGAATCAACACTTTTGAAAAAGGAGAGGCATTAAAACAAATTGCAAGTGTAGCAAAGATGTTAAAATGTATAGGAAAGGGGGCAATAGGAGTTCCCCTTTGATCCCCACTTGACAAAGTCTTATACTCCAGTGGCTATTCCTATCAAGCCAAATATGAGCATGCATACAAAAACTAGGAGAGTCAACACCAACATCATTTGCCCCTCAAAAGTTCAAAACAAACATTAAAACTCAACAAGAATAGAAAACGATAAAGCTAGGGGGCAAATCATCAAACACAAAACTCCTCACTAAATACAAAGACATTTTTACACCAACTCTTCAAGTGTTTTTGCAAAGAATTTCAAGTGAAGTCTAGACCAAATTGGATAGGCTCATACATAGTTAAGGAAGACGTCAGAAATTACACTACCTTTGATGAGGGTTGCTGCAGTCCTCATCATTTAATTATAAATGTCAATCTAGGGTGGTGTCCATGGTGATATGCAAGAGGGAGAAGAAATCATTTGCATGACATTCTTTTTCTACAAAAATAATTGAAAGGAAATGCATGAAACAAATCACTGCAATCAAATCTAATCTAAGAGCTTGTAAATGAGAATGCTGGAATCAAATCTATCTTAAGAAACTTGTGAAGGGAATTATTGGAATCAAATCTATCCTAAGAAGCTTGTAAAGGGAAATACTGGAAATGTAAAAAATAGGAAATGCAAAGACTGCTAAGAAATGAAACTACAAACAATTACTGCTGCTAAAATACTGAACTTTATTATTTTATAAAACTCTCCCCATTTGATTCCTTGATTACAATGCATTTATAAAATTCTTGTTCTTAATCAATCCACCAAGAATGTGGATCTGAGATCCCATTCTTGGGGAGAAAAACTAAATCTTCTTCCTCTAATCTCGCTACCTTTTATCATGCCACTTTTATTTCAGTCAATTTCTGTCACGAATTGTTTTCTTATTTTGATGAATTGCTTCAAACAGTTTCTGGGTTTTGTTCCTCTCATTTTGGAATTCTTAATTTCATTGAGAAATGAGGGAGATATTGTTGTTTTACTAAGACTGTGTTTTTAAACTTCCTCTTTTAATGCTTCTTTCTAGGAAGTTTTCTAGCACTCCACTTTAGTAGAATTTATTCTCCAATCTACTAATTGTTTATTACAAGGAAAACATGCAATATCATTAAGACATGAAATGACACTAATTAAGCAAAAGATGTGCTTTTATTTAGCTAATAGATGAGACAATTTATTGTCTCATCATCTCCCCCAGACCTAAAATGTTACAAGTCCTATAATTCATAATGAGCTTCTAGAGCCAATCTCTTTATCTTTATTGCATTTGTACTGAAGATGTTCTAAGAGGTGTGCTGAAAATGCTCCAAAGATGTTTTGAATTACTCTGGAGCTGTCCAGAATTAAATGTATGGTTGGTTGAGTTACTTCAGAGCTATCTACAGCTAGCTATATGGTCGACTGAGTTACTGGAGCTCTCTAGAGCTATCCAGAGCTAGCTATATGGTCGACACTAGAGAGGTCTAGAATGTTGTAATGCTAGAACTAGAGCCCATGGGTGGCCGTAGAGAGATCCAGAATATTGCAAGAGTTTTTTGTGAGTAGAAATTGGTCTAGAAAAGTGCATGTTTATCTTTAGAAGAAGAAATAGCATATGCCAAGTACTTATTTGTAGAAAAGAAATCTATTCTATCATACTCTACTTAGTGATGTAGAGATAGGTTACACAAAACCATTTACTAGTTGTGGAAAATAACATCATTTTATTAAAAGATGGATCCATGCATGCATTCAACTTTTTAAAAGAAGAGGAAAACAATGAGAAGAAGATGACTGTATATTTGAACTCTGATGCTCCACCTTCCTTTGAAATGACAGCCTTCTCCATAATTTTTTATTCTAGTAGATGCATGGGCTAATTGGAAATATATTGTGACCCTTCCTCATATTTTGGTGCATGCATGATTGGATGCAGCTCCTTGTCCTTCAAATATCTGATCGCTTAGCCCTCCTTGGACTTTGAAGGTGTCCAAATATTGATCCTTTCCTTGCTTGGACTTGAAGTCATGGTCCTCCAGTTGAGGAGGTTGCACAAGAGTTCTCACCTTCTTTGTATGCAAGAACATTTTCCTTTGGATCTATTGTTTTTGGAGGATAGTTTCTAAAATAATAAACCTAAAAAAGACATGCCAAACTAATTTTCCTTTTGACCTGCTGTCGCCAGATCAACATAAACTCCCTAATGACACCTACCCCAGCAACAGTGCCAAAAATGATGAGGATCACTGTAGTCCTCATCATTTAATTATAAATGTCAATCCAGGGTGGTGTCCATGGTGATATGCAAGAGAGAGAAGAAATCATTTGCATGACATTCTTTTTCTAGAAACATAATTGAAAGGAAATGCATGAAACAAATTATTGCAATCAAATCTCTTCTAAGAGCTTGTAAATGAAAATGCTAGAATCAAATCTATCCTAAGAAACTTCTGAAGGAAAATACTAGAATCAAATCTATCCTAAGAAGCTTGTAAAGAGAAATACTAGAAATGTAAAGAACATGAAATGGAAAAATTGCTAAGAAATGAAACTATAAACAACTATTGCTATTAAAATACTAAACTTTATTACTTTATAAAACTCTCCCCATTTGATTCATTGATTATAATGCATTTATAGAATTTTTATTCTTAATCAATCCACCAAGAATGTGGATCTAAGATCCTATTCTTGGGGAGAAAAACTAAATCTTCTTCTTCTAATAGCGCTGCCTTTTATCATGCCACTTTTATTTCAGTCATTTTCTATCATGAATTTCTCACATATTTTGATGAACTGCTTCAAACAGTTTCTAGGTTTTGTTCCCCTTGTTCTCAGTTTTTCAAATCATTTTGGAATTCTAAATTTCATTGATAAATGAGGGAGATATCTCCATTTTACTGAGACTATGAACATTTTTAAACCTCCTCTTTTAATGAGCTTTTTTCTAGGAAGCTTTCTGGCACTCCAATTTAGCAGAATTTATTCTCCAATCTACTAATTGTTTATTACAAGGAAAACATGAAATATCATTAAGACATGCAATGACACTATTTAAGAAAAAGACATGCTTTTATTTAGCTAATAGATCAAATGATTTATTGTCTCATCAACCTCTTGTGCATTATGGAAGGAGAAGAATTTAGCATCTCAAAATGTTGCAAAAGCCTATCAAATCCAAAAAAATCAAATAATTCAAAATCCATAAAAAAACATAAAATCATGGAAAATCAAAATTTTTCATTCTTCATTATGATCCATCATGCATTTTGTGAGTGTCACGCTCTTGTTTGATTTTTGTCCTAGTAAGGAGTCTAAGGTTGCCGAGGTATAGGTTGACCCTTTGAGCCTTTGAGATCCCATAATAAATCATGTTTACCACTTATCACTATTCCCCTATTTATCATTCTCTAATGTTTCCAATCAAATCATTGTTACAAGTATGTGCTATCGGTGTTGTCATTGATGTCAACAATCTTGTGTTGTCATTGGTGTCAACTATGTCAAGAGTGTGAGTAGTCTGTAGAGATAAGAGATAAGGTTGTGCAGAGATGAGGATATGAGCTATTACTGAAGGTGTTTTGGATGCTTTGAAGAGGTACTGAAGTGAGGAATATTCTTTTGATGGTTGGTTTCTAAGTGCTTTTGAGAAATTTTGATTAATAAAGGAAATAGTGTGTTGAAGATGTGTTCTGACTTAATAGAGTAATGTTTTGATTTTGCTCTGCATGTCTTCCTTATTGAAGATATGCTTTTGAAGTTTGAATATGTTGTTCAGAGGTGTTCAGAGATGTTATGTTCTAGATTTTGTGCTCCGGTTCGTTGTGCAGAGAAAGTTGTGTTCACCAATGTGTGGACTGTGTTTTTGGGTTGTGTAAAGGTGTCTAGGAGAAATTGTTTTTCTCTGCATATCTCCACAAATTTGTTTCTGGCTTTGTAGTTTTGGATTTATACTTACAATGTCTATATCTTTCTTCAGTTCAAGTGGTTCATGGTTTGGTGCTCCACAAGTTCATTTCTTGAGTTGTAGTTGATGACAGAGTAATCTAAGTGCTCCGGTGTGAACTTTCTTCAGGTGAAAGATGTTGCAAAGGATTTTGTTAGTTTTGTTGGCAAGAGACACTACTAGGAATATCAGATGTTGTCATTGATTGCAACTAAATCTATCCTTCATATTCACATTACATCATTTACTCATACCGGAAGTCAGATTATAGAAATGCCTAAGTCTATGACAGTGTTTAGTATTTGGTCTGCATTTCTCCACAGGTAATCATAATGTGCTGCAGTTCTGAGGGAATGTTAAAGAATGTTAGGACTACATAAATCCAAATAATTAGCCTTCGGTGATGAAGGGATTAAAAGATACAAGCTTCTGAGTATCACATTTTGGTTAGTCAGTTCAGTCCGGTGAAGAACAGGTCGACTTAGTGTTTGATCGTTATGCAGATTAGGAAAAGTTGTTGGTTGAGCAATTTGTGAGATTCAGTGGTATTGTCTGACATGTAAGATGACTTGGATACATAAGTTTTGGTCTAGATTTGTATTTGTGCATGGATTCAATCGACAGAATAATATTCTTAAAAAGTCTCTAAGTTTTCCTAAGGCTGACTGTAGTTGATGTAATTTCATGCAGCGGATATATATAATCGATTGGATCGAGCATTTTGAAGTGTGTGTGTGCAAATATGATCTGTACAGTGTGAAGTGTGGTAGAATCAAGTGCGCAGTAACATATCTAAGTTTGAATTATGGAAGAACAGTGAAAATAGGGCAGTAAGATATGAAGTGTGTGAAGTCAGTGTATTGAGCTTAACCGAAACTGTAATCTTGCATTGATAGATGGTATTCTTCAGTTCAAATCTTCAAATCTTCTCTGTGAACTTTTGTAATCAATTCTATAGGTAGTGAACCTCTCTTGAGTAGTGAGCTCTGGGTAGTGTGCTCGAAGGCATTGCCTTCCCCATTTGTAATACTTTTAAGAGAGTATAAATTCTTGTGGGTTAACCCCCAGTGTGGTTTTCCCCTTACTAGTTTTCCACGTAAAAATCCTGGTGTTCATGTGTTATACTTTCTATTCATATGTTCATAGTTCTTTCTTTTGAATGTATGTGGTAAATTAGATAAAGGAACATAGTGAAAAGTTTTGTAGAACACTGATTCACCCCCCCCTCTCAGTGTTCCTTAATTTCAACAATTGGTATCAGAGCTTAGTTCCTTAGAAGAAGTTTAATAGCTTGAGGAAGACCTAGGAAGGAGTTTTAATGGGTTCATCCAGATATTTTGATGGTATGAATGAACAACCTCAAGTTGCTTTAGAAGATCTTGATCAGCCCATAGCAGAAGTCAAAGAACTACAAGAGAACCTTAAAGATGCTGAGGAATCCATTGAAACCTTATAAGGGCAACTAAGTAAATCTAATGAGAAGAGAAAGAAGCTAGTCCAGCAGTTGGCAAATTAGAAGGAAGACTATGGCATGGATGAGGCTCTAAAGGAAAAGACAAAGGAATGTGAGAAGCTGTCAAAAGAAGTTGTTGTCGTAAAACATGAGATGGAGTCTGGGGTGATGAGGCTAACCAAAGAAATTGAGGAAAGGACTTAGAAGACTGAAGAAAATCTAAATCAATCTCTGAAAGAAAGAATAGAAGAGTGCTGCAGATTGGACAGAATAATTGGTCATCTTGAGTTTGATCTACAAGAAACCAGGGATAATGAGGAGGAACTTGAAAGGCAAATTGTCATTCTCAAACATGACTTAGAAATTGTAAATGAATACAAAGAAAAGTTTAAGATAAGCTCAGCTAAACTTGAGGTACTGCTTGATGGTCAGAAGAAGGCAAATGATAAGCATGGTCTGGGATATGAGAAAGGTGAAAGCTCTGGTTCCATTCAAAGAAATTTTGGATCAAGGAATCAAAGAAATAGACTTAGAAGATGTCTGGTCAAACAACGTAATTCGCAAAGGTATCCATCCTTCAATGGAAATTGTTTTAATTGCAACAAATTTGGTCATAGAGCTACTCAATGCAGAAGTAAATTGAATCAAATTGCTCCATCCTTCTCCGGTCAATACTTTAATTGTAAGAGGTATGGTCATAAATCTAATGAATGCAGAAGTATGATTATGAACAACTATAATAACAGAGGAAATGTCAATTCTTTCAATGGTAAATGTTTTGCATGCAATAGATTTGGACACATGACTAACCAGTACAGATCAAGAGGGAATCAAACAAATGGACAAGGAAATGTTGTGTGCTTTAATTGCAATAGATCTAGTCATATTGCAAGATTCTGGAGGAGCAAGAATGATAACAGAAAAGGTCTGGTAAACAGATACCAAAATGAGTAGAGACGAGATAAAGGAAAGGGCAAGGTAGATGTGAATGAGATCCAAAATGAAATGAGAAAAACATGGGTAAAGAAAAGTGTAATGAATAATGGTGGTGGGTCTGCATTGGAATCTGGTGTTGATAATTCCTCTAGGAATTGAAATAGGAGCTCTAGCTCAGGGGGAGTTGCATTGAAAATCTATTTCCCCTAGCTAGCAAGTGGGTGCCTGAATCTAGCACGTTGAATGAAGGAAAAGAAGTCTATTGCAGATCTATTGAAGCAATTTCTGGAACAAAAGATGCTAATGTGATTGATTGTAGAGAAATTGAAGATGAACTGTATTTAGAAAATAGTGCAACCAGATAAATTAGGGCAATGCATTTATTACAATGGAAAATTAGGTTTTACGGAGCATAAAAGGTCACTCATCCAAACATTTGAATCACTTTGTATTCGAAGAAAGCACGCAGAAGAGCACCTGAGCTGAGACCTCAAGGATTTGAAGTGTGAGTGGTGAATTTGATAGCTAACCCTAATTCCTTGGAAGCAAAAGGTATTTTTCTGTGAAGCTTTGAACTTGTGATCTTTTGAAATGGTTACTCTTCTTGTCGTGAATATCACCAAGCGACCTAGGCAAAAGTTCAAGAAACATCCTTTCAAATCCACTGAATTCGATTCGATGGGAGCATTTTCTACCATTCCATATGGGGTTCTTCACACAGAGGACATTAGAGCATATATTCACGCACCTCTGGAGGAGCATAGAAATTATAAGTTTATTGATTTGTTCATGAATCACTTCAAAGGAGATGATCTTGAGCTAAAACTAGAGTACAAAGCCCTGAAGGATAAGAAATTCACACAAGTTGTTGAATTTCTGAGTTTTGTAGAGGATGAGTGGGTCTAGTATGTCTTGAGCTGTATCCATTATGAATTTTTATGGCTAAATCATCTGTTTAAGATCACCAAAGATGCAATAAGGGCAGTTACAAGGTTAAATTCTACCAGTACTTTGCCTCAGTTGAATACGGTGAAGAATCAGGAAGTCACAGAGGCAACCACATCAAAATTTGACAAGAGAGCCATGACGATAAATGATATAGAGGATCATGGAGTCAGATTCACATCAATGGTGATAGGATACAAGATATATTACTCTAGCAGAGAGAATTCCGTGTCCGAAGCAATAATTTACACTACATATCGGATGGTGAAAGAAGATACAGACTATGATCTTTGTGAACTGTTGCTGAACCAGATGATGGAGAACATAAGAAAGATAAAGAAGAACAAAAAGCACTTATTCAAATTTGGTACATTAATTATGTGTCTCTTCTTTTACTTCTTGAGTGAGCTCCCTAGAAATAAGAATGTGTATTGGTCTAATGACCAACTGGTAGCAGTCCAAATCATAAATCATTTGAGTGATTTGGGTAATCTTGAGACACAAAAATTTGCATTTTGGGGATTCTTAAAAAATTTCTAGAGTAGGATGGAGGCTAAGGAAAGAATACCTGGGGAAGTGGTTGACAAATACAAGGACACCATTTGTTTTATGGTTACTGTTGATTAGTGTCAGATGGAAGCAGTGGAGCCTAGAGTTGTGTGGATCATGCCCATGGGGTATGAAGTGGATGGAAATGTACTAGAGCTATATGCACAACATTTGTTGAGCTAGCCTAGGGATTCGGGTGAGGAGAGATTAGGAACTTATGAAGAGATTTCTCAAAAACTGCATATGGAAATCAAGGGTCTTGAAATCAAAAGGACTGTGAGGAAAGAAGTTGAGCAGTTGGCTGAGAAACTTGGCATCATCAAGGAAGCTGTGAGACAAAACAAGGAAAGGATAGAGAGAGCTGAGAAGGAAAAGTGTTACATCCCTCTTTTTGGAATTGACTATGCTATTTACTTTTCTTACAAATTTTAGTTATATAATATGTTGTGGACGACATGGAAACTGGTGATATATTTAGACAAAGTTAGTTCTATGAAATTTTGGAATCTATTGATTATGATCAATGTGATATTGTAGACTAAAATGTCCTTTTTGTTAAGAGAAATGATGTTTGGATATATTATGCTTTGATTTGGAATATAGGTGCTTTGACCACAAAATTGTATGTGAGACTGTCGTTGTAGGAACAGGTGGACCATGTTCGACAGGAAGGGAAAGTATCTTTGAGAGAGAGTATAGACTCTGGAAATTAACCATGGGTGTTTGTTACTGAAAATGCCAAACAGGTAGTTAAACCTTGAAGCCATCAATTTAGTCTTGTTTTTCGACTGGGATAGTTTAAGACTAGATGTCGACGTCTGAAGATAAGGTGTAACACCCTTTTCGTAAGTCGTCATATAGAATGTTAGAATCGACATTGTTGTCACAAGTCCACCAAAATGAGTCGTCTTATATAGATGATTACTATTTCGTTTGTAGGTTAATAGATGAACCTATTTGTGGTGGATTTGTGGACCATGTCTCGTAGTCAAAAGATGCGAGAAGTCGTTTTGTGTGTCAAACAATTTAAGAAACCTTGTGATGCATTACGACCAATCCATTGTGATTTCCGTCAAAACACGTTGATCATGTGTTGTGAATTTATTCCCTTTTGTAAATCGATGGAAGTCGAATGTGAAGTCGATTTATGTTATAACTGTTTTGGTCGTCATTTGGAAGGATATTCTGAAATCATTTTAGTCATAACTTGGCTAACGGGATGTAGTTTTTCATCAATTTGCTTGATGTCAGTTTTCTCGTCGAGTCAAGTGGTTTATGCCCAAGCTCTGTCAGTTGGGACGTCATCCTTTGTGAATACGTCTTTTTCTCTTCGAGTTTACGACTTGAGTTGTCTTAGATCAAACCCACACTTTCTTTCTTTAGTTAGTTTTGATTAGATTTACCTCTTTTTCGACCTTGGAACCACCTTGTGCATTTATTCGTTATCACCTTGTGAGAATTTCACTCCTCTAGCGATGTTAGGTTGCATGTTTCGAAGGTTAGAAGTCTCCTTGTGGAAGAATGACGAAGTTGTTATGCCACATCGTCATTTAGAAACCTCCATCTTTTTTGTGGCTACTACAAATGAGGAGTCAGATAGTTGCAGTTATGTCGACTCCTTGTGTATAGGCATGTGCCGGCCGTGAGTTCAATGCTAAGTTGCTCCATCATCGTTGAGGGGGGGCTATTGTTGTTAAGAAACCAAAGAAACCGCAATTAGTAGAGGAGTCTCCTTCTTTGCTGAGCTCGACCGGAGGTTATTCGGTTGAGAGTTTAGTGAAACCATAGAGTGATGCGATTTACTGCATCATAGTGAGCTCGGGAGGAGTAATGCGGTTGAAGTAAAAGTAAAAAGGTGAGTTCAAAGCATATTTACCTTCATTGTGGGGTGAAAGGCATGAATGCGGTGGTTTAGAATTGGAAACCACAGAACTAACCATTGGAATCTCCTTCACTGTCGTCGGGTAGGAGGTTATATGGTTGAGACTTATGTGTAACTAGGAATTAAATGCCAGACACTCCATCTTAGTGGGGGTGTGAGGTAGTAGTGGAGGAAGCGTCATTGTTTAGAAACAGGAAGAAAAATGGAGAGAGGCACGATTGATTGGGGAGTTTTGTATTCGATGTGCACGACTAGCAAATTGGATAGTGTTTTGAAAACCTGAGGAGGTATGCCTTGTGAGAGGAGGATGTGGATAGGTGTGCAGAGTGTCGAGAGTCTGCAAAGGTCATCGAGCGCTTGTAACTGCAGTCTATAAACCTCGTCGACAGGTTTTTCTATTCTCTTTCTTCGTAGTCTAAGTTAGTTTTGTGCCTCTTCTATGCAAAGATAATGTATTATGTTTACAATAAAAAGAATATGATGACAATGTCTTCTTACTGTGATTTCTGTGTGAGGTTAATCAATATAATAGTATCATTGTTGTCTTTTGGTATTCGAAACCTCAGAAATAGTATCATTGTTGTCTTTTAGTATTCGAGAATTCAGAGACTATATCATTGCCTGTCATGAATGACACCATATGATGATAGAATACAGTTCTCTAATGTACATACATCTAGGAATGATCATTGCATGATGCAAAATGTAAACTACATTCTACAAACGGTTGGCAATGACGTAAGTTTAAAGAGTTTCCTTTATGACTATATTATCAACTTAAAACTATCTTTTGTGTGCTTGAAATGATAGCTCCATAGCAAGAAACCACATTGCTCCATGTGCATGTTGTGTAGGAGTTTAAAACCTCAGATTTAAAGCATGCTTTGACGTAGACTTTAGTTTGTTTGACAGCCAGAGATGTAGTTGTAACTAGCTAGTGCCTTATACATTTTATATCTTTAGTTAGAAGTCGACCATGTGTTTGGTCATCTTTGATGTCGTAAGATAGATTCCAAATCCCTTATTATCTTTTATACGACTCTTATCTCATTGAACCATGTGAATCCAATTGACTGTGAAGGAGGAGTAGAGTTAAAGTAATAGTATTGGTCAAAAACTGTCATGATTTTGTAATGAAAAGATAAGGGTGGGAAACCTACATTTTGAATCTAGATTACGTTTCATGCGATGGTTCTAGTGTCATTTTTATTTTGTAGACCTTTATGAGTCTAAAACCTTAAATTCTGGTATAACGAGAAATTGTGTTGTATACTTGAGTATGTTGTATAAACATGGGAATTGAGTAACCAAGTTTGAAACCACTTAGGAGTGGGTGTTATTAAATGATGTTTTATATGAATATGGGATTATGAAACTATAAACTCAGGATTAGAGTAAACATTGTGCCATGCGCTATTGCAGGAGAAAATCCTAATACCTTGAGGTCATCGAGGTCAACATTTGTTTAAACCTTACAAATAGGAAATTGTAGGATTTCGATCAGTTCAAGTTGAGTAGGGTGGGTGAACTAAGTTCATGCATTCTTAGAACGCTATTTAAAAACAAACCCTTTGGCCAAGGTGATGCACGATCCTCAAGTGCATCGAATGTTCACTGTGACTGGATGGCGTTTCTTGTGGAGAGTCATGCATGACTAGAGGGTATCTAGGGATCTGCACGATAACAAGACACGTAAGTTACAACACCAGAGCTCAGATGGCAAACACTGATGGTTATCCTAAGTCTATCCTCTTGAATAGGGTAGGGCCACTTCCGGTTAGGAAGGAGTGTGGGAGACCGATGGTCTGTGGTTGGAGGTTAAGCTCCTTGAAGATACTTTCTCTTCCAAATACTAAGGATTGTCGAGTCTTGAATGTGATGGGTCGACAATCGAGATGCATGTTAATGGTATGTTTCCAATATTTTATTTGTTTCAAGAAAATTTCAGATTGTTAGAGAACAAAATGTTTATTGTATATCATTTCTTTCAGTTTTATGAAAAATGAAATCATGTTTAAGTTAAAGTGAAAAATGTTATACTTGGTAGTAGATAAGTTATTTTGTATTTGATTACCTAGTAAAAAAATTTTTTTACCTTTGTGAAAACCTAGTTTTTTTCTAATTAATTCGGATATGGATGTTACAAAAAGAAGGACAAGAAATAGGGAAGTGTACCGATAGAATCCTCTTCCACATCAAGGACTACTAGGAGTTTTGGTATAACCTCCGATGGATCACCTTCTCCTATTGCAGAGAAATCTAAAGAAAAACCTACTGGTAAGGAAAGAAAAGGACAAAAGTAATGGACAAAAGATCATATGTCAGTGTGGAGAAGGACGATGAAGAAGAAACTGATTCTGATGATGAGTTCAAAGAGTTGAAGGCTTCAGGCACTAAAGCTACTAAAGTGTATAAGGAGAAGCCCTCCGGAAGCAAAAAGTCAAGTAAAAGGCATACGTTAGAGGCCTATGTTGAGAAGCCTACTCTTTCTATGGAAGACATCATCAAGTCAGTCACTGTAGATGAGAACTTGAAACCAATAACTAAATTTTATGATCATTATAGTGATGCTAATAAGAGGGTTTTGGAGGAAGCAACAGTCAAATATTTGAATATCTACAATAAGGCTTTAATTTAAATAACTTCTAAAATTCCAAAAAGCCTTGTAGATATTCTAGAATTAAGAAAAGAAAATGCAAAAGTTAAATACATTGAGCTTAGGGAGCATGTGCTAATAAAATTATGACCTCAAATTACTCTAAATCAAATGAATATGATATTCAAAGAAGTAAAAGATGACTTCAGGGGTAAGAAAAGAATGAATAAACTCATGCTTGGTGAGACTGATAAGATAGTTGAAGATACTCAGGAGATTCTTCTAAATGCATTAAAGAGGCATAATCTTCCCATTATTGGTTGATTCCTCCATCCTGGACACTAAATTTTTTGATAAAAATGCTACTGCTGAGGATATACTAAATCCTCCAGAAAAGATTGTAGAGGATACTCATGATAAAGATGAAAAGAAGGATACCCCTGCTAATGATATAGAGAAGGCTGAAGCAAAGAAAGAGAAAGAAATTGATAAGAAAGACAATGTGGTTGACTCTGGAAAGGGAGAAGATGCAGGCCCTAAAGAGCATAAATCTAAAACATCATATTGGGCAAGAGACACTACATAAGCAGTGAAAGAAATTTTGGAAAAGGATAAACTAGTTGTAGAAGCTTTGCAAGGTCCAATCAATTTGAACAGTCTCTCACTGGTACAGATGATAAAGTGGGTCTCTCTTGCACAAGCTAAGGCCAGAGAAGATATCCTGAAGTCCCATCTAGAAGACAGTGAGTTACTTGGTCTTGCATTAAGGATTTTGGAGAAAATCATGCCAACATTTTAGAAGGACTCATCAGCATCCCCCTCTGGTCAGTTAAAGAGCCTAATAAACTCTGTAAGTACTCATTTTGAATCTCTTGAAAAGTCTACAGAGGTCAAGGTTCAAAATGAATTCACTGATAAAAGATTTGATGCTCTGAAAGGGATGATTGGCATAGATATAATTGTGCTAGATACCAGTGTAAAGAGTATTCAAAATGCTCTCACAGAAGGAAGAAATGTATATAATTTTGTTTATCTTGTCCTAAAGCTATATAGGACATTGAAGTGAAAATAAAGGAGTTTAAGCAAAAGCTGTCAAGTGTATCCCAATCTTTTGATCCTCTAAAAGTATCAATGGCAAGTCAAGAGTGTCAAGCAATTAGTTTGACTGATGAAATAAAGAAACTGATGAAAGAAAAAGAGAAAATTGAGGCAAGGATGTGTGAGCTCTGGGGACTGATTTCCCCTAAGTTGGAAGCAATGTTTAATGCCTTGACAGAAGCCCAAGCTGCTGCTAAGACAAGTGATCCCACTGACCTATGGAAGGTAGAGTCAAAAGCATTCCTATTCAGTTGTCACATTTCAATTTTGAACAGCATGAAGAAGAGTTGGGACAATGAATTGACACTGTTGAAGAATGTTTTTGGTGATGTGTTCAAAATTATGTAAATAAGTCACAAGAGTTGTATGTATTTATACATACATGTACATAGAATTTTTTATAAATTTTGGTATACAGATTAAGGCCTTTGCCATTAATGTCAAAGGGGGAGTGGAAACTAGTGAAAAATGAGAGATTCTTCAAAAGGGGAGTAGTGAAAATCTTAAGTGTACATAGTAAGGGGGAGCTATTCTAACACTTAGTCATTTTTCATTAATTGTTCCCATCAATGCCAAAGGGGGAGATTGTTGGCAAGAGACACTGCTAGGCATATTAGGTGTTGTCATTAATGGAAACTAAATCTATCCTACACATTCGCATTACATCATTTACTCATACCGGAAGTCAAAGTGCAAAATTGCCTATGTCTATGATAGTGTTAAGTATTTTGGTTCGCATTTCTCCATAGGTAATCATAATGTGCTGCGGTTCTGAGGGAATGTTAAAGGTTGTCAATACTACATAAATCTAAAGAATTAGCCTCCGGTTATGAAGGGATTAAAAGATACAATCTTCTGAGTATTGGGTTTTGGTTAGTCAGTTCAGTCTGGTGAAGAATAGCCTGACTTGGTGTTTGATTGTTATGTGAACTAGGAAAAGTTGTTGGTTGAGAAATTTGTGAGATCCAGTGGTATTGGCTGACATGTAAGATGACTTGGATACATAAGTTTTGGTTTGCATTTGTATTTATGCATGGATTCAGCTGACAGAATAGTGTTCTTAAAAAGTCTCTAAGTTTTCCTAAGGCGATTGCAGTTGATGTAATTTCATGCAATGGATATATATAATCGATTGGATCAAGCATTTTGAAGTGTGTGTGTGTGTGTGTGTGTGTGTGTGTGTGTGTGTGTGTGTGTGTGTGTGCAAATATGATCTGCAATGTGCGAAGTGTGGCAGAATCAAGTGCACAGTAACAGATCTAAGTTTGAATTATGGAATAACAGTGAAAACAGGGTAGTAATATATGAAGTGTGTGAAGTCGGTGTATTGAGCTTAACTAGAATTGTAATCTTGCATTGATAGATGCTATTCTTCATTCAAATCTTCTGTGTGAACTTTTGTAATCAACTATATAGGTAGTGAGCCTCTCTTGAGTAGTGAGTTCTGGGCAGTGTGCCCGAAGGCATGTGCCTTCCCCATTTGTAATACTTTTAACAGAGTATAAATTCTTGTGGGTTAACACCCACCATGGTTTTTTCCCTTAACCAGGTATCCACGTAAAAATCTTGGTGTTCATGTGTTATACTTTCTGTTCATATGTTCATACTTCTTTCTTTTGAATGTATGTGGTAAATTAGATAAAGGAACATAGTGAAAAGTTTTGTAGAACATTGATTCACCCCCCCTCTCAGTGTTCCTTAATTTCAGTAGGTTTTTAGGTTCTTATGGATGTTTCTAGATCATGTTCTAGCTTGGTGCATGGTCCACATGTCCTCTTTTGGTCTTGAGGAAGCGTGCACTTAAAAGTTCATAGTGTTAACACAAGTTTGGCAGACTTGGTTGTTTACACTAATTGCGGTTGTGCTTTAGTGATTGTGAAGGCATGATGAAGCGTGTATGTATGGATTTAGGTCTATGCTAAGGTATGATGTGGTAAGCATTCATTCTTTTTCTCCACAGCAATGTTTTGGTCCAAACCTAATTTGAATTTTATTGGTTAAGATGTGTTTCCAACCTTGGAGAACAATTTCAAGGTTGATGATGATATAAATAAGTGTCAAGGATTCGTGACTGATGGGATGTCTGATGAATATGATGTCTAAGATATGAATTTGATCAATGCAGTAAGAGCTTTCATGTGTTAGGCTACTAGATGCAGTGAGCAGAAGGTGTCTACTATTTTTCAGTGTTGCTACGAAGGTGATGTTTGTGTTGTGGTGAATATTGAGCTTCATTGGAACTGTACTCCATGCATAGGTTAGATGCAATTATATCAGTTCATCCCTGGTAGTGAGCCTCTTCTTCTATCTCTTTCTTCTGGACAGTGAGTCCTTTGGCAATGAGCCTTTCTTTCTTTCTTCTAGGTAGTAAGCCTTGGGTAGTGAGCCTTTTGTAATTTGATGTTGCTACTACTTTATATTGTGAGATAATCCTCACCATGGTTTTCCCTTCTTGGGTTTTCCACATAAAATTTGGTGTTGTCCTATGTGTGGTGTTGTTATGATTTAGTTTCTGTTATTTACTTTTCATGCTTAATCATCATAACAAGTTTAAAAGGTTACTGTGGATCTAAATGTTTGTGAGGGTTTGAAGTTTATGATACAACTAATTCACTCCCCTTCCCAGCTGTCTTGTGCATTCAACAATTGGTATCAGAGCAACATTCCTTAGAAGAGAGATTAACAGCATGAGGTAGATCTGGGATGGTGCATAGGAAGGATGTTCCCCTATTTGATGGATCTTCAGAAGATGAATGCATGTCTATCAATAGTGAAGAACTCAAGGTTGCTCTTGAAGACCTAGAGAAGACTGAAGAAGAAATCAAAGATCTGAAGGAGGATGTTAAAGAAGCAAAAAGATGTATCAGAAAATTGAGAGAGCAAGCCAAGAAGTTCAAAGAAAGAAATAAGGAGGTCGGTGAACAATTGAGGCTAGCAACTAAATCTTTGAATGGTCTAAAAGTACAAGTTGAAGGAAAGGCAAGGATTGAGGAATATTTGAACTTAATGGTGAAAAGCAAATTAGAAGAATGTGTAAGGCTTGAATAGGAAGTTGTCAATCTAAGATCCAATTTGGAAAAGGTAAGGATGTATGAAGACAAGTTTAAGATCAGTTCTACAAAGCTTGATGAAATGATTTCTAGTCAAAAAATTCCAAATGATAAAGAGGGATTAGGATTTGAAAAAGGTGAAAGTTCAAAATTAGATCAGACTTCAAATTAGAGGAACAATGGCAAGCAGATCTGGAATCAAAAGAATAAAGCTAGAAGATCTCTAGTTAGACAACTAAATGCTCAAAGGTATCCATCTTTCAATGGTTCTTGTCATTTATGCAATAAGTGTGGACACAAAAGAATAGAATTAGAAGTAGAAGGAATCAAAATGTTCCTTTATTCTCTAGTTAATTAGAACTGGCAATGTTTCTGATCCATCAAATCAAGATGGAGCTACACCATCAACTCTTGCACCAAATAATAATGAAGAAGCCATTCGCAATACCTCACCACCAGTAGAAGGTGGGATTGCCATTGAGTTAAATGAGGATGGAAATACTGCAGAAGATATTCCAAGGGATACCTTGGTTAGCCAGAATGAGGATGGCAATACCGTAGAAGATGTTCCAAGCGATACCCTGGTTAGCCAGAATGAGGATGGCAATACCGCAGAAGATGTTCCAAGGGATACCCTAGTTAGCCAGAATGAGGATGGTAATACAGTAGAAGATGTTCCAAGGGATACCTTGGTTAGCCAGACTATTCCAAGGGATACCCTAGTTAGCCAGAATGAGGATGGCAATACTGCCAAAGATGTTCCAAGGGATACCCCAGTTAGCCAAATTGAGATAATTGACTTGGATGAAAAAGAAAATGCTAGTGCTATAGATGATGTTGGCAAGAAGGAAAGAAAAGGCGAATCAAAAGATTTAAAAGGCAAATCAAAAGATTCAAAAGACAAATCAAAAGATTCAAAATTGGGACGCAAGTGGGAAATGTCAAGGAATTTTTAGCTTGATTGGGTGTCAAAGTACCCATTTATTGAACCAGTGGAGAAAGCAAACAAAGATGAACAACCAATAGAATGCAAGTGTGTGATTTGTAGTTGGAAATGTAAAACATATAAGAAATTGCAGTTAAAGCTTGACATGATAGAAAAGCATATAGGTAAAGTTTATGAAAAACAAATCATAGATGGAAAGGAAACATCAGTAGTAAGATGGAAATCAAAGGAAGAATGTCTTCATGTGAAGTATGCCGCAGAATATGATGAGCATAAGAAAAGAATGATGAAGCTTGCTACAAGTGGAGGTACAATCAAGGCTCAATTTGGAAAAGCAATGGAAGGAGCACAACTGGCAAAAAATGTTTAGATGAGTGTTATTTTTCATATTTTGTCTAGAAGGCATCCTATGACAGACTACCTACAGTATAGTAATTTATTATCTTTTTTGAGTGTTCCTCACTACCCTAGCACACATTGGTCAATAAACACTGGATGGGAATGGGAAAACTGTCTCCCTGCAGTGGAAAAGCAAGATTTAAAGGAGAATGTAAAAGATTCAAACTTCATTGCATTATCTTTAGATAAAGTTACTACGATAGATAATACTTCTTGGGTCTATATGCATGTGTATACTATAAAAGAACATGTACACCAAGCTCATCTACTCTGTGTTCATAAAATGAAGGACAGTTCAACATCACAACATATATTTGAACTAGTTAAGAAGTCTTTGAATCAAATTGTAGGTATGGATGACTTGACAATTGCCAAAAAGTTAGTGTGTGTAGGAGCTGATGGAGCTGCAGTAATGCAAGGTCATAGGACTGGTCTTTGCACAAAATTACAAACTACTTGTACACCATACATGCTTTCCATTCACTGCATGGCCCATAGAATGAATTTAGCATTTAAAATTATAAGCAAGTTTCCTACAGTATCAAAAGTTGAAAATCTAGTCTGCAAGCTCCACGCATACTTTTGCCGAAGTCCTAAATGTTTTGTAGAATTTTAAAATTTTGCTGAGGGAATAATAGCAGGAAACAAGCTTCTTAAGGATGTTGATACCAGATGGATCTCCTTGCATGCACCAACTCAATGAGTTCTTTCAGAATATCCATCCTTGATTGGAACAATGTACAAGCATCGTAACACAATAGACAAAGCTCTTGACCTCTTGCATAGGTTAAGCGATATAGAGACACTCTTAACTTTAGCTAGTCTTCTCCCCATGTTGGATGAAATGAACAATCTTGTGAAGAAATCCCAAGATAGAACTATGTATATCTATGAGTATAGAAAACTACGTAGAATGACATGCATGGCCCTCGATAATCTATATCTAGATCTAACTTCTCAAAGCCCAAATTTTTATAGGTGGCAGATAATTACATATTTGAATCATCATGAAAATTATTTATAGTTTAATGCAAGAAGAGAGTTATGTGTCTTTGTACGTGGATTTGAGATACCAATGCACCATTGTAAGACAGTCAAGCTCTCTATCAAAGAAGTACCTGTTAGAAAGGATGATTTTGATGACATTGTTAAATCTATTAGTAGTAATTTGAAGGAAATTGCAAGCAATCTTTCAACAGAGATTTATAATCGATTCCCTCAAGATGAAATACTTGATGCCATGTCTATTGTGTATCCTTAATTTTGGGTTCAAGGCCATTGAGATAGCCCAAGCTTTTTTCATCAAAACGTAACTACATTGACCACACACTTTTTGAAAAGTGTAGAATGCAATGGACAACAAATAGAAGGAATTATAGATGGAAATAAGCTTAAAGGACAATGTAGTCAGTTTGTAAGAAGTATGATAGACCATTTTAATACCATGGAGATCCCCTTCGAAATGGGATCAATAACAAAGGCTTGGAAAAACTTGGGTTAGAGTAAAATATTGCATGATTCAATATCAGAATATTTCAAACTTGTTGATTTATGTCAAACAATGATATTGGGTTCGGTGGAAGATGAGAGAATTTTCACTGCATTGGGGTTTTTGAAATCAAAGATAAGAAACAAACTAGACAAGAATTTGGAAAATTGCTTGAGGTTGTTAGGAAGTGCATATAATATCAAAAAATTTCCTTATGAAAGGGCACTTACAATCTAGAAGTCCATATGTGAAAGAAGAGGGTTGTGCAACACTTCAAGTTCAAACGCCGGTAGTGGTGGGACAAATGATAGTGACACAATGACAGATGAATTTGACTTTGGGACTCAAAATCAAGACGAAGAAAATGAAGACCAGACTCAGAATCAAGATGACTCTTTTTCTTTATCTGAATGTCAGTTTGAGGACCCTGACTCAATATGGGAAATGGAAGTGAATTATGAGTTTTTATGTATTTATACTACATTTCATGAATTATATTCCAAAACTGTAGTTGATGATATTTTAAATTTGTATTCCTTGAAATTGTGAATCAAATTGAATACATTAACATATTATTAATTATTTCATATTTTAATTGTGTCATACTAATAAGTTTTACATGTACTCAGTGATTCATCATTCAACTCAATGCTTAATATTTCCTTGCTAAAGTTTATTTGTGCATAAAACATAAAATTTGCAGTAAAGTAAAATTTTGGTTTTTGATTTGATATGGTAAATAAAATTAGTTTAACATATTAGCAATAGTAGGATATAGAACATGAACATCAACAATTGTTGAATGTGTATTTAGTAGTTGAAACCAGAATTTATTTTCAATTGATAAAATAAATAATATAGATAATTGAACATCAACACATTACTGAATTTGAATTTTATATTGATTTTCAAATGAAAGAGTACATAGAGGGAATGAAAAAGCTTGCTCAAGAGTCAAAGACAACTCTACATAGAGCTCAGTTGGAACTCAGAAAGTTGAAACTCATAATATCAATATCAAATCATTCTAACAATTTATTTAGCAAATTCCACTGTTCAGGTGGTGGAATTATCATTTCTTCTAGCTGATGTTGTCTGACTTGATTTTTTGTTAACAATGTATGATCAAATTTCAATTTGGATCCTGGGTCTGACTTGAATGTTTTTGCCAAAGATACATTCAAGAGTATCAGTTTTTTGATGAAATCCAAAAATTTTGCCTCATCTGGGTTCCCAAGAAATTGGTCCAAATCAAGCTTCCTTGCATGTTCCATCTTCTTTCTAAAATTATCATTTCCAATGAATCGGTCATTTGTGTCAAAACCCTATGGCAAACCAAGGTTTGTCAAGTTCCTTACCTTTTCATCCTCTTTAATCTTTGTTGCAGCCTCAATCACAAATTCTGTTGTTTCATGCATTCTTGAACACTTTTTAATGATAGATGTCACCTTAAATGTGGCTTCAATCCAATTAGTAATGCCTTTTGAAATCAATTCATTGTCATTGGCTTTGTAGACTATTTCTAGAACTTGATTTGCAGATTTCTCTTCTGCCTGTAGTTGCAAATTTGTGTTGTCCATTAAATATTTGCTTAGCTTATCAAGATGTAGTCTCATGGCATCAATGAATTAAAAGAATTTACACAATTGATCAAACCTCTACATTATTTCTTCCCAGATCTTTTGTTTCATGTGCCTGATTGTTTGTCTACAAAATTCAGTTAACTTTTTTTGACAAGATTTAATTTTATTTTTTGCTTCCATAAGCTCTGCGGCCAATGTTCCACTTTTTTGCCTCTCTTTCTCCAATTTTTGTTCCCACTATTCATTTGTTTTCCCAATGCTTTGTCTTAATTTTTCTGAAGTGGATTTTTCCTCATTATATTTCTTTTTTATCTCATCTAACTCTTGCTTCAGTCTATTTAATTCCACCTCTATTTATTTATCCTCTTTGCTTGTTAATGTAGAGGTAGATTTTTTTAATTCTTTTTTCTAATTCATTGCTCTTGTTATCTGTTGCTTTCCTCTTTGCTTTCTCATTTGCTAAATCTGCTTGTAATTTTTCTATTCGATTCTGTAAAAAAATTTTCTCTATCATTCTTTAGCAATGATGTGTACACCAATTCATTGATCTTCTTTGATATATTAATTTTATCAGTATTTTTTAATCCAAAAAAATCAAATTGCAAACTGCTCACCTAAAATTCAAATCGATCCATCTGACTTACTGGTTTATTTTGAACCGTGGGAACAACAATTGTGTACTTCATGATTTCTATATTTGTGTCAAATGTGGGTAATATCATGGTTGTTGCAGGATCTAAAGTTACAGTAGACACACTCTCCATCAGTTGCTTCTTATCCTTTTTATACAATTTTGATTTCTTTTTAAACTCTTGAATGTAATCAAAACTCAAGGATGCATGAATAAGGGAATGCTTGAATGGTGAAGGAATAGGAGTACTTGCAATTTCTGTTATAGCCACACTAATTGGGGGAGTGCCTAGAAATAATTCCTTTGTAGTGGAACTGGTAGTTGGACTTGGACCTACCATAATCCTTTGTCTCTTCTGTGTCCCTTGATCATTGAGTGTTTGTGTGGTATCTTGTATTGGTGTCCTCTTGTGTGTAACTTGTTGTTGGACCTGTTGTTGTAGCACATGTTGACTAAGTTCTCCACTAGTGGTAGTGCCAGTTACACTAGGCTCTCCACCATGGGCATGTCTAAGTTGTGATTGCATTTGACCATGAGGATTAAGATTTGAATTTGTAATAAAATCAATTCTTTTAGTTCTACTTGTATGACCTTGGTGTATTTTATCAGCTAATTCAACTCCAAGGCCTTGTTTATCAAATGGTTTTCTGGCAGTGGTGACTACATCTATTGGTTTCCAAATGCCTTGTCCTTGGGACCCCAAACCACCACCTTGATAACCCAACTTTTCAGCTATGAATGCTCCTAAAGTATATGATTTTTTTGTGTTCTAACTTAAACTAGGTTTGTAAATGTTTTGTTCATCCCTATCATCATCAGGTTCATCATCTCTATCACTTTCAGTTTCTTCATCTTCACATTCATTGGGATGCTCTATATTCCACAATTTTCTAAACTCTTCATCTTCATCAATTTCTCCATAGTCTACATCAGTTCTCGGTTCACCTAGATCCTTTCTCACAGACCAAAATCTAGCAATTTTTGACCATGTCTAAGATTTTTTTGTAATAGAATCATCTAGAAAATCTGGGATTTTTGCTCTAATAGATGGTTTATCACTTTTTCTATAAAAATTATTGTACCTCATGATTTCATTCTTTGCTAGTGCTCCTGTAATTTGGACTTGGTGCAATGCCATAATTTCTGCTGATAACTGTTCAAAAGAAATACCTTTCTCAACAGCAGTTTTCTCCATTGCAATTTTGACCTCGTCCCAGGAATCCTTGTTTCTCAAATTTTCACGCAAGGGTTTACTTTGATGTTGAATTCTACTTGTAGCATTCGTATTGGCCACAATCATTGTTTTAATGGTGTCACATGGATCATACTACCAGTGACAGACAACATCAAAATTAAAAATTTTCAAAAGATCTTATGCCACCTTAAATGCTTTTCTCTCGAATGTGAACCCTCCACATGAAAAAGGTAAAGAAGGAAATAAGGTCTTCTTTTGCTGACCAACAAAGTGTAGTTCATCAGTACTCTGCATCTGCCTTACATATTCCAATGCAAAAACCCTTTCTATCACATGTATTGGAAGTTTGTATGGCTCTACTTCTGATCCATAAAATCTTAGCACAGTATATTCTTCCAATAAGTACCAATCAACCAATTGTATTTCTTTTCCTAGTTGAATGAAATCTCTACATGATATAGGCAATCTAGACATTGGACTATTTGTAATTGCTTGATGCAATGGAGCCAAAAAGTAGTCTACAAAATGATTGTAGTTCCTTCGAGAATCATACATCCTTATTTTAATGGTCCAATCATATACTGGAGCCATTTTATTTTCCTCAGCATTGCTATAGGGCTGAATTTGAAGCTTGTTAATCTGAAACATTCCACTAAATTTGAATAGAAAAAAATATCACAAGTATGTTGTGAACCTAAATGTCTTGGTGGAACCTCCTTTAATCATTAAAAATTGTTTATGCATGGATTCTACAATGTTCTCAATAAATTTATATTTGACATGTACACCATTACCATAATAGATATTATATACCATTTCAAGGAGGCTTGCATCCACTTCCCAATTGCTATCCAGTCCGAGGCAAAATGCTAGCATGGAAATAGTATCCTGAGCCCATGATTTAAAAAATTTCAAAGGATAAGGAGGCTTATGGTTATCTTTCAAGATGTTTTTTTCTTCAACTATTTTATTTAGGAAAGAATTTTTGCTCCTTTCATCTGTTGCTTCATAATCACTAGCAATCTTTTCTAGGTCAATGTGGACGTCTCCAAATTCTTGGGTTGTAAACCCCAACACTTTTCCAAATTCTTCTGCATTAATGGATAAAATTTCTTCTTTGGTATCCTTATTTACAATTGCTCTTTTGTTACCATCATAATTGTGGGCACAGACCATGATAAATTTTGGGCAAGGGAAAACCTCATGTAACATCATGCACCCTAATCTAGTTACCCATGGTTCATTGATACTATCAACTTTCTTTTTCTTGGCAGCCTTATTCTCACATGAAAATTTGAGTTCTGAGGTAAATCTACCATACATGTTAGGATCATAAATATCATGGTATTCATCAATCAAACCAGAGGTTTTAAGCAATCTAGAATAATCTATTTTTTTATCTGTACTTGCTCTGCCTTTCCCAAAAACTTTGTCTGGTCTGCTAGTGGTGGTAGACATGCTTATACAGTGTGAAATTTTTCTTAAGTCTCTCAACCCTAAACACAAAGTTTGACAAAATAAGATTTTAAGAAAAAAGTTTGACAAAATAAGATTTTAAGAAACGATGAAACATAACCTATAATTTCTATGTTTTGTCTTACCGGCTTTGTTGGAAATGGCACTATAATGAGCAATCTGAAATCTCCCTAGTGCACTGCAATGAGCAATATGAAATCTCCTCGATGCCCTGTGTGCTGACCCTCTCAGTTCTCACTTAAAAATAAAATCACTTAGAAATAAAAAGTAGAAACTAGAAAGTTTTCTTTTTTTTATGAAGTGACTTTTTTAGTGAATGAAACGTCAAGTCAAGTTTCAACATGTCGCTATTAGTACATGTCTGATAGATGTCCTGCATTGATAGCTCACAGTAATCTCTAAACCATTGATCTTTGTAAATCTAAGGGTTTAGGGTTATTCCAGAGATTTAAGTTCGCAATCCTAGTGTTCTGTGCATTTCATTCAGAATGCAACTAGAACCATCCATCAAATGTTCATCTAATGGTGAGTATTTTATGATTTAAAAAATAAACATAATCTGCATTTCTTCATTAATTTAATTATAGTCACACTTTTCATTTAATTACATTCTATTTAATATTAATAAAAAAATTATTCATAGTTTTTTGGTCTCATGGATGTCAACTTTCATTCATTCATTCATTGATATTAATTCAAAGAAATTGCTACAACTGGGGGATAGCTACACACCTATGCCCCTGGCATATCATTATGTTACAAAAAATTCCCATACATATTCTTTCCCATGATAATATAATATATTACATCAAAATTAAATATTCAACACAGAGAGCCCATGTTCCAGAATCTTGAATAACCCTAAGCTATTTCGATTTAGAAGAAAAACACGTACAACTTGGAGACAGATAACCATATACATGCAACAAAGCATTACTCATTTAAAAACAACATGAAACTGGTAAATTTATGCCACCCAACAAGACTGTATCTTATTATTCTTTCAAAATTTGCCATGTCTAAAACAACCAACCCTATGAAATGACTCAATGAGTAAGAAAATTCCTTTATAGATCAGGAATGTGCTCTCAGCATTGATACATTGTACTTCAAATTGTTACAGATACAAAGAACAAAGGCTTGTCAATCCTTAGTTCCATATTACTCATCGTATGTCTGCTCTGTCAGCCAAGGGAATGAAAGTATTTCTTCAATCTAGCCATTATGGCTGACATACTTGGCATCTAGCATACTTTTTATGTGGTTACAAAACATAGAAAAATTCCTTTCAAGAGTGTTCAGATTGTCCAACGTTAAGCTCAGTACTTGCATACTCATAGTTGGATCACTTTCAATTACATCACAACAAGTGGGAATTAATCGATAAAAATTGTCTACAATCTCCTTTCTCCACTTGTCCAAGTCTTTTGTTTTTCCATCACCCTCCAAGATGGGAGGTGACCACTTAGTGTCCAACCTTTCAAAACCCTGCAACCTCTCTTTCACAATTGAATCAAATTTCAACTGGAAACTGGCCACATCTTGAAAACACTTCAACATGTTAAACACCTTCTGTATGTCAGGAGGTGCATTGGAATCATACCTGGCACACCTCAGAAATTTTTTGACTTTTTCAATTCTATGTAACCATTTTTTTTAAGCTTAATAGTCTTTGTTTGTTAGACTCATGCTTTTCATAGGCTGGTCTCAACTGTGAGTAGGATTTCCAAGTCTCATCAACTCTGGTCAAAATGTTTGTCACCTTGTTCTTGATCAAGTTGGTGACCACCTCTTTAACCTTGTTATCCTTTTCCTCCTTCAATCTCTTGTTATCCTCATTCAACTCTCTAATCTCTACAAGGAGAGGCTCTATATCCACTGGAAGAGATTCTACAGTTGGGATCACTAGAGGAGGGGCTGAAGTACTGGCTACTAATGACAGTTGCTGCTTTAACATGCTTATCTCTACAACTACCTAAGAATAATCAAGTTGCAGCTGATTGTAATCCTTTTGTAATTTGTTAGCAGTTGCTTCTACAAATTGTGCAATCTATACATTTAGGCTTACAGCCTGAGGAGCAGGGGTATCAGGTACTCTTTTTATTATTACATCCCCTATCAGCTCTCCTAATTGAACCCTAGGCTTTTTGTTGTTTAGGGCTAGAGCCCATATTGCCAATATTTCAAATTTAGGGTTGAATGCTGCACCAGAGAGGGCCTTTTCAATCTCTTCCCTTGTCACATTTAAATCATCTCTGGTGATCATATCAAATGCAATGGCATCTGATAGAGTCCAGTGAGGTAGAAGCAGAATATTACTTTTTGCCACCAGTGCTCTCCCTTCCTCTGGAGTCATTTAACTTATAGACTGTTGTACTTCTTTTAGGACCCTCTAAGTAATAACATCATACTGCTTGGGTCTACTCCAGCCTTGGGATCTTCAATTTTCTTCTGAAATTCCTCACTCCTCACTTTCAAAACATAGCTCCTAAATTTAGGAGTGGTTACAAATTCATCATCCTCAATAAACTTGTTACAGGCCATCACCCTAACATCTTCAATATCAATAGTAGGGTTTCTCATTACTCTCACTACCCTATTCTCTGGGGATGAATAAGGTCTCAGTCTATTAGGTGAATGAGGGCCAGTTTCTTGTGCATGTTCCTCCTCCCCCTCTAAGTCAACTACCTCTATCTGCTCTAGGTTCTCCAAATCAATAATCTTGGCCCTTTTGGCAGGCTCATAAGCATATCTCTGTTCTCCTGTAGGGGTAGAGGCAATCAACTGTTCTACACTACCTAGCATTTTCTCAATTCTCTTGATTAGGTCTTGTGCTTCTAAAAATGCACCCGGATATGAAGGATTCATGTTTCTCTTCATATTCTCACTGGCCATGATAGTAGCCCTCTTGATCCTCAAGTGGTGGACTTCATTCATTGTAAAAAAATTCTTGGCAATGTCCTCATTGTAACTCACCTTATGAAAGTTCTTGAGCCTTCCCTTGTAGTTGTTGACTCTGAATCTGGTTTTGCTGATGAAGCCCTTAGGGTCAAAGGACCTTGGTTGTTCCAAATACATTCCAAAACATTGCATAACTGAATAAATTTGGTCCAACCCACTCTTATCAGGGATCAAGAAATCATAAAATTTGATGGAAGAAGGGAAGAATGAACCTTTCTTGTGGTTCCTAAAGTGCACTTTGTCAAAATCATTTAACTACCTTATAACTTCTAAAAATACCACCCTCTTTGGCACATATTTGGGTAGTATGTGAGGTGCAGTCTGGAATTCATAGTCCTTTATGCAAGTAGTATGCTCATGATAGAACCAATCACCCCAATTGTGATCAATTCCAAGGTGGGGAGTCCTGTCTAGAGGTCGTAAGAAATCCATTACATCAGGATGTAACCTTTCACCCTCTGGCTCCAAAAATCAAGGATTCTCCTTACAAAATATTCTTCAAAGATGACATAATCTATTGTGACATAGTACATATCCAGCATACATGTCCATACTTGCACTGGCATCTTGTTCCCTTGATCATCTGAATCATTGACATGCAAATTCTGGTGCCACATCCTTGATAAAGCAAATAATTACATATGGCACAACAAGGAGTACCATGTGAATTCAACATGGACATCCAGTTTATAAAAATTATTTTTGATCTTTGTCATCTGATCATGCATATGGTCAGCTATGAAAGTGGCATAATCATATGGTTCCTTAACACCTAGATTTTGAATATCAACAACCATCATCATCAAAGAAATAGACATTCTATCTGAAGCATCTCTGCCTAATACTTGACCCAGACTGTGATAGGTTCTGACAAAATATTCATTAAACATACTGTAATGAAAAGGCTCCTCCTCATCATCTGAAATCTTTACCAATTTCCCACCAACACCCCTTGGCCTATGCTTTGGTAAGTTATATTCCTTGTAATGTCGTTTCACAGTCTGGTATTTTTTCTTGAAAGTTTTGAGGTCAATTTGTTTGCTAGCTGCAGGGTCCAAGTTGAATTCAATGGCAATGTATCCTTTGGTAAGCTTGATCAATGTTCAACCATTTCCATCTATTACTATCCTAGTGGCTGGATTATACCTAAATGTTGTTGACCTAATTAAGTCAGGGTTGGGGAAAACATTGGAACAAATGAGCTTGGCTAAATCATTTCTCTAGGCATGATAGATAGGGGCCTTATAGTCTATCCTCTTATGCCAATTCTCAAAGAGGATCCAACCTGGGACATGTAATTTGGCATCCTGGCAATTATAGCAGTAGTCAAGAAATTTATCCTAGGAACCACCTGGGCCATGAAATTTCAAAATTGTTCTAGCGGAACCAGGGAGTTGGATCATAAGATCCTCATCTAAGCTTCGTTTTGAAGTGGAAGGCTGGCCTGACTGACTCATTTTTCTTTTATGAAGGTAGCTTAGGGTTTTTATGGTTAACAACGGCCCTAAAAGCTTCAGAATAAACCTACAGTTGGAAAAACCAGGCACAGAGGAGGAACAATTACTTACTAGTTTTCTGCAATTGCAGAAGCTTGAGATTACTTTTTCCTGCTCGTTCTGATGATTTCTTCTGAATGTAGTCGTGCTCTCAAGAATACCTTAATCCTTGAATTCCTACACAATTCTCTGTATTAATGAACTTCATGCCGCAAGAATTCTTGCACAATTCTCTATATTAATGCACTTCATGCTGCAAGCACTTTGAAATCTTTCTCTTTTAAAAATTTGAATTTGGGCCATTGATCTTTTCCTATATTCTGAAATCCATGGTCCTGATTGGCTGACTAGATTTGACAATCTTCATCGCCATTCGGAATATGTACCAGTCAGATACGTGGCAACACCTTGTAGCATAACAACCTGTGATGGCCCACCTCATACCTACCCCGCGCCGACGCGCCTCACTTCTCAAAAAAGAGAATGCCACATGTCACAATGTCATGACCGTGCAACGCAGATTCCAACCTATGAGATTCTCCTTGCAACGATGCACAACAGTTGGATCAAGTCTTTTGCCAGCTTAGATTTTTTGACATGTGTCATTCTGTCGTAGCCACACAACAAATATTCTCTCCTGATAGATTCCTTATGCACCCTTGTGCGACCATTAGATTTCTCCCTTCCTACAACTGTTGGATCAAGTCTTTAGTGGCATAGGATTCTAGCTTTGATTTTTTGACATGTGTCATTCTGTCGCAGCCGCGCAATGAATATTAGCTCCTAACAAATTCCTCATGTGCCTTTGCACAACCATTAGATTTCACCCTTCCTGCAACCGACAACAGCGGGTAACCTCTAGAATCCTAGATTAAGAGGCCTGTCAACTTACGAATATTAGGACATGAAGTCATGACTTCATTGACCGACAACCTGCTCACATATTAACTTCTTAAACAATTAAAAAGTGGACCCTGCTAGCTTGCTAGGTTAACCCATTCCCCACCAAGCGGTGACAGACAAGATTAGGTATAAGGGGCCAGTAAACAACACGGTTTTGATGGCTCAGGTTTCAACTTAGACAACCGGCAAACAGAGGTAGCAAGTCAACATAAGATTATGCAGAGGGTTTCTTGTATGAAATGTCAACCATTGATATTTAGAAATCTAATGGTTCAAGTGTCAAAACCTAATTATGCAAATATTTCAAGCATCATGCATGTAGACGAACTACACTATCACTAGAAAGTGTAATTTTACTTTTGCATATAAAATTTCATGATTAATTCTATCTAAAAACAACCAAATTGAAATTAAATTAAATCCAAAAAGATTGAGAGTTCACATATATTATAGCTCTCTTAGTTGTGCCTGTCTCAAGAGTCAAAAAGCAAATAAATGCCAAGCAACATTAGAAACCTCTAACCATAACAGAGACCATCACCAAATCCATGTCAACATATATAAATTAAAGCAAACATATAAGAAGCAACATTAGAAACCTCTAACCATAACAGAGACCAAATTATATTAATACAAAAAGTAGAAATTATATTTGTAGACACCTAAAAATGTCCTTATCATCAAACTGACTCTCAACATCCCTAAACATACCAATTTCCCTTCTAATCAATTAATTAAATTTTTATTTAATTAATTATCCCTTCATCACATAATTTTTCATCATTTTATCCCAAAAATTGGATTAATTCTATTAATTCAATAGTTCAAACTTTAGCCAATTGATTAAATAAATATGCAATATTTATTTAGTCAATTTCTCCATCCTAACTAAACCCAATTAATTAGCTAAATCTTGTTTAACTAATTAATTCAGCCTATTAATTAACCTATCCCTACCCTAGGTAATTAAATAGCCATTATTTAATTTGCCTACCCTAGCCTATCTCATCCTAGCCTTAGGATTAATTAAATAAAACCTTATTTCATTAATCTTAACCTCTCATTTAAGTGCTCAAACCTAGCTTAACATCCTTCCCCACTTCCTCCAAATATAAAATTGAAATATATCCTACATAAGTCAATTTTTCATAAAAATATGTCCAACATCACATTTAATATCTCTTACACCCCTTACCCATGCCATGCCTCATTTATGTCCACTCATCCCCAAATGAATTTTTAATTCATTTTACCCTTCCCCATGTGAATTTTTAATTCACACATATTCCATCTCACCCAATCTCATTAACTCCACCCCTTTCCCAAGATGAATTTAAAATTTATCTTTATTCCTAGCCCTCCATTCTCCTAAGATGAAATCTAGGCCCTCCACATCATCTTCATCCTCTAATTGATCTCCCAAATCAATCTCAACCCTTGGATCAAAATCTCTCGCAAAATGTCTATAAATACATCCTCCAACCCATTTTGGGATCCAATTTTCAAGTAATGTTACCATGCCCAAAAATCTCTTGAGCTAGCTTGTGAGTTGCATTAGAATAGAGCATTTCACATTGTTTTCCTTATCTAGGGTATATCTTAGGAGCTCTTGGGTGCAAGCTCCTTTCCCTTTTATGAGATTAGGTCTTCATATCAAGGTATAACTTCTTATTTTGTATGCATTTAGTTTATGTTTTTACCTTGATTTGGATTTCCTAATTATAATATTAATACAAAAAAGATTTACACTTGGGTAATTATATTAATACAAAAAGATTTACACTTGGGTAATTATATTATTAAAAAAATATTTACACTCAGGAAATTATATCAATACAAAAACCACTCTAGTGGCTAGCCCAGGCTTCAAAAAACACAACACCAGAGAGGCTACCATAGTACCATAGAAATCCCTAGCCCCTTGACTGAGTGACTCCTCAAAAACTTGCCACCCTAACACCCCAGCACAGAAATCACCAAAAAAGTGGCCCTGGGAGCTTGACCACTCCTACGGCCACTGCGAGTAGAATCCCCCTGCATTCATAATGGTTGTGAAGTATTGAAGCAATACTAGAGTATCGTCTGTGTCCATTCCAATTTCCTACCGAAGAAAGTGTCTCCCACGAGCTGTCCAAATCCTGTGCCTTCTGAGTTGTTGCTCATTCATGTTTAGGAGGAACGGTTGCCTAGCTACGCCCTCCTGTCCCTCCTGCAGCTTCTCCAGGTCTCTTGGCCATGGGATACCGACCCCCAATTCTGCATCAATCACCACGTCTAAGTCATCGAAAAGAATATCTGGAGTGAATACCCCTTGTAGAATCATCAGCACATCTGCCTCTCCTAGGTCCAACAAAGAAGCTAAAAAGCGTGAGGAAATATCTGAATTTACCCTATATCTATCCTCAGAGACCAAGAAGTCTTTACCGAGGACCATCTTCACTGCCTCAAGGAAGAATAGGTTTTGCTGGTTACAAATGTTCATCAGTCTGCCATCTCTAATATGGCCTAGAAAGGTGACTTGGTGCTTATTACAACAGAGCCTTATGGGAGTCTCCATGCTATATTTTGAGCAAGCCAGCCAAGTGCCATTTTACTGGAGACCTCCAAGATTTAAAGGAAAATTGTTAATGAACACATGCTTCAATTGACATGAGTTTGTTCGTTGTCCAAATTTTTTGTAGCGTCAATCTTCAGCTCGTGTAAGGATCGACCATTACCAAAAGCTATTTAATAACTTGTTAGAAATATTTAATAAATTAAAAACCAATACTTGGGAAAAGTATTTTGTAGGCCACCAAATGAAATCGATATCAATGATTCAATATATAAATTTATAATAATATCATATTTTATATAATATAATATATAATTTTATATTGAAAATTTCATTCCTTGAAACATCTATGATATGTATACATTGCAATTTCAAACTGTAATTACTTCTATATTATTTAGTAAAATTTAACATCACCCTTCAAAAAGATTGGGGAATTACATCGTACATGAACCTCTAACCAACCTCACAGTTCTAAACAAAACTCCTATCTTTCGACCTTCAAACCTTGCTTTGATCCTCCAAAATCTTTTTGGTTCCTCATTTCGACGATGCATAATGAATATTTCACTGTAGTCCATAATTATCCTATTAACAGGCAATGCATCCGTTACAAATTTAATTATGTACTCATTCACAATGACAGTCAATGATTCACTCTAGAACCTTTCTTTATATGTACAAGAAACCACTAGGCATGGGTAACAATAAGGCCAGTAAAGGAGAATTAAATTGATTTTCTCGAGGTCATTGGCAATTGAGTTGTAATACCAATTCCATGCATCAATTCCAATTTCCAGTTTCTCATACATGCATGCATGTGTGGGAGATTCAACCCACCACCCAAAATAGAATGCATCATTTGCAAATGTTAAAGTGTCGATTCTTGACATGATTTATTCCACTTGACGAATGCTCGTATTTCTTCATTCCGAGACATGTAAAGCAATAACAACCTACATAGCCACACACAAACAAAATTTTCCATCATCTTAGATTTCTTATTACTATTCTACATCTGTGAACTAAGAACTCTATCACACAGTTAAAATCAAAATCATGAATAATCACAAAATAAATACTTGGTAACTTACTTTCTTTGCACAACTATTGTAATGAAAGCCATTACTTTGAACTTTTATAGTCTATTGATTCTTGACCTATCTGAAACTTAGTAATGCAATATAAGTTAGAAACACTAAAGACTATCATATATACATTACATGTACTTCCATGACAAATGGGTAATAAATAACAAGCAACTCCGTTTAATTCATATTGGCTAATCTGTACAGTTTGTCACGACTCAATACTCACTTGCCATTAATGAACTTAATTGAGCATTGGCTAATCTATGTGGTTAAATGCATTCAATCAAATCAATCATACCACCACTGACCATTTGATGCACTCTAGAATGAAAGATGAACGGTCGTAGTTCAATTCCAGAAGGTAGATCTCCAAAGCTACACATTACTAACAAAATCCTCTAGAATCAATTAGTAGCCATTAGATATTATTAGATCAACGGTTGACATATAGATAAAATATATAATATATTTTATTAATTATTGTGCAAAGGTGGCAGCACGGCAGAGCGTAAGTCCTCGGTTGTACAACTACAAATTTGGGATATTGGGTGTGTCAGTACTTATGCCGTCAATTTGCGATCATCTGACAACCAAAATCTATTAGAATATTTTCCATTTAATGACATCCATGCTCAAAGTGACCTCTGTCCTTTCGTAATAAATAAGGAATGTCGTGAAAAGCACAATTGCACATTTTTGGGAAGGCAATTTATGCAGCTCAATTAAATAATTATCTATTAATTTTTGTTAATCAGAATCGTTGTTACTTGACACCTGTCTTTATTCCAGAGACTTTATGTAGAAAGATGAGTGTGTTAGAACTGCAGCCCGAAATGGAACTTCAACTAAAGTCTGATGCCATTCACACATTATGATTTTTTATTGGCATAACAATTTATTTCGCCAATTAATTTTTTATTGGTTTAAAACTATATTTAAATTCACCAATAATTTTTTTATTGATTTGAAAATTAGTTTAATTCACCAATGTAAATATATTTTCTGGTTTGAAATTATATTTTAATCGCCAGCAAAAATATTTTCTTATTTTGAAAACAGGTTTAATTTAACCACATAAATATTTACTGGTTTGAAAATAGGTTTTAATTCACCAACGAAAATATTTAATTGGTTTGAAAATAGGTTTTAATCACTAATGAAAACATTTTATTAGTTTTTAAAAAATTACAATTCGCCAGGATTTTCCATAGATGTCTAGCGATTGCAAAAGATTTGCCAAATAAGATTATTTTTTATCCAGGAAAAATATAAAAATTTGCCAATAAAATTAATATTTTTCTCAGGAAGTATACATGATTCGCCAGGTTTATACACCTTCTCCGGGGGGGGGGGTTCTTAAAGTTATCCCTGTTTGGATTGATAGAACACAATTGTTTCCAGTATAGAGCAGTTTTTATGTTGATTAGAGGTGTTTGAGGATCTACAGATGAACTCAGAGGTGAATGGATATGAATCAAATGAGTCTTCAAGAAGTGAAGAAGAAAAAGATAAAGAAAAGAAAGTGCAGGTTGAAGAAGCTCTGAAAAAGATTCCCAAGACCACTAGGTTTGTATAGAAGCATCACACTGAAGACCAGATCATTGGTGATAAGAGTAAAGGTGTGCCAGCAACAAGAAGGAGAGCTGCTAAAGAATAGGTAAATCTATGTTTACTTTCTAAAGTTGAACTCAAAACAATGGTCGAGGCATGCAAGGATGAGTATTGGATCAAGGTTATGGAAGAAGAACTAATGCAGATTAAGAAGAATCAAGCTTAGGAACTTGTCCCAAGACCAGAGAACAAAACTGTAATTGGAACTAAGTGGGTATTCCAAAACAAATTGAATGAGAATGGAGAAGTGGTAAGGAACAAGGCAAGACTTGTGTTAAAGGCTACTCACAAGTGTACGGAATAGACTATGAGGAAACTTATGCTTCGATGGCAAGAATGGAGGCCATTAGGATGTTTTTGGCTTTTACAGCACATAAGGATTTCAAAGTATATCAAATGGATGTGAATTCTGCTTTCTTGAATGGTGAGTTGGAAGAGAAAGTGTACATAGAACATTTGGAAGGATTTTAGTTGTAAGATAAGACAAATATGGTATGTAGGTTGAAGAAGACACTATATGGATTGAAGTAAGCCCCCAGAGCTTAGTATGCAAGATTAGACAGGTATTTATTACAAGGATTCAATAAAGGTACTACAAATAGCAATATGTACATCAAAATTAGTGAAGATCAAATTCTGATTGTGGAAGTGTATGTAGATGATATATTTTTGGTGAAAATGAAGGTATGTGTAAGAGTTTTGCAGATGAAATGCAGAAAGAATTTGAAATGTCAATGTGTGAAGAGATGGACTTCTTCCTTGGGTTACATATCAATCAGACAGATAAGGGTATTTTCATTTCTCAGTCAAAGTATGTAAAAGAGTTGTTAAAGAAGTTTGGAATGGAAAATTCTAAACTAGTTTGTACTCCTATGGTTACTAGTTATAAATTGAGCAAGAGTGATGAATCTCCTAAGGCTAATCAAAGCAAGTACAGATCAATGGTTGGAGGATTACTATATGTGACTGCTACTAGATCAGATATTAAGCATGCAGTCTGTCTTGTGGATATATTTCAAGAAGATCCTAGAGAGTCACATGTTATGGCAGTAAAGAGGATATTCAGATATTTAAAGGGCACTCTAGATCATGGCTTGTGGTTTCCAAAAGATACCGACTTTACTCTAAGTGCTTATATAGATGCAGATTGGGTTAGTTGTGTAGATGAAATGAAAAGTACAAGTGGTAGTGCATTCTTTCTTGGATGCAAATTGGTGTCTTGGCTAATTAAGAAACAAGATTCAGTGTCTTTATCTACTATAGAGGTAGAGTATATTGATGTAGCATGATGTTGCACACAGGTGTTATGGATGAGACAAACCTTGAAGGATATCAAATTTGTGTAAGCCACTTTCTATTTTCTGCATGATAATACAAGTGCTATTAACATTTCAAAGAATTTGGTGATGGATTCAAGGACAAAGCATATTTCAATTAGGTATCACTTTTTGAGAGAGAAGGTTGCAGAGAATGAAGTGAAGATTGAGTATGTGCCTACAAAGGATTAGGTTGCTGACATATTTACTAAGGCACTTCCTAAGGATACATTTGAGTATCTATAGGAGAAGTTAGGGGTTATTACCCCTCCTTCTTTGACTAGATGCATAAGGAGATGCATCAGTCTAGTGGATTTCAAGATTCATTCCTTTTTAGACTGATGTTGGTGGCTACCTCTTAGGGGGAGCAAGTAGTGGTCATGATGATTGTTGTAGATAGGGGGAGTAAGAGTTGATACAGTTTGGTGTGCACTCCTAAGGGGGAGTATTCAGAGCAGTTAAAAGAAAAAATCATGTGACCTGATAAGAGTAAAAGAAGAGGTGTGTCACCCTTTGCCATTGATGTCAAAGGGGGAGAGAGAGCAATGTGAAAAAGAAAAAGAATCAGTGATCAGAGAGAGAGAAAGTAAGATGTGTAAAAGAAAGGGGGAGAGTAAGAAAGAAAAGAAGTTGGTGCAGATTTGTGTTTTGATGGTTTTTAACATTATGTGTTTCCATCAATGACAAAGGGGGAGATTGTTGCAAGTATGTGCTATCAGTTTTGCCATTGATGCCAACAAGCTTGTGTTGTCATTGGTGTCAATTATGTCAAGAGTATCATTAGTTTGTAGAGATTAGAGATAAGGCTGTGCAAAGATGAGGATATGAGCTATTACTGAAGGTGTTTTGGATACTTTGAAGAGGTGCTAAAGTGAAGAATATGCTTCTGATGGCTAGTTTCCAAGTGCTTTTGAGAAAATTTGATTAATAAAGGAAACAGTGTGTTGAAGATGTGTTTCGACTTAACAGAGTAATGTTCTGATTTTGCTTTGCATTTCTTCCTTATTGAAGATCTACTTTTACGGTTTGAATATGTTGTTCAAAGGTGTTCAGAGATGTTATGTTCTAGATTTTGTGCTCCGGTTCGTTGTGAAGAGAAAGTTGTGTTCACCAGTGTGTAGACTATGTTTTTGGGTTGTGTAGAGGTGGCTGGAAGAAATTGTTTTGTTCCACATTTCTCTACAGATTTATTTCTAGCTTTGTGGTTTTGGATTTATTCTTACAAGGTCTATATCTTTCTTCAGTTCAAGTGGTTCATGGTTTGGTGCTCTGCAAGTTCATTTCTTGAGTTATAGTTGATGATAGAATAATCTAAGTGCTCCAGTGTGAACTTTCTTCAAGTGAAATATGTTGCAATTTTTTTGGTTTTCAAGTGCTCGTGGATGTTTCTAGATCATGTTCTAGCTTGGTTCATGGTCTACATATTGTCTTTTGGTCTTGAGGAAGCGTGCACTTGAAAGTTCATAGTGTTAACACAAGTTTAGCTGACTTGGTTGTTTACACTAATTACGGTTGTGCTTCGGTGATTGTGAAAGCTTGATGAAGCATGTATGTATGGATTTAGGTCCATGGTAAGGTGTGATGTGGTCCACATTCATTCCTTTCCTCCGCTAGAATGTTTTAGTCCATACCTAATTTGAATTTTATGGGTTAAGATGTGTTGCCAACCTTGGAGAATGATTTCAAGGTTGGTGATGGTATAAATAAGTCTCAAGGATTTGTGACTGATGGGATGTGTGATAAATATGATATATGAGATGCTAATTTGATCAGTACAGTAAGAGATTTCATGTGTTAGGCTACTAGATGTAGTGAGCAGAAGATGTCTACTATTTTTTAGTGTTGCTGCGAAGGTGATGTTTGTGTTGTGGTGAATATTGAGATTCATTGGAACTGTACTCTATGCATAGGTTAGATGCAATTATATCAGTTCATCCTTGGTAGTGAGCCTCTTCTTCTATCTCTTTCTTCTAGATAGTGAGTCCTTTGGCAGTGAGCCTTTCTTTCTTTTGGGTAGTGAGCCCTCAGGTAGTGAGCCTTTTCTAATTTAGTGTTGCTACTACTTTACATTGTGAGCTAATCCTCACCATGGTTTTACCCTTCTTGGGTTTTCTACGTAAAATCTGGTATTGTCCTATGTGGTGTTGTTATATTTCAATTTCTATTATTTGCTTTTTATGCTTAATCATCATAACAAGTTTAAAAGGTTAGTGTGGATCTAAATGTTTGTGAGGGTTTGAAGTTTATGATACAACTGATTCACCCCCCCTCTTAGTTGTCTTGTGCATTAAATAATCCTAGCTCTTAGCTCTACACTGATCCCAGTCTTAACAATCCATGTTGTTAAGTCTAAACAAATTGAGTCTTCAAACCTATAGTACTCAATAGAAGCTTGCAAGTAGACTTCCCCTATTTATTCTTAGTAGAAGAGAAGTCTAACAGGATAGTGAAAACTATTGGTGGTGCTCAACTCCTTATCTCTCCTAGCTAAAAACTCCAGGAAGATCATAACTCTGAAGGAAGAAATCTAAAATACGAGTGTAAAAAATGAGTGGTTCAAAAAGAAAAATATATATGAGCAATCATTTAAAGCACCAAAGCATTTGAATATTCAAAGCATCTAGAAAGTCTCAAAGCAATAGCAATCAAAAAATTAAAAAAGGTCAAAAAGAAAAATAAGAGAAAGAAAAAGAAAGATACAAAAAAAGAGTGAAAGGAGAGAAGGTTGTTGTTTATCTATACTCTCGAGTGGAGATAAATCTAAGCTCGAAGCTACAAGGGTGACAATCTATCAAAGAATATAGGGAAGAAAGCACACAACACACCAGCTGAGCAATACTAAGAGTCTAGCTATCTTTAGGGCCATCTTCTATTTAGGAACCTCTTCCTTTACCCTAGGTCTATCTTGTTGGCCATCCTTTGATCTAAGTCTAGCGAGTGCTAATAAAATTTGTTGTTTGTCTAAGTTGAAAGATTTCCAATATGTTTTTTTTATAGATAAGGATCAATGTTGAGCCTTTAGCGAATCCCAAAATTTAGAAGTATTCCATTTCCTCTCTATCCCCACTTGAGTACCAAATTCTATTTCAAAGGTTTAATAGGTCTCCTATACTAAGTTAATTCGCAATCCCCTGAGTCAAAAAATCTTACTAAAGAGCGGTCCAATTGTTTATTCCACCTCCATGCATCATATTGAAAGAAAAAAATTAAAAGCAATAAACATGTCATAACATCATGGCATTCATAGCTCTTAGCACATAGTACTTTGCATTTCATACTTGTGAATCACATCCAAACACATTGCATCTCATTCATATCATAAAAAGACAAAAACAAATTACATCATTCATATGTAATCATCATAGGTATGCAACCTCATAAGAAAAATAAAAGCTCTAGCCAATCATATGTAGAAGAGGAAAAGTGAAGTGTAAGACATTGACTAAAGCTACGTATAGATCTCAACCAATCAAGTCTCACATCAATAAGTGCAAAATAATGTCTAAGCATAAATCACTCCTCCAATGGAGTCAGAGCAAAATTGTGCACTCAAGCCTACAAGTCTCCTCATGCAAGGGGGCAAGGGTAGAGATCCCTTCAATAAACATAGGTCTTTCAAAGAAATCAAGTCATCAAGATATACCTTCACAAGATCTTCAGAAAAACCATTAAAATTAGAAAGTTGAAAAAAAAACCTAAAAATTGTAAAACATAAAAAATCCCTAAAAAAATAGATATTTTCTTCAAAATATGCAATAAAAGGAGAATTCATTCTTCTCTCTAGCTTAGCACGTGTTTTATTTCTTTACCACTCTTGAACTTGCATTGCATGCTTTCATCCCAATAGGTATCCTTGGAAAAGCAAATAACTACACGAAGCGACACACTCCATGGTATGTTCATTCATTTTAATTTCAATGTTTATTTTAAATACATCAAATGTCAAACTAATACTAGTTATTTTAGGTACAAATGCAGGAAATTGACAAAAGATAAGGCCTATTTTAGGAATGGTACCTACCTTTCATGTAGATTATTGTCCCTGAAGGGGCAAATATGTAATCACTAAAAACACACACGAGATTTCATGAGGACCCTATGATGATTTATAATTCTAATCACGTACATGGAAGCGTGAATAATAATGCCCTATCAACAATACTCCTCTTGGCGACATGTGGTGTCTTGTTTTTCCTTTGTCAATTCTTCAAGTTTCTATCCATTCTTCATTTCCCCTTTGTCAATTCTTCTTTTGTCACATTCTTTGTCTTGCCTACATGCTTAGTTTTTGCCTTTTCATGTTAATTTCACCTTTTAACACCATGTCCTGAAGGTCTCTAACACTAAGAAGCTTCTAAACAACCAAACAGGCCAAACCCATGTCTCAGTTTTTTCTCATCTTTTCTCCTTTTTGGGTTGGCTCTATTAATTATCAGATTTACTTGGGCAACCCAACCTTTTTGCATCTTGTAGCTTGATTTTGGTGCCAGATCACCTTCTCAACCTTTCAATAAGCATACACAGTTGTTAAAAGTCACCCAGGTGCCCTCCTTTTTTGGTTGCCCATGGGTCACCCTTGGAAACTTACCTTGGTAAAAGGGACGACTGAGTGGTGCCCCTTATGGATTTTAAATGTGAGTTTCTCCTTCAATTTAAGCCCAAAAAGCTCTATTTTTGCCTAGTTTGCATGCAATTTTGAGCTAAACATAGAGGATGCCATAATTAACTAATTTAACACTCCCAATCAACTAAGTTTAGCCCATGTAATCTATTTTAACTTCTCTCCAAATCCTCCTAACAACCATTCCTCCATGAGTGATAAGATTTTAAGCTCGAATCACTATTCAATCAATTGAGTTCACAAGAAAATCAATTGAGTTTGAATAATCAATCAATCGAGTTAACTCTCCAATCATGAGAGTTGTTATGTCGTAAAATGTCCCCCTAGAACTTTTGCCTCCTAAGTTTAGCTCTTAATTCCCTTGAATTTGATCTTGCATGTTTAATTTAACTCCTGAGACAAAATGGCTTGAAACCCATGTCAAATGGGGCTTGAGGGACATTGTGGAATCTAACCCTATCCCCAAATAGGTCCCAGGGCTTGGGTACATGTGCCCTTGTCCTGCCCTATTTTGGTTGGGTCCCAAATTTGAATGTCGGTTAAGTGATTATTAGAAGTGTCCCTTGTCGACATCTTAAGTTTGAATTATGAAATTTGTAGCAGGAATGCATATATAATCATGTTTAGGAATTCATTTGCAAAATAGATAGATAATGCAAACTTGTGATCTTATGCTAAGGTGATTCAAGGTGTTCATTGTGCTACAGAGTAGTCTTGTGTTGTTAGTCTTGTGTTGTTATTGTGTTTGTCTGCAGATTTGGCTTCATTAATCCATCTCCTCATGGCGTGAAAGAGCTTCATTCCTCCATGAGAGTTACACCTCTAAGGTGATATCTATTTGTGTTTGAATCAATCATTTATCAATTTGTTTTGCCTCTATCCTACAAGGATATGTACTCTTTATCTGACAATGGTGTTTGGAAGACTTGAATGTCATTTTAGGGCTTGATTGAGGCAAGCTCCTAAACACCACAACCCCTAACCACTCTCTTTGTGATTGTAGGTTATAGGTATCAAATTTTGCAGAAGTGGAGTTGTAGAGGAAGGTTGTAGAGGATAAAGATTTTAGATCTGATGAAAAGAAGCAGAAAGGTGCACTGTCAAGGCTTGGGTGCTAGTCTTTTTGCCCTATGAGGTTACAGAACTGAAAATATCTAGACCAAGGATAATCAGTGTCGGAAGAAGTCTGGAAACCCCCAAAGAAAATACTACACTAGGCTTGGGTGCGAGTCCATTTGCCCCCGACAATTCAGGATCCTAAACTTCAAAATATGGTGAGTATTTGATCTTCATTTAACATATCTGTGTGTAAGCATTCATCAGATTCATCTGTTTGTTTATGATTTTGCATAATTAGGATTTTGAGCATAATTGAGCATTAAATTAATACATTAATTAATAATTTTCAAATTTTCCTATCATTACAAGTGACAACCAACCTGTAGGTGAATCCTCTTGCAAAATTTCTAATTCAACTCAGTTAAATGTCTTTGAATGTGTGTAGTGAAAGGAGGATCTAACTACCCTATTCCAGGTATGTGCAGGATCATGATGGGCCAAACTATACCTCTAAGTGGCAATGAAAATACAAAAAATCAGACTTTATCAAGTTCATGTGAAATTTTGAATGGATTATCTATACAATTTGAAAAAGATGTAAGAATGAAATTTGTAGAGAATTGAATCTAGTTAATAGGCTACTAATTTAAAAAAAAATAAAACTAAATTTACTTAGTGAAAATTGAATATTTCAATGAACAGCTATTAAATTTTTCAGAAAAAAATAAAAAGTGGGTGTCTGTCCAGCCAACCTAACTATGAGTAAAAATATATATATGTTTTTGAAACTTTCAAAATAAATAGAGGACTCATGTCTGGATGTGATGCATATTTATTGGAAATTTTTTTCTAATAAAATAATTAGTTATGATTTTTTACTGTGACTTTTTTAAAAAATAAAGAGTAATTTTCCAGCCAACCTAACTCGATAAAAAAAAATCAAAATTCAAAAAAAAAAATTAACCTATAGCTAGAAAAGCATAGAGTGTGACGCAGGTTTCGGATCTCAAAAAGGTGAAATGGTTTGAAAGTTATGGATGTTTTTCAATCAATGTGTCCATCAGGATTTCAGATACATGGTATATTGAAAATTATTAATAATTATTTAATAAAATGATAACCAAATAAATCTTATATTTTTAGAAAGCTAACAATTTTTTCTATAAACCCTTTTCGTTTTATCAATTTTGCAGTAAAAAAAAGTTGTCAGCACGAAGGGTGAAGTTCAAAGAAGAGACTGAAACATTAAAACACGTTACAATCCATAAAAAGTTAACAATCAAAATGGATATCTGTCTTGCTTTGGTACAAAGCAAGACGGATATCAGTTTTGCTTCGGTAAAAGCAACTCAAAACGGATATCTGTTTTGTTGATCTATGAAAAATTTTGTACCATTGGTTTTGGATGAAGAGAAGCAACATATTTCGTACCATTGGTATTGTTTCACCAAAGATACAATCCATGGGTATATCGTTTATGTATGCGTGGACATTTCGTGTATATCCTGCTATCGTTTATCATGGTTGTAAATGGTGAATGTACATGTCAAAGGATACAAAGGTTGACCGGCCATATCGGGAAAATTGGGAAAAGATACGTTAGTCGACTGGTTATAACAAGTCATGTTATGTATAGGCTAAATCGAAGATATCAGACTGACAATAGTTATCGGAGAGACAAAGTTCCATTGAGCCGACAACATTGATCTCACCGATCAAGTCATATCAGGGTGACAATCATTAAGTGTCACCGAGGGGTTATTTATCGGCACATCGGAAGAGCAGTTGAGAACTACACCGATGAGAGGGAGTCACACTAATAGAAGGAACATTAGAAAGAGATGGACTCTTGGAGGCGAGAAGAAAAGTGTCACTGATAGAGGTGGTCTGGCTGGTGGTGTAGTTTGGTGTTTATTGTTTCGGTGTGAGATACGGTATCAAAAATTGTAGAGAATGTCTGACCGATGTAGAAGTCTTACCGATGACTAATGGATGGTAAACACATCAGGGAGAGTTATAACGTCGAAATGCAAGTAAAAAGTCTCACCGAGGGTATTGGTCTTACCGATAGACAAGGGTGGTGAATCTCACATCAGAGTAAGTGTGTATATATCCTGCAATCATCTTATTCCATGAGACCACATTTCTTTGAGGCATTTTTTCAAACAGTTCATGTGTCTTGTCTATGCTTCCACACTTTCTGTACATGTCTACCAGAGCATTTCCAACTAGAATATCTACAAAAATCCCACTTCCATTATGCTTTGATGAATGTCCATACCTTATTCCAAAGCTCCCATTTTGGTAGAGGTAGAGAGGATGCTGACAAAGGTTGTAGAATCTAGCTTTACACTTGCCAATTGCATTTGCTTGAAATTTTCTAAAGCCTTTTCAACAAACCCGTTTATGCATATCCTACAATAATAGTAGTCGAGGAGACCACATTTTTCCAACTAGACTTCTACCAATTCAAAAAATGTGTGCTTCTGGACCAGTGTTTGGTACAAGAAACATACCAATAGAGTGGTGGCCATAATTCTCCCTCAATTGGAATTAAAAGGTACCCTTTTTCCATCCAAAGGAGGTCTCTCCTTGTTATGCACTTTAAATCTCTCTTTTAGTTCTTTCAAGGGAAGGATTCCACCTTGGTTTGACCAGTTGAAAGCGTTGAAGATACTTGACTTAAGAAGAAATGGACTAGAGCGTTCTATTCCCAAATCTCTTGCCAATTACTCACAACTTCACTGAAAAAGAATTTCACACAACAACTTGAAGGGGAGCATACTTGCAGAATTTGGTGGTCTGGGGAAGTTAGAACATCTTTGTTTGTCCTACAATCGCCTGAGCGGAAGCGTTCCAAATTCTCTAGGAAACTGCATGTCTCTACTTGATTTGTCCCTTTACAATAGCCATGTCACAAGTGCTCTATTCTCATGTCTTTACTTTGAAGGGAGCATGCTAATTACTTTGATCCGTCCTCTTATACATATTGGAGAACAACGTAGGAGTCACACCGACAGCATAAGCCTGAGAAATGGATTCTACACATCGGTGAGAGGTCCCGCATCGGGCTAACAAATTTGAAGGTTACCGATAATGATAAGTTTGGCCGACAATAGAGAAACGAAGAACATGTGAAGCATAGTTCAATGAGACATTAGAATTGTCTTGCCGATAGTAAAGAAAGAGTGTATTTCGGTCTCGTTTGGACCTTGGGAAGGATATTTTAAAAGCTATTTGAGCAATTGGTGGGTTAATGGGTATTTTACACCCTATTTGTAAGCTTTTGCTGTGTTGCTCTGCATCACTTCTCTACAACATACAAAGTTTACCTTTCTCACCCATACCTTCAGTATATAAAGGACATTAATAGGGAATTTTTAATTTCCACTCAGTCAGTGCAATCTAGGAGAGGATAGATTGTCTAAAGTTGTGATCTATTTCCATTTACACTTGCCATAACTACAAATGCTTAGTGTTTATTCTCAACCCCGGTATATGAATAAAATGTGACCTATTTTTCTAATAGGCCTATAGGGACAAAGAGGTGATAAAGCCTTTAATTTTAAACATGACATGGTTTTGATAACTTCCCATATTGGTAAGGTCTTGGATGACAATCCTTTGATGCACCTAATTATAATAGGTGTTATGATAGTCCTTGGTATCTTTTCATTTCTTTCTTGAATGGCCTGCAAATAAGACATAAGACATATTAGATCCTTCATAAATAAGAATTCTCATACATTACATTTAAACTTAAACTCCCTAAACATCCATCAATCCATCCATTAATATCAAAATGCCATGAATATCCTATGATCAACCATTCTAATTCCTAGGATAGTCATATATTGCAATTTTGCTTCTCTATACTAAAATAGCCCAAGGATTATCTAACCTTGAATTTGTATTTTAACAATCTAATGTCTTTACGAATAACATTGAGCCTTCTTTTGGGACAACATTTTTGCCTTTAGAAGCTCCTCATTTGATGATAGCCTAAAATCAAATAATGGCTTCTATCCAGAGCTTTATTAAGTGGATACCTAGTGGATTAGTATGTAAACATTGAAATTAGATGGTAATTCACAAGTTTATTGAATAATACAATGAATCCCTAGTCTAGAATCCAAGTGTACATAATAAAATGGATATCTATTTTGTAGTAGCCATATGGATGTTGCAAGTGTCTATTGCAAAGAATTGGGCTTTTCCAAAACGGATATCCATTTTGTAAAAGCAGAAAAAAGACAAAAGGAATATTGTTGGGCCCGACTTCCACAACCAGAGACCCTCTGCTATCGAAATATTCGTGATTTCTGGCTATGACAGTGAAAGGAATATTTTTATGCACTTTTGGAGACACAATTTTCTTGTTACAATCATAAGGGTGATATTTTTGTTCCCCTGAGGGGGAGCAACAGTCGTCGTAAAGCAAAAAGGAGGAGAAAAGTTACATTGGAGGAAATTGAAGCAATTAGGAAAAAAGATAGGGAAAGGAAGAGGATTGGAAGGGTGGGTTTGGCGGATGCTCATCAAGGTGAATCTTCTTCTTTACCATCTAATGACATGCAAATTGAAGATGTTAATTTTGATTATAATGAAATGTTAGATAAGAATGAAATTCACCATGATATTGCAAATGAAAATATTAAAAAATGTTATGAAACACCTATTCATAATAGCAATACCATGGACAAAGAAGAAGAAGAAAAACAAAGACGTGCACTTGAAGAAAGTGGATATGAACATCATGATGTTGAAATTGCACTCCATAATCCATTTGTTGATAAAATTGATGAGGTTGATAACATGGATGAAACAAGAACAATCAATGTATCTCCAAATTTCATAAGAAGAGAGGACATTTGTCAAGAAGAGAATAACCGTGATGAAATTGGAAAACACCCAAAAACCCCAAAATGGTTACTTGAAATTGATGAGAACATAATGGAAAAACTTGAAGGCAAGAGGTTATCACGAACGGTTCGGTTGTGGGCTACAAAACTCTTCAATGAATACTTTGAGAAGAAAACATTAACCGAACAATGCCAACTTTTTGTGTAATTATTAAAGATGTACAAAATGAGACCTTTACTAAAGAAATTAAATATTCAGTTAAACAAAGTGTCCGATCGGAATAAAATTATTATAAGAAACCTTTTTAATGCACTCAATTCTATTGGAAAGACCAGCAAGGAGAAAGATCAAAGAGTTGTCCGTAGAGTAATAACAACCTCAATAGTAAGCAAACAATTAAGAAATGCTCGATTAATGAGGCAAACTTGTGTTGACTTAAGATTGAATCGTAAAACATTATCAAAAGCACTAGCATTAAGATCAAGGCTAGATAGTCCTGTTGCCAATGATACTTGGGCTTTCAGTGGTAGGCTTCCACGAGTTGACAAGAAGCTAATTGATGCACAAAGGAAGAAATTGAATGATTTTGGCACACTAACTCTAGGGTATCACCGAATGCAAAAGATGTTGTAAAGTTAAGAATTGGTGATAAAGACCGCACACCACATCCTAAACATTACTTGGAATGTAGCCAAACAACATTGTACAAACAATATTGTGAAACTCACCTAGGTATGACAATCTCACAAAGAGCATTTGAATCTCTTAAGCCATTTTATTGTGTTCCTCTTAAAGTTCGTAATACATGTTGTTGCAAAAACCATGTAGAATTTTCTATGTACCATGAATTATTATGCAATATTCGTTCTACTTTGCACACTAACGAAATGTTACAGGAGTGTGGTGCAATTCAACTACCAAAGTCATCTAGGGACTTATTAGATTTATTTCTATGTATTAGAGATGATGGTTGCATGTTCTACAAGAATGACTGTTTAAATGAAAAGTGTTTACAATGTGGTGGGTTATCAAAGTTTGTATCATGTTTTCATGAGGGCAACGCACATGATTTTGGAAAGAGAATGGTTGAGAAAAAGAGATATGAGACAGTGAAATACAATTTGAAAAGTGGAGGTGAAGGTTCTAGATGTGAGTTGATTGTAAGAGAGGTAAGTATTTCTGATTTTATTGATGATTTTAAGAAAAATCTTTTCTACAAGTATGTCATACATAGCCACAGGTCTCGATGGTTAGATCAACAGTTCAGGATGTGTAAAGACTCTTTCCTGATTGGAACTATTGTCTCTGTAGTTGATATTGTAGAAAACTATACATTGCAACCCCAAAATGAAGTTCAATCCCAGTACTACAATTCTATTCAGATTGCTATTTTTGTTCACATCACATACAGACATGCCCCCGAGAGTATAGAAGAGAACAGGAAGATTGTCAGAGAATACCATTTTTACATGAGTGATGATCGATCGCATTCAGCAGAGTTTGTGCAATATTGTTTTCAACAATTTTATGGGTTCTTGCAAGAAAAAGATATTAGAATAGATCAACATCTCAATTGGTCAGATAATTGCACTGGTCAATTCAAGAATGCTCGTAATTTCTATTGGTTGAGAAAATGCATGTAGAGAAGGGTATACCTCATATTTGGAATTTTTTTGAAGCTGGGCACGGAAAAGGTGAACATGATGGAGCAGGTGCATGTGTGAAGAGAGCTCTTTTTAAAGAACAACTAAAGATTAGAGGTGGTGCTACATTCAGTGATGCAGATTCCATTGTTAAGTGGTGTAACTATGCATTGTCATGAGGAGTGGCTCTTGATTCTGAAGTGCGCAAGTTCTTTTGGTTGGTTGATGATGGGATAGCGATAGAGAAATTGGAATGTCAGAGAATCAGTGAATCATCAAAGATGCATTCATTTCAAAGCTCAAATGTAAGTACATGGACTATTTGGACATGAGAATTAGCTTGTTTTTGTCAGAGTTGTATTAAATGTGATTGGAACAATTGTGAGTCAAGTGAGTGGGTAGATGCATGGATTCCACAATATTTAATCCCTTTATATGAAGGTCAATCATCTTCCGTCAATGACATGGAGAGCTCATTTGACTATGAACATCTTTCAGACCTTGTACAGCCAGGTCATGTTTATGCAGTTGTTGCACCGCATGGAAATGAAGGAAGGTTAGACTATTGGTTGGAACGATGTGTATAGGGAAAACAAAAGCTAACACAACCTATGATAGATGATGATGGGTTCACATATCCTACAAGATCAGTTGTTATTGCTAGGACTTGGTTACGAACATATATGGTTAAAAAGAATGGCATCCCGGCCTTTGAAGACTTTGAGAAGCATAAAACCATATTGATGTATTCTCACCTAGTTGTAGCAACAAATGTCAAGTTACTAAAGCATCGTGGAAAACCAAAATCAAAAGAACTATGGACAATTAGTAATGGTGATCATGAAGCAATATTGGATACTTTGAAGGTAAGAGATGACCCCTCAGGTATGCTTGACTAGCATTTAAACTTCCAGATGGACAGGTATGACATTTTTTATCTTAACTTGTTCTTGTTTTTTCTATTTTTTAGAATTGTTTTATTAAAAATCTTGTTACTTTAACTATAATGCATGCTTTTGACTATACAAGACTGCGAATAAAGTTATTTTACATGGCATCGTAGATTATTTTGCATGGCATCGTAAATTATTTTGTATGGCATCGTAGGTTATTTTGACTATACTCGAAGTATGATTTTTAGTTCTCATTTGTATTTCTTAATATTGCACATTTGTACCTTTTTCTACATAAGGCATTCCATGAGATGACATGTATTTGATGTCTTTTGCCAAATAGTTCATGTGCCTTGTCTATGCTTTCACATATTACATATATGTGTCACATGGCAATTGCAACTACAACATCTGACAAAATTCTCATTTCTTTGAGGTATTCCACCAAATAGTTCATGTGCCTTGCCTATGCTTCCTTACTTTGCATTCTTATAAAAGTCCTATAACAGTCATAATTAATCTTCATACTAATCTTGATAGTAATCTTGCCATCATTGTATTCCATGAGATGACAGTCCTATAACAGTCCTATACATGTCTATTAGGATAGTTTTAACTACAACGGTCCTACAACAGTCCTAAAATAGTACTAGAACAGTCCTACAATAAGCGCAGCATTTAATGTACATATTTATGATATTCATGTTTACTTTTAAATCTGCTTGTTCATGCTTCTCACAGGATGTCACCTCCCCTACCCATCCAGCTCTATAGAAGAAGAGAGACAACAAATGATCAAAAGGGATCACCAATTGGTGGTAAGTGATTGATTACTTATGTCATGTTATATATTTTGAATATTAAATTCTATATTAATGTGCACATTGTTTGATTGTATTAATAGGTGGAAATTCAAAAATCTCTGTCGAGGAGGTCTAGTCAATGAGCGATAGAAGATGAGTCATTGACTGGTTCACCATCTTCATGGCCTAGCAAGAGCCATAGATTATTTGATAGCAATCCATAGGAGATTTGATTTTGGGACATTTTGTTACATATGTGTATTTGGCTTTGTAAACATACTTTTGTATGTTATCGATGTATATCATTGTATATACCCATATGGTTTTATTTGTACATGCCTATATGGCTTGATATATACACTATACATTATTTTCAGGACATTATGTGCATATATGTATATATAAGATCCTATTTTGGCACAAGTAGGGAGAATGCTTGCACAGGTTATGGAATTTGGTTTTAAACGTTCCAATTGTATTTGCTTCAAAGTTTCTAAAGCCTTTCCAAAAAATCCATTTTGTGCATATCTTACAATCATTGCATTCCATGAGATAGCATCTCTTTGAGGTGTCATGCCAAACTGTTCACATGCCTTGTCTATGCTTCCACACTTTGGATTTACACCTGCCAATTGCATTTTCTTAACATTTCCTTTCAATCCTTATCAAAAATTCTGTTTTGTGCACATATTGCAATCATTGCATTCCTTCATTTACACCACATGATTAAATAAGAAGATGCATATTTACAACACTTAAGACCTTCATGAAATGATACATTGGTTTCTTGATATTCAATAATGCATTGGAGATCTTCAAAGTGTTAAATATGTTTGAAGTGATGAAGAAACTTGTTATTTTGATGTATTTCAACTCCAAACTTCTGCCTAGAAATGAAGGCGCTAATCCTTTATCAAACTAACCTAAAAGTGCGCCTTGGTACTTAGGGCACTAGATTATGATTGATCAACCTAAAATGTGCGCTTAAGGCTAGATAGTGAATTGGAAGGATAAAATGCATCATCAAAGGAGTTTATAGTTATTGAAGGCATCAAATGATGACTTGGGCACACATCTACCTCTCTACACCATATGTGACTAGTGCCAATTATTGAATAAACAACCTAGAATGAGTGCCTTACTATTTGAGGTGCTAGTTCATACTTCTAGAACACCAAAAGTGCGCCTTGATGTTGAGGCGCTAGCTCTTGCTCAAGCAACCTTGAAAGTGCACTTTCACAAGGAGGTTAAAATGTATTATCAAAGGATTAAGTTGAATCAAGGAATCATCATTGAAGACAAGTAAAACATGACTATGAATGAGGCACACTTTTCATCATCTCTAACCTCACAATTGCGCCTTCCATTGGAAGCTCATATTGTGCCTAAAGGAATGGTACTGAGATATCATCCATGTCAATGATTGAGAATGTGTCAACTGGAACAATATTTTTTGTTCTGCTCATCGTGGGGTCGAACGGACTGCGCCATCGCATCGGGGTGGGTGGGTAAATGCTAGTGGAGGTCTTGTTTTGTGCACCAAGCATTCCAGTCATTCCGGACAAGAGGCTACCAGCAAAGTCCCTTAAGATCCCTGAGACCAAAAAACTGCCAAACTTTGATGGGGCAGTTCTCAGAATTCGTGATAGTTGGGAATGCTCTGTTTGGACCTACAGGTGCACGTGACATCCTTCCACAATAACCTCTCTCATTTTTAGTCAACTCCATTCCGTTTGACCGTGCCGAAACCAAACGCATTGTTGCAAAATACTTCAATTTGATGCAGTGGAAAGGTGCTAGGTGCAACATTTTTCATTCCATAGCTCATGGGGTTGAACGGACTATGTCAACGCATTAGGGTGGGCGGGTAAATGCTAGTGGAGGTCTCATTTTGTGCACCAAGCATCCCAGTCATTCCGGGCAAGAGGCTATCGACAAAGTCCCTTAAGATCCCTGAGACCAAAAAATTGCCAAACTTTGACGGGGCAGTTCTCAAAATTTGTGACAGTTGGGATTGTTCTATTTGGACCTACAGGTGCACGTGACATCCTTCCACAATAACCTCTCTCATTTTTGGTCAACTCCATTCTGTTTGACCATGCCGAAATCAAATGCATTGTTGCAAAATGCTTCAATTTGATGCAGTGGAAAGGTGCTAGGTGTGACATTTTTCATTCCATAGCTCGTGGGGTCGAATGGACTATGCCAATGCATCAGGGTGGGCAGGTAAATGCTAGGGGAGGTCTCATTTTTTGTGCCAAGCATCCCAGTCATTCCAAGCAAGAGGCTACCGGCAAAGTCCCTTAAGATCCCTGAGACAAAAAACTACCAAACTTTGACGGGGTAGTTCTCAGAATTCGTGATAGTTGGGAATGATTTGTTTGGACCTACAGGTGCATGTGACATCCTTCCACAATAACCTCTCTCATTTTTGGTCAACTCCATTCCGTTTGACCGTGCTGAAATCAAACGCATTGTTACAAAATGCTTCAATTTGATGCAGTGGAAAGGTGCTAGGTGTGACATTTTTCATTCCATAGCTCGTGGGGTCGAACAGACTATGCTAACGCATTGGGGTGGGTGGGTAAATGCTAGTGGAGGTCTCATTTTGTGCGCCAAGCGTCCCAGTCATTCCGGGCAAGAGGCTACCGACAAAGTCCCTTAAGATCCCTGAGACCAAAAAACTGCCAAACTTTGACAGGGCAGTTCTCAGAAATTGTGATAGTTGGGAATGTTCTGTTTGGACCTATAGGTGCACGTGACATCCTTCCACAATAACCTCTCTCATTTTTGGTCAACTCCATTCCGTTTGACCGTGCCAAAATCAAACGCATTGTTGTAAAATGCTTCAATTTGATGCAGTGGAAAGGTGCTAGGTGTGACATTTTTCATTCCATAGCATGTGGGGTTGAATAGACTGCACCAACGCATCAGGCTGGGTGGGTAAATGCTAGTGGAGGTCTCGTTTCATGCGCCAAGCGTCCCAGTCATTCTGAGCTATAATCTACCGACAAAGTCAAAAGTTGCTAGGATTGAAATTTTGCATTCCATAGGTCCTGGGACCAAACGGTTTGTGCCAACACGTCGAGGTGGGTGAGTAAATGCTAGGGGAGGTCTCATTTTGTGTGCAAAGCATCCCAGTCCTTCTGAGCTATAAGCTACTGGCAAAGTGACTTTGCCAGTAGCTTACAACTTGGAACGACTGGGACGCTTGGCGCATGAAACGAGACCTCCACTAGCATTTACCTACCCACCCCGATGCACTGGCGTAGTCCGTTCGACCCTATGAGCTATGGAATAAAAAATGTCGCACCTAGCACCTTTCCACTACATCAAATTGAAGCATTTTGCAACAATGCATTTGATTTCGGTACGGTCAAACGGAATGGAGTTGACCAAAAATGAGAGAGGTTATTGTGGAAGGATGCCACGTACACCTGTAGGTCCAAACAGAACATTCCCAACTATCACGAATTCTGAGAACTACCCTATCAAAGTTTGGCAATTTTTTGGTCTTAGGGATTTTAAGGGACTTTATCGGTAGCCTCTTGCCTGAAATGACTGGGACGCTTGGCGCACAAAATGAGACCTCTACTAGCATTTACCCACCCACCCTAATGCATTGGCGCAGTCTGTCTGATCGCACGAGCTATGGAATGAAAAATGTCGCACCTAGCACCTTTCAACTGCATCAAATTGAAGCATTATGCAACAATGCGTTTGATTTCGGCACGGTCAAATGGAATGGAGTTGACCAAAAATGAGAGAGGTTATTGTGGAAGGATGCCACATACACCTATAGGTACAAATAGAACATTCCCAACTGTCATGAATTCTAAGAACTGCCCCGTCAAAGTTTGGCAGTTTTTTGGTCTCAGGGATCTTAAGGGACTTTGCTGGTAGCCTCTTGCTCGGAATGACTAGGATGCTTGGTGCACAAAATGAGACCTCCACTAGCATTTACCTACCCACCTCAACGCGTTGGAGTAGTCCGTTCGACCCCACGAGCTATGGAATGAAAAATGTCGCACCTAGCACCTTTCCACTGCATCAAATTGAAGCATTTTGCAACAATGCGTTTGATTTCGGCACGGTCAAACGGAATGGAGTTGACCAAAAATGAGAGAGGTTATTGTGGAAGGATGCCACATGCACCTAGAGGTCCAAACAGAACATTCCCAACTATCATGAATTCTGAGAACTGCCCCGTCAAAGTTTGGCAGTTTTTTGGTCTCAGGGATCTTAAGGGACTTTGCCGGTAGCCTCTTACCCGGAATGACTAGGATGCTTGGCGCACAAAATGAGACCTCCACTAGCATTTACCCACCCACCCCGACGCGTTGGTGTAGTCCGTTCGACCCCACGAGCTATGGAATGAAAAATGTCACACCTAGCACCTTTCCACTGCATCAAATTGAAGCATTTTGTAACAATGCGTTTGATTTCAGCACGGTCAAACGGAATGGAGTTGACCAAAAATGAGAGAGGTAATTGTGGAAGGATGTCACATGCACTTGTAGGTCTAAACAGAGCATTCCCAACTATCACAAATTCTGAGAACTGCCCCGTCAAAGTTTGGCAGTTTTTTGGTCTCAAGGATCTTAAGGGACTTTGCCGATAGCCTCTTGCCCGGAATGACTGGGATGCTTGGAGCACAAAATGAGACCTCCCCTAGTATTTACCCATCCACCCCGACGTGTTGGCATAGTCCGTTCGACCCCATGATGAGCAGAACAAAAAATATGGCACCTGGCAAGGTTTTTGCTCTTAGGATCTTAAGTGACTTTGCTCTTACGGAACAATGTATCAGCAAAGACCCTAGTTTTCATAAGAGGAAACATGTGATTTTAAGAGGTTTTTGGGAATGTGACTTTAGCCTTGCACTCCTTATCTAATGACGAGTTTATTCTCAGAGTTTGATGGCTTTTATGAGCATATACACGATGTTATTTTAGGATAGTCATAAACCCTAATGCAACTTATAAACCCTCTTTGCATAGTAATTTCATGAATGACTATCTTGTAGGATTTACATACATACATACATATATACATACATATATATATGATCTCGTAGGCATCTAGGTTTCATACACAAATTGCAATAGTTGTAGAGCCAACCTCCTATCAATGAGAGTTGAATAATAGTAAATAGAGAGCTTCTCAGCCATAAATGGGATTTGTATACACACACACACCCAACTAAAATAGTATCCTTATTGGCCTTATTGGCACCTCCCCCCAAGATGTAAGTTTTTTATGTTTATAATGTGCCCCCAGTGTCCTTGACATAGAGTTTCTTGACATTAATTTCATTCAAACATGTCTTCAATTCATCTTCAAAATGTTTTCAATACATCTCCAATGCCTTTTCCGCGAAGGTTTATGCATATTTATACATGATTTGAGGGAAACCAATAGTCTCCAATTGACTCTTGAGTACTTGACTATTCATCTTCCATACTTTTGCATTTTTTTTACATTTTTCATATGACAACTTTGACATATTTACAAAATTTGACAAGATGAAGACTAAATACATGATGAAATGGTTTATCATGACCTTTTTTTATTAGGGCATATATAAGGAATTTTTTCATATTGATTCTATTGATTCTCTTGATCTAAAACCATTCTCAATGCTAAACATATCATCAATGGACTAAAGAACTATCATCATAATGTATGGCATCATGGGAAGTATCATGACTTGCACATAAGGAATTTAAATTATATTGTATATCAAGGTGTATATACATTAAAATCTAGTCCATAATGGTAGACATATACAAAAATTTGGCAAATATGCCAACTCAAAATATTTTTTACAAAATGTGGCATATGTCATGTCTCAAAATCTATATACAATCTACATGCCAAATAGCTACATCAAATACTACAAGTCCACTTGACCCTCAATCTGTGATGGATCCTGAAAAAGTGTCCTCTTTGTACCAAAATGTCTAGTAATTGATGGAGGTGAAGTTTCCTGCATTAACAAGTCAAAACACAAATTTGATTAATCTCTTCAATGGTAAATAAAAATAAGTTAAAGTTAGTAAATAGAGTCTTATATACTACAATTAAGAACTTTCATTTATTAACATACATCTAAATCACTACAATCAACTATAAGACCACTAGATAAACTATCAATTATTTAGAAAAATTCAATTCAATTACCTCGACTCTATGTTGTTGTTCGGACAATCGTTTTGCAAATGATTTTCTCTTAAGACGATCAGGTGTCCTAGTGAAGCATGATGGCAAAGGTGGCACATCACTCACATTCTCAATAGACTACATAAAAGCAAAGTAACATTGAAATAAATTAATATATAATTATTAAACAAAATAGGAAATGCATACATTTAAAATAGGAAATGCACTACACAAAAACTTATCTACTAGAAAACAAGCACATACCACCATCGAGGCCTCCTGCATCAATTAAGAAGGACAAGAATGTAAGACTCTAAATGACTATAATCAAATATTTAAGTTTTCTAAATTATCAATTAAAGTACAATTCAATCAAATTACCTCCACCCTTTGTTGGCGTTGAGAAAGCCGTTCTGTAAATGATAGTCCCTTGGGTCGATCAAGAGTTCGAGAAAAGACTATTGGCAAAGATGCCACATCATTCACATTTTTGATTGACTATAAAATAAAATTAACATCAAGATATAAATTAATATATAATTACTCACAAAGAAATAAATGCATAAAAAAAAAAGTTAATGTGTACAACAAATTATACCGACAAGTCCAAGCCAAATTGGATGGCAGACAAAGTTCCATGACGAACTTCTATCAACTCCTCCTCTGTCATCAACTGTTATCCCACTTAGACACATTAGTACCAATAAAGTTGTTTATATATTCAAATGGAATAGACCATAAAATTTAACTTTAAATTTTACCTGCATAAAAGATTGCTCATGCATTTCTCCTTCTCTAATGTTTACTGATCCAGTAGCTTCTACTCTTGTTCCTGACCCCTCAGCTTGAGTTCTAGACCCCATTGCCTCATCTCGTGAATGGAGATCATACTCTGATGTGTTCAACGGTGGTTCACTACTCTCCATAATAGGATCCAAGCATAAATGATTGCAAGAAATGCAATGATGGGGCATGCATACATGTCTAGACGACGACGGTCTAGTAGTACCAGGTGATCCAATATCATCACCTTCATCATGTGCTTGTGCAAACTGAGATGTCTGTATAATCAAATGCTCGGTCAAAGAGTGTATGGCACTAAGGCCCTGTTGTGTTGCATTTGCAACAACATCTGGGTGTTGCATTGGGGGTGGAGAAGGGATAGCAGGAGGGGGAATATAGGGACCTTGTACTTGTCTAATTGCCCCAGGTCTATCTTGAGGCATTCCTCTGCCCACTCCTTGAAACTCTTTAAAATCAAAATAATTAACATGTTGACCCATGACGAACTCTGCATAGAGTTTACGGAGGAAATACAAAGGCACATCTAAATTGTTGTTGGGTGGTTTATCAAAAACCATCCACCAACGATCCCAAAAGTTTTGACTAATGCCCTCATGAATATACCATTTGATTGAAAATTTGGGCTTACGGACATCAACATGCAATCCGGTTTTAGGATTGACAAAGTGTTGGGCTAACATAGTTTTTGTAATCTCTAAATCTTTGACTTCCTCATATGACAAACCGTTAGCATATTCAGCCTTCTTGGCTTCTCGCCATTGCCAAAATGATTCATGTTGAGTTGACAAAGTTTGAATATGATTAATGATTCCCTCTAAATTCGATGTCATTATAGACAATCGAGGGTGGCGGCGATACATTTCAATGATCTTGCTTATATGATCAATATTTCTTTGAATATTCTCTTCTATTGTTGGAGGGGGAGGGTTTGGTGGTGGAGGGTTTGGGTTTTCATTTTGTGCATCCATTTTACCTAATTAAATTATAAAACATACCCACTTAGCATAAAAACCAAAAAAATTGCTTGAAAATACAAAACAAACAAAAAAAATGCATGAAATCTTACCTCTTTGGATCAGATATCCGTTCCTCAGCTCTGATATCCATTTTTTGAAGATGAGACTGTGTTTTGCAAGCTGCGGGTTTGCAAAAATGCAGTCTTTTTTTGCTTTTTATGATCTCCAAAATGGATATCTGTTTTCTTTTTCCCTATTGTATTCATTATTTTTTATTTTATTATTTTAGCATTTTTAGCATTTTAAGTATTTAAGCATTTTCGCTATAAAATACAAGCAAATTTATAAAGGATTATGATGATATTTAAGCATTTTAGCTATAAAATACAAGCAAATTTATAAAGGATTATGATGATATTTAGGCATTTTAGCTATAAAATACAAGCAAATTTATAAAGGATTATAATGATATTTAGGCATTTTAGCTATAAAATACTATCAAAATTTATATAGGATTATGATGATATATATATTTGATTTTTATATGATTTACTTATACTTAGGTATCTCATAGTATTTTAAAGGCACTTTTGAATAGATATAGGAGAGAGGTAGATACAGGAGAGAGGTAGATGCGGCTTAAAGGTTAGGGATTAGGGCCATTATTTAGGGTTTACGGATTTAGAGAGAGAGAGAGAGACTACTTTTGACATGCAACCATAAACCCTAAATAATGCCCCTAAACCCTAAACCTAAGTAACCCTAAATAATTCTTCCAAATACTAAACCCTAACCCCTAAACCATAAACCCTAAATAATTCCTCTAAGCCCTAAACCCTGAACCTGAGAAAGGAAGTCCTAGTTTTCTTGTTTCCATTTGCTTTGTCGATAAGGGAGAGGGAAAGATAGAGGGGAGAGATAGGATATATAGGAATGATAGGGGAATGATTGGGATGCATGATTAAACCTAACCCCTAACCCCTAAATCCTAAACACTAAACCCAAGAAACCCTAAACCTCTAACGAGCTCTATCTCCCTATCCCACTATCTCCCCATCACTATCATTCCTCTACCTCTCAATCTCTCTCCCTATGCTTTAGCCATGTCCCTCACTCTATATCTCCCTATTGGTCCTCTCTCTCTAAACACTAAACCCTAAACCTCTAAACCTTAACCCCTAAACCCTAAACGTGAGCAACCCTAAACTCTATCTCCTATCTCTCCCTTATCTCCCTATCTCTATCATCCTTCTACCTCTCAATCCTTCTCCCTATTTCTCTAGACATATCGCTCACTCTCTATCTCCCTATCTCTCCCCTTTGTCACCTCTATCTCTCCCTATCTGTCTCCTCTCTCTTTCTATCTAGCTATCTCCAAAACTGAGAAACCCTAAACCCAGGTACACCCTAAATCCAATCAACTCTAAACCTATATCTCCCTATCTCTCCCCTATCTCCCTATCTCTATCATCCCTCTACCTCTCTTGATCTCTCTCCCTATGTCCCTGGCCATGTGCCTCACTCTCTATCTCCTTATCTCTCTCCTCCATCTCCTCTCTCTATCTCCCTATAATTGCTCTCTCTATAAACCCTAAATCCAAAACCCTAAACCTCTAAACCTAACCACTAACCCCTAAACAATTTAAATCCTAAACCCTAACCCCTGACCCCTAAACATGAGAAACCCTAAACCCCTAAACCCTAAACCCAAGTAACCCTTAACCATTATCTCCCTATCTCTCCCCTATCTCCCTACCACATGTGTCCCTCTACCTCTCAATCTCTCTCCCTATGTCTCTAGCCATGTCCCTCACTCTCTATCTTCCTATCCCTCCCCTCAGACTCCTCTATATCTCCCTATCATTCCTCTCTCTATAAACCCTCAATCCAAAACCCTAAACCTCTAAACCTAACCCCTAACCCCTACACAATAAATCCTAAACCCTAAATTATAATGCCCCTAAACCCTAACCCCTAACCCCTAAACCTCAGAAACCATAAACCCCAAACCCTTAAACCCTAAACCCAAGTAACCATAAACCACTATCTCCCTATCTCTCCCCTATCTCTCTATCACCTTTGTCCCTCTACCTCTCAATCTCTCTCCCTATGTCTCTTGCCATTTCCATCACTCTTTATATCCCTATCTCTCCCCTCAGACTCCTCTATATCTCCCTATTGGTCCTTTATCTCTCTCTAAACTCTAAACCCTAAACCTCTAAACCTTAACCCCTAACCCCAAAACCATAAACCCTAAACCCTAAATAATGCCCCTAAACCCAAGCAACCCTAAACCTCTATCTCCCTATCTCTATCATCCCTCTACCTCTCAATCTCTCTCTCTATCTATGTCTTTGGACATGTCTCTCACTCTCTATCTCCTATCTCTCTCCTTTGTCTCCTCTATCTCTCCTAAACTCTATCAGTCCCCTCTCTCTATCTCTCTTTAAACTGTAAACCCTAAACCCCTAAACCCGAGCAACCCTAAACCTCTAAACCCTAAATAATTCCCCTAACCAACCTCTAAACCACTTCTCTATATAGGTGCAACTAATACCACTTTTTCATTGTTTTCCACATTTAATTATATTCGTTTCCATTTTCCAAGTCCTACATGTGTCCAAGTTGTATTGTTTGTCAAGTTTTTAGTCTAATTGTTAGTCCCAGCTCTCATGGTTATTAAAATGTTAGTATATTATAGTTAGATTTATCCTTCAGTAACATTAATTTACACATTGTTGCACAAACAACCACACTGAAACATAACCTTACCTAATTAAGGTTAACCTTTTAAAAGGTTCTTTCATAAATAGCGAGCTTAACAGATCCAACTAGTTCAATGTTCTTATGGTCCATGCTTACCCTTCCAAGAGAGTTCATGCCATGTTAACTTTGCATTATGTCCTAACATATCACATGAAGGACATCATCATCATAAGGAATAACAATGTCATGAAGGATTAACGAAGGTGCAGCTTCACCACATAATGTATCATTCATAATTTTATCACTAGGGGGTAAGGGTATATCATGTGTATCCTTCTCAAACCATGTATCATGAATCAAATCATATGAAGGATTGCGTAAAGCAATTTAGGGCATGAAATCCAAAACGCACCAAAACACAACCCCTGTTGCCCCACCATTCCTATCCCCGAAATATTGGAACATAGTCTAGAAAAGTGATTATTTCACTTGATGAACAAAATTGAATATTTTATTATTGATTATTTGAGTAATTCATTTGTGATGATTCTTAGTTTTTAACAAATCCTTATGGATCAATGTGTAAACAAGCTACCAATGTTAATTTGCCCTCCTCCTTCACTAGAAACGGTCTTTAAGGAGGTTCATATATTGATGGGAGATCCAAGATTTAAGAGGTGTATTTTCAAAAAGAGTAAAAAGCCTCCCCTCTTACCCCATCATGATTTCCTTCACTCTTAGTCGATTTCTCTTCCCCATCCTCCCCTCTTACCCCTCCCCTCTCTTTCCTGACCTGATCTTGTTAGCTCCCCTCTCCCTTCTCCTATCTTTGTTCTTTTTTCCCCTCTTTACCAGTTCTTGCCCCCACCCCCCCTCTGTCCCCTCCTTGTTTCCTTTTGTGTGATTGAGTCTTTGCCCCTCCTCTTTTGCCCTCATCTTATCCCCTTTTCCTCTCCCCCCTAGGCTCCTCTCCCTCCTTTCCCTTTGCTCCTTGTCCTCCCTCCTCTTTACCCTCCTTGGCCCATTCTCACCTTTTTATTTCTCATACTCTTGTCCCCTAGCTTAACCTCCTGTCTCCAACCTCTGGATCTCGTTGCCCCCTTCTCCCTCCTCTTTAATTTCTAGGTTTTTAACTGTATCCTTCATTTCTTGTTGCCCCCTGGTGCTCTGTTTGTGGCTTGGAGTTTGTTGTGAATATATATTTATATATATTATTTGATCGTTGTAGCTTGTCTTCCCTTTTATGATTTATTCTTCTCTCTTATGCTTTCTCCCAGTTAGTTTCTTTCCTCCTTTGGATAGTTATTGGCTTACCTTTCTTTTTTGTTAGCCCCCCCTCCTTTGCCTTCGTAGTTCACCTCTCTCTCTCTTTTAACTTGGAGCCCTCTCTTGTTCTTTATATGTAGCTTTTCCCAATCTATCCCTCACATTTTAACCTCTTTGGTTGTCCCCCCCTTTTTTATTATTTATTTAATTATTTAATTATCTTATCTCTTTCATCCTCAGTTTGTTCTTTATGGTTGATTGTATTATAGTTATTCCTCTTTTTGCTCCCTTCTAATTTGTGGCCTTGCTCCTTTGTTTGCTTTTTTAATTTTCTTTACTTGGCTCTTCCTCTCATCCTAGTTAGTCTTTCTTTCTTTGTTTTGTCTTAGTGTGCCTAGATGTCCCCCACTCCTCTTTGTCCCTCACTTCACTAGGTTTGATAGGCAGCTATCCTTCTCCCTTAATTGATCTTGGTTTCCGCCTCACATCTCTCTCACTCCTTTTAAGTGGTCTTAAGTCTGCATACTGTCATTCATGTTCTCTCTTCTCTTGCTTTCTATCTTTCTCCTGATGATGGATCACTGTGTGTGATTCAAAATGTTGAGGAAAATAATAATACACAGTCAAATCCAGAAGCATTTCAAACTCAACATCATGGACTATGGAAAATTGATGACTACCAGTAAAAAACCTTTTTCCCAATTTTTTTTCGAAAATGGATATTCGTTTCAAAGTCAAACTTTGCCAAGTCACAAATTTGGCTAAGTAAAAACGCGATTTTTTTCCTATTGCCACTATTTGGCCCGCGATGATCTTGCACATACCCTTCCCACTTTTCCTACATAACATTTTGGTGAACCCATGTTTTTATTTAAATTTTGCACCTTTCTAAGTGTTTTACTTCAGATTTGCCACAATAATGGGTTACACTTTCTGGGACATCCTGATTTTTGCCGAAATCACATATTTTTAGAAAATATAATGGTTTAAGCCTTGAAAGGTTCCATTTAAAAGATTTTAATTGAAGAGGGTTTGATCAAACCCCCTTGGATAGAACCCCGCTAGTTTTAAACCATAGCTATAATGGAGTCTCCTCTACACCTATCAAAATGCTGATAAAAAACTAATTTTGATTTATCTTTTGAGGGATCAAATGAATTCATTTAAAATTTATGCTTTGTAAGTATGTATTCCTTCTAATACACTTCCCAAAAAATATAATTTTAAATATATTTAATTTGATTATTATATTTATTTTTTATTTCTTGTGAATGTATGTTTTTCACTGAACATCAAGTTCTCTATCCTACACACATGGAAAATTAGTAAATTACTCAAACAAAATTCAAAAAAATATATATGCACTAGGTATTGATGTCCTTGTTTCAACAAAAGAAAAAAAATTGAATTTCGATACATATAGAAAACGTTATGTTTTACGAAATACGCCTATGTCTAAATTATAATTGGTTTGACTTCAACAATTAATTAAAAATTATATATTCAACAAAACATTATGAAAATAAGCATACACTATATATCGGTGTTACCAATCTAAATTAAAAAGAATCGGAATTTTATCCTTTGTAGAAAAAAGTTATGTGCTACGGAATACACATCACTTTAAAAAATGTTGTTTACTTTTAAAAACTAGTTATCAAAGGAGATGCAAAAATTTTTACAATTTAACTCCATTTTAAAAAAAATATATTTAGAATCTACAAAGAAAATTTCACAAATCACTAGTTCGCATCATCTTCAAATTCCTAATGGTTTAGCGGCTATAGGTGTCAAAATGTGAAGATTTAGTTCAAAATATTGATTTTAATGTCAAGTTTGGCCAAAAAGTGTAACCCATTATTGTGGGATGACCATGCCGAAAAACAAACATATACTGATACGGACCAAGTGTCCCTTCAGCAAGCAAAGCAAAAATGGACCTATTTCATATATGACGACGAGGTTGATATATATATTATCTGATGCTTGGCTAGTAGAATCACTTCGTGTGATATTTTGATGTTTTCTTATATTTTCTAACAAATCATAACAATATAGCTGCTCCATGCACTTTATTTATCTTGAATCTCGCCTTGGTTACACTCGATTCTAAGACTTCTATAGTATAGCCCCACAGTTATACTCAGTTTTTGAATCCATAGTATAGCCTTGGCTCTTGATGTGAATGTTTTCATGCATTGCTTTTATCATGTGATGTGGTTATTACCTTAGAGAAAGATTTCTAACCTCTCTTTTTGCAGGGAATTGTGTGTTTGTGGGAACATTTGGTGATCGTGAAGCACGTGTCACCTTTGGGGGCATGGGCTTTATGAGAACTCTCATTCCCTTGTGTGTTTTCTTCCTACCTTAATGTGCTTGATATCGGTACATGACATCAACCACCTTAAGGTGGGGGAATATAAAAGGTAAGTTGTTTGATGATTTTGGTACTAATGAAATGTGTTTGTAAGCTCTTTGTGAAGGTGGGATATCGTATCTCTTGAGCTAGTGTGTATCCTTTTATTTAAAAGCCCTCTACAGAGGCGGGGATGGTGTATCTCTTTAGCTAGTGCACATCCTTTTTATTTCAAAAGTCCTCTAAGAAGGTGGGGTTGGTGTATCCTCCCTTAAGCATGTCTTTGGCAGTTGTTGTGGCATAAGCCCAACCGTCAGGTGGGTTTACAACATGTTTGAGATGGTAGGAGCTTAGAAATAAGCTCCTTCCATCGCCTTGTTTGTCATGTTTAAGACATATAGTATGTCTTTGGCATGCTATGCGGTGCTCATGTCTTCAGTGTGTTTTCCCCCATGTGTAGTCTCAAGGGTGTAGCGAAATGCCCCTCCTACACTTAGGCTTTGTATGGTGTGTTTTCTCCTAAGCATAGTCTCAAGGGTGTGGTGAAATGTCCCTTCTATGCTTTGGGTTTTGTATGGCATGTTTTTTCTCACGTGTAGTCTGAAGAGTGTGGCGAAATGCCCCTCCTACACTTTGGGATTTGTTTGGTGTGTCTTCTCCCCCATATGTAATTTCAAGGGTGTGGCGAAATGTCCTCCTACATTTTGGGGGTTGTGTGTTGCATTTTTAATTTCCATGTATTTTCATTCATATATATGAAAATGAAAAAGAAATATCTCTATATTCATCGTGTCTTATGTGACTGCTCTTGTGTCTTCATCATGTATTCCATGTCTTCAATGCTATCTTCACTATGTTTTGTGTGTCTATGACATGTCTTCTAATGCTTACATAAGGCATGGGGCTAGAAATAGTCCCTCAATCTTTGTGTATGCATCTCCTCTATGTGATTAGCATGTTTGATGTGTTTTAGACTATACTTTAATGCATGTATGGGTTGTAATAGCATACATACATTAAAGTGGGGGCTAAATGTTATGTCATAAAATGTTCCCCTAGGACTTTTACCTCCTAAGTTTAGCTCCCGGGTCCCTTGAATTTGATCTTGCATGTTTAATTTAACTCCCGAGACAAAATAGCCTGAAAGCCATGTCAAATGGGGCTTGAGGGACATTGTGGAACTTAACCCTATCCCAAAATAGGTCCTAGGGCTTGGGTGCTCACGCACTTGTCTTGCCCTATTTTGGCTGGGTCCCAAATTTGAATGTCAGTTAAGTGACCGTTAGAGGTGTCCCTTGCTGACATCTTAAGTTTGAATTACAAAATTTGTAGCAGGAATGCATATATAATCATGTTTATGACTTCATTTGAAAACTAGATGGATAATGCAAACTTGTGATCTTATGCTAAGGTGATTCAAGGTGTTCATTGTGCTACAGAGTACTCTTGTGTTGTTATTGTGTTTGCCTATAGATTTGGCTTCATCAATCCATCTCCTCATGGCGTGAAAGAGCTTCATTCCTCCATGAGAGCTACACCTCTGAGGTGATATCTATTTGTGTTTGAATCAATCATTTATCAATTTGTTTTGCCTCTATCCTGCAAGGATACACACTCTTTATCTGACAATAGTGTTTCGAAAACTTGAATGTCATTTCAAGGCTTGCCTGAGGAAAGCTCCTAAACACCACAACCCCCAACCACTCTCCTTGTGATTGCAGGTTATAGGTATTGAATTTTATGGAAATGGAGTTACAGAGGAAGGTTGTAGAGGATAAAGATTTTGGATCTGACGAAAAGAAGCGGAAAGGTGCAATGTTAGGGCTTGGGCGGTAGTACCTTTGCCTTCCAAGGTTACAAAGCTAAAAATATCCAGAATAGGGATAATCGGTGTCAGAAGAAGTCCAGAAAGCCCTGAAGAAAACATTGCATTGGCCTTGGGTGTCAGTCCCTTTGCCTCTGACAATTTAGGATCCCGAACTTCAAAATCTAGTGAGTATCTAATCTTCATTTAACATCTCTATGTGTGAGCATTTGTCAGAATTCGTCTGTTTGTTTACAATTTTGCATAATCAGGGTTTTGAGCATAATTGAGCATCAAATTAATACATTAATTAATAATTTCTAAATTTTCCTATCATTACAAGTGACAACCAACCTGTAGGTGAATACTCTTGCAAAAGTTGTGATTCAACTCAGTTAAATGTCCTTGAATGTGTGTAGTGAAAGGAAGGTCTAACTATCAACCCTATTCTCACTTTTCCTACATAACAAGAGTTAATTCGTCAATCATCCCCATCCCCTTTGTGCCAATCCAAGCTATAAATATCCCCATCCTCCAAGCATTAGAGGAGGCAAATTGAAGAATTGCAGCTATTCATAGCTTTTTAGTTTGCTCTCCATTAGCATCTTAGGTGCTCACGTAGGATGCATGTGCCTTTTGTTTGCCATTGTTTTGTTATTTAAGCTTTCAAAACATTCATTAGAGTATTCTCATACTCTTATTTTGCCCACAAGCCATAACCATAGTGCTTAATTAGTGCACTCTCATAGCACTCGTACACTCGCAATCAAGCTCTTTTCAACCCAAGCTTTCAAAAGCTCACATCATTTCCATTCAATTGCCATTTTCTTGCTTACCACCAAGAGGAGGAGCCCGGTGCTGTAAGAGGATGAGGAGATTGCCACACAAAAAAGATTTTTAAGGGTAGTACAAAGATCATGCACCAAGATGTTCCAAGTTCCTTTCATGTTTTTGTATTAATTAGATAATGAAAAATTGCTCTTGAGGATAGTAACTTGTTATTTTGCTCTTGATAGTGTAATGTTGGAAAATCTCCCCTTGGGGGCTTTTCCCTCATAAGGTTTAGCTCCCGAGTCTTTAGAGTGCATTTATGACATTTTAGTTCATATTTTAGCATCATTATGGAATGAGACCTAGGATTCATGGCAAATGGGACCTAGGAGGATCCCTTGAGTTGTACCTTGCCTAAAATAGGGGGGACTTGGGCACCCATGCCCTAGTCCTACCCTATTTTAGGGCAGCCCCAATTTCTGTGTGTCAGTTTATGACTGTTAGGAGGTTCTTTTGCCGACATGGTAAAGTTTGATTTTTAAAATCTTGGTGGGAATGCTTGTAGGTACATATAAAAGCAAGCTTAGGCATTCATTTGTAAACTAGATTTCAATTAGATGATGACCAACAAGCTATTGTGTTCTCAGGATTATTCAAGGCTTTCTATTATGTTGCAAGAGCATACTTGTATGTTTTATGTGTTGATATTTGCATATTTGAGCATCAATCTCCTCATGGCATGAAGAGCATATTCCTCCATGAGAGCTTCACTACAAGGTGACATAATATTGTGTTTTTATTATTGTTTCCTTTAGTTTTTGGCCTTAGCCTCATAAGGGCATGCCCTCTTTATCTGACAATGGTGTTTAGAGACTTAAGTGTCCTCTGGGGTTTGACTAAGGCAAGCCTCTAAACACCACAACCCCTAAACCAAGTCTTATGATTACAGGTTACAGGTGTTGCATCCAGGAAAAGTGGAGTTGTAGGAAGGCTAGGAAGACCTCAAGGATTTAGGATCTAAAGGAAATTCAATCAAAGGAGTATTTTTAGGACTAGGGCACTCGCTCCAGTGTCCTCCGTAGATAGATTCCAGAAAATTGAAGTTACAGGGCTGATCAGTGTTTGAAGGAGGTCCAAATTCCCTGAAAAAGCAGGTACCTTAGACTTGGGCACCCGCTCCAGTGTCCCCAACTATTCCGCTTTGAAACGTAGAAATCAGTATTCTATAATTTGGTATTTTACTCCCATCTGCAAGAGCTTTTTCCTTAATTCATTAATTTGTTGTCGTATTTGCATAATTAGGGTTTAAATGATCAACTGAGCATAGGAGAAGGAAAATTTGATAATTAATTTCCTAATCCAAGTTTCCCTACATCTGCAAGTGACTCTAGGGTATGATAGTGCTTGCCACTTGACCTTAGATCCTTCAATGTTAGGGTGAAAGGAGGATTTTAACATCTAAATCACAAAAGATCAACCAATCCAATTTTACCCTAAACATTTTGGTGAATCCATATTTTTAGACTTAAATTACAACTTGCTAAGTGTTTTTCTTCAGATTTGGTGTGATTTCACTCATTTATTTGGTCATTTACTTTATTGCATTGAGAAGAATCCAAAAAAATTGAAAAATACAAAAAAAATACATTGTTTGGCTTACTAAATTGCATCAATTCTTCCTAAATTTTTCTAATTCATGATTTTTGCATCAGATCTGATATAAAATACAGAAAAATACAAAAATTCAAAATCTTGTTTTGCATTTTCATCGTTTAATTGCTAGGGTTTTGTGGAAATTTTGTCAATTTTATATAACCTAGTAATTCCAAAATCTAGGGTTTGTAGGAAAAATCTTTTATAAAATTTCTCTACTGATTTTAGAGGCTCATTAAAATTTGTATTTGGCTGTAGTCTTGTATTTTAGTGTGAATTTGCATTTAAATTTAAAATATTTGCATTTTTACATAGAAAATTCCAACAAAAACTAGCAATTTTGCTGCATTTTCATTAAATTTGCATAGGAATTTGCATGATTAAGATTAAAAATTATTTTTAGATCTGAGAGCAAGTCAATTTAATCATAAATCAAACTTAAAATTATTCACATAGAATTTTGTTCCAAGATCGAAAACCTAGGGCTTCAAAAACAATGTTTTTTGCTAAATTTGGCCTTATCGACTATCCAAACTTGCACTACAAGTGTGTTGTGAAGGATATTTTTCACATTAATTTTCTATAATTAGGGTTATCATTTTTTTCCCCTCATAAAAAGCTTCACAGCACCCTTTTAACGGGCTCTTGTAGTGAAAATTTTGCAAAAAACTACAAATTTTGGCTATTTTAGCCCTAGGGTTTGACCTAGTTTGCACTCCAGGTGTGTTGTGATCAATTTTATGGATTGAGGTGACTGATATTATTGATATTATTCACTTTGCCTCCTAGAATTTCTTACAACACCTCTTTTGCTAGGTCTTGGAATTGAAAAACCATGAAAAATAGCCTATTTTTGCTATATTTTCACTAGGATTTTACCTTAAATTGCACTAAAATTGTGTTGTGTTAAGTATTTTACCACAAAGTGGCTGTTATTGATGATATTATTTTATATCCATCATCATTTTCCTCACAACACCCTTTTTTATGCTCTTTTGCATTGAATTTTGGTGAAAAGTGCCTATTTTGACATATTTTTGCTACATTTTGACTTGGCATTATCTTGGATTTGCATCAAGAGTGTGTTGAGAGTGATTATACTACTGTTTTTGACTGATATCAGTCATATAACCTACTTCCCTTGACTTAAATTATCATAGCATCCTTTGTTTCATTCATTTGCATTGAAAAATGTACAAAAAACCAAGCATTTTAAGGCCATTTTTGCATATAATCTTACACTTGAATTTTGCAAAAGATTTTCACAATTTGATCTTATATTGAAATGGCATCTTCATGTCATTTTTCAATGATATCTTTGTATGCATTTATTAAAAATCTTGATTTTGACCAATTTTTAACCCTCATGAGTGAACATCCTGCAACATTAGAAAGCTTAACTAAGTTCTTCTCCATGAGTAGTAATGAAAAATATGATGGTGATAGCAATTCTCCCATGCATTCAATACCTGCTCCATGTGGTGGTGACATAAACTTGTCCTCTAATCATTCTTTCAAAAATGCTTCTTCCCATGAGGGTATGTTGGTCAAAAATAATGAAATCAACAATACAATAGACATCATGCCTCCTACAACTACAATAGAAGAACAAATCTCTCATGATGTTGAGAACCCTATTGATGATTTAATATATGTAACTAAGGAGCAAAGAGACAAACTTGATAAAGACCTAGGTGAATTCCAAGAATATGTGCAAACCGAGAGGATAGCTGAAGAAGCTATACCTATGATTCACAACATAAGAAAATTAATAAAAGATGGACAAGATGGTATTAATGTTGTTCAAGGATGAATGCATATCATAAAATTCAATTTTATGCCTTGATATGACTTAGACAATTATACATCTCTCATGGTTACATACCCGCATGTAGTAGATGATTTAACACAATACATTGAGAATGGTGAGCATGAAAACTTTCTTAATAAACCTTATGAGGCTGAAGATGACTATTTGAACTATGACAATATAATTGGTTTAATAGAAGTGGATAAAGAAAAAGTTAAGAATTCAACTAATCCATGGAAAAATGGCATTGATTTAATTGTTGACAAATGTTAGATTGGTTGATCCCTACAGGGAAGTATTTCTAGCCCTTTATCTCTCTCGTGATGTGCTTCCCCCGTGATGTGTTATGTGTTGTTTAGGCCTCCTGGGATGACATTAGATTCTCCTGTAAGGTTCAGGATACCAAGAGACCACCTCTGTTGTGACCTTCTTCTATTTGTATCATCATTCTTCTATATTGCCTCTCTCTCTAATTTCATTGCCGTGTGTTGTGTCTTATGGACATAGCGTCGTGGTTGGTGACTTGGGGGCACCCTCCTATGTGACTGTCCCTAAGACACTTGTTTTCTCCTCTCTTATTTATTGTTTCCCTTCCTCTAGTGTTTCCATCTAGTGGGCAGATGATGACAAACATTTATATTGATGTGGACCTAGTGTCTCTTTCGAGAGCAATAAAAAATTGGACTATAGCTCCTAATATGATGATGGGGTTGTATATTTTATCTGACGCTTGGCTAGTGGAAACACTCGTGCTTTCCACATAGTGAATTTTATGATGTTTCTGTCACATTTAAAAACCTTAACAATACTACTGCTCTATGCACCTTTGTTTGCCTTTAAATCTAGCCTTGGCGGTACTCAATTTGGAGAGCTTCATGATATAGCCCCTAGTTATCCTTGAACTTCAAATTTGTTGTATAACCTTGGTGCTTTATGTGGTTAATCATATGCATTGATGTTGTTGAGTATCATGATGTTGTAGACACTAACATGTTTCTTGTAGGGATGTGTTTTTGGGAACATTTGGTGATTGTAAAGTACATGTCACCTCTGGGGGGAATGGGCTTTGGGAAAGTCAATGTTCCCTTGTGTGTTTTCTTCCTACCTTAACGTGCTTGATATCGATAACTAATATCAACCACCTTAAGGTGGGGGCATATATAAGGTAAGCTGTCTGTTATAGATGTTAGCAATGTGTTTGACCTCAGATGCAGTGACCTGCACTCTTGAGTAGTGCATCGTGCATCTTGAGTTAGTTTGCAATCAATCAATCAATCATGTAAGCCCTCTATGGAGGCGGGATATCGAGCATATCCTTTTTCTTAAGCCCTCTACAGAGGCAGGGATGGTGTATTTATCAGAGCAGATTGCATCATCCTGTCATTTTTAAAAGTCCTCTATAGAGGTGGGGAGCAGTTCTGTGACTAACTCAACCCTTAAGCGTGTCTTCGACAATTGTTGTGGCGAAGCCCAATTGTCGATGTGTGCCTGTAATGTGCCTGAGATGGTGATGAGCCTAGAAATAGGGAACACACCATTGCTTGTCTGTCATGTTTTATCCGTTTCTTCAAGTATGTGTGTTTTGGCGTGCTTGTTTTGTATGGCATGTTTGTTGCCCCATATGCAGTGACCAGTGCTCTTGGAGAGTGCTTTGTGCATTTTGGGAGGTTTTGTATGTCTTGCATGTGTGTTGCCCCATATATAGAGACATGCGCCCTTAAGTGGTGCATCGTGTATTATGGGAGGTTTGTTTACCTTCTAGTACTTGCATTTTGCATTTCATATATATGAGAAAAAGAAAAGAAAAGATATCATTTATGTCTTCCATGCATTAATGTGTCTTCTATGCATTAACTGCCTACTTCGTGTTCTACATGATTGTAACTATCTTCTCTATGTTTTGCATGCTTGTTATTGTTTTCTATGTGATTGGCATGTCTTCTCCATGCTTGGTGTGTTTGTTGTGTTTGTGACCTTACTTTAATGCATTTATGGGCCTTGTGTTCATACATACATTAAAGTGGGGGCTAAATGTAACATCATAAAATTTCCCCTTGGGGGCTTTTCCCTCATAAGGTTTAGCTTCTACGTCTTTAGAGTGCATTTAGGTCATTTTAGTTCATATTTTAGCATCCCGATGGAATGAGACCTGGGTTTCATGGCAAATGGGACCTAGGAGGACCCCTTGAGTTGTACCTTGCATAAAATAGGGGGGAGGACTTGGGCACCCATGCCCTAGTCCTATCATATTTTAGGGTAGGCCCAATTTCTAGGTGTTGGTTTATGACCATTAGGAGGTTCTTTTGCCGACACGATAAAGTTTGATTTTTAAAATCTTGGCGGGAATTCTTGGAGGTGCATATAAAAGCAAGCTTACGCATTCATTTTTAAACTAGATTTCAATTAGATGATGACCCACAAGCTATTGTGTTTTCAAGGTGATTCAAGGCTTTCTATTGTGTTGCAAGAGTAGACTTGTATGTTTTATGTGTTTATATTTCTAGATTTGAGCATCAATCTTCTCATGGCATGAAGAGCATCTTCCTCCATGAGAGCTTCACTACAAGGTGACATAATATTATGTTTTTATTATTGTTTCCTTTGGTGTTTGGCCTCTACCTCATAAGGGCATGCCCTCTTTATCTGACAATGGTGTTCGGAGACTTAAGTGTCCTCTGGGGTTTGACTAAGGCAAGCCTCTAAACACCACAACCCCTAAACCAAGTCTTATGATTATAGGTTACAGGTGTCACATCCAGGAAAAGTGGAGTTGCAGGAAGGTTGGGAAGACCTCAAGGATTTAGGATCTAAAGGAAAGTCAGACAAAGGAACACTTCTGGGACTAGGGCACTCGCTCTAGTGTCCTCCACAGATAGATTCCAGAAAATAGAAGTTACAGGGTTGATCAATGTCTGAAGGAGGTCCAGATTCCCCAAAAAAGTAGGTATCTTGTTTTGCACTTTGGCGATCTGAACAAACAAAAATTGTGATCAGTCCGGAAAGAATCTGATCTTGTAATGTTAAGTTTATGAATTGAAATAAAATTGTTGCAGAGTATTAAATTGGTATCAGAGCCTTGGTTTATCTTCTTTTAATTGTCTCGTGTGAGTCATATTTCTGAAAGTTTTGCTAGTAGCATGCTGTAGTACCTGTGGAAGTCGTCATAAGACCCGTGTTGAAGGCCGAAGGATAGTGCCGTAGAAGGGCAGTAAACTAACCAAAGTAGCAGGGAATATCGTGAACGATAATCAATAAGTCTTATTTCTCACCAATGGCATTAAGAAGATCGATGAATGCAAGTTCTGCACTGTCTGATGTTTTGCAAAATTATTTTCAAGACGGAACTACTCATGTTGTTGATGACAAAGGAAATTTTACTTTTCCTGATGTTAAGATTCATACATTTTATACTGAAAAAGGAATTAAGGCCAAAGTTTGTGATTCAGTCCGACAGTCTGAAATCAATCTTTTAGTTTCTGGAACCGGGATATGTCTAATTTATTTACCATTTTTACTTCCTGAAGATGTTTCTCGATGGCATGACAAAGGCTTTTTTCATGTCCATTTCCCTCATGTAGATTTAATAGTTCTGTTAGCACTCATTTTGACCTGGAGGTTGATTTTTCATGTTTAGGGGGTTTCTTCATTTGAACCCTATATCTTCTTGCCCATTTTCCTAAGTGTTGGACATCCTCGGCATTTTTCAGCTGCATCATCATATTTTCTTTGAGGAGGAGATCATCATCATCATATTGTCTTCGATGATGGTCCGCATCATCATGTTTTCTGTCGACTTGTTTTTCATCAGGATCATAATCATATTTCAATATCGGGTGATGTTTGGATATCATCCCGATCCTGCTAATGAGCTACAATGTGCCTTAATTTTCTTGCGGAGGGTGATTTTTCAAATATCCGGTGATCTTCCAATTATCACCCTGCCCTTTTATGATGATGATGTCACCCCGATCTTCCGAGGGGGTTATTTTCTGAGTTGTTCGACCCGACTTGTTTTTTCTTAAGGGTCGTCATCATCATGATCATATTTCCAGTTATCGTCGTGTTGCTTGCGAGGGTCATCATATTTTCTGCCTGCATGATCTTTCGCGGGGTGATATTTTAACATTGGGTGATCTTTGTTAAGATCATCCTGATGATGTTGTTGTTAAGTTCTAAGTGCGACCCGATATTCATCGTGGTCATCATATTTTGAACGTCAGGATGATCTTAGTCAATATCATCCTGATGTTGTTGTATCACTTCATGTTCGTTGTTTTATCATCCTGATGATGCTGATATCAAGGAGATATCCGCTTGTCGGCTTCGTGCATTATCTAGTGGGGGGTGATCTTTTCAAATATCTGGCATATTCATCTATCACCCCGATCTTATGGTGGAGCTACAGTGCAGCATGATATTTGTGCATCAGGATGATATTTCCAAATATCCGGTTATCTTCCGAATATCATCCTGATGTCGATATGATGATGACGTCATCCGAATATGAGGAGGTGCGCAGTAGGCAGATATGCTGATGATATCAGCAGGATATGACGATGACGTCATCAGGATGTTCATCGGCCAGACTTTTGGTATCGGCTAAGCAGGAGGATCTTCCTCCGATGGATCAGGTTGTGCCGATGAAGGCAATTATCATGCAGGTGATATTGCGATGATGATGCTGACGTCAGGGTGATTTTTCAAGCAACAGGATATCATGCTGTTGGAGGATGATGATGAAGTCTTATACTAGTGTCGTCAGGAGCAAAAGCACCGACATCATATATGCTCGTGGCCTAGTATATAAAGTGTTGAAAAGGTCGCCGCGGGGTGCATGTGGGATAATTCGACCCTGCATATTTTGAAATATCATGATGATGAATCTTGGCGGGAAATGGTTGCGATGCACAGTTGATGTTTTTCCCAAGGCCGCGGGTTGGTGCGCCATTAATGGCGAAGGTTGCAGAGGTATGGACGGATCTGATACCCGATTGAAGATCTGGATCCCTAGGCGGCGGCGCATGGCTCGAGATTTCTTCCTGTCTCCTCCCCTACCTACTGCATTCATGTTTGGGCGCCAATTTGGTAATGCGTTGAGCGCCATTTTTCTGATACTGTGTATCTGGCGGGATTTTTGGTCAACCATGTAATTAATTGCTGTGGTACACTACCTGGCTGTTATAAGCAGGAAGTGTTACTCATTTTTGGTTGTTGAAAGTTGAAGGTTTTTGGCTCTGTAATTCAAAACAAGCTGATCTGGTTGCTCTGTACAGCTTAACCTGTGAGTCTATGTATCTCTTGTTGTATGTTTTGGCATGAACCCACTGATTTTATGATTAATCTTATATGAGAAATGCTATCTTAGCATGTGTTTTGTTAATTCTGTCTCCAGTATTGCATGTATCTTTCTTCTGAGTCTAGATATTTAAGCAATATTTGAGACTCTAGAACATAGAATTCCTGTGTTGAATGTATGATCTCTTAACTTCTGCTCGAAGGGTGGATTAAACTGTTTTCAGGTTAAACATTGGGAAGGGTATACTGCAGTAGGGATGCCATAAGTAGAGATAACTTAACACTCTGTATTGGGAGATATCTGTAAGGTAGGTATCACATATATCCCCGTGAAATCTAGTTTTAGCTGTTCATGTTGATCATTCACAGGTGTATGTCTACTGACTCCAGGCCCTGGATAGGCACCAATCTTGCTTTGTGTTTGTGTTACAACCATGTCCAGCTTTGCATCCAAACTTAAAATCAAAATCTAAATCTAAAACAATCTTTAGGACATTAGAATTAGTTTTAGGATCCTCAGTCCTCTGTCTACAACTGCAAATAGGCCCAAAGCTAGCCCCTTTGCTCTTATCTTTCAGTTTTGGTCTACTTACAGGAGGACTTATCTACTTTCTGTCAGCATCCCAGCCTTGTATGCATATCCTCATGGATGTTGAGTAGGGAATACCCCCCTAGGTCTTGCAGAGCCTAAAGAAGAAGAGGAGATAAAATACAGAGTCTATCTCCTACACTGTTGGCCCCTGGCCCAGAGATCCTGTTGATCACTGATGGCTACCTTGTAGGGAAATCTGGGAATAAGCATCCAGTCTGGGAAAAAGTCAACAAGTTCATCCCCATTTCAATTATAATATAGATGCTGAATTCTTTGCCACATTAATAGATACATGTTGCCATGTTTGGGATCAAGCCATTATTGCTTAGTTCTGAGGAATTCTGAGTGCTGAAAAAGGCGATGGAGTCCTCTCTGTTCAGCCTAACTTTACCTTGTCGCTATCTGACAAGTTTATTTCCTCTGCTTTTTGTTTATTGCTGCAAGTTAAAGGTATTTCCTTAATGCTTGGATCTGTCTATGCTACCATAGGTGGTTGTTGTGTCTATCGCATAATGAATACTGTGTCTCCACCAGTTTCTTTGCCCACGGGGGTGAGTTTTCCCCAAGGATCTTCTAATCTACTGGATTATTGAAGATTTATTGATTCCACTAGTTTTGACATAGGATTCCCCATTATAGAACAACTGTTGGAAAAGCAAAAACCACACTTTATAGACCTCCCTATTCACAAAAATAGATTCTCAGATAGACCTCTATTCCAATCCCGTAGAGTTGGAAATATTACCTTGCAGTTTGTTCCTGACCAAACCAAACTTGAGCAACCTATTATTGATGAGTCCCATGTTAGATCTAGGGCACACAACTAAGAGGGGGGGTGAATTAGTTGTGCAAAAACTTGCTTCTACTTCAAACACTTGATTCTTCTTCGTTAGTTAATAACATATCAATTAACCATCCATGAAAGCATAATGCATAAACACAAGAGCAGATAAACATCAACACATTGGACACCAAGATTTTGACGTGGAAAACCCAGTTAAGGGAAAAACCACGGGGTGATTAACCCAAGGATTATTCTCTGTTAGAAGAATAAGAAAAATGAATGGCACATGCCAATTAGGGCTCACTGCCCGAGCACACTGCTCACAAAGAGGCACACTGCCTACAAGAGACACATTGTCTACAAAGTGATAAGAATCACAAACTTGAACTGGAGATTGACATCTTTACCATGTCTGGATCAGTTCCATTTAAGCCCGAGATACTTCTGCTCTGTCCTTCACTCTTTCGCTATACCACTCTCATTCGCTGCTCCACACACTTTGAAATGAACTCACAAACCTGTATTTATACAAGACATCGACTTAGGAACAATCATCTAAGTCGGTAATCAACCATAAGGACATACGCAAGATGATTAATACATCTGGTCGGCATCACATGAACATTCACAAGATGAACAACTCATCCGGTCGGCTAGTCTAAGCAAGAACATCATCTGGAAGAATATCTTCAATTCCAGGCTCTACCATCAATGTGGACCGACAACATAACCTCAACATGATCTAAGAACCTTCACAAGCTTTCCTGATTAACCAGGTACATCTGCACTTCCTCTACTCACTGGAATCTCTTCTCCTCTTCATCTGGAACTTTAAGAACACAGTCTGTCGCCACTGTTATATTGAAGAAGGTGCTTCTGGACCTCCAAACTTTTTACAAACTGAGATGACACATCACAAGGACATCCAAAACACTCCTTCCAATCTGCAGAGTCTGACAATGCTCCACCAGATCTCACCGGACCTTCTTGTAACACTCTGTCACTCTAGAGCATCTCCTAGAACCGGTTCTACTTGATCGATCACAACTCCCTCAAATCTTCATGCGGACCTCTGAAATCTTAACTGGATCATCTCAAGAATCATATCTACAAACCCTTTAATCTGCAACCTTTGAATCTCAACCTATTGAGTACTTTTGCCTTCTTAACAACACTGTTCTTCACTGTTCCTGATTGAGACTAATTTTCTCAATATCCTCAGCACACAGCTCATCCAATCCTTCTTGCCAATGTAATATGAGTATGTTGACATCAATGACAACACTGGATAACCTCATACTTGCAACAATCTCCCCCTTTGTCATTGATGGCAACATATGATGTGAAAAACCATCAAGACAAGAACTTCTTTCTGTCACATCTCCCCCTATCAACAACAACTCTTCACGTCTTCTCTTCCTTTACTACTCCCCCTTTGATCATCAACCACTTATTTTTCACATGTCTTCTCTCCCCCTTTGACATCAATGGCAAAGGGCTCATACTTGCAATTCTAACACATTAGAATCATACCAGCTGCTCTCCCTTAGTAGTAGCTCCCCATCATCAATCCAGATCACAAGATATAACTGTGATATCCACCAGACTGATGCACACCAGTGCATCCTAGTTCATCACCGGAGGGGCCATGACCCCTAACTTCTCCTGGAGATACTCAAAAGAGTCCTTGGGAAGAGGTTTAGTAAAGATATCTGCAATCTGATCCTTGGAGGGTACATACTCCAATCTGACTTCTTCCTTGTTCACTTGTTCTCTCAAGAAGTGAAACTTGATAGATATGTGCTTAGTCTTAGAATGCAATACCAGATTCTTAGAAATATTAATTGCACTTGAATTATCACAGAAAATTGTGATAGGCTCCTTATATTCAACTTTTATGTCTCTTAGCATCTGCTTCATCCATAAGATTTGAGTGCAACTACCTGCTGCTGCAATGTATTTTGCTTCAGTTGTAGACAGAGATATTGCATCTTGTTTCTTGCTTAGCCAAGAAACCAATCTCTTTCCCAAAAAGAATGCTCCACCACTGGTGCTCTTCCGGTCATCCACATCGTTTGCCCAATCTGCATCTGTATTTGCATGAAGAGAGAAATCTAGATCTCTAGGATACCATAGACCATACTCAACTGTTCCTTTCAAGTACCTAAAAATTCTTTTGATTGCCATAACATGAGATTCTCTAAGATCAGCTTGAAATCTTGCCACAAGACCAACAGCCTGCATTATATCTGGTCTAGTCTGAGTGAGATACAACAATCCACCAATCATTGATCTAAACTTTGTCTGATCTGTCTTCGGAGAGTCATCATCTTTTTTCAACTTACATCTGGTTGCCATAGGAGTGTTCATTGGCTTTGAATCTTCCATACCGAATTTTCTCAATAATTCTATCACATATTTGGTCTGAGAAATGAAGATCCCTTTCTTTGTTTGAGTAATTTGCAGACCCAAGAAGAAATTCATTTCACCAAGCATAGACATTTCAAACTCACTTTTCATCTGATTTGCAAAAATTTTGCACATACTATCTCTTCCTCCAAAAATGATATCATCCACAAACACTTTAACAATCAAAATGTTTTCATGATCAATTTTGAAATATAAGTTACTGTCAGCAGTACCTTTGTTGAATCCAATTTGCACAAGATGCTTATCCAACCTTTCATACCATGCTCTTGGGGCTTGCTTCAATCCATACAATGCTTTCTTCAACTTGCAGACCATATCATCATTATCAGACAATTGAAATCCATCCAGTTGTTCAATGTAAACTTCTTCTTCCAGATCACCATTTAAGAAGGCAAACTTGACATCCATCTGATATACTTTGAAGTCTTTGAAGGCAGCAAATGCAAGAAATAATCTGATTGCTTCAATTCTTGCCACCGAAGAAAAAGTCTCTTCAAAATCAATTCCTTCTATTTGAGAGTAGCCTTTGTAGACCAATCTAGCTTTGTTTCTGATTACTTCACCAACTTCATTTAGTTTGTTCGAGAAGACCCATTTGGTTCCAATCACATTCTTGTCTCTGGGTCTAGGAACAAGATCCCAAGTATGATTTTTCTCAATTTACATCAATTCTTCCTTCATTGCTTTGGTCCAGTTTTCATCATTGCAAGCTTCATTAATTGTCTTAGGTTCAATCTTAGAAATCAGACAATATTCATTTGAGTCTTGAGCAATTCTTCTCCTTGTTTGTACCCCTTTACTCTTGTCACCTATGATCTGATCTTCAGAGTGATTTAGAGTTACATACCTTGGAACTTTTGGAGTTTCTTGTACTACTAAATCTTGATCAGGCTCATTTAGACAAGCTTCTTCATCTTGATTTACCAGATCAGTCTGGATCTGAATTTCAGAGGAGGATGGAGCTCCTTGCACTAGAGGATCATTCTGATCATCTTCATCACATTCATAGAATCTTGAGGGCTTCTCCATTCCTTCATCAACCTTCACATTTGTACTTTCTATCGTCTTTCTCAATCTCTTATTATAAAACCAGTATGCTTTGCTTTGAGTAGAGTAACCCAAGAAAATTCCTTCATCACTTCTAGCATCAAACTTTCCTAAATCTTCATCTCTTTTGATATAACATTTGCTACCAAATACTCTGAAGTATCTCACAGTAGGAGTTACACCAAACCAAAGTTCATAAGGAGTCTTACCAGTATTGCTTCTGATTTGAACTCGATTAAGAGTGTAGACTATAGTATTGATAGCTTCTCTCCAAAACATCTGAGGAACATTTGCTTTTATCATCATTGTCCTGGAAGCTTCTTGGATGGTCCGGTTCTTTCTCTCAACTACTCCATTCTACTGTGGAGTCCTAGGAGCAGACAACTGTCTCTTTATGCCATGCTTCTCACAAAAGTCTATGAATTCACTGGATGTGAATTCTCCACCTCTATCAGACCTTAGACACTTCAGTTTCAATCCGGTTTGATTCTCTACCATAGCTTTGAAGATTTTGAACTTCTCAAGAGCTTCTGATTTCTCTTTTAGGAAGGTAACCCACATCATCCGGAATGATCATCAATTAGCAACATGAAATATCTATCACCTTGCATACTCTTGATTCTTGTCGGACCACAGAGATCAGTATGTACTAATTCCAATAATCCGGTAGTGGACTGATCCTTGCTTTTGAAAGAGACTCTGCTCTATTTGCCTAGCTGACATTCTTTGCATAAACTATTTGTAGGTTTCACCAATTTAGGAAGATCTCTTACAACCTGAGTATTGCTTATCTTGATGATGTTATCAAAATTCACATGGCACATTCTTCTATGCCATAGCCAACTCTGATCAACTTGAACAAACAGACAACTTTTATTTGAACCAACCAAATGAAAGATATTACCTTTAGTTTGAGTACCGGATGCAATCTCAGTTCCAGAGCTTGTGAAGATTCTGCATCTTCCATTCTTGAACCGGAGATCATAGCCTTTGTCCACTAACTGACCAACACTAAGAAGATTGTGCTTTAATCCTTCAACATATAGTACATTACCGGTTTTGCTCTTTCCATCAAAAGAAATAGTTCCCCTACATCTGATTCTGCCAGCAAAATTGTCACCAAACCTTACCATTCCTCCTTCATACCTTTCCAAATCTAACAACTTGTTCTTGTCACTTGTCATATGGTGAGAGCATCCACTGTCAATAACCCAATCATCCTTTTCTTCAACTTGGGTAGCTAAAGTTCTTTCTACAACCTTATGATTGATGGATTCAGAGAATATTGAACGTTCTTCCTTGATGGCAATGAACACCCATTCATTTCTGGATTTGCTTCCTATTTCTGATTCATCATCTGTTACTCCTTCATTATCATCTTCTTCATGAACATAATAGCAGTTCTTTTGAAACCTTTGTCTATTAGCATTTGACCTTGTAGATCTTTCCGGACACCTTGAAGCAAAATGACCAATCTTATTGCAATTGAAGCACTTAAAAGGTAATTTTATTTCATATTTACTGGATCCTCTTGGTAGTCTTTTTGCAATGAGGGCTTCAAGTTGAGCTATTTCTGCTTCTTCCTCTTCCATGTCTCTTCTTGCTTGATCATACCATGACATCTTCCTTGAAGAGTTTTCTCCCAGATCAAATCTCTGTTTGCCTTTCACATAGGCACTAGCTTTGAATGCAAATTCAGTCTTGGGGGGATCATCTCCAAACTCGGTCATTTCAAATGCAGCTAGTTTGTCAGCCAATTGTTCTCTTGTGATAGTTGTGTTGGCTCTGAATTTATCAATGGCAGCAACCTTGATTTTGTAGGTAGCAGGAAGGGATCTGAGAATTTTGCCAACAATTTCATTTTCATCCAGAACTCCACCAGCATTCCTAATTCCACACACTAGCTCATTCACTCTAGGCATAAAGGTAGTGATATTTTCATCATCTCTCATCTTCAATCTTTCAAATTTCCCTTTCAGACTTTACAACCTTGCGCTCTTGACAAACTCATCTCCTTCATACAGAAGTTCCAGTTTAGTCTAGATCTCATATGCAGTTGGTAGGTCAATAACATTTGAGAGATCTGAGTCATTCAATGCGCTTAGAAGAGCTTCCTTGGTTCGCAAATTGTTTTCAGCATTTGTGATTTCATTCAGAGTTGTCGAACCACCCTGTGGAGGAACATATGGTTTTGAGACCATGGCCAAGTATGCTTTTCCCATACACTCCAAGTGACATTTCATGCGACCTTTCCAGAGAGTGAATTGGTTCCATCGAACTTCAGACTATCCTTCTTGTATGATGACATCCTGGATCTCCTCAAGCGGTTAAGCTCCTTTTAGAGGAACTTGGCTCTGATACCAATTGTTAGATCTAGGGCACACAACTAAGAGGGGGGGTGAATCAGTTGTGCAAAAACTTGCTTCTACTTCAAACACTTGATTCTTCTTCATTAGTTAATAGCATATCAATTAACCATCCATGAAAGCATAATGCATAAACACAAGAGCAGATAAACATCAACACATTGGACACCAAGATTTTGACGTCGAAAACCCGGTTAAGGGAAAAACCACGGGGTGATTAACCCAAGGATTATTCTCTATTAGAAGAATAAGAAAAATGAATGGCACATGCCAATTAAGGCTCACTGCCCGAGCACACTGCTCACAAAGAGGCACACTGCCTACAAGAGACACACTGTCTACAAAGTGATAAGAATCACAAACTTGAACTGGAGATTGACATCTTTACCATGTCTGGATCAGTTCCATTTAAGCCCGAGATACTTTTGCTCTGTCATTCACTCTTTCGCTATACCACTCTCATCCGCTGCTCCACACACTTTGAAATGAACTCATAAACCTTTATTTATACAAGACATCGACTTAGGAACAATCATCTAAGTTAGCAATCAACCATAAGGACATCCGCAAGATGATTAATACATCCGGTCGGCCATCACAAGAACATTCACAAGATGAACAACTCATCCGGTCAGCTAGTCTGAGCAAGAACTTCATCCGAAAGAATATCTTCAATTCTGTGCTCTACCATTAATGCAGACCGACAACATAACCTCAACATGATCTAAGAACCTTCACAAGCTTGCCTAATTAACCAGGTACATCCGCACTTCCTCTACTCACTGGAATCTCTTCTCCTCTTCATCCAGAACTTCAAGAACACAGTCTGTCGCCACTGTCATACTGAAGAAGGTGCTTTCAGACCTCCAAACTTTGTACAAACCGAGATGACACATCACAAGGACATCCAAAACACTCCTTCTAATCCGCAAAGTCTGACAATGCTCCTCCAGATCTCACCGGACCTTTTTGTAACACTCTGTCACTCTGGAGCATCTCCCAAAACCGGTTCTACTTGATCGATCACAACTCCCTCAAATCTTCATGCGAACCTCTAAAATCTTAATTGGATCATCTCAAGACTCATATCTACAAACCCTTTAATCCACAACCTCTGAATCTCAACCTATTGAGTACTTTTGCCTTCTTAACAACATTGTTCTTCACTGTTCCTGATTGAGACTAATTTTCTCAATATCCTCAGCACACAGCTCATCCAATCCTTCTTGCCAATGCAATATGAGTATGTTGACATCAATGACAACACTGGATAACCTCATACTTGCAACATCCCAGTCACGTGCCCAACCTCTAAAATGTAGTCTTTCTATGGCCCATGCCTTTTCAAGCTCCAGTAGAAAACCTTTTGTAGACTACAATCCTAATGAATGCTCTACCTCTGGTAGTTCTCAGAGATTTAAATAGTTTCCCTCTAGGTCTTCCTTCTCCTCTAAATCAAGTTTAACTCAGGATCTAGAACTCATGGATGATCTAGTCAGACAAGTAAGTTCTAGATTGCATCTTGCTCCCAAGCAAGACGAGGATTAAAAAGAAAAGAAAGGGAAGGGCATAAAAATTGCTAAGTTAGGGGAACCTGCTTGTATGATGCAAGAACATCTACCAAGATATGGTATAGAAAGAAGATCTAAGCATACTATCCAAATTGATCCTACAACTGCTTTAGAATTAGTTAGTTATGCACCTGGTAGATGGCCAAATCAGGATAGTTTTTAGGTAGTCAATCCTGATGAAAAATCATGGGGCAGATATGAGGCTAAATTCCACACCAAGGTTGGAACAAAGCAAAAGAATTATGAGGCACAATGAAACTGGCAATCCAGTTGGATGCAGACAGCCCAAGAAAATATTGATGACATGGCTATAGATATTAAACAAGGAATAAACAGAACAGTTTCTGTTTATGACAATGTGCTTCAGTTGCAAAATGTAGCTTACAAAGTAGAAAATAATGTGACAAAGATTGACAAGCAGTGTACTTCTACACTAAATAATTTTGGTAGTCTCAATTATCAAGTCAGCCAAACTCAGGCCAACATGACCACTGTTCAAAATAGCTTACAAAGAGTGGAAACTATGACTGGACAAATCAGTGATCAAGTCTCTACTTCAGGAAATAAAAGGGATACCCATGATCAAGAAAATAAAGCTTTACTTGAACATGTTGCCAGAAACCTTGAAAAGATTCAAAAATATGCAAAGAAGATTAGAGTATCACATAAGGGTAAAGATAGTTCTGAAGAAGAATCTGAAGAGACAAAAACCCAGAAATTAGAACATAAGCCTAGACCCAAAATCCAGCGTAGAAAAAGCATCCTCTTTACAGAAGTAAAAGATCAACCAGCTCCTTCTGTCACCAGAAACCATACTCCCCAAATGCCCTCTAAAATAGTTCTTCCTAAACAAAAAGAACATATGATGCAGGCTACAGAAGAATTAAAAGATTGGCTTCAAGAATGCCACTTAGAAGATAATGAGCCTGTATACATGGAAGAACCAGCTGCAGCTATGAATTCTTCTGATGAAGAAATCTATGCTGAAATGTCTGTTGAGGAAGACATCTCTAATCAAGAAAGTTTATAGTTTGATGACACTTCTTGCATAGAAATTAAAGAAGATTGGGAGCATTTATGCATGGCTAGTCAATCTACTGTGGACAACCAGATAGATGTTATTTCTGAGAATGCTAAACCGGAACAACTCAGAGCCTATGCTACTTCTAGTTATATTTTGAACATTGACAAAATAATAGATCCTTATGACACTATTTGTACCTGGTGTGACACTCTTGAGAATTTTTATGATACTAGAGGATCTTGGTCTGAGGCTAATAAGGTCTTGTATGCAGTCCGACTCATGTCAGGAAAACTTCGTAGCTCGTGGAATTCTCTACCAGATAATGGTATCATTTCCATTAATGATGATGGTGATGAGTATGTAAAAGAAGTGGACATGGGTAGGAATGATATTTCTGCTGAAGGCTTTGCTACATTAAAATTGTATCTGATAGGTTTGTTCTCTGGTAATAGAAAAAATGACATTCTAGAAGCAGAAAAAATATTGTACTCCTTACAATTAAAAGACTTGGGTAAATTGCACAAATACAACCTAGTCTTTGAAAAATATATGATTGTTGCTGGGAAAATGCATGATCCAACAACAAAGAAATTTTATCTCAATTCTTTGCCTTGTGGTCTAGGAGAATATGCTGAAGAATATATAATGACCAAGTACAAAACTAAGATAGAAACATTTGGTTTCAGTGAGCTAAGAACTCTGGTCTCTTATAAGTTGGATAAAGGATGTCTGATGAAAGCTTTAAGTGATAACAGAGATCAATTTAATTCTTCTTGCAATATGAAGGATTACTGTAGTCTACCTCCCATCAGTCAGATCAAAGACTTCAAACAAGTCAAGAAATTCAGCAAGAAATCTTGTGGAAGAAATTGTCATTGTAAAAGATGCACAAGGTCTAAGTATGATGATGACAATATGGAGCACTCCTTCCACAAAAAGAAAGCATACAAAAAGAAATACAGATTGGCTCCTGTAAATAGAAATTCTTTTAAGACTAGAAGACCTCCAAAATATTTGTTCAAGAAACATTCTAGTTCTTCTAGAAGAAGAAAACCTGTACAGTGTTTTATATGTAAAGGTCCCCATTATGCAACTAACTGTCCCAAAAGTATAATCCTTAAAATAAAGTATATGCTATGTTTGAAGAACAGGATTTCTCTGGAACTTGGGAAATTGTACAGTCTACTGACGCATTTAATTCTGCTAACATTCAGTTCTTTGAATTGGTTGAAGTTTTGCCTGATCAGTTTTATATGGCACGAGATAAGCACAAGAAGATTTGTTCTTCCAGCTCTTCCGAAATAGAATCTTTCAGTTCTGAGTCAAGTTCTACAGATACGAAAGCTGTATCTAAAGTGGTCAAAAAGGCTATCAAAGATCTGGATTTTAAAATCAGTATGGCAAAATCCAAGGATCCCTATCACATGCCTGGTTCTATGGATGATCGAAAGAAAGCTGCTAAATAGCAGGTAAAAGATATAAAAGCCTAGGAAAAAGAGAAGGCTACTCTCCAACAAAAGGTCAAAAGATTCCAATCCTCCAAACATTCCATTGCTAGTTCTCCTTCTCCACCTCGCAAATCTTCTCATGGGTATGTCCATCCAAAATGGTCTTCTCCACACCATTCATCCTCTTCTAAACCACGATCATCCTGCAACTCTCTGATTCTTGGCCGTTCTATTGATTCTCTATGTGCCAAAACTGACCAACTCCATAAAGCTATGACTATTCTTACCCGCCAATGTGCTATGCAACAGAAAGAATTGGCCCAACTTACTTCTACCATGGGGCAAATTCGTGAACTTCTCACCAAAGCTGACAACTCTTCCCTAGCTTCTTCTGATTCTGAACTATCTGCATTCAAGGAACCTGCAAAAGCCTTATTCATGGTCAAAAAATGCACCTATATCAGAATAGGTCTCTATTTCCCTGGTTATAAACCAATTCTAATGGATGCCTTTGTAGATTCTGGTTCTTCCAGAAGCTTTGCCAAAACCAATGCTATACCTCCTGAGTTCTGGAAGAAACGAATAGACCTACCATCAGGCTATGCAATCAATGGAGTAGAGATTCAGATGGGTAGATATGCCCAGGATGTTACAATTGAAATACAAGGTAAGCAGTTTGTTCTTGATCTAATAGAACTTGACAGCCTTAGAGAATATATTCTACTAGGGTATACATTCTTAACAAAATACCAGCCTTTTGTGTTAAGAACCCATGAGATATCTCTAAAGCATGCAGATGGACCTCTCAAAATCCCATCTTTGAAATTAGTCAACCATAAGCTATCTAAGAAAGATCAAGCCAAGAAGAAGGAAGCCATGAACTCTCAAGGACCCCAACTACCACTCTTGCTAGAACCTGTCAAAGCTAAATTTGAACAAGATTGTTGTAGTTTAAATCCTCTGCAATTTTGGTCCAAAGAACATGAAGAATGTGAAATCAGGCTTAAACCTGAATGTAAATCTGTGATTCCTTTTGAGCCAGCCTATCTAATGAGCCCTTCTAAAGTTAAAGAAATGGATGAGCATCTGCAGGAATTGATAGAAGGAAAATTCATTAGAGACAGTAAAAGTCCTTTTAGCTGTCCAGCTTTTCTCATCAATAAAAGAGCAGAGCAACAAAGAGGTAAGAAACGATTTTGTATCAATTACAAACCTCTTAATGACATAATTTTGCCATTCAACTATCCTATTCCTTTTAGCACAGATTTAATCATGAGAGCTGCATCAAAAAAGGTATTTTCTAAATTTGACTGCAAGTCTGGTTTTTGGCAAATCAAAGTCAAAGAAGAAGATAGATATAAAATAGCTTTTTCTGTGCCTCAAGGATTGTATGAATGGAATGTCATGCCTTTTGGCTTAAAAACTGCTCCTGCATATTTTCAGAGAAGAATGGATAAAGCTCTTAAGAGTTTAAAGGATTTCTGTTCAGTATACATTGATGATATTATTGTATATTCTGATGATGATTATCAACACTTGAAGCATTTAGAAGCTCTGTACAACACAATCAGGAGTCATGGTATTTGTCTTTCTACCAAAAAGATGGTGATAGGTAAACAGGAAATTGATTTTCTAGGTTTGGTTTTGTCCCAAGGCAAGGTAAAACTCCAACCCCATATATTGAAACATATTTATGAATTTCCTAACATACTGGTTGGCATAAAGCAGATTCAAAGATTCCTTGGTTACAATGAAAGAATGATCCAATCAGATATGGTTGAGTTTTTTTATCATATTCAAGGAAATTTCAATTGGGCTATACAAGAAGGAATGGCTGGACCTTCTGGTTATCTACACTCACCATTGAACTACTGCCTTCCACGAGTTGAATATTACCTTTTAACACATCATTGGTTTCCAAAGGCAGAAATTGAAGATATGGAGGTCGTGCTTCATCCAGCATTGGTGGCGGTCCGGACAGAAATTGATATGGCTTCACCAGATGAAGTAGAAAAGATTATCTATTCATTCCATCAATGACCAGATGACCTTGCTATTTCTTTTCGGCCTCTGCCAAGATTCCTTATGCCACCCACTAACCTTGATTTTGAGTCTGATTCTAATAATTCAAATTCTGACTCTGACTAGCACTCAGGTTTGTCGGTGCCATGCTATCGGCCACGTTAAGATTCTGACAATAGGATGCAACCTTGTTTCAAAAAGCAAAATCCCCATATCTGCTTTTAGGTGTAAAGCAGGCCGTCCTTGCATACGGTGTGTCCCATGAGAATTCTTTTCTGTAGTTTTTTGCTACATGTTGCTTTTGGTCGACTGTAGCTCATGCTACGTGTCAATATTGTATGGTCAGATTTAAAATTTGTCTTAGAAGTTTGAGGTCTTCTCAATATTATAAATAAGAGCTTTTCCCCTCATTCCAGGCATTCAGAGTTGGAGTGGGAATTCAAAGTCTAGTTCAGAGTCCATTCAAGAAGGTCTTTAGGAATCAAGAGTCCTAGGTTCTAGAACCACAAGAGTATGCTCTTGTTCTGCGCTTCGACGATTTGAACAAACAGAAATTGTGATCAGTCAGGAAAGAATCTGATCTTGTAATGTTAAGTTAATGAATTGAAATAAAATTGTTGCAAAGTATTAAATTGGTAAGAGAAGGAAAAATTGATAATTAATTCCCTAATCCAAGTTTCCCTACATCTGCAAGTGACTCTAGGGTATGATAGTGCTCACCACTCAACCCTAGATCCTTCAATGCTAGGGTGAAAGGAGGATTTTAACATCTAAATCACAAAAGATCAACCAATCCGATTTTACCCTAAACAGATAGGAATTGTTAGTTTACTTTCATTTCATTGCAATAGATTAGAAAGCAATTTACTTTTCATAGGATAACTCATTTGCTTTCATTAGTTAGATCTTTTCTTGTTTTCCTAGAGTAGATTTCAAAAACCATCATAAACACAAAAACATAGAATAGCATTGTATTAGGTAAACTTCATTATAAAGTGCATTCATATAGAATTGTTTTATTTTTTCAAGAAAAATATAAAAATGTAGCTTACATATCATATAGTTGCATTTCATACACAAAAATACAAAAGCACAAAAATATTAGGAAAACCCATAGCGTTCAAACCCTCAATCTCATCATGAGGTAGTCACATTCACATTAGACATGTATAAACCCTTGATAACATCACAAAGTAAACATTCAAAGCAATAAAAAGTCAACCCTATGTCAACTTAAAACCCTTGGTTAATCTTGGTCAAAGCAAGTCAACATACACCAAATCTCTTAGAATAACAAGTGAATGTGCCTAGGACTTAGAGGAGAGTGGGTCAAAGTAGTTCTAGAAGAACTAGAAGAGATAGACTCTAGACCATAACTCACACAAGAGCAACAACACTTCATTAGGGTCATAGAACAAGATCGAAAAATTCAACAACACATACAAGCATTCAAAACTAGATTACAACGTGCTAGAGACATAAACGAAACAAATAGACACCCATCTAGGTGTTGGAACTAGAGAAACCCGAATAGGAGAGAAACCACAAGTGACCCTTTGGGTCATATCATCATTTCAACAACAACTCCCATAGAGAGAACAAGGCAACTCCAAAATAACAATAGGCTCCAGATCAGATCGGTCGGTCTTCGTGAGGTTCTACTCCCAAGCGAACAGAATAACCCCCAGGTCTTGCCTCCACTAGATTGGCTTTTTCCATGAGAGTGAGAGTGACTTGGAGGTCGCCCGAAGCAAGGAGAGGGTCCATGTGTTGTGTTAGAGATGAATCATCCACAATTGTGTCTGTGTCACATTTCAAAGAGTACATAAACTAAATTCTAATCAAAGTTTATTCACAAGGATAAAATCAATCTCTAAAATGGTGAGCTCCAACCTTTTAAGCATAAGGTTTGGAAATATAATTTAAACATTTCATTTGCAATGGGTTTTTAAAGGCTCCAAAATGTGTGTATGTGGGGAAGGGGGGGTAGTAAGAGAAATTAGCAAAAGAGAATTGCTTGAGAAATGTAGAAACTTAAGTTTATGGGGATGGCATATGCATGTGTGCACACACACACAAATAAAAATATTTAAAACCAGTTTGATTCCGATTAAAATAAACATAACCCTTAAAAACCCACTAGAATAAATATATTTAAAACCAGTCCAAAACCATTTCAATTACATAGTGAACAACAAAGTGAAATGAAAACGATAGCATATAGGATCACTACCCTACTGAGGTTGGAAGCTTTCATTTTCTCCTTCAAATCTACCTTGGCCATCGAAACTAGGATGAAACCACGTTGGCTTGTATTAAAAAAACAAGGTTTGCAAGAACTGGTAATTTCCTTTTAGAATGATTGTGTTGAAAAAACAAGTTGTAATAAAAATGATAAACACCCTGTGGTCGCATGATGAAACAAACAGACTTTCTAGTTGCAAAACACAGCTCCAAAGCTCTCTGTGACATGATAGAAGGCATAACAGTGGATGGACAATAGAGGATAGTGCTCCATGATAGGTCCCAATGTCCATGTCATTGGGTTTGGAGGTCTTCCAAAATGGCGAAGCTGAAAACAATGATCGACGGTGGAAAGAAGAACCAAGGGGTGTATTTGATTGACATGAATGCACCACTTAACTACTATTAATTCCCACTGTGAAGAGTTAAATGCATTAAACGTTCACTTAACGTGCATATTTGTCGTGCTAGTGTCATGGCACAAAACCAAGACTGGGTGCACATCGTCTGTCGATGCCACGAAAACTCTTAAACATGAGGCCTCTGCGGAAACCATGAAATCTCTCTATGAAAATGTGTCGGGTAGATGTGGAAAGATCGCTGAGTAGACAACATGTCAACAAGTCGACTGCTGGAGTTTGAATGGAGGACATGTCTTCAGCTAACATGGAAGGGTGGCAGAACGTAGCCCACACCACCGGCAAGCGTTCTCCCCAACTACCTCAACAACTTCCCTAAAAGATACACTATATGAAAGATAGCACGGTAATTAAACTAGCACTTGCACCCATAGGAGGTTCAACAAATTCACTAATAGGAAATTTTAAATATATTTTTAAGTAAGTTTATAAATATTATTAAAAATTAATGTTTTAATATTACATAATTAATTATATAACAATAAATTTATATATGCTTTGACTACAAATTTTGATTTTGATAAGTAATGGCATCTATTTATTCAACCCTCCCAAGACTTGGTTGTCAAGTAAGGTGATCCATTTTCCCATATCCTTGATAGTCCCAAAATATTTTCACAAGGTAATTCCATTAAAGAGGCTATTCATCCATGTTAACATGTGCTCGAGAGATTTACTGAAGATTTAATTTATAGAGTTGCAGAGTTCCAGTCATTACAAATAACTGGGCTTGATCAATAACTATGGTCTTATGTTACAGAGATGACAACTAAAGAAGTCCAAATGTACCATTTCACTTTACTTCCCATTGAGACTACAATTTGGACAGCTTAAGGGTCAACATCTAATTTAAATCAAAAGTGGCTTAGAATCGTATTTGGGTATGCTTAATAATAAGCATAGGTTTAAGAGATATAAATTAAAATGTTTATGATTTCAATTAGAGTTAACTACGACGGACAGATTGACCATCCAACATTCTCCTGTCCAATCATATAACAATGCCAACAACAATATCCATGTCTGGATTCTTTATATGTTGAGTGAAATACATGTATTAGCTTAAACACTTAAATTTCATTACCATATGAGGTGTCCCAAATGTGCATCTAAACTATTATAAATGCCCGACATACTCTGTTTCATTTATAGGCATCAAAATCTCCATTTATATACTTTTTAGTTCATGGCTATTTGATTGTGTGGCAAATTTCCAATTCTCTCTTCCCTTCTACACTTGTCTCTTCCCTTCTACATTGGAAACATACAAGAATTTGTTTCAATAAAGGCCAATATTCTTAGCTGTAATAAATTGTTATGGTAGTTAGTGGAAACTACCCTATTCTCTTTTTTACACTAACACTTAGAAGAAGAAGTAAAATGCTCAATTTTACTATCATGCTCTTTCATTTAAGCAATTAAATTCCACTACAAGGTTTTTAAGCTCAAGAACTTGCAATATAAACTAGTAAGTTTTACTTATCTATTATCAATTAAACACTTGTTAGAGGACCATGTGTGAGCATACACTACTTACAAGTCTTTTATAATAGCTAATTCGTTATCAGTTAAACACTTGTTACAGGACTATGTGTGAACACACACTATTTGTAAGTCTTTAATAAGACAAAATTAGCTACAATTTGAAATTGGATTGTTATCTTGTGATGTGAATTAGTGGAGCCATGTTGTTCTTTTGCTATTGATGTTTGTGAAGAAAATTACGATACTTGTAATTTTGACTTCAAATATGTATGGCATCTGGTCTTACGGGAATTTATGTAGAAATTCCTTTAAGTGTCTATAGATAGATATCATCCCTTGTTTGTAATAAAACCAATATTACCATATTAATCATAATTGTAAGTGAAGAAAGGTTCATAACCCACCCCTCCCCAGATTCCAATTGATTACCTTTTCTTCTCCGTGACCTTTAGCTGAGACAAATTGATTTTACAAATTGATTTCCCTCCCCCATCTGACAATTAAATTATTGCAACAATTCTTAGGCTATTATTAAACACCCATTGTTTAGTGTTAGTAGATGGACGCATTGTTGAATGATATTATGTAATTTGCAAATGCCCAATCTATTGTCTATTTCTGTTATTTTTCATGAGCAAATTTTCGTTGCTACAAATCTAAAATTTGAGGCGAGCAATATAAGCAAGTCTTCTAAAGTTAATGAATTGTCAACTTGAAAAACTTCTATTATTTCCTAAAAATAAAAAGAATGACTTCCTTTTTTTTCCACCTCCCAACTCTATGCTACAAGAGAACATTTAAAAAGGCAGTAATGGTGTTTAAGTTTTTCTGTGTTTAATGAAATTGCAGCAAGCAAACAGATTTTAGCTTTTGTGCTAGAAAAACAAAGAACGGATCCAAGATTATTTGTTTTTCTATTTCCTCGCCTCATATCTTGCAATTGATATGCTCGCCTGAGTTATTTGCTTTCAACCGTTTTCCCTTTCCCTTCCCTTGCCCCCAAAAAAAAAAAAAAAAAAAAATCCTAAACCCTAACCCCTAAACCATAAACCCCTAACCCTTAAACCCTAAACTTGAGCAACCTTAAACCCCTAAACCCTAAATAATTCCCCTAAACCCTAACCCCTAAACCCTAAACTTGAGCAACCCTAAACTCATAAACCTCAAATAATGCCCATGACCCCTAAACCCTAGACTTGAGCAACCAAGATAAACCCCTAAACCATAAATAATTCCCCTTTAACCCTAACCCCTAAACCTTAAGCTTGAGCAACCCTAAACTCATAAACGACATGAGCCTGTTTCTCCCGGCGCTAATTTTTTTAGGGCGTGAGACAATTTTCCGAGCACTATAATGCTCACATATAAAAATTTATTGGCTAATTACAGGAATAAATAAATAAACAAACAAGTCAAATCTGGCCAAGTGAGCAGTAAAGTTGAAGTGCACAGTAAAGTCATGATGAAGATAGACTCGCAGATTGCACAAGATTTTGTTGGGAGGTATTCTGACATACGTTTACTGTGGGGCTAGTTTTTCATGTATAACCACAACGCTTAATAATTCTTGCTTATCTTTAAAGGTCTTTATCCTGACCTCCTTTTTACGAAGCGCCCCAAAAATTTATACAGAGTGATATTACTACTATACAATAATTTTGTTTTCCATCGTTAAAATCAATTAAAGGAGAGAAACCGCCTAAAGTCAGTTGTCACCCATGGAAAAGCAGAGTTCTTACATGGGTGATGTTAATCATTTCAGGCTTCAGCGTTTACTAGGTAAGAGTGTGTCCCTTCATTTTGATGATTAACAGACCACTTGCCATGTGAGCTCTGAAACAAAGTCAAGTCGCCCAATTACGGAGTTTTATTCCATGATAATGTTTTCCTCGTGTCATGGTATGGGAACTATTTTAGGGTACACTAAGGAAAGAGAATAGGATCCGAGACCATATAGCAGTACAAAATTCATAATGAGTTTTATCAAATAGGATAAAACATTTGTGTTTTTACAAGGATGGAGTATTGTATGACCCAACTCTCATCTTCTAAGGGTTTTATGGTTAGATATAAAAGAGATAATTGATATAGAAAATTGTGTTATGGTTCAAATAATTTATAATGTTACTAAGTTTTCACTATTGAGTATAAGAATTTCATAAATAAACTTTTGAGTTGTGTAGTATTTATTTTTGAGGCTTATTAGGTTTTATATGTGAGCATTATAGTGTTTAGAATTGTTTCACACTGTAAATAAAAATTTATGTGAGAAATTTTTTTAAACTCTTGGTTGTTCCTATCGGCGTATTCCTTGAACCTCTTATGGGTGCAAGTGCTAGTTAATGTTACAGTTGTGGTTGAGGAAAACTACTGGTTTGACTATGCTGAGAGCTTTTTTTGATCTAGGTAATTTGTGGCACATCTTTTTGAGCGGGTCACGATTCACCTTATTCTCTTGGAGGTGGTAGTCCTTTTATTGTTGTTTACAATCTCAAACTATGCATCACCAAGTTTAACATTTTTCTCTCAATCATTTATCTTTGTTTATTAGATATTAACTTTTCCCAAAATAAAGTTTTGAAGGGCCATGAAAATTCAAAATCTAAATTACAAAAATGTTTGAATATGTTTAGATACTAAAATTTGTGTTTTAAGTAGTATCATGATGCAACATATTCTCTTAAATGCTTGGGGATTACTTATTATATAGTTTTTCAAAATCCAAGAAAAAATTACATTAATTTCTATTTTTTGACTTTTCATTTCCCTCTAAAAAAAGCTACAAAGGAATTGTCATCAAGATGTAAACTTAATAGTGTTGTAGTTTCATATATTTTTTTTTATAGATGCTAGTTTCTTGTAAGTTATTTGGTGATGCCAGAGCATTCCTACCTCAAGAGCCATTTTGAATCAACTAATTTTCTTTTGCTTTCTTCTATTTGTTTGTCTATTTTGTAGGTTCCTCGTAGAGTATCTAGAATGAGATTCTACACTTTTAGTTGAGAAGTTTTGAGAATTTAAAGATGTTTGTGCGGTATTATAAAGGGTTTTTGCTATGGCTTCTATGATACACTTATTCACAGAAGGTTCTTCTTGTTCAATCTCCTACATTGATAGTTGGTTTTGTGTGGCATCGATTCAATAGTGTTACACCTTTTAAGGCTAACAAGGCCTTCTCTTAATTTCTAAACTTGACCTATCCTTGGGATTCCATGTTTTACTTAAGTGGAAACACCATTTTGGACATTGTTAAGAAAAAGTTAAGATTTCAAAATTCAAATACTTTAACTTCCACTTTGGACCATGACATATGACCATTACTATTAGAAACCTTGAATCTTAGTTGGTGCTCTAGCATGTGCTATAGATTCTAGGTCTATTTTTATCTTGAGGGATTCACATAGTAAACTTATACTATATCACATTCAATCATGGAACCTTAAATAATATCCATAATTTTCATTTGTACCCCTACATCTTGATTTTTTATACTTTCTCCTACTACATAGTTCCTATTAAAAAATCCTCCATTTTTACCATATATCTTAGGTATCTCTTTTTCATTATACCCTTATTTATTTATACCCAGGTTATATGTTCAATTGAACAAGTCATTTCTACTACTATTAGACTCATTTCTAAATGAAAGTCTTTAATGAATTTTGATAAGAGATTATGAAAATAAAATATATTTAAAACATTTTCATACTATATAATTTAAATTGATCCCTAATTGAAAGTATAACTAAAAAATTCAAGGGTAACTACTTGATGTGGATATGTGATCAATCTTGACTTCCTTTACATGTTTGGATCAAGAAAATAAATTAATACTGTGCATAGGGTAATCCATAAGAAACTAGAAATCTAATTACTCACTCGTCTCATATCTACTCATCAAAACTATTTTTTTCTCTTTATTGATATTGTGTTGCAATCCTCTAAATAAATCATCTATTGACCTTCTAAAATAGTTATTTAAAATGGTAAAAAAAGGTAAATATTTTTTCTTATCATTGCCAAGTAAGACATTAATTTGATGTATATTGGTGGATGGCCAAAAGGAAAGTTCTTTCTCATTTACCTTATATAGTTCTACAAGGTATACATACCTTGAATCCCTCTTTTTGAATCAAACATGTATATCCTCTATGTTGTACAAATACTTTCATCATTTCATTCACTTATGACTTAGCAAATATGTATGCAATCCCTACATAAATAGCATAATCAATTCCTCTTAATGGTTTCATGAAAGCCAAACGGAAAGAGATATATTTGATATATATATTTTACCCAACCCCTAACCCCTTCCACTCTCTTACACCTAATACCTAAGAAAAACATTGATATTGTCTAGCATGCTTATGATATTGTCTATCTAGTGACACCTGTAAGAGTCGATGATGACTCAAGGAGACCCAAGAACACCTGCAATCACAACAAGATACAAGAAACAACAAAGCTTAATTTCCAAGAAATGATGCAGAGCTTGACTTCACACAATTGAATTGAAATATACAATGTGACACCTCCTTTATATAGGCAAGGTGGAGTGATAAGGCTCAAGACCGACATAGTGGGAAAAAAATTAGATGACACAAACAATAAGTGCACCTAGAGACCACTAATTAATAAATACATGTAAGACAAACTTGTAAGATGATATGTGGGGTAAGTGCACAAAGATGAGGGACCAAAAGGGGGTCATAAGATGTCACTTTTTTTTTGAAATCAGGAAACACTGATGTTGGATGAGAAATTGAAGATAGTTACACTCAAAATTTGAAGATAGATAAAAAACAAGAGTCGCAGTGCTCCGAATCTAGTTTCTAAACTACTAATTTTTTTTAAAAAGGTTGAGATTAAGGGGTTCAAAAAAGGGGGAGCACACAAACTGGTCCTATTTTTCTCAAAAAAAATATAACATAGCGTCTGGTGTGCTCCCCCTAAAATGTTAAATTTTTTTTAGTATTTCAAAAATTACTTCAGTGAGAAATTAGCTAACACCATGTAGTTCATCCCTAATTGTTCTGATATTTTTTTATGAATAATTGATTTTTTAGTAATTTTCAGTGGACACATCTTGAAAAATTGAAAATTGAACGTGATCCCCCTAAAATGTTTGAAAACTAATCAAAAATTGAATTTTCCTTAATATGTGTAGAATGGAGTCTAGTTTCTAAAAATGTAACTTACTTGAAATTTTGATAAACAGTAAAAAAAAGTCAAAAATACTAGACACTAGTTTTTGACAAAAAATGGATATACTAATAAAAGAAATTAAAGATGAAACCCTTAACGTACTCAAAATGTGAAAAAAATTATATGGTTAGATAGCTAACAGAGAGCTTAAGACTATGGTGGTAGTTTTTTCAACTTTTCATTGAAAAAAGTGCAATCCTGATGGGGAGCATGCTCTAGATTATCTAAATTTTGTTAGAAATTGGAAAAACACATCCTTAGACAACCTAAACATAGTCCAAGCCTTTGGGTTGGACTCCCAAGGCAAATCCAAGCCTTAGGCTTGGTAATTACCAAGCCTAAGTATAATGTGAGCATGTTGTAACGTGCTCATGTTCGAGCACGTTATAATGCACTCACATTATGCTGAGCTAATTTGGCTTTAGACATGCTAATTGCATTTTCTTGAAAGTTTCAAAAGCCTTTTCAACAAATCCATTTTTTGCATAGCTTGCAATCATTGCATTCCATGACAGAACATCTCTTTGAGGTGTTAGGTCAAACAATTGACATGCCTTATCTATGCTTCTACACTTTACATACATGTCTACAAGGGCAACTACACTTCGTACCATCTCTCTCACTCTCTATTTCCCTCCCCTCTCTACCTCCTACCCTCTCTCCGAGTCTCTACTTCCCTCCCCCCTCTACCTCCTACCTTGTCTCTCACTCTCTTCTTCTCTCCCCTCTCTACCTCCTACCCTCTCTCTCACTCTCTACTTCCCTCCACTCTCTACCTCCTACCCTCTTTCTGAGTCTCTGCTTCCCTTCCCTCTCTACCTCCTACCTTCTCTCTCACTCTCTTCTCTCCCCTCTCTACCTCCTACCCCCTCTCTCACTCTCTACTTCCCTTCCCTCTCTACCATCTACCCTCTCTTTGAGTCTTTGCTTCCCTCCCCTCTCTACCTCCTAGCTTCTCTCTCACTCTCTTCTTCCCTCCCCTCTCTACCTCCTACCCTCTCTCTCACTCTCTACTTCCCTCCCCTCTCTACCTCCTACCCTCTTTTTGAGTCTCTGCTTCCCTCACTTCTCTACCTCCTACCTTCTCTCTCACTCTCTTAGCCCCCTCCTCTCTACCTCCTACCCTCTCTCTCACTCTCTACTTCCCTCCCCTCTCTACCTCCTCCCGTCTCTCACTCTCGACTTCTCTCCCCTCTCTAGCTCCTACCCTCTCTCACTATCTTCTTCCCTCCCCTCTCTACCTCCTACCCTCTCTCACACTCTCTACTTCCCTCCCCTCTCTACCTCCTACCCTCTCTCACACTCTCTACTTCCCTCCCCTCTCTACCTCCTACCCTCTCTCACTCTCTTCTTCCCTCCACTCTCTACCTCCTACCCTCTCTCTCACTCTCTACTTCCCTCCCTTCTCTACCTCCTACCCTCTCTCTCACTCTCTTCTTCCCTCCTCTCTCTACCTCCTACTCTCTCTAATTCTCTACTTCCCTCCTGTCTCTACCTCATACCTTCTTTCTCACTCTCTGCTTCCCTCCCCTCTCTACCTCCTACCCTCTCTCTCACTCTCTACTTCCCTCCCCTTCGACCTCCTACCCTCTCTCACTCTCTACTTCCCTCCCCTCTTTACCTCCTACCCTTTCTCTCACTCTCTTCTTCCCTTCCCTCTCTACCTCCTACCCTCTCTCACTCTACTTCCCTCCCCTCTCTACCTCCTACCCTCTCTCCCACTCCCTACTTCCCTCCCCTCTCTACCTCCTACCCTCTCTCTCACTCTCTTCTTCCATCCCCTCTCTACCTCCTACCTTCACTTTCACTCTCTTCTTCCCCTCCTCTACCTCCTACGCTCTCTCTCACTCTCTACCTCCTACCCTCTCTCACTCTACTTCGCTCCCCTCTCTACCTCCTACCATCTATCTCACTCTCTTCTTCCCTCCCATCTCTACCTCCTACCCTCTCTCTCACTCTCTACTTCCCTCCCCTCTCTACCTTATACCCTTTATCACTCTCTACTTCCCTCCCCTCTCTACCTTTGCTCATCATTCTTCACATCCAATGAAATTTCACAACTTATCTTGTTTCTATTTCATCATCCCAATTTATATCCTCAACCGTCTTTGCATGTCCTAGTTTTATTGTTTCCATGTTCTTTGTCGATAAGGGAGAGGGAGAGGGAGAAAGAGAGAAAGGATAGAGATGGAGGGGGGAGAGAGGGGAGAGATAGGGTGTGAGAGAGAGTCCTAGTTTTCTTGTTTTGGAGAGAGAGAGAGAGAGGGTTGGTCAGGTTTATGAGTTTAGGGTTGCTTAATTTTAGGGGTTTAGGGTTGCTCAGGTTTATGGTTTATGGTTTAGGGGTTTTTGGAGAGACAGAAAGAGAGAGGTTTAGGGTTGCTCAGGTTTAGGGGCATTATTTAGGGTTTATGAGTTTAGGGTTGCTCAAGCTTAAGGTTTAGGGGTTAGGGTTAAAGGGGAATTATTTATGGTTTAGGGGTTTATCTTGGTTGCTCAAGTCTAGGGTTTAGGGGTCATGGGCATTATTTGAGGTTTATGAGTTTAGGGTTGCCCAAGTTTAGGGTTTAGGGGAATTATTTAGGGTTTAGGGGTTTAAGGGTTAGGGGTTTATGGTTTAGGGGTTAGGGTTTAGGGTTTAGAGAGATAAAGCGAGGGGATCGATAGAGATTAGAAGAGATAGGTAGATAAAGGTTTACGGTTGCTTCCAGGGTTTATGGTTTAGAGATTTAGGGTTTATGGGTTTAGGTTTGCTCAATTTTAGGGTTCAGGGGCATTATTTAGGGTAACTTAGGGTTTATGGTTTAGGGGTTAGGGATTAAGGTTTAGAGGTTTAGGTTAGGGTTTAGAGAGATGATCGATAGGGAGATATAAATGAGACCGAGGGGAGAGATAGGGAGATAGAGGGTGAGGGACATGGTGAGAGACATAGGTAGAGAGATTGAGAGTTAGAGGGATGATAGAGACAAAGAGATAGGGGTTTAGGGTGGATAGGGTTTACGGTTGATCAGGTTTAGGGTTTAGGGGTTAGGAGTTTAGAGAGGGAGAGATAGGGAGATAGAGGGTGAGGGACATGGCCAGAGACATAGGCAGAGAGATTAAGACAAGGAGATAGGGATTTAGGATTGATCAGTTTTAGGGTTGTGTGAGGCCTACCTTTCTCACCTTTTATTTCTGCTTATCGTATTGACATTTTGATGGGCATGTGGACATTTGGGACTACTGATCCCATTATTCAGACTTCCATGACTATTTCATATGCTTGATTAGTTAGATAGAGCATGATGTGATGTTTATATATCTTTCATGTTAGAGTTCACTTGATGATTATAATTCTATGTGATATTCAGTTTGATGCAAATTGGAATATTAGTTGTTGACTAAATGAACGAATTAATATGGAGTTTTAATCCTGAGTTGATGTTTAGAAATGCAGTGAATTATGAATCATGTTAATGATAAAGGATTTAGATGATTATGTGACCTTGAGTGTGTGTGCATTTCCTTTCGCTTTAGCTATGGTGAACATGTGCTATTAATCTGTTTGTGGAACTGTGCAGGTGATTTTCCATGCCCATTGGAGGTCATTCCATAACCCTATGTGATATCTATGTTTAAGTTGACCTAGTCCCAAGAGGGAACAAGGTCATTTGTGTTGGAGCATGATGATTTTGTAATGTCTGCATTGATGTTTAATGTGATTAGGGTTCACCCAGTTTATTGATTTATTGATGTGTTGTAAATGTGTAATATTTGAGTTGCACCATTTTGGTGCTATTTATTTTATTGGACCTTTTCATGTGAATTTATGGACCCCTTGGTGTTTATTTTGATCAAATAATGACCCTAGGTCATACCCCTAGGGTCTAGAACCAATTTGAACATGTTAAACCTTAGTCTAACCTTCATTGGGTCACCTTAACTTGACCCTGAAGTTAAGTGACGAAATTTGAAGTTGGATGAGGTGGTGGACTAGTCAAGATTCCACCATGACCAACTCCACTACCCTAGGATAAGGTCTCCCTTATCTCGAAGACTTGAGAAGCTTCCAAGGCCTCCAAGTATGAGAGACCTCATTCCTATGCTCTCACACGTGTGAAAGCATAGTGGAGAGGGGAATCCCACATGGAGGACTCCATAAGGATAAGGATGAGACACATGTCATCATCAAGTAATATTAGGGTTGAGGAAATAAAGAAATCTGTTGAAGACAAAAATAAATTATTGTTAGAAAATAAATTAAATAGCATGGAGGAGGCCAAATAAAAAAATAGAAACAAAATAATTAACCTCCTTGTGAACGTGACATTATTTTTCCCTCTCATTTCCTTCTCCTTGAAACTTGGAGGCAAATGAAAAGCAATTTATTCTTTTGGGCTTTTTCATTTTTTTTCTATTTTATTTTATTGCCTTTTAATTTTTTTTGGATTGAGTGGGATTTAATTTATTTTATTTTATTTCCTTTTGATTTATTAGGGTTAGGGGAAAATTAATTGTTTCTTTTTTAGATTAATTTATTTAATTATTTAATGGGGATTTGGGTGGGGAATATTAATTTTTTTTTAGATTAATTTATTTAAATCCCTTTCAGATTTATTTTATTTGTGCATGACTTTAGTGTAGACTTTAATTAAATGTTTTCTTTAGTTAATGTGTTAAATTTTATTGACGTTGGGAAAATGAGGAAATAGAGGAGTAATTTAATTTAATGGGTATAATTAGTTTTAATTTTAATTTATACTTTTAAAAAAGGTTTTAGTGATGGCTTTTATTTTAATTTAATTTTCCTATGATTAATGTGGCGGCGTTATGCTATATTCCCTATATCCCATTATGCTATCAAAATTTTCCTAGGGCTAAGGGAATATGTTTACCTAGATTAATTCATTTAATTACTTTTTTTTGCATTAATTTGATTACATGTTTTAATTGAAAAATTGTATTATGGTTTAAATTTAATGATTATATTATAGTTGATAGTTGACCTAGGGTTAGATTTTGACTCATGTCCGAATCATTCCACTTCATTTAGTAAACCCTAGGGTTAGTTGCCAAAACAAGAATCAACCCTCTTAGCATCGCTCATCATGAGGCATACCCCCTTAGTGGCTATCATCATGTAGGGATTGTGATATGAGTCACATTATCCCGATTGAGATTGACTTCCCCACCTTCGGGTGACATGCCTCTTGTAGGTTGCAGTTGCAACCTACGTTATGTGCATATGTCACCAAGCACGTTGATGCGTGAGGGGGTTTCTAGAGTCGCGTGGAAATGTTTTTGATATTTCATGTCATGACCACATGACAAATGTGGACATGACACTTGTGTTGTGTGTCGTGACCACATGGCGAATGTGGGCATGATATTTGGTATCAGAGCCCAAGTTTAAAACACTGGGCTTTTTGGTCACATTAATTATTCTATAACTATGTTTTAATTTGAGCACCTTGTTATTTTAGGATGCAACCCAGGACCAGGAGAGGGCTTCTACACGCCAGTGAGTCGGGAGGGGCTAATTCGTCAACTCCTTGATCTTCGACACTGTTGGGAGCCCACAACCACCACCAAGACATGCCTCCTGACATAGGACCTCAGATGCTTCAGGTTCTATAGGTAGTATTTGCAAGGTTACAACCAGTCATGAACGAGCCTCGTGTTGCGATTCCAGACACCACTGTCGAGGATCGTGCATCAACTTGTAGAGAGCACAACAGGAGCCTGCCACACCACTAGGATCATGAGGAGGAGATTTTTTTAGAGCAAATCCATCACGATCCATTTGGGTATGGATAGAAAGACGAGGTAGATGCTCCCATTCGAGGGCACCGTGATCATGGAGACCCCATCAGAGACTTGCTATGGTTGAACCTACCTACATTTGTGGGTACTATAGAGGGAGTTGAGGCTAAGGCTTGGCTTATCATCTTAGACCAGTGCTTTGCATTATGTCCCTATGGGAACAACACAAAGGTAGGGGTCGTAGTTCATTTACTTCGTGATGCTACATCGACATGGTGGCGCACTGAGGAGCACAAGCATTGCCTATGTTTGGACACACTTTATTGGAGTACCTTTCTGGAGCACTATAAGGTGCATTACCTCTCAGAGCACTACAGACAATGCAGGATCGATGATTTCCATGATCTATAGCAGAGGGGTTCTATAGTTGCACAGTAGGAGTGCAAGTTTGTAGATTTGTCACGTTATGTCAAGTACCTACAAGATGAGAAGCTTCTAGTTAGTCAGTTTATCAAAGGCCTAAATCTGGGTATAGCAAGACCTATTCGTATGGCAAACCCACAGACTATGAGCGAGGCTGCTAAGAAGGCACTCATTGCAAAGGAAATTCAAGGGTGAGGTCATGGTTCACACCCATAGTTTGTGGACCAAGGGTTCCATAGACCCCAACCACCTCATTGGGGCAGTTTTAGTTCTACACCTCTACCTCCTAGGCCTCCACAGTAGTAGTAGCAGTAGCAGCAGCATCAACAGAGGTCCACACCATAGCAGAGAGCATAGAGTGATCCAAATCAAGGATGGCATCAACATGGTCTGCAGAGAGACCAATGTTAGTAGACACTAGCTGCAGGACTAGCTAGGTCACAACAATCCTTTAGAGGTTCATAGAGTTTTGCAACTCGACCATGCATGCAACAGTCTAGCAGGACTTAGATAGGGCATGTGCAGGCTAGAGGATCGTGCTATGTATGTGGTGGTGCTGGGCACTTAGCCAGAGAGTGTCCATAGGGCTTTACAAGAGGAGAACAACCATGCACCAGAGGTTCTAAGCAGACAATTGGTGATGTGGGTAGATCCCACTATATGTTTACAACAATTAACAACAGTTAGGCTGACTTTCAGGCATCAGTCATTGAGACTCTAGGTATGATTAGGGATGTATCTATTTCTGTATTGTTTGATTCTGGAGCTTCTGACTCCTTTATTTCTCCATTGTTAGTGGAGCATTGCCAGCTCGTGGCCTCTAGGTAGGACATTAGGTGGGAGGTCAAGTTGGCCACATGGGCTAAGATGGACGTGGATTCAGTTGTTTGTGGTTGTGATTGTTGATAACTGAGGGGGGGGTGAATCAGTTATCCTTGTTTCTTCTTTTGATCTTTCTTATTAATCAAAGCAGCATTGAGTTAAACAAACAAACATTATCATGAAATGAGAAACACATGACACAGTATTTTTGACGTGGAAACCCGGTTAAGGGAGAAAACCACGAGGTGATTAACCCAAAGATTACTCTGTTAGAAGAATAAGGAGTTACAAAAATGGCACTTGCCAATTAGGGCTCACTGCCCGAGCACACTGCTCACAAAGAGGCCCACTACCTACAAAGAGACACACTGTCTACAAAGAATGTTATATAATACTTGAACTGATTGGAAGCACCTACATATGCTGGGGTTCAGTTCCGGTTAGGCTCAGTACACTGATCTGCTGCACTTCATCTTTCCTCTGTTCTTTATTCTGCTATCTTTTCACATACCGGATCTTTCTTACTACTTCTGCTCTTCTCTGTACTTATTCGCATACATTATCACACTATCACCCCTTGCACAACTAAATCCATCCTCTATATATATCTGCACAAGTAATTTCATCACTTTTCTAGTCGGCATCCGGAACAGTCTAGTTTCTTACAAACTCTGTTCTGTCGGCTGAATCCTTGCTTACCAAGCAATGCGGATCAAGCATATACTTGTAGATATCATTAGTCATGTTGGCCAAACATGATTCATGCCTTCACAACCTTTACCATCAACAGTAACATATCCGGAAAAGATTCTGATGCTCTGTCAGTCAGTTCTTCCTTCTGTTCTCATTGTCTTTCAGGAATCCGATACTCAGCTATTCATATCTTTTTCTTTGTCCATCACCGGAGGCTAAATCCTTGGAATATACTACTCAAGGTAGTCCTCTTGACTTCTCCAAATCTGCACTGCACCAAGACACTTCCTCTGAGAGGTCCGGACCAATCTATCGGACCTTGCCACATGCTCTGTTCTTGTTCACCGGACCACAACAGTTCTTCATCCTGACTTCCGGTAGAGGCACACCATGACTTGCGGATATGTGGGATGACCTTTGTTGCCATCAATGACAACAACCATGAATCCATATAGTGTCTCTTGCCAACAATCTCCCCCTTTGGCATTGATGGCAATACTTAGTGAAAAATGACTAAGTGTTTACACTATGCTCCCCCTTTGCTGATGCTCTATCTTTATATACAATTTCTGGAACTCCCCCTTAGTTGGATTCCTCATTTTTCACTGCTCCTCACTCCCCCTTTGACATCAATGGCAAAGGGTAGGGTCCGCACACCAAAATTTTCAAAAATTTTCTATACATAGCCTCATATTTACATACTCACATAAACTGAAGAATGTCTGCAAAAGATGTCTTCAGTTGGATCAGTTCTATAGCCCAACTTTGCTTCATTCTATCCAAAATTGAAATGTGACCACTCAACAAAAATGCAAAAGCTTCTGCCCTCTTGAGATCTGTCGGATCATTTGTTTGGGCGGTAGTCCGGGCATCACAGATGGCCTCATGCATGGTTTCTAACTTAGGGATTATAATCCTTCTAAGTTCTCCCATCCGGTTAGTGATATTCTTCCTTTCCTTCTCAAAGTTCTTTATTGCATTTGTGATTGCAATAGTTTGACATTCTTGATTTACTATGGATGAAGAGAGAGGATCAAAACTTTGAGACAAACTTTGTAGTTTGTCCTGTTCCGCTTTTATTTTCTTATCTATTTCTACTGTTGCCTTTGACCAGGAGATACAAAATTTGTAAATATCACCGCCATCCTTAAGAGCATTTTCTAAGCTCTTTATTCCAATACTCATATTTCTCCTATCGTTAGAGATTAATCCTAATACTTCTGAAAATCTTTTATCCAAAAATTCCTTCCGGACCTTTTCTTCAGCTGATTTTTCTAGAGAATCAAAATGTGTATCAACACTGCTGACTAAGGTTTTGAGATTACCGGAAGAGGAGGCTATCGGATCTATCTGGATTGATGGCATAATCTTTTCAAGCACTCCGGAAGCAGCCTCTATCAACTCACAGTCTTCCATATGAGACTTTAGGAGTTTTTCATTTGCCTTAGCATTTGCAAATGAAGCTATCTTCATTGTCTGTATCGGAGAGAGAGAGTCAAAGTCGAATGGGCCTTTTAGAAGCTTCGGTTCATCGATTTCTAAAGTTTCTTGGCTTAGAAACTTTTGAACAGTTTGTGCAGTGTCTCTTGCCGGAGACAGATGTTTCTTTTCTTCTGCAGTTTTGTCCTTAGGAGTCTTATCTCCTTCCACATTCTTACCACTTACAGTCGTGGTTTTCTCTGTTGGATTTTTCTCTTTTTTTGCATCCTTGGTGCTGTCAGCCTCTTTTTCTTTTTCTGCTACTTCTTCCTCCTATAATTTTTCTTCTTCTTGGGATCCGGAGACTGTAGGAGAAGCCGGAGAAGAGATGTTAGTCTGTTCTAGTGGCACTTCTTCCAGAGCAGATGATTCCAAGTCCGCAGCTGTTTCTGCACCTGAGTCCTCTGTAATAGGAATATTAAACCTTTTGTATGTATTCCGGAGGATCTCTTCAGTGTCCTTGGCTACTTTGTCGGTCTCACCAAGCATAAGCTGATTCATCCTTGCTTTGCTTCTGAATTCATCCTTGCAGTCCTTGAATATCATGTTCATGGTTTTGTGATCAATTGAGGGATATAGCTGAATAGCTATCTGTTCCCTGATCTCAAGGTCTTTTGCCATGGCATTGTTCTTTCTTATTTCTAGTTCCATCTCTAGACTCTTTGGAATTTCAGAGATAATCTCAATAAAAGCTTTATTGTAGATGTTCAAGTACCTAATTATAGCTTCCTGCAGGATCTTTTGATCTGCCTCATTGTAGTCATCATAGAATTCAGCCACCAGTTGAAGGTTCCCATCCACAGTGACTGATTTGACTACACTGTCTAGAGACAGGGTGGGCTTTTCAGAAAATTCTTCTGTCATTTCTTCCTTGTCTCGGCTAGAAGAGGGTTTACCGGATCCTTTCTTCTTCTGTTTCTTTATTTCTTTCACTCCCTCATCTGACTCAGTTTCTTCTTCATCCTTTTGGCTTTGATAAGCTCTTGAGGCTTTTGTCTTAGATCTCTTACCGGATCCCTGGACTTCCAGTTTTGAGCTTTTGGTTTTGATAGGTGTAGATCCTTTTGATGATCTGGTCCGGGTTGAGGATTCCACCGAAGCACTTTTCTTGCTTTTCTTTTCTGCCTCTTTCTTTTCCTCCTCAGATTTTCTTCTCTTTTCTCGGCTGGCATCAAGTGCCTCTTTTGAGATGCCTAGGCCTTGAGCAATATGCTCTACTTCTTTTCTCACCTTCCTCTTTATCTCAGGTTCCCTGAGTTCTACATGGATCTTTACACTCAGCTCCTCAAAGGTTCCAAACCTTTCTGCCTTTGGATCTTTGGGCTGACTTAGCATGTGTTGAACATGCAGCTCCACTATCTTTTCATCCACTTCATACCCCATGGGCATGATCCAGACAGTCCTTGGCTCCACTGCCTCCATTAGGCACTGATCAGTGTCCACCATAAAGCACACTGAGTCTTTGTATTTTTCAACAAGAGACTGGGGAATTCTTTCTCTTGCTTGCATCATGCTTTGGAAGTTTTTGAAGTATCCCCATAGGGCTATATTTCTTGCTTTGGCATCCCCAAGCCCATATAAGTAGTCTCTTATCTGGACTGCAACAGGTTTGTCATTCTGCCATGCCCATCCACTTGATCCGGGCAGCTCATTCATGAAGTAGAAAAATAGACATAATATAAGAGTACCATACTTAAAAGAATTCTTTTTGTCCTTCTTGATTTTCTGTATATTTTCCATTAATTGGCTTAAGAGCAGTTCGCAGAGATCATATTCTGCATTCTTCCTTAGCATTTCATAGGCAGTGTACACTGCAGTTCCGGATACAGAATTCTCCCTGCTGGAGTGATAGATCTTGTATCCTATTATCATGGATGCGTACTTGATATCCGGATTCGAAATATCTTCAATGGTCATTGCCCTCTTATCAAATTTTGATCCGGTGGCCTCAGTTACAATGTTGTTCTTGACAGATTTGAGGATAGGTATCCCTCCAGAAGAGTATAGACCAGTTACTGCCCTAATTGCCTCTTTTGTGATCTTGTAAGGTCTATCCAGCCATAGAAAGTTGTCATGCATTCTGCTCAATACATATCGGACCCATTCTTCTTCTTCAAAGCAGGGGAAATGAATGAATTGATCAAACTATTTCTTCTGGATACCCTTGTACTCTGGTTTAAGCTCAAAAGCATTGTCTATCAGTTGTTTGTGATAGAGATCTCTCAATTTGAATTCCCCGAATTCCTCAATGCTTGCATGTATGTAAACCCTAATGTCTTCTGTGTGTAAAACTCCATGAGGAACACTAGAAAATGCTCCTAAGGGATCTACCTCTAATGACTTGTATGGATGTTTCTTAAATTCAGGTCGGGGCCTGTCTGAGATTTTTACTATATTTGGAGTAGCCATTTCTTCAAAAGATTTGTAGCAAGATATCGGAAGTGGAAAGTACCTTTTGCGTCTTCGGTTACACAGAGTGGCTGGATTGATTTCTGTATGTAATGACTTCGGCAGGAGATCTTCAGTGAACTTGATGAATTTTGTTGCAGAGCTCCGCTTTTCGCTTCTTCTTGGATGTGGAATGATCAAGTGATGGTTGAGAAATCCCTTATATCATTTCGCAAACCCTAATATCAGTTTGCATTAAATGCTCCACCTATATTATTCCAGTTTGCCTTATCTGGATAGCTTGGAGTATCCCGGATCAGTCCTGATCTATAAACATCATGCGGATCTTTCAATCATGAATAAATTGAGGTGACACATTACAAGAACATCCCAAACGTTTTGTCCAGTCCGCAGAGTAAAATAATGTACTTCCGGATCTCTCCGGACCCTTTTGTAGTCCTCTGTCATTCCGGAGCATCTCCCGGAACAGGTCTTACTTGATCGATCACAACTTCTTTACATCTTCATGCGGACCTCTGAAATCTTGTCTGGATCATCTCAGGACTTATATCTTCAAACCCTTTACTCCGCATCTTGTGTCACATCCAGCATCACTTGATTGGCTGGGAGAACAGGATTTTCTTTGAGTCTCCCCCTGAGCCAGAGCTCACTTTTTAATTTTTAGAAGTAATATCAGCACCAGAATCTGGTGCGGATCCAGTTTCTGTATTCTCTAAACTTTTCTTTACCCAAATCTTGCTCATCTGATTCCTAACTTCATCCGCATTCATCTTTTGTTTACCCTTGTCTTGATTCTGATTATACACCGGACCTCTTTTGTCCTGATTCTTACTTCTGTAGACTTTAGCATTATGACCGGACCTATTACAGATTTGGCAAATAACATTTCTTTGCATATTTGACTGATAACCTCTTGATCTGCATTGATTAGCCATATGACCTACTCTATTGCATGTAAAGCATCTACCATTGAATGCTTTGTTTACTTGCATATTTCTGCATTCATGAGACTTGTGTCCATACCTTTTGCAGTTAAAGCACTGTCCGGAGAAGGATGGATTAGTTTGATTCATTCTTTTTCTGCACTGATTAGCTTTGTGACCAAAGTGATTGCAGCTGTGGCAGTATCCATTGAAAGATGGATATCTTTGAGCATTGGGTTGTCTTACCGGAGGTCTTCTAGGCCTATTCCTTGGATTTTCTGATCCAAAATTCTTTTGACCGGATCCAGAACTTTCTCCTTTCTCATATCCCAAGCCGTACTTGTCATCTGTCTTCTTTTGACTTCCAAGAAGTACTTCAAGTTGGGCAGAACTTATCTTGAATTTTTCTTTAAATTCATTTGTTGTTTGAAGATCTCTTTTGAGAGAGACAATTTGATCCTCAAGTTTTTTTTCATTATCTTTGGCATCTTCAAGATCAGATTCAAGATGTCTGATAATCCTGTCCATCTGGTGGCATTCTTCTAATTTCTCTTTAAGAGATTGTCTTAGATTGTCTTCAGCTTTTCTTTTTTCTTCAATCTCTTGAGTAAATTTTATAGTTCCTGATTCCATTTCATGTCTTAACATAATGACTTCTTTTGATAACTTTTCACATAACTTGGTTTTCTCAGTCAATTCTTCATTTGTATTGCTTTCTTTAGTTTGGCTTGCCAATTGTTGGAGCAGCTCCTTTCTCTTTTTCATAGAGAGACTTAATTTGTCTTTTAGTTCTCTCATGAATTCATCAGCCTGTTTGAGTCTTTCCTTTAATTCATTGACTTTAGAATTTGACTGTTCAAGATCCTCAAGGGCAGTCTTGAGTTGCTCCCTTAAACCATATGCATCCATTGGAACTCCCAGATCTTCCTCAAGCTGTTAGGCTCTATTAGGAGGAACCTCGCTCTGATACCAATTGTTGATAACTGAGAGGGGGGGGTGAATCAGTTATCCTAATTGTTTCTTCTTTTGATCTTTCTTATTAATCAAAGCAGTATTGAGTTAAACAAACAAACATTATCATGAAATGAGAAACACATGACACAGTATTTTTGACGTGGAAACCCGGTTAAGGGAGAAAACCATGGGGTGATTAACCCAAAGATTATTCTATTAGAAGAATAAGGAGTTACAAAAATGGCACTTGCCAATTAGGGCTCACTACCCGAGCACACTGCTCACAAAGAGGCCCACTGCCTACAAAGAGACACACTGTCTACAAAGAATGTTATATAATACTTGAACTGATTGGAAGCACCTACATATGCTGGGGTTCAGTTCCGGTTAGGCTCAGTACACTGATCTGCTGCACTTCATCTTTCCTCTGTTCTTTATTCTGCTATCTTTTCACATACCGGATCTTTCTTACTACTTCTGCTCTTCTCTGTACTTATTCACATACATTATCACACTATCACCCCTTTCACAACTAAATCCATCCTCTATATATATCCGCACAAGTAATTTCATCACTTTTCTAGTCGGCATCCGGAACAGTCTAGTTTCTTACAAACTCTGTTCTGTCGGCTGAATCCTTGCTTACCAAGCAATGCGGATCAAGCATATACTTGTAGATATCATTAGTCATGTTGGCCAAACATGATTCATGCCTTCACAACCTTTACCATCAACAGTAACATATCCAGAAAAGATTCTGATGCTTTGTCAGTCAGTTCTTCCTTCTGTTCTCATTGTCTTTCAGGAATCCGATACTCAGCTATTCATATCTTTTTCTTTGTCCATCACCGGAGGCTAAATCCTTGGAATATACTACTCAAGGTAGTCCTCTTGACTTCCCCAAATCCACACTGCACCAAGACACTTCCTCTGAGAGGTCCAGACCAATCTGTCGGACCTTGCCACATGCTCTGTTCTTGTTCACCGGACCACAATAGTTCTTCATCCCGACTTCCGGTAGAGGCACACCATGACTTGCGGATATGTGGGATGACCTTTGTTTCCATCAATGACAACAACCATGAATCCATATAGTGTCTCTTGCCAACAGTGATCTCACACTTGGAGATTTGACTACAGTGGTAGACCTTAAGGTTATACCCTTAGGGTCATATGGAGTGGTGCTGGGTATGGATTGGCTTGCGGCTCATAGAGCCAATCTAGACTGTCGCTAGAAGGTGATAGATTGCCTTGACGACCTTAGTGTTACAATAGAGATTTTGGGCATCCAGAAGTCCATGTCATTGCGCATGATTTCTGCTAAACAACTTAAGCGCTGTATGCGGAAGAAATGTTAGATGTTTGTGATCACAGTTAGTGATAGGTTAGAGGATAAGCCTGAGACTTCGCTCGATGATCATCCCATCCTTGGGGAGTTCGGTGATGTCTTTCCACCTGAGCTTCCAGGGATGCCACCTTGCCACAAGGTGGACTTTCATATTGATCTTGTATTAGGTGTCGAGCTAATGTCTCGTGCACCTTATAGGATGACCACACATGAGCTTACAAAGCTCAAGTTTCAGTTGGAGGAGTTGTTAGAGAAGGGACACATCTGACCTAGTGTCTCACCTTGGGGTGCACATGTCATCTTCATGGAGAAGAAGGATGGGTCTCTTTGATTTTGTATGGATTATAGGCAGTTGAATACGGCGACAGTGAAGAACCATTATCTTTTGCCTCAAATAATTGATTTATTTGATCAGATGCAGGGAGCCAGAGTGTTCTCTAAGATTGACCTAAAGTTTGGATACCATAAATTGTGCATTGTAGAGGCAAATATCCATAAGACCACCTTTTGGACTCGATATGGTCACTATGAGTTTACCGTGGTCCCCTTTGGCTTGACAAATGCCCCTGTAGTATTCATGCGCCTCATGAATGGGGTGTTCTGTACATACTTGGATCGATTTGTGTTGATCTTTCTTGATGTCATATTGATTTATTCATGGACTGAGGAGGAGCATGAGGAGCACTTACGTCAGGTTCTACAATGTCTACAAGAGCAAAAGCTTTATGGCAACTTGGTGAAGTGTGCCTTCTTTAGATTAGAGGTTCAGTACTTGGGGCATGTTTTATCTGGTGATTGGATCTCAGTAGACGCATCGAAGATTAGAACTATCATGGATTGGCCAGCACCTACTAGTGTGATAGCAGTCAGGAGTTTCATGGGACTTGTAGGTTACTATTGCCATTTTGTTGAGGGCTTCTCTAGGATAGCCCATCCTATCACTTCCCTTCAGCGGAAAGGGAAGAGTTTCATATGGACAAAGTAGTGTGAGAGGGCCTTTAGGGTCATCAAGGAGAGTCTCACTAGTGCTCCTATCTTATAAGTATGTGATCTAGTAGCTAATTTCATGGTTTGCATGGATGCATCATTAGAGGGGTTAGGTGTAGTACTTATGCAGGGTGGTTAAGCGATCGCGTATGAGTCGTGAAATCTCAAGACCCACGAGTTGAACTACCCTACTCTTGACTTGGAGCTTGTAGTACTGGTTCATGCTCTTGTTAGATGGTGACACTTCTTATTAGGATGTCATTTCAAGTTACACTCAGACCATCATAGTCTACAGTACATCTTCATGTAGCTGAATCTGAATTCCTGTCAATGGAGCTGGATGGAGTTCTTATGTGAGTATGACTTTTATGTGCACTACATCAAGGGGAAGGAGAATGTGGTTACTGACACATTGAGTCAGAGCAACCATGAGATCCTGACCTTGACCTTGAGTGTGGACTTGAGAGGGCATATATTACAGCACTTGCTTGAGGACGAGTGGTTCCTTAAGGTACAACAATAGATTCAGTCATAGAGGGCCCTTGTGGGCAAGTTTGCAGTATACTCTTTTGAGGTAGATGGACTTCTTCGACATCAACCGTGCATCTCTGTTCCCCATGCAGGAGATCTATGTTCATTGGTTTTGTCAGAGGCTCTTAGGGCCCTTTATGCAGCACATCCTGGGGTGAAGAAGATGCATGTCGATATGAGACAACTGTATCATTAGGCAGGGATGAGACGTGATATTGTAGCTTTTGTAGCTCATTGCCTTGATTACCAGAGGGTCAAGGCCAAGCATCAGCATCCAGTAGGACTACTTTATCCTCACGAGATACCGGAGTGGAAATGGAACACCATTTCCATGGACTTCATTGTTGGCCTACCTTTGTCATCTCACTGCCATGATGCCATCATGGTGACGATTGACAAGTTGACCAAGGTAGCACACTTTTCACCAGTACGCACAATGTATAATGCACTTGCAGTGGTGAGAGTCTTCTTAGATGATATTGTGAGACTTCATGGGGTTCCTTGCCGCATTATTTCTGATAGAGATTCAGTGTTTACATTAGGCTTTTGGAGGTCATTACAGTAGGTGTTGGGCACTCAACTCAACTTCAGTTTAGCTTATCATCCTAAGACAGATGGGAAGACTAAGAGGCTAAATTAGGTTTAACAGGACATGCTTCACATGTATGTGATGGATCACCAGTCTAGATGGGAGGACTACTTGTATTTAGTTGAGTTTGCCTAAAATAATGGGCATCACAACTCATTAGTTACGCCTCCCTATCAGGCCTTGTATGGTAGACCTTGTAGGACACCTCTAAGTTGGAACCGTATCAAGGACAAAGTTGCTATTGGGCCAAAGTTGGTGCAGGATATGGAGCAGCAGGTTACCTTGATTAGACAACATTTGCAGGAGGCACATCATCATCAGAAGAAGTATGGCAATACTAAGAGATTTAATCAAAGCTTCTCAGTTGGCGACAAGGTATTTTTGAGAGTTTGACAGCATAAGAGTCCAATCCATTTTGGAAAGGGCTCTAAGATTGCATCATATTTGTTGGGTCATTTGAGATTCTGGAGAAGATAGTGTAGAAAACAAGGTAGATAACTGAGAGGGAGGATGAATCAATTATCTAAAAATGTCCTTACTTTTACTTTCTTTTCTTATCTCAATATTCAGTGATATATCAAAACATGAAAGCATAACCAACCATAAGAACATAATTGAAATTAACACACACAACACAAGGATTTTTTATGCGGAAACCTTGTTAAGGGAAAAACCACGAGGTGACTAACCCAAGATTGTATTCTCTATTAAAAGAATAAAAGAGTACAAAATGACACTTGCCAATTAGGGCTCACTACCTGAGCACACTGCTCACAAGAGGCTTACTGCCTACAAGAGACTCACTGTCTACAAATTCTTACAGATGATACTAAAGTATTTGAACTAATGATCAACATCCATACATGCAAGAATTCAATTCAGGTTAGGTGCTATGTACCGATCTGGCACATTTCATTCTTCCTTTGCTCAATATCACTCTTCTGTCATATTCTAGAATCAGATCTCTGTCTTCGTACCTCTTTATGTGTTTATTCATTCTTTCTCCATACCATACACTATATATGTTATTTACAATCCCGAATCTGGTAGGTATATATATCCACTCCAAGGATCTCCAACAATTTCCTAGTCGGTAGGAAGAACACTTAGGATATTTTCAAGTTATTGTTCGGTTGGTTGAATCCATACTTGATTAATGATGTGCATCAAAAACTTAGGCATAGAAGTCATTAATCATGTAATCTAATAATGCATAATGCCACAAATTGCTTGATCAACACCTTTTACACATCCAGATTGAAGTTTGATACTCTGTCAGTCAGTTCTTCCTCTGTCTGCTCTGCCTGACTGGTACCCAACACTCAGATGCTCATATATTTTTCATGCTTTATCACTAGAGGCTAAATCTCTGGAATACAATAGTTATGATACCCCTCTTGACTTGTCCAAGTCTGCAACTTGCTAAGTTACACCATTTGAGAGATCCAGACCTGATTGTCAAACTAAGTTACATACTCTGTCCTTATTCACCAGGCCAAAACAATCTTTAATTTGACTTCTGTATAGGCATATTATGTACTACAGATGTGTGGGATAGACTTTGTTGCCATCAATGATAACTCTTATGAAGCCACACAGTGTCTCTTGCCAGCAATCTCCCCCTTTGGCATTGATGGCAACACTTAGTGAAAAATGGCTAAGTGTCGCAGTAACTCCCCCTTTGCTGGATTCCTCATTTTTCACTACTCTTCACTCCCCCTTTGACATCAATGGAAAAGGGTGGAATCCGCATACAAAAATGTGAAAAAACTATTATATACATGGCCACATATGTATATACAAATCATATGTTATACTTACATATACTTAAGTATATCCGTAAAGGTTGTCTTCAACTGTACAATCTATGTGGCCCAACTCCTCTTCATTCTATCTAAAATGGAGATATGTCCACTTAACAAAAATGCATATGCTTCTGCCCTCTTTAAATCTATTGGATCACTGGTCCAGGTTGTACTTTATGCATCTGTCAAGGCATCATGCATTGCCTCTAACTTAGGAATGATTATCCCTCTGAGCTCACCCATTCTATCCATTATGTTCTTTTTTTCTTTAACCAATTTCTTTATTTCATTTATTATAACAACAACTTGGCATTCATGATTCACCAGAGAGGTAGTAAGGGGATCAAAATTCTGAGATAAACTTGACATTTTTGCTTCTTGTTCTTTCACTTTCTTCTCAATGTCCTCTGTCACCTTAGGCCAAGTTAAAAAAAATTGTATATGTCCCCACCATCCTTAAGAGCATTTTCAAGGCTCTTTATGCCAATGCCTAAGGTTCTTCTATCATTAGCAATTAGACCTTGTACTTCACTAAATCTTTTTCCCAAAAACTCCTTCCGGACCTTAGTTTCTACTGATTTTTCTAAAGATTCAAAGTGAGAATTGACAGAATTAACCAAGTTTTTCAAGTTACTGGATGGAGAGGCAGATGCATCCTTTTGATCTGTGGGCATGATCTTCTCTAGTACATCGGATGCAATATTCAACAGTTCACTGTCCTCCATGTGAGATTTTAGAAGTTTTTCGTTTGCTTTGGCCTGAGAAAATGATGCTATCTTCATTATCTGAACCAGAGAGAGAGTCCAAATTCAGTGGCCCTTGAATCAACTTAGGTTCATCTAGCTCCATCATTTCTTTGTCCAAGAAATTTTGCACTGTCTCTGTCTTTCCTTTAGAGATGTCAGGACTGATTGGTTTGGATGTGTCATCACCATCGTTTTCTACTTGTTCTTCTTCTTTTGCCTTACCCTCTTTCTCTTCTTTTCTTCCTTCCTCTTCTTCTTCAATGCCCAAAATATTTCTCTTAGCAACTGTGGGATCTGGAGGAGTGACATTACCAGTGTTTTCTTCTTTGTGAACTTCCTCTTCCAAAACAGAGGAGTCTAAGTCCTCATATTTCTCTTCATCTATTTTCTTTAATCCTTCGACATCCTTGTCAGAGAATTCTTCATTAATTTCTTTTAATCCTTCAACATCCATGGTAGAAGGTTCTTCATCTGTTTCCTCTACAATGGGAAGATTACACCTTTTTAGGGCTTTTTGGAGAATTTCTTTTATTTCATTAGCTATTTGGTTAGTTTCTCCAAGCATGAGTTTATTCTTTCTGGACTTGCTCTGGAAATCATTTTTACTATCCTTGAAAACCATGTTCATTTGCTTTGGAGTGATAGGACATAGCTGTATCACTATCTGCTTCTGGATCTCCAAGTCTTTTGCCTTTGCATTCTCTTTTCTTAGCTCTAGTACTTCTTCTAGGCTCTTAGGAATTAATAAAATTATTTCAATGAAGGCTTTGTTATAGATGTTCAAATACCTGATAGTTGCCTCCTCAAGTATTCTTTTGTCTGCATCATTGTATTCATCATAAAATTTTGTCACCGGCTGCAAGTTTCTATCCACATTGATTTCTTTGATGATGTCTTCAATTGAGAGAGTGGGTTTTTCAATAAATTCCTTTGTTTTCTATTCCTCATTTCTGCTACCAGAGAACTTCCCAGACGTTCTTTTCTTCTTCATTTTCCTGATTTCCTTATCTGATTCTGTCTCTTCATCATCCTTTTGGCTCACATATGTTCTTGTGGCCTTGGTCTTCATCCTCTTTTCTCCTTTTCCAGATGGCTTGACTTTCGGTTTGGTAGTCCTTGAGTTTTTAGGAGTGACAGGAGCAAAACTCTTGGAAGATCTTGTCCGAGAGGAGGCTTCCACCAAAATGCTTTCTTTCTTTGCTTCTTGTCTTTCTTTTTATGTCTTCTCTATTTTCTCTCTATTGGTATTTACTGCCTCTTTTGATATTCCAAGCTTTTTGGCAAGTTCTTCAACTTCCTTTCTTAATTTTCTCTTTGTTTCAGGCTGCCTTAATTCAATATGTATTTTTATGTTTAGCTCTTCAAAGGTGCCAAATCTTTCTGCTTTAGTGTCTTTAGGTTGGCTTAGCAAGTGTTGAACATGTACCTCCAATATGTTTTCATTGACCTCATACCCCATGGGCATTATCCAAACAGTTCTTGGCTTAACTTCCTCCATTAGGCATTTATGTCAAGCATGAAGCAAACTGTGTCTGTATTTCTCAACTATTGACTTTGGTATTCTTTCTCTGGCATGTATCATGCTTTGGAAACTCTTGAAGTAACCCCAGAGAGCTGTGTTTTGGGCTTGAGCATCACCAAGTTCATACATATAATCTCTGATTTGAATTGCAACCAGTTTATCATTTTGCCAGACCCAACCCTTTGATCCCGGTAGCTCATTCATATAGTAGAAAAATAGACACAATATTAGACTGCTATATTTGAAAGAGTTTTTCTTATCTTTCTTGATCTTCTGTAAATTTTCCATCAATTGATTCAATAGAAGCTCACATAGATCATAATCTACATTTTCCTTCAGCATCTGATATGTAGCATAGAATTGCTGTACCATACATAATTTTCTCTACTTGAGTGGTAGATTTTGTAACCAATTATCATTGATGCAAACTTGACATCCAGATCCATGATGTCATCTATAGTCATTGCTCTTTTGTCATATTTTGATTCGGTGGCTTCAGTTACCATTTGGTTCTTTATAAATTTGAGTGCGGGCAACCCGCCAGTTGAATGCAGTCCAGTCACAGCCTTGATGGATTCTTTGGTTATCTTGAATGGGCTCATTAGCCACATTAAGTTATCATGCATCCTACTCAGAACATACCAGACCCATTCATCTTCTGCAAAAGACAGAAAATATACACAATGTTCAAAGTGCTTGTCCTTTATGGTCTTGAATTCAGGGCTGAGGTCAAAGTTCTCATCTATTAACTATTTTTTATAGATGTCGATCAATTTTGAGTCTCCAAAATCTTTGATGTTTGCATGAATATAAACCCTAATATCTTCTACATGCAGGACATCGTACGGAATACTAGAAAATGCACCCAAGGGATCAACTTCTAATGACTTGTAAGGGTGTTTCTTGAATTTTGGTCTCGGCCTTTCAGAGATATTAACAACCATTAGAGTAGCCATTCTAATCGATAGATTTTGAAGAGATTTCACAAAAAAGAAATACCTTTATGCGCCTTAGGGTTTGTTGCAATTATCAAAGCGAAACTTTTGATTGATTTCGATCTTTGGTTTCTTTTTGAATGTTCTGCAGGATCTCTTCTTAGAGCTCTTCTTTCTTCTTCATTTTGAATGCAAAGTATTGATAAATGACAAATGAAGACTCTTTTATCCTTCTGCAAACCCTAATTCACCATTGTAATAAATGCACAAACTTTTAAGTCATCTGGTTACCCTACTTCTCAAGTGGGCTTTTCATGAATTGTCTTACAGATCTTCAAACTAGTGCCTTAGTGTGTTGCCAACACACATGTGTCTTAAAGACTTTCCTCTGGATCCACAGATTAGAATATATTATTTGCTGATCATATCAGATCAATTTGTATTGCTCTGTTAACACTGGATGGTTGCCAGAACTGAATCTACTCAAGTGGTCATAAATCTTTTGAATCTTCATGCGGACCTCTCACATTCTAACTGAAATCTCTTTGGAGGATTATCTAAGAACCCTTTAATCCGCAACATCAGATTTTTACTCAATGTGCCAAATTTAGGCACTTCCTAACTGGCTAGGGGAATTTGATCTTCTCTGTAGCTCCCTTGAGCTAGAGCTCACTTTTTAATTTCTGGAGGGATTATTAGCACTGGATTCTGGTACGGACCCATCACCAATGCTCATCACATTTTTCTTTACTCAAGTCTTGCTCATCTCCTTCTGAATTTCATTCGCATTCACTTTACCTTTGCCTTTGTCTTGTTTTTGATCATGTTTCACCAGACCTTTTCCATCATGATTTCTGCTTCTACAGAATCTAGCTATATGACCAGATTTATTGCAATTGTAACACACAACATTTCCTTGCTTATTTGATTGATATCCTCTTGATCTGCACTGATTATCCATATGCCCCATTCTATTGCATGTAAAGCATCTACCATTGAGAGAATTGTTCATTTGCATATTTCTGCATTCATGAGATTTGTGGCCATACCTTTTGCAACTAAAACATTGACCGGAGAATGATGGATTGTTCTGATTCATTCTGTTCCTGCACTGAGTTGCTTTATGACCGAAATTGTTTCAATTGAAGTAGTATCCATTGAAGGATGGATATCTTTGGGCATTTGGTTCCCTTACTGAAGGTCCTCTAGGTTTGTTTCTTTGACTTCCTGATCCAAATTTCTTTTGACCAAATCCAGAGCTTTCACCCTTCTCATATCCCAAGCAACGCTTATCATCTACCCACTTTTGACTTTCAAGAAGAACTTCAAGTTGGGCTGAGCTTATCTTAAATTTTTCTTTGCATTCATTTGCAGATTGAAGATCTCATTTAAGAGTGTCAATCTAGCTCTCAAGTTGTTCTTCATTGTATCTGGCTTCTTCAAGATCAGATTCAAGATGTTTCATTATTCTGTTCATTTTGTGGCAGTCCTCTATTTTCTCCTTAATGGATTGTTTAAGGTTATCCTCAGTCTTTCTCTTCTCTTCAATTTCTTGGGTGAATTTTATAACCCCTGACTCCATTTCATGTCTTATCATAATGACTTCTTTTGACAACTTCTCACATAGTTTAGTTTTCTCATTCAGATCCTCATCAGTATTATTGGTTTCATTTTGATCTACCAACTTCTGAAGAAGTTCTTTTCTCTTTTTCATGGAGATACTAAGTTTTTCTTTTAGCTCATTAATGAAATCATCAACCTCCTTAAGTCGTTCTCTCAAATTATTGACTTCAAATTGGGATTGTTCAAGATCATCCAAGGCAGAGTGTAGTGGTTATTTCATACCATATGTATCCATTGAGATTTCCAGATCTTCCTCAAGCTGTTATACTTTTATGAGGAACTTAGCTCTAATACCAATTGTAGGAAACAAGGCAGATAACTGAGAGCGGGGGGGTGAATCAGTTATCTAAAAATTTCCTTACTTTTACTTTATTTTCTTATCTCAATATTCAGTGACATATCAAAACATGAAAGCATAAGCAACCATAAGAACAGAATTGAAATTAAAACAAACAGCACAAGGATTTTTTACGTGGAAACCCTGTTAAGGGAAAAACCACAGGGTGACTAAACCAAGATTGTATTCTCTGTTAAAAGAATAAAAGAGTACAAAATGGCACTTGCCAATTAGGGCTCACTGCCTGAGCACACTGCTCACAAGAGGCTCACTACCTATAAGAGACTCACTGTCTACAAATGCTTGCAGATGATTGGCATCCATACATGCAAGAATTCAGTTCTGGTTAGGCGCTATATACCGATCTGGCACATTTCATTCTTCCTCTGCTCAATATCACTCTTCTGTCATATTCTAGAATCAGATCTTTGTCTTTGCACCTCTTTCTGTGTTTATTTGTTCTTTCTCCATACCATACACCATATATGTTATTTACAAGCCTGAATCTGATGGGTATATATATATCCAAGATTTGAAGGTTGAATCCATCAGACTTGCCCGAGTCTAGATACCCAACAAAGATGCAAGGTTTGGACTAAAGTTCCATTGCCTTGCAATTATAAGAAGGTATTCATGCCATAGCAAGGGATCCGAAGACTCTGAAGTTCTCAACTGAAGTTTTCCTTCCTTCCCAAGCTTCAAAAGGTGTGCTACCCTTCAAGGCTTTGTGAAAAAAATTGTTCTGAATATAACATGCACAATTGATTGCTTCTACCCAATACTATGGTGTAAGGTCCTTGGAGTGTATCATGCAATTTTCCATCTTTTTCAAGGTTCTATTCTTACATTCTACAACTCCATTCTGCTGACGGGTATAAGGAACTATTCACTACAAGTTTATTCCCTTTGTTGTAGAAAACTACTCAAATCTAGTATTAACATACTCTCCTCCATTATCTATTTGAAGAACTTTGATGAACTTCCCTGATTGTTTCTCCACAAGAGCCTTGAAATCTTAAAAGTTGTCAAAGACTTTAGACTTCTACCAAAGGAACTAGACCCATGTATACTGAGAGAAGTCATCTATGAAGGTGAGGACATGTCTAGCCTTAGTAAAAGATGGATGGGGAAAAGCCCTAGATACATCATTGTGAACAAGCTCCGAGATCTGTGTCGCTCTCCATGATTTTTCTTTGTCAAACCTCTCTTGAGGATGCTTTGCAAGGGCACATCTCTCACAAAGACCTTTAGAGAATCTGACTCTAGGCAATCCTATAACCATATCATGCTGACTAAGCTACTTAAGATAGCGGTAGTTTAGATGGCCAAACCGCTCATGCCATAATTTGCTAAGGTTTCCCCATCTGAATGAGTAAGCAATGCGGTAGGAGAAACATCAGGGGAAAAATGTGAGAAGGTATACAACTTGAATTGGTGATCTGCCCTTCCCAATGCTACTAAGCTATTGTTGTGCAACTCTCTAATCTCAACTGAATCTGGTGTAAACTAAACTCTTGTGCCCTTGCCTATGTGAGTGATTTGGTACAGAGATATAACATTAGCTGATAGTGAAGGTACACTAAGAACATTAGTGAATTCCCCCCCTCAACAGCCCCTCTCCCAACAAGTACTGTTGGAGTGTCATCACCTAGGGTAATGGTGGACATGTTGTGGAGTTCTAAGGAAGTGAAATCAACCTATGAAGAACCCATATGATGTGAGGAACTGGATTCAACAATCCATGAAGATGTGGAAGAGCCAATTACAACAAGAGCCTTACCTTTGAATTTCTATTTACCTTTTGACTTAGAAGTTTCAGGGGTGGATGAGGATACTTTGAAGGATTCAGGTACACCTATGTTGTTCTTCTCTAAGAAATGAGTGAGGAGATCAATTTTTTTCTTCATACACATGCTCATCATGCCCTGACTTCCTACAGTAGGCACACTAAACTTTGTTCTTTTTAGGTTGCCCTTGTTTGGATGAAGTTTCTATGTGACTTTTAAATATCTCAGGTTTCTAGTATTTCTTTGTCTCCTAATCCTTCTGAGTGTTTTTTCTTTCCTTTGTTTCTCAAAGCCTATTGGTGTTTACCATTTCCAGCTACTAGGGCTTGAGGTTTTGAGGACATCACAATGCCCATGTGGATTAACTTGTCTTGTTGTCTGGTTAGATCAGCAATGAAGTCATCTAGAGATGGCATTTTCCAAGTGGCTCCAAGAGCTATCTTGGTGGAATAGAATGTATACTCAAATTCATAGTAGTCAGGACCAAGTTTGGAGAGAATTAAGAGAACTATTTGGTCATCTTTTTTATCAGTTCCACATTCTTTTAACTACAACCTCATAGATTTAAACTTGGTAAAAATGTTTTATAATGTCTTACATGTGCTTGGACTCAAACCAGTTAACTCATTCTTAGTTCATGAGCTCTCATCTCATCTACCTTCAGAAAGAGATTCTCAAGAGTGATCCATACGGCATTGGAGGTTGACAAAGATTCTACATGAAAGAGTAATTCTGGAGATATATTGAGACATAAACAATTGAAGGCCTGGTCACACTTGTTAAATCATTTAACTTTTGTGTCATCATCAGATGGTCCCTTTTTAGTGCCCATTGTAACCCTATATAACCCTTTGTTTTTCAACATAAGCTAGATTTTGGATTTCTAGTCATGATAATTAAATGAAGTTAACAGGGAAATGGCCTAATTAGAATCCATATTCCAATTTGAACTGAAGAAATGTGAAAAGAGAAAATACAACTACATAACACAAGGCAAATACTTATTATTATTATGTGACCCCCCCTAATTTTGGCACTTTATAAATAGTGTGTGGACAAAAATTCCCTATTACACAATTTTAAATGCTCTTTTAGTTTAATTTGCCAAGGAATAATTGGACAAAAAATAAACTTTACAAGGAGGAGCACTTTGTTTTTTTTTTTTGTAAAAAAGATTTTTAAAACAAGTCTAAATATAGCTTTTCTAAAAAAAAACTTAGATTTTTTTTTCAAAAAAAAGATTTTTAAAACAAGTTTAAATGTAGCTTTTCTTGAAAAAAAACCCTAATTTAAAAAAAAAAGCCCAAAAAAAGGGGTAAATTTATGAAAAAATAAATCAAATTTGAAGCAAAAATACCTCTGTCTTGTTGTTTGAATGCTTGGAGATGCAAAAAAATCCTCAGAGCAAGAAAAATGCCTTTAGTTGCAGATAAAGCTCCTTTGTAGCAAAAAAAATGCTTGTAAAACCATGTTGAAGACTATTGAGCTCGGTGAATTCCTTTATGCTGGGTGAAGTTGCTGACGTGGGGGGCTAGTTGCTGATGTAGAGGGCAAAAAGAAGGGCTTAGCGAGCCTATGAAGGCAGGTCATGGCCTTCAAAAGGCTTGCATGCCTATTTGAAACATGCCATAGCCTTTGAAGGGCTTGTGTGCCTTTTTCAATAGGTTGTGGGCTCTTAAATGGGGGTATGCTTGATAAAAAAGGTTGTTGCACTAAAAACTACCCCCCATCCAAAAAAAACCAAAAAAACATCTTCTTTACAAAAAACACGCCACCAAAGTAAAAAATATGACCGTTGTTATAGTAAGATGACTTTGCAATAGGGGAAATAGTATTCTAGACAGGCTGCATCACTTCACCAAAGACTTCTAGGGAAAAAACAAGATCTTCAAGAACAAAAAACACCGTTGATTGGTAAAAAACACCTTTTGAATTGACCCAGTAAAAAAAATCAATATTATGCTCAAGAATTTAAAAGAACAGGTTCATAACCTTACCATTCCTGCTCTGATAGCATGTGGAAACCATGAACTATTGTGGAAGATTGCAAGCACTGACACTGTGAGAGTCACTGATTGATTCAAGCCACCAGAATCACCTGCAAAACCTCAGATTAACCTTCTACAAGAGAAAAAAGAAAAGATGATGAATTAGCACAATATTGGATGCAATTAATGAATTGGATTAAAGAATTACATGTGAGAACTTACTTTTATATTTGCAAGTTAAAAAACCCTAATATGACTTGAGAATAACCTAAGACTAAAATTAGCCCTAAGTCAACTTAATATTTAGTGTAATTAAATATTTAATTACACCAACAACCCCCTTAAGTGCAACTTAGGGAGAAATAAAAAACATGCAACTATGCAAGAATCGGTCCCGACTACAAGGCTATGTTAGGTACCCATGTACAACAAGAATCTCTCGTAAAGTGGAGAAAAATGAGAAAAACCCAGTGGGAGAAAACTCCTTCTCAAAAGAGAGAAAATACAACAAGTACATGAACATGTGATGGAACAACTAACACTAAGACCCCCAAAGAACTAAATCCATCACAAAAGGACAATCATGAATACCCCCCATAAGAGAGGAAAAAGAGAGAAGGTCAGGTGACCCCCCAGAAGTGTGAACAAACACCAGAAAGCAGATGAAGAAACTGCAACTACCTATGCCAAAAAGTGACTAAAACCTGATCCATAGGAACAATTACCATGAAGATTTAGGAACATTAACCATAATCAATGACCATTAAACTTAGATGTGACTTGAAGAGAATTTGATGCAAGATTTAGGATCGTTAACTATAGCCTCTTAATTTGAGATATAAACTGATGTAAATCAAAATGTGTCAAGCAATATATGGCATAGTACACTAATTTTTTTGACAAGTTTCAATGTGTTTACAACTTAGCTAGTGCTTTACAACAGGAGTGTACAATGTCCAAAAACACCACATGCTGAAAATACAATTCTACTATATAATAAAAGGAAACTAATAGCACCATAATGAAGTACATAGAAAATCATGCATTTTCAAAAAAGGGGGACCCAAAAAGGAGTCTGTATGCCCAAGATATGGCCCATCGAAGTTCCCAAAACGAGAATGGCACAATAATAGCACTGAGAAAATAGAAATCTGGAAAAAACTAGAAACCCAAACTGAAAACCATCTACACTAATGTGAAGATCATGAAACCCTGCCCTATTTCAAAAAAAATGCACTGATAAAGACCTTCGTATGACAAAGATATCGTCATTTGACGATTAGGTGCAAAATAGAAACTGTCAATGGTGAGGGGTGGTTTTGACAAAAAACAAACCTCTACCAAATATAGAGTTGCTACTAAATGTAGAGACCTCTAGCTAGATCTGGAGTCATAGCTAAATCTGGTGAAGTGCCAAAACCCCAACTAAAATTGGTGGGCCACCAAAATAAATGCCAAATTTGGTAGTGGGCCAAACTAGGCACAAAACCTAAGGCATGGTGCATGCAGGTACAACATGTTTAATGTATGTTTTCTTAAATAAAAAAACATTTAAAAATTTTTATGCTTTTTTTTTTTTTTAACATTAAAAAACTTTGGTTTTTTTTTAAAAATTATATGGGGTGGGGGTTTGAACCCCCATACGGACCCACATGAGGATTGCAGCCCCTAAGGGAGTGCAACCCCTATGGGGTGTGGGCCCTAGGCCTGCAGCGTAAGGACTTGTGTAGGTGCCATAAATTTTTTTTTTTAAACCCCCCCCCCCCCCCCCCCCCCCTTTTTTACAATTTTTTTGAATTTCTTTTAACCAAAAAAATTGTTTTTTAAATAATTTTTTAAATATTTTTTTTTGAAAAAAAATTTAAATGCAAAAAAAAAATTTAATTTTTTTTACAGTCACCTCGATATGCATGTTGGGGAGGTCCTACGACTTCCCTGGCAAAAAAAATTTGCCCCAGATGATCCCAAGGCTGATTTCAGCAATTTGACAGTTGATTTTAAGGTTTTTTGGCCATCTGAGTGTGATGGCAGGGCCAGATTTGGCCCAAAATGCTTTGAAAATTATCTTTCCTTTAAATCCTGAAAAAAAAAAGCACCCACTAAAACCCTTGCAGATCTAGCCTACGAAGCTCAAATCAAGTCAAATAAAAGGCTAACCTAACTATTTTGATTACTTTGAATCAAATAGAAGACTCTATTTTATATAGAAACACACTTAGCAAACAACTCTTGCTCAATATTACTTCAAATCTGAGAAGGGGCTTGTAGATCTGGAGCTTTGATACCATGTGAAAGTCACTGATTGACTCAAGCCACTAGGACCATCTACAAAACCTAAGATTAACCTTCTATAAGAGAAAAAAGCAAAGAGGATGAATCTGCACAATATTGGATGCAATTAATGAATTAGATTAAAGAATTACATGTGAGAACTTACTTTTATATTTTTAAGTTAGAAAACCCTAATATGACTTAAGAATAACCTAAAACTAAAATTAGCCCTAAGTCAACTTAATAAAGTGTAATTAAATATTTACTTATGCCGAAAAACATGAGTCACGAGAGATGAATAATCGCACACTCAATACCATCAAATACATAAGCAATATGCAAAGCAAAACTGGATGATGTATTAGCTCAAAGATCAAGTACATATAGGCATGTGTCTTCTCAAAATAGATGTGCCATAAATAAGAAAGCAAGCCTAAGAATAGTAGTGGCCCGAAGATAGGCATGCAACTACTTAACTTAGGATAAGTTAAGTTAAACACCTATTTTAAACATAGATGTGCTAATTAAAGCACAAGTACACCTAAATTTAGTACAGCTAAATATAGTTGACTAAGTGAACTTAATAACACTAACAAATATGTGGGTCCAAAATCATATAATATGCCTTTTTGCAGGCCATTGGTCAACATTTTAACTAGTTTAAAATGTAAGCATGTTATAACATGCTCGCATTATAACTTGAGCATGTTTCTTGGTGGTTTGGGAAATTCCAACCCTAAGGTTTGGATTTGCCTTGTTCCAACCTAAAGGTTGGACCTGCCTTTTGGACACCAAATACATGTTTTGTCAAAACTTAGAAAATCAACTAAATCTTGAGTGTGCTCTCTACAGTGATGCCACAATAATGGGTTACACTTTTTGGGACATCCTGATTTTTGCTGATATTACATATTTTAAGAAAATATAATGATTTAAGCAAATATAATGATTTAAGCCTTGAAAGGTTCCATTTAAAGGATTTTAATTGCAGAGGGTTTAATCAAGCCCCCTTATATTCAAACCCCCTTAGATAGAACCTCGCTAGTTTTAAACCATACCTATAATGGAGTCTCCTCTACATCTATCAAAATGCTGATAAAAAACTACTTTTCATTTATCTTTTGGGGGATCAAATGAATTCATTTAAAATTTATGTTTTGTAAGTATGTAGTCCTTATTATAAGCCTCCCAGAAAGTATAATTTTAAATATATTTAATTTGATTATTATATTTATTTTTTATTTCTTGTGAATGTAGGTTTTTCAATGAACATCAAGGTCTTTGTTTCACACATACGAAAAAATAGGAAAATAGAGAATTTTTTTTTAAAAAATCACATGTCCTCTAGGTATTGATGTCCTTATTCCAACAAAAAAATTAAATTATGAAACATACAAAAAAAGTTATGTTGGACAGAATATGCCTATGTCTAAATTATAATTGGTTTGACTTCAAAACTTAATTAAAAGAAAATATTCAACAAAATATTATGAAACTAAATGCATCCTCTAGATATCGATGTTACCAATCTCAATTCAAAATAATCAAAATTTTATCCTTCGTAGAAAAAAATTTATGTGCGATAGATTACACATCACTTTAAAAAATGTTGTTTACTATTAAAAACTAGTTATCAAAGGAGATGCAAAAAAAATTTACAATTTAACTCCAAATTTTTAAAAAATATATATTTAGAATCTACAAACAAAATCTCACAAATCACTAGTTCACATCATTTTCAAATTCCTAACGGTTTAGTAGCTATAGGTGTCGGAAAGTGAAGATTTAGTTCAAAATGTTGATTTCAATGTCACGTTTGGCCAGAAAGTGTAACCCATTATTGTGGGATGACCCTCTATCATGTTTACACATTTTTCAATGTTAATAGAAAAAATACATGATGACCTCAAGTTTTTTATTAGCTTTCTAACCATGTATTTTTTTCTAAAATCTGATAACATTAAGGTTTCCATCTTCAATTTCTTTTGCTAATGTATTTTTTTGTAGAAAACTTATGTCTAGTATTTCTAGTGTCATTTTTACACATTCGTTGAAATTTGAAACAAATTACATGTTTAGATTTTAGAGTCTATTGTATACACATTGAAAAAAATGCATTTTGATTAGTTTTCAAAAACATTAGGTGGGAGCATGCTCAAATTTGTATTTTTTAGAATGTATCCACTTTGAAAATTCATTAAAAATCATACATTCATTAAAAAATTAACAAAAAAATTAGGCATAAACTATATGATGTTATCTAATTTTTCATCGAAGTGATTTGTGAAATAGTTACAAAAATTGAACATTTGAGGGGGAGCACACTAGATGCTATGTTATATTTTTTCTAACAAAAATAGCAGCACTTTGTGTGCTCCCCTATTTGAACCTCTTAATCTCCACCATTTTTAGAAAAAAATACTAGTTTAAAAGCTAGACTCTGAGCACTACAAATCTTGTTCTTATAACATCTTACTTCCAAAAAATTATGCATTATGGAATAAATATGACTCATTAAAAATATTATATTGTATAAAAAACAAGTTATTAAGAAATGCTTAAGAAACAATATAAATTATTTTTAAACTTTAAAAAATACTTAAAATCTACACACAAAATCTCAAAAATAACTAATTTACATTATCTTCAAATTATTAATGGTTTGTTTTCTACAAGTGATAAAAAGTAAAAATCTAGTTACAAATTTTTAATTCATTGTCCCACTTAGGCCAAAAAGTGGCATACACTATTACAAGATCACATGTAAGCTAGTTGGTTGTAGGAAGAACATTAAATGGTGAAGAAAAAGTTGTCAAATATTCATGGGTGGCTTGAGGCAAAAGAGTCATTAATCTAAATAGTAACAGTTGTACAATAATCCCATGAGACCCTTGTTTTAGTAATTTTTCCATGCACTGATAGCTAATGAGTCTATCCAATACAAGGGATAGTACTCATAAAGTGTAGTGTTGACTATTATTTGTGAACTGCATCCAAAGTTTAGAAAAGTGTCACAAGATAGGACCAAGAGTATGAAGTCATTGTTATTCCAAGACAACACCACAACCACACAAGAGTAGGACAAACATGTTATATTTGAGAGTGTAGTCACCCAAGGAAATTTGAGCATTTCAACACTTACCTTCCAAGGTAACCCATTCTTCCATCGTGATCATTACTTCAAAACTAGAATAGGGCAAGACAATAATATGCTTGTTTGGCCAATCTTGGGTCAATAAAACTATGAGTATTGCTTGAATTGATGAGAATTGTGAGAGCATGTTTCTTAGAAAAAAATTTGACCTTCATTGTCCGAGGAGTGGAGATCCTAGCCAATGCATGCATAGAGATTATATAGGTAAGATCAAATTTTGTATTATCAATCATTTTCTTCTCCTCTTTGCAAGTCTCTTTAGCATTTTCCCATTTCTCTACCTCTAATGAAGATTCTATATCAAACAAATGCAACTTCTATTCCATAGAGTGATGCCCTGGTATAAATGTTTCATCACAATTGTAACACAACCCCTTTTCTCAACAAGAACACATCTTTGCTTTAATGAGGACATTTAACAAGTGTGAATCGATTGTTAGGGGTGGAGACATGGTAATTCAACATAGTGTTCTTAAATATAGTGAACTTAGAGAATTGACACTAAGTTGTGAGCTTATCTTCTGCAAGCTTTGTCAAACCTATGGATACCATCATATGATTGGGTTTGAACATTTTGAAACCGGTTTAAATTTCCTCCTTAAGGCCACTTATGAAACAACTAGTACAGAAGTCATCTATCAACCCTTTAGTTTGGTTGGCAAGTTTCTCAAATTCAACTTGATAGTCACAAATTTAAATAAGTTTCCTTAATTTGTTTCAAGCTCCAATAAAGTCTTCAAATGCATTGGCACTTAATTGAATCAAGAGAAGTTTTGTAAATTTAGTCCAACTAAGTTGAGGATTGGCCTTCTAGTACCATTTGTACCACTAGATTGATTATTTTCCAAATTGAATGAGGCAATAGGGACCATGTCCTCCCAAGGAGTATTGTGGAAAGTAAAATATTATTCAATACAAGAGATTCAACTAGCAAGTTCTCTACAATCAAATTTAAGAAAATCAGGGTTTGAACCTTGAGGCATGGAATTGGAGTGAAAATTAGATTTGGGGTTATCAGATTAGTCATTGAATTAGTCACAACTAGTTATATGACTAATAGATTCCAATATTTAGTTTTATCCATCATTGTGGGCATAGATTTGAGAGTCAAATTCCTCTAGTTTAGTAGCTAATGCTGCATCCATTTTCTTAGATCAAGTGTTCACCATCATAGGATAGATCCTAGGGTGGTGAAAAATGATGTCAAAGTTATAGACCAAAATGATCAGCTTGAAGAGAGAATCATAATGAGACAATCAACCAAAGAGGAAACAATTACCTAGACATCCCTTTGGGCCAAATCTTGAACCAAAAATTTTACCCAATATCTAATTTAAAAATTACTAACTATCCACTACCTGTGCAACAACAACACTACATAATGTTGTGCCTTTGCAATTGTACTGTATGTCAATCCTAAAAATAATAGTCATTGGTGGTGTTACTCTCTAGCTTCTAAATGTGCTAGAGAGAGAATAGGTAAAAATGAAGGTCTCTATAGGGATTATGTTGTCTAAGCCTATGAATGTATAGATCCAAGTGAATCTAGTATAATGCAAGTAACTTCCAAGAACTAATTTCTTACCAATGCATAATAGGTGAAAGATGGTTGATGGCTTCGTAGGGCTAGGTTTTAAAAAAGACTATGGTCCATCTTCTATTATACTTGAGGGTACATGGAAGCACAAGACGTATATAGGTGTTTTCTAATGGCATGGATTGGGAGGATAATCCTTTTGACCTTCACCAAAACCCATAGGGGGAATCTAGCTTTACCCAAAATGATAGCTCTTCTATGATATTTAAAAACCTCTACCATATGGTTTTTATCCTAAAAGTATAAAAATAACTAATAGAAAGGAGAAAAAATGGTAAATTTTAGGAAAAAGATGAGTGTCACTACTTATATAGCCACTTCTTTTTATAAGGAAGATCCCAAGAGGGTAAGGTGAGAGCATATGGTGGGCAATTGTATAAGGATTTAAACATAAAAAATACAACAAAATATGACCCTAAAAATAACTTTGATACCAAAATGTTATATTCCTTATAACAAATTAACCAAACACTCTAAATATAGAAAATAAATGTTGTAAATATTGCATTGAATTGACAAACTCACATTCTAGTATATCATTGGCCTCTTCGAATGGTTGCCAATCTCATAGAGCAATGCTTAATACAATATAATTCAATGACCCATTCTTCTATCAAAACCCTCTATATAAGCTAATTCTACCCAAGAGAACTACTACCTACCATGCATGTGGGATAAACATACTTCTAGCAAAAAGGATGACTTATAATGCATATGCACCTAATGCTTTTATTAAGTCTACCTTAATACAAAAGTAATTAACTAAGAAGAAATAGTTACGTTTGTGGGTCTTAACAAAAAACGTGTCCTTTAACAATTTTCACAACCCTCTAAAGGTATTCATAAATATTGTCAATCCATATAGTAGAGCAAACAAAGATGAATTTGGTGAATCATAAAGCATAAACATAATATTAGTATTATCATATTTGCATGATAAAGGACAACTCTATGGACACAAAAGTGGTCTAGAGGTGTGAAACCAACTTTAGACATATATGTATGCCATACACTGAATTTGAGGTGATATACAAATGAAGAGGAATCATTTCCAAGCTAAAGATTAAAAAATTCTAAAATACTCATTAAAGTCATTCATCTTTGATAATTAAACTAAATTATTTTTCACATTTTATTTCTTGAAATAATATTCAATTCAAATTTATGTATACCTACAAAAACTATCAATTAATTAATTTAATTAATTTATAGTTATACATATATATATTTTATTAAATTAGCCTATATTAAAAAAAAATTATTATTCTTTTATGAATATACAAATCATGTAACATTTGTAAATAATTTTTAATTCAATATAGAATTAAAACTAAAATATCATTCTACAATTAAATAAATTTCACAATCTTTAAACATAACAAAGGTAAAAACTATTTTTACATTTGTTAGAACTAAGAATGTAAACATGTTTTATAAAATTGCTAATTTAATACAATCCATAAATTTCCTTACATCTTTGTAAAAGATCTATCTCATTAAAAGTTTTACTTCACTCAAATAAAATTAGCTTCAATATAATTTGAATTCAAGGAAATTTTTTAATACACAAAAATTTCAATGTTGGGATTTATGGCTTTGATTTTGTTCCGATACTCCCCGCCTTTCTTTAACATCTCCGTTACTTCTCTCCCTAGCCCCGTGCCTTTGAACACCTTCAACCTTTTCAACCGCTCCAATCCTCCTCCCACTTTCTTCATTTTCATACACACAAACATCTCCAACTCCTCAAGGCATGCCATCGCTCCCTCCTGCAATTCCGGGAACTCCTCTAATTCGTCGAAGTCATAAATTGTCATGAAGCGGAGCTGTGGAAACCCTCCCGACCTTCCAAACGCCTTTGGGAATTCTCTGCACCTCCTATTCCCGCTCATCTTCAACCTCACTAGATTGGGCATTCTTTGCAACTCCGGATAATCACTACAGTCACAATTATATACCTCTAATTCCCTCAGATTTGCCAACTCACATATCCAACTCGGCACTCCAAACCTGATTAGTGTAAGACTTTCAAGATGTTTCATTGCTCTCATATCCTCTGGCAACGGCGGATCATACGGACTATACGCACATGTTATTGACAGATGACGCATCTTCACCAGCGGCGCAAGGATCCTCTTCAACTCCATCTCATGCTCAACTTCTAACCATAGTTCCTGAAGCTGAGTCATATTGACCAAATCGTCTAACCTCATGAATTCGTCCTCTTCTATGAATAGCTTCAACGAATTTGATCGCAGTGTTCTCAAAGAGGCGAGGTTTGATATTCCCTTTGGCATGTAAAAAACACTCCTGCATTCTAAATGCTGAAGACATTTAAGTTCACTTATCCATACTGGCAAGTGATGACATCCCCACCTAGGCAGAGCAAGAAACAAGAGACTTTTCAGATGTCTCACACACTCCGGTACCTCCTCTATCCCTGTCTCCCTTAAATCCAGGAATTTAAGAAGAATCATCTTTCCAAGGGACGCAGGCAATGTAGAAATGCCTGTGCCCCTCAAATCCAGAACGCGCAGTCCTCTCATAGCAGTAAACAAGTTTGCCGGAATGCTTGTAATCTTCTCATTCTGAGATAGTGAGAGTGTACGGAGATATGGAGGATGGCTAAAAGCTGAGATGGCATTATCATCTAGATCTTTCTTGGCCAATAAAATCCGACACCAGCCAAGGGTACCACTTGTATGTGTGAAGGCTTCTTCAACAACAAAAGCACATTTATTTTCTCTGGATATGTGAATGGCCAAATCATGCAACAAATCATGGATTTTACAATATTTGGTTAAAGGGCCATGCGGTACCCTTAACCCTTCATGTTCTTCCCTTTCCCATAGTTGAAGCAGACACAGCTGAGCAAGTTGATCTAAGCAATCCCACGCCATATCCCACTGCTCCTCTCCTGCTGGGACTAATCCTTCTCCTATCCATAGATTGATCAGATATTCACACTCTATCTCCTCATCCTCGGGAAAGAAAGAAAGATAAGCAAAACAGGGTTTAAGATGTGCAGGCAAGGAGTCGTAACTCAATTTTAATATATCCATGACAGAGTCATGGCCATCAATGGGAGTAACCACCCTTTCGAGCTGACGGCGCTTCAACACCCATTTGCTGAGAAGTGTGGTGTTGGCCAGAGATGCTGCTATCGTTTTGATAGCAAGAGGTAAATTTCCACATTGTTTTACAATCTTCCGACCTTCCACTTCCAGCTGCTGCTGTGGCGCTCTATTTCTAACTGCATAGAAAGAAAACAGACTCCAACTCTCTTCCTCTGCCAAATATTCCATCTCATAAATTTGAGCACTAGAATTTAGAGCAACCTGCCTACTTCTTGTGGTAACCACAACTTTACAATCTGTATCAGCTGGGAGACCAAGTCTATCAATCAGATTATCTTCTGTAGAGAGTGTCCACAGATCATCCAGCACAATAAGAGATTTCATCTCTTGGAGTCGGCGACGAATCAATTCAGCCGCTCTCTCTTCAGTTACGGCAGAAATGTCTAAATTATCTATGTGGGAGGCTATATCATGTTGCAAATTCTTGAGAGAATAAGCTTTAGAAATAGAGAGCCAAATAGACTTGTCAAACCTGGATTTTATGGCTTCGTAGACATTTTGGAGAAGAAATGTCTTTCCCAAGCCGCCCATACCAACGACGGCTATAACTTGAACATCTGGGTCTTGTAACAAGCTGACCATGTGTTGAACTTTGAAATCTATGCCCACTGGATGTGAATCTCTGGGCAGAAGACTAGATCTCTTCACCGGTGCTGATGTACTTGTTGACGCTACTGCATCTACATGAAGACCTGTCCGATGTTCCTTAAATGTCTTTCCAACCTCTTGTTGCACAGCCAAGGCAATCTTTGTACACAGCATCTCGACATTACTGATAATTTTAAGGGAATGAGAATTCAAAAGCGTTCAAAATCAATATGGAGAGGTTAAAAGAAAAAATTAAAAAACTGAATCATAATGGATAGATATTAGAAAGCAAACAAACCAAAAATAGGAAAAACTAAATGGCAAAATTAACCTAAGCCTTACTCATTCGTTGTCCTGAATTCCTCGCGAGAGATGCGTTCAGAAGTTTGGAGGTCTTCTGTAGATATCTTGAATTCCTCGCCAGATATGAGTGAAGAATCCTGGAGAGCTTTTTTCCACTGGTCAAGCGTGTCGTTGTTGATTCTCCCCTTTGCTTCATGTTGAGCGAATGCAGGTGCATAAACTCCCTTGTCAGGGTAGCGAAGGTCAGAAGGCTTCACATCACAAAATACAGGAATAAACCGAGCCTTGGTTTTCAACATGAGAACGAGCTCATCTAGACACCAAGGGGACTCCGCATATCGTGGTGAGAAGATGGCGATCTGCACACTAGAAGAGTATATGGCATTTTGTATGGCAGACGGAATCGAATCTCCCAATTCTAATTCTTGATCATCAAGAAATGTCCAACAATCCTTTTCCTCTAGTGATTCGTAAAGTGCAAAAGCCACAGTTTCTTTCACGTCAGGGCCTCGGTGGTTGATGAATGCATCATATAATTTGTTAGATACAGTGGACGCTTCCCTTCCAAATTCACTGAAAGAACATATCTGAGATGAGGAGGATGACGCCATGAACTCAAGTGCGAGAGAGAGATGGAAAATATAATTCAGACTGAACTGGATTTGATAAAAATAATATGAAATTTTTGAAAAGCTTTTGATAAATGGTTGTGTATATTTTGAATCAACTATTCAAATCACACTTTTTTTTAATGAATGATGCAATACAAACATACAAGAATATTCAGCGCTCAGAAGAGCAGCTGAGGCAAGAGTAATACACAATAACACTATTCAAATAAACTGCCCAAGAAAAATTCCTCTGTCAATACATAAACAAGCTCTTAGCCAGGAGGCAGCTGCAAACTAATCAGAGCCTTTACAACTGAAAGAGTAACAGCAGTAACGACGAACAGTCATATCCAGTCTAAAAAATCTGCCAGAAAGCTGAAGCAGCAGCGGATCAGAACAAAACCAAAACACAACAGCAATAAGGATCTCTCAACAACTTCCGAGACTAAGTGGGAACACTGCCTTCAAACAAAAACCTAACCGAAACAGAAGCAAAACAAACTCAGACCTGCTACAGACTACCGACAAAATACAAAGCATAACAACAGGATCCAAGAACAAATAACCGGTGGCACAAAATGAGCCCTTCCACCTAAAGATTTGAATATAAGGTTGAGCTTAGAATAGAACCAGCTGAATTTATAATCCATATTCTAAGATAAAAGAACAAATATCTTTCACATCAATTCATGTATCACGCCCACTCACAGATTTCTTTTCATGTCCATACATGTTCTTTCATTATTTCAATGACCGTATCCTTCAAGCTGCACGAGAAAAAAGAAATCTGTAAAAGAATTGCGTAAGTGTCTCAAATTTTCTGTCAAACATATTGTACGAGACGGTGTACATTGACTCCATTCTCTACGGAACCAATCTGCACCTTACACGTTTAGAATTTTGAATATAAAGTGTTCAAACTTCAGCCTGTAAAAATCTTCAGAATGGGAACGATGACCAAATCTTCAATTTAGTACTCCCAACTTTTATCGCTTTCCAACTCAGTGCCTTAGGATGGCATGCTTTTCTCCATGTGGGCCCGCCCTAGTCCTCTAGATTCCTCACACCGATTAATCCAAGCGTGATGTGATGTAATGTTTCACTCTAACTCGCTTTCAACGTCCAACACAATGGCTTTCGGCTTTCGCGTTATCTACCTTCCCGTATACGCAACAACTACACTATTTTTTTTAAGTGTTATTAGGTTAATTGGTTATTATATTTGATATTGTTTAATTAATAAAGAAACATTTTTTTCTATTTATTTTTTATTGTTAATAAAATAATTTATGTATATTTTTTAAAAAAATAGATTAAAATATCATTTAACTCAAATAGTATTTATTAAAACTCTGAATTTTTATGGTAACTTTTGTATAAATCAAAAATGTTAATTATATTTTTTTATAAATTATTTTAAAATGACAAGTATTTAGTATTATTTAAGTACTTATTATTGTTTGGGTGAAATGACTATTTCATAATATTATATTTATTTATTTCATGTACTTATCAAAACAATCCTATATTTATATCTTGTATGGTGGATTATATTTCACATTTAGGCAATATTGTCCATTATGAACATCTACTTCCCACATTTTGTGTTCAATGGTGTAGTTGCATTATATCCCTAAATGTTAAGGTCCATTTGACTAGTCCTTAGTTCGTTCTAACACACAAATCCAATGACCTTCCATTTCTTGTAGAGTAACACAAGAATCCCCATCACAATTATGAGAGTTTTAATAATTAAGGTTTCATATAATGAAATAACTTGCACAATAGAATAATATAACTATGATAACTTGAAACAACTAGAAGAGATAAACCCTAGACCACAACTCACACAAGAGCAACAACACTTCATTAGGGTCATAGAACAAGATCAACAAATTCAACAAAACATACAAGCATTTGAAGCTAGATTACAATGTGCTAGAGACATAAACGAAACAAATAGACACTCATCTAGGCATTGGAATTAGAGAAACCCCAATAGGAGAGAAACCACAAGTAACCCTTCGGGTCATATCATCATTTCAACAACAACTGCCATAGAGAGAACAAGACAACTCCAAAACAACAATAGGCCCCAGATTAGGCGAGCTGCTCTTCACGAGGTTCTCCACTTGTCATAGTTTGGCACTGAGTTGGAGTATGTTGATCATCATTCAAAGGATTCTTTATCTTTGCATATTGATGATCTTGAGTTTTCATCTTGTCCTGAATTGTCACATTCTTTGATTGGGCATGCAGCACCTGATTGTGTGGCATCTTTTAGTTATGACATGTGGACACTTGAGCAGTTTTTAGAGACAACATACATCATGAGGCTTTTTCCCTCATACCTTGAGATGGATTTTCTTCAACATTAGCCTTTGGACCTATTTCTTCCTAAGGGAAAGAATGTTGTTTGTAGGCTTTGGATTCTTTTTAGCATTCTTCTTCAAGCATTCACCATTGGCATAGGAGCTACTTCATTGTGGGGGGGACCTATAGTCTCACATTTTCTCTCCAATGGGGGGGGTAATTGATTGTACATATGTGTTGGATGTAGTTCTGGGGGAGTCTTGAGTCCTCCTTCCATCACATCTTTCATTTGTTTTCTACATTCTCACTTTTGGAGAGGAGTTTTGTCCCATGCAGTTTTCTCTTTTTCTCCACTTGAGATTTGTTGTACATGGGTACCTAACATGGCCTAGTAGTCAGGATCCATCCATTATTGTATCTTTGTATTAATCAACTACTCCCTAAGTTACACTTAAGGGGGGGTGTTGGTGTGAACACATAATTCACACATGTTAAGTTGACTTAGTGAGTCTTCTAGGTGTTTCTAGTTGAGTCTAGTTGTGTGTTGAGTTGTTGATAGTTGGAGTGAGTTGTCTTATCCTCCACATGTGCAATTAGTTATCATCCTCTTATTGACACATGTTGTAGGAATATCTCCACCTTCCACTCCACCTTTCTAGCTCTCACCTTGCCTTTATAAGCAAGGCTCACTCATTGTATTTCATACAGATTCATATCATCTTTGTATAGAATTGTTGCTTCATTGTTTTAGCATATTCTTCTCTGTTATCTTTGTGTGGAAGGTTGCCTTGATTGCAAGTGATCCTGGCTTGCTGAGTCACATTGACTCTTACATCGGGGTCAGTAGTTGAAGATGGTTGGAAGGAAATAAACTGACTTTCATCTATGTGAAGGAGGCCGACGGTAGAGAGGAATAGGGGAGAGTGAATCCACAGAAAGAAGACAGATGCAAGGTGTCGAGGGCCGCAACAGAAGATGTTGCAAAGTATTGTAAGAGAGGAAATCTGATAATAAAGTCTCTACTTTGTTTTATTTGGTCTCATATGTTGTCAATGACTATACTATGCATGTATGTGTATTGAATGTTGTTCCATTTCATTAATTTGTTATTGCTAATATTTACAACCTGCAATTCCTGTCAAATTCATTAGTTTTTGTCTGTTATAAGTAAACACTTTCGGTATTAGAAGTCACCTGTACGAGAGTCCATAATTGAGTTTGTTCATAATCTGATAAATCTGAACTTCCTATCATTATTGTGGGATTGTGTTGGTGGCGAATCTCGATTAAGTCTGAACCTATTGAATCTCTGTAAGTGGAAGATCCTGTGATTAGCAAGGCTCTACATCAAGTGGTATCAGAGCCTTAAAGTGATTGGGGTTTGGTGAATATACAGAATGCCTCCAAGAAGAATGGGCAAAGGTGGAGCCTAAAGAAGAGGTAGAAGGGTTCGTGATGAAGACTTGTTGCAACATCTAATAGAAATAATGGATGCCATGGAAAGGGCACAGAGAAGAGGGACTCCTAATGAGGATGCAAGTGATGATGAAGAGGAGGAAGTGCAATGAAGAGAGGATGATGAAGAAAGACAAGGAGAGCAAGAAGGATTTGAGGAAAGGTTATTAAGGACAGTCATGAATGTCGATTCTAAACCCAAGATAGAGGTCCCTACTTATTTGAGGAGTCTCAATGGAGAAGATCTAATTGATTGGATCAATGATTTTGATAAGTATTTTGAATTTGAGAATGTAGCAGAAGATAAAAAGGTGAAGTTTGCTTGCACCAAATTGAAGGGCCGCACTACTATGTGGTGGGACTTTATCCAAATTGAGAGAAGAAGAAAGAATAAGGAGAAGATTAACTCTTGGGATTGAATGGTGGCGAAGTTGAAGTCTAAGTTCCTTCCTGGAGATTATCAAACTAATCTCTTCAAAAGATTGTAGAACTTGATGCAAAAAGACATGACTGTGAAAGAATGTATAGAGGAATTTTATAAGTTGGTGATCAGATCAGGGCATAGTGAGGAAGATGTAGAAAAGATAGCTAGATATATGAATGGCCTCAAGTACAACCTCCAAGATGAATTAAGTCTTGTGTCCCCTAGAAGCCTAGAAGAGGCTTATCAATTTGCCTTAAAGGCAGAAGAGAAGCTGCAAAGGAAGCAAAGTCAACTAGAGAGGAAGAGAGGAAGAGGTTCTAGAGGAAGGGGACAACAAATTGGTAGAGGGCGGTAACATCATGAGGAGGCTGGAAATTCTAGTGGAGCAGCCAACAGTGATAGGGGAGGTTTTTCAAATAGAGGGGATAGATCCTATGGTAGAGGAGGTTCACAAGGTAGAGGTAGAGGGTTTGCGGGAAAATGCTTTAAGTGCAACCAATATGGACACAAGAGTTGAGAGTGCTCTAACCCATCTCAAGGAGGACCGTCCAAGTTTGAAAGAAGCAATCAAATTGTTCATGTTGATCAAGAAAGTGTGGGATCACCTGTTCACAAGGAGGAAGTAGAGTCGGGTGAATCGGTGATGCTGAAGAGGGTACTACTGAAACCCCAAAAGGAAAGCCAAGAACCAATCCAAAGGAGGGCTCTATTCAAAACTAAATGTAAGTCCCAAGGTAAATGTTACAAACTAATCATTGATAGTGGTAGTATAGATAATATTGTTGTAGAAAAAATGGTAGAAAAGTTAGACCTTAAAAGAATCAAACATCCTTCTCCTTATAAGGTATCTTGGTTACAAAAAAGAACATCAATTATTACTCAATGAGCAAGCCTATGTTGATTTTCAGATTGGCAGATATAAGGATAGTATGCTTTGTGATGTAATTCCTATGGATGTATGCCATGTTTTTCTTGGTAGACCGTGCCAATATGACAGGAAAGCAATGCATAACGGAAGGGAGAACACTTATACTATTGAGAAAGATGGAGTGAAGCATACTTTGATGCCTATGAAGGATCCTAAAGAGGACAACAACAGTAGTAATAGTAGAAAGATCATGATGATAAGTGGTAAGGAGTTCCTACATGATTTGAAGAATGAGGAAGTAGGATTTGCTTTGGTTCTTAAACCTAGGAGTGTACTTACATCTACAAAACTTGATTTACCTCTTGAGGTTCAAGATATTTTGAATGAACATTTGGATATTGTCGCAATTGATTTGCCTAATGAATTACCTCCTAGTAGAAGCATTAGCCTCCATATGGATTTGATTCCTGGGGCTAGGCTTCCAAACAAGGCTGCCTATAGGTTGACCCCTATGGAAAATGAGGAAATTAGGAAGCAAGTAGAGGATCTTTTGAAGAAGGGTTTGATAAGGGAAAGCCTAAGTCCTTGTGTTGTTCCTATAGTACTAGTACTAAAGAAAGGAGGGGAATGGTGTATGTGTACTAATTCAAGGGCTATTAATAAAATTTCTATAAGATATAGGTTTCCCATTCCTAGAATTGAAGATTTAATGGATTGTTTAAGTGGCTCCATGTATTTTTCTACGATAGACTTGAAAAGTGGCTACCACCAAATAAGAATCAGACTGGGGGATGAATGGAAAACAACCTTTTAAGACTAGTGATGGTTTATATGAATGGCTTGTTATGCATTTCGGATTGTCTAATTTGCCCCTAGCACTTTTATGAGACTCATGAATGAGGTTTTAAAGCCATTTCTTGGCAAATTTGTGATTGTAAATCTGGATGACATTTTGGTGTTTAGTAGGTCTAAAGAGGAGCATTTGGAGCATTTGAAGCAGGTAATGAAGAGGTTACATGAGAAGTTGCAGATTAATCTAAAAAAATGTGTGTTTTTGTAGACCGAACTGGTATATCTGGGCTTTGTGGTGTCAAAGGAGGGTTTGAAAATGGACAAAGAAAAGGTAAAAGCCATCCTTGATTGACCAACACCCAAAAGTATAATGGAGATAAGGAGTTTTCATGGGCTAGCAAGTTTTTATAAAAAGTTTATTTGAAATTTTAGTCATGTAGTAGCACCTATTCTTGAAACTATAAAGGGAAATGAGAGGCCATTTATATATTCACTAAACCCCAATCACTATAAATGTAGAGTCACAAATGATTGCGTCCTAAATGCTAAGCCTTTACAAGCTTGGCAATCCTGTGCAACATGGGAACACTCTCAGACTGTGGGTTTGTCTATTTTGAGAATGAACCTCTGGAAAAGCTAGCTCCCTTTAAATTCCCCTTTGAATCTGAAAACTAATAAAGGAAAGAGATAGAAGAAAAATGAATAAACTGAAAACTGCACTAAAAATCTATCCTAAAGGGGGGTGATGCACCAATGTATAACTTGACATGGAATCTAATTCACAACTAATTCTCAAAAATTTGTCCACACAACTCAGTTTGAGCAACTTGATCACATTAGTAATTCATAAGAAGGTTTGATAAATCTATACTTTCAGAAGGAAAACAGTGTTTTCACAACCTTGGAGATGAGATAAACCAGTAACACAGCCTATGACCTGTAAAAAAGATGTGTTTTGTGTACATGCAACTATGAATGAGATAGAAATTTAAAGGTTTTATACTCAAAACACATTAAACTTTCATCAAAATCACTCCTAAGAACAAGACACCTGAAAATAAGAAGCTAAACACTTGATTTTCTAGAAAATAAAGAAGGAATTTCTACAAATAATGTTAATAATAACCTGTAAACTGTTGTTGAATATCAATAACTGTGAAAAATTTGAGTTACAAAACTATCCTTCTCTCTGTAATGCACAAGAGAGGTGAAAAGTTAGAACTAAGGAAAAAACCATCATCTTTTTCCAATATAATACAAGATTTGTCCCAGAATGTGAATGGGAAGTCAACTCTAGCTCAACTGGACTGTAAAATCTGCATGAATGAGTCCCAAAAAGAAACTCCAAGTTGCTAGGTGAGCACAAGTGAAAATCCTAAAAATTAGGCATCAAAACTCCTCCAAGATGAGCAAAAATAGCTCAAAACTCCAAGTGGCTAGGTCCTTGACTCAAAAATTGCAAGAATAGGCATGTTTGGCCCTCAGTCAAAAATAGAACTCCATATAACTCCCCTACATGAGCTTGTACTTCAATTTAACTCTCCTTCCTATTTTTGCATGATTGAGAGGCAAAATTAAACTAATTTAGCAATTATTAAATGCAATTAATGTGATTGATTTAATAATTGCTACGTAATGCATGATATACTCCTTATGTTTATTACATAACAAATATTAAAGTAATTTATAATTTATTGCATTTAATAGTTGTTAAGTTACAATATTTTGCCTATTGATTGTGCAAACATATGAACGGGGTTACATAAAAATCATAAACCTTAAAGGTAAAAATAACCCCTCCCCTTGCTCATACAAAAATAATCTCCTATTCTACCCTCTTGACTCACTAAAAATAAGCAAAAAATCCTTTTGGTCAACTTGAGTCAAAAGGCTCTCGATGCATGAAAAAAAAAATGTCAACTCCATGCAAAGATATAACTAGGTTATTATAATCACAACTTGATGTATAACCCATCCTCAAAGCTCACAAGGTCAACGAATGTATCTTCTCTACCTTTGACCTATTTATAAACTCCTCAATCTTTCCAAACTTCCCTTGGTTAAATAATAGAGTAAATAAAAAACTTCATTCATCTCACTGTACTTGAAACCCTAAACACAGATAACACTCACTTGATTTTCTCTCTAAAGTCAAAGGCAAAAAAATGAAAAGATATAAAAATCATCATAACCCTTATAACTCCCAAGGCCACACATGCCTTACTCACCCCATCTTCAGATTAGTCATGATATTCCTTTTTGACATAAGGTTTTAAAAAAACTTAACATTTGAAAACATATCATTGCTTTTTTACCCCTCACGGGCTCCCTTAGCATTGTTAGGTTTCATGGACATGATAGTTCTAACCATGGAACATTTTTGATTTGCAATGATTTTGATAAAAGTTAAGTTAAAAAGAAAGGGTTGATAGAACCCACGATTAGGGCACTCTATGAAAAAAGAGTCAAACCCTAAATCATTATTCATTCTCTCATTTCATTCCTTGAGCTCTATTGCACTGCCATGCTGCTGGTGTAGAGGGTTTGAAGGCTCCATTATGTTGTTTTGATGGCTTCTAAAGGGTCTTCGGTCAATGATGTTGAACTATCTGCTCTCCCTTGTTCTTCTGTAAGTCATGCTTTTCATTTTACTAAACTTCTTATGCAAAAAATGATGAAATATATCACTTGTAGCTTGTCATTTCTATTGTATGCTATTCTATTTTCATGCTCTGGTGAATACAAGAAAGAAAGCTTTCATTCTATTGCTTTTGTGAGTAATGCCCTTTTTCCTTCTCTGCTCTGGCTTATAGAATGAAAAGACAAAAGAAACTTCCTCTGTGGCCATTGTTGTATTTGCAAAACCTTCATTACGACCCTCATGAAAACAAGTTAACTCATGCTATAAGTGATTATTTATTTTACTGGGTTTTCTATGCAAAAAAAATGATGAGAGATATTCTCTACTTGATGTTGTTTCTCATATTGTTTCTTTAAACTTGATGTAGATGATTATTTTACTTCACTGTGATTTTATTCTCTGGCATGGCTTTCCTTTGTGATTGTTGTGAGCACTAACTTCATTTTGCTTTGGCTTCTTATGGAAGGAAACAATAAAAGAACCCTCTGAATGTTTCTGTGAGCAATATCTTTATTCTGCTTTAGCTATGATCATTCTGAGAATCAAGTAAAACCCATTTTGTAACTGTGACATTTTCATTCCATTGAACCCTCCATGAAAGTAGAGGAAAACCCTCTCTCTCCTTAATTCCTCTGTGATAGATCAAGAAAAAGTTTCTCTATTTTTGTGGATTCTTTTCCTCTCTGGCACGACTTTGTCAATACAGGTTCCTTTTTATCCTATGCATGAGATAAGTATGCTCTGTGATTTCTTTTGGTATCTCTATGAAAGAAATAATGAACCTAGGGTTTTGAGTTTTCTCTTCATATTCTATGAGCTCCTCTGAGCATTCCCTTTTGCATTCTGAAGAGTTTTATTGGGCTATCACAGCCATTACTTCTTCTGTGGGTTAACCCTCACTATGGTTTCATGGAAAACACATTTTTGCACTCTGTGAACACTCAACTCCTTCACTTTGCCTCTGTGGTTCTTTGATTACCATTTGCATCATTCAACAGACCATTGTCACTTAATGAGTAGACCATTGTTTGAGTAACACCCTAATCAATATAACCATGTCTCTTACCAGCATTTCATTACCTTTCATGATTGTATTCTTAATGGAATAATGGCATTCTTTCATGTTATTGATATCAAGGTATCTTTGTACTCACTGTGTAGAAGATGTATACTTTCCTCAATAAGAGAGATACACTATGTAATAAGGATAGTGATCCTTCTGGATAGGTATACACCTATGTAACTAGATATATGCTTTTAAAAGTTTTGAGCACACCTCTGTAGTGACATTTACATTCAACATGCAAGCTATTAGACTACTCTTTATAGCTGTAACAATTGATGTTACCTTATATGGCTTTTGCTTCTCTTTATTGTTCTGATAGTATGGACTCCTACAGGATATCACAATGTCATGATGATATTGATCACTGTCTATCTTGTTGCTTCAAATATCATTCATTTCAATGGTTAAACATTTAATAGCAACTTTGCATCTCATTCACAACAAAAGGTGGTAAATATTTGTATTGCTCTCTACCTGGGATAGTCATTTAAAGTGACTGCATTTCTGCCATGTGACATCTCAACTCTATCTGTCAAGCTTTTGATAATTTCATTGCTTTCTTTTATTGTCCTTGGTTAAATACTACACTCTGATGACATTATTGCTTCTCTCATAATGGTTGCTTTCTCATTTATGACTGCTATAATAGTTTCAAGACAACCGTTAGTGATCTGTCTTCAAGTACCTGTATCTGCACAATGAACAAACATGTTAGATAAAAAACATAGTGGCTGAAACCTCTCTCTTGATTTGTATGATTTGATGCTTCTCTTTTCTAATTCATCTCATGATTTGGTATCTGCATCTGATGTCTGCTCATCTCCTTCATTTTGTTCATTCCATTTTGTTGATCAAATATAGAATAACAAGTACTCTTGACTTGAGGTATATAGGATAAAGGATGTACCCTGAGCTCTAACATCATTCTTCTTCCTCCCTTTGCAGGTTTTCTCCTGGAGTTGTCACTTGGGCAACTCGAGATGCTGGTGCAACCTCAAACAATGGGATTCATCATTCACTCAGGCAATGACTGATGCAGTAGGGGATGCCAAAACCTTCCAACGTACTCACTCAAACACTTACCTTCCCCAAAACCCAAGGACTCTTAACACTTTCTTCACAACTAGGCCTCTAGCCTTGTAGCCCTTCTAAAGGTTATGTGAGACAATAACTTTTGCTAGGGGCACGATCTCAACAAAATAAGGACATTTCTGAGTACCCATTATCCCATTTGTCAACATATCAAAAGATGAGGATGGGTTGTTTCAGACCAAACCCCTAAAAAATGAATTGTTGCTATTTGCAATTAGGCCTAATTAGTCTACTTTTACAAAAGAACTACCAACTAAATACTCTTCTAGACCCAAATCACCTTGGATAGCTCTTATCAATGAGCACACTCACAATTTCACCCAATACACAAATCTTTGTTTTAGGCCTATTTAGGCTTACACAATGAGGGTTTTATGGAACTCAACACTCCAGACCTCTCCTAGCCCCATCAACACTTCAAACACATTTCAATATGTCTACACATGCTTATTCATTCATCTTCCATGGGTTTCCACTTAGTTTTCACAAAACCCTAGCATCTAGGCTCTTCAAATGGCAAAAATCAAGGCTGAGACAGCCTAGGGCCTCCTTGAAACCTTGTCAAACATCTAGCCCAACTCCTGAAAAATGGAAAGTCTTAAAGAACATATTAAAACATACCTCCAAACTAAAATCATGAGTTTTTACTAGTTAAAATGAGAGTTATGCATTTTTTTGTGCTTGTTGCCCCTGGTTAAGAATTTTTAGGCTACCTATAAAGAAATTAACATATCTTTTGCATAACTTAATAAAATGGGATGAAACCAATTGCATTAGAAACTAGATTCAAAATACTTTCACCTCCAATAAAAAAGAAGTGGGTTTTCTATCCGTACATGGTCGTACAATGGCCTGCAACAGTGAAAAACACTTGAAGTGACAATAAAGCAGTGTTATTATTTATTCATTTTCATCCTTAAACCCACCAATCTGCTTTACAATGATGAAAATGGCCTTTTTAAAGGATTTTCAACTCCCTCACACGCTCAAACTAACATAACCACCTTTTAAACTCCCTATGACCTTTGAACTTCCTCATTTTTGCTTTTTTTGCATTGACAATATTGCAACATTTTGGCAATCTTTACAATATTTGAAAAATAAACCTATAACAACCTACTAGGGTCTAATACTTATTAAATATGGCCTCTTGGACCCTTTTACCTGACCTTATAATATCAAATCAAAAAGGTTTCCTCATAGAGGCATGAAGTCTATTTGGTGCTCTTGCACCATTGATGGGTCCCATCCTTGTTTCTATATATTTTCTTTTCATGTTCTATACTTGGTCTTTTATCTCTTATTAGATATAATTAATCCCACAGCTTGTGTGGGACTATATAACACTTCTCTTTTAAATATATCAGTTATTTCATCTTATGTAATGACTTATGTGTAGCTTCTTTTATGAAACAATTACATAACATGAACTATACACTATTTGAAACATATGTTTATAATCATGAAGAATTGACAAGTTATAAGTCCCTTTTCCTAGACTGTACCAAATTGTACTGAATGGACTGCAATGAACACATCTGAAACATGATCTAAAAACTAATTTGACTTTTATCACGTCATCAGGTTTGAATCTCTTCTGCCTTGCTGAGGTATTTTCATTTATCTAGATTGTGTAACATCTTGATTTGAGCTGTTACATGATTCTGGTAACATGATCACCAAACAATTCCTCATTAAGACAATAGATTTTGATTGGATGACTCATGCATTCAAGTTTTTTTCTTACCCCTTTTAAGAACTGTTGTTAAAGCCCAACTTATTTGGGTTGCAAGCACAATTTGGTAACAATAGGACGATGCTTATCATCTCAAATGGTTGAGATTAAAATAAGCAACGTGAGCCTTTTAGAATGGCCTGTGCAACATTTATATAGTGGCACCTTTCTTAGATGGTAGCACCATTGTTTATATGGCCGCACCTGATTATTGTTAGTGTTGATTTGGCTTGGGAAGTGTATTCGTAGAATGGGAGCTCCTTCTTTATTTGATGGCCAAACTCTTCTTATATGGACAGTTCCTTCATTCTATGAGCTGATTACCTTTCTCAAATCAATGGTGCCTTTCAGCCTTTGAATGTCTTGATTGATTACTTGTTGTGCCTTAGATACATAGATTGATCCCTAGTTAAATTAGACATCACTTTTGTTATATATGTTGAGTTTTGTGTTGAAAACTTTGAGGTTGGACCGATGCTATGAATGGTGCCATTATTATGAATGATGCACTTTGAAACTTTATATTTGAAAATTCTTATGGTAGCGCTTGAGTTTATGACTTGTGCCTCATCTTCATAGTGGCATCTTTGTATGGCTTTGTACTTTTGTTTCTTGGTTAGTGCCTTAATACTTGAAATGGTTGCGTTTCATTAAAACAATAGACTCCACTATGTTTTAAGAACAACTAAATCTTTATAGAGGCCTGTATCTTCATTGAATGGCATGTACCATTATTAAAGGCTTGATGTCTCATTTGACAGGCCATACCATATCTTTATGGAACTTGTGCCATCTCTAAATGTTAGTTACATTGAAACTTTGAACCTACGTGTCTCTGAACTTCCGATGGTTGCACCTTAGATTTTATAGTGTTGCGTAGATATTTGGAAATGGAGGTGCCTCTATATTTTAGGCCTACATTATGCTCTAAATAGGCAAAGACTTATCTCGAATGATCATTGACTCATTTGGTTAAGCTTCACTTGAATCTCGATCTGAATCTATCTGCCACTAATGAATCTTCATTGAAACTCTATTGAAAGTTATGCCACTAAAAACTCAAAATACAATGAAAGGCATTTAATGTTGAAAATTTGTCAACATTTCTTGGTGACCCATGAGGGAAAGTGTGCATGCACACACCAAATCCCAGATCTAGTACCTTTTCTCCATTAGGCACAGCGATCAAAAATAGGTGAAAATAAACTCCCACCTGAAAACACACCTGCAACCAAAACTTGTGCAACCAAACTAATACACAATTGCCCAGCAGACCTACTAAACTAAAACTGAAACAATGGTGAACCAAACACACTCCACAACTGATGGACCGCTAAAACTGACCTTACTGCAACTGAGATTTATTGAAAACAAACCAACTAAAATCTGAAAACTAATGTTGCTTCTACAACTTATTCTGAAATACTTGAAACTAAGCTATCCTCAAAGAAAACTTGACAGGAACATGTCCATTCATAGGAATGGAAAAATAACTCCCAGATCTGATGATGTTGCTCCAGTGGATCACTTCGCACTGAGAATTGACCAAAAGAAATGCATGAAGAAAAATAACAGGAACTTCTACCTTTTGGCCTTCCTACATTTTGGACTCTCCTTTAGCATCAAAATACCATACAAGCTAATCTGCATTCAGTGGAGGGTGGGATGAGCATATAAAGTGTTGGAGCTTATCTCCCACATTTTGCTTTTGGTGTAATTGCATTATATCCCTAAATGTTAAGGTCCATTTGGCTAGTCCTTAGTTCGTTCTAACACATAACTCCAATGACATTTCTTGACAAGTAACACAAGAATCCCCATCACAATTATGATATCATAATTAATATTTTAAATATTATTTGTTAAAAATTTTAATTTTTTTATCTTATATACATAAAAGAAACATTAATTATTAATATTTTTATAAACCATCCGAAAATGATAAGTGTTCACTTTAAGGAATCATACTGTTTGCAACGACTCCTCTATAATATTATATTTATTTATTTCTTTCATACTTATCAAAATAAACTTATATTTCTTTCTTGTGTGATGGAGTAGGTATTTTAGCATTGGGTGATTAGTCCATCATGAACATTGATGGAGTAGGCATATCATTTTTAGTTTTTTTATATATGAAAAATAGGAAAATTAATAATTCTCCATTGATATTGTAAATGTTGCAAATATTTCTATGTATGTATGGTCCTATGTTGAATTATAAAATGTTTGAAAATCATCACTTGCAATTTTATTTATAATTATCTTTTATTATCACTTTTAATAACATATTTTCATGTATTATGGGTAGCTAGGTTTGTTTTTCTTTCTCTTTATTTTTCTTGAATTTTTTGCACTTATGTACCAATAAAAATCTAAAAAATATCTCCCATAGTAATATATATATATATATACAAATTTGGAGATAAATGCTTGTACTTTCTTGATGGTAAATCTTGCTCATCTTATTATGAAACTAATATCTCTTGGATGCCCTTTTGCCCAAACTATAAATTAAGAGTTAATATTATGTTTTGGGTCTTTTATTAGAAATTATTTGGAACTTTGGTGTAATTTTGTCTATTATACATTAGTAATAGAGTGAATAAATATGGAGTTGGACCTTAGTTGTTATTCTTGTAGATAATTTATTTTTCTGTTGGAAAAGATGACAAAAATGAAGCTATCATACTTTTAACATGACTCTTTAATTATTTGATTTTTTTAAAAATGTTTTAAGGTTGTCCTTATGATTTAGGAAGTTTTCTTGTATAGTAATAAATGTGTCCTACTTATCCTTTGTTAGCGTAGTATATAAAACAAATAGCATATTACATTGTTATGTTATTCCAATTTCTCAACTGTATTGGTCAGTTTCCCAACTATATTAGTTCGGTTATGTAGTTCTTGTATAAATACCTCTATAGGTTATCAATAAAACAATGAAGTATTCACCTCACCCCTCTCTCTCATAATGGTATCAGATATTAAACAATTTCTATGTCTATGACCTGCGAGGAGGAGAAGGGAGAATAGAAAGTGGCGTGTGAAAAAGTAGTGAACTTGAGGCATCCCTATGCGTGATGGATATGAGTGTCTGAGGCATCCTTGTGCATGATTGATATGCTATAGAAAAGGCTTGCCACTATTGCCTGTTGTTTGGAGAAGGCTTGTGCATAGTTGGGTTGACATATTTCGATAAGAAGAGTATCAATTAGAAAGGTCTTATGAATATCATTTAGAGAGGTGGTTTGGAATTTATGATCATGTTGGATTTGTTGAATAAGGTAGATGCAAGCGAGTTATTGCAAAGATAATCTTTATTGATTAATGTGTTATACGCAAGTAGATGTTAACTATATTTGTTGTTATGAGATAAAGTGGTGTATAAATATATTTTGACTTAGTAGAGTTATAAGGTTAATTTGGTCACATTGCTCCGTTTCCTAGTTTTTTTTTGAGATGGAAATTCCTTTAGAAAAATATACTAGATTTAATTTTTCATACTTGGAAAATGAAAATTCAAATGCAACTAATGAATAAAAATTTATGGGGAATAGTAAACGGGAAGGAAACACCACCTACATATGCAAATAAGTTATTAGAATGGCATAATAGAGATGATAAAGCCAAGGCTATTATTGGTCTTTCTCTTTCCGACTTTGGATTACATCATATAGATTTAGACAAATCATCAGCATAAATTTGGGATGATATGAATAAAATGTTTGGAGCAAAATAAATTAATGCAAAGTTTTCCTTAAAATTTCAACTATCTAGTTTTAAAATGGAAAATAAAATCACTATGTCAAATCACATAAGTAATTTGAGGTCTCTCATTAAGCGACTAGAAGAATTCAAGGTTGTTGCAAGTATGTGTAATCGGTGTTGTCGTTGATGTCAACAAGCTTGTCATTGGTGTCAATTGTATCATTTGTGTGAGTTACTTATGGTGCAAGAGTATGATTAGTTAGTGTTGAGTGGATATTGTCTCTGAGATGAGGTTGTTGTAATGATATGAGCTAGTTGGTTGAGTTGCTTTGCTGAAGATTATTTGGTTGCTTTGAAGAGGTGTTGAAGATGTTGAGAATATGGTTCTATTGGTTGGTTTCCAAGTGCTTTTGAGAAAATTTGATTAATAAAGGAAACGGTGTGTTGAAGTAGCATTTTGGTTTATAGAGTAGTGTTCTAGTTTTGCTCCGCATTTCCTTTATGATGAAGATCTATCTTTGCAATTTAGATATGTTGTTCAAAGGTGTTAAGAGTTTTTATATTCCAAATTTGGTGCTCCATTTCATTGTGTAGAGAAATTTGTGTTCACCAATGTATGGACTGTGTTTCTGAGTTGTGCAGATGGTGTCTGGGAGAAATGTCCTTGCTCCACATTTCTCCACAGTGTGGTTTCAAGTCTTGCAGTTTTCAAATTGTGCTTATAAGGTTTATATATTTCTTCTGTTGAGGTTTCTCGTGGTTTGGTGCTCCAGAAGTCAATCTCTAGACATACAGCATATGACAAAGATAGTTAAGCACATTGGATGAGCAGGATAAGGTTTTGCAACATGTGAAAGTTGTTGCGGAGAAATTTGTTAGTTTGCAAGATGTTTCAGAATGTTCATGGAATACTCTAGATTGTGTTGAATCCTTGCATGTGGTTCAAAATTCATCTTTGTGTTTGAGGAAGTGTGTACTTGAAAGTTCATTGTGTTAACACAGGTTTGGGTGACCTTGGGTGTTTACACTAATTGCGGAGTTGCTTTGGTGATTGTGAAAGTGTGGAATAGCATGCTTGGATTTATTTAGGTCCAAGCTAAGATGTGTTGTGGTTAGTCTTCATTCCTTTCCACTACGGGAATGTTTAGGTCTGGACCCAATTGGAATCTTCTAGGTTGAGGTGATTTTCTAACCTTGGAGAATGCTCTCAAGGTTGAAGACGGTATAAATAAGTGTTAACGGATTGTGATTAGTGTGAGAGAGTTGAATATGATGTGAATAGAAGAGTGGCTGAATGTGTGGTGCAGTACAAGCTGTCATGTGTTAGACTACTAGACACAGTGAGCAGAAGGTGTCTATTATTCTTCAGTGATGTTGCAAAGGTGATGTTGTGGTGAATATTGAGCTTCATTGGAACTGTACTCCATGCATGTGTCAGATGCAATTATAGCAGTTCAAATCTTGGCAGTGAGCCACCTCTTCTATCTCTTTCTTTTTGGGAAGTGAGCCTTTCTTCTATGTGGTGAGCCCTTTGGCAGTGAGCCTTTTGTAATTCAGTGTTGTTACTACTTTATATTGTGAGCTAATCCTTGCCATGGTTTTTCCCTTCTTGGGTTTTCCATGTAAATCTGGTGTTCACTTGTGTATGATGTTGTTGTGATTCAAGTTATGTTATTTTCTCTTCATGCTTAATCATCATAATAGTTTAAAGGTTAATTGGATTAATGTGGATTTGAATGTGTGTGAGGGTTTTGGAATTTTTAAGCTACAACTAATTCACCCCCCCTCTCAGTTTTCTTGTACATTCAACAAAGGCTCTAGTAGATGATAATGATGCTAAAGCTATTTTGTTAAACAATCTACCTTTAAAATACAACAATGTTATATTTCAACTCAGTCAAATAACTTCTCAAACCTTAGAAGATATGATTTCAGCCCTTTTAGTAGAAGAAAAGAGAAGAAATGCAAAAGATACAGAAGTTGATACTCAGCTAGAGAATTCATTATATTCATGAAACAATAATAAAAGGTTGGGTACAAACAAAGGGGAAATTGAATGTTTTTACTGTAAGAAAAAGGGTCACATAGCTTGGAATTGTAGATTTTAAGCCAATAATATTCTCAAGGGAAACATTAAAGACAAATCAAATTAGGTTAACTTAGTCAGTGTTGAGGATGAGGATCCACCAGATGATGCTTTTATTGATGATTATTGTTTTGAAGGTACTAATAATGGATTCGTACTCCAAGCCTTCACAATTGGAGGTTGGAGGCACCAAAGGCTAGAGGAGTTTTCATCATATTGATTCAGCTTCTCACTCAAAGATGGTGTCTCAAGTATGAGAAGCATATGTTTTTGTTTTGTGTTTTCTTTTTGTTGCTGTATATCGAAAAATTTGGATTTATAAATGGAAATGATCAAACAATTGAAATGCATAACCTAAACCCAAATAATTCAATACCTCGAAGATGCAAGATGAGATTGATTGATTGATCACTTTGTTGTGTTGGTTGCTTGATTCCACAGCATAACATTGATAAGGACGCAAGCTAGATGGATTAAAGATGATGGATAATGGCTTGAGATGAAAATTCAGTAGAGTCAGGTTGCATTAAGAAGAATCATCCAATTCTCTAATGTCTCCTCCTAATCTCCTCTCTCATGTCCTCTAATCTCCTCTCTAATGTCTTCTCTAATCTCCTCTCTAATGTCTTCTCTAATGTCCCAAATGGCTCAAAAGAGGCTTGCTTTATAGGATTGGCTTGGTTCCAATGGATGGCTAGGATCAATTAGGGCTTTAGATGAAATGGATGGATAGGATTAAGTTAGGTTTCCTTGCACATCAAGAAATTGTAGTCATGTGACATGTGGCAAGGGAAGATAAGGCTTAGGTGTGCTTGTGTAGATAAATACTAAAATTAGGTCCCATTAGTTGTTTATGTGAAAGATATGAATGATAGTTGTATTACAACACATGATTGACTGGACAAGTGTTGGAATGTGATAAAAGATGAGGACTTAATTCAAATAAAATATTTGAATTAGTTGGGATATGAGTTGGATATTAATTAAATAAATAAAATTTATTTAATTAATTGGATAGTGGGATTAGGATGTGATTGGGATATGATATGGAAATTAATTAAATAAATAAAATTTATTTAATTAATTAGAAAGTGGGATTATGAATGTGAAATTAATTAAATAAATAAATTTATTTAATTAATTGGCTAAGTAGGATAAGGATGGGATTGAATGGGATTTTAATTAAATAAATAAAATTTATTTAATTAATTGGCTTAATGGATTAGGGAACTTAGGACAATATGCTACAAGATGTCTAGGATAATGTTTTAAGAAGGTGTTACTAGACATTAACAAAGTTGGGACAATTTTGGGTGTCTACAGTTGCTAACAAAATTGAAAGAATGCATGTATTGTGAAGTTTACTTTTTTGAAGACGGGTGGGTACAAAACGTTGGGGGGCCAAAAAGTGGCCAACTTAAAAAAAAATTTAGACATAACGTGCTCGCGTTATGGATTGGTGTTCCTGAGCCTACACCTAGCCATAATGTGCTCGCATTATAATGTGCTCACAATATAACGCGGGCATGTTATGATCTACTATAAAAAAAGTAGTGTTTCATTTCATTATTTGATAGCATTTTACAAGAAACTCGTGACTTGAAGAGAGAATAGAGCACGCTCGCATTATCCAACATCCAATCATCAGCTATTTCTTGTCGATTCATCATCAAAATGTAGCCATGACGTTGGGGAAATCGAAGAAGTAAGTTTTATTTACTTTCTTGTGTGAATTTGTTGCTAAATAGGTAGGTTAAGATAGTTTTTGATGTAAATTTATTTAATTTATAGGAGTTTATAATGCACCTCCTCCTCCTCCTGAAAATGCACAAAATCCTCCAGCACCTAAACAACAAATACCTATTGAAGAAGAACCCCAACTACAAACACCTCCATTTATTCCTGAATATGCCCTTGGAACACAAGAAAATATAATGGGGCAAATTGAAAATAATAAGAAACAAATTGAGGACATAATTGCAAGGTTGAAAGAACCCGCAACTTCAACCTTGCATAGATCCACGCTTGCTCAATCCCTTAAATCTATGTTATCAAATGTAGATTTAATTAGCAAGCAAATCACTAGTTGGATAGAAAAGAGGAGAGAATTTAGAGAGTATTATGCAGACAAGTTGTCATATGAACAAGTTAAAAATGAACAAATTACAAAAATGGACTTGTGTTCTATTTTCACAAACCCATGAACAAATCAACCTCTACCCCTTACATGCAAGAGGTTCCCTATCCATTGGTGCAACAACCAAGCGATAAGGGACAATTTTGCACAGAGTTGGTGGATGGTTTTTGACCATCCTCCATGCAACAATAATGAGGTCCTGCAATATTTTTTGAGGAAACTCTACTACGATTTTGTGAAAAATTAAGTGCCAAATTATTTTGATATACGAGAGTTCTAGGGTAGAGGTGGGGGGTCAGCATAAGATAGACCAAGGGCACGTATTGACCCACAACAGCCAGCGAGATGAGCACTCACCAAACTAGCCCATGAGCATGTTTCTATCCCTTCTGTTGCGAAGGAGAGTGTTGAGATCGAGACACTTTAGTCCATTAGTGTCTTGACCCAGAGCATCATACAACATGCTAGTCCTACAACATAGTGTGGGCCGGGGGAGAGTTTGAGTAGGGTTCCACCTCATACTTGTTGGGCTTGCGGGTCAGCATGTGGTTATGACCCCACAGATAGTCATGGTGCAGGTGTGCAGGCTACATCTGTAGCTGAGCAAATGGTGATGACAGATGCCCTCCTAAGTGAGACTTTCAGCGTTGATACTCAGGTAAATCTTAGCAAGTTCATTGAATTTAATTTAATTAATTTCATTTTTGAAATGCAAGATTGACTAATTTAATTTGATGATTTTAATAAAATTTCAAGGTCATAGCGTTGATGCAGTTTTCAATGGTAGTCCACCTACATATTACACTACATCATCTACTATCGAGGTATGTAACTAGTAAACAATTATAAATATTACATGTGAATAGTATCATTATATGAATGGTATTCTAATATCTAATTTTGGATGTTGAATAGGTTAATATTAGAGATTTCATGGCAACACCTACCAGTGGTGGTGGACTTCAAAGCTTCACGAAGGTAATAAAATAAACAGTTTATTGAATGAATTGTACTTACTAGATTTTTGTATTTATATTCATATCATTGGTTACATTTCATTGCACATCTTTCAAACTCAAAGAATTACTATACATTGCATACTAATAACTAGATGTTAATAGATGACAAAATTTCAATTACAATATAGTTATTTGAAAAAATGCCTCAAAGAAATGTGGTCTCATGGAATGTCATGACAAGTAGATGCATAGACAAGGACATCACCTTGAGACCACATTTCTTTGAGGCATCTTTTCAAATAGCTCACTGCCATGTCTATGCTACCACATTTTCCATACATGTCTACCAAAGCTTGTTGATCCACTCCACACTATTCTTTGACAAATTCTCTCTAATAAACTCATCCAATTACCACCAATTAGACCCTAGGACATGATAATAGAGAGGGGTATGAGCCTATGACATCTTATATAGCATATGATTGATTCCAACATCATCTAGGTCCCTCCTTTGTTGACTCTAAAACTCCCCATGATGGTAATGTCTTCACCATTTCTCATAGCCCATACTAACTAGTTGTTACCTTAAGACACTTCTCCTTAGATTATTTTTTGTCAACCCCTTCTGGTCCACCTCAACCTCATACCAATTCCCTCTTTCACCTTTACCTATCTTATGCCTCTAAACGCATTGCTGCCCCAACCCCACAACCTCTTTCTATTACTTCACCTACTCCACTAGCTATGCCCCTATCTCCCCCACCATATATCCACCTATTACTACTTCACCTTCCTCACTGACTTCTATCTCCCCTCTAACACCCCTCCAAGATAAAGTAAAAGAAAAAGTGTAGGACCTTTCCCCATCCACTTCTAATAGTAGGCCTAAGAAACTTCCCCAACACTACAACCAACCTACTAACCAACACATATCTACCTTACCTATTTCATAATATATCCCTACTAGATGTCCCAGACCTAGTTTGCTTCCAACCCACCCCCTGACAAACCTCAAGACAAATAAAATGAAAGAAATTTTAAAAATAAGGTTTTTTTTCTCCTATCTAGTATCTTTCCTCCCTCATATTATCCCACAAACTCTTGATATTCCTCCTTCTCGTAGACCAATAAACTTACCTAATATCTATGATTTCTAGTTTAGGCATTGTCCTACAAACCCACAAACACTATCTTAGGCATTGTCCTACCTCCACGACTACCAAACAAACAAAAATTTGAGCACAACCCTACCCCACCCTACCACCAACCTAAACCTAAACTAAAACCTTCACTCCCTCTCCGACTTCTTAAACCTAAAATTTGATGGTACTATGGTTTCTCCTTTGTTGACCCTTATACCACACAATAGTCATGAATCTTTGTCTAATTTGTATATATTCATGTGACTTGTGTGCTTTATTGTGTGTACTTCCATGTTTAGGTGAATGTGTGTGTATGTTAGGAGCCATGACTTGCATCACTATTATAGTTTTCGTAATTGAATAATGTTGTTTTATTTTCAAATGATGCGGGCTGTGGAGAAACCTCCCGATGTTCATAAGACAATGGAGCATGGTGTGTCCTCTGCGATTCATAGCTCCATGCCATTGACAGGGTTATGAGATAGATTAGTAAATTTCAATTTACATTCATTGTTATAGTTGTTTATTTTTGAAAAATCAAATGATTATTGATTTGAAGTTTAATTTCTATCTGGATGGTTTCTATAGGACATGACCTATAGGACATGACCTTGTATATCTTGGCTATGTAATGATGTTATCTTCAAGCCTAATAATACAGTGACCTAAAGGTGGAAGAAGATTAGGGTTGAACAACATGGATATGACAACATGAAGATGATATTAAAGTTTAAGAGAGTAGCCTAACAAAGGTCTATTTCAAGCCTAATAGGGGCCTAAGATTGCAGTGATGGAACAATGCATTGAAGGACTAAAACAAACCCTACAGAGATAGTACTAGAGAACAAAGTCAAGTTGAACCAAGATAAAAGAACAAGCAGTATATATATGACTATGTTGACTGCTAGAACAAGTATGTTAACAACCATAAGATGCATGTTGACATGTGAAGACTATAATAGTTATAGCAAAGGCAATGTCTGAGGATATTGTTGGTACAATGTAGCTCATACTATTTTAGCATGTTTGGGTGTGAAACAAGACCATACCTAGCCTAAACCTACCCATCCTAATGTGCTCGAATAGTCATTTTGGCCACATCGGGAGTAGGAAGAAAGTTACACCCCTTTGTAACTTTACACTACCTCCTTCTGACAATTTTTAGGGAAGCAGAAAACCTTTCACCATAGGCAAATAGATCAGAGATATAAAAAAATGAGAGAGGTTATTGTAGAGGGACCCTACATGATCGTGTTGCCTCAAACAGAATGTCTCTAAGTGACATGGTTTTTGAGTAACAACTTGTCAAAGATTGCTGCCCTTTTGCACCTCGGACTCTTCAGAGATATCACCAGTACAAATTAGCTCGGACTATTTTGGCATGTTTGGGTGTGAAATAGGACCATACCTAGCCTAAACATACCCTTCTGGACATGTTGGAACAATCAGTTTAGCCGCATCAAGAGTAGGACGAAAGTTACACCCCTTTGCAACTTTACACTACCTCCTTCTGACGATTTTTGGGGCAGCAGAAAACCTTTCAGCATGAGAAAATGAATAATAGATATAAAAAAATATGAGAGGTTATTGTAGAGGGACTCTATGTGATCATGTAGCCTCAGATGGAATGTCTCTAAGTGACATGGTTTCTGAGTAACAACTCGTCAAAGATTGATACCTTTTTGCACTTTGGATTCTTCAGGGATATCACCGATATAATGTAGCTCAGATTGTTTCAGCATGTTTGGGTACAAAAAAAGACCATGCTTGGCCTAAACATACCCATCTGGATGCGTTGGAATAGTCAGTTTGGCCGCATTAGGAGCAGGACAAAAGTTACAACCCTTTGCAACTTTACACTACCTCCTTCTGACAATTTTTGGGGCAGCAGAAAACTTTTCACCATGGGCAAACGACTTAGACATATAAAAAACTAAGAGAGGTTATTGTAGACAGACCCTAGCTGATCCTATAACCTCAGACAGAATGTCTCTAAGTGACAAGGGTTTTGAGTAATAGCTTGTCAAAGATTGCTGCCTTTTTGCACTTTGGACTCTTCAAGGATATCATAGGTACAATGTAGCTCGGACTATTTCGGCATGTTTAGGTGCAAAAAAAGACCATGCCTAGCCTAAACATACCCATCTAGATGTGTTTGAAGTGTCAGTTTGGCCGCATTAGGAGTAGGATGAAAGTTACACCCCTTTACAACTTTACACTGCCTCCTTTTGACGATTTTTGGGGTAGCAGAAAACCTTTCACCACAGGCAAACGACTCAGAGATATAAAAAATGAGAGAGGTTATTTTAGAGGGATCCTACGTGATCTTGTAGCCTCAAATGAAATGTCTCTAAGTGACACATTTCTGAGTAACAGCTCGTCAAAGATTGCTTCCTTTTTGCACTTTGGACTCTTCAGGGATATCGCTGGTACAATGTAGCTCAAACAATTTCGGCATGTTTGGATATAAAAGAGGACCATACCTTGCCTAAACATACCCATCTAGATGTGTTGGAACTATTGGTTTGGCCGCATCAGGAGTAGGACGAAAGTTACACCCCTTTGCAACTTTACACTACCTCCTTTTGACGATTTTTAGGGCAGCAAAAAACCTTTCACCACGGGCAAATGGCTCAGACATATAAAAAATTGAGAGAGGTTATTATAGACGGACCCTACATGATTCTGTAGCCTTAGACATAATGTCTCTAAGTGACACAGTTTCTGAGTAACAACTCATCAAAGATTGCTGCCTTTTTGCACTTTGGACTCTTCAGGGATATCACCAGTACAATGTAGCTCGGACTGTTTCGACATGTTTGGGTGTGAAAAAAGACCATGCCTAGCCTAAACATACCCATCTGGATGCATTGGAACTGTCAGTTTGGCCACATCAGGAGCAGGATGAAAGTTACACCCCTTTGTAACTTTACACTGCCTCCTTCTGACAATTTTTGGGGCAGCAGAAAGCCTTTCACCACGGGAAAATAGCTTAGAGATATAAAAAATTGAGATAGGTTATTGTAGAGGGACCCTATGTGATCCTGTAGCCTTAGATGAAATGTCTCTAAGTGACACAATTTCTGGGTAACAACTCGTGAAAGATTGCTACCTTTTTGCACTTTAGACTCTTAAGGGATATCACTGGTACAATGTAGCTCAGACTATTTCAGCATGTTTGGGTGTGAAACAGGACCATACCTAACCTAAACATACCCATCTAGATGCATTGGAACTATAGGTTTGGCCACATCAGGAGCAGGACAAAAGTTACACCCCTTTGCAACTTTACACTGCCTCCTTCTGACGATTTTTGGCGCAGCAGAACACCTTTCACCACGGGCAAATGCATTAGAGATTTAAAAAATCGAGAGAGGTTATTGCAGAGGGACCCTACATGATCACATTTCCTTAGACGGAATGTTTCTAAGTGACATGGTTTTTGAGTAACAACTCGTCAAAGATTGCTACCTTTTTACACTTTGGACTCTTCAAGATATTGCCGGTACAATGTAGTTTGGATTGTTTCGGCATGTTTAAGTGCAAAACATGACCATGCCTAGCCTAAATGTACCCATCCAGATGCGTTAGAACTATCAATTTGGTCGCAGCAGGAGCAGGACACCAAAAATGTAAAAACGCAAAAGTTGCTTTATGCAACTTGACAACATTGACACTTTTTTGCAACAAGACTCAACGACTCAAACTGGCCCCAAATGACTCAAACTGACTCAAAAACATATGAAATAGTCTTAGAAGACCTTATTACATACAATTGACTCAATCAAAATTAAATTTCACTTTTTGACCCCTCTTGGAGGCATGACAACCTGGGTGCCCCTGCACCATGAGGACACTGAAGTCGATAAAGTTTTCCTATTAAGAAAAAGAGTTTCCCTTAGTTTCAAGAAATATAAATATTCTATACTGACAACACCAACCACGTGAAGGTGGAAGCTCATGTGGCCTCACCTAATACCTAAGACACATGTATTCTAGTAGACGTAGGACACCTAAGACACCTATTGTATAGTATGTATCTAGATTTTATAGACATAGTAAACCAAAGACACCTACTCTTTATACCTTATCGTAGTCTAGGCCTAAGTCACCTAGACACCTAGATTATAGTTCTACCTAGGACACCTATTATGGTAGACCTAGTTGACATATAGTACCTACCTAAGACACTTAGATTAAATTATAGAAGACACCTACTTAGAAGACACCTAGATCATTCTAGATTATACCTTATTCTAGTCTCTAGACAGGTCATTGATATATAGTATCTACCTAAGACACCTAGATTAGATTAAATACCTTTTTTCTAGTCTCTATCTACCTAGTTGACATATAGTATATACCTAAGACAAAAGTAGAGACATCTATTATCTAGTTAGAAACCAAGACACCTAGAGACACCTATATTTTATATAGTACTCTCATGATCAACTTCATCCATCACTTAGCTCTAACCCCATGAAGCATAACATGATGATGTAAAAATGTGTATATGTGTAAAAATGTAGCAGAAAATAAAAAAAGACAAACCTATGTAAACTTACAAATTAATGTACATACTTACAACTCAATGTAACATAACTTTACAAAATCAATATGAATACTTACAAATTAATCCAACAAACCATCTGGGTCTTCTCTACTCTTTATTGTGTCAAGTATTGCCTTATGGTCAGACTCACGCACCTTCCACAAGGTCTTGTTCAAAGGTCTACCCCGATATTGTATCAAATGAACAATGGATACCACGACAAGGTTCAAGTAATGAAGAATCTTCCAATGCATGTTAAAGTCCTGAAACAACCAAACATTAACACTCTTATGTGGGTACCTTCTAAGCCATGTTCCAGTAACAACCACTGAGCCTGTAGGGTATCTGATGTTTTCGCCATCTGTAACTAGGGCCTCCAATTTCTTTTTGGCCTCAACACAATGACACAAGTAATAATTTGTTCCCTCTTTGTTATCTTCATCTACAATAACGGCATATACATGCCCTACATTGATATGTGTAGCAAATTAGATGAAATTAGTCAACATTAAAAAAACACTACAAAGTCAGATAACATTAGGAATTTCAAAAACTATGCAAATAGAGATATTACTTGGTTGAACTAGATCTCATATGTAGTCAAAGTCAACTGATGATTCCATCTGTGTTAGTTCCAGTGCCGTTGGGGGTTGATACGTGTCAAGTGGGCTAAGATAACTCAACTGCCATTCGTCAACCCACTCCTTTGACTCACACTCATCCCAGGCTTGAACTGTACAAGAAGAACAAATGCATGACATCTTTTGTGTATGGATACTCCATGAACCTACAATTGAGCTTCTGAAAGAGTGCATCTCACTTGATCATGTCAGTATAGAATAGTCCTCATATGGTGCAATGTTAGTATAATCTATTAACCAAAAAAATCTACGAACTGAAGAATTACCTTCATTACCTAGACCCATGGAAGCATTACACCACTCAACGATCAATTTTACATCTATCAACTTTGCATTGTCTTTATACTTTAACTCTTCTTATGATATGGCTCTTTTGATACATGCTCCTGCACTATCATGCTTCCCCTTTCCATGTCTGGCCTCACAAAAGTTTCACATATGCTGAACACCTATAAAATTATGCCTCTTGCTCAGCGAATAGAAATTCTGCGAGTTCTTGAATTGTGATGCACAGTTGTTTGACCATATGATATGTTGACTGAACGATATGCCCCTTCTAGCCAAATCATTATAGAACACCTGAAAGCAACCTTGCACGAACTCCGTAGAATGCATACGATCATCACTGATATAGAAATGATACTCCCTTATGATCTTTCTGTCATCCTCTGTACTATCATTCACATGAATGAATGCAATGTGCACAAATATAGAAACTTGTGTTGAGTTGTAATATTGTGATTGCACCTCACGTTGTAGCTGTAGACTATAGTTCTCTGCAAAGTTGACAACTGAAACAATGCTACCAACTGGAAATGTGTCCTTGCATAACTTGAATTGCAAGTCCAACCATCGAGCTCTATGGGCATGTCTTGCATACTCATACACTATACTGTCACGAAATATAGCCATAAACTGATACACTAGAATCTTTTCAATAACCAATTCACACCCCTTTACTTCTTTACCATCTTTTGTATTGTATGCCACTATTTTATACTTGCCAAACTCTACTAGTTCATTTCCAACTGCATGTGTTCTTTCCATATGTTCACATATTGGCATACGTTGCAAGCCATCGCAATGCTGACATGTGCCATCCAAGCATAATTTCCTGTAGAATATTTGACCTTCCTCTCTATCACATAAAATTCTTGATATGAAGTCTCTTGAAGATGTTGTTGGGGCACGTATGCCACAATCCTGCAAAACATTGTTAGTATGCAAATCTAAACATATAGACTGATAAACATCAAAATGGTTAGAAAATTCAATATGTAATCTACAACAACTAGTAGTGCGTGTGTGATTTATCTTGACATAGAAAGGTTTTAGCATTTCAAAATATCTTTGACAAAATTTAATTTGAGGATACATCTGTAGAAATTTACCAAAAAATTGTGTTTGAGTCATATCCAAAAAATGCTTTGGATGTGGCTTATGATTTCAACTACTGATTATCCTTCTTACCACATCCCTTTGATCCAGAGATACCCTTGTGTAATTCTTCCAAAAGTATTCAATTAACGATCTCAATGCTTCAACAATTGGTTTATCTTTTCGTGGTAGTCTCTCTGAGAACACCCATAATTCATTGGCATTGGTGTCCTCAATTCTTTAGCACCTTCCAAAGGCTCTTGATAAAGTTTTCCTATTAATTCTCAATTCTTGACTCATCTTTCTAATGAGACGAGATTTCTTCATTTGACTACTTACTATAGTCGATGTAATCACACGCCATGTTGCATTACTATCTTTTGTGTGTGATGTGTTACCCACACTGTCATATGCACTCATAAGATTCTTGACAATAGATTTTTCACTTGAAGCCTCTGATGTTCTCAACCCAAGAATATTCATGACAGACCTATACTTTATACTTCGCATCATTTCAATGAATAGTTGACATCTTGTGGTCTCATTTAACTTTTCAAAGAACAATCTCCAAATCTTATGAGAATATCTTCCACAAGTATGTTTTGGAATCTTACCTTCCATTGGCTACAAAAAATTCTCATCAATATCAATCAAATACTTTGGCTTTCTATGCAAAATTCTAGGTGGTGTTAAGATAGGTAAATTCATCTCAACATTAGGAATTTCATCAATATTTAAATGAGATGGGCTAGATGGCAGACCTTTGATCAAAGATGGAATAGATGACATACCTTGAGGTTGAGGTGGGAATGATGGTGTACCTCCTTCATTACATGTGAGTGATGATGTACTCTCAACTTGAGATGCGGTAGATGGTGTCCCTACATGTTGACTTGTGGTAGAGGACGTGTCTCCAACTATGGTATTCAAATCTCTCATAGCACGAAGTTTTTGCATTCATTCTCTTTGTGCCGCCAATACCATCTCTTTGTGATGGTTGTGGTTCCTCTTCAATTGGCATGTTTTCATTTATCATGTCCAATTTCCTCTTCTCACGAAGTTCCCTCATAGCCACTACTTTCTTTGCATTCTTAGCTTCTATCTCTTCTTGTGTTGGTTTAATTCTTGATCATTTCCTCAGCATGATGGAGAATTTGTTTGTAACATGATAAAGAGACCAATATTAGTTCCTAAGAAATTAATCCATACAAATAACTAAAATATATGTTATTGAACCCTTCATAGTAAATGTACATACAATCATGATGTAGAAGAGTAAATGTCACTCAACCAAAATAGGTACAAAGCATACAAAGCATTATTACAGCCATACAAAGATTTATTACACAATGTTATTGAAGCCATATAAAACATTATGTTACAAAGAATTATTGCAGCCATACAAAGCATTATGGTACAAAGTTCACTTCAATCCTATGAGGATAAGGTCAAAGGAGAGTCACCTATTGAGGCTACAAGCGAAGAGTACATGGGACTTCATGTTGACTACTTGTTGATAACCATCTAGTCATGAGGACAAGATAAGACACCAAATTTGTGAAGTTGCCAATGGCAACAAATTTACCACCTAGCTGTCCTTAACTAATCCATGATTGCAAATGGATGTATTTTGGCTTCTATTGACTAAAAGTGACCTATTTATGATGAATATAATGCTCAGAATTATTTCTTGCTTGTCTAAGAAGTTGGAAACAAGTGAACATTAGCTTGGAACCATGAATATTTGGAGACATACTGGTGCATGGACACCAAGTTCATTTGTACAAATTTGATCAAGCAAGGTCTTTGATAGGTTGGTTTAGGGTATTTTTTAGTCTTGTGGGTTCAATAAGGTCATAATAGACCATTCTTATCATGTAATTAGTCTTTTTTTTGTAACAGTGTCAAAAAGTTGTAAATATGGACAAAGTATGGAAGTTGAATAGTCACTTGGTTCAAAAGTGGCTTTGTATCTTCATATTTTGGGAAGTTGAAGAGTCTTTTGGTTTTCAAAAAGAGGTATGAGTTCCTGAGGGGTAAGACGAACTCTAGTAACCTTGTTAGGTTTTGAAGCATTGAAGACCTTCTATGTGCCTTTGTAGAGGGAGATCGCTTGAGAGGAAAGCTTATGAAATTTGAAGAAACTTTTGGTATGAGCCCATTGTTGTGAAATATGCCTCCTTTGGATTGAGTTGAACCCTACCTCCACCACCTTTGAAATATGTCCTAGCCCAAGATATGTGCAAACAAATCATCATGTCATGTGCATACTTGTATGATCTTGGCACCAATTCATTTGTATTTTAACCTGTTAATATGACAAGATAATAGTGGGATTGTATATTTATATGTTGTAAGCATTTATTCTTGTATAGTTTGACATCACGGTATGTTAAGGTCTATTTATTACACATAATTATTAAAGACCCCAAGTGTAGAAAATATACATGGCATCATGTGAGATTGTAGGTTGCTTTCTTGATTGTGATTGTGTCTATTTTAATTAATGTTGACATTTGAGATATCTTTTATTATGCATACCATGAACTAATTTAAAACATAGTCTATTATATAAACACGAGATATGTATACATAGTCTTTTATAAACATGTATGATAAAGCATGATAAAGTAATTCAAATAGAATTAAGGAAAATGTAAAGAACATGCATGTAAAGACTTGACATACCTAAAAAATAGAGATTCAAATGGAGAGAGTACCCAATTATGTAGTGTTTTTTCTTCTTGCATCAAACTCCTCAACAATTTGAGTTTTTCACCACTTGCTTCCTTTTCAATGTTAAATTGAATAACACTCAGATATAATTAGTAACAACAATACTATTAACCAATCTATAATGTTAAATTCCTAAAATTCAATCACAATTAACATTGCAACACTACAAAAATTGAAACTTGAATAGATATATATCAAATTTGATGTGAAAACTATGTTATTTCCTCCTTCTCAAGTTGGCAAAGTAGAAAAGGTGGTGGAAAGCTCATGCAAAGGTGGTAGAATGTGCAAAATGTGCATGTGAACTTCCCAACATCATGAAAACACTTTTTTTTTTGTTGAAACACGTGCATAATCAACATGAAAATAGAGCATGTGGGCCTAGATCATGGGGGTCCAGGCCTTTTTACCATTTCTATAGTAGGACAAAATGCGAGCACGTTATAATGTGCTCACATTTTGTCTTGCTATAGATTGATCCATAAATATTTGTGCCTATCTCACCTTTGATAGCACCTTTGCAATATCTCACCTCTAGTTCCATTAGCTCATGTTCTATCTCTCACCTCTCTATATCTCACTTATCTCTTCCCCTCACCTCTCTACCTCTCCCCTCTCTATGTCTCTCAGTTGCTCCTTGTCTACCTCTCCATCCATCCTTAGCCATCTAGGTCTCACTTAACCCTAAACCCTAAAGCCTCAACCCTAAACCCTTAACCCTTAAACCTTAAATCCTAAACCCTATCCCTAAATCCCCAACACTTTACCTTAAACCATATTCCCTCAACCATAAACCCTAATCCCTCAACCCTAAACCCTACACCCTATCACTAAACCCTTGACACTCTACCTTAAACCCTAATCCCTTATCCCTAAACCCTATCCCTCAACCCTAAACCCTATCCCTAATCTCTATACCCTTAACACTCTACTTTAACCCTAATCCCTTGACCCTCAACCCTATCCCTAAACCCTAAACCCTTAAACCTCAACCCTCAACCCTCAACCCTCAATGTCAAACCCTAGTCCCTCAACCCTCAACCCTAATCCCTCAACCCTAAACCATCAACATTATACCTTAAACCCTAATCCCTCAACCCTAAATCCTAAACCCTATCCCTAAACCCTAATCCCTCAATCCTTAACCCTAATCTCTCAACCCTCAACCCTAATCCCTCATCCCTAAACCCTAAACGCTATCCCTATTCCTAAAACCTCAACCCTCGATATTATACCTTAAACCCTAATCCCTTATCCCTAAACCCTCTACCCTCAACACTATGCCTTAAACCCTAATCCCTCAACCCCTAAACCCTCAACCGTTAAACCCTTAATCCCTATTACCTTAAACCCTTAAACCCTAAACTCTCAACCCCTAGATACCCTTAAAAACCTAAACCTTAAACCCTATACCCTATACACTTAGCATTGGACACTCAACCTTGAACATTATCCCTCAACCTTCAAACCTTTACCCTATACCCTATACCCTCAACCCTATACTTATGCCCTAAACCATCAACCCTCATCCATATGCCTTATACCCTCAACCTTAAACCCTAAACCCTATATCTTAGAGACTCAACCTTGAACATTATCCCCCAGTTGTAAAATCTCAACTCTTAACCCTCTACCTTATACCCTCAACCATATACTTAAGCCCTAATCCCTCAATCCTCAACCCTATACCTTAAACCCTGAAACCTACACCCACAAACCCTCATCCCTATACCCTATAGCCTCACCCTTATACTCTAGACCTTGAATATTATTCCTCAACCCTATACTTAAAACCTAAACCATACACTCTCAACCCAAGTCACCCTATGCCTTAACCCTTAAACCCTCAACCCTTATCTAGCCCTCTCCTCCCCTATCTGCCTCACCCCCATCTCTCACCTATCTCGCACACCCTCTCCCCCTAGGTTATAGGTCTCTCACTTGTATTTCTCTCACGGCTCTCTACATATTTTCCTTCCTCTCCACCTCTCTCCCTCCTCCTTATCCATCTTTCCCTCAAGTTGTCAACTTCACTCTCTCATTTTATTATATCTCTCCCCTCACCTCTCTATCTCTCATATTTGTCTCCCCCTCACCTCTCTACCTCTCTCCTCTCTACATCTCTCAGTCACTCCTTGTCTACCTCTCCATCCATCCTTAGCCATCTAGGTCTCTCACTTAACCCTAAACACTAAACCTTATCCCTAAAGCCTCAACCCTCAACCCTTAAACCTTAAATCCTAAACCCTCAATGCTTGATACTATAACTTAAACCCTAATCCCTTATCCCTAAACCCCAAACCCTATCCTTAAAGCCTCAACCCTCAACCCTTAAACCTTAAATCCTAAACCATCTACCATCAACACTATACCTTAAACCCTAATCCCTCAACCCTAAACCCTTAATACCTCAACACTTAAACCCTCAACCCTTCACCCTTAAACCCTAAAGCCTTAATCCCTCAACCCTTATCCACCCCTCTCCTCCCAGATCTGCCTCACCCCCATCTCTCCCTATCTCTCTCACCCATCTCTCCCTAGGTTATAGGTCTCTCTTGTATATCTCTCATGGCTCTCTACATATTTCCCTTCCTCTTCTTCTCGCTCCCTTCTCCTTACCCATGGTTCCCTCAAGTTGTCAACTTCACTCTCTCATTTTATTATATCTTTCCCCTCACCTCTCTATCTCTCACCTTTGTTTCCCCTCACCTCTCTACCTATCTGTAAACCCTAAACCCTATCCATGAACCATCTACCCTTGACACTATATGTTAAACCCTAATCCCTTAACCCTCAGCCCTAAAGCCTCAACCCTCAATCCTTAAACCTTCAACCCTAAACCTTATCCCTAATGCCTCTACCCTAAATGCTATCCCTATTCCTTAACCCTCAACCCTTGACACTATACCTTAAACCCTAATCCCTTATCCCTAAACCCTAGTCCCTATCCCTCAACCCTTAACCCTTAAAACTTAAACCCTAAAACCTATCCTACACCCTTGACACTCAACACTATATCTTAAACCCTAATCCCTATACCCTCATCTCTAAAGCCTCAACCCTTAATCCTTAAACCTTCAACCCTAAACCCTATCCCTAATCCCTCTACCCTTGACACTATACTTTAACCCTAATCCCTTGACCATAAACCCTATCCCTAAACCCTCAACCCTCAACTCTCAACATTAAACCCTAAACCCTAATCCCTCAACCATAAACCCTAGCCCTACACCCTCAACACTCGACACTATATCTTAAGCCTTAAACCCTAAACCCTCATTCCTAAAGCCTCAATCCTCAATCCTTAAACCTTCAACCCTAAACCCTATCCCTAATCCCTCTACCCTCGACACTCTAACCCTAATCCCTTGACCATCAACCCTATCCCTAAACCCTCAACCCTCAACTCTCAACATTAAACCCTAATCCATCAACCTGAAACCCTAATCCCTCAACCCTAAACCCTATTCCTAAACCCTCAACCCTCAGCACTATTCCTTAAACCCTAATCCATCAACCCTAAACCCTAATCCCTCAACCCTAAACCCTATCCCTAAACCCTCAATTCTCAACACTATTCCTTAAACCCTAATCTCTCAACCCTAAACCCTAATCCCTCAACCCTAAACCCTATCCCCAAACCCTCAACCCTCAACCCTAATTCCTCATCCCTAAACCCCAAATGCTATCCCTATTCATAAATCCTCAACCCAAGACACTATACCTTAAACCCTAATCCCTTTCCCATAAGCCTTAAATCCTATCCCTTAACCCTTAACCCTTAACCCTTAAACCTTAAACCCTAAAACCTATCCCTATACCCTTAACCCTATACCCTCAACCATATACTTAAGCCCTAATCCATCAATCCTCAACCCTATACCTTAAACCCTGAAGCCTACACCCACAAACCCTCATCCCTATACCATATAACCTCACCCTTATATCCTAAACCCCAAATATTGTGTCTTAACCCTATACTTAAATTAAACCTAAACCATATGTGCTCTCAACTTAAGTCACCCTATGCCTTATATACCACCAATTCATATTGTAAACCCTAAACCCAATATCCTAAACCCTAATCCCCATGCCTTACATACTTAATCTTATACACTCAACAACCTAAATATTAACCTCAACTATAACCCTCAACCCTCAACCCTCTACCTAATCCCTAATCCCTAATCCCTCAACCCTCAACCCTCAACCCTCAACCCTAAAAACTATACTAGCTTAGGTCCTTATATGTCCTAAACCCAAAACACTTACATACATACATACATACATACAAGCATGCATACATGTACATACATACAAGCATGCATACATGTACATACATACAAGCATGCATACATACCTACAAGCATACATATATACATCCATGAAACATACTTATGAAATGTGAACATAAATCCTTCAAAGGAAGACATAATGCGAGCGCGTTATAACACACTCGTGTTATGTCGAACTGGGAAAACACCAGTAAACATGGAAAAAAAGTAAAAAAGCCCAATATAATGCAAGAGCATTATAACGCGCTCACATTATATTGTGCTTTGGGAATCCCAAGCCTTAGGCTTGGGATTTGCTTTGGATTTCCAACCCAAAGGCTTGGAGTGCCTTCTCAACATGCACAGATGTGTTTTTGCAAATTCTACAAGATTTCACTTAATTTTGTTCGTGCTAACCCTCAAATTTGCATGTGTTTCAAGTTCAAACGAATCGAACACCTAGGTAATGTTAGGCTTTCTCTTAGCTATTTAATGATGTAATTTTTTCACATTTTGACAATGTTAAGCCTTTCATCTTTAATTTCTTTTGTTTGTGTGTCCATTTTTGGGCAAAAACCACTGTTTGGTCTTTTTTTCATTGTAAATTAACCATTCATTGAACTTTCACAAAAAATACATATTTAGAAACTAGACTTCATTCTACACATATTCAAAAAATGATTTTCAATTAGTTTTCAAAATTTATAGGGGTAGCATGGCCAAAATTCTATATTTTAGGATGTGTCCACTTTGAAAATTAATAAAAAATCAAATATTCATCAAAAAATTATCAGAAAAATTGGGCATAAACTACATGCTGTTAGCTAATTTCTCACTGAAGCAATTTTAAAAATACCAAAAAAAGTTAACCTTTTGAGGGAGCCACAAAACATGCTATGTTATGTTTTTTTGACAGAAACAACATCAATTTCTATGGCTACCTCTTTTGAACCCCTTAATCTATACCATTTCCAAAAAAATAGTAGTTTAGAAAGTAGACTCAGAGCACTACGAACATTGTTTTGGTTGCATCTCCAAATTTTGAGTGTAACTATGCTCAATTTCTCATCCAATGCTAGCATTTTCTGATTTTAGAAAAAACGTGGCCACTTAAGACCCTTTTTTGGCCTCCCATCTTCTTGAAATTACCCAGACAAGAAGGGATTTGGTGAACTCAATATATGGATTATTGCCCAAATAGTTTAGGAGTTTGCAGATCTGGGCAATTATACCTTTACAAAGGTCATTAGGCAACTTGACAGAGCATTGTGGGTGGCTCAGCATGGATTGTTGTCAAATAATTTAGGGGATCTGTCATTTGAGAGTTTGGGGAGGTGGTAATCTGAGAACTCAGGAATTCATCTTGGGTGCTACACCTTCACGAGGGTAACAAGGTAGCTTGATGGAGTTCCACCTAATTCATAATTTGTTTCTTCAAAGAAAATTCTTCTCAAGAATGTGTATTTATTTTGTGTAATCAACATGTTTTGTTATATGTTCTATTTGTGTAATGTAAATATTATGGGGGGGTCTCATTTACAAGAACAATGTAACAAGAGGCGAATGTTAGAGTAACATATAAAACATATAGCACATTACAATGTTAAGATATTACCATTTCTCAACTGTATCAATCAATTTCCCAATTGTATTGGTTTGATTATGCAGTTCTTGTATAAATACCTCTGCATGTTATCAATAAAATAATGAAGTGTTCACCCCACCTCTCTCTCTCTCATCCTTCACCTAGTGTGGAATACAAATTTCCTCAGTCATTACTTCAAATCACATATGCTTTCCAAATTTTATGAAACTTAATTGTTAGTGGGAAAGGGGACACATACTGAAGATCTAGGCTTATGCTCTCCAAAGTATAGTTTATACCTTGGTGTAAAGGGATAAGAGGAATATTAGAATTAGTACAATGGATTATAGTGAATTGTTGTAGAATACAATACAAATAAATTAAACTATATATAACCATTCATCACATTCATATGATGAGTATAATCCATCATATATTCACTACATATAGATGTGGCATATTCACATCAATATAACATCTCTCATACATATATATTGTCTCTTCCTTTCTCCTTTTGTTTTACATATGTCTCTCACTAACACTTCTCTATCTTCTACCTTACATTCTACATTTGTGTTCTCTATCTTTCACCTTGTAGTGAATATATATACACATAATTACATAAAGGGGTGTATCATTTTCCTTCTTATGACTCTTAGGTGTAGTTGTAGGTAGGTTGTAGGTGGTGCATGTGTCTTGTGGTACCTTTAAAGCTATTCTTTATGCTACATTATTTGGTTTTCAATATTCTCCATTTTTATTTTTATTGCTTTTGTTGACATAGGCCATCCTAGGTAAAATTGGTAGTGTATTAACATTACTAAAAGTATCCTACATATTGCTAACTTTGATTTCAAATTTGGTCTATGTTTCAATGCATTTTCTCCTTATATCCTCCAACTATTTCTTCTTAATTTCAATCATTAACTCCTATTTGATGGAATCCTGTTGTGCATCCTCATTCTAAAATTCTATCAGGGCGTGTGCACAATGATGCAGAACCAAAAAGTGGTTGAAAAACTTTTCTTGGTCCAAACAAGTTATAAGATGATCACATTATCAAAACCATAATATGATCCAATTATAACACAATCATGTTATGTCTTAGTAGTGACAAGCCAAAGGATTGCTCACTACCAAGCCATAATGAAATCACTTTTTAAGAAAATAAAAGCAAGAAAATAGTCACGAGCTCATTTCTCCCCATTGTCTTCAAAACTCAATAGGGTAAAAGTGAAAGAATATTTTGAGCTAATTGAAGCAGATTCAACACCAACACCATGCCACCATGATATCCATGAGCTCCACGAGGTAATATTTCAATGTTTTTAGTGATTTGAATAAAATGAAACATTTGTTTTTCAATTGTTTTGATTGATTTTTAATTTCTAGCAAATGAAAACCCCCAATGCCTCCAAACCCTTATTTACCAAACTGAGTGCATGAGAAAAACCCTACTAAAGAGTGGGCACAAACTAACCCTCCCCAAAATCTTTCATCCATTTTGTGAAATATTCATGAGACATGAGCTAATTTATTAGGGCAAATTGAAGAAAAAAAGTACTTCAAACATTGGTTGAAACATTAAAAAATCCAAATGTAATGAGAACATATCAAAGAGCCCTTGCAACATCCTTGGAATTTATAATATCTCATATATATTTTTTTAGTGGCCAAATAAACACATGGTCAAATCATATAGAGAATGTGCAACAATATTATTCTACAAAATTATCATATAAACAAGTCAAAGATAAGAAAATATTGAAATTTAATTTATGTACATTATATATTGATCTAACAACCAATCAGTCAATAAATGGAAGTTGCAAAATATCCCCTATTCATTGGTGCCAACACCAAGGAATAAGGGATAATTTTTGGGATAGTTGGTGGATGGTTTTTTTACCATCTCTATGCAACAATAATACGGTGCCCAAATATTTATGAAGGAAAATCTATTTCAATTTCATCATTAATAATATTCTAAATTATTTTGATATAACATGATTTCTAGGGTAGAGACAAAGGCTTTGCCTAGGATATGGATGGGACACATCATGACCAAGACTACTCTAGTGAGACCCCTAGCTAGGCCATCTATGCAACATGTCACAATCCCTTCTACTATGAAGGAGAGTGTTGAGGTGGATACCCTATAGTCTATTAGTTCCCCCACACAGACCATATTAAAACATAGTAGGCCTCTTTCACAGAGTGATGAGGGTGAGCCTGCTAGGCATCGACAGTCACCACACATTGGTCATACCTATGGATCCACTTTTGATTATGGATTTGAGGATTCTAATGATACATATGTTGGAGAGAATGCTCACCAGTTTGAGGGGTATGCTACACAAGGCCAAGAGTAGGATACATCCATATTAGATAATATTGTAATGATGGATGAGTTGTTGGATATAACCTTTGACATTGACCGATAGGTAATTTTCAATAAAGTTTTACATTTTATTATAATTCCTTTTAAAATTTATAATTAACTCTATTTATCTATTATGAATGAAAATTAAACTTGCAATAAAAATATAATGAAACCTATAATAAAAATGATTAACCCTACACATAAAGGGTTTGAAAAGGCATAAAAATGGATTACAATCCTAAAACCCTGCACAAACATATTAAAAAGGCCAAAATATTGCAAAAGAAGCAATAAATCATGTTAGGGTCATTAGGTAAAGGGTTGCACAAAAAACTAATGGATTTTCTAAGAGGAAAGACACGCATTGAAGCATGAATGCTGTAATGCCCCTTGCTTTTGGCTTGTGATAGATGATATTTTCATGTTTCCTATGACAGTTCTGGTATAGTTGATAGTCTTATACTACATATTTACAGTTTCGAGACATTTGTACTAGTATGTTATGGTTTATGTTCTCATATTTCCTATGACAGTCCTGGTATAGTTGATAGTCTTGTATTGCATACTTACAATTTCGAGACATTTGGACTAGTATGTTATGGTTTATGTTCTCCTTGATCATGATGGACATATCTGATGATTATAGACTAATGTTATTCTGAGTTTAATGTGTTATTCGATTATGATTATGATGCATTACTGGTAATGGATGTAGTTATTTGATGATGTGTTTACATGAATGAAATAGTGTTGCATTACTCGTGTTCGAGTACCCTGCGACGCTGTGACTTCCGTTCATTATGTCTATGACTACATGTTTATATATATATGTGCACAACCTTGTCGTTTGTTGTAGGATGCAGGTACCGGGCATCGACTCCACCTGAACTACCAGGTCCGAGCGTGCCCTAGCCAATGGAGTTGTTGATTGGAGTTATCATAAGGTTCCCTACTCAGTCAACATCCTCAAAGGGATGAGTTCTTAGTATTATAACCTGTCGTCACCGTCAGTTGGACTGATTGTCGTTATGTTGTCGTCATGTCCTATGGCTTTACATGGGGGTCATGTATCATCCTGTAAGCTTGGTTCATCCAATTTACGTGTTGATTTAAGTTTGGTTAGTACTTTATTAAAAATAAGGTTAAAATTAAGCTAACGTTAAAAATAAACATGTGCTAGGGAAATTATGTGTTGTGATTATTTATAAACGATTCAATTGCTTGATAATTGACAAATTAACAGGAATTAGTAAATAAATAAATAAAATTAGATAAATGATTAATTGGTAAAATTAATAGGAATTAGTAAATAAATAAATAAAATTAGATAAATGATTAAATGAAATATTAAATTGCAACTTGTAAGCAGATTAAATTAAACAGAAAACAAAATGCATAAGTAAAGGTGAATAAACAACTATAATGTTGATAAAATAAATTTATAGTAATAATGATAATATCTCAAGGTTAAAAAAATAATACCGGGTGCCGTCAATCACAAATTGGAGGTTTAGGAATTTTTTGATATGGTTAAACTTTTGAACCTCACGAGAATGTGGGTTGTGGGGAAAAGAGAGGAATTTTTTGTTTTGCATTTACTCTTGGAGTTCAACCATGTTTTGGGAAAATGGGTTGTCGGGAAGAGAGGTTGTCCCCTGCATTTATCCGGGAAGTGAGTCTTGGTTTTGGGGAAGGAAAATATTTCTGGGAAGGGGAAGGTCTGAAGAAATTGGAGAGGGAGAAAGTAGCTACAGGAATCAACAGGGCAACTCTTGAATATTTTGACTGGGTACCTTATTTTACAGATTAATGTTTACATTTGCAAATTCATCATTAATCTTAATAAGGGTGACTAGAGTGTAGGATTAAATTTGGAAATTTAGCTGATATGGTAGTACTGTGATTTATCCTCATAGTTTGCTTACAGATGTTTAATGCCACTCATTAAACCTTATTTATAAGTTCTATTTTGTATTTGTTATCTTGTGGTTCCTTCCATTGTCATGAGCATCGATTTGTAGCCACCTGTATCTGAGGGTTCCTCTTAATCTATTTTCTAGCAACCATCTGCATATGTGGGAACCTGTCCATTCGAGCTTGTGATCAGATCTGTTGAAAACTCTTAATACTTACTTGCTACCATTCATTATATTCTTTGAATGGTGGTCCTCATAGCCATTTGAGTCTTATTGAGGGAACCCTAATCTTTATCTGCGGATTACCTATTTAAACCTGCCTATACATTAAACTACCAATTCTTCTAGTCGCATGGCGCTGCTAATCATGTGAGTTATGCAGATAACAAATCCTCTTCCTGTATGCTGGCGGCCTTGGGCAGTTCACACTGAAACCATCATACAAGTATTTCGACCCTATCAATCCGATCATTGCATAATAGAAAGTAGCTTAAACACCTTAATGAATATTCCAACTATAGAGCAGAGATTGTGGCAGTTAATCATTTTGTGAGACGTCTATCTGAGTCTGGTCATCCTCCCATTTACATCAATTCGGCCTTGGCGTCATCAAGTGATGGTCTCGTAAAGAACCCTTTTGTCACCCAACTTTTAGATCCATTTTGTTGCCTCTCCTGCAATCGTGGTAATAAGCAATATGGCCTTGTGGTGGGGATTTGGCAATTAAAGTTCATCATTTCTTTCGATCTGCATAGAATGTATTAAGCTGCTTATTCTATTTGTGTAGACACATATTGGTTTTGTCTCAGCAGTCTTTTGTAACAATTTGGTATTACATGATCAACTTCCTTCAGCGCAGGCTCCTTTGTTGCTACTTCGCTTTTACCTTGTAACAGCCACTGGAATCACATGATTTACTCTCCCAAACCTTCCTTTCTGACACAAGCTGGGAGCACGCTGGCAGATGTGGATATGGTTCGTATCTTCTGGCAACTCACTTGACGGCAATCATTAACCTCTTGAGGGTGATCCCTAACTGTCATGCTAAAATCCCATCATCCATAGGATATGATATCCTACCATCACGTCGACCAATTGCTTAGGTTTTGGGTGCCTTTAACAATAAACCCATTTTGTGCTTAACCTATAGCCTTTGTATCCCTTAAAGGTTTCAGTCAGAAGAGCTGTGTGCCTTATTTATGCTTGCACATTTTGCACTCTTGTCTGTATTTCTACTTGTGCATGCGAGCATAATCAATTGGCTTTAACCCTGTAGATTGCATTGCTCAAAAGTTTTTGTATTTTTGCTTGTGCATGCATCTTCATGATTGCATACTGGTGATGATAAAATATGAGCCTTCTATACTTGATAGGATTGTTAGAGTTTGTCATGAAACCTGTAGGTTTCTATTATTCTTTTTAGAAGAATTGCTTATATGATGGAAAAGGAATGAGGTTCAGATTTAGAATGTTTCCATTCAATCCTTAGATGAAAAAAATTAGGGTATGTAACCTGTATTTAGTGCATTTGTTATATTTAGAAATGTTTTTAGTTGTAATACAAAAGAGGATTATGATTTAATATTGTTGTTAGTTTGAATATTTTCTTGGCCCATTTATAAATAACTAAATTATAGGAGGTTGTTATGGATTAGCTTATGAATTCTCTATTATGGAGGCTAGTATTAAATTTCCTCTTTGATCCTTCATTCTCCATAGAAAATTCAAGTAGAAATAAGAGTGGTAATGTTATGTTTTAGAGTCCTACTTGAATTTTGTTAGTATTTGGATATTAGTTCAAATCAATACAAGTTGAATATTATAATTATTTACATGATACATTTAGGTCAAGTTTGAAATTTGTGGGAATTTAAATTATTAGATTATTGAATTTCCATAAAATGTGGTGGATATAAATCGTAATGTAATGATATAATTTTATAATTCTAATGAGGTGATTAATTATATATAGTAGATTTGTCAATAAGGTATAACGTTAATTATTTTAATGACCTTGGATGAAAGATATTTGTTGTCAAATGATCTGTGGAAATTTTATTAATTATTATTATTATTATTGTTATTATATTGGTCTCGTGATATTTAAATTGAGTTAACAAAATTTATATGATCAAATTATTGAATTTAGAATGTAAATGGATCGTGATAATGAAAGACGGTGTATTAGATTGGATAAATGAAATTTAAATGCGGTTTTGAACTCTATAAATGACTTGTTGAATTTGATCCTTCTTTTTGTATATATATATATATATATATATATATATATACTTTAATTATTCATGAATGCAGTGGAAGTTAGACCAATAATATTTGATCCATAGGTATTTGCAATCGATGTTATGTAGAAGTAATTACAATTGTTCTTTTCACCTTTAAGTTAAATAGGTTATTACGAGTTTTAGGGGTTCATTAGGGTTACAAATAAATAGGAACCTCCGCAAGATTTGAATTTAGGATCACATTGCAATTATTTGATTTACTTGATTATAACACGGACTATAGTGGTTTACCTTAGTTAGGTAAATGTTATTTGTGTCTTTGTGAATCAACTAAATAATGGTTTTTATAAATATTTACACGTAGTTATTTTAATGTAATGGTATATTTATTCTTAATGAGAAATACAATCAATGATACACTATGTTTTAATATTAATATAATAGTTTCCTTTGCAAATCAAATATGGAGTAATGCTATTATTAACTTTAGGGTTAGGATTTAAATTGCAGTAGATATTTACCCAATTTACATGTATTATAGGTTTATAGCTATACATTTCGATAGATAATTATATCTCTACCCTCGTATTTTAATTAAATCTAAGACAATATTAAGGAGCCCTCAAATTGGATAACAAGTTTATACCAGAGAAATTTAAATATTCTGTTACAATGAGAAGAAGTATATTTAGATTGTGTTACAAGCTATGTTTGAATTTGATAATGTTAAATTATTTAACTGACATTATTAATTGAAAACCTAATATAGTCAATTGGTGTTTAAGATAAACATAAATCATTGTTCTAAATGGCTTCTTGTTGAGTACTTTTTGCTTACATAATAGGGTCATGAAACTTGATTTGTGGGAAGTGAATTAGATATGTCGTTATGGTCCCTATGCTATTACATCTACCTGAGTGGTTAGCTCCAGAGGCATAGGGTATAACGTTTGTCCTCATGTACATGGTATGTTGAGAATGCCTCATGGCATGATAATTAAGTCTTTCATGGATGTTGCAATTATTTACTTGTTTTGAGTATGTTATAAGATATCGTGTTGGTTAAGACCATGGGGACACTTGTCATCTGTAAAGAAGAAATTTCTCATGTGTTACTTCATTTGGATGCCATGGATAATGTATCGAGAGTATGTCCTTGTGATTATGCCATAGTTTGCAAGAGGGTTAATGCCTTGCAATGTGTATGCAAAGTTTGTTGTTATGATGATTTGTGCATGGCTTGTTGGATGGGGTTTCCTAGGTATAGATAGGGGAGTGGCTTCCAATGTGGGGCCGGTGCCCAAAGTGGCTTGTCATGGTAACCCATTGGGAGTTGTTAATCTAGTGATAACTTAATAATCAATTTAGGGGGTTGGGTAGTTTTTACACTAATCAAGATAATTGGATGCCTCACTCATGCCTGTAGTGCTCGTTTAGGCTAAGGATGAGATGAGAAGGCCGTGGTTGGCAAAATCAACTTCCTTGTCCTCATGAAAGGAATGTTGATTCCGCATGTGTCACCCTATGGGGCCGGCGTCTAGTGAGAGACTATTAGGGTAACCATAGATGGGGGCTGGTGCCTAGCGAGAGACTGTCAGGGTAACCCATGGATGGGGGCCGACGTCTAGCTAGAGACTGTTAGGGTAACCCATGTTAGGACCATGCGATGACACTCTCCTTACTGTAGCCTAGCATTCCCTAGTTGTACTCTCCCCAGTTGTTAAGTGTTTGCCTCTGGAAGTACTGTTGTGTCGTTTGTGATATTGACTTGTGATGTTGGAGTCATGTGTTGTCTTATAGTCTACTGTCTACCTGACTGCATGTTGTAGTGGGAACCTTATGTTAACTCCTAGCTCAGGGGGTGGACCTTAGGGTTCCACATGGTTGGGTGGAAGAGCTTTATCCATTGGTTTTTCCCTTGCCGTTGTTCGTGAGTGAGGAGGATATACCTTATGTATCAGACATCAGATCTTGTACCTGTTTATGAAGACAATTATTATGCTCATGTACTGGCCTGTGTATCAGTTGATTCATAATGTATGTATTCAGATGTAATCAGGATGATGATAATGTAAACTACATGATGATGTACTCATTTGTATGGACTTGAATATGTACATGTAAACTTGATCAAGTTGATTATCTAACTAATGTTATGAAATGGAGATGTATATGTATAATCATTAGTGTAATAGATTTAGAAGGTTCTACCGATGTTAGTTAGTAATGCATGTGAATTATGTTGACTCTATTGTCAAGTAATGCAACCATGGGACCTTTGAAGACAAGTTGTTAGTAATGATATGTGTTGATTTGCTAAACATTACTTTGTTATCTTATACAAAAAAAAAAAAAAATTCTGCATTGCATAGCATAGATGTGTTGTTTTCTAAGGTGTTCATGGCAGGGCATTACAAATGCATGCATTGAAACCAAGGTTGCATGTGTTAATGTAAAGAACTCATTCCATCACAAAAGTCACAGAAGTAAATAATCCACTTAATTACATCAACTCAAGTAAAAAGATAGATCTCATAAACATGAATCAATAAAAGTCATTAAATCCTACAAATCATGTGCTTAATCTAGGTGTTAGCACTATATACAATGTCCATTTGGCTTTCATGCCATAAATCATCTGAAATAATAACAAGGTACAATAATCATGTACAATATATGAATAATATATCAATCAACTCTACATCTTCCATGAACCGACATGGTCTTCCACAAGCTGAGAAATGGGAACATGGCCCAGATGCTTTTCTGCCCAACCATGAAGCAATTACGCTTCCCTAAATCCATTCATAACACAAAGGAAACCCAACCCTGCATGAAATGTCTAGCAACCTAGAAACAACTGGCAGGATGGAACACCCAATGCAACCTAAAGTCTAAATACAAATATATATAATGATGTGCAAATGTCTCACAATAGGATGTGATAGAGATATATATAAATAAAGTTTTGCTAGACAATGTTCATATATTTCAATGAATTCTTAGCTTGGCCAAGCATATAAAATAGTTTAAGGTCAAATCTCAAGAAGAGGAAAAGCCATCTCTGTTATTCCACATTCAGCATCCTAGCCCAAAAAGTAACCCCAAACACACATAAAAGTTATACTACTTTCTTTTCAAACAAAAAGCAACCCATGTTCGCCTAAAACCCATTTCTAATCCCTTTCCTTTGCACAATCAATGAAATATATTTTCAAGCAAGAAATAAATAGGAACACCATTTATTCATTTAAAAGGCAAATATATATAGAATCTAAAAACCGGTTATATTCCCTAACCCATATTTCATTCTTTAAATTTGCTAATACAATCTAGAGCTTAAAACTTTCTACCTTTAAGCTAGTTTATATTTCAAAGTAATTAATTATAACAATGATTTCAAAATGGTGAGTAATATTCTCTAATAAAACATATTTTAAATTCAAAGGCATAGGTATAATTAGAAAATATAATATCTTAGTTACAAGAAGGAATTAATCTGCCACTAGAATTCAATAAATCTACTACAAAATTACATCTATCTGCTACAGGAAGTAAATAACTAACTCCCATAAGAAGTAATGAAACAAGATACAGGAATTGTTTATGTTTTATGCGACAGGAATTAAACAGGTCTACGACAAGAGTTAAATTCCAGAGATGATAGAGATTTCTAACTGCTAAGGCAAAAGTAAAACTATGATAGTAACAATAAATTGGTCGTTATAAATAAAATCAGTTTGGTAAAAAGATTTAACATAGGCGGTTTAAAGATTTAGACAGGGCGAACCATAACAGGCCAGACAGAGATGTAGAGGTGGTAATCAAAACAAGGTGAAAGAAGACCTCAGTTAAAAATAAACTAAAAACATGTTTCTAGCTGTTGACTTCAGGAAGGCTAACCAAACAGTAAAAAGAAACCCAATTTAACTTATATTTAGCCTACTGTAGAAGATTTAAAGGTCTAAATTAATACTATGAGACAGGTTGTTAAAAATTATATCAAGTTTACAAGGTTTCAAGAGTCGATTTAACAGTTATATGGGTAGAGTTAGCATACAGGTTGATACTTAGAGTGAAGGCCGATAGATGAAAAAGAAAGGCATTCAAAAGTGAAGTAAAGAATCTTTTTTATGAAAGAAGGCTGATCCCAAAAAGCAATGCATCAAGGAAAGAAAAGCAGGTGAATGGAGTCTAACATTTGACATAATTTAAGGAAAAGAACAAGAAGGTAGAAAACAATTTTAAAAGGATCATGGAATCCTTTAATAAACAATCTTTTAATACATAAAAACTAACACAAAACATTCCACATATTATCTTTTTAAACAGACATAGCATTTACATTCTATGAACTAAACATAGATGGAAATGCCTCAAATTCCTTATTCCTGGCAAAATAAATCTAGGTTCTCAATTTTGTTTCCCTTCTTTTGTTGCTGAAACAAAAATTGTGTAGATTTCTCTGCCCAACTCTTTCTTGTATTCCTCGTACCTCCTCTATTCATGTCATTGCAAATTTAGAATGGGCTTTTTTTTGTTTTAAATTTAGTTACCTCTAGTTTTGCATGTGCTTGGCATCCAAACAAAACCTTTTTATTTAATAAGTATCTTCTTTATTTCTGTTGCTCTAAATTTTGCATGACAAAAGCTTTTAGAAATGTTGTACTTCTCTTCATTTTGCGTTAGATTTTTGCAGAGTTATTTATTTGTATATCGAGACTTGATGGATTGTAATCATTTTGATGCAGGTTTCCAGTCTATTTATCTGTGCTGGATGATCTTGTTTGCTCACTCTAGCTTGTTCAAAATGGAGGTGCAATTAAATAGGAGGTTACTCTTCCGTATGCAAAAATGGGAGAGAGCAAATGTAGGGAGTCTGGATTCAGATGGGATGGCTTCTATCTTTGCTATTGATAATCTTGAAATTGAGGAGGCATTAAGGGAAATGATTGGTAAGGATATTCTAAATGCTCAACTGAGGACCTTGTATCCTTCCCATATCTTTTCAGCCTTTGCTTCTAATGCGATGGACCTTCTTCAGGATGTGAATATGGTAAGGTAGCTAGTGGTCAAGTATGTTCATCATTTCCTATATTCGAAAGATTTTTTGAATGAGGTATTTCAAAATTATGACCTTTTCAAATCTGGGGCCTTAATTGGTGATCTATTTTCTAACAATCAAATCTTCCATTCTCCTACTTACAATTGTCTTTTTAATGCCATTCGCTCTGTATTGCACCATGAATGTGAAGAGTCTTTGCATTTTTCCATTCATGCCCACAACAATGAAGTAGGGGAGGGTTTTGCAAATTAGGTTGATGAAAAATTTTAGGCTCTTTTGTTCCTTTGCCTGTACCAACCCCAGGTGTCGCCCCCTCTAGGACCTCCAGTGGAAGATGATGGTAATGATACTGTGAATTATGTGATACAGGACCCGAATACTGCTTTGGATGCATAATACTATGTATACTGCTATGGATATTTAATACTATGTTTTAATGCTACTACTTGTATAGACAATTTTTTGGTTTTTTTTTGTTCCCCACCCCTACTATTTAAGGGCGTTGTCTCCCTTCTCCTAGTTTGTAATGTGAACTATGGCTTTGGCCCTGATACTCTATAGGGAGATTGGTTCTAGTATTTCATGGTGCAGCGTATTTTTCAGTCCTGCTATTTTGTAAACTCTTTTATTATAATATAATATATTATAGGTGCTTGTCACCTTTTGTTTATATATATATATATATCTTTAATAATTCATTTTTATTTTTAGTTTAACCAAGATATTGTTTTCAAACAATAATAAATATATTATATAAATAGGAAAACACTTTTATTATTTATAATTAAATAATACTATATACACAACTCCACTAAATATAAATCGAAGGAACATAATATTTACATGACTAATTTATGCATTTGAATAGTCTCACTATAGCAACTAAAACACATATTTTTCTACGTATTAAACATTATTCACATTCATTTACTATATAATAATGCATACTAGAGCCATTCAAGATGCAATATGACATGAGACTATGTGAGTTTGTGTGTGTGCATCAGGTTTATCCATCCCATCAGTTCATGCTGGGCAGCTAGAACATCTCTACCTCAACCATGTTCTCATCTTCGACGAGTACCTGCATTCAATCGCACTCAGCTCCACATCAATAGGTTAGTTCCTCAAAATCATGCCAAAGCCAAACATAATGTACATCCAATCACACCAATAATATTCACTTATTAAATTGACTTCAAAATCATGCATTTATAACATTAAGATAATTACTTTCACACACATGGAATCACTCATAGTAAAAAAATCATAGTAAATGTCCCATAATATAATTAATAATATAGTCCATGAAACAAGATGTGACGTCCTTTCTATTGGTAGATGGTCAACGCTCCCTGTGGGATTCGTGACATGGACTAACCGCCTCCCGTGGATTCATTAACTCTAGCACTTGTATCAGAAATTGACAGGTCGACCTTTTGGTTTAACAACAATCATGGGCCAACAATTGGTATCAGAGTGAAAGGTCATGAGTTCGAATCCAATCAAGTAATGTTGGGGGGAGTTTGTTGGCAGATGGTCAGCACTCCCCATGGGATTCGTGACATGGACTAACCACCTCTCGTGGATTCATTAACTCTGGCACTTATATCAAAAATTGACAGGTCGACCTTTTAGTTTAACAATAATCGTGGGCCAACACATCCCCCCTAGGAAGAGACATCATCCCAATGTCTTATTACATAAAACTGAAAATAATAAAGTATCTCACTATAACAATCAATGTACATCAAAATATAACATTAAATCAATAAAGTATCTCAAAGTATCAATAATGTATCTTAACTATGCATAAATAAAGAAACTATGCTAAATCCTCAAGTGAGGAAATGATATGTCAATCTCCTCTACATCCTCCCATGTGGCACTGTCCACTGAATATTCATCCCACTAGACTTTGTACTACACAATATCCCTATTAAGTAACTTAACATTGCGCCTCTCCAAAATTCAAGTGGGTCCACCAGCACCACTCCTCAATCCTGAACCTATAAAGTATGCCAAGCAAGAATGTGAGAAGCATCAGGATGATAAGGCTTAAGTAAAGACATGTGAAAAATATTATGGATTATAGCAAGTGCAAGCGATAGAGCAAGTCTATAAGCTATAGGATTGATCACTTCTAGGACATCAAACAGTTCGACGAAATGAGGAGCAAGTTTGGATGCTTTGCCAAATGAAATTAAGCTCTTCTAAGGCTTCACTGTCAGGAAGCCTTTATCACCAACTAAAAATTGTGTGAGTGTCCTATTTCTATCTACATAACTCTTTTGACGATATGAAGCTTGCTTTAGTTTATTTTTGATTAACTTCATCTGATCATCCATCTCCCTAAGCATATCAGGACTAATTACTATTATGTCTTCTACCTTGTGCCAACTAATAGGTTTTTGACACCTACACCCATAAAGAGCTTCAAACAGTGTCATTCCTAATGATGCTTGGTATGAATTATTATATGTGAACTCCACCAATGGAAGATACTCCTCCCATTTATACTTTTAATCCATACAATACATCCTGAGAAGGTCTTCTACAACCTAATTAACTCTTTCCATCTAACCATCCATTTGAGGATGATATGCCAAACTAAAATTCAACTTAGTCCCCAAGGTCACATTTAAAGTTGTCCAAAATTTGGTAGTCATACGAGTGTCTAAGTCTAAAATGATCGTCTCTAGCACTCCATGCAATTGGAAGATCTCCTTAATGAACTTCTTTGCTAATATCAATGAACCATCTGAAAGATTCCCTAGGATAAAATGTGCTACCTTAGTCAACTTGTCCACCACTACCAAAATGACATCATGTTGATTCTTCGACATGGGCAACCCCTGAATAAAATCCACACTTATCACTTGCCAATTATATTCAGGAACACTGTGTGGATACAACAATCCTGCTAGATACACATGCTCAACTTTGACTCGCTGGCACTCCAAACATAAAGCCACAAATTCTGTTACATCCTTCTTAAGTTTAGGCCAAAAGTATAAGGGTCTCAAACCTTCGACCATCTTTGTCACTCTAGGGTGCCCCGAATATGGTGTGTTATGGATCTCTTCTAGCACTAACTTTCTCAACTCCCCTGAGTTAGGAATATACATTCTTCCTTGATATCTCAAAAGTCCATCCGGCTCAATAACATATCCATCAAACTGATGATCTAAGGGGTTTTCTTTTAAAGCTTGCTTTACTCTTTTATAATGTTCATCCCCTTGCAAGTTCAGAATTACTTTCTGCCTCAAATTAGATCTTGTGGTAACCATGGCAGCTAAATGCCTTCTCCTACTAAGAGCATTTACTACTCTATTCTCCTTTCCTTTTATATACTCAATCTCAAAGTCATACTCACTAAGGAATTCTAACCATCTTCTCTATCATGCATTAAGGTTAGGTTGAGCAAAAATGTACTTGAGCCCTAAATGATCTATCTTTAACTCAAAGGTCTTACCTAGAAGATAAAGCCTTCACATCTAAAGTGTGTGAACTATGGTGGCTAACTCAAGGTCATGTGGCACATAGTTTAACTCATATTGATTTATCTTCCTTGACTCATATGCAACTACTTGCTCATTCTGCATCAACACTCCTCCTACTCCCTCTCCTCAAGCATTAGTTATAAATGTGAAATGACTATTAGGATCTGGTATGGTCAAGATAGGAGCAGTTGTGAGCTTTTCCTTTAATACTTGGAAATCTTTCTCATACCTTTCTATCTATTCAAACTTTTTACCTTTCTTCTATAGTGAGGTAATTAGTGCTGCTATTGTTGAGAATCCTTCCACAAGCTTTCTGTAATATCCTGCAAGTCCCATAAAACTTCTAACTTTTGTCACACTGTGAGGTGTAGTTCATTCCATCATAACCTTAATCTTCTTAGGGTCAACTATAATCCCTTTAGCTAAGATCACATGCCCTAGATAGTGCACCTTGTCTTGATAGAATGTGCACTTAGGTAGGTTACCATAAAGTTTTTTCTCTCTAAAGCATTGGAAGACTATCCTCAAATGCTTCTCGTGCTCTTCCACTGATTTAGAGTATATCAATATATCATCAAGGAAGATCAACACAAAATCATATAAGCAATCACTAAATATGCTATTCATCAAATTCATGAAGGTTGCTAGAGCATTGGTCAACCTGAATGGTACTACAGTGAACTCATAGTGACCATAGCGAGTTATGAATGTTGACTTTGAGATGTCCTCATCCTTAATCTGCAACTGATGGTAGCTGGATCTTAGGTCTATCTTTGAGAACACCATGGATCCCTCCATCTGATTGAAGAGATGATCTATTCTTGGAAGTGGGTACTTATTCTTTATAGTAGCTTTTTAAAGCATCCTATAATCAATGCATAATCGCAAAGTCCCACCCTTCTTCTTTACAAAGATGACTGATGCGCCCCAAAGCGACACGCTTGGTATTATGAACCCTTGATTTAGCAACTCTTGCAATTGTGCTTTAAGCCCATACAATTCTATAGTAGTCATCTTGTAGGGTGCCTTAGATTGAGGTTTAGTCCTTGGTAGCAAATCAATTAAGAAGTCAAACTCTCTCTTCAGTGGTAACTCTATCAACTCCATAGGAAATACATCTCAAAATTCCCTTAGGATAGGGTAGTCATTAAATACTCATTCCTCATTGTCAAGGATTGGCTTTCTTTAACTGCATAGCCAAGATTTGTCTAAGTTCCAATGGTCTTTTAAATCCATTAATGTCCACCTGATTTCCTAGATCATCCAAACATCTAACAACCTTGTCTTCACAACTTACTATTGACTTATGTTTAGCTAACCAATTGATTCCCAAAATCACATTATAAGACCCTAAATATGCTACATACATATTGACTTGCATTTGAAAACTTGAAATCTCTAACTCACTACATGTTAGACATGATTCTGCTCTCTTTTCTTCTTTATTGCCATATTGTCACATTCATGAGTTTTCCATATGCCCAAGTCTAATTGATAACTTTGATACTACTCTAGGATCTACAAAACATTCTACAACACCAGTATCAATCAAAATAGAAATAGGAAGTCCATAGAGCTTACCTTGAAACTGTATAGGTGTTGCTTGAAATTCAGCTTGCCAATTGTCCACTGTGACATGCATATGGTGCTAAGGTGCTTCCTATTGGTTCATGTTTCCTTGCCCTGTTGATCTCTAGGGACAAGTGTTAGCATAATGATCACCTCCACAAACATAACATCTACCACGAGGTACTCTGGGTCCTTCTAACCTATCCCTCTGATTGTTGTTTCGGTTGTTATTATTGAAATTTCCTCTTTTGTTTCCACCATTTTGGTTGCCACCATTCTTATCCTAAGATTTATTCCCTATCTTCAAATTTCTGATCTACTGACTATTATTGCCTTGATTGCTATTATGGTTATTGTTCTAATTGTTATTATAATTCTAGGATCTATTGTTTGCAAACTTTGCATCTCTCTAATTATGGTAATGGAATGCTTGTTACATATTCTACTCTTGTTTAATGGCTTTCTCAAAAACTGCATCCATGGCCAATGGATTGTGAATGTCTACATTCTCTCGAATCTAGGGCCTTAAGCCTAATATTGTAAGGACCCGACTCATCCTTATTAACAAAATACTACTAACTCTGAATTTAAAAAACTGAGGAATTACAAATTTTGATCTAGTGAAGAGAGAGATAGTACATTTAACAAGATAATATATAAGAACAACTGAGAAAAACATACCTTAATTTCTTCATTACACCATGAATTCTTTTCCGACAACTTGATTTCTCTCCAATGACTGGCATCCTTATCATCTGCACAAAACTAACTAGACAATCTCCTATTAACATGATTCATAAATTACAACACAAAAAGTTAAGATCATGATGTTTATTATAGAAGAATATCCTATATCTAGGGGACCTGAGTACTAGGGGCATCCTTCACCATCCAGACTACCTACATAGCCTGTATCCATGGGATCAAGGCCCCCTCTAGATGCGACTAACACAGGGAATGCAAATATGTAGTTTTGTTTTGCAAAATGTTTGATGCAACTGTGAGTGGGTATCCAGCCCTTTCTAGGGTTACTCCCTGCCCCAGACAGTTCTTCGTCATCTACCACCCACTTAGGTGAACAAGGATGGAAATTAATCCACTACCATAAACACATAAAGGGGTGTTTGTCAATTAGTCCTAGTGTGGAGGAATCCCTATTAGGTGTCTTCTCATGAATTATAGTTTACTTCCTCAAGTCAAATTAGGTAATTTGGTGACTAAGTCTGTTCCTGATTCCCTAATGTCTTCTGATCACCAAGATCTGCGAAGGTGAGGTGAGAGCATACGACAGATAGGGTTTCTAGATCAGACTAGATGCCCTATCTAACATTTTACAAGTCATCTCTGATTTAGACTCTGTTGCAAGTATGAGGTGAGCCAGTGTTGTCATTGATGTCAACATACTCATATTGCATTGACAAGAAGGATTTGATGAGCTGTGTGCTAAGGATATTGAGAAAATTAGCCTCAGTCAGGAACAGTGAAGAACAGTGATGAGAAGAAGGCAAATGTATTGTATAGGTTGAGAACCGGAGGATGCGGATTAAAGGGTTTGTAGATATGAGTCTTGAGATGCTTCAGTTAAGATTTCAGAGGTCCGCATGAAGATCTGAAGGAGTTGTGGCTGTCGGTGTAGAACCGGTTCCGGCAAGTATTCAGAGGTGACAGAGGATCACAAAAAGGTCCGGTGAGGTCCGGAATTGTATTATCCTAATCTGCGGATTGGAAGGAGTGTTTGGGATGTCCTTGTGATGTATCATCCTGATTTGTGTATGATTTGGAGGTACGGAAGTACCTTTTACATTATGACAGTGGCGACAGACTGTGTTCTTGAAGTTCCGGATGAGGAAGACAAGAGATTCCAGTAAGTAGAGGAAGTGCGGATGTATCCGGTCATTCAGGCAGGCTTGTGAAGGTTCTTGGATCATGTTGAGGTTGTGTTGTTGGTCCGCATTGATAGTAGAGCCCGGAATTGAAGTTATTCTTTCGGATGAAGTTCTTGCTCTGTTTAGCCGACCGGATGAGTTGCTCATCCTGCGAATGTTCTTGTGGTGGCCGACCAGATGTGTTATTCATCTTGCAGATACTCTTATGGTTGTTTGCCGACTTAGATGTTTGTTCCTAAGTCGATGTCTTGTATAAATAACGGTTTGTGAGTTCATTTCGAAGTGTGGATTGTGTGGATGAATGTGGCATAGTGAAGAGAAGTGCGAAAGGCAGAGCAGAAGTTTTTGGGCTTAAATGGAACTGATCTGGACATGGTAGAGATGTCATTCTCCAGTTCAAGACTGTGATTCTTATCACTTTGTAGACAGTGTGTCTCCTTGTAGGCAGTGGGCCTCTTTGTGAGCAGTGTGCTCGGGTAGTGAGCCCTAATTGGCAAGTGCCATTCTTTTTCTTATTCTTCTAACAGAGAATAATCCTTGGGTTAATCACCCTGTGGTTTTTCCCTTAACCAGGTTTTCCACGTCAAAATCTTGGTGTTCAATGTGTTGATGTTTATCTGCTCTTGTGTTTATGTATTATGCTTTCATGGATGATTAATTGATATGCTGTTAACTAACAACCAAGAATCAAGTGTTTGAAAGAACAAGAAGTTGTATACAACTGATTCACCCCCCCCTCTCAGTTGTATGCCCTAGATCCAACAATTGGTATCAGAGCCAAGTTCCTCTGAAAGGAGCTTAACCGCTTGAGGAGATCTAGGATGTCGTCATACAAGAAGGATAGTCTAAAGTTCGATGGAACCAACTTCACTCTCAGGAAAGGTCGCATGAAGTGTCACTTGGAATGTATGGGAAAAGCATACTTGGCTATGGTTTCAAAACCATATGTACCTCCACAAGGTGGTCCGACAACTCTGAATGAAATCACAGAAGCTGAAAACAATCTGCAGACCAAGGAAGCTCTTCTAAGCGCATTGAATGACTCAGATCTCTCAAATGTTATTGACCTACCAACTGCATATGAGATCCTGACTAAACTGGAACTTCTGTATGAAGGAGATGAGTTTGTCAAAAGTGCAAGGTTGCAAAGTCTGAAAGGGAAATTTGAAAGATTGAAGATGAGAGATGATGAAAACATCACTACCTTTATGCCAAGAGTGAATGAGCTGGTATGTGGAATTAGAAATGCTGGTGGAACTCTAGATGAAAATGAGATTGTCTGCAAAATCCTAAGATCCCTTCCTGTTGCCTACAAAATCAAGGTTGCTGCCATTGATGAATTCAGAGCCCACACAACTGTCACAAGAGAACAACTGGCTGGCAAACTAGCTGCATTTGAAATGACCAAGTTTGGAGATGATCCTCCCAAGACTGAATCTGCTTTCAAAGCCAGTACCTATGTGAAAGGCAAACAGAGATTTGATCCGGGAGAAAACTCATCAAGGAAGATGTCATGGTATGATCAAGCAAGAAGAGACATGGAAGAAGAAGAAGCAGAAACAGCTCAACTTGAAGCCCTCATTGCAAAGAGACTGCCAAGAGGATCCGGTAAGTATGAAGGAAAACTACCCTTTAAGTGTTTCAACTGCAATAAGATTGGTCATTTTGCTTCAAGATGTCCGGAAAGATCTGCAAGGTATAATACTAACAGACAAAGGTTTCAAAAGAACTGCTATTATGTTCATGAAGAAGATGACAATGAAGGAGTAACAGATGATGAATCATAACTAGGAAGCAAATCCGGAAATGAATGGGTGTTTATTGCCATCAAGGAAGAAGATTCAATATCCTCTGAATTTGTCAATCACAAGGTTGTGGAAAGAGCTTTGGCTGCTCAAGTGGAAGAAAAGGATGATTGGGTTATTGATAGTGGGTGTTCTCACCATATGACTGGTGACAAGAATAAGTTCTTAGATTTGGAAAGGTATGAAGGAGGAATGGTAAAGTTTGGTGACAATTCTGCTGGCAGAATCAGAGGTAGGGGAACTATTTCCTTTGATGGAAAGAGCAAAACAGGTAATGTACTATATGTTGAAGGATTGAAGCACAATCTTCTCAGTGTTGGTCAGTTAGTAGACAAAGGCTATGATCTTCAGTTTAAGAATGGAAAATGCAGAATCTTTACAAGCTCCGGAACTGAAATTGCATCCGGTACTCAGTCAAAAGGTAATATCTTTCATCTGGTTGGTTCAAATAAAAGTTGTTTGTTTGTTCAAATTGATCAGAGTTGGTTATGGCATAGAAGAATGTGTCATGTAAATTTTGATAACATCATCAAGATAAGCAATACTCAGGCTGTAAGAGATCTTCCAAAATTGATGAAACCTACAAATAATTTGTGCAAAGAATGTCAGCTAGGTAAACAAAGCAGAGTCTCTTTCAAAAGCAAAGATCAGTCTTTTACCGAACTGTTGGAATTAGTACATACTGATCTCTGTGGTCCGACAAGAATCAAGAGTCTGCAAGGTGATAGATATTTCATGTTGTTAATTGATGATCATTCCTGGATGATGTGGGTTACCTTTCTAAAAGAAAAATTAGAAGCATTTGAGAAGTTCAAAATCTTCAAAGCTATGGTAGAGAATCAAACCGGATTGAAACTAAAGTGTCTAAGGTCTGATAGAGCTGGTGAATTTACATCTGGTGAGTTCATTGACTTTTGTGAGAAGCAGGGTATAAGGAGACAATTGTCTGCTCCTAGGACTCCATAGCAGAATGGAGTAGTTGAAAGAAAAAACCGGACCATCCAGGAAGCTGCTAGGACAATGATGTTGGAAGCAAATGTTCCTCAAATGTTTTGGAAAGAAGCTATCAGCACTGCAGTCTACACTCTCAATCGAGTTCAAATCAGAAACAACACCGGTAAGACCCCCTATGAACTCTGGTTTGGCATCACTCCTACTGTGAAATATTTCAGAGTATTTGGTAGCAAGTGTTATATTAAAAGAGATGAAGATCTAGGAAAGTTTGATGCTAGAAGTGATGAAGGAATTTTCTTGGGTTACTCCACTCAAAGCAAAGCATACCGGTGTTACAATAAGAGATTGAGGAAGATGATAGAAAGCACCAATGTGAAAGTTGATGAAGGAATTGAGAAGCCTTCAAGATTTTATGAGTTTGATGAAGATGACCAAGATAGTGTTCAAGGAACTCAATCCTCTCCGGTGAGACAGAGTCAACCTGATCCGGTAAATCAGGAAGAAGAGATAGGTTTGAATGAGCCTGATCAAGAAGCAGCAGTGCAGGATACTCCCAAAATTCCAAGGTATGTAAGACTGAACCACTCTGAAGATCAGATCATAGGTGACAGAAGCAAAGGTGTACAAACTAGAAGGAATGTTGCTCAAAATCAGGATGAATGTTGTTTGATTTCAAAGATTGAACCTAAAACAATAAATGAAGCCTGCAATGATGAAAACTGGACCAAAGCAATGGAAGATGAATTGATGCAAATTGAGAAAAATCATACTTGGGATCTTGTTCCCAGACCTAGAGACAGGAATGTAATTGGAACCAAGTGGGTCTTCCGGAACAAACTAAATGAAGCTGGTGAAGTAATCAGAAACAAAGCTAGATTGGTCTGCAAAGGGTACTCTCAAATAGAAGGAATTGACTTTGAAGAGACTTTTGCTCCGGTGGCAAGAATTGAAGCAGTCAGATTACTTCTTGCATTTGCTGCCTTCAAAGACTTCAAGGTATATCAGATGGATGTCAAGTCTGCCTTCCTAAATGGTGATCTGGAAGAAGAAGTCTACATTGAACAACCAGATGGATTTCAATTGTCTGATAATGATAATATGGTCTACAAGTTGAAGAAAGCTTTGTATGGATTGAAGCAAGCCCCAAGAGCATGGTATGAAAGGTTGGATAAGCATCTTGTGCAGATTGGATTCAACAAAGGTACTACTGACAGTAACTTATATTTCAAAATTAATCATGAAAACATTTTGATTGTTGAAGTGTTTGTGGATGATATCATTTTTGGAGGAAGAGATAGTATGTGCAAAACTTTTGCAAATCAGATGAAAAGTGAGTTTGAAATGTCTATGCTTGGTGAAATGAATTTCTTCTTGGGTCTGCAAATTACTCAAACAAAAGAAGGGATCTTCATTTCTCAGACCAAATATGTGAAAGAATTGTTAAGGAAATTTGGTATGGAAGACTCAAAGCCAATGAACACTCCTATGGCAACCGGATGTAAGTTAAGCAAAGATGATGATTCTCCAAAGGTAGATCAGACAAAGTATAGATCAATGATTGGTGGATTGTTGTATCTCACTCAAACTAGACCAGATATAATGCAGGTTGTTGGTCTTGTGGCAAGATTCCAGGCTGATCCTAGAGAATCTCATGTTATGGCAATCAAAAGAATTTTTAGGTACTTGAAAGGAACAGTTGAGTATGGTCTATGGTACCCTAGAGATCCGGATTTCTCTCTTCATGCTTACACAGATGCAGATTGGGCAGGAGATGTGGATGACCGGAAGAGCACTAGTGGTGGAGCATTCTTTTTGGGGAAGAGATTGGTTTCTTGGTTAAGCAAGAAACAAGATGCAATATCTCTGTCTACAACTGAAGCAGAATAGATTGCAGCAGCAGGTAGTTGCACTCAAATCTTATGGATGAAGCAGATGCTAAGAGACATTAAAGTTGAATATGAGGAGCCTATCACAATTTTCTTTGATAATTCAAGTGCAATTAATATTTCTAAGAATCCGGTATTGCATTCTAAGACTAAGCACATATCTATCAAGTTTCACTTCTTGAGAGAACAAGTGAACAAGGAAGAAGTCAGATTGGAGTATGTTCCCTCCAAGGATCAGATTGCAGATATCTTTACTAAACCTCTTCCCAAGGACTCTTTTGAATATCTCCGGGAGAAGTTAGGGGTCATGGCCCCTCCGGTGATGAACTAGGATGCACTGATGTGCATCAGTCTGGTGGATATCACAGTCATATCTTGTGATCCGGATTGATGATGGGGAGCTGCTACTAAGGGGGAGCAGCTGGTATGATTCTGATGTATTAGAATTGCAAGTATGAGCCCTTTGCCATTGATGTCAAAGGGGGAGAGAAGACATGTGAAAAACAAGTGGTTGATGATCAAAGGGGGAGCAGTAAAGGAAGAGAAGACATGTGAAAAGTTGTTGTTGATAGGGGGAGCTGTGACAGAAAGGAGAAGTTCTTGTCTTGATGGTTTTTCACATCATATGTTGCCATCAATGACAAAGGGGGAGATTGTTGCAAGTATGAGGTGAGCCAGTGTTGTCATTGATGTCAACATACTCATATTGCACTGACAAGAAGGATTTGATGAGCTGTGTGCTGAGGATATTGAGAAAATTAGCCTCAGTCAGGAACAGTGAAGAACAGTGATGAGAAGAAGGCAAATGTATTGTATAGGTTGAGAACCGGAGGATGCGGATTAAAGGGTTTGTAGATATGAGTCTTGAGATGCTTCAGTTAAGATTTCAGAGGTCCGCATGAAGATCTGAAGGAGTTGTGGCTGTCGGTGTAGAACCGGTTCCGGCAAGTATTTAGAGGTGACAGAGGATCACAAAAAGGTCCGGTGAGGTCCGGAATTGTATTATCCTAATCTGCGGATTGGAAGGAGTGTTTGGGATGTCCTTGTGATGTATCATCCTGATTTGTGTATGATTTGGAGATCCGGAAGTACCTTTTACATTATGACAGTGGCGACAGACTGTGTTCTTGAAGTTCTGGATGAGGAAGACAAGAGATTCCAGTAAGTAGAGGAAGTGCGGATGTATCCGGTCATTCAGGCAGGCTTGTGAAGGTTCTTGGATCATGTTGAGGTTGTGTTGTTGGTCCGCATTGATAGTAGAGCCCGGAATTGAAGTTATTCTTCCGGATGAAGTTCTTGCTCTGTTTAGCCGACCGGATGAGTTGCTCATCCTGCGAATGTTCTTGTGGTGGTCGACCGGATGTGTTATTCATCTTGCGGATACTCTTATGGTTGTTTGCCGACTTAGATGTTTGTTCCTAAGTCAATGTCTTGTATAAATAACGGTTTGTGAGTTCATTTCGAAGTGTGGATTGTGTGGATGAATGTGGCATAGTGAAGAGAAGTGCGAAAGGCAGAGCAGAAGTTTTTGGGCTTAAATGGAACTGATCCGGACATGGTAGAGATGTCATTCTCCAGTTCAAGACTGTGATTCTTATCACTTTGTAGACAGTGTGTCTCCTTGTAGGCAGTGGGCCTCTTTGTGAGCAGTGTGCTCGGGCAGTGAGCCCTAATTGGCAAGTGCCATTCTTTTTCTTATTCTTCTAACAGAGAATAATCCTTGGGTTAATCACCCCGTGGTTTTTCCCTTAACCGGGTTTTCCACGTCAAAATCTTGGTGTTCAATGTGTTGATGTTTATCTGCTCTTGTGTTTATGTATTATGCTTTCATGGATGATTAATTGATATGCTGTTAACTAACAACCAAGAATCAAGTGTTTGAAAGAACAAGAAGTTGTATACAACTGATTCACCCCCCCCCCTCTCAGTTGTATGCCCTAGATCCAATAGACTCGTGTTGTCAATAAGCCTCATTTTCTATTGATAGTTTTGAAAGGTTTTCTAAATGAGCATTTTAGCTTTAATACTTAGAAATTCACATGGTAATCGTCATTTCAACTATTTCAATGGACTCCTCCTTTAGTTAATCTTTTTAATGAGATATTCGAGGAGATTTTCCCTTCCTATAGATTTAGCTTCAACATGTCCCTTATTACTCCCCGACGATTTAGAGGGACGGTGCCCATACATCATTGTTGCAACTATGTTAGGTGCGAGGTACTTGGTTCAACGCAAAGGCATTACTCGTAAACATGACACAGAGGTACCGTAAAAACTGAACACTATGATTTTTTTGAGTTTGCACGTTGATTTATAAAGTTGACCTATCTAGATGAAACAAACACTTATATGATAACTTATAAGGAAATGAGAAGGAAAATAAACTTCTTTGCTTGATCAATCATAAGGCATGTAAAGAGTAAGACTAGGTATTTGATCCATTTATATATACATAAGGAATAGTCAAGTAAAGATACTCAAACAATTTGCAAACATAATACCAAAAAAGATACTAATTCACTTCACATTATTCGTAAGCATAAACTAGAAATGATACTTAATCATTTAGTCTAAGATGAAATAATGAATTCATGATAATTAAATTGGCATACATCAAGTAAACTTTGTTAAAAAGTAAAGTACTAAAACAATAATGTGAAGGCTGAGACAAATAAGGAATTGATGCATATCATATTAATCTTTGTTCCAAAAGTAAGGTTCTAGATCCTTTTCTTGCATAATAATTTCAAACTTATATATAAATGAAACCAAATTAAGGCTTGTATTCTAAACAAGATAAGTTTTTCAACAAGAGTTTAACTTAAACTGTCATTAATTGAGAACATAACCAAAATGAATAATGTTGACTTCTATTTCATAGGTCACATTGAGGGATTCTTTGATCACATTTTGAGATTAGGGAAGTTATTTTTAAACACTAAGTTTTCATCTTGTACTTCCTAAAACATTTAAGTTTTACAATTGTTTATATAAATATTTCAAATCCATCTTTGATTCTCACTATAATCTTTTACTAAATATTTTACCAATTAATCCAACCTTTGACATTGAAATCTATTCCCAAGGAAATGAAGGCTTATGTATTAGCTCCATATAATAATCATTTCCCTCATGTAATCCTTAGTTCAATATTATTAAGATAGTCTTATTAAAAATTATACTTCTACAATTATTATCCAAGGGAAACGTAAAATCATAAAAGGTGACTCTATCATTCACATTGTCAAAATACATAATCAAATTCCAATATCTAATTAAATAATTAGATTTGAAATGTGTAACACTAATATTGATTTTATCATTAATATTGTGTAATAGAGTACAATTGATCAAATATCAAAATCCATAAAGTACCTATACACATATTTCATGGTTGTTCAAAGAATCTATAACAACTAATATTTTATTTTACTATTTGACGCACCATCAAGTATACATTTCACCATTTTGTATTTTGTGTGTAATTTACAACTATTGTGCTCAATTTAAGAGATTTTGATAGGTGCGTAGACATGTATATGGCATGGTAATATATATGCCAATGGCTAAGTCTAATCTCCAACTATTGTGTTCTAATTTAAGATCTTTACATAAGAATTTAATATGTGGTTATCATAACCTCCATATTTTGTGCTTATTCAATAATCTTTCAAAATAAATTCATTATAATATAGAATATAATTTGTGAAATTTAATAGTAATAAACATCATAATGTTAAATAATGATATTCTATCATTGTTGTTAATTCATCTATTAATTTTTTTTTACGAGTACAAAACTCATAAGAAGAAATACTTATCCAAAATCTTCTAAACAAAACAAGCATAGATCAACCCATGTGAATTAACTTAGGAATTTTGATATCCTACAGGAATATTTTTTATGGATAAACTTAAATTTAAGAATTCATCTTGTAATACTATCTCTAGTGAATACCAAGTAATATAATACCCAATAATACTCTATTTAATAATATTAGAGAACCTATTTTAAGATACTATTCATTTATGACAATATTGAAATACATTCAACTTCAAATAGAAACTCAATTCTTTATCTAAATATGTTTTTTCAGTTGTAATCTCTAATAAGGATGACATTGAACATATTGAACTAATCTACCATATTACCTCAATTTAATACCATCTTCAAGTGAAAGTTATACTTGATACCTTAACAATTTATTAAATAAGATTCTTCTATCACAATAAATAATGATATAAAATGATCTACGTATATTTCTATTAGCAAAGGATTTAGTAAAACTTAAGTCAAAATTGACTTACTAAATTGTTAATAAAAAAATCAATTTTAATATTACTAATTAATCTATACATGCTTTAACCTTAAATTTGAATTTTGATAAGTAATGGCATCTATTTATTCAACCTTCCCAAGAATTGTGTGCATGGTTGACCTTCTTGCCTATGTTAACTATCTTGAGGACCTCCTAAAGTTTATCATTGAGACACCAGTTAAACCTGTGGTGGTCATATGGGTGTGTTTTCTTGGTGGCTGTAGCTAACATATGAATATAGGCTTATGAGTATCTACAACGATACTACTTTTTATTTGGATCCTAAAAATATTGTGGGAGAAAGAATTATTTCTCTGTCACCATAGTGAAAATTTGCATTAGGATTGTTAAACATGCCCCTAATAACAACTATTAGATTTATTAAGAACCTATGAGTATGTGTTGATTGTTACACTGCAACAAAACCTATCTCCCAGATTGTCACTAGAGAAATTATTGTGAGATATAAACCTTTTCCATGATTTTAAATAGGGCAATAACCTTGTGGAGATTATTAATGATGCTAAATGAAGCAATCTGAAAAATAGGTTTACACTATAATAATGGGCACTGTGTTAGATTTCTAACTGGCGGTTGTAAAGCCCAACTCAACCTTTACCAGTATTCTCCCTGCCCATGCACAAATTGAAGCTTTGGATGGGAGTGTAGAGATCCATCAAAATAGGGCGGAAGGGGATTTTTGTCAGATATTATAGTTGGAAACGCTCTGGTAGACATGTATACAAGATGTAAGAGCATATGCAATGCACATGATCTATTTGATAGAATGTATCAAAGAGACATCAACTCACGGAAAGCAATGATTTCAGGATATGCATGAAATGGATTTGTTGAAAAGGCTTTAGAAAATCTCCAGCAATTGTTGTCAGTAGGTGTAAATTTGAATTCCCAACGTTTTCCAGCGTCCTCCCTACCTATGCCAAAATGGGTGATTTTGAACAGGGGATGGACATCTATCAAGGCATAACAGAAGGGGAATTCTTGTCAGATGTGGTAGTTATAAGTGCCCTAGTAGACCTATATGAAAAACGTAGAAGCATAGACAAAGCATGTGAACTGTTTGACAAAATGCCTCAAAGCGATGTCATCTTGTGGAATGCAATGATTGCAAGTTTTACACAAAATGGACTTGTTGAAAAATCTTTAGAAACTTCCAAGCGAATGGAATTGGTAGATGTAAAGATGAATTCCACAATCCTTGGCAGCATCCTCCCTGCCTGCATAAGAGGGGTGTTTTTGAATAGGGTAGGGGCACCCATCAAAGCCAAATGAAAGGGAAATATTTGCCAGATATTATAGTTGAAAATACTCTGGTAGACATATATGCAAAATGAGGAAGCACAGACAAGGTACGTCAACTGTTTAACAGAATAGAATGATTGCAGGATATGCACAGAGATGGAGTTTTTGAAAAGGCATTAAAAACTTTCAAGCAATAGCAATTGGCAAGCGTAAAGCCAGATTCCACAACCTTTGACAACATCTTCCTTGCTGTGCCAAGATTGGAGCTTTGGTGTGGGGTGTGTACACCCATCAAGCATGATAGTAGGGGGATTTTTGTCAGGTGTTGCAAAAAGTAAAATTATTTAATAAAAAATGTGAACTATTTGATAGACTGTCTCATAGAGGCATGCCACAATAGGGGAATGGCCCCCTCTCTGGCCTCCCATGCTATGTGGGAAGGCCAATAGTCTCCCACATTGTGTGGGAAGGCTACTTCCCATCACCAAGACCTTCACAAAAACTTAAGCACAAATTCTCTCTCGAATGTTTTCAAACTGTAATTAATTTTTTTTTTAAAAACCTAAACAATCTCTTTTACATAAATCTATGTAGATAAATAATGCAAACTACAAATTAAATCAAGTGTTAATATTGGTTTATGAATCAAATTGTAATTATTTTAACACATTTCATCAAAATGAGCCTAAAACTAAATTGAAAAGTTAACTTATTAATCAAATTTTCAAAAGAAAAGAAACAAAATTATGAAAAGGAGGAATGCTCTTACAACTTGCTCTAGCAATCCAGCCAAAACCCCCAAGTGTGTCTCTCCTTCATACTTCCATGTTATTTATAAAGAAATTCTACCCTAATCTAGAACATCATTTTCCAAGCACATGGCGGAAAATTTGGAAGTCAAGTCTAATAATTTAATGTCTTATTTCAATTTTCCAATTTGAAATTAATTCTTGTGGAAAATTCTCATTTAATCCATAAATGTTAGCTTTTAAACTTGAATTGGAAATGAGGGGGTTGAATCCTCATTTATTTCTTTTTCTAGAAGTGTACCCTTTTCAATTTATTTATTTATTCATTTAACATTTTAAATTATCTTAAAAGAAATCATTTATTTATTATTTTTGTTATTATTATTTTGTTTTTAAGGTGACTTGACATTATTTAATTTTTCTTTAATTTAATATCTTTTATGTGTGTTAGTAATATAAAGGGTAAGATTTGAATACTTCAATAATAAAATGCACACAATTAGCCTTTAGTGGTAATTAGTAAAAGTAATAACCATACATAGTATTCTAATCAAACTCGGAATTCAAAATATCATAAAATATGTTTGAGGGGTGGTAGTGGGTCATGACATACTTCCCCCTAAAACTTTGTATCATCCCGATGCAAAACATTATTGACTTTAGTTCGTGAATTATGGTGTCATAGATTAAAAGTTCTATCATGATAATGTAAATGTGTATTATCATAACAATGTGAGTTCAAAAAATTACTTTAACCTTTCAAACCTGATTGAGCATATCCTTGCAACTTGTCCTCTAGTCGAGAATGTTGATTGTTCCAGTATACTTGTTTATTTAAATTTTCCCCTGTCTAGGATAAACACTTGCAGAAGTTGTCAGACATATCATGTTATGATGTTAATCATGGTGTTGTTCAACCATGTTGGTGTGCAGTAATTCATCACAAAGTACTTTGATTTAACAATAAAAAGCAAACTAAAGTAATAAATTATTAAGATTAATCATGTAGTGAACATAAGTTACAAAAGATGCCACTTTTAAATTATTACTTCATCATGTAAGTACCTTCCTCATAATTATCTTTAGGAGCCTTTTAAATGCAACAATAAGTGAATAAGTGTCTAAAAATTAAGGAATAAATCTAACTTGTGAGTGTCATCATTAAGTACATTATCATCATAATATAACTTCTTCACAATTATTGTAGAATAGAGCCATCAAATGAAACACGTGTCATTATCATGAACTCCTCATGTGAACTAATTAAAGTAACATCCACACGCTCATGGATTCATCGTGAGAGTGGTATACTCAAGAGCAAATGAAAGTATTCCAAAACAGATTTCAATGTCAAGAGGCCAAATTATATCAAATGCGAGGATTAGAATATTATTATTTTCTAACATCTCTTCGGGAGATTCATTTCCATATAAGAAGGCTCTTACCTTAGTCCATTCACATTCAAGCTAAGTACACTTGCTCCTCACTTTGGTTTCCGACTATTTCCCTTCATAGAGAATAAAATATTCATAGATATAATTGATCCTATCCAAAATCAACATATCCAAAATGTCATTAAATAAATTTTCTTCCTTTACTAATTATTCCATCATCTGAGATATATCAAAATTTATACTGAGTTATCCTTCTAAATCCACCTTTAAGTTAGTTTCTCTCCTGCATAAGAGGGTCACATTTATTGTCCTCATTTTCCTTCGACCATACTTGATCATAATGAAAATCGCACCGAACTCAAAGTCCAACTATCTAATCTTACTGTTCATATCGTTAATTTTCTCTCATTTTAAAACCTCCTTTTATGCTATTACAATGTCATGACCTTGATCATTCATGCTTGCAATTCACTTTAAAATTCCATCATCAGAGATAATAAAACCTCAGAATCAACTTTCTAAGTTTGGTAAAAAAATTAGGTTCATAGATTCTCCATTGGTAATTCATCATTATCAAAGGTATACTGTGCATATTTTTGATCTATCAAAGATACTTCAAGAGCTGCCCCCAATTGATTACACCATGGATCATTCTTTTGTTTGCCCAAGGTTAGTATGAAGTGTTGATGTTACTATAATGTGTCTTCTTTTACTTAATGCATCAGCCATTCTATTTGCCCTTGATATATTCAATCTCAAAATCATACTCACTTAGAAATTCTAGCCGCCTTCTTTGTCTTGCATTAAAATGGGTTTGAGGAAATGTGACATTTTTATATCTGATTATACAACCTTACTACTTGCGCATTGACTCCAAATGTTAAGTACCGAACCTCATTATCCAAAATTTCTAGTTATGTTAGGAGTTTACTCCAACCTGTGTTAGAATCCAAACAAAATGATACACCACTATAGATTAGAAGAATTATATTCTCTTAGTCAATCTGAGTACTCAGGAAATAGCCAATCTGGGCTAAAGTGTCCAAAATGGGACATACTGAAATAAAGCCAACTGAGCTCTTCTATCCTTTGGGTAAACTAGTTCATACGGAACCGGGTCTAACAAACCATATCACTATCCAATATGGGGTAGATAAAATAATGGCCACACGGCCTATACTGGTCAAACAGATCCAAACTTTATCTAATAGGTCAACATAATAGCCATACAGGCTAACAAGGACATGAATCAATAAATTGCTCTGCCAAAGACTTAGACTCATCGGGATTAGTCTGGATCCTGAGTCACCTACAAGAAAGTATGCAATAGGCCCATATATTGCACCGAGGAATTTCTGTAAGTTTAATCGATAAGAATGTTTTGAAGACCTTGTACCCTCCCTCGAGTTTGCAGGCAACTTGCCAAGTGCAAGGTCAATCCTCCCAAAGATTCTTTTGAGTATCAATGATTTCCATTATTCTGATATCATATAAATATTACACATAAAATGAATACGTGCTCAAGCACACACATCAACACTCAAGTGAAAGGTAACAATTCTAGCTGTCATGCATGCCTATTTGCAGAGACTGCCATATCAACAACTCTTCCAAACTTTCCATCCATCTCTCTCTTCGCAATCATTGCATCAATTGGCACCACCTTAGAGCTCGTTATCCAAAAGTAGAGCTAGCATTCCAAAATTGATAGTAGCTTCCCAAACTAGGAGTCCATGAATGACATCAATTTCCCAAAAGTTAATAGATGTCTCTAGTACTCATCCAGGTAGCCATAAAACCATATAGTCTCACCTCCAAAGGAAACCAATATCATTAATGACTTAGTGTCAAGTAACCAAAAAAAAATGGTCTCAGGGCCCTCTCGAGGAACCCTCCTCACATTTCCTAATACCTTATCCTCCAACAGGAAGGTATGCATGAAACACACACATAGATCTAGGGGATGGATGGATTATGACTATCTCATACTAGTCCCATTTGTAACCCCCATCCTCACAATAGAATCCCGAGGACACCTAATCCCCCATACAACCTACCAAGGCCCCTCCTAAACATGGCAATTTACATAAGTCACATGCCAGCAGTTGCAACTTAAAATGCCTCAAATCAGGAAGGATTAAGTAAAACAAGTCCATAAGTTAAATTCTCAATTAGAATACATTAAAACAAAACTTGCCATAGAAGAAGTGAAGATCAAAGATAACAACCATTGCAACATCCAAAATTTAAACAAGAACAAGTCCTTGAGGCAAAAGGACCATCTCAAAATTAAAACAACTAATTAGCCCAAAGAAACAAAACACTGTTGGATTAACACTTAAGTAAAACCTTTAACAAAAGAATAAATAATGCAATAATCTCATAAAATTTACATATTACAATCACCATGTAGTCTTACAACAAGACCACCTAAGTGGAGTAGGGAAATTCGGTGGACTTCTATCACTAAACTAGATAATTCGTATAGTGGTCTCAACCATGTAGAGAACAATGATAAATCACCATGTCACACTAAGCATTCCCCACACAACCTGGAACAACCTTATCATATTTTTGTATCAAAAATCCACACAAATAGTCACATGCCCCCACACAACCCAAGCATGCCATTATGACAAGATCCATTAAGATATGCCACAAAAGGAATTAGCCATAGAATATGATATCCACCTAACAAAAGAGAGTCCACAAGTCTGTACGGCTATCATGTATCAAAATATTGTTGTCTCATTATACTCATACTATCACTAGTATCAATGTATTCATCTCACCCTCTAGGGAGGGTTTATCTACGGCCTTACCCTTTCCTTTTTTTTACATGTTTTCTCCTCATGTTTATCAATAACTGGATGATCATAAGATCACAAGAGGGGGAATATCATTAAAGTCATATTATAACACTTATATCTTAATTCTTTCCATACTTTAGGTTAGAGGACCTCCAGGCCTAGTGTTTGAGCCTCAGCGCTGATACCACATATAAGGACCTGACTCATCCTTATTAATAAAATACTACTAACTCTAAATTTGAAAATACCGAGGAATTAAAAATTTTGATCTAATGAAGAGAGAGATAGTATATTTAACAAGATAACATATAAGAACAACTGAGCAACACATACCTTAAGTTCTTCACTACACCCTGCATTCTTTTCCCACAACTTTCTTTCTCTCCAGTGACTGGTATCGTTATCGTCTGCACAAAACTAACTAGACAATCTCCTGTTAACACTACTCAGAAATCACTACACAGAAATTCAAGATCACGATGTATATTATAGAAGAATATCCTATATCTGGGGGACATGAGTACTGGGGGCATCATTCGCCATCTAGACTACCTACATACCCTATATCCACAAGATCAAGGCCCCCTCCAAATGTAATTGACATGAGGAATGCGAATATGTAGTTCTATTTTGCACTATGTTTGATGCTACTGTGAGCGGGTATCCATCCCTTTCTAGGGTTATTCCCTACCCCAGATAGTTCTTTGTCAGCTACCACCCACTCAGGTGAATAGGGACAAAAATTAATCCACTACCACAAACACATAAAGGGGTGTTTGTCAATTAGTTTTGGTGTGGAGGAATCCTTATTAGGTGCATGCTCATGAAATCTAGTTTACTTCCTAAAGCTAAATTAGGTAATTTCATGACTAAGTCTGTTGTCGATTCCTTAGTGCCTTCTGATCACCGAGATCTATGAAGGCAAGGTGAGAGCATATGGCAAATAGGGTTTTGGATCAAACTAGTTGCCCTATCTAACATTTTACAAGTCATCTCTGATTTATACTCGTGTTGTCAATAAGCCCTGTTTTCTGATGATAGTTTTGAGAGGTTTTCTAAATGAGCATTTTAGCCTTAATACTTATAAATTCACATGGTAATCATCATTTCAACTATTTAATCTTTTTAATGAGATGTTTGAGGAGATTTTCCCTTCTTGCGGATTTAGCTTCAACATGTCTCTTATTACTCCCCAATGATTTAGAGGGACGATGCCTATACATCGTTGTTGCAACTATGTTAGGCATGAGGTACTTGGTTTAATGAGATGACATTACACATAAACGTGACACAAAGGTACTGTAAAAACCAAACACTATGATTTGTTTGAGTTTGGACATTGATTTATAAAGTTTACCTATCTAGATGAAAAGAACACTTATATGATAAATTATAAGGAAATGACAAGGAAAATAAACTTCTTTCCTTGATCAATCATAAGGCATTTAAAGAATAAGACTAGGTATTTGATCCCTTCATATATACATAAGGAATAGTCAAGTAAAGATACTCAAATAATTTGTGAGCATAATACTAGAAAAGATACTAATTCACATCACATTATTCGTAAGCATAAACTAGAAAATATACTTAATCATTCAGTTTAAGATGAAATAATGAACTTAAGATAATTAAATTGTCATACATCAAGTAAACTTTGTTCAAAAGTAAAGTACTAAAACAATAATGTATAATTTGAGACAAATAAGGAATTAACGTATATCAAATTAATCTTTGTTCCAAAAGTAAGGTACTAGATCCTTTTCATGCATAATCATTTCAAACTTATATATAAATGGAACCAAATTAAGGCTTGTAATCTAAACAAGATAAGTTTTTCAACAAGAGTTTAACTTAAACTTCATTAATTGAGATCATAACCAAAATGAATAATGTTGACTTCTATTTCATAGGTCACACTGAGGGATTCTTTGATCACATTTCGCGATTAGGGAAGTTATTTTAAAACACTAAGTTTTCATCTTGTACTTCCTAAAACATTTATGATTTACAATTGTTTAAAGAAATATTTCAAATCCATCTTTGATTCTCACTATAATCTTTTACTAAATATTTTACCAATTAATCCAAACTTTGACATTGAAATCTATTCCCAAGGAAATGAAAACTTATGTATTGGCTCCATATAATAATCATTTCCCTTATGTAATCCCTAGTTCAATATTATTAAGATATTCTTATTAAACATTATACTTCTACAATTATTATCCAAGGGAAACGTAAATTCATATAAGGTGACTCTCTCATTCACGTTGTCAAAATACATAATCAAATTCCAATATCTAATTAAATAATTAGATTTGAAATGTGTAACACTAATATTGATTTTATCATTAATATTGTGCAATAGAGTACAATTGATCAAATATCGAAATCCATAAAGTACCTATAGACATATTTCATGGTTGTTCAAAGAATCTATAATAACTAATATTTTATTTTACTATTTGATGCACCACCAAGTATACATTTTGCCATTTTGTATTTTGAGTGTAATTTGCAACTATTATGCTCAATTTAAGTGATTTTCATAGGTGTGTAGACATGTAGATGGCATGGTAATATATATGCCTATGTCTAAGTCTATTCTCCAACTATTGTATTCTAATTTAAAAGATCTTTACATAAGAATTTAATATGTGGTTATAATAACCTCCATATTTTGTGCTTATTCTATAATCTTTCAAAATAAATTCATTATAATAGAGAATATAATTTGTGAAATTTGATAGTAATAAACATCATACCATTAAATAATGATACGCTATCATTATTGTTATTCATCTATTAAATTTATTTGATGAGTACAAAACTCATAAGAAGAAATACTTATCCAAAATCTTCTAAACAAAATAAGCATAGATCAAACCATGTGAATTAACTTAGGAATTTTGATATCCTACAGGAATAATTTTTATGAATAAACTTAAATTTAAGAATTCATCTTGTAATACAATCTCTAGCGAATACCAAGTAATATAATACCTAATAATACTCTATTTAATATAATTAGAGAACTTATTTTAAGATACTATTCATTTATGACAATATTGGAATACATTCAACTTCAAATAGAAACTCAATTCTTTATCTAAATATGTTCTTTCAGTTGTAATCTCTAATAAGGATGACATCAAACATATTGAACTGATCTACCATATTACCTCAATATAATATCATCTTCAAGTGATAGTTATACTTGATACCTTAACAATTTATTAAATAAGATTCTTCCATCACAATAAACAATGATATAAAATAATCTACGTATATTTCTATTAGCAAAGTATTTAGTACAACTTAAGTCAAAATTGACTTACTAAATTGTTAATTAAAAAATTAGTTTTAATATTACTAATTAATCTATAATGCTTTAACCTTAAATTTGAATTTTGATAAGTAATGGAATCTATTTATTCGACCTTCCCAAGACATGTGTGCATGGTTGACCTTCTTGCCTATGCTAACTATCTTGAGGACCTCCTGAACTTTATCATTGAGACACCAGTTAAACCTGTGGTGGTCATATGGGTGTGTTTTCTTGGTGTCTATAGCTAACATATAAATATAGGATTATGAGTATCTACATAGATACTACTTTTTATTTGGATCCTAAAAGTATTGTGGGAGAAAGAATTATTTCTTTGTCACCATAGTGAAAATTTGCATTAGGATTGTTAAATAAGCCCCTTATAACAACTATTAGAGTTATTAAGAACCTATGAGTATGTGTTGATTGCTACACTGCAACAAAACCTATCTCCTAGATTGTCACTAGAGAAATTACTGCAAGATGTGAACCTTTTCCATCATTTTAAATAGGGTAATAACCTTGTGGAGATTATTAATGATGTTAAATGAAGAAATTTGAAAAATAAGCTTACACTATAATAATGGGCACCATGTAAGATTTCCAACTAGTGGTTGTAAAGCCCAACTCCTCAACCTTTGCCAGCATTCTCCCTGGCTGTGCACAAATTAAAGCTTTGGATGGGAGTGTAGACATCCATCAAAATAGGATGGAAGGTGATTTTTGTCAGATATTATGGTTGGAAACACTCTGGTAGACATGTATACAAGACGTAGGAGCATAGACAAAACACATGATTTGTTTGATAGAATGTCTCAAAGAGACGTCAAGTCATGGAAAGCAATCATTTCGGGATATGCACGAAATGGATTTGTTGAAAAGTCTTTAGAAAATCTTGAGCAACTGCTGTCAGTAGGTGTAAAGTCAAATTCCCATCCTTTGCCAATGTCCTCCCTGCCTGTGCCAAAATGGGTGATTTTGAACAAGGGATGGACATCTATCAAGGCATAACATAATGGGAATTCTTGTCAGATGTGGTAGTTATAAGTGCTGTAGTAGACCTGTATGAAAAATGTGGAAGCATAGACACAGCATGTGAACTATTTGATAAAATGCCTCAAAGCGATGCCATCTTGTGGAATGCAATGATTGTAGGTTCTACACAAAATGGATTTGTGGAAAGGCTTTAGAAACTTCCAAGTGAATGGAATTGGTAGATGTAAAGCCAAATTCCACAATCCTTGGCCACGTGCTCCCTGCCTACACAAGAGGGGCATTTTTGAACAGGGTAGGGGAGCCCATCAAAGCCAAACAGAAGGGAAATATTTGCCAGATATTATAGTTGAAAATACTCTGGTAGACATATATGCAAAATGAGGAAGCACAGACAAGGTACATCAACTGTTTGTCAGAACAGAATGATTGCAGAATATGCACAGGGATGGATTTTTTGAAAAGGCGTTAAAAACTTTCAAGCAATAGCAATTGGCAGGCATAAAGCTAGACTCCACAACCTTTGACAGTGTCCTCCTTTCTGTGCCAAGATGGGAGCTATGATGTGGGGTGTGGACACCCATCAAGCATGAAGGTAGGGGGATTTTTATCAGGTGTTGCAAAAAGTAAAATTATTGAAGAAAAAATGTGAATGGTTTGATAGACTACCCCAGAGAAGCATGTCACAGCAGGGGAATGGCCCCCTCTCTAGCCTCCCACACTGTGTGGGAAGGCTGCTTCCCATCACCAAGACCTTCATGAAAACTTAAGCACAAATTATCTCTTGAATGTTTTCAAACTGCAATTAATTTTTTTTTAAAAATCCGAACAATCTCTTTTACATAAATCTATGTAGATAAATAATGCAAACAACAAATTAAATCAAGTGTTAATATTGGTTTATGAATCAAATTGTAATTATTTTAACACATTTCATCAAAATGAGCCCAAAACTAAATTGAAAAGTATAACTTATTAATAAAATTTTCAAAAGAAAAGAAACAAAATTATGAAAAGGAGGAATGCTCTTACAACTTGCTCCAGCAATCCAGTCAAAACCCCCAAGTGTGTCTCTCCTTCATACTTCCATGCTATTTGTAGAGAAATTCTTCGCTCATCTAGAACATCATTTGCCAAGCACATGGTGGAAAATTTGGAAGTCAAGTCTAATAATTTAAAGCCTTATTTCAATTTTCCAATTTGAAATTAATTCTTGTGGAAAATTCTCATTTAATCCATAAATGTTAGCTTTGAAACTTGAGTTGGAAATGAGGGGGTTGAATCCTCATTTATTTCTTTTTCTATAAGTGTACCCTTTTCAATTTATTTATTTATTCATTTAAAATTTTAAATTATCTTAAAAGAATCATTTATTTATTATTTTTGTTTTTATTATTTTGTTTTTAAGGTGACTTGACATTATTTAATTTTTCTTTAATTTAATATCTTTTATGTGTGTTAGTAATATAAAGGGTAAGATTTGAATACTTCAATAATAAAATGCATGCAATTAGCCTTTAGTGGTAATTAGTAGAAGTAATAACGATGCATAGTATTCTAATCAAACTCAGAATTCAAAATATCATAAAATATGTTTGAGGGGTGGTAGTGGGTCATGACAAATATAAACTTCCTGATTCTAAATCTCTCATCCATCTAGTATTGCAGAACATACTTAAGTAAGTGAGAATCTTTCCCAATACTGGGTTACAGACATTCCTCCTTGTATCAAATTCTGAAACTCTGTCATCTTCTTATCAAAGAAGAGCTATAGTAACCACCCTTTCCTGAAGAGGTACATGAAAATTTCCCAAGTAATTTCACCAGCCAACAACTCTTAATCTGCCTTTTCATTATCCCACAAAGTTGCCACTTCTCTAGTAAGTTGGTAGGAACCCCACATTACCTTCATCTCATCAGAAATATTTTGAAGCTCAAAGTATTTTTCCATTTCTATGATCCATGCTTCAGCTCCATCACCAATGGTCCCTCCATCAATCTTGGGCGGTGAGACCTTCTTGAGGTCTTTCCCCAAGTCCTCTGCAATCCTTGCACAATTATTCACATTTGCTTCAACTTCAAGAATCTATGCCTTAGCCCTTGGGTTCTCATTACCTTGAGTCATATTTTCACCTCCTTGGTTTTGGTTTTCATTTTGATTCTACTCTCTACGGATCCCTCTAATCTCTTGCTCAAGATTATCCATTCTCGTACCCTACTAGGTTAAGAAAGCAAAAGGTCGATCCAATCTTCCATCTTGATATTGTTGGCATCACCATGATTCCTCTCATTTTGTCCATTGTTTGAATCTCCACTCCAGTTGGTATTTCTTGTATCCATGATGACCAATCTGCATCAAATTCGTAACTTAGCATATTAGTCCAAAAGGCCCTAGTGTCCTGATACCAAATGTAAAGTACTCATTCCATCACAAAAGTTACCAAAGTAAATAATCCACTTAATTACATCAACTCAAGTAAAAAGATAGATCTCATAAACATGAATCAATAAAAGTCATTAAATCTTACAAATCACGTGCTTAATCCATGTGTTATCCCTATAAAAGAATATATAATGTCCATTTGGCTTTCATGCCATAAATCATCTCAAATAATAACAAGGTACAATAATCATGTACAATATATGAATAATATATCAATCAACTCTCTAGCTGCCATGAACCCACATGATGCAGCACACAACATACACTCAATACAATTTTGCCATTAATCATCTGAGAGCCAAAGATTTGAAGAATGGAACATAAAAAAACTTCTATTCATCAAGTCTGCTACTACAATGAGAGAAAACTCTCTTATATCCAAGAAAAACAAAAAAATCAAAAAATATTACCTTTTTTTGGGTAGATTTTGACAATTGTCAGATTTTGCCATTTTAGGTAATTTTACAATCATATCTTTAAAATCCTATTTTTTCCCAAAAGCTTCCTAAAATAAAAGGTAGGATGAAATGCCAACTAATATTCTAAATTTGAAACATGAGTTTCGATTTATTACAAAGGCAACTTTTTAAAAATCTAGAAAAAAACACTAAATTGCTATTTTGATGGCCAAGATGAAAGTTTCAAGCCTCGAAAAAGTGCCAAGACAAGGTCCAACCAACCACTTTCCACCTCATAATGCATCCACCCGTAAAATCTCGTAAAAAACCCACATCCGAGTCAAAATTTATGATCTCTGAAAGTTCCTCCATTATTCTCCTCTTGTTGAAAAGAACGCAGGTCCTGCAAGTGAGTGTCTTCAAACTACTGCTACTTGACTGGATCCAACCTTTGCACTTCATTCTTCTCTTTTTTTCCTCTTTTTCCAGCATCTTTCCAGAACAAGCATCAGTCTCCTCGAACAAATATGCACTTCATTCTTCTCTCCTCTCGTAGATTTGCATCCACCAAATATTGTCTTCCTCTACCAAATTATTTTCCCTCTCCTCTCCTTGTTCGTTGGATCCAACCCACCACTAACCAACCACCTCCACCAAATCTCTCCCATAGCTTCCTCTACAACCTCTTTTATCTCACTATTTGTGCTTTCCAATAGACATGTTCCTGCTACAAACTTATTCTTTTCTTCTTTTTCATTATTCTTGAGGACTTCCACTTCTTTGTCTTTGTGTTCCTCTTTATCTGCAAACAAAATAATGTTAGGTAAAATAAGGTTTTCATTATCACTCTTCTCTATGCAATATCATCCATGCCTTTGAAAAGACATGTTTCAGTTGCAACCATGTGCTTTTTCTCTTTCATTCCACTTTCATGACATTCTTTCTCACACCTTTTATTATCAACATTTCCTCTATTCATTTCAGTTTTTAATAGATCCACTATATCATGAAGTCTTATCAACTCTTCATTAAGATGATCCGTAAACTTTCTTTCCCATTTTTCTATATATGAAATCATTATAGGTCTCTTCATGACCCATCTCATCCTCTTCTTTGAAAACATTTCGCTCATTCTCAATTTGCAATTTCTACAACTTGCACACAAACACTTTAGAGCCAATGCTCTCTGCAGTTACAGGTCCTCTCTATAAAAAAAATCACTCATAACTATCTTGTACCCAACAAAAGACTCTGGAAGATGCACCTCTCCAAGACCTCTTCTACCCACTTTCTCTGAGTGGAAGAAGTCTCTACACCTTCTACCCAGCTTTATCTTTGATGGAGCACAGCCAACATATCTCACACAAATTTAACTCTCCTCTACCCAAGAAAGACTCTGGAAGATGCACCTCTTCAAGACCTCCTCTACCCACTTTCTCTCAGTGGAAGAAGTTTGTACACCTTCTACCCAGATTTTCTCTGCTGGAGGACAGTGAACATATATCTCACAAAATCTTTTTTTTTTTTGCAATTACAAAAAATTTCTCATACTTCAACACATAGGAAAATAATTTTCTTCACAAACCCCTCTTGGTCCTAGTGCATACTGTGCACACTCAAGATCAACCCACTCTAATACCAAATGATGTAGCACACAACATACACTCAATACAATTTTGCCATTAATCATCTGAGAGCCAAAGATTTGAAGAATGGAACATAAAAAAACTTCTATTCGTCAACTCTGCTGCTACAATGAGAGAAAACTCTCTTATATCCAAGAAAAACAAAAAAAATTTAAAAAATTACCTTTTTTGGCAGATTTCAACAATTGTCAGATTTTGCCATTTTAGGTAATTTTACAATCATATCTTTAAAATCCTGTTTTTTCCCAAAAGCTTCCTAAAAATAAAAGGTAGGATGAAATGCCAACTAATATTCTAAATTCGAAACATGAGTTTTGATTTATTACAAAAGCAACTTTTTAAAATCTAGAAAAAAATACTAAATTTCTATTTTGAGGGCCAAGATGAAAGTTTCAAGCCTCGAAAAAGTGCCAAGACAAGGTCCTACCCACCAGGGTCGGTTGCAAAACCACTTTCTACCTCATAATGCATCCACCCGTAAAATCTTGTAAAAAACTCACATCCAAGTCAAAAGTTATGATCTCTGAAAGTTATGATCTTTCCAGAACAAGCATCAGTCTCCTCGAACAAATATGCACTACATTCTTCTCTCCTCTCGTAGATTTGCATCCACCAAATATTGTCTTCCTCTGCTAGAAGAACTTCATTAATGATGGAGGAACTTCCGAAGATCATAACTTTTGACTCGGATGTGGGTTTTTTACGAGATTTTATGGGTGGATATATTATGAGGTGGAAAGTGGTTTCACAACCAACCCTGGTGGGTAGGACCTTGTCTTGGCACTTTTTCAAGGCTTGAAACTTTTATCTTGGCCCTCAAAATAGCAATTTAGTATTTTTTTCTAGATTTTTAAAAAGTTGCTTTTGTAATAAATCGAAACTCATGTTTTGAATTTAGAATATTAGTTGGCATTTCATCCTACCTTTTATTTTTAGGAAGCTTTTGGGAAAAAATAGGATTTTAAAGATATGATTGTAAAATTACCTAAAATGGTAAAATCTAACAATTGTCGAAATCTGCCAAAAAAGGTAATATTTTTTTATTTTTTTGTTTTTCTTGGATATAAGAGAGTTTTCTCTCATTGTAGCAGTGGAGTTGATGAATAGAAGTTTTTTTATGTTCCATTCTTCAAATCTTTGGCTCTCAGATGATTAATGGCAAAATTGTATTGAGTGTATGTTGTGTGCTGCATCACCACATGGTCTTCTACAAACTAAGAAACGGGAACATGGCCTAAGCGCTTTTCCACCCAACCATGAAGCAATTACATTTTCCCAGATCCCTTAATAACATGAAGGAAACCCAACCCTGCACGAAACGTATAGCAACCTGGAAACAACTGGCAGGAGGGAACACCCGATGCAACCTAAAGTCTAAATGCAAATATATAATGATGTGCAAATGTTTCACAACAGGATGTGGCAAAGATATATATAAATAAAGTTTTACTAGACAATGTTCATATATTTCAATGAATTCCCAGCTTGGCCAAGCATATAAAATAGTTAAGGTCAAATCCCAAAAAGAGGAAAAGTCATCTCTTTTATTCCACATTTGGCATCCTAACCCAAAAAGTAACCCCAAACACACATAAAAGATATACTACTTTCTTTTCAAATAAAAAACAACTAATGTTCACCTAAAAACCATTTCTAATCCCTTTCCTTTCCATAATCAACGGAATATATTTTCAAGCAAGAAATAAATAGGAACATCATTTATTCATTTAAAACACAAATATATATAGAATCTATAAACTGGTTATATTCCCTAACCCATATTTCATTCTTTAAATTTGCTAATACAATCTAGAGTTTAAAACTTTATACCCTTAAGCTGGTTTATATTTCAAAGCAATTAATTGTAACAAGGATTTCAAAACGGTGAGTAATATTTTCTAATAAAACATATTTTAAATTCAAAGGCATGGGTATAATTAGAAATTATAATATTTCAGTTACAAGAAGGAATTAATCTGCTGCAGGAATCCAATAAATCTACTATAAAATTCCATCTATCTACTACAAGAAGTAAATAACTAACTGCTACAAGAAGTAAATAACTAACTACCATAGGAAGTAATGAAACAAGCTATAGGAATTGTTTATGTTTTCTATGATAGGAATTAAATAGGCTATGACAAGAGTTAAATTCCAACAATGACAGAGATTTCTAACTGCCATAGCAAAAGTAGAACTATGACAGTAACAATAAATTGGTCACTATGAATATAAATTAGCTTGGTAAAAAAATTTAACATAGGCAATTTAAAGATTTAGACAGGGTGAACCATAACAGGTCAACCAGAGCTTTAGAGGCGGTAGTCAAAACAAAGTGAAAGAACAACTTAGTTAAAAACCAACGAAAAACATGTTTTTGGTCGCTAAATTCAAGAAGGTCGACCAAACAGTAAAAAGCAACCTAATTTAACTTATATTTAGCCCATTGTAGAAGATTTAAAGGTTTGAATTAATACTATAAGACATGCTACTAAAAATTATATCAATTTTACAAGGTTTCAAGGGTCGATTTAACAATTATATGGGTAGAGTTGGCATATAGGCCAATAGTTAGAGTGAAATCATTAGATGAAAAATACAGGCATTCAAAAGTGAAGTATATAGTCGACCATCATCACAGGATAGACCTTTAGTCATGCCAACAGTAATTATTTAGGTGACAAGGATAACCAAGTACAATCAAAGGATGACAAATAAACCAATTTAAACTCAGATCGAATAAGGCATAGAGGTGGAAGTCTTTAAGTTAGTACAAAGGGATAAACATATTAAGCATAAGCCATCCAATAACAACGACCAAAGTGAAAAGCTCAGGCTGACCCCAAACAAAAAAGAAGGCTGATCACAAAAAGCAAAGCACCGAGGGAAGAAAAGTAGGCAACTGGAGTCTAACATTTGACAAAATTAAAGGTAAAGAATAGGTAGGTGGAAAATGATTTTAAAAAGAGCATGGAATCCTTTAAGAAAGAATCTTTTAATACCTAAAAACTAGCACAAGACCATTCCACATATTTGTTGTTTAAATAGGCATAACATTTGCATTCTATGAACTAAACATACCCAGAAATGGCTCAAATTCCTTATTCCTGGTGTTGATAATAGTCCTCCTATCTCTGCTAACCACCATTCTCCTCTCTTCTTTCTATTGTTGCTTCTGTGAACTCAATTCTATTTCCCTTCTTCTATTGTTGAAACAAAAATTGTGTATATTTCTATGCCCAACTCTTTATTTTATTCCTCCTACCTCCTCTATTCATGTCATTACAAAATCAGAATAGGATTTTTATTGTTTTAACTTTAGTTACCTCTAATTTTGCATGTGCTTGGCATCCAAAAAACATCTTTTTATTTAATAAATATCTTCTTTATTTTTGTCGTTCTGAATTTTGCATGACAAAAACTTTTTCTTTATTATTTTATTAAGATATCTAATTATAATATATATAATATTATTAATATCTTATATTTATCTTTAATAATTTATTTTTATTTTTAGTTTAACAAAGATATTGTTTTCAAACAATAATAAATATATTATATAAATAGGAAAACACTTTTATTATTTATAATTAAATAATACTATATACACAACTCCACTAAATATAAATCGAAGGAACATAATATTTACATGACTAATTTATGCATTCGAATAGGCTCGTTGTAGCAACTAAAACACATAGTTTTCTACGTATTAAACATCAATCACATTCATTTACTATATAATAATGTGTACCAGAGCCATTCAAAATGCAATATATGACATGAGACTATGTGAGTGTGTGCGTGCATCAAGTTTATCCATCCCATTAGTTCTTGTCAAGTGGCTAGAACATCTCTACCTCAACCATGTTCTCGTCTTCGACAAGTACCTGCATTCAGTCACACTCAACTCCACATCAAAAGGTTAGTTCCTCAAAATCATAGCCGAAGCAAAACATAATGTACATCCAATGACACCAATAATATTCACTTATTAAATCAACTTCAAAATCATGCATTTATAACATTAAGATAATTACTTTTACATACATGGAATCACTCATAGTAAAACAATCATAGTAAATGTCCCATAATCTAATTAATAATATAGTCTTGGGACTATTAACCTAAAAGAAAAATCTACACACAAAAGCTACAAAAGATGTTAAAATGGATGTGGGCCCCATCAAGCACGCCAAAATGTATGATAGTAAATAACAAATACAAAGATAAGACTTGAACCATTAATCCTAAATTTATTTCATGCCTACAAGAAACCTCAAGTTAAAGCATATATGACTTGCATAAATGGATGAAAATAATTAAAAAAACTCTCACCCACAAGCTTTTTGTTGCACCAATGGTGATTGTGCTCAAAGTACTTTTTTGTAGTTGAGAGGAGGATCTTAGGTGCTCAAAATGGTAGCATAACATTCCATTCAAGGTTGTGAAGATGACCTGGGTGAGGGTCAATTTATAGATTTCCATAGAAGAGGATCAATGGCTATGATTGATTTGGAAGATCAATGACTAGTGTAAGTCAAGGAAAATCAACGATAAATCACTAACATCAATCATAAATCCCTAACTCAACAATGGAGTACAAGATAAACATAGAAATTCAAAGGACAAAGAAACTAAATCTAAATCTCTATGCTAATCTTGGCTCTCCTTCATTGTTCTTCTCCATTTGGCATAGGATGCAAAATATCAAAGATTGTGGTTCTTCGATGAATGTTGATTGCTCAAATCTACAGCATAATAATAGATAGAAGATGAATGAAGAGAGGATCTAGAATCATCTCTATAGCATAATGTTACTTGAAAATGGATCCCCCAAATGGCTTGGGTGAGGCTTGATTTATAAGAGATGAGTGATTTGAATTGACAACTATGATTGAAAGGTCAAATGAGCAATGTGGACGGTTGAGATTAAATGGCATAAGAAGTTGTAGTCATGTGACAAGTGTGTGGATAAGAATAGGAATGACATAATTTAAATAATATTTTATTTAAATTAGTTGGTAGTGTCACAAAGCATTAAATGAAAGTTGTGGTATGACTCATAATTCAAATAAAAAATTATTTAAATTATGAGAGAGAGACATGTGTTGGAATGAGGTTGAAGGTGAGAACTAATTTAAATATTTTATTTAAATTAGTTGGAAAATAGGGGAGGGCTAATTTAAATAAATATTTTATTTATTTAAATTAGAGGAAAGGTAGGAAAATAATTAAATGAATAGGATTTATTTAATTAATTGGCTAGTAGGACAAATGGGATTTGTAACGCCCCACCACGAAACCTTAGAGATAATCTTAACTATGCAGTACAAAAGGGCAAATTTTTTTTAAAAGAAGATATGGTAACAAAGTGTAATCGTATAATCACATTACATCAAGTTAAGCATCAATCTCTAGGGATTACATGACTGCATTATGAAATTACGAACATAATCTAATTAGCAATGAAAGTTCATCCAAAACCAAATGCATCAAAATAATCATCACATATATTCCCATCATAAATTGACATTAGATAAGAACATCAAGATCTTGCATACAAGAATACAAATATGTTTAAAATCTTCTTTACAAATGATTAAACATCATTACAGTGTTGACTATGTTGCTTCATGAATACATAAAAGTATATAAATCAATATAATGGCACATGAATCATCTGATATACAAAACATAAGTATCTATCTCATTGAACTCAACAAGAGTAGTGATATGCTACAAGTGATGTATCCTCATGCACTCGAATAATAGCAAAGAGACCAATGGAGAGATTGCACATCCACCTGACCATGTGGAACCCTGAGGTCCACCCCCCATGCTAGGGGATAACAATAAGGTCCCATGACATGAACAGTCAGGCATACAAAATTATGACACACAAGGACTACAACAACACAAGGCAACACTCCAACATCACTTCCAGAGGCAACCACACAACAAATGGAAAGATAACATCTAGGAAATACTAGAATGCAGTAGGAAAGAGTGTCATCATGTGGCTCGTCATGGGTTATCTTGGTAGGTCTTCCTAGGCCCTGGCCCACATCCCGGGTTATCTTGGAAGCCTCTCCCGACCCTTGACACCCTTACAAACTCACACGGAATCAACATACCTTTCATGTGGACAAGGTAGTTAATCTTGCCATTCTAGGCCTTCTCATCTCATCTTAAGCCTAAACGAGCACTTGAGCTATGAGTGAGGCATCCAATTATCTTATTTTAATGTGATTACTACCCAACCCCTAAATTCATTAATTAGGTTATCATTGAGTTAAGAAACTCCCACATGGGTTGTCCTGGACACCCTTTTGGGCTCCAACCCCCATTGAGAGCCAATCCCCTATCTGCATCTAGAAAACCCTTCACATCAAGCAATACATAACCGACAAGTATTCCATAACAATGCAAGGTATTTACCATGTTGCATGCCAATATAATCACAAGGATCAACTCCAAGGTCTTTGTTCTAGAACTTCCAAGAGATGCAGATACACCAATCATAATAAAATACTTCCCTTTCCAGTTGCTAATGTCTCCCCATTACCAAAAAACAACACAATCACATGCACAAAACAAATAACGACCCACCTCAAACAAGAAGGACTTTATGACCACACCAAATCCATTATAACATATCATAAACATGAAAATAAGGCATCAAAACCCATGCCTCTGAAACTAACATGACTCTACTATGACCACTGACACGACTTGCACATGGCTCACTTATAATTAACCAATTATCTAAAACAAACCAAATACAATGTTTATACATAACAATTTCTTGCATTAATAATACTAATTTAAATTTAAATTTACCTATACTTAAATTCAAGCATATTAATTTTAAATCAAACAATTACAATTAAATCTCAATCCCATTAAGATCATTTATCTTTTCATAACACCAAGACATTTATTTCAACAATAATATTTTCTTTATATTGAAATGATAATACTAATCTAGATTAAAATTTATCAATACTTAAATTTAATACGTATGAATTTCTAATCAAATGTAAACATATACAACTAAAACTCAATGTTATAAGATCACTTATTCTATAACAAATCTATTCAAAAATAAGACATTCATTTTCATGATATTAATTAGTAACCATTTAACTTAAAGTAATAATAACAATAATATTACTAATAATAATAATAGTAGTAATAATGGATATGATGGATTAGTGAATGGCAATATTTTGTTACAAACGAATATCTGATTATTACTATTCTACATTTTATATTAAGAATAGTAACTTCTATAGTTACATTGAAATTTTATTAGCTGCCAAATCTAATTTTGATCACTTAATATGAAGCTATTCGATTGCAAGTGAAAATAGCCCATAAGGATACATCTTACACTCTTTTACCACTGTAAAACTAATGACACAAATTGCATGCACTGGGTTTTGTTTTAAAAAATGAAATAAAAGATATCTTGCAATGGGAATGTACTAGGACATAGACGGCTCGGTGTGCCTCTATTTACCATAGCGAACATCTTAAAATGACTAAATTTTAGGTTTAAGCACCCCCTAAATATAGGACATAAAATTTGTCAAGGGGTTAACGTGCTTTAACTAACCTGAAGTACAATGCATAGATGGATTATAATCCTCATGTTGAGCATGAGATGCATTGGGGACAAGACTATGATAGATGTCTATTATGGATAGTGGAAGGTTTGTTCAAACACTGACAATTACAAATCCTAATAGGGGTTACACTACGGTGCAACCAGCGTTGCTAAAAATGCTTCAGAAACTTTCTATTCAATGTAATAGATGAGTGCAAAACCAATGGCGATGTGCAAATACAAGGCATTATCCCCATCTCTTCCAACTATTTTCTGCACTCTCTAAACAATGTCAAAATAATATGTTCATTCTCAAGCAAATAGCAGCAATGCTTTGGTAGACATGCATTTAAGATTTGGATGCCCGATTAAGATACAAGAGGATTGATGAACTCAATAATTGAAATTTCATAGCAGCACGGTATTGCAGGTTTGCACAAATGCACTAGGTCAAGAGGACCCTGGTAGACATGCATGCACAAGGTGGAAGATTAGAGTAGGTGCATGAGCTGATGTTAGAATGTATCAAAGAAGCGGCGTTCTAGGGACACATTGTTTGCAAGATATATGCAGATAGGAGCACGCAACTAGCTAAAATACTTCCACCACATTAAACCATTATTCCCTTATCTCTGCAATGATAGATATGAGTGTGCATGGAGGTAAATTCTTGGTGCCTAAAGATCACATAAGAATATAGCATGGGGTTTTCACAATGATGGGTTGGTGTAGGAGACAAATCACATTTGTTGACCACAAAGATCTATGAAAAGTTGGAGAAATTAGTTTGAAATATGAAGGCAGTAGGGTGTTTATGCTGCATAACTGAAAATGCCTCATGGAGATGTCATTCATAGAATGCAATGATCATAGAGTATGCATGAAAAGGATTTGGTGAGAGCTACAAACCCTTCAAGCAGAGACGTTCATAGAAGATTACATGCAAATTCATTGGTCTTTGCCAACATCTATAGAGGCCACAAATATCATGAAAAAGAGGTTGATTTGACTCACAAAAGAAAGGGATGAACGGAAGAATTCAAATCAAAAGCAAAGCTTCAGGGTCAACTCTGTCAAGATTTAAAAGATGTGGATTAAAACCTCAAGCCGTTGTCTTGAACAGAATCGATAGGGACTTTGTAAGCATTCAAGGACCACAGATAAGTCAGATCCAAGGCTACAGAAGTAAGGACAAGATTGGCAAACAAAACATGAAGCCAAATTATGCATAGATGGATCAAGAGACCACAAACAGGCCATTCGATTAAGGCCGATTAGAATTTTGAGTAGGACTTTGAAAGTGAAGAGGAGAAATTGTTCTTTATGATTAAATAAAATGATTGAAAGAGTGGTTCATATGGCGGACTACATGCTAGTAATAACTATAGTGCAGATCCGTACACCAGAGATAACTATCGTCTAGGCATCTAAAAAAACATTTCTAATTAAAAGAAAATATGCATTCAATAGTATCTTCCATAGAGAAATACCTATATAGAACACTGGCCTTCTGCTAAGAATGCCAATTTGTCTCCAAGCTTCCAACTCTTCTCTACCTGGTTTACTTTCGTTGTCTCCCTAACGATATTCCTCCAAAATTTTCCCCCAAAAATCACCATGAGAGAGCCCCCAAAGAGATCCCCCAAAAATTTGCATTTCAAAACATAAAAATAGCCATACAATAATTTCCCCTTCCTATTACAGAGCTCCCACTACCTCACAATAAATTCCCACTCCCCAACAAAAACTCAAATCTAATTTATTTGAAATATTCCATACCAAATTTTTTGACAACACCAAATATATTTATTTATCAATCTTAAATTAGAAATAGAATATTTCTAAAACAACTCACAACAATAAACTAATTATTGTATTTCATGAGTTTAATAACTCATAAAACACTAAAATTTACTATTTAACTTTATCAATTAAATTCTTATATATGCAAACGTTATATTTTCCTAGAAATTATTATTATTATTATTATTATTATTATTATTATTATTATTATTAGCAATGTGCTCCTAAGACCAAAACTTATGCTACGACAACAATAGATCAAAACATAATCAAACTATTACAACTAAAACTGTCTAATACCAAACAAGAACAGATGACCAAGCACAACTGAACAATACCTCAACAAAGATAACTGACAATCAAGCCCAACCGACCAAACTGACAGATCACAGGACATGAAAACTCATCCTCTTCGAGGATGGTAACAAGCTGATGGACCTTATGTCATCTCTGTTCATCAATTCTCCATTGGATTTAAGGCATACTCAAACCTATCGATTCATGTGGAGTCGACGCCTGGTACCTGCAACCCACAAAAAATGAAATGGTCAAGCATGTATATATAATCATCCAATCAGACATATCATGGAAGAGAATCGCAATGTAGCAGGGTACTCACACATGAGTAATGTGACACTGTCCCTTCCACCCATTGTAACACCCAGTTTTGATTTCACCCTAAAAACTAAGTTTTAACCAAAGGAAATAATTTTTTTTTGATTTTAAAACAGAAAAGTAGTTTGTTTCCAATTCTTATCACCAAGAAGAACATCCGTCGACTTACAATAATCATGAATATATAACTTAAAACAAAATAAAATAATCATCCATAACATTGAAACAATATGTTGTTAAAAGTTACATAGAACAAATCCAAAGTAGGAACTTACCAATGTCACTACATCTCGATTGTCAACCATCCAAATTCAAGTCTTGGTAATCCTCAAGAATTAAGAAGAGAAAGTATCTTCAAGGAGCTTAACCTCCAACCACAGACGGTCGGTCTCCTACACTCCTTCCTTTCTGGAAGTGGCCCTACCCTACTCAAGAGGATAGACTTAGGATAACCAATGGTGTTTGCCATCTAAGCTCTATTGTTGTGACCTACGTGACTTTCTATCATGCAATCCCTTAGATACCCTCTAGTCAAGCACGACCACTCCACAAGTTACGCCATCCAGTCACAGTGAACAATCAATGCACTTGAGGATCATGCATTACCTTGGCCAAAGGATTTAAATATAATTAGCATTGTATCAACGCATGTAATAAGTTCACCCACCCCACTCAACTTGAATTAATCACAATCCTATAGTTACCTATTTATAAGTTCTGTATAACAACCTCGATAACCTCAAGGTGTTTGAAATTCATCATTCATTAATGCATGGCATTGAGGTTTACTCTCTTTCTACAAGCTCATGGAAACCTCTCTGTCTTCATGATAAAAGAATGGTTTCCTAGCATATTGATTATTTGGATGACGCTACGCGTTGTTACAACGATCTCTAAGTTAGCCCATTATTTAAATTATCCACTCTTGAGTGGACACTAAACTCAACTCTGTTGTTTTGGAAGAGTTTCACTAAAAGCCAATTTAAATAATACAATGTTCGAAAACCCTACGTTAAAATTTAACACTCACAATGTACTACTTTGACGTGTTAAAATCTTCAACATAGCTAAATCTTGTCAATCTATACATTAGAAAACCTTGTCATATCATTTCTTCTAGCAATTTAGATTGCATGTAAGTCTAAGCTTGAGACTTGACAAAAGACTCATTACATTGTTTGTGAAAACTTCATAAAAATAATTGGTATAACAATAAGTTCTTCTCTCAGAAAAACAATAGTTTAAATACTTCAATAGCAAAAGAATCACCTTCAAAAGCAAATAGTTTAAAGCTTGTTATTATTCACAACTAGGTTAATAATTTTTCCATGGTCGACTAACCAGTTTTAAACTTAGAAAAAGAGGATAATAGTGAAGTCTTGCATGTTATGACTTGCACGCCTTCACTATAATAATCCTCCATCGATGGTTGACACAAACAAGTCTTTTACTCTAATACTAACTGACCTTTAAACTTGACAGATCCAAGGTATTGTAATCGACTGTCTAAAGAGATCTTATTCTCTGTCGACCAATGTTTTAACATTACAGTTTGTAATAGTGGTGAAATGTTTTACGACCAACACATACTCAGCTTTGCACCCTACACATAACTATAAACCTTCTAAGGTTAAACCAATGACTATACAATTATCCTCGACCTTCGTCGGACAATACAACAAGCTATAGGTTTCACATCTTTGGTACAGTGTAGAAGACATAAACATTGCACTCATTTTGATTATGACAAAACACACAGGCTACAATTATTAACAAATAACACTTTGTATCTTCAGGCAAATTCTATGTTCCATCGATATGCTAGTTAAGACATTACTCATAACAAGGAAACTATGACTGCGCAACGAAGAGAGGAAGAGAACCTGTCAATAGTCTTCTTGAGTTTGCTTACAAACTGGTCCACGGCACTTGCTATTCTCTTAGTCATTCCCCTTGAAGCTCCTTGCTCAATCTTCTTTAGCTTCTCCTTCGTGTTCCCCCCCAAAACTAACTCTTACTACTCTATATCTCCCCCATTCACAGCAAAGGAAATAACTATCTCCTCCACTAATCCGACCATGCCTATCGATAAGGGAATCTAACCGGTCATGCAAAAACATTTTTCCCACCTTATGCAACCTCAACCAGAAAATGGTTTGGCCACTCCCACAAATCGTGATCATTCTCCAAGATGGAACTCCACATAGGCGAGGTGGCGGTTACCAGACTTAACAATCCATCCCACTACTCAAAATAGTTAACAGTATAAAACAAATGCAAACATAATAATAAAGGCTAGGTCGACGACTATCTTGAGGTTTAAAGTATGAAAGCAAAAGACTATTCAAAATAAAAGACCTCTTAATAAGAGCTTAAGTGTGTTCCTCTCGAGCTTCTGCCCGATTATCGACATCACTAAAGAATAAAGGAATTTATCTCAAAATGACACTAACAAAATATTACATGTTCCAATATCATACGACCAAGGGTACTACACACCATGGTCTCTATATTTAAACATTATTTAAACCCTTTAGTAATTGATAATAGCCCAATAAAAAACAATCAACATCCGTCGAATTTCACAAGGAGACATTTACATCATACGCTTGTAGCGTTTTACGACAATAATGACAAATTGAGCACAAACACAGAACAAGACTTGAGATCGACTTACACATAACTTCTGACTTTTGCGCCGAACAAATGACAAGACATGACTTACAACTCGACCATAAGTATATACATACATTTACATATAAATAATATATCAGTCGTTCATATTTGACGACACGATTTAGAGTATTATGACATTGATGTTGATTTCCCATACTCTAAATGATGACTTACGAAAGGAGAAGGACCTATTCTAATAGACATTGATATCTCGACTAAAATTGACTTAGCCTGAACTCAAAGCATCTAGGTTTGTCTACTTGATTTGCATTTTTAGTGGCAAGCACCCATGGGTTATTCCAGAGTCTATTCTCTCTTTCTCAAAGATACTTTCTCTTCTTCTTTCTTCCTGGCAAACATGTTCCATCTATTCCTGTCATTGACAATCTCACATACAATTTTGTGGTCAAAGAACCAATATTCTACTCAAAACACATTTGTATCAAATCATTTTATTTTCATATCTAAAAGACATTCTAATTCATAATATCATATTGATCATAATCAAATAGATTCCATAATTTCATAAAATTAACCTTCTCTACTTATATCATCAGTTTCTATGATGTTAAAAACATATCCACATAACTGCACTATTTAAGAAAAAGTAAATAGTAATATTAAATCCAAAAAGGGGATGTAACATATCTTTCCCCTATAGAATCATCGTCCCCAATGATTGAGTTTACCAAGCAAAATTTTTAACATAAAACAAACTTTTATAGTTTAACATTAATGTTTTTGAAAAGATAAGGAAACCTTTGGTAGATGTCTTTATAGTCTTCCCAAGTGGCTCTATCCTCGCCATATTGGTCCCACTGAATTTTGCATTGCAAAACCTCTTGATTATGTAAATGAAGTTTACACATTTTGAGTACCTTGAGTGGCTCGATCAAAACCACTCCTAGCTCTTGTATCTGTAAAGAATTCCATTTAAGAATGTGGTCATTACCTACAAAATATTTCTTTAGGTATGAAACATGAAAGACATTATGCATTTTGGACAAGACTGGAGGTAGAGCAACTTTGTAGGCCACTGGATTGATAATCTCAAGGACTTCAAATGGTCTGACATATCGAGGAGCCAACTTTGATGATTTACCAAATTTGACTGAGCTTTTATGGGGTTTCACTCGCAAAATAACTTTCTCACCAATAGAGAAATGTCTAGGCACCCGTTTGTGATCTGCATAACTTTTTTTGCTTGTCGTTGGCTTCTGCCAACCTCTTCCTAATCATTTTCACTTTTTCTTCCATATCTGCAAGCATTTCAGGTCCAATGCTTATCCTATCTTCCAGCTTATCCCAGCTAATAGGAGTTCTGCATTTCCTTCCATATAATGCTTCAAATGGTGCCATCTTAATGGCAGAATGATAGGAATTGTTATAGGCAAATTCAACAAGAGGTAAACATTCCTCCCATCTGTATTGCTGATCCATGCAATACATTCTCAAAAGATCTTCTAAGACTTGATTAACCCTTTATGTTTATCCATCGGTTTCAGGATGATAAGTGGTGCTTACAATGAGTTTAGTCCCTAGTGCTGAAAATAATGTTTGCCAAAACTAAGAGGTTATTCGAGCATCTCGATCGGATATAATCTTTTCGGGTACCCCATGCAATCTGAATATTTCTTGCACAAATTTATGAGCCAAAATATGAGCTCCATCTATCAAATTCCTTAGTATAAAATGTGCTACCTTGGTTAGTTTATCTACAACAACCAATATTGCATCGTGTCTATTCTTAGACATTGGTAACCCTTGAACAAAATCCATACTAATAACCTGACATTTCCATTCTAGAATATCATGCGGATATACCAATCCAGCAGGATGTTGGCGTTCTACCTTCACTCTCTGACACTCCAAACAACTTGCTACAAACCTTGTAGCGTCACTTTTCATTCCTTTCCAAAAATATAGCGGCTTGACATCAGCTAAAAGTTTTGTTACTCCTGGGTGTCCGGAATAAGGTGCACAATGAACTTCCTTCCACACAAGATTTCTAAGTTCTACAGAATTGGGAATGTAGATTCTTCCCTTAAATCTCATCAATCCATCTGACTCAAAATAGAATCTATCATATCTTGGATCCTTAGGGTTTAATTGCAGAGCTTGTTTCACCTACTCATAATATTCATCTCCAAATAAACTTTGCAATAGTAAATCTTTAAAATTAGCATGAATTCAGATTATAGAAGTTATGTGTCTTCTTCTGCTTAAAGCATCAGCTACTCAGTTTTCTTTACCTTTGATATAAGAAATCTCAAAGTCATAATTTGATATTAATTCTAACCATCTCCTTTGTCTTGCATTGAGATGAGGTTGTGTAAATATGTAACGAAGACTTTGATGATCTGATTTTAGTATAGAAGTCTTTCCCAACAAATAATGTCACCACATCTGAAGGGCGTGAATCACTACTGCCAGTTCTAAGTCATGAGGAGCATAATTTTGCTCATAGTTTTTTAACTTTCTTGATTCATAGGCTATTACACATCCATCTTGCATAAGCACACCTCCTAACCCTTCTCTCAAGGCATCAGTAATAACCTCAAATTGTCCTTCAGGATCAGGGACTTTCAAGATTGGTGTTGTTGTTAACTTTTCTTTTAACAAATCAAATGGCTTTTAACATTCTTCAGTTCAAACAAACCATTTTCCTTTTCTCTGCAAGGAAGTAATTGGACTAGCAATACTTGAGAAATTCAAAACAAATTTTCTGTAATATCCGGCCAAACCCATAAAACTTTGTACCTCTAAAACATTGGAAGGTACAGGCCATTCCATAATTGCCTTAATTTTAGCTGGGTCAACTGATATCCCTTCAGCTGATATTGTATGTCCCAAATATTGCACTTCTTTCTGAAAGAAAGTGCATTTCAAGAGTTTCGCATACAATTTGTGTTCTCTTAATCGTTGTAAAACAATTTGAAGATGTTGTCTATGCTCTTCCTCATTTTTGGAATATATCAGAATATCATCTATGAAAACTAAGACAAATTTATCAAGGCAATCTCTGAAAACACTATTCATGAGATTCATGAAAGTGGCAGGTGCATTGGTTAATCCAAATGGCAACACAGTAAACTCATAATGACCATATCTTGTTCTAAATGCAGTCTTGTGAATATCTTCATCTTTCAACCTCAACTAATGGTATCCAGATCTCAAATCTATCTTAGAAAAGACTAATGCACCATGCATTTGGTCAAATAAATCATCTATACGTGGCAGTGGATACTTATTCTTTATTGTTGCTTATTTAGCATCCGATAATCTATACACAGTCTAAGGGTTCCATCCTTCTTGATGAAAATAACCAGAGCTCCCCATGGTGATACACTTGGCCTAATTATATCTTTAGACAATAGCTCCTATAATTGAGCCTTCAATTCCATAAGTTCAGTAGTGGTCATATGATATGGAGCTTTAGATACTGGCTCATATCCTGGTTTAATATCTATGGCAAAATCAAAGGTTCTTTTTGGAGGCAAGCTTGGCAGTTCCTCAAGAAATACATCACTGAAATTGCAAAGATATGGATATTTTTCCTTAAATGTTTGCTTCTTTAAGCTTCCTCTACTAGATCCATTTTGACTGCAAAAAGTTGACGTCCCTTATGCCTAGCCTGCTTTAATTGCTTTGAAGAAATAGTTCTGATCCTTATTTCCCTTTGAATACCTTGAAAATTTACTGTATTTCCTTTATCATCCAGACACTCAATTGTTTTATGAAAACAATCTACCTTGGCCCTATGTCTCCACAACCAATTCATTCCTAAGATTACATTGTAGGATCCTAAAGGTGCTACATATAAATTTACCTTAGTGGAGAAGTTTGAAATATCAATATTAGCTTCGAACAAACATTGCTCTACCTAAGCCTTTGAGTGATTTGCATATTCAACTGTCCACGGTTTTGACATAAAACTAGCTCTTCTAGGAAATTTACTTAAGACTCTAGATGACACAAAATTTTTTGTTGCACCAGTATCAAACAAAATAGAAAAAGGAACTCCAAATAATGTACCTGTCATCTCAATGGGAGTAATTTGATACTCGGCTTGTCGATTGTCAAGGGCAGCATGAAACCTTTGTTGAAACGCTTCTTGTTGCAAAGGAAGTACCGTATTCCTAGGCTACCCATTCTATTTTTTATTAGGACAACAGTTAGCATAATGATCTCCACCACAAGAAAAACATCCTCCAATTGGTCCTCTTTTTTCGAATGGTCTACTCAAAGCATCATCGTTCTTCTTAAAATTGTCATTTTTCTTATAGTCTTCATTTCTATGTTCATTACCAAATCCACCTTTGTTTTTCTAATTTCTTTTATCGAACCTCCTGTTTCCATATCCTTTTTCATTCTTGCTTTTATACGTCTGATCATTGTAGTTCTTATCAAATCTCTTACGTTTCTTTTCATGGTAAGTAGAAATGGATTTGATCTTCTGTTCTTGCTTAATTGCTTTCTCATACACCTGGTCCATTGTGTTTGGACCATGCACCTCCACCTCACCGCTAATCTGAGGATTGAGTCCCATGATAAATTTTCTTATCCAAAATCTTTCATCCTTTTGATATTGAGGAACATACTTCAACAATCTAGTAAATTTTTCTGCACATTCAACCACAGATAGATCACCTTGCCTGAGGTTTTGGAAATCTGTTAGCTTTTGATCAAAATATAGCTATGGTAACCACCTCTTTCAGAAAAGTTCCACAAATTCATTCCATGTCACCTTCAAGGGACTTAATTCTAGTTCCATTTTCTTGTTCATCCACCAAGTGGATGCTTCTCTAGATAACTGATATGCTCCCGACACTACCTTTGTAATCTCAGAGTAATTTCTAATTTCAAAGTATTTCTCCATTTCTGTTAACCATGCTTCAGCTGCATCACCGGTTTTCATTCTATCAAATTTGGGAGGGATAATCTTTTTCATATCCTTAGATAGTTCTAGTGCAAGTTTGTCTTTTGTCTCCCTCTGAGTTTCACTATCATCTTGGTTTTCACTTGACATGCCAAGATCTCGTTGTTTACTTTTACTTGCATTATTAGAATTCTCATTTTCACCCTCCGTATTCCTGGTTTCATTCACTTTCTTTTCCAATTTGCCCAACCTTTCCTTAGTTTCAATAAGCATATTAAGAATTCTGTCCAATTTATCGGTGGAGTTTTCTTGAGTTGTGACCTTCCGGATCTTCTCTCTCATTAAACTCTGATTGATCCATGATTGTTTGTTTTCTCACCTGATCAAGCAAGTACGAATCAGTTCTACAATTTATCATTTTATATATTATCAAAAAATAACGATTTCTCATAACCATAATTATTCTCAAACCAAAATTTGTCTTTATTATACTTTGCAAAATTGTATATACATTATTTAAAGATAGACATATCTCATGTTTCACTCAGTATTTACAAGTGGGGTGTAACCTTCGGATTCATTGTCTGACACATAATCATGAGGTGTATAACCCTTAGACTCCCTATCAGATGATAGTACAATGATTTCAGCTCCAGGTGGTATGCGAGGATCCCTAGTGATCATTGGTACATTAATAGGTACACTATAGGGCAGCAATTGACCATGATTCAAGCTGTTATCCTAGCTGTCTCTAGGAGTTCTTTTTTTATTCATTTGAGTCGTGACAGAGCATTGGCAAAAGTTTCCACATCATCTAGCCAAATGTCATTTTCATCATTCATTTTCTCAATAGGCTTGATCATCGCAAGTCATTTTTGCTTAGCTTGCAAATAACATTCCTTACTAGTGAAGGACTTCCTTGCAGTTTTCTTGATATGTACCATCCTGGCACAGTCAATCAAATCATTAGCTACCCACATAATGTTGATTCCTAATCAAGTTAGTGGACTCATCAACCCTAGTGCTGAACCTGGTGAGCTCTGATACCATATGAAACACTCAGTTCTGATTTCACCCTAAAAACTAAGTTTTAACCAAAGGAAATAATTTTTTTTTTAAGTTTAAAACATAAAAGTAGTTTGTTTCCAATTCTTATTACCAAGAAGAACATCCATTGACTTACAATAATCATGAATATATAACTTAAAACAAAAGGAAACAATCATCCATAACATTTAAACAATATATTGTTAAAAGTTACATAGAACAAATCCAAAGTAGGAACTTACCAATGTCACTGCATCTCGATTATTGACCATCCAAATTCAAGTCTCAGTAATCCTCAAGAATTAAGAAGAGAAAGTATCTTCAAGGAGCTTAACCTTCAACCACAGACCATCAGTCTCCCATACTCCTTCCTTTCCAGAAGTGGCCCTACCCTACTCAAGAGGATAGGCTTAGGATAACCAATGGTGTTTGCCATTTAAGCTCTGGTGTTGTGACCTACGTGACTTGCTATCATGCAATCCCCTAGATACCCTCTAGTCAAGCATGACCACTCCACAAGTTACGCCATCTAGTCACAATGAACAATCAATGCACTTGAGGATCATGCATTACCTTGGCCAAACGATTTAACCATAATTAGTGTTGTATCAACACATGTAATAAGTTCACCCACCCCACTCAACTCAAATTAATCGCAATCCTATAGTTACCTATTTATAAGTTCTGTATAACAACCTCAATAACCTCAAGGTGTTTGAAATTCATCATGCATTAATGTATGGCATTGAAGTTTACTCTCTTTCTACAAGCTCATGGAAACCTCTCCATCTTCATGATAAAAGAATGGTTTCCTAGCATATTGATTATTCGGATAACACTACACATTGTTACAACGATCTCTAAGTTAGCCCATTGTTTAAATTATCCACTCTTGAGTGGACACTAAACTCAACTCTGTTGTTTTGGAAGAGTTTCACTAAAAGCTAATTTAAAGAATACAATGTTCGAAAACCCTACGTTAAAATTTAACACTCACAATGTACTACTTTGACGTGTTGAAATCTTCAACATAGCTAAATCTTGTCAATCTATACATTAGAAAACCTTGTCATATCGTTTCTTCTAGCAATTTAGATTGCATGTAAGTCTAAGCTTGAGACTTGACAAAAGACTCATTACATTGTTTGTAAAAACTTCATAAAAATAATTGGTATGACAATAAGGTCTTCTCTCGGAAAAACAATAGTTTAAATAATTCAATAGCAAAAGAATCACCTTCAAAAGCAAATAGTTTAAAGCTTGTTATTATTTGCAGCTAGGTTAATAATTTTTCCATGGTCGACTGACCAGTTTTAAACTAAAAAAAAGAAGATAACAGTGAAGTCTTGCATGTTATGACTTGCACCCCTTCACTATAATAATCCTCCATCGATGGTTGACATAAACAAGTCTTTTACTCTAATACTAACTAACCTTTAAACTTGACAGAGCCAAGGTATTGTATTCAACTGTCCAAAGAGATCTTATTCTCTGTCAACCAATGTTTTGCCGCTACGGTTTGTAATAGTGGTGAAATGTTTTATGATCAACACATACTCAGATTTGCACCCTACACATAACTATAAACCTTCTAAGGTTAAACCAATGACTATACAATTACCTTGACCTTCGTCAGACAATACAACAAACTATAGGTTTTACATCTTTGGTGTGGTGTAGAAGACATAAACATTGCACTCATTTTGATGATGACAAAACACACAGGCTATAGTTATTAACAAATAACACTTTGTATCTTCAGGCAAATTCTATGTTCTATCGATATGCTAGTTAAGACATTACTCATAACAAGGAAACTATGACTGCACAGTGAAGAGAGGAAGAGAACCTATCAATAGTCTTCTTGAGTTTGCTTACAAACTTGTCCATGACACTTGCTATTCTCTCAGCCGTTCCCCTTGAAGCTCCTTGCTCAGTCTTCTTTAGCTTCTCCTTCATGTTCCCCCCCCAAAACTGACTCTTACTACTTTATATCTCCCCCGTTCACAGCAAAGGAAATAACTATCTCCTCCACTAATCTGACCATGCCTATCGATAAGGGAATCTAACTGGTCATGCAAAAATGTTTTTCCCACCTTATGCAACCTCAACCAAAAAATGGTTTGGCCACTCCCACAAATCGTGATCATTCTCCAAGATGGAGTTCCACATAGGTGAGGTGGCGGTTACCAGACTTAACAATCTATCCCACTACTCAAAATAGTTAACAGTATAAAACAAATGCAAACATAATAATAAAGGCTAGGTCAATGACTATCTTGAGGTTTAAAGCATGAAAGCAAAAGACTATTCAAAATAAAAGACCTCTTAATAAGAGCTTAAGCGTGTTCCTCTCGAGCTTCTACTCGATTATCAACATCACTAAAGAATAAAGGAATTTATCTCAAAATGACACTAACAAAATATTACATGTTCCAATATCATACAACCAAGGGTACTACACACCATGGTCTCTATATTTAAACATTATTTAAACCCTTTAGTAATCAATAATAGCCCAATAAAGAACAATTCAACATCCGTTGAATTTCACAAGGAGACGTTGACGTCATACACTTGTAGCATTTTACGATGATAATGACGAATTGAGCGCAAACGTAGAACAAGACTTGAGATCAACTTATGCACAACTTCTAACTTTTGTGCCGAACAAATGATAAGACACGACTTACAACTCGACCATAAGTATATACATACATTTACATATAAACAATATATCAGTCGTTCATATTTGATGACACGATTTAGAGTATTATGACATTGATGTCGATTTCCCATACTCTAAATGATGACTTACGAAAGGAGAAGGACCTATTCTAACAGACGTCGATATCTCGACTAAAATTGACTTAGCCCGAACTCAAAGCATTTAGGTTTGTCTACCTAACTTACGTTTTCAGTGGCAAGCACCTATGGGTTATTCCAGAGTCTATTCTCTCTTTCTCAAAGATACTTTCTCTTCTTCTTTCTTCCTGGTGAACATGTTCCATCTATTCTTGTCATTGATAATCTCACATACAATTTTGTGGTCAAAGCACCAATATTCTACTCAAAACACATTTGTATCAAATCATTTTATTTTCATATCGAAAAGACATTCTAATTCATAACATCATATTGATCATAATCAAATAGATTCCATAATTTCATAAAATTAACCTTCTCTACTTATAGCATCAGTTCCTATGATGTTAAAAACATATCCACATAACTGTTCTATTTAAGAAAAAGTAAATAGTAATATTAAATCCAAAAAGTGGATGTAACACCCATCACATCAACAAGTAACCACATCATGCATGCTCATCAGTAACTAAACAACTAGATAAAAACATCATCATATGATCACATAATGCACATGATAAGATTGATCCACATAATCAGTTGAATCTATAACTAGTCATAATATAAGCATAAAACAATAGTTCTAATAGTATCATCATGGCAATAGATCATCATCTATAAGCATCATCATCAAAACAATAAATCCAAGATGTCATAATGTCTAAATAGAAAAACTAACAGAAAGCAAAATGAGGGGCACTACATCCTCCCCTCTAGAATCAGGCTTACTCCTAGAAGCCTGTAAACAAGATAAGGGTAAAGATCTCACATCCTAACACAACCTCCCAAGAAACTAAAGACTCATCATTAGGATCACACTGGACCCTTACCTGCTCTATGCGCCTAACCCTGAGGATCAACTCCTGATGTTGCAGAACGCGCACAAGCTCCAAAGAAATTTGCCCATCCTTTACATGCAGCCTCCAAGACTGTCCCCTGATGCTCTACCTGGTGGTGTTCAATTGCTGCAAACACTCTATGAGACCTCCCTACATCACCTACAATCGGCTCTGAAGCTACCGACTTCTGACCAAATCCTGCAATGTTCTTCTGTGGACACTGCCTGGCTATATGGCCCTACTGGCCACAAGAGAAACATCCCGTACCTCTACTGTAACCTCTGCCACCCAAGAAAGCATTGGACTACTAAAAACTATCTCTACTAACTGCAGACTGTGAGCTCTGAACTGGCTGATTAGGCTGATAATTCTTGGCCCGCTGCCAATTATAGTCTTTCTCAGATTGAGTACCACCACCTTGCTGTGGTTGAGAATTCTTTAGTTTTGACTTAGAATAGTACTATTGTTGCTCCCACCCTTAGCAGGTGCATGATGACCTCTAGAAGAACCTACTGCCTTTGACTAACCACCTCAAGACCCATTGCTTATTGAAGGTGCACTGCCAATCCACACACCTGTATGACCTCCAAAAGCCATTACCAAATTCTCCTCTACTAAATGGGCCTTCTCCACTACCACCTCCATGGTCTTAGGCTTGAATACTTGAACTCCTCCACTGATACAGGCATTCAAGCCCCTAATGAAGTGCTAAACCAACATAGCCTCATCATCGCCAATCCCTGCATACTGCTTAAGCTCATAGAATCTATGCTCATACTATTCTACTAACATGGCCATCTGTCTCAACTCATGGAACTCATCAACACGACGTTTCTTCCAGTGATTTGATAGGAAATGAGCTCTGAACCTCTCCAAGAACAATTTGCAAGAAATTGTACCAATAACCAAGTGCAACTTCTGTTCCTCCAAACGCCACCATGTAGAAGCAAAACCTCTAAGATGCAAGATGGCACATCTCACCTTGGTGTTACTACCATACGAATGCATGTCAAAACACCTACCCAAATCTAATAACTAGGTCTCTATCTCCAAACCACTACCAGAACCATCAAAAGTGGGAGGGCATGCCCTCAAAAGATCTCTCATGTGACCTACCAAGATAGCCTCATGTTCTGTTGTTATCTCTCTGCTTCTAGGAAACCTTTCTCTTTCCCTTACCTCTAGTTGATCAACCTCCTACCTAGGAGACCTTTCTCTTTCCCTCTCCTCTGACTGACCAACCTCCTATCTAGGACCTAGGTGAGCAAGAACCTCCTCAAACAATTGACGCAACTGAGCTCCTTTCGGCTGACCCTGATTCTCTATATTCTGACGCCCACCTTCCTAAGCACTCTCATGAGGGGAACTAAGAGGAGGGCTATAGCCACCACCTATCCCGCATCCCCTACCTCAAGCCCACCCTCGACCTTGACCTCTAGGAATCTTCCTACACAAACACCACCTAGGGATAGCCTCAGGTTGCTAGGTGAAGAAGACACAAAAGGGAAAACCTAATTTGCAAAGTCTAAACAACTAGGACAACATATGGACTCATGTACAACCAAAGTACCCAGTGTTTAAACCTGACGCTGATACCAAATGTAACACCCGACCACAAAACCCTAGAGATAATCTTAACTATGCAGTACAAAAGGGCAATTTTTTTAAAAAAAGAAGATATGGTAACAAAGTGTAATCATATAATCACATTACATCAAGTTAAGCATCAATCTCTAGGGATTACATGACTTCATTATGAAATTACAAACATAATCTAATTAGCAACCAAAGTTCATCCAAAACCAGATGCATCAAAAGAATCATCACATATATTCCCATCATAAATTGACACTAGATAAGAACATCAATTTCTTGCATACAAGAATACAAATATGTTTAAAATCTTCTTTACAAATGATTACATCATTACAATGTTGACTATGTTGCTTCATGAATACATAAAAGTATATACATCAATCTAATGACACATGAATCATCTGATATAAAAAACATAAGTATCTATCTCATCAAACTCAACAAAGTAGTGATCTGCTACAAGTGATATATCCTCATGCACTCGAATAACAGCAAAGAGACCAATGGAGAGAATGCACATCCACCCAACCATATGGAACCTTGAGGTCCACCCCCTGTGCTAGGAGATAACAATAAGGTCCCACAACATGAACAGTCAGGTAGATAAAATAATGACACACAAGGACTACAACACAGAAACACTCAACCATCACTTCCAGAGGCAACAACACAACAAATGGAAAGAGAACATCTAGGGAATACTAGACTGCAGTAGGAAAGAGTGGCATCACATGGCTCATCATGGGTTGTCCTAGTAGGTCTTCGTAGGCCCTGGCCCCCATCCCAGGTTATCCTGGCAGCCTCTCCCGACCCCCAGCCCCCATACAAACTCACATGGAATCAACATACCTTTCATGTGGACAAGGTAGTTGATCTTGCCATTCCATGCCTTCTCATCTCATCTCAAGCCTAAATGAGGACTTGAGCTATGAGTGAGGCATCCAATTATCTTGTTTTAATGTGATTACTACCCAACCCCTAAATTCATTAATTAGGTTATCACTGAGTTAAGAAACTCCCACATGGGTTATCCTAGATGCCACTTTGGGCTCCGGCCCCCATTGAGAGCCACTCCCCTACATGCATCTAGAAAACCCTTCACATCAAGCAATACATAACCGACAAGTATTCCATAACAACGCAAGGTATTTACCATGTTGCATGCTAATATAATCACAAGGATCAACTCCAGGGTCTTTGTTCCAGAACTTCCAAGAGATGCAGATACAACAATCATAACAAAATACTTCCCTTTTCAGTTGCTAATGTCTCCCCATTACCAAAAAACAACACAATCACATGCACAAAACAAATAACAACCAACCTCAATCAAGAAGGACTTTATGACCACACCAAATCCATTATAACATATCATAAACATGAAAATAAGGCATCAAAACCTATGCCTCTGGAACTAACATGACTCTACTATGACCACTGACATGCCTTGCATAGGGCTCACTTATAATTAACCAGTTATCTAAAACAAACCAAATACAATGTTTATACATAACAATTTCTTGCATTAATAATACTAATTTAAATTTAAATTTACCTATACTTAAATTCAAGCATTTTAATTTTAAATCAAACAATTACAATTAAATCTCAATCCCATTAAGATCATTTATCTATTCATAACACAAAGACATTTCTTTCAATAATAATATTTTATTTATATTGAAATGATAATACTAATCTAGATTAAAATTTATCAATACTTAAATTTAATACCTATAAATTTCTAATCAAATGTAAACATATACAACTAAAACTCAATCTTATAAGATCACTTAATCTATAACAAATCTATTCAAAAATAAGACAATCATTTTCATGATATTAATTAGTAACCATTTAACTTAAAGTAATAATAACAATAATATTACTACTACTACTAATAATAATAGTAATAATGGACATGATGGATTAGTGAATGACAATATTTTGTTACAAACAAATATCTTATTATAACTATTCTGCATTTTGTATTAAGAATAGTAACTTCTACAGTTACATTGAAATTTTATTAGTTGCCAAATCTAATTTTGATCACTTAATATGAAGCTATTCGATTGCAAGTGAAAATAGCCCATAAGGATACATCTTACACTTTTTTACTAATGACACAAATTGCATGCACTGGGTTTTGTTTAAAAAAATGAAATAAAAGATATCTTGCAATAGGAATGTGCTAGGACATAGACGGCTTGGTGTGCCTCTATTTACCATAGTGAACATCTTAAAATGACTAAATTTTAGGTTTAAGCGCCCTCTAAATACAGGTCATATAATTTCTCAAGGGGTTAACGTACTTTAACTAACCTGAAGTACAATGCATAGATGGATTGCAATCCTCATTTCGAGCATGAGATGCATTGGAGACAAGACTATGATAGACATCTATTATGGATAGTGGAAGGTTTGTTCAGACACTGACAATTACAAATCCTAACAAGGGTTACACTATGTTGCAACCGGTGTTGCTAAAAATGCTTTAGAAACTTTATATTCAATGCAACAAACGAGTGTAAAACCGGCAGCGATGTGCAGATACAAGGCATTATCCCCATCTCTTCCAGCTATTTTCTACGCTCTCCAAAGAATCTCAAAATAATACGTTCATTCTCAAGAAAATAGTAGCAATGCTTTGGTAGACATGTATTTAAGATTTGGACACCTGATCAAGATACAAGAGGATCGATGAACTCAATAATTGAAATTTCATAGCAGCACGACATTGCAGGTTTGCACAAACGCACCAGGTTGAGAGGACCCTAGTAGGCATGCATGCACAAGGTAGAAGATTAGAGTACGCACGTGATCTGATGTTAGAATGTATCAGAGAAGCGGCATTCTAGGGACACATTGTTTGCAGGATATATGCAGACAGGAGCGCATGGCTAGCTGAAATACTTCTGCCACTTTAAACCCTTATTCCCTTATCTTTGCAATGACTGATATGAGTGTGCATGGAGGGAAATTCTTGGTGCCTGAAGATCACATAAGAATATAGCATAGGGTTTTTACAATGATGCGTTGGTGTAGGAGACAAATCACATTTGTGGACCATGAAGATCTATGAAAAGTTGGAGAAATTGGTTTGAAAGATGAAGGCAATAGGGTCTTTATGGCGCATAACTAAAAATGCCTCATGGAGATGTCATTCATAGAATGCAATGATTGCAGAGTATTGTTGTGTGGTTACACAACACGCCCCATTTTGTCTTGGCAAAACAGGGACCCAACTTTTTGGCTTGGCTTGTGTTGTCTGCTTTCTGGCGGTTTGGTAAAAATGAGTCAGGTGCATCATCATCATGATATTCGATGAGGTAGGTCATCATCATGAGGTCAGTTTGTCAAAGTTCATATTTTGTTTCTATGACCTCATATTTAGAAAGAGCTTGAAATTCTAGGCAGGTTTCCCTTTTACATCACTTGAAAATTCGTCCATATGTGGAAGTTATGCACAGTCAAAGTTTTGGTCAAACCTGATAATCGCAAGTGATCATCATATTTTTTTATCCTCAGTCATGTTGTCAAGATCATCATGATCTTGATCTATCACCCGATAAAAATCATGCAGTCCCAATATCCGGACATCAATCTTAGGTGATAGTGCCCTTTACCCGTCAAATGACCTTATGCGCATCGTGAGCATTATGTTTTGAGTGTAACCTGATATTATTACATGACCCGATATTATAATATCATGCTGATATTTAAAATATCACCCTGCTTAGAAAATCCACCATCTGCATATTTGCATGCGCACGTCAAAGTCCTGGTGATCATCATCATCCTGATCTTTCAAGGGAGGGTCATATTTGCTGATATTCGCTAATATGATGATGACGTCAACATATCCTCCTGATCTCCTTTTGCATGATCATGATGATCACCCTATCTTTTAAGGAGGATGATATTCCATTCCTCAGCATGATCATATTTTAAATGTCACCCTAGCGCTAACCTGATGATGACCTCAACTCATCCTCATGCTCCGAAGACAGAATATGATGGTTACGTCATCATGATATTCGATGAGGAGGATCATCATATTTTTATACTGTCATGTTGTCAAGATCATCATGATCTTGTTTGTCTACCCGATATTTCATAATGTCCTCCTGCCGAGGAATATGACCTTTTGCAAATATCCTGATGACGTCATCCCGATCTGATAAACGAAGAAGCAAATATCAGGATGACATCATCATCACATTTCTCCTTCGGTAGGATATTTTCCAAAGCATGATCCGGTTCGCGAATATGATGATGACGTCATGTTCTAAGTTTAACAAAAGCCCCAAATATCCTGATGATCATCATCATCCTGATCTTTCGAGAGGGTTACCTTGGCCGCAAAGGGGTCATATTTCATTCACCACCTGATCATGTTCATTAGGTGACCCGATATTACATTTATCCCCTGATCTTAACTAAACATGACAGTGACGTCATCTTTTGCATTTTAATGAAGCCCGGATATGACAATGACGTCACCATCATATTCCATTCCTCAGCAGCAGGATCATATTTCATATCCTCCTATTTTCCTTCGACATGATGATGCTGATGATGTCATTCTTTTCCCCAATATACAGAAGTGAAACATGACGGTGACATCATCAGGACATTCGAGAAGGGGGAGCATCATATTCACAATATCCTGCAGATAGGTAGAAAGCCCTAAGTTTCCCCATCGGTGTAGCTTGTGCTATCGGCCGTGTTATATTTGGTCTCGTCGACTGAGGTAGTCTCACCGATGAAAGTTGATCGGCCTAGCTTTTACTGTCGGCCCAACTTTATATTTTCACTCCGATATTAGAGATCTCACCGATATGGTTGCTCTTCGGCCTGACTTTTACTGTCGGCCAAGTTCATTATTCTCCCGCCGACTGAAGTAGTCTCCCCGATGTGTTTGTCCATCGGCCCAACGTTTGTCTATCGGCCAAGTCTGGATTTTTCTCACCGATAGTTGTTGTCTTCCCGATGGGTGGACGTCATCATGATTTCTGGCATCGGTGTATGTTTTACCATCGGCCAAGTCTAATTTTGTCACCCCGATCATATGTGGTCACACCGATGCGAATATGATGTGAACCTGATACACATGCCGAAATATACAGAGCCGGATTTGAAATAAATTAAAAAGTAGTTATTTCCTTGTATATTTTGAGATACATGATCATATTTAGAACCCAATATGCATGAAAATGGGTGGGAAAACAGAGCGATGGAAATTTGAAGACCCGATTGCATTTTCCAGTCAATGATGGTTGACCTGATTGTTTTTTTAACGCTGTTTAGGCATTTAGTGCATAATTTTCACTGATTTGAAGCCCGATTATCTGTAGCTGCACATTTTGAGGCCTGTTTAATGTGAATTTTAACTTCATGCTATGTTCCACATGATGATGAACTTAATGTTTGTCTGTCTATTTGCAGGAAGTCATGATGCTGTTAGAGCTGTTGCTGAGCATTACAAAGTTGCACAAGGAGGCAACATGAACCAGAAGTGAAGAGGATATTGTCAAATATGTTGTTTGCCAGCTGGAGACCGAATCAAATCAAAGATGCTAGAACATTCTGTGCCAGCTGTACATTTGCCAACTGGCGAAGCATGTGCTTTTCATCTGGACCGTTGATTATTATGAGAGGATCCTGATCCTTGGATCATTGTAACTGTTTTCTGGCATTTGCTCTATATAAGAGCCAGAGCTTGTTAACAATATGAGGGAGAGATAGATAGATATATCTGGCAATAAGGCTATTAGATAGAGAGAAAAAAAAAGAAGAGAAAAATATACATTGGAATATCTGGCATTAAGGCCAATTACTGTAGAATCAATTAGGAGATCGGATTACTGAGACTAATGAGGATAGAATTGTTGAAATGTCAAGGTTCTTTCTTCAGATCACTGTAAATGTACCTGTTCTTGAGCATACTGAATGGATATGAAGTTTCAGATTACATCCTGATTGTAAATTTTACATAATCTTCATGTTGATTTCTGGATATGTACTGGTGAATGCTGTGTTCAACTAGAAGCGCTTTCATTTCATTACATGTTGTTGTCAACTTTTCCTTTGAAGATTTGCACTAGATCATGCGGATTTGTGGAATGTCCTGGTGAAGTATGATTCTAGTTTCCTTCTTTTCATTGCATGTATGGGAGCTTGTATGTGGATCAGTGATCTCAGTCAAGTAGTTTTGGGAATCTCATTCTTTAACCCTTTTCCTTTTTTTTAATTTCATAAATTCATCACCATAATTGCAAATCATGACAAATAATAAGCAGAAATAGAGAGGTATGCTGAAATCCCGTAGGTAACTGAAAATCACTAGCATATTTGAGTTAAATGCATGTAGTATTGAAAATATCATGCAAAGAATTGTAAATAATGGTAGAAATCATGCAAATATCAGTCTGTAAGCACAATATTTGACTAAATTCATAGTGCAGAGGTAGAATTATTAGAGATTTATGCAGGGCAGACATACAGAGCAGGATATTTGGAGGAATAATGATGAACTTTGCAGAAATATGTAAGGCCGCTGAATGGAAAACAACAACACACATCAACCACTGAGTAACGTCAGTAGATTAAGACCTAATCAACAGAGACTTGGGATCATGAATTCTCTGAATTCATCGTATATTTCAAGATGAGTAAAAGTTGTTGTGTAACTTTTATTCTATGTTTGTGAATGACTAACAATCATGACCAACATAAATTGGCGCTAGAAGGAGGGCATGAGCTGTTTCTCAGCAAATAAATTCTTTTCAGTTGAAGTGATATCCCCTGCCTTAGTATAGCCGCTTGCCCTAAGTCTTGCAATTAATCTACAGGCCCCTCACTTCTAACACAACATAAATTGGCGCTAGAAGGAGGGCTGGACAGAGAATTTCTGGATTTCAACATAGAAGGAGGGCCTGAGCTGTGAATTTCTAGATTTCTACAAATATTGCATAAATATTTCAGCATTTCAGTTAAATGTCTGCAAATATCTCTTATCTAAGATGTTTTGGTTGCACCTTTGCAAAGATCTAGCTCGAAACATCAAAGATTAGTTTGATTTTCTAAACTTTCAAGTTTTATTCTGAGATATGATAGATCTCATTAAAATTTCAAAATACTAAAAAATTGAAAAATAGAGTCTCATTTTGATGGATGTATATGAAGGCAATTGTCAAATTAACATTCCTTTATTTCAAGAAACTTTGAATAGGCAGCTTTACCCTCACAGTTTGTCTAATTTTGGTTTACCTACCTGTTGCAGGATACACCAGACTGTAGAACACAGCGAAATAAATTGTTTAACTTTCCTTACAAGGTTGGATTTATACTTGAAAGGACTAATATTCTTCCCGGATGTGTTCAGGGCCGAAATTTGCCAGGAAAATGAAGAAGTCTGGCAGGAAAATGAAGAAATTCTGGAGCAACAAGCAGATGCAGCACCAGAAGTTATTAATTGTCCAGACACTGAAGTGGATCGTTCTAAAGATTTTGAATTATATTTGTCTAGAAATATACAGTGTAGTCAAATATTAGGTTTATCCACTGATGATGTCTTGATTGAAAGCTGGTACAGATTACATGATGAAGAGCATTCAGAAAGAGATTGCTACCCTTGCTTGACCATGTTGAAAAAGACTCTAGAAAATACAATAGCTGAATCAGTTCCAGAAGGTAATGAAGAGGAAACATCTTTCCTGGATTCATTCTATGGTGAGATTGATAGGAGTTCTCTACTTCCTAATACAAGTAAGGACCAGTTAGTATGCAGGTATGAATCCTGTGAAAATTTTAGAGAAGAAACCACTCATCAGGATAATATTTTTGATTCTAATCTTAATACTTTTGATAAAGAAGATGAAACATCTTTCCTGGAGTCATTCTATGGTAAAGAGAAGTGTAAACAAATAGTAGAGCAATTTAAATTCACTCCTGATGATGAAGTTCCTATGATAGTAACTCAGAAAGTCATAGAGAAGAAAATAAATGTTGATTTACTACCTGACTTCTTTGAATTAAATGATCAAATGCAAGAATGTTGCAGGTTAATGGAACCAGATCCTCTAATAGATAGAAGATGTGAATTATTTAATGAACAATTCCTGAAAGATGAAGATGTAGAAGACTTTGGAGTTGTTGTGCATAATCAGACGTTACTCCAGAAATATTTTGAGAATGAAACAGGGGAGTGTCCTTATCAAGTGAAAGTTGTTTCTCTTTTACAGTCAAGTGATTTAGAAATGATAAATTTCTGTATTTCAGGTTGTGATAATAAAGATACTTATTTAGATGCTGATGTGCAGGAAATTGAAGAAAATATTGAGAAGTTTCCTGAACTGGAAGATAAACTGAACATCCGGAATGAAGGGATAAAGTTGGATAAAGATGAAGAATTAATACATCAAGAGTCATACATCCTGCAATTTGAAGAGAGACCAGGCACTGAGCCAAGCAGTGAAAATATAGAATTAAATGGAGGACCAACTGCCAATGAAGAAGCATGTCCAACAAAATCAGAAATACACCAGGTTGTATTTCTCCTTTCCACAGTGAATGATGTTGATTATTATTTTGATTATGGAAATTCAGGAGATAAGACATGCATATGGATTAATCATGAACATGATGAGCTTCCTCAGTTGTTGATCATCAAGAGTTATTCTGTTGAATACAATGAATTCAGAATATCAGAATATTTTTCAGAATATAAAGATAAATTTGCTAGGTTGAGAACCATAACTAATACCCTAATGCTCCTGCACAATCAAAAGAAGTATGCAAATACAGGTGTATTTGGGTCGTTTGCTGGTTTTTGTTTGCCTAGTAGTGGTTTGTATATAATTTTGTAGGTTAGTTGTTTGTACAGTTTGCTTGTTTTGCTTCCTTGTTTTGCTTTCTTTTGTTTCCTTTGGTAGGTTAGCTGTTTGTACAGGTTGCTTTTTGCTTTGCGTTGTTGAGTCTTTGTTTTGGTTGGGCAAAACTGGTGCACCTTGTTACTTAAGAACACTACATAAATTGTTAGAATTCAAAAGTTGGATATAAGTTTTTACATAGGTTGTAACTCATATCAGTGTAGGTATTCTTGATCAGGTCTGTGGTATCATATTCATCAGTACTACTTTTCTTGAGTCAAGGTGATCCTCACAATGACACACCTAACAGCCTTGGGTTTGTTGAACATATCAGTGTAGGTGTTAAGTGAAAAATCTAAAGGTTGCCCTTGCTACCATTGCAATTCTCAACTTAATTTCAACAAGTGACCATTCCTTGTATCATGAGGCTACAACTGTTATATCTTAAGAATTAAATTCAAAATATAAAATAAATAAAATAATAAAATGGATTTTCTGAAATCCAGATTAAGTCATCTAAGTAACTCTACCGGAGCTATAGACGCTTGCTGGCAGTGGGGCTCTACTTAGGGGAATTGCAACGATAACCTTGCCGGGGCTATGGACGCCTGCTGGCAGCAAGGCTCTATCCGGTTGGCTATGAGGGATGAACCAAACTACGTAGCTTAACACCAGTCACTGACTTATTCAACTCACTTTCAAGATGAGTATATGAATCACATGCACACAATTGATCCCTTATCAATTCACTGTTACATTGATGAACATGATACCAGTTAGAAAGGATTAGGATGCTCATGCTTAATAGGAGTTGGAAATTTAAGTTTTAATTTATCCTCACCTTTTGAATTATTTGAATTTTGTTGTTTTCTTTGGTGGCAACTTGTTGTGTGGTTACACAACACACCCCATTTTGTCTTGGCAAAACAGGGACCCAACTTTTTGGCTTGGCTTGTGTTGTCTGCTTTCTGGCGGTTTGGTAAAAATGAGTCAGGTGCATCATCATCATGATATTCGATGAGGTAGGTCATCATCATGAGGTCAGTTTTTCAAAGTTCATATTTTGTTTCTATGACCTCATATTTAGAAAGAGCTTGAAATTCTAGGCAGGTTTCCCTTTTACATCACTTGAAAATTCGTCCATATGTGGAAGTTATGCACAGTCAAAGTTTTGGTCAAACCTGATAATCGCAAGTGATCATCATATTTTTTTATCCTCAGTCATGTTGTCAAGATCATCATGATCTTGATCTATCACCCAATAAAAATCATGCAGTCCCAATATCCGGACGTCAATCTTAGGTGATAGTGCCCTTTACCCGTCAAATGACCTTATGCGCATCGTGAGCATTATGTTTTGAGTGTAACCTGATATTATTACATGACCCGATATTATAATATCATGCTGATATTTTAAATATCACCCTGCTTAGAAAATCCACCATCTGCATATTTGCATGCGCACGTCAAAGTCCTAGTGATCATCATCATCCTGATCTTTCAAGGGAGGGTCATATTTGCTGATATTCGCTAATATGATGATGACGTCATCATATCCTCCTGATCTCCTTTTGCATGATCATGATGATCACCCTATCTTTTAAGGAGGATGATATTCCATTCCTCAGCATGATCATATTTTAAATGTCACCCTAGCGCTAACCTGATGATGACCTCAACTCATCCTCATGCTCCGAAGACAAAATATGATGGTTACGTCATCATGATATTCGATGAGGAGGATCATCATATTTTTATACTGTCATGTTGTCAAGATCATCATGATCTTGTTTGTCTACCCGATATTTCGTAATGTCCTCCTGCCGAGGAATATGACCTTTTGCAAATATCCTGATGACGTCATCCCGATCTGATAAACGAAGAAGCAAATATCAGGATGACATCATCATCACATTTCTCCTTCGGCAGGATATTTTCCAAAGCATGATCCGGTTCGCGAATATGATGATGACGTCATGTTCTAAGTTTAACAAAAGCCCCGAATATCCTGATGATCATCATCATCTTGATCTTTCGAGAGGGTTACCTTGGCCGCAAAGGGGTCATATTTCATTCACCACCTGATCATGTTCATTAGGTGACCCGATATTACATTTATCCCCTGATCTTAACTAAACATGACGGTGACGTCATCTTTTGCATTTTAATGAAGCCCGGATATGACGATGACGTCACCATCATATTCCATTCCTCAACAGCAGGATCATATTTCATATCCTCCTATTTTCCTTCAACATGATGATGCTGATGATGTCATTCTTTTCCCCAATATACAGAAGCGAAACATGACGGTGACATCATCAGGACATTCGAGAAGGGGGGAGCATCATATTCACAATATCCTGCAGATAGGTAGAAAGCCCTAAGTTTCCCCATCGGTGCAGCTTGTGCTATCGGCTATGTTATATTTGGTCTCGCCGACTGAGGTAGTCTCACTGATGAAAGTTGATCGGCCTAGCTTTTACTGTTGGCCCAGCTTTATATTTTCACTCCGATATTAGAGATCTCACCGATATGGTTGCTCTTTGGCCTGACTTTTACTGTCGGCCAAGTTCGTTATTCTCCCGCCGACTGAAGTAGTCTCCCCGATGTGTTTGTCCATCGGCCCAACGTTTGTCTATCGGCCAAGTCTGGATTTTTCTCGCCGATAGTTGTTGTCTTCCCGATGGGTGGACGTCATCATGATTTCTGGCGTCAGTGTATGTTTTACCATCGGCCAAGTCTAATTTTGTCACCCCGATCATATGTGGTCACACCGATGCGAATATGATGTGAACCCGATACACATGCCGAAATATACAGAGCCGGATTTGAAATAAATTGAAAAGTAGTTATTTCCTTGTATATTTTGAGATACATGATCATATTTAGAACCCGATATGCATGAAAATGGGCGGGAAAATAGAGCGATGGAAATTTGAAGACCCGATTGCATTTTCCAGTCAACGATGGTTGACCCGATTATTTTTTTAACGTTGTTTGGGCATTTAGTGCATAATTTTCACTGATTTGAAGCCCGATTGTCTGTAGCTGCACATTTTGAGGCCTGTTTAATGTGAATTTTAACTTCATGCTGTGTTCCACATGATGATGAACTTAATGTTTGTCTGTTTATTTGCAGGAAGTCATGATGCTGTTAGAGCTGTTGCTGAGCATTACAAAGTTGCACAAGGAGGCAACATGAACCAGAAGTGAAGAGGATATTGTCAAATATGCTGTTTGCCAGCTGGAGACCGAATCAAATCAAAGATGCTGGAACATTCTGTGCCAGCTGTACATTTGCCAACTGGCGAAGCATGTGCTTTTCATCTGGACCGTTGATTATTATGAGAGGATCCTGATCCTTGGATCATTGTAACTGTTTTCTGGCATTTGCTCTATATAAGAGCCAGAGCTTGTTAACAATATGAGGGAGAGATAGATAGATATATCTGGCAATAAGGCTATTAGATAGAGAGAAAAAAAAAGAAGAGAAAAATATACATTGGAATATCTGGCATTAAGGCCAATTACTGTAGAATCAATTAGGAGATCGGATTACTGAGACTAATGAGGATAGAATTGTTGAAATGTCAAGGTTCTTTCTTCAGATCACTGTAAATGTACCTGTTCTTGAGCATACTGAATGGATATGAAGTTTCAGATTACATCCTGATTGTAAATTTTACGTAATCTTCATGTTGATTTCTGGATATGTACTGGTGAATGCTGTGTTCAACTAGAAGCGCTTTCATTTCATTACATGTTGTTGTCAACTTTTCCTTTGAAGATTTGCACTAGATCATGCGGATTTGTGGAATGTCCTAGTGAAGTATGATTCTAGTTTCCTTCTTTTCATTGCATGTATGGGAGCTTGTATGTGGATCAGTGATCTCAGTCAAGTAGTTTTGGGAATCTCATTCTTTAACCCTTTTCCTTTTTTTTAATTTCATAAATTCATCACCATAACTGCAAATCATGACAAATAATAAGTAGAAATAGAGAGGTATGCTGAAATCCCGTAGGTAACTGAAAATCATTAGCATATTTGAGTTAAATGCATGTAGTATTGAAAATATCATGCAAAGAATTGTAAATAATGGTAGAAATCATGCAAATATCAGTCTGTAAGCACATTATTTGACTAAATTCACAGTGCAGAGGTAGAATTATTGGAGATTTATGCAGGGCAGACATACAGAGCAGGATATTTGGAGGAATAATGATGAACTTTGCAGAAATACGTAAGGCCGCTGAATGGAAAACAGCAACACACATCAACCACTGAGTAACGTCAGTAGATTAAGACCTAATCAACGGAGACTTGGGATCATGAATTCTCTGAATTCATCATATCTTTCAAGATGAGTAAAGGTTGTTGTGTAACTTTTATTCTATGTTTGTGAATGACTAACAATCATGACCAACAAGTATGCATGAAAAGAATTTGCTAAGAGCTATGAACCCTTCAAGCATAGACGAATAGCAGATTACATGCAGATTCAACAGGCTTTGCCAACATATATAGAGGCCACAAATATCATAAAAAAGAGGTTGATTTGACTCATAGAAGAAAGGGATGAAAGGTAGAATTCAGATCAAAAGCAAAGCTTCAGGGCCGACTTTGTCAAGATTTAAAGATGTGGATTAAAACCTCAAGCCATTGTCTTGAACATAATCGATAGGGACTTTGTAAGCATTCAAGGACCACAGATAAGTGAGATCCAAGGCTACAGTAGTAAGGACAAGATTGGCAAACAAAACATGAAGCCAAATTATGCATAGATGATTCAAGAGACCACAAACAAGCCATTTGATTAAGGTTGATTGGCATTTTGAGGAGGACATTGAAAGTGAAGAGGAGAAACCATTCTTTATGATTAAATAAAATGTTTGAAAGAGTGGTTCATATGCCCAACTACATGCTGGTAATAACTATAATGCAGATTCGTACACTGGAGATAATTATCGTCTAGGCATCTAAAAAAAAACATTTCTAATTAAAAGAAAATACACATTCAAGAATATCTGCCATAGAGAAATACCTGAATAGAATGCTAGCGTTCTGCTGAGAATGCCAATTTGTCTCTGAGCTTCCAACTCTTCTTTACTTGGTTTACTTTCGTTGTCTCCCCAATGATATTCCTCCAAAATTTTCCCCCAAAAATCACCATGAGAGATCCCCCAAAATATGCATTTCAAAACATAAAAATAGCCATACAATAATTTCCCCTTCCTGTTACAGAGTCCCCACTACCTCACAATAAATTCGCACTGCCCAGCAACAACTCAAATCTAATTTATTTGAAATATTCCATACCAAATTTTCTGAGAGCACCAAATATCCTTATTTATTAATCTTAAATTAGAAATAGAATATTTTTAAAACAACTCACAACAATAAATTAATTATTGTATTTCATGAGTTTAATAACTCATAAAACACTAAAATTTATTATTTAACTTTATCAATTAAATTCTTGTATATGCAAATGTTATATTTTCCTAGAAATTATTTTTATTGGTATTATTATTATTAACAATGTGCTCCTAAGACCAAAATTTATGCTACAACAACGATAGATCAAAACATAATCAAACTATTACAATTGAATCTGTCTAATACCACACAATAATAGACAACCAAGCATGACTGAACAATACCTCAACAAAGGTGACTGACAATCAAGCCCAACTGACTAGGTTGATAGATCATAGGACATGAAAACTCATCCTCTTCGAGAATGGTAACAAGCCGAGGGACCTTATGCCATCTCCATTCATCAATTCTCTATTGGATTTAAGGCACGCTCAAACCTGTCGATTTAGGTGGAGTCGATGCCTAGTACCTACAATGATGCAGGAGCATCCAAGGTGTAAGAGCAATCTTGCATCAACCAAAAAAAAATGTTGGCTAAATTTGGCAGGGTTACTATTTTTAGTAAGTTTGCATTTGTGCATAGTTGGATACAAAATTTTACGCGGACCTCCAGAATGGTGAATTGAAGCTAATGGTGAAGAAATCACTTCAATATATTTTGTCATTTGTGAGATATTAAAATTTCAAATTCTAAAAATCCTATTGAAATATTCAAAGTCAAATTTGGGCCACTTAGAGGCTCCAGATGGGCCCGAAATTTGGTGGGAAACCCAAGCAGTTTACTTTTAGATACTACTTTAGCACAACTGGCTTTTCGAGAGCTTTCTGAAAAGGTATTATAATTAAAAATCCAATGGTTGGATTGAAAGTTATGGCCCCGCGAAGTTGACCTATTTTTGGAGGGAGATGCAAATTTCAAAATTAAGCTAGTGGCCACCAAAAAGGGCTATATATGACCATTTTCGGGAACCCTTGGGGAGTAGAGTTAAGGGGGAAGGTGTAGAGTCAAGAAAAGACTGGAAAATAGAAACCCTAGTTGATTTGGGGTTATAAAAGGATGAAGATTCTAGAGTCTTGAGAGAGGGAGTTGTAATGTGTTGCAGCCTGAAGGGGATTCATCCTCTGATTGTATTTGAGCTTCTGTAATGTAATGTTTTTCCCATATTAATAAAATATTATTCTATTTTCTATGTGAAATTTCTATTATTGTGTGTTTTATGATTTACCCCCTTCATCAAGTGGTATCAGATCAAGGGTTCCTGAGTGTGTAGACAAATCGCCGACCATAAGGCAGTTTGCACCAAGACCTGAGGTTGTGGGTTTGCTACAGAGATCAAGATGCCTCCACGAAGAAACCGTGGTGGGAGGAATGCTTTGACGGAAGAGGGTTTTAGAGCCCTACAAAGACAATTGATGTATTGCAAGAGGAGCTGCAAAGAGGGTTTGAGCCGAGAAGGAGAGAGGAAAGCGAAGATGAAACTGAAGAAGAGCTATTTGAGGAAGAACAAGAAGTTGTGGGAGATCCTGGAGAAGTTAGGTTGTTGAGGGCCATTTCGAAGATCAGAAAGAGGCCCAGAATTGAAGTTTCTACATATTTTGGAGATTTGAATCTGGAACAGCTTATTGATTGGATCAATGACATGGAGGAGTATTTCGAGTATGAAGATGTGGACCCAGATCGGGTCAAGTTTGCAAAAACAAATGTGAAGGGCCACGCCAGTATTTGGTGGAGGGAGGTCCAATTAGAGAGGGACAGAAGAGGAAAAGGAAAGATCACCAGATGGGTTCGGATAGTGGAGAAACTGAAGAACTAGTTCATTCCTGTGGACTATGAGATGGAGTTGTTGAAGAAACTGCAAGGACTTAAGCAAGGTAACAAGTCTATCAAGGAGTATATAGAAGAGTTTTATAAGATTACTATCAGTACAGGTCATGTAGAGGCCAATAAGGAGAAGGTAGCTCGTTACATTATTGGGTTGAGACCAAGTATTCAAGAGGATCTGAGCTTGGTCAGAATGACCACCATAGAAGATGCATACCAGTTTTCCCTGAAGGTGGAAGAGAAGATGAATAAGATATTTGAAGGCAAGCAAAGGGGAAGAGGTCACAGTGGAAGGACTGGTGGAAGACCCTACGGAGGCTGAAATGAAGATCCAAAGAAAAGTGAAGAAGTTGGAACCAGTCCAAATTAGAGAGGAGATAATACCTACTACCCTCATGACCAAAATAATGGTGAGCAAAGAGGAAGAGGAAGAGGTTTTAGAGGAACATGTTTCCAATGTGGAGAAGAAGGGCATCGGGCATATGAGTGTTCACAACATCAAGGAAGGACAAATAGAAGACCTAAAGGTAATGCACGAGTTACACATGTAGATGCGCAGTTTGAGTGTTTTGAAGATGTTGAAAGGGGAGAAACCCTAGTTTTCAGAAGAACTTTGTTGAATGAGGAGAAAGAACCCAATCAGAGGAAGAGTTTATTCCGCAAAAGGTGCAAATGTGAAGGTAAGTGTTGTGATATTATTATTGATAGTGGAAGCACTGACAATCTTGTTTCAGAAGAGATGGTTGACAAGTTGAAGTTGACAAGAAGAAAGCATCCACATCCATATGGGATTGCATGGTTGCAGAAGGACCATAGAGCTTTGGTCAATGAGCAGTGTTTAGTGAAGTTCAAGATTGGGGACTACCATGATGAGGTGATGTGTGATATCATACTAATGGATGCATGTCATATGCTATTGGGGAGGTCGTGGCAGTATGATAGGAGCGATGTCCATGATAGTCATGCAAACACATATTCCCTAACAAAGGATGGAGTTCATCATAAGTTGAAGCCCTTGAAGGAGGTGGAAGAAAAGGTATGTAGTACTGCCAGAATTTGCTTGGTAGATGGTAGGAAATTTTTGGAGGGTATGAAGCATGAGTGTCATTGCTTTGCATTGATTCCTAAGATTAGTCAAGAGAAATGTGAAGATGTACCAGTAGAAGTTTCAGATATATTGGAAGAATTTCAAGACATTATCTCTGATAATGTACCAGAATGTTTACCACCAGTGAGGAAGATAAGTCATCAAATGGATTTGATACCAGGAGCCAGTTTGCCAAATAAGGCAGCCCACAAAATGACTCCAACAGAGAATGAAGAGTTGAACAGACAAGTTCACAAGTTGTTAAGGAAGGGACTAATAAGGGAGAGCCTATGTCCATGTGAGGTACATGTAGTACTAGCACCAAAGAAAGATGGAGAATGGAGAATGTGTACAGATTCTCAGGCCATCAACAAGATCATGATCAAGTATAGGTTTCCATTGCCAAGAATGGATGACATAATGGACTGTTTGAGTGGAGCCAAGTACTTCACGAAAATTGACCTGAAGAGTGAGTATCACCAGATCCGTATCAGGGAAGGAGACGAATGGAAGACAGACTTCAAGACAAAGGAAGGTTTGTATGAGTGGTTAGTCATGCTATTTGGGCTAACCAATGCATCGAGCACATTCATGCAGCTCATGAATGAGGTATTGAAAGAATTTTTGGGAAGTTTTGTTATTGTTTATTTAGATGACATTTTGATTTTCAGTAAGACTTGGGATGAGCATTTGATGCATATCAGAAGCGTTTTAGAGAAGCTAGGGAAGGAGAAGTTGTTGATTAATCTGAAGAAATGTAGTTTTGCAAAGGAGTTGGTATACATGGGATTTGTTGTCTCAGAGGAAGGTCTTAAGATGGACCCAGAGAAGGTGAGAGCTATCATTGAATGGCCTACGCCAAGGAGTGCTACAGAGGTAAGAACTTTTCATGGTTTGGCAACTTTCTATAGAAAATTTATCATGAATTTTAGTAGCATTTGTGCACCCCTAACTAAGGCAATGAGAGGGGATAGAAAAGAGTTTAGATGGACTAAAGGAGCAGACAAGAGCTTTGATACATTGAAGTAGAAAGTTGTAGAACAACATGTTTTGGCACTTCTAGATTTCAATAAGGTATTTCAGATAGATTGTGATGCTAGTGGTAGTGGTATAGGAGCTGTTCTGAGTCAAGAAGGTAAGCCCATTGCCTTTTTTTAGTGAGAAGCTTAATGATGCTAAGAAAAAGTATTTTGTTTATGATCAGGAATTTTATGCTATAGTTCAGGCTTTGAAGAAATGGAGACATTATTTGTTGCCAAAAGAGTTTGTTTTATATACTGATCATCAGGCTTTACAATACCTTAATAGTCAAGGAAAGTTGAATCAAAGGCACTTAAAATGGGTTGAGTTTTTGCAGAGTTATACTTTTGTTTTGAAGCACAAGAGTGGGAATTCCAACAAAGTTGCAGATGCCTTGAGCAGAAGGCAAAATTTGTTAACATAAATGAAGATAGTGGTTGTTGGGTTTGACAAGCTGAAAAGTTTGTATCCTAAAAATCTAGATTTTGCAGAGGCTTGGAAAGCTTGTTTGGAACCTGTTACTTTGGATAGAACAAAATGGTTGGATTACATAATCCAAGATGGCATGTTATTTAAAGGAAGCTGGTTGTGCATTCCGAGGAGTTCTATGAGAGAGAACCTGATTAAGAAGCATAGTGGAGGATTGGCTGGACACTTTGGTCGAGATAAGACCATTGCTATTGTTGGTGAAAATTATTATTGCCCACAGTTGCAGTAGGATGTGAGGAAGTTTGTGCAGAGTTGCAGAGTACATCAAATGGCGAAAGGAGCAAGTCAGAATACAGGTCTATATCAGCCATTACCTATACCAGAGAAGCCATGGGATGATATTAGTATGGATTTTGTTCTTGGTTTACCAAGGACATAGAGAGGGCATGATTCCATTTTTGTGGTGGTGGAAAGATTCTTGAAGATGGCACATTTTATTCCTTGTAAGAAGACTAATGATGCTATTCATATTGCAAAGTTAATTTTCAGGGAAGTGGTGATACTACATGGTCTACCTAAGAGCATAGTTTCAGATCAAGATACCAAGTTTGTTGGTTATTTCTAGAGGACATTGTGGAAGAAGTTGAAAACAGATTTGAAGTTCAGTTTTGAACACCATCCACAGACTGATGGACAAACATAAGTGGTGAATAGGAGTTTGGGTAACCTACTACGATGCTTAGTAGGAGAGAAGCCCAAGGGATGGGATTTGATTTTACCACAGACGGAATTTACTTACAACAATTCTGTCAATAGGAGTATTGGTAAATCACCATTCTAGATTGTATATTGCAATAGTTTGAGAAATGATTCAGAGTTAAAGGAGCTAGACAAAGGAGAAAAGACAAGTGTCGAGGCCGAAGACTTTGCAGAACACCTAAAGAATTTGCATGAAGAGGTGAGAAAACATATTAATAAGATGAACGTTCAATACAAGGCTAAGGCAAATCAGAAGATGAGATATAAGGAATTCTAGGTAGGAGATGAAGTCATGGTTCACTTGAGAAAAGAAAGGTTCCTAGTTGGAACATATAATAAGTTGAAAATGAAGAAATTTGGACCATGCAAGATTCTGAAGAAGCATGATTCAAGAAATGCATTTGAGGTAGAGTTGCCTGATGACATCAATATTTCACTAGTGTTCAACATTTTAGATTTGACAGAGTATCATGATGATGGACTTGATAAAGGAACATAGTGGGACATTCCAGCATCTACTTCAGAGAAAGAGGAGATAGAGGCCATTCTGGATAGCCGTGTGGGTAAGAGTACAAGAAATAGGTAGTATATAGAATACTTGGTGAAATGGAAAGGAAGGCCTATTGAAGATTCATCATGGTTATCTGAGACTGAAGTTAACTGTTTTGGTTTCCCTCTAACTCATGAGAAGTGACAAGGTCACTTTATAAATTACCCCGGGTGTCTGATGCAAGAGCATCGAGGGTGTAAAAGCAATCTTGCATCAACCAAAAAAAATGTTATTTCTTTTCAATAAGGGCTAAATTTGGTAGGGTTACTATTTTTAGTAAGTTTGCATTTGTGCACAGTTGGATACAAAATCTTACACGGACCTCCAGAATGGTGAATTGAAGCTAATGGTGAAGAAATCACTTCAATATCATTTGTCATTCGTGTTCCAAAAATCCTATTGAAATATTGAAAGTCAAATTTGAGGCACTTAGGGGCTCCGGATGGGCCCAAAATTTGGTGGTCTACCTTTAGGTATTGTTTGTGCACAACCGTCTTTTTGAGAGCTTTCTGAAAAGGTATTATAATTGAAAATCCAATAGTCAGATCGAAAGTTATGGCCCCACGAAGTTGACCTATTTTTGGAGGGAGATGCAAAATTTGAAATTAAGCTAGTGACCGCCAAAAAGGGCTATATATGACCATTTTTGGGAACCCTTGGGGAGTAGAGTTAAGGGGGAAGGTCTAGAGTCAAGAAAAGGCAGGAAAATAGAAATCCTAGTTGATTTGGGGTTACAAAAGGCTGGAGATTCTAGAGTCTTGAGAGGGGGAGCTGTAATGTGTTGCAGCCTATAGGTGATTCATCCTCTGATTGTATTTCAACTTCTATAATGTAATGTTTTGCCCATATTAACAAAATATCATTCTATTTTCTATGTGCAATTTCTATTATTGTGTGTTTTATGATTTACCCCCTTCATCATGCAACCTGCAACAAACGAAATGGTCTATATATATATAATCATCCAATCAGACACACCGTGGAAGAGAATCACAGCGCAGCAGGGTACTCATGCATGAGTAATGTGACACTGTCCCTTCCACCAATCACATCAACAAGTAACCACATCATGCACGCTCATCAGTAACTAAACAGCTAGATAAAAACATCATCATATAATCGCATAATGCACATGATAAGATTGATCCACATAATCAGTTGAATCCATAACTAGTCATAATATAAGCATAAAACAACAGTTCTAACAATATCATCATGGCAGTAGATAATCATCTATAAGTATCATCATCGAAACAATAAATCCAAGATGTCATAATGTCTAAATAGAGCAACTAACAGAAAACAAAATGAGGGGCACTATAGGATTAACATGGGATTAGAATGGGATTAGTTAAATAAAAATGATTTATTTAACTAATTAGATGATGGATGGATCATGAAAGGGACCTAGGACAAAATGACATAAGATGTCTCAAATAATGTATCGACAAGGTGATGTTGTAAGACATGGACAATTTTTAGTGTCTACATTTTTCCCATCTTTGAGATGATGTTATGACTATGAGAAGTAACATCATTTCAAAGAAGATAAGGTGTGGATAGAGGAAAAGGATGCCCTAGCCACTTGAAAGAGTGAGAAGGAATGGATTAAGAAATGGGATGATGATATAAGGATAGGATGATGATGCCCCTTCAAGAGGTTAGGCGGATTGGAAGAACACAAGTATGCTCTCGAAATGAAATGGAACGATAAAGGATGGATAAGAAAATGGAGGATGCAAAATAAGGGGTGGATGAAATAAATGAATGATATGTTATCCTACAATGAATTGAGAAATCATATAGTTTGATATAGCACTAGACATTATGCACCAAGGTATAAGGACCAGGGTGACGATGTGTCTTGTGCACCCAGTGTAATACAATCTTGTCTAGACGTATAAGGAAAAACACTTAGAGCATTAAAGTCCTAATGCACAAAAGATATGATATGACCTTAGATGCAAAGGATAGTGTGAAAAACTATTCCAACATACACAAGATATGAATATTAGCTGGAATGATATGGATTTGATGCAAATGCAAGATAAAAATGATAACACACACAAGAAAGAAAGCATGCACAAATGATTCAAAAAACAAGCAAGGTATTGCTCTTGTCAAGGCGTAAACCAATGATTGATGATGATAGTGTATGGTTTCAGGAATGAGACACCTCATATAAGATGTCTGGTTTGGTTTTGAGAGTGTGACAACATGTATAAGACTGATGATATGATTGATGTGTGATTGATTGATTGATTGGGTTTACAAGAAGACTAGAATCAAGACCAAGGATGCTTTGACAAGATTGATTGACTTGATTGGTATGGATTGATGATGACTTGCATTTGGATTTATGCTTGGGGTTTTTGAATTGATATGATGATTGGATTATTGGATTAGATTGATTTGATGAATTGATTGACTTGATTGATTTGATGGATTTGATGGATGTGCTTTTATTGCTTGGATTTTTGTCAGATATTGGATTTTATTTTTATTTTTTAAATGTTTTGATTTTTTGTATTTTTGAAATTTTTAAATGATTTTTCTGTATTTTGGGAATTTGATTTTTTTTTGTATTTTTGAAAATGTTTTGATTTTTTTTGTATTTTTTAAAATGTTTTAAGATAGCATTGGATGACAACTTGGATAGCCTTTGTTCTAGACACCAATGGCAAGGTAAAACCAAGTCTAGGTTCAAGGAGGTAGATGGGATTGGAAGAAAGGATAAAAGGGTGGGCAATAGGATGGAAAGTGCATTATAGATTGATGGCTAAAAGGATAGGCAATAGCGTATGGAATGGATGGGTGAATCATAAGGCCTATGTCACATAGGAAAAACATGCCCCATTCTAGGTATAATACTTACAATTTTACATGACAAAGCGTATGATGATAGGATCGTTTGGAAAGGATGAGGTATATCAAGAGATATCCAAAACATGTGTCAACATTTTGCCCCCATATCTTTATCAAGATCAAAAGGAGGAAGGGAGGATGGATGGACTTAATAGGATAGGTATGTGGTATAATGGATTAGGATGGTAAGATAGGATAGGAAATGGTATGATAGGATAGATAGTTTGGATGAGACAATGTACCCCCAAGTGTAAGTGGCATAGAAGATCAACCTACACATGATGCCTATTTTCCAGGTTTTCATCATAGTACTTATCCAAGGCACCACCAAGGGTGGTTTTCACCATTGGACAAAGGGATTTCTCTTAACTATTTTGATTCTTTTTTTGGAATATTTGAATGGGATAGGTGGTGTTAGCGCCTAAATTGACTGGTAGTCTTCTGAGCATTTTTCATTCAGGCACTCTCCCTGAGTATCCAAAAAATGTTCTAAGTGATGGACCTCCTCAGCATTTTTCAGCTGCATCATCATATTTTCTTGAGGAGGAGGTCATCATCATCATGTTTGTTTCGATGAAGGTCAACATCATCATGTTCTCCGTCGACCGTTTCTCATCGTCATCATCATATTGAAATATCGGGTGATGTTTGGTTTTCATCCTGATGATGCTGATGAGCTACAGTGCGCCCTGATCTGCTTGCGAGGGTGATTTTTTAAAGTATCCGGTGATCTTCCATTTATCACCTTGCGCAAACGTGATGATGATGTTGCCCCGTTATTCTGAAGGGGTTATTCTTTGAGTTGCTCGACCTAACTTGCTTTTTCTTAAGGGTCGTCGTCATCATCATCATATTTCCTTTTATCACCGTGTTGCTTGCGAGGGTCATCATATTATCTGCATCATGATATTTCGCCGGGGTGATATTTCTATCATCGGGTGATCTTGGTTATGATCATCCTGATGATGTTGTTGAAGAGATCCAAGTGCGACCCGATATTCACTAGGGTCATCATATTTTGAACGTCAGGATGATCTTAGTCAATATCATCCTGATGATGTTGTATCACCTTGTTCTTTGTTTCTCATCCTGATGATGCTGACGTCATCCATATATCAGGGTGATATCCGGTTCTTTCTGCCTATCTGCATCATGATATTTCTGAAGGAGGGGGTGATATTTTCATATCACTCGGGTGTGTGTTTGTTCCAGCATCATGATGATGCTGATATGAGGAGATATCCGCCTGCCGGCTTCGTGCGCTATCTAGAGGGGGTGATCTTTTCGAGCATCATCATATTCATCTATCGCCCCGATCTTATAGAGGAGCTACAGTGCAACATGATATTTGCACATCAGGATGATATTTCCAAATATCCGGTTGTCTTCCGAATATCATCCTGATGTTAATATGATGATGACGTCATCGAGGTCCCGGGGGGGGTCATGTTTCTAACACTGATCATCTTGAGGAGATCTCCCGACATTTGCAAACATGATGATGACGTCATCCGGATATGAGGAGGTGCGCAGTAGGCAGATATGATGATGACGTCAGCAGGATATGATGATGACGTCATCAGGATGTTCATCGGCCAGACTTTTGGTTTAAGCTCAGCAGGAGGATGTTCCTCCGATGGATCCGGTTGTGCGGGTGAAGGCGAATATCATGCAGTTTGTATTGCGAATATGATGATGACGTCAGGGTGATATTTCGGGCAACAGGATATCATGCTGCTGGAGGATGATGATGATGAAGTCTATACTAGTGTCGTCAGGAGCAAAAGCACCGACATGATATATGCTCATGATCTAGTATATAAAGCGTTAAGGAGGTTGCTGCGGGGTGCATGTGGGATAATGTTATCCTGCATATTCGAAACATCATGATGATGCATCTCGGCGGGAAGTGGTTGCGATGAACTGTTTGATGTTCTTCCCGAGGCCGCGGGTTGGTGCGCCATCAATGGTGATTGTTGCAGAGGTATGGGCGATGGCGTGGGCAGATCTGGTACCCGACTGAAGGTGTACATCAGTGGACAGAGGCGCAGGGCTCGAGAAATCTTCCTGTCTCCTCCCCTACCTGCTGCATTCAAGTTTGGGCGCCAATCTGGTTGTGTTTGAGCGCCATTTCCATGATACTGTGTCTGGCGGGATTTTTGGTCAACATTGTAATTAATTGCTGAGCACCTACCTGGCTGTTATAAGCAGGTGATGTTGCTCATTTGAAAGGTTGTTGAAAGTTGTGGATTTTTGGCTCTGTAATCCAAAACCAGCTGATCTGGTTGCTCTGTACAGCTTGATCTTGTGAGTTTATGTATCTCCTGTTGTAGGACTTGGCATGAATCCACTGGTTTCATGGTTGATCTTATATGAGTAATGCTATCTTAGCATGTGTTGTGTTAATTCTGTCTCCAGTATTGCATGTATTCTTCTTCTGGATCTGGATATTTGTGTGATGTTTAGATTCTAGAGCATAGAATTCCTATGTTGAATGTCTGATCTTTTAACCTCTGCTCAAGGGGCAGATTAAACTATTTTCAGGTTGAACATTGGGAAGGGTATACTGCAGTAGGGATGCCATAAGTAGAGATAGCTCAACACTCTATATTGGGAGATATCTGTAAGGCAGATATCATGTGTATCCCCCTGAAATCCGGTTTTAGCTATTCATGCTGATCATTCACAGGTGTATGTCTACCGACTCCAAGCCCTGGATAGGCACCAATCATGCTGTGTTCTTGTGTTATACACCTTGTCCAGCTTCGCATCCAAATTCATATCAAAACATTTCATACTTCCACCTGTTAGTTGTAGGAGTAGGATTAGGAACCCCCTGCATGCTCTCATACCCAACCAGACATCATGTCCAAGAATGTTGCCAGCCTTGTGATCTATCATGCAGATCTTGGTCCATACATGAGAGTATTCTGCCTGTTGTTGTCAAGTTAGATCTTTCTATCTTTGAGCTAGTCAAGGTTACATCTTGAGTTATAGGGATGCCCCCCTTGGTGCGGCAGAACCAGAAGTGAAGGGGAGGAGCTCACGCAACCTCCTGTATTCAGTTGGCCTGAATCTGCCTGTGCATTAGAAGTGGCAAACCCTAATGCTGATTCAGAAGAAATGTCAACAGGTGGATATGGATAGGAGGGACTCAAGCATCTAGTGCCATCAAAGATGATAGTCCCATTAGAGATGAATGTTACACATGGACTATGTCAAATGTCATTATGCTCATAGATGTTGGTAAGGGATTGCATGGGAGGGAGATGGAGTAGATGAATAGTGGATTTTGATGTGGATTATGTAGGGAAGATAGTGGATTATGATCTGGATTATGTAGGGTTTATGCACAAGGATCGATGAAAGGTTTATCCAAAAGCATGGACCATAGGAATGGAATGGATGAAATATGTAGGATAATGGATGAAGGATTGGGAGATGGAGGTATGTGGGAATGTTGTGGAATGGAAGGGCACCAAGACCAATGGCTGCAAACACTGTGATAAACATTGAAGCTTTTGATTTAGAGGAGGTGTAGGAAGCAATAGAGATGTTTGCTTAGGGGATGGGTGTTTTATGAATTTAGGTACCCACATAGACTTAGACTTTTTTATGATTTTTGCTTGACTTGTGGGATGAAGGAATTTGAGATTTTTGAATGGAATGGGATTTTTGGAATTTTTGGATGGAAGAGGCTTGTTGAAATTTTTGAGATGTGGATCCTTCATTTGACTTGCTTTCTTTTTGCTCAGGGACCCAAACCATTTTAGTTTTGGACTTTCCACTGGTATGGGCTTGGATAGACTTTTAGATGAATTTTTCTTTGATTGTTGGTATTTATGTCCTAAGGCATTATGATCTTTAGGATTGTTTGCTTTATGGAAGGAGGTATCCACTTTTTTATTTTTGAATCCCATGAGATTGGTGGAAGCTTCTTGTTTAGATGATGTGTGCATTTGTTGATCATGATTAGGAATGTGGGGATTTATGAATGGAGGGATTAAAAGTGAATTTATGGATAAATGGATAATGGGATTGGATGATAGGGATATTAGGTATTGGGAGCAATGGTGATAGAGTGGATGGAGGGATATGAGGAGTTGGAAGTAGTGGAGGTAAAGTGGATGGTGGAAGGTGTATGGTCACATACTTTTGGGATTTGTAGAATGATGGAGAAGGGATGGCAACATATGTTTTAGGGGTATGATAGGATGCATGGGATTTGGGATGAAAAGGAGTAGATTTAGAAGGTGTGAAGGAAGTACCAACATCTACCTTGGGGTGTATATCCAAGGCCATATGAGCATGGAGGGACCTTGACATGGATAGGCTCCAAAATACCTTGTTCATGAAGGCATAAGCCTTTACCTTGATAGTACATTTTTTGGAGTATGCGATGGACAATGGGACTATGGATGTTTTGGACACTAGATGCAAGTTCCTTATTAGGTGGAGAAGGTGAAGTGGTGGATAATGGTCATTGCTTCCCTAAGGAAGAACATTCATGGATAAAGTAGTAAGACTGAGGGGATATGATGGATTTGAAATGGGGTTGATAGTGGATGAGGAAGGATTATTAGGATCTTGATTATCATTATGCTCATTAAGATCCAAGCTATTGGTTTGATCATCTATGGTTACTTGGTAGCCAAGTGTCTCATCAAGAAAATTGGATGTCTGTACATAATGGGAAGGGCTAGATGGAAGATGGATAGAAGTAATTTAGATATCTTGCTCATGGATGGTTATGGGATTATGTATAGGTGGAGTAATAAGCTATTGACCATGGAATGCATAAATTTGGCTAAGAGGATCATCATGGATTTCTTGATCATAGATGCGAGTGTTATCAATCAAATATGCACCCTATGCTATCTTACGGAAGACTTAGCTATCTGTTGACACATGGAAACACTCTCACAATGTGGGTTTCCTATAGTGAGAGTGAATCTCCAAAGTGAGATGGTTCTCCTTATGATTTCTCCTAATCTAATGACTTGTCTGAGAAAAGGGATGAGAAAGGTATACTGAAATAAATGACTGGAAAGTATTTCTAAGGTGATGCACCAACACTAAACTCCTATAAGATCTTACTATCAATCAGACCATATAACTTTAATCTTCACAACACTTGATTATACCTAATTCATAAATATTTTGCATGAAGGTTTAATCAAAACATGACATACAACCTGAACCAAGCAAAATATTTACATATCTATCACAAAATTGAGACAAAACAGAGGATAAATACTTATCACAGTGCAATATCAAATCAATCTTGCAAAAATATAGGACAAAAGTGAAGGAAAACTACTGCTCTATAACTAAAGGAATAATGAGTACATAGACTGGAATACAACACTCTCAGTGTGAGAGGAAGACTCTGATATCTTGAACTCTGATCTCTACTCTATTCTTCCAAACTACAACTGGAACTAGTCAAAAAGAAATATATCTCTACCATATATCCTGTGAAAAAATCTCCCCAAAAGAAAGGTGGAAAAAAGCTCCTAATAATAGACATTCAAGTCCATTTTCGAGCTCCTCAGAAAAGCCCAAAACAAAGCTCTCAAAATGTCTTCAAACTATGAAAACAAAATACCAAACTATTCCTTTAGGTGGGCCCACCAAATGTGCTTTAAAATTAGGCCTTATTTGACCCCTAAAGGCTCTTATTATGTCCTCATTTTCCCACCTCGCCCAGAAGAAAGCAAAAAATAAAAGAAGATCCTATCTACTTTACTTTGATTTAACTGCATAAAATAGTTTTAGTTTTAAAGCAATTTATAGATTATTGCTTTAAAACAAACTTTACATGGTTGCAGTTTTCTAATTTGGCTTTGATTAAAGCAAATAAAACCTTACAAGGCTTTTACAATGTTGATTTTTCTTATAAAAAATCATAAAAAATATCAAGGTCATTACATATTATTTACAAAATAAAAGCCTGGTGGGCTTATCTCCATGTGACATGTCAATCTCCTAAGGGCAAATGAGGCATAAGACTTGTCTCCTATTTGAAAAGAAAGGTTTGTAGACTATACCAAGGGCATGAGCTCCATCTCCATAGGGTCTAAGGCACATAGCATATTCTCAAGGTGACCAAGCATGTTTTGAGGCATCAAATGTTTTGAGGGAACCATTGAGGCTTGACCTCACCCTAAGTCATGGAACTTAGGAATTGTGCAACATAAACTTAACGCTACCAAGGTATTAATTTGTGCCTCAAAAAAATAAATGAATGTGACAAAATGCATCATTCAAGTTAGGGCTTCTAGAAACCCTAATGACAAAACACATCTTCGACCCTACTTTTTCGCATCATTTTCATTTTGCATTTTGTGGAATTGGGGCTTTGTAGTCGCTATGAAAACATAGGGTTTCATCTTGAAAAACTTCAACCTTCAGGTGCTTCTAAGCATGACCTCCATGGACTTCTTGCAAATTTCAAAGGTAAAAAGTTTTTCTGATGCAAATATGATTCTTATTCGTCGATTTCTTTCATTTCTTGAGATGAAAATGGCTTCAACAACTGCAACCTCTGCATAAATTCTGACACATTTCATTGCTCTCTATATATTTATATTTTTTCTGCTATTCATGTCACTGTTACTCCGTTCTTCCTTGGTGTCTTAGCTGCCATTCACTGCAACTGTGATCTTTATCTGGAGCAAAAGAAAATGAGATAAAAGAAGAAGAAACCTCAACTGTGAATACTTAGCAAGGTGAGTCTTTTATGAGCTCAAACTTTAGATAAATCTCCTTGTTGATTCATCATATCCATGGCATTCTATAAATTTTGTGGTTTAAAACTCACAGCCATATACCCTTTATCCTGTAGCTAAACTTATTCGATATAAACTGAAATGGGTTTTTGAACTTTTGGGGAAAGAATAAATCTTTGACCACGGATCAGCATAATAACAATCTCTAGTGCAATATTTACACCTTCTCATGGTTCAAATCTTCAGCATGAATGAAACACCCATGTAATACCTTTCTGTGGAAAATACATTTCTTTTTCTATATGTGATGCTTCTATATTTTTCAATGTATCGACCTTCCCTTTTCTGAGGGTTTACCTCTGTGTGGCCGTGGCTTATCTTGTCTTTCTGAGTATTACATGCTTGAAATACTTCATTTCTGTATTGCATCATTTGTTAAAACCCCTCAAATGGGTACTCTTTTACTAGCCATGGCTAAACTTAGCTCCTCATTTCATTCCTTGAATAGTTTCTTGCAACAAAACCTCATGATGTATTAGCTCATCAGTGAGGAAAGATACTTTAGAACACTTGAAGGCATGAAATGGGTCCCATAATCAGACTGCACCTTTTGCAATGATAAGATAAATTTTGATGCTCTAACCCATACACTCATACATATTTGTGCTCCATCTTACAAGTATGACACTCATCATTTGGCAGTCTAGTTTACTGTATATGAAATTCATAACCTTAACTTCTTCTGTAGATACCCTTTTTCCATGATGGGATGTATCAAGTAATATATGTTGTTCTATGTTTCTACCATTATCATTGTAGATGTTGTCCCATTCTTGTGCAACCATTGCAGTTATTATACACATGCTGTATCTAGCATATTTGGTATATTCTAGTTCCATCATTTTGAAATAGCATTTACTCTTTTACTTCACTTGGCTTGGGCAATGCATCCTGTGTATATCTTGCAATTGTATCATTATGGCTGCCCATACATTGTTTACAATTTGTATCTTTATGGCATGGGTTACTATTAGTTGAACTCACTGTATGTTTATTGCACTGATCTGATACTTGGTTGTCCCATAGAAACTCCTCATGTCCTGTAGATGGTCATGGAAACATGAACATTTTTGTCACTGTGGCTTATCATGATGCCATAAAGGCTTAAACATGTTATATCTTCCTACCTTGCTTTCTCAAAACAGGTTGTATACTATGCATGACACAATAGCATATTTAAACTCTAGCAAGGGCATCATTCTGATCTGTTATTTGGTATATACTTGCTCAACCCATGATGGATATGGCAGTAACTCTTTGTTGAATCAAATCTGAGGATCACTATTAATAACATCATATTGGTCAATGGTTGTATCTGTGATTTGAAAACATTTACCCATAACTGCTTATCTTCATGATGACATAATATTTGTAGTAGTCTATACACAAATGAACTATATGTGTTGTTTCTCCATTTATCTGCTATATGTGATGTTTCATTTGCTATTCCACTTGTCATTTTACACATTGAAAGCACTCTTACTATGATGGAATCTCTTGAAATCAATTTGATACTTCCAATTTGATGGTCAAAGGCAATATGTACTATGAAACTCCTGTAGTTACATCATTTTGGTTGTTCTTATGCACTATTTAGTTTGCTCCACCATGCATATATCTGATATTTATTTCTGATGCTATGATGTGGTTAAAGCAATCATAAATATCTGAAAGATGTTATCCATTGGAAAATATTTGACATTCAAATGATGGAAATGTACTTGATGTTCTTAATGCATTTGTTGCACACAAATACCATGAAAGATACATACCTGTGAATTCCATTTCCTCACTGGCAGTTGAAGCAATGATGAAAGTTGTTTTTATACATTAAATGTTGTCCTAGATGAGTTTAGTTCATGCTGATGGTTTCATTTTGTTTCTTGAACTACAATCATGAGTGTGTTCTGAACTAGAAACCAATGCATCTGATTACTTTCTACTCCTTCAATTTGTCATTCAATTTAAACAATATGAATAATGATCTCTCTTTTCCATTCCATCCCCATCAAGATTAAGGGGGGCAACATGCTAGGCTCAACCCTTGTGGGAGTCCACTTGACACCACATGTTGATATGTCTTGAATCAGCTACTTGACTTATCCTATCCCTGCACATGAAACAAATAGATTAGATAAAAACAATAATTTTCAATGATTGTTTCCTTTTCAATTCCTCTTGCATGTAAGTGATGTTCATTTGATCAGTGCAATATAGGCAATGTGTTATGCCTCTTCTGATAATACATAGAGATCTCATAACCGAAGTTCTAATAGGACCTTTCCCAATTTTTTGCAGGTTCTTATTGAAGATCAGGAGCAGGAATAGGATGGCAACCTCAGAGATTGAAGATTTTACAAGGCAATGATGGCTATGAATTTCTCTCCCTTGTCTTTAGATACATAGAATTTTTCCTATATTTGCATTTGTTCAACTATTCCCATGGCTTGTGTGGGACATTTGATCTCTCATTATTTCTTTCGATGCAATGTTTATCCTTTTATGTATCTCAATTTGTAAACGAATAATCATTGTAGTGAATGAAATACTTATCTCTCCTATGAATATTCTGCAATGCAATGAATGATCTCAAAATCTTTTCTTTTCTTGAACAACTGAACTACAATATCACTGAAACACAAACAACTATGCAAATAACTTATAATAGAAGAATGTTAACCTTCACTCTAAAAATGAATTTGTTACACCAGTTCCACTAGTTTGAGCTGTAAGTGAAAAAATGTAACATTTCTAGCGGCTTCTACTATATGCTTGTCTGCTAAGCATCAAATCAGTTGCATTGAATATCCATTGGGCATTGATTCATACTCTGCTCTTCTCAAAATTAGACAACACTAAAATTCAGCTCTCCAACTAGTTTGAATAGCAACAGAAAATTGAAAACAAACTAAACTAAAAGCAACTAATAGGCCCTGATGGCCAACAGAAATGTACAGCATCACTTAGGAAAACAAAATTACTAAAAAGCAATGTGCATGAGCACTTATTAACTACAACACTACTCTACTATGATACAAAGGTAGTACTTATCCTCAAAGGCAATGTTTGAGGTGGATCCCATTAACTAGGATAGACAGTACCTCTCTACTTAACTTGGACAGCTGAAATGCATTGTTTTCTTTGTACTCTATGATTACATAAGGCCCATCCCAAATTGCATCGAACATGGAATGCTTTCTAGGTCTACTTCTCAGTTCATTCCATTTGAAAACCAAATCACCAACAATGAAGCTTCTTGGTCTTGCCCTTTTATCAAAAGCATTCTTCATTTGAGCTTGATGTATATCAAGCATCCTCAAGGCTTCTTTCCTCATCTCTTCTAGTTCCATAAGTTGAGCTAGCCTGACTGCTAAAGGTTGTTCCTCTAGCATCTCAAGTTCTTTGATGAAAGTCAAAGTTGGTAATTCAACTGAAATAGGCAATCTAGCCTCCTTACCATAAGTAAGTACAAATGGAGAACAACCAATAGCTCTCTTGGGTGTAATTCTATCAGCCCAAAGAGCCAACTTCAGCTTCTCATGCCATGTTCTCTGGTTGTCTTTGTAGACACCCAAATTTGTCCATGTCTAGCGACACCTTGTTAAATCACTAATCCATTAGCTAATTAATTAAATAAATTTTATTTATTTAATTAAAATCCCATTCTCATCCACTTAGCCAATTAATTAAATAAATTGTATTTATTTAATTAATTCCACATCATGTCTTATCTCATTTTATGCATTTATGCTATTAATTAAATAAATTTTATTTATTTAATTAATTTCCAACTCATATCCCAACTAATTCAAATATTTTATTTGAATTAAGCCCTCATCATTTATCACATTTCAACACTTGTCCATTTCCCATTCATCATATGTTGTAAGACAACTTTCATTTAAAATCCTTCACATGCACAACTAATTGGACCTAAATTTAGTAACTTTCAATCCTAGCCATTCACATAGCCTCTGAATCTCCACTGTTGATTGATCTTGGTTGAGTTCTATATAAACACCCTCTCATTCCATATGAGACATCCAGCAATCTAGTAATCCAGCAATCATATACCACCTACATTATCATCTTGAGCATCTGAGCATTTGAGCTTTTTATCATCCATCATGGCAGCTTTCAGCTTTGTAATTGCTTATTGTTGAAGAAGCAATCCACATCTCTCTCTCTCAAACAAGGAATTGCATGGTCTAGGTGATGTTATGCTTGAATTGCATTGTTCTTTGACTTCATTTAGATTAGATTCCTTGATGATGGTAGGGTTAGGGTTTCATGACTATGTCTGATCTTCCACACCTGACTTTCACCTATCACATTTTGGCACGCCCGGTGGGACTCACTTCCCTGATTAACTTCGTTTTTTGGAGTTGTTTCTTTGAAGATCAGATTTTGCAGGTGCTCGCAGAAAATTCAAGTCGCTTTTGAACGAAAATCTGCCGCTTCTGAATTTCTGCATCGCTTTTAAGCTGGAACAGGCCGCATTTTCCACTCCGGATCGCCTTTAAACGAACAGTCGTCGCTTGAGGTAAAAGGTATCGCTTTTGATTTTAAAATGTTCGCCTGTTATTTTTGCGGCTGCTTTGACAGTATTTATAGCTTTTGACCTAACAGCCGCTGCTTTTATACATAATCAGGTCGCTTTTGACATAACAGTGGCCGCCTCTGCAGATGTTCGCGCCGCTTTTGATCTAACAGTACTCGCCTTTACACTGATCAATGTCGCTTATGAGCTAATAGTGATCGCCTGTGCAGGTTAGGGTTTTAGCTTTTGCTTGCAGATACAGGTCGCTTTTGTCTTGCAACAGATCACTTCTGGGTCTATCTGGATCGCATATGAGTCGACATAGGCCGCGTTTGACTTCATTAGTATCACTTATGGACTGATAATACTCGCCTGTTAGACTAGGGTTTTGTTTGTCGGCTGTGTTTTTGCAGATACTGTTCGCATTTAGCCCTCAATTGATCGCTTATGGCCAATCTGCATCGCTTATGAGCTAACAGGTGTCGCATCCTGTGTTTTTACGCGTCGCATATGATCTGTAGTATTTCGCCTCTGATATAATGGAGGTCGCTTTTGATCAGCAGTGAATCGCATCTGGTAAGTTCGGTTGTTTTCAAATCTGTTTCAGTTCCAGTTTGATTTTTGGCTATTAACTGGGTATTTGCGCAGCATCTTATCAATTTGTCCAAGAAAGGAGGTTATCAAACTACTGACATATCTGTTGCAGGTTCGATCAGTCCAAGATTTGTGGTTTTTTTCACTAAATTAGGCATATTTGGGCTTGGTGCTTAAAATGAACTACTGTTTGCTCCGTGCTTGATTTATCTTTTTGATTGTTTGCATGTGCCTGATTGTAACCCAAATTTAATGACAAAAGTATCCTCTCCCCTTGCCTATCAAATGGATCTTGGGCGTATGAGAACTTGTCATTATCTTTAGAGGGCCTGCCTTCCCGGTGTGAGAAGGGATACGACCCAAGCAGTAACGGGCTAAAGCCAAGTCCTTCCGAACCGCTATATAAGAAAAGTGTTTGTGTCAAAAGCCACAAACAACGGGTGCAGTTGTGTTATACTGACAGCCAACCTCCCCCAAAACCCTCCAAGGCGCAACCCTTGGAGGATGGGAGACTCCATAACGGAGAGTAGCGCTGCCGCACGTATAGCCACTCGAACGGATGCCCTTATTAGCAACTTTGTGTAGTAGCCAAAAACCTTCTATCTGTTGACACAGAGGGCAAAACCCTTGAAGCGGCCCCGATTCATGCAGTTCTTAGCCGAGGTAGCAGGGACAATCTAAAGGTTTGGAGAGGGTCAAGCCTTATAAGAATCTCAGATCTTGGTATGCGTGAGAAGTGTGTGCAAATGTAAGGAGGAGCCGGTGCTACCAAGATCCTGGAGCTACCCGCTTTGAATAGGTGCAGCTAGGGGATTCAACAGATACTGTCCTATCCTAGCCTAGGTTGTATCAGTTTGTGCTTGTTGTGAGTGTGAGTGACTGTTATCACTATTTTCTTGTTGAAAAACTACAAAATCAGACAACTGTTACACAAACACAGTCGTTTTTGAACTGAAACTGCTCGCATAAACCACAGACATCGCTTCTAAACTGTAGTAATTCACTTTTTGCCTGAACTGCATCGCTTTTAAACAACAAATGCCCGCATATTGCCTGAATAGAATCGCTTTTAAACCACAGTTGATCACCTTTTGGTTGAACAGAATCACTTTCGAACCACAGCTGATCGCCTATTGCCTGAACCAAGTCGCATCTGAGTCATAACCAATCGCATCTTGTCTGAGCCTAATCGCTTTTAAGCCGCAGTTATTCGCCTGATTCATGAACAAGCTCACCTCTGAACAACAGACTGTCACCTATAGGGATATCTGAGTCGCCTCTGATTAACAGGAAATCACCTTTGAACCAACAGTCATCACCTCTGGCATAGCATTCGCTTCTAGTTAGCACTATCATTTGTCTGTCAAAACTAAACCAGGTCGCATCTGAGCTATCATTAATCGCCTTTAGCATCCTTTGAGTCGCATTTGAGCTATCATCAGTCGCCTGTAGCTAAAATACCTGCAAACCTTAATCTATCAGCTGAATTAGCCTCAGGTCCAGCTTGCTTGAATCTTATATATCAGCTTTTAGACTTCTCTTTGATCAACAGCAAATACCTGGACTTTGTCTCCTATTTTTGAGCTTATCAATCAATCACAACTCATGAGTTTTTCCATCTTTTTGAGACCCTAACCAGCAAGTCAGACATCAATCCAATCATTTCAATCAGCAAACAACCTTCAGTTTTAGCTTCAACCAACAAACATCCTTCAGCTTTAGCTTCAGCAAACAATCTCTTTTAGCTTTAGCTCCAACAAACATCAGCAGTAAACAATCTTTCCCTTGAGTGATTAAGCTACCTCTAGGGACAACCAACAACAACTCAACCAAAACAAATCAACCAAGCAACTTAGCCAAACCAGCAAACCAAAACAACAACCAATCAACCAACTAGCCAACTATCATCTTTTGGGTCTCAAAACTTTGACAAGCTCAACTTCATCATCAACATCATGCCTCAAACTAGGAGTCAATATCGAGCTGAAATAGAAGCCAAATTGAAAGCTGAAATGGACGCCAAATTGAAAGCTGAGATGACACAATTCACAACACCTCTTAAGGACGCAACTCAATTCACAACTGGTATGCCTTCTCATATGTTTATACCTCAAGGATACACTAGGGGCGAATCATCTTCACAACAAATGCAACCTCCACCATCCTTGGAAACTTTCGAAGAACAATCTCAAGACGACTCATCAGAATTCCAAGATACCTATCTATGGGACCAAGTTGAGAAACTCATGATATCTGAGTCTGATTGCTGTTTTCTCCAACTTGCTCGCATGGGTGCTAAACTACCTAAAGATTTTGACATATCGGCTATTAGAGAGCAAGATCCCAACACTACTGCTGTTGTTGCAAATAGGCCATCTACTATAGTCGTATCATCTCCTATTACATCGCAAACATCGTCCTCATTGCCTATTGTTGCTTCATTTGAGTTACCACGATCAGAGCATACTTTAGAACCATTGATAGTGCCCACCAATGTGCTCCCTCTCATGTCACAAAATCTCAACATTCCACCTTATCATGTCCCTCAACATATCTCTCCTTCTACCATGACTGTTTCCATGCCTCACGTAACACAAGCACAAACACTTCGAGCATCACAAGCTAGTTCCATGTCTTATGGTGTGCAAACCTCCCAAACTATTCCAACAACACATGTTGTCCATGCTTCACACCCATTACAATCTACCACATCTCATATACCAACTGCTAATTTCTCCATGCTATCCTATAATCCCAACGTTAGTCTCATTGACATGAGTGATCCCCTCATTTCTCAAGCCAATCCAAACAATAAGATCGCTTATGTTGATCAGCTTACATCCATGCTGTCCTCCTCTTCCAATCCTTCACACACCATCAATCCATCTTATGCTACCCAAGGCTTCTCTAATATCACCCAACACATGACATATACCAATCCTCATATTGTCCAAAATACAAATCCAAATGTTCATCCTTCTGTCGTATCTACCAATCTCTCCGTTACTTACCATGTCATGAATTCAATCCCAACTTCCCAACCATCAGCTACTATCAATCCAATATCCAATTCTCATGTGATGCACACCCAATTGCCGCTTGTGTCTCAAGGACAGCAATCCTCCAACACATACATGTCACATACCACTCCTTTGACATACATTGTAGGCACACAACCCCAACAAACAGTCACAGCTTCATATATCCCACAACCACAACAAACAGTCACAACTCCACATATACCACAACCGCAACCACAATATGTCTCATATCATACTCCACCCCCTTCGCAACAACAGCAGTTATCCTCAGCTGATATCCAACAGATGATCGATGAAAGGGTAGGACAAGGCAAGAAACCTTTCTCTCTCGAAAACATATGCGCATATCCATTTGACAAGTCTCTTAATATGATACCTTTTCCGCCACATTTTGAAATCCCACAATTTGATAAGTACAAAGGGAAAGGAAATCCAGACGACCATCTTCGAGCCTTTTTCGTGGCATGTCTCAATGTTGCCTATGATGATACATATCTTTTGAGACTATTTCCTCGAAGCTTAGCAGGACAAGCTCTCGAATGGTTTTCCCATTTACCTCCAGGAATTAAGACTTTTTCAGAATTGGCAAACAAGTTTCGATCACACTTTGCCTTCAACATTGAACATGAGGTAAACATGAATGACCTTGTCAACAACAAACAACGCAATGGTGAAACCTTTTCCTCGTTTACCCAACGATGGCGTAATATGGCTAGCAAATTATCATGGGAAATCCCTGAGAAACAACAGCTTGACATCTTTGTTCAAAATCTTCATCCTGAGCTATCATTCCAACTACAATTGCAAAGTGCTAGCACCTTTGACGAATTAGTTTCCAAAGGAGTTATTATTGAACGAGCCTTAATTGCCAAAGGAACTATCAAGATCTTTCGTGATAACAAAGATTCTCCCCAAAATTCCAATGATAAGTCTCGCTTTTGGAACAAGAACAAGAATGTTGTCAATGACGGTATTGTCGCTACAAAGAATATTCAAACTATGAGAGCTTCCATCAACATTCAAGTAGCCTCTACACCAAGACAACCTTTTCCACAATGAAGAAACCAACGCCAAACTTCTAATCCATGCCGACAATTTACACCATTAGTGGAACCCATGGAAGTTATTCTTCGAAAGCTGCTTCAAGCCGAAGACGTTATTCTACCCGATGCACCACCAAATGGTGAACCACTCTTTCAAGCTCCTTGGTACAAAGAGAATGAGTATTGTGATTACCATTGAGTTAAAGGGCACAAAACAAATGGTTGTATGCGCTTAAAACATGTTATCCAAGACTACATTGATCAAGGTCTAATCAACGTCACACCTTCAACAGCTCAACCCGCTCAACCATCCACATCAAACTATGATCTAGAGACTTTCAAGAATCCACTTCCGTCTCATGATCAGACAAATAACCTTCAAGCTGGAAATGCTCTTCCCTATAACTATGCATCATCTACTATTGGCCGCATTGACCATGCTCGCATTTCTACCATTACCGTCCAAGGGAGAGCACCTGATTGTGCCATAACCACGCGAAGAGGCCGAGTTACCATTCAAGGAGCACCTCCTCATCCTCCTCGACCTCTCTCTGACTATAACCTCTTGGATCACCTTGGTAAAACACCCGCACACATATCTATCCTTGAGCTGCTCCGCATATCCCCCGCACATAAAGCTATCCTTGATAAAGCCTTACAAGAGTCTTCGGTGCCTAATAATATTAATATCACACAATTTCAATCTATGGTCGCTAGCATTGCAGCCCCTTGTCATTTGACCTTTTCCGACAAAGATCTTCAACCCTCCATTCATCCGTCACACAATGAGGCCCTCCATATTGAAGTATTTGTTAACCAACGCCGTATCAAACGAGTCTTGATAGATGGCGGAGCTGGTCTAAATATATGTTCTTTGAAACTTATCAAGCAATTGGGATATTCTGAGAAAGATGTTGACACTTCCAAAGTTATAACTATCAGAGCATATGATGACGCTGAAAGAGATACTGAAGGGATCATCTTATTGCCTATTCAAGTTGGGCTGGTCATTACAGAAACTCGCTGTCAAGTCCTTGATATTGATCTGCCTTACAACATCATCCTCGGTCGCCCTTGGATCCATACCCTTAAAGCAGTTCCATCTACATATCACCAATGCCTTAAATTTCCACATAAGGGTGTTGAAGTTACCATTCAAGCTGATCCCAATCCATTTGAGTTTTGCCATGCCTTTCAAGCTAAATATCAGAGCCCGAACCGTATCCCTATCAACACCGAGGCATATCCGTCTTCCTCCTATGTAGATCCATCCGATCTCCTCAAGCCCTCATCTAGCAAAGCCACTTCCAACCTCCATATCAAATATACCGAACATGGCCCTGGTGAATACAAATTGCAGGAATCCTATTGCATTGGTACCCTTCCATTATCTCCTAAATCCCATGGTAAGCCCTATACAGCCAAGCCAACTTCATCCTCCGCTGTTATCAAAGCTCCCCCTACCGTATTCATTAAAGGTGGTTTCTTGGATGACGAAGACATTGAGGATATCAACTCTTGGATATTCTTTGATGAAAATGACCAAGTCCAACTTGAAGTAGAGCGATACAACAATGGGTTTCGTATCATAAAGAACATGGGCTATAAAGGACATGGCAGCTTGGGATCACAGGAACAAGGACCTATTGAGCCCCTTATTGTGTCTAAGAAGTTTAATAAGCAAGGCCTTGGTTACCAACCGGAGGTACCGCAAACCAAAGACATTAAGTGTATTTCCGATATTGACGTTGGACCTTCTTCGGTAGGAGAGCCTTCTAATTCGGATACCATCGATGACTCCTCCCTTCATATCACCGATCTTTTTCAAGAACATTCCATCTTCATGTTTTCCGCAACCTCCTCTAGCCATCATGATTCCTCCATTAGCCTTTCACTCGTATATCCTGACCTCATCGATTGGGACCAACAGGGGGCACCGATATTAGATACATTTGAAAATGACGAAGCCATTGCCGAATTCATGGGTTTGAGACAAGGTATTCCACTGGGTGATCATAAAGCAGGTTTCATGATGGAATTACCTAAACTAGCATATTTTGGCGGAAGTATCAAATCCTTCAGTCGCAAAAGTGAAATAAACAAAATTCAACAAAATAGGTCACTAGGTGAAAACCGCAAGGCGCCTCTTGACCGTGAAAAAGGAAAAATAAAGGACGTATCCGAAGGTGAAAACCTCTCTGAGGCGCCTGAGGATGAGGGATTTGATCTTCCTGTTGCCACTGATTACCATGAGAAATCAACTGTGCTAGTTGAAAAATCACAAGACATGAACTTGGGAACAGAACAGAATCTGAAGATCACTTTTTTGGCAGCATCACTATCAGAGCAAGAACGAAAGAACTTCACAGCATTTTTTCTGAGAAGAGGTATAAATTTTGCATGGACTTATGCAGACATGCCAGGACTAGATCCTTCACTTGTGGTACATCATTTAGCAGTATTCCCTGATGCAAAGCCTGTCAAACAAAAATTGCGCAAAATGCATCCACAAGTTGCCTTATTGGTCAAAGCAGAAATTCAGAAGCTATTAGAAGCAAAGTTCATAAAGATTATTGATTATCCAGAATGGGTTTCAAACTTAGTACCTGTAGCAAAACCAGATGGACAAGTTCGCTGCTGCACAGACTTTAGAGATCTTAACAAAGCATGTCCTAAAGACGATTTTCCATTACCAAGCATAGACAACATTGTTGATCTTATAGCAGGACATGAAATGCTATCTTTGATGGATGGATTTTCAGGTTATAATCAAATCAGAATAGCAGAGGAAGACCAAGATAAAACATCTTTTATTTGTCCATGGGGCACATATTGCTGGGTTGTAATGCCTTTTGGTCTCAAAAACGCTGGAGCTACCTATCAACGAGCCATGATAGTTATTTTTCATGACCTTTTTCATACTATCATGGAAGACTATGTTGATGACATCCTAGGAAAATCTAAGACAAGGGAAGGACATCTACAAGTATTGGCACAAATTTTTGATCGATTAGAAAAATACCAAGTCAGACTAAACCCAAAGAAGTGTGTATTTGGCGTAACATCAGGAAAACTATTGGGATATATTGTGTCTCGACGAGGGATAGAAGTGGACCCAGCTAAGGTAAAAGCTATCATAGAAATGCCTCCACCAACGAATCTCAAACAGCTCCGCAGTTTACAGGGTAGGCTACAATCTATCCACAGATTTATCTCACAACTCGCAGATAAATGTCATCCTTTTCAGCATCTTCTTCGTAAGGGTGAACCTTTTAAGTGGGATGAAAAGTGTCAACAGGCTTTTGATAAGATAAAGGAATACTTGGCAACACCTTCTGTGTTAATACCTCCTGTACTTGATCGTCCATTACTGCTCTATATATCATCAACAACCGCAGCATTGGGTGCACTTCTAGCTCAACATGATGATTCAGGAAAAGAACAAGCCATCTACTACATTAGCAAAACCCTTGTGGGATATGAACTCAATTACTCGTTCATGGAAAAAGCTTGTTTAGCATTAGTGTTTGCTTCCCAAAAGTTGCGACACTATATGTTGAACCAAACAACAAAGCTCATCTCTAATGTGGATCCCCTCAAGTATCTCCTTTCAAAAGCACTTCTCACAGGGAGACTAGCAAAATGGGTTATGATCTTGAGTGAATTTGACATACAATATGTGAACTGTAAAGCTATCAAAGGACAAGTCATTGCTGATCAATTAGCTGCAGCACCCATCACAGACATTCAACCAATATATCCAGAATTCCCTGATGAAGGATTGTTTAATTTAAATTCTCCAGCACGATGGCAGCTATACTTTGACGGATCATACACTCAACACGGATCTGGAGCAGGTATCTTGTTTGTCACTCCCCAAGGAGACTGCATACCTAAACCATACAGAATAGCATTCCCATGTACCAATAACATAGCAGAGTATGAAGCTTTAATCACAGGTTTGCGCATGGCAGTACAATGGGCTATCAAACAGTTACAAGTCTTTGGTGATTCTCAGCTGGTTATCAAACAGGTCTTAGATGAATATCAAACAAAAGACGAGAAGCTTCTTCCATACAAGCTAATGGTGGACGATTTCAAGCAATATTTTGAGGACATTACCTTCGAACAAATTCTAAGACTACAAAACAGAGCAGCAGATGCCATGGCTATGATTGGATCTCTTTTAGACATGCCATCTAACACCCATAAATGTGAATTCTTGGTCGAACAGCTTTTGATCCCAGCATTCGAAGTTCCACAGTCTGAGCTCATATGTGAGATTGTTGGTCCCAACTCGTCATGGTACAAGGATATATACGAGTATCTCCGTAATCAAACCTTGCCTCTTCAACTATCCAACACCCAGCGTAAAACTTTTATCCATCGAGCCTCTCGTTACACTATCTTAGGAGACACCCTTTATCGTCGGAGTCTTGATGGTATCCTTCTTAGATGTCTTGATTCCAAGGAAGCAAAAACGGCCTTACGTGAAGTACATGAAGGTGTCTGCGGTTCACATTCTGCTAGCCCTGGCCTTGTTAAGAAACTTCTGCGAGTAGGATACTATTGGCCAACTATGGAAAAAGATGCCCAACAATTTGCAAAGCGATGTTTACAATGTCAGAAACATGGAGATCTAATACATGCACCAGCACATGAGCTTCAGCCTATTGTCACTCCATGGCCTTTTTCGCAATGGGGACTTGATCTCGTGGGTAAAATCCATCCTACTTCATCAAATGGTCATAAGTTTATTATCACTGCCACTGAGTATTTCACAAAGTGGGTAGAAGCCATACCAATGACCTACATCACAGGTAAACAAATAGCTAAATTCATCTTACATTACATTATCTGCCGTTATGGAATTCCTCAAGCTATTGTCACAGATAATGGTCGGCCTTTCAAGAACTAAGAGGTTAGAGATCTTTGCAATAAGTTCCATATTCAACATAGGTTCTCTACGCCTTATTATCCTCAGAGCAACGGTCAAGCTGAAGCCTCTAATAAGACAATCATCAAGATCCTTAAAAAGACTGTTAATGAAGCTGGTCGAGATTGGCATCTACAACTGCATCCTGCCTTATGGGCATATAGAACAAGTGTCAGAACTCCTACTGGCGCCACACCCTATGCTCTCGTCTATGGCACTGAAGCTATTTTGCCTATCGAGGTTGAGATCCCCTCTTTGCGCATATCCTTGCAACATACTATCTCAGATGAAGAATATCAAGTGTCCAGACTCCATGATCTTGAGCTATTAGATGAACGCCGCCTTACAGCATTGAACCATCTTCAAGTCTATCAAAACCGGCTACGCCGCAGCTACAACAAAAAGATCAGAGAACGCAGATTTCAGGTTGGTGACCTTGTCCTTAAAGAAAACCAAAGGAATCAACAGCATCGAGAGAAACAGGGCAAGTTTGAACCCAATTGACTTGGTCCTTTCATTATCACAGCAGTCTATGGATCCGGTGCATACACTCTGTCAACACCTGAAGGCATTCCCTTGGATGAACCCGTCAACAGCGTTCATCTCAAGAAGTTTTATCCATGAATCTCAGCTATCCCCCAAAAAGAGCCAAAAAATCCAAAAAAATCAAATAAATCAAAAAAAAAAAATAAAAATAAAAAATAAAAAAATAAAAAAATAAAATAAAATATATATTCAATAAATAATCCGTCCTCTGGTGAAAACCTGGTAAACAGGTGCCTTGGATAAGTACCATAGTGAAAACCTGGCAAACAGGCGCTATGTGTAGTGACCAGCTTCCCTCATTTGTTTGGTTCATTTGATCATTTTTTCCACGGCATCTTGTATAAGCCATACTCATAAGCCCTATCACAATCCCACACATAACCTTTCATCTTCATCCTTTGTCAATGCTGGCTATCATACTTGAGACATTGTCGTGATATCTATATCTTTTGGCACCTTAGCATCTTGGCTACATCTTTTCCGCATTGTCGCTTCTGCATAATAAACCTCATCCCGCACTGGGGGCATTTGTTGAGTCTTATTTGGAAGTGGATCCTGTTATCTCTAGCTCATAACACATCAAACAACTCAGCTTACAACACAGCACACCTTATCAACTTCAGCCATGGCACATGTCCACCGACAAATATGCTCTAACGACTTGCAACCAGGACTCATACCTTCGCAATCCATCCACATTTATCCAACAATCGCAACAAACATCGCTTGATCAAACATCCAATCGATTAGCCACATCAATAAGAACTACATCTAGCTCTATCGTTGACGCCTTGATCCCGTGGATACAGGGTATGTAGGCAATCTGAGATGCGAAGGAAGCACTCTGATTTAGGCTAAGACGATAGCCCCTTTCATCAGTTATCTTTCATCTTTCTTCTAAACATCCTTCAATCTTTCAGCTCACATTCTTCTATCTTTCATCACTTATATCATCAATAAAACCCAGAACTACATATTCATCATGTCTCATCTTCATCGTAAATGTGCTTTAATCCCGTGGATACAGGGTATGTAGGCAGTCTGGAATACGAAGGAAGTTTCTAGTACTCAAGCACAGATGATCCACCCCATCTTCTTCATCTTCATGCATCATCCATCTTCTTCTCTTTGATCAGCTCAAACAAGAAGCAATCCATGTGTATATTGCAAGCTCAAGCACTTTCATCAATCAAAGGTAAGCCAGAAGCTATTTGTCCACATGCCTTAAGCCAACATTTGCTATAGCAGTTTATCAACAACTTTAGCCTTCAACAGGATGTAGCTTTCCTTTTAACAAGGCACCAGCTTGATCCATCCAAGAGCACCCAAAAATTGGCAAGAGAACGTGATGGCAGTATCTTTTGTTTCATCTTTTGATTTATCTTTTGTCCCTTTTCTATACCTAATCAAGACTGCCTTGATCTATTTATATCTTGGTATGTTACGATGAAGTAAGGACTGGGGCATGGTCATATAGCTTTCGTATGCCGTGTTTGCGGGATGATCTTATTCTCTTCCTATGCATATTGGTATCTTGTACGTGTTGGGATTAGTATCTTACATATCAATATCTCTAGCATCTGAGAAGCTAAACAGTCTCTTATGCATTTGAGACTATTTTATGTTAAGACTAACTCCATACATATAACCAGCAAGCTATCATTATGTGTAGTGGAGATAAGCTCAAACCATTGTTTGTAGCGTCAAAGTCCAACACTGGCTGTTAATCATATCTTGTGCATGTTGGCTCCACATCTTGACCACATGCGTTCAGACAAGATTGTAACATGCTAGTTACGCATTGGATACCTTGACACCTTGGTTTCTTATACCTTGGTGCATAACATCCATATGTTATATCAAACATAAGGACTGCATTTCTTTTCATTTTGAGCAATTACTTGAAAGCTGCCCATCATCATCCTATCTATTCATTCTATCTGTCCATTCGTTCCATCATCCTCAGCCAAGGTCGATCATCTCTACCATCTTTTCTCCATATTCCCGCTCCTGCAAAACAAGTGTTAGCCATACATAAGTCCATTATATATATATCTCTTTCATTACCATCTACCTATATGCATACATCTATTCATATCATTACCTTTTACATATTCAAACATTTTCTATCCATTTACCATTTGCATAAACTTCCATCCATAATCCATATATAATCCATACACATAACATGCATAGCCATCATAATATCAATATCACAATCATTATAACATCATATAGACCGCCAAAACTACCATATATATATATACATGTGTGTCAAAATACAAGTGTCTACAATACAAGCTGAGCCTTGAAAAGAATGAATGTACAACAATGGCTCTAGGCCTCATCATGATACAATGTCAACAAGGTATGCCCTAGCGACTACTGCCAGCTCCCTCGCCCTGACCACCACCACCAACAGGTCCTGTACCTGGTCCCTCATCTCTCGGTGGCCCCATCACTGAAGCTACTGATCGAGATCCACCTGACCTCCATGAGCTCGAAGCCCCTGACCTGCTCCTGAAGCTAGGTTGTCTCTGCTCTGCCGGCACAGCTCCATAATATAAGCCTCTGTAATACTCAGCCTCACCCTGCACTCTCTGAAGCTCGGCCTGTACCACTGTCAACTGTGTGGCCAAGTACATGGTAGCTCCATCAGTCCCCAAGGCAGCCACTGCTCTATCCCGCTCACTAGTCATCCCCTACAGTTGCTGCACTGCCCTATCTCTCTCAGCTCGCAGACCATCTCTCTCTGCTCTCATAGCCTGCTCCTGCTGTACTGCAGTATCTCGCTCAAGCCTCATCATCTGCTCATGCTGCCTAGCTGTATCCCTCTCTCCTGTCACTCTAGCTAGAGCACCGTCATCTTGTCCATCTCCTCTCTGAGCTCCCAACTGTAGCTGAGCTTGATAAGTCTGTGCCTGTGCTCTAGCATGCCGCAGACTAATCACGGCCTGATGCCTATCCATCTCCACTCTCCTCAGCCTCATCTGTGCCCACTGCCTCCATCTCCTCTCCTCTCTGATCCGTCTCCGCAGCTGCTGAATACCCACATCATCTCCTGCTCCGATCTGTGCCTGTGGCTGTGCTAATATAGCAGGCTGACCTGGCACCTGCCCTGGCATCTGTATCCCTGGTGCAGCTAGCACTACTGCCTGTGCTGGCAGAGCCCGTCGTCGTCGCCTCCGCACTGGTCTCTCCATCACAATCTCTCCAATCTCCCCATCTCGTGTCAATCGAGTCAGCCTAGCTGTCGCCCAATATACATCGTACTCTGGCAATGTGCCTGGATCTGCAGGACCCTGTCTCCACTGCCATGCTCCTGGCTGCAGTCCGTCTCTCTCTGCCAAGGCTGTGTCCACCACAACCTCTGGACCCCAATCAAATACCTCCTGCCTCGTCCTCCCAAACATGGCATCACCTACAGGTACTGCTTGTGCCTCTCTGAACTGTCTCAGGGCCCTCTCTAGCAAATAGCGCTCTATAATGTACACGCCGCGTCCAAAAATGTACCTCGCCTGTCTAGCATAGGCAAGCTCCGCATCCTCCTCCTCCCACTGCTCACATCCTAGCCATGGTCTCCATACAAATCTGTCTATCTCATCTAATCTCCGCCGCCAGTATACCACCCCTCAGCGCTGTCGATAAGTCAAGGCTCCTCTATACATCCGTGCAAATGGCTCTCCTGCTGCTCTAGCAACCCATCCCTCTGGTCTCGTCACCGGAATGTGCTCATACGCCCATACATGCAAAACTGTCACTCCTGCTGACATACTGGCTCCAAACATGTACGCACAATCATGTAGGTAATGATAGAGCTGTCCCAACACGCACTCTGCCCATGCATATCTCGTGCCATAGGAGAACATGCCCTCCATCACTGTCCTCCATCCTACAGGAAAACCTCTGGCCCTCCTATCACCCACTAGCCATCTAATGATAGCCACTACCACCCGCTGTAATCTGTCGCAGAGCTCCTCCATCCTCCCCATCGGTATCTCTGAACCCTCTGCTCCGATGTCTGGTGTCCCAAACAATCTCCTGAATGCAGCTGGACCCATCTCTGGATCATAATCTACACGGTCCCCATCTATCAGAATCCTTAAAATCCGGAATACATCCTCTAAGGTAATGGTCGCCTCTCCTGTCGGTAACAAGAATGAACTGTGCTCGCTCATCCATCGCTCCACCATCGCTGTCATCAGCCCTCGATGTCCCTGAACTGGCTCTAAGCCCAGGATCTCCAACACCAGTAGCTCCTCTGCATCCAACCGTCTCACCAGCCGCAAATCTCTCGGATGGGGCTCCCGTGATAGCAATGGCGGTAGTACATCCTGCATCATCCATTTACCCTTGTCAGTCCATTCCGTTACCCATTCATATCAAAATTTGCCTATCTATCTGCTATTTTATCCTACACCTACTATAAGCAGTCCATTTTACTACATGCAATGTTTTCCTACTCAGTAGCGACCCTCTTTACCATATGCGCCTCTGTTTTGACCATATGCGAGCTATTTTCCGTCATGCGCTCACTATTTCACTATAAGCGACCTCAACTTCCCTCTGCGCTCATTATTCCTTCATATGCGAGTCATATCCTATGTGCGACTCTATTTACCCTAAACGTGAGCTCTATTTTATATGCGCGTAGCTTTTCACTATTAGCGAGCTACCTAACCATATGCGCCTATTCTAGCTCTATAAGCACGCTATCTACCCTATGCGAGCTACTTGCCTTCATATGCGCGCTGTATTCCCCTATGCGACTCCTATTTGCTCATAAGCGACCAGTTTTTGTCTATATGCGCATTTTCGCCGATATTTTCCCGCCGATAGGATGCAACCTCATTTTCCCTAAGCGACCTACCCACGCCTATAAGCGACCTGACTTACTCTAAGCGATCTCTATTCCTATATAAGCGACCTAAATGTGCCATGTCCTAACCTAGTCGCTTTTGGTGACGTGTGTGAATTAATTACGCTTTTAGGCTATTAAATGCATGCTTTTGGGAAAAGTTTTGAAACATACCGGTGCGCCTGCTCCCTCTGGTCGTCCATGTGTCCTCACTCACTCCGCACGATGATCTCTGCGTGGAATCACCATCCTGCTAGCTCTGCCACTCTCACTCTCTGGAGCTCTGGATTTCTCTAAGTTTCTAAGCACAACTGAGCACAAATGAGCCTATTTGCCTTTGAAGCACCTACTTATAGCCCTTCTCAAAACCCTAATTCTTCTATGCCACAGCCTATTTTCTTCCATGCAACCCCCCTTTCCTTCGCGTCTGCCCTCTTTTTAGCCTTTTCTTTTATCGAGAGCCAACCCAACCCTTCCTGGTTAGCCTGGCTTACCTCTCGAGGGGGCATCACCTGTCAGTTACACTGGGGCATAACTTGTTTATCGAACGCATCTCACATCTTCTTTGACACAACGTTCTATCGAACATTGTATCAAAGAGGGGCAAAATGTAGACACCCAAATTTGTCCATGTCTAGCGACACCTTGTTAAATCACTAATCCATTAGCTAATTAATTAAATAAATTTTATTTATTTAATTAAAATCCCATTCTCATCCTCTTAGCCAATTAATTAAATAAATTGTATTTATTTAATTAATTCCACATCATGTCTTATCTCATTTTATGCATTTATCATATTAATTAAATAAATTTTATTTATTTAATTAATTTCCAACTCATATCCCAACTAATTCAAATATTTTATTTGAATTAAGCCCTCATCATTTATCACATTTCAACACTTGTCCATTTCCCATTCATCATATGTTGTAAGACAACTTTCATTTAAAATCCTTCACATGCACAACTAATTGGACCTAAATTTAGTAACTTTCAATCCTAGCCATTCACATAGCCTCTGAATCTCCACCGTTGATTGATCTTGGTTGAGTTCTATATAAACACCCTCTCATTCCATATGAGACATCCAGCAATCCAGTAATCCAGCAATCATATATCACCTACATTATCATCTTGAGCATCTGAGCATTTGAGCTTTTTATCATCCATCATGGCAGCTTTCAGCTTTGTAATTGCTTATTGTTGAAGAAGCAGTCCACATCTCTCTCTCTCAAACAAGGAATCGCACGGTCTAGGTGATGTTATGCTTGAATTGCATTGTTCTTTGACTTCATTTAGATTAGATTCCTTGATGATGGTAGGGTTAGGGTTTCATGACTATGTCTGATCTTCCACACCTGACTTTCACCTATCACAGTCTTCAACAGTCTTCTTGATGATCCTTATCAGATTCTTGTTGGTGGATTCGGCCTGCCCATTACCCTGTGGGTAATAGTTAGAAGAAGTATTCAAAAAGATGTTATTTTTGATAGACCAATCTAAAATTCTCAATCCAATAAAAGTCAAACCATTGTCAGATATAATTGAATCTAGTGTACTGATTCTTGATACCAGATCTTGATAGAAACTTAAAACAACATATTTATTTGCTTCTTTTAAAGCAATAGCCTCAGTCCACTTGATGAAATAGTCTGTGGTAGTCGAGATCCACTTGTGCCATGCACTTGAAGGTGGGTTTATTGGTCCTATGAAATCTAGACCCCACTTTACAAATGGTTGTTCAACTTTAATAGGATGCAAAGGTAAGGTTGCAAGCCTTTGCTTACCTGGAAATAATGAACACTTCTCACATCTTCTCACCCAAGCAAAATCATCTTTAAACAAGTCAGGCCAGTAATAACCAACCTGCATAATCTTTAAGGCAGTTGTCCAAGCTGCAAAGTGACCTCCTGAAGGTCCATTATGAAACTCCTCTAACAATTTATCAACTTGATCTAATCCAATACATCTTAGAAATACACCATTAAAATCTCTCCTATATAAAATACCATTAATGATAGCATAAGGAGTAGCTTGTAACCTAAAATACCTTCTTCCTACCCTATCCAAACCTTCAAGGCATTGACCAATTTGTAGATAATGCATCATTTGCTACACCCAGCTGTTTGTAGGAGCTAGTACAATGGCTGGTACAATAGTTGGTACACTATTATTCAGTATTGTTTCTGTGTTCTCTTCATGTTATTGACTGTACTCTTCACTTTTAGCAAGTTTCTCACACAAGCCCTTGCCCCTAATAAGCTTAGTTACCTTGATATCAACATCAAACTCCATAACCTTGGTTATCCAACCAACCCTCTTATCATCTATATCTATGTTAAGTAAAAAACTCTTAATAGTAGGGTGAGCAACCATTAAATGAATTTTGTTAATGGACAGCATGTGTCTGAATTTCTTGAGGCTTCTAACAATAGCAAAAACATGCTTCTCAATAAAAGAATACTTTACCTTGTAGTCATGCAGTACCTAACTGAAAAATGCCACTGGCTACTCCAAACTTTCATCATTTTGCTGACATAACATTGCTGAAATGGTGTTAGTACCTCCAAATGCATATAAAATAAAATCCCTCTCATAATTAGGATTAATGAGGGTAGGGGCAGCAGCAAGAGCTTCCTTGATCTACTTGAAGCTTCCTTTTCCTTCCTTAGTCCAGCTGAATGGCATGTTCTTCTTTAGCATGGCAGTGAGGGGTTGTAACATAGCTGTAATGTTTGGAATAAATCTCCTCATGAAATTAATTCTACCAAGAAATCTTTGCAAGCCTTTCTTATGTGTAGGCAACGGTAAATCTAGAATAGTTGAAACTCTCTCAAGGTCAATAGAAATACCTTATTTTGAAACAATATGGCCAAGAAGTTTACCTTCATGAACTAAAAATATGCACTTATTTGGGTTCAATGAAACTCCAAACTCTTTGCACCTCTAAAAAATCTGCTTCAAGTGGTCAAAGTGATCATTAGAATCTTTGGAAAAAATTGTTATGTCATCTAAATACACTAGCACTATTCTATTCATAAGGCCATGGAAGGTCATATACATTGCCCTCTGGAAGGTTTCCCCTACATTGGACAAGCCGAATGGCATCTTCCTATATGCCATGGTACCCCACTTAGTTATGAATGCAATTTTATACTGGTCTTCCTCCTTGACCAAAATCTAGTTGTAACCCAAGTAACCATCTAACAAGGAATATCTATCAGAACCATAAATAGTTTGTAATATTTGTTCCATGGAAGGAAGAGGGTAGTGGTCTTTTAATGAGGCCTAATTTAGATCATGGAAATTGACACAAAGTCAGATTTCTCCATTCTTCTTTCTAACTGGGACCAAGTTGGAAACCCAGGATGTATGTTTTATTGGTAATATGATACTATTCTCAATCAGTTTGTTTAACTCAGTTTTCATTAAATGCTCAAGTTTTGGATTCAGGGGTCTTTGTTTTTGCCTAACAGGTTTGGCATTAGGCTCTAATTCAATGGTATGTTGGGCTAAACTAGGATCAAACCCCCTTAAGTATTTATACTCCCATGCAAAAACATCAAAAAATTCTTGACATAACTAAACAAAAGACAACTGCTTTTCTTTAGTACATACCTTTATGAGTTTCAACAGTTTATCCTTGAATATCTTCACTGCCTTATAGTGCTCTTGTTTCACCGTCATGTTGCACTTGTCCTTTTTAAACTAATTATTTGAATTAAATATTGATTCTAGTATCACCAGTCCTTTGGACAACTTGTTAGATTTCAATTGTACAATCTGATCTTCAAATTACTGCTAGTATTTATGTTGATTATCAGCTACAAATTTAGCTTCTGCACTCAAAAAACTTAATATTTGTTCATCACTGTCAAATACTTGCCAGGAAACACTATTGTTAGGTACAGAAGGTTTGACAACTACTTTGACATATGGTTGTACTTCAAGGTTATGAATTTGATCAGGTATCTCAAATTGAGATCCTGAAGCTGCAAGCTTATCTGCATACTTATTTTGGTTTCTGGGAATTGAAAACAGATTAAATGCATCAAAAAATTCAATTGAATCCCACACCCTATGTTTATACTTTTTGAGTAGGTCATTCTTAGTAGCATTTAGATTCCTAACCTGATTAACGATCAATTTAGAATCACCATAAACTTGGATAGATTTGGTACCTCTTTTACGGGCCCACTCTAAACCGTGAATTAGGGCCTCATACTCAGCTACATTGCTTGTGCATCTGAAAGTGAACCTCAATGCTGCATAGTACTTCTCTCCTTCAAGTGAAATCAACATATTCCCTCCACCAGCACCAATTTTGGTCCTAGATACATCAAAGTACAGCTTCCAAAGTTGATCTTCTTGTTGTTCTGACTGACTTTGGTCCTTAATTAGATTAGGAATCACTGCATCAAGTTCTTGTATCATATAAATGTCTAATCCTACCTCATCCATGTGATGGAAAGGGTCACTTTCATGATCTTCAGTGGCCCAATCATCTAAATTTATGTCTTCTATAGGTGCATTGGGATCTGGGTTCATGGGTTCATCCTACTACCCATGGGTGATGTAGAGGTTAGCGTTTATTGGGCTGGGAACATAGGGCTCAACATGATCCTTTGCAAGTGGTTTAGATTGTATGGTTACTTTCATACCATACCTTGTTCTAAAAAACAAGTGGGACCAATCGGAAGATAAAAACCTACCCAATTTGGCAATAAACTCCCTAGAAAGGCATAATGTAAAGCTAAGCGGAAGATCAATGATGTAAATGTCCTGATGGATTGCAAAATTAAGACAAACATGTAGTGTAAGTGGTAGATTTCTAATTATGCCTGTAGTACTAAGTGCAGACCCGTCTAGCTGGACTACTCCTTTTGCAAGGGGCTCATAAACCAATCCTAATGAATCAGCTAGACTCTTGGGCATGACAGAACTGCTTTCTCCATAATCTATCATGCAGTTATGAACAAGCTTGTCACCAATAATCATACTTAGGTAGAAAGGAGGAGGTTTTACCTCATTTGTTGGTTGTCCACTCTTGATTTTTGAACTATTAGCAAGTACAACTTTGGCATTCCCTTGATTAGAACACTCAGAAATTAAAAGTTCAACCAATGCCTCTTGTAGCAAATTCTTTTGGCCAAGAATGCGCAATGCATCCATGACTGACATACTCACTATAGCTTTCAAAGATGATCTACTATGTTGAAAGAAACAAGATTTACCTTCTGCTGTCCTCTCACAACAGCAACATCACTCTACTTTTGTGAAGGCTGTGATTGAACTCTGGACTAATATTTTCTTGGTACAGTTTGATCCCTTTGTAGAATTTTCACTTTTTGTTGTGATATAGGAGCATCTTGTGACAGAAAAGTCTAAATTTTATCTCTCACGGGCTATTGTTGTACCACTGCAGCTTGCTGATTAAGATCTGTAGCCTTCTTCTTTGACCTTGTGTTGGATGAAACAGGTGTATTTTGCTGATTCGAGCCTTGTGGGTAATTTATATTGCAAAAATCACTATATTGCCAGTTCATTAAGGCCACATCAACATTATTTTGCTAAGCTAAAACTTCACCAGAGACACCTTCTGAACTTGCATAACTATTCTGCACCATAAGTGCATGATTTCTTACACCATTTGTGCATGCAACTTGATTATGGGGTTGGTGACATGAATAACACTAGTCACTAGATCTTGAGCTAAGTTGTTCTAAGTGGGCACAAGTTCCTTAGAGGTGTTGGCAGCATTCGGTTTGTAAGATTGGAAGGGTCGAGGGTTGTAATTTCTTCTTTGACCCTGAGGATCAGCTTGGAAAGGTTGCCTATACTGCTGATTGGGTTAATACGGGGCTTGGTAAGGCTTAGGTTCTTAACCAATCTACTTTTTAATATTAACAAATTCATTGCCAAAGGTCTTGCCCATGGACTGAATCATCTCTTTCAACTCTAGGATTTCTTGGAGGTGAGCTGGAGTATGGTTTTCTTGGGCTGTAGGTTGATGGGTTATTGCTAAAACAGGTGGGATAGCAGCCAAAGGAGGCATTGCTATTGGCACAGATGGTTGGATTTCTAGGAAAATGGGTAAGAGAGGCCTTGGGGCTATCTTGCTTGCTTGAATTAGGCAGTTTTCTGCTCTAACAACAATCTCAAAAGAATCAGGAAGGGTAGTCCTCCCATAGACTAGATCATTACAGAAATTTCATTGTTTAAAGCTTTAAGATAAAACAAAAATGCATGCCTTGGTAGGGGTTTTACCATTGCGGAGATTCTGTCCTAGGTTCTCTGAAATCAGTAATTGAAATCTTCCATGTGTTCATGGGGTGCCCTTTTGATGGTGCTCAACTGCTCCAGCAATGAGAGATGATCGGATTTGTCTTCAAAGTGCTTGTACAATCCATCTCCCAGTAGATCCCACAACGTTATTAAATTTTCTGCAAGTCCTCTAAACCATTGTAATGCTTTACCTTTCAATGATTTAGCCAAGAGTCTTATTGCCACATTTTCTTGGGTGACATTGTGTACGGAACAATGAGTGCCACATCCTGAATGTGCTCACCAGTTGTAGTATGGTCTTCTCTAGTGAAATATGGTAGTCCTTTAAGGGCTACAATTGGAATATCATCACACTAAGCAAGTTACAGTGGGCTGCCTCTGTTAAAGGGGGCAAATGCATACTGCCTAGCCATTATGGGTATTTGAACTATCAGCACCAGACTTCTACTTCTTCATGTTGAAGTTGGAGATGTTGATTTTTATCTTCTCGCTGATTCAACTATTCTGCTTACTGATCTACCTCTTCTTCTTGGCGGAGATAGCTATAAATATTTGAATGGATCAGAACTAGATCTAGTTTTCATAAGCTGGTAATACTAATCTACATGCAAGACCAAAAAAAATGAGTCACCAGGTATATTGTAAAAGCCTCCAAAGGCTAGAATGTTGCTGCATATACCAGAACAACAGCTACGAGGGTATAAAACTTCTCTAAAATTACTTTCAAAGTCCCACCGGGCATGCCAAAAATTGTTATCAGTCAAATATGCACCCTATGCTAAGCTTACGAAAGACTTAGCTATTTGTTGACACATGCAAGCACTATTAGGATGTGGGTTTCCTATAGCGAGAGTGAATCTCCAGAGTGAGTTGGTTCTCCTTATGATTTCTCCTAATCTAATGACTTGTTTGAGAAAAGGGATGAGAAAGGTATACTGAAATAAATGACAGGAAAGAATTTCTAAGGTGATGCACCAACACTAAACTCCTATCAAATCTTACTCTCAATCATACCATAGAACTTTAATCTTCACAACACTTGATTCAACCTAATTCATAAATATTTTGCATGAAGGTTTAACCAAAACACAACATGTAACCTAAACCAAGCAAAATATTTACATATCTATCACAAAATCGAGACAAAATAGAAGATAAATACTTATCACAGTGCAATACCAAATCAATCTTACAAAAATAGAGGGCAAAAGTGAAGGAAAAATGCTGCTCTATAACTAAAGGAATAATGAGTACATAGACTGGAATACAACACTCTCAGTGTGAGAAGAAGACTCTAGTATCCTAAACTCTGATCTCTACTCTATTCTGCCAAACTGGAACTAGAACTGGTAAAAAAGAAGTATATCTCTGCCATATATCCTATGAAAAAATCTCCCAAAAAGAAAGATGGAAAAAAGATTCTAATAATAGACATTCAAGTCCATTTTCGAGCTCCTCAGAAAAGCCCAAAGTAAAGCTTTCAAAATGTCTTCAAACTGTCAAAGCAAAATGCCAAAGTGTTCCTTTAGGTGGCCCCACCAAATCTACTTTAAAATCAGACCCTCTCTGACCCATAAAGGCTCTTATTTTGTCCTCATTTTCCCAACTCACCCAAAAGAAAGCAAAAAACAAAAGAAGATCCTATCATCTTTACTTTGATTTAACTGCATAAAATAGTTTTAGTTTTAAAGCAATTTATAGATTATTGCTTTAAAACAAACTTTACATGGTTGTAGTTTTCTAATTTGGCTTTGATTAAAGGAAATAAAACCTTACAAGGCTTTTACAATGTTGATTTTTCTTATAAAAAATTATAAAAATATCAAGTTCATTACATATTATTTGCAAAATAAAAGCCTGGTGGGCTTATCTCAATGTGACCTGTCAATCTCCTAAGGGCACATGAGGCATAGGACTTGTCTCCTATTCGAAAAGAAAGGTTTGTAGACTATACCAAGGGCATGAGCTCCATCTCCATAGGGTCTAAGGCACATAGCATATTCTCAAGGTGACCAAGAATTTTTTTGAGGCATCAAATGTTTTGAGGGAACCATTGAGGCTCAACCTCACACTAAGTCATGGAACTTAGGCATTGTGCAACATAAACTTAACACCACCAAGGTATTAATTTATACCTCAAAAAAAGAAATGAATGTGACAAAATGCATCATTTGGGTTAGGGCTTCCAGAAACCCTAATGACAAAACACATCTTTGACCCTACTTTTTTGCATCATTTTCATTTTGCATTTTGTGGAATTGGGGCTCTACAGTCGCCATGAAACCCTAGGGTTTCATCTTGAAAAACTTTGGCCTTCAAGTGCTCTTGAGCACAGCCTACATGGACTTCTTGCAAATTTCGAAGGTAAAAAGTTTATTTGATGCAAATATAATTCTTATTCTTTGATTTCTTTGATTTCTTCAAATGAAAATGGCTTCAACAGCCACAGCCTCTACATAAATTCTAACACATTTCATTGCTCTCTGTATATTTGTATTTTTTTTGCTATATGTGTCACTGTTACTCCGTTCTTCCTTGGTGTCTTGGCCGCCATTCACTACAACTGTGAGCTTTATTTGGAGCAAAACAAAATGAGATAAAAGAAGAAGAAACCTTGACTGTGAATACTTAGGAAGGTGAGTCTTTTATGAGTTCAAACTTTAGATAAATCTCCTAGTTGATTCATCATATCCATGGCATTATGTAACTTTTCTGGTTTAAAACTAGTGGCCATATACCCTTTATCCTGTAGCTAAACTTATTCGATATAAACTGAAATGGGTTTTTGAACTCTTAAGGAAAGAATGCATATTTGACCACGGCTCAGCATAATAACAATCTCTAGTGCATAATTTACACCTTCTACTGGTTCAAATCTTTAGCATGAATGAAACCCCATGTAATAACGTTCTGTGGAACATACATTTCTTTTTCTGTATGTGATGCTTCTATATTTTGAAATGTATCGACCTTCCCCTTTCTGAGGGTTTGCCTCTATGTGGCCATGGCTTATCTTGTCTTTTTGAGTATTACATGCTTGAAATACTTCATTTCTATATCTGCATCATTTGTTAAAACCCCTCAAGTGGGTACTCTTTCACTGGCCACGGCTATATTGTAGCTCCTCAATTCATTCCTTGAATGGTTTCTTGCAACAAAACCTCATGATGTATTGGCTCAGTCGTGAGGAAAGATACTTTAGAACACTTGAAGGCATGAAATGTGTCCCATATTTAGACTGCACCTTTTGCAATGATAAGATAAATTTTGATGCTCTAATCCATACTCTCATACATGTTTGTGCTCCATCTGACAAGTATGACACTCAACATTTGGCAGTCTAGTTTACTGTATATGCAATTCATAACATTAACTTCTTCTGTAGATACCCTTTTTCCATGATGGGATGTATCAAGTAATATATATTGTTCTATGTTTTTGCCATTATCATTGTAGATGTTGTCCCATTCTTGTGCAGCCATTGCAGTTATTATACACATGTTGTATCTAGCATATTTGGTATATTCTAGTTCCATCATTTTGAAATAGCATTTACTCTTTTACTTCACTTGGCTTGGGCAATGCATCCTATGTATATCTTGCAATTGTATCATTATGGCTACCCATACACTGTATACAATTTGTATCTTTATGGCATGGGTTACTATCAGTTGAACTCACTGTATGTTTATTGCACTGATCTGATACTTGGTTGTCCCATAGAAACTCCTCATGTCATGTAGATGGTCATGGACACTTGAACATTTCTGTCACTATGACTTATCATGATGTCATAAAGGCATGAACATGTTCCATCTTCCTACCTTGCTATCTCAAAATAGGATGTATACTATGCATGACACAATAGCATATTTAAACTCTAGCAAAGGCATCATTCTGATCTGTTATCTAGTATATACTTGCTCAACCCATGATGGATATGGCTGTAACTCTTTGTTGAATTAGATCTGAGTATCACTATTAATAACAACACCATATTGGTCAATGGTTGCATCTGTGATTTCACAACATTTATCCATAACTGCTTATCTTCGTGATGACATAATCTTTGTAGTAGTCTATACAGAAATGAACTATATGTGTTGTTTCTCCATTTATCTCTTACATGTGATGTTTCATTTGCTATTCAACTTGTCATTTTATACATTGAAAGCACTCTTACTATGATGGAATCTCCTCAAATCAATCTGATACTTCCAATTTGATGGTCAAAGGAAATATGTACTATGAAACTCATGCAGTTATATGATTTTGGTTGTTCTTATGCACTCTTCAGTTTGCTCCACCATGCATATATATGATATTTATTTATAATGCTATGATGTGGTTAAAGCAATCATAAATATCTAAAAGATGTTATCCATTGGCAAATATTTGACATTCAAATGATGGAAATGTACTTGATGTTCTTAATGCCTTTGCTGCACACAAATACCATGAAAGATACATACCTGTTAATTCCATTTCCTCACTAGTAGTTGAAGCAATGATGACAGCTATTTTTAGACATTAAATGTTGTCTTAGATGAGTTCAGTTCATGCTGATGGTTTCATTTCATTTCTTGAACTACAATCATGAGTGTGTTCTGAACTAGAAACCAATGCATCTGATTGCTTTCTACTCCTTCAGTTTGTCATTCAATTTAAACAATATGAATAATGATCTCTCTTTTCCATTCCATCCCCTTCGAGATTAAGGGAGGAAGCATGTTGGGCTCAACCCTTAGGGAGCCCACGTGACACCACATGCTGATATGTCTTCAATCAGCTACTTGACTTATCCTATACCTGCACATAAAATAAATATATTAGATAAAAACAATAAAGTTCAATGATTATTTCCTTTTTAGTTCCTCTTGCATGCAAGTGATGTTCATTTGATTAGTGCATTATAGGCAATGTGTTATGCCTCTTCTAATAGGACATAGAGATCTCAGAACCGGAACTCTAACAGGACCTTTCCCATTTTTTTGCAGGTTCTTATCGAATATTAGGAGCAGGAATAGGATGGCAACCTTAGAGATTGAAGACTTTACAAGGCAATGATGGCTATGACTTTCTCTCCCTTGTCTTTAGATGCATAGCATTTTTCCTATATTTGCATTTGTTCAACTATTCCCATGGCTTGTGTGGGACATTTGATCTATCATTATTTCTTTCAATGATCCTTTTATTATCTCAATTTGTAAACGAATAATCATTGTAGTGAATGAAATACTTATCTCTCTTATGAATGTTCTATAATGCAATGAATGATCTGAAAATATTTTCTTTTCTTGAACAACTGAAATGCAATATCACTGAAACACGAACAACTATGCCAATAACTTATAACAAAAGAATGTTAACCTTCACTCTAAAAATGAATTTGTTGCACCAGCTCTACCAATTTGAGTTGTAAGTGAAAAATGGTAATAGGGAGCTTTATCATATAGGAGTTCTTTGATCTTGATTTGGATAAGGGGCTAATGGTTCCACATGCTTAGGATTAGACTCTTGATGTAACTCTTTTGCTTTAATGGAAATGGAAGTGGGAGACTCCTGGAGAGACTTGATAGGTTCTTGACTTGGACTCATGGTGGGAAATTCTTCAATTGGCCCGATGGTTTGTGGATGACATGATGTAGTTGAAGGACTAGACATGGTATTGGAAGACTCTTTGATAGGCTCAAGGATAGGTGTTTGGTGACATAGTTGATTCCTTGCTAATAGCCAATGGATCACATCCTTCATAAGTGTATGGGTGGATGAATAATATAATGGATGGATAATAATGGTGGATAGTGTAGGCTTATGAGTAGGATTAGGATTAAGAGTGGATAGATCCCATGGTGGAGGGATAAAAGGGGTGGAAGATGTTGTAGGCTTAGGATTTTGATTTTGATTGGATGAAGGGTTAAAGGGATTAGATGGATTGGTACTAGGATTGCTTGTGCTAGATGGGATTGATATTGGATGGGTGGATTTGGATTTGCTTTTGTATGATTTGAATTTAGCACATGGAGTTGATAGAGGATTATATTATGGAAGGTACTTATAGGATGTATAAGCTAGAGTGGTTTTTCCCTTGTCAAAGGTAGAATGAGGACTTAAAGGTACTTTATCTTGTTGCAAAGGGTGACTTGGATAATCTTGTGAATAGATTTGGGCTTGAGGTGGAATTTGTTGAATTTGGGATTGGTAGATAGCTATGAATTGTTGGGCTTGGGCTAGGAATAGTTGTATTTGAGATGATTGGTTTTGTTGAAGTTGTTGGATGATGAATTATGGTCATTGTATGGTTTGTTGGTCTAGGGGTTGTGGCATTTGGTGAAGTGTTTGGGTGATGTCTTGTAGTTGTGGTGCTAGGATCATTTTCTCTAGTGTTGGCTTGGAGTTGCAAATATGTTTAAGTCTTTGTATTTCGGCTTGTTCCTTAAGATGTGCATCATAATCTACAAGGTTCTCATGATCATTGGAGCTAGGAGGAGGGTCCCATTGAAGTATGAATTTGGGTCTTGGACTTGACTTAGGCTTGTTAATGATTACCACCATTTTGACAAGTGATAATTAAAACTGGGATGATGATGTGGAAAGATTATGATATGATTAGGATAATATGATTGATGAAATTGATTGGAAGTGGAATTGATTAAATTTTGAGGAAGACTTAAAATGATTAGGGATGAGGTGGCTAAGAAGGGTGATAAGGATTGTTGAGAATGATGTGATTGGATAATTTGGTGGATGACTTGGATTGGGGATTATGAGATTGATATATGAATGACTAGGATTTGATGAGTGACTAGGAAGAAGGTGATTAGATTGATATTTATGTGGAATGATGCCCCCTTGGGAGGATAGGAGAGGGAGAAAGACACGAGTAGACTCTTGAAATAGATGGAGGTAGATAATGATTATGATGATGTGGATATGACAAGTAGGATGATTAGGATTAATGAGGTGAATGATAAGGATGGTTAGGGTCTTGATTAGGATGACTTGGCTTAGAATGAATGTGATGACAAGGATGTTTAGGATGATGTGTTGGTGTTGACAACTTGACCTTGGCAATTTACAAACAATAGATTTCACATGTACATGCATGAATCACTCACACAAGACATAATATCAAATTTGACTTTGAAATTTAGATTGTTGTTATTATGAAAACACTTGAAGACACATCAACAATCCTAATATTAGTCAAGTGGGTGTGGCCAATTGGTCTTAATCTAGGATGCACAAGTTTTACTAAGGATGTCCCCAATATATTCAAGGTATGGGGGGCCCAATTACATGAAATAAAACTGAAATAATGCCACACAGTCGAGAGAAAGGGGTAACCCACCCTTCACCTTCACTTCCCTAAGGTATAAAGTTCTTGGGGGCTTAGCCTGAATGACAAGATTTCAACTTCCAAGAGGGTGTCTTTCGATTCACTCTTTGCTTTTTAGACTCTGCCGAAAATGCTAGAGTTGAGATCATCCCTTGGAGTGGTGTGTCTCCAAGTAGACCTAGAAAGGGTGACAAAATCAAATTGAGTGGGTGCTTTTGATCTCCAAGATCATCTTGCAGTGTGAGGAGAGAGCATACACACACACTAGATTCACACTCGCAATGTTTATTTTCCCCTTAAAAATTGAAATGTGTGTTGTGAAAGTAAATGGATGAAAGGTGTTTTTGATTCTCAAGATCACATGAAGTGCATGAGAAGAGCATACACACCTTCAATCACACTCAAATCCACCAAACAATTGAAAGCACAAGTTCTTTTTAGACCCAAATCCAAATGTGTGATTGAAGACACAAGTGTATTTTAAGCCCAGTTCCAATGTGTGATTGCAAACAATAGTTTATTTTAGAGCCCAAATCCAAATGTGTGAATGAAGACACAAGTGTATTTTAAGCCCAATTTGGTGTAGGGTACCTAGGCTATTTTCAAGTCTAATTTTTGAATTTTCAATTTGTGTGGTCTCATTAATGTGAGACTAGGTAATGTTGGTTTTTAAAATAATGTAATAAAACCTTGATCATGTAGTGGTGGTTTAAGAAAAGACATTTTTGTAGTGGAGTCTTTAGTTTCCCTAAAAAATAGGACAGTCTATTTGTGGACAGTCATCCTTTTATGGTAAACAGTCAGTTTTTTTTGCTTTTATTGGTGGCTTTCCCATGATGGGGATAGAGAGAACATGGATATTCATTAAATATTTATTCTATGCATGATATTAGAGAGGATTCTTGCAAAGAGAAGGCAAATATGTAAGTTTGAAGAGAGAAATTATAGAATTTTACCTTGTTGCTGCATTTTACTATTTTTTACTATTTCTCACGTCCATACATAGTCGTACTACACTGTCAAGGACAAAAATGTTTGGAATCATGTAGAAAATGGTGTTACCTTTCATATGAGTCAAATTAGAAGGAATATTATAGATCTAAAAGCATTTTACAGTCACATTTCTGATTTTTGGTTCCATACCCTAGTTTTGAGGGTTTTTGTCAAATTGATGGATTTCTAACCAATTTCACCTATGTCAAATTCCAAAATTGGGTGAAATGGGCTTAATAAGATTGTATTTACTTATTTTTTATCTTGTAGGAGCAGGGGATTTTAAAAGAATAGTGTTTGAAACCATTAAGGCCTAATATCTTCATGTATTGGGCAAAGAAGGCTAGGTAGCATAGGTGGGTATTGGTTTGATAAGAAACCCATGTATACAAATGGCAAAATCTACAAAAGTAGTCTATTTGTGATGTGTGGAATCTTGTAAAAGTGATTTTTCAATCTTGGGTGAAGTATTCATCATACATCCTTTGCAAAATAGGGCTAATTGCCCTCTAGGACAATAGGTACAGTCACTTTTTAGGGCAGATGCTCCAAAACAACATACCTTGCATGTTAGATGTGTTATGTAATCCCTTAATGGGTATCTAGAAAACTAATATGTTCATGGGTTTGTTAGGTTTTCTACAAGTTATCTCTCAAAAACTTCATTGACAGGGCTACAAGGAGTTAAGGCTAATTGTGAAGGAACGATAGGAAAAGTGAGTTGCCTAGTTTCTTGTTGAGTCTCATAAGAGTCTATTGATCATATTAAGATAGTCTAAGGTGTAGTTGCAGATCAGTCAATTAGTTAGCCCATCTGCCCTTTATTTATGCATATTTCATATTTTAGCAACCATGTTCATTGAAGACACAACTTGCCATTTTGTGACAGTCAATTTAGTGGGTTCAAGGATCCTTTTGATCTGTCTTTGAATGGTGATAATTCATCATTTTCAAGTAGATTTCAATTGCCTTGAAGGTTTTAGTAAGCATCCCATGCATTTGTCTCATGTTGAGCTACCTTTCCAAGCCTTGTAATGGGTATGAGAGTAAGAAGACAGCCTAAACCATGCTGCTCCAGTCAAGACAACAATCCTAAGAACAGTGAAACCATCCCCTGCTCTTCATCACAATTCCAATGTGTGATTGCAAACAATAGTTTGTTTTAGAGCGCAAATCCAAATGTGAATGCAAACAAGTTTATGATGAAATGAAAGAGAAGAGATGGATTGAATGCACCTAGAAAATTTCTTTAGATCTATTGCTGAAACTGATGTTGTACAACACCTTATGTTCACCTAGAAGCCACCAAAATGAAAAGAAGACAAGAAGACTTGCAAACTAATGTGTTAGGTGAAAAATGAGGAATCTGATAAAATTTTGATTTATATGAATAGTGTCAAAAAAATAAATGACATGAGCAGAATCTAGACAAAATTCTATGTTGTTTGAAAAAAAAATCGTAAAAAATAGATGGAATTTGCTCAAGTTATATGCATTTGAAGTTCACAATTAAGGTTGAATTTGATTAGAAATTACCTAATAAAACTAATGAAATTACCTGAAACAACCTTCGCCATAGCAAAGTTGGGTGAACCAGCTCTTTGATGCCACTTGTTTCATGAAATTTTGACCCCATATGAGGAAGTTATAGCCAAAAGAAAAAAAGTGCCCCTAGGAGGAAGAGAGTCAAGTCTAGTGGTTAAGTCTTAACTGCAGGTAGTTAGCGTTGGATTTGGTCACATGTCACAGTTAGTGATAATAGTTAACTCCGGTGGTTTAGGTTGGCAGTTTGGTGTTAAGGCCCCTGGTCACCCATGTGACCAGGGGCTAAACAGATTGAAAAAAGAAATAGAAAAAGGGACTCGGTGGCCCCTCCTCCCCTAGTCACTGATGTGACCACGCGCTAATGGGCGATCCCACAATAGTGGGTTACACTTTTGGCCCAAACTTGACATCAAAATGAACATTTTGAAAAAAATATTCACTTTTGGACACCTATAGTTGTTAAACCATGAGGAATTTGAAGATGATGTAAACTAGTGATTTGTGACATTTTGTTTGTAGATTCTAAATATGTTTTTTATTTTATTTTTTGGAATCAAATTGTATTTCTTTTTCCATCTCCTTCGATAACTAGTTTTTAATAGTAAACACCATTTTTAAAGAGTGGTGTGTACTATAAAGCACATAACTTTTTTTCTATGAGGGATAAAATTCTAATTTTTTCGAATTTATATTTGTAACTACAATATCTAGAGGATGCATTTGGTTTCATAATGTTTTATTGAATATATATTTTTTAATTATGTTTTGAAGTCAAACCAATTATAATTTAGACATGTGTGTACTATAAAGCGCATAATTTTTTTTGTATGTATTAGAATTCAATTTTTTCTTTTTGTTGGATCAAGGACATGAATACCAAGAGAATAGATATTTTTCAGAATTTTTTTCGATAATATACTATTTTTCTACATGTGTAGAACAAAGAGCTTAATTTTTGATGAAAAACCTATGTTTAATTAAACTAAAAAAAATGTATAATAAAACCAAAATATATTAAAATTATACTTGATAGAGAGCTCATTTTGAGGACTATAATCTTGCAGTTGGGTTTGTCAAGTTGATTCCATTTTGATCCTCAACCTGAGCCTCAAAACCCAAAAATTTGTATAAAATTGTAGCTGGAGGGGGGCAAGAACAAAATAAGGGGGTTCGAATGAAAGGGGGTTTTAATGAACCCCCCTTCATTAGAACCCTATAAAAATAACATTAAAAAATGAAATAACATTAAGGGGGGTTCGTTCGAATCCATTATTTTATCAAAATAAAATTGGCCAACGGAAAGTGGGTTCACTTGAACGAGTGGTTCGAGTGAAGCCATTTTTGGGTTCTAATGAACACCCCTATTCAAGCGTACCCCTCCAAAAAAAATTTCTATGCACATGCAATTTTTCTTCCTCAATGTAATTGTAACCCACTATTGTGGGATCACTCTAATAGAAGTGCCCACTGATTGTGCTGACCACTGTTTTAAGCGTGAATCAAATTTTGAATGGCGGTTAGGGTATGAGGGATGGTGACTGGTAGATGGAGAGTTTAGGAATGGTGATTGTTGGTGGACATAGAGTTTAGGAATGGTGACTGTCAGTGGTTGCGACAGGAGAGGTGGCGACCGGGAGGTATAAGGTGGTGACAGGTTTAAAGGGAGGTTGTGGTCAACGTGACTAGGTGGGAGTTTGGAGTTAGGAATGGCAATGGAAGGGAAGGATAGGTGGTCGAGCGGGGAGGCTAGGGTTTGTAGTAGAGGTGGTGGGATGCATTTATGGCAGCGACAAGTGTCTGGGCAGTGGCAACAAAAGAATATGGGTGGTGGCTGAATATTAGGGTTCAAAGTGGCGATAGAATAATGTGATCAACAAACCCAACCCTATTAACACAACAAAAAAAATTACAGACAGATGAAATTCAAACCAGGGACCAAAATCTATAATGAAAAAAATTTAACCCTGTGATCACAACCTGGTACGACTAGTCCATACGGTACGGATCCATACTGTATGGACTAGTAAAGTAAAAAAAATTCAAAAATTTGCAAAAAAAAATTTTGTGAGCAAAATATAGCAAATTTTATGTCATTTTTCACCTACAAGGCCTCCCAAACGTAACGATGAGGTATGTTTTGGCCTAGGAGATCACCTAAAAAAGTTGATTTCCCAAACTTGACAAAAAATGTTAGATTCACATCTAGTTCACCAATGTAAGTTAGGGAAAATCAGGGATAAATCACTAGTTCATCAATCATAAAACCCTAACTCAACAATGGAATACAAGATAAACATAGAAATTCAAAGGATAAAGCAACTAAATCTAAATCTCTATGCTAAGCTTGGCTCTCCTCCATTGCTCTTCTCCATTTTGCATAGGATGCAAAATATCAAATAGTGTGGTTCTTCGATGAATGTTGATTGCTCAAATCTATAGCATAACAATAGATGGAAGATGAACGAAGAGAGGATTTAGAATAATTTTGACAACATAATGTTACTTGAAAATGGATCCCCCAAATGGCTTGGGTGATGCTTGATTTATAGGAGATGAGTGATTTGAATTGATGGCTAAGATTGAAAGGTCAAATGAGCAATGTGGACGGTTGAGATTAAATGGCACAAGGAGTTGTAGTCATGTGACAAGTGTGCGGATAAGAATAGGGCTGACCTAATTTAAATAATATTTTATTTAAATTAGTTGGTAGTGTGACAAAGCATTAAATGAAAGTTGTACTTATGACTCATTATTCAAATAAAAAATTATTTAAATTATGAGAGAGGGACATGTGTTGGAATGAGGTTGAATGTGAGAACTAATTTAAATATTTTATTTAAATTAGTTGGAAAATAGGAGAGGTCTAATTTAAATAAATATTTTATTTATTTAAATTAGAGGAAAGTTGGGAAATTAATTAAATAAATAAGATTTATTTAATTAATTCGCTAGTGGGACAAAAGGGATTAAAATGGGATTAGGATGAGATTAGTTAAGTAAATATGATTTATTTAACTAACTAGATGATGGAGGGATGATGAAAGGGACCTAGGACAAAATGCCATAAAATGTCTCAAATAATGTATCAACAAAGTGATGTTGTAAGACATGGACAATTTTAGGTGTCTACAACTAGGGATACTTGAGAGGATTGGATGCATCGGAAGCCTCCAAATAGCACCTTGTGATTGGTGCACAAGAAGAGGCCCATGATCCAAGGGATTTAAAGGGATAATATTTCCGTAGAGAAAATGGAGGGTGAGGATCCAAAAAGTAGATTTCTAAAGCCATGTGTAAGTTTCCTTGACAAATCATGATTTGGATTGTGCAAATGATTAGTTAGTTAACTAATTATTTTTAGTCAACTAATTATTGGAGGGGGACAATAGAAATTAAATAAATAGGTTGTATTTATTTAATTTTTGAAATGGGGATGATGTCAAACCTAATTAAATAAATGTTCAATTTATTTAATTAATGTTGGAAGACATGTTAGTTTATTAATTAAATAATTAATTAACATTAGTTGGAAAAATTAGAATGATTAATTAAATAAATAGAATTTATTTAATTAAATTTAGAGGAATAATCAAGGGATGAGATTCATGATGATGGAAATGATGTGAGGTGATTTTAGGCGTCTACATTAACATCAACATACCAATTTTTCTTAGGATGGATAGCCTCCACCAAGGCTCTAAAAATTATAGTTAGAAAATATAGAAAACCAAATCATGCAAGCCTCCACTTCACATGATGCCATGAAGGATTTAGATGGGAGCATTAATGTTGGGATAAAGTGCCATTAACCTTGTAAATCCCATTATTGTATTATTCCATTTATTATTTGTAATTACCCATAAGGGATGTACAAGTTTCACTGGTAGAAGTAAAAATTATTTACTGTCCACGATAATTATTAAATTACTCTATGATAAGTCCCAAAGTTACCAGCGGTAGTTATGGGATGTCATTTACTATGGTAAATGGTAATTGGTCAAAGTGGGGTGCACATGTGGAGGAATAATGTATTTTTAGTGTTATGACACACGTCATAGATGTTGTAAGAAGGTGTAAGAGATTCTATGACAACTGTAAGTTGTCATAACAATCTACGACACTTGTAATAACATATGACATGTCATAAGATGTTGTAAGTGGATATTATTGGCCCCAAGCCATTCAAGCTTGCATGGGCACATTTTTCCAAGTGTAAGATGCATGTATGACAACATTTATGACCCCGTAAGAGCCTATTCTTGGCCATGGACACCCAAGGTTGTATTGTTGACTCTTGACAAGTGTTATGGCCTTGTAAGAAGTCATTTAATGTCTTGAGATTGTGTAAATTTTATATAAACCATCACATAGTAGATGAGATGCATAACAGTTTACAAGTACCTAGGTTCTGCCGGAGTGAAGGTTGAAGGATAGAGGAAGTGAATGTATTTGTAATCTCCTTTTGTGAAGATAATACAACTTTGCCTACTTTCTTGGTGGATTTTTTTACCCGCAAGGGTTTTCTCCATGTTAAACACTTGTGTTATGTGCTTCATTCTGCTTCTGGTATATTTATGTATTAAGGGTTTATGTTTTGATTACAATCTCCATTGTTAATGCACACTTAAAAGATTACTTAAATTTATTCGAATCAAATTTTCATTGAAGTATTGTTGCTTTCATTTCTAACATTTGGTATCAGAGTCTAGCCAACTTTGACTCTTGGGTGGTAGTGTGGAAGCTGTAGCTGCAGTGGGAGATTTGGTTGTGTTTGTTTTGCAAATATTGTGTTGTTATTATGGCTACATCCACCGTTGCATCAACCTCTTGAATGGACATTGAGATGTTCAACGGAATGGGGTATGAGTTGTGGAAGCTAAAAATGGAAGATTTGTTAGAAGAAAGAAACCAATGGTTGGCTGTTCAAAAAGAGAAGAAACTCAATGATGTCTCTCCAGATGAGTGGGCTAGACTGGATAAGAAGGCATAGGGAATCATATGTTTGTGTCTTTCAGATTCTATGCTATTAAATGTCACAAAGGAAGAGACCGCATACAAATTGTGGAATCGATTGGGTGAGATCTACCAAGCCAAGAGTATGGTAAATAAACTTTATTTAGAAAGGAAGTTGTTTTCTTCGAAAATGAAAGAGGGTGAGTTGGTTGTAGAGCATTTAAATTCTTTTAATTTATTGGTGAGTCAGCTTGATTCAGTAGATGTTGAGGTTAGTGAGGAACATAAATGTATCTTCTTTGTTCTTTACCCAAGTCTTGGGAGAATGTTATCCTTTCTATCACTGCTAACCTTACGGATCCAAAGTTTGATGCTCTTGTTTCAGTGCTACTGTCACAAGAATTGAGGAAGAAGAAATCAGATAGTTCAGGGGATGCTCTCAGTGTCAGGGGAAGGTCTAAGGAAAGGGGACCTAAAGGAGATCAGAAAGGGGCTAAGGACAAGTCCAAGGGCCGGTCTAAGACTCCTGGTAAAAAGAACAGAGTTAAGTGTTGGAATTGCAGTAAAAGGGGACATGTGAAGGAGTGTAGAAATCCCAAGAAACAGTGGGAGAGTGCTTCGGATAAGTCCTCGAATGCAGGTGAAGAAGTTTTACTTTTTGCATGTAATCTTGTTTCTAATGATCACTGGTTGGTTGACTCAGGATACTCATTTCATATGACCCCACATAAGGAATGGTTCTCCACATATGAAGAATATGATGGAGGTAATATCTACCTTGGTGACAAATCTTCATATTTGATTGTTGGGAAAGGAAAGGTATTGTTGTGTTTCAATGATGGGAGGATTAAAACTCTCCCTAGTGTTTTGTATGTTCCTGGATTAGCTAGAAATCTGATTTCAATTTCAAAGTTGAATGATTTGGGAATGCATGGGACATTTGACAAGCATGGTTGCAGATTGGTGAGAGGGAACATGGTGGTAGCGAAAGGGAATAGATTCAAGAACTTGTTTAATCTTGAAGCTACTACAGTTTGTAATGCCTCTTATGTTTCTGAGGCTTCTAAAAACACTTGTATGTTGTGGCACTGCAGATTGGGCCACACAAGAAATAATGTATTAAAAACTATTAAGAATAAAAAATTGTTGGATGGTTTCTCCTATTCTAATGAGCACTTTTGATTTCTATGAGCGTTGTGTGTTTGGTAAAAAAAATAGAAAATCATTTCCTTCAAGAAGCAATAGAGCAAAAGAGAAGTTAGAAGTTATTCATACAGATGTGTTTGGACCTGTGGATAATGAATCTATCAAAAAATCTCGTTATTTTGTAACCTTCATTGATGATGTATCTAGATTTACATGGATTTATTTTATGAAGCATAAATCTAAAGTTTTCACTAAGTTTAAGGAATTCAAAGTCTTAGTAGAGAACCAATCAGGTTTAAGGATAAAAATATTAAGATCTGACAATGGAGGAGAATATTGCTCTAAGAAATTTAATGAGTTTTGCAAACATGTAGGTATAATCAGACAAAAGACAACTTTGTATACACCACAGCAGAATGGTGTTGCAAAAAGGATGAATCAAACAATTATGGAAAGAGCCAGAAGTATGCTTAGTGATGCATAGTTGGATAAATGCTTTTGGGTAGAGGTTGTGTGTACTGCTTGCTACTTGATAAACAAATCTCCTTGTAAGGCTCTTTATTCGACACCTTATGAAGTGTGGACAGGTAAGAAACCTTTTGTTTCACATTTAAGGGTTTTTGGTTGTGAGGATTTTGCTCATGTGCCTAAGGAAAAGTGATCTAAAAAGTGTACATTCATTGGATATGGTGATAATGTCAAAGGTTATAAGCTTTCGAATCCACCAACCCGCAAGATTATCTTTTCTAGAGATGTTATTTTTAGGGAACTTAGAGCTATTTTCGAACCTGAGCAACCAAAAGAGAAAGAAGAAAAGGTAAAGAAGGTGCAATTTGATTTAGATTAGAAAGATGCACCTCAGGAAGAACAGAATGATGGATTGGGGGGTGAAGAAGAAGAAGATTCAAGTAGTTCTGATGAAGATGAATTTGTTGTGACATAATAAGTTGGTGCAAATGATCATGCAGAAGAACGACTAGAGTCTCTTACTCCACCCTTGAGGAGATCCACACGACAATAGATTCCAGTTGACAGGTATAGCACACCAGATTTCCATTGTGTATATGCTTTATTGAGTACTAATGATGAACCTAGATCCTACAAGGAAGCTATTTCTGTAGATGATAGTGAGTCTTGGCAATTAGCCATGCAGGAGGAGATGATGGCTTTAGACTCTTGTAACACCTGGGATCTTGTTCATTTTCCCAAAGGAAGAAAGGCCATAGGTTGTAAGTGGGTATTCAAAAAGAAATTTGGAGCAGACGGGTCATTGGAGAAGTACAAGGCTAGACTGGTAGCCAAGGGCTACTCCCAGAGAGAGGGAGTTGATTTTGGTGAGATATTCTCTCCTATTGCCAAATTGACTTCTATTAGATTTCTCTTATCCATTGTTGCAGCTTATGATTGGGAGATTGAGCAAATGGATGTTAAGACTGTGTTCTTGCATGGAGATCTTGAAGAAGAAATTTATATGCAACAGCCTACATGTTTTGAGGTAAAAGCAAAAGAACATTGGGTTTGCAGGTTAAAGGAGTCTCTTTATGGTCTTAAACAGTCCCCCAGAATGTGGTATCAAAACTTTGACTCATTTGTTTTGAAATTAGGTTTTGTTAGAAGTGAGGAGGATCACTGTGTTTACATTTATTGTGTTGATGATTCTATATTGGTTATTACTTTGTATGTTAATGACATGTTTTTCAGCAATACTAAGGGTATGATTAATGAGCTTAAAGCCCAACTTTCAGGTGCATTTGAGATGAAGGATCTTGGTGTTGCAAGGTATATTTTGGGAATGGGGATTAGGAGGGATAGAATTAATAGAAAGCTTTGGTTGTCACAAAGTAAGTATGTGAATACTATTTTGTAGAGGTTTAGTTTGTAGGATTGTTACCTAGTTAGATTTCCTTTACCCATTAGTACTAAGATTTCATTAGATATGTGTCCAAATATTGAGGATGATCTTGAGGATATGTCTAATGTGCCATATGCTAGTGTTGTAGGGAGTTTGATGTATGTAATGGTTTGCACTAGACTAGATATTGCCCAAGCAGTGGGAGTTTTGAGCATATTTATGTCTAACCCTGGTGGACAACATTAGAACTATGCGAAAAGGGTGTTTAAATATCTTGTAGGTACTCCTAATCATTGTTTGGTTTATTCTGGTACTGATAGTGCTGATAAATCTTTGGACATACAGGGTTTTGTTGATGCATATTGGGCAGGTGACTTGGATAGTCGAAGGTCCACTAGTCACTATGTGTTTACTCTATTTGGAGGTACAGTGAGTTGGATGAGTAAGAGGCAGCCCACAATTTCTTTGTCCACCATAGAAGAAGATTATATGGCTGCAACGCATGTCTCTAAGGAGGTAGTTTGGTTGAGGAGAATATGTACAGGTATTGGTTTTGATTACAAGAACATTCAGATTGGTTGTGATAACCCGAGTGCTATCTGTTTGGTTAAGAATCCCATGTATCATGCTCGAACTAAGCATGTTGATGTTCAGTATCACTTTGTTTGAGAGTTGATTGCAAATGGAGAGATTGAGCTGAAGAAGATAGACAATTAGGAGAATGTTACAGATTCATTGACCAAGCCTGTGAGCACAGAGAAGTTTGTGTGGTGCAAAGAGGCCATGGGCCTTGTTTCTAGTGCCTGATTATTTTTCATTTAATTTCCTATGGGTTGATTTACAATGTATAATGTCAAGTGGGAGAATGCTAGGATCTAAGGTGCTATTAACCTTGTAAATCCCATTATTGTATTATTCCATTTATTATTTGTAATTACCCATAAGGGATGTACAAGTTTCACTAGCAAAAGTAAAAATTATTTACTATCCACGGTAACTACGGGATGTCATTTACTATGGTAAATGGTAATTGGTCAAAGTGGGGTGCACATGTGGAGGAATAATCTATTTTTAGTGTTATGACGCATGTCATAGATACTGTAAGAAGGTGTAAGAGATTCTATGACAACTGTAAGTTGTCATAAGAATTTATGACACTTATAATAGCATAGGATGTGTCATAAGATGTTGTAAGTGGATATTTTTGGCCCCAAGGCATTCAAGCTTGCATGGGCACATTTTTCCAAGTGTAGGATGCATGTATGATAGTATTTATGACCCCATAAGAGCTTATTCTTGGCCATGGATGCCCAAGGTTGTATTGTTGACTCTTGACAAGTGTTATGGGCTTGTAAGAAGTCATTTAATGTCTTGAGATTGTGTAAATTCTATATAAACCATAGCATAGTAGATGAGATGCATAATAGTTTACAGGTACCCAGGTTCTGTTAGAGTGAAGGTTGAAGGACAGAGGAAGTGAATGTATTTGTAATCTCCTTTTGTGAAGATAATACAACTTGGCCTCTTTTTTTGGTGGAGTTTTTTACCCACAAGGGTTTTCTCCACGTTAAACACTTGTGTTATGTGCTTCATTCTGCTTTTGGTATATTTCTGTATTGTGGGTTTATGTTTTGATTACAATCTCCATTGTTAATGCACACTTAAAAGATTGTTGAAATTTATTCAAATCAGATTTCCATTGAAGTAGTGTTGCTTTCATTTCTAACAATTAAAATTTAGATTGAGACCCTCCACAACCAATATTAATAGGTACATGATTAAAGAGAGGGATTAAGGGCACAAATTACGTAGCTAAGAGAAGTGGTCAACCTCTGGATAATACATGTGATAAATTTGTTAATAGAGGCCATCAAAGTGACCACCAGCATTCAAATATTAGACACCCTAGAAGAAGGGGAAACTACTTTTATCACCATCAATGGACAAATAAATTTACTACATCAAGAAATTCAACAATGGGATAATACCTATACACACTTGAATGGAATCTATAAGAACATTTTTTCATGAAAATAAGATCCATTCCAAATTTTGATGCTGCCACAAACAATTTCAATTGATCCATTCTAGAATTCACAATTTTTTTGGCAAACAAAGCCAGAATGTCTTGAGAATAAGACATTGTTTCAAGTCAGGATGTTGTTGGTAGGACAGAGCCAACTTCATAGCAAGTTAAATCCACTGCAAAGGATATATACAACATACTTAGCCAACCACCAACACATCCAAAGGTCATAACATGTACAAAAGATGCACTCCTTGACATACTTATACTTGGGCATAAGGAGGGCTCAAAGATGTGATATGTAATAGCAATAAGATATGTGATATGAATATATTATATAACATAAATCTAATATGACAAAATGAGATATAATTGTAACATAGAAAAGAAGTACAAATAAAATATGAGGACTCATGTATGAATGGACTTTATATCAAAGTTATCTGTGATAAATATGATTTATTGAATGATGATATAATAGATATATAATGTGTTATAAGATATCATGTGTATCTGAATGTGTGTATATTGTCTATTTTATTTATTCTTCCCTATCAAAATCTTTTGTAACTCAATGGATAAGCTCTAGTCTTCCTCTTATCACTCATACCAGGGTATAAATATAATACTTAAGTAACTTAGGCTCAGATCCTCAATCTATACCTACTCTTTATAACATAGCTCACATCAAGTAGAGAAGCTTATGAATAAAAAGTCCCATGGGATCATTACTCAACTCTACTCCATTTAGCTCAACACTCCTAATTATGGTCACTTTGCAAGCTTGAAACTAATTCTGGATAAGCATGCCATAGTGTTTGTTGAGCCAATTAGGTTACCACCTCATTATCGAGAAGACCGTTGCATTCAACTACTTCCAGGGAGTGCTCCTCCTAACCTTCACTCTTATAGGTATCTATTCCTTCAAAAAAACAAAACTCAAAAGTTAGTATAGAAACTTTTGAAGATCAGTCTCATTTGTCCCAGCACTAGCCCATACTCTACACCTATTTTACTCATTTACAAAAAATATGGGTCTTGATGGCTTCGCATTGAATTCTGTGCATTGACTGAACTCACCATCAAGAACAAATTTCCTATTCCAATTATTGATGAGTTACTTAATAAGCTCCATGGTGCCTAATTTTTCTCCAAATTAGATCTACACTTTGGCTATCATCAGATTCATCTCAACTAAGTAGATATTCCAAATATCACCTTCTACACTCATGAGGGTCACTATGAATTTGTGGTCATGCCATTTGAGCTCACTAGTTCTCCCTCTACCTTATATGGATTGATGAATAGAATATTTCATCCCTTTCCTCATAATTTCATCTTGGTAGGACTCTTTTATGATATTTTGATCTATAGCAAAACTTAGACTAAATATTTATAGTACCTTGACCTGGCATTACAACTTCTTTCAAATAATTAGTTATGTGGCAAGAGCTCCAAATTCTCCTTTGGTTAACTTAGGAATTTGATTACATTTTTCATATTGTTTCCTCATCAGGTGTTTGAGTTGATCATAATAAAATTTGAGTCATGTAAATTTGGACACAACCCAGGACACTCAAAAGCCTCTGTGGATTTTTGGGTCTCACTGGCTACTATCAAAAATTTGTTAAGGCTTATTTCAAAATTGTTCCTCCATTTACTACCTTGGTAAAAAGGATGCATTCTTATGAACACCTACTATCAAACATGCTTTCAAGATCCTTAAATAGGCTATGTGTATAACACCATTTTACATTAAAAGCAATGCTTCAAGAAATGGCATTGGCTATGTACTCATGCAAGATGGTCACCCTGTCACCTTCACCAGCAAGGCACTATCTTGGTGAAATTTAGTTTACTCCACTTATGAGAAGGAAATAATGGCCATCTTACATGTGGTTAACAAATGGTGACCATATTTAATAGGATGACATTATTGTATCAAAACAAATCACCATAGTCTTAAATACTTCTTGGAGCAACTTTGCTTTGCATCCTAAAACTCTTCATTAACTACATGCCTCTCCCTTAGCTAGTCATTCAAGGTTTTTGAAAACCTATGAGTGTGTGCATTGTGATTTCTTTTGGCATGGGCTTAAGGAGGATATCAAGAGGGTGTGCATTGTGATTTCTTTTGGAAAGTGATAAATCATAAGGGTGAAACAATGGCATCTCTAGGCTAGCTATAACCATTGCCCATTCCTACCTAGATTTAGACAAATATTTACATGGATCTCAATGAAGGTCTTCCCAAGTATGGAAAAAAATCAGTCATATTGGTGGTGGTGGATCACCTATCTAAATATGCCAACTTCTATGACTTGGTCCATTCCTACACCTCTGTCATCATAGCCCAAACCTTGCTTAACCACACTTTTTATCTCTATGGAGTTCCCTCTTCTATATTCTCTGATTGTGATGCTACATTTACAAGGCATTTCTGGAAAGAATTATTGGTAGAGTAGGCACAACTTTGAAGATAAAATTTAGACATCATCCCCAAATAGATGGCCAAATGAAGATTGTTAACAAATGCTTGAGAAAATATCTTTGATGTTTTATCTCTCAACAATCACAACATTGGGTCAAGTGGTTACTTCTTGTAGAATGGTGGTACAACACCTTGTACCATAAAGTCATAAAATAACTCTAAATGAAGCAATTTATGGGCATAAACCACCATTCCTTCTCTCTTACATTCTTGAAAGTTCTCCAATCAATGTGGTTGATGCTACCCTTACCACATGGGAGAACATTCTTCAAATCCTTCATGAAAACCTCCACATGCTCAGAATTACATGTAGCAACAAGTTGATCAACATTATTTTGAACATGACTTATAGCTTAGTGATATGGTTTTATTTCAGCTATATCCTTATAAACAATCTTCCTTGAGGATGAAAGATCATTAGAATCTTGCTCCTCAATTATATGGTCCTTACAAAAGTTCTTTAGCAAATAGGTCATGTCACTTACAAGATAGAACTCCTTACTTCCTCTTGTATTCATCTTCTCTTCCATGTCTTTTATTTGAAGAAAGTTATTAGCCACCAAGTCACTACTTGAACTATTCTTCTTGAGCTCAATGCTAAAGGATCCATTGTTCTTTAGCCAAAAGTAGTCTTGAATATACTAGTTCCCACCAACTTCACAACCACACAATCATTGAGGTCCTAATCTAGTGGCATGGTATGCACCCTAAAGATGCTACTTAGGAACCACTTCACCAAGTTCAACAATAATTTCCTTCTCTTAATCTTTGAGAACAAAGATTTTCAAGGGGGAGAGGATGTTAGGACACCTTAGTCCTAAATCTTCCTTTATTATAATAAAGTCTTTGGATGCATATGCCTTGTTACAAGTCATCCCTTGAGCTATTTTGAATAATCCTATATATTTGGGAAATAGTAATTAGCTTGAATAGAATTAGTATAAATACAGGTCATAGGCTATTATTTTACTATTCATACAATTATATTGTATTGAACATTGCTCAAAGGAGGCTACCCCCTCGAAGGTGCCTACAATATTTATAACCAAATTTTTCTATTCAATACAATAATGACTTTGTATTTTAATTTAAACACTTATTTTTATGTATTTTGTGTTTTGGTTAATCTATTGCAAAAAAAGATCCTTACAATAATTACTTCTAATGTAGATTTTCATCTAGTGCATTGTGGGGATTTGATGTTGGCACACTCATTTTTTTGACTAATTTTTTAATTCGAGTTTTGTTTTGCTCTAACTACCCCAATATATCTTTTTGTCTTTGTTGAGGGTTTATAGGAAGTGTTTGAGGAGATTCAAGTTGTATAGGATTTTCTTCTAGAAATTCTTTTTCCAGATTAGGCTTAGGGTTAGGGTTCATGAAAGTTGGTATGAAAAACTAAGAAAAATAAGAAATCTAATATACAAAAAAAAGGTATATGAAAAATTTAAATAAAATTTGATCTAAAAACCTAAAAGTACAAATCACTCGCCTCTTCTTCAACATGGCATTATGAAAAATACAGAGGTGGGGGCTTCAAATTATGATCATAATCACCAAAATGTGTTCAACGAATAACACAAATTATGTTTTAAGGCTTTTTAGGTCATGGGTTATAGCAAACCCACAACTTGTGTTTTGTTTTTATTTTTGACAATGTCATCTTATAACATGTGCACATTATGGCTCAGTCATTGCCAGGCCATAGTGCATATGTGTTAATCCTCATTTGCATTTTGAAAGGCAAACTAATCTTCTGGAGTCCAATATACATGAGTATCTTTCTTCAACATGCTATTGAGAGGATCAACAATCTTTATGAATCCTAATACAAACTTTCAAACAAAGTTTATCTTCCCAAAAAATGGTCCTACTCTTTCTTGCATTTGAGAAGAGGAATCTTGAGAATATTTTTTATTATGTTTGAATCTATACAAATACCCTTCTCAGAGATGATATAGTGCAAGAGCTTGTCTTCGATAACACATAAAATACAATTCTTCTGATTCAGTGATATCGCATGTACTTTTTGCACCTTTGAGTTACTTTTCTCAAGTCTTCTACATGGTTTGTAGTGCTCCTCACCTTGTCTTCTGTTGGACTAATAGTCTTCCTAGTAGGATTAGACACTATGACACTCTATTGGATGATGGACTCTATATTATTATGCTAGCTAATTATGGATCAATGTTAGGATGATGCTTGATTACTGGTACTTTATGCTTTCACAGTTTTATGGACATATCTAATGTTATAGATTAATGTTATTCTAAGTTTAATGTGTTATTTGATCATGACTACGATGCATTACTGGTAATGGATGTAGTTATTTAATTATGTGTTTACATGAACGAAACAGCGTCGCATTACTCGTGTTCAATTACCCTTCCACACTGTGACTTCCAGTCATTGTGTTTATGACTGCATGTTTATATATATGTGTGTGTGTGTGTGTTCTCAACCTTGTTGTTTGTTGTAGGGTACAGGTACCGAGCACCTTGAACTACCAGGTCTAAGCGTGCCCTAGCCAATGGAGTTGTTGATCAGAGTTAACATAAGGTCCCCACTTAGTCAACATCCTCGAAGACGATAAACTATTTGTTCCTGCATCGTGGTCATGTTTTGTGGTTTTCTTAAGCAATCAGGTATTGCTCCATATTAGATTAAATAGGTCGTAGTCATTTGATTAATGATCTAGTTTATTGTATTGAAATAGAACTATTAAGACAAGTGAATATATTTGATAAATTAAAGCAAATAAGTAATTGAAGGTCAATAAAGTTTATAAGAAATTATTATGATTTGTTTATTAACAATAAACAATTTAATTGGTTGTAATCGATAAAATTAATTTAAAAATAAATAAATATATATAATGCATAAACAAGTATATTGTTGACTCAAAGGTTATAAAATAAAAGTTATAAATAATTATAATAGGTAATAAAATAAAATAAATATATATGTAGTAATACTAAAATAAATAAAATAAAATCATATTGAATGGTTGTAAAATTAAATTATAAGTGGTATAAATTTAATTAAATAGAACTTAACAGTTGAAAAGAACATCATAGTTGTATAAATATAATAAAAATTGCAAATTGATTTGGTTCATAGAAAGAGAGGCATTGGATCATGTGTCAAGCCCCTACAAAGGTGGAGGGAGGCTTTGGAAGAAATAGGGGGAAATCACTCTGCATTGGGGGGATTTGGAAAAGAGGAAATTGCAGGTTTCGGGTAGAAAAGAGGTAGCTGGTTAGATTTGAGGTGCAATTCCAATCTTCTATCGGATAAGCATTTAGAATCTAGGTTCATTTTTTCTAAACTATATCTCTATCTTTTTGAAGTCCTTTCAGCAAATCTGTCAATGTATTGTTGTTGCCTATATTCATCTAGCCATTTGTATTAGCCCTATGTAATGGCCATCGATGCACTTGATAATGGTTTTAGGCATTTTTGTATAAATAATTTAATTTTCATCAAACCTATTCTATGTGTAACATGCAATTATTGTAAAAACCACGAGAGGACAGTTCTTGTGGCATTTGTCAAATGATTTACATTTTATGTCTTGAATCAGCATGATACCTACCAAATCGCTCCTCTGAGAGCATTGATGAGTGCCCATAACTTGATCCAAGGCTTTTACCTGGCCAATGTTCTTGTTGTTCCTACATAGATGTTGATAGAAGAATAGATGTAGTGCAACGTTTTAGGATCCAAATCATAAACCATCATTGCTGATATACCCCTTAGCCTATATTCATTTGTGATCTACTGTAACCAAGAAAATGCATCCATGAAACCAGCACAGATTCAACAGGTATCTCAATGATAAAGTTTAGGGCATCCTCAATAGGACCAACGTAGCCAAGAAGGCCAATTATGCAATTATTTATTTTACCTGCTATAAATATTATCAAAGTTTCTCTTATCATTGCTTAATATCTAATATTTATTTCTGGCTGCCAGTATCTATAGGGCATCGATGTTTATACGATAGTGAAAATGCTTACGGCTAGAGTTGACTTTAGAGATTAATCATTGTTGCTGAGAATTTTAAAACCTTCTTATCAAATCCATTTTTGAACATATCATGCAATTGTTGCATTTCCGTGTGGCGACCACTCTTTGAGGCGATGCTCTCACATTGCATCTGAATAGGATAGTTTCCATGCCTTTTCATCAATTCCATTTTGAGCACAATCGGTGGTAATAGAAACTTTCTTTACCTAGCAATGAGTTTTGTCTGTGTCTAAACAAAATCATCTACCTTGTTGTTCATTCTTTATGCCATCATAATCTATATTCTCAACTCATCACATGGCTGTAATGAGGAATGTCCTCCATTTATGTGTTCTTTTCACTAGGATACGTTAAGGCACATTAATGCCTTAAGAGATTATATCTCCCATACTTAGAGGACATTAAAATCTAAAATTTAGTCAAATTAAAATTAAATTGCCTTTGAAAGAGGGATGCACCCAGCCGCCCATGTCTCAGTTAAATCCGTGTTCACAAATCTTCTTCCCAAAAGGCTTCATAATTTTTTATGCCTTTAATCTATAAGATTATATTATAGTAGGAAATGAGTGTAAAATATATCTCTTTGGCCTATTTTTCACCTGCAAATGAATAGCAATTTTTAAAGATTTTGATCAAACTATTAAAACTTATATTGGATTATGATGTTATGTATATTAGGTTTTATATAAATTACTTATGTTGAAGTAGGTTATAGTAATTTTAAAGCAAAATTGAATAGATAATTGTCATGTAAAAGTGTATATATATATATATATATATATATATATATATATATATATATATATATATATATATATATATATATATATATATATAATTAGATTTATTTTCAATGTTCGTGTATTTCTCTTTGGATGAAAATATTTACTATCCAATGATCCATGGTATTTGTATTTGATAATTTTATTATTAATATCACTATAGTAGTTGATTTATTGAATCCCTAAATCATTTGAAACCTATAATAATGTTATTCGTAAAATCATTAGGAAGTTAATAGGAAAATGTGTTATAATATATATATAGTATTGGATTATTAATAATAAAAATAATCAGATATAGATTTAATATTTTAGTTAAGTTATTCAAATTAATAAAGAAATATTAAATACCATAGTTTAATTAGAATTGTTAGGTAGTAGAATTACTTAAGCATTCTTGTGGAAAGTTATTACATTTGATAAAAAAATAGTAAAATTTTAAGTGGATGGAAAATATTTATTAACCAAAGATTTAAGGTATTTTATTATTATTATTATTTTAACCATAGTAGTTGATTAGTTAAATGCCTAAAATATTTAGAAATTCATAATATTGTTATCGGTAAAATCATTAGGTTAAGTTGCAAAATTAGGGTTATTTTTTTAAAGCAAACATTAGCACTTTTATTGTAAATTGTTATTGGTTGTTTGACCATAGAAGGAATAACGTTTATGTAGAGTAATTAGAATTGTTTCTTTTTACTTTTAAGTTAAATATGTTATTAGGAGATTTTAGGGTTTTCATATGCTTATTAAATAAACATCCCTCAATTTTATCGTCAAGGGTTGAATTTAAACTACATTGTAATTATTTAATTAACTTGTTAATGATATATAAACTCAATGGTTTAAATAATATTGCTTAGGTTTCTATTATATGAGAGTTAATTATATGTTCCCTTTTATAATAATACTAGTTTTCTTTGCAAATTAAATATAGAATGATGTTATTATTAATATTAGGGTTGGGATTTAAATTTACAAAGTAGATATTTACCCAATTTACATTATTTTCTAGTGTTTGATATTTAATAGGTATTATAGTTTTATAATTATGCATTTTGATATGTAATTATATCTATATCCTCATATTTTATTTAAATCTAAGACAATAGTAAGGAGGCCTCAAACTGGATAACCAAAGTCTATGCCTTGGAAATTAATTATTCTTTTATAATAAGAAGTATATTTATGTTGTGTTTTTTTTAATGTAACTAAATATAGATTTAGCCAATAATCTTATTTAGTTATTTAAATGTAATTTGTTGATTTATTCTAAATTAAAAATGAATTGCAAGTTATGTTTGAATTTGATAATGTTAATTTATTTAAATGACATTGTTAATTGTAATCTGATATAGTCAATTAGTGTTTAAACTAAACATAAATTATTTATAAGATGGGTTGTTGTTGATGAGTACAATTTTCTTATATAATAAGGTTACGAAACTTGATTCGTGGAAAGTGAATTAGATATGTCATCATGGTCCCTATGTTATTACATCTACCTAAGTGGTTAGTTCCAGAGGCATAGGATGGTTATGTCTTGACTTCATGCATTGGGTTGATAAGTGTTTCGAGATAATGAAGTTATAAAAGTGTGTTGCCTCTTGTTATGTATGAGAGTTTGGTAAATGATAATGTGAAATGATGAATATTCAGAGTTGTGAGTGCATTATGAGGAGGTAATAATCCCCTTTGTGGATTTATTGATTGTTCGTTTATTTGTATTTATCTTATATTGAGTTTTGTGTTAGATTTTGAAATGGCGAGACATCGAGTACTGTAATGGAGTAATGTTTATGTATTACTATGGACAATGTTTCATGAGTTGTCCCTATGATTAAGTTGATATGAAAGATGGTTAATGCCTTGCATTGTTATATATACATGTCAATATGAGGATAATTGTTATGCAAGATAGTTAATGCCTTGCATGGTTCATGTATCCTCATTGTCATGATGATGTTTGCTATGGTTGTTGAGCAGGGTCTTTTAGTTGCAGGTAGGGGAGTGGCTTCCAATTTGGGGCTGGTGCCCAAAGTGGCTAGCCAGGGTAACCCATTGGGAGTTTGTAATCAAGTGATAACCTAATAATAAATCTAGGGGTTAGGTAGTTTTCACACTAATTAGTTGGATGCCTCACCCATGCCTATAGTGCTCATTCAGGTTGAGGATGGGATGAGAAGGCCGTGGTTGGCAAGATCAACTTCCTTATCCTCATGAAAGGAATGTTGGTTCCACATGTGTCACCCTATGGGGCCGGTGTCTAGTGAGAGACTGCCAGGGTAACCATAGATGTGGGCCAGCATCTAGTGAGAGACTGTCAGGGTAACCCAAGATAGGAACCGGTGTCTAGTGAAAGATTGCCAGGGTAACCTATGTCGGGACCATGCAATGACACTCTCCCTACTGCAGCCTAACATTCCCTAGTTGTGCTCTCCCCATTTGTATGTGTTTGCCTCTGGAAGTGCTATTGAGTTGCTTGTGATATTGACTTGTGTTGTTGGAGTCGAGTGTTGTCCTTGTTCCTTATAGTCTTTTGTTTACCTAACTATTGTCGTAGCGGGGACCTTATGTTAACTCCTAGCACGGGGGGTGGACCTCAGGTTTCCACATGGTCGAGTGGATGTACTTTATATCCATTGGTTTTCCCTTGTTGATGTGCATGTGCAAGGAGGATGTATCTTGTGTATCAGACATCAGATCGTGTACCTGTTTATGAAGACAACTATTTATGCTCAAGTAATGGTCCTGTGTAACAGTCAAATCATAATGTATGTATTCATATGTAATCAAAAGGTGATAATGTAAACTACATAATGATGTACTCATAGGTATAGGAATTTGTATATTCACATGTAATCCTGATCATGTTGATTATTTAATTGATGTTATGATATGAAGATTAAATGTTTATTGATTTAATGCAATAGATTTAGAATGATCTACTGATGTTAGTTAATGATGTATGTTAGATTATGTAAAATGTTTTGTTAAGTTATGCAACCATGAAATCTTAGAGGACAAGTTGTTAGTTCAAATGATGTGTTTAGATATGTTAAACATAACTTTGTTATCTTATTCAATAAAAAAAAAAATATTTTGCATTGCATAGCATAGATGTGTTGTTCTCTAAGGTGTTCATGGCGGGGCGTTACATGGTTTGCTTTATTTTTAGAAAAGAAAGTAAGGATAGATTTATGACTGTAGACTCAACCCTATATAATGAAAGAGGAATATTAGTTTTAGATTCTCTGATACTAGGACACTTTAGATTGCAAAGCATTCACTTGAATCACTTCTTCAATAATCAAACTAAGTACCATTATTTCTATTTTTATTTCCACATTTAATTATTTTGTACTTTTCTCTTTTTCTTTCTTTTATTTATTTTTATATTTTGAAATACATATAGATATTCAATCTCATTATATCAACTAAGATTGTTAATAAACAATATTATTATTAAGATGAAAATTGCATACTCATGCAATTTTTCCCTTATGCTTTTGGTTCATTTTGATTAAAGTGTCCTAAATGCAATGACTTGTCTACAAATGGCATATTCATAATCACAATACCATATTTGTTAGATAGAATCTACACAATTAATTAACTATCTAATATATCATCAAAAAATGTAGATACCAAGTCTTAGACTAAGCTTTAAAGAAGGTTTCAACGTTTCATTAAAAAAAGGTAATAAAGTTTAAGATTATATTACTATGTCTATTAACCTTGATATTTCAAAATAATTAGCTCAACATTTTACTTTTGGTAAGGAAAAACTAACTATACATCCCAAAAATGCAATTGGAATAAAATTTTAGTGCAATGACTAATTACTTTATCCTCTCTAAAATTCATATGTTTAAGGGAATTAAAGGACAAGTTATGTATAATATATTAATGTATTATAACAAATGTAAATAATATAGTTAGTATATTAATATTAAATTACTGATTATAATAATTATTATGTATAATTATTGTGCTTATATTGTATTATATTTAGTTAGTAAAATAATATTATATAATAATTTAATTAACATATTAATTGACATAATGCATTATATTAACCAAAATTTGAAAATATTATAAGAGGAGCAGTGAACAAAAGAACATTATTAAAACAAATAAAAATGAAGGATTTGATATTTTAGCATAAGGTCAGAGTATGCTAGCAAATGTGAAGTTATTAGGTTAGAGACCTATGTTTATGGGCATCACCAAACTTCCACACTTGACATACATGTAAAGAAGCTTATTCTACAAATTTGTGCACCTAACAAATGCATATTGATTGGGAGCAATGAATAAATGGACTTTTTTCTCTTGTTAAAGCACATTATTACAATTCTCATTCTAACAATACAACATTACAAAATAAAAAAAATTTAATTGTAATAATATTTCAAAGGCAAGTACTATTCCACTCCCTTACTCATTTAGTAGCCAGAATTAATATATTTATATATACATATTATTAAATTAACCCACTTTATACAAATATATAAAACCTTTAATAAATAAATAATTTATCTATTCATAAAATTTAATTTCACTAAAATAATCTATATAATTACCTTTGTGAGGTAGAATAAAAATATCTTTACACTTAATGATGCCAAACAAAATTAAAAATAGAGTGATAATACCTACTACCTACTCTGTCCCAACTCACATTTCTGAAAAGCTCCTAAGAACGAGACGTCCTTGTAATTAGTCAAGATTGTATCCTGCCTCACTACCTAACTCAAAGAAAGATTGCACGACATTTGAATTATAGGAATAAATAAATAAACAAGTGGGCGATAAACTTGCATGTGTGGACTCAACTAGGACGCTTAATAATTCCTGCTTATCTTTAGACGTCTTTATTATCCCGATCACAAACCGCGTAAAGAAATTTGTGTGGGCTCTTTTAAAATGGTGCTTGTCAATTTTCTGTGGGCTCTATTACAATGGTGCTCGTCACCGTCACTTGTCACTCATAGAAAAGTAGAGTTCGAAAATGAAAACTCGGTAGAGAAAATGATATCACCTACTTTAATATTGAATAACTCCATTTCTCTTGTAAAAATCAATGAAATGGGGAAACCGTGTAAAGAAAACTCTGTGGGCTCTTTTACGATGCTATCGGTCACAGAAAAGTAAGTTCGAAAATGAAAACTCGTACAAAAAATGAAGTGGCCTTGCTTACACTTTAAGCAATTTGGATGTGCTAATCGAGATTTGACTGTTAAATATAGCTGTAACGCGTCTCTCTTTACCCGGATTTCTCCCATCGGTGATGATCATTTCAATTTTCATCACTAACAGACCACTGACCATGTGAGCTCTGAAACAAAGTCAAGTCGTGCTAAGAAAAACAAGTGAGTTGATCTGAATTCACCGCCCAACTAGGTATAGAGTTTTATTCGATTTTAGTGATAATGATTTCCTCGTGTCATGGTATGGCTACTCCCTTTTCCTAACATGATTATTCCTAAAGAGATATTTGAGGGTACACAATTATCTTTATAAGGAAAGAGAATGATTTTTTTAGGGCATGAAACAATTCCGAGCACTATCAAGCTTGCATATAAAAGCCTATCGGCTAAATATTACAAAATTCAGAACTAGTGGTGTAATGGTTATGTACATTGTAATTTATATAAAATACTTTATAAATTTCAAAATAACATTGAATAAATTTTATAATATTTTATAAGAAGTTTAAAATTTTAATTGTAAAATAATCTATAAAAATCTAATACAACTTTTATAAAAAAAAAATTGTCAAATATTGAAGTTACAAACATATCTATTGGTAGATATGTATGCAAAATGAGAAGCACAAGACATGTGAATTGTTTGAAAGAATGCCTCAAACAAATGTTTCATAGATTTATTGAACATCATCTTATATTTTATAATGTATTTTCAAATTTATTATAATAAATATTATAATTCTTGTAAGGAAAAACTGTTTAATTTAAATCATAAGTGATAGAACTTGTCCATAAAGAAATGTTATATTCTATAATAGGTGAACTTGGAGCTTGTATAATCAACTTATGCATTTCTAATAGTCAAATACAATTTTAAAAAATTCAATGACTTTATAGGAAAAGTTTTAGTCATTTTATAAATTATATAAGATTATAGTAAATATAATTTATTTTTTAATTTCATTATTTAACCATGAAGCACTTGAACAATGTTGAAGAGAGTTGGGCAGATCCACAGTGTGATGGCACTCAACTCAGTGTTGGGATGACCCTTCTTCTCAACTACTTTGATTTCTATAAGCACATCTCACAAAGCTCACCCACATCTTTCTTGAGGCCATTCTTCTGGGAAGGAATGTTGTGTCCCATATACTTAGTGCATCTGATGTCTATTTTGGAAGAAAAAAGAAACAGAGAATTAAGAAACTTGGTACAATGAGGGTAAACACATGTGCTTGAGGGTTTTCCTTCCAATTAGTCTAGGGATCCAGAGTGGTGGTTGTTGACGTGGTAATCTCTCCATTTGAACACAAAGGACATAATCAATAGTTTATCCACTCCTAATCTCTTTACTTCACTAATTGTTTCCTTGATCATGTTATCCATTATTTACCCTTATCTCTCCAATCATTCCACCACCTTTTGTTCACTAACATGATTTATCTATTTCAAATCTCAAAAGCCTTTGGTATTTTTTGGGCAAGACATAAATTTTTATAAATGTGAAAAAAAATCTTTGCCCCAGTTCTCTAGTTCAAACCTTTACTTCATTAACCTTTGCCCCATTTTTCTACTCCCCCATCACCCCTAACACATCTATTTTTCCCACATTATATATTACTAAATCTAACCCACAAACACTTGCAACATCCTACGAAACAACATATTTTCAAACCTAGTCATAAGGGTTTCGAAGAATAAGCCTTAAAAAACATTGGATCTTTCCAAAATTGCATTTTTTATTCTCTATGCCATTAAAATGAACATAAACATGAAGAATCAAGCTTAAAAACCTCAAATCTTTGCAAAAGTACATTTTTAATCATTTGTCCAACTAAAATCAATATTTCCATGTAGTCTTTCACCATTTTCTTTGAAAAAATCCCTTTCCCTAAAAAAATGCAAATAATGTAAGAGTTAATGGGAAGATATAGGTAGGAATGATGATTTCTAGATTCTTGATTTCCAACCTAGTAGTACACATGTATAAGGATAAATGATGGGGAGTGCACAGCGGATACCACAGACCGATGCCCTAATTTCTCACAGTCGACAAACTAACAGATGAGCCACCGATTCAACTCCATCAGCCAAGTCCCTCATCCTTCTACCAATGCCCCGATGGCATTTGCCTTTGGTGAGACTCGTTCCATCGGTGAACACTTGTAACCTTTGGCCGATGCACCAATACGTCGTCGCATAGTTTACTTCCTTCCAAACCCTAGCACATGGAAATGCTAGGTCGTCCTACTGTGCGAAACACCCTGTATGGATCCTCTGCACCGCTAAACAGGAAAAACAAAACAAAGAGAAAAAATATTCATACAACGAAGCCATTCCACTGATTTCAATGGAAATCTCACCAGTGGAATGCTTCACGACGACATATGGCAACAATGGAAAATGCAAAATGAATGGAAATCTATAGTTACACGATTTACAGTTATAAGAAATGGAAATCAAATGGACAGAACATAATTGCTTTATTTCTCCTAAGCACAATACAACCACATTCGATCCCTTCTTCGATCCAATTACATTCGATGATCATTTGGCCATTCCTCTGGGCATTTATCAACTCGCCTTGAGTAGTATCGAATTGACTCCAAGCGGCTGGGAAACACTACTGCCTATTTTTGGCATTATTGCTATTTTTAGCATTATGCGATTACAATTTGACAAATGTCCCCTAAGTCACTTGGGACTTGCAAAATGAACCTAGATACAAACTAAAATGAAAATGCATTGGTCAGTAGACCTTATTACAAAAGAAAACATTATTTTCTAGGTGCTCCTGCACCATACTCCCCAGGTGAAAGTTGTCTCAAGTCCTCTTAGAGACTAACTGTTGCAAATCACCACCCTACTTTTTGATGTCTACTTCCAGCATCCATGTGGCCTCTAATTCTAAAAGCCCTTACCATTTGACTAAGTGCTCAAAATATGTCTGATTTCCGGTCTTCTTGGTTGCCTTGCTATCCAAGATACACTCCATCTTCGGTGGTTCCTTAGGTGGTAAATACTCCACCCACTCTGTATTGTCTTGGACAGAATCTGTTGTCCCTTCACCTGTATCAGGACTCCTATATAATGTTAGATCAGCAACATTGAATATAGGTGAAATAGCAATATCATCAGGGAGTTCAATTTTGTAAGCATTAGAACCATATTTCTCTAGAATCTTACAAGCTCCAATTTTTCTCATCATCAACTTGCCGTGTTTTCCTGTGGGTAGTTTGTTCTTGTTGAGATGAACCATGACCATATCTCTAATTTGGTACTGCACATCCTGTCTTCTTTGATCCACTCTTCTGACTATTTAGGTGTAGAGTATCTCTGACTTGTTGATGGATCTCTTTCATAGCTTCTACAAATGTATCAGCATGTCCACTCCTTTTGTCCAACCCTTGAACATCTCGCAATTCAAAAATTCCTCTAGGATGACTACCATAGACAACTTCAAAAGGACTTAGCCTGTACTTCTATTTGTAGAATCATTATAGGCATACTCTGCTTGTGGAAGTACCACATCCCAACTACTACCATGTTCTCTTGTCAAACATCTCAGTAGATTGCCTAATGACCTATTCACAACCTCAGTTTGGCCATCAGTCTGAGGATGATAGGCTAAACTAAAAGACAAATTTGTACCCAATCTTTTCCACAAGGTTCTCCATAAATGTCCCACAAATTTGTTGTCTCTGTCAGTTACAATACTCAAAGGTAACCCATGAATCCTGACAATTTCTTTAAAGAACAAACTTGCAATGTAACTAGCATCATTGGTGGTCTTACAAGGAATAAAGTGCGTCATTTTGTTGAATCTATCTACCACAACAAACACACTGTCAGAACCTCTCCTTGTCTTGGGCAATCCCATCACAAAATCCATACTCAAACTTTCCCAAGGTCTGTTTGGTATGGGCAAAGGTTGGCACAGTCCTGCATTGGTTGAGACTCCCTTTACTCTTTGGAAAATCATACAACTCTCAACAAACCTTCTGATATCAGATTGCATCCTTGGCCAAAAGTAAAACCTTCTAACAAGATCTAAGGTCTTATTAATCCCAAAATGTCCTCCTAAACCACCACTATGTTTTTCCTTCACACTATTATCCCTCATTGAACACTTAGGGATACATAGTTGACTACCTTTAAACAAAAGTCCATCCTGCAATGTATAATCTAAAAAGTCACTATGGAAAGCATTGGAAAACTCACTGCATACCCTATAAATCTCCTTAAAATATTGGTCCTCTTCATACAATCCTTTGAGTGACTCAACACCCATACTTTGTAGCTGCACTTCTTGCACTGTCAACACCCTTCTACTTAGAGCATCAACAACCTTATTGGTTATTCCTTTCTTATGCTTGATGATGAAGGTATATGCTTGAAGGCTTTCCACCAATTTCATGTGTCTATGACTGAGCTTTTCCTATCCATTCAAAAAAATGAGAGCATGATTGTCAGTGTACACAATAAATTCTTTAGGAAGCAAATAGTGCCTCCATTTTTTCAGAGCTTGTACCATAGCATACAACTCTAAATCATAAGAGGCGTATTTCCTCTTGGCTTCACTTAACTTTTCACTGAAGAAGGCTACTGGTCTACCTTCTTGGCTCAACACTGCTCCTATGGCCAACCCACTTGCATCACATTCAATGGTAAAAACCTTATTAAAATCAGGTAACACTAAAACAAAGAATTTAGCAACTTTCTGTTTTAGACTCTCAAAGCTCCTATCTGCTTCTCTCGTCCACACAAACTTCATCTTACCTCCACTCTTGATGGTCTCCAACATAGGTGCACAGATGTCATTGTAGTTCTTAATGAATTTCTTGTAAAATGTGGCCAAACCATGGAGACTTCTGATCTCTCCTGCTGTCTTGGGTGTAGGCCAATTCAAAATAGCTTCTACCTTGGAAGGATCCATTTTCAAATCACCCTTAGAGATGACAAAACCTATGTACACCAATTCTTGTTTCATGAAGTCACACTTTTCCAAGTTTATCAGTAACTTCTGTTCTTGTAGCCTCTTCAAGATTATCACCAAATGTTTCAAGTGCTTTTCTTTGCTCTTACTAAACACCAAGATATCATCAAGGTAGACTACCACAAATTTTCCTATGAATCCCCGCAACAGCTCATTCATCAATCTCATAAAGGTTCTAGGGGCATTTGAAAGACCAAATGGCATCACAAGCCACTCATACAACCCTTCATTGGTTTTGAAAGTTGTCTTCCACTCATCCCCCTCTCTTATCCTTATCTGGTGATACCCATTCTTCAGGTCTATCTTAGAGAAATAGGTAGCACCTCCCAAACAATCCATCAGATCTTCTATTCTAGGAATAGGAAACCTATACCTGATGGTTATCCTATTTATTACACAAGAATCAGTACACAGTCTCCATTTCCCATCTTTCTTTGGGGCTAAAACAATAGGTACTGCACATGGACTAAGACTCTTCCTTATCAACCCTTTGTTTAGGAGTTTTTGAATCTGATTTGCTATCTCTTCATTCTGTTGAGGTGTCATCTTATTGTTGATAACTGAGAGGGGGGGTGAATCAGTTATCCAAATTATTTCTTCTTTCTTAACTTTCTTATTAATCAATGCAACATTAATTCAAACAAGCAAACATAACCATGAGATGGAGATACACATGACACAATATTTTTGATGTGGAAACCCTGTTAAGGGAGAAAACCACGGGGTGATTAACCCAAAGATTATTCTCTATTAGAAGAATAAGGAATTACAAAATGGCACTTGCCAATTAGGGCTCACTGCCCGAGCACATTGCTCACAAAGGAGGCACACTGCCTACAAGGAGACACACTATCTACAAAAGAATGTTATACAATACTTGAATTGATTGGAAGCATCCACATATGCTGGAGTTTAGTTCCGGTTAGGCTCAGTACACTGATCTGCTGCACTTCATCTTTCCTCTTCTTTTATATTGCTTTCCTTTCACATACCGGACCTTCCTTACTGCTTCTGCTCTGCTCTGCTTTTATTCGCATATCACATATCACCACACCACCTCTCATAACTAAATCCATCCTATATATATATCCGCACTAGTGATTTCATTATCTTTCTAGTCGGCACCTGGAACAGTCAATCTTCTCACAAACTCTGTTCTGTCGGCTGAATCCTTGCACATCAAGTAATGCGGATCAAGCATATACTTGTGGAAATCATTAATCATGTCAGCCAAACATAATTCATGTCTTCATAACCTTTACCACTATCAGAAACACATCTGGAAAGTAGTATGATGTTCTGTCAGTCAGTTCTTCCTCTGTTCATACTGTCACTCAGGAATCTGATACTCAACTATTCATATCTTTTTTCTTGTCCATCACCGGAGGCTAAATCCTTGGAATCTATTACTCAAGGTAGTCCTCTTATCTTTCCCAAATCTGCACTTCACCAAGGTACTTCCTCTGAGAGATCCAGACCTGTCTGTCGGACCTTGCCACAAGCTCTGTTCTTGTTTACTAGACCTCAACAATCTTCATTCTGACTTCCGGTAGAGACACACCATGTCCTGTGGATGTGTGGGATGAACTTTGTTGCCATCAATGACAACAATCATGAATCCATATAGTGTCTCTTGCTAACAATCTCCCCCTTTGGCATTGATGGCAACACTTAGTGAAAAATGACTAGGTGTTTACACTATGCTCCCCCTTGGCTGATGCTCTGTCTTTATATACATTTTCCGGAGCTCCCCCTTAGTTGGATTCCTCATTTTTCACTACTCCTCACTCCCCCTTTGACATCAATGGAAAAGGGTAGGGTCTGCATACCAAAATTTTCAAAAATTTAACTATATTTAGCCGCATAAGTATATATATACAAGTTGTACTTACATATACTTAAGTATGTTTGCAAAAGTGTTCTTCAACTGTACAACTTCTGTTGCCCAAGTCTGCTTCATCCTATCCAAAATTGAGATATGCCCACTCAACAGGAATGCAAATGCATCTGCCCTTTTTAGATTTGTCGGATCATTGGTCTGGGCTGTAATTTGGGCTTCTGTTATGGCCTCATGCATGGCCTCTAGCTTAGGGACAATTAACCCCCTGAGCTCACTCAACCTACTTATTCTATTTTTCCTTTCCTTCTCCAATTTCTTGATTTCACTCAAGACTGCGATAGTCTGACATTCTTGATTTGTTATAGAGGAAGAGAGAGGATCAAAATTCTTTGATAGGTTTGATAGTTTATCCTCCTATTCTTTTATTTTCTTCTCAATGTCCAGTGTTACTTTGGACCATGATAAACAAAATTTATACATTTCTCCTCCATCTTTAAGAGCATTTTCTAGGCTCTTTATTCCAATATTCATGTTTCTTCTATCATTAATAATCAAACCCTGTACCTCAGAAAATCTTTTATCCAAAAACTCCTTCCGGACCTTTTCTTCAGCTGATTTTTCTAGAGAATCAAAATGTGTACTAACACTGCTGACTAAGGTTTTGAGATTACCGGAAGAGGAGGCTATGGGATCCTTTTGAAAAGATGGCATGATCTTTTCCAGCACTCATGATGCTACCTCCATAAGCTCACAGTCTTCCATGTGAGATTTCAGTAGTTTCTCTTTGACTTTCTCATTTGCAGATGAGGCTATTTTCATTATTTGCACCGGTGACAAGGATTCAAAATCTAATGGTCCTTTTAGTAGGTCCGGTTCATCAATTTCTATAGTGGCTTTTGTTAAGAATTCTTGAACAGTTTATGCAGTGTCTCTTGCCGGAGACAGATGTTTCTTCTCTTCTGCAACCTCGGAGCTATCCTTTGGAGTTTTCTTTCCTCCTACATTCTCACCACTAGCAGTTGTGGTCTTTTCTGTTGAGGTCTTCGCACTATCATCTTCTTTTTCTTTTACCTCTGCTTCTTTCCCCTGTGATTTTTCTTCTCCTTTAGATCTGGAGACTGTAGGGGAAATCAGAGGAGAAATGTTAGTCTGTTCGGGGCCCACCTCTTCTGATATTTTCTCAGGAGTTTCTTCTGCAACATTTGTAGTGGAGGGATCAGTACCCAAGTCGTCTATAATAGGAAGATTACATCTTTTGAAGGCCTTTCAGAGGATCTCTTCTGTGTCCTTGGCTACCTTGTCAGATTCACCAAGCATAAGTTGATTCATCCTTGCTTTGCTTTTGAACTCATCCTTACAATCTTTGAATATCATATTCATTGTCTTGGGGTCGATTGAAGGATATAGCTGGGTTGCTATTTGTTCTCAGATTTCTAGGTCTTTAGCTTGGGTAGTGTTCTTTCTTGATTCTAGTTCCTTCTCCAAGCTTTTAGGGATTAGAGATATAATTTCAATAAATGCTTTGTTGTAAATATTTAGATACCTGACTGTGGCATCTTGCAATATCTTCTGATCTGCTTCACCATAATCATCATAAAACTCAACCATTGGCTGAAGATTTCTATCCACTGTGACTGATTTGATTATGTTATCAATGTGAAGAGTGGGTTTTTCAACATATTCCTCTGCCTTTTCTTCTTCCTTATGTCTGGTAGAGGGTTGACCAGATGTTTTCTTCTTTTTCTTCATTTTCCTGACTTCTTCATCGGATTCAGTTTCTTCTTCATCTCTTTGACTTGTATAAACCCTTGTGGCTTTTGTCTTTGACCTTTTCTCTCCTTTGCTAGATGCTTGGACTTCTGGTTTTGAGCTTTTAGCAGGGACAGGTGCTGGTCTCTTTGAAGATCTGGTCCGGGTGGAAGTTTCTACCGGAGCACTTTTCTTGCTTCCTTTTTCTGCCTCTTTCTTCTCTTCATCAACTTTTTATCTCTTTTCTCGGTTGGCATCAAGTGCCTCCTTTGAGATCCTAAGGCCTTGTGCAATATGTTCTACTTCTTTTCTCACCTTCCTTTTCATCTCTGGTTCTCTGAGTTCCACATGGATCTTTACACTCAGCTCCTCAAAGGTTCCAAACCTTTCTGCCTTTGGATCTTTAGGCTGACTCAGCATGTGTTGAACATGCAACTCCACAATCTGTTCATCCACTTCATACGCCATGGGCATGATCCAAACTGTCCTTGGTTCTACTACCTCCATTAGGCACTGATCTGTCTCTACCATAAAGCATACTCTGTCTTTGTATTTTTCAACAAGAGACTGAGGAATTCTTTCCCTTGCTTGCATCATGCTTTGAAAGTTCTTGAAGTATCCCCACAGAGCTGTATTTTTTGCTTTGTTGTCACCAAGTCCATGCAAATAATCTCTGATTTGGATAGCTACTGGCCTATCACTCTCCCACACCCAGCCACTAGATCTGGGAAGCTCATTCATAAAGTAGAAGAATAATCACAATATTAATCCACCATACTTGAATGAATTCTTTTTGCCTTTCTTGATTTTCTGCAGATTCTCCAAGAGTTGGTTCAAGAGAAGCTGATAAAGATCATAGTCTGCATCCTTTCTTAACATTTCATAAGTTGTGTAGATGGTAGTTCCAGGTACAGAATTTTCTCTGCTAGAATGATATATCTTATATCTAATGATCATAGAAGCAAACTTGACATCCGGATCAGTGATGTCATCTACTGTCATTGCTCTTTTGTCAAACTTAGATCCAGTAGCCTCACTCACAGTTTGGTTCTTTACAGCTTTAAGAACAGGAATCCCACCGGATGAGTGTAATCCGGTAACTGCCCTGATGGCATCCTTAGTGATCTTGAATGGTCCATTCAACCACATGAAGTTGTCATGTATTCTGCTCAGAATGTACCTAACCCATTCATTCGCCATAAAACAAGGGAAATGTATGTATTGTGCAAAGTTCTTGTTATGGAGGCCTATGTATTGGGGTTTGAGCTCAAATGAATCATCTAACAGTTGTTTGTGATAGATATCTCTTAGTTTGAATTCCCCAAACTCTTCAACATTTGCATGTATATAAACCCTAATATCTTCGGTGTGCAACACACCATGCGGAACACTGGAAAATGCACCTAGGGGATCTACCTCCAAGGATTTATATGGATGTTTCTTAAATGAGGGCCGAGGTCTATCAGAGATCTTTACTATATTCAAAGTAGCCATCATCAAACAATCTTATTGAAGGATATCAAGAACGATAAATACCTTTTACGCAGGTTAGGGCACACGAAGAAATCCGAATAGAGCTGTATGAAGAGTTGCCTTGATCTTTTGGGAGAAGTTGTTTGCAGAGCTCCTTTTCTTTCTTCTTTGCATGTGAGTGTACAAGTGTGTAAATGACAGACAAATGAACTCTTTTATTCCAAGAAGCCCTAATTTTCACCCTGCAATAAATGCGCAACCTAATTCATTCTAGTTTGACTGGTTTTCCTTGTTCAAGGAGGAAGAAACTCATTCGGATCATTATGATTCCCTTGTGATTGATGTTAGTGATGAATCATCATATCCACTTGTCCTTCTGATCATCTTATGTATCCGCAAATCAAGTTGTATCAATTTGGATTCATACCAGGCCAATCTTGTGAGAAACCTGTTTTACCGGAAGACTTGCTTAACCAGACCAATTCTGAAGGAAATGAACTTTTTAAATTTTCTTGCAGATCTCTCAGATCTTTACTTGACCTTCTTTACATGTTTCTCTAGAAACCCTTTGATCCGCAGCTTCTCATGTGCCAATTTCAGGCACCACTTAACTAGCTGGGGGAACAAGGTTTTCTTTGTGTCTCCCCCTGAGCCAGAGCTCACCTTTTAGTTTCTGAAAGGAATATCAGCACCAAAGTCTGGTGCGGATCCAACCTCTACATTCTCTAAACTTTTCTTCACCCAAATCTTGTTCATCTCATTCCTAACTTCATCCGCATTCACCTTTTGTTTACCCTTATGTTGATTCTGATTATGATATACCGGACCTCTTTTCTCCTGATTCTTGCTTCTACAGAATTTTGCAATATGACTGGATCTATTGCAGATTTGGCAAACAACATTTCCTTGTATATTTGATTGACATCCTCTTGATCTGCATTGATTAGCCATATGACCTATTCTATTGCATGTAAAGCATCTACCATTGAATGATTTGTTCATTTGCATATTTCTGCATTCATGAGATTTGTGACCATACCTTTTGTAGTTAAAACATTGTCCGGAGAAGAATGAATTTGTCTGATTCATTGTCTTTCTGCACTGATTAGCTTTGTGACCAAAGTGATTGCAACTGTGGCAGTATCCATTGAAGGATGGATATCTTTGAGCATTGGGCTGTCTTACCGGAGGTCTTCTAGGCCTGTTCCTTGGATTTCCTGATCCAAAATTCTTTTGACTAGATCCGGAGCTTTCTCCTTTCTCATATCCCAAACCACACTTGTCATCTACCTTCTTTTGACTTTCAAGAAGAACTTCAAGTTGAGAAAAACTTATCTTGAATTTCTCTTTATATTCATTTGCTATTTGAAGATCCCTTTTGAGAAAGACAATTTGATCCTCAAGTTTTTCTTCATTATCTTTAGCATCTTCAAGATCAAATTCAAGATGTCTGATAATTCTATCCATTTGGTCGCAATCTTCTGATTTCTCCTTGAGGGATTGTCTTAGATTATCTTCAGTTTTTCTTTTCTCTTCAACTTCTTGGGTAAACTTTATAACTCCTGATTCCATTTCATGTCTTACCATAATTATTTCTTTTGATAACTTTTCACATAACTTGGTTTTCTTAGTCAGCTCTTCATTTGCATTACTTTCTACACCTTGTCTTGCCAATTGCTGAAGCAGCTCCTTTCTCTTTTTCATAGAGAGACTTAATTTGTCTTTTAGTTCTCTCATGAAATCATCAGCCTGTTTGAGTCTTTCCTTTAATTCATTGACTTAAGAGTTTGACTGTTCAAGATCCTCAAGGACAGTCTTGAGTTGCTCTCTTAAACCATATGCATCCATTTGGACTCCTAGATCTTCCTCAAGCTGTTAGGCTCTGTTGGGAGGAACTTAGCTCTGATACCAATTATTGATAACTGAGAGGGGGGGTGAATCAGTTATCCAAATTATTTCTTCTTTCTTAACTTTCTTATTAATCAATGCAACATTAATTCAAACAAGCAAACATAACCATGAGATGGAGATACACATGACACAATATTTTTGACGTGGAAACCCTGTTAAGGGAGAAAACCACGGGGTGATTAACCCAAAGATTATTCTCTATTAGAAGAATAAGGAATTACAAAATGGCACTTGCCAATTAGGGCTCACTGCTCAAGCACACTACTCACAAAGGAGGCACACTACCTACAAGGAGACACACTGTCTACAAAAGAATGTTATACAATACTTGAACTGATTGGAAGCATCCACATATGCTGGAATTCAGTTCCAGTTAGGCTCAGTACACCGATCTACTGCACTTCATCTTTCCTCTTCTTTTATGCTGCATTCCTTTCATATACCGGACCTTCCTTACTGCTTCTGCTCTGCTCTACTTTTATTCACATATCACATATCACCACACTACCTCTCATAACTAAATCCATCCTATATATATCCACACTAGTGATTTCATTATCTTTCTAGTCGGCACCCGGAACAGTCAATCTTCTCACAAACTCTATTCTGTCGGCTGAATCCTTGCACATCAAGTAATAGGGATCAAGCATATACTTGTGGAAATCATTAATCATGTCGGCCAAACATAATTCATGTCTTCATAACCTTTACCACTATTAGAAACGCATCCGGAAAGTAGTTTGATGTTCTGTCAGTCAGTTCTTCCTCTATTCATACTGTCACTTAGGAATCTGGTACTCAACTATTCATATCTTTTTCCTTGTCCATCACCGGAGGCTAAATCCTTGGAATCTATTACTCAAGGTAGTCCTCTTATCTTTCCAAATCTGCACTTCACCAAGATACTTCCTCTGAGAGATCCGGACCTGTCTGTCGGACCTTGCCACAAGCTCTGTTCTTGTTTACTGGACCTCAACAATCTTCATTCTGACTTCCGGTAGAGACACACCATGTCCTGTGGATGTGTGGGATGAACTTTGTTGCCATCAATGACAATAATCATGAATCCATATAGTGTCTCTTGCCAACACTTATATGCTACCTTATTAGGAAGTACTGGTCCTGGTATGAGATTTATCTGATGGCTAATGTCTCTGATTGGTGGTAGGGAATCAGGTATATCCTTTGCAATCACTCGTTTGTAACTCTCAAGCAAATCTCTGACCTCTTTAGGCCCTACTTCTCTCACACTTTCCTTCTTTTCCCCTTAGGCTTCAGAATCAAAGCAAAACCTACTCCATCACCTTCCTTTAATGTGTCCATGAATTCTTTTTCTCCAACCAACATTACACTAGACCCTACATGCTGTGGATCCTCTTCTACCAATGACTATATCCCATAAGTCATACCATCCTTTTGGAATGAGTAAGCATTCTTTTCTCTATCATGATGAGCCTTTTTGTCAAACTACCATGGTCTGCCTAACAAAAGATGGCAAGCATCCATTGGAAGGATGTCACATAAAATCTTGTCTCTATACTCCCCAATACTAAATTCTACCCATGCTTGTTCACTGATGAGTACGTGCTACCCCTTGTTCAACCAATTGACTTTATATGGACTGCTATGGGGTATCTTTTTTAACTTCAACTTTTTCACTGCTTCCAAAGATTTAATGTTATTAGTAGAACCGGAGTCAATAATGACTTTACAAACCTTACCTTGGATCTTGCAGTTGATTCTAAACAAAACCCTTCTTTGAGATGGTTCAATTTGCATTGGTTCCTTGAGCAACGTCCTCTTGAGCATCAGACTTTCTCCCATTTCTGATGCTAGATTCACTTTAGGAGATGTCACACTCCTTGCATCTTCTTGAATCAAAGTGGTTCTCTTCTCACCACCATGAGAAGTTGAGGCCTTATCTAGACACTTGTATGCCAGGTGCCCTATCTGATTGCAGTTATAACATCTCATATTGGAGAACTTAGATCATCTACTTGATCCATTTGTCCCACCTCTTCCATTAGGCTGTCTTCCTCGGTAGCCTCCTCTGCTACTGGAGTCCCCAACTTGCTCTTCTTGGCTAGACTCACCACTAGGCCTCTGGTTAGGACTTCTTCCTCCAAAACTACCTCTGCCTCTAAAATTCCTTCCACCTCTACCTCTATTATTCTGCTCACTCTTCCTCTTTATCTTCTCTTCAGCCCTTAAGGCCATTTGGAAACACTTGTTCTCTGTTTCTGGTGCTAAGATGCTGATCTCATCTTGGATGGTCATCCTTAGGCCATTCAATTACCTGGCCACCTTCTCTGACTCTTCTTCTTGTCTCTTTGATCTAAGACTGAGTTTATGAAACTCTTGTGTGTATGCATTCACATCAAGGTCTCTCTGTCTGAGGTTCTGCAATTTCTTATACATCTGCACATCATAGTCCAGGGGTAAGAATTGTGCCTTGAGTTTGGTCTTCATCCTTCCTCAAGAGGTTATCATATTCTTCCCCTCCTTGACTCTCTCTCCTTGTTCATAATTCCACCATGTAAGAGCAGATCCCTATAATCTTGCCTTTGCCAACTTAACCCTCTTATCATCAGGGACTTCTTTATATTCGAAATGATTGTTCAATGCCTTAATCCAGTTAATCACCTCTTTAGCTTCCATACTTCCACTATACATAGGTAACCCATCTATGGTGTCCCTATTGACTGACTTTAATTCATTTAAAAATGCCCTCTAGTCTTCTGGTATCTCCTTTATCTTTTTACTGGTTTTAGCAACTTCTATATTGCCTTCATCACTGTCACTTTCATCTTCCCTATCTTTGCTTTTGGACTTCTTGAACTCTCCCAACTTGGATTCAAGCATCTCCTCGATCAACTTCTTAATGGCATCCTGCGACATACTTTTGGGAGGCATCCTCTCCGCCTCTGTCTTGCTTTCTTTGTCTAACATAAACATTCACAGATAGCACCCAAACAGATGAGCCACTGATTCAACTCCATCGGCCAAGTCCCTCATCCTTCTTCCGATGCCCCGATGGCATTTGCCTTTGGTGAGACTCATTCCATTGGCGAACACTTGTAACCTTTGGTCAATGCACCAGTACACCATCGCACAATTTACTTCCTTCCAAACCCTAGCACATGGAAATGCTAGGTTGTCCTACTACACAAAATGCCCTGTCAGGATCCTCTGCACCACCAAACAGGAAAAACAAAACAAAGAGAAAAACAAATATTCATACAACGAAGCCATTCCATTGATTTCAAGAAAAATCTCACCAGTGGAATGCTTCACGACGACATACGACAACAATGGAAAATGCAAAATGAATGGAAATCTATAGTTACACAATTTATATTTATAAGAAATGGAAACCAAATGGATAGAACATAATTGCTTTATTTCTCCTGAGCACAATACAACCACATTCGATCCCTTCTTTGATCTAATTACATTCGATGATCATTTGGCCATTCCTTTGGGCATTTATCAACTCGTCCTGAGTAGTACCGAACTGACTCCAAGAGGCTGGGAGACTAATCCAAGCGGCTAGGAGACACTACTACCTATTTTTGGCATTATGCGATTACAATTTGACAAATGTCCCCTAAGTCACTTGGGACTTACAAAATGAACCTAGATATAAACTGAAATGAAAATGCATTGGTCAATAGACCTTATTACAAAAGAAAACATGATTTTCTAGGTGCTCCTGCACCAATAAATAAAGGAAGCCCTACTAATGTAGCTAATCCAACTCATTAACACACCCAATTACACATTTCTTGAAACAAATGAAATTACTATAACAAATTTTATCCTACATAGTTTAGGTCATAGGAGATCTATGTCTACCTGTTATAAACATAAATTAGCATGTCTTTCCATCCTATTTACCTTAAAATTGGGATACAAATATCCATAACAATGCAAATTAGGAAAAGCTTACATATAAGTTCTCCAAATCTATAAGAGTATGGGTGGATTACTACATATGTAAGTGTCTACACACACCACACAAGAAAGTTGAGCTATAAGAGTATAGGACTCTAGTAAACAAAGCACCAACAAGATGTATAGTAGCAAGCAAGAGCCAACTATAGTTGAAGAAGGTGAATAATGCTAATAGAAATGAACTTGTAAATGATGAGGTTACCTTCAATCCCCAAAGTACCCTTCATTCAAAAAAGTTGAGACCTCTTACTCTCTCCAAATCCATCTTTCAAAAAAGTAACATCCTCAAATGTTAGAAGAGTCTCCACCTCTTCTAATCTATTCAACAAAGATCATAGTACTAATTTGCCCATATCAAGCTCACTAGGACTCGTAAATGTTGAACTCCAACCCAAGCTGCGACAACATTGGCTTTTAGATCAAGGGCATCTTTCCTAAAACCTTGACATTTCCATGTCTAGGTGCACCATGTTGTAGAAAATCTTAATGTCATGGAGGCAGTAGTAATCAATCTTGTTCTTGATCAACTTGAAAAAGAGATAATCTCCTAGGTGATTCTCACATTCCTTGGGGGTTGACCCTATAACAAAAAAATGTGTTATCATCCATTGGGCAAAAAGTTGGGAAATGTAGGAGTTTTTTAGCCTTTCAATTCATTGTCCTTCCCACCATCAGATTAAGATATTTTCCCACACCACATAGAGGCATTCAATTAAATAACAGAGACAACCGCTAAGAATTGTCACTCTTAAAGTGACCAAAATTTGTATTGTCGAAGTCAAAACCTAGCCAACATGTTGGACTAGTTGATTACTAGATAACCTCTTTGGGGAGGACCATGGTGCAAGGGATTTTTGTCTATTATAATTAGCACTAGGCCCTAGAAGAAGGCCAGAGGAATTTTTCCTTTGATCTGCTTTATTTGCTTTATTTGGGTCCTCTCAAATGCACGTAATAGCACAAAAGGAGCCTTCCTCCTCCTCTAGGTTGAATGGATTTCTATCACAAAGACTCCCTATTTTGTAATAATTCAGCCCCTCTTACAAATTTATCAAATTTTTGATAAAAAGAAATTATAAACTTGAATAATAGGCTATGATCTTCTTCACAAATGAAGATTATCTCCATGGATTCTCTTTACCCATTATAACATTAATCCCCCGATTTGGCATTGTGGTGCTTGAGGAGTATCTAGTGTATGGTGGGCGTCATAGTATACTACATGACTTCATCGGTTTTCAAGTCATTCCAAAAACCGTCGTAGGGAGCGCAAGAGTCTTCTTTTGATATATAATAAAAAAACCCAATAACAAATTTTATATTATTAATTTATTATTTTTAATTTTTTTTTTAAATAATTAAAATTTCTATTAAGAAATAGAAAATTTTATTAAAGAATTAAAAAAATCTCTCTATGTATATAACTAGCAATCACACCTTAGTATGCAATGGGTACACCAAAATTGGAAGAGTATTGGAACAATTTTTGTCACTATGTTTATGTGCAGTTAATCTTAGTTTTGCAATCCCATGATGGGAATGATTTTGTGTTTTAGGAAATGTCTCTTCAATTGTGATGGGTGGTAAGTGTAAAATTTAGAAATAATTATTCATAGAAAGGTTATGCATGTAGTCATGTTCTCTACTTGAAATTGAAAGGTACTCTATCTCTCCCTATTTATCTCTATAGGTCTCTATATATATCTTTATCTCCCTCTCTAGATTTCTAATTTTTTTACCTCTCATTATATCTATTTCCCTATCACACACTTCCTCTCTCTAAGATTTCTCTCTCCCTATGTTTCTCTCTCTCCTGTCTCTAAGATTTCTCATTCTATCTCTCTTTTTCTTTATCTCTATCTCTCTCCCCTTCTTTTTTCCTCTCTCTCTCTCTCCACATAACATCTTAAGGGTTGACAAAAGGAAGACTCAAGATGAAATGATTAATCAATTGGAGGTTTTGATCTGATAATAGGTGGAATCCCCTAATAACAATTTAATATGAAATAACAATATTTCTCTACATATGTGTTTAAGGTAGAAAAGAAAATGGATTTTTATGTTTAGGGTTTATGTGAATCCTCCTTTCACCTCAAACATTCAAGGACTTTAGACCAAGTAGGAAATCTACTATCAGGTCTACGGTCACTTGGAATATCAGGGAAAATTGGAATTGTGTGATTTAGTTGTTTGATTATGCCCAATTATGCTCAAAACCCTAATTATGCAAATTCAGAAGCAAATGGACAAATTACGGAAAATGCCTGCACATGGAGATACTAAATGATAATCAAATCTATACTAGTTTTCAAAGTTCAAAAAATAGAAAAGTTAGGGACTAATGAGCTGGTGCCCCGAGTCCAAGGTACTAGTTTCTTTGGAGAATCTTGATCTCCTTCCGACACTGATCTGCACTGTAACTTCCATTTTCAAGAATTCAACTACAGAGGACACAAGGACTAGCACCTGAGTCCAGGAAAAGCTCCAGAGTCTTGCTTCCTTTTAGATCCCAAATCCTTTTTGGACCTGCTACTCCTTCGTGTAACTCCACATCCACAGAACTTGACACCTGTAATCTGCAATCACAAGGAGTGTGGGAGGGGGTTGTGGTGTTTAGAGGCTTGCCTCAGTTAAGCCCCAGAGAGATATTCAAGTCTTCCTAACACCATTGTCAGATAGAGAGTGCAAAATCCAATTGATAAATTCTTGAAAACACAAATGATATCACCTTGTAGTGAAGATCTCATGAAAGGAAGAAGCTCTTCATGCCATGAGGAGATGAATGCCAAATCTACAAACACAAATACAATAACAATGCTCTGCTCTGCAACATAATGAATATTTTGAATGCTCAAAATCACAAGATCACAATGCACATGAAAATTCCATCTAATTTGAAAATTATAACCTAATCATGCTTATATATGCAATTACAAACATTCTCGCAAAGAATTTCGTAATTGAAACTTACCGTGTTGGCCTAGGACCCAAATAATGGTCATAAACTGACACTTAAAATTTAGGGATGACCCAAAATAGGGCAGGACTAGGGTGCGGGCACCCAAGTCCTCCCCCCATATTTTAGGTAGGGATCATGTCAAGTATATCCCCTAAGTCCTATTTTCCATAAAACTTTAGGGTTTTCTCATCGGGAGTCATCAAAATCATGCAAGATGCTCTAAATGCATACTAAGGGACTTAGGAGCTAAACCTTAAGAGGGAAAAGCCCCCAAGGGGACATTTTTTGATGTAACATTTAGCCCCCACTTTAATGTATGTATAAATGCAAGGCCAATACATACATTAAAGTACGGTCAACAAACACAACAAACACACCAATCACAGAGAAGATAGCAACATGCATGCAAAACACAGAGAAGACAGTTACAGTCACACAAAACACGGAGAATACAACATTGAAGACATGCAAAATGTAGTGAACACAGAGAATGCAGAGAAGATAGTAATGATTTTCTTTTTCTTTTTCTTTTTCATATATATGAAATGTAAATGCAAGTACAAGGAAAGTAAACACACTACCCATAATGCAGGAGGGACTCATCGCCACCAGTCTTTAAGACTACATATGGGGCAACACACATGCAAAACATGCCATACAAAGCAAGCATGCCAAACAACTCCCAAAGCATAGGAGGGACTCATCACCACCAGTCTTTAAGACTATGCTTGGGAACAAACAAGCAATACACACACACGTGGAAGACATAGAGAAAACACGGTAGACAAGTGATGGAGTGTTCCTATTTCTTAGCTCATCACCATCCCAGGCACATTATAGGCACACACCGATGATTGTGCTTCCCCACAAAAATTGCCAAAGACACACTTAAGGGTTGAGTTAGTCACAAAAGTACTCCCCACCTCTCGATGAGTACCTTTGAAAATGATAGGATATGCACTCTCCATAAGAAATACAACATCCCCACCTTGCGATAAGGGCTTAAATGATTGCAAGAGATTTCAAACAAATCTCAGAGTGTAGGAGGGACTCATCACCACCAGTCTTTAAGACTACACCTGAGAAAAAGCACACTACTAACATCTAGAACAGACATCTTACCTTATATATGCCCCCACCTTAAGGTGGTTGATATTAGGTATCGATATTAAGCACGTTAAGGTAGGAAGAAAACACACAAGGGAACATGAGCTCTCACAAGGCCTATGCCCCCCAAAGGTGACATGTACCTTACGATCACCAAACGTTCCCACAAACACATCCCTGCAAGAAAAGTGTTAGTGTCCATATAATCGTGATAAATGACAATGCATGAAAATTGAGGAATGCTAGATTCAAGATAGACAACGTGCACGGAGTAGTAGTATTGTTATGTTTCGTAAGTGTGATAAGATTCCATCTAGAGAACATAGAATGTTTCTACTAACAAAGCGTTGGATAATATAGTACAACTCCATCATCATATAGGAACTAATTCCAATTTTTTATTTCTTGCTAAAGGGATGCTAGGTCTACATCAGTATAAAATGTTTTTCATCATCCGCCCACTAGATAGAAACACTAGAGGAAGGGAAACAATAAATCGAAAGAGAAGAAACAAGTGCCTTAGGGATAGTCACATAGGAGGGTGCCCCCAAGTCACCAACCTCAATGCTATGTCTGTAAGACACAACACACAACAATGAAAAATAGAGGAGAAGCAATATAGAAGAATGATGATACAAATAGAGGAAGGGTCACAACAGAGGTGATCTCCTGGTATCCTGGACCTTACAAGAGAATCAAGGGTCATCCTAGGAGGCCTAAACAACATATAACACATCACGGGGGAAACACATCATGAGAGATAAAGGGTTAGAAATACTTGCCTATAGGGACAATCGAGCTAGCAGTTGTTGATGAACAAATAATTGTCATCATCATCTTCCCACTCCCGAATGCTAGAGGAAAGTGGGAGATAAGGCACCATAGCCCAACTCTTGTTCTTTTCTTCAAGTTGTTCATTCTTAATATCTTCCTTGTTTGGTTCAATGTTTGGTGAAATTTTTTCTTGTTGATATGCAAGTTGTTGGGCATAAGCTTGTCATCTCCTCCTCCTTTCTTTTGTTTGTCTATTTATTTTTGTCTTAGCACTTATCTCTTCTAAGATAGTGTTTTGCTCATCCATAGGTTTTTGTGATTTAGAGGAGGAAGCACCAGGATCAAATCTCATTTGTGTAGGTGGAATGTTTTATTGTCGACTACTACCTCCCTATCCTTGTAAGGATGACGTGGGAGGAGCCTCAGCATAGGGTCGTTTTGCTTTCAGTCTAGGATTCTCTTCAAATGCGAGTTGTTCGTCTCTTGTTGTTTCTTGCATAAAAGGACTAGCCACTTGATGTAATAGTTTTGGTTTGTAGTTTTGATAGCTCAAGAAGTTAAAGTTAGTCTGTGGCTCCAGTTCCTTTTCAGATTTTTCCCAAAAGTAATCTAGTGTAAAATGTTGTCTTCTAACCAAAGGTTTATACCTATGGTGAGGTATAGTATGCACTTGTCCATCCAAAGGAAATTTTACACAGTTATGAATTGTTGAAGGGACAACTTTCATAGCCTTTAACCATGGATGTCGTAGTTTGATGCGAAAAAGATCAGAAATGGGGACAACATCAAACCATTGTTCTATAGATTTCCCAAAGATAGTGACCAATAAAGATACCTTCCCACAAGTGTTTTCAAAGGTTCCCTTATGTGTCTTAATCATCATATCTGAAGGGTTGTTGGGATGAAATATTGTCTTCTTTTTATACAGTTTCCATATATTTTAAAGACCTTTTTTATATGGTTCTGCAAAGACTTCATATACATTATCCCTATTTTATGTTGTTTCATATATATACTTTCCAAGGACTTAGACCCTATGCTGATAAATGAACTCAGGTGGTTATATTATCAAATGGATGATTTGAATTATTAATATCATGAAATATAGATAGGATTTCATAAGTTTATTATGAGAGGTTGTTTTGTATATATGTTGGAATGATTAACCCTATTCAGCCAGATAAAGAATCCAAGGAGGAGTAATTACAACAGGATGTAGAATAGAGGAATCAATGAGAATGCGGTCCAAGTGCCACACATAGCAATTGGTGGAGACAAATGTGGTCATCATGGGAGAATAAGCGCAGGGGAGAAAGAAGACTCATTCTAGGAATCTCACCAAAGTTTATGAATCTTATTTATGAGCTGTTATGGTCAGAATTTATGTTTGGATAAGACTCTGTTTCCTTTGTTCTAGATAATAAGTTGAGCTCAAAAATAATATCTTGATGTCGAAGATTGAATTGATGATCACAGTTAGTTAGAAGGTTGCACAATACTCTCCCATATTTATATAAGTTAGGGGATGAGTTCATTGATTATGTTAGTTGTTATGTTTTACTTTCAAAATAGTTGTTTCTTTGTTACAGTTATCAGTTATTCCAAACATGTTATAATTTTGAATATAAAATTTGAAGAAGATTCTATCTTAGATATGATTTGAATTCAACTATATGTTATGGGATGTGTGAAGGTCTGAAGTAGATTTAATCTCCAGGAAAAGTGAGATAGTTCCCTAAGCTGGCCACTCAAGCTACTAACTCTCACTTTGTATGTTTTCTTATTTATTCCTGCATTCTTAGTTAATCTGTTTCATTCCATCTTCTATGTTATATTGTGAAGCAAGTAAGAACTATTGATTGATATTTCCAGTAATTGTGATTCATGAGTAGAGTGCACGTTTTTAATCCTCCGAAGGTTAGTGTTAGCCTTTTCATCATTTTTGAATTGTTAGATTAAAATTGTGATTTTCTGTTAAATACAGTTATCTTCAGCTTCTGTTAAAGGTACTTGTAACAACTGGAAGTTTAGATTGCTTTTGTTGTTTTCCATTTCTGTTTACTATTTTATATTTCTGTGCATTCTAGTAAGTAGGACTAGATAAGATAAGAATTGTATAAAATTAACTTAGATTAGAAATGAGTCTTGAAGGCATAGATAGTGCAGGCATCATCATAAGCTTACACTCCTTGGTTGATAATTTAATGTAGGAATGCAATGATAGTGGACTATTTAGTTAGGTTAAACCCCAAATTTTATTTAAGTCTACAACACATTAGTTTTTCCTCTACATTTTTGGCGCCATTTTCGGGGATGGTGCTATCTTCATAATCTCATTTGTTAGATTTCACATGCTTTTATAAGTTAAATCTTGATTTCAGTATTAGATTGCATAAATTATTTTTTCAAGAAACACCAGACATTCTACTAACATTGTGCAAGGCTGCTGAAACATAAAGCTCAATTTACTGTATGCGAAGGCAAAGAGATACTCGAGGTAGATTCCTCCCATCAACTTCTTAAAACAATGAGGGTACAGCTGATTTCAACTACACAATAGGAAGTGCTGAAGGAGAGTTTCCTTTTACATCTTCATCAACACCCCCTACATCTCCTTCAGCTTCCTCTACTGCCATAGAGGGAACTTTCAGAACCATGGCAGATGCAATAGAGGATCCTCTAGGACAAGCTACATTTGAATTCCCTATACCAGACCTAGCATGGGTAGCTACTCTAAAAAATATACCACCACCTGCATTCCCTATTTTCTATGGTTTGGTGATTGAAGATCCTGACACTTTCTTGTTTGAGTTTGATGTAGGAGTTATGATTGTACCATTGATCCTTACAGACTCAAGCCATTCCCTGCTACCCTAAAATATGCTTCTTTAAGATGGTTTATGGGACTAGGGAAAGATGCCATTCTAGACTGGGATACCATGAAGACAAAATTCCTAGCAAAATACAAAGACTACTATAGAGGACATGATAGGAAGAAAGATGACATCTTTAGGATGTCACAGAAGGAGTAGGATCTGTTGTGATGCTCACAACACGCCCCATTTTACTCCTTAGCAAAATGAGGACCCCTGCTGTGGCTTTGCTTTTGGTTTTGTGTGTGGGTCTGTTTGGTGGTAAAAGGGAAAAAGAGAGTGAAAGTTACAAACCTTGTTAAAAATAAAGAAAAGAAAGCATTAAGTACTAGAGCAGAATATGGGTGGATTCTTTGTAAAAAATGAGTGAGGGTTACTTTTTGAACTATGTTAAAATTCACAATATTTTGCAAGATATGTATGTTTTTGGTAAAATGTACAATGGGAGATTGTGTATGTTGCATATACAAAGATGTTTGTATATTGGGTCATTTGTATGTTGCATATACAAAGTCCTTTGTATATCGGGTTGCATATACAAGGTCACTTACATACAAGGTCATTCGTATACAAAGTCTTTTGTATATTGGGTCGTTGTATGAGTCGCATGTGGGAGTTGTCGGGTTTTTAAAAAAATCTTTGTACTTGTATGAATTTCGGTAACATTTTATTCTTACATACAAGTTGGGCCCGGAAAGTTCAAAGTTTAAGTAAATAGTCGGTTAAGTCTGGTAGTTGTATGTTATGTTTGTATGTTTGAGTGAAAGGAAATATACAAGGGAATGTACAACATGATATACATGCCATGGATTCAAAAAAGTATTGAAGTTGGTTTTATTATTGTATGTTTTGCACTTTGTATATGTATGTTTCGGTTACATACATTTCAAGATACATACAAAGTGGATATGCATTGCACTTTATGCATTCCGCGGAGCCGAAAGGTAAGTAAACTATGGTTTATAAAAGTTGAAGTCTAAAAGGACATACAAAAGAGTTTGTATTTATCCGGACTTGTATCTAAGGGTTTTATACAAGTGTTATATGCATCGCGGAGATACAAAGGGAAAGTAGCATGGGTCCCACTGTTTGCATAATAGACTTGCATAATTGCAATGTATATCTTCAATATACATGCGCGATATGCAAAGCGAAAAATGCAAGTTAAAGATACAAGTAAAAGGTAAGGTGGACCCCACTGATTGCACATAGGGCTTGTATAGTAACAATGTATATCTCTGATATACAAGCCGATGTACAAGTTGAAAGATGCAAAGCGAAAAATACAAGTTGAAGATACAACACGGATTCAAAAAGAGAATTAAATATAGAAGAGTCTTTGTATATTTAAATGCTTGTATGGTCATAACATACATATCTGATATATACAAAAGAATAAAAGGCATCATGCGAAGGATAAAAGGTCAAAGAGGGTTTGTATATGTTTTTGTATATGCACTTGTATATAACGAGACATACAAAGTGCAATATACAAAGTGAAATACAAGTACAAAAAAGGCGGAAGAAGGAGGGAACTTTAGTTTGATTTCTTGCATAAATTGTTTGTATGTTTAAACATATAAGGAAGACATACAAAGAAAACATACAAGGGAGCATACAAAGAACACTGTATGTATGCAGAATTAAACTATCGATAAAAAGGGAAGTTTAAAAACGTAAAACACTACAAATGAAGGCTAAATTAATGGTGCATTAATTGTTGTAATTAATGCCCATCTAACATTCTGAAGAGGTTTAAATTGATGAAGGCGGTGTGAATTTTAAATCCTTTTTTATGTCTGTTTGCAGGTATGCTGGTAGATATAAAGGTGGAGCTTTAATGGCGATGACATCACAAGAGGCAGATCGGATCACAAAAGATTGCAAAAGAAGCAAAAGATTTCAGTAAGAAGAGATATGCAGATGGAAAGAAGCAATATTAAAAAATAAAAGCAACAGAAGATATTTTAATCGTGAAGATATTTTGATGGTTGTTATGGTTTCCAAGCAGGATCTTTACACTCAGTATGGGTATGTTGCTCAAAGATTTTTTGGCGGGACTTGTTTCCCACCATTGTTGTTGCACTTGAGATATGGACCATTGATTGACTAGGGTTTTGGAACCATATTGGGGATAATCAGAGCTATATATTGAGCCCCTTTACTCTGTAATGAGTTACACAGGGATTTTTTGTAGAACAGAGCTGAAAGTTGTAATCAGTCTTAGCATTTTAAGTAGAAGAACAATTTAGTTTAGAATAGAAGGAGGTCGCCTGTGTCTGCAATAAGGAATGTGTGGAACATCTAGCTTCCTTACTGTATCTATAAAGTGTTGTAAGTTTTCTGTGAAGTTGATTAATGAAGCTAAGAGTCATTCATACATTGTAAATCATATATGACTATGTGTTTTAAATACAAATGAATCTAGAATTCTGTGTCTATATTTAGAGTGTCTTCTAGCTCTTCTTTGTATTTGAAATAATATCTCTTAAAGCTTGCAATCTTGAATGTGTGTTCGTGAAAATACTCAGGGCATTCACATTTAATGATTTAGTATGTGGATTTAATCAAGTTTGTCGTACTACTTACAACATGAATAACAGACATTTAGATTCTGTAGTAGAATGAAGTTTAATTTAGATTTCTCTAACTTTTACCAAACCATTTGAAATACTTAGCTTAAACGTAGAGATTTAAAGGAGATTGTCTAATATTTGAAGGAAACATGAACAACTGAGTTGATATTTGACAATTTTCATAATATTTGAAAAGAAAAGCTTGTGTTAATATAAATCATATAAAGCTTTGTGATACAGTAACAAATTTATGCAAAGGAATGAATAAAATGTTGATATTTGTGATATTTTGCATAATTAGAGTCCAGTAAATCATAAAACACCTTAAAGCAAGTAAGGCCCCTTGCATATTACAGCTTCACATTAACCTACTATATTATCCACAAGGTCAAGACCTGACCATACAGAAACTTGGGATTAAGCAATCTTAATTGATTTCTTCATATCTTTCAAGACAGTTAGGTTCATTTTGTGAATTTTAACTTTTGTTATGAATGTGTAAAAATAATCATCAATAGTTTTTGGCGCTAGAAGGAGGGCCTGATAGGATTTAAGGTAGATTTTGTGTAGGTTGGCCAAAGGGATCATTTTATCTCTTGGAAATTTGAGCGTTTTGTTTGCAAATATCTTCTGTTTGAAAGAATTTGAATGTTCTTTTTGTAAAGGTACTGCTCAAACTTCAAGGACTATTCTGATTTTTCTAAGTTTTAATGTTTTATTCTGAGATATGTTAGATCTCATAAAATTTCAAAAATCTAAAAAGTTGGAAGCAGAGTGCCATTTTCAATGGACTCATACGAAGACAATTTCTAGGTTAATATTCCTGTCTTTCAGAAAATTTTAAATGAGAGGTTTTATCCTGAAAATTTATCTAACTTTGGTTTATTTGGAAGGTACAGGATACACAAGTCCATAGAGCATGGTGAAATTAATTTTCTGACTTTCCTTACAACGTTAGATTTGGCTTTAAAAGGAATGATCTCTTTCTCAGATGTGTATAGGGCTGAAGGTTGGCAGGAAAATGAGGAGATTATGGAGCAGCAGGAGGATGCAATATCGGTAATCATTAATTGTTCAGATAATGCAAAGATTGAACCAATGTCAGAGATAAAGTATAGTAAAATCTCTTCTTTGGAATCATGTGATGGTAAGAAAAATAATCTATTTTTTTGTCAAGGTTCAAATGTGAATAAAGCTAATGACAGGTATAAATATCCTAAAAAATACAGAGAAGAAATCACACCTCATGTTCATTTTCTAGATGATAAGCAAAGAGGATTTAATAATAAAAAGAAAAAGAAAAGTGAAGTTAATCTTGATACATTTGATAAATATATGGAATTACTAAGGAATACTTGTCAAGAAGAAATCTCTGGATCTGATTTGAAAAGTTTTAACAAAAATGATTTGGCAAAGAAATGTAAACAAGTATTGACATAATTAAAGTGCATTAAAAGTAAGGAGGTTTTTGTATTAGCAAATAAAGAAATCATAGGAAAAGAAGTAAATCTTGATTTCTTATTTGATGGCATTAAATTGAATGACCCAATCTAGGATTGTTGTAGGATAATAGAACTAGATATTTTGCTGAATGATAGGACTAAATTATTTGAGGAACAATCTTGAAAGTGGAGGATACAGAGAATTATGCTATTGTTGTGCATAATCAGGCATCACTCCAGCATTATTTTGAAAGTGAAATAGGAAGTATTTTCATGAATCAAATATTGTTTCACATTCACAGTCAAATAATCTAGAAATGATAAATTTAGATATGTCAGATTATAAAGATACTCATTTAAATGCTGATGTGTAGAGAATTGAAGAGAACATTGAGACGTTTCCTGAACTTGAGGATAAACTGAACATCCAGAATGAAGAGATAGATGTGGATAAAGATGAAATAATTCATCAAGAGTCATACATCCTTCAATTTGAAGTGAGACTAGACATTGAGCTAAGCAATGAAAGTGCAAAGTTAAATGGAGGACCAGCTGTCAATGAACAAGCATGTCCAACAGAACCAGAGATACACCAGGTTGTATTTCTCCCTTCCACAGTAAATAATGTTGAATACTATTTTAATTATGGAAATTCAAGGGATAAGACATGCATATGGATTATTCATAAACATGATGAGCTCCTTAATTACTGATTATCAAAAATTATTTTGTTAAACACAATGAATGTAGAATAAATGAGTATTTTTCAGAATTCAAAGATAAATTTGCTAAGTTGAGAACTATAACTAGTGCCCTGATGCTCCTGCACAATCTAAGGAAGTATGCAAATACAGGTGTCTTTGGGTCTTTTCCTGGGTTTTATTTTCCTTGTAAAGGCTTGTGTATAGTTTGGTAGAATAGTTGTTCTATTTCTTTTCTTTATTTTCTTGTCTTGCTTTGTGTTGTTTCCTTTCGTAGTTAGTTGTTTGTACAGTCCATTTGATTTGTTTGCTTTGTTCTTTTCCTGTGTGCAGGGATGTTTGTTTTGTTTTAGAGTATGCAGGAGTAGAATAACAAGCACTGAAAACAATAGAAAATTTAGAACATTCAGGTTAACTATTTGAAATTTATGCATAATTTGTTGTGACTGTCATGAATGTAGAAAGTTGTTTGATTTGTGAAATTTTGTATTCAATAACCATGGGTTGAGTATTCTAAGGAAGTTTCTCACAATGACACACCTAAAATCCTTGGGTTTGTTGAACCTACCAGTGTAGATATCAAGTGAAAAATCAGAGGTCACCCTTGCTACCATTAGAATTCTCATCTTAATTTCAGCAAGTGATCATTCCTTGCATCATGAAGTTACAGCTGTAATATCTTAGGAAATCTCTATCAAATACAAAAAATATAAAATAATAAAATGGATTTTACTAAAAATCTAGATTAAGCCATCTAAGTAACTCTACTGGGGCTATAGATGCTTGCTGGCAGTGGGGTTCTACTTAGGAGAATTGTAACGATAACCTTGTCAGGGCTATGGACACCTACTGGCAGCAAGGCTCTATCTGGTTGGCTATGAGGGAATGACATCAACTATGTAGTCTAATATCAGTCACTGGTTTGTTCAACTGATTTTCAAGATGAGGATTATTAATCATGTGCACCCACTTAAACTAAAAGGAAGATTCATGCACCTTATTGAATACATTAGGTCTCAAGTTAGATAATGATTTGCAGAAAAGATAGTTGGAAGTTATGAATTTATTTCATTTAGTTTTCTTCAATGATTTTAATTTAATTGTTGTGTTTGGTTGCTAGTTGTTGTGATGCTCACAACACGTCCCATTTTACTCCTTAGCAAAATAAGGACCCCTGTTGTGGCTTTGCTTTTTCTTTTCTGTGTGGGTCTGTTTGATGGCAAAAGGGAAAAAGAGAGTGAAAGTTACAAACCTTGTTGAAAATAAAGAAAAGAAAGCATTAAGTACCAGAGAAGAATATGGGTGGATTCCTTGTCAAAAATGAGTGAGGATTACTTTTTGAACTATGTTAAAATTCACAATATTTTGCAAGATATGTATGTTTTTGATAAAATGTACAATGGGAGACCTTGTATGTTGCATATACAAAGCTGTTTGTATATCGGGTCATTTTTATGTTGCATATACAAAGTCCTTTGTATATCGGGTTGTACATACAAGGTCACTTACATACAAGGTTGTTCGTATACAAAGTCTTTTGTATATTGGGTCGTTGTATGAGTTGCATGTGGGAGTTGTCAGGTTTTTTCAAAAATCTTTGTACCTGTATGAATTTTGGTAACATTTTATTCTTACATACAAGTCGAGCCCAAAAAGTTCAAAGTTTAAGTAAATAGTGAGTTAAGTCTGGTGGTTGTATGTTGTGTTTGTATGTTTGAGTGAAAGGAAATATACAAGGAAATGTACAACATGATATACATGTCGTGGATTCGAAAAAGTATTGAAGTTGGTTTTATTATTGTATGTTTTGCACTTTGTATATGTATGTTTCAGTTACATACATTTCGAGATACATGCAAAGTGGATATGCATTGCACTTTATGCATGCCGTAGAGCCGAAAGGTAAGTAAACTAGGGTTTATAAAAGTTGAAGTCCGAAAGGACATACAAAAGAGTTTGTATGTATCTGGACTTGTATCTAAGGGTTTTATACAAGTATTATATGCATCGCAGAGATACAAAGGGAAAGTAGCATGGGTCCCACCATTTGCATAACAGACTTGCATAATTGCAATGTATATCTTTGATATACATGTGCAATATGGAAAGCGAAAAATGCAAGTTAAAGATACAAGTAAAAGGTAAGGGGGACCCCACTGATTGCACATCGGGCTTGTATAATAACAATGTATATCTCTGATATACAAGCCGATGTACAAGTTGAAAGATGCAAAGCAAAAAATGCAAGTTGAAGATACAACATGGATGTGAAAAGAGAATTAAATACATAAGAGTCTTTGTATATTTAAATGCTTGTATGTTCATAACATACATATCTGATATACAAAATAATAAAAGGCACCGCAAAGGATAAAAGGTAAAAGAGGGTTTGTATATGTTTTTGTATATGCACTTGTATATAACGAGACATACAAAGCGCGATATAACAGAAAAGGTGAAAGGAGGGAACTTTAGTTTGATTTCTTGCATAAATTCTTTGTATGTTTAAACATACAAGGAAGACATACAGAGAAAACATACAAGGGAGCATACAAAGAAAACTGTATGTATGCAGAATTAAACTAGCGATAAAAAGGGAAGTTTAAAAATGTAAAACACTTCAAATGAAGGCTAAATTAATGGCGCATTAATTGCTGTAATTAATGCCCATCTAACATTCTAAAGAGGTTTAAATTGACGAAGGCGGTGTGAATTTTAAATCCTTTTTTTATGTCTGTTTGCAGGTATGTAGGTAGATATAAAGGCAAAGCTTTAATGGCGATGACATCACAAGAGGTGGATTAGATCACAAAAGATCGCAAAAGAAGTGAAAGATTTCAGTAAGAAGAGATATGCAGATGGAAAGAAGCAATATTAAAAGGGCAAAACAACAGAAGATATTTTAATGGTGAAGATATTTTGATGGTTGTTAGGGTTTCCAAGCAGGATCTTTACGCTCAGTATGGGTGTGCTGCTCAGAGATTTTTTGGTGGGACTTGTTTCCCACCATTGATTGACTAGGGTTTTGGAACCGTATTGGGGATAATCAGAGCTATATATTGAGCCCCTTTACTCTGTAATGAGTTACATAGGGATTTTTTGTAGAACAGAGATGAAAGTTGTAATCAGTCTTAGCATTTTAAGTAGAAGAATAGTTTAGTTTAGAATAGAAGGAGGTCGCCTATGTCTGCAATAAGGAATGCGTGGACCATCTAGCTTCCTTACTGTATCTATAAAGCACTGTAAGTTTTCTGTGAAGTTGATTAATGAAGCTAAGAGTCATTCATACATTGTAAATCATATATGACTATGTGTTTTGAATACAAATGAATCTAGAATTCTGCGTCTATATTCAGAGTGTCTTCTGGCTCTTCTTTGTATTTGAAATAATATCTCTTAAAGCTTGCAATCTTGAAAGTGTGTTCATGAAAATACTCAGGGCATTCGCATTTAATGATTTAGTATGTGGATTTAATCAAGTTTGTTGTACTACTTACAACATGAATAACAAAGCATTTAGATCCTATAGCAGAATGAAGTTTAATTTAGATTTCTCTAACTTTTCCCAAACCATTTGAAATACTTAGCTTAAATGCAGAGATTTAAAGGAGATTGTCTGATATTTGAAGGAAACATGAACAACTGAGTTGATATTTGACAGTTTTCATAATATTTGAAAAGAAAAGCTTGTGTTAATATAAATCATATAAAGCTTTGTGATACAGTAACAAATTTATGCAAATGAATGAATAAAATGTTGATATTTGTGATATTTTGCATAATTAGAGTCCAATAAATCATAAAACACCTTAAATCAAGTAAGGCCCCTTGCATATTATAGCTTCCCATTAACCTACTAAATTATCCACAAGGTCAAGACCTAACCATACAGAAACTTGGGATTAAGCAATCTTAATCAATTTCTTCATATCTTTCAAGATAGTTAGGTTCATTTTGTGAATTTTAACTTTTGTTATGAATGTGTAAAAACAATCTTCAATAGGATCCATTAGAGGACTATGTGGGCAAATTCCAATTTGCCTTGAATAAGAACCCTCAAAATAGGTTGTCCGAAGAATCATTGAAGTTGGTTTTTTTAAGAGGAGTCAATGATGATTGCATGTATGCCCTAAATCTCATTAGAACAGGGGATATGTCCTGACTACCCTTTGAAGATATTTGTACAGCTTGTAGGAACTACTCTAGGACTTTTTCCTGAAAGCCCAGAGGAGAAAGAGTAGCCATTGCAGGCAAGGTAGATAATGGAGTTTCTCGAGTAGAAATTAGTAACTTGCTGACCAATATGAAAGAAGATATCATAAGCCACATGGATACATAGTTGGACACTCTTCACATCAAGAAGAAACAAGAAGAGGTAGATGCAATGCTCACTAAATACTACCCCAGCTGTAAACAAAGGAAATCTAATTGTAAATGCAAGAGGGTGGCCAATATCCAGCAAGAAAGGATTGAGAGACTAGAGTTACAGAAATTTGAAGGAGAGGACAGGCAATTATTCTTCATTGCTCAAAGAAGGCCATGGCAACAAAAACAAGGTATGCCTCCTGATGGGGAGCCTCATACACTAACTTAGTATATGCTTGACGTGACTTGCTAATACCGGTGGCAATACTTTGATTCACCGTTACGCCCGGTCAACATTTGTATCTGATGAAAGATACATTCTCAATGTACATTTCCCACATGCATTTGCAATATACATTTGTAATATACATTCAAACCACACTCGTCAGCGGGACTTGAGTTATCAGTCGGACTTACCACAGAGTCGTCGATTCACCGATTCCTCCTGACGAATCCTCTGTCAATGGCTCGATTCTCTCTTCAGCCAGACCACCCTTGTCACTCTGAGTGAGGAATGCTTTTCTGACAACCTTTGTCTCATCAACAACAACTCCAACTCCTCCAATCAAACCCTAGCACATGGAGATGCTAGGAGATCTACTGTGCGCAACCCTCGATTTGAAACAATTTGCATTATTGAACAGGAAAACAGAATAGAAAATTGACGGATATGGTACATTGAAGCCATTCCACTGATTTTGACATAAATCTCACCAGTGGAATGCTTCACATCGACATTCTTCAACAATACAAATACAAAAGGGAAAAGAAATCTACAGTTATGCAATTTCGTATTTACAGAGAGTGGAAACAAATAGACAACATAGAAAAGATTGATTTCTCCTTCACAATGCTCGGTTACATATGCACAATTGCATTCAATTACAATATCATCTGATATATCTGACTTTGTTCAATTCCCTGGGTTTATAAACTCATCCAGAGTAGTACCAAATTGACTCCAAGCGGCTGGGAGACCAATCCAAGTAGCTGGGAGACAACCATTTTAAATGGCCTCTAACTACCCTACTACCTATTTTTGGCATTATGCAGTTACAATTTGAAAAAAGTGCTCCAAGTCACTTGGGACTTACAAAATAAACCTAGACACAAGCTGAAACAACATGCATTGGTCAAATAGACCTTATTACAACACAAAACATGATTTTCTAAACAAAACATGATTCAAATGCCTCATGGAGGCCACCTTGTGTTAGGTGCTCCTACACCATACACCCCACCTAGAAAAGAACTCATGTCCCATGAGTTGAGTCTGTGTCTTGCTCCACCTGTATCCTTTGCTACATCATGCCTTCCCCACGATCTCTGGACTGCAACTTGTGTCCATGGAACCAAAAACTCATGCCTAGCATTGTAGTCTCTACTCACACCTTGCCATGAGTGAGTGCTTGCAACCAAACCTAGACTTTGTTCACCATTCTTCCTTACTGTCATCTTTGCCTGAACACCTGCATTCAAAATCTTGTTTGATGCTACTTGTACTACTGCTAGGGTAGAATATGTTTGCCTTGCAACTCTTGTTGGCTCTAGAGGACAAACAATAGTCCCTACGAGGATAGCATCCTCTTCCAATCAACTTGTGACTGCTTGTAGACCTACTCTTTGACCTTCATCTGATCCATCTTAGACATCACTATCTGATCTCCATCATTCAAAACTGAAATCATTTTAAAACTGTGATCTTTGGTATCCTGACTCCTTGAGGTATCCTCAACTGTCCTTGTCTCTTCTTTAGGCATCTTCACAAACTCCTTCTTACCCACCAAAATGATCTTGGCTGCCTTCTTTGCTTCAATATCCTCCTGCAATGGTTTCATCACAAAAGTCTTTCCATCCTTCTTGATGGTGTATGTGTTAGCATATCCATCATATAATGCTTACCTATCAAATTACCATGGTCTACCTAAAAGTAGGTGACAACACTCCATGGGCAAACTGTCACATAAAATTCTCTCCTTATATTCTGCAATCTAAAAATTAACATATGCTTGTTCACTTACCAAAAGTGATTGACTATCACTTACCCAAGATGCTCTGTAAGGAGTTTGATGAGGAATTCTTTCTAGGCTCAATTTATCCACTATTTCCCTGGACACCATATTATTTGTTGAACCAGAATCTATGACTACCTTGCATATTTTACGTTTGCTTTTGTAATTGATTCTAACAAGAGCTCTCCTCTATTGTGGTTCAGTCTTCACTGGTTCTTTGAGCAATGTCCTCTTGATCATCAGACTTTCTCCCACTTCAGATGCCAAATTTACTTCAGGAGATGTCACACTCCCTGCATCCTCTTGAGTCAATGTGGTTCCTCTCTCATTGCCATGAGAAGTTGAGGCCTTCTCTGGACACTGATAGGTCGGATGCCCTATTTGATTACAATTATAGCATCTCATGTTGGAGAACTTGGATCCTCTGTCTGCTCCATTTGTCCCACCTCTTTCTTTTGGCCTTCTTCCTCGGTAGCCTCCTCTGCTACTTGAGTCCCCAACTTGCTCTTCTTGGTTAGACTCACCACTAGGCCTCTTGTTAGGACTTCTTCCTCCAAAACTGCCTCTAAAGTTTCTGTCACCTCTTCTTCTACTCTGCTACTCACCTTTCCTCTTCAGCTTCTCTTCAGCTCTTAGTGCTACTTGAAAGCATTTTTCCATAGTTTTAGGGGTAAACAAACTTATCTCATCTTGAATATTGACCCTCAAAACATTTAGATACCTTGCTACCTTGGCTTTTTCATCCTCCACGTACCCACAGCGAAGAGTGTATTTGTGAAACTCCTCGGTGTAAGTAGCCACATCCATATCCTTTTGTTTAAGGTTCTGCATTTTCCTATAAATCTATACCTCGTAGTCAGATGGAAGGAACTGGGACTTGATCTTCTCCAGCATTTTGCTCCATGAAGATATCATACTCTTCCCAATCTTTACTCTTTCTCCTTGGGTGTAATTCCACCATGTAAGGGCAGCACCTTTGAGTTTAGTTTTTGCAAACTTAACCCTCTTACTTTTAGGAAATTCCTTGTATTTGAAGTAGTTGTTTAGAGCCTCAATCCACTCCATAACTTCATCAGCATTCATCTTTCCACTGAACATGGGAATATCTATCCGAGCCTCTGAAGAGTCCTTGCCAATTGCCTTGATGGCTTCCAAGAATTGCTTTCATTCAGCCGGTATCTTTGCCTCTTCTTGTGCCTCTGCTTCTTCCTCTTTCTCTTCTTCTCCATCTGAATCTTCCTCTATCCTTTTGCCTATCTTCATTGCCTTCAATTTTTCTTGGAGTGTGTCCTTGACCCCAGTTTTGATCATCTCTTCCATATCTTGAAATTTCTTGATCACTTCAGTGGTCATCCCCTTTGGAGGCATATTGCTAGCCTCTCCTTTGCTCTCTTTGTCTGACATAAACATTCACAGACAGTACCCAAATGCCAATACTCCTACAAATCCTCAATTTAACTACAACATAATGCTCAATCAACTGTCCCTCCTACACACTGCTTCACAGACCCATTCCTCTTGTCCAACAATAGATCCTGGAGATGTACTACCACTCTCTCTCACAGTGGCCTCACTTTGCACCCTCTTCCAACCAAATCTCTATTGGTGAATGGTCACGATAGACCTCATCATCGTCTGCCCACACACTACAGGAATAGGATTCATCTACCTTTAGAAAATCAAATACACAACTTCCTAGATCTTTCACTAGCTCTGATACCAATATGATGGGGAGCCTCATACACTAACTTAGTATATGCTTGGCGTGACTTGCTAATACCAGTGGCAATACTTTGATTCACCGTTACGCTCGGTCAATATTTATATCTGATGAAAGATACATTCTCAATGTACATTTCCCACATGCATTTACAATATACATTTGCAATGTACATTTGAACCACACTCATCGGCGGGACTTGAGTTATCGGTTGGACTTACCACAGAGTCACCGATTCACCAATTCCTCCCGACGGATCCACTTTCAATGGCTCGATTCTCTCTTCGGCCGGACCACCCTCGTTGCTTTGAGCAAGGAATGCTTTTTCGATAGCCTTTGTCTCATCGACAACAACTCCAACTCCTCCAATCAAACCCTAGCACATCGAGATGCTAGGCGATCTACTATGCGCAACCCTCGATCCTGTACATCTGCACTATCGAACAGGAAAACAAAATAGGAAACTGACTGATATGGTACATTAAAGCCATTCCACTGATTTCGATAGAAATCTCACTAGTGGAATGCTTCACATTGACATTCTGCAACAACGGAAATACAAAAGGGAAAAGAAACAGAAAAGATTGATTTCTCCTTCACAATGCTTGGTTACATATGCACAATTGCATTCAATTACACTATCATCTCATATATCTAACCTTGTTTAATTCCCTGGGTTTATAAACTCATCCAGAGTAGTACCAAACTGACTCCAAGTGGCTGGGAGACAACCATTTTAAATGGCCTCCAACTGCCCTACTACATATTTTTGGCATTATGCTATTTTTGGCATTATGTGGTTACAATTTGACAAAAGTGCCCTAAGTCACTTGGGACTTACAAAATAAACCTAGACACAAACTGAAATGACATGTATTGGTCAAATAGACCTTATTACAACACAAAACATGATTCAAATGCCTCATGGAGGCCACCTTGTGTTAGGTGCTCCTGCACCACCTCCTAATCCACTTAATTTTAATCCTCCCTTTCCTGCTACAAATCAGAACTTCTCTACCTGGAATACTTAGCAATGGTTTGGTAACCCAAATGCATGGCAAAACCCATAATGGCAAAATCCCCAATTACCTACTCCACAAGGTGGTTGGAACCAACAACAACCTAACCCATGGCCACAACAAAATTTCCAAGGACCTAACTATAATCCTTAGTGGCCTAATCAACAGCAACAATGACAGCCTTAGTGGAACACGGGCCAACAATGGTAACAAAATGCACAATTTCAATAACCTATGATTCTATCTCAGCCATAGTAGCTAGCCATCATGTCACCACCTCAAAATCCATCTCCTAGACCTACCCAAATCCCTACCCAACTTGCACCTAACCCTAACAAGCGTATTTAGTAGGCTTATACTAACGAGGTGATGCAATATCCCACCTATGGAATGGAAGTGAGTAATGTTCATCTTAGATTAGGGAAACAACTTGTAGAACCTTCATCTCCCCAAATTACTGAGCTTGAAGATGTAGAGTCCACCGAACAGACCCCAGATAAACAACCCTTGGAACCTGACTCAAACCAAGATGCCCAACTTATCTTGCAACAGAAGTCTCTTCCTTTCCCTAAATGTTTGACCATGCAAAAGCAAATAGCTCAAGCTGATACTTCCCTTCTTAGCCAGATAAAGGATATTAGCATCAAGATTCCCTTAATCCAAGTTATCAAGGATATCCCCATCTATACCAAAACTATTAGGGATCTTTGCATAAAGAAAGTAGGAAGGAAGAGAATAGACCCCCAGACAGTGCATGTGTTAGATAATCTTGCAGACATCATGTTGGGTAATATAATTGTTCTAGAATATACAAACTCAGGAAGTCTAGTGGTGGATGCCAAGATCAATAGGACACTGATTAAGAACACTCTAATAGATTTAGGTGTTGCTATTAATGTCATGACCAAGGAAATAATGCATATACTCCAACTGAACAATCTTAGGCCTACCCAGACAGTTCTTCAATTAGCTGATAGGTCCACAGTCAAACCTGAGGGAGTCATAGAGGATTTGGTCATTACATTAGACTCTTAGGAGTATCCATTTGATTTCATAGTTTTTCATCCCAAAGTTAATCTTGCTGGTTATCCTCTTATACTAGGCAGACCATAGATTCCCACTGCTGATGCATTTATAGGTTGTAAATTTGGTAACATGATCATCTTTAATGGGACAGTGACCAAGAAAATGGTGTCGTATCCTCCCGCCCAACCATACCATGAACTTGAGCAGACCATTTGGCCTTTCCAGGAAGAAGAGGACACTTACTCCTTGCAAAAACTAATGACTATTGAACACAACCCCTTGTTAGATGTTCTAGATGAAGATGAACTATGTGCTCATGTCGTCCATAATGACTGTGGAAGGCATCCGCAATAGCAAGATTGTCTATCTTTCTTGCAAGACCATTTGAGCATCACAATACCAAGTTGTTCATCAAAAGAGGTGTCTCAAATATTTCATGCTTTATTACCTCAGCAATGCTTACCTGTGTTACCCAGCCTTGATTTGTCTTATGTGCAAGAACTGTCCAAACAACTAGAAGTCAGGCCGGGAAAGATGTTGAATATTAATAATGCCTTGACTGATGAACAACAACACTCCCTATATAGAGTTTTAAAGTCACACTTAGTAGCATTTGCATGGGATTATAATGACATGAAAGGCATTGATCCTACCTTATGCATGCATAAGATATACATAGATGATGGATATAGGCCCATCACGCAGTAGCAAAGGTGCATGAATCCAACCCTCAGGGAAATTGTTAAAACTGAGCTATAGAAACTTTTGGATGCAGGCTTTATATACCCCATTTAGACAGTGAATGGGTTTCACCATTAGTTATAGTTCCAAAGAAAGGAGGAAAGTGGATGGTTTGTGTCGACTATAGAGAATTGAACACTGCTACCAAGAAAGATCACTTTCCATTGCCCTTCATTGACCAGGTTCTTGACTCACTAGCAGGCAAGAAATATTTTTCTTTCCTTGATGGTTTTAGTGGCTATAATCAGATTAAAATTACTCCAGAAGATCAAGATAAGACAATGTTTACCTGCCCTTGGGGGACATATGCATACTCTATCTTTCCCTTTGGCTTGTGCAATGCTCTAGCTACTTTTCAAAGAGTAGTTTTAAACATTTTCTCTAATTTTGCACATGACAGTATGGAGATTTATAAGGATGACTTCACCACATTTGGTGACACATATGATGAAGCCCTACACAACTTGGAGAAGGTATTGAAAAGATGTATAGATCACAATCTCTCTTTGAGTAATGAAAAATGTTTCCTTATGATGACACAAGGAATAGTTTTGGGGCACTTTATCTCAAGTGCTGGAATACAAGTGGATCCACAGAAAATTGAAGTTATTTCCACCCTACCTATTCCAAAGAAGCAAAAAGATGTCAGGAGTTTCCTATGACATGCAGGTTACTACAAAAGCTTCAATCAAGATTTTAGCAAAATTGTTGCACCTCTATTTACTTTGTTAACAAAAGATAGTGAATTTGAGTGGACACCAAATTGTCAGACTTCTTTTGAAAAGCTAAAAACCTCCTTGACACAAGCTCCTGTACTTAGAGGGCCAAATTGGACCTTACCTTTTCACATCCATACTGATGCATCAGATTTGGCAATTAGTGTAGTTTTAGGCCAACAAGAAGGATCCAAGGAATATCCTATTTATTATGTCAGTAAGAATCTGCAAGGAGCTGAATTGAATTATACAGTGATAGAGAAAGAGATGTTAGCAGTTGTTTATGCCATAAATAAGTTCAGACACTACATAACTGGTTACAAGGTCTTCATCCATATAGATCATGCAACCATCAGATACTTGATGAACAAACCCATAGTAGGTGGCAGACTTGTAAAGTGGTTATTGTTGTTGCAAGAGTTTGACATTACAATTGTTTACAAACCAAGCAAAGCCAATGTTGTTGCTGATTTTTTGTCTAGACTACCTACACAGTCTTCAGATGGAGTGGTTGATGATTCCTTTCCTGATGAGCATTTATTTTATCTCACTACATACACTCCATGGTATGCAGATATAGCCAATTACTTGGTTACATGACAAATTCCAGGATATTTCTCTCCAAGGGAGAAGAGGCAGCTGGTGCATAAATGTTTCTCTTACTCTTGGATTTCTGGATTTCTATTCTACACTGGACCAAACAATATCATGTGGAGATGTATCAGGGAGGATGAAGTATTTGATGTCATGAAAGCTTCTCATGATGAGCCTTGTGGAGGACATTTTGCAGCAAAGCAGACAACCTTTAAGATCCTCACAACAGGTTATTATTGGCCAATGCTTCACAAGGATGTTGTCAAGTACACTAGGAGTTGTGATAGATGCCAGAGAATGGGGAGACCTACTAGAAGTGATGAGATGCCTTTGCAGCCACAACTCTCCCTAGCTCCTTTTGATGAGTGGGGTTTAGATTTTGTGGGGCCTATATCTCCTTCATCAAACAAAAAAGAATATATCCTGGTATTTAAGATTACTTAACTAAATGGCTAGAAGTGAAAGCATTACAGTTTGCCAGAGATGGCAATGTGGCTAAATTCTTGTATGAAGACATCTTCACCAAGTATGGTGTTCCAAAAGAAATAGTAACTGACCAGGGACCACAGTTTACATCTGATTTAATAGCAAAATTAGTTGCAGAATACCAGATCAGGCATAAGAAATCCACTCCCTACCATCCACAGGCTAATGGTCAGGTAGAAGTTACTAATAAAGAAATTGAAAACATCTTGACCAAGACAGTGCAGCTTCACCAAAGAGATTGGGTTTCTAGGCTCCCTGAAGCTGTTTGGGCATATAGAACAACTTGGAAGACAACTACATGCTTTACACCTTATGAGCTGGTCTATGGAAAGACTACAATTCTACCTATTGAATTTGAGCATAAAAACCTAAGGACGGAAATGGACCTAGGAATGGATTTGACCATTGCACAACAGGAAAGACTACAACATTTGAATGCCTTGGATGAAATGAGAGTGGAAGCCATTCATCATACAAAGGTCATATAGAAGCAATGGGCAAAATGGCATGATAAATATATAAAAACAAAGGAATTCACTATAGGAGACTAGGCACTACTTTATGATTCAATGTATAAGGACTTCAAGGGTAAGCTTCCATCATGTTGGTTAGGTCCATATGAAATCCAACAAGTTTTTCCTAATGGTGTAGTTCAACTGTAAACTATTGATGAAGTTCAGTTTTCACTATTGGTCAATGGGCATAGGCTCAAATTGTACAAGAAGCCACTCCAGAGAGATGACTTTCTAGTATCTCTATTTGCTCAGTATGCTCCTCATGATACTCCTGATTTAGATGCTGTGACACCAGATGACATTGATTTAGCTGTTGTAACACCAGACAATGCACATTTCGATGTTGATACTACAACAATGTCCAGTGATGTGGAGGTTGAGTTGCAATACTCAACCCCTGTTGCTAACAATTAAATTTATTTGTTTTTCCCACATGCACATACTAGACAATTTCCATGGTTACGAGTTGATATCTCCGTCAGGACCTATTTTTCACTTCTTCAGTCGAGACCTGACTCAGCTGGGACTTGTTATATTATGTTTACATTTACACAGTCGGGACCTATGCTATAGGCGCCCATAGAAACACCAGTCTACTATTCTATTCCATTGCTTTGTGAACACTACCTCAATTCTCTTGCCCATTCCATCAACATGTATTCCTTTCAAATTGATCCATTCAAATTATTCCAAGTGTCACTTCAAATTATGAGTGGTACTTCCATCTGCCATCTTGCACTATTCCATTATCACTCTATAACCGTACATCAAACTTCCCATTTGCTGCATGCATATTCTATCACCTCACCAGTGTTGTTCACAACTTCCAAGGTATGTTAATTATTTCATTTCTCTATCTATGTACAATGAACACCTTTCTATTAATACACTTAGATTTCTTTATTTATTTTCATGTTTATTCATAATTTATTTCATGCATGCGATGAATATTTCCACCATTTCTTTTTATCACTCCTCCATCTATCACACTTGCCATATGAAGTGCAGTCACTTCATCATTAAGTTGGGGGGAGGGGTTTCTTTTCAAATGATTATCATTTAATCATTGTTGCCTTCATATTTTTTCCTTTCAAAACCTTTTTTAAAACCCTACCTTTTGAGAAAAACCTAGACAAAATACTCTGCGCTATGAACTTAGCTCTGTCAAATAATGAATTAATACCCTACGGAGTTATAGAGTTATAGTGGAGAATTAGGAAAGAGGCAAATTGAAAGATTGGTTTTTTAGGGTGGTGAGCTGGAGCAGTAGAAATTGGTTAGTTGGCATTGTGTAGAGAATGTACATTATAGAGTTCTAATTCACAGTCTTAATGGGAGGAGACTTAATCAAAAGGGAATCCTCGGCACACAAGGAAATATTGGAGGATGTACTAGTTCTTCCACTTTTTACTATAGTGGGTTGGCTTTATTACTTCCTCAAATTGATAGAATATGACGACGACATGGTACAAGAATTTGCACTTACTCTACAATACAATGAAGTAGTGGTTAGAGGGTTGATAGTAGACACTTCTAAGCTTGCAATTTCTCAAGTTTCAAGGTTGCCTAGAATAGGGTCTGAGTATCTAGTCAAGGTTGATGCAACTGTGGCCAGGGAGGAGTTTTGTGAAAGAGGTGAACACCTAGATTCTACCACACAAGGTACCAAACGATTATCTCTTCCATATTTTTGGGGGGAATGTGCTTTCTATATTATCAAATATATCACTTGTGATGGTAGATATAATATGTTGTATACTACACATCTTAAACTGCTCAACCATTTGAGACATGAGAAATTTGTCAATGTTCCCAATTACTTGTATAGTATGCTAAGAAGAATGTCTTCAGAGTATCAGAGGCAACAAGCAGACACAACTCTTTCTCACCATTGTTTAATACCTTTGTTAGTAAAAAGGAGTTTAAGGATTGAGTGGGAAGCCATTAAACAATGTGTAGACATCTCAACACTCTTCGAAGCACCAGAGCCAGAGGAAGATATTCCACATGAAACTGAACCCCCTATTAATACTAAGTAGGAAGAAACACAAGCTGAGAACCCTCTAGAGTTTAGGCCTGTATTAGTTGAAGAGCCCTCAACCTCTGTTCCTAAAACAAAAAGAACCACTTCCTTAACATCTAGGAAGAAACCAAAGAGTCAGAGGGAGAACAACAAGAAGAGGAAAAAGGTAGAAAAACATGAGACGGTTATTCCTGGGTGATCAGGGAGGTTGAGGAAGCAAGGTGTTAAAGATAAAATTGTTGAACACCCAGGAGAAGAAGACAAAAATAAAGGTCAGTAGAATACTGATCTAGCTTCTCTGAATCTAGATTCAGATAGGGGAGAAAACCCTCTTGAGGATGCTTCTACTGATGCCTATGCAAATGATAGTATGTCTAGTAGAAAAAGAAGGTACATTTCTTCTTCTGATTCTGAATCAGAAGATCCATTTATTGCCAGGAAAATGGGAAAACTTGTGCCAGATGACTTTGCTAAGGAAATCTTTGATGCCCCTGAAAAAGGGAATGATGAAAATCTTGAAGGTGAAAAGGAATTGATAGAAGACAGATATTAGGAAGGAGTTGCAGGAAGCCCTATACATAATAAGGCAACTTGAGGAACAAGTAGGGGGTTATGAAGAAAGAGATAGAGAAAAGGAAAAGAGGATTTAGGAGTTGGAGGAGAAGATCCAAACTTACGGCCACAACTCTAATTTAGATTTGTTAGCACAGCTGGCTAAAAATAAAGCAAAGATTGAGAAAGAGGCAGTACTTACTCTCCAACCTCCTGTCATAAAAACCCCAACATACCATACTACATTGTCCTTGGGTTTTGAACTAATGAAACTGACTAATTAAAATAGGCAAGAGAAGGAAAACTGGGAAAAAGAAAAGTATAACCTCAATGAATCTATTGTAGAAAAGGATTTGAAGATTAAACAGTTAGAGCAAAAGCTGACAGAGGTTATTGAAAGGGCCAAGTAGATTATGGGATGTAGACCTCCATTCAGAGTGTATGCACTATTTTTGAAAGAAAATTTTCTTAGTTTTTAGTGTAACAGGTTTATCAGTGATCAACCTGACTTGCATTCAAGGTTTATCTTTTGTAATTACTTCAAAGAGGTTAGCCTAGAAGAACAAGACCAATTGTGTGAGTATTACTTACACAATTATATAATGCATGAAGATACACAATGGAATCCCTGCATTTATGTTGGAGACCTCCAGGTCAGAGCATTAATGTCATATTTTAAAAATGAACAACTTAGAGGGTTATTGACGGACCAATATGAAGAACAGGAAAAGAAAGTACCACTGCAACTGAGGAAGGAAGCCTTGGAGCCTGAAATCATCTTAACCCAATGGTTGACATTGTTGTCTCATAAAGGACCAGGTAAGGTGATCATGGATTTAAGACTTAGGGACTACAGAAGAATATAGAGGATGGCAGTGTCTATTATCCAAAATTGTCAGAGGTATGTGCAGAGTAGATGGGACAGTTTAACTCCAGAGTTACAAATCTAGGAACCACATTCTATCCATAATTTCATGAATATACTTGAAAGATTGCATAGATATATCTAGATATCAGAATAGAAGGGGGTATCATGGTTACCTCTCACTTATCAGCCTCCTATATTGCTTTATCCAGTGCCACATTGGATAGGAGGGAAAAGTGAGCAGTGTAGGTGTGATGAGCAGACCAGGATAGAAAGACTTGCATACTCTAATGGGTTCTACCTCAAGCAGGGAAAATGAGTTATAGTGGACACAGATCTCAGAAGAATTACACTGCATTATAACCTTTTGCCTTAGGTGTCTAGTTCTATAATTTTTCTTAGGGACAAGCAAAAGTCTAAGTTGGGGGGACTGTTGGGATGAAATATTATCCTCCTTTTATACAGTTTCCATATGTTTTAAATACCTTTTTTAAATGGTTCTGCAAAGACTTCATATGCATATATATACTTTCCAAGGACTTAGACCCTATGCTAATAAATGAACTCAGGTGGTTATATTATCAAATGGATGATTTGAATTATTAATATGCATGAAATATAGATAGGATTTCATAAGTTTATTATGAGAGGTTGTTTTGTATATATGTTGGAATGATTAACCCTGTGCAACCAGATAAAGAATCCAAGGAGGAGTAATTACAATAGGATGTAGAACAAAGGAATCAATGAGAATGCGGTCCAAGTGCTAGATATAGCGATCGGTGGAGACAAACGTGGTCATCATGGGAGAATGAATGCAAGGGAGAAAGAAGACTCATTCTAGGAAACTCACCAAAGCTTATGAATCTTATTTACGAGTTGTTATGGTTATAATTTCTATTTGGATAGGACTCTATTTCCTTTGTTCCAGATAATAAGTTGATCTCAAAAACAATATCCTAATGTCCAAGAATGAATTGATGATCGCAGTTAGTTAGAAGGTTGCACAAGACTCTCCCATCTTTATATAAGTTAGGGGATGAGTTTGTTGATTATGTTAGTTGTTATGTTTTGCTTTCAAAATAGTCATTACTTTGTTACAATTATCAGTTGTTCTAGACATGTTATAATTTTGAATATAAAATCTGAAGAAGATTCTATCTTAGATATGATTTGAATTCAACTATCTGTTATGGGATGTGTGAAGATCTAAAGTAGATTTAATCTCCAAGAAAAGTGAGATAGTTCCCTGAGCTAGCCACTCAAGGTACTAACTATCACTTTGGATGTTTTCTTATTTATTCATGCATTCTTAGTTAATCTGTTTCATTCCATCTTCTGTATTATATTGTGAATCAAGTAAGAACCATTGATTGATATTTCTAGTAACTGTGATTCATGAGTAGAGTGCACGTTTTTAATCCTCTGGAGGTTAGTGTTATCCTTTTCATCATTTTTGAATTGTTAGATTAAAATTATGATTTTCTGTTAAATACAGTTATCTTCAGCTTCTGCTGAAGGTACCCGTAGCAACTGGAAGTTTAGATTATTTTTTTGGTTTTCCATTTCCGTTTACTATTTTACATTTCTATGCATTCTAGTAAGTAGGACTAAATAAGATAAGAATTGTATAAAATTAACTTAGATTAGAAATTAGTCTTGAAGGCATAGATAGTGCAAGAATCATCATAAGCTTACACTCCTTGGTCGATAATTTAATGTAGGAATGCAATGATAGTGGACTGTTCAGTTAGGTTAAAACATGAATTTTATTTAAGTCTACAACACATTAGTTTTTCCTCTACAAGGGTCATAAAAGCCTTGCATTAAGTGTTCCATCCACACAATTACCCATTATCTTCACAGTGATATAAAGAGGTCCTTCAGTGTCTCCAATTGTTCTATCGTGAGGTGTAAACCCAATTTCAGGTTCAGGGACCTTTCTTTTCATGTAAGGTCTAGGAGGGAACCTATTGTTATTATTGCAATTAGAAGCCATGTGTATATGTTTTCAAATCAATTTAAGATCATATTTTAAAATCTTTTCAAAAGTGATGCAAAAGACAAATGCAAAACTATGTGTAAAAATGACCTAAAATGCTTGATTTTTTCAAGTTTTTTCAATGTAAATAAATGAAAGAAAAGGTGTTGTAAGGAAATTGATTAGGGGCAGAAAATAATATGTCTTATATCAGTCCAATACATCAATAATTTCCTTCACAACACACCTTTGATGCAAACCTAGGATGATGACTAGTCAAACCCTAGTGAAAATGCTCTAAAATATGCGATTTTTCACAAATTTTAAATGCAAAGACCCAACAAAAGGGGTGTTGTAAAGAATTTTAGGAGGTGAAGTAGATTATAGCAGTAATATCAGTCACCTCAAACCATAAAATCCATCACAACATGCTTGGAGTGCAAATCTAGGTCAAATCCTAAGGCAAATATAGTCAAAATATGTAATTTTTCACCAAATTTTCACTGTAAGAGCCCAATAAAAAGGTGTTGTAAAGAATTTTAGGAGGGGAAGAAGATAATAACCCTAATAATAGCTAATTATTTTATAAAAATATTTTACAACATGCCTATGGTGCAAATCTAGAGAGACGATAAGGCCAAAATCTAGTGAAAAATCAAGGTTTTCAAGCCCTAGGCATGAAATTTTTGCAAGAAAACCACTATGATGAAACACTACAGTTAGAAATAAATTCTAATGAGAGTTTTAAAAGGGTAGTAAAATATGAAACAAGATTTTGACTACAAACCCTAACTAATGCAAAACTAGGTTATATGAAACAATGCACAATTTCAAGCAATTTTCAACAATTTAGGCATGAAAATGCAATCTAAATGAATGATGAATAACAATTTCTGTATTTCAAATCAGATCTGATGCTAATTTCATAAATTTAATGAAATTCAATGCAAATTAATCTAAATTATTTGAAAATGCAAGCTAAAATGCTAATTTTTTTCAATTTTTTCATTTTTTTTTGTAATTTTCCAAATGCAATAAGATGAACAATGAAATGAATGTAAATATGAAGCACAAAACTCAGAAATGTGTAAAATTCAAAAGAACATGGGTTCACGAAAATTTTTAAGGTGGAAAAGAAAAGGGATTTTTATGTTTAGGGTTTATGTGAATCCTCCTTTCACCTCAAACATTTAAGGACTTTAGGCCGAGTAGGAAATCTACTATTAGACCTATGGTCACTTGGAATATCAGGGAAAATTGGAATTGTGTGATTTAGTTTTTTGATTATGCTCAATTATGCTCAAAACCCTAATTATGCAAATTCTAAAGCAAACGGACAAATTACAGAAAATGCCTGCACAGAGATACTAAATGATAATGAAATCCGTACCAGTTTTCAAAGTTTGGAAAATGGAAAAGTCGAGGACTAATGAGTAGGCACCCAAGTCCAAGGTATGAGTTTCTTTGTGGAATCCTAATCTCCTTCTAACATTGATCTGCACTATAACTTCTGTTTTTAGGAATTCAACTATGGAGGACACAGGGACTAGCGCCCGAGTCTAGGAAAAGCTCCAGAGTCCTGCTTCTTTTTAGATCCTGAATCCTTTTTGTCTGGTACTTCTTCCTACAACTCCACATCCACAGAACTTGGCACCTATAATCTACAACCACAAGGAGTGTGGGAGGGGGTTGTGGTGTTTAGAGGCTTGCCTTAGTTAAGCCCTGAAGAGACATTCAAGTCTTCCGAACACTGTTATTAGATAGAAAGTACATAATCCAATTGATAAATGCTTGAAAACACAAATGATATCACCTTGTAGTGAAGACCTCATGGAAGGAAGAAGCTCTTCATGCCATGAGGAGATGAATTTCAAATCTGTAAATATAAATACAATAACAATGCTCTACTCTGCAATACAATTAATATTTTGAATGCCCAAAGTCACAAGATCATAATGCACATGAAAATTCCATCTAATTTACAAATGATAACCTAATCATGCTTATATATGAAACAAAAAACATTCCCACCAAGAATTTTGTAATTGAAACTTACCGTGTTAGCCTAGGACCCAAATAACAGTCATAAATTGATACTTAAAATTTAGGCCTAACCCAAAATAGGGCAGGACTAGGGTGCAGGTGCCCAAGTCCTCCCCCCTATTTTAGGTAAGGATCATGTCAAGTGCATCCCCTGAGTCCTATTTGCCATGAAACTTTAGGGTTTTCTCATCAGGAGTCATCAAAGTCATACAAGATGCTCTAAATGCATACTAAGGGACCTGGGAGCTAAACCTTAAGAGGGAAAAGCCCCCAAGGGGACATTTTCCTACATAACAATATGAATCTTTATCTATGTCCTTCATATTTCATGTATTGGTTGTTCAACCACTTACAATAACTTTATAAATTAGTGAATGTTCTAGCTCTTCATATCTCCATTTTTTAGATATAGTATAATTGAGTGGTATACCCAAATGATGCAAAGTAACTTTTGGACCCCAAATTCTAGAGAATAAAAAAAGGATATTGATCCCCTTTAGATAAATAGGTTTCAAAACAAAAAGATGCTCTCTCTCTCTCTCCCCTTTATATGTATGTATGTATGTATGTATGCATATGCATATATATATGTATATATGTGTATGTATGTATATGTGTATATGTGTATATGTATATATACATATACATATATACATATATATATACATACATATATATCTTTGTGGCTCTCTCTTTCTATCTTTTTGTCCCTCTCTATCTCCCTATTTTGGTTGAGTGGAGTCGATGAATCTAGATCATGTCCTTTATATTTCATGTATTGGTTGTTCATCCATTTACAATAACTTAGTGAATGTTATAGCTCTTCCTATCTCCATTTTTTGTAGATACAATAATAATTGAGTGATATACCCAAATGATGCAAAGTAGCTTCTCTACCTCCAATTCTAGAGAACAAAGAAAGGATATTGATCCCCTTTAGATAGATAGGCTTAAAAAAAAAATGGTATCCTATTATGAACAAATTTACATCTATGGAAGCCAAGCTTTAAATGTTTGGTTACAAATCCTTCTTCATTAATCTTTAAAGAATACAAATCTCTTTTTAAAAATAACTTATTTACAAGACATTTAGTTTGATATAATGCAATATTTTTTTCTCATAAAGTCGTAGTAATGTTTTGAACTAAAACATTATTTAATATTGAATTAGAAAGACAATCTAATAGTATATCTGTCTATTCTATCCAACTTGTCCCATTCATCTTGATCCATTGTTCATCTCTCTCTCTCTCTATATATATATATCTTTGTGGCTCTCTCTTTCTATCTTTTTATCCCTCTCTATCTCCCCATTTTGGTTGAGTGGAGTCGATGAATCTAGATCATGTCCTTTATATTTCATGTATTGGATGTTCATCCATTTACAATAACTTAGTGAATGTTATAGCTCTTCCTATCTCCATTTTTTGTAGATATAATAATAATTGAGTGATATACCCAAATGATGCAAAGTAACTTCTGTAGCTCCAATTCTAGAGAACAAAGAAAGGATATTGATCCCCTTTAGATAAATAGGCTTAAAAAAAAGATGGTATCCTATTATGAACAAATTTACATCTATGGAAGTCAAGTTTTAAATGTTTGGTTACAAAGTCTCCATCATGAATCTTTAAAGAATACAAATCTCTTTTTAAAAATAACTTATTTACAAGACATTTAGTTTGATATAATACAATATTTTTTTCTCATAAAGTCGTAGCAATGTTTTGAACTAAAACATTATTTAAGATTGAATTAGATAGACAACCTAATAGTACATATGTCTATTCTATCCAACTTGTCCCATTCATCGAGAGAGAGAGATATATATCCCTCTCTATCTCTCTATTTCTCTTTGTATCTCTCTATCTTTGTCTCTCTTTTTATCTTTCTTTCTCTCTCTCTCTCTCATTCTCTCCCTTTCTCTAACTCTATGTGTGTGTGTATATATATATCTTCTCCTTCTCCTTTGTCCCCCTCTATCCTTCTCCCTTTCTCTAATTCCCTTTCCCTCTCTCTCTATATATATATGTTTCTTTATCTTCCTCTTTCTCTCTTCAGTGTGCAATGGGTATGTTGGAGAGGTCTTAAAGGTGAATTATTGAGTCCTTAAGCAAATGATGTGTCACTTTGAGCATAGAAGCATTGAACATTACAAAGAAAAAATAGAAACTGACATATGAAAGATGGGTAGATGGGCCATTCTCTCTCTCTCTCTCTCTCCCTATATATCACTTATCTCTCTCTACATATATATATATATATATATATATATCTTCTCCTCCTCCTCTGTCCCCCTCTATCCTTCTCCCTTTCTCTAATTCCCTTTCCCTCTCTCTCTCTATATGTTTCTTTATCTTCCTCTTTCTCTCTTTAGTGTCCAATGGGTATGTTGGAGAGGTCTTAAAGGTGAATTATTGAGTCCTTAAGCAAATGATGTGTTACTTTGAGCATAGAAGCATTGAACATTACAAAGAAAAAATAGAAACTGACATGTGAAAGATGGGTAGATGGGCCATTAGAAATCTCTCTCTCTCTCTCTCTCTCTCCCTATATATCACTTATCTCTCTCTCTCTCTCTATATATATATATATATATATATCTTCTCCTCCTCCTCCTCTGTCCCCCTCTATCCTTCTCCCTTTCTCTAATTCCCTTTCCCTCTCTCTCTCTCTCTATATGTTTCTTTATCTTCCTCTTTCTCTCTTCAGTGTGCAATGGGTATGTTGGAGAGCTCTTAAAGGTGAAATATCGAGTCCTTAAGCAATTGATGTGTCACTTTGAGCATAGAAGCATTAAACATTACAAAGAAAAAATAGAAACTAACATGTGAAAGATGGGTAGATGGGCCATTAGAAATCTCTCTCTCTCTCTCTCCCTATATATCACTTATCTCTCTCTATATATATATCTCTTTCTCTATTCCTCTCTACCAATCTCCTTCCTATTTCTCTCTCTTGCCCTCCCTATGTCTCTCACTCTCTCTTCATCTATCTATTTTTCTCTTTTTTGTATCTCTTTTCCTCTCTCTCCCCTTTCTCTCTCCACTTCTCTATTCCTCTCTAACTCTTTCTCCCTCCCTCTCTATATCTCTTTGTCACTATCTCATACTAACTTTCTCTCTATTCTATTATCTCTATCTAGCTCTTTATTTCTTTATATCTCCCTCTCTCGCTATATGTATCACTTTATATATCTCTCTTTGTCTCTCTTTACTTCTCTCTCCTCTCTTTCTATCCCTTTGTCTTTATCTCTCTCCCCTTCTGTCTTTCTTTTTCTCTTTTTTGCTTCTCTCTACCTCTCTCCCTCTATATCTAACTCTCTCTTTCCCTCAATATCTCTCCCTCCCTCTCTCTTCCTATCCTTCTCTCCCTTTCTATCTCTCTATCTCTTTCTCTCCTCCTCCTCATCCTCCTCCCTCTTTCTCTCTCTCCTTTCTCTCTTCTTTCATGATAATAAGTAGTTAGGAACTGAGGTGATCTCTCTCTCTCTCTCTCTATTATATATATATATATTATTTTCACTCTCTCTCTCTCTCATGCTCTCTTTGTCTCTCTTTGTTCCACTTTCTGGCTACATAAAGTGTATACATTTGACAGAGAGATATGAGGAAATCAAATTTAGAATTTACCCTCCCCTCTCATTCTTGGTGTTCCTCATTCACTAGAAGCTAAGTGAAACAAGAGTTTTCTTGAGAGTAGTGGATTGATCTCTCTTGTTTCTTCTCCCTCCCTCCCTCCCTCCTATATTATATTTAAAATATCTAACAAAACTATAATATATAATTGAAATAAATATCATTAAAAAATTATGAATTTCTAATCTAATATATTTTAAAATATAATTAATACTTAAAATTATTTTTAATATGATTTTTTAATATTTTAAAAGTTTATTAGACCAAATAATATGACCATATATATGAGAATATAATAAATTATTTTAATTTATAATATATTATATTTTTTCAGAAAATGTAATTTTTTCAAAAAATAATTTATTTATTTTATATATCATATTATATTTATATTTATTAACTATATATATTCTATTATTTTTATATTTAATAATGCATATTATGTATATATACACACATGCGTATTTAACAATTTATTAATCTTAGTCTTCAAGGAGGCAAGACTTCGGCATACTGTTTTCCATCTCACAAATTATTACTGACATAAGAACTTCATTTTGTAAATGGTTGCGTAATGCAACGACAAGCTGCCATATCCATTAATAAACTAAATCGGCCTCAAAGCCCAATAAGTGTAGTTTTGCTTCTTCTTACATGTTAGATTCTCATAGTACGACATGAAAGAATATGATCTGAAGGCACACTCTACGTGTCCATGTCTGCACCTACCAATAATGAAAACCTCACACATGCCCTCCACCGTGTCTTCAACTTGCTCAATCTTTCCATCTAGTTCTTTCTCCTTCCTTTCATCCCAATTCAATGCACTCATTCAATCCTTCTGTAATGGTGATCATGAGAGTCATTTTCCTTGGGCTGACAATTCTTATTTTGCAAGTGCATTGCCTGATCCTTGTTTTAGCAAACGATGCCTCTTTTGTGTGGGCAAGGCAGCTGAGTGTAAGCACCTCATTTCTACTTTGTCAGGCATCCAGCTACTCCGCAACGACATGCTAATCTACATTCTCCTCTTTTCCCTGAATGGCCCCACCTAACTCGGCCTCCTCATCCACTCATACAATGGAAAGTAGGGTTGCTCTGTCACCCTGCTAAATGCTACCTCATATGTACTCTAGATGTGCCCTTGCCCTCTGCTCACCTACTCCAACTACATGCTCACCTTCTTTGCCATAGTAGAGCTCCTCCTCTCCACCGAGGGCGTTGTGCACTAGACTTCCCAACACTTTTTCCAAGGGAGTTGATGGAATAAGGCTCACCAACAAAAGTGAGTTGCAACTTTTGAATAAGAACAACCAGAACATCTTGAGTTCTCACTCCGATGCCATGCCTTTCGCTTGTTTAGCACAGTTTGAACCACTTATGCCCTTTACCCCTGTTGTAGCTACTTGCCCTCCTCTTGCTACACCTTTTGAATCCTCCTCTTCCTCCCATTTCAATATGGCTGCACATTTCATGTTGATCACTGTGGTTTGTGGGGGTGTTCTTCTCTTGTTATTGTTGTAGTTTGTGATAAGAAGATAGATCTACATTTGTGTTTTTGTGGAGGCAGAAAATGGCTCATGTGTTGGTGATGGAGAATCAAGATAGAAAAGAAAACACAGATGAAAAAACCACTAGGAAAACATATTTCTCGGCAAGAACAACAAAAAAATAGAGAAAAGAAACAAATGGGCAAGATCATTTACATTGTCTTGCACTCCTTCTCAAGGAGAGTCAGCCATTGATTTCACATGCTAGGCCAGTTCACCTCATAGAGGGAATGCCTTCGGCGTAATTATAAACATTAGAGTATATATGAGTTAATTCTAATATAATATATAAATAATATAAATCTATATTTTAATAACTATTTGTTTAAATAATTTCTAAAATAAATTTAATGTCTTGAAATAAGATAAGAAAATTTAAAATTTAAATGCATGTGTACGACCATTAAATTTGCTTACCTACACTTTCCTATCCCAAAATAATACTTAAAAGGGAAGATAAGTGGCATTTGACGGTTTATTTTGTTGGTTTTCCCCGCGTTCTTTATGATTTTTGTCGCCTTTTTCCCTAGCGTGACTAAAAAAAAGCTATGGGTTCTTTGGTTTCTTCCATAGATGAAGATGAGAAAATGTTTCTTAGCAAAGTGGTAGTGTTAAGTAGACCTTTTTTCCCTGATCATCAAAAGTTGCCAACATCTTCTTCCCATCTTTCTTTAGAAAGAACTGAAAAAAAAATTGCTTTATCAAATATAGAAGAGAGAAACACCACCCCCACCAATAATAATAATGTCTAGGGATTTTTTGTAGTGACTGCAAAATATACCCACACTACATAGAAAAATAAATCAAATCTTTGCAATCAAGCATCCCAAATTAACAATGTAAAAAAGAAAATCTTCCCACAAATCAAATCTTCATGATGTGAAAATATCAATTCATAATTAATACATCTAATTTACTAATATCAAATTATTTTCCTATGGCTGAAACCCTTGTGCAGAGCACACCTCTTAAAGATGCAAGTGCTAATCTACAATGTTATTAAGCTCTTGCTAATGAGCTTAATAATTTCATATATGAATGTTTGAGTCATGTAGTGCGTACCATTGAGGTTTAATTAATGTTATGGTTCTGGTTGAATAAAATTAATAGTTGTATTCTAAAGAGTTTTTTAATCTAGGTAATTTAGGTAATTGATGACACATCCTTTTGAGTCGGTCACAATTCACCTTGTTCTTTTGGTGGCAATAGCTTTTGAATTGTTATTTCAAATTTCAAATTATTCAAGATGCATCACCAATATATATTAGTTTTTTCCCAAAGCAAAGTTTTAAAAGGTTGTGAAAATTTAAAACCTAGATTATCAAAAAATTTGAATATTTTTAGATACTATAATTTGTGTTTTAAGTAACATAATGATGTAAAATATTGTCTTAAATTCTTGAGCATTACTTATCAGTAGTTATTCAAAATCCTAAGAGAAATTACTTCAAATTCTATTTTTAGACATTTCATTTCTCTCTAAAATCACTACAAAGGAATTGTCATTGAGATGTAAAATTCTATTGTTGTAACTTCACATATCTTTTTAGATATGCTAGCTTCTTGGAAGTTATTTGGTGGTATAGGAGCATTCCTAATTCAAGAGCCATTTTCATCAACTAATTTTTTTTTCTTTCTTCTATTTCTCTATTTGTTTTGTAGGATCCTCATAGAGTATCTAGAGTCAAATTGCACTTCCAGTTGAGAGGTCATGAAAATTTACAGATGTTTATGCAATAGTGGGAAGGGTTTTTGTTATGGCATGTATGATGCACTTATTCACAAAAGGTTCTTCATGTTTAATCTCCTATATTGATAGTTTGTTTTGTGTGGCATCAATTCAATAGTGTTACAACTTCTAAGGCCAATAAGGCCTTCTCTTAATTTCTAAACTTGTCCTATCATTGGGATACCATGTTTTATTTACGTGGAAACACCATTCTAGACATTATTAAGAAAATTTTTAGATTTTCAAAATCAAATACTTCAACTTCCACTCTGGGCCATGACATGGGAACATTGCTAATAGAAACTTTAAATCTTAGTTGGTACTCTGGCACATACTATAAATTCTAGGTCTATTTTTATCTTGAGGGATTCACTTAGTAAATCTATACTATATCACCTTCAATCATGGAACCTTAAATAATATCCCTAATTTTCATTTCTACCTCTATATCTTATATTTTTTATACTCCCTCTACTACACACTTCCTATTAAAGTGTCCCATCTTTTTACCATATATCTTAGATATCTATTTTTTTGTTATACCCCTATTTATTTGTACCCCTTATAAGTCAAATTGAACATTTCATTTCCGTCACTATCACACCCAATTCCAAAAAAAAAAATTTGAATAAATTTTGATAGGAGATTATGAAAGAAAAAACATTAAAAATATTTTTATACTAGAATAATTTAAAATTGATTGGGATAATGCAAAGTATAATTGGAAAATTTAAGGGTAACTACTTGATGTGACTATGTGCTCAATCTTGACTTCCTTTACATATTTGGAAAAGAAAATAAATTAATACTTGTGCATAGGGTAAACTTGAAGAAACTAAAAATATAATTACCCACCCATCTCATATTTACTCATCAAAACTCAGAAGTTTCTCTTTAATATTGTCATGTTTGAATATTTTAAATAAATTATCTATTAACTCTTTAAGAAAGTTATTTACAATGGTAAAAAAAAAGTAAAAAAAATTCTTATCATTTCCATGTAAGACACTAATTTGACATGTATGAGACCCTATTGATAGGTGCCCACAAGGAAAGTTCTTTCCTGTTTACCTTATATATTTTCCTCAAAGGTGTACTTATGTTGAATCTCTCTTTTTGAATCAAACATGTATTGCCTTTATGTTGTACAAACACCCTCATCATTTCATTCACTTATAGCTAAACAAATATGTATGCAATATTGACATAAATAGCATAACTAATTCCTCTTTGTGGCCTCATGAAAGTCAAAAGTAAAGAGATATAAATTTGTATAATTTATATTTTTTACCTAACTTCCTATCTCTTAGATCTAATTCCCAACCCCTTCCACTCTCTTATCCTCAATACCTAAGAAAAATATTGATATAATTACCTTCTCTATACCCCTAACACCAAGTGATGTATGGGTATGTGCACAAAGATGGTGATAAAAAAAGTGGCAAAAAATGCCTTTTTGGATCAAATAAATCAGAGCATGATCATGTTACAAATAACATAATCATGTTATGGTTTGGTAGTGACCATCCTTAGCCTGTGTCAATACCAAGACAAAACGTACTTGTGTTATTGAGTGTTATAAATAAAAAAATATTGCACACCTCATTCTATCATTTTTCCCAAAACACAATCCGATATCGTGTGAGTGTGTTTTCTTCATATTGGATCTAATTCAGGGAAGTAACCATGCCACTGCGACATGCAAGAGGTAAGTTTGGTGATTTTTTTATAAATTACAATTAAAATGGAGCACTTTTTTGTCATTTTATTTATTCAATTTTTTTTATTTTCAAGAAACTAAAACCCATAAAAACTTACAAACCCTAATCTACCCAATAAAATGCATGAGGAAACTCTTGTTGAAGAGCAGGAACAAACCAATCCCCCTTATATTCTTCCATCCATTTGGAGGCATCCTTGTGAGACCCAAACAAACATATTAGGACAAATTGAACAAAACAAAAGAGAACTTCAAATTTTGGTTGATACATTGAAAATCCTAGGTGCAACCTCTACACATCGAAGAGATCTTAAAATGTCCCTTGAATCCATAATTTCTTACATAGATTTAATTAGTGGCCAAATAAACACATGGCCCAATCATAGAGAATTTTCGATAATACTATTCTTCAAACTCTCATATAAGTAAGTAAAAGACAAGAAAAATATATTAAATCTTATTTATGTGCATTATTTGTCAACCCTAGAAACAATCAACTCTTGCACACAAGTTGCAAATGTTTTTCTATTCATTGGTATCGACAACAAAGAGTAAAGGATAATTTTTGGGATAGATGGTGGATGGTTTTTAACCATCCCCATGCAACAAAAATGAAGTGCCTTAGTATTTCTTGAGGAAACTCTATTGTGAGTTTGTCCTTAATGGGATTCCAAATTATTTTGATGTGTGATATCTAGAGCAAAGGCAAGGGCTCTACACATGATAGAGAAGGGGCACATCATGCCTATGACTAGCCAATGGGACCCCTTGCTCGGCCATCTATTCAACATCATGTCATAGTCTCTTCCATTGTCAAGAAGAGCATTGAGGTGGAAATCCTAGAGTCCATCAGTTCCCTCACATAGACCTTGTTACAACATAGCAAGTTTCCTTCATAGGGTGATGAGGGTGAGCCTTCTATGGATTGGAGTGGTTGAAAAGACTGAAGGTGATTTAGACAAGAAAGGGTGATTTGAGGTAAAAGGTATTGTTATTTGCATTATCTTTGTGTCAACTTTGCCTCTTATCTTTTTCTTGTCTTCATTTTGGCATGTCTGGGGGGACCTTGTCCCTTGTCTAACCTTGGTTTTGCAAGTTGAGGACTTTTTGATATTGCTGATTTTTCCATTTAGGGTCAATTTTGTTGTAGAGAGTTTTGTTTCTTACACGTGTATTGAAAAAAAGAGATTTTAGATTCGTTGGAAAGAGAACTTTGAGAGGTTTCCAAAATATGGTCATATTAAAGATTTGGATTGATATTGAGAGAGATATGATGATTTGAAATTGACCTTACGATTCTAATTTTTCATAATTTTTTTACATGCAATTTTTGGAAAAAAAATCATATCTTGCAATCTATTGGTCTTATCAAATCTACTATATTTTGACGTTTATTTTCAATTTTTTTTGTAGATTTATCTTTTTTAAGCTAACACTTGTTTGTAGCTTTACGCTTGTCAAATGCTTAATCTCTTTCAAACTACTAACAAGTGTGGTGTAGGTTCGCTTGTCAAAGACTTATCATTTAAAATCACTTGTGTTAGTTGTAACATGTTATCTCATATTACCCAAAAATTACATTCCAATTTACCATCAAGTAAATAAAAAAATCACAAGGATATCATAATCATATGTTTAATAAAAACTAATCATTTACATAATGATTACATAAAAAAAATATTCTTTTTTTCTTATATTTTGAAATTGAAAATGTATAACATTTTCAAGAATAGCCTACTAGTGAGTTCCATCACTTTACAATATAATGTTTTGCTCATGGCAATAATGATAAGTTTACATAGAATTTGACTATCAAGTCATTTTGAATAGAATATACTGTATCTGAAGTTTTGATATCTTTCTTCATAAGTCTTGGCATGTCTTTTTCTTAGGAAGGAGAGCATCACCCGAGTGCTTTTCCTCCAACCACAGACCAGTGCTCCCCATACAAATTCCTACTTGGAAGTGGCCCTACCCTTCATGAAGGTTATAGATATAAGGAACCATAAGGTTTTCCATCTGAGTATCTAGTGTTGTGTCCTTCATAACTCATCATGGTCATACAACTATGGATCCAGTCTAACTATGTATGACACTACTAGATTGTTATGTCATCTGGAGCACAGTGAACCAACTAATGCATGCAGAGATAGATGCATTACTTTGGCCAAAGATTTAATATACATAGACATTTCATAATGAACGTAGTTGATTGTTCACACACTTCTAACTCGACTAAAGAAGCTATCTCATCCTACAGTGTTTATAAACATAACTTGTATAGTCATTATTTCCTTTCTAGTCTATTTGACTGATGTCAATCCTTAGTCTAGGATATATATATATATATATATATATATATACACCTTATAAAAAGGATTGGAATTTCCACCCTTTTCTGAGAGTCCCTCCCTTACATCCTTGCAAAATCTAGGGTTTATGACTTCCTATCATCTACTCTCTATTATCATAATCTAGTGATCTTCAAAACACCCCTTTTAGACTCATTTCATCTCTTTCTAGGGTTTGCTTGATCACTTAATGTTGATAAAACATATTTATAAATTAAGTAATTTCAAATCAAGAGTTTTAGTTTTCATAACACTTCTAAGTAATACAAGGGTTAAATTTTCTAACCCACAGCATTAAATAATAAACATTCTTGTTCTTTGTTTCAAAGGAAATATCATACTAGATTCCTCTAGATTACTTCAACCATTTGGTCATATTGACCTTTCTATTCATACAGTTAGGGAAACATTGTTTGCCAAGAAAGCATACCCTTATTATATGCATTATCCTAATTGGGTTTCTTGTTTTCTCAACTAATCTTTAGAAAATGTTTGGTCAGTCAACTCAAAAATTCAAGTTTACAACTATAGTTATATACTTAGCCATCTTGACCATCTTAGGTCATATATTTGTCTATAAGAAGGAGTTTAAATAAACAAAGTTAAAGTTCAACATCTTTCAAATACTCACCTATGATGCAATCATGCAAGTATAGTTTAGTATCACACATCATCTATAATGATGATAGTTATATCCTTTCTAAGGAAAGATTGATGAGACTAATCTTTTACTTATCGAGTTGTAGGATTCCTTTCCATTATAGCTTGAAGCCTTAACATATGACTAGTTTTATAAAAACATGCATAGTTATAATAACTCAAGCACTTGTTATAATCAAAATTAAACTCTACAGAGCTCGAACTATTTAAAGGCTTCAAGTTATACACAGTGGTGTTGACCATTGGTTTTAATAATGGTTGTAAGCCTTTCGGCCCTCGATACCAATTGTGTTGAAATGCACAAGTTCTAATAATGAAAAAGGCTATTAACATCAGCACCAAGCAATATATAATGTCTATGCCATAATTGGCATCATTTCAGATATCAAATATATAGCTTCCAAGTAAACAATTTAATCAATATTATAACATACTCATACCTATCAATTGGCTCAATTAAATCAATAGCAAAGATAATAATAAATTTATGAGTCTTCAAATTCTCATAAATGATCGACTGGCGGTCCTGCACTCTTCAGTCCACTAGAGAGTATTATATTAGTAAATAGATTTCATAGCTTGCAATATACAGAGCACAAGTTTCTTTCCTTTCATAGCTAACTGTTGTGCCTATGGATGTACTATTCTTTTTCACAACCAAAAGACTCTTCTCTCTACACCAAATGCATCAAAACCCCCGCATAACCACCCATACTATTGAAGGAAAAGATTCTTATGTTTCTCCCACTATGCGGAGAAACTAAAACTTTTCCACCAAAGTCTCTAAGTGGGGAGCATGTAGCTTACTATCTGTACTCTCGCAACCCACACACTCTTGTATTCACCATGGACTTATCCCACTCCCTCCACTTATGTGGGTTATGGAGAATGAAAAACACTACGTGAACTTAGTGGGGGGCCGAAGAAGATCTTAACAACAAAAAGAGATAACTCTCAATTGAAATAAAATAGATTACTATATCAATATAATAATATTTAATAAAATAAATAATTAATATACCAACATAATGGTATCATTACCATTATTTTGAAAGTTGGTATTAATCATTTCATAAGGTGCAAAAGTGGGTTGAGATCTTCTCCCCCTTCACATCCTTATGCAAAACAAAGACATAAATCAAGAAAAACTCTTTCAACCAATTCAAGCAAAATATGACGTGGGAAAAATCTTCTCCTCACGTCCAATTACCAAAGGTCGAATTGAAATGTCTAAAAAGAATAGGCAACTAATACATACCCCGTCCCAAATGGTTCATTAAGTACATGGCTTGAAGCTCAAATAGAAAACCTGACTTTTCCAGACATCTATACCCTCCTCTCTAGTGATACTCTCCTTCCATTCTGAAGGTGGAATTTCTTCCTGTTACAATCACAGTCATACAAACTATGATCAGTGCATCATCATCAAATTATTATACATCATATTGAAATAATTCCAACAACATGTAATCTCATGTCTAATTTAAAACATTAATCATGATCATATAACCAATGATTTATCGTAAAATTTTCCACAAACGTCAAATCATTAATATATGATTACTTATCTAGTTAATCACATGAAAAGTAAAAGTTAAACATAGTCAAAGTTGGGGATGTAACATTTTCTTTGTTTGGTGAATTTGGTGTGTTCTTAGGTGTGTGTATGCTCTTCCATTACATTGAAAGGTGATCTTGGAAATAAAAACACCCTTTGAACACATTCATTTTCACACCACACATTAATTTTTAAGGGTTAGTTAAATTTTTTGTGTGAATCAAGTGTGTGCATATGTTCTCCCCTCACACTACAAGGTAATCTTAGGGATCAAAAACACCTTGTGGTTCAATTTTGTCATCCAAGGACCCAATTTTTGTATGCTCTTCCCTCACATTGTAAAATGATCTTGGGAATCAAAAGAACTTTGAATCTTTTCCCTTTAGGAGGCCTGCTCAGAGATTTCATCACCCCAAGGGACAACCTTAACCATGTGTTTCAATAAGGTCTATCAAAGGGAGGAGAATGAAAGTTGTAACTAAACCTAGTCATCATGGTGTCTTTAGCACACCCTTGGGGCCTTTGTGATTCGAGACACAAGGTGAAGGGATCATCTGAGCTTATTCTTTGGTCTCATGCTTGTAGATAGACTAGTGTTCACAGACTTGAGCCTTAAAATACCTAGCATATATATCCATAATCATGGTAATTATCCCCCTAATCTTCCATCTTTTCCTAATCATCCTAATCATCTTATAACCTCATCCCACTCATCCTAATTACCCCTCTTCTCCACCCCATCCCTTATCCATCCTAATCCACTATCATCATTCATCCTTATCCTAATCCAATCACATCCACTATCATCCTTAATCCACATCATAATCCCATTGTTGAGCCTAATCCGATTCATCATCATCATCTTAATCCAATTTCCTTATCCACTTAATCCCATTTCACCCCAAATACTAATCTCTTTCAAGTATCCCTCATCTAAAAATTGTTCATCCGTTATCCATCTCTCCATTTCCATCAAACATCCAATCCCCAATCATTAATAAAAAATCATTCTTTGAAAATCAAATTTTAGTTAAGGACTTAACCTAATCATAATTATCCAAATCATCAACAAATCCTTCATCCAAAGGTGCAAGTCCTAATCCACCATAATCCATTTCAAATATGACCTTCAAATCAAAAATTAAGACATTGAGTTGATCCCATCATCCTTAGTTTAAACATGCTTAAGAATGTTGCCTATCTTAAGTATAGTTGTCAAATCCCATCAATTCCTACTTTAAAAATATTCCTATCTTAAGTAGAAATCCAATCCAATCAACTCTTTCTTAAGAACTTATCTTATATTAAGTATAGAGGAATCATCCCTATCCAATCAAATCAAATCATTTTAAGGCCTTGACATTTGATCCCCAACCTACATTGTCCATCATCTTACATCATCAAACCCCATCTCAATCAAATCCAAATCCCTATCTAAGCCCAATCCTCATCCAAAACCCACATACAAGCATCATGAGCTAGTTTGATAAAGTCATTATGGAAGCTAGAATGCATATGACCCCTCCTTTGTGTGAAGTCCATACCAAACATAAAATCACACTCCTAGAAGGTCCTTAATTTTCTATTGATGTTGATGAGCACCTTGTAGATCATGATGAATATTTAAAATGCATCTAATCTAAAAGTAATGCCCATTACAAACCTAAAATCACACTCCTATGAGGGTCTCAATTTTCCACCAATGATGATGAGAATCTTGTAGACTAACTCGATGATATTGATGTCCTAGTGGATCATGACAAATATCCTAGTGAGCCTTATGATTTGTCTAGAGTTGAACATGATACCGATATGGAGTAAAAAGTGGACATTTACCTTTTTACCTCCTTGTTTAGCTCCTAGGTCTCGTTTATTACATTATGCATTATAATTGATCATCCCGAAGAAGATTACCCAACACCCATGATAATTTGGGACCTTGGGACCTCACTAAGTTTATCCTTGACTAAAAAGGGGCCCTTGGACTTGGGTGCCAACCACCCAAGTCCTCCATAATTGGTCGGGGTAAATTAGTGGCATGTCAGCATGGGACCTTTCAAAAGGTTCCTCTTTGTCAACTCTTATGGTTTAATTTGACAAATCTTAGTAGGAAAGCATATATAAATGTTTTTTTGAATTCATTATGAACCTAGATGGATAGAGAGAACTTATGATCTTGGAGAAAAGAGCATTGAAAGCATTTATTGTATTTCTAGAGAAGATTTGTGTTGTTATTGTGTGTGTTGTTGCAAGTTTGAAGACATCATCCATCTCCTTATGAGTTTCAAAGAATCTTCATTCTCCTAAGGGCTTCACCTCATAGGTGATATTATTGTCATTTGAATAATTCTATCATCATTTTGTTTAGCCTCTACCCTGTTGGGGTGCGTTCTCTCATATATCAATGGTGTTGGAAGGCTTGAATGCCATTCCAAAGTTTGACTGAGGCAAATCCCTAAACATCATAACCCCCCAAACCCTCTCTTGTCATCTTATGTGCAAGTTACAGGTATAGGATTCAGGAAATGTGAAGATATAGGAAGACTGTAGGAATCAGAGTTTTGGGATCTGAAATAAGTCTCAAAATATTCCCCTGAAAAGACTTGGTCAGTTGGCACCCTAGTCTTTTGAGCCTTTTAACACTAGATCTGGCATCTAAACATGATTTACAACATATCTCCAGTTTACAGCTTTAGTAGATTCTCACTTCCAAGACTTGGTCACCTCCTATTTCATCCTCTGACACTTCAACTTCTACGACACAAATTTTAGTATCTCTGTGATCATTCTTGTGTATTTAGATTCTAGGTTTCAGTCATTTTCTATCTGTTATAAGGTAATCATCTTATAACTAGGGTTTAGTGCATATCTAACTTGGGGTTTGGTAAAAGGACTTGGTTAAATATAATCTTTTCATAGAAAACAAGAGTACAAAATTTGTAGTTAAATTCTCCTCCACTTGGTAGTGATTTGGCTCAGTCTAGTCCTTGAATGTTATTGTGGAAGAGGGTTTGATCTAGTGTGCATACTAGTCTTCTTCATTCATCTTTTTCACACATAACATTTTGGTAAACTCATAGATCTGAGCATTTGCATCTTACTAAGTGTTAAAAGTAGATCTTGCATTGACTTATAGCATATTTTTTTAATCTGCATTATTTCATGTCAATGGTTTAAAAATTCATAGTTTTTACAATTACACATTGTGTATTTCAACAAGCATAACTACCTTAATCTTCATAATATTATTTATCATAATCTTGGTTGGTGCATTGAGTTTTATAAGAATTTGCATGAGTTGTATAACCCTTTTCCCTAACACCAACACCTTGGTAAGAAGAAGTTGTAGACTAATGGGTTCTAGTGCTTTCAATAGTAATGATATGCAAGCATTGGAAAATCCATTACACCACCACTTTACGAAAGGTGAATCAACATCTTTGCAAGATAGCACAAACACCAGCATGATGTTGAAGATGTGATTGATATAGTTACACATGTACCTAACGAGCAACTCAAGAAACTAGATAAACAACTAGCTAATTTTCAACAAATTATAGGAGGTGCACATCTAGATCAAGAAGTGATACCTATTGTTGATGGTATAAGAGGATTATTGCAAGAAGGACAAGAAGGTGTTTACATGCTCTATGGACTAGCCCACATAGTGGATCAAAACATTATGCTAGCAGATAGCCACATGAATGTCATAGAAAATGTGTCACCATTGAAGTATATAGGCTCACAAGTATCAGGACCATACTGACTACTAGAATATCCACTTTTTACACCATCAATTCTCACCACTGATGCACAAGCTTGTAGTAATGCTACCACTACCATGGGAACATCTACTGGAAACAATTACAAAGCTATGACATTTAATTATCAAAAATCAGCATCTCTTGTATGGAGATGGAGGTAAGTGCAAGAGGATGAGTTCACTTTTTGGCCAAAAAGTGGAAGTGTTTTTCCTTTTATGGAAAGATGCATAGGATGTTGAAGTTTGGTTAGGATATTTTTTTATAATTTTTTTGATAAATATATATATTTTTATTAATTTTTTATGGCCCTAACTAGTGTTTTTTTAAAACCCCTCGTGTACGGCCAACATAATTTGAGTTAAACTAATTGTAAAATGAAAATTGTTTTTTTCATCAGGTAGAGAATGGTGTCTAGATTGGTTAGACAGATTATTTTTCAAAAAATAGTCAAAATCAAAAGTTATTAAAAAAAGTAATATATGCGATTTCAAATTTATGAGGATTTTTGTTTAAAAATCAATTAAAAAATAGAAAAATGTCCTAAAAACTAAAAAAAATTACATATTTGAAAATTAGACATTGTTATCTATAATGGGTTTTAATGTCATCCAAAAATTCTAAAAAAAAGTCGTCAGTCATATTGCCAAAATCCATTCCTTCTGAAAATTAGAGTTGTTTTTTGTTTAAAAATTAACAAATAAAAAGAAAAATCTGATCAAAATTTTAAAAAATTACATGTTTGAAAAATATACATTGTCATTTGTAATAGTTTTTAATTTCATCCAAATTTTTTGAAAAAAAAAGTCATCAGCCGTATTGCCAAATTTGTTCCTTTTGAAATTTTTTTGCCTTAGTTTTCTTCCACTAAAAGTGAACTCATCTTCTTGCACTTAATGATCCATACCCATGAATAATTATTCTCAACCACCTATCACCTCCACTTATTACCAACCACCTCTCAATTTCACGACTACAACATCAAATACTCTTGTCTTAAATTTGCAAGCCACATCACCTAATGGTGCACTCCTAAACTAACTTTTGCAAAGTATATCTTCCTTGCAGCAAAAAGTGACAAATTTAACTAGTGCTTCCTCTCAAGCTACCTTACCAACTAATCATACTTGCAATCCTTTATCTTACACAATCTTAAGATCTCAAATGTTTGACAAATTTGAGACTCCCCGCTTTGAAAAGTACAGTGGTAAAGGTGATCCTAATACTCATGTGGTAGCATTCACAACAATGTGTAGTGATTTCTTCTTTGACGAGGCATTTTTAGAAAAATGCTTTCCTCGATCTCTTAAAGATACCATTTTGGAATGGTTTTGCTCTCTACCTCCTAATTCAATACATTCCTTCTCATAGCTAGTTTATCAATTCGTAACACTTCCAAGCAAACATTGGGCCTACTATCTCATTGATTGATTTGGTCCATTGTAAACAAAGTCTGAAAGAGAAATTAACGAAATTCATCAGTCGATATCAAGCTCTCTTTGCACAAATTCAATATCCAATTATAGATAAGGAAGTTCAAAAAGTATTCATTACGAATCTAGAACCAAACATGCGTGATAAAATACTTTTGATGAAGTATAGTTCTTTCCAACATCTATGCATAGCTCTCCAATATTACCAACTTTCGGCTAGTCCATATGAGAATCATACCTCATCAGCTCCTATTGGTCAATCCGTAGCAAGGACATCTCAAAATACATTTAAGAAGAATAAGAGGAATTTCATTAAGATCAATGGGCAACATTCAAACAAATTTCAATCATAAGTGTCTGCTATTACAAAGCCTGATCGAACACCATTTCAACTCAAGCAGCAACAAATACAATTCACTCCATTATTAGATTCTCTTCATTCGATAATGACTCAAGCAGTGAATGACAATCTTTTGAAGATTCCTCCTACTCATTCAATAGATAGTAGCAAGATGCAAGGACCTTCATTTGATGCTAATTCCTATTGTCATTATCATCGCTTGACGGGGCATGATACTAAAAGATGTATGCATCTTAAACATGAAATTCAAGGCCGCATCGATTCTAATGTAATATAGGTGATCGATGTGAATGACAATGAAAATAAGTCGGTAGCTCCTCTGAATCAAAACCTACAAATCTTCACTAATCCTTTCCTAAACATAACAACAACAACATGGTGGAACAAAATACAATCGAGCATGAAGATGACTATCTCGACTATGATGAAATGATTGGCATGATAAAAGTAGATAAGATGGTAAATGGAGATCTACCTCACCCATGAGGAAAAGGTATCTACACTGAGGTTCCTCCCCCATTATCCCTTTATGGATCCGGAGATAACTAAAATGCACAAGATACATAAATGGAGTAGCCTACATATAATCACTTGAAGCAAGAGAAAGTTGTGACAATGAAAAGCATCTCATTTCATCGTTAAAGGTTCATTCATCAAGAAAAGTAGAACAAGAAAGGAAAAGAAAGGAAAAGATCAAGGCGTGAGTCATCTATGGGAAAAGGTAATCATTCCTCTCCCTGCAAGCATCATAAGATTTCAAACATACAAGGTCTTGAGAAACAAGCACCACGTGATTGTTTTTGAAACAAACATCAAATAGGTATGAGTTCCTCACACATTTTACCACACTTGATGGAGCACCTCTCTATGATGCTCACAAGTGTGTCCTCCTCTTAAATAGATATATTCATATGTCGTATCATGTCGTGTTCCCCCATGTTGTGTTAAATGTTGTTTAGGTCTCTTTGGATAACCCTTGATACTCTTGTAAGCTCAAGGATGCAAGGAGATAGCCTCTATTGTGATACTTCTTCTATTTGTTTCTCTATTCTTCTATTCTCTTATCTCTTATTGTAATTGTTGTGTGTTGTTCCTTGGGGGCATTTTCCCCACGTTGTGCTCCTAAGTCACTTTTGTCTCCTCTCTCATTTTTCATGTTTTCATTCTTCAATGACTCTACTAATCAACAGATGACGATAACAAATATATACTGATATAGATTGTGTGTCGCTACAACAAGAAAACAAAAATGGACCAAGTCCATATATGAAGATGGGGTTAATATGTTATTGATGCTTGATTAGTAGAATCACTTTATGTCGTGTTGTGAAATTATTGTAACAAACCTTTGCAATACTCTAAATATGCTTCTAGGCACTTTGGAATGTTTTGTATCTCACCTTGTAGTTACAATCAGTTCTGAAATACCTGAAGTATAACCTAATGATTGTACTCGGTTCCGAGCCTGCACATGTAGCCTTGGTTTATTAAGTGATATATGATTTGTATGTAAGTGTTATGAGATGATTTGGTTGTTAGCTTAGAGTTTCTAACCAAAGTTTATATATTGTTAGCAAAAGATATTGATGTGTTTGTGGGAACAATTGATGATTGTTAAAGCACGTCACTTTGGGGCATGGGCTTTGTGAAATCTCTTGTTCCCTTGTGTGTTTTTCAAATTTACCTTCAATGTGATTGCTACCGGCAAGCAGGATTAACCACTTCAAGGTGGGGGCATATATTGTGGTATTATGCTTGATTATTTTAGACATTGTGATAAAGTGTGTTTGTGTATGCTTCCTTTTCACTATAAGGTGTCTCTGTGATGCAGGTGGGGTTGTTACTTTGTTTTTTTATGTTGTATATGCTTCCTTTTCACTATAAGGTGTCTCTGTGATGTAGGTGGGGTTGTATACTTTGTGCACATACATTTTTTCATTGTAAGGCGTCTATAGATGTAGGTGGGGTTGTATTTTAAAAGCCCTTCTGCAGAAGGCAGGATTGTGTCTTCTCTTGAGTGGTTGCACATCCTTTTGAAAATCCTCTATGGAGGAGGGGCTAGATCTTGAGTTATTCACCCTTAAGCATGCCTTTAGCGGTTGTGGTAGGCATAGCTCTCAACCATCATGTGTGTTTGGCATGTCTTAGATAGTGGAGTGTAGTGATGAGTTCCTCCCTATCACTACAACAGAAGAGGAAATTAGCACCTAAAATAGCACTAGAATTTAGTGCATTTGAGTCCATGAATTGGACACTTCTATCGGCGCAAAACTCGGTTCCCAATATCATCTCACTATTGTGCTGGGTTTAGCGCCGATTATAATGCTGGGTTTTGCACCGGGTTTAGCACCAGATTTTAGTGCTAGGATTAACACCGAATTTAGCACCAGATTTTGTTGCTTCCAGTTTGGCTTCTGATTTTACTTTTGGTTTTGCTTCTTGTGTTGCTTCCAAGTTTGCTTCCAGTTTTGCTTCCAATTTTACTTCCAGTTTTGCTTCCAATTTTGCTTCCAATTTTGCTTCCAGTTTTGTTTCCAGGTTGGCTTCCACTTTTGATTCTAGTTTTGCTTTCAATTTCACTTCCAATTTTGCTTCCAGGTTTGCTTCCAATTTTGCTTCCAGTTTTGCTTCCAATTTTGCTTCCAGTTTTGCTTCAAATTTTGCTTTTAGTTTTGCTTCTAGTTTTGCTTCTAATTTTGCTTCTAGTTTTACTTCCAGTTTTCCTTCCAGGTTTGCTTCCAATTTTGCTTCTAGTTTTACTTCCAGTTTTGCTTCCAATTTTGCTTCCAGGTTTGCTTCCAATTTTGCTTCTAGTTTTGCTTCCCATTTTGTTTCCGGTTTTGCTTCAAATTTTGCTTCCAATTTTTCTTCTAATTTTGCTTTTGGTTTTGCTTCTGGTTTTACTTCTAGTTTGGCTTCCAATTTTGCTTCTAGTTTTGCTTCCATTGTTGCTTCAAATTTTGCTTCCAGTTTTGCTTCCAATTTTGCTTTCGATATAACGTCACTTGTTTCTTCCAATTTTCCTTCCATTTTTGTGTCTTTTGTTGTTTCTAAAAATGCTTATTGTTTTGCTTACATTTATTAATTTAATATGTTTTATTTCAATTTAATTAGTTAAATATATCATGCCTCTTAAATAACTCATATGATTATAAAGTAAGTAATTTAATTATTTAACTCATATGATTAAATAACAAGATAATTATTATAACATGATCATCATCTATAATTAAAACAAGTGAGTCAAATATCTATAATTTAATTGAATTTGACAACATCCATCCCGAGCAATAAATTAAAATCATCATACGTAATAAACATCCATCCAAATATCATCGACCACTTTCAATATATATAAATTGATAAGTTAATATGGATAAGATCATCATCATATATAACTAAAACAAGTGAAAGTCAAATATGCCAGTAGATCAATAACATGTCTAAATGATACATGAATAAATTATATAAGTAAAAATGATAAATTACGTATCTCAAAATGATACAAGTCAAGATGATACATGTCTAAATGATATTAGTCAAAATGATACATAAATTTTTGATACAACTCATTAATATGGCACTGCAGGCCGTGAAAATGATACATATGATAGCTAGCGACTATGAAAAGAGGCATCATAATGATATATCAACAATGATCCATCATGCAGTCTATATGATCATGAATGTCACTAGCTACTACGAGAAACTACCTCATCATCATCATCACCATCATGATCATCATCATCATCATCACCATTGTGATCATCATCATCATCACCATCATCGTCATCATCATCATCATCGTCATCGACCTCAGTGTCTTCTATATCTATGTCATCATCCTCTACCATGTGATCTGTACCTGAACCAACTTAATCTGGATCTCTATCATGAGGATCATCTTGATCTTCTGGAAGACCCATGTTTTGCAAAAAAAATATTTAAAATGAAAAGTTATTATTTATTTCATGCAATAATTTATTTTTCTGTTATATATCTAATATTACAACTTATGAAATGAAACCATAATCATATTACATCATATCAAAGTGCACATACCATAATAAAATTTCAAAAAAGTTACAGCTAATATGGCATTCCAATGATGTAAAACATGCAACAATTCTAATAAACGTTAGTAAAGATCATAAAAAAAATTGTTATAAATTTAACTATCAACTGTAAATTCTATTACATAACCTTAAGTGCTACAAATTTCTTGGTTGAAAGCTCCCATTTTGACATAGGCAGGGAGGATGGTGGCAAAGGTTGTGGAATTTGGCTTTACACCAGCCAATTGCATTTGCTTTAAAATTTCTGAAGCCTTTTCAACAAATCCATTCTATGCATATCTTGCAGTCATTGCAGTCCATGAGACCACATTTATTTGAGGCATTCTATCAAACAGTTCCCGTTCCTTGTCTATGCTTCCACATTTTGCATACATGTCTAACGGGGCAGTTGCAACTACAACATCTAACAAAATTCCTCTATCCTTTATGTATTGATGGATGTCCATACCCTATTCCAAAGATCCCATTTTGACACAGGCAGGGAGGATGGTGGCAAAGGTTGTGGAATTTGGCTTTACACCAGCTAATTGCATTTGCTTAAAAAATTTTGAAGCCTTTTCAACAAATCCATTTTGTGCATATCCTGCAGTCATTGCAGTCCATGAGACCACATTTCTTTGAGGCATTCTGTCAAACAATTCACATTCCTTTTCTATGTTTCCACATTTTGCATACATGTCTAACAGGGCAGTTGCAACTACAACATCTGACAAAATTCCTCTATCCTTTATGTATTGATGGATGTCCATACCCTATTCCAAAGCTCCCATTTTGACACAAGCAAGGAGGATGTTGGCAAATGTTGTGGAATTTGGCTTTACACCAGCCAATTGCATTTGCTTTAAAATTTCTGAAGCCTTTTCAACAAATCCATTTTGTGCATATCCTGCAGTCATTGTAGTCCATGAGACCACATTTCTTTGAGGCATTCTGTCAAACAGTTCATGTACCTTGTCTATGCTTCCACATTTTTCATACATGTCTAACAAGGTAGTTGCAACTACAACATCTGACAAAATTCCACTATCCTTTATGTATTTATGGATGTACATACCCTATTCCAAAGCTCCTATTTTGACACAGGCAGGGAGGATGGTGGCAAAGGTTGTGGAATTTGGCTTTACACTAGCCAATTGCATTTTCTTTAAAATTTTTGAAGCCTTTTCAACAAATCCATTTTGTGCATACCCTGCAGTCATTGTAGTCCATGAGATCACATTTCTTTGAGGCATTATGTCAAACAGTTCACGTGCCTTGTCTATGCTTCCACATTTTGCATACATGTCTAGCAGGGCAGTTGCAACTACGACATCTGAAAAAATTCCTCTATCCTTTATGTACTGATGGATGTCCATACCTTATTCCAAAGCTCCCTTTTTGACACAAGCAGGGAGGATGTTGGCAAAGGTTGTGGAATTTGTCTTTACTCTAGCTAATTGCATTTTCTTTAAAATTTCTGAAGCCTTTTCAACAAATCCATTTTGTGCATATCCTGCAGTCATTGCAGTCCATGAGACCACATTTCTTTGAGGCATTCTATCAAATAGTTCACGTACCTTGTCAATTCTTCCACATTTTGCATACATGTCTAACGAGCAGTTGCAACTACAACATCTGACAAAATTCCTCTATACTTTATGTATTGATGGATCTCCATACCCTATTCCAAAACTCCCATTTTGACATAGGCAGGGAGGATGGTGGCAAAGGTTGTGGAATTTTTCTTTCAAACAACTCATACTCGTAGAGTCTGTTGATAACTGAGAGGGGGGGTGAATCAGTTATCCTACTATTTTCTTCTTTCTTAACTTAATAATCAATGCAGCATTTATCCAAATAAGAAAACATAACTATGAAATGGAAATACACATGACACAATATTTTTGACGTGGAAACCTTGTTAAGGAAGAAAACCATAGGGTGATTAACCCAAGATTGTATTCTCTGTTAGAAGAATGGAAATACAAAATGGCACTTGCCAATTAGGGGTCACTGCCCGAGCACACTGCTCACAAGAAGGCACACTACCTACAAGAGACACACTGTCTACAAAAGGGAATGTTATACAATACTTGAATTGATTGGTAGCATTCACATATGCTGGGGTTCAGTTCCGGTTAGGCTCAGTATATTGATCTGCTGCACTTCATCTTTCCTCTTCTCTTATGCTGCTTTCCTTTCACATACCGGACCTTCCTTACTACTTCTGCTCTGCTCTACTTTTATTTGCACATCACATATCACCACAACACTTCTCACAACTAAATCCATCCTATATATATATATATCTGCACAAGTGATTTCATCATCTTTCTAGTTGGCACTGGAATAGTCAATATTTTCAATAGACTCTGATCTGTCAGCTGAATCCTTGCATACCAAGTAATGCGAATCAAGGATATACTTGTGGAAATCATTAATCATGTTGGCCAAACATAATTCATGCCTTTATAACCTTTACCAACACTAGTAACACATCTGAAATAATGTCTGATGTTTTGCCAGTCAGTTCTTCCTCTGTTCACACTGCCAATTGGGAACCCGGTACTTAAGCATTCATATCTCTTTATCCTTTCCACATCAGAAGCTCAAACCTTGGAATCTATCAGTTAAGATAGTCCTCTTAACTTCCCCAAATCTGTACTTTAGCAAGATACTTCCTCTGAGAGATCCGGACCTGTCTGTCAGACCTCGCCACATGCTCTGTTCCTGTTTACTGGACCACAACATTCTTCACTCTGACTTCTGGTAGAGACATACCATGTCCTGCAAATGTGTGGGATGAACTTTGTTACCATCAATGACAACAATCATGAATCCATATAGTGTCTCTTGCCAACAATCTCCCCCTTTGGCATTGATGGCAACACTTAGTGAAAAATGACTAAGTGTTTACACTATGCTCCCCCTTGGCTGATGCTCTGTTTTTATATACATTTTCCGGAGCTCCCCCTTAGTTGGATTCCTCATTTTTCACTGCTCTTCACTCCCCCTTTGACATCAATGGCAAAGGGTAGGGTCCACATACCAAAATTTTCAAAAATACTTCTATACTTAGCCGCATAAGTAATTGTACATGCTATACTTTACATAAACTGAAGGATATCTGCAAAAGTTGTCTTCAATTGAATGAATTCTATAGCCCAACTTTGCTTCATTCTATCCAAAATTGAAATGTGACCACTCAACAAAAACGCAAAAGCTTCTGCCCTCTTAAGATCTATCAGATCATTGGTTTGGGTGGTAGTCTGAGCATCACTGATGGCCTCATGCATGGCCTCTAACTTAGGGATAATGATTCTTCTGAGTTCACCCATCTGGCTAATTATGTTCTTCTTTTTCTTCTCAAAATTCTTTATTGCATTTGTGATTGCAATAGTCTGACACTCTTGATTGACTATGGAGGAAGAGAGAGGATCAAAACTTTGAGACAAACTTAGTAGTTTATCTTCTTGCTCTTTTATTTTCTTCTCAATCTCTACTATTGCTTTGGACCATGAAATACAAAATTTGTATATTTTTTCACCATCTATAAGAGCATTTTCTAAGCTCTTTATCCCTATACTCATATTTCTCCTATCATTACTTATCAACCCTTGTACCTCTGATAATCTTTTTGCAAGAAATTCCTTCCGGACCTTATCTTCTACTGACTTCTCTAGTGAATCAAAATGTGTGCTAACACTATTGACTAGAGTTTTGAGATTACCAGATGAGGAGGTTGTGGGATCTTTCTGAAATGATGGCATAATCTTTTCTAGCACTCCAGAAGCAGCTTCTATCAACTCACAGTCTTCCATGTGAAACTTTAGGATTTTTTCTTTAGCCTTGGCATTGGCAAATGAAGCAATCTTCATTGTCTATACCGGAGAAAGAGAATCAAAGTTAAATGGTCCTTGTAGAAGCTCCGGTTCATCAATCTCCATTGTTTCTTTGTTCAAGAATTCTTGGATAGTTTTTGCAGTGTCTCTTGCCAGAGACAGATGTTTCTTCTCTTCTGCATTCTTAGGGCTGTCCCTTGGAGCTTTCTCTCCTTCCACATTCTTCCCACTATCAGTTGTGGTTTCCTCTGTTGGGGTCTTCTCTTCCTCTGCAACCTTGGTACTGTCAACTTCTTTTTCCTTCACTCCTGCTTCTTTCTCCTATATTCTATCTTCTCCTTTAGATCTGGAAGCTGTAGGGGAAACCGGAGGAGAGATATTTGTTTGTTCATGAGCCACCTCTTCCGGAATAGAGGATTCTGAGCCTTTGTCTTTACCAGAGTCCTTTGTGATGGGAATGTTGAACTTTTTAAGAGTATTTTAGAGAATCTCTTCAGTCTCTTTTGCCACTCTGTCGGTTTCACCAAGCATGAGCTAATTCATCCTGGCTTTGCTCCAGAACTCATCCTTGCACTCTTTAAAGATCATATTCATTTGCTGCGGAGTGATTGAAGGGAAGAGCTGAATGGCGACCTGTTCCTAGATCTCGAGGTCTTTTGCTTGAGCATTGTTCTTCCTCATTTCAAGCCTTTTCTCTAAGCTTTTGGGAATTAGAGAGATTATTTCAATAAAAGCTTTGTTGTAAGTGTTCAAAAACTAAACTGTGGCTTCCTCCAGAATCTTTTTATCTGCTTCATTATATTCATCATAAAATTTTGCTAGGGGTTGCAGGTTCCCATCCATAGTGACTGCTTTTACTACAACGTCCAAGGATAGAGTGGATTTTTCAGCAAATTCCTCTTCCTTCTCTTCTTCTCCTTGACCAGTAGAATGTTCACCAGATGATTTCTTCTTCTTCTTCAGTTTCCTTATCTCCTCATCTGATTCAGTTTCCTCATCATCTTTTAGGCTAACATAGGACCTTGTGCTTCTTCTTATTCTCCTTTTCTAGATGATTGTGCTTTCAGTTTAGATGCCCTTGAGCTTTTGGCAGTGGCAGGTGCAGATCTCTTAGATGATCTAGTTTGTGTGGAGGTTTTTACCGGAGCACTTTCCTTGCTTTTCTTTTCTGCCTCTTTCTTCTCTTCCTCAGCCCTTTCCATCTTTTTCTTGTGGGCATCAAGTGCCTCCTTTGAGATGCCAAGGCCTTGGGCAATATTCTCTACTTCTTTTCTCAACTTCCTTTTGATCTCTAGTTTTTTGAGTTCTACATGAATCTTTATACTCAACTCCTCAAAGGTTCCAAACCTTTCTACCTTTAGATCCTTTGGCTAACTTAGCATGTGTTGAACATGCAGTTCTACAATTTGTTCATCAACTTCATACCCCATGGGCATGATCCATACAGTTCTTGGTTCTACTGCCTCCATTAGGCACTGAATAGTCTCTACCATAAAACAAACTGTGTCTTTGTATTTTTCAACAAGAGACTGGGGAATCCTTTCTCTTGCTTGCATCATGTTCTGAAAATTCTTGAAGTATCCCCACAGAGCTGTATTTTGTGCTTTGTTATCACCCAGTCCATGCAAATAATCTCTGATTTGGATAGACACTGGTATGTCATTCTCCCACACCCAGCCACTAGATCTAGGAAGCTCATTCATAAAGTAGAAGAATAGGCACAATATTAGTCCACCATACTTGAATGAATTTTTTTTATCTTTCTTTATTTTCTACAGATTCTCCAAGAGTTGGTTCAAGAGAAGCTGACAAAGATCATAGTCTGCATCCTTTCTTAGCATTTCATAAGCAGTGTAGATGGCAGTTCCAGGTACTGAATTTTCCCTACTAGAATGATATATTTTATATCCAATGATCATGGAGGCATACTTGACATCCGAATCAGAGATGTCATCTACTGTCATTGCTCTTTTTCAAACTTGGATCCGGTAGCCTCACTCACAGTTTGATTCTTCACAAATTTAAGAACAGGAATCCCACCGGATGAGTGTAATCTGATAACTGCCCTAATGGAATTTTTTGTGATTTTGAATGGTCCATTTAACCACATAAAGTTGTCATGTATTCTGCTCAAAATGCACCTGACCCATTCATCCTCAATAAAATAGGGGAAATGTATGTATTGTACAAAGTGCTTATTCCAGAGGCCCTTGTATTAGGATTTGAGCTCAAATGAATCATCTAACAGTTGTTTGTGATAGATATCTCTTTGTTTGAATTCCCCAAACTCAACAACATTTGCGTGTATGTAAACCCTAATATCTTCGGTGTGCAAAATGCCATGCAAAACACTGGAAAATGCTCCTAGGGGATCTACCTCCAAGGATTTGTATGGATGTTTCTTAAATGTGGGGCGAGGTCTATCAGAAATCTTTACTATATTCAGAGTAGCCATCATCAAAGAATCTTACTGAAGGATATCAAGAATGAAGAATACATTTTACATAGTTTAGGGCACACGATGAAATCCGGATTGAGCTATATAAAGAATCGTCTTGATCTTTGGGAGAAGTAGTTGCAGAGCTCCTTTTCTCTCTTCTTCTTGAATGCAGAATGAACAAGTGATTAATGAGAAAACCCTTATATTGCTTCGCAAACCCTATTGTTAGGTTGCAATAAATGTTTGACCTAAGTTATTCCGGTTGGTCTTGTTTGGATGACTTGAACCAGATCAGTCCTGATCTTTAAACAACATGCGGATCTTCCAAATCTTCACCATAGTTTGTTTGGATGTTTCCCTTATGAATCCTTCAATCCGCAACTCTTCTTGTGCCAGTTCCAGCACCAATTGACTGGTTGGGGGAACAAGGTTTTCTTTGTGTCTCCCCTTAAGCCAGAGCTCACTTCTTAATTTTTGAAAGGGATATGAGCACCAGAGTCTGGTGCGGATCCAACCTCTACATTCTCCATACTTTTCTTCACCCAAATCTTGTTCATCTCACTTTTAACTTCATCTGCATTCACCTTTTGTTTACCCTTATCTTGATTATGATTATGATATACTAGACCTTTTTTGTCCTGATTCTTGCTTCTACAAAATTTTGCACTATGACCAGATCTATTGCAGATTTAGCAAACAACATTTCTTTGTATATTTGACTGATATCCTCTTGATTTGCATTGATTAGCCATATGACCTATTCTATTGCATGCAAAGCATCTACTATTGAATGATTTGTTCATTTGCATATTTCTGCATTCATGAGATTTGTGACCATACCTTTTGCAGTTAAAACACTGTCCGGAGAAAGATGAGTTAGTCTGATTCATTCTCTTTCTGCACTGATTAACTTTGTGACCAAAGTGATTGCAGTTGTGGCAGTATCCATTGAAGGATGGATATCTTTGAGCATTAGGCTGTCTTACCAGAGGTCTTCTAGGCCTGTTCCTTGGATTTTCAGCTCCAAAATTCTTCTGACCAGATCCGGAGCTTTCTCCTTTCTCATATCCCAAACCACACTTGTCATCTACCTTCTTTTGACTTCCAAGAAGAACTTCAAGTTGAGCAGAACTTATCTTGAATTTCTCTTTATACTCATTTGCTGTTTGAAGATCCCTTTTGAGAGAGACAATTTGATCCTCAAGTTTTTCTTCATTATCTTTAGCATCTTCAAGATCAGATTCAAGATGTCTGATAATTCTATCCATCTGGTGGCAATCTTTTGATTTCTCCTTGAGAGATTGTCTTAGATTATTTTCAGTTTTTCTTTTCTCTTCAACTTCTTGGGTAAACTTTATGACTCTTGATTCCATTTCATGTCTTACCATAATGATTTCTTTTGATAACTTTTCACACAACTTAGTTTTTTCCTTCAGCTCTTCATTTGCATTATTTGCTTCACCTTGTCTTGCCAATTGCTGAAGCAGCTCCTTTCTCTTTTTCATAGAGAGACTTAATTTGTCTTTTAGTTCTCTCATGAAATCATCAGCCTTCTTGAGTCTTTCCTTTAATTCATTGACTTTAGAGTTAGACTGTTCAAGATCGTCAAGGTCAGTCTTGAGTTGCTCCCTTAAACCATATGCATCCATTTGAATTCCCAGATCTTCCTCAAGCTGTTAGGCTTTGTTAGGAGGAACTTGGCTCTGATACCAATTGTTGATAACTGAGAGGGGGGGTGAATCAATTATCCTACTATTTTCTTCTTTCTTAACTTACTTAATAATCAATGCAACATTTATCCAAATAAGCAAACATAACTATGAAATGCAAATACACATGACACAATATTTTTGACATGGAAACCCTGTTAAGGGAGAAAACCACGGGGTGATTAACCCAAGATTGTATTCTCTATTAGAAGCATGGAAATAGAAAATGGCACTTGCCAATTAGGGCTCACTACCCGAGCACACTGTTCACAAGAAGGCACACTTCCTACAAGAGACACACTGTCTACAAAAAGGAATGTTATATAATACTTGAACTGATTGGTAGCATTCACATATGCTGGGGTTCAGTTTCGGTTAGGCTCAGTATACTGATCTATTGCACTTCATCTTTCCTCTTCTCTTATGCTACTTTCCTTTCACATACCGGACCTTCCTTACTGCTTCTGCTCTGCTCTACTTTTATTCACACATCACATATCACCACAACACTTCTCACAACTAAATCCATCCTATATATATCCGCACAAGTGATTTCATCATCTTTCTAGTCGGTACTGGAATAGTCAATATTTTCAATAGACTCTAATTTGTCGACTGAATCCTTGCATACCAAGTAATGTGGATCAAGGATATACTTGTGGAAATCATTAATCATGTCGGCCAAACATAATTCATGCCTTTATAACCTTTACCAACATCAGTAACACATCTGAAATAATGTCTGATGTTCTGCCAGTTAGTTCTTCCTCTGTTCACACTGGCAATTGGGAACCCGGTACTTAAGCATTCATATCTCTTTATCCTTTCCACACCGGAGGCTCAAAGCTTGGAATCTATCAGTCAAGATAGTCCTCTTAACTTCCCCAAATCTGCACTTTACCAAGATACTTCCTCTGAGAGATCCGGACCTATCTGTCGGACCTCGCCACATGCTCTGTTCCTGTTTACCAGACCACAACATTCTTCACTCTGACTTCCGGTAGAGACATACCATGTCCTGCGGATGTGTGGGATGAACTTTATTGCCATCAATGACAACAATCATGAATCCATATAGTGTCTCTTGCCAACAGAGTCATGGTTTTAGGCCACATATGTGATGGTAACAACAAGGGATTCCAACTGTGGTTACAATAGCTAAGATTGCCCTCATTTGTGACCGTAACAAGGTTCTTGGACAACACTATCTTGTTCTTCACACTGAGTACTATATAGGCCAAGATTGGGTTGAAGAAATCACTTGATGGTTACCTATATAGTGATACCACACCCTAATACCCCATGCATTCTAAATAGCTTGAGATTTATACAATACTCAACCAAGATGAAATTATATCACTGTACCACACTTAACTATGAGAGACCTTTCTTGACAACAATTTGTAATCTTTAGACTATTGGGATACTTGCCACAAATAAATATTAGGTCAATGACACAAGGCTTTTAAACAAAAACCATAATCCCAACTCTATATCCATCCCCTTGGTAGTCTCAAGGGCCACCTTGAGACAAAAAATGCTAATGTACTATTATGACAGTTATGATTGTCCTCCATTGTTTCATTGTGCATTTAAAACTTGAGATGAGGATTGGGGAGGTCTCCATTTGTAAAAACATGGAAAATACTCATGGCAAGATCTTTAAAATAGGCATATTCAACTTTAGGCATTTCTGCAGACCCTAGGAAGGTGGATGTAAACTTAGTGATTTTAATTACCACCACAAAGACTATCCCCTATGTGACTATGACAAGGTAACACTACCATGCTCTTTATGACAATCTCTTCTCCATTGGGTGATGGCCTAATAACATTTATCTCCTTTGTGATTTCAATGCCTCTATAATGCACTATCATAGGAGTCTTGATAGTCCTTATTTATTATGAAGAAGGCTTCCAACAAATCAGAAAGGAGGGCTTAAGATTACATACAAAGTCCTAGTCTTCATATCCTAGTCACATATCACCCTTCTAAGAAGACCTCAAGACAGTTGCCCTTTAATACAGGAAGTCAATGTAATTTTAAAAGATAAAGTGCAAGAGGCCAAAGGACAAGAAAACTTAAGGCTTTAAGGGGTTTAAAGGAATAAAAATATAGGCTTGTAGACTCAACTTAAAACCATAACCCTAGGTGGGTACCACCAGATATCACCAGAAACCTTTAACTTGGCACTGTAAAACCTTGTTCAATCTGATCATGGGAAGCCGAAATCAAGCATGTACACTCACATATGATAGATAAGTATGCCTACCAAGTGGTTTGACATAAAAATGAATAGGCTTTGAATTATAACCCTTCAAAGTAGGCCATTGAAGTATATTGTATAGGTGCATTTTCGAGTGCTGTAGTCAGATTTTTCATCACGGGAACCTAAATTTTTTGCAAAAAATGGTAGGAAATTTTAGGTTCCAATAAGTCCATTAGTTGGAGGCAGGCAAACAAGGGTTTTCTGTTCATTATTAGCTCATTAAAATTAAGCATATGAGATAGCATGGCACACACAAAATGTTGTGGATAATGACCACAAGATTAGGTTAATTGTGACCACTTTTTGTAAGCAAGCACAAGACTAGTACACTCATTATGATCCTAATGGCACCAAGAAGGGTCCCCAAAGATATAAGAGTAATCATTTCTCATCTAAGAGAAATCTTACATTTAAGGGCACTAGGGCCAATAGAGAAGCACTTTAGAACTCATCCTACGCATCAATAAAAAACTCAACACAAGAAATTCAAATTGACATATTAACACAACAATATCCAACTAAGTTATTGAAAGTCAACTATTAATACCTCGTTCTCCATCCAGATTACAAAATTGGTCCACTTTTTTCTTTGTAACATTTCCTTTTCAAATTGGCTTGGATGCTGGCCATATTTCTCCTCCTATCAAAACATGGCACACGGACTAGTTAAACTAATTAATATGCAATCATTTACTTTTTCCTAAGAAATTAAAAAAAAAATCATTTAACTTATTAAATATACTTACAAATGTACAGATCAAGGCCTGTAAACCTTTCTGTCCACTGTGACGCATGGCACGAAGTTTGTCGAGCCTAGCCTTGGAGGCCTTGTCCTGAAACATATACTAATTCAATTTAACTATGCACAAATAAAATTTAAAAATCATTTAATAAATTTGATATACTCTTATGAGTAAATTCAAATACCTGCTTACTCTCCTCACCAGACTTCCTCCATGCATCAGACTTCTCATATGCTTTTACAAGCTCTTTCCATACTTTCAAACTTACATCAATTGGCCTTTTTTGAGCCTTTGCTCGGGAGGGAGTTTTTTTATCTTCTTTGTTTGGTTGCATCGAAATCTCTTGCAGTTTTGAGACATTCATAGTTTTATATTCTTTACAGACCAACCTGTGCCAAATTTAGTCTTCGTGTCTTGGATAACTACTTTTTACAGGTGCATGGGTATCTTTGAGAATGGCAAATGTAGATGGTCTTTGAACCGTTGAAGGCATGATTCCTTTAACCTATTCACAAATGTTTTTCTAGCACCTGTCATTTGGATGTCCCCTAAAACCACATCGTATTCTATCTTGGTATCGTAGGTACCAATGAAAGATCCAAAACATGGTGTAGTGGTTGAAGAAGTCTGTGTTCCATGAGTGGGTGGGACATTGGAAGCCTCTATTCCTTGTTCCACATTCTTAGGGGTTATTCTTATTGATTTCCTCCTAGATCTTTTTCTCAATCCATGTTTGGTAGGGGAATCAATTGATTCCCTTTGACACTGTTGATTTGTTTGTAATTTTTCAGGGGCTTTACTAGATCATTTTTCTATGTATCTGGCAAGCATTGTCAAGTCCACACCATCCAATTTGTTCACTGCCTCTACCCCCAATATGGAAGCCAATGCCTCTTTATCTTTGTCAGTATCATGTTCCTGTAAAATAAATTCTTCTTTTAAATTTACAAATAAAAAACTAAAAATTAAAAATCAAAGAAGCAATGGAAACATTTACAAATCTATAAATTGACAATGAATTACCTCATTGTGGCCAGAGTCTACTCCCTTTGCTCTCTTCCCTCTATTGCTTGACATTTTGAGGCAACCTAGGGCAAATTATTTTCATTCAGTCTATGGAGGCAAACAAAGTACACACTGCCAGGGATGAAATTTCTTGTCCAATTTTTATGTATTCCTCAAGGTTTTTGACCTTTACTTTGTAGAGCAAATCATGAAGCTGTTTTCCTATGAATCAATTGGTGCCTTGGAAGGGAATCTATAATTCCCGACCTAATTTTAGTTTTCTCACCCTCGTCTCAAAAGCCCTAATTTTAGTTTGCTCACAATTGACTTGTCTTAAAGCACTTGACTACTTTTTTAGGAAGGAAGCGAGAAAGTTGTGTTCAAAGAAATGTATTGATGGTAATGATAAGTGAACCTAGGCATTGGGGTTTGAAAAAAGCTTTCACTGCTCTCGGATGTAGAGGAAATAATGCAATGTCTACAATTTTACCCTCCTCCTTTGAAACCACATGAGACTTGAATGATTCACCTGTAAACAAAACAATATTTACAACCCTTTCTTCACAATCTTCTCCATTTAATCAAAACAAAAATATATTTAGGAATGAAAAAAAATTATTATAATTGTAACCTTACCTATGGTGTCAAAAACTAAATCAAATTTCTCATCTCTTCGCATGACATTTTTCTCCTGTAATTATCAAATTTCTCATATATTAATTCATGCAGGACTCCAACCCAAAGGCTTGATCTCCAAACAAAAAATGAACACCAAAAATCAATAAAGTTTTGTTTTGTTTTTTTTGTTTTCGGGTATGTGCAGGCGGAATTTTTTTTAAATTTTTTTGATCCAGTAGTTGGTGCTATAGTCAGAGTAGTTAACGTCGAATTTAGCATCAACTTTTAGGCCAAAAATGTAATTTGTTTGGGGCTCCAAAGGCGGTCCAAAGTGCGCCTAATTTAGTACCAATCAGTGCAAAATGATGTATTTTCTTGGAAGTTGATAAAAATGTAACCTCACCAAATTTGGATTGTCCTTATAATAAGTAACTATATCTTGTTTCCATGATAGTATTTTGACTTCATGCTTCTCTTATGATTAGCTCAATAATGACTCACTCTTTCACGACCATACATAGATGGTTGGTGACAATCCTTATGCAAGTGATATAGCTTTGGAAAAAACCAAACAACTCTTCTCTTACTATCATGATGACATGATATTGCAGGATCCAAAGGAGGCCATGGAGAGAGGATGTGGATGGTGTAGAACTACTAAATTGCAAAGAGGGAAGTGGGTGGAAATAGCTATGACAACAAAATCTTCAGATACAATAGAGGTAAGAAGAGAAAGAAACCTAAACCAAAGGAGGAAGGTGTTTATGAATTCACAAATGCTACAACATAGAGGAGATAAAGTCATTTTTTTGTCCACAAGGCCTCTAAGGTCAAACTTATTGGTTGAAAATGCACATGAATGGTGATTAAATTTGATTTTGTGATCAAGAGAAAAGTTTGAAAATTAGGATGGCCAAAACATGATATCAATATGTCAAATATATGACTAATGTGAGGTTTTGTGTTGGATAGCATATTCGTTGAAATGATATAATTAGTGTACTAAACATTATTTACTATGTTGATGAAGCAAGAAATCAGGTACTCAAATCCAATTTCCTTAGGAAAAAATGATCTAATGGACGTATTTTTCATAGTATTATTGAAATTTATAATGTATTATCCAATCTTGACATAAATAAATGCATGTTGTTGATTATTTTAGATGGAGATTGGAGCAAATGTAGAGCCTAAGCATTCAACTAGAAAATAAAAAATATATGTATCTGGACGTGGACCTAAAACTAGTAAATCACATAGACGACAGTGGGTGGAAGAGGATATGACAATGGATCCTACAGACACAACAAATGATTGCACTAAACGAGAGGTTGGTCAGGACTATAGTACATGGGATGAATACTTTGATAAAATTGTTGTTTGTGGATGTTCTGTATATATGTTTTTGATTATATAAGGCGGCTAAACAAGGGGCCGAACCCTTAACAAAAACAGAAAGGCCTGAAGACAAAACAGAGCCTTACACCAGAAACAACATATACCACCAGTACATAATGCCAGTAGAACCAGCAAAACTAGCCACTATTAAGCCATAGTTGATTATATTTCTTTGAAATTGATACATTTATGATTTATCCAATTGTTATCAAACATTAAATAATGCTTGTGTTTGTTGATAGGTAGAAGATGTTGATGAAACACATACTAATACCCAAGATCCAACTGGGTTATTAAGATTTGGACGGGATAATCCAAACCATCCTTTAAAGAATACCAGGGTGAAAAGAGCATTATTGAAGAGAATACTATCAACTAAGAAATTTGAAGAGTTGATGAGATCTGCATACACTAATGACATTAGAGCCTTAATGATGATGATCATGATAGTGAAAATGCAGTGTATGAAGAAGGATTGAATGAAATGCTTGCAAATTTCTTTGGGGATGAAAAAAATGATGACAATAATGATCATATGGTTGACAGTAATGATGATAGCAGGGGTAATTACCACCAATGTAATGTTGATGATAACAACCTGAAAGACTCCATCAAGCAAGCAATGAAGACACCCGTGTTCAAATCGGGTGCAAGTAGAACCTCAAAACTAGCATACACATTAATATTATTAGAAATCAAGTCACTATTTGGTTGGTTAGACAAAGGATTCACTACCCTACTGAAGTGAGTTGAAATCTATTTTTGACTTTGCAATTGTCAATTGGTGTACATAATTCGTAAACATTCATCAACTTTGTTTATATTTTTTAAGGGGATTTTAAAACCATATATTGTATATAAATAGTCCTAGTATAGATTGACATATCAAACATGTTCATCATAAGTCAAAGCATTCAATTGATTTAATCTCTGGCAATCTTACAGTGCACTAAAAACTAAAATATTCCCTGAAGATAATGTGTTGCCATCAACTTGCAGAGAGGCGTGTCTGTTGTTGGTTGAGTTGGGTATTGAGTATAAGCAAATTCATTCATGTAAAAATGATGGAATTTTATACAGAGATGAATATCAAAACAAGGTAGAATGCCCTGTATGCAAAGAGAAGGTATATCGTATAGATGTACAAGGTCCTATAGTTCCAAAGAAGGTTTTACGTCACATGCCAATTATACCTAGACTTCAACAAATATTTCATTGCAAGTCACTTGCACAATTGATGGACTGGCATGCAAAGAATAGGAGTAAAGATGGATTCATGTAAATTCTAGCTGACTCTAAAGCAATGAAACACATAGAGGAAAAATGGCCAAGAAAATTCAAAGATGAACCTCATAGTATCAGGTTTGGTCTTGCAATTGATGGAGTGTGCCCATTGTCTTTCTTGAGCTCAAATTATAGTGTTTGACCAGTCAGATTGATAGTATACAATATTCCCCCATGGATGAGTGTTAGAAAGGAGCACCTTATGTTGACTCTCATTGTTCCAAGAAAACATCAAGTTAAAAACATGGATGTTTATCTTGTGCCTTTTATTGATGAGATGCAACTTCTATGGAAAGGCATAAGAATGTATGACATATCACGTCCCCCATCGAATAGGTCCTTCATGTTGTACGGTGTGCTATGCTGGACTATTCATGATTTCCCAGGACTTGGTGTTTATTCTGGTAAGATAAAATATTTATGTATTTACACTCATAATTTATTTTCATCCCAACTTTCATACTTAGTTTTATACTATTTTTTTATGTTATTAACATTACTTATTGAATTGCAAAGCTTCAAACAAATGGCATATTTGCATGTCCAAGATGTGCAAAACAATTTTAAGTGTGGTATTCTAAAGATCTACATAAATTTATTTACGCAAACAACATGGTTTTTCTACCACTAGATCATAAGTTTAGAAATCACCTGAAGAATCAATTTGATGGAAAAGTTGAAAATAGAGGCCCTCCCATGATTATGGGTCTAGTTGATTGGCTTAAGAAGTATGAAGATGTTGAATTGAAAGGTTGGGAGGATTTTTTTGATCATGGTGAGTCAATTAAAGAACCAGAACAAGTTGTAGTTAATATGCCAGAAGGAATGAAAAAGAAATCCATATTTTATGAGCTCCCTTACTGGAAGGATCTATTAATATCTCACCTATTAGATCCTATGCACATCTTCAAAAATGTCCTAGATTCTATATTTTGTCATATATTAGGCAAAGAGAAGGACACCTTGTCTTCGAGGAGAGATATTGCTATTTCGCGTACCAAAATTGATAGAAAATATTTGTGGCCAAATATGGAAAATGAAACATATGCAGAAGATCCATGGATTTTTTAAAAAAAAGAGCTAGACCAACTAAAAAATATCATCCATTCATTAAGGACACCTCCTGGATATGGGTCATCATTGGCTAAATCTTTTACAGTTGATAGACATATCACAGGATTTAAAACACATGATTTTCATAATTTTATGAAGGTATTATATATCATCATTTAACATTTACTGGTAACATTGATTAAGTACTAAATATATTTTGATATCGTTATGTTGTGTGAGAAAAAAATACTAATGAACTTTTCATTAATGTGTTTCATAGCATATCATGCCATTGGCAATTAGGGGGGATTCCTATCTTACAATTGACTTAAGGAATGCCATAAGTCGATTGTCAGCATTTACAAGGTATGTGGTTAATATGTGAGAGACATAGATATATTATATTGCATATTAATTTTTGACTAAAGGTTCATACTAATTTACTATTCTTATATTAGGTGGGTGAACTCCAAGGAGATCCACGAATGTGAAGTGCCAAAATGGAAGAAGGAAATTGTAGAAATTGTATGTGCATTTGAGAAGGAGCTCCCTACAAGTTTCACGGACCTACAAGTCCATTTACTTATACACCTAGTCAATGACATTGAATTGGTGGGTGTCGTATCAATGAGGTGGATGTTTTTCTTTGAGAGGTATATGAAAACTCTAAAATGATATGTCTGACAAAAGGCACATCCAGAGGGTTGCATGGCTGAAGGGTATGTATTGAATGAAGCATTTTTCTTCCTGTGTGAATTCCTTGGTAAGGATTTTGAAGATGGGCCACGCTTTTGGGATGAAGAATGAGCATCATATATTATTGATGGAGAAAAAACACAATTTAATGGTGTTCAAGTAGAAATTAGTAAGTAAATTCATGATCAGTGTCATTTTTTTTCTTGCAATCATTAATTTACTCTGTAATTTATTTGTCAAATTAACAACATGACATTTGGAGTTTGAAATAAACATGTTGACATGTAATAGGTGTAGATGAAAGTGCTATACTTGACAAGTTCATTCTGTACCACATGGACTTTATGAACAAATGGATTGATTTGTATAATAAAAAGAGAGAAGAAGCGTTAGAAGCAAGGAGACAATTTAAGAGATTGAACCCAAGGATTACTCCACTTCCCACTGATCTGCTTGGGGAATGGGGCAAAGATTGCACACTAGAATGGGTTACTAAACACATTAAAAATCAAATAGAAGATACAGGTATAGATTCAAACATAACAGAAGATGAAATCAACATGTCTAGAGGATGTGAAAGAAAGGTACAGTTGGAATTTTAGAAAATGTTGTTTCCTTACAGCTTTGACACTATTAACTATTTTAATATTTGTCATTATATTTGTTTTCACTAAAATAAATGGTCTTTCACAGGTGAGGAAATATCCAGTAATGTGGGCATATGGTTGACATTATAGTGTAGAAAGTGTAGATGTAAAGAGAGGATCCTTCGATTGTGGCATCATGGTTGACTTCAAGCAATCGAGTTAATCAAGCTCAAAAGATAAGAATATAATTGAAGGGAATCTACAATATGTTGGGAAAATACAAGAAATTATTGAGTTGGATTACCGCTCTTTTAAATGTTGTATTTTTAAGTGTAGATGGTATGAAGCATTTGAGAGGACACGAAGACATGAGACCCATAGTGGATTGTTTTCTATAGATTCCTCATGTTTCCTATTAGAGGATAAGGAGCCTTATGTTCTACCAATTCATTGTGAGCAGGTATTTCTTTAACTCAAATAAGAAGTAGTAGTGATCATTAATCTATTAATTCATAGTTTATTGTGAATATATACATGTGTTTATTAATCAATAAAATTGTTATACCATATGTCTAATATATGTATGTCGTTCATGTGCAAGTATTTTTTTATGAAGATATTTTGGACCCGAAATGGATATTTGTCATACATTATGATCCAAGATTGAGGCATGCATTTGACAATGCATTAGTGGATACTGAGAAAAACAATGATGGCTAACAAAATGAGTGAGAGGGATTAGAGAACATCGAAGAAATTAACATCCATGATGATGTTGAAGATGGTTATGTTCAAGAACAAGAAGACAACAATCCAGATTTGGATGATGTTATGGAAGACAACAATATAGGTGGTCTATAGTCAAATTTCAATGATGATGAAGATGATGGAGGTCAAGATGAGGATGATAATATTAAATACTTCAAAGAACATATGAACATTGACAATGATACACTAGATGACATTGTAGCAGACAATAAAGTTAATGACCAAGACTTCTAAATTTTTAGAATTATTTGCAATCCATGTTTAAAAAAGGATGATTAAATTGTTGGCAATAATGTTAATTAAATGGATTGTTCAATTGTTGACAAATTACCTATTGCAATATCCTTAAATTGTTCAATCTTTGGTATGAATTGTTGGCGATAATGTTAATTAAATGGATTAATTGATGTTCTTCATAACTTGTTAATGGATAATCCTTATGTGGTGGAAGTATTAAGTGATATAGGTCAAAGGATAAGCTCATCAAGTTCCTTAAATAGTGGGCGTTGCCTTGTTTCACCAATGACAATTTACTTTCAAGTTTGCTGGTGACTTCAGAATAGATTAAGAAGCCTATGTAATTTTGTCAATTAAATCATCCACTTCAGTTAACCCAATCTGGCATATGATTTGGATTAATGTTTTCTATAAATCTTTAAACCCTTCTCCTAAAATAGAAAAACAAATTTGGATTTTAAAAATATACACAAGGGAATGATTTTCAAAAGAGAAAGACCGGTACCTGCCACATGAGGAATTTGTTTATCTTTAATTATTTTTCATATATATCCTTAATTGTATCTATGCCATGTTATCTTGTGATAAGTACTTGAGTAAGACCATCAATGAAATATGAAGTGGACATATTATCATCTATATTAGCTAATTGATTGCACAAATATTTCAATTTATCAACGATCTCATGTTTCTATTCATTTTCAACACTTTTAATAAAGACATCATGATCAAATGAAATGAATGACCATCCTTCTATTTACTGCCCAACCGCAAATGTTATTAATGACCGTCATGGGATGGCAGGGGCAAAAACCAATTACATTCTCCTCTTGCCACTCTACCACGGGCCTTGATTGAAACCCTTGTGGGGACGTGATAAGTGTTATTACTGCAATGCCGTTGGTTACTTTTCAAACCTCCGCGAGACCGTGGGAAGAGACTAACACCGCCAAGCATGAGATGAACACCACCAAGCCGCAAGCATTAGATGAACCGTCCACGGGGTAGCGGTAGCTTCTTCATATCAACCGCTTCCTACTGCCAAGCTGCAAACTGTTCTTTTATGCTCTGCAGAAATGCGGTATGTGTCATATTTCATTCATCTTGTTCCTGCATAACCGCAAAAGATAATCAATTAACCTGCGGGACAGCAGTAATAAACAAAAACACTCATATAGTCAAAAATAGTCAAGATTGTTTCACAATGGCCATGATATATATGTATTTATTTAGTTGTGGGGGAATGTTGGGGGTGATTGATTTAATTAAATAAATAATATTTATTTAATTAACATTGTAAGAGGAGATGTGGGATAGATCTGGTGTGGTGTTAGGCCATGGTAAGATTTAGGTGTCTACATTTCTAATAGTGCATTAGTTTTTGGGTCAATGAATAATGATCACAATTTATCTTTGGTAATTTTTTCCTTCACCATATCATGAGACAATTTTGAGGAACAAAATTGATGACAAATTTCTCTATGGGTTGCCCATGTATTTATTTTCCTTCACTATTAAGATAGATTGAATTAGGAATAAGAGAGCATCAAACAAGGATCAAATTAGTGAGTGCAATCATGATTATGTTATTGGATTTCAAGCTTTGTCAACAAAGATATACTATCAAATTCCTAATGATGATTTTGATACACTATCAAATTCTTAAATCTAATGTACATAAATATCGATCTCATCCTTCAAATCTTCAATAGGAAAATTCAGTTTTCAAAAGGGTGAAAATAAGCAAGAAAATCAACAAAATACTCACCATATTAATTTACAGTCAAATTCAGATGTTATTTCATCTAATTCCAAAGGTGAACTAGTGAGGGACAATCCTATATTATCTATTAATGTAATTAATAAGATCATATAATACATAAAGGAAAATAGATATGTAAACCAAAACACATTCAAATATAGAAGGGTTCTAACATATATGTCACTTCTATTCAAAATGAACAAAGGAAATATACACAAAGGTAAGATGAAAATTTGTTATATTTACATCACTTTTACTCTACAAAATGTACAAAGTAGGCATTTGTTCAAGAATACCATCAGTTATTCTACATGTAGATGTTGACAAATATCCAACATATTATATGGTACATTTCTTATATGGATGGGATGAGAACAAATGTACTCAAACTTGTATGGTCATGCCAACTAGTAGATCATTGTGGCATATTGTGGCATACATGGTGTTGGTTCTCAAAAATCTAGGCTTCAGGCCACAAGAGGTTGCCAATCTCTTGATACATTTTTGGTCAACAAGATAGGGTTTGTGTGATAGGACCCTCTTCTTTTTTGGCTCTGCCAGACCTAGGTGGGTATACCTATGTAAATGAGGCAAACTTAAATGGTGTTGTTCCTAATCTAGCAGTCTATCCACAATGGCAATTAGAAATGGAAAGATATAGTTCTAATTTGGTATAAATTGTATAAGCAATATCAAGGTAAATCCTATGTTTAATTGATAGAAATTTTTAAGAAAATGAAATGGGTGAGACCAGTGCCTTGTTGGGTAAATGGAGTCAAATGAAAATCTGAGATGAGTGGCTTATACATGGTAGTAATTCTAATTGTTTGGAACACTAATATTGGTCATAACTTGTATAAACGTGCAAGGAAATAATTGACAGAATCTTCTTAATAATCCAATTGACACAACCAAGTTACTTGTAATTTATCAAAAGGATTTTTAATCCCTACTTGAAGGAAGCAATTGAATAAATCAAACAAGAACAGTAGATGATATCAACTTGGAGACAGAATGCCAACCCTAATTAAGTGGTTCTTCTTACTGATCCAATTAATACTCCTAGATTGCTGTGATTGACTAGAAGGATTTAATTCCTTTGAGGAAACCAATTAATCATATCACACAAACACAACAAATGTGTATTGATAAACTGAGTATATACTTGATATATCAATTTTAATAATAAGGAAGTACTAAAATGGAGACAACCAAATAATTGAATAACTTCAACAAACAATTGATACCAATATGGCACCATAGAATCAGAGATTTTCCATTAACTTTGTCAAAATTATGCTTGCAATATGGTCTTTGAGTTTGTAAATATTATGAAACTTTTCTACTATCTACCACTACTCCCTTCTCCCCTTCTTTTTATTGAGTCTTGGTCTCTCTTTTTATAGGAGAGGCAAACAAGCTTCAGACCCGTTACAATAGAAAAGACATAACTATTCATAACTATTAAGAAAACACTTTTAAACTAACAAGTTTTAAGAAAATATTTTTAATTAGAAAGACCAATCCATTATTCACCAAATAGAAACTCATGACCATTCAAGGCCTGAGAAAGGCATTCTATTTTCTGATGTGGTATCTCCTCTTCACATTCAATTCTCTTCAGGACCCAAATATGTTTCCTACCATTCACTTATTTTCAGATCACTAGGCCACTTAAATTCTTGTGTGGATTTTCCATCTGTTGTCCAAGAGGTTCCTGATGTCCACCACAAACTTTGTGTATCCATTGTCCAACATGATAATTCCATCGAGCAGAGTATGGAGCTTAGTGAGTTTAATATCCCCATCATTCTGTACATGTGCCAAACATTTAGGAATCATCTGATCAAACTCTTCTCTCCATTCATCTACACCCTTCATTTTGTTATCATCTTTGAGGATTGATGGGCTGAAACAACATTTGATGGAGTCAAATGTACTCCTCTTACCTTCCACTTTCTTTTTTTAATCTACCAAATATTGATACTCCTCAATTATGCTTTTCACCATTTCTCATGTAGCCTTGATCCTTGATGGGGCATCTAGATCTCTGTGTGTGGCTTTGCATAAAGTAGTCAGTAAGTGGAAGCTAGGTTGCCATCTCTTTTGAAGCTTTTCAAGAATGGAAGAATTAGTGTTTATCTATTCCAGAGCTTTCATCAGATTGCTGAATTGTTCATGTACCCCATTTATTTTGTCTCTAAATATATCAACTCTGTGCTTTAATATCCTGCTTAAGATCTCTATGATGCAATTTTTGACATCTTCCTCATTATGCTTTTTCTGCTTATCAATTTCCTCTTTCATTTGTTGGATCTGGGGATCCTCTGTATGGACTAGTTGGTGATAGATAATTAATTCATCTCCCCTTACTGTGGTGGCTTGTTGCAACCATTGTTTCAGCTTTCTATTCTCAATGAACAATTTGTTCACCTCATCATTAGATAGCTTTAACCTTTTCTCATATTCATTAATTTTCTTTTCCATGTTTTCTACCACAGCTCTGGTGAACGTTGCAGAGTGCATGGTTATGGTGGCAGCTTTAGTAGGAGTTGTGTCTCTCATAGTTCTAATCATGGCTAACCCCCTCATTTCTTGTACTACATCAACGAGTCGAGGATTCCTTGTGTTCTTCTACTTTGTCCATAGGGCAAGTGTTTGGGTAGTAGGGTTATACCCTACTCCTGAGACACCTTCCTCTGAATCAAAATTTGTAACTAACACGGGGTCATATTGTGCTTTGATATGATCTAAAAGAAACATTTGGACAACTCCTTCCCTGGCATAATCAATATATCACTTTTCAACACCATTTCTCTTTCCTCCTGGGGGATGACATTAATATTATCAATATTCAATTCTACAAATGTCTGAACCTAGATCTTAGCCTAGTTTGACTCATCATCTCCTATAAGATTAATCTTCAACTTTTCATCAAATTGTTTCATTTTCATTTTGATCCAGAAATCTTTGAACTCATTGCTATGTATAAAATTATCATCCTCTATGAATCTCAGAGAGGCCACTACCCTCTCCTCCTCTTGAATATCATCAGCTCCCTCCTCTAACAACCTAACCTTTGGATCATTAAGGTTTTGATTTTTTTGTTGTTCTACTACCTCTTTCAGTTTAGTCAAGGCCAAGATTGCTTCTTGTTCTTCATCATCACTTGAATCATATTCCACTAATGTCTCCATCTTTTATTTTTTGGCCTGTGGCTCATGAGTGGGAGATGGAGGGGATGGACGTGTAGGTGACGGGGGTGATATCTAAGATGTGGATGTTTCATGTGGTGGTTGGTGGGATGTGGGCAATGGAATGAGTCCCTCATCTTGGGCCATTTTGTATAATTCATCAAATTTAGTCAAAATCATTTGCATTCTTTTTAGAAGGTTGGGTTCATCTGCAAAAAACCCTTTGAAGATTCTATCTTTTTCCTTCTTCTAATTTTCCCACCTCATTATTGCATTCCACCTTTTTTTGGCATGCATTACATAAAAAAAATACACCAAATTCCTTATAACATCCTCTCCAAAATGAAATTCATGTGAAATATCCTTCTTTGTCAATAGGGTTCTTCTGATCATATTGATGTGACCCTCTGGATCACATACTCTTTCTATTCCAATTTTGAGGGAGTAATTGACCCTTATAAACCTCTACACTTCTTTGAGCATATCTGACCCAATGGCCAGCTCTTCAAACATAGTCAAGTCAAGCAAAAATGTGCCTTTCCTTTGGTTTCTCATCAAGTCATGTTCCATCCAGAGCATTTGCCACATAAAGTCCAGGAAACACACTCTTATAGGTACAAACTTAGGTAAAATGTGTGGTGCTTGGTTGCACCCATATACTCTGATAATAGTGTGTTGTGGCATAAGAAACTAATCAGCATAATTATGAGTATAGCCTTGGTCTGGCCCATACTGTACAGTCCTCATTACCTTCATCAATGACTCAGGCATTCTTGGTGTTGGGTAACCAAGAGCAGCAATCAATCTGACAACAAAATCATCTTGAAACACTATAAAATCACTTTTTGTACACCTGCTATCCCAAATGTAGCACCAGTTTTGTACAGGGAGTCTAACTCCTCTTTCTTGTGTACACAATTACATCCTTGTAGTCCACTTCATTTCATTTTGATACATAATTAAGTAACATAATAAAGAATATCTTCTGAAAGTAATAGTGGCCTTGGCTTCCCTAACTTGTAGCAAACCTTCATGTATTTGTTCTTCAATCACAGATGCGAAATCAAATTCTACATTTGCCTTAGAATGTTGAATTATCATAGCCATTCTCATAAACCCTATTTGCATTTCCTCCTCTGCATCTATCCCCAAAACTTGACACAACGTAGAATAGGTATTCTTGAAATAAACTTGGAATTCAGAAACTTGGAAAGGTTTCATTTTGGAAGAAGGAATAGAGAGCCTTCTGTTATCATCACCCTTCTTCATGTGTAAAGGGAGCTCATCACTTCGATATGTTATCCTCAACCTCTTATATTCTTGCTCAAGTTTCACTAAGTTCACCTCTATTACAACTTGTTTATTGAGGTTGAAACATTTGATAATGGTATCTCTACTGATATCCACTAACCACTCACCATTTGCAAGCCTCACAGTTTTGGTTGGGGCATGGTATATGTGGGCAAGGGCTTTAATCAGATCAACGTCAATGAAAATGTTGGAAATAACTAATTTAGCCAAATCTAGGGCCCATGGGTTTGATGCTGGTTCCTGATCATTCATTTTTATATAAAAGTACCAGTAGAGATTCCATCTCAACAGAGGTATATAGGGGTCCCTACAGCCTTGACCTAAGTCTCTAAAAACCTTTTTAGAACCTTTGTCAATTGAGCCAGGAAATAATGAAAGCAGAGGGGATTGCAATGAAAACTTTTTGGTTTTGGCTTCATCCTTCTTAGTTCCTACCTTAGACTTTTTAGGTGCCATTTTATGAAATTCACAAGAAATGATGAGTAGAGCTTACCCAGAAAAATCACCTTGAAGAATTCTCTTTACTCTCATAGTTTGAGCTCCTATGTAATTTGTCTTCCGCTACTATGAGTGAGAAATCTTAATTTGTTTCGTGTATTTTCAAGACCAAGATGCATTTACTTCTGGCTCATAAATTCACATGATTCAAATCTTTGTGTTGAGCTTAAATCTTCATGTTTTGATGTTGATGTGATTGGTATGCTTTAAATAACCCAATGTCTTGATTACTGCACTACCATAGGTTAGATTTTGGCCTCCCAAGGTATAGCGATATAGTGCGTAGTGTATAGTATTAACTCTTCTTACTGTCATACTACGGGTTGTTTGAGAATGTTCTACAGTAAGGAGGCATGATATGGGTATTATGAAGGCTAGCTACTATGATAGCGGTATCACAGTAAAAGGAAAAGATATCTTTATGAATGGTAATAACATGATTTTTTATGGAAAAATAAGAGTGGGAGTAATGGATACACAAATAAAACACTTAGAACTTTTATGAAAATTTTGGTTCCAACACGTGGACATCATGACCATGTGTCACATGCATACAGTGCCAATTATATGATCGTGTTTTCTAGTACAAATGTCATTAGGTGGCACACATGTATGGAAGCATAACATGTGGTTGTTGATGTTCCATGTGTCTAACTAGCCACCAACATGTGTAGCAATGTGTATAGCCACACTACCTAGATCCTTGAAGATCTGTAAACCCCAAATAATTCCCCAAATAACCCTAAACCCTAACCCCTAAAACATAAACCCTAAATAATGCCCCTTATAAGCCCTAACCTAGCCCTGACCCACCATAAACCCTAAACACCTAAATCCTAAACTATAAATCCCTAAACCCTAAACAGTACTAAACCCAAGCAATCCTAAACCTCTATCTCCCTATCTCCCTATCTAGCCCTATCTCTATCATTCCTCTACCTCTCAATATCTCTCCTAGCCCTATGTCTCTGGCCATGTCCCTCACTATCTATATCTCCCTATTGGTCTTCTCTCTCTAAACACTAAACCGTAAACCTCTAAACCTTAACCCTTGAACCATAAACCCTAAAGTACCCTAAATAATGCCCCTAATTAACCATAAACCCTTAACTTGAGCAATGCTAAACTCATAAATGCTAAATAATGCCCCTAAACCCTAACCTCTAACCCCAACCAACTCTGATCTGTCTCTCTCTCTCTCTCTCTCTGACCTATATATTATCTACCAACTCCTAGCTAGTTAAATCCTTTTCCTAGCTTTCCTAGTTTTCATTTTCTTTTCTAATTTCCCTTTAGATCCCTACACCAATTTTTCGCTATTTTACTATTTTCCACCTCTTCTCTCATCATTCAATCTTCCCATCCAATGAACTTAGTTTTATCTTGTTTCCATTTCATCTGGCTACCAATTTATATCCTCATCCCTCTTTTGATCATGTTCTAGTTTTCTTGTTTCCATTTGCTTTGTTGATAAGGGAGACAGATAGAGACAAAGATGAAGTGAGAGAGAGAGAGAGTACTCCTATAAGTTTTCCATGCTTGTTCATTAATGATATATATAGAAATGATAGGGGGCTGAGAGAGGCAAGAGATAGAGAGATAGGGAGAGATAGATAGGTAGAGAGAGATAGAGAGGATTAGATAGATCATAGGGAGAGATAGAGGAGATAGAGGGGAGAGATAGGGAGATAGAGAGTGATCACTAGAGAGATGTCTACAGAGATAGGGAGATAGGGAGAAAGGTAAGAGATAGCTGGGAGAGATAGATAGGTATGTAGAGTTGAGAGAGACGAGATAGATTGGGAGAGATAGAGGAGATCACAGTCGAGCAAGAGATAGGGAGATAGAGAGTGAGTGAGATTTCTAGACTAGAGATAGGGAGAGAGATTGTGATGCAGGAGCATCCAGTGGTGTAAGGGCAATATTGCATCACCCAAAAAGAAGTTAATTCAAAATCATTGTAGTTGCTTTCATTTCTTTCCATAATTAGTGTTTTTAGTTCCATAATCACCTGAATAATAATGTAGAACTTTCAGTTTTCCCAAACTGCTAAAAATAGTAAACTGCTATTTTTAGAAAGTTTGCATTTGGGCACTGAATGAAGTCAAAATTTACAGGAAGTTACATAACAGAAATATAAGACCTTTGGCAAAGGAATCATACGAAGATCATTTGCGAGCTGAAAGATATTAAAGTTTCTGTTTCCTGAAAAATGCTTGAAAATTATTTAAACTCAAGTTTGAGGCACTAAACGTCCCCGTACGGGCCTGAAAATGGCCGGAACTAGCAAAGCTAGTTCTTAGCACATAGAGCACTCCACGAGCTTTCTGACGCATAAAACAGTTCATCAATCAGAGTCCCGGATCAAAAGTTATGGCTCCCGGAAGTTGACCTATTTTTGGAGGGAGATGCAAAATTTGAAATTAGGTTGTTGGCCGCCAAAAAGGCTATTAATAACCATTTTTGGGAACCCTGGGGAGGGGAGAGAGTTAAGGGGGCAAGTGTAGAGTCAAGAATAGGTAGGAAAATAGAAACCCTAGCTGATTTGGGGGTTACAGAAGGCAAAAAAATTTTAGAGCCTGGTGATGGTAGCTGTAGTTTGTTGCAGCCTGTAGAGGACTGGTTCCTTTGATTGTAATTAAGCTTCTGTAATGTAATGAGTTACCCAGATCAATAAAAGAAAGTTCTATTCTCTATGTTCAATTTCTATTATTGTGTGCTTTATGATTTACCCCTTCATGAAGTGGTATCAGAGCGAGGGTTCCTGAGTGTGTAGACAGATCGCTGACCGTGAGGCAGTTTGCACCAGGACCTGAGGTTGTGGGTTTGCTGCGGAGACCAAGATGCCTCCATGAAGAAATCATGTTGGGAGGAATGCTTTGACGGAAGAGGGTTTTAGAGCCCTACAAAGGCATATCAATGCATTGCAAGAGGAGCTACGAAGAGGGTTTGAGCTGAGGACAAGAGAAGAAAGTGAAGATGAAGTTGAAGAAGAGCTATCTGAGGAAGAGCAAGAAGTTGCCAAAGATGCTGCATAAGTAAGGTTGTTGAGGGTCATTTCAAAGATCGAAAAGAGGCCCGGGATCAAAGTTTCTACATATTCTGGAGATTTGAATCCAGAACAACTTATTGATTGGATCAATGACATGGAGGAGTATTTTGAGTATGAAGATGTGGAGGACCCAAATTGGGTTGAGTTTGCAAAAACAAAGTTGAAGGGCCACGCCAATATTTGGTGGAAGGAGGTCCAATTAGAGAGGAATAGAAGAGGAAAAGCAAAGATTACTAGATGGGATCGGATGGTGGAGAAACTGAAGAAGCAGTTCATTCCTGTGGACTATGAGATGGAGTTGTTGAAGAAGCTGCAAGGACTAAAGCAAGGTAACAAGTCTGTTAAGGAGTATACAGAAGAGTTTTATAAAATTACTATTAGGACAGGCCATGCAGAGCCCAACAAGGAGAAGGTAGCCCATTACATTAATGGGTTGAGGCCGAGTATTCAAGAGGAGTTGAGCCTGGTCAGAATGACCACCATAGAAGATGCGTACCAGTTTTCCCTGAAGGTGGAAGAGAAGCTGAATAAAAGATTTGACAGCAAGCAAAGGGGAAGAGGTCAAGGCAGAAGGACTAGTGGAAGACCCTATGGGGGCCGAAATGAAGATGCAAAGAAAAGTGAAGAAGCTGATACCAGTCGAAATCAGAGAGGTGATAATACCTACCGCCCTCGTGACCAGAACAATGGTGAGCAAAGAGGAAGAGGAAGAGGTAGACCTGGGCAAGGACCTGGAAGAGGAGGTTTCAGAGGAACCTGTCTCCAATGTGGAGAAGAAGGGCATCAAGCATACGAGTGTCCGCAACATCAAGGAAGGATGAATAGAAGACCTGAAGGTAATGCATGAGTTGCACATGTGGATGAAGATGCACAGCCTGAGCACTCTGAAGATGCAGAAAGGGGAGAAACCCTAGTTGTCAAAAGAACTTTGTTGAATGAGGAGAAATAACCTAATCAAAGGAAGAGTTTATTCCGCACAAGGTGCAAATGTGAAGGTAAGTGTTGTGATATTATTATTGACAGTGGAAGCACTGATAATCTTGTTTCAGAGGAGATGGTTAACAAATTGAAGTTGACAAGAAGAAAGCATCCGCATCCATATCGGATTGCATGGTTGCAGAAGGACCATAGAGCCTTGGTCAATGAGCAGTGTTTAGTGAAGTTCAAGATTGGTGACTACCATGATGAGGTGCTGTGTGATATCATACCGATGGATGCATGTCATATGCTATTGGGAAGGCCGTGGCAGTATGATAGGAACGCTGTCCATGATGGCCGTGCAAACACATATTCCCTAACAAAGGATGGAGTTCGTCATAAGTTGAAGCCCTTGAAGGAGGTGGAAGAAAAGGTATTTAGTACTGCTAGAATTTGTTTGGTAGATGGTAGGAAATTTTTGGAGGGTATGAAGCATGAGCGTCATTGCTTTGCATTGATTCCTAAGATTAGTCAAGAGAAATGTGAAGATGTACTAGCAGAAGTTTCAGATATGTTGGAAGAGTTCTAAGACATTATCTCTGATAATGTACCAGAAGGTTTACCACCAGTAAGGAAGATAAGTCATCAAATGGATTTGATACTAGGAGCTAGTTTGCCAAACAAGGTAGCCCACAGAATGACCCCTGTAGAGAATGAAGAGCTGAAAAGACAAGTTCAGGAGTTGTTGAGGAAGGGACTGATAAGGGAGAGCCTAAGTCCATGTGTAGTACTTGCAGTACTAGCACCAAAGAAAGATGGAGAACGGAGGATGTGTACAGACTCTCGAGCCATCAATAAGATAACGATCAAGTATAGATTTCCATTGCCAAGAATGGATGACATTATGGACTGTTTGAGTGGAGCAAAGTACTTCACGAAAATTGACCTGAAGAGTGGGTATCACCAGATCCGTATCAGAGAAGGGGATGAATGGAAGACAGCCTTCAAGACAAAGGAAGGTTTGTATGAGTGGTTAGTCATGCCATTTGGGCTAACCAATGCACCGAGCACATTCATGCGGCTCATGAACGAGGTACTAAAAGAATTTTTGGGAAGTTTTATTATTGTTTATTTGGATGATATTTTAATTTGTAGTAAGACTTGGGATGAGCATTTGATGCATATCAGAAGAGTTCTAGAGAAGTTGAGGGAGGAGAAGTTGCTGATTAATCTAAAGAAATGTAGTTTTGCAAAGAAAGAGTTGGTATACCTGGGATTTGTTGTCTCAGAGGAAGGTCTTAAGATGGACCCAGAAAAAGTAAAGGCTATCATTGAGTAGCCTACACCAAGGAGTGCAACGGAGGTAAGATCTTTTCATGGTTTGGCAAGTTTTTATAGAAAGTTTATCAGGAATTTTAGTAGCATTTGTGCACCTCTAACTGAAACAATGAGAGGGGATAGGAAAGAGTTTAGATGGACTAAAGGGGCAAACAAGAGCTTTGATACATTAAAGCAGAAAGTCATAGAACAACTTGTTTTGGCACTTCCAGATTTCAATAAGGTATTTCAGGTAGATTGTGATGCCAGTGGTAGTGGTATAGGAGCTGTTTTGAGCCAAGAAGGTAAGCCCATTGCCTATTTTAGTGAGAAGCTTAATGATGCCAAGAAAAAGTATTCTATTTATGATCAAGAATTTTATGCAATAGTTCAGGCTTTGAAGAAATGGAGACATTATCTATTGCCAAAAGAGTTTGTTTTATATACTGATCATCAAGCTTTGCAGTATCTTAATAGTCAAGGGAAGTTGAACCAAAAGCACTTAAAATGGGTTGAGTTTTTGCAGAGTTATACCTTTATTTTGAAGCACAGGAGTGGGAAGTCTAACAGAGTTGCAGATGCCTTGAGTAGAAGGCAAAATTTGTTGACAGAAATGAAGATAGAGGTTGTTGGGTTCAATGAGCTCAAAAGTTTGTATCCTGAAGATCCAGATTTTGCAGAGGCTTGGAAAGCTTGTCTGAAGCCTGTTACTTTGGATAGGACAAAATGGTTGGATTTCATAATCTAAGACGGCATGCTATTTAGAGGCAGCCAGTTGTGCATTCCGAGGAGTTCCATGAGAGAGAACCTGATTAAGGAGAAGCATAGTGGAGGATTAGCTGGACATTTTGGTCGAGATAAGACCAATTCTATTGTTGGTGAAAATTATTATTGGCCACAGTTGCAGCAAGATGTGAGGAAGTTTGTGCAGAGTTGCAGAGTATGTCAGATGGCAAAAGGAACAAGTCAAAATACAGGATTGTATCAACCATTACCTATACTAGAGAAGCCATGGGATGATATTAGTATGGATTTTGTTCTTGGTTTACCAAGGACACAGAGAGGGCATGATTCTATTTTTGTAGTGGTGGATAGATTCTCAAAGATGGCACATTTTATTCCTTGTAAGAAGACTAATGATGTTGTTCATATTGCAGAGTTATTTTTTAGGGAAGTGGTGAGACTACATGGTCTACCAAAAAGCATAGTTTCAGACCGAGATACCAAGTTTGTTGGTTATTTCTGGAGGACATTGTGGAAGAAGTTGAAGACAGACTTGAAGTTCAGTTCTACACACCATCCACAGACTAATGGATAAACTGAAGTGGTGAATAGGAGTTTGGGTAACCTACTATGATGCTTGGTAGGAGATAAGCCCAAGGGATGGGATTTGATTTTACCACAGGCAGAATTTGCTTACAACAATTCTGTCAATAGGAGCATTGGTAAATCACCATTCCAGATTGTATATGGCAATAGCCCAAGAAATGCTTCTGAGTTAAGGAAGCTGGACAATGGAGAAAAGACAAGTACTGAAGCTGAAGACTTTGCAGAACATCTGAAGAATTTGCATGAAGAGGTGAGAAAGCACATTAATAAAATGAATATTCAGTACAAGGCTAAGGTAGATCAGAAGAGGAGATATAAGGAATTCCAGGTAGGAGATGAAGTCATGGTTCACTTGAGAAAAGAGAGGTTCCCAATTGGAACATACAATAAGTTGAAAATGAAGAAATTTGGACCATGCATAATTTTGAAGAAACATGATTCAAGAAATGCATATGAGGTAGAGCTACCGAGTGGGATCAATATTTCTCCTATTTTCAATATTGTTGATTTATCAGAATATCATGAAGGTGGAACAGAGGATGGACCAACTGAAGTGCAGTGGAGTATTCTGGCATCTACTTCAATGGAGGAGATAGAAGAGATCTTGGATAGCCATGTGGGAAGAAGTACTCAGAACAAGCAATATGAAGAATATCTGGTAAAATGGAAAGGAAGGCCTGTTGAAGATTCTTCTTGGTTGTCTAAGGCAGAGGTTGACCGTTTAGATTTTCCTCACACAAACACCTGAGACGTGACAGGGTCACTTCTCAAATTACCCTGGGTGTCTGATGCAGGAGCATCCAGTGGTGTAAGGGCAATCTTGCATCACCCAAAAAGAAGTTAATTCAAAATCATTGTAGTTGCTTTCATTTCTTTCCATAATTAGTGTTTTTGGTTCCATAATCGCCTGAATAATAATGTAGAACTTTCAATTTTCCCAAACTGCTAAAAATAGTAAACTGCTATTTTTAGAAAGTTTGCATTTGGGCACGAAATGAAGTCAAAATTTACAGGAAGTTACATAATGGAAATATAAGACCTTTGGCAAAGGAATCATACGAAGATCATTTGCGAGCTGAAAGATATTAAAGTTTCTGTTTCCTGAAAAATGCCTAAAATTTATTCAAACTCAAGTTTGAGGCACTAAACGGCCCCGTATGGGCCCGAAAATGGCCGGAACTAGCAAAGCTAGTTCTTAGCACATAGAGCACTCCACGAGCTTTCTGACGCATAAAACAGTTCATCAATCAGAGTCCCGGATCAAAAGTTATGGCTCCCGGAAGTTGACCTATTTTTGGAGGGAGATGCAAAATTTGAAATTAGGTTGTTGGCCGCCAAAAAGGCTATTAATAACCATTTTTGGGAACCCTGGGGAGGGGGGAGAGTTAAGGGGGCAAGTGTAGAGTCAAGAATAGGCAGGAAAATAGAAACCCTAGCTGATTTGGGGGTTACAGAAGGCAAAAAAATTCCAGAGCCTGGTGATGGTAGCTGTAGTGTGTTGCAGCCTGTAGAGGACTGATTCCTCTTATTGTAATTAAGCTTCTGTAATGTAATGAGTTACCTAGATCAATAAAAGAAAGTTCTATTCTCTATGTTCAATTTCTATTATTGTGTGCTTTATGATTTACCCCTTCATCAGATTGAGAGATAGAGAGAGGGAGATAAGGGAGAGATTATAGGGAGATAGAAGTTTAGGGTTTCTTAGGTTTAGGGTTTAGGGGTTATGGGTTAGGGGTTAGGGATTAGGGGCATTATTTAGGGTTGAGGGATTTAGAGAGAGAGAGAGAGACTTCTTTTGACATGCAATCATAAATCCTAAATAATGCCCCTAAACCTGAGCAACCCTAAACCTCTAAACCTTAAATAATGTCCCTAAACCCTAAACCCTAAACTCTAACCCCTAAAACACATATAAACCCTAAATAATGCCCATAACCCCTAACCCATAAACCCTAAACCTGAGAAACCCTAAACCCCTAAATAATCCTAAACCTCTAAACTCTAAACACTAAACCCAAGCAACCCTAAACCTCTATCTCCCTAGCTATCTCTCTATCTCTATCGTTCCTCTACCTCTCAATCTCTCTCCTGTGTCTCTGGCCATGTCCCTCACTCTCCATATATATCCCTATAATCTCTTCTAGCTATGTCTCTAGCCATGTACTTCACTCTCTATATCTCCCAGCTATTGGTTCTGATGGTAGTAGATTGTCATTGATGTCAAAAAGGTGTTGGTATTGACAGGAGTTTTTCATGCCATCGGAATCAGTGATTGATAAGAGATGTCATCAGGATATATTCATGGTTTGGTGTTCATATTGTTTCTTTCTTGATCATACCTGGTTCATACTTGTTTGTGTTGGGTCATCTCATGCAGTGGTGTTTGAAGGAGTTGGGTAAGTGATGTTTGATGCTAACTTGTTTGTGTTAATCATTTCAAGAAGTTTAAGCATTGTTCGTGCTTAGGTTATGTATCAAAGGTATGATGTACAGAATGACAGTGTATTATCATTTCAGAGAAATTATATTAGTCTTGGCAGATATATTATGGTGCTTTGATAAATCATATGTATTAATGTGATAAAAGTTTTTTGAATTAAGTTTAAAAGACTTAATTCTCTAGACTCCACTTTGCCCATCACAAAAGTCATACACTTTTCTTTTAACTTCTAGTTGACCTGCTAGTATAGGTCATGGGTTACCTGCTAAAGGGGTTTATAACATTTGTGACCTGCCCCTTTACCTTTCAAAGAGGTCACCTCTTATAAATTTGTGAGCAGCAAAAAGAAAAGAAAAAATCATATCAAAATTTAATATTTAATATTTGTGAGCAGCAATAAATATTATATCAAAATTTAATATTTATTATGAGTGAGTGGGCTTTTTATTATCAGCAAATGCTTTATAAAAGTTTTTTTTGCCTTAAAATAAGGAAGTTTTAAGGAGATTTAAAAGCCTATTTTTAAGGAGATTTTAAGGCAAAATTGCTGAGATTTTTAAGGATTTTTTTGTGGAGATTTTTGAGGATTTTTTTGGTGGAGATTTATTTCTATTCTCAATGGCATATAGTGGCATATTGGAAGGCTATTATGAAGGAGACTTATAAGTAAACAAAAATTGCTTTATAAAAGCTTTGATTTTTTTTTGGAAAGTTTAAGAGATGTATAAAGTTTTTTTTTTTGATATTATTTTTATGAGGATTTTTTATGAAGAAGACTTTTGAGCTACAGATTGGAGAAGATAAATTGAAGTTTTGTTTTATTTTCAAAGGTAGATTGGTCATATTATTGAAGATTTGAAGAATCCTTTTGTGAGGAGGTTGAAGAGTTTTTATTGCAGAAAACTGATTTTATTTTTACACATGAAGATGAAAATAATGGAGATCATGCTAAAAAGAGATTTTATTCTCTCTAAGGGCAAATTGAAGAGAAACTTTTTATTTTTTTGACAGGGACAAAAATTGATTAGAATTTATTGAAGATGAAAATCATTGAAGCTGAAATAAAATGATAAAAGAATTTGAAGAATATTTATTGATTTTGTTATAGGGGAAGATGAAATTGAACAGGTGGCACATATTTTTTTGAAAATTCATTTGATGCAGATTGAAGAATTTTTGAAGAAGACAAAGAGATTTTTTACAGATTATGAAGGGTCAAGATAATAAAATGGCAAGAGAGATTAACAAAATATAGAGAAGATTTTCATATTGGAATGATGGACGGAAATTGTTTTGCAAAGATTGATTTTATTTTTGCACATGAATATGAAAATATTTTTGCAGATGATTTTTATAGATTGAAAGGAAATGGAAAGACAATTGAAGAAGATGAATATGTAGAGGAGAGGAATTTCAAGAGATTTTTTGTTTATAATTTTATTGCAGGTGCTTTGTGAAATAATGGGATTACAGGAATATGAAAAGACATTCAACTTGTATATAATGGTTATTCAGGTACATTGACGAGTGGGTGTTGATGAAGAAAACAGAGATGAGAAAATAATGTTATGTATGTTATGAAGTTATGATATGCAGAGAAAAACCTTTTTGAAAAGAAAGATGAGTTGATTTAAATGGTGCAAATCAGATTGAACATCAATCACTTCTTGCACATGAGATTCTTGTTTGATTGATTGAGAAAAGCCAGTGAGGCACAGTATGCCAGTGAGGCTTATAGGTCAGTGAAACCATTTGTCAGTGAGACACTCGCATCAGCCAGTGAGGCTTGTAAAGATATTTTTTAAGGTTAAGCCAGTGAGGCAGTTTTGGAGTGGTTTTTCTACCCCAGGAGGGTTTTCCACTCGTGCAATTCTTGTGTCTTGATTTATATTGATTTTCTCTCTGTTTGTGTGTATGATTTATTCATGAGATTTTAATCTCATCATTCATTCTCAGTTATGTGCACATGTGTGTAACAAATGATATCTTTCTTTCTTCATGTTTTGAAAGTTAAATTTGCAAAAGGTTAAAATTTATACAACACTGATTCACCCCCCCTCTCAGTGTTGTCCTGAACTCCTACAGGTTCTCTCTCTAAACACTAAACCCTAAACCTCTAAACCCTAAATCATAAGCCCTAAATAATGCTCCTAAACCTTAACCCCTAAACCCTAAACCCCTATATATCTCCCTATCTCTAATATTGTCCCTCTACCAACTCTCAATCCTTCTCCCTATCTCTCTACAGGATATATATCTCGCTCACTCTAGTACTCTCTCTCTCTCTCTCTCTCTCTCTCTCTCTCTCTCCAAACCTGAGCAACATCCCTAAACCCTAAATCCAAGCAACTCTAAACCTCTATCTCCCTATGATCTATCCCCTATCTCCCTATCTCTATCATCCCTCTACCGACTCTCAATCTCTCTCCCTATGTCCCTGGCCATGTGCATGTGCCTCACTCTCTATCTCCCTATCTCTCTCCATATTCTCCTCTATATCTCCCTATCATTCCTCTCTCTCTATAAACCCTAAACCCTAAACCTCTAAACCTGAACCCCTAACCCCTAAATAATAAACCCTAAACCCTAAATAATTCCCCTAACCCCTAAACTCTAAACCTATATCTCCCTATCTCTCCCCTCTCTCCCTATCACCTTTGTCCCTCTACCTCTCAATCTCTCTCCCTATGTCTTTGGCCATGTCCCTCACTCTCTATCTCCCTATCTCTGCCCTCGGTCTCCTCTATATCTCCCTATTGGTCCTCTATCTCTCTCTAAACCCTAAACCTCTAAACCTTAACTCCTAATCCCAAAACCATAAACCCTAAACCCTAAATAATACTACTAAACCCAAGTAACCATAAATTAGGCACTTAATTAGGTGCTAAAATAGGTGCTACATCGGGCATTAAATTTAGGCACTACATAAGGTGCTAAATAAGGTGTTAATGTGGGTGCTAAAATAGGTGCTAAACTAGACGTTAAATGTGGCACTAAATTAGGTGCTACAATAGGAGCTAAAGTTGGTGCTAAAGTAGGCAATCAATTAGGCACTAATTTGCACCTAATTTAGTGTTGAATTGTTCTGGTCGGTGTAAAAAATGTCAAAAATAGTGCCATCCTAATAAATAGCACTGACTTTTTCAAACAAATGGAGAAAAATACATTAAAACAGTGGGTGGAAGCAAAAAATGGAGCAAAAAGGGAGCTAATCATAGGGATTTGTTGTAGTGTATCATCTGTGTTTGTTGTGTATAAGATGTATAGTGTGTTAATGACATACTCTACGGCACTCGTGTATTCTGTGTGTCTTGCTTGTATGTCTTGCATGTTTTAGTGGTGGCATATTAATGAGCTCCCCCCACACCATGTGTCTTGCATGTTTTGTCGTGGCACATAACGATGAGCTCCTCCCACTCTATGTGTTTTGTGTGCCTTTGATGGTGGCACATAGTGATGAGCTCCCCCATCACCTAGATAGGGTAGTATAATTGATTAATCATGTCTCACCTTCATGTATGCTTTGTGTATTATGTGTTTGCACTCATGTCTTCTCCATGTATTGTGTGCCTTTCACTATCTTCTTAATGTATTGCATGCTTCCTTATTGTCTTCTCAATGTTTTATGTGACTGTAATGTGTTTTCTTATGTTTGCCTAAGCTTGGGGGCTAGAAATAGTCTTCCAAACTTAGGGTGTGTCTTCGCTCTAGTGTTTGATGTGCTTTGACCATACTTTATTGAATGTACTAATCATAAGATCATACACACATTAAAGTGGGGGCTAAATGTTATGGAGTAAAAAGTGGACATTTACCCTTTTACCTCCTTGTTGAGCTCCTAGGTCTCGTTTATTACATTATGCATTATAATCGATCATCTTGAAGAATATTACCTGACACCCATGATAATTTGGGACCTTGGGATGTCACTAAACTTATCCCAGACTAAAAAGAGGCCCTTGGACTTGCGCAGAAACTGCCCAAATCCTCCCGGATTGGTCGAGGTAAATTAGTGGCATGTTGGCATTGGACCTTTCAAAAGGTTCCTCTTTGTTGGCTCTTGTGGTTTAATTTGACAAATGTTAGTGACAAAGCATATATAAGCATGTTTTTGAATTCATTATATTTCTAGAGTAGATTTATGTTATTATTGTGCATGTTGTTGCAGGTTTAAAGACACCATCCATCTCCTTATGATTTGAAGATTCTTCATTCTCCTAAGAGCTTCACCTCATAGGTGATATCATTGTCATTTGAATCATTCTACCATCATTTTGTTTAGCCTCTACCCTGCTAGGGCATGCTCTCTCATCTATCAACAGTGTTGGAAGGCTTGAATGCTATTATGAGGTTTGACTGAGACAAATCCCTAAACACCATAACCTCCCAAACCCTCTCTTGTTATATTGTGTGCAGGTTACATGTACATGATTCGGGAAAAGTGAAGATATAGGAAGACTGTACAGAAATTAGGGTTTTAGGATTTGAAAGAAGTTCTAGAATATTCCCCTAAAAAGACTTGGTTGGTTGGCACCTTAGTCTTTTGGGCCTTTTGACACTAGATTTGGCATTTGAACATCATTTACAACATATCTCTAGTTTACAGCTCTAGTAGATTCTCACTTCCAGGACTTGGGTGCATCCTATTTTATCCTCTAACACTTCAGCTTCTAAGACATAGGTTTTAGTATCTTTGTGATCATTCTTGTGTATTTAGATTATGGGTTTTAGTCATTTTCTATCTGTTATAAGCTAATAATCTTAGAACTAGGGTTTAGTGCATATCTAACCTAGGGTTTGGTAAAAGGACTTGGTTAAATCTTATCTTTCCATAGCAAACAAGAGTACAAGATCTATAGTTGAATCCTCCTCCACGTGGTAGTGATTTGGCTCAGTCTTGTCCTTGAATGTTATTGTGGAAGAGGGTTTGATCTAGTGTGCATACTAGTCTTCTTCAATCATCCTTTTTACACATAACTGATACTACCTATCTTGATGCCATCATTATGAGCTAATTCTCCCCAACATTACATTGTAGATCCATGAATGCTTGTAGCCATCAAGATAATTTAAAACAAGAGCATTCTAATACTAGATATCATATAGGCTCACATCAAATATCCCTCAACCATAATTATGGTACCTTTGACCAAGTGAACACTAGGCTAAGACAAGATCCTATAAAATAATGTAGGATTGAACTCCAAATCCTACATGAACACCTCATAGATAAAAATCCTCCACCTCCATATCCATCAATCCCTTCAATCCCTCCATCAAATTACCCCTCCAACCCTCCTAATCCTAATCCATTAGTTTGCATACCTCTTAATCCATCAATCCCTTCAATACCTTCATCACAATATTCTTCCAACTCTCCAATAGGGGAGTCCATATAAATGGATTTACAAAAATTACTTGGACAAAGAAACTTGATTAAACTTCCTATGAAAAGACCATATGATGAAAACCAACCAACACCCACCTGGTTTAAAAATAATGAATATTGTGAATACCATCAAGTAAAAGGCCATAAGACATCCTATTGTATGAGACTTAAGAATTGTAACCAATATCTCATCAACCATGGTGGGATTATCATTAATGATTCTCTTAAATCCAACCCCTCCTATCAATTTAAATTATCATTTTCAGATGTTGTCCAAGGACTATTAGCAAGGAATCAAAAATCATCATGCAATCTAATGCCTATGCTTGAGCCTATCAAAGAGCCTCCTAGTACCATGCCTACCTGTCAAATATCATCCTCTAGTTCAATGCCTATCAATCTAATTGAAGAATATCCTATCATAAATGCAAGTCAAGATCCATCATGTAGGCTACCATTCAAATCCTATCAAACCCATCCAAGAAACTTCCCTTCCTATCTGAATTTAAGAGCTATGTCATGAACTTGTCCAAAAGCATGATCAACTTTTCCCATCATCAAATAAAGATCAAAGAATCCCCACTTAGCCTATATATAACCAATATCAAACTCTCCACGTTAATCCTCTCTATGATCAAGATATTATCTATGATCAAGAACGCTTAGCCTATATAAACCAATATCAAACTCTCCACGTTAATCCTCTTTATGATCAAGATATTATCTATGATCAAGATCCTATCCATGAGAAAGAAGTTCAAATTCATTCTATCCATAGATCACTTAATCATAGCCATCATCCCACTAGTCCTATCCATCATTCAATAACTTCCATGATGAGACACTTGTTCCCTAAAAAACATAGACAATCAAACAAATGACTTGGATCATATCACACCACATCCTAATGAGAATCCTACTTACATAAATCATGAGGAAAAGCAAGTCATAATGGCTACTATTGAGTATTCAAGTGATCAAGACATGACAACCACAAACGATGATCAAGGATTGACTAGCACAAGCAATGATCAAAATAGGACAGGTATAAACATTGATCAAGAAACGATAAGTGTACCCAATGAGAAAGCTCATGAATCCCATCCAATAGGATCTACCATCTTTGTCAAGTCATATCTACTCAAAGAGGAGACAATAGAAAATTATGATTACACTCAGTAACATACTAATGATCTAGCATCATGTTTCAAAGATGACACATATCCTATCGCAAATAAGATATGTAAGATCATGGCTTATCATAGAAAAGGATTGGGCCTACATGAGCAATGCATCTTGGAGCCTATCCTAATCTTCATCAATCATGTTTGAAGCATCGGTGAGCAACTATCCAAGAAATCTAATGGTATTAGTGATACTTGAGTTATCACTAAGCAACCTCATCCAAAGAGAGCATCAAGATAGGGACCATTGATATCCCCCCTAATAACCTTGTTTCCAATAATCCTTCCACTTCCACCATCTCTACCAGTAAACTTTATCCTCCACATCTTCCATCCCTTGATTAGGACCAAAAAAATCCTAGAGGATACAAAGTGAAAGCTTCAAATCAAATGTTAGAAGCATATGAAGTCAAAAATTAAGAAAATCATATAAAATCTATATGTGTTCCAAAAAAATGGACCAAGAAAATCAAATAAACCAAATTATCCAAAACCATGCAAATCAAATGAAGAAAATTATCCTAATTCAACAAGCTATCCAAATTGAAAGATGAGCATTGTATATAATAGGTGCCCACCACCTTATCATTTTTACAAGAATGTTGTTTCTAATCACCATCCTAGTCTCACATCTAAAATTCCTAATGCCAAATCCGAACTCCATAATCCATCATCTCATGTTTGGTGAGTCATAAATCCATCAAACCAATCCACATCGCCAACCTATCTAGCCAAACCAAATCCATTGCAATCACCTAATTCCACATCCAATACTCCCCATTTAAATCCAAAATCACGTCTAAAATCCAAAAAATTATCCAACTCCCAAATCTATTGTGTTGTGGTAGAAACACTTATCATAAGGGCTATTATCTAGTACCCTATAAAATGCAAGCATTTGGATAAGGCCAACTTAGTCATCAATGAAGGTCATGACAACATGAAAGGATTGTATAGGAGTTCTTACATCCTCACAAAGAAGTTACTCCAAGAAGCTCACTATTGGCATGTTATGACAATCACATCTACATCAATTGAATCCAAGAGCCATGGACATGTGAAGATACTTTGAATATCAAGCTGTCAATCATCAAAATAAATAAAAAATATTAAGAAAAAATCAAAAAATTAAAAATATCAAAATAGTAATGAGAAATCATTTGTCAAATGGTGAAAACCATTTCATGGCACCTTGGATAAGTACTATGATGAAAACGCATTTATGGGTGTCATGTGTAATTTGATTATCTATGTGTGTTACACTTGGGGGCAAGTTGTCTCATCTATCCCATCCTATTATCTCTCCTATCCTACCATCCTCATCCATTATATCCACATACCTATCCCATTGCACTAATCCATTCTCCCCTCCTACTTTTGATCTTGATAAGGACAAGGGTAAAATTTTGACAAATACTTTGGACATCTCTTGATACACCTAGTTTCTTACAACCAATCATATCACCCTATCATTACAAGCATTGTCACACAAAGTCTTGAGGATAATATCTAGAGTGGGGCATGTTATTCCTATGTGACATAGTCCTTAGAGATCACATCCTGAACCCCTCCATCCATCCACAATGCATTCCTATCCATTCCATCCATTCCATCCAATCAACAATCCTTTAATCCATCCATCCAATCCTCTTTTCATCCTTGCCTCTAGACCTGGTTTTCCCTTGTCATTGGTGTCCAACAAAAAGGCTATTCAACTGCAATCCAATGCAACTATCCCAAAGAAAAATCCAAGAAATAAATCCAAGTGCAAGTATTACTTAATCCATGCAAATCTAGTCAAGCAATCTAGTCGATCATCCAATTGCATCCATGGTCTTGTTCCTAACCTTATTGTAAGCCTTAATAAAAAAAATCTATCATCATCCAGACATACTTAATAACTTATCCTATCCTAAGTATAGTAATCAAATCCAATCAATCCTCTTGCTTAAGAAATTTTTGTATATTAAGTATAGAGATCAAATCAATTCCTACTTAAGAACTTTGCCTATCTTAAGTAGACATCAATCCACCAATCATTGGTTTTTAGCTTGACAGGGGCAACAATCTTTCTTGTCTTTACATTATTTGTGCATGCTTGCTTGCTTGCTTGAGCGTGTTATCATTTTACTTGCATTTGTATCAGTCCTTATAGCATACCGTTACAAAGACATCATGGTCTTCAATATCATGGCACACCATATGGCATATGTTTTCTTGTGACCTTTTATCTTTTTGAGTCAATCCTTTATGCATGAGACACATCATCACCCTAGTCTTTATACCTTGGTGAATAATGTCTAGTGTGATATCAAAATCCATGGTTGCTCACCCAATGCAGCATAATGCATTATTCATCCATTTCATCCATCCCCTATCTTTCCTCTATTTCCTCAAGCAATTGATTTAATCCAATCGAGAGCATACTTGTGTTCTTCAAACCTACCTATCCTCTCAAGGGGGCATCCCATCTCTTTGCCATTCCTCCTCATCACTTCTTCGAGTGGCTGGGGAATCCACTTTCATTTATCCATACCTTGTAGATTCTTTGAAATGATGTTACTTCTCTTAGTCGTAACATCATCTCAAAGAGGGGCAAAATGTAGACACATAAAATTGATCACGTCCTAATGACACATCCAATACCACTTTCGCCATCTTGTGACACTTTGTGACACATTCATCCTAGGACTTCCCTTTAGCACTCCCCCTTGATTAATTATTTTATTTAATTAATCAGGAATATCCTAATTCCCAAATTAATAAAATAAATTATATTTATTTAATTTATTTAATCCATTTTCCCTTTTAGCCAAATTAATTAAATAAATTATATTTATTTAATTAATTTTATCTTCCCACATCTTTCTTGTCCAATAATTAATTAAATAATTTTATTATTTGATTAATTATTAAGAGTCACATGACTAGGTAAGAGCTTGTGTAGATTCATTGAACTTGGACACTTGTACAAAAGTCAAACTGGCTTTTCATCTCAACCACTCATTTCATACTACAACTCCAAATCTTAGCAATTCACATAAGAATTCCCTAGAAACTTTTAAAGATGATAGAAATGGTGAAGATGCTAAAAACACAAAGTAAACACAAATAAATGGTTATACCTTCAAAATATTCTCCATTCTACTCTCCTTGATAAAGGTGGAGAAAATGTATGCACCTAGATATAAATCCTAGCTTTACCCAATGTGAATGAATGTGGATTGCTCAAGCATATACCAACATGATGGAGGCAAGGGATTTAGCTACAATTTGGCTAAAATTGGCTAGAGTTTGGCTATGAAAATGGAGTGATTTTGACAGCATATGTGTGTTAATTCAAGTGTGATGTAGTGTTGAGAGTTATAAGTGTAAAAATGGCTTGGAGAAGCTTTGTATTTATAGATTTTGGGGGGATTTTGGATCAATGGTGGAGATTCAAAGGCGAGATCTAAGGATTGAGATTTCATAGTGAAATCAAGGGATAGGATTTCATCAACAAAGATGGAGGGCCCACATTATTTTGCAATTTTTAATTTGGAATTGGGAAGGCTTTGCATTAATGAGGATGGAGGCATGTGAATGAATTTTTAATTCATTTTAAGGGTGAGTGGGATGACATAAGACAAGTGCATGGATTTGGAAAGGTGAGGTGGAGACACATGTGAGTATAATTAATTAAATAATGTTAATTACTTAATTAATTATGGGTAGATGGGATAATGAGAGGTTAGGTTAATTAATAAAGAGATTAACTTAATTAATATGGCTGTAGGAAATTAGTGGATGGGTTAATTAGTGACCCAAATAAATTAAATAGAGGTTTACTTAAGTAATTTGGTTGTAGGGATCTGCTAGGATAGGGTAGTGTTATCACATAGAATTGCACCTAGCTTAGACACAACGGGAATGATCTCAAGGTGTGGGACCTTACAAGTTGAGATCAAACCTCCAGAGAAGGCCGGTTCCTCATTCTAAGCCGAATGCTTAAAGAAAAATATCTAAACCTAGTACTAATGCTTATAGGGGAAAAGGGTTAGAAAGAAACATGAATGGAAATAAAGGTGATGCACTAGATTTAGTGTGTTTGGCTGCAACTGACTCAACATAGTAATAATCTCACAGCTAGAAGGACTTACATAGACTAGATGGATTCCAACAGAGGCCAAGACAGAGAAGTAGAGAAATGAAAGGTACCATTTTATCGACCATACATAGCTCACACCAATCCAAAGAGTAGACACTGTGTTTAAATCAAAAGAGAGAGGCAAAAATAATAGCTTATATTGATTATAGAGGTTAAATAACTATTACAGAAGAAAGAATAATGTAAGAAATATAGAAACAATGTGATCAATTACATTCATTGTTGAGCAAGACTAGAGACATGAGAGGCTCAGTAGAAGAGCACAGTCCATCAAATCTAGTTGTTCCTACAATTACATTATAGAGGCCTCATTACAAAGATTCTCTATCCTATAGTAGCCTAGGAGAATAGCCAACCCTGAATACATCTTTGAGACATGTATATATAGCATTTTCTAGCATTCCACTATAGTAGCCATGATGGGAAAAGGAGAAGTCAATGAGAAGGGACATCAGTCATGCTGTATTGAATCTTCTTGAAAAACCCCTTGTAAATTAGGGCGGATCCCATACCCCTGTCAGGCTTGCAAGCCTACAAATAGGTTTCTTGTGAGAATAAGTGGTAGGCGCATTGATGAAGGAAAGCTGAAAGTCCTCATTTTGTTTAATGGTGAATCATCTTTACATCTACATCTGTACCCTAGCATTGAAAGGTTCACCATTTAATCTACCCCAATCAGCCCAAGTCTGCAGAAATTTAATGCTGAGTTGACATGAGGAACAAGCTTGTAAAACACTTTAAATTTTTTAACCCTTGAGTCTATGCATTTTCACTAGCTTGAATTCATTAAATAATCAGCTTCTACAAAGTTCACCAACTTGATTGAATGCTTTGGCACCACTAGAAAGTTCAAAAGATCTAAATTTTAATTAGAGTCATCGGATGAAGGAATGGTTGGAAGATCGATGGCCCCATGAGCTCTGTAGCATACACTTACCTTTTACCTCAGCGCTGAGGCTTTAGGATACGTGGCAAGATCTCATAGGCATGCAAACAATCTACCCAGCAGGCAAGATTCCACTACAACACTGTGCCACCATTGATTTACAATGTCCCCACTAATGCCTTTCTTTCTTTGACACCTGACACCATATGAACGGGTGAATCCTTCCTTTTAATAGTCATCATTGGATAAGGACCCATCGCAAAGATCCCGCAGAGAAAGCACAAACCTGCCACATGGCAACATCTCACAGCCACGTACTGGATTTATGACATTAGCAAGATCCATTTGCAACGTTACACTGCCATCTAATGGAGTCAATGATTCAAAACCACGATCCACCTCATATACTTTACACGTGTCATTCTTTTGGAGCTGAGAGGAAGGAAATGGGTTATCTTCATAAGGGCTCTGTGGAAACATGCTAATCCCTCCACATGGTACCCCATTTCCTTTATCTTTTCATTCCTGTCAGGAACAGGCCATGTGCCCTCATTTCACAACTGCATAGAAGGAAGGTGATGTCACTCTGATGTGTGTTGCGGGCTCACGATATCTAGATGCACTAGCCAAATTTCTCTTTGCAGCATGGAGAAATCATCCTCCGCATGGATATTAACTTGATATCCAAATATTAACTTACTATTCGGATGCCTTTTATGAATATCCTGATGATGTCATCAGTATAAAGAACTTCTTTGAAGGGGGAATCAGGATGACATCACCAGGACATCCATACAAGGTCATGGATATTAGAAAAGATTTAGACATTAGTTAAGATCCAGATGTTAAGAAAATATCTATATATTAACAAATATCGAGATATTGGGAAGCATCTAGATATTAGAAAATATCTGGATGATGTCATCAGGATATCCATACAAAATGACTAAGTATAAAGATGAAAATCCCTACAAAGGAAGGCATTGAAGAAAAAAGGTTTCTGGGTTTTTTGGGTTTCTTGTAAGGATTCTCTGGATGAAATTTTGGGGATTTTTGCAAGGCAGAGCATGGGGATATGTAGGAACAAGGCCTGCAGAGCCATATTCCAAGGGATATCCAAGAGATTTTCAAGATGAATTGTTTGACTCTGGACAGAGGAAAATGGGTCAACATTTTGGCAACCTCTTAGGGATGTTTGCCTACTAAAAAATAGACCAATGGCCTTACACATCCATTGGGCATGGGGTCAAATAACTGCAACAAGAACATGCAAGCTGAAACAATTGGGAAAACTACCAAGACAAAACAAAACAATGAGCAAGCATGTATCCTCCTAATGAGAATGCAATGGAGCACAAGGGTACTTATTGAAAGCAGACATCTAACCTATTTACAAGATCTCACAACCATTCTAAAAGCAAGGCTTGAGATGAATCCCATTGACTGGGATTGGCAGAAGCTCACCATTCAGCTTAAAGAGTTGGAATGCATTGGCCTATTTCCAACTGGTAATGATATATGGGCCACTCCATATGGCATCAAACTTTGAATGTCTTCTAGCTTTGGCCCTATCTACATCCCATTTTAACACTATATCTCCTTCATTGAATGTTTTATTAGTAGATTTTATGTCAAAAGATCTCTTGACCAGATCTTGGTGAGCTTCAAGGGTCTTCATAGCAGCATCTATTTTCTCTTCAAGTTCCAATAGCTCTACAAGTTTAACTATCATGGTGTCATTCTCCATTAATTCCAACTGATGTGCTAACTGAAGAGAAGGAAACTCCAATGATAATGGAACCCTTGCTTCCCTTCCATATACAAGCATGAAAGGAGAATTAACTATGGCTCTCTTAGGACTGATTCTATCATCCCAAAGAGTAGTCTTTAACTTGGAGTGCCAAGTTATTTGATTATCTTCCACTATCTTCTTGATAATTCTAATCAAGTTTCTGTTGGTGGACTCATCCAAGTTGTTTCCCTGTGGGTAGTAATTAGATGAAATCTTCATGTATACCCCATAGTTCAATGCCCATTCACTAACTTTTGTGCCTATAAAGGCCTTGGCATTATTAGATATGATGGTGGATGGAACACCAAACCTTGTAGCTATACCCTGAAGGAAATCCACAATGGATGCTAATGTAACATCCTTTAATGCAACTACCTCTATCCATCTAGTGAAATTATCTTGGTTCATTTGTTGATCTATTTGGATTGGATGAAGGGGAAGAGCTGCCAGTCTATTCTTCCTAGCAAATAATGCACATCCTTTACATTTTCTGATCCATCTATGCACATCATTGAATAGACTAGGCCAGTAATAACTAACCCTCATGATTTTCATTGTAGTTGTTCTAGGGGAGTAATAGCCACTAGCAGGGCCACTATGGAATTCTTCTAAGACTCTATAAGTCTGATCTTGTGCAATGCATCTAAGAAGAACTCCATTGATGTCTTTTCTAAACAAGACACCATCAATAATAACATAGGGAATAGATTGGAGTCTGAAATACCTTCTTTTGGCCTGATCTAATCCATCTGGACATCTACCTGACTATAGAAATATGAACATGTCATGATACCAGTTAGTTGGAGTATGAGGCTCAACTGGTTGTGTTTTCCCTTGAAAACATACAACCCCACTTCTATCTTTGACATTTACTGCCATTTGTTCACATAGACCTTTACCATGAACCAGTCTAGTAATGTTGATGTTGATGTCATACTCCATCACCTTGGTGATCCACCCAACCCTTTTCTCATTAATATCCTTTCTTAGGAAGAACTCTTTCACACCGGGGTGATTCACCATCAACTAATTTTTTCTATTTGAAATCATATGTCTAAACTTTTTTAGTTCCTTTACTATAGTGAACACTTGTTTTTCTATAAAATCATAATTTAGTTCATATTCTTTGAGGCTAGCTGAAGAAAGCAATTGGTTGTTCCAATTTTTCTTCATTTTGTTGGGTCAAGACATCTGATATACCCTCTTTGCCTCCAAAGGCATAAAGGATGAAATCCTTCTCATAATTATGGTTTATCAATGTAGGTGCTTGAGAAATGGCTTTCTTGAGAGCTTCAAAACTATCCTTGCCTTCCTTAGACCATGTGAAGACATCATTCTTTTTCAGCATAGATGTGAGGGGTTTTTCTATTGAAGCAAAGTTAGGTATGAACCTCCTCACAAAAGTGATCTTTCCCAAGAAGCTTTGAAAACCATTCTTATGACTAGGAAGAGGAAGAGCCAAAATGGCACTTGTTCTTTCTAGATCAATGACTAAGCCATCCTTGGAAACCACATCCCTAGCAGTTTTCTCTATGGGATAGTGAATACGCATTTCTTAGGATTTAGTGATATCCCAAATTCCCTACATCTTTCAAAGACTCTTCTCAAATGACCCAAGTGGTCAGATGCATGCTTAGAATACATAGTCAAATCATCAAGATACACTAAAATAACATCATTGATTAGGCCTTTGAAGGCCAAATCCATTTCTCTCTAAAAAGTGGCTCCAGCATTTGTCAATCCAAAAGGTGTCTTTTGATAAGCCAAAGTACCCCACTTTGTGGTAAAGGTTGTTTTATACTAGTCTAATTCTTTTACAAGAATCTGATGGTATCTTGAGTAGCCATCTAGGAGTGAAAACCTTTTGGCACCTGCTATTGTTTGTAAGATTTATTCCATGGAAGGAAGTGGGTAGTGATCCTTAAGTGAGGCCTTGTTCAAGTCTCTAAAGTCCACACATAATCTGATTTCCCCATTCTTCTTCCTAACTAAAACTAAGTCAGATACACAAGAGGAATGTTTGATGGGATAAATGATTTTAGCCTCTATGAGTTTGGATAGCTCTTTTCTCATCAATGGCTCAATTTTGGGATTGACAGGCCTTTTCTTTTGGTAGATAGGCTTGGCATTAGGGTCTAGGTCAATAGTATGTTAGATTAAACTAGGATCAAATCATTTTAAATCCCTATATTCCCAAGCTATCAAGTCATTAAATTCATTACAAAGCTCAATGAAACCTTTTCTTTCAGCTTGACTACATACCTTACCATGTTTTAAGAATTTTCCATGTGTAATCTTGTTGGTAAACAGATTTGTCACTATGAAATAACCTTTGAAAATGACCCTTTGCCCTTAGAGTAGTGACTAAATTGTCCCAATAGTTGGAGAGATCGTGACAGATCAATGATCTTCCTCTACATTTGAGAGGGGTAGCTCCCTTGTATGATGGGGGTATTTGTGGTTTTTGTGTACTTTTAAGCTAAAAGTATAGAAAAGAGGAAAATACCCCCATCATACGAGGGAGCTGCCCCTCTTAAACACAGAGGAAGATCGTTGATCTGTCACAATCTCTCCAACTGTTGGGACAATTTAGTCACTACTCTAAGGGCAACGGGTCATTTTCAAAGGTTATTTCACAGTGACAAATCTATTTACCAACAGATTTTTGGTGACTCTGCTAGGGACACGAGCTGAAGCATTGGTGCCATTTTTTAATTCCTCAAAAATATACAAGCATCTCCCCCAGAAAAGAATTTGGTGACTCTATCTGAAAGAAGAATCCTAGAAGATGGTTTGGTATCGACAAACCTAGATACATAACATGCAACTTCCTGAGTCAGACAATGACAATGATGATGAAGATTATTCTTTTTATGCATTCTTTGCTCAACAAAATCAAGTTCTTGATGAACCCAAGCAAGTGGAGTTCCTAAAAAGTTTCTATGGTGGCATGCAATTTGCATTTAACCAGGTTCATCCTTCCTTGTTTCAAATGTTGCAAAAGATTGAAGAAAAAGATGGGATGGAGACTCATTTTCTTGCTCATGATCATAACTCCCTATCAAAAGAGATTCATGCACCAGAAGATAAAATAAATTATGCTGAGAAATATCATCCGCATGACAAGGACATCAATGAAGAGGCCAAGATTTTTCCTACAAATGAACCTATATTGAAGGAAGCGTCTGAAAGAGACTCATCAAAACATGCATGTCCACTTAAGGAAGACCAAGAAGAAGAAGTGATGGAGATGGAAGAAGAAGATTGTATGGAAACATGCAATAATGAAGAAGTAATCTATCTAGACAATGACATGTTCTCAGTTTCCTTGAAGAATGTCACTCCTTTTGTGACAACTTGTTCTGGTTCGACAACTATATCTTCCAAGGAAGGTTCCCATGACATGGTTAATATTCAAGGGAATGTAGAAGAAATTTTGGACCAAAGTGTAAACAAAGAGCATGAAGACGAATCAGAAAATGTTTTCTTGACATGCATACAATCTGAGCAAGAGGAGAATAATGAAGAAAGAATGCTCCAAGAACTCTCCCATGAGGTTTTCATTCCAGATTGGTGTCTTAATACACCTGATGATGTTGTCATTTCTCCTTTACCATTTGTTGAAGAAGAATACTCAACTATTGAAATTAAAGGTACTACTCAAGATGAAGCATTGAGTACTCCCATTCTAAATATGCAAGAAGATCATAAGGATACCAGTATTCAAAGGATTGATGAAGAGCTGCATGTTTTAACTTCTTCTTCACTACTTCCAAGGGAGGAAAATATTATTTCTTCTCCTTCAACTATAGAGGAAGATTTTTAGGATGATGTAATGCATAATGTAGATCCATTACTTTCTCTTCCTCATGTGCCATCCTTTGATAAAGTGCATTCTGAGTTAGTGATGGTAAAGGAGGAGGAATTTTCTTTTGTAAGTGTAGACAAAAGCATTTGTGTAGATCAGTTACAGAATATAGAGGTTTCTTCATTTCTTGCTTCATGCAAAGGATGCCCAGTTCGTGGTTTATTTAACCTTGATTCAAGCTATCAAAAAGATCTTTAGATAGAGAAAATTGGTATGCTTGACGTGACGCCAGAAGATATGATAAAAAATACACAGGGCAATACCAATATGATTCAAAAGGACTCAGAACCTTATGATGAGAGATGGTTGTTTGGTGTACTATTCAAGGAGTCCTCACATTTCATGTATTTCATTTTTCTCATCATCCTGAAATATCTACTGAGTCCACAGGTACCTCATCCATGCACATCTCTTTTTCATACAGGTGCCTATTTTTCTCAACCTGTCAATGGTTTTACATGATCATCCTGGAACAGTTTTAAGGTAGGATCCACCTACCAGGTACATAGGTTAGCTAGGTATTTTGGTTGTGTTTGTCTTGTTTTGTTTCCTGTGTGTCTTTTGTCATTTGCCTCGTCTCTATTGTTTCTCTCATTTTTGTCTTGCTTTAGCCTCCTTTTTCTCCCTTGTACATCCTATTATCTCCTGACTCTACCTACCCAATGGATAAGGAACTTATTTCATTTCCAGAGATTTTAGGTTCATCCTTCGTCCTTTACAGTCCTTGTCCCCAGTTAGAGCCAGCTATTGGCCTCGTTTTCAACTTGTCAAATTTTAAACTTTTGCATTAACTTCTTATGTTGAGTCACCCCTAGTCACAAATTCTCCTAAAGTATCAAGTTGATTTCTAGTTTGAAGGAGGAATTGTTTGCTTGTTTCAGCTAAAATCCTGGAAGCGGTTTTGCTATGCTGGAAATCACAAAAATAATTAAATTTCAAAATCTGCAAAGGTTGGAAATAAATCATTTTACAAGAAAGTTTATATGGCTATTTTTCCTAATGTGGCAAAATTTCATGAGCAAATGTTAGCACAATCAAAAGTTATGCCAGTTTTCCTTCTCCATTGTATGTGCAGGGTCGACGAACAAGTGATATAAATTTTCATGAGGTTATAATTTTTGAAAGTTATGCTTTTTCACAAGTTATAACAAGTTTTCAAAGCACACCAAAGTGTTTATAAAGGAGGTAACTTAAAAATTTTCACAAGTTGTGAGAAGGTTAGTGAAAAATCAGAAGTCTTCGACAACTTCTAAAAAAAAAAGTGAAAGTGAGATTAACTTGTGGAATTGGCTAAGTATAAAGGAGTTACCACTTTTCAATTTGGCTAAGTGGAGAATTTCCTTTAAAAAAACAAGTTGTTATCAGCCTAATTAAAAAAAAAAGTTAGCGTCAACTTTCACTTTTGGCTAAGTTCACATCAACTTTCACTTTTGGCAAAGTTTGCATCAACTTTCACTTTTGGCTAAGTTCACGTCAACTTTCAGTTTTGGCGAACTTGTTTGCAACTTTCAAAAAGATGAAAAAGGGGAGTCACTTTCAGTTTTGGCTAACTAGATGGAAAGAACTTAGCAAAGTTCACAACTCAAAATTTGTAAGTTTCAAATTACCTTTTTGTAAAAGTGACTTATGTCATATGTTGTAATTGAGGGTTAGAAAATGAGCTTTGTTTCCAAAAAAGTTAGGTAAAATCTAACTAAAATAAATCTTTTTAAAAAAAAAATTATTGTATTTTCAAAAAGGTAGTTACTAGGTGGTTACAAAGTAGATACAAGGTAGTTATTGAGAACAAGCCTATAAATACAAGGCTATTTCATGTGTAAAGGGGACTTTTTCAATAGACTTTTATAGGGGAACTTATGAAGAAGCTTTAAAGACCTCTGATCTTATACTTTGTACATGAAGGCTTTTGAAATTGTATAATTTTACAAAGATAATAAAGAGAGCATTTGGTTCGTGTGTTTCATTGTACCTCTAAGTTATTATTACTGATTTCTCGTATGTTAAATGAGTAATACCTCTGTGTCATTATGTGAATTATTGGTCATCTTTTAAAGCATATATAAATAGTGCAATTAATGTAATGAAACACAATCATATCTTGGTATCTTGATTTGAATGTGCTGGAGAAACCTGTCTCTTCGTATGTTGAGATCCATCATCTTCTTTTCATTATCATTGCATATTAAACTTATTGTTATGCAATTCATCATATAGGTTTAGGAACGTAGTTTCTAACTTCTGTGGTGAAATCCCCTCATAATTTATTTCTAGTTTGTGAAATCTAAACCAGTATTTGTATGTCTATTGTTAGGGTTTCTATTAATCATCTTTATTGTTAGTTTTTCTTTTCCTCTTTTTTGTACTTTCAAGTTAAAAGTACACAAAAACTACAAATACCCCCATCATACGAGGGAGCAGCCCCTCTCAAATGCAGAGGAAGATCATTGATCTGTCGCGATCTCTCCAACTATTGGGACAATTTAGTCACTGCTCTAAGGGTAGCGGCTCATTTTCAAAGGTTATTTTGTAGTGAAAAATCTATTTACCAACAAATCTCCACCTCTTCATAGCCCTATCTCTTGACTGTCATGTTCATTTTTTCTTTCTTTTGTTGATCATCAGCACTAAATATGATTTCTAAAATAATCAGCCCTCTGGGCAATTTGTTGGTTCTTAGCTGGATCACCTGGTCACCGTATTGCTCTTGCAATACAGACTGGTTTTTTGGCAGCAAACTCTGCCTCATCTTACAAGAAATTCACAATTTGTTGGGCATTTTCAAACACTTGCCAGCTTATCACATTGTCAGGCACAGTAGGCCTAACCACAATCTTTACATGCTGATCTGAAACTTGCTTGACATTCTGAGGGATATCAAACTAGGCACCAATCGAAGCTAAACTATCAGCGTCCTTATTTCTTTGCCTCAGAAATGCCTAAATACTGAAGGCATCAAAGTCCTCAATCAGGTCGCAGACTCTGTGTTTGTATGACTTTAACAATTCATTCTTTGAAGCACTTAGTTTTTTGATTTGGTGAACAACCAGTTCACTGTCACCAAATACTTGTAAAAATTTTATTCCTCTTTTTTGAGCCAGTTGTATGCCTTGAATCAGGGCTTCATATTCAGCTACATTGTTAGTATAGTTGAACTACAATCTAAATGAAGAGAAATAACTTTCATTTTGGGGTGAAATCAGTACAACCCCAGCACCTGCTCCATTTTTTCTTCTGGAGCCATCAAAGTACATCTACCATATCCCACTTGGATCTAACCTTTCCTTTTCAAGATTGGGGATAGTAGCATCCCCCTCATGGATACAATAAGTACCCAACCCTATATCCTCTATGTAATCATGAGTGTCAAACTGAAAATAATTAGCCCACTCATCTAGCAATATATCAGGTATTTCATCCACAGGTGTGGTAGCTTCATGCCTACTGCTATCATCCTCTTCTAACTCATGTATTGTGTAGTTCATGTTTTTTGGGTTAGAAGAGTAGGGTTCTATATGGTCATTTGTAATAGGCTCAGCCCTGATGGTTACTTTGGTGCCATGTCTAGTTCTAAACAACATGTGGGACCAATCAGAAGATAAATACCCACCTATCTTAGTAGTGAAATCCCTAGATAAGCATATGCCAAAGTATGCAAGGAGATCTATAACAGAGTAGCCAGGACATGCATGTAGAGTGAGTTCCAAGCATTTAATAACTCCTAGTATCTTAACAGAAGTACCATCTAATTGAACCACACCCTTATTCATAGGTTCATATTCTATACCCAACCTATCAGCAATATTTTTAGGCATGACAAAGGTACCCGCCCCAGAATCTATCATACAGTTGTGCAACAATTTATCACCTATGATTAGGGAAAAATAAAATGGAGGGGGCTTACTAGATTTGCTTTTACTTACTTCCTCTAGCTAACATAGATTTGTTGAGGTAGTTGTTTTTTTCTATTGTTGCTTTCACATCAAGTTGACTGAAATCAGTTAGGGCTTCTTGGAGAATATTCCTTTGGATTGGAATTAGCAACACATCCCACATAGAGACACTCACATTTGTCTTTTTCATCTGGTCCACAATACTAAAAGGTACTTGATTTCCATTTTGAGGTGTTTTAGTGACAACTAGGTCACTCTTTGACTTCTGACTGGATTGGGGCTGCATTGTTGAAATTGTATCTACCTTTTCAACTATCTGGTCTATTTTCCCTGAAGGAACTTCAAACACCTTCTCTTTAGCTGTATTTTTTGGAGACACTTTAGGTATGGGTGTATGACTAGTTGTAGGTACTGAACTATCTTCAATAGTTCTTCTCTTTTCCCTTGTATTGAATGGTATAGGGCCAACGCCTTGACTGATACCACAATATTCGTTAGGGGTCCAGTTCATCAAGGTGACACTGTCTTGCATCTTCCCTTGGCTCCCAACCATTCCTTGATTGGTATTAAATTGCTGCTTTGAAATTGTTGGTTTCTCTTGCACCATCAGAGCATGACTAAATTGTCCACTCTGGCACATGTTTTGGTCATGTGGCTGATTGCAAGGATAACACCAGTCATTGTCTTGGGATAGATTGTTCTGGATTGGAATAAGAGGCCATAAAGTGCTTGCTACATTAGGATTAACAATATTCAAAGGTATGACATAACTAGGTTGTCCCTACCTATTGCCTTGGTATGGTGGTCTATTTTGTTGATAACCCTGATTGAAGGGTTGATATGTCTGGTTGGAGGGTTGATAAGGCCTGTTTGATTATGCATTCTATCTCCTTTCTAGTGCCAATTGATTAGTCAACATCCTTATCCTAGTGTCTTTATCTTCTGGTGGTTCAACTGAAAGTGTGATTAGAGGAGCAATAGAAGAGATAGTAGGAATTGACACCACATCAAGATGGATAATAGGGGCCTCTAGAAATAGAGACATGTGTGGCCTTGGAGAAATTTTTCATGCCTAAATCAAGCAATTTTCTACCTTAATGGCTATATCATATGCATTAGGTAATATAGTCCCACCCATGAACTAAATCATGACAACAATATCTGGATTCAAGGACCTTAGGTAGTAGATAAATGTTGTGTTTGGAGAGGGCTTCACTAACAAGGGAATTCTATCCCAAGTCTTTTGAAATCTGTAATTGAAATCCACCATGTATTCATGTGGATCTCTCTTGATGGTGGCTAATTGTTCCATGAGTGACAAGTGGTCACTCCTATCTTCAAACTGTTGGCACAATTTAGTGCCCAATTCATCCCAGTTGTGTATAGAGTTGGCTTGAAGACCTCTATACCACTATAAGTTATTTCCCTCGATTGAAGAAGCTAGCAGTCTCACAGCCACATTAATAATAATGACATTGTGGACTGAGCAGACACTAGCAACATCTTGAATGTGCTCAGCGGGTGTAATAGAGTCTTTACTAGTAAAAAATGGTATAGCCTTTAAGGCTAAAGTAGGTATGTCATCATATTGAGCTAGGTCTAGAGGGCTAACTGTTGCAAGCATGTGTCTAATCGGTGTTGTCATTGATGTCAACATATCAGTGTTGTCATTAGTGCCAACTGTGCTCTTGTTTTGATGCTTGAATGTAATGAGTTAGATGCTTTGTATTTGTCTTAGAGATCTAGTGGAAATAGTGTGTTGCAGAGTTTCTTGTGTATGGCAGAAGAATAGTCCAATAGATTGCTCTGTGTCTCCTCAAAGATGAATATCTTTGGATCTATGGATTGGGAGTTATTTAGAGACACATATGAAGATGCTATCTTCTGAGTTTGAGCCTCTAGTATGAAGAATTGAGTGAGTTATGTTCACTACAGTGAAAATAGTTTTTTCTATATGTTTGGCAGTGATAGGGAGAAAGTATTATGCTTTGCATTCCTCTGCATTGATGTATTTCTATTTGCAGTTCTGCAATTAAGTTTGTTATGATGTTAAGTGCCTCCAATGTCAATGGTTCATGATTTGGTGGTCTGCAAGAAATATTTTCCTTATGCCAGTGGCTGACAGTGTTGTTCTTGTGCTCCAGTGTAAAGAATCTGATGGGTAAAGTGTTCGGGTATTGTGTGGATGTCTCTAATGATTATAATGTTCTTGTGGATGCCTCTTGATCATGTTGCTACCTCTGGATTGGTTTGTAGAGAGAAATCTGGATCGTGATTGAAGAATGTTCTTAGAAGACTGAGTGTTCTCACCTGTTTTGGCTGACTTAGTTAAGTTTATGAATTGTAGAGATACATTGAAGATTGTAGAAGCATGTCGTGGCATGGAATATCAGATTTGAGTCCCAGCTAAAAAATGGCGTGATCTGCATACATCTTTATATCTTCTCCTTAGCTAAAATTATATTAGGTCTAGACCTGTTTCTATGTATACTTTGTAATGCTGACCTTGGAGATTATTCCAACGGTTGATGAATGTAATGCCGACCTTGATGTACATTCCAAGGTTGATGAATTATATAAAGACCTGTAATATGGTTGTGAAAAAGTGGACTGGCGAAGAGATGCGAAGATAAGTGTGAAGTAGAACAGAGCAAAGGAGAAGTATTGCACTTCAATGGAACTAAACTCAAGCATGGAGTAGATACTATTAAATCAGTTCACAAATCCTTAGAAGTGAGCCACCCCTTGGCAGTGAGCCCTATAGGTAGTGAGCCTCTAATTTTTGGTATTGTTATAACTTATATATTTCTGTAGGCTAACACCCACCATGGTTTTTCCCTTGTAGGGTTTTCCACATAAAAAATCTGGTGTCTCATGTATTGAATGTGCAATTGTGGTTAAGTTTATGCTTTCATGCTTTCATGGTAAAATCTGATTATCAGTAGTTAATAGTTGATGGTTTGACAGTAACAAAGTGTTAAGTTTTTGTGACAATTGATTCACCCCACTCTCAGTTGTCCAATGTATTTCAACAATTGGTATCAGAGCAAGGTTCCTTGATGGAAAGATTAATAGCTTGAGGTAGATCCAGGACGTCTTAAAAAAAGGAGGCTCCGCAGTTTGATGGGACGAATTATGCAACTTGAAAGATTCACATGAAAATCCATCTGCTATGTATTGGTTATCATATATGGCAAGCGACACAAATTGAATACACTATGCCAGAGAATGGTTTGACAATTGAAGATGAATCAAATAATGAGGTAAATATAAAAGTCAGAGACGCTGTGATAAGTGCATTAACTGATATTGATTTAATAAAGGTCATGGATTATGAGTTTGCTAAAGAAGTCTGGGGCAAGCTAAGTAATTTGTACGAAGGAGACAAATCTGTAAAGAGTGCCAAATTGCAGGGATTGAAAGCCAAATATGAAGGTCTTAAGATGGGAGAAGATGAAAACATAACATCCTTCATGCAAAAGGTTGATGAACTAGTTACTGGAATCAAGGGTATGGGAGGAACTATTGATGAAATTGAAGTTGTGATGAAAATTATTAGGTCATTACCTAAATTCTATGTTTACAAGGTAGCTGCAATTGAAGAACTAATGACTATGAAAAAGATTAATAAGGATTAGTTGCTTGGAAAGATCACTGCTTTTGAAATGAGAGAGTTTGGTGATGCTCTGCCAATAGTAGAAACTGCTTTCAAAGCTAGTACTTTAGAGAAGATTCCTAGAGAAGATAAGTACAAGGTGAAATATGATGATGAGCTTGATGAAATTGAAGCCAATTTTGTTGATAGACCATAAAGAGGTGATGGTAAGTTCAAAGGAAAATTACCTTTCAGATATTTCTCATGTTGTAAAGTAGGTCATTATGCTTCTAGATGTCTTGAAAGAATTGAAAGGAATAGGAAAAGATTTGAGAGAAGGCCTAGAGCTTCAAAGAAATGCTACCATGTTAGAGATTTTGATGATGAAGGTGTGACTGATGATGAATTTGATGATACTAGTTCTAGTGGAAATGAATGTATGTTTATTGCTATTAAAGAAGATCTTGTGTCTACTAATTTTGCTAGTTGTGTGAAGGAAGAAAAACCAATGGAAGAAAGTTCCTTGGATGTTCAGGTTGAGAAAAATAAGGATGAATGGATTATTTATAGTGGATGTTCACATCAGATGACCGGTGACAAAAGTAAGTTTGTAAGTTTGGAAAAATATGATGGAGGACTAGTTAGGTTTGGAGACAATGCAGTTGGTAATATTTGTAGAAAAGGATCTATTTCATTTGATGGAAAGCATAATACTGACAATGTCCTATATGTGAAGGGTTTGAAGCACAATCTTTTGAGTGTTGGTTAGATGTGTGACAAAGGTTATGATATGAGGTTCAAGGACGATGGGTGCAAGATTATGGAAAGTTTCAAAACTATGATTGCTACCAGTAAGAAGACCAGAGGTAACATCTATCAATTAAGAGGAACTAATGATTACTATTTATTAGCTTAAACATATGAGTGTTGGTTGTGGCATAGAAGGATGTGTCATACAAACTTTGATAATCTAGTAAAGATAAGTTTAAGTTAGACTGCGAGAGAGTTACCAACACTTGTGAAATCCTCTAATACCATTTGTAAGGAACGCCAATTGGGAAAGCAGACAAGAATCAATTTCAAGAGAAAAGAGCAATTTTCTGTCGGCTTGCTAGATCTAGTGCATATAGATCTCTGTGGTCCTACAAGAGTGAGAAGTCTACAAGGTGACAGGTACTTCATGTTGCTTATTGATGATTATTATAAAATGACTTGGGTTACTTTTCTAAGAGACAAATCAGAAGCCCTAGAGAAGTTCAAATCTTTCAATGCAATGGTTGAGAATGAAATAGAATTGAAAATCAAATGCTTGAGGTCTGATAGAGGAGGTGAGTTCACATCAAATGAATTCAACATTTTTTGTGCAGAGCAAGGAATAAAAAGATAATTTTCTGCACCCAAAATGCCTCAGTGGAATGGAGTTGTGGAAAGAAAGAATAGGATAGTTGAAGAGGTTGCTAGAACAATGATGAAGGAAGCAAATCTTCTAGAAGTTTTCTAGAAAGAAGTTATACATATTGTTGTCTACATTCATAATAGAGTTCAAGTGAAAGGTAATGGCACTAAAACTCCCTATGAATTGTGGTATGGAAGAATTCCAATAGTAAGATACTTCAAATTCTTTGGAAGCAAGTGCTATATCAGAAGAGATGAAGACCTAGGGAAATTTGATGCAATATGTGAAGGAATCTTCCTTGGATACTCTACCAAGAGTAAGGCCTACCGGTGCTACAATAAGAGGCTTAGAAAGATTGTTGAGAGTGCACATGTGAAGGTGGATGAAGGCAAAGAAAGAATACCAAACCTAAGTTGCTATGAACTTGATGATGCTGTGACTATGGTGAATGAGAAAAAATTTGAGCAAGAAGACAGTGAGGTTGAAGAAGAGGCCCTAGAAAGTATTTCTAAGACTCCCAGGTATGTAAGAATTAATCATTCTAAGGATCAGATTATAGGTGACAAAAACAAAGGTGTGCTGATAAGGAAAAGAGCTATAGAAGAACAAGTAAATTACTATTTGCTTTCAAAGGTTAAACCAAAAACTGTGAATGAAGCCTGCAATGATGAAAATTGGGAAAAAGCAATGAAAGAAGAACTAATGCAGATAGAGAAGAATGAAACTTGGGAACTAGTTCCCAGACTTGGAGACAAAAATGTTATTGGGACCAAATGGGTGTTTAGAAACAAGCTAAATGAAAATGGAGAAGTTGTAAGGAATAAAGCAAGGCTTGTTTGCAAAGGATACTCTCAAATTGAGGGCATAGATTTTGAAGAGACTTTTTCTGCTTTAGCTTGGATTGAAGCAATCAGAATTTTTCTGGCATTTGCATCTCACAAAGATTTTAAAGTGTATCAGATGGATGTGAAGTCTACATTCCTAAATGGTGAGTTAGAAGAGGAAGTCTACCTTGATCAACTGGAGGGATTCCAACTATCAAATCAAGGTGATATGGTTTGCAGGTTGAAGAAAGCATTGTATGGATTCAAGCAAGCTCCTACAGCCTGGTATGAAAGGTTGGATAAGTATTTACTAAAGTTAGGGTTCACTAAAAGTATTGCTGATAGTAATCTCTATTTCAAGCTTAATAATGATCAAATCTTGATTGTTGAAGTCTTTTTTGATGATATCATTTTTGGAGGCAATGAAGGTATGTGTATGAAATTCACTAGTGAAATGCAAAAAGAATTTGAGATGTCTATGTTTGGTGAGATGAATTTCTTTTTGGGTCTACAAATCAATCAATCAGATAAAGGAATCTTCATATCTTAGTCCAAGTATGTGAAAGAGTTATTGAATAAGTTTGAAATGGAAGACTCTAAACCAGTATGTACTCTCATGGTGGCTGGCTGCAAGTTAAGCAAAACTAATGAATCACCTAAGATTGATTAAAAAAAAGTACATATCCATGATTGGAGGATTACTTTATCTAACTCAAACCAAACCTGATATTATGCATGCAGTTTTTCTTGTTGCAAGATTTCAAGCTAATCCAAGAGAATCACATGTAATGGCATTTAAGAGAATCTTGAGGTATTTAAAAGGCACTCCAGATCATGGTTTATGGTATCCAAAGAATAATGATTTCACTCTTAGTGCTTATACAGATGCTGATTGGGCAAGAGATGTTGATGACATAAAAGTACAAGTGGAGGTGCTTTCTTTTTAGGAAATAGATTGGTTTCATGGCTAAGCAAGAAGCAAGATTCAATCTTCTTATCAACAACAGAAGCAGACTATATTGTAGTAGCATGCTGTTGCACTCAAGTGTTATGGATGAAGTAGACTTTGAGGGACATAAGAGTTGTATATGATGATCCAGTTGCAATCTTCTGTGACAATATGAGTGCTATAAATATTTCAAAGAATCTAGTGATGCACTCAAGGAAAAAACACATATCTATAAGGTATCACTTCTTGAGAGAAAATTTGACAGAGAATGAAGTAAAGTTGGAATATGTGCCCACAAAGGATTAGATTGCAGATATATTCACTAAGCCTCTTCCCAAGGATACCTTTGAGTATCTTAGAGAAAAGTTAGGGATGCATAAGAATGCATCAATCTAGAATTGTTCAAGTCTCGCTCCTTGATTTGGATTGATGTTTTGGGAGCTACCTCTTAGGGGGAGATGCTGGTAGTAGTTCAGTTGGATCAGAGCAGTAGAATGCAAGTATGTGCCCTTAGCCATTGATGTCAAAGGGGGAGAGAATTCATGTGAAAAACTCAAAGGAAAAATAATGCAAGTGTGTAAAGAAAAAGGGGGAGAATCTTGTCTTGATGGTGGTTTCAATTTTTCACATCATATGTTGCCACCAATGACAAAGGGGGATATTGTTGGAAGTATGTGCCTAAGTGATGTTGTCATTGATGTCAACATATCAGTGTTGTCATTAGTGTCAACTGTGCTCTTGTTTTGATGCTTCAAGAATGTAATGAGTTAGATGCTTTGTATTTGTCTTAGAGATCTGGTGGAAACACTATGTTGCAGAGTTTCTTGTGTATGGTAGAAGAATAGTCCAGTAGTTTGCTCCACATCTCCTAAAAGATGAATATCTTTGTCTGCAGATTGGAAGTTATTTAGAGGCATTTCTGAAGATGCTATCTTTCAAGTTTGAGCCTTTGGTATGAAGAATTGACTGAGTTATGTTTACCAGAGTGAAAACATCTTTTTCTGTATGTTTGGTAGTAACAGGGAGAAAGTATTATGCTCTGCATTCCTTCGCATTGTTGTATTTTGTCTGCAGTTCTAGAAATAAGTTTGTTATGATGTTAAGTGCCTCCAATGTAAATGGTTCGTGATCTAGTGGTCCACAACCGATCTTTTCCTTATGACAATGGTTGACAATGTTGTTCCTATCCTCCGATGTAAAGAATATGATGGGTAAAGTGTTTGGGTATTATGCAGATATCTCTGATGATTATAATGTGCTTGTGGATGCCTCCTAATAATGTTCCTACTTCTAGATTGGTCCACAAAGAGAAATCTGGATTGTGATTGAAGAATGTTCTTAGAAGGCCGAGTGTTCTCACCAGGTTTGGTTGACTTAGTTAAGTTCGTGAATTGTGGAGATACATTGAAGATTGTAGAAGTGTGTCGTGGCATGGAAGATTAGATTTGAGTCCTAGCTAAGACATGGAGTGATCTACATACATCTTTACATCTTCTCCTTAGCTAAAATTGTATTAGGTCTAGACCTATTTTTATGTATGCTTTGTAATGCTGACCTTGGAGATTTTTCCAACGGTTGATGAATGTAATGCTGACCTTGATGTACATTCCAAAGTTGATGAATTGTATAAAGACCTATAATATGGTTGTGAAAAAGTGGACTGGCAAAGAGATGCAAAGATAAGTGTGAAGTAGAGCAAAGTAGAGGAGAAGTATTGCACTTCAATGGAATTGAACTCAAGCATGGAGTAGATGCTATTAAATCAATTCACAAATCCTTGGCAGTAAGCCGATCTTTGCAGTGAGCATTTTTGGGCAGTGAGCCTTTGATTTTTGGTATTGTTATAACTTATATATTTCTATGGGCTAAAACCCACTATGGTTTTTTTTTATAGGATTTTCCACATAAAAAATCTGGTGTCTCATGTGTTGAATGTGCAATTGTGGTTAAGCTTATGCTTTCATGCTTTCATGGTAAAATTTATTTATCAATTGTTAATAGTTGATGGTTTAAGAGTAACAAAGTGTTAAATTTTTGTGAAAACTGATTCACCCCCCTCCTCTCAGTTTTCCATTGTATTTCAACACTAACCCCATTAAAAGAACCAAATGGAAGATTTCTAGCCATATTAGGTATATTCAAGTTGATTATATGTATGCATAGGGTCCTAATTGAATGCTGAGACCTAACCTGAAAATTGATTGGAGGAGGAGTAGACTAAGCTCTTGAATGATATGAATTATTATTTCTACCTGTCCTCATAGGGGATCTAGATGGTCTATTTCTTCTTCTTCTATTAGCAAAAGAGATTTCTCTGAATTGGAAGTTACCTCTAAAAGAAGACCTTGTCTGCACTCTAGGCATAAAATGTTGAATGATTGTGTAGGAACTGGATCAGCAGAGCCACCAGGTGCCTATTGAATGCTTTCACAATAGAAGATGAACCAAGATCAACACCAAAATCTTTAGTCAGCTCTCACTCAGAGCAGAGTGTCCCACTGGGCATGCCAGAAACTGTTATCACATAGAATTGCACCCAACTTGAAGAGCATCCAAGCAATCTAATGACACAATGGGAATGATCTCAAGGTGTGGGACCTTACAAGTTGAGATCAAACCTCTAGAGCAAGCTGGTTCCTCATTCTAAGCCTAATGCTTAGAGAAAAATATCTAAACCTAGTACTAATGCTTACAAGGGAAAAGGGTTAGAAGGAATCATGAATAGAAATAAAAATGATGCACCAGATTTAGTGTACTTGGTTGCAACTAACTCAACATAGTAATAATCTCACAGTTGGAAGGACTTACAAAGACTAGATTGATTCCAATAGAGGCCAGGTCAGAGAAGCAGAGAAATGAAAGGGACAATTTTATCCACAATACATAGCTCACACCAATCCAAAGAGTAGACACATTGTTAAAATCAAAAGAGAGAGTGATGCAAGAGCATGTAGTGGTGTAAGGACAATCTTGCATCACCCAAAAAGAGGTTGATTCAAAATCATTGCAGTTGTTTTCATTTCTTTCCATAATTAGTGTTTCTAGTTCCATAATCTCCTAAATAATGTAGGACTTTCAGTTTTTCCAAACTGCTAAAAATAGCAAACTGCTAGTTTTGGAAAGTTTAACTGCCATTTTAGGAAAGTTTGCATTTGGGCACGGATTGAAGTGAAAACTTACAAAAAGCTTCATAACTAAAATATAAGACCTTTGGCGAAGGAATCAGGCAAAGATAATTTGTGAGCTGAAAGATGTTAAATTTTTTGTTTTTCAAAAAGCCCTTGAAATTTTTTGAAATGAGATATGAGGCACTAAAACATCCCATAACATCCCAAAAAGTTGATGGAAATTTGTTTATAGATTTCTAGTCTGATAGTTCACATCGTGAGCTTTCTGACACTTAAAACAGTTCGTCAATCAGACACCCGGATAAAAAGTTATGCTTCCCAGAAGTTGACCTACTTTTGGAGGGAGTTGCAAATTTAAAAATTTAGCTGGAGGCTGCCAAAAAGTTCTATTTATGACTATTTTGGGAATTCTGGGCAATAGTAGAGTTAAGGGGGAAAGTGTAGAGCCAAGAATAGGTGGGAAAACAAAAAAAACCTAACTGATTTGGGGTTACAGAAGGCAGAAGATTCTAGAGCCTGGTGATGGGTAGCTGTACTGTGTTGCAACTTGTGGAGGATTGATTCCTCTGATTGTAATTGAGCTTCTGTAATGTAATGAGTTGCCTAGATCAATAAATAAATATTCTATTTTCTATATTCCATTTCTATTATTTTGTGTCTTATGATTTACCCCCTTCATCAAGTGGTATCAGAGCAAGGGTTCCTAAGTGTGTAGATAGATCACCGACTGTGAGGCAGTTTGCACCAGGGCCTGAGGTTGTGGGTTTGCTGTGGAGATCAAGATGCCTCCATGAAGAAATTGTATTGGGAGGAATTCTTTAACAGAAGAGGGTTTTAGAGCCCTACAAAGGCAGATCGATGCATTGCAAGAGGAGCTGCGAAGAGGTTTTGATCCGAGAACAAGAGAAGAAAGTGAGGATGAAGCTAAAGAAGAGCTATCCGAGGAAGAACAAGAAGCTACAGGAGATCTTGTAGAAGTTAGGTTGTTGAAGGCCATTTTGAAGATTGGAAAGAGGCCCAAGATTGAAGTTTCTACATATTCTGGAGATTTGAATCCAGAATAGCTTATTGATTGGATCAATGACATGGAGGAGTATTTTGAGTATGAAGACATGGAGGACCCAGATTGGGTCAAGTTTGCAAAACAAAGTTGAAGGGCCATTCCAGTATTTTGTGGAAGGAGGTCTAGTTAGAGAGGAATAGGAGAGGAAAAGGAAAGATTACCAGATGGGATTGGATGGTGGAGAAACTGAAGAAACAGTTCATTCCTGTGGACTACGAGATGGAGTTGTTGAGGAAGCTGTAAGGATTGAAGCAAGATAACAAGTCTGTTAAGGAGTATATAGAAGAGTTTTATAAGATTACTATAAGGACAGGCCATGCAAAGGCCAACAAGGAGAAGGTAGCCCATTACATTAATAGGTTGAGGCCAAGTATTCAAGAGGAGTTGAGCCTGGTCAGAATGACCACCATAGAAGATGCATACCATAGAAGGCGAAAGAGAAGTTGAATAAAAGATTTGATAGCAAGCAAAGGGGAAGAGGTCAAGGTGGAAGGACTAGTGGAAGACCCTATGGAGGCTGTAATGAAGATGAAAAGAAAAGTGAAGAAGCTGGCACCAGTCAAAATCAGAGAGGGGATAATGCCTACCACCCTCATGACAAGAATAATGGTGAGCAAAGAGGAAGAGGAAGAGGCTGACCTGGGCGAGGACCTAGAAGAGGAGGTTTCAGACGAACTTGTTTCCAATGTGGTGAAGAAGGGCGTTGAGCATACGACTGTCCGCAACATCAAGGAAGGACAAATAGAAGACTTGAAGGTAATGCAGGAGTTGCACATGTAGATGAAGATGCACAGTCTGAGCATTCTAAAGATGCTGAAAGGGGAGAAACCCTAGTTGTCAGAAGAACTTTGTTGAATAAGGAGAAAGAACCCAATCAGAGGAAGAGTTTATTCTGCATAAGGTGCAAATGTGAAGGTAAGTGTTGTGATATTATTATTGACAGTGGAAGCACTGACAATCTTGTTTTAGAGGAGATGGTTGACAAGTTGAAGTTGAAAAGAAGAAATCATCCACATCCATATCAGATTGCATGGTTGCAGAAGGACCACAGAGCTTTGGTCAATAAGCAGTGTCTAGTGAAGTTCAAGATTGGGGACTACCCTGATGAGGTGTTGTGTGATATCATATCAATGGATGCATGTCATATACTATTGGGGAGGCCGTGGCAGTATGATAGGTGGACTGTCCATGATGGCCGTGCAAATGCATATTCCCTAACAAAGGATGAAGTTCATCATAAGTTGAAGCTCTTGAAGGAGGTGGAAGAAAAGGTATGTAGTACTACTAGAATTTGCTTGGTAGATGGTAGAAAATGTTTGGAGGGTATGAAGCATGAGTGTCATTGCTTTGCATTGATTCCTAAAATTAGTTAAGAGAAATGTGAAGATGTACTAGCAGAAGTTTCAGAAATGTTCTAAGAAGTTCAAGACATTATCTCTAATAATGTACTAGAAGGTTTACCACCAGTGAGGAAGATAAGCCATCAAATGGATTTGATACCAGGAGCTAGTTTGCCAAATAAGGCAGCCCACAGAATGACTCCAACAGAGAATGAATAGTTGAACAGACAAGTTCACGAGTTGTTAAGGAAGGGACTGATAAGGGAGAGCCTGAGTCCATGTGCGATACCTACAATACTAGCACCAAAGAAAGATGGAGAGTGGAGAATGTGTATAGATTCTCAAGCCATAAATAAGATCACAATCAAGTACAGATTTCCATTGCCAAAAATGGATGAGATAATGGATTGTTTGAGTGGAGCCAAGTACTTCACAAAGATTAACCTGAAGAGTGGGTATCACCAGATCTGAATCAGAGAAGGAGATGAATGGAAGATAGCCTTCAAGATAAAGAAGGGTTTGTTTGAGTGGTTAGTCATGCCATTTGGGCTAACCAATGCACCGAGCACATTCATGCGGCTAATGAACGAGTTATTGAAATAATTTTGGGAAGTTTTGTTATTGTTTATTTGGATGATATTTTGATTTTCAGTAAGACTTGGGATGAGCATCTAATGCATATTAGAAGAGTTCTAAAGAAACAAAGGGAGGAGAAGTTGTTGATTAATTTGAAGAAATGTAGTTTTGTAAAGGAGTTGGTATACCTGGGATTTGTCATCTCAGAGGAAGGTCTTAAGATGGACCCAGAAAAAGTAAGGGCTATCATTGAATGGCCTACACTGAGGAGTATGATAGTGGTAAGATCTTTTCATGGTTTGGCAAGTTTTTACAAAAAGTTTATCAAAAATTTTAGTAGCATTTGTGCACCCCTAACTAAGATAATAAGAGGGGATAGAAAAGAGTTTATATGGACTAAAGGAGCAGACAAAAGATTTGATACATTAAAGCAAAAAGTCACAGAGTAACCTATTTTGGCACTTCTAGATTTCAATAAGGTGTTTCAGGTAGATTGTGTTGCTAGTGGTAGTGTTGTAGGAGTTGTTTTATGTTTAGGTTTTGAAGAAATGGAGACATTATCTATTGCCAAAAGAGTTTGTTTTATATACTGATCATCAAGCTTTATAGTATCTTAATAGTCAAGGAAAGTTGAATCAAAGGCACTTAAAGTGGGTTGAGTTTTTGCAAAGTTATACTTTTGTTTTGAAGCACAGGAGTGGGAAGGCCAATAGAGTTGTAGATGCCTTGAGTAGAAGGCAAAATTTGTTGACTGAAATGAAGATAGAGGTTGTTGGGTTTGATGAGCTCAAGAGCTTGTATCCAGAAGATCTAGATTTTGTAGAGGCTTGGAAAGCTTGTTTGGAACCTATTACTTTGGATAGGACAAAATGGTTGGATTTCATAATTCGAGATGGCATGTTGTTTAGAGAAAGTTAGTTGTACACTATAAGGAGTTCCATGAGAGAGAACCTGATTGAGGAGATGCATAGTGGACGATTGGCTGGACAGTTTGGTCAGGATAAGACCATTGCTATTGTTAGTGAAAATTATTATTAGCCACAGTTGCAACAAGATGTGAGGAAATTTGTGTAGAGTTGTAGAGCGTGTCAGATGGCAAAAGGAACAAGTCAGAATACAGGCCTATATCATCCATTACCTGTACCAGAGAAGCCATGGGATGATATTAGTATGGATTTTGTTCTTGGTTTACCAAGGACACAGAGAGGACATGATTCCATTTTTGTGGTGGTGGACAGATTCTTGAAGATGGCACATTTTATTCCTTGTAAGAAGACTAATGATGTTGTTCATATTGCAGAGTTATTTTTCAGGGAGGTGGTGAGATTACACAGTCTACCAAAGAGCATAGTTTTAGATCTAGATACCAAGTTTGTTGGTTATTTCTGGAGGACATTGTGGAAGAAATTGAAGACAGATTTAAAGTTTAGTTCTGCACACCATGATGGACAGACAAAAGTGGTGAATAGGAGTTTGGGTAACCTACTATGATGCTTAGTAGGAGATAAGCCCAAGGGATGGGATTTGATTTTACCATAGGTATAATTTGCTTACAACAATTTTGTCAATAGGAGTATTGGTAAATCACCATTCCAGATTTGATATGGCAATAGCCCAAGAAATGCTTTTGAGTTAAGGAAGCTAGACAAAGGAGAAAAGACAAGTGCTGAAGCCGAAGACTTTGTAGAACATCTGAAGAATTCGCATGAAGAGCTAAGAAAGAACATTAATAAGATGAAGATTTAGTACAAGGCTAAGGCAAATCAAAAGAGGAGATATAAGGAGTTCCGGGTAGGAGATTAAGTCATGGTTCACTTGAGAAAAGGAAGGTTCCCAATTGGAACATACGATAAGTTGAAAATGAAGAAATTTAGACCATGCAGAATCCTGAAGAAGCATGATTCAGGAAATGCATATGAGGTAGAGATGTCAAGTGGGATCAATATTTCCCCTGTGTTCAACATTATTGATTTAACAAAATATCATGAAGGTGCCACAGAGGAAGGACCAATAGAAGAATAGTGGAGTATTCCAGCATCTACTTCAATGGAGGAGATAGAAGAGATCTTGGATTGCCATGTGGGACGAAGTACTTAGAATAGGCAATATGAAGAATATCTAGTGAAATGGAAAGGAAGACCTATTGAAGATTCTTCTTTGTTGTCTAAGGCATAGGTTGACCATTTGGGTTTCCCTCAAACAAACACCTGAGACGTGATAGGGTCACTTCTTAAATTACCTTGGGTGTCTGATGTAGGAGCATCCAGTGGTGTAAGGGTAATCTTGCATCACCCAAAAAGAGGTTGATTCAAAATCATTGGAGTTGTTTTCATTTCTTTCCATAATTAGTGTTTTTGGTTCCATAATCTCCTGAATAATGATGTAGGACTTTTAGTTTTTCCAAACTGCTAAAAATAGCAAACTGCCAGTTTTGGAAAGTTTAATTGCCATTTTAGGAAAGTTTACATTTGGGCATAGATTGAAGAAAAAACTTAAAGAAAGCTTCATAACTAAAATATAAGACCTTTGATGAAGGAATCAGGCAAAGATCATTTGTGAGCTAAAAGATATTAAAGTTTTTGTTTTCCTAAAAACCCCTAAAATTTTCCAAAACAAGATACAAGGCACTAAAACATCCCATAACATGCAAAAAAGTTGATGGAAATCCATTTATGGATTTCTAGCATGATAGTTTACATCGCAAGCTTTTGGGCACTTAAAACAGTTTGTCAATCGGACACCCGAATCAAAAGTTATGCTTCCCAGAAGTTGGCCTACTTTTGGAGGGAGTTGCAAATTTCAAAATTTAGCTGGAGGCTGCCAAAAAGTGCTATTTATGACTATTTTGGGAATCCTGTGCAGTAGTAGAGTTAAAGGGGAAAGTGTAGAGCCAAGAATAGGTGGGAAAACAAAAAAAACCTGGTGCAAGAGCACCTACCTGACAGCTGGCCTTCATGAGGCAGTTAGTAGTTTTAGGTCTTGTTTATGTTTCCAAGAAGGTCTGATAAGACCAAATGCATGTAATAAGGTCATGCTGACCATGCTTTTGCTATTTTTAGCCAGTTTGTTAGAACAGCTGTCATGATGTATGATCGGTTGGATCTCCCAGCCGCCTGGAGAGTTCCCAGCCGCTTGGAGTCGGGTCAGTAGTACTCGTAGGAAAATCTATTTAAGCATGGGGATCGGTTGATATTGCATACAGATAGAGATATCATCGATCATAGTATTGTATCGCATTGAGAAGTCAGATTGCAGAGAGAGATTGAGCATTGTAATTGCATCTTTTGAAATCAATAAAGATCCTGTTTGTGTTCATTTTCTGTTTGCCCTCCATTGTGATCGATTTGCTGTTTTGGTGGTTATATGGATTCGCTGATCCATTCCACCGGTTGATTCGTCGAATCGGTGGAATGGTTGTGTACAGTAGATTAGGTGTTAGTTTGTTTGTTTGCATGCAGGTGTGCAGGATCGCGGCTGAAAGGTGTTGAAGACCCTAGCATGGGCATGTGCTAGGTCGAGTTGATAAGTTTGAGTTGGAAGATCACCCTGAGAGTGGATCGGGTCGTCCCTGGAGGATCAGCGAAGTGAAATTTCGCTAAGATTAAAAGTTCGTGAAAACGGCATCATCAGGATATTTCAGCAAATATCCTGCAGTCGCGTTGGGCGTCGTCATCTGGATAAGTGGAGGAGATCGGCATGATGTGGTTAGTTGCATGAAGTGCAAGTGCGTCGGGGTGATCATCATCAGGAGTTGCCGGAGAGGAGTGCATCGGCATCAGGTAGAAGATCGGGTCATGAAACTGTTGAAGTTTGCATGTTACAAGTGCATCAGGATGTTTTAAGTCGGAGGTATACTCAGCGTACATATCACCGTCAGGATCACCTCTCGGGAGTGCCCATCATCAGCATATCGTTAGCAGATGCGGGAGTGAAAGTTCATTTTTTTGACTAAGTGTTGAAGAGGTCATCAGGATATTGGGTGACGTCATCATCATCAGGATATGACGTCATCGTCATCAGGATATTGAGATATCCCCCTACGCGAGTTTATCCTGCTGTCGTTAAGTGCTTTGGTATCGGCAGAAGGTTGTATTAACATCATCAGGAGGTTTCGAGAGAACCGGATAAACCATATCATGATGCTGTTGCTTGTGTCGTCGGCTAGCGGAGCATCGAAGGGAAGGTGCTGAAGTGGTCGTCATCAGGATATTTGGAGCAACCGGATATTTGATATCCTGCTGACGAAGGGAGTGTTGCATATCATGATGATACCGTTAGTGTTTGGCGCCCGATGAACAGTGCAACAGGAGGATGTTTGCGCCCGTTGAGTATCATGATGATGATGATAGGCGACAGGCGGAGGAGGTGAACAGTAGTCGGCAGGAGGATAATTCTGCTCATCCGAAATATGATGATGCTGTTGGTGTTTTTAGGAAACATGATGATGATGCTGACAGAGTAAAGCGAAATATGATGATGATGGTGATGATGATGATGATGAGGATGGGCTGCAGACATCCATGCTGTATGCGAAGGTTATAGTGTGGATGCCTCTACATCAAAACCTAGCTAATTTGGGGTTACAGAAGGCAGAAGATTCTAGAGCCTGGTGATGGGTAGCTGTAGTGTGTTACAACCTGTGGAGGATTGATTCCTTTGATTGTAATTGAGCTTTTGTAATGTAATGAGTTTCCCAAATCAATAAAGAAATATTCTATTTTCTATGTTCCATTTCTGTTGTTGTGTGTTTTATGATTTACCCCCTTCATGAGAGAGGCAAAAATAATAGCTTATATTGATTATAGAGATCAAATAACTATTACAGAAGAGAGAATAATGCAAGAAATATAGACACAGTGTGATCAATTACATAAATTGTTGAACAAGACTAGAGAAATGAGAGGCTCAGCAGAAAAGCATAGTCCATCAAATCTAGTTGTTCCTGCAATTGTATTATAGAGGCCTCATGACAAAGATTCTCTATTCTATAGTAGCCCAGGAGAATAGCCAACCCTGAATACATCTTTGAGACATGTATATATAGCATTTTCTAGCATCCCACTACAGCAGCCATGGTGGGAAAAGGATAAGTCAATGAGAAGGGACATCGACCATGTTGCATTGAATCTGCTTAGAAAAACCCCTACAAATTAGGGTGGAGCCCGTACCCCTGTCAGGCTTGCAAACCTACAAATAGGTTGCTTATGAGAATAAGCGGTAGGTGCATTGATGAAGGAAAGTAGAAATTCCTCATTTTGTTTAATGGTGAATCAACTTTGCATTTGCATCTGTATCCTAGCATTGAAGGGTTCACCATTTCATCTACCCCCATCAGCCCAAGTCTATAGAAATTGAATGTTGAGTTGACATGAGGAACAAGCTTTTACAACACTTTAAATTTTTTAACCCTTGAGTCTATGCATCCTCACTAGCTTGAATTTATTGAGTAATCAGCCTCTGCAAAGTTCACCAACTCGGTTGAATGCTTTGGTGCCATTGGAAAGTTCAAAAGATCTAAATTTGAATTGGAGCCGTTGGATGAAGGAACAGTTTAAAGATCAATGTCCCCATGAGCTCTGTAGCACACACTTACCTTTTACTTCAGCACCGAGGCTTTAGGATATGTGGCAAGATCTCGCAGGCATGCAAATAATCTACCCAACAGGCAAGATTCCACCACAACACTATGCCACCATTGATTTACAATGTCCCCACTGCTACATTTCTTTCTTCGACACCTGGCACCATCTAAATGGGTGAATCCTTCCTTTTAATAACCATCAATGGATAAGGGGCCATAGGAAGATCCCATAGTGAAAGTAGGAACCTGCCACATGGCAACATCTCGTGGCTGTGCACTAGATTTATGATGTCAGCAAGATCCATCTTTGATGCTACACTATTGTCTGATGGAGTCAATCATTCAACACCATGGCCCACCTCATATACTTTACATGTGTCATTATTTCAGAGTTAGTAGGAAGGAAATGGGTCATCTTCATATGGACTCTGCGGAAGCATGCTAAGCCCTCCACATGGCCCTCCATTTCCTTTATCTTTTCATTCCTATCAGGAACATGCCACGTGCCCTCATTTCACAGCCTCTTAGAAGGAAGGTGATGTCACTCTGAGGTGTGTTGTGGGCTCATAATATCTGGATGCATCCATCAAATTTCTCTTTGCAGCATGGAGAAACCATCCTCTACATGGATATTAACCTGATATCTAGATATTAACTTACTATTCGGATGCCTTTTATGAATATCCTGATGATGTCATCAGTATAAAGAATTTCTTTGAAGGGGGAATTAGGATGACATCATCAGGACATTCATACAAGGTCATGGATATTAGGAAAGATCTAGAAATTAGTTAAGATTTGGATGTTAAGAAAACATCCAAATATTAACAAATATCTGGATACTGGGAAGCATCTAGATATTAGCAAATATCTAGATGATGTCATTAGGATATCCATACAAAATGACTAAGTATAAAGATGAAAATCCCTACGAAGGAAGGCATTGAAGATAAAAGGTTTACGGGTTTTTTTGTGTTTCTTGTAAAGATTCTCTGGATGAAATTTTAGGGATTTTTGCAAGGTAGAGCATGGGGATATGTAGGATCAAGGCCTGCAGAGCCATATTCCAAGGGATATCTAGGGGATTTTCAAGATGAATTGTTTGACTATGGACAGAGGAAAATGGGTCAACATGTAGCTAATTAAATAAATGAGATTTATTTAATTAACCAAGGTTTGGCTATATGATAGGTAAATTAATTAAAGAGATAAACTTTATTTATTTAATTTAGTCCAATGACAAAGGGGGATAATTAATTAAATAAATTTTAATATTTATTTAATTAATGTTGGGTAATAGTTAGATGAGAGTAATTAATTAAATGAAATTTATTTAATTAATTATGAGTAGGTGATAATGGGGATTGGATATATTAGTTAAATAAAATGATTTATTTAATTAATTGTGAGGAAGAGGATAAGTTAGCAGGAAAGGAGATGTTAAGGAGATGTCAAAAAATGATGATGTGAGGATACATCATTTTTAGGTATCTACATTTGCCCCTCTTTGATGTGGCATCGTGACTGAGCAGGAGTGACATCGTATCAAATAAAATTAAAATTTTGCCCCAGTTGACCAAAGGGAAGGGAAGAATAAGTGGGATATACCCCCTCGAGAGATCAGACGAAAAAAAAAAATCCAAGTGAACTCTTGAAAAGAAGGAAATGGTAGGTCAAATGGAATGCAGGATGAAAAATAGGATCAGAAGATGAAGAAATGGGGAAAAATGGATATGATACGAGGTTTGGGGATGAAAAATAAGGTTAGGCTAGAAAAATTAGGGCTAGGGCTTAGGTGGAGGCTATAAATAGGCTAAGGGGCACCCATATTCCTCATTTGCACACTTAAGCTTAAGTGAGTTGGAGAGAGAAGAGCAATAGAGCATGGAAGCCATGGACCAAATTCCATGTCATAAGCATTGAGCAGAGTGAGTTTGAGAGTATTGGAGACCTTCGGAGGATAGCGAGTCAGTATGTGAACTATCCCATGCTTTGTTCTTTGGGTTTTGAGCATTTATTATACAATAATGTAGGGTAGATTTGTAGGAGTCCGGACAACACTGAGAGGGGGGGTGAATCAGTGTTGTATTAATTTTCAAACATTTTACAACTTTTTAAAAGCTTTCTCTTACAGAACAGATGGAAAAGAATACATTAATGATTTGTTGAGTTTATATGCACAAGACTTACAATAACAGATGTAAACAAAACATGATCAACCCAATCATATGCACACACATAGAAGAAATTAAGACACAACCTTTTTACCGAGTGGAAAACCCTCAGGGGTAGAAAAACCACTCATGAAATGCCTCACTAGCTTAACTGAAAAAAACATGCCTCACTGGCAATACAAATTGTCTCACTGACAAATATTAAGGTCTTACTGACCACAAGCTTCACTAGCATAGAAAGGTCTCACTGACCACAAGTCACACTGGCATATTGTGCCTCACTGGCAAACCAAATTACCAACAAATGTAATAAGCAAATCAGAGGGATACTCTGTTTCATTCAATACAAATATATGTCTGTCAAATACCCATTCTATTCAATCTGACATCCGGACACACTCAACAATCCTTTATTCTGATCCAATCAACACTGCATTCTAATCCATTCAACAACACTGCATATCAAATCTGTATTCTAATCCAACACTTCACAACACAATATGTTTCATCTCTATCCTTCTTCAATCACATTCATCAATGCACCTGGAAACAAAATTTATACAAGTTGAATGTCTTTTCACTGCCTTGGAACCTTTCACATTCCTTCATAAATTTCTCCTTCAGATCACATAAATTTCGCAACAAGACTTTTGAAATTTCACTTCTCTGCAAAAACACATTTGCTTTTCTCCTGCAAATAAACTCTTCAATTTTTGATTCATATTCCTGCAAAAAAACATTCTCTCATTGCAAACAAAAATAATAAATAAATCTTCAATCTCTGATCCATATTTTCTCATAAGACAAATCTTCAATAATTCTTTAATCTTCCTTGATAAGAAAATAAAATACTCCTTCACAATCTTCAGATCTTCCATATTCTATATCTCAAAAACAAATCATCTGTAAAAATAAATCTCCATAAAAACTTCCAAGCTTTTACATTCAAAACTGTTGAGCTTCTTCTTCTTATCAATAAAAAAATTTGTCTTCAAAATTTTGTATCCAATCTGCCTTAAAAAAAAATGTCTTCCATTCTAATTCACTTCTCAAAAAAAATCTTTCTGAAAATGTTTTTAAAAAAAAACTTTGTCCTCATCCTTTTCAAAAAAAAACTTTCCTCTTAACAATTTTATGAGGATAGAATAAAATCTTGTTTTTAGAAATATTCTAAAAAAAATTTCTTTTAAAATCTCCCCCATCTCCTATAAAAACTCCTTGATCTTATGCCTTTTAAAAAGGCAAAATAAAAAGAAATTTAAAAAAACTTTAAAGAAAATCGTGCCCCATCCTTTATAAAGCATGTTAGATGCTTTTTCATAACATATTCGATGGTTTTTTTTAATAAACTTCAAACTAAAAACCGCTCCATATTTTACTTCCTTATGAAGTTTCAAAGGCATTTTTATGCTTCTTACCTTTTGGCGCCCAACATTCATTTGAAATTAAACCTTCGGTGGAAGCATTTTAGAAGACCGGTGATCTTATGACCTCACACCCCTTTGGAAGGTCATCACTTAAGTGATGACCTGTAATAACAGGTCACTTTTGAGTTATAAGAAAAGTGCATATGTTGTGAAAACATGAATTGCTTATGATTTTAAAAATCAAAACATATTTTTTGACAAAATCCTAATACAAATTTTGCTAAGGAGAAACATATAACTGATCTAGTTTTCACTTGATCATGACTGTACCAAATCAGTCCATTATGAAGCTAATTACTCCATCAAACGTAATTAAATATAACCTTTAATACCTTCTTGTGTCTAACATCTATTCTCCTGATGTGATCACTCCTGATGTTGTGATCTGTTCTCTTGATGTTAATCATTTTTGAAATGAGAGTCAAACTTCTTCTGAGAAAATGAAATTTCTGACATCCTGACATAATATCATCTCCATGTTTTTGAAGCAGTTGAAGTAACTAACATAACTGAGATCAAATGAAGACCATACCACTGCCACTGTATGTCAAGATTTATCATTATATTCACAACTCCAACAAATTGTGAACAGTTATTGCAACAACACACAAGACACTGATCCAATGAATCTTATCATTATATTCACAACTCCAACACCAACCACACACTATGAGGACCTGATTCTTATAGCAACACCAATAAATGAAACAACTCCTGATGATGAGCATGATTCATCCACATTCTAATACGAAATAGAAAACATGATTCCTCATTATGATGCATTTTAGACATTGTATCTTCTCTGTAATATGAGTCATTGAATTCTTGTATGATCAACATTTTAAGCACAAGATTATCCTCAACATTGTTCAATTGAGATCCAATCAAGATCCTCTCAACCTTTGATATCACCTGTCCATAATATGTGAGCATCAACGAATGAAGCAATCAAGCAGATCAAACATATCAAAACACTTGATCTTATGCATTAGATTTATCAACTTATGAAGATGACAGAAGCACAACTTAACACTCTTGTCTTGAGCATTACACTATACCAAACCAACTCCACATTTCTGTGAACTGACAAAACAATAAACAACTATCTCCTCTTGATGTCCTGCAAGAGCTATGGCAACTTTACATCATCAACGAACATACTTTTGACATCAATGACAACTTGTCACCATCAATCTCCCCCTTTGTCATTGATGTCAAAACCATCTGAAGCAATTTTACTTTCTCCCCCTTTTTGACATCTGATGACAAAGAAAAATATCTCCCCCTGAGAAAAATAACTCATATAATCATGAGAAAAATATCAATCAACTGTTTACACATTTCTTGGATCACAAACACTATCACTAACCTTGTTATCTTTCATACTAACCAAGAAATTGAAAAATCACTTACCCAACCTTTGATACTACTAGCCTCTGAAAATTTAAGGCACTAACCATATTTACAATTTGTTGTTATTCTGAAAGCTCTGTTCTTATACATAAAAGCTCTGTTCTTACACATCTGCATACTGCACAACTTTTCAACTTGTGAGTAATAAGAAACCATGAAGCATAGGACCTGGAAGAAACATCATATAAGGCACACCAACCAAATCATCAAACCAAATATGTAGATGAAGATGAAACACTGACAGCAATGAGATCCTTGATTACTTCCTTTAACAATCTCCTGAATCAACACTTTTTGACCTGAAATAACAAATCTCCAAAATCTCCCATGTGTTAAGGTTTACAAACAAAACACTGCTTAGAAATACCATAACTCAATTCAACTCAGCACTGATACACTTCCTGAAATAGTCCTGAAGCAACATATCATCCATTTACTGATATTCAACCTTCTGAACACTTTTGCAAAGAAATCATAAACATACCAATACTCTTTGATGAACAAATTTTCAGAAAAGAATGAAGACTCCTTATCACACATTCTCAACACAAGATGCCAAGATGATCATTATTGATAAGACCTTTACTTGCCTCTGATACAAAAATTCACCATCAATGTCATAAGAAACTCTAGATTATTATAACTTGAAGCTCATACCTGAAACCACCAAACCTTTCTAAACCATATTAATGAGGAAGAGCATGTCAAATTATTATACCAATGATCATGAACATTTATTCTGCAACCAATCTATTCTTCCACACCCTTTTTGACATGAAAAGAATGAAGACCATCCTGTTGTTCCTTCCTCAACCAACACATGCTAACATCTCAAGAGAACTTCTTGAGAATACTCAGGATCCATAATACAAATCAGCTTATCAAGATTGCACAATTTTCACCATCAAACTCTTCCTGTAACAACACTTTGCAACAATGTCAACCCTGGTATATATTGCAATCAACATGAATTAATTTAACCATCAAGTACTTCCTGTAACACCAAATGCAGATGAGAGTTCCTTGAGAAACACCTTAACTGAAGCATATGTCAACTTAATCATGTAAATATCAAATATGATGCAGTAGACATGTCACTGATTATGAATATACACCTGACATACCCTAAAACTCAATATCATTATCAGATAAGCAAGTTAAACAAAACAAGATCATCAAGTTGATAAACATCAATTGAACTCCTCCTTTAACTTCTTGGGGAAAAAAAAATAAGACAAGAACAACTCCCCCTCACATCATGCTATCTGTTATGCAACAGATGAAATGACTTGTGTAAAATGCACAAGATTAGGATCCTTCTCATGACTCTGTTTTTGCTTCCACACTTTTACAGGTTCTTTCTTTCTCCAAACTTTTTCTGCCTCTTTCCATTTCCAACCTATCAAATTAGATGATGCTTTTCTGCAACTATGAGCTTTATGACCAAAAGATTTGCAATTATAACAAACTAAGTTATAACCAAATGACTGATAGTACCTTTTTGACATCTCCTGAGCAATTATGTTATGCTTCCATGTAGATTCATTCATTCTATTCATTTTGCAGTTCCTTTGAATATGTCCAACATTATTACACTTATAACAGATAATATCAGTTTTCCTTCTGCAATTAACTGATTTGTGTCCAAATTGATTACAAGTATAACAATAACCATCAAAAGAATAGTTATACCTGTACATGTATGCTTGTCTTATAGCAGCAGGTTTTCTGAAATTCCTTCTTTGATTGTGCACAAATTCATCTCTGGTTTTCTGTTCTGTTTCATTCTTCCTTTCACTTTCTCTGGCAGCAACATGACGACTTGAATCAATTTTCCTTCTAGAAGTCTCTCTTGCTTTTGAACATTCTCCTTCTTCAAAATCAAGTCTAGTAGTGTCTTCATATAGTTTTTGTTTACCAAGCATCTTATGCAACTTATTTGAACTTTCTTCAAACTTCAAATTCTTTTCCAACTGCTTTCTAACATCCTCAAGTTCTTTACTTAAAGAAATTATTTCTCCTTCGAATTTTTGGCATTCAACTGATTTAGCTTCCAATTCAACCTTTGTTATATCAATAATCCTCTTAGCTTCCTGAATCTCCATCTTGAGACTAATAATTAATTTATCTGATTTATTAACTTGATTCCTCAAATCCATAATTAGACTTCTAGTATCTTCAAGGTCAGATAGTGCTTTGTCTTTTAAATCTCTTTCTTGTTACAGTTGCAACATTAATTTTTGGTTCTCCTTCTTATAATTCTTGAGCTCACTCAGAGCATATATAAGCTCTCCTTCCATATCAATCTCACAGTCTTGTTCATCATATTCCTGATCATCATCACTTATGATGCTAGCTTCTTCTGAATCTGATTGGGTTTGAACTTCAACTCCTTCATTGCCACTTTCTTCACACACCAGAGTGTCCTCTTCTTTATCATTATCTTGATAAATTCTTTTCAATCTCCTCCACATATCCTGAGCTGTAACACAATCCATAACTTTACAAGAAACATTATTAGATAGAGCAGATAAAATAGCCTTCTTTGCAATCTGATTACATTTGAGAACTTCTTTGTTATTTGCAGAGTTAGAATATCCATTCTCAACAGACATTAAAACATCATATCCTAAAGAGGATAAAAACACTTGCATTCTAACATACCAAACTGAAAAATTTGAACCATTAAACTGAGGAACTCCTGAAATTTTTTCTTCTAATACAATATCAGGATCAACATGAAGAACATCATTATTAACTGACTTCGGATTTGATATGGATGATGTCTTTTGATCAGAATGAATCTTAGCATTTCTCATGTTCTTATTTCTCCTGCACTTACCCATTGAACTCCACACACAGGACCTACCCAAGCTGATTAAGCTGCAAAAGGGAAACTGGCTCTGATACCAATTGTAGGAGTCCGGACAACACTGAGAGGGGGGGTGAATCAGTGTTGTATTAATTTTCAAACATTTTACAACTTTTTAAAAGCTTTCTCTTACAGAACAGATGGAAAAGAATACATTAATGATTTGTTGAGTTTATATGCACAAGACTTACAATAACAGATGTAAACAAAACATGATCAACCCAATCATATGCACACACATAGAAGAAATTAAGACACAACCTTTTTACCGAGTGGAAAACCCTCAGGGGTAGAAAAACCACTCATGAAATGCCTCACTAGCTTAACTGAAAAAAACATGCCTCACTGGCAATACAAATTGTCTCACTGACAAATATTAAGGTCTTACTGACCACAAGCTTCACTAGCATAGAAAGGTCTCACTGACCACAAGTCACACTGGCATATTGTGCCTCACTGGCAAACCAAATTACCAACAAATGTAATAAGCAAATCAGAGGGATACTCTGTTTCATTCAATACAAATATATGTCTGTCAAATACCCATTCTATTCAATCTGACATCCGGACACACTCAACAATCCTTTATTCTGATCCAATCAACACTGCATTCTAATCCATTCAACAACACTGCATATCAAATCTGTATTCTAATCCAACACTTCACAACACAATATGTTTCATCTCTATCCTTCTTCAATCACATTCATCAATGCACCTGGAAACAAAATTTATACAAGTTGAATGTCTTTTCACTGCCTTGGAACCTTTCACATTCCTTCATAAATTTCTCCTTCAGATCACATAAATTTCGCAACAAGACTTTTGAAATTTCACTTCTCTGCAAAAACACATTTGCTTTTCTCCTGCAAATAAACTCTTCAATTTTTGATTCATATTCCTGCAAAAAAAACATTCTCTCATTGCAAACAAAAATAATAAATAAATCTTCAATCTCTGATCCATATTTTCTCATAAGACAAATCTTCAATAATTCTTTAATCTTCCTTGATAAGAAAATAAAATACTCCTTCACAATCTTCAGATCTTCCATATTCTATATCTCAAAAACAAATCATCTGTAAAAATAAATCTCCATAAAAACTTCCAAGCTTTTACATTCAAAACTGTTGAGCTTCTTCTTCTTATCAATAAAAAAATTTGTCTTCAAAATTTTGTATCCAATCTGCCTTAAAAAAAAATGTCTTCCATTCTAATTCACTTCTCAAAAAAAATCTTTCTGAAAATGTTTTTTAAAAAAAACTTTGTCCTCATCCTTTTCAAAAAAAAACTTTCCTCTTAACAATTTTATGAGGATAGAATAAAATCTTGTTTTTAGAAATATTCTAAAAAAAATTTCTTTTAAAATCTCCCCCATCTCCTATAAAAACTCCTTGATCTTATGCCTTTTAAAAAGGCAAAATAAAAAGAAATTTAAAAAAACTTTAAAGAAAATCGTGCCCCATCCTTTATAAAGCATGTTAGATGCTTTTTCATAACATATTCGATGGTTTTTTTTAATAAACTTCAAACTAAAAACCGCTCCATATTTTACTTCCTTATGAAGTTTCAAAGGCATTTTTATGCTTCTTACCTTTTGGCGCCCAACATTCATTTGAAATTAAACCTTCGGTGGAAGCATTTTAGAAGACCGGTGATCTTATGACCTCACACCCCTTTGGAAGGTCATCACTTAAGTGATGACCTGTAATAACAGGTCACTTTTGAGTTATAAGAAAAGTGCATATGTTGTGAAAACATGAATTGCTTATGATTTTAAAAATCAAAACATATTTTTTGACAAAATCCTAATACAAATTTTGCTAAGGAGAAACATATAACTGATCTAGTTTTCACTTGATCATGACTGTACCAAATCAGTCCATTATGAAGCTAATTACTCCATCAAACGTAATTAAATATAACCTTTAATACCTTCTTGTGTCTAACATCTATTCTCCTGATGTGATCACTCCTGATGTTGTGATCTGTTCTCTTGATGTTAATCATTTTTGAAATGAGAGTCAAACTTCTTCTGAGAAAATGAAATTTCTGACATCCTGACATAATATCATCTCCATGTTTTTGAAGCAGTTGAAGTAACTAACATAACTGAGATCAAATGAAGACCTTACCACTGCCACTGTATGTCAAGATTTATCATTATATTCACAACTCCAACAAATTGTGAACAGTTATTGCAACAACACACAAGACACTGATCCAATGAATCTTATCATTATATTCACAACTCCAACACCAACCACACACTATGAGGACCTGATTCTTATAGCAACACCAATAAATGAAACAACTCCTGATGATGAGCATGATTCATCCACATTCTAATACGAAATAGAAAACATGATTCCTCATTATGATGCATTTTAGACATTGTATCTTCTCTGTAATATGAGTCATTGAATTCTTGTATGATCAACATTTTAAGCACAAGATTATCCTCAACATTGTTCAATTGAGATCCAATCAAGATCCTCTCAACCTTTGATATCACCTGTCCATAATATGTGAGCATCAACGAATGAAGCAATCAAGCAGATCAAACATATCAAAACACTTGATCTTATGCATTAGATATATCAACTTATGAAGATGACAGAAGCACAACTTAACACTCTTGTCTTGAGCATTACACTATACCAAACCAACTCCACATTTCTGTGAACTGACAAAACAATAAACAACTATCTCCTCTTGATGTCCTGCAAGAGCTATGGCAACTTTACATCATCAACGAACATACTTTTGACATCAATGACAACTTGTCACCATCAAGATTAGGTCTAGATAATGTGCTAAAGCATTAGGTTAGCACTAGCGAGTTGGGCATAGTGCCTTCGACGAAGTGATTAGCACTTTCATCTCAGTATAGTGCCTTTGAAGTGGATTAGCACTTGTGTAATGTGAAACAAAGCTAGTTATGAGTACTTTGTTAGTGCCTTCGTTGGGTAGTTTAGCACTTAAATTCTATTTTGACACTTGCACGAGAAGAGTCGGCACCTTTGTGCCTCTTGGTGTGTGCGCAAAATTAGTTAGCTCTTGTACACCTTTTGGCACCTATGTGGAGTAGGTTAGCACTTGCGCACCTTTGGACGTCTATGTGGGATGGGTTTGCACTTGCGTGTCATTTTGGCATCTATGCAGGATCAAGTAGCGCTTTCATGTGTTATAAGGCCAATGTGGGTTTTGTCAGTGCTTGCATGGGTTGGGTTAGCGCTTGTGTGTCTTGGAGTTCTTGCATGACTTCTATTAATGCTTACATGCCTTTTGGTGCCAATGCGGGGGATTTAGCACTTCTCAATTTTTTAACAAAAGGCTAATTAAGTGATGTGATGGGTGCAAGAGGACTTGTTTTCACTACAGTCGAGGGAGTAGAGGCTACCTTCATTGGCTTTCAAGGAGATTTTTAGTCCAATGGATGTGCTGGTCTTGGATAAAATCAAATTACAACACATTACATATATGCCAGAGATCTGGGCTCATAGGGCCATGATGACAACCCTAGTCGAGAGGTGGCAGAGCAAGCGGTGTACATTTCTACTTCATATGGGTGAGATGACCATCACCCTCAAGGATGTATGGAGGATCCTATGGATCCACATTCATGGAGAGCTGGTCGTTTGGTGCAGCAATATTGATGCACATATTCGCACCAGATGTCTCACCTATGGATAGGAGGAGTAGAGAGATGAGGTGGACTGATGCTATGGATACCTTGGAGGGGTTCACCTTGTACATAGCAGGTTTGCTTGGAGGTTTACTAATGCTAGATAGGAGGTCATACGTCTTTTCCATAGGATGGGGATTCATTCTTGAGTAGATGTATTACGAGGGGATGGTGTATGCCTAGGGTCAGTGTGTATTAGTGCACTTGTACCATGATATGCACTTTGTCATGTATCAACGGGGGTCGAGCCTAAGATGTGGTGTTACATTTTTACATATGTGAAATTTGGAGCATATTGTTGTGACTTAGCTGATATGTGCATATGTGAGGCCAATGGGGTGGCCGTTTGTCTTTGCCTATACCAAGATTCTCTAGCATCGTCGGTTGGGTGCTTTTAGATACTGGCAGCACATGTTCAATGAGTTGGACACATTGGTTTGGAATCCATGGCGGTAGTGTGAGCCATGGGATGATGATGTCAATCATCTATCTTATGCTTAGTAGGGGAGGTACCTGATGGGTAGGACATATCATATCATAGATTGATACATGCTAGAGCGTGTATTGAGACAGTTCAGGCTCTGACAAGGGGAGCCATAGGTAAAGGTCATGTTCCCTTGGGTCATAAGGGAGGCACCTGAGTGGGGTGTCCCAATTGACCCTCACTTGGTCATTGTTGCATTCTCAGGTTTGGTGCCAGTCCACTGGGACTGTAGGTCAGAGATGGTGGATGTTGGGACCACTACCGATTATGATGTCTGGTGGTAGAAGTAGCAACCTACAAGGCTGACTATTCCAATTGGTTAGTAGTTAGTGGAGGTGGAGAGCAGTGATGATGATGAGGAGGAGGATGATGATGTAGGAGATGGTGGAGGTGGCGAACATGGTTTGGCTATTGGTGGATGGTAGGTATGTTGGAGAGTTGAGGCAATAGTAGGGGCATCGAGAGGAAGGGATGAGGAGGAGGTAGACCCTGAGGTGCTTCAGGTAGAGATCTAGAGCTTGATGGGCAAGCTGGCCAGTATGCAAGTGGAGCGGGATACCGTGGAGGCTCAGTTGGTAGTGTCTGAGTCAAACATGGACAGACATCATGAAGAGTTGAAAGCTACATGGGGGTAGATTACAAATTTGACTGCAGCTGGAGGAGGTGGGGTGGATCCCATAGACCTATACCGCGTCATCCAGGAGTAGGACACTACTATTATAGAGAGAGATGCAACCAAGGTGTTGTAGCAGAGGCTTGAGTGATAGGAGTCCTTGCTTTAGATGGAGAAGGAAACTATTATTGTTGTCTAGCCATGAACCTTGGAGTGGAAAATATGTTTTCAAGTTGTCCATGTTCATTGTATCATCTTCACATGGGTTTACCATTGGGGCCATACCAAATAGACCATTTTCCCACGCCTTTGTATAGAAATCATGTCCTTACAGGGTCCATTGGTACTTGGAGAATATGGAGATCTTCTTTCATCTTGGATAACTTTGTAGTTTTATTTCCCTAGATCTCTTATTTCATATTTAGGCATGTACAAATTCACATGATGCTTGGGAAAAACTGAAAACATTGTATGGTACAATAGATGAAGTTAAAGGCTATCAAATTGATAATGAATTGATGAGCCTTGATCCTAAGAACTTTAGAAACATCTAGGATTACATAACTAAGGTTAATGATCTAAGAGCACAATGTAAATCATGTGGTATTGAGAAAAAGTACATCTAGTTGATCTATAATGTATTAAACAAACTTGGTCCTAAATATGCAGTTTTTGTTTCTAGCTTTCACACTTAGGTTAACTATGGGATCTACTTTCACTATGCCTTTATTTGCATCCTTTTTTGAGATGTTAATGCATGAGAAATACAAGCTTAAATCTATAGGTATCATTAAGTCATCATAGTCTCATGCTTTGGTGGTAGGACAACCTAAGTAACAGAAAGTGGCAGGTCCTCCTGACAAGAAACAAAAGAAATTCAAGAAAAATCCACACACATACCAAGCACAAGATTCATCTAAGAAGGAGAAGCGTACATGTTCTTATTGTAATAAATCAAGGAATGGTGAACATAATTGTTTTAAGAAACAAATTGACATGTTGATCTGCAACTTTTTCAAAAGAACAATCTTCCATTGCCCGATTCTTCTTCTACTCCTTCAACATTTACATAGCCAATGTTTTTGGAATTAGGTCATGCAAGGAAAGCTAAGGAACACAAACATAAAGGTAAAACACTTTGTGCAAGTACAAGTTCTACATTAGATAAGTAGCTTCTTGATTCAGGTGCTTCTCATCATATGGATTCTTCCAAGGATATGTTTTCTTCATTTGAGCCATGTGATATGCCACCTATATTAATGGGTAATAACACATATATGAATGTAATTGGAAATGGAACTATTGATATTGGTGAAGGTACTTTCAATGATGTACTTTGGGTGCCTTCTTTTACCAATAAACTTCTTTCCATATATCAAATTACTCATAGTGGTATAGGGAAGACAGTGGAGTACACACCTGATTTGGTTATTATCAGAGACTTAGAGAGCATAGATATTATTTCTACTAGGGTAGTTGATCATGCATCTTGGTTATACACCTTTTATGGTTTCTCTCCTGATGATGATTCAGATCCGTTGGCTAACATTCACACTCCTTGTGTGAATCATATTTCCCATCTATAGGATGCACTTGAATCTATCAACCAAGAGTCATCAAAATTCATATTAGTAGAAATAATAAAAGCATCATAGCTTCATCATTAGAGGATTTTTCAATAGAGGAATCTTCATCTTTCTTTTTTCTTATTGCAACATTCCTTTTTGAAATGTCCCCATTTTCCATAGTTCCAACACCTCAATCTACTCTTATCAGGTGTCTTGAATCTACCCTTGGACTTGGATCTATCCTTAGACTTGTTCTTACCACCTTTCTACTTGTCACTACCCTTCTCTTTACATCCACCCCACACATGCAATGCATCCTTAAACCTATCCTCCATAGACATTTTCATCATTTCCTCTATGAGCAAGGAAATAATGAGAGCATCCACCTTTGGATCTATCATAGAACCACTGAGTGCAAGAATCAAATTATCCCGCGATTCACGTAGTGAACATAGTAGTAAAATGTATTCATCCTCTTCTTCTATCTTCATATTTAATTATTGTAACTGACTCAAGATTAGATTGCATGCATTCAAATGTTCTACAATTGAATCTCCATCTCTCATTTTTAAAGAATATAATTTTATTTTCAAAACTATGTATTCACAAGACTCTTAGTTTGGTAAATTTTCCTATTATTTTCCATAAATCATATGTAGTAGTTTCATTAGAAACATTCAAAAGAATAGATTCAATTAAACACAATCGTATAGTGCCATGATCATTTTTGTCAAGTTTTACCCATTCTTCATTTGAAATTTTTTTTGATGTGTTTTCACTTTCATAGCAATCCATTGATCTCTTTCTTCCAAGAGATCCTCCATCTTTAACTTCCAAAGTTCAAAACTCAAACCATTGAAATTTTCAATCTCTAAGTTGGATGAGCTAGCCATGATCTCTAACACCCAAAACCTAAAATTGCAAGAAAATGCAACACACTCCCACTGCAAAAAAAACTCAATCAAACATTCTAAAAGAGGCATCCCTCCCTCTAATCAATCCAATTGTGGCTTTGATACAAAATGTTGAAATTAGTGTGAAACAATACAACAAGATATGTTGAACTTTAGTGCATCTAAATTTATAAACAATGATAGATCATATGGAAAGGGAAATTAGAAATGGAAGCAAATATAAGGGGAAAACTCCACACCTAAAGAGATGCAAGCTTGTATTAATCTTGAAAATAGTTATATCAACACAATCTATTTATCTCACTATATTCCAATAGCATAACAGTGCTCGAATGACCTACAAAGAAATCTCATAATACCACCATCTCAAGGCACTAATATATAGGAGATACAGATACAAGATACCATGAATGGTATTCAAAACAAGTGACCAATACCATTCACCCAAATCTAGGCATCCACCTCCATCATGGGGAATCTCACAACTTACCAAAATTAGTCAACAATCTTGAATAGTAACTCCTCTTATGCATCTTATGCCCACCTCACATGTCATAAGCATCGTAGATTCTATCATAACTAACAAATTGACCAATATTCCATACCTAGGCACTCCATGACAAGATTGTCCAAATCTATCATAAGATTTATTTATCAAAGTCCTCTTACACATCCTAATCTTTGCCTCATTTTGAATATCTTCCAAAATGTTACTCCCAATTTAATTTCATTACAATTCCATGTGAGAGAATAAATAATAATAAATAAATTTTTCTACCACCTAGGAGGGGCATCCAAGTCTACCCTCTCTACGATCCTTGGAGACATTAACATTATTTTACCAATAATAATAATTAAAACAATTAAAACGTGTCTAGGGATTTGTATAGTGAATGGTACTTAATCCCAACATTGAAAACGACTAGTTTTGGTATGCATGGCACTTTAGAGATGAATTTTTGAAGCCAAATTATAGGAAAAATGAACCCTAAAATACGTATTAGGAATGGATACCAAAATGAATGCAAAAATGGAAGGCGAAAAGTGTAACATAGACAATTTTGACCTTACACTAGAGGCTAGACTCTTTCCATTACATCCCATGAGATTGGATGTTGGACACATTGCAAGTGTTGCTACACTTTTGGTATACATATATTGAATTGTCAAACAAAATTGTAGATCACTTTTTAAATTATTGCTTGGAGAGAAGTGATGCAAATACATTGCAAACATTTAAGTGTGAATTGTACCTAGATCTCTTTCACGGTATACAAAATATTCGAGATGTAGATATATACCTTCACACAGTCATTATTCTACTATAATGAACTTGCATTACAATAATACAAGATTGTGGGGTAGCATATTCTACATATGATGGCTATCTAAATGGCTAAACATAGGCATTGCAGTTTGGTGTCTAACAATGAGAATGAGATATTTATTAATTAATGCAAATTTAAATACAAATTTGTTTTGTAATTTATTCCTCAAAGAACAACCTTTTTGCAATTCATTATGATTTGTTTCTATACAAAAATGCAAAATTATTCAGTCATAGGGCCAATAGAATGTTTATCAAATGCATGTAAAAATCTCAAATTGAATTAGAATTGCATTATGCCTAAAATGTGAATGTGCATTGTATGCAAATCCAATAGCAATATAAATAATTGTAGTGAGAGCTTGTTTAATGTTATTTGATAAATGAATAATTTGGTATACAATCTCTCATATTATATATTAGTCAAATATTTTATAATGCATTTAAGAAAAATGACTGCAATGCATAGAACTATTAGAACTATTGTGCACAAGCAATGTCATGCAAGATGTACAATGCATTGAAAATTGGCAAGATTGTTTGGAATTAAGGTGTCTCAACCTTGGTAATTCCTTGCATTATTTTGATTGTATTTATCTATTCTTTGCCTATGATGTAAATTAATTGTATATTCCATATTGTCATTTTGTGGGATGTGGCACAATGATGTGTCATCCTACATGGAAGATGACAACTTGTAATTTTGTCCTCACATGAGGAGATAGGCATCCCACTTTGTGGTAGGAGTATTTTTCCATGTGTCGGCATCTTGGATGTTATGTAAGGGAATATTGACCGAAATGGTTATGATGGATTCCTATGACAAAGTTATGACATGTAAGAGTCAGAAATAGAAGCTTGTAAGACAGGTGAAGACATGTGTCGAGGAACATCTTTGAAAAAGGCATATTTGGGCACCCCAAGGTGGACTATGACATGTTGTAAGAGAATATGCTATTTATATCCTATGTATGATAGATTCTCTTACAGTTGTAAGTTGTAACTACTATGACAGATTCTATGACGGTTGTAAGAGTCGTAAGAGCATCTGTCATAGCCCATTTTGGAAATAGACGACCTCCTTGGGATGGGAGCTGTGGACAAGTGTCAGAAGCATCTTACAATGTTGACCAAGTGTCCATAGGCGTGGGTTTTGGGCCATGAGGCCAAGTTAGACACCCATTCCAAGATAGAGCCAATTTTGCCTTGTATATTCTATATAAATAGGTGCTTTGAGGAGGAGATGTAGTATGTGATTGACAGGTACTGTTATGCTGCCAAATTGACTCCAGACACGAGTGTTGAAGACTATTGAAGCTTGCATTGCAAGTGTATTGTAAACCGTATTCAGTTTTGATAATACATTGTAGATGTTTCTGAGTGTGGTGTTTTTCACCCGATAAGGGTTTTCCCCATGATATATCTTGTGTCTCTTCTTCTGTCTTCTTTCTGGTTCTATGTGTATTGTTGCAATGTCTCTGTTATATGTTTCATGTTGCTGTAATTGTAAAGATTAAATTGAATTTGTATAGCTCTCCCCTCATTAGATTAGTGTAGGAAGAGATTTTCACACACCTAGCTTCCTTTCAAAGATTACATTATAAACTTAGCAATATCCTAGTAAAAAAGATGTTTAGAAGGAGGAAGATTATGTTTGCAATGATGATCAAAAATATTAAAAATGAGAATTCAAACATGTTCATAAAAAATTTGTGACATTGTTAATGTAGACTGCACCAACACATATGTTTTAATAACATAATATAATGTGCTTTGGAATAGATGCAATGCATTTGTATTATGAAGCATTAGAAACAAGAGTGCATATCTACATTGGTGGTGCTTTCTCAACACCATCAATAAAAAGCAAGAACATAAATTGTAAAATCAAGCATGTCACATTGCAAAAGAAAGGATAGTTGTGATAGTTATCAACATCATGGACCATCCAAGAAGCATAAAAAGAATGAGAAATACCGCATAACTCATTCATTAAAAGTAAAGTTAGAAAAGAATGGACACATCAATTGTCATAGAATGAAATTGATATTATGTAACAAAAATTACCTCCAACAAGTACACAAAAAGAAGAAAAACAATGTTATAAGTCTATATGAAACAAATTAAAGACACTACCAAGTACATTTGTCCAATATGTAAGCAACTACGTTTTGGTCACAACATGATAGGCACCCCCAAAGATGATGAACAAACATATGTAAATTTAACAATGTAATAGAACATTCTAAAGAAAAAGCATATGAAAAACGTGCAAAAAAGTGCTTACAAATTAAAATATTGCCTCCTTTTGCAACACCAAAAAGAATAAGTCAAATTAATTTTTGTTGCATGTTAAATTATTTTCAATTTGGAAAAGAGACTTGTGTTACTTCAAATTGTATTTACACAAATAAGACTAGGTCAATAGCTAATGTTTAGCACTACTATTATTATTATTGTATTTTATTTTTATCAGCGAGGAGGGTTTATTTAGGCTAGCCCCACATAGCAAAGGTCACAAGGGGGACCTACTCCCCTTCAACATATTTCAACATAGAAGCCACTTAATCAACTCTTACCAACATATGGGCCACAATATAAGACCAAGAGCCACCACTTGGAATTCCAACTATAGATGTCACTATGGGGATTTGAACATGGATCTCCATCTTGAGAACCTTATGGCCTTTCCATTTAAGCACAACCCCTTTGACTACTATTATAATATTTTTAACATGACACTTAATATTCTTAATTTTTATGATATATTAATCTTGTATTTTATAATATATCATTAGTTATAATTTTTATAATATTACTATATTAAAATCAATTTAATGTATATGATATGTTGTTATAATGTTTTTAATATATTATTTATAATATTATTCCATAAAAATGATAATATTGTTGTAATTTATATCAATTAGTGTAACTTTTGTAATTCTTGTATTTAATATAACGTTCTTAATTATACTAATTTTATGAATTAGTTATCATATTAATTAACTCAAACCCTGGACCCTTTCCTTTAATCCTCTTACTGAGTTGATCAATATCAAACCAATATGGGTTAGGCTTTTGAATCTCCCTCTCTAGTTTTGGGAGGACTCGTGCTATGAGGGCATTGGTAATGCTAATGGTCAATTTTTGAAGGTAGACTCTACTACCTCTTGTTTCATGTGCAAAGAGGGGTTTTCAATTTCAATGAGGGTTTAGGTTAAATCCTCCTTTCACACCTTACATTCAAGGACATAAATTGATTCAAGCCACCACTCTTGCAACATGGATTTGCTATAGATTTAGTGTCACTTGGAATGAAGAGGAAACTTGGAATTTGCTGATTAATTGATTAATTAAAGCCTGATTATGCTTAAAACCCTAATTTCACAAAATCGTATATAAACAGTATAAAACACGACAAATGCTCGCAAACAAAGATGTAATATTCATAGTAAATTTACATACCAGACTTCAAAATTCTAGATGCAAAAAAGTCAGGGGCTAAAGGGTAGGTGCCCAAGCCCAAGGTGGCAGTTTTTTGAGGGACTTCCTAAATTTGTTTTTAACTAATCACCACTGTCATGGAGGTTTTCTGCTTCAAGGATCCGGAGGGCTTTGGAGCGGGTGCCCAAGTCCATGTCCTAGTTTTCTTCTCAGATCTCCAATTCTGACACTCTACTATGCCTCCCTGCAACTCCACTTCTTCTGCTTTTGCACCTATAACCTACAATTACAAAAAAGAGGGTTGGGGTTGTGGTGTCTAGAAGCTTGTCTTAGTCAAGCCCCAGAAGGATATTTAGGTCTTCCAAACACTGTTGCTAGATAAAGAGTGTGTATCCCTGCAGGATAGAGGCAAAATCCAATTGATAAATGATTGAAAACACAAATAGATATCACCTCGAAGGTGTAGCTCTCATGGAAGGAAGAAGGTCTTTCATGCCATGAGGAGATGGATTGATGAAGCTAAATCTATAACAAAAAACACAACTATACAATACCACTCTATAACATAATGAAAGCCTCGAATCACCGTAGCATAAGATCACAAGTTTGCATTATCCATATCTAGTTTAAAATGAATTCCTAAACATGTTTATATATGCAACACAACACATTCCAACTCTAATTTCATAACTCAAACTTGAGATGTCAACAACGAACACTTCTAATGGTCACATAACTGACATTTAAAATTTGGGACCCCACCAAATAGGGTAGGACTAGGACACAAGCGCCCAAGCCCTGAGCCCCATTTTCAAGGCAGGGTCAAGTTCATCACTATCCCCTAGGTCCCATTTAACATGGGTTTTCAGGGATTTTCCATCAGGTGTTAAAATGAACATGCATGATTATACCTAAAAGACCCGAGAGCTAAACTTAGGAGGGAAAAGTCCTAGGGAGACATTTTCTGACATAACATTTAGCCCCCACTTTAATGTATGCATGAACGCAAGGCCCATACATGAGTTAACGTACAGTCAACAAACACAACAAACATGCCAGGCACTTAAAGCTAATGCATACACAAATATTTAGAAACTAGTTCTAGCCCCCAGTCTCAGGTAGGCATTAGGGAAGACACATCACAGACATGCCAAACACAATGAAGGTAGTAACAGGCATGCAAAACATGTAGAAGATAGTAATAGGCACGTAAGAAATAGAGAAAACAACATTGAAGACACGCAAAACATGATGAATACAGTGAATGCAATGATTATTTATTTTTCATTTTCATATATAAATGCAAATGCAAGTACAGAGAAAGTAAACACACAACCTAAAATGTAGGAGGGGCATTTCGCCACACGTCTTGAAACTACATATGGGGCAATAGACATGCAATACAAATCTCAGAGTGTAGGAGGGGGATTTCACCACACTCTTGAAGACTACACTTGAGAACAAACATGCCATACAAATCCCAGAGCATAGGAGGGACTCATCACCACATGTCTTGAGACTATGCTTCGGAACAAACATGTCATACGAAACTCAAGTGTAGAAGGGGTATTTCACCACACGTCTTGAGACTACAACACAGGGGGAAACACACAGAAGACACACGGAAAACATGAGTGTCATATAGTATGCCAAAGACATACTATACATCTAAAACATGGTAAACAAGGCGATGGAAGGAACTTATTGCTAAATTCCCACCATCTCAGGAACATTATAGGCACACCTGACGATTAGGCTTATGCCACAACAACTGCCAAAGACATGCTTAAGGGAGGATACACTAACCTCACCTACTTGGAGGATTTTCAAAATAAAAAGGATGTGCACTAGATCAAGAGATACATTATCCTCACCTCCATAGAGGGATTTTGAGTAGAAGGATATGCATGATATCCCACCTCCGTAGAGGGCTTAATGATTGTAATATAGAATAAAGATGTGCACTCGCACAGAGATAGAACATCTTGCCTTCGTGGAGGGCTTACAAAATGCTTCATTAGTACCAAAATCATCACACATCTTACCTTTATATGCCCCCAAATTAAGGTGGTTGATATTGTGTATCGATAGTACATTAAGGTAGAGTAAAACACACAAGGGAACAAGAGATTTCACAAAGCCCATGCCCCCAAAGGTGACATGTACTTTACAATCATCAAATGTTCCCACAAACACATAATTTCCTGCAAGAAGAGAGGTTAGAAATATTTCTCTAAGATAAATAACCACATCACATGATAAGAGCAATGCATGTAATCATTCACATAAAGAGTCGAGGCTATACTACGAGTTCAAAATCCTAGTATAATCGTGGGGCTATACTACATAAATCTTAAAATCGAGTGTAACCAAGGCAAGATTCAAAGGTAAACAAAGTGCATAGAGATGTATTGTTATGATTTGTTAGCACGATAAGATAACATCAAAATATCACATGGAGTGATTCTACTAGCCAAGCATTGGAAAATATATATCAAACCCATCATCATATCTAGACTAGGTCCATTTTTGCTTACTCGCTAAAGGGATGCTTAGTCCTTATCAATATTATTTATTTTTCATCATCTGCTAGCTAGATAGAACCACTAGAAGAAGGTAAACAATAAATCAAGAGAGGAGAACAAGTTCCTTAAGGTCATCACATAGGAAGGTGCCCCCAATCACCAATTGCAACACTATGCCCCTAAGGCATGACACATAACAATTAAAATAGAGGAGAGGAGCAATATAGAAGAATGATGATACAAATAGAAGAAAAGTCACAACAGAGGCGATCTCCCGGTATCCTTGAACTTACAAGAGTATCAAGAGTTATCCAAGGAGGCCTAAACAACACATAACACATCATGAGGGGATCACAACATAGAGAGAAGGGTTAGAAATACTTACCTAAAAGTAGGCTTATGCTAGAGATTGTCAAGAATCAAATCATCCTCTTCCTAATCTTAGATGTTAGAGGAAGGAGGAACATAAGGTACAATTGCTAATTCTTTGTCATTGTTTGTAAAGTTTTCCTTATTAAGCTCTTCCTTATTTGTTTTGGTGTTAGGTGGAATATTTTCTTGTTCAAGTGTGTTTCTATGTGCAAAGGGTTGTCTTCTCCTCCTCCTTTCTCTTTCTTGTCAATTTCTTTTTGTTTGATTGCTTATATCTTAGAGGAGGAAGCTTGTTCAAATATTATTTGTCTTGATGAAATACCTTGTTTTTTATGAGTACCTCCTGATCCTTGTAAGGATGGTGGGGGAGGAACCTCAGCATAGAGTCCTTTACCTTTTGTTCTAGGAAGTTCTTCTAATGCAGGTTGTTCTTCTCTTATTGTTTCTTGCATAGAAGGACTAGCCACTTGATGTAATATTTTTGCTTTATGTTTTCTATATCCCAAGAAGTTAAAATATGTTCATGGCTCTGGTTCCTGATTAGATCATGGCCAAAAGTAGTCAAGGTTGAAGTGTTGTCTTGTAACCTAAGGTTTATATCTATTGCAATGAATAGTATGCACTTGTCTGTTCAAAGGAAATTTTACACAGTTATGAATCGTTGAAGGGATAGATTTCATAGATTGTAACCATGGGTGTCCTAACTTTATGTGAAAGAGGTCAGATAAAGGGACAACATCAAATAATTATTCTACAAAATTTTCAAATACCATGACCAATAAAGATATCTTCCCAGAAGTGTTTATAAAAGCTCCACTATGTGTCTTAATCATCATGTTGGAAGAGTCATAGAAATATTGAATCAAACCATGTGAATAAAGGAATTATTATGTTGCCACATTAGTCATGCAATTAGGATCTACAAGTGTTCCATCTACATGATTTTCCAATATCTTCATAGTGATACAAAGCAGTCCTTCAGTTTCTCCAATTGTTCTATCATGAGGTGTAAATACAATTTCAAGTTCAGGGACCTTTCCTTTCATATAAGGCCTAGGAGGGAACCTAGTATCATTGATACGATTAGAAGCCATGTGTGTATGTTTTCAAATTAATACAAGATCATATTTTAAAATATTTTCAACACTTATGCAAGGAACAAGTGCAAAATTATGTAAGTTTATGACCTAAAATGCTTGATTTTTTCTTTTTTTTCAATGCAAATGACTAAAGGATAAGGTGTTGTAAGGAAATTGATGAGGGGAAGAAAATAATAACCTTAATATCAGTCCAATAATATAGAAATATCCTTCACAACACACCTATAATGCAAGTCTAGATAGATGACAAGGCAAAATCTGGTGAAAATGCAAGGTTTTCAAACCCTAATTGTGAAATTAAAACATGAAACTATGCAAAATGATGTATGAATGTTTTCTAATAAGATTTATGATGTGAAATATATCAGCTTGGATCTGAAAATGATGCCACAAGTTTTACAATGCTCAATGCAAGTGCAATTTCAAGGAAAGATGAGTGAATATGCTAGTTTTTGTTGAAATTATCTGTGTAAATGCAAATTTTTGAAATATGAATGCAAAAACACACTAAAATGAAACACTACATACAAATTCAGATTTGAATGAGTGCCTAATATGAGTAATAAAATCTAAAACAAGATTTTAACTACAAACCCTAGTTTTTTGAAATCGCTAGGTTATAAGAAAAATTCAAAATTTCAAGCAAACCCTGGCAATTTTAATATGAAAAATGCAATGCAAAGGATTATAATATAATAAATTTCTATAATTTATATCAGATATAATTTAAGAAATAGAAATTAAATGAATTTAAATGAAAATTAGTTCAAATTATTTCACAATGCAAGCCTAAAATGGCAATTTTTTAAAATTTTTCAATTTTTTTTGTAAATTTTCAAATACAATATGAAAATGATGAATGAAATGAATGCAATCTGAAGTACAACACTCAAAAAAGTGCAAAATTTAAATAAAACATGGGTTCACCAAAATGTTTCATGTGAAAAGAGGGGTTTTCAATTTCAATGAGTGTTTGGGTTAAATCCTCCTTTCACACCTTACATTCAAGGACATAAATTGATTCAAGCCACCACTCTTGCAAGAGGGATTTGCTACAAATTTAGTGTCACTTGGAATGAAGAGGAAACTTGGAATTTGCTGATTAATTGATTAATCAAAGCCTAATTATGCTTAAAACCCTAATTTCACAAAATCATAAATAAACAGACAAAACATGACAAATGCTCGCAGACAAAGATGTAATATTTAGATTAAATACATACCAAACTTTAGAATTCTAGATGTGGAAAAGTCAGGGGCTAAAGAGTAGGCACCCAAGCCCAAGGTGGCAGTTTCTTCAGGGACTTTCAGAATTTGTCTACAACTAATCACCACTATCATGGAGGTTTTCTACTTCGGGGATTTGGAGGGATTCAGAGCGGGCGCCCAAGTCTAGGTCCTAGTTTTCTTCTTAAATCTACAATTCTGACACTCTGCTATGCCTCCCTGTAACTCCACTTCTGCACCTATAACCTATAATTACAAAAAAGGGGCTTGGGGACTGTGGTGTCTAGGAGCTTACCTCAGTCAAGCCTCAAAAGGATATTCATGTTTTCCAAACATCGTTGTCAAATAAAGAGTGCATATCCCTATGGGATGGAGGCAAAAACTATTGAAAATACAAATAGATATCACCTTGAAGGTGTAGTTCTCATGGAAGGAAGAAGCTCTTTCATATCATGAGGAGATGGATTGATGAAGCCAAATTTGCAACAAACAAACACAACAACACCATACTACTTTGCAACACAATGAAAGCCTTGAATCACCTTAGCATAAGATCACAAATTTGCATTATCCATCTCTAGTTTAAAATGAAGTCCTAAACATGATTATGTATGCAACACAACCCATTCCCGCTCTAATTTCGTAATTCAAACTTGAGATGTTGGCAATGGACACTTCTAACGGTCACATAAGTGACATTTAAAATTTGGGACCCTGCCAAATAGGGTAGGACTAGGGCATGGGTGCCAAAGCCTTGAGCCCCATTTTCAAGGTAGGGTCAAGTTCATCACTGTCCCCTAGGTCCCATTTAACATGGGTTTTCAGGGATTTTCCATTAGGAGTTAAAATGAACATGCATGATTACACCTAAAGGACTCAGGAGCTAAACTTAAGAGGGAAAAAGTCCTAGGGAGATATTTTCTGACGTAACACCTCTTTTATGGAACATTCAACCGTTGCTCACATTTTGGTGGATATTGACATCTCCAAACCCCTTCATGGAGATGTTGTTTTGTTGGTAGGGGATAGGCCTTGGAAGCAACCATTGGACTACAAGGGTACCCTCTTCAGATGCAGGCATTGTTTCACTATTGGTCATTTAGTCTCAAGTTGTTCTCTCTTGCGTTGCAAGGGCACTACAACTTGGTGGAAGGATGCTATACTAGACCACTTGACTTTCACAGGAAGATGATTCATCTCAGGGTGAGGAATCCTCTCAGGAGGATGACCACCCTCATGAGGAGGTCCCTAAAGGGGTGATGGTAGTTGAGGCTGCAGCAATTTCTCCAAACTCTTCTGATAATCTCTCAGCTCCCTTATCGGCTCATTCTACTTCAGGTCAAATTGCTACTTCAGCAGTTCATGTTTCATCTTTGGTTTTACCTACTTTGGGTTCGGTAGCTCTACACGTGGATTCTTAGGCTATGGCATCTGTTGAGGTTCTCCTTGCGACCTCTTTGGTTGCAAAAATGGGTGATGACCTATCACCTTGATCTATGAAGTTTGACTCAGAGCTTTCCTGGATGGTGGTTCAAAGAAAGAAGAAAGGACTTCCCAATTTTGTTGCTACTTTGCACCCTAGAGTTAAAGGTGTTAGGTTTTCTAGATCTGATTCTAGTATTGTGTAGTTGTTCCCCAACTAGGTTGCTATGTCTGTGATGTTGTTTTATTGTTCTTGGCCTATTTGGGCTTGCTTGTTTAGCCCTGGGGGCTTGCTTGTTAAGGGATCAGGGCCCTTGTTTCATGTTTTTTCAGGGATTTTGATGTAAGTGTGGACTATTAGTTCTTCTCTTGTAAGGGATTGGGACCCTTTTCCTAGCTAAACTTAATCAAAAACATCTCTCATATTAATTATGCTAATTAGAGGCCTTTTTCGTTTACTAACAACTTTAACCATAACACATTTCTAATATCACAATGATTATTAATATTTTTTAATTCATTTTACTCTTTCTTTTGGTTTTTTCTTCTTTCTTTCATTTTTTTAAAGTGTTTAGATCTGCAATCTATCTCATTCCTTTTCATTTTGATGATGGGTTATGAAGTGTGATCCAGAATGTTGATTCAAATAAACACTTACACAATTATTGTGATAAACATTCAAATTTGTTTTTATGAACAGAAAACATCATGTCTATAAATAATTAATGTTCCTAGTAATATAGACAACAAAAAATATTGCCTAAATCCATGAACCATACACAATAATGCATTTCCTTTAATCAGGATACTAGAATACAAAAACACATATCAAATAAAAAAGGTGTGTGCAAACACTCTGATGCATGCACTAGAATAATTGTGTGAACGATAATTATACATAAAGAAAGGCATTCACATAAACAAGTTGAATGATGTCCAAGCTAACGACTACACTAACAAAACTAAAAACTTGTTAATTGAGACTAGAACAATAACAAGATAGATGATGAAAGACCACATTACACATTAGTATCTGGATTCACTGAGCTTAGATGTATTCACAACCTAGATAACAAGATTATTAAAATTGCTTCCACTAAAAGACATTGACTTGAAAATACGCAAAAGAGATTACCTTTTTATCTAGTACTAATCTATGAAGATCGACATGATGAAATGATTGCGAACACATTTACATTGCACAAAATTGCACTATCAGAACCATTGCATAGTAGACATGACTTTGCAAAGCATATGACAAATATGTTTTTTTCAAAATTATGTAAATAATAATAGATCAAGTGCTTGCAAGGTTGTAAATACGAACTAGAAAATAACATCTACAATGATGAAAACTAACATCAAAAGATATATAATACAAACCAAATCCTCATTGAGTACTGAAATTTGATATTAGTTATATAAATTTTATGCACATTTTAATCTCACCTAATTACTTACAACAAATTGAAAAACATGATGTAATGATACAACAATTAGACCTCAACATTTTTTGATATTTTGAAAACTTTTCTTAACAAGTAATTGGTTTAGCAATTAAAGGTAAATTTTTACATTTCAAAATAGTTTACCATTAAAAACTTCTAAATATAAATAAGGTAATTGATGGAATGGTAAACTGTTTTGTTTGAAAGCAATAGCATACATGTTCAAACTTTCACATATTGTCGCTCCAAAAATTTGAATCAATTGTTCTTTAAGCAGAGCTCATTTTGAGTACCAAAATAACATGTTTAAACCAAAAAAATATGTCATCTCATCAAGAAAGAGGCAAATAGTAACAATAGCTCCAAATCAAAATTAAGAATTGTAGAAAATTTTGTGTAATACATTTATTCATCAAAAATTAATAAAATTATGTTTATATATGCTCATAAAATGGATTTATACAACTTGTGTCATTTCTATAAAACTTATTTGATTAAAACATAATTAATAAAAATAAGAACAAAAATTTTAGGGCATAATGGAATGAGCAGGAGAAATTTTTGAATGTGAGGGGGAAATTTCTGTATGCGAAGGCTCTATTGCATCTAGTTGCGTGGTGTTGGGAGAAAGTTTTAGAGGAAGAGTTGGCTCTACTGGTGTGTCTAGATGTGTGCTGTAGGGAGTGATCTCCAAGGGTGTAGGTATTGTTGGTCTGGCATCAGATCCTCTGTTGGACATTGTTGGGGGTGTTGTGGAGGAGACAATTACGTCCTCTGCTCACTACACTCAAAATCTTACAACTGGCGGGGCTAGGCTTTGCTCTGGGGCTTCTGGATGCCCCCAAAAATCCTTCATTGAGGCTATAAAGGGTTCAAGAACTCAAGCTCGTCTAGCTCAGGAAAGGGCTAGGCCATTGCCTTGTGCCCATTCTTCCCTTGTGGTGGTATGCAGACCAAAGGTTTCAGAGAATGAGGAGTTCTACTGGAAGCATAGAGTAATCTGCAGGTTTAACAGGTTTTGGTCTTCTCTACCCGATCTGCATTCTTGGGTCAAGGATTCATGGAAACCCTTAGTGGAAGGTAAGATATAGATTTTTCCCACTACTAGGGGTTTCTTCATTGCAACATTTGGGTTTGGTTGTGGGGTGAGCATTCGCTCTCCATTAAACATTGGGCTCGGTCCTTCAACCCTTTGATCGAACCACTTCATATCATATCGATATGGGTTTGACTTCCAAATCCCCCTCTTTAGTTTTGGGAGGATTCTTGCTATGAGGCCATCGGTAATGCTATTGGTCATTTCTTGAAGGTGGATTATGTTGAATACATAGAATACTAAGAGGGGGGGTGAATCAATAGTCTGTAAAACTTTTCTTTTACACATTCATTAATCCATTTACCAATTTCAATAACATAAAAGTAAAGTAAGCATAAGAAGAACAATCACAAAGTCATAACACATGAACACCAGTATTTTTACATGGAAAACCCAAAAAGGGAAAAACCATGGTGGGCGTTAACCTATAGAAATTTATTAGTGATAGTAATACTGAATTACAAGAGGCTCACTACCTAAAGAAAGAGATGAGAAGATAAAAGGAATGCCTCACTGCTAGGAGAATACTACTATAAATGCATCTATGGAATGTTGAAGTGTAGTTCCTATTATGGCTCAGTATACAGACTCAAATGTCTTCATAATGTTTGCCCTACTTTTCTGCTCTATTCACATATTCTCTATTTTTTTGCCCTTACTATTCCTTTCTGGTCACAAGACTATCTTAGATTGCACATACTTTGAATTCGCACTATATGCATGCCTATCTCTTCTTCAAATGCCGAAATCTATCGAGTATATATATATGTAACAAGATTTAAATCAAAACCAGGTCAGCTTGCCAGTGATGAAGTGTATACATAGAAAGCTATACTCTGTCAACTTGAATCCTTTACATGAAGTTATGCAGACAAATCCAAACCTTCAAGAATGTTCATATAGGTAGATGAAGAAGAATTGAGAGAAATTCAACCTTAGAAGGATTGGTTGAACATAGTCAAGAAGCACAAGATCAACTTACTAATGAACAAGAGGAAGAACATCTTGGGTTTGATCAAATTGAAGAAGAAATTGAACAAGGTGCAGAAAACATTGTGACTGAGGAGGAAATTGAGAATAGAACATATTTTAAGGATATGGAAAATCTAGCAGATTTAGATGAAGATGTGCTTTTTAGTAAGATTTCACCCCAGGAAATGTTACTTGATAGTACAATAAGACTTCATTCCAAAAGAATTTGGGATGAATTTTTTGAAGACAAATCTCTGATTGGAAGAGTACAATTATGTGCTAAGTTATTTAGGCGAAAAGAAATGACCCCTATTTTGGAGTTGCTAGGGGTTGATAATAGGGAGAAAAAAAATCTAGCAAAAAACATAATAGTTAAAAAGTTGCAAGAAGTTTGAACTCTATTCAAAGTACAAGTAGAACAAGTGATTTAAGTGCAACACACAGGGCATTGATGATCGTAATTTCAAGTAAAAAATTATCACTGATGAGACAGGTGAAAGCAATTGGAAAGTTGCTACATGTATCCAGCAAAACTGTTCACATCTATATTTCAAAGAGAAATAAGCTTGATGAAAACATAGAAAAAATTTAGGTAAATATTGTCAGGGTCTCAAAAAAGATAGAATCTCAGAAGATGTGAAGAAACAAGTCATTGAATATTGGATCAACCATTCTCATATTTCCTCTAATAGAAGGGATACTATACAAGTAATAGGTGAAGATGGCAAAAAGTATCCTCATCCAAAACATTTTATAGATACAACATAGAGTGAATGTTCTGAAGCATTCAAACAAGAATCTCCAAAGGTGAAGATATCTCAAAGGGTGTTTGAAAAGTTGTGTCCCTGTTTTGTATGCATAAATAAAGTGGGTGAAACTTGTTGTCAAAATCACGTGGAATTTCATCTACATCTTCAATCATATAAAAAATTTATGGAAATGACTCATCCAGATGTTATCATCCATGCAAGCACAACACAATTAATGAACTCCCTCTTATGTAAAGAAAAAAAAGGTTCTGATGAATTCAGTGTGTGATGTATCAAAAATAGTTGTGAAAATTGTGGAGATTTGAAGAAGCTTCTATTGGAGTACTTGAAAACATTGAGAGGGGGGTGAATCAGTGTTGTAGAAAACAAAATATTTTAATCACTTTTATCTCAAACTTTAAAAATAGAAGTAGTTGCTGATTTAGGCTTTATCAATGCAAGAGACTGTGAATTAAAGAATTGAACAAAGAAGTATAATGGACAAATGAATCATGCAAAAAATGAGACTGTTGATGCTTAAAATTGTGCTATTTCCAACACCAACATGGGAAGTTTCAGGAATGTGGGACTTGCGACTTGAAACAACCTCCAAATTTTAAAGAAGCTGGCTCTTCTTTATCTCAAATGTATTTTGGGAAAAAGGGGTAGAAACTAAATGGAATCACAAATGCAATGAAAGAAAATTTAGCTATGGCGATGCGCCTGAGTGTGATTAGTTCCTTAACACTAAGCACAGTGAAGCTATTTTTAGGATTCAACTACATTAAAGAGAAAACAATGCATGATCAATGTAAAAGATGAAAAGAAATAGAATCAAAGGCTCACAACTTAGAGGATTTTGCAATAACATAAAATATCAGCAAAGGCACATAACTCAGTCTTATTAATTTTCCAGTCACATAAAAGGCAATGATGTATGCGTAGTTATACAAACTTTCTGAATCAAGAAAATAGAACAAAGGCAAATGATATTACTGGCCACAACAAAAGATCTTCAAACTTCTCCTAAATCTCTGATAACAATCTATATGCAGAAAATTCTCTATATCCTTTAATCTACGATTTGGACCCATATTTATAGCATAGGACTAGCTCAAGATTGCCCGCACGATCAAATCCCAACGGTCTAACCGAACTGGAACTTAACTGGAAGTGTTTGACAGAAGATATCTTTTGGATTTGAAACAGTTAGCCTCTCTGCAAATTCATTGGCTGAAACAGATACATGTGGCACTTCCCACTGTGAAACAGGTGAGGCCACCTGGCAGCATCTAGTCTTTGCAACTATAAACCCTTGAGACCGATGGCACACATACGTGCCCTTTACTTGAAACTCCATCTTTCCAAAAAATTAGGAACTTGACACATGGCAGCCTCCGTTGCAATTGAAAAAACAAAACCCTTGAGACAGATGGCAGCATCCGCGAGCCTTACTTGAAAAATCATCTCATTATTCAGGAGGCACCATAAAATGACACTTGGCAGCGTCCGCGGCACATGCAAATAGATACGTGGTGACTTTCGCTATCTTATGCTCTTTACTGTGTCTTTGTATCAGGAGTGCTCTGCCTTTAACATCTGTCACAATCCGTCGTCCTAAAACTTTTATCACTTACCAAAATTGGGACCCACAATACTTCTCGCTTGAGTAGCTTCAAAAAGGAATAGGGACAGATGGCGCTTTCTGCTGCTATTACCAAGTGATACGTGGCAGCTTCCACTATCTTTAAAGAGACTTTATATACCTTTTGAGAGTCCTGCAGAAGATGACACATGGCGATCTCCGCCGAGCTTTAGAAACACTATAGAAACATTTGAGACTCATTTAGATTCACACGGATGATGACACTTGGCATGTTCCGCTTAACTTTAGCTACTTCACCGAGGCCCACCAACAGTCTTTACTTAACAATGAAACAAAAGAAGAACCTGCGGATGCTGACACTTGTCACTCTCTGCTGACTTTATAGGAGACACACGACACTTTCCATGTAACTTAGAGAAACATAAAGAAAATTTCTGCAGCTGCCACTTGGTGCCTTCTGTGCGCACTGAAAGAAACTTAAAAGGGGTCTGCTGGACTCTCTTTGAAACATTAAAAGGGGCTTTAAAGCTTATGAGAAACTAAACATGGATGCCGACACTTGGCGCATTCCACTGCTATATAACAAGACATGTGGCCCCATCCGCGCTACTTAGAGAAACTTTATAATGTGTCCCAGCTGATGACACTTGGCATGTTTCGCACGACTTTGAAACTTAGGCAAAACTTAGGCAAAATGAAAACCTGCACCCGCACTCTGTGTCAAAACCCTCACTGCCAAAAATGAAACGCACAGAGTCAAAAATGGAACTCGCACAACTAAAAATCAAAATAAAATGTAGAGTATTTTACTCTACAGTTCTTGGCGACCCCGAAGACTTTTGAGCCTTCTCAAAAAGAATCCAAAAAATGTGTATATATACAGCAAAAAATTCACAGATTCTGCAAGGTCATCTGATAAACAGACCACTCAGCATCAGATAGTCCCTGTTTGTTTTGCAAATCCTGGAAGGCCAAATCAAGGTTAATGATATCCTTGTGTGAAAAACTCTACAAAACATGAACTACAGCCTTCAATTGGAAATCAAGCTAGGCCATTGGGATCAAGACAGTTTCCACTTCTGGCACTGATGAGGCATCTGTTAAACCCTAGAAAATTGACTGATCATTTTGTCTAGCTAACAACAAAGGCTTAATCTCATCAACCATTAGCACAGTGTTGCTATCAGGAAAAGGGGAGGGAAGACCCAATTGCACCAGATCTTCAATATGCTTTTTCATGTCTTTTACTCCTTCCTTGACCACATCTAGGAGCTCTTTGCAAGTAATTGTAGCAAAGTTGCAACTGAGAACCTCATTCACCCCTTTTACAGCAATCATTCTGTCACTGATCCCTACTGCTAATAATGTTTCATCAGTTGTGTCATATAGCTTCTTCAACAACAGTTGAGAATCTGAAACCCTCAAGGAAACAGTGGAAAAAGTGGCCTAAACTGAAGTCTCTACCTTCTCACACAGTTGTTGTGCATGTAGCAGGAAAGTTAAAGAAGGTTTGAGCTGAATAATCTCCTTAGAGATTCTTTTCCACACTGATACATATAGCTCCTTAACCAGGTTCAACACTCCTGCATTCTTTGGCTTATTAACCAACTCAAGTGTCAACTATTTTGTTGTTTGTTGTTCAACTTGAAGTTGGGCCTGCATGGTAGCAACATTATTTTGTTCCTTCGATAACTGCTGCTAAAACTGTGTGGCTTGTTGGGAGGAATCCTGATATCTTTTCTGTAGTGTGGCCTTTTCCTACCTCAGGGCAGTCACTGCAGATTTTACTCTTCTTTTAAAGAAGCATTCTGAGCCTGAGTAGCCTGATGAATTTGACAAGAAACAGTATTTTGCAACTGTTTATTGAGATTCTCTATTTCATCATTTTTTGATTTAAGCTTTGTAGCCAGGTTGCTACTATGTGCCTTTTCCTGAGCTAAATCAGCCTCCACCTTCTGTAACTTCTTTGAAACTTTCAGATAATCAATAGCTACAGCAGAAGTGGTTTCATTCAGCAGCTCGACCCTATCCTGTGGCCTAAAAAGTGACATAGCCATAGCCACTGCACTCATGGTATAATCCTGGGGCTGCATCTGCTCATTTGGCCTAACTACATTAGGTGACAAGTGAGTCATTGTTAGCTATTGCTGGATTGGGTCAAAGAGTGACCTCATGTGTGGTATAGCCTGAGCTTTATTATCTTTCTTCCTCTTTTTATCCATCTGGGCCTCCCTAGCCTTCTTAGTAGTGTCTGCTTGAGCTTGGAAGGTAGGGGGAGAGGCAATATACCCGCCCGCAAAAGGATGATCCTGTGGCAAGCCATAGGGGATAGCCAAATGTTGGCTAGAGGGAATCTGGGGAGGTATTCTCTTTGGGAGAAAGGGGGAAAAGGGAGGCAATGATGTGGCCTGTGATGACATGGCCTGAGTAGTAATAGGTGGGGCAAATTGGGAAATTGGCATAGCAGAGGTGGCAAGGGATAATATGTGGCTAGTTGGAATTGCCACCCCTATAGAAGAAGAAAGAGACTGAGAAGGAGAAGGAGGAGTAGCACATACCTGAGGAGCAACAAAGGTGCTCGATGGTTGCTGCTATGAAGGCTTTGCTTCCTCATCTGAATCAGGCTAAAGTTTTAGCTTCTTGTGTTTCCTTGGCCTCTCTTCTTGTTGTTGTGCTTCCTTCTCTTCAATGTTTACCACTGTTGCTGGTGGTAGTTGCATAAAACTGGAAACCCCAGTCACTGAAACTGATGGAGAAGCCCTGGGTGGTGATGATACCACACTCTTTTGTTTCTCAATGGCACTGAGGGATTGGGACTAGACAGTTGCAGCAGTTGTAGATGAAACTTGTCCTAGGGCTTGCACTGTATGAGTGGACTCAGGTTCTCCCTCTGACTCTCCCCCCTGCCTATGGATTTTGCTTGTATTAGGGCTAGAAACTAGAGAGGGATGCCATTCATCCCAAATGGACTCCCATTTTTCATCTGTATCAACCTTGCCAAAAGAGTGAGTTGTCTCAGATATTTCCTGCCTATATTTCCAATAGGCTTCAATTTTATCTGGCTTCCATTCCCTATCCCTTAATAAATTTTTCTTCAATCCAATGCCCATTTTGAGCTTAGGGTCAAAAACCTTTTGTTTATTATAAAATATTTCCCATGGCTTGGGACTCTTAAAGGGAAAATCTGTTAGTTCTACATACAAATTAGGAATATCCTCCTTAGGGTTTCTTCTATCTTCCCAAAAGGGACGACCCTCATGCACAATTTTGGCACCAACATTGTTGTCTTTAACCCATAAGGTTATGAAACTGCTTGGGTCATATTTCCATTTATCTTCTATGAGAAAGAAGCCCAGGACAGCTAGTTTCCTCAGCAACAAGTGCTCAGTATCCCTGACTAGTAGGGCCATGTTTTTTCTTACCCATGGGATATCATACATTTTATTTTTCTTCTTCCTAGTGCCATAGTCACTATCAACCACAGACACTTGCTGGGTGACCTCTAAGAATGCTAACCTGGGAGTCAAAATCTTGGGTAGCAACACTGGCTCTCCGTTAAAACCATGGACCCTAATGATAGTATGATGAGACCCAAAGAAATAATCACAAGGAATAGGACAATTTGCCATGGGGCCTTTGATGCTTGGTGTTAACCTGTTTTCTACAGACTTGGGGCTTAGGTGGCAAAAAGCAGGGGCAACAAAAAGTTCCCAAAATTCATAGGGATCAGATGCTTCGAATAAGACATGTGTCCATGTAGACACGGGAATGGTCCTATTGTGACCGAAACTTGGGTCATACATATTCAGATGCATATATGGTGAAAAGATGGCAGGGTTTTGATATAACATGAGGTGAAACAAATAAGAAGAATACCTGAAAACCCCTATTGATTTGAAGTGGGTGAGTTGGTCTGCCATTGAATAGGCAATCTGCTCAGAGAAATCTGGCTAAAACTCCTGAGACTTGTCCACGGTCTTTAATCTGAACAAAATGGCAATCTGCCAGTCATATACAGTAATGTCCTCCTTCATTCCAAAGATAAATGCCATCATAGACAGTGCTTCCTGGCTAGCCTGAGTGAATTGTGCCCTTCTTGTTGGTAGCATTGGCATTTGGGTGTTTTCATCTCCCAACTGCATCTCTGAATTGAGAAAACCTCAACTGATTATTCACGTTCGCCCATGTTTTTTGCATTTTGGCAATGGTGGGAAATGTGGCTGTCTTGTCATGGTATAGGGCCAACATGTCCCTGAGATCCTTTGGTGTAATTTGCACCATGAAGGGTCCCTTTTGAATGGTGCTTGAGGGCGCATGAAACAATTCTTTTTCACATCTCAATCAGGTCGGGGCATAGATGCACACTTGGGACAATAAATTTCACCAATTGAGAGGTCCATATCCTCATTCTGAATGTTTCAGATTGTCTAGCCTTGGCCTTCTGGATACATCTTTGGTGTACCCCTTCTCACAGAGCTTTGCCAGGCTTTTGAAGGGTTGGGTCCGTGATACTGTCTGCAAAATCTCTCATCTTTGTTGAATTCACTGAATAGCCAACCTCGGGGACCCTAGTCCTTGGATAGGTCCTTAAGGGTTGTGCAGGGGCCGAAGCATATGATTTGCTAGTGAGAAGCCTATCAATGGACTCATAAATCCCTAGCCCCTGCTATGAAGACTGCGCCTCTGCCATATCTATGTCTATACTAGAAACTAGTGAACTTATTGTAACAAGGATGGAAGCTTTGCAACAGGGAAGACACTTACTAAGCAGGTTTAGCTGAGAATTTGTGAGCAACAGGGAAGACACTTAGTAAAAGTAGAAACAAATGTGACATAGTTAAGCCTTAATTCTTGTTATTAGGGTATTTTAATGACACATCAAGTCTCATAAATGGCATTAAAACCAGAAAACTATTAGTAAATCTTATGAAATCTGCATGGGACAGAGTGTCAGACATGTCTTAAAAGTGGCTGCGCAAAGGTACCTTGGGGAATTTTGGGGATTGGAGAGAGACTTAATGAATGTGAGAGTTTCAACAATTGAAGAGACTTGAGCCGTGGCCACTTGTTCATAAAACACTTATTAAAAGAAAGAGCGGGAAAACAAAGTGGGAAAACAAAGCAACAATGAAAGGGGAAACTAACTAACTATAATACATAGGAGAGATTATCTAATTGAAATGATTCAAGTAGATCCCATTTACAGGAATCTCCATAAGTTCACCCTCCATCATTTCAAGCTCAAATGAATTCTACTGTTTACATGAATGAATCTTATAGGGGCCAGTCCACAATGACTCAAATTTACTGTGTCAACCCGGCTTAGCAGATCTCTCGTCCCACTTCAAAACAACTGATCCTACTTCAAAATGGGTATTTGAAGTCTTCTTATCGAAGCAGTCTTTGATTATTTTTTGATGTTTCATTAATGATTCATGTGCTCTTTCCCTTTTTTCTTGAACCTCCAAGAGCTCAGCAAGTCTGACCTGCATGGGGCCATTCTCTTCAATCTCAATCTATTTTAATAACTATAGAGCAGGAATTTCCAAGCTCAGGGACATCACAACAGGTTTTCCATAGACCAATTCATATGGGGACATCTTTGTGACTTGTTTAGGTGTAATTCTATCAGCCCATAGTGCTATATTAAGCACTTTATGCCACTCTTTGTGATGATCAGCCCCTATTCTCTTAACAAGTCTAATCAGATTCTTGTTAGTTGATTCTGCCAAACCATTACCCTGAGGGTAATAATTTGAGGAAGTTTTTAGATAGATTCCGTACTTTAGTACAAAGTCAGATATTTTTGCCCCTAAAAATGCCTTAGCATTATCTAAAATTATGGTACGAGGAGGCCCAAAGCGAGTAGTGATACTTTCCAAAAAATCTAGGATCACCTTTTCTGTTGCTTCTTTGAGTGGTACTGCCTCACTCCATCTGGCAAAATAATCTGTGGTAGTTAGAATCCATTTGTGTCCCATACTTGACACCAGATTGATCATTCTAATGAAGTCTAGACCCCATTGGGCAAAGGATTCATCAACAATTATAGGACTAAGAGGCATTGCTACATTCCTTCTCTTCCCCACATAATACTCACAAGATTGACACTCTTTGACCAGTTGATAACAGTCTGTAAATAAAGTGGGCCAGAAGTAACCTGCCTAACTTATTTTTATAGCCGTGGTTCTTGTAGAAAAATGTCCACCTGAGACTCCATGGTGCATTTCATTTAGTATTCTTTGAGCCTCATCTTTCTCTATACATCTTGGGAGTATACCATCAGTATTTCTTCTGAAAAGAACTTGGTCAATTAAAACAAAATGGACCCCTTGCTGCCTATAGTATCTCCTCTTGTCTTGAGAGAGCTCTTTTGGAAAAATCCCATGTTTCATAAACTGGATCCTATTTGTGACCCAAGAATTCTGATCAATCTCTTGAATTCTCGACACATTCTCATTTTCTGCTTCAGCAGTCACCATTCTTTCCATGTCTTGGGCCATGTATTGGCACAATCCCTTGCCTCTGACAAGTTTAGTTGGTTTGACTTCCACATCATATTCCAGAATCTTTGTTATCCAGTTTGCTCTTTTCTCAATGATCTCTCCTTCCATAATGTATTCTCTGACACTAGGATGAGCCACAAGTATCAGAATCTTATTTCCTGTCACCATATGCCTAAATTTCTTGAGGGTTTTTACCATAGCATATGCCTATTTCTCTACAAAGTTATACCTAGCTTCATACTCCCTAAGAGTCCTTGAGAAAAATGCTATTGGATGCTCTCCCTTTTGTTGATCATCTTTCTGTATTAGGATAGCAGCAACACTGAACTCTCCTCCATAGACATACATTATAAAAGACTTAGAGAAGTCTGGGTTCTTAAGAACTGGGGCTGTTGAAATTGCTTTCTTAACCTCCTTAAAAGCTTGTCTTCCTTCTGTAGTCCACTTGAACACCAGGTCTTTCTTCAACAAGAGTGTCATTGGTCTTATTAGGCCTGCAAAGTCTGATATGAATCGACTGACAAAATTAATCTTTCCCAAAAAGGACTGAACTACCTTCTTATTGATTGGTAAAGATAGGTTCATTATGGCAGTGACTCTCTCTGGATCTATAGAGACTCCTTTAGATACTATATGCCCTAATAGTTTCCCTTGAGGTACTGCAAAATGCATTTCTTAGGATTTAGGGATATTCCAAACTCTTGGCATTTCTTAAAAATAGCTTCTAGATGGTCAAAATGATCTGCAGCATTTTTAGAGAAAATAGTAAGGTCATCTAGGTAAATTAGAATGATTTTATTGATAAGCTCTCCAAATGCTACATCCATTGCCCTCTAAAATGTAGCTCCAGCATTTGAAAGACCAAAAGGCATCTTTGCATAGGCAAATGTTCCCCATTTTGTGGTGAAAGCAGTCTTATGCTGATCTTCATTAGCCAACCAAATTTGATTGTATCCAGAGAAACCATCCAACAAGGAGAATCTCTTTGATCTAGCCATAGTCTGCAAAATTTGTTCCATAGAGGGCAAGGGGTAGTGATCTTTCAGAGATGCCCTATTTAGGTCTTTGAAATCCACACAAAGCCTTATGTCCCCATTATTTTTTCTGACTGGTACTAGATTGGATACCCAAGTTGAGTGTTTGATTGGGAAAATTATTTTAGATTTTAAAAGTTTCTGCAACTCATCCACCATTAGAGGTTCAATCCTTGGATTCACTGGCCTTTGCTTCTGTCTGACTGGCTTAGATCCTTCAGTCAGCTCTATAGTGTGTTGAATGATATATCTATCATAACCATGGAGATCTTCATAGGTCCAGGCTATGACCCTATCATATTTCTCACATAAATCAATTAAACTTTTTCTTTCCTGTTGAGTGGCAGAATTCCCAACCTTCAACTTTCTCCCCTCACTAACCTAAATCTTAGAGTAGTCCTCTTTGTTTGCTTGAAATCTCTTCTTTTCTAGGCTGGCATCTTCCAGGTCAAACAAGTTTTCCAGGGTAATTAGTCCTTTAGGGAGCTTGTTTGACTTCAGCTGAATAATCTAATCACCATATGCCTCTTCAATTTTGGGTTGTAACTGATCAGCAAATTCTCCTGACTGTTGTAAAAATGAAAGTACTTGAAAATCATTTTCAAAGACTTGCCAATTTTCATCATTGTCTAGGATAGTTGGCCTCACAATAACTTTGAGTGACTCATTATTGACCATTAGATCAGTTATTGGATCAAACTGTGAACCAATTTGTGCCATCCTATCTGCCTCAGAATTTTGGGCTCTAGGGACTACTTCAATATTAAAAGCTTCAAAACCATCTATTAAGTCCCAAATTCTGTGCCTATAAGATCTCATCCTTACATTCTTGGCCACTGCCTTCTCTCTAATTTGCTTCACTACTAGTTCAGAATCACCTTTCAGTATTAGGCTCTTTACTCCTTTCTTTTCTGGCAATATGAGTCCATGCACTAAAGATTCATACTCAGCATCATTATTGGTACAGGCAAAATGAAAGCAAATGGCTCTTAAAATCTTTTCACCATTAGGGGCAGTAAGACAAATTTATGCTCCAGCTCCATTTTTACTTCTAGCCCCATCAAAATTTAGGGTCCAGATTCCTGAATCATTTATGGATTCTTGGGTCTGAGAGGGCTCATTTCTTAAGACATTAGGGATCTCATGGTTTTCTTCAAAAATGACATAAGTGCCTAGCCCTGTTGAGTCATAGTTTCCAAAGGGGTCACTCTGCATCATAGTTAACAACTGGTTATCTTCTTCTTACTGATCATGTTCAATCTAGTCCCCTATTTCTTCAACAAAAACTCTTTCCTCTTTATTTAGCATGGCATGGGCTGCTTCTAACTTTGGGGTTGGTTCATTTGTGATATGGTCCTTTGACAATGGTTCAGACAGTACCTTCATTTTATTCCCATATTTGGTTCTCAAGATGAGGTGTGACCAATCAAGTGACATATATCCTCCTTTCTTAGCTGTGAAATCTCTAGATAAACATAAGCCAAAAACAGGGGGAATATCTATGACTACAACATCTTGATTTACAATTATATTGGGATAGGTATACAGCTGTAGTGGGAGTTGTTTAATTTTCCCTATTGTCTGCACAGACTTTCCATCTAACTACATAACTCCTTTTGTAAGTGGCTCATATTTTATTTTCAAAGCATCTGCTATTTGCTTTGGCATCACTGTGGTACTAGCCCCAGAGTCTATCATTGCATTGTGCAAGAGTTTCTTCCCAACTATTAAAGTTAAATAAAAAGGATCTGGTTTAGATCTACCTACCTCAGGTGTGTTATTCAAAAGAGCTGTCGTCTGCAGAGGAACAGTGTCTTTGAGCTTTTCTTTATCAGTAGGTCCTCCTTTGGTACCAGTATGTTTAGGCACTACTTGGCCCTACAGGGCTTCTTGCAACAATGTCTTTTGCTCAGGAATAGCTAACATGTCCCATATTGACACATGGGCTGGGGTCCTCTTTAGCTGATCCACCACATTCACAGGTCCTAGTGTTTGTGTTCTTGGATAATAAGGGTACCTTGCTTTTTCTTGAACCTGTCCAGAAGCTACTTGGTTCTGCACTGGCTGAGGTATTTCTTGTCTAGCAGCTATGTTTTAATGATCTTGAAATGGAGGAATCCCCATAATTTCATTATTTGTGACTTCAGGCTGTTCCATCATCCTTCTCTTGGCTCTAGTGTAGTAATCTGAGTGTACCAATGGCTTCTTGGAAGTAGAAGCTTCATTCAAGAATACTGACTCTTCATCTTCAATCCATGAAAACAAAGCATGCTCAGGGGCTATTTCTTCTTCTTACTGTAAGGACATCCCTTGCATCTGAGCCACGAGGACTAAATTTTGCATACCAGGAGATTGGTAGGGTTGAGTGTCAGAAGTATTTGCAAATTGTCCATCTACTCTTCTTTGCTCTACTATCTTTTGCTGTAGGTTCCCTCTAGGGCAGTCTCTGGGCATATGAGGATTATTACAAGGGAAACACCAAGCATTGGTACCATCTACATAATTATTTTGTCCTAGAACCATTTCTCTGTTGGGGTTAGGAGGAACAGTCTATAGAGGTGTAGGGACTGTGACTAATTGATTTGATGGCTAAGGATTAGCCTGTCTTTGAGGGCCTTGGTATTGATTTGGCTGAAAAGAAGGTCTATTCCCTTGATAGCCTTGGTATTGGGGTTTTGGATAAGGATTTTGTTGTCTCTTTAGGTGAAAAATCTCATTAGAGAAGCTCCTTAAGATGTTTTTTACATCATCCATTTCATTAGGCTGGACAGGGGCAATTGTTTTAGCAGGCTGTTGAGGGAATGTATACATAGACACCGGTGGGGTAATGGAATTAGGAACTCCTTGAGGCAACGGTAAGCTAATCTCTGGGAACATAGGCATAGGAGGTCTTGGGGGCAACTTTCCAACATCTATCAAATTATTCTCAGCCCTGACTACCAACTCATAAGCTTGTGGTAGGTTCTGACCTCCTAGTGACTGAATCATTACTGATATATCTAAATTTAAAGCCTTAAGATAGAATACTATAGCCATACCTGGTAATGGTCTTGCTGTGGTGGGAATTCTATCCCAAGTTTTTTGAAATCTTGAATTGAAATCAGTCATTGCTTCTTGTGGCGCCCTTTTGATAGTGATTAATTGTTGCAGCAAAGAAGACTTATCACCCTTTTCTTTGAATCTATCAAAGAAAGCATCACCAAGCTAGTCTCATGTAGATATTATGTTGGGGGTCAAGGATCTGTACCAGTCAAGGACCTTTCCTTTAAAAGAAGTAGCCAGCAGCCTTATAGCCACATTCTGTTGAGTGATCACGTGCACTGCACAAACATCAGAAACTTCCTATAGATGTTCTTCAGATGTCTTGAAATCTTCCCCACTGAACTTGGGCAGGGCCTTCAGGGCATTGGCTAGAATTGGGTCCCAAGTGGCTGGTGGTACTGGGAGGATCAGAGGACTACCAGTGTTCCAATTTGCATAATTCCTTGGGGCTACAAGTGCTCCCATATTTGCTCTTGGTGCTGCTGCAAACTGGTTCACTCTTCTTCTTGGATTAGCTACTAATGGCGGTGAAAGAATACCTGGGTTAGCAACAGATTGGGCTCTGGTTACAGGTCCATAGCTCTTACTCCTTGTAGCTCTCTGGTTCATACAGTCTTGACAGAAACTTCAAGAATGGTCCCACCGGGCGTGCCAAAAACTGTTGATGCTTAAAATTGTGCTATTTCCAACACCAACATGGAAAGTTTCAGGAATGTGGGACTTGCGACCTGTAATGACCTCTAGATTTTAAAGAAGCTGGCTCTTCTTTATCTCAAATGTATTTTAGGAAAAAGGGGTAGAAACTGAACGGAATCACAAATGTAATGAAAGAAAATTTAACTATGGTGATGCGCCTGAGTGTGATTAGTTCCTTAACACTAAGCACAATGAAGCTATTTTTAGGATTTAGTTACATTAAAGAGCAAACAATGCATGATCAATGTAAAAGATGAAAACAAATAGAATCAAAGGCTCACAACTTAGAGGATTTTGCAATGACACAAAAAATATTGGCAAAGACACAGAACTTAGTCTTCTTATTAATTTTTGAGTCACATAAAAGGCAATGATGTATGCACAGTTATACAAACTTTCTGAATCAAGAAAATAGAACAAAGGCAAATGATATTACTAGCCACAACAAAAGATCTTCAAACTTCTCTTAAATCTCTGATAACAATCTATATGCAGAAAATTCTCTATATCCTTTAATCTACGATCTAGACCCATATTTATAGCATAGGACTGGCTCAAGATTGCCCGCATGATCAAATCCCAATGGTCTAACCGAACTGGAACTTAACTGGAAGTGTCTGACAAAAGATATCTTTCAGATCTGAAATGGTTAGCCTCTCTGCAAATTTATTGGCTAAAACAGATACACGTGGCACTCCCCACTATGAAACAGGCGAGGGCACCTGGCAACATCTAGTCTTTGTGACTATAAACCTTTGAGACCGATGGCACGCATACGTGCCCTTTACTTGAAGCTCCTTCATCTTTCTGGAAAAATAGGAACTTGACACGTGGCAGCCTCCGCTGCAATTGAAAAAACAAAACCCTTGAGACAGATGACAACATCTGTGAGCCTTACTTGAAAAATTGTCTCATTATTCATGAGGCACCGAAAAATGACACTTGGCAGCATCTGCGACACTTGCAAATAGATACGTGGTGACTTCCACTATCTTATGCTCTTTACTGTGTCTTTGTATCAGGAGTGCTCCGCCTTTAACATCTATCACAATCTGCCATCCTGAAACTTTTATCACTTACCAAAATTGGGACCCACAATACTTCTTGCCTGAGTAGCTTCAAAAAGGAATAGGGATAGATGGCACTTTCCATTGCTATTACCAAGTGATACGTGGCGGCTACCGCTATCTTTAAAGAGACTTTATATACCTTTTGAGAGTCCTACGGAAGATGACACATGGCGGTCTATGCTAAGCTTTAGAAACACTATAGAAACATTTGAGACTCATTTAGATTCACGCAGACGATGACACTTGGCATGTTCTGCTTAACTTTAGCTACTTCACCGGGGCCCACCAATAGTCTTTACTTAACAATGAAACAAAAGAAGAACCTATGGATGCCGACACTTGTCACTTTCCACTGACTTTACAAGAGACACATGGCACTTTCTGTGTAACTTAGAGAAACATAAAGAAACTTTTCACAGCTGCCACTTGGCACCTTCTGCGCGCACTGAAAGAAACCTAAAAGGGGCCCGCCGGACTCTCTTTGAAACATTAAAAGGGGCTTTGAAGCTTATGAGAAACTGAACATGAATGCCGACACTTGGCGCGTTCCGCTGCTATATAATAGGACACTTGGCCCCATCTGCACTACTAAGAGAAACTTTATAATGTGTCCCAGCTGATGACACTTGGCATGTTTCGCACGACTCTGAAACTTAGGCAAAATGAAAACCCGTGTCCGCACTTTGTGTCAAAACCCTCACTGCCAAAAATGAAACACGCAGAGACAAAAATGGAACTTGCACAACTGAAACTCAAAACAAAATGTAGAGTATTTTACTCTACAGAGACCATAAGACAAAGATTTCAAGAGTGGAAAACCTTCATGGGGCAAAAAAACCACTCAGTAAATGCCTCACTAGCTTAACCATCATAAACACCAATAACACAGCCTCACTGGCCTTTATGTCTCACTGACTGTAAAATGCCTCACTAGCAACATAAGCCTCACTGACAATGATCATATTGTCTCACTAACATGATCACTTACAACTTCTCAAAGATCAGATGAAAATATACAATACAGAGCGTTTCTCTATTTCTCTACAATCCAGATCTTGACAGTCTCATTTATTTGTGACTCAAGAATACATAACCATAATTGTGCACATCAACTCAGAAATGTTTTTGCATTACAACACATTACTATTGTCTCAATGATAGTGTAAATACAATACCATTAACACCATATCAGGTGTTACATCTTATGCTTTTTTATACACTCATAGTCCTTTGTTTCTTTCATCAAAAACTTGTAAGATTAGGTAAACTATTTGAAGTAGTTTCCAACTAAATCTATAACTGTCAAGAGAGTGTGGTCGAACAGACCCATTATCAAGAACTTAAGTTTGTAAAAATATTTCACAATTCCTTTGAAAATATTTCAAACTTTAATCAAATGATTCATATAATGCCTTTCCAAATTGTGGTTACAAAAACCTTAACCACAACATAATATTATCAAAAACTGCCTCAAAAATGTGCATGAAGTGCCAAGTCATATGAGTATGACCTTCCAAACCCTAACCATAGAGAGAGCTTATCAACTGATTAACAAAGGTTTAAAGATCACAATTTTCAAAGATAATCTTTCAACCTTAGTTCAAAAAAAACTTTTCATCATGGTAAAGATCTTCTCGACAGGGTAAATTTCCTTTAGTCATTGTTACAAACCCTAACCATAACTGTTTATCGTTCTCATAACTATTTTTCTTTCTTTTTAACAACAAGAAGAAGTAGAGTGGTTATGAGATAATAAAACTCCACTGAAAGTCAAACACTTCATTAAGCTCAAGAAATGAAGTGAAAAATAACACTCTAAGTCACAGCCTATGATACAGTGAATCAACCTTGTTTATGCAAGCTTTCTTCAAGAGAAAAATCCCAGCTAAGAGGTTAAACAAAAGCCCAAGTTGCAAAATAGAAAACATACTTTCTTTTTCTTCATTAACCCATTTTTAATAGCTTGTAAAAACCCCTTAAGATAAATCATCAAAATGAACCTCCAAATGAAACCACAAAGGAAAAATATCACCTGAAAAATGCTGACAACTTGGAAGTTTTTCTCTTGACTGAAAGTTCGTTCAAGAAAAAAAAACTATCAAGCTGAAGCTCACTATATCTCAAGCTTTGTCAAATCCCAAAGATCGTTATCATCAAAACTGAATCTTGTAACACTTTGTATAATATTGAAACCCTAAGTCGAGAGAAAGTATATCTCAAATTTCAACTTTACCAAATGAGACTTCAAGCAAACTTTTTCATCGAATATACTTTTGACTGATAGTCTTGGTGTGCCCTAAAAGGCCTAGTGACATTCAATACAATGCATCAACATTTGCCTACTACACAAGCCTGAAACCTGCTGGATAGGTTAATGACTTAAGTGGCCCCACAGTATAAAACAAATCAACAACCTTGTGATTTGGAAATAATAATCTCCTTCACACAACCTTAGGCTAACCTTAATATAAATTAACAATATGAAGCCTCCTTTAGATACAAGAGAACCAATTAATATCAACATGACACAATGAAATTTGAATTTGTATCCCCTTTGAAAGTGATCAAGTGAAGTCAAAATGTGACAAGATCTCTTTCACATCAATGATGACCTTGATGAGTATTGTTTGCACATTAGATCAAGAGAAAACAATCAAGTGCCTTGTTCAACTTCCCTTACACTTAACATATGACATGACAAATGCCAAATGTAACAAGAATTGTAACACAACCATATTGCCAACAAAAGATCATTGTAAAACATTATGCAATTTTGAGCCCACTGTATTGCTAAGAACCACAATACCACTGCAATGAGAGAAACAATGTCTAGCACACCAACTTTCATCAAATGCTAAACATATTAACTATGTCATATGAATAACATCATGAATACCATTTTGATGTCATATGAATAACATCATGAATACCAATACCAACGGTCTGAATGAATTACTACCAAGCTCACTATCACATATAACAATAACCAAATACCTCTGCCAATTTTCATGATACAACTGTCATACATAATTCTGTCATTGTTCACTGTACCATAGTGCCACAAACCTGAGAGTTTGTGTATTTTTCATCATAGACAACAACTGAGAGGGCAACAAACTCCCCCTTTGTCCTTAATGGCAAAACATAACTCTCTCTCCCCCTTTTTGCATTAAAGATAAAGGGAGGAAGAATTGTACAATTACCTTAAAGATAGATCAAAACATCAGGAACCATAATCTAGTATGCTGCAGAAAGAAATGATAAACATGAAATATAAAGCATACATCACTAACCAATGTACCACAAAGTATCTAGAATACCTTGAAACATTACTGCACTGTCAAAACCAAAGAATGAACATATAAATGAACATGTATCATAGCAGGAGAGATAAAGTACTGATGCAGGAGCATCTAGTGGTGTAAGGGCAATCTTGCATCACCCAAAAAGAAGTTAATTCAAAATAATTGTAGTTGTTTTCATTTCTTTCCATAATCAGTGTTTCTGTTTCCATAATCTCCTGAATAATGATGTAGGACTTTCAGTTTTTCCAAAACTGCTAAAAATAGCAAACTGCCTATTTTGGAAAGTTTTATCTGCCATTTTAGGAAAGTTTGCATTTGGGCACAGATTGAAATGAAAAGTTATAGAAAGATTCATAACTAAAATATAAGGCCTTTGGTGAAAGAATCAGGAAAAGATCATTTGTGAGCTGAAACGTATTAAAGTTTTTGTTTTCCGAAAAGCCTCTGAAAAATTTTTGAAACAAGATATGAGGCACTAAAACATCCCATAATGTCCCCAAAAGTTGACAAAAATCTATTTATGCATTTCCAGATTTATAGTTCACATCACGAGCTTTCTGGCACTTAAAATAGTTCATCAATCAGACACCTGGATCAAAAGTTATGCTTCTCAGAAGTTGACCTACTTTTGGAGGGAGCTGTAAATTTCAAAATTTAGCTGGAGGCTGCCAAAAAGTTCTATTTATGACTATTTTGAGAACCATGGGCAGTAGTAGAGTTAAGGGGGAAGGTGTAGAGTTAAGAATAGGTGGGAAAATAGAAACCCTAGCTAATTTAGGGTTATAGAAGGTTGAAGATTCCAGAGTCTTGAGGTTAGGAAAGTTGTAATGTGTTGCAACTAGTAGAGGATTCATCCTTTGATTGTACTGAGCTTCTATAATGTAATGTGTTATCCAAATCAATAAAAGAACATCTATATTTTCTATGTACAATTTTTGTTGTGTGTTTTATGATTTACCCCCTTCATCAAGTTGTATCAGAGCAAGGGTTCTTGAGTGTGTAAACAAATCACTGATCGAGAGGTAGTTTGCACCAGGACCTGAGGTTGTGGGTTTGCTACAGAGATCAAGATTCCTCCATGAAGAAATTGTATTGGGAGGAATGCTTTGACGAAAGAGGGTTTTAGGGCCCTGCAAAGGCAAATCGATGCATTGCAAGAGGAACTACAAAAAGGGTTTGAGACGAGAACAAGAGAAGAAAGCGAAGATGAAGCTGAAGAAGAGCTATCTGAGGAAGAACAAGAAGCTGTAGGAGATCCTGTAGAAGTTAGGTTGTTGAGGGCCATTTCTAAGATTGGAAAGAGGTCCAGGATCAAAGTTTCTACATATTCTAGAAATTTGAATCTGGAACAACTTACTGATTGGATCAATGACATGGAGGAGTATTTCGAATATGAAAATGTGGAGGACCCAGATCGGGTCAAGTTTGCAAAAACAAAGTTGAAGGGCCATGCAAATATTTGGTGGAAGGAGGTCCAGTTAGAGAGGAATAGAAGAGGAAAAGGAAAGATCAGTAGATGGGATCGAATGGTGGAGAAATTAAAGAAACAGTTCATTCCTATGGACTATGAGATGGAGTTGTTGAAGAAATTGCAAGGGCTGAAGCAAGGTAACAAGTCTATTAAGGAGTATACATAAGAGTTTTATAAGATTACTATTAGGACAGACGATGCAGAGGCCAACAAGGAGAAGGTATCCTGTTACATTAATGGTGTGAGGCCAAGTATTCAAGAGGAGCTGAGCCTGGTCAAAATGAACACCATAGAAGATGCATACCAGTTTTCCCTGAAGGTGGAAGAGAAGCTAAATAAAAGATTTGATAGCAAGAAAAGGGGAAGAGGTCAAGGTGGAAGTACTTGTGGAAGACCCTATGGAGGCCGTAATGAAGATCAAAAGAAAAGTGAAGAAGCTGGAACCAGTCAAAATTAGAAAGGGGATAATGCCTATCACCCTCGTGACCAAAACAATGGTGAGTAAAGAGGAAGAGGAAGGGGCTGACCCGGGTAAGGACTCGAAAGAGGAGGTTTTAGATGAACTTGTTTCCAATGTGGAGAAGAAGGGCATCGAGCATATGAGTGTCTGCAACATCAAGGAAGGACAAATAGAAGACCTAAAGTTAATGCACGAGTTGCACATGTAGATGAAGATGTGCAGTCTAAGCATTCTAAAGATGCTAAAAGGGGAGAAACCCTAGTCATCAGAAGAACTTTGTTGAATGAGGAGAAAGAACCCAATCAAAGGAAGAGTTTATTCTGCACAAGGTGCAAATGTGAAGGTAAGTGTTGTGATATTATTATTGATAGTGGAAGTACTGACAATCTTGTTTTAGAGGAGATGGTTGACAAGAAGAAAACATCCACATCCATATCAGATTGCATGGTTGCAGAAGGACCACAAAGCTTTGGTCAATGAGCAGTGTTTAGTGAAGTTCAAGATTGGGGACTACCATGATGAGGTGTTGTGTGATATCATACCGATGGATGCATGTCATATGCTGTTGGGGGGACGTGGTAGTATGATAAGAGCGATGTCTATGATGGATGTGTAAACACATATTCCCTAACAAAGGATGGAGTTCATCATAAGTTGAAGCCCTTGAAGGAGGTGGAAGAAAAGGTATGTAGTACTACTAGAATTTGGTTGGTAGATGGTAGGAAATTTTTGGAGGGTATGAAGCATGAGCGTCATTGCTTTGCATTGATTCCTAAGATTAGTCAAGAGAAATGTGAAGATGTACTAGCAGAAGTCTTAGATATGTTGGAAGAATTTTAGGATATTATCTTTGATAATGTACCAGAAGGTTTACCACCATTGAGGAAGATAAGTCATCAAATGGATTTGATACCAAGAGCTAGTTTGCCAAATAAGGCATCCCACAGAATGACTCCAGTAGAGAATGAAGAGTTAAACAGACAAGTTCATGAGTTGTTAAGGAAGGGACTGATAAAGGAGAGCTTGAGTCCATGTACAGTACCTACAGTACTAGCACCAAAGAAAGATGGAGAGTGGAGAATGTGTACAAATTCTCAAGCCATAAATAAGATCACGATCAAGTATAGGTTTCCATTGCCAAGAATGGATGACATAATGGATTGTGTGAGTGGAGCCAAGTACTTCACAAAGATTGACCTAAAGAGTGGGTATCATCAGATCCAAATCAGAGAAGGAGATGAATGGAATACAACCTTCAAGACAAAGGAGGGTTTGTATGAGTAGTTAGTCATGCCATTTGGGCTAACCAATGCACCGAGAACATTCATGCGGCTCAAGAATGAAGTACTGAAAGAATTTTTGGGAAGTTTTGTTATTGTTTATTTAGATGATATTTTAATTTTTAGTAAGACTTGGGATGAGCATCTTATGCATATCAGAAGAGATTTAGAGAAGCTAAGGGAGGAGAAGTTGCTGATTAATTTGAAGAAATGTAGTTTTCCAAAGGAGTTGGTATACCTAGGATTTGTTGTCTCAGAGGAAGGTCTTAAGATGGACCTAGAAAAAGTAAGGGCCATCATTGAATGGCTTATGCCAAGGGGTACAATCTTTTCATGGTTTGGCAAAGTTTTTATAGAAATTTTATCATAAATTTTAGTAGTATTTGTGCACCTCTGATTGAGACAATGAGAAGGGATAGAAAAGAGTTTAGATGGACTAAAGGAGTAGACAAAAGTTTTGACACATTAAAGCAGAAAGTTATAGAGCAACCTATTTTGGCACTTCCAAATTTCAATAAGTTATTCCAGGTAGATTGTGATGCAAGTGGTAGTGCTATAGGAGCTGTTTTGAGTCAAAAAGGTAAGCCCATTACCTATTTTAGTGAGAAGTTTAATGATGCCAAGAAAAAACATTTTGTTTATGATCAGGAATTTTATGCAATTGTTCAGACTTTAAAGAAATGGAGACATTATTTGTTGCCAAAAGAGTTTGTTTTATATACTGATCATCAGGCTTTGCAGTACCTTAATAGTCAAGGAAAGTTAAATCAGAGGCACTTAAAATGGGTTGAGTTTCTATAGAGTTATACTTTTGTTTTGAAGCATAGGATTGGGAAGTCCAATAGAGTTGCAGATGCCTTGAGAAAAAGGCAAAATTTGTTGACAGAAATGAAGATAGAGGTTGTTGGGTTCGATGAGCTCAAAAGTTTGTATCCTGAAGATCCAGATTTTGCAGACGCTTGGAAAGCTTGTCTGGAACCTTTTACTTTGGATAGGACAAAATGGTTGGATTTCATAATCTGAGATGGCATGTTGTTTAAAGGAAGTCAGTTGTGCATTCCAAGGAGTTCCATGAGAGAGAACCTGATTAAGGAGAAGCATAGTGGAGGATTGGCTAGACACTTTGGTCGAGATAAGACCATTGCTGTTGTTGGTGAAAATTATTATTGGCCACAATTACAGTAGGATGTGAGGAAATTTGTGCAAAGTTGCAGAGTATGTCAGATGGTAAAAGGAGAAAGTTAGAATATAGGTTTATATCTGCCACTACCTATACCAGAGAAGCCATGGGATGATATTAGTATGGATTTTGTTCTTGGTTTACCATGGACATATTCCATTTTTGTGGTGGTGGATAGATTCTTGAAGATGGCACATTTTATTCCTTGCAAGAAGACTAATGATGCTATTCATATTGCTGAATTATTTTTTAGAGAGGTGGTGAGATTACACGGTCTACCAAAGAGCATAGTTTCAGATCGAGATACCAAGTTTGTTGGACATTATGGAAGAAGTTGAAGATAGATTTGAAGTTTAGTTATGCACACCATCCATACATTGATGGACATACAGAAGTGGTGAATAGGAGTTTGGGTAACCTGCTACGATGCTTAGTAGGAGAGAAGCCCAAGGGATGGGATTTGATTTTACCACAAGAAAAATTCACTTACAACAATTTTGTCAATAGGAGTACTAGTAAATGGTCATTCTAGATTGTATATGGCAATAATCCAAGAAATTTTTCAAAGTTAAAGAAGCTAGACAAAGGAGAAAAGACAAGTGCTGAGGCTGAAGACTTTGCAGAACACCTAAAGAATTTGCATGAAGAGGTGAGAAAGCACATTAATAAGATGAATATTTAGTATAAGGCTAAGGCAGATCAGAAGAGGAGATATAAGGAGTTCCAGGTAGGAGATGAAGTCATGATTCACTTGAGAAAAGAAAGGTTCCCAATTGGAACATACAATAAGTTGAAAATGAAGAAATTTAGACCGTGCAGAATCCTGAAGAAGCATGATTTAGGAAATGCATATGAGGTAGAGCTACCAAGTGGGATCAATATTTCCCCTATGTTCAACATTGCTAATTTCATAGAATATCATGAAGGTGGCAAAGAGGATGGACCGACACAAGAAAAATGGAGTATTCTGGCATCTACTTCAATGGAGGAGATAGAAGAGATCTTGGATAGCCATGTGGGAAGAAGTACTCGGAATAGGCAATATGAAGAATATCTGGTGAAATGGAAAGAAAGGCCTGTTGAAGATTCTTTTTGGTTGTCTAAGGCAGAGGTTGACCATTTGGGTTTTCCTCACACAAACACTTAAGACGTGATAGGGTCACTTCTCAAATTACCCTGGGTGTCAGATGTAGGAGCATCCAATGGTGTAAGGGCAATCTTACATCACCCAAAAAGAAGTTAATTCAAAATCATTGCAGTTGTTTTCATTTATTTCCATAATCAGTGTTTCTGGTTCCATAATCTCCTGAATAATGATGTAGGACTTTTAGTTTGTCCAAAACTGCTAAAAATAGCAAACTGCCTATTTTGGAAAGTTTTAAGTGCCATTTTAGGAAAGTTTGCATTTGGGCACAGATTGAAGTGAGAGTTACAGAAAGATTCATAACTGAAATATAATACCTTTGGCGAAGGAATCAGGCAAAGATCATTTGTGAGCTGAAAGATATTAAAGTTTTTATTTTCTGAAAAGCCCCTGAAATTTTTTGAAATGAGATATGAGGCACTAAAACATCCCATAACATCCCCAAAAGTTGATAGAAATCTATTTATGCATTTCCAGCATGATAGTTCACATCACGAACTTTCTGGCTCTTAAAATGATTTGTCAATTGGACACCCGGATCAAAAGTTATGCTTCCCGAATGTTGACCTACTACTGGAGGGAGTTGCAAATTTCAAAATTTAGCTGGAGGCCACCAAAAAGTGTTATTAATGACTATTTGCAATAGTAGAGTTAAGGGGGAAGGTGTAGATTCAAGAATAGGTGGGAAAATAGAAACCCTAGCTAATTTGGGGTTACAGAAGGCTAAAGATTCCAGAGTCTTGAGGTTAGGAAAGATGTAATGTGTTGCAGCCAATAGAGGATTCATCCTCTAATTGTATTGAGCTTTTGTAATGTAATGTGTTGTCCAAATCAATAAAAGAACATCTCTATTTTCTATGTGCAATTTATGTTGTTGTGTGTTTTATGATTTACCCCCTTCATCAAGTATTATCAAGGACAACAACTTAATATGCCAATCATGTGAAACAACAGACCATCAAAGAGAAAAAACATAGATATTATCACTATCATCAGCATAAGGATACACCACTGAAGTCTAAGAAACAACATTGTATTAAGCACAATACCTTTGAAGATATCACATCTCTGTTGAAGGCACCAAAATCATTGTATCACAACACTGAACAAATAGCAAAGATAAACCTATGTATATACCAAGCTATCAAAATGAAAGCATCAAACTAAGAATCATATCCATCAAAATGCCAACTGCCATTATAAAGCCATGATATAATAACATGAAAAAATATCACAAGATGATAAAGTTTGTTAATCACTTATCACATTAATGCATCAACTGACAACATCAGGGATGAAGTATAAGCATTAAAGTCAAATACTAACAAACAGAACTATTATTGCTCCCAAGTCAAGCCAACCATAACTATCATTTCTATCACAGTATGAGATTTCATATACCAAAGTAATTTTGCTCCACCTTCTTTCACTGTCATGTAATATGAGGATGAAGATACCTTTCATTGTCATTTCAATAAGAAGATTCTCAAAACACCATCTACTGTCAAGAGCAAGCATTAAAAACCTGTATAACATTTCACCTCAAAGCATGGACAAAGCATAATTACAAACTCTGTTGCATAGTCAAGCAGAAACTTTGTAGTGACAACTCCTAAAGAAAACATAAAGTATAAAGTATGAGAAGATATGATAGCATGATGGTACCAATCTGATCTGAAGATAACACTCAAACTCATCATGCACCCAAATCATGTATCTCATGCAACACAATGAGTAAGACAAAGATCAATTTTCTGATGAAATAGTCAACAATCACCACAATATGTGAACTAGCCTTTGCAATATAATTACAACCTTGATATCCTGACAGGTCATGTATCAACAACACCATGAACTTATGTTACCATGACAATAAGCATCCTAAAGAGATGAAGACACATTAACTCCATTGACATCCAATACTGCCATAAAGAATAGAAATAATACAGTCCAAATAATCTTTGTCCAAGCAAAGAAACAACTAGGAAGTATTCTTGAAAAACAAGTTCACAGTATTTGACATGCAAATGTCAAACTAATCTAAAGCAAAACTCAAGAAAGCTCACTTTGATTAACATATTGGACTATTAAGTTCAATACCATGTTCTATTGTCAACTGTCTTCATGCAACTATGAACCACAAATGTACCATAAACCCATTAGCCAATTAACTATCACAACAGACATCACAAATTGATTAGATGAGTATCATCAGAATACCAACCAACATCATAACTGGAAGATGCTACAAGCCTATTCCAATAACTACCCTGTCACCTAAACATTGTAAATAACCATAATAGAGAATATGACTGTCTAGATCAAAAACAAATGAAACCTCATATAAAAGCAACAATTCATGTACTTCTAGGAAGAGACTGTTTTGTTTGCATTTTGATCAATAAACACTAACAACCACCTAAACAACATCAAGAAGTCTTGATAGTTATCTTTCCATTTTGGTGAAATGTCAACCACAAGACCTTGCATAGAATATTGTCATACTTTTCCATCATGAAGCAAATGTTTGTCATTCCTGAACAAACTATAACTCCCCCTGTATCACCTTAAACATAAGAACTGTGAAAATGCAAAGAGCATGAAAATTGCAAATAGAGAACATTGTTTGACTGTCTTCTTGGCATCTTAAACTGATATCATCACTATCTTAGACATCCAAATGTCTCCTTTGACTATTGAAGATCATTATGATGACATGTATGGTATATCTTCATCACAACCCTGATTCCTACAACCTTCTCCTACTAACACATTCTTCTAGATTTCTCAAAGGGGTTAAAAAAATAAAACACTAATGTACACCCCCTTACCTCATGTTGTCCTTTAAGCCGTTATGGATGTTTCTTGTGTAGTATGCATAAGTGTTGTTTTTCCTTTCTCTTGCACATGTTTTCTCCTCCAGATTTTCATAGGTTGTTTCCTCTCTTGTTTTTCCTTGTCTCCAAGAGCTAGTGACCTTGTACTCCTTTTAGGAGATGAATTAGTTCTCTTGTCCTGTTGCACAATCTTGGTACTACAATGCTTTGCAAAATGACCAGGATTATTGCATCTAAAACATATAACATTGTAGCCTAGAGCAACAAAGCTATAGATTTTCCTTGGAAACCAATAAGAACTTTAGTTATTGTGCCTTATATAATCACATCTTTCAAGTGCTCTACAATCTTTCTCTATGTGACCAAATTTGTTACAACTATAACATATAATATTGTAACTTTGTTTTGATAGTCTACAAGAACTTTTGTTCCATTCACAATCACTTCTACTATAAGCTCTACAATCTCTAGTTCTATGACCAAAAATATGACATAAAAAACAATAACCATGGAACTGTGAGTAATTGTACCTTATTGTTTGCTTTGACCTAATAGGTGAAAATATTGAGGATCTACTTGTCCTTGTACCTTCATCAACACATTTATCTTCTGTTTGAACTTCAGGAGCAGCATGATTGCTCAAATCTACCTTCTTCCTAGGTGTCTTTCTTGCCTTAGAAGACTGTCCTTCCTCATATCCTAAGCTTGTAGTGTCTTTATAGTGTTTTTGTTTTCCCAACATTTCATGCAACTTGTTTATGCTTTCTTCAAACTCCTAATATCTCTTAGACAGGACCTTAAGACCTTCATAATCTTTTCTTAGATTGACAACTTTTGTTTCTAATTTTAGATATTCAATTCTTTTCACCTCAAGGTCAGAATTTGTTACATCTATTATTCTTTTGGCTTCCTCTATTTCTATCATTAGGCTAATAGCTAGCTTATTTGAATCTTCAACCTAACCTTTTAAATCTACAATCAAGTTTCTTGCCTCTTCAAGTTCTAAAGAAACTTTTGCAAGATTAGAAAGTACCTTTTTCTTGGAGTCTTCTTCTTGTTGAAGTTGGTCTTCTAATCTTCAGTTTTCTTTACTGAGTTACTTGATTTCATCCAAGGCACACAAGAGTTCTCCTTCAACATCTACTTCACAATCATCTTCATCTAACTCCTGTCCATCTCCATCCATAAAGAAATCTCCTTCTACATCATCAATCTTAACAACAAATTCATTTTCTTTATCACACTTTGTATCAACTTTCAAGAGTGACTTATGTAACAACTTATTTCTTGACTTGACTGGGGCTTGTTTACAACCTCTCTTTGTTTGTCATCATTCTTTTCTTTGTTTCTTTTACACTTTCCCATGGTACTCCACTATCAGGACCTACCCAAGATGGTTAGACTTCTATAGGGAATCTATGCTCTAATACCACTTGTTGGAGTACTTGACAATACTGAGAGGGGGGTGAATCAGTGTTGTAGAAAAAAAAACACTTTAATCACTTTTATCTCAAACTTTAAAAATAGAAGCAGTTACTGATTTAGGCTTTATCAGTGCAAGAGACTGTGCATTAAAGAACTGGACAAACAAGTATAAAGGACAAATGAATCATGCAATAAATGAGAGCATAAGACAAAGATTTTAGGAGTGGAAAACCTTCATGGGGCAAAAAAACCACTCTGTAAATGCCTCAGTGGCTTAACCATAAAAAACACCAATAACAGAGCCTCACTAGCCTTTATGTCTCACTGACTACAAAATGCCTCACTAGCAACATAAGCCTCATTGGAAACATAAGCCTCACTAGCAATGATCATATTGTCTCACTGACATGATCACTTACAACTTCTCAAAGATTAGATGAAAATATACAATACAAAGGGTTTATTTGTTTCTCTACAATCCAGATCTTGACAGTCTCATTTATTTGTGACTTAAGAATACATAACCAAAACTATTCACATCAACTCAGAAATGTTTTTCCATTACAACACATTTCTATTGTCTCAATGATAGTGTAAATACAATACCATCAACACCATATCAGGTGTTACATCTTATGCCTTTTTATACACTCATAATCATTTGTTTCTTTCATCAAAAACTTGTAAGAGTAGGTAAACTATTTGAAGTAGTTTCCAACTAAATCTATAACTATCAAGAGAGTGTGGTCAAACAGACCCATTATCAAGAACTTGAGTTTGTTAAAATCTTTCACAATGCCTTTGAAAATATTTCAAACTTTAATCAAATGATTCATATAATGCCTTTCCAAACTGTGGTTACAAAAACCTTAACCACAACAGAATATTATCAAAAATTGCCTCAAAAATGTGCATGAAGTGCCAAGTCATATGAGTATGACCTTCCGAACCCTAACCACAGAGAGAGCTTATCAACTGCTTAACAAAGGTTTAAAGATCATAGTTTTCAAAGATAATCTTTCAACCTTAGTTCAAAAAAAAACTTTTCATCATGGTAAAGATCTTCTCGACAGGGTAAATTTCCTTTAGTCATTGTTACAAACCCTAACCATAACTGTTTGTCATTCTCATAACTATTTCTCTTTCTTTTTAACAATAAGAAGAAGTAGAGTAGTTATGAGACAACAAAACCCCACTCAAAGTCAAACACTTCATTAAGCTCAAGAAATGAAGTCAAAAATAACACTCTAAGTCACAACCTGTGATACCGTGAATCCACCTTGTTTATGCAAGCTTTCTTCAAGAGAAAAATCCTAGCTAAGAGGTTAAACAAAAACCCAAGTCGCAAAATAGAAAACATACTTTCTTTTGCTTCATTTACCCATTTTTAATAGCTTAGAAAAACCCCTTAAGATAAATCATCAAAATGAACCTCTAAATGAAACCACAAAGGAAAAATATCACCTAAAAAATGCCGACAACTTGGAAGTTTTGCTACTGACTGAAAGTTCAAGAAAAAAAACTGTCAAGCCAAAGCTCACTATAGCTCAAGATTTCTCAAATCCTAGAGATCCTTATCATCAAAACTGAATCTTGTAACACTTTGCATAATATTGAAACCCTAAGTCGAGAGTAAATATATCTCAAACTTCAACTTTACCAAATGAGACTTCATGCAAACTTTTTTATCGAATATACTTTTGACTAATAGTCCCGGTGTGCCCTAAAAGGCCCGATGACATTCAATACAATGCATCAACATTTTCCTACTACACAAGCTTGAAACCTACTAGCCAGGTTAATGACTTAAGTGGTCCGATAGTATAAAACAAATCAACAACCTTGTGATTTAAAAATAATAATCTCCTTCACACAACCATAGGATAACCTTAATATCCTTTAACAATATGAAGCCTCCTTTAGATACAAGAGAACCAATTAATATCAACATGACACAATGAGATTTGAACTTGTATCCCCTTTGAAAGTGATCAAATGAAGTCAAAATGTGACAATAACTCTTTCACATCAATGATGACCTTGATGAGTATTGTTTGCATATTAGATCAAGAGAAAACAATCAAGTCCTTATTCAACTGCCCATGCACTTAACACATGACACAGTAAATGCCAAATGTAACAAGAATTGCAACATAGCCATATTGCCAAGGAAAGATCATTGTAAAACATTATACAATTTTGAGCCCACTGTAATGCGAAGAACCACAATACCACTGCAATGACAGAAATAATGCCTAGCACACCAAATTTCATCAAATGCTAAACATATTAACTATGTCATATGAATAACATCATGAATATCAATACCAATAGTACCAACCAATTGCTGCCAAGATCACTGTCACTTATAACAATAAGCAAATACCTCCACCAATTTTCATAATACAACTATCATACATAATTCTGTCATTGTTCATTGTACCATAGTGCCACAAACCTGAGGGTTTGTGTATTTGTCATCAAGGACAACAACTTCCTCTTATCAAAAATATTGATCAATCAATGGAAATTATATGGAAGAGATTTGAATATGAGAAATACACAACTAGGTCAGGAGTGTAATCGAAAAAATTGTTATGAAAGAAAGTGTAGTTCCATGCTATGAGTTTTTGAATAAATTTATAGTCTCATATATCTACATATCCAACATTGTCATGATGTAAGATGGTAGACAAATCAGTTTCGTGAGTCAAACAATTATTTTCAACAAGGTTGTATTCTTTCAGTTGCGGATTTTGCTAAGAACTATACATTTAGTCGTCAAACAGAGATTTAGAGTCACTATTATCATTTAGAGCAAGTTGCAATCTTTAAACATGTTTATTATAGACATGTTGAGTTGTTACTAGATGGTGTACAAAGTATCTTGCATGAATGAAATATTATCAAAGAGGTTCATTTTTAAATCAGTGATGATACTGATCATGACAGAAGCTATGTATCCCATTGTTTTGGAATGTTTTTTGATGATCTTAGACAATGTGGCATACATGCTTCAAGTCACTGGATTTGGTCAGGTGGTTGTGCTAGTAAGTGTTGAATTTATTAAATATTTCAAATTTTTTAAAATTATTTCCAAATTCTAAACAACTTTTAATGTTCATTTGTTTACTTTATAGGACAATTCAAATCCTCTAAAGCATTTAATTTGTTGAGCCAACAACATGTGATACATTCCATAAAATTTGTGTGGAATTTTTTTGAAAGTGGACATGGAAAAGGTGAGCATGATGGAGCTGGTGCATGTGTGAAGCATGCACTTCACCAACATGAGCTTGCTGGTAACACCATTCATAGTGTGAAAGAAATTTTTGAATGATGTAAGACTCATTTTGGGGCTCGTGAAGGAAAAAGTGGTTCAATAAGTACCAAATGCTATTTTTGGGAAGTCAAAGGTATTTCTTGTAATTCTTGTAGATCTACATTTATTTATGTTTAGTACATGTACATTTTTTGTTCATACAAATTTAAATGTCCATGATTGTAGATATCGATTGATCAAATCTCTATAATTGTCAAAAGATTGCCAGTATTAAAAGACTTCCTCAAATGATGACGACTGGACATAGTAAATCACTTGCAATCCAAATTAGAGAAAAATCATGTTTTTGTGTTGATTGCATTGAGAACAATGCAAATGTTCTACAATGTCAACATATTATTGATGGATATGTTTCAGAATGGGAGATGAAATAATTAGTTTCAATGTCTGCTTATGAAGATGATAATATAGATCTCCATGATCCTTTATATTCAATTGATTTTGAACATATATCTAATCTAGTTGTTGCAGGTAAATAAACTATTTGTTGCGAGTATGTGTCTAATCGGTGTTGTCATTGATGTCAACATACCTTTCTTGTCATTGGTGTCAACTGTATCCTATCCTACTACTTGTTTAGAAATTTTATATGTTAAGAATATTGAGAGAATTGGCCTCTCTGGAAGAATCAAGTGAGTTACAGTGAAGTGCATTGTAGACAGCGAGTTGTATGTTGAAGAACAGTCTGATAGATTGCTCCGCATTTCTTTTTGCTTAAAGATCTTGGTCCATAGATTGGAAGTTATTCGAAGGGATGTTTGAAGATGCTAAATCCTAAGTTTAAGCCTCTAGTGTGAAGATTTGAGAGAGTTGCATTCACCAGAGTAAAACTTGTATTTTCTGATTATTCTCTGGTGACAGGGAGAAAGTGTTTTGCTCCGCATTCCTCTGGAATAAAGTATTTTGCTCTATGGTTCTAGAGGGAAGTCGAGGATGATGATAAGTGCCTACAATTGTAATGGTTCATGTTTTGGTGGTCTGCAAGCTATCTTTCTTTTATGACAGATGAAGACAGTGAAGTTCATATGTTTCCGTGTGAAGATTCCTATGGTTAAAGTGGTTAAGGTTTGTGCAGTTGCTCCTAATGATTATAACATGCTTGTGGATGTCTTCTAATCATGTTCATATCTTGACATTGGTACATGTTAAGGAATTGAGATCGTGTTTGAAGATTATTCCCAGATAATGTAGCGTGTAACCAGTCTTAGCCGACTTGGTTAATTCCAGTAATTGCAGAGATCCCTTGAAGATCATGGAAGTGTATTGTAGTGTGGAAGATCATGTTTGAGTCACAGCTAAGGCATGGCATGATCTACATACACTTTTACTTCATTTCCTTCGCATAATGTTGTAATAAGTCAAGACCTATTTTGAAAATGTTTGTAATACCAACCTTAGAGATTGTTCTAATGGTTGATAATTGTAATGCTGACCTTGATGATCATTCCAAGGTTGATGAAGTGTATAAATACTTGTAGTTGAGTCATGGAAAAGATGTCCTTGTGCGAAGATGGGAAGATAAAGAAAAAGATGCAAAGGTAGAGCAGAGAAGAGGAACTATTATACTTCAATGTATTAATCTCAGACATGAAGAAGATGTTGATCTTGGCAGTGAGCTACTAGTAGGGTTTAATAGCCCTCAGGGTTTAACAACCCTTATTGTAATCTTTCTAGGTTTAGGTTTGAGGCAGTGAGCCTACTAGACCTAGCTGTACTTCATGGCAGTGAGCCAGTATGTTTTGGGCCCATGGAGTGACCAAGCCTAAACATTATTTTTCAAAGATTACAATATATTTTTAGAGCTAATCCTCTTAGTGGTTTTTCCCCACCTTGGGGTTTTCCATGTAAAATCTAGTGTCTCTTGTGTTTAATGTTATATCTGTGATTAAGTTTATGATAATTTCATGCATTCGTTGTTAAATCATAATAATTATGGATGAGTGATTTATGTTTAAGTGCATAAGTGATTGAGTTTTTTGGACAACTAATTCACCCCCCATCTCAGTTGTTTGATGCATATCAACAATTGGTATAAGATCCAAGTCCCTTTGGAAAGAGTCTAACAACTCGAGGGAGATCCTAAATGGAGTCAAAAGGAAAATAGGTACTCACCGATGCACCCGAATGCTCATCAAGAGATATCAAAGGAAGATTGTTCAAGGATGTCATTTATGAAGAAAAGAGTGTCAACCATCGAAGATGTTCTAAAGTATACACCAGTGATGAAGTCATGTTTCAAAGTGAGAACTATTGGGTTATTGATAGTAGTTGTTCAAACCACATGATTGGTGACAAGAGTAAGTTTGTAAGTCTAGAAAGATGTGATGAAGGGCTAGTTACGTTCGGAGATGACTACACTACTAAAATTTGTGGAATAGGATCAATCACTTTTGGCAACAGACAAATTTTTGAAGAAGTTCTTTATGTAAAAAATTTGAAGAAAAACCTTTTAAGCATTGGATAGTTATGCAAAAAGGGTTTTAAGTTTGTGTTTGAGAATGATTCCTTTGAAATCAAAGATAAATCTAGAGCTACAATAGCAATTGGAAAAAGGACAGAAGAGGATCTCTATCATCTCAGAAAAAGTGACTTTCTTGGGTTCACATCTTAGACCAATGAAAGTTGGGTATAGCATAGAAGATTTTCTCATACAAATCTTGATGATTTAATAAAAACAAGCTCAATTTAAATTGTAAAGGACCTACTAGAAATTGATTACTCAAACAACATCATTTGTAGGAAATGTCAAAGACTGTCAAAAAAAATATTGCAGGATAAAGAAAAATCTTCCACTAAATGATTGGAATTGATCCATACCCTGCCTTTGTGGTCCTACAAGAATACCAAACCTCCATGATGACAGGTACTTTATGTTTTTTATTAATATTTTTTCTAGAATGACCTGGGTCAGCTTTTTCAAGGATAAATCAGAGATTCTAGATGCACTCAAAGCTTTTAAAGAAATGGTTTAAAATGAGCTAAGCATGAAAATCAAGAGTTTGAGAATATGCGAAGAAGAAGAGCTCATCTCCAATGATTTCAATATGTTCTATGAAACCTATGGGATAGAAAAATAGCTCTCTGCAAAAAATAAGGTAATAGAAGAAGAAAGTAGAACTATTCAAGAAACTGCAAAATTAATAATGGAAGAAGCAAATCTACCAGATACATTTTGGAAGGAGGCAATTTTCAAACCACTGTCTATACATTAAACAGAGTTCAGGTAAAAACCAAAGAAGAAAAGACTCCCTTTGAATTACAGTATGGAACAATACCCACTGTGAAATATTTCAAAATCTTTGGAAGCAAATGCCTCATTAAAATGGAAAAGGACAATGCTAAGTATGAGGAAGGCATTTTTCTTGGATATTCATCTTGGACCAAAGCCTACCATTGTTACAACAATAGATTGGGAAGGATTGTTGAAAGTACAAATGTTAAAGTTAATGAGAACATTCAAGAGTACTCAGACCCAACCAATAAGGATTTGCAAATTGAAGTACAAGAAGGCTCCCAAACCATTAATGAAAAAACAAAATGTGATGTGGAAGGTCACAAAGCTACTGTGAATCAAATGAATATGTGCTTGATTGCCAGTATTGATAATAACAATTCCAAAACTACAGAAGAAGACATGGATTTGAAAGAAAATATAATAGAAGCAAATGATCACATTAAAGAGTTAAGAAAACAAATCAGGTAGCTTCAACAAAGACTAAAAGAGGACAATGAAGAAAAGACAAAAATTGAGAAATGTCTGAAAAACAAAACTAAAGACTGCATGAAGCTTGAAGAAGAAGTTGTAGATTTGAAAGCTGATCTGAAACATGTGTTGGCTCAAAGAGACCAATTTAGTGTGAGTGCTACTAGATATGACAGACTAATGGCAAGCCCAAAAAATGATGATGACAAAGAAAGCATGAGATTTGAAAAGGATAAAGGTTTTAGAGCAAGTCAGGAAGAGGACAAAAGCAGATAGATTCAGAATCAAAGAAGTAGACTTAGAAGACCATTAGTCAGGTAGCCAAATGCTCAAAGGTACCCATCCTTCAGTGGTTACTATAATTCATGTAACATGTTTGGTCACATGACTACTTGGTGTAGAAATAGGATGAATCAAAATGTCCCATCATTCTCTAGTCAGTGTTTTACATGTAATAAAATTGGTCATAAAGCTACCTAATGCAGAAGTAAAGTAAGTTAGAATTCTATTAGGTGCTATGCATGTCATAAATGGGACATAGGGCTAATGAATGTAGGAGTCAAGGGGGAAAACAATATGGTATAAATAGGAAAATGGAATCTTTCAGTGGCTACTATTATACATGCAATGAATTTGGGCATGAGACCAACCCATGCAGATCAAGGATATATGGAAAAAACAATGATCAAAGAAATACTATGTGGTTCAATTACAACAAAATTGGACATACTGCAAAATACTGTAGAAATGAGAACATGAAGAAAGATGATCAATTAGAGTCAGGGATACCAGTGGAAAATGTTGATTCGACAGAAGTTAAGGTAGAAATGAACAAGATTTGGGTCAGGAAGGGAATAAATGAAGCAAAATATAAGTCTACTCTAGACTCTGGAGCAACTACTTCCTCCGGGAAGTAAATTGTGATCTATGGCTCAGGGGGAGCCATATTGAAAAATCTAAATCCCCCAGCCAGATAGCCTGTGCTAAGACTCTGCACAAAAATCTGTTGTATCCCATGAAAGAATTCTGGTCTGGAAGCCTAAAATGACTAAGTATGAGGAGTGTCTGAAGTAAGTGATGGTGTTTGGGTCAGTATGCCACTGCAGTTGAAGATCATTATATGCAGCTCAGGTACATTGTTCATAAACACTTGGTGAACACATTTTCAGGAAGTACTATTGTGAATTGTCCAAATCCAGATGGATAAAGTTAAGCCTAGAACAGTATGTAGCACTAGAGTATAAGGGTCCACATTTCTCCACTATTTCATATTTTGTTCTGTGGCTCTGAAAACATAAATGTTGGATATGAATTCTAGATCTGCACGGGGAGATATGATGTGACAGATGAATTGGTCACTCATGCACTAAAGGGATAAGCTGACAGGTCATAAATTTTGATAAGGTGAGAAAGACATTGCTTTAGCTACCAATAAGAAATTGATAGATATAATTGATGTTGAGGCAAGGCTATAGAAGAAAAACTACAAATAGAAGAATGTTGATCTATGGAAATTATTAGCTATATGTGGTGTAGAAGTGCAAGTAGTAATCAAGATTGGTTTCTAAGGACAAAAGGATCATGCGATATAAGTATCTAATAAAGAGGAATAAGTGTTGCAATATTGTTGACAGTGGAATTAGTGCAATAGCAAAAAGATTTGAAGGTGAGAATTGGCAAACCAAGAAGAAGAAAACTTCATATGAAGAACCAAAGTTGTAGTCAGAGAAAGCATCAAGTAAGGGGGAGTAGTCAGTTGAAGAAAGTTCATAAGAGACCTTGGTTGAGAAGTAGAAGAGTGCAAGTATGTTCCTTTTTCCATTGATGTCAAAGGGGGAGAGAAGTCATGGGAAAAACTCAGGTAGATAAAGAGTACATATGTGTAAAGAGATAGGGGGAGAATCTTGTCTTGATGACTGTTGCAGTTTTTCACATCATATGTTGCCATCAATGACAAAGGTGGAGATTGTTGCAAGTATGTGCCTAATCGGTATTGTCATTGATGTCAACATATCTTTGTTGTCATTGGTGTCAACTATATCCTATTCTACTATTTGTTTAGAAACTTTATATGTTAAGAATATTGAGAAAAATGACCTCTCCAGAATAATCAAATGAGTTACAGTGAAGTGAAGTGTAGACAATGAGTTGTATGCTAAAGAATAGTCTGATAGATTGCTCCATAGTTCTTTCTGCTTAAAGATCTTGGTCCATGGATTGGAAGTTATTTGAAGGGATATTTGAAGATGCTAAATCCTGAGTTTAAGCCTCTGGGGTGAAGTTTTGAGAGAGTTGCATTCACCAAAGTAAAACCTACCTTTTCTGATTATTCTCTGGTGACAGGGAGAAAGTGTTTTTCTCTGCATTCCTCTGTAATAAAGTATTTTGCTTTGTGGTTCTAGAGGGAAGTCTGGGATGATGATAAGTACCTACAATTGCAATGCTTCATGTTTTGGTGGTCCGCAAGCTATCTTTCTTTTATGATAGTTGAAGACAGTGAAGTTCATGTGTTCTGGTGTGAAGATTCCTATGGTTAAAGTGGTTAAGGTTTGTTCGGTTGCTCTTGATGATTATAATGTGCTTGTGGATGTCTCTTGATCATGTTCCTATCTTGACATTGGTCCACATTAAGGAATTGAGATCATGTTTGAAGATTGTTCCTAGATAACATAGCATGTAACCAGTCTTAGTTGACTTGGTTAATTCCAATGATTGCGAAGATCCCTTGAAGATCATGGAAGCATGTTGTAGCATGGAAGATGATGTTTGAGTCCCAGCTAAGGCATGACATGATCCGCATACAGTTTTACTTCATTTCCTTTGCATAATGTTGTAATAGGTCAAGACCTATTTTGAAAATTTTTGTAATGCCGACCTTGGAGATTGTTCCAATGGTTGATGATTGTAATGCCAACCTTGATGATCATTCTAAGGTTGATGAAGTATATAAATACTTGTAGTTGAGTCATAGAAAAGATTTCCTTGTGCGAAGATGGGAAGATAAAGAAAAAGGTGCAAAGGCAGAGCAGAGCAGATGAACTATTATACTTCAATGTATTAATCTTAGACATGAAGAAGATGTTAATCTTAGCAGTGAGCCACCAGTAGGGTTTAACATCCCTCAGGGTTTAGAAACCCTTATTGTAATCTTTCTAGGTTTAGGGTTGAGGCAGTGAGCCTGCTAGACCTAGTTGTACTTCATGGTAGTGAGCCAATATGTTCTGGGCCCGTGGAATGACCAAGCCTAGACATCATTTTTCAAAGATTACAATATATTTTGAGAGCTAATCCTCTCCATGGTTTTTCCCCACCTTGGAGTTTTCCATGTAAAATCTGGTCTCTTGTGTTTAATGTTGTATCTGTGATTAAGTTTATGATTTCATGCATTCATTGTTAAATAATAATAATTGTGGATGAGTGATTATTGTTGAAGTACAAAAGTGATTGAGTTTTTTGGACAACTAATTCACCCCCCTCTCATTTTTCGGCACATATCAACACTATTTACATGTATATTGTTATTCAAATAGTGAATTTTCATGTATATTGAATATTTAAATAGTGAAATTTTGTCTAAATTATCTAAGTAACTACTTGTATTTGAATTGACTTTTGAATTTGTGTATTTGTTGTAGTAGATATCTTTGTTGTGATTGCATATCTTGATAATACTGAAGGTGTAGATTATTATCTACTCAGATGCACCCAACCAAAATGCAAGTTGACAGAATATGTGATAATTGGTGATGGACAAGAGTATCCCATTGGATCTGTAGTGGTTGAAGGTACTTATTATCAACAAATGAAGATAAATAAAATTGGTATTATATTTGTTGATTATTTGCCAAGACAAAAGGTTCTACATTATAGTCACTTAGTTATAGCCACACGATTAAATTTGGAAACTTTGTAAAAAATAGGATGTAGCCAACAAAAATGGAAGTTGAGTATTGAAGACCATGAAATAATTTTAAAGATAATAAAGGATAGAGAGGATCCATATTTTATGTACCAAGAACAAAGTTAAATATATTTAAATTACATGTTGCACATGCATCAATTTGTATGAAATATGTTCACAATAAAATGTTACAATTTCTAGAGGTTCCTACACATGCACAAGTTCATTGAAGCTCTTTGATCATTGTATGTAATAGTTGTATTAATTAGTGCATGTAATTGAATTTGAACCATGTACTTTGAGGGACTATGCTAGATACAATTTAGTTTCATTATTTACTATATTGGTTGAAGTAATTTCTATGTCAATATGGGTTTGAAGACTATATTTTAAAACCTATCAACAAATTAACATGTTTGTAAGTCTCACACAATTTGAGTTTAAATCTCTTCACTTTGTTGTAGTATCACACATATTGAGCTTAAAGGTATCTTATTGAACATTCTTGGTCATCATAATATTGTTTATGTAACTTATTTATGTGTTTAATGTTGAATATACAAAAATAATTTCCTTTTAATTTCTATTTATTTTACAAATAGTTTTCAATTTTATGATTTTAAATATTAACCTCATAACCAAATTTGAATATAATATTTTAATCAAGAGAGTCTAGTTACAACATATATATGTGACAACCCCTTCAAACCATACTATATTTTTTAAGATCTTTTTAACTTAATATTTTTTAAGTTTATTACTATATAAAAAACTTAGATTGTGACTACTAAATGAGTTTGATTCCAAGTTCTAGCTTGCTTAGTAAGACACTTTTCACATGATGAGTCCTAACATGAGTGCAAAATTAAATAGACAAGTGGAAGAGTGAATAGAGAGAGGTCTAATTTAGCCTATAAAGGATTACAATTTTGACCATTATATCAAGATTTGACTCTAATTAAACTCCAAATGGCTTTTTAAATTCAATATTGAATGCATGGATTTGGCATCAGGAAGCATCAAGTGACAACCATCACACATTTTAATCTAGAAGCATCAAGTGACAACCATGTATTTATTAGCTAAACATGATTAGCACTAAATGAAAGGAGTTGTGTCACTAAGATGACAATGTGAAATAATAATTGACAACTTAGGAAAAGAGATAAGAAAGTGTATCTATATCTCATTTGTGTGACTAATGTGGTTAATTGAAAGTAACCATGTTTACCAAATCTATGATTAGAATGATGTTCAAACTATAGGCATAGCTTAATCCTATTGCTTTTAGTTTTTTAATAGAACTGGGGTTATGATCTTTACCTTTTTATGTAATTTTATCATTTTATTCAATAAATTTGATTGACATATATATCATATTGTTGACAAATTAAAACAAGGAATTATGAAGTATCAAGGACATTGAACAAACTAACTAATTATAAATAGTTTTTAATTGATTACCATTTATAGTTTATGGGATCATGGATTTGGCATTAAGAAGCATCAAGTGACAACCATATATATTAGCTAAACATGATTAGCACTAAATAAAAGGAGTTGTGTCACTAACATGACAATGTGAAATAATAATTGACAACCTAGGAAAAGAGATAAGAAAGTGTATCTATATCTCATTTGTGTGACTAATTGGTTAATTGAAAGTAACCATGTGTACCAAATCTATGATTAGAATGATGTTCAAACTACTGGCATAGCTTAATCCTATTGCTTTTAGTTTTTTAATAGAACCGGGGTTGTGATCTTTACCTTTTTATGTAATTTTATCATTTTATTCAATAAATTTGATTGACATATGTATTATATTGCTGACAAATTAAAACAAGGAATTATGAAGTATCAAGGACATTGAACAAACTAACCAATTATAAATAGTTTTAATTGATTAGCATTTATAGTTGATGGAATCATGGGTTTGGCATCAAGAGGCATTAAGTGACAACCATTACACAGTTTAATCTAGAAGCATCAAGTGACAACCATGTACATATATTAGCTTAACATGATTAGCACTAAATGAAAGGAGTTGTGTCACTAACATGATAATGTGAAATAACAATTGACAACTTAGGAAAAGAGATAAGAAAGTGTATCTATATCTCATTTGTGTGACTAATGTGGTTAATTGAAAGTAACCGTGTGTATCAAATCTATGATTAGAATGATGTTCAAACTACTGGCATAGCTTAATCCTATTGCTTTTAGTATTTTAATAGAACTGGGGTTGTGATCTTTACCTTTTTATGTAATTTTATCATATTATTCAATAAATTTGATTTACATATTATCATATTGTTGACAAATTAAAACAAGGAATTATGAAGTATCAAGGACATTGAACAAACTAACTAATTATAAATAGTTTTTAATTGATTAGAATTTATAGTTGATAAAATCATGGATTTGGCATCAAGAAGCATCAAGTGACAACCATCACATAGTTTAATCTAGAAGCATTAAGTGACAACCACGTACACATATTAGCTAAACATGATTAGCACTAAATGAAAGGAGTTGTGTTTTAATAAAATATTTATTATACTTAAATAGTATTTTTTATTCAGTAATAATTTTTCCCATAACACATAACTTGAACTACAAATAAAATATTTACATGATTTCTTGGAAATAGATCTTAACTCCAATATCTATGCATTGATAGTTTTTGGTAAATATTTTTGAATATGTTTTATTTAATTTTTAATTGGTAAGAATTGAAACTTAGACCTATATTTTCTCATATTTCAGCATTTCAATTATACTTTTTAGAGAGAAAACAATGATGGATAATTACCTATATAATTTAAACTATAAGTTAACTAAAACTTGATTTTATCCAAATTAAGACTGGTATATGAAGGAAAACATCCATACATCTATAACTAAACATCTAAATGTCCATATACATATCATATATATAAAGAAATAACTAAACATGTAAACTCAAGAACATCAAGTCTAACTGCAACAAGTAAACTCAACAACATGTAAGTTCTCAATAACATCAAGTCTAACTATGCAACATCATGAGAGTTGAGGCAAACATAACAAAGAACATGAATGTCTAACTGCAACATCATGACTCGCGCCTCCTATGGGTGGAATGGGCCTCACTCAACCCAGGACTAGAATGATGTGTTGAGCCCTATCCTAAACCCTATATTGATCCTTGTCTTGAATCCTATGTATCTAATCTCATCCATCTATAAATATCTAAGTCATATGTAGATCCCTAAACATAAAAATTATCTCTATTCAATTAAATTTATATATTAAAAAATATAAAATCTCAAGTACATGTGTTCAAATTTTATACAGTTAAATACTTTACCTCACATCCAGCCTCAACCACATCCTATGTCTATTGCACAATGTCATGTCCTAGCACCACTCTCGTCAATCCCTAATGTAAGATTGATCAAATAAAAGTCAACACACATAATGCACACTTGACTAAATTACACTAGATTAAACAAAAAATTTAATATATACCTCGTCATCAGCAACCTATGTAGCTCCATGGATGACCCTCCCAATCCCACTAAGGTCATATGAATTGAGGGTCATCGCAATGTCTTCTTCAAACAAAAGTCCATGGAATGATCCTACTGGGTAAGGTGGCACAATACCACTATTAGGCTATGATGGAATCTGCTGTGAATGTACTATGTTAGTCATATGTGTAGCTCAATGATCACTACACTGACTAACAAATGCGGCCATAGACTTGAAAGGGATCCCATATTCTAAACTGACAAACTGATATACCGATAATAGATCCTGCGCCATACATGTACTCAATCTACATAGTGCACTCTCTCCAGAAGTTTGTGTCACATCACATGGTGAAACTATGTGAGCACGTATGTAAGGATCAAAACTGGTGGAAGTTGAATCAACTAATCCTATGTTGGTGTGTGGATGCAACATATATCTACCAACATGATTTGATGCAAGGTGGTCAATGCCACTAGCAATAGAGCCCAAACTCTCAAAAATGTGAGCTGTCTTGATGATGCAACTGCCGACTCAGCTGATCATCCTAGATTCAACCTTTTGGGAAGTACCAAAATTTTGGGACCCACTAATGCCCTCTTATCAATGGGTGGATCCTAATCAGGACGTTGGTATTGAGGTTTATCTAAAAACCTCCAAAGACCCTGTCTTGCATGAGGAGGGATAGATGTGAAATCAACATCAAGTCATAAATGAACTACAACAAATAATTGTTTACAAAAATACAAGGGCAACTCATCATTGTGTGGCTATCTATGATTGGCTACTAACCACTTAGGATATATAAGTGGTGTAACAACAACATATGTACACCTATTGATGGGATAGCCCCAAACTCTATCCTTTCCCTGATAATATAGAAACATAGAATGCACCATATCTAATGAAATGGCCCTATTAACTGCTAACCATTTCACTATCCTAGTAATAGTAGTAGCAAGTGACAAATAGAAATCCTCAATACTCAAATCATCATATGGATTATAGGATTTGACAATGTCAATCATCTGGACAAACTGTGCTCTAATTCCCACCAACCTGTCTCTATTAGATAGGTTCGGTGTACTATGGATCATCTGATCTAAATGTGTCAAAGCATTATTCAATCTATCAAGAGTACCAGCATATAAGTCACTCCTAGCAGTATGTGTATTAGCAATATTATGCTCACTATCATGTGTATGAGTCCCATGACTATGATGGGATGCCATACCATCCATGTGATCTATATGAAAAAAATATGTATGTGCGTGTATGCAAATCTATATTTAAAAAAAAAAACATACATTTAATTTATAAAATGAAAATACATTCAATTTTTGCATTTAAATTAGCAAAACTAAAAACATTTAATATCTAATCTAATTAAATACACATGAACAATCTACACATTAAATTAGTTACAAAACTATAAACATTTAAAATTAAAAAATTAAGTACATTCAATCTAAACATTTATATTAACAAAACTAAAAAAATATAATTGATGTCAAATGTGTCTAGATGTACCAAAAAGGAGTTGAATAAAACCAATCAATTGCATGTTATTTGAATGAGCATATTCAAACAATTTGTGCATATGTAGGATGTGATTGTCATATACATACTCTAGGCATAAGAAATAGAATGTTCCTACAAGATTTAAAAAGAAGACCTCTTTTAATTCTTGAATGGATAACATTTAGGATTTAACTTATATATATGGAACATGTTGTAACACATATTGAAGATTGGTTTAAACTATAAAACCTAAGCGTATTTAAAGATCTATTTTGTAGATCCTATTTTAATCTTGGGAAATGTATGAGCAATGTCCATACAATGATTTAAATTATGAGGATGTCTAGATGTACACCAATAAGGAGTTGAATAAAACCAATCAATTGCACGTTATTTGAATGAACATATTCAAACAAAATTTGCATATGTAGGATGTGATTGTCATATACATACTCTAGGCATAAGAAATAGAATGTTCCTACAAGATGAAATTCTAGATCTATCTCTTTAGTAGTTCTCCTTGAGGAGTACTAGCTCTAAATCCTATTGTATTTAATTATCTTCTTGGATAATATTTTAAATTTTTTAGATTTGTTCAAGTTCTCAATAACTTCAAAAATTGATTGATATACCCTTAGCTCATTAAAAATAAAGTTGACCAATCATATTATTTCAAAAAAATTGAGAATTCTAGAGTTTATTTCAAATAGATTTTTAAATTTAGTTTAGTAACAAGTCCATAATAAGTCTAAAATATTTATTCTTCTTTGTACCATTTGGATCCATTTGTATGTTGTTTAAAGTTTATTTAACTAGGAGTTGAACCTCAATATTGTTGATTTCAATCTTTACAGATTTTACATAGTTGTTGGCCAACTAAGTATGTAGAAGAAATATGTTTCTATATTGTCATGTGCTAATTCTAACTACTTATCTACTCTAGATAGACATTTATTCTCTCTTAATCTTAGTGCACATCATTTTTAAAAGAGTTTCCTTATATTCCCATACTACACTTGGTCAAAGTTTTTTCTATTTCTTGGCCATAATTTCCATGCATGCCAATAAAGTTTGTGTCAAATGCTTGAGACATAATTACACAATTAATATAGGATTTAGTTCATATTAGGGTCTAAATTTACTAGTTTTGTTGATTAAGAGATTGATCATCTCTTCATTCTACACATAGGGGTTCATCTAGTCTAGTTGAACACTATATTGAAGAGCATTCCCCAAGGTCTATTTTTGAATGGGATTTGGTTTATGTAAGTCAACTTGCTATCCCTTATTCAATGGTTGAAGGTTACTAGGGGCTACTAAGAGGACAGGCAATTGTTGTCTTTGTTGGGCCAAGAAGGTGTGGATCTTCTCAATTAGCTCTCATGAAGTCTCTTATTGAGTGGTCATCATAATCTACTTTCCTTTTTATGCTATAGTTTTTTTTAAGTACATTTCTTCCTTCTATGTGGCTATTGCATTAGCTTCTTTCTCCTATTGTGTGGTAGCTTCTATGGCTTTCTCTTGTTGAGCAATAGTTTCTCTAGCATTCTTGTCTTTTACCTCCTTTTATTTTGTTCCTCTTCCGATTCGTCCTGTGCTAATATAGTGGCTACCTTAGTATCAAGTCCAAAATTTTCCTGGGTGCTTTACAACCACTCCTAAATCTCTTTTTCTCCACCCTCCTCTATTTGTGGTAGCTTAGGGGTTTCCTTTTTGTACTAGTCAACTTAAGAGGTCAAACTTTGATTTGTTAAGAATGAATCATTGCTCACATATGATCTTCATGACAGTTGTGGTTGTGATTCTTGAGGGAGTGCTAACATGGCAAGAGGCCCATGGATTAAGTCATGTGGTCTTATTTGTCTCATGGAGTGATGTTGACTAATGATGGTGCAATATTTTATATTATACCTCTTTTATTTAAGTTTACTTATGCAAATAAGTGTTTTCATAGGTAGCTAATAAGAACATGTTTTCTTCCTTGATTGAATAAAATTGGCTACCACCACTACCTCCTCATGTGCCACCACTATCTCTTTAGGTGTCACTATTGCCTCTAGTTGTCAAGTTAGCAACACTCCTCTTGGATACTTATCACAATAACTCATTCATCTAAGAGGCTATGTATGTTATTATGTTTTATTTTGAGTAATGTATGAGATATCCAAGTTCTATTCATGTTCATTATCTTTTCTACATTTGTATTCAAAAAAATTTGTAAGTATTTAATTTATTCATTTTAAATCTAGATAGCTGCTAGATAGATTTAACAGTCCATACCCTATATTTAGACATTTTTGCCATAAAATATAGTCAAAATTTTAAGTGTTTCAATCACATGAAAGGAGAAATTTTGTATGGACTGTCAAAATTTATATAGAATTACGATGATATATATATATATGTATATATATATATATATACATATATATATATATATCATCGTAATTCTATATAAATTTTGACAATCCATAAGTTGTATTTAGACATTTTTACTGTAAAATACAGCCAAAATTTTAAGTGTTTCAATCACATGAAAGGAGAAATTTTGTATGGACTGTCAAAATTTATATAGAATTATGATATATATATATAATTTTTTAATTTTATCATAGTATTTTAAGGGCACCTTTGAAGGAGTCATTAAATAATTAATTGATAGGCAAGGTCGACTGTGAGGCTAGGGTTTGGAATTACATAAAAACCAAATATATATATATCATCATAATCCTATATGAATTTTGATAGTTTGTCTAAAATCTCTCCTTTCATATGATATTATAATACATGTATAATGACAACATCTCCATCAGGACCTAAATGTGATGGTGGTATGGCCGTATTTAGACATTTTTGCCATAAAATAAAGTCAAAAATTTTACTGTTTCAATCACATGAAAGGAGAAATTTTGTATGGACTATCAAAATTTATATAGAATTTTGTATGGTGTCAAAATTTTATTTATTTGAAGTGTTTCAAATACCCACTTCACATTGTTTTACTTCTGATCAAGGTTCAAAACTAAGTTTTGGCTAGGGTTTCAAATTCAAGTGATAATAAGCTTTTGAGGCCATACACTAGAGAATGTAAATACATCAAAATGTTTCAATAGATCATAATCCTAGAGCCCACAAGAAATATATAATGTGTACTTGGAGGTGGTGGTCAGTAGGCCTATGTCCTTGCTAGCTACTATGGGCTCCAAGAAGAATTTTTTACTCGGACACCAATTTGGGTGAAAATGACATTTTTGCCCTTTTTTAATTTTTATTTTATTTGGTTCGACCCATAACCTTACTGGGCATAAACGTACAGCTCGATTCATTTACACTTGGAAGCATGTAACCACATAGGTGCCATGTAGGCACCATGTGGTTCTATGTGGAATGAAGCCAGGTGGAAACTTACTGCCCAAAAACTATCTGCTCGAAACTATTTAATTGGTTGAAAGTGGGACATAGCTCTAAACTTTCACCCCTTCCTTTTTTTGCTCTAGTTTAGTTGGAGGAGTGTTAGGAGTCTTTTATGTTCATTTATTTTTCTATGGAGGCTATTCAACCTTTTCTTCTCCTTTTGAGATCTCTTCAACCTCTACTTCCTTTATCTCCCCTTTTGGCCTTTGAGCCTTCTACTTTTGTCTTGGCTATTGGGTTCTTTTTGAGGCTTGTGGTGGTTTCCCCGATTGATAGCCTGTCGGTTCTGATGTCACAAAGCCTTTTGATGTTCTTGTTGGGTGGTCTATGACCTCATATCCCTTGTGCTGGAATGTTTTGATTGTGCTGGAATGGCTGCCACTAGTTTCATTCCCTCTTTTGGGTTGCCCCCTTGCTTCTAGGCTTTATTTTTCTTTTTCGCCAAGTCCTCCTAAATTTCTTGTTCCATCTTCCTATCCATTACTTCTCGGTTGGTCCTGAACATTTCTGCTTTGGAATCCTTTGGATTCTGACATAGGGTTTCTACATAGGCATCTATTTCTTGAGAGGTGACTTCGTATGGTAGTGCCATAACCCATAGGTCATGCAGGGTTCAACCGCCCCCATATATGTGAAATATTTGTCCACTAAAAGTGTTATGGTTTTTCATATTGTTTTGCTGATAGATAGGGGACCCTGTCCCTTGCTTGCATTCATTCTTGGAATGTTTTGAAAATCCCCCAATATTCTACTTGTCAAGATTTGAAATTCTCATATTGACAGGTGTGGTACTTAATTTGAGTTTCTATGGTCTGGTGGAGGTGCCAGACTTTACCCTTGAAATTGGGTAGTTCATTCAAGAAATAAAACATTAAACAAATTAGTAATGTCCCACACTAGAAGTGATATCTGGAAGTCTTGATCTTCTGTATATTCTCCAATAGTTGTTCCCACATCACCTCATATAGAGTGAAGTCTTTTCCCTCAACCACCATCTGGTATATGATGTGGACGATGGTGGTGGTTACAAAGTCTTCCTAGTTAGCATAATAAAATTTACATGCTATGCCCATTGCAACATACTGGACTCCAGGGTTGGTAATTGTTTTTAGACTTAGGCTCCTATTGTCAAACATAGCCCCAAGCAATTTCTCCACTTCATTGTTTTTAATGTCCTTCTTGGTCATAATCCCTCCTTCCATTCTCAGCCCGGTTATGGTGTGGATGGCTTCTTTTGTGATTCTAGGTGGCTTTTCTAAATACATGAAGTCATTGTGTACCCAACTTAGCATGATTTGAACCCATCCTCTTTGTTGCAAAAGTCCAGGTAATCTCTCCATACATCCAGGCTCTTCTAGCCAATCCCTATGTACTCTGGCTTATAGGTTTTCTCTTCATCCTCTAGTTATTACTGGTAGAGGTCTTCTAGTTTGGTTTGATTCATTTATGTAATGGGTTCGTGGATGTATTTTCTAAAGTCTTCAAGATAGACCATGTTGTGTGGTACTACTAAAAATTCCCCCTCCTTGTCAGTGACCATCGCTTTGAATGGGAGCCACTTGAGTGTTGGTATGGGTTTTGTCATGCCTACATTTCCTATGTAGTCATGACATGCAACACACATGTCATGTCCACATTTGTCATGTGATCATGACATGAAATATCAAAAAATTTCCACGCATCCCTAGAAACCCCCTCACACGTGTCAGCGTACTCGATGGCAATACGCATAAGGCATAAACATGTCAATCAAATTCAGGGTAATGCGATCACAAGTGCAATCCCTTACATGATGATAGCCAACTAAGGGGATCAATGCGATGTGAGAAGCATCACCATTAGGGTTAGGACTGATTGATTGAAACCCTAAGTTTCGTAAGTGAGTGATAGGATTTTGACACAAGTCAAAATCAAAACCCTAATTCTATAGCATTAAAATAATTAAATAGCCACATAAATCAAACATCTCATTTGCAGAAACATTAAAATATTACTATACAAAAGGGGTAAAATTGCTAAGATAAATAACCCTAATTCTTGAAAAAATTTGGCAACATAACGCCTTTAGGACATATATGAGAATTATTCTAATCAATAAAATTCGTACAAAAGTTCACTAACCTACTAACGTTAGTTAATTGAAATAATAGCATGAGGGGGAATAAATTGCCTCACTAAGGTCCCCTAATTAATTAACTAGATCAATTATTTAAATAATTAATCTACTATGATTAATCCAAACGTACTATTAAAATAATTAATTCAATCCTACTAAAATAAAGTTACAATGATAAATTAAATCCCCAAAACATTATCAATCAAATTAGCCACACAATCAATTAATTACTCAGACCAAATTAATACAAATTTCTGATATTCCCTCTAAGAATTAAATAGATTCCCTCCATACACAATTAAATGAAATCACATTGACTAATGCCCACTAAAATAAATAAGATAATTCCCCAACCCTTAAATACATAAATAAATAATAAAAATTCCAAAGACAAGAGAAGAGGGAAAATTAAATGGAAACTAAATTTAAAACCCAAGCCCTAAAAGTTCCCCAAATTAAAAAAAATACTTTCCTTATGGAAAGAAAAAAATACCCTAACCCTATTTTTGTTCTCATGTTTTCTTTTCTCTATTTTTCTTTTCACATAACCTCCTCTCAACTTCTTTCTCTATGTGTTTGTAGGTCTAACTGGAAGGGCAGCCATTGCTGCCACTCCCAAATTGAGGTATATATAATGTATATACATGTTTTTCTTCTAAAATCCCTATATATATATATATATCTTATTCATTAAACATATATCAATTTTTCAAACTAGGTCAAAGGTATTCTGGCAGCCAAAGGGCCGAACTGTTATTAATGGAGGGACGATCGTTGGTGAGGCGCCGCTGCCGCCCAACACAGGTTTGAAGGAGAGTAGAAAGGGGGTGTGGGGGTGGACGGTGGATGGGACGTAAACCCCTCCACTGTCAAATAGTCTAAAGAGGGAAGTGGGGAGTAATCCCCACCCCATGGTCTGTATGCATCCTTCGACGGGAGCTATGGCCGTTGCCACTCCTGACGTTAGGGTTTCACCCAGCTCAAATTCCATTCTTTCTACTTGGTAAAAACCCTCATCGAATGCTTACATTAACATTTAATAATAAAAAGAATGGAATATATATGTGTGTGTGTGTGTACCATAGTTTCGCAATTTGATACTATAAAGAAAATTTCATTTGTTTCCAGCATAAATTAAAGTTATATATATATATATACACACACACACAGAGAGAGAGTTTCACAGTTATAACCACATATTTCCAGCAAGCTATAAAATATATATATATATATATATATACATGTGTGTGTGTGTGTGTATTTATATAAATATATACACAAATGAAATTCTCATAGTGACAATACAAACATTTTCTATTTAAGTGAAAGAATAAGCTAACTAATAACATGATTCATTCTTTAAAAAAAAAAACATATATATATATATATATATATATATATATATATATATATATATATATATATATTAAAAAGGAAAGGCAACAACTAAGAGTGTATTCTTCTTTTGCATCAATAAGCTTAAAATCAGCAACTATATTTTTTTGATTTACTTGAAAACACATGAAAATGGGAACCAAATTTGAGCATATTTTGACAACAATTATAAAGTAGTACATGTATTATTTCTTTCATTTCAACATTTCCAAAATCACATAGAATAAAACAACCACTATATATTATTTTCAACTTCAAAAAAAAAAATACAACTCAACATATAGTCATTTAAGTTTACATATTAAGAGGGAAAATTTTCTCTCTTTCCTTGGAACAAACTACGCAAAGGCCAAACTTGGCCAAGGCTCACAATAGCCAAAATAACAATGAACAAAACTATAAAATGCTCTTCCTCCAAAACTGAACGGAAGCTAGGTGTGCTGAAATCACTTCCTACACTAATCTAATGTATAGAGATGTATGAAAATTCAAATTAACCTTTCCAGTTATAGTGGTATTAACACAATAACAGAGATATTGTAGCAATACACATACACATAGAAAGTAGATAGAAGAGAGAGAGAGAGAGACAAGATATACGTGGGGAAAACCCTTATGGGTGAAAAACCCCACACTCCAAAACATAGCTCAAATGTATTACAATAAACAATAAGAGATTACAATATAGTTTCAGAGCCAATGCTCTTTCAGGAGTCTTTGAATGTCAAATCTCGAGATATTTCGGCAGCATAACAGTACTTGTAAAAAAACTATATATCTCCCATCCAAGCACCTATTTTTATAGAGTTTACAAGGCAAATATGGAACCTTCTAGAGTGTTGGCAAGAGACACAGTATAGCTATAGGTGTGTTGTCATTGATGGAAACAAAGTTCATCCCACCCATCCGCAGGACATGGTATGCCTATACCAGAAGTCAGATTGAAGAATGTTGTGGTCCGATAAGCAAGAATAGAGCATGTGGCAAGGTCCGATAGTCAGGTCTGGATCTCTCAGAGGAAGTATCTCAGTAAAGTGCATACTTGGGGAAGTCAAGAGGACTACCTTGAGTAATAGATTCCAGGGATTAAGCCTTCGGTGATGAAAAAGTGAAGAGATATGAGTACCTAAGCATTGAGTTCCTCTTTGGCAGAGTTGATAGAAGAAGAACTAACCGTCAGAGCATCAGACCTTAATCTGGATGAGATATTGATGGTGATCAAGCTTCCTAAGGTATCACTCATGATTGGCTGACATGATTGATGACTTCTATAAGCATCTCCTCGATACACATCACTTGGTAAGTAAGGATTCAACTGACAGATCAGAGTTTAGGAAAATATTGACTATTTCAGATGCCAACTAGAAAGGTGTTGAAATCATTGGTGCGGATATATATATGAGATGAATTTAGATGTGAAGGTGTGAGTTGTATGTTGGGAAGTGCGAAGAAAAGAAGAAGAGCAGTGTGAAGGTAGTAAGAGAGGTCCGGAATGTGACAAGACAGTAGCACCAAAGAAGAAGTAGAATGAAGTGCAGCAAATCAGTGTATTGAACCTAACTGAAACTGAACCTCAGCATTTGTGGATGCTTCTCATCAGTTCAAGTATCTTGTCACCTTATACCTTGTAGAAAGTGAGTCTCTTGTAGGTAGTGAGCCTCTTGTGAGCAGTGTGCTCGGGCAGTGAGCCCTAATTGGCAAGTGCCATTTTGTATCATCTTATTCTTTTAACAGAGAATACAATCTTGGGTTTGTCACCCCATGGATTTTCCCTTAATAGGGTTTTCCATGTCAAAATCATTGTGTCATGTGTAATGATGTTATTTCTATCTCATGGTTGTGCTTGCTAATATGATTTGATGCTGCATTAATTGTTAAGGAGAATCAAGAAGTAGAAATAATTAAGATAAATGATTCACCCCCTCCCTCTTAGTTATCAACAATTGGTATCAGAGCTAAGTTCCTCCAAACAAAGCCTAACAGCTTGAGGAAGATCTGGGAATCTCAATGGATATGTATGGTATGAGGGAACAACTTCAGTTTGCCCTAGATGATCTTGAGCAATCTCATTCCAAAGTCAACAACTTGAAGGAAAGACTCAAACAGGCTGATGATTTCATAAATGAGCTAAAAGAGAAACTAAGTATCTCTATGAAAAAGAGAAAGAAACTACTTTAGCAATTGGCAAATCAAGGTGAAGCCAATGATACAAATGAAGATCTAAAGGAGAAAACCAAGTTATGTGAAAAGTTATCAAAAGAGGTCATTATGGTAAGACATGAAATGGAATCAGGAGTTATGAAATTCACCCAAGAAATTGAAGAGAAAAGAAAAACTGAAGATGATCTAAGACAATCTCTCAAGGAGAAGTCAGAAGACTGCCACAAAATGGATAGAATAATCAGGAATCTAGAATCTGATCTTGAAGAAGCTAGAGACAATGAAGAACAACTTGAGAATCAAATTGGCACTCTTAAAAAGGATATTCAAACAACAAATGAATACAAAGAGAAATTAAAGATAAGCTCTACTCAACTTGAAGTTCTTCAAAGCTAAAAGAGGGTAGATGACAAGCAAGGCTTGGGGTATGAAAAAGGTGAAAGCTCCAAATCTGATCAGAAGAACTCCAAATTAGAAAATCCAAGAAATAGGCCTAGAAGACCTCCAGTAAGGCAACCAAATGCTCAAAGATATCCATCTTTCAATGGATACTGCCACAACTGCAATAACTTTGGTCATAAAGCAAATCAGTGCAGAAGAAGAATGAATTAGACTAATACATCCTTCTCTGGACAGTGCTTCAATTGCAAAAGTTATGGTCACAAATCCCATGAGTGTAGAAACATGCAAATGAATAATTCATTCAATGGTAGATGCTTTGCATGCAATAGAATGGAACATTTGTATAATCAATGTAGTCAGTCAAATATGCAAAGAAATGTTGTTTGCTACAGTTACAATAGATCTGTTCATATTCCCAAATTCTGTAGAAGTAAGAATCAAGACAAAAGGGGTCCGGAACAACATACTCATAACCAAGACAAAGGAAAAGGCAAAGTGAACGCGGATGAAATTCAAAGGGAGATGAATAAGATTTGGGTGAAGAGAAGCACAGAGAATTTTGGGGATGGATCCGCACCAGAATCTGGTGCTAACAATCCTTCCAGAAATTGAATAGATGAGCTCTGGCTTAGTAGGAGTCACTAAGAAAAATAAATTCCCCCAGCCAGTCAATTGGTGCCTGAAATTGGTACTTGGGAAGTTGCAGATTAAAGGATTCTCAGAGAAACATCTAAAGTAGGTTTGGTAAAGATATGAAAGATCTATAAGAAGGTTTGAAGATTCTAATCTTCCAAGATAGATCCAGTTTGATTGTTATCCGGTAAAAGCAGGTTTCTCTCAATTAGATCCGGCTTGATTCAAAATGAAGGAATCTTGATCTGCGGATAGATGAAATGTTTGGAGAAAGAAAGATAGATTGTCAATCATCACCAAGAACAACTCTAAGTGTATCTTAGTGATCTGGAAAAGATCTATCTCAGATTAAGAAGAACAAGGCAACTGGAATGACTTAAGTTACACATTTATTGCAATGTGGAATTAGGGTTTGCTCAGAAATAAAAGGGCTCATTTGTTCGACATTTGTACATTTGCATTCATGAAGAAGAAGAAAAGAGCTCTGCAAACAAGTTGTCTCAAGTCACTCAAAGATCAACCACAAAAGTCAACTCTTTCAATAATCTGATCCAGCTCATTCTGTGAAACCTAGAAGTGTAAAAAGGTATTTTCTACTCTTGATTAAACTCTCTCTGAATCGTTAAGATGTCTACTTTGAATGTTGTGAAGATTACTGATAGGATGCACCCTAAATTTAAGAAACATCCCTACAAATCCTTAGAAGTGGATCCCTTAGGCGTATTTTCCAACATTCTGCATGGGGTTTTGCATGTTGAAGATGTTAGGGCATATATTCATGCAAACATTGAGGAATTCGAAGACTCCAAACTAATGGATATTTACCACAAGAAACTGATAGATGATTCATTTGATCTCAAACCCCAATACATGGTCATCAGGGATAAACATTTCAGTCAGTGCATCCATTTCCCTTGTTTTGTTGAAGATGAATGGGTCCGGTATGTTTTGAGCAGAATGCATGACAACTTCATGTGGTTGAACAGGCCATTTAAGATCACTAAGGATGCCATTAGGGCAGTAACTAGATTACACTGAACCGGTGGGATGCCTACTCTCAAATTTGTCAAAAACCAAATTGTAAGTGAGGCTACTGGATCAAAATTTGATAAAAGAGCAATGACAATTGAGGATATCACAGATCCAGATATCAAATTTGCATCAATGATAATTGGCTATAAGATATATCACTCCAACAGGGAGAATTGAGTATCTGGAACTGCTATATATACTGCTTATGAAATGTTAAGAAAGAATGTTGACTATGATCTCTGTGAGCTCCTTCTGAACCAACTTTTGGAAAATCTACAGAAGATAAAGAAGAACTCCTTCAAATACGGTGTCTTGATACTCTGTTTATTCTTCTATTATATGAATGAGCTACCTAGATCTAGTGGTTGGATATGGCAAAATGATAGACCGGTTTCCATACAAATCAGGGATTATTTGCATGGACTTGGTGATGCCAAGGCACAAAACACATCACTCTGGGGCTACTTCAAGAACTTTCAGAATATGATGCAAGCCAGAGAGAGAATCCCCCAATCTCTAGTTGAAAAGTATAAGGATATAATTTTCTTTATGGTAGAAACTGATCAATGCCTAATGGAGGTAGTGGAGCCAAGGGTAGTTTGGATCATGTCAATGGGGTATGAAGTAGATGAGAAAATAGTAGAGCTACATGTTCAACACATGCTCAGTCAACCCAAGGATCCTAAGGCAAAAAGGTTTGGAACCGTTGAAGAGCTAAGTGTGAAGATTCATGTGGAGCTAAGGCAACCGAAGATGAAGAGAAAAGTGAGAAAAGAAGTAGAGAATGTTGCCAAAAGGTATGGCATCTCAAAAGAGGCACTTGATGCAAATAGAGAAAAGATGGAAAGGGCAGAAAAAGAAAAGGAAGAGGCAGAAAAAGAAAGTGCTCTAGTAGAAGCCCCCTCCTAGACCAGATCCTCTAAGAGCTCAAAGGCATCAAAACTGGAAGAAAATCATTCGGTAAAGGAGAAAAGAGAACAAAGACAAAGGAAACAAGGTCTTACATCAGTTAGAAGGATGAAGAAGAGATCAAGAAGATGAAGAAGAAGAAGAAAGTATCTGGTGAAGACAACGAGGCAGAGGTAGAAGAGTTTGTTGAAAGGCCCACTCTATCCTTAGATGATGTAGTTAAAGTAGTTATGTGGATGGGAACCTGTAACCAATAACAGAATTCTACGATGCATATAATGATGCAGATAAAAGGATCTTGGAGGAAGCCATAGTTAAGTACTTGAACATATACAATAAAGCATTTATTGAAATAATTTCTCTAATTCCCAAAAGTTTAGAGAAGAAACTTGAATTAAGAAAAGAAAATGCCAAGGCTAAGGACTTAGAGATTAGAGAACAGATAGCTATTCAGCTCTATCCTTCAATTACTCTGAAACAAATAGATATGATCTTCAAAGATTGCAAGAATGAGTTCCAGAGTAAGGCTAGAATGAATCAGCTCATGCTTGGAGAAACTGATAAAGTGGCAAAAGAAATAGAAGAAATCCTCCGGAATGCCTATAAAAGATTCAATATTCTTGTTATAGAGGATTTAGGTGATGATCCCTCGAGAATGGATGACAAAGAAGATTCTACTGAGACTATAATAGAAGAGGTAAAGGAGACAGGTGAAGAGAAAGATAAGGACTTAGATTCCTCTACTCTGGAAGAGGAAGTCCATTAAGAAGTAAACATCTCTCCTCTAGTTTCCCCTACAGACTCCACATCTAAAGGAGAAGAAAGAATAAAAGAGAAAACTAGTAAAGGAAAAGAAGTACAAGAAAAAGAAAAAGGTCAATTAGAGAAAACCTCAGATGATAGTGCTAAGGCTGCAGAAGGGGAGAAAACCTTGTCACAGGCAAGAGACACAGCAAAAGCAGTCGAAGAATTCTTAACCAAGGAGATGATGGAATTTGATGAACTGGAACTTCTTCAAGGACCATTCAATTTTGACTCCCTCTCCCCAGTTCAAACCATGAAGCTAGCATCCTTTACTTCAGCAAAGGCAAAAGAAAAACTTCTGAAGTCTCACATGGAAGACTGCAAGCTCATAGAAACTACATCTGGTGTATTGGAGAAGATCATGCCATCATTCCAAAAGGATCCTTCGGCCTCCACATCCGGTAATCTAAAGTCTCTTGTAAATTTTGTTAATACACATTTTGACTCTTTAGAGAAAGCAATAGAAGAGAAACTTCAGAAAGAATTTTTGGATAAGAGATTCTCTGAAATACAGGGTCTAATTTCAAATGGTAGGAGAGTTATGGATATTAGGATAAAGAGCTTAGAAAATGCTCTCAAAGATGGTGGAGATATTTACAAATTTTGTTTTTCCTGGCCTAAAGTGACCAAGGACATTGAGAAGAAAGTAAAAGAGCAAGAGGATAAACTATTAAGTTTATCTCAAAGTTTTGATCCTCTATCCTCCTCCATAGTAAATCAAGAGTGTCAAACTATTGCAGTCATAAATGAAATAAAGACACTTGAGAAGGAGAAGAAAAATAGAATAAACAGGTTGAGTGAACTTAGAGGGATCATTATCCCTAAGTTAGAGGCCATGCATGAGGCCCTACCTGATGCACAGGCCACAGCCTGGACAAATGATCCAATAGATCTTAAGAAAGCATAAGCTTTTGCATTCCTGTTGAATGGTCACATCTCAATTTTGGACAGGATGAAGCAGAGTTGGCCAACAAAAGTTATACAATTGAAGAATACTTTTGCAGATGTACTTCAATAAATGTAAGTATAACATATATATATTCATTTATGCGGCTAAGCATAGTTAGATTTTTGGGATTTTTGGTGTGCGGATCCTACCCTTTGCCATTGATGTCAAAGGGGGAGTGAGGAGTAGTGAAAAATGTGGAATCCAGCTAAGGGGGAGCTCTGGAAGAATGTACATTAGAACAGAGCATCAACCAAGGGGGAGTGCAGTATGACACTTAGTCATTTTTCACTAAGTGTTGCCATCAATGCCAAAGGGGGAGATTGTTGGCAAGAGACACAGTATAGCTACAGGAGTGTTGTCATTGATGGCAGCAAAGTTCATCCCACCCATCCGCAGGACATGGTATGCCTATACCGGAAGTCAGATTGAAGAATGTTGTGGTCCGGTAAGCAAGAACAAAGCATGTGGCAAGGTCCAACAGTTAGGTCTGGATCTCTTAGAGGAAGTATCTCAGTAAAGTGTAGACTTGGGGAAGTCAAGAGGAGTACCTTGACTAATAGATTCCAGGGATTAAGCCTCTGGTGATGAAAGAGTGAAGAGATATGATTACCTAAGCATTGAGTTCCTCTTTGGCAGAGTTGGTGGAGGAAGAACTAACCGGCAGAGTATCAGACCTTAATCCGGATGAGATATTGATGGTGATCAAGCTTCCTGAGGTATCACTCATGATTGGCCGACATGATTGATGACTTCTATAAGCATCTCCTTGATACGTATCACTTGGTAAGCAAGGATTCAGCTGATAGATCAGAGTTTAGGAAAATATTAACTATTTCAGATGCCAACTAGAAAGGTGTTGAAATCATTGATGCAGATATATATACCAGATGGATTTAGATGTGAAGGTGTGAGTTGTATGTTGGCAAGTGTGAAGAAAAGTAGAAGAGTAGTGTGAAGGCAGTAAGAGAGGTCCAGAATGTGATAGGACAGCAACACCAAAGAAGAAGTAGAATGAAGTGCAGCAGATCAGTGTATTGAACCTAACTAGAACTGAACCTCAACATGTGTGGATGCTTCTCATTAGTTCAAGTATCTTGTCACCTTATACCTTGTAGATAGTGAGTCTCTTGTAGGCAGTGAGCCTCTTGTGAGCAGTGTGCTCAGGCAGTGAGCCCTAATTAGCAAGTGCCATTTTGTATCATCTTATTCTTTTAACAGAGAATACAATCTTGGGTTTGTCACCCCATAGTTTTTCCCTTAACAGGGTTTTCCACGTCACAATCATTGTGTCATGTGTAATGATGTTATTTTTGTTTCATGGTTGTGCTTGCTAATATGATTTGATGTTGTATTAATTGTTAAGGAGAATTAGGAAGTAGAAATAATTAAGATAACTGATTCACCCCCCCTCTCAGTTATCAACACTAGAGATGGGCATCCATCTTGGACCCATGCCCCAAACCCATGCCTAAGGACACTTTTCCAACATCCCATCCCAAAGTGGGTGCCTTGTCCCAAGATAGACTATGATAGATGCTCTTACGCATCTTACAACTGTCACAGAATCTATCATAACTGATAGCACTTACAGCCGTAAGAGAATCTGTCATACACTAACTAAAAATATCATATTCCTCTTACAACATGTCATAACCTCCCTTGACTGCCCTTGACCGCCCAAATATGCCTTTCTCTCATGCAAAGATACTCACCGACACTTGTCATTAAATAAAAGTTGTTTGAGGTTTCGAGGGCATTGCCCTCGAGCTTCCACGGGGGCACTGCCCCTCGACCCCACCCTATACCATGACAGGGAGTGCACCAAGGACGTTGCCCCCAAACCCCCGTTAATTATTCAAGGGGGAAATCGTAGCTACCAAAGTCACCAAAATTTATCCTACTACATATACACAAGGTGCCAACTATGCCAACTCAACATGGGATAAATAAATACAACATTAGAAATTTGCAAAGGTTGAGACACCTTAATTCCCAACAAAAACTTCAAATCCAACAATATCACCTGTAAGAAATAGATAAAAAGGAGGGCAATCAAGCCATTAATTACCACTCTCCTCTCTACCATAGACTCACTCATGAGTCACCCCCGAGCTTGGAGGTCATCCATACACAAGGTTTGACAATCCACAACACCACAATGAGCAAACCAACAAACATGAAGAACACCCATGGTTTAATCAAAACACAAAACTCATGAAAAAAATGAGTTTGAAGGGGTAGGGGAGTGGACATCACTCTACTCAAGAGGACACTCCAAAATATCAAATAGCTCAACACTAACAAGGCCTCAAGCCTAAGTATTTATACTAAGATTCACATATATTTCTCCATGGCACTCATGCCAAACAAATTGCTCTTACTCATAATCTTGCCCTCAAGGCTAAAATACCCAAAACTAGGAGGTGACCTCGAGGAGATTCACTCCTCCCCCACCCCACACATGTTGAGCATTTTCTCCAAATGGAGAGGCTCTTACAAATACCCTCAAATCCCCATAACAACAAAATGCAAAATACACACACAAAACAACCACACAAGGAAAGTAAAATGCATAAGGAAAGGCATCAAGCCTTGAATCCTACCTTAATTAGCTCAACAAGGAAGATATTTGAAGAAGAGCCCTTCCAAATCCACTTCCAAGTCCTTCCTCAAAAAATGCCTCCAAAAACTCTCTAACTCTCCCCAAATTTTCAAATAAAATAAAAATGTAATGAAATCAACAACCCTCTCCCTCTCTTCAAGAGGGATTAAAATAGGCTCTCCTCATGAGCCTTGAGGAATGGAAAGGTGACACATGTCACCTTCTCCTTCCTCCTCACAACCACTTGCAAGCTTCATGGAATGTGGGGGTGATACATGTCACCCTCCCATTCCACCAAATCTTGCCCCCTCCACTTGTGCTCTCTCACACATGTGGGAGAGGAATGTGAAGCCCAAAAAGGATGTGGGTTCAAAAAGTGCCCCAATCCTATCCTCCCATGAAAGCCCACAAAACCCCAAGGTACTCTCACCAATGTGAGAGAGCCTTGGAGTTGGGTCCTCCACAATTAGGGGTCTTGAAGACTCCCCAAGCCTTGGAATGAGGTGTGGATAAAGTTGAGTGTTTGACCCAACCTTCCACCCCTCTCCAAACTTCCATTTTCGTCACTTTACTTCAGGGTGAAGTTTAAGTGACCAAATGGGAGTTATCCTAGGGTTAGACAAGCTCAAATGGGCCCTAGACCCTAGGGGTACAACCTAGGGTCACTTTTAACCTATTTTGAGCTCCTTAGGGTGAGTAAAATCACATGAAAAGGGGTCACAAAAATAAAAACTCAAAAAATAAAATCAATTAAACATGACACCTTTACAACACCAATATAAAATCAACTAAAAATCTAGGTAGACCTAGCCCAAAAGATATCATACACCAACATTACGAAAATTCATCATGGATAACATAGATGATCTTGGTTCCTCTTGGAACTAGATTGGCTTAACACATAATTTCATAAAATGTGTGGGATGATCTCTAATTTTCTGTGGCTTAGTTAAAACACCTGTGCACTTAAAGAAAATATTAATCCAACATCTATATCATAGCCGAAGTAAGGGAAAACATACACTCACACCATCGCATAGTCATATAAATCATCATAAAATTCACATCATAATTAGATTCATAATTTGCATTTTTATAATCCATCTTAAGATAAAATTGCATAATAAATCCATAACATAATCTCACAACTAGTATCTCAAATAATATCATAATGCATATCACATGTCAAATCATCATCATTGAGTCAAAATCAGGATCTAGTCTCATCAAACATGCTAAACATAATTAACCAAAATAAAAGCATATAGTCTAATAATTCTACATATCGGGATCAACAATCCCCAAAAGTCTAAAATGTGTCTCCAACAGTAATATAAAATGATCAAAATAAGGGAGTGAAATAGTAGGCCTCACATCCTCCCCTCCTAAGACTAAACTTCCTCCTAGAAGTCATCAAAGAGGTGAGGATAAATTATCCTCAATCTAGCTGCATCCTCCCATGTTGTTGTGACCTCATCATACCTATCCCACTGAACCCTAACCTTGTCCAGCTCTTGACCTTGAAGGTCCAGCATCCAACAAGCCAATATGTGATTAGCTCCAAATCCAACTACTCGTCTGCCTCTACCTAGAGAGCACTCCAATCCAATACATGAGATAAATTAGATATGTAATGCTGTAAAATAGATACATGAAAAACATTGTGGATGCATGACAGGCTAGGTGGCAAAGCTAGATGGTAGGCTACAGGCCCTATTCTCTCCAATATCTTAAAAGACCCAACAAACTGTGGTGCAATCTTAGAGCCCTTTCCATAATGGATTGGACTCTTGTGAGGACGCACTCTCAAGAATACTTTGTCCCTGACTGAGAAGCTCTGATCTAATCTTTTAGCATCAACATACTTCTTCTGTCGATCATGTGCCTCTTGAAGTCTCTGTCTAATCAATATCACCTGCAGCTCCATATCCTGTACCAGCTCTAGCCCAATAGCAACCCTGTCCTTTGTACGGTCCCAACTCAACGGTGTCCTACAAGGTTTGTCGTACAAGGCCTGAAAAGGAGGCATACCTAATGAGCTGTGATGCCCATTATTGTGGGCAAACTCAACTAGATACAAATATTCCTCCCATCTAGACTAGTGATCCATAACATACCTATGAAGCATGTCCTCTAAGACCTGATTCACCCTCTCTGTCTAACCATCTATCTCACGGTGATACGCTGAATTGAAGTTGAGTTGAGTGCCCAACACCTATTGTAATGCCCTCCAAAAGTTTGATGTGAACACTGAGTCTTTGTTAGAAATGATACAGTGAGGTACCCCATGTAATCTAACAATCTTATCCAAGAATACTCTCGCCACTAATGGTGCATTGTATATCATGCGTATAGGTGAGAAATGCGCTACCTTGGTCAACTTATCAATCGTCACCATGATGGCATCATGGCGGCGAGATGACATAGGAAGACCAACAATGAAATCCATGGAAATGGTGTCCCATTTCCACCTAGGTATCTCATGAGGGCATAAAAGACCTGCTAGATGCTGATGCTCAGCCTTGACCCTCTGGCACTCAAGGCAATGAGCAACATACTCTACAATATCGTGTCTCATACTTGCCCAATGGTATAACTGTCGCAAGTCGGCATGCATCTTCTTCACCCCTGGATGTGCTGCATAGGGTGCTCTATGAGCCTCTGAAAGAATTACTGCATGTAGGTCACCTGCACAGGGTACATAGATGCACTGTCGATGTCTAAGTAGCTCATCTGCCTCAAGGGAATATTCTGCAAACTTGCCCACAAGGGCCCTCTATGATTGGATCTCCTGCTGCACCTCAAGAAACCACTCATCCTCCACTAGATGTTGAATGATGTACCCTCTCAAGTCCACATTCAAGGTCAAGGTCAACCAAATTCTCCTTCCCTTTGATGTAGTGGACATCAAAGTCATACTCGCGAAGAAACTCCATCCAATGCCACTGATGGACATTCAAATTTGGTTGTGTGAATATGTATTGAAGACTATGGTGATCTAAATGAAGCTCAAAGTGATGACCCAATAAAAAGTGTCTCCAACGAACAAGAGCATGAACCACTACTGCGAGCTCTAAATCGTGAGTAGAGTATTTTAGCTCATGGGACTTGATCTTTTGTGACTCATACGTGATCACTCTTCCACCTTGCATAAGTATGACTCCCAAACCCTCAAGTGATGCATTAGTACAAACCATAAAATCCTCTGCAGGATCAAGAACTGTTAAAATGGGAGCACTGGTAAGATGCTCCTTGAGGACCCTAAAGGCCCTCTCGCACTGCTTAGTCCAAGTGAAGCTCTTCCCTTTTTGCTGAAGGTAAGTGATGGGGTGTGCTATCCTGGAGAAGCCCTCTACGAATCTATGGTAGTACCTGGCTAACCCCATGAAACTCCTGACCTCTGTCACACTAGTAGGTGTTGGCCAATCCCTGATAGTCCTGATCTTCAATGGATCTACATAGATACCATCACCAAACAAGATGTGCCCCAAATACTACACCTTGGATCTGAAAAAGGCACACTTCGCCAAGTTGCCAAAAAGCTACTGCTCTCTCAAGCACTGCAAAATTTGATGTAGGTGCTCCTCATGCTCCTCCTCAATCCGCGAGTAGATCAAAATATCATCAAGGAAAATGATCACAAACTAATCCAAGTAAGTACGGAACACCCCGTTCATGAGACTCATAAATACTGCAGGGGCGTTTGTCAAGCTGAAGGGTACCACAGTGAACTCATAGTGGCCATATCAAGTCCGGAAGGCAATCTTATGGATGTCCACCTTTGTGATGTGCAACTAGTGGTAACTGAACTTCAAGTCTATCTTAGAGAACACTCTAGCTCCCTACATCTGGTCGAAAGATCATCAATCCTAGGCAGAGGATAATGGTTCTTCACCATCACCTTATTAAGCTACCTATAATCCATGCATAGATGAAGTGACCCATCCTTCTTCTTCACGAAGATAATCGGTGTGCCCCAAGGTGAAATGCTAGGTCAGATGTGCCCCTTCTCAAACAATTCCTCTAACTACAACTTGAGCTTCGTGAGCTCGTGTGTGGTCATCTTGTAGGGTACACAATACACTGGCTCGGGCCCCGGTACTAAATCGATGTGGAAGTCTACCTCTCTGCGAGGTGGCAAACCTCGTAACTCTGGTGGAAAGACATTGGCAAACTCCCTCAAGATAAGATGGTCATCTAATGATGCCTCTGGCTCATCCTCTAATCTGTCACTAACCGTGATAGCAAATAACTGACATCCCTTCTGCATACAATCCTTAAGCTACTAAGAAGATATCATACAAACTATCATGGGCTTCTGAATGCCCTCTACTTTGACTGACATGCCATGATCATCTCAATAGTTAATCACCTTTCGGTGACAATCTATCTTGGCTCTATGAGCTACAAGCCAATCCATCCCTAAAACTACACCATAGGATCCTAAAGGCATAACCCTAAGGTCGCATAATGTAGTGAAGGTCCCCAAAGATATCTCACAATCCTAAACTAATGAATCTACTGACATCTTGGCCCCAGTGGCCAACTCAACCTCCCACCTATCACCCTACCTAGAGGCCACTAGCCTACAATGTTCTACTAACAATGGAGATATAAATGAATTAGTAGCACTAGAGTCAAATAAAATAGCAATGGGGACATCCCCAATCATACTTGTTGTCTCGATCACTAAGGCCTAGAAGTTAGCCTGGTAGTTATCAATTGTTGTAAACATACGATGGGATCTACCCACATTTGCAACCATCTACTCTGATCCTCTTGCACGAGGTTGTCCCCTTCCCGTAAAGCCCTGTGGGCACTCTCTGGCTAAATGTCCTGCCCCACCACATACATAGCATGGGTCCCGAACCTGTACCAATCCAGACTGTGTCCTACTACTCTATTGTTGTTTAGTCCTTCCCGTGGACCCCTGAAAACTTCTGTAAGATTACTATGATCTAGCAGGTCCCGTAGGTGATCCCTAGTATCTCTAATCCCTATGTGAGCCCTACTATTGCAAACTATGATTATGAGCTCCCTGTACCCTCTTCTAGGGCCTGGACCTTTGCTGATACTGCTGTTGCTACTGTGGAGGCCTAGGAGGTAATAGTGCAGAAGTAAATCCTCCTCTCTATGGTGGTGGTGGTGGTCGATAAAAATTCTGCTACTGCTATCGGTTACAGTCCTGAAACTAGGGACATGAACTCTGACCTCATCCCTATATCTCCTCTATGATGTATGCCTTCTCGGTAGCCTCACTCATGGTCTGGGGGTCTGCCATGCGCACTGGTCCTGATATCCCCTAATTCAAACCTCTGATAAATTTGTGAACCAAAAGTTTCTCATCATGGAGATACTTTGCATACCATGACAACTCAATGAACCTACTCTCATACTACACTACGGTAGAACCTAACTGTTGTAAGTCATGGAACTCGTCAATCCGACGCTGCCTGTAATGATCTGATAGATAACACACATTAAAGTGCTTAATGAATGTGTCCCATCTAAGAGTGTCCAAAGATAGACAACGCTTGCACTCCTTAGTTCGCCACCATGTCACTGTTGTGTCTCTCAAAAGGTGAACTACCATGCGTGCCTTTTTGTTTCTCCCATAAGGACGCAATGCAAAGCACCTGTCTAAACTCATAAGCTAAGCCTTAGCCTCAGCTCCCTTTGTGGTCCCTGTGAAGGTGGGTGGATTCAACCTAAGTAAGTCTCTGATGGGGTCTCCTTGGTCTCTATGTCCTCTGATAGGCTCATCCACACCATAATCATAAGGTCTATCATAAACCTGCTCTATCCTCATGGCCTCCTATCACCTTGCATGATGCAGAGGGCTCCTACAACACACTCTGTAAGCTGAACCAACCTCCTCCACTATGGTGTCAGGTATCTCATCATAAGGCTCTACACGTGGTGCTACTCACAGCTCAACGCCGAGCTCGACAGGTGGTTCTACACGTGACTCAACATGCGACTCCTCACGTGGCTTCTCTCACGGATCAATGCGAGGCTCAACACATGGCTTTAGTACAATTGGTGGTAACCTCTCTAACACTGCCTATAATGCCTATAAGATCTATGGCTTTATATCAGGTGCTAGTGGTGCCTGTGGTGCCTACTGCTCTGGTGAGGCTGATGGTCCCTGACCCTCTGCCAAAGACTCATTCTGTATCTCTATAGATGATGTGGCGTGTGAGCACACTCACCTAGTTTGGGGAGGCATCCTACAAGAACAAGGTAATCACGAATCAATCAAAAATACAAAATAAGTAACATACCTAAACAAGCCTAGTGTTTGAACTTGGGCTCTAATATCAAATGTCATGCCTAGATTTCCCATGCAGTCATGATAGGCAACACACATGTCATGTCCACATTTTTCATGTGGTCATGAAATGAAATATCAAAAAATTTCCATGCATCCCTAGAAACCCCCTCGCATGCGTCAGCATGCTCGGTGGCAATACGTATAAGGTGTAAACATGTCAATCAAATTCAAAGTAATGCGATCACAAGTGCAATCCCTTGCATGATGATATCCCACTAAGGGGGTCAATGTCACATGAGAAGTGTCGCCATTAGGGTTAGGACTGATTGATCAAAACCCTAAGTTTCATAAGTGAGTGACAAGATTTTGACACGAGTCGAAATCAAAACCCTAATTCTATAGCATTAAAAGAATTAAATAGCCACATAAATCAAACATCTCATTTGTGGAAACATTAAAATATTACTTTACAAAAGGGGTAAAATTACTAAGATAAATAACCCTAATTTCCCAGAAAAATTCAGCAGCATAATGCCTCTAGGACGTGTATGGGAAATATTCTAATCAATAAAATTCACACAAAAGTTCACTAACCTACTAATATTAGTTAATTAAAATAATAGCACGAGGAGGAATAAATTGCCTCACTAAGGTCCCCTAATTAATTAACTACATCAATTATTTAAATAATTAATCTACTATGATTAATCCATACATACTATTAAAATAATCAATTCAATCCTACTAAAATAAAGTTACAATGATAAATTAAATCCCCAAAACATTATCAATCAAATTAGCCAAACTATCAATTAATTATTGAGACCAAATTAATACAAATTTCCGATATTCCCCCTAAGAATTAAATAGATTCCCTACATACACAATTAAATAAAATCAAGTTGACTAATGCCCACTAAAATAAATAAGATAATTCCCTAACCCCTAAATACATAAACAAATAATAAAAATTGCCAAGACAAGAGAAGAGGGAAAATTAAAGGGAAACTAAATTTAAAACCCAAGCCCTAAAAGTTCCCCAAATTAAAAAAATACTTTCCTTACGGAAAGAAAAAAATCCCCTAACCCTAGTTTTGTTCTCATATTTTCTTTTCTCTATTTTTGTTTTCACAAAACCTACTCTCAACTTCTTGCTCTATGTGTTTGTAGGTCTAACTGGAAGGGCAGCCATGACCGCCACTCCCAAGCTGAGGTATATACAATGTATATACACATTTTTCTTCTAAAAGCCCTATTTGTTTTGAAGCATATTTTATGGATTTCTATATGTATGCCGAGTATGTATATATACATATATACATATACATACATACATACATATATATATATGTTTATGTATATGTATATTTATATGTATATATATGTATATGTATATGTATATGTATATGTATATGTATATATGTATATTTATATGTATATATATATATATCTTATTCATTAAACATATATCAATTTTTCAAAGAAGGTCAGAGGTATTCCGGTGGCCAAAGGGCCAAACTATTAGTAATGGAGGGCCGACCGTTGATTGGGTGCCGTCGCTGCCCAACACAGGTTCAAAGGAGAGTAGAAAGGGGGTGTGGGGGCAGATGTTGGACGGGACGTAAACCCCGCCACAGTCAAATAGTCTAAAGAGGGAAGTGAGGAGTGGGGAGTAATCCCCACCCCGTGGTCTATATGCATCATAGTCACCACCACTCCTGAGATTAGGGTTTCACCTAGCTCAGATTCCATTCTTTCTGCTTGGTAAAAACCCTCTTCAAACACTTACATTAACATTTAATAATAAAAAAACCTCTTCAATCACTATCACTTTGCTCTTTTAAATCATTTCAGGAACAAGGTTGAGATTAGCTTTCCCTTCTTTTTACTCTCTTTGCTAGATAATTCCATTAAGTCTGTAAGGGTGCTTAGGGCTAGGAATGCCAGTCACCCTCTCATTCTGATACATCAAGGCCTTATATTGAAGCTGTATCATTTCCATCTTGCCATATGTCTGCCTAAACCTATTCAAGTTAAGATTCTGAAGGACCCACAGTAGGGCATTTCACACAGGGGTAAGGCCAAAGTGAAAACTAGCATGGGGAATCCTATAATTAAGGGCGGCCCCAGTGCGGTGGAAGGGAACCTTGTTGAGGCCCCTGTTTCTGCTAAAAATAAAAAATAGAAACATACCACTCTAGCACAGGGAAGGAAGAATGGCAAGAGAGATAGGGTGGAGGAAATGGAGAGGACTCTGACGAAAAAGTAGAAGGAAGGGAAGGATGCTGCCATGGAGGATGCTCCTATGAAAATTATGGAATTGGATATTGTTTTGGAAACTAAGGGTAGTAGTGAAGGTGGGGAGACTGCTCTTCTGAGCATTCACCATTCCAAAAGGATTGCTGGGAAACCTCTAGTTAGTTCTCCGAGGGTGGAGGGTTCTTAGGACTCCAAGTTTGTGGAAGAGACGGTGGATGAAGAGGGGGAGGAGACTCCTATTGAATTTGTATATGAAGTCAAGGGAACTAGCCACTTTACCTCGATGAATGAAAGCATCTCGAAAAGTCTGGAAGGCATGAATAAGGCTATCGTTGGGAAGAACAATGTGGGGGAGGTCGTTCATCAAGCTAGTAAGGGGAAATGTGCTTTTTGTGTCAAACATGCAGAGGATATCTAGAACCTATAGAAAAGAATGGACTCTGTGTAGAAGAAATGGAAGGTCATGGCAGAATTCGAGGCTAAAGCTTTACATTGGGCGGCTTCCATCTTCGTTGCAGTGAAGGATCTGGATGATAAGGTTAAACAAGTGGGCATTGATAGCTTGGGTGACTACAAGGAGATGGTGGAGTTCCTACCCAAGTTTGGGGTGACTGACAACCCTTACTTTCCTTTTTCTCTTGTTTTCTATTTTCTCTGTTGTTTCATAGGGTTTTCTTCTGTTGTTTTGGTCCATTGTTTTTGTACTGTCAATCTGCTATTTTTGGCATGTTAAAGGCCTAATGCCCCTGGGGCTATTTTATTAAAGGGATCTGGACCCTGGTTTCCAGTTGAGCTTATCAAAAACATTTAATAATAAAAAAATGATATATATATATATGTGTGTGTGTGTGTGTGTATACCATAGTTTCACAATTTTCACAATATTTTCCAGCAATAAAAAATATATATATATATATTGTACACACACATATATATGTTTAAATATACATAGTTTCACAATTATAACCACATATTTCCAGCAAGCTATAAAATGTATATATATATATATATATACACACACACAAATGAAATTCTCATAGTGACAATACAAACATTTTCTATGTAAGTGAAAGAATAAGCTAAATAATAACATGATTCATTCTTTTTTTTTAAAACATATATATATTTTAAAAAAGAAAGGCAACAACTAAAAGTGTATTCTTCTTTTGCATCAATAAGCTTAAAATCAACAACTATATTTTTTTTATTTACTTGAAAACACTTGAAAATGGGAACCAAATTTGAGCATATTTTGACAACAATTATAAAGTATTACATGCATTATCTCTTTCATTGCAACATTTCCAAAATCACATAGAATAAAATAGCCACTATATATTATTTTCAACTTCAAAATAAAATAAATAAAACTCAACATATAGTCATTTAAGTTTACATATTAAGAGAGGGAAAATTTTCTCTCTTTCCTTGGAACAAACTACACAAAGGCCAAACTTGGCCAAGGCTCACAATAGCCAAAATAACAATGAACAAAACTATAAAATGCTCTTCCTCCAAAACTTTAAAGCCAACAATATCACCTATAAGAAATAGACAGCAAGGAGGGGAAACAAGCCATGAAGTACGACTCTCCTCCCTACCATAGACTCACTCATGAGTCACCCCTAAGCTTGGAGATCATCCACACACAAGGTTTGACAATCCACAACACCACAATGAGAAAACCAACAAACATGAAGAATGCCCATGGATTAATCACAACATAAAACTCATAAAAAAATGAGTTTGAAAGGGTAGGGGAGTGGACATCACTCTACTCAAGAGGCCACTCTAAAATATCAAATAGCTCAACACTAACAAGGCCTCAAGCCTAAGTATTTATACCAAGATTCACATATATTTCTCCATGGCACTCATGCCAAACAAATTTCTCGTACCCATAATCTTGCCCTCAAGGCCAAAATACCCAAAACTAGGAGGTGACCTCGAGGAGGTTCACTCCTCCCCCACCCCATACATGTTGAGCATTTTCTCCAAATGAAGAGGCTCTTACAAACACCCTCAAATCCCCACAACAACAAAATGCAAAATACACACACAAAACAACCACACAAGAAAAGTAAAATGCATAAGGAAAGGCATCAAGCCTTGAATCCTACCTTAATTAGTCCAACAAGGAAGATAATTGAAGAAGAGCCCTTCCAACTCCACCTCCAAGTCCTTCCTCCAAAAATGCCTCCCAAAACTCTCTAACTCTCCCCAAATTTTCAAATAAAATAAAAATGTAATGAAATCAACAACCCTCTCCCTTGCTTCAAGAGGGATTAAAATAGGCTCTCCTCATGAGCATTGAGGAATGGAAAGGTGACACATGTCACCTTCTCCTTCCTCCTCACAACCACTTGCAAACTTCATAGAATGTGGGGGTGACACATGTCACCCTCCCATTCCACCAAGTCTTGCCCCCTCCATGTTGATAACTGAGAGGGGGGGTGAATCAGTTATCTTAATTAATTTAACTTTATGTTATTCTTTAACAACTAGTGGAGCATCAAAACAAATAAGCATCCATAACCATGAAAGTAGAAACAAGCTCAATACACATGACACAATATTTTTGACGTGGAAATCTATTTTAAGGGAAAAGACCATGGGGTGATTAATCCAAGATTGTATTCTCTGTTAAAAGAATAAGGTACTACAAAATGGCACTTGCCAATTAGGGCTCATTGCCTGAGCACACTGCTCACAAGAGGCTCACTACCTACAATAGTTTATAGAAGGAAACTAGATACTTCAATTGATGAGAAGCATCCACATGTGCTTAGGTTCAGTTCTAGTTAAGCTCAATATACTGATCTACTGCACTTCATTCTTCCTCTGCCTTAGTGTTGCTATTCTATCACATACCGAACCTCTATCTCTATTTCTACACTATTCTCTACTTTTCTTCGCACTTCACAACACACCACACACACATTCATACCGAAATCAATCTGGTATATATATCTGCATTAATGATTTCAATCATCTTTCTAGTCAGCATCTGAAAAACTCAAGATATTTTTGAACTCTGGTATGTCGGCTGAATCCATGCTTCCTACGTGATGTGTATCAAAAAGATAGTTATAGAAGTCATCAATCATGTCATCCAATCATGAATGATACCTTAAGAACCTTGATCATCATCAATATCTCATCTAGGTTAAGGTCTGATGCTCTGCCAGTCAGTTCTTCCTCTGTCTACTCTGCCAAATAGGAACCCAATACTTAGGTGATCATATCTCTTCACTCTTTCATCACCGGAGGCTCAATCCTTGGTATCTATTAGTCAAGGTACTCTAGACTTCCCCAAGTCTACACTTTACAAAGAAGAGATCCAGACCTGATTGTCAGACCTTGGTGCATGCTCTATTCTTGGTCACTAGACCATAATACTCTTCAATCTGACTTCCAGTATAGACACACCATGTCCTACGGATGTGTGAGATGGTCTTTGTTGCCATCAATGACAACACCCATGAAGCCACACAGTGTCTCTTGCCAACAATCTCCCCCTTTGGCATTGATGGCAACACTTAGTGAAAAATGACTAAGTGTCACACTACACTCCCCCTTGGCTGATGCTCTATTCTAATGTACATTTTACCAGAGCTCCCCCTTAGGTAGATTCCACATTTTTCAGTGATACTCACTCCCCCTTTGACATCAATGGCAAAGGGTAGAATCTGTACACCAAAACTCCCAAAAATCCAACTATACTTAGCCACATAAGTATATATACATGTTATACTTACATATATTGTAGTATATCTACAAAAGTTGTCTTCAACTGGACAAGTTTTGTTGCCCAACTTTGCTTCATCCTGTCCAAAATTGAGATGTGACCACTCAACGGGAATGCAAAAGCTTCTGCCCTCTTTAGATCTGTCAGATCATTGGTCTAGGCTGTGGTCTGAGCATCAGTTAGGGCCTCATGCATGGCCTCTAACTTAGGGATAATAATCCCTCTTAGTTCACTTAGCCTGCTTATCCTATTTTTCTTCTCCTTCTCAAGCTTTTTTATTTCATTTATAGCTACAAGAGTCTGGCACTCTTGATTCATTATGGAAGAGGAGAGAGGATCAAAAATTTGAGATAGGCTTGATAGTTTGTTCTCTTGATCTTCCATCTTCTTGGTAATATCTGTTGTCACGGTGGATCAAGATAGACAAAATTTGTACAGATCTCCACCATCTTTAAGAGCATTTTCTAGGCTCTTTATTCCAATGTTTAGATTTCTCCTATCATTTGCTATGTACCCCTATACTTCAAAGAATCTTTTATCCAAAAACTCTTTCTGAGCTTTCTCCTTAGCTGATTTCTCCAGTGAATCAAAATGTGTACTGACAGAATTGACAAGTGTTTTCAGATTACCAGATGAGGAGGCTGAAATATCCTTCTGGAAGGATGGGATGATGTTTTCCAATACACCAGATGTAATTTCTATTAGCTCATAGTCTTCCATGTGAGACTTCAGAATTTTTTCTTTTGCCTTTGCTTGGGCAAAGGAAGCTATCTTCATTGTTTGAACTGGGGAGAGGGAATCAAAGTTGAATGGTCCTTGAAGTAACTCCAGTTCATCTAATTCTGTCATTTCTTTTGTCAGAAAGTCTTGACTACTTCTGCAGTGTCTCTTGTCGGAGACAGAGTTTTCTTCCCTTCTTCAGCCTCAGAACTGTCTCCTGGAGTCTTCTCTATTTGATCTCCTTCTCTTCCCTTTACCTCTTCTTCTTGACTTATTTTCTCCTCTATTCTTTCTTCTCCTTTAGGTCCAGAGTCTGCTAGGGAATTTGGATGAGAGATATTAACTTCTTCAAGGACTTCCTCTTCCAGAGTAAAGGAATCCAAGTCCTTAGTTCTCTCCTCACTTGTCTCCTTTGGATCTTCTGCATTTTTCTCATTAGGCTCATCATCTATGTCCTCTATAACAGGAATATTGAATCTTTTATAGGCATTTCGGAGGATGTCTTCAGTCTCTTTAGTCACCTGATCAGTCTCTCTGAGTATGAGCTTATTCATTCTAGCTTTGCTCCAGAACTGATCCTTGTAATTTTTGAAGATCATGCTCATTTGCTTTGGAGTGATAGAGGGATAGAGGTAATTGGCTATCTATTCCTAGATCTCTAGGTCCTTTGCCTTGGCATTGTTCTTTCTTACTTCAAGCTCCTGTTGGCAAGAGACACTATATGGATTCATGAATGTTGTCATTGATGGCAACAAAGTTCATCCCACACATCCGCAGGACATGGTGTGTCTCTACCGGAAGTCAGAATGAAGAATGTGGTGGTCCGGTAAACAAGAACAGAGCATGTGGCAAGGTCCGACAGACAGGTCCGGATCTCTTAGAGGAAGTATCTTGGTGAAGTATAGATTTGGGGAAGTAAAAAGTACTACCTTGAGTGATAGATTCCAAGGTTTTAGCCTCCGGTGATAGATGAGGTAAAAGATATGAATACTTGAGTACTGGGTTCCTGAGTGACAGTGTGAACAGAGGAAGAATTGACTGACAGAACATCAGACTATTTTTCTGGATGTGTTTCTGATGGTGGTAAAGGTTATGAAGACATTAATTATGTTTGGCCAACATGATTAATGATTTCTACAAGTATATGCTTGATCTGCATTACTTGATGTGCAAGGATTCAACCGATAGAGCAGAGTTTGTGAAAAGATTGACTATTTCGGGTGCCGACTAGAAAGATAATTTAATCACTTGTGTGGATATATATATATAGGATGGATTTAGTTGTGAGAAGTGTTGTGGGTGTTATTGATGTGTGAATAAAAGCAGAGCAGAGCAGAAACAGTAAGGAAGGTTTGGTATGTGAAAGGAAAGTAGAATAAGAGAAGAGGAAAGATGAAGTGCAGTAGATCAATGTACTGAGCCTAACCGGAACTGAACCCCAGCATATGTGGATGGTACCAATCAGTTCAAGTATTGTATAAGACTCATTTTGTAGACAGTGTGTCTATTGTAGGTAGTGTGCCTCCTTGTGAGTAGTGTGCTCGGGCAGTGACCCCTAATTGGCAAGTGCCATTTTGTATTTCCTTATTCTTCTAACAGAGAATAATCTTTGGGTTAATCACCCCGTGGTTTTCTCCCTTAACAGGGTTTCCATGTCAAAAATATTGTGTCATGTGTATCTCCATTTCATGGTTATGTTTGCTTGTTTGGATTAATGTTGCATTGATTAATAAGAAAGTTTAGAAAAAGAAATAATTAGGATAACTGATTCGCCCCCCCTCTCAGTTATCAACAATTGGTATCAGAGCTAAGTTCCTCCCAATAGAGCCTAATAGCTTGAGGAAGATCTGGGAGTTCAAATGGATGCATATGGTTTAAGGGAGCAACTCAAGACTACCTTGATGATCTTGAACAGTCAAACTCTGAAGTCAATGAATTAAAGGAAAGACTCAAACATGCTGATGATTTCATGAGAGAACTAAAAGACAAATTAAGTCTCTCTATGAAAAAGAGAAAGGAGCTGCTTCAGCAATTGGCAAGACAAGGTGAAGCAAATAATGCAAATGAAGAGCTGAAGGAAAAAATTGAGTTATGTGAAAAGTTATCAAAAGAAATCATTATGGTAAGACATGAAATGGAGTCAGGAGTCATGAAGTTTACCCAAGAAGTTGAAGAGAAAAGAAAAACTGAAGATAATCTAAGACAATCTCTCAAGGAGAAATCAGAAGATTGCCACCAGATGGATAGAATTATCAGACATCTTGAATCTGATCTTGAAGATGCTAAAGATAATGAAGAAAAACTTGAGGATCAAATTGTCTCTCTAAAAAGGGATCTTCAAACAGTAAATGAGTATAAAGAGAAATTCAAGATAAGTTCTGCTCAACTTGAAGTTCTTCTTGGAAGTCAAAAGAAGGTAGATGACAAGTGTGGTTTGGGATATGAGAAAGGAGAAAGCTCCAGATCCGGTTAGAAGAATTTTGGATCAGGAAATCCAACGATCAGGCCTAGAAGACCTCCAGTAAGACAGCCTAATGCTCAAAGATATCCATCCTTCAATGGATACTGCCACAACTACAATCACTTTGGTCACAAAGCTAATCAGTGCAGAAAGAGAATGAATCAGACTAATTCATCCTTCTCCGGACAGTGTTTTAACTACAAAAGGTATGGTCACAAATCTCATGAATGCAGAATTATGCAAATGAACAAATCACTCAATGGTAGATGCTTTGCATGCAATAGAATAGGTCATAAGGCTAATCAATGCAGATCAAGAGGATATCAATCCAATATGCAAAGAAATGTTGTTTGTCAAATTTGCAATAGATCCGGTCATATTGCAAAATTCTGTAGAAGCAAGAATCAGGACAAAAGAGGTCCGGTATATCATAGACAGAATCAAGATAAGGGGAAACAAAAGGTAAATGCAGATGAAGTTGAAAGTGAGATGAACAAGATTTGGGTAAAGAAGAGTACAGAGAATGTAGAGGATGGATTTGCACCAGACTCTGGTGCTGATATTCCTTCCAGAAATTAAGAGATGAGCTCTGGCTCAAGGGGAGACACAAAGAAAAACTTGTTCCCCCAACCAGTCAATTGGTGCCTGAAATTGGCACATGTGAAGCTGTGAATCAAATGGTTTCTAGAGAAACATGTAAAGAAGGTCAAGTAAAGATCTAAGAGATCCGTAAGAAAATTTAAAAAGTTTAATTCCTTCAGAATTGGTCTGGTTAAACAAGTCTTCCAAGAAAATAGGTTTCTCACAAGGTTGGCCTGGTATGGATCCAAATTGAAATAGCCTGATCTACGGATATATGAGATGATCAGGAGAAGAAGTGGACATTGTGATTCATCACTAACATCGATCACAAAGGCATCATAATGATCCGGATGAGTTTCTTCCTCCTTGAACAAGGAAAACTAGGCAAACTGGAATGAATTAGGTTGCACATTTATTGTAGGGTGAAAATTAGGGCTTCTTGGAATAAAAGAGTTCATTTGTCTGTCATTTACACATTTGCACACTCACATGTGAAGAAGAAAGAAAAGGAGCTCTGCAAACAACTTCTCCCAAAAGATCAAGGCAACTCTTCATACAGCTCTATTCGGATTTATTCATGTGCCCTAACCTGCATAAAAGGTATTTATCATTCTTGATATCCTTCAATAAGATTGTTTGATGATGGCTACTCCGAATATAGTAAAGATCTCTGACAGACCCCAGCCCACATTTAAGAAACATCCATATAATCCTTGGAGGTAGATCCCCTAGGAGCCTTTTCCAGTGTTCTGCATGGCGTTTTGCATACAGAAGACATTAGGGTTTACATACACGCAAATATTGAAGAGTTTGGGGAATTCAAACTAAGAGATATCTATCACAAACAATTGTTAGATGATTCATTTGAGCTCAAACCCCAATACAAGGGCCTCCGGATTAAGCACTTTGCACAATTCATACATTTCCCCTATTTTATTGAGGATGAATGGGGCAGGTACATTTTGAGCAGAATACACAACTTCATGTGGTTAAATGGACCATTCAAAATCACAAAAGATGCCATTAGGGCAGTTACCGGATTACACTCATCTGGTGGGATTCCTGTTCTTAAATCTGTGAAGAATCAAACTGTGAGTGAGGCTACCAGATCCAAGTTTGACAAAAGAACAATGACAGTAGATGACATCTCTGATCCGAATGTCAAGTTTGCCTCCATGATCATTGGATATAAAATATATCATTCTAGTAGGGAAAACTCTGTACCTGGAACTGCCATCTACATAGCTTATGAAATGTTAAGAAAGGATGTAGACTATGATCTTTGTTAGCTTCTCTTGAACCAACTCTTGGAGAATCTACAGAAAATCAAGAAAGACAAAAAGAATTCATTCAAGTATGGTGGATTAATATTGTGCTTATTTTTCTACTTTACGAATGAGCTTCCCAGATCTAGTGGCTGGGTGTGGGAGAGTGATAGGCCAATAGCTATCCAAATCAGAGATTATTTGCATGGACTTGGTGACAACAAAGCACAAAATACAGCTCTGTGGGGATACTTCAAGAACTTTCAGAGCATGATGCAAGCAAGAGAAAAAATTCCTCAGTCTCTTGTTGAAAAATACAAAGATACAGTATGCTTTATGGTAGAGATAGATCAGTGCCTAATGGAGGCAGTAGAACCAAGAACTATGTGGATCATGCCCATGGGGTATGAAGTTGATGAACAAATTGTGGAGCTACATGTTCAACACATGCTAAGTCAGGCAAAGGATTCAAAGGCAGAAAGGTTTGGAACCTTTGAAGAACTGAGTGTAAAGATTCATGTGGAACTCAGAGAACCTGAGATCAAGAGGAAGGTGAGAAAAGAAGTAGAAAATGTTGCAAAAAGCTTTGGCATCTCAAAGGAGGCATTTGATGCCCACAAGAAAAGGATGGAAAGGGTTGAGGAAGAGAAGAAAGAGGCAGAAAAGAAACGCAAGGAAAGTGCTCCGGTAGAAACCTCAACCCAGACCAGATCATCAAAGAGATCTATACCTGTCACAGCCAAAAGCTCAAGAACATCAAAACTGGAAGTCTAGGCATCTGGAAAAAGATAGAAAAGATCAAAGACAAAAGCCACAAGGGCTTATGCAAGTCAAAGAGATGAAGAGGAAACTGAATCAGATGAGGGGGTAAAGGAAATAAAGAAGCAGAAGAAGAAAGGAATCGGTAAACCCTCCATAGGCCAAGACAAGGAAGAAATGGTAGAGGAATTTGTTGAAAAGCCCACCCTGTCTCTAGAAAGTGTAATCAAATCAGTCACTGTGGATGGAAACCTTCAACCAATGGCTGAATTCTATGATGATTACAATGAGGCTGACCAAAAGATCCTACAGGAAGCTACAATTAGGTATCTGAACATATACAATAAGGTTGTCATTGAAATTATATCTCTAATTCCTAAGAGCCTAGAAAAGGAGTTAGAAATAAGAAAGAACAATGCCATGGCAAAAGACATTGAGATCTGGGAACAGATAGCTATTCAGCTATATCCTTCAATCGATCCCAAAACAATGAATATGATATTCAAAGATTGCAAGGATGAATTTAGGAGCAAAGCAAGGATGAATCAGCTCATGCTTGGTGAAACCAACAAGGTGGCAAAAGAGACTGAAGAGAGCCTCTGAAATGCTCTTAAAAGGTTCAACATTCCCATCACATAGGACTCTGGTAAAGACAAGGGCTCAGAATCCCCTATTCTGAAAAAGGTGGCTCATGAACAAACAACTATCTCTCCTCTAATTTCCCCTACAGCCTCCGGATCTAAAGGAGATGATAGTATACTAGAGAAAGAAGCAGAAGAAGTTGATAGTACCAAGGTTGCAGAGGAAGAGAAGACCCCAATAGAGAAAACCACAACTGATAGTGGTAAGAATGTAGGAAAGAAAGCTCCAAGAGACAGTCCTAAGAATGCAAAAGAGAAGAAACATCTGTCTCTGGCAAGAGACACTGCAAAAACTGTCCAAGAATTCCTGAACAAAGAAACAATGGAGATTGATGAACCAGAGCTTCTACAAGGACCATTTAATTTTGATTCACTCTCTTCGGTACAGACAATGAAGATAGCTTCATTTGCCAATGCGAAGGCCAAAGAGAAACTACTGAAATCTCACATGGAAGACTGTGAGCTTATAGAGGTAGCATATAGAGTTTTGGAAAAGATCATGCCAACTTTTCAGAAGGATCCCACAGCATCCTCTTTCGGTAATCTCAAAACTCTAGTCAGCAGTGTTAGTACACATTTTGATTCTCTAGAGAAGTCAGCTGAAGAAAAGGTCCGGAAGGAGTTTTTGAATAAAAGATTTTTAGAGGTACAAGGATTGATCATTAATGGTAGGAGGAATATGAATATTGGGATAAAGAGCTTAGAAAATGCTCTTAAAGATGGCGGAGAAGTATACAAATTTTGTATTTCATGGTCCAAAGCAACAGTAGAGATTGAGAAGAAAATAAAAGAGCAAGAGAATAAACTACTAAGTTTGTCTCAAAGTTTTGATCCTCTCTCTTCCTCCATAGTCAATCAAGAGTGTCAGACTATTGCAATCACAAATGCAATAAAGAATTTTGAGAAGGAAAGGAAGAACATGATCAGCCGGATGGGTGAACTTAGGAGGATCATTGTCCCTAAGTTAGAGGCCATGCATGAGGCCATAAGTGAAGCTCAAATCACAGCCCAGACAAATGATCCGACAGATCTTAAGAGGGCAAAAGCTTTTGCATTTTTGTTGAGTGGTCACATCTCAATTTTGGATAGAATGAAGCAAAGTTGGGCTGCAAAACTCATCCAACTGAAAACAACTTTTGCAGACATACTACAGTATATGTAAGTATTCCATATATATATACTTATGCGGCTAAGTATAGTAAAATTTTTGAAAATTTTGGTGTACGAACGCTACCCTTTGCCATTGATGTCAAAGGGGGAGTGAAGAGCAGTGAAAAATGAGGAATCCAACTAAGGGGGAGCTCCGGAAAATGTATATAATAACAGAGCATCAGCCAAGGGGGAGCATAGTGTAAACACTTCGTCATTTTTCACGAAGTGTTGCCATCAATGCCAAAGGGGGAGATTGTTGGCAAGAGAAACTATATGGATTCATGAATGTTGTCATTGATGGCAACAAAGTTCATCCCACACATCCACAGGACATGGTGTGTCTCTACCGGAAGTCAGAATGAAGAATGTGGTGGTCCGGTAAACAAGAACAGAGCATGTGACAAGGTCCGACAGACAGGTCCGGATCTCTCAAAGGAAGCATCTTGGTGAAGTGTGGATTTGGGGAAGTAAAAAGTACTACCTTGAGTGATAGATTCCAAGGTTTTAGCCTTCAATGATAGATGAGGTAAAAGATATGAATACTTGAGTACCAGGTTCCTGAGTGACAGTGTGAACAGAGGAAAAACTGACTGACAGAACATTAGACTATTTTTCTGGATGTGTTTCTGATGGTGGTAAAGGTTATGAAGACATGAATTATGTTTGGCTAACATGAGTAATGATTTCTACAAGTATATGCTTGATCCACATTACTTGATGTGCAAGGATTCAGCCGACAGAACAAAGCTTGTGAAAAGATTGACTGTTCCGGGTGCTGACTAGAAAGATAATGAAATCACTTGTGTGGATATATATATAGGATGGATTTGTTGGAAAAATAGTCAGCATCCCCCTTCGAGATTCATGACATGGCTTAACCGCCTCCTGTTGGTCTTTATCTGGGATGGTAGCGGTTTCCTGAGAGGTGCGCCTTTTGGGAGAAACGGCCAGCTCAACTCCCTACAAGTGGTATCAGAGCCAGGTCACGGGTTCGAATCCCCTCGGGTAACACTGAGGGGGCGATTGTTGGAAAAATAGTCAGCATCCCCCTTCGAGATTCGTGACATGGCTTAACCGCCTCCCGTTGGTCTTTATCTGGGATGGTAGTGGTTTCCTGAGAGGTGCGCCTTTTGGGAGAAATGGCCAGCTCAACTCCCTACAGGATTTAGTTGTGAGAAGTGTTGTGGGTGTTATTGATGTGCGAATAAAAGCATAGCAGAGCAGAAGCAGTAAGGAAGGTCTGGTATGTGAAAGGAAAGCAACATAAGAGAAGAGGAAAGATGAAGTGTAGCAGATCAATGTATTGAGCCTAACTGGAACTGAACCCCAGCATATGTGGATGGTACCAATCAGTTCAAGTATTGTATAAGACTCATTTTGTAGACAGTGTGTCTCTTGTAGGCAGTGTGCCTCCTTGTGAGCAGTGTGCTTAGGCAGTGAGGCCTAATTGGCAAGTGCCATTTTGTATTTCCTTATTCTTATAACAGAGAATAATCTTTGGGTTAATCACCCCGTGGTTTTCTCCCTTAACAGGGTTTCCACGTCAAAAATATTGTGTCATGTGTATCTCCATTTCATGGTTATGTTTGCTTGTTTGGATTAATGCTGCATTAATTAATAAGAAAGTTTAGAAAAGGAAATAATTAGGATAACTGATTCACCCCCCCTCTTAGTTATCAATAGCTCCTTCTCAAGGCTTTTGGGAATCAAGGAGATGATTTTAATGAATGCTTTGTTGTAGATGTTTAGATACCTGACTGTAGCTTCTTGCAGGATCTTCTGGTCAGCTTCACTATAATCATCATAAAATTTAGTCATTGGTTTCAGGTTCCCATCCACAATGACTGATTTGATGATATCATCAATGCAGAGAGTAGAACTTTCAATGAATTCTTTTGCCTCTTCTTCCTTGTTATGACTAGTAGACGGTTCACTGGATATTTTCTTCTTCTTCTTCTTCTTCTTCTTCTTCATCTTCTTGATCTCCTTATCAGATTCTGTCTCTTCATCATCCTTCTGACTGATGTAAGACCTTATGGCCTTTGTCTTGGCTCTCTTCTCTCCCTTTCTAGATGTCTTGACTTCCAGTTTTGATGCCTTTTGACTCTTAGAGGTGGCAGGCGTAGAGCTCTTGAAGGATCTGGTCTGGGAGGGGGCTTGCACCAGAGCACTTTCTTTTTCAGTTTCTTGCCTTTCTTTCTCTACCATTTCCATCTTCTCTCTGTTTGCATCAAGTGCCTCCTTTGAAATTCCATGCCTCTTGGCAAATTCTTCTACTTCCCTCCTTACTTTTCTCTTGATCTTAGGTTGTCTTAGTTCAACATGAACTTTTACACTCAGCTCTTGGTAGGTTCCAAACCTTTCTGCCTTAGGGTCCTTGGACTGACTCAGTAGATGTTGGATATGCAGTTCTAGTATTTTCTCATCAACCTCATACCCCATTGGCATGATCCATACTATTCTTGGTTCTACTACTTCCATTAGACATTGGTCAGTGTCTACCATAAAGCATATTGTATCCTTATACTTTTCAACTAGAGATTGGGGGATTCTCTCTCTAGATTGCATCATACTCTGAAAGTTCTTGAAGTAGCCCTAGAGTGCTGTATTATGTGCCTTGGCATCACCAATTCCATGCAAATAATCTCTGATTTGTATGGCAACTGGTCTGTCATTTTGCCATATCCAACCACTAGATCTAGGAAGCTCATTCATAAAGTAAAAGAACAAGCACAATATTAGTCCACAACACTTGAATGAGTTCTTCTTGTCCTTCTTGATCTTTTGTAAGTTTTCCAATAGTTGGATAAGCAGAAGCTCGCAAAGATGATAGTCAGCATTTTTCCTTAGCATTTCATATGCAATATATACAATAGTTCTGGACACAGAATTCTCCCTGCTGGAGTGATATATCTTATAGCCAATTATCATAGATGCAAATTTGATATCTTCTATTGTCATTGCCCTCTTGTCAAATTTTGATCCGATAGCCTCATTGATAATTTAATTTTTGACTGACTTGAGAGTAGGCAACCCACCAGATGAGTGCAATCTGGTTACCACCCTAATGGCATCTTTTGTGATCTTAAATGGTCTATTCAACCACATGAAGTTGTCATGTACTCTGCTCAAAACATACGGGACACACTCATCTTCTGCAAAATAGGGGAAATGGATGCATTGTCCAAAATGTTTATCCTGAATGGCCTTGTATTGAGGTTTAAGTTCAAGTGACTCATCTACCAGTTCCTTGTGATAGATGTCCATCATCTTGGATTCACCAAATTCTTCAATGTTTATGTGTATGTAAACCGTAATATCCTCTACATGCAGAACTCCATGCGGAATGCTAGAAAATACCCCTAGGGGATCAACTTCTAGAGATTTGTAGTTGAATTTAGGGTGCAGCCTATCAATGATCTTCACTACATTCGGAGTAGCCATCTTTCAAAGATTTAGAGAGAGATTTCAAGAGCAAAAAATACATCTTATGCTTCTAGGGTTCACGATATGGGCCGGATCAAGTTGCTTGGATGAATCGACTTCTGCGGTTGATCTTTGAGAGGTTTGAGATAACTTGTTACAAATCTCCTCTCTTCTTTTCAAATGCAAATGTGCAAATGATGAACCAAAGAACCCTTTTATTTCTGTGCAAACCCTAATTCCATTTTGTAATAAATGCACAACCTAAGTTATTCTGGTTGCCTTATTTTCCTTGTTCTGAGAGAGATCTTTCCGGATCACTGGTATGCACTATTAGTTGTCTATCTACCTTTCCCCAATCATTTCACTTATCCACAGATCAAGATACCTCAAATTTGAATCATACCGGATCTAACTATGAGAATCTTGTTCTTACCAGATGACTATTAAACTGGATCAATCTCGGAAGATTGACCTCTTCTAAACTTCTTGTGGATCTTCCATATCTTTACCAAGGCTTATTTAGATGTTTATCTAAGAACCCTTTAATCCTTAACTTTCCATGTGCCAATTTCAGGCACTAATTGACTAGCTGGGGGAACTTGTTTTCTTTTGTGACTCCCCCTGAGCCAGAGCTCATCTATTTAGTTTTCGAAAGGAATATCGACACCAGATTCTGGTGCGGATCCATCCTCAACATTTTCTGTACTCCTTTTCATCCAAATCTTGTTCATCTTCCTTTGAATTTCATCCACATTCACTTTTCCCTTTTCTTTGTCTTGGTTTTGATTATGATGCACCGAACCCTTTTTGTCCTGATTCTTGCTTCTGCAGAATTTGGCAATATGACCAGATCTATTGCAATTGTAGCAAACAACATTTCTTTTCATATTTGACTGATATCCTCTTGATCTGCACTGATTAGCCATATGTCCCATTCTATTGCATGAAAAGCATCTACCATTGAATGAATTGTTCATTTGCATATTTCTACACTCATGAGATTTGTGACCATACCTTTTGCAATCAAAACACTATCCAGAGAAGGATGAATTAGTCTGATTCATTCTTCTTCTGCACTAATTTACTTTATGACCAAATTTATTGCAATTGTGGTAGTATCCATTGAAGGATGGATATCTTTGAGCATTTGGTTACCTTATCAGAGTTCTTCTCGGCCTGTTCCTTGGATTTCCTGATCCAAAATTTTTCTGACCGGATCCGGAGCTTTCCCCTTTCTCATACCCCAAGCCTTGTTTGTCATCTACCCTCTTTTGGCTTTCTAGAAGAACTTCAAGTTGAGCAGAGCTTATCTTGAATTTCTCTTTGTATTCATTTGCTATTTGAAGATCCCTTTTAAGAGTGCCTATCTGATTCTCAAGTTGTTCTTCATTGTCTCTAGCTTCTTCAAGATCAGATTCCAGGTGCCTGATTATTCTATCCATTTTGTAGCAGTCTTCTGACTTCTCCTTGAGAGATTATTTTAGATTATCTTCACTTTTTCTTTTCTCTTCAATTTCCTGGGTGAATTTCATAACTCCTGATTCCATTTCATGTCTTACCATAATGACCTCTTTTGATAACTTCTCACATAACTTGGTTTTCTTATTTAGATCTTCTTTAGTATCATTGGCTTCATTCTAACTTGCTAATTGTTGAAGAAGTTCCTTTCTTTTCTTCATTGAGATACTTAGTTTATCTTTGAGTTCATTTATGAAATCATCAGCTTGTTTTAGTCTTTCTCTTAGCTCATTGACTTTAGGGTGAGACTGATCAAGATCATCTAGAGCAGACTGAAGTTGTTCCCTCATACCATACATATCCATTTGAGATTCGCAGATCTTCCTCAAGCTGTTAGGCTCCGTCTAGAGGAACTTAGCTCTGATACCAATTGTTGATAACTGAAAGGGGGGGTGAATCAGTTATCTTAATTAATTTAACTTTTTGTTCTTCTTTAACAACTAGTGTAGCATCAAAACAAATAAGCATCCATAAACATGAAAGCTGAAATAAGCTCAATACACATGACACAATATTTTTGACATGGAAAACCCTGTTAAGGGAAAAAACATTGGGCTGATTAACCTAAGATTGTATTCTCTGTTAAAAGAATAAGGTAGTACAAAATGGCACTTACCAATTAGGGCTCACTACCTACAATAGTTTATAGAAGGAAACTAGATACTTGAACTAATGAGAAGCATCCGCATGTGCTTAGGTTCAGTTCTAGTTAAGCTCAATATATTGATCTACTACACTTCACTCTTCCTCTGCCTTAGTGCTGTTGTTCTGTCACATACTAGACCTCTATCTCTATTTCCACACTGTTCTCTACTTTTCTTTGCACTTCACAACACACCACACACATGTTCATACCGAAATCAATCTGGTATATATATATGCATCAATGATTTTAATCATCTTTCTAGTCAGCATCCAGACAACTCAAGATATTTCCAAACTCTAGTCTGTTGACTGAATCCATGCTTCCTAAGTGATGCGTATCAAAAAGATAGTTATAGAAGTCATCAATCATGTTGTCCAATCATGAATGATACCTTAAGAACCTTGATCATCATAAATATCTCATCCAGGTTAAGGTTTGATGCTCTGCTGGTCAGTTCTTCCTCTGTCTACTCTACCAAACAAAAACCCAATACTTAGGTGATCATATATCTTTACTCTTTCATCACCGGAGGCTCAATCCCTGGAATCTATTAGTCAAGGTACTCCTCCGGACTTCCCCAAGTCCGTACTTTACAAAGATACTTCCTCTGAGAGATCCAGACCTAATTGTCAAACCTTGCTACATGCTCTGTTCTTGGTCACCGGACCATAATACTCTTCAATCTGACTTCCAGTATAGACACACCATGTCCTACGGATGTGTGGGATGGTCTTTGTTGCCATCAATGACAACACCCATGAAGCCACACAGTGTCTCTTTCCAACACTCTGTTGCAAGTATGAGGTGAACCAGTGTTGTCATTGATGTCAACATACTCATATTGCATTGGTAAGAAGGTTTGGATGAGTTGTGTGCTGTTATTATTGAGGAAATCAGTCTCCATCCGGAACAGTGAAGAACAATGATGAGAAGAAGGCAAATGTACTGTATAGGTCAAGAACCAGAAGATGCAGATTAAAGGGTTTGTAGATATGAGTCTTGAGATGCTTCAGCTAAGATTTCAGAGGTCCGCATGAAGATCTGAAGAAGTTGTGGCTATCTGTGTGGAACTGGTTCCGGCAAGTGTTTAGAGGTGACAGAGGATCACAGAAAGGTCCGGTGAGGTCCGGAATTGTATTATCATAATCTGTAGATTGAAAGGAGTGCTTGGGATGTTCTTGTGATGTGTCATCTCGAGTTGTGTATGATTTTGAGGTCTAGAAGTACCTTTTGCATTGTGAAAGTGGACACAGACTGTGTTCTTGAAGTACCGGATGATGAAGAGAAGAATTCCAGTAAGCTGATGAAGTGTGGATGTTTTTGATGATTCAGGGAAGGTTATGATGATCAATGGATCATATCTAGTTCATGTTGGTGGTCCGCATTGAAGCTAGAGTTGGATTTGATGTTATGGCTACTAGTTGCTGGTGTTCTTCCTATAATAGGCTGACCGGATGTTCTACACGCCTTGCGAATGTTATTTGTGATGTTTGCCAACTTAGATGATTGTTCCTAAGTTGATGTCTTGTTTAAATAAGTGTTTGAGAATTCATTTTGTTGTGTGGATGGTGTGAATAAGTGTGGCATAGCGAAGAGAAGTGCGAAAGGCAGAGCAAAGTTTTTTTTGGGCTTAAATGGAACTAATCCAGACATGGTAGAGATGTCATTCTCTAGTTCAACATTGTGATTCTTATCACTTTGTAGACAGTATGTCTCCTTGTAGTTAGTGTGCCTCTTTGTGAGCAGTGTGCTCGGGCAGTGAGCCCTAATTGGCATGTGCCATTCATTTTTCTTATTCTTCTAACAGAGAATAATCCTTGGGTTAATCACCCCGTGGTTTTTCCCTTAACTGAGTTTTCCACGTCAAAATCTTGGTGTTTAATGTGTTGATCTGCTCTTGTGTTTATGCATTATGCTTTCATGGATGGTTAATTGATATGCTAACAAAGAAGAATCAAGTGTTTGAAGTAAGAGCAAGTTTTTATACAACTGATTCACCCCCCTCTCAGTTGTATGACCTAGATCCAACAATTGGTATCAGAGCCAAGTTCCTCTGAAAGGAGCTTAACCACTTGAGGAGATCTAGGATGTCGTCATACAAGAAGGATAGTCTGAAGTTCGATGGAACCAACTTCACTCTCTAGAAAGGTCGCATGAAATGTCACTTGGAGTGTATGGGAAAAGCATACTTGGCCATGGTCTCAAAACCATATGTACCTCCACAGGGTGGTCTGACAACTCTGAATGAAATCACAGATGGTGAAAACAATCTGTGGACCAAGGAAGCTCTTTTAAGTGCATTGAATGACTCAGATCTCTCAAATGTTATCGACCTACCAACTGCATATGAGATCTTGACTAAACTGGAAATTCTGTATGAAGGAGATGAGTTTGTCAAAAGTGCAAGGTTGCAAAGTCTAAAAGGGAAATTTGAAAGATTAAAGATGAGAGAAGATGAAAACATCACTACCTTTATGCCAAGAGTGAATGAGCTGGTATGTGGAATTAGAAATGTTGGTGGAACTTTGGATGAAAATGAGATTGTTTGCAAAATTCTCAGATCCCTTCCTGCTGCCTACAAAATCAAGGTTGCTGCCATTGATGAATTCAGAGCCCACACAACTGTCACAAAAGAACAATTGGCTAGCAAACTAGCTACATTTGAAATGACCAAGTTTGGAGATGATCCATCCAAGACTGAATCTGCTTTCAAAGCCAGTGCCTATGTGAAAGGCAAACAAAGATTTGATTCAGGAGAAAACTCTTCAAGGAAGATGTCATGGTATGATCAAGCAAGAAGAGACATGGAAGAAGAGGAAGTAGAAACAACTCAACTTGAATCCCTCATTGCAAAGAGACTGCCAAGAGGATCTGGTAAGTATGAAGGAAAACTACCCTTTAAGTGTTTCAACTACAATAAGATTGGTCATTTTGCTTCAAGATGTCTGGAAAGATTTGCAAGGTCTAATACTAACCGACAAAGGTTTCAAAAGAACTGCTATTATGTTCATGAAGAAGATGACAATGAAGGAGTAATAGATGATGAATCAGAACTAAGAAGCAAATTTGGAAATGAATGGGTGTTTATTGCCATCAAGGAAGAAGATTCAATATCCTCTGAATCTATCAATCACAAGGTTGTGGAAAGAGCTTTGGCTGCTCAAGTGGAAGAAAAGGATGATTGGGTTATTGACAGTGGATGCTCTCACCATATGACTGGTGACAAGAATAAGTTCTTAGATTTGGAAAGGTATGAAGGAGGAATGGTAAAGTTTGGTGACAATTCTGCTGGCAGAATCAGAGGTAGGGGAACTATTTCCTTTGATGGAAAGAGCAAAATAGGTAATGTACTATATGTTGAAGGATTGAAGCACAATCTTCTCAGTGTTGGTCAATTAGTGGACAAAGGCTATGATCTCTGGTTCAAGAATGGAAGATGCAGAATCTTTACAAGCTCTGGAACTAAAATTACATCTGGTGCTCAAACAAAAGGTAATATCTTTCACTTGGTTGATTCAAATAAAAGTTGTCTATTTGTTCAAGTTGATCAGAGTTGGTTATGGCATAGAAGATTGTGTCATGTAAATTTTGATAACATCATCAAGATAAGCAACATTCAGGCTATAAGAGATCTTCCAAAATTGGTGAAACCTACAAATAGTTTGTGCAAAGAATGTCAGCTAGGTAAATAGAGCAGTCTCTTTCAAAAGCAAAGATCAGTCCTCTACCGGATTGTTGGAATTAGTACATACTGATCTCTATGGTCTGACAAGAATCAAGAGTTTGCAAGGTGATAGATATTTCATGTTGCTAATTGATGACCATTCCCGGATGATGTGGGTTACCTTCCTAAAAGAGAAATCAGAAGCCCTTGAGAAGTTCAAAATCTTCAAAGCTATGGTAGAGAATCAAACTGGATTAAAATTAAAGTGTCTAAGGTCTGATAGAGGTGGTGAATTTACATCTGGTGAGTTCATTGACTTTTGTGAGAAACAGGGTATAAGGAGACAGTTGTCTGCTCCTAAGACTCCATAGTAGAATGGAGTAGTTGAGAGAAAGAACCAGACCATCCAGGAAGCTGCCAGGACAATGATGTTGGAAGCAAATGTTCCTCAGATGTTTTGGAAAGAAGCTATCAGCACTGCAGTCTACACTCTCAATCGAGTTCAAATTAGAAACAATACTGGTAAGACCCCCTATGAACTTTGGTTTGGCATCACTCCTACTATGAGATATTTCAGAGTATTTGGTAGCAAGTGTTATATTAAAAGAGATGAAGATCTAGGAAAGTTTGATGCTAGAAGTGATGAAGGAATTTTCTTGGGTTACTCCACTCAAAGCAAAGCATACCAGTGTTACAATAAGAGATTGAGGAAGATCATAGAAAGTACTAATGTGAAAGTTGATGAAGAAATTGAGAAGCCCTCAATGTTCTATGAATGTGATGAAGATGATCAGAATGATCCTCTGGTGCAAGAAGCTCCTTCCTCCTCTGAAATTCAGATCTAGACTGATCCGGTAAATCAGGAAGAAGAAGTTTGTTTGAATGAGCCTGATCAAGAATTAGTAATGCAAGAAACTCCCAAAGTTTCACTTTGAAGATCAGATCATAGGTGACAAAAGTAAAGGGGTACAAACAAGAAGAAGAATTGCTCAAGATTCAAATGAATACTGTCTGATTTCAAAGATTGAACCTAAGACAGTAAATGAAGCTTGCAATGATGAAAACTAGACCAAAGCAATGGAGGAAGAATTGATGCAAATTGAGAAAAATCGTACTTGGGATCTTGCTCCCAGACCTAGAGACAGGAATGTGATTGGAACCAAATGGGTCTTCCAAAACAAACTGAATGAAGCTGGTGAAGTAATTAGAAACAAAGCTAGATTGGTCTGCAAAGGCTACTCTCAAATAGAAGGAATTGATTTTGAAGAAACCTTTGCTCTGTTGATAACTGAGAGGGGGGGGTGAATCAGTTATCCTAATTATTTCCCTTATTGAACTTTCCTCTTAATTGAAGCAGCATAAAATCAAACACAAAACATTAACCATGAAGTAAGAAACACATGACACAGTATTTTTGACGTGGAAACCCTGTTAAGGGAGAAAACCATGGGGTGATTAACCCAAGAATTATTCTCTGTTAGAAGAATAGGAAATTACAAAAATGGCACTTGCCAATTAGGGCTCACTGCCCGAGCACACTGCTCACAAGAGGCCCACTGCCTACAAGAAGACACACTGTCTACAAAGTGATGATAATCACAGTCTTGAACTGATTGGAAGCATCTGCATATGCTGGAGTTCAGTTCCGGTTAGGCTCAGTACACTGATCTGCTGCACTTCATCTTTCCTCTGTTCTTTGTTCTGCTATCTTTCACATACCGGATCCTTTTGCTACCTCTGCTCTTTCTCTGGACTTATTCGCATATCTCTCCACACCCACACACACTTCACAACTAAATCCATCCTCTATATATATCCGCACAAGTAGTTTCATCACCTTTCTAGTCGGCATCCGGAACAGTCTTAGTTTCTTACAAACTCTCATTCTGTCGGCTGAATCCTTCCTCACCAAGCAATGCGGATCAAGCATATACTTGTAGATATCATTAATCATGTCGGCCAAACATGATTCATGCCTTCACAACCTCTGTCATCAGCAGTAACCCATCCGGAAAGCAGTCTGATACTCTGTCAGTCAGTTCTTCCTCTGTTTTCACTGTCTCTCAGGAATCCGGTACTCAACCATTCATATCTTTTTCCTTGTCCATCACCGGAGGCTAAATCCTTGGAATATACCACTCAAGGTAGTCCTCTTGACTTCCCCAAATCCGCACTGCACCAAGACACTTCCTCTGAGAGGTCCGGACCAATCTGTCGGACCTTGCCACATGCTCTGTTCTTCTTCACCGGACCACAACATTCTTTATTCTGACTTCCGGTAGAGACATATCATGTCTTGCGGATATGTGGGATGACCTTTGTTGCCATCAATGACAACAACCATGAATCCATATAGTGTCTCTTGCCAACATGCTCCTGTGGCAAGAATTGAAGCAGTCAGATTATTTCTTGCATTTGCTACCTTCAAAGACTTCAAGGTATATCAGATGGATGTCAAGTCTGCCTTCCTAAATGGTGATCTGGAAGAAGTTTACATTGAACAACTGGATGGATTTCAATTGTCTGATAATGATGATATGGTCTACAAGTTGAAGAAAGCATTGTATGGATTGAAGCAAGCCCCAAGAGCATGGTATGATAGGTTGGATAAGCATCTTATGCAGATTGGATTCAACAAAAGTATTGCTGATAGTAACTTATATTTCAAAATTGATCATGAAAACATTTTGATTGTTGAAGTGTTTGTGGATGATATCATTTTTGGAGGAAGAGTTAGTATGTGCAAAACTTTTGCAAATTAGATGAAAAGTGAGTTTGAAATGTCTATGCTTGGTGAAATGAATTTCTTCTTGGGTCTGCAAATTACTCAAACAAAGAAAGGGATCTTCATTTCTCAGACCAGATATGTGAAAGAATTGTTGAGGAAATTCGGTATGGAAGATTCAAAGCCAATGAACACTCCTATGGCAACCGGATGTAAGTTGAGCAAAGATGATGACTCTCCAAAGGCAGATCAGACAAAGTATAGATCAATGATTGGTGGATTGTTGTATCTCACTCAGACTAGACCAGATATAATGCAAGCTGTTGGTCTTGTGGCAAGATTCCAAGCTAATCCTAGAGAATCTCATGTTATGGCAATCAAAATAATTTTTAGGTACTTGAAAGGAACAGTTGAGTATGGTCTATGGTACCCTAGAGATCTGGATTTCTCTCTTCATGCATATACAGATGCAGATTGGGCAGGAGATAAGGACACTCGGAAGAGCACTAGTGGTGGAGCATTCTTTTTGGGGAAGAGATTAGTTTCTTGGCTAAGCAAGAAACAAGATGCAATATCTCTGTCTACAACTGAAGCAGAATACATTGTAGCAACAGGAAGTTGCACTCAAATCTTATGGATGAAGCAGATGCTAAGAGACATTAAAGTTGAATATGAGGAGCCTATCACAATTTTTTGTGATAATTCAAGTGCAATTAATATTTCTAAGAATCCAGTATTGCATTCTAAGACTAAGCACATATCTATCAAGTTTCACTTTTTGAGAGAACAAGTGAACAAGGAAGAAGTCAGATTGGAGTATGTTCCCTCCAAGGATCAGATTGCAGATATCTTTACTAAACCTCTTCCCAAGGACTCTTTCGAATATCTCTGGGAGAAGTTAGGGGTCATGGCCCCTCCGGTGATGAACTAGGATGCACTGATGTGCATCAGTCTGGTGGATATCACAGTCATATCTTGTGATCTGGATTGATGATGGGTAGCTGCTACTAAGGGGGAGCAGTTGGTATGATTCTGATGTATTAGAATTGCAAGTATGAGCCCTTTGCCATTGATGTCAAAGGGGGAGAGAAGATATGTGAAAAACAAGTGGTTGATAATCAAAGGGGGAGTAGTAAAGGAAGAGAAGACATGTGAAAAGTTGTTGTTGATAGGGGGAGCTGTGACAAAAAGGAGAAGTTCTTGTCTTGATGGTTTTTCACATCATATGTTGCCATCAATGACAAAGGGGAAGATTGTTGCAAGTATGAGGTGAACCAATGTTGTCATTGATGTCAACATACTCATATTGCATTGGTAAGAAGGTTTGGATGAGTTATGTGCTATTATTATTGAGGAAATTAGTCTCCATCTGGAACAGTGAAGAACAGTGATGAGAAGAAGGCAAATGTACTGTATAGGTCAAGAACCAGAGGATGCAGATTAAAGGGTTTGTAGATATAAGTCTTGAGACACTTTAGCTAAGATTTTAGAGGTCCACATGAAGATCTGAAGAAGTTGTGGCTATCTGTGTGGAACTAGTTTTGGCAAGTGTTTAGAGGTGACAGAGGATCACAGAAAGGTCTGGTGAGGTCCGAAATTGTATTATCATAATCTGAGGATTGAAAGGAGTGTTTGGGATGTTCTTGTGATGTGTCATCTCAAGTTGTGTATGATTTTGAGGTCTGGAAGTACCTTTGGCATTGTGACAGTGGCGACAGACTGTGTTCTTGAAGTACTGGATGATGAAGAGAAGAATTCTGGTAAGCTGATGAAGTGTAGATGTTTTTGATGATTCAGGGAAGGTTATGATGATCAATGGATCATATCTAGTTCATGTTGGCGGTCTGCATTGAAGCTAGAGTTGGATTTGATGTTATGGCTACCAGTTGCTGGTGTTCTTCCTGTAACAGGCTGATTGGATGTTCTACACGCCTTGCGAATGTTATTTGTGATGTTTGCCGACTTAGATGATTGTTCCTAAGTCAATGTCTTGTTTAAATAAGTGTTTGAGAATTCATTTTATTGTGTGGATGGTGTGAATAAGTGTGGCATAGCGAAGAGAAGTGCGAAAGGCAGAGCAAAGTTTTTTTTGGACTTAAATGGAACTGATCCGGACATGGTAGAGATGTCATTCTCCAGTTCAAGATTGTGATTCTTATCACTTTGTAGATAGTGTGTCTCCTTGTAGGCAGTGTGCCTCTTTGTGAGCAGTGTGCTCTGGTAGTGAGCCCTAATTGGCATGTGCCATTCATTTTTCTTATTCTTCTAACAGAGAATAATCCTTGGGTTAATCACCCTGTGGTTTTTCCCTTAACCAGGTTTTCCACGTCAAAATCTTCGTGTTCAATGTGTTGATATGCTCTTGTGTTTATACATTATGCTTTCATGGATGGTTAATTGATATGCTAACAAAGAAGAATCAAGTGTTTAAAGTAAGAGCAAGTTTTCATACAAATGATTCACCCCCCCTCTCAGTTGTATGCCCTAGATCCAACACACTCCACTTGTGCTCTCTCACACATGTGGGAGAGAAAGTTGGAGCCCAAAAAGGATGTGGCTACAACAAGTGCCCCAATCCTATCCTCCCATGAAAGCCCACAAAACCCCAAGGTACTCTCACCAATGTGAGAGAGCCTTGGAATTGGGTCTTCCACAATTAGGGGTCTTGAAGACTCCCCAAGCCTTGGAATGAGGTGTGGATAATGTTGAGTGTTTGACCCAACCTTCCACCCCTCCCCAAACTTCCATTTTCGTCACTTTACTTCAAGGTGAAGTTTAAGTGACCAAATGGGAGTTATCCTAGGGTTAGACAAGCTCAAATGGGCCCTACACCCTAGGGGTACAACCTAGGGTCACTTTTAACCCATTTTGAGCACCTTAGGGTGAGTAAAATCACATGAAAAGGGGTCACAAAAATAAAAACTCAAAAAATGAAATCAATTAAACATTACACCTTTACAACACTAGTATAAAATCAACTAAAAATCTAGGTAGACCTAGCCCAAAAGATACCATACACCAACATTACAAAAATTCATCATGCATAACACAGATGATCTTGGTTCCTCTTGGAACTAGATCGGCTTAACACAGGGTTTCACAAAATGTGTGGGATCATCTCTGATTTTCCATGGCTTGGTTAAAACACCTACGCACTTAAACAAAAGATTAATCCAACATGCATATCATAGCTAAAGCAAGGGAAAACATACACTCACACCATCGCATAGTCATATAAATCATCATGAAAATCACATCATAATTAGATTCATAATTTGCATTTTTATAATCCATCTCAAGATAAAATTGCATAATAAATCCATAACATAATCTCACAACCAGTATCTCAAATAATATCATAATGCATATCACATGTCAAATCCTCATTAGTGAGTCAAAATCAAGATCTAGTCTCATCAAACATGCTAAACATAATTAACCAAAATAAAAGCATATAGTCTAATAATTCTACATATCGAGATCAACAGTACCCAAAAGTCTAAAATGTGTCTCCAATAGTAATATAGAATGATCAAAATAAGGGAGTGAAATAGTAGGCCTCACAGGTTTCTCAGATATGTGAATGATTATGGGAGTAGCTATTTTGGTGTAGGGAGGACGCTTCAGAGGGCTTTTTATTGAAGTATTTCGTACTTTATTAATGGGTACTTAGAAGCTTGTAATTGTATTTGTGAGGAATGGAGTAGGGACTTAGGTTTTTATAGAATTTTAGTTAGTGGAGTATGAGTTGTAGCACCTTGGGGTGGTAGTTGAATATTTAATGCTTTGTCTAGTTCATGAATTTTTTGATCCATTGGTTTGATTTTATGGTGGTATGTGTGTTTTAATGTTTTCATTTTACTATGGTACAATATTTATATTATGGTTTTTAATATGTTTATTCTAGTAGCAAATAATAGTGTTTCAAGCATGCACTGTTAACATGTCCTACTACAAGTGTCTCATCCAGTTGTTAGAGTTTGACTGCTCCGAATTCACTAATGTGATGAATGCAATAGGGTCCTAACCATTGAACCTTCAACTCCCCCTATTTCTTAAATTTGTTGTCAAATAGTAGTACTAAGTCCCCTATTTGGAATGTTTTCAATTGTAAGTTTCAGTCATGCCATGCCTTCTACCTTTGTTGTTCCAATTGTTGGTTATATCTAGCAATCTACTGGAATTCCTCTAATTTCTCTAATTCTTCCACTCTTGCGTTTAAGGATTCATCCTCTTCTGACTATAAGGTTAGGGTGGTGCATATGTTGGGGATTATAAAATTCCTGGGTACCGCCATATCTAGGCCATATACAAATTGAAATGGTATGAATTTGCTAGCTCTTTTGTAGGAGGTGTAGTATGCCAAAAGTATGGTTGGTATCTTAACATCCTAGTCTATCTAGTTGCCATAACACATTTTTGTTAATGCTTTTCTAATTATTTTGTTTAAGCTTCACTGGCCCCATTTGCTTGCAGATGATATGGAGAGATTTTATTATGCATTATCATGAAATTTTGTAACAATTCCTTTATCATTTCATTTATGAAATGTTTGCCTTGATCATTAACTATGCTTAACAAGAATTCATATCTTGTAATGATGTTTTTGTATAAAAACTTAGTGGTAGTTCTTGTGGTATAGTCTGGTCGGCTCTTCTTCTACCCATTTCATTAGATACTCTATGTCATTTATAATGAATCAAGCTCTTGAGTGTTTTTCTAGAGGGTTGATAGGCCCAATGACATCTATTTCCCATTTCTTGAAAGGATTTGGGGCTAATACTAGTCTTAGGGGCATCTCATCCTAATCGGTAGGTTTTCCTACTCTCTGACAGATATTGCATCTTTTTGTGTAGTCCTTGGCATCTTTGTGTAGTGTTGGCCACCATAGGCTGACTATTTTACCATTCTTATGGTAGCATCTTCGGAGTTATGTCCTCTGGAAATCTTGCAATGTGTTTCCTACAAAATGGATTTTCTTTCATGGTTATAGACAACTCTTCATAGGATGTCTCCATTCCCTCTATGGTGTAGTTCCCCTTCTATTAGTGTATATTGTGCTACTCTTCATGCTAGCGACTGTTTATCTTGTGGGGTTAAGTCTTTTGGGAATTCCCCTATTGATAATAAGGTGGCAATATCTTCTAATTCTTCTAGTACTGGTGTAATGCAGAACAAGTGTGTACCAAGTAATTCTTCTCTGTATGTGTCTGATTCTTTGTCAATTTCAATTTGTGATAGGTAATTTGATCCTTGGTTGTTATTTCTGGGTTTCACCATTATTTTAAAATCAAATTCTTGGAATAATAGCAACAATCTTGATATTCAGCCATGACTTACTGGTTTGTTGACTAGGCATTTAAGGCATTCATGATCTGTGAAGAAGATGAAAGGAGTGGATAGTAAATAATGCTGGTACTTTTGTAGGGTGTATACCATTACTACTACTTCTCTTTCTATGGTAGTATAATTCTTCTCTATTGTTGATAATTTCCTACTAGCAAATGCTATAGGATGATCTATATTCCATTTTGGTTGAGTGAGTGCTGCTCCTATGGCTATTCTAGAGGCATCAACATGAACATGGAATGGATTGTTCCAATCTAGAAAGATGAGGATTGGTGCTTCTATAAATTTCTATTTCAACGTGTCAAACGCCTTTTGGGATTCCTCGTTCCATTTGATGCTTCATCATGTCTTCATTTTCAGAAGATCTTCTAGTGGAGCTGTGATTCCAGCATACCCTTTGATGAATTTCCTATGATACCTTGTGTATCCAAAAAATGTCTTAACTTCTAGAGCATTCTTTGGTTGCAACAAATTCTAGATCAGGGATATTTTCATTAGATCTACCATTAGTCCCTCCTTGCATATGATATGGCCTAGGAGTGTCCCGTATGGTGCTACAAATGTGCATTTCTTTAAGTTTAGTGAAATTTGCATGCTTCTACACTAGTTTAGCATCATCTAGGGAACCTGGATATGGTCTTTCACTAGGCCATCTAGAACATCCAATCGTCAAAGTAGACTTCAAGAAAATCATGAATAAAGTCTTTGAAGGTATTGGTCATTATCTAGCTGAATACAGCCAGGGCAATCTTTAATCTGAACAACATGACTGTGTATATATATGATCCCCATTCAGTAGCAAAAGTTGTTTTGGGTTAATCCTCTTCCCTGATCTTTACTTTGTGGTATCCAGAAAACTAATTTGTGAATGAGTAGATTTCCCTTCCAACCACTAATTCTAGTATTTCCTCTGTGAATGGTGTGGGAAATGAGTCATGTATACATGCTTTGTTTAGTTCCCATAAGTCAATGCACACCCTTATTTCTCTAGTCTTTTTGTTTTGTACTACCATTAGGCTTATCTATTCCACATCTTCTACCGGTTTGATTATTTTGGTAGCCAACATCTTGTCTATTTCAGTTTTCACCTTCTTCTTCATGTTCGAATTTAGTCTAAATGGTCTCTTTCAGACTGGTTTGATCCCTTCTTTGAGTTGGATCTTCATCACCCCCACTTCCTCTTTGATCCTTTTTATTTCGGTAAAGTTCAAGGGAAGTAGATCTTCGAAGTTGGTTACTATTTCAAACATTTGTGCAACCCCTATTTCATCCCAGTAATCTCCTATACATGCTAGTTTAGTATCTCCTTTAGCTACAATGTTTGTTTCTTTTAGTTTAAGTGGTTCATTGTAGTATTTTTTTTTTGCTGTGGTAATTTCTTCTATTTCTCTCTCCACTTGACCGATTTCTATATTTGGTATTTGCTCTTCCTCATTGTCTTGTATCGTACAATAGTGTTTTTCTAATCCATACTCCTCCCATTCCATCCAGTCCTTGTATTTATATTTTTATTCTTCCTCTAATGGTGTGGAATGGGGTTGTGGTACTGGTGTTTCCTCTTCTTCTATTGGGTTGAAGATAATTCCCTTTATTCTCCCGAGTGCAATTTGTATCTGAGAATTTTTGTTGAAAAATGTAAAAGTCTGGATGAATTTCGTGGTTAGTTCTATCCATGTTCTATCCATGTTCTAGTCCCTTCTCTTCTCTCCTAATTGATGTACCAAGTTCTTGCCACCAGGAATAGGGTTCAGTATAGCAATTGAATATATAGTCGATCATCATATTCATAGTTTCTTTCCTAGTGATATTTGCACATTTCTAGGTGTTTCTCTAGAGGAATATCACCTTCATAGGGTGAAATGTCTTCATAATCCCCTACCTTTAGTATAAATCTTTCTTTTACCAAGGTCTTAAATGTGTCTCATTTCTTTATGGTTTGTTTGTGTGTGTTATACCAGCATGCTGTAGTGTAGGTAAGAGTATGCGGTAGTCTGGCCAACATGTTTGCTTCATTGGGGATGGTTCTCTCTATTTGGGTTATATATGGTAGTAGTTCACCTATTCTAGAGTATTTGGACAATTTAACCTAGGAGATTTGAGAAATAAGATAGATCATTTGAGAGTCCCTTTATTGTTCTTTTCTTCTCTTTTGGCAGTACTGCACATGTCCTGCACTACACTTCTTTGTACCGGTTGTGTTTTCCTTATCATGAATATTCTCTAGGAGCCAAAAGTCTCTAAGAATACACTTCTTGATTACCTTGTATCCATGTGTCTAACACTACTTCAATGTCAATACTACCTTTAGTGTCTTCTACTCCCAATTCTCCTTCCAAATTGGGTTCTTTTGGAGTTTCATTTGTCAATATGGTTATGGTGTTTATTGTTAGGTCATTATTCTTGTACTCTTCTGTATTTACTTCTTCTACATAGGGTCCTCTGAGCTTCCTCCCTAGGGGTATGTTGACCACTCTCTTATCATCTACAAAGGACATTTCCTCTTTCTAGGTGTCTATGATTCCTTTAGAATCTACAAACCACCTCAACCCTAATAGTGCATCAAATGAGTCAAATGTCTCCTTCATAGTGACCACCTCAAAGTCAATAGACTATTTCACTCCCTTTAAATTTACTTTCACACTTTTTTAGGTACCCTTTGTTTTCATTCTAGTACCGTCCTCTAAACTAATGTTATAGGGAGTTGGTTCTAGTGTCAGTCTACCCAAGTATTCCCATATTCTATTAGGGATTGTTGGGTCACAAAACAACTGCAGCACAAAACTCTAAAACATTTCTAAATCACCTAGGGTAGGGATTGTCATCAAGGTGATAGAAAGAGGTTTATCAACAAGTTAGGGGTGATTTTGGCCAACTAACAAGAGTGGATAGACTCCTCTACTCTTTGCTCTAGAGGGATGTTCCAAGGGGTATACCTAAGTAGGTATTAACATTAAAACTAGATGAACAATTAAAAATAGATGAACAACCAAACACAAATCACTTTCTTAGTCTAAAATTTGTCACTAAACTAAGAACAAATGGTTGTTGTAAGACCCCTATATAGTTGATAAAGGCAATCCTACACACTAAGGATGCATAAAACTACTACTGTGTCTAAAGGATAGATGCATTGTTTTGCTTTGAAGATTGGGTGATCTAAGGCTACTCAGACTGGTGCATATCTATCAGGCTATAGAGTCTAACGTTCAATAGAGGAAAACAACTACAAAGAAATGTACAGCTACCTATTTGATAAATAAAATGCATGAAAATCAATACCAAATCACTAAGAATGCTTAATAATCCAACACCATACCATATTCTTCCTCATGCAATACTGACCATTTACAAAATCTTTAAAATGGATTAGGAACTATCACATTCATTCAAATTAGAGCTTACATTCATACCACTAAATGTGGCAAGAGCAAACTATAACTATGATTAAGTTTTTTAGAAAGAACATCTACATCAGTGGAGGAAAATAGTGGTTTGGTAAAAATATTTGCAAAATATATTATACATTTCATAATTATTTCATGCTAAAAAAAGACTATAAAATAACCTTTTATTATCTACCTTCTGGAGCTCAAAACCCGCTGAGAAAATTTCCCAACTGACCAACCCTTAATACATCAAAAACTTATGTATATATAGCAATTCAATTTTTCTCCCTCATCCCAAGAGTTACACTTAGTCAATGAGTACACCCATGCCACATTAAATTCAGCCAGATTGCAATGTCAAGAAGTATGCATGTTTGGAAGCTTGTGCGCTCCTTGACAATATTGAACATGTTAGAAGAAGATTGCTTGCACTCTTTGTGTACTAGGAACAATAAAGAGGGAAGTTTTGAACCCTTTTCTTGACAATTGTAACCCTTGACATATCTAATTTATCTTCCAAATGTACCTTTGCATTGAAAAAATTTAATTATGTCAACCACCTGGTAGAATGTTAAAAGATTGGTGCCAATGTTCATGTCAACAAATCTTAGATAATGAATCATCTTTCTGATAGGAAGGCTAAGTAATGTTTGAATTACTAAGTATATCATCCCTTAAAATATTCTTCCACTTAGTCAACAAATAACCTTATTTTGGTTTGTAGAGCCTTTTTAGGCAATTCTATTAATGTAAGTTGTCACTCCCAATTATTAGGAATTTATAATGGAAGGGGTTAAAGTTGGGAAATTTCCTTGTTAGAAATATTTTATGGGATGATATTCAAAACAAAAGCTCCTTATTTAGCCAAAAAAACTTATGCCTTGTAATTCAAACATTACTTACTTACATTATGCATTATAGAAATAGGTATCAAATTTCCTCTTAGTATAATGATGATTTAACTATCTCTTCACCTATGTATAACTGTTGGCAAGAGTGAAGTCCCACATTGCTTTCTAGAACCCACAAAATCATGGAATTATCCATAGGTTTAAACTTTATTTTACATAGGTTTTATGGAGGAGTCTATATAGGAAACCCATATGAGTCATCCAACTCTTATAGCAGGGTTGGATTTGGATGCAAAGGCATTTCTTTCGTAGATAGGTATTAGAATGAGTGGTAAATACTACAAATGTAATGGATATATAGACACCATGTAATTGGAAAATAGAAAAGGATAATGTTTATGACTTAATAAGATAGTAGTATTGATGCAAGAGCATCCTTGGTTCACAAGCAATCTTGCATCAACCAAAAACATTTGCATTTCATTTTTTTTCTTTCGTTTTCCAGTTCAGTTCAGTTAGTTTAGTCAGTAGCAGTTTCTATATTTTGGTTCACATTCTACCACAGTTTCATTTCAAGCCTTACAGAGATGGACTTAGCATCTAGACACATTCATCTACATCATATCCAATTTTCAGAGCATTTGGATTGGTTATCAGAAAGATATCGCTACTAGAAGATCAACTATTTTCTTAGAGCAGAGCATCCTAACAGTCTTAGACAACCAGCTAAAGGAGAAGACTTGCAGAGCATTTCTCAATGTACGGAGCTAAATGACACATCATTCAATGTTCTATGGTTTGTGACAGACCTTCCTTGAGATCCACACAACATTCCATTCATTTGTGGAGGAGTTCTATATGATTAGGTCTAACCTATCTATATACACATGTTGCACCTCTTTCTTGGAGTTTGTAACCATCCTTGGCCGAGGAGGAGGAATCTTATGTTCCAAAGATGATATATATTGATGTAATAGATGTCTAGGAAAGTAATGATTGATAATTCTAGGTTCGATAGTTTGAATTCTTCATGAAGGAGCTTCAAATCTATATCTTGTTCATATTCTATAATGGTGAGATCAGGCCTGTGAGCCCTAATTGTAAGCCTACATGTTGCTGGCCAATTTGTATTTGCATTCTTTGATATAGTGAGTGACTGAATCTACATTTGAGTTATCTTTTGGAGTTTTTTCCATTGTGTTTACTCTTTTTGTATGATTTGGACTGGTCTCTTTGAGGACCCTCCTAATTGTGACTGCACCAAGTACTTTGGCTCCCTTTACAAAATTGTCAATAGATGTCTAGGAAAGTAATGATTGATAATTCTAGGTTTGATAGTTTGAATTCTTCATGAAGGAGCTTCAAATCTATATCTTGTTCATATTCTATAATGGTGAGATTAGGCCTGTGAGCCCTAATTGTAAGCCTACATGTTACTGGCCAATTTGTATTTGAATTCTTTGATATAGTGAATGACTGAATCTACATTTGAGTTATCTTTTGGAGTTTCTTCCATTGTGTTTACTCTTTCTGTATGGTTTGGACTGGTCTCTTTGAGGACCCTCCTAACTGTGACTGCACCAAGTACTTTGGCTCCCTTTACAAAATTGTCAAGGAAGACTCTAATTTTAGAAAGGTATCTAACTTTGTGTTACATAAAATTGGATCCAAATTATCCCCATGAGTGACTAATGTGACTAATTCTAGGGTGATACCTTGTAATTTTTATTTCCATGGGTCTAATGATTTCATATCTCCCTTGGTTTCCAAAATTGTCGACAGATGACATTCCTCCAAGGCTTTGGAATTTTTAAAATTCTCTTTGATCAATAGATCGAACCTTCCTTGGGAAGTAGAGACATCACCTAGAAGATTTACCAATCCATTTCTTGAAGGGATTAATTAATAAGGTATTCAAATATATGCCATTTATAAAGTATTTTTGAAAACCCTATTGGCATATATCAAATATATGCCAATAGGGTTTTATAAACTATTTAGTATTCACATAAATGCCATTTATAAAGTATTAAATTTGTATCAGCATATTTTTGACTGAATAGGCAGTATAATTTAAAAATAAATTTCATTAAAATACAAATTTATCTAGGGTTCTCAATTTATTTCTTTCTATGTGATTTTAGCCAATTCTAATGCCATTTTTAAAAACCCTATTCAATAAAAAATATGCCAATACACAAATCTTTGAGAACCTAATGAGATAATAGAGAATACATATGAGTTTTCTTTCTATTATCTCATGTATGCTCAAAGAAAGAAAAGCACTTAAGCTCTTTGAATCAAAATTGCAATACAAATATAATAGAATTAATATAATTGTATTTGTATTGCAATTCTTCTTGTTCAAACCCTTTTCCTGACAACTACAACCCCTAACATATCCAATTTGTCTTACAAATGTACCTATGTATCAAAAAATTTTACTATGTCAATCACCTCCATGGCACTGTTCTGTAGAATCATAAATTTTTGGGTACAAATCAGCCTGTACAAATCCTGTAATCATGGCACACCTTTAGGAAATTACCCCTTTAAAGCCTTCACAACACATCAAATGTCTTGTATAATTTCCCTTTTCAGCCATCTAAATGCTAATTGTACCTCTCTATGTGTTGGGCACCTTCCTTTTCCCTTATGTAGGCAAAATTCCCTCATCACGAACTAGGGATTTTATCTATTTGTTATTGGTGAAATGTGTTGGTGAAGAAGCAAGTTGGCAAACCCATTAATTCGTGAACTACTCATCCACCTAATCAAGGCTTACCTTATCTCTTTTTTCCACCTTTTCGCCTTATCAAAAAACTTCACTTTTCACAAACCAAGGGAGAACACTTTCTCCTCTTTGGCACTTAGTCTTTATTTTTAGCCTCCTTTGTGCTTTATTGGAAAATCTTCATTTTCATGAACTTGGCTTGTCTCCATCTTCTCACTTTCTCCTTTAGTCAATGAAATTTGATTTTCAGAAACTAGACGTGTTCTGCCCTTTGTCGACAATTTTTTGCCTTTGCGAACTCTTTCTTTCTTTCTCTTTGGTCAGTGAAATATCACTTTCATGAACCATTTTTCCTTGGCTTCACTCTATTCTTCCACCTTTACCTTGTCGGCCATTCGTCTTATCGAAACAATTTGGTGAGTTTGATTTTCCTCTAGTTTGTCAATAAAGCCCTTTCTTTATCTTTGCCTTAGTCATTTTTTGTTTTTCTATTTGCCTTATTGGTAAATCTAGACATTAGAAAACTTCCCCCTTTCTCTACCCTTTTCCTTTTATCTCTTTCTTCTTTATTGATAATTTTCCTTGCTGACAAACCATCTTCTTTACTTTATCTTTGTCCTTGCTCGTCAAACCCTTCCTCTGTCGGTGAAGTTGGTAAAACCTTGAAATGGTGAACTATTGTCGGCAAAATTTGTGGTTCGCAAATTAGTTGATTCATTGACAAAAGACTTTTTTTTCCTTTTTACCTTTTGTCTCCACATTTGTTCCTTCCTTTGTCCTGTCAGTGAATCCTCACAATGGTTAACTCTTTAGTTGGAAAACTTCTAAGTTTGTGAACTAAAACTTTCACCGATAAAAGACTTCAAGCCTTCTTTTTTTTTGCCAGCTTTTTGTTAGGATTAAGGTGCCATCAACCTTATAAATCCTATGTAATTAATTACTCCTAATATTGTTTGTAAATCACCCATAAGGGATGAAAGGTTTCACCAGCAGTGGTCTTTTTCCAGTTACATGTTTATATCTAGTCCTTAATGCTAACTCATCCATGACAGGGAGTCATAGGGAGGTTACCCCTACAAGAGGTCTAGGGGGATCATCCCCCTGGTGGGGGGTTCGCGGGCCGCGCACTCCAATGGGGGTTTGGGGGAAGTGCCTCTGAAACTACATTTTATTTATATTTTATCATTATAAATCTAAACCATTCATCATTAGGTCATAGATCTAATGGTTGATATTATGTCAGTTTTCTTGCCCTAGAAGGCAACCCCCTTTTATAAGGATATTTGTACTATGTTTTTATTAGATATGAGTGTAACAGGCACCACTAGATTGAAGACTAGAGAAGGAGAAGAAGTGCATGTATTGTAATCTCATATTTGAAGATAATACAACTTGGAGCCTCTTTTCTTGGTGGAGTTTTTTACCCAAAAGGGTTTTATCCACATTACATACTATGTTATGTGTTCAGTTCTTAATGCATGTTATTTCTGTGTAGTGGGTTTTATTTATGTTGCAATCTCCATTAATTCTACATTGTTTAAAGAACATAAATAAGGTTTGAATCAAATTTCTATTGTGTGGTTTGCACCTTCATTTCTAACATTTGGTATTAGAGTCTGGCCAGTTTTAATTCTTGGGTGGTAGTGTCAAGGTTTTTTAGCTGTAGTGGGAGGTTTGGTTGTTTTTTTGCAGATCTTGTGTAGATATCATGGCTTCATCCACTATTACTTTTGCCTCTCGGTTGGACATTGAAAAGTTCAATGGCATGGGGTAAGAAATGTGGAAACTAAAAATGGAGGATTTTATAGAAGAAAGAAACCAGTGGTTGGTTGTTATGAAGGAGAAAAATCTCGACGATGTTTCTCCTGATGAGTGGGAAAGATTGGATAAAATGACATGAGGTATACTCCAACTATGTCTTGCAGATTATGTTCTACTGAATGCTCCAAGTGAGAAGTCCACACATAGCTTGTGGAAGCATCTTGGTGAGATCTACCAAGCCAAGAGCATGGTAAATAAGCTTTATTTAAAGCTTAAGTTATTTTCCATGAAAATAAAGAGGGTGAATCAGTTACAGAGCATTTGATTTCATTTAATTTGTTATTGAGTCAACTAGCATCTATAGATGTTGAGGTGAATGAGGAAGATAAATGTACATTGCTTCTCTATTCTTTACCTGAGTCATGGGAGAATGTTATTTTGGCTATCACTACTAACCTCACAGATCTGAAGTTGGATGCTCTTGTCTAAGTTTTGTTATCACATGAATTGAAGAAGAAAAGTTTGGATGGTTCAGGGGATGTTCTCAGTGTCAGGGGAAGATCTATGGAAAGAGGACCAAAATGAGATCAAAAGGGGTCTAAAGACAAGTCTAAGGGCCATTCTAAGACTCCTGTAAAGAAGAACAAAGTTAAATGTTGGAACTGTGGAAAGAGAGGACATGTGAAAAAGGAACATAGAAACCCGAAGAAACAATGAGATTCCGCTACTGACAAATCTTCGAATGCAGGAGATGAGGTTTTACTTTCTGCATGTAATGTTGTTTCTCATGATCATTGGTTGATTGACTCGGGATGCTCGTACCACATGACCCTGCATAAAGAATGGTTTTCCACATAAGAAGAGTATGATGGATGAAATGTGTACCTCGGGGACAACTCTACATATCATATTGTTGGACAAGGGAAGGTAATGTTGTGTTTCAGTGATGGGAGAATTAAAACCCTCCTTGGTGTTTTGCATGTTCACGGATTGGCTAGAAATTTGATTTCAGTTTCAAAGTTGAATGATTTGGGAATGCCTATTCACATTTGACAATCATGGTTGTAGATTGGTGAGAGGAAACTTCGTGGTAGTGAAGGGGAAAAGATTGGGAACTCTATTTAAGCTAGAAGCCACTATTGTTTGTAATGCCTCTTATGCATCTGAGGGTAATACTAAAAAATACATGTATGTTGTGGTACCATAGATTGGGCCACATAAGTAAGTCTGGTTTAAAGACCATTTCAAATAAAAATTTGTTGGATAGCTTATCATATTTTGATGAGAGTTTAAAATTCTATGAACATTGTGTGTTTGGAGAATAGAATAGATCTCCATTTCCTCCAGGAAATAATAAATCTAATAATAAATTGGAACTTATTCATTTAGATGTTTTTAGTCTAGTGGATGTTGAATCAATTGGAATATCTAGATATTTTGTTTCCTTCATTGATGATGTCTCAAAGTTTACCTAGATTTATTTTATGTGTCACAAATCTGAAGTTTTCACTAAGTTTAAGGAATTTAAAGCTTTAGTTGAAAAGCAATCAGATCATAAGATAAAGGTTTTGAGATCTGACAATGGAAGGGAATACTATTCTAAGGAATTTGATGAATTATGTAAGCATGCAGGTATTGTTAGACAGGAAACTACTCCATAACATAATGGAATGGCAGAAAGGATGAATTGAACAATAATAGAAAGAGCCAGAAGTATGATGAGTGAATCACAGTTGAAAAAATACTTTTGGGTAGAAGCTGTGTGTACTGCGAACTACTTGATTAATAGATCTCTGTGTAAGGCTCTTGTTTCAACTCCTTATGAAATATGGATAGGTTACAAGAAACCTTTTGTTTCACATTTAAGGGTATTTTGTAGTGAGACTTATGTGTTAGATTTAGGGCACACAACTAAGAGGGGGGATGAATCAGTTGTACAGAAACTTGCTTCTACTTCAAACACTTGATTCTTCTTTGTTAGTTAATAGCATATCAATTAACCATCCATGAAAGCATAATGCATAAACACAGGAGTAGATAAACATCAACACATTGGACACCAAGATTTTGACATGGAAAACCCGGTTAAGGGAAAAACCATGGGGTGATTAACCCAAGGATTATTCTCTGTTAGAAGAATAAGAAAAATGAATGGCACATGCCAATTAGGGCTCACTGCTCAAGCACACTACTCACAAAAAGGCACACTACCTACAAGAGACACACTGTCTACAAAGTGATAAGAATCACAAACTTGAACTAGAGATTGACATCTTTACCATGTCTGGATCAAGTCCATTTAAACCCAAGATATTTCTGCTCTGCCCTTCACTCTTTCGCTATACCACACTCATCCGCTGCTCTGCACACTTTGAAATGAACTCACAAACCTTTATTTACACAAGACATCGACTTAGGAACAATCATCTAAGTTGGAAATCAACCATAAGGACATCTCCAAGATGATTAATACATCCGGTTGGCCACCACAAGAACATTCACAAGATGAACAACTCATTTGGTCAGCTAGTCTGAACAAGAACTTCATCCGGAAGAATATCTTCAATTCCAGGCTCTACCACCAATGCGGACCGACAACACAACCTCAACATGATCCAAGAACCTTCACAAGCTTGCCTAAATGACTAGGTACATCCGCACTTCCTCTACTCATAGGAATCTCTTCTCCTCTTCATCCAGAACTTCAAAAACACAGTCTGTCGCGACTGTCAAACTGAAAAAGGTGCTTCCGGACCTCCAAACCACGTACCAATCGAGATGACACATCACAAAGACATCCCAAACACTCTTTCCAATTTGCAGAGTCTGATAGTGCACCTCCGGATCTCACCGGACCTTTTTGTGACACTTTGTTCCTCTGGAGCATCTCCCAGAACCGGTTCTACTTGACCGATCACAACTTTTTCATATCTTCATGTGGACCTCTGAAATATTAACTGGATCATCTCAAGACTCATATCTACAAACCCTTTAATCCGTATCCTCTGATTCTCAACCTATTGAGTACATTTGCCTTCTTCTTATCATTGTTCTTCACTGTTCCTGATTGAGACTACCTTTCTCAATATCCTCAACACACAGCTCATCCAAACCTTCTTACCAATGCAATATGAGTATGTTGACATCAATGAGAACACTGGTTAACCTCATACTTGCAACAATCTCCCCCTTTGTCATTGATGGCAACATATGATGTGAAAAACCATCAAGACAAGAACTTCTCCTTTCTGTCACAGCTCCCCTATCAACAACTCTTCACATGTCTTCTCTTCCTTTACTGCTCCCCCTTTGATCATCAACCACTTGTTTTTCACATGTCTTCTCTCCCCCTTTGACATCAATGGCAAAGGGCTCATACTTGCAATTCTAACACATCAGAATCATACCAGCTACTCCCCTTTAGTAGCAGCTCCCCATCATCAATCCAGATCACAAGATATGACTGTGATATCCACCGGACTGATGCACATCAGTGCATCCTAGTTCATCACCGGAGGGGCCATGACCCCTAACTTCTCCCAGAGATACTCAAAAGAGTCCTTGGGAAGAGGTTTAGTAAAGATATCTGCAATCTGATCCTTGGAGGGTACATACTCCAATCTGACTTCTTCCTTGTTCACTTGTTCTCTCAAAAAGTGAAACTTGATAGATATGTGCTTAGTCTTAGAATGCAATACCGGATTCTTAGAAATATTAATTGCACTTGAATTATCACAGAAAATTGTGATAGGCTCCTCATATTCAACTTTAATGTCTCTTAGCATCTACTTCATCCATAAGATTTGAGTGCAACTACCTGCTGCTGTAATGTATTCTGCTTCAGTTGTAGATAGAGATATTGCATCTTATTTCTTGCTTAGCCAAGAAACCAATCTCTTTCCCAAAAAGAATGCTCCACCTCTGGTCATCCACATCTCCTGCCCAATCTGCATCTATGTAAGCATGAAGAGAGAAATAATGATTTCTAAGATACCACAAACCATACTCCACTGTCCCTTTTAGATATCTAAAAATTCTCTTGATTGCCATAACATGAGATTCTCTAGGATCAGCCTGGAATCTCGCCACAATACCAACAACCTGCATTATATCTGGTCTAGTCTGAGTGAGATACAACAATCCACCAATCATTGATCTATACTTTGTCTAATCTACCTTTGGAGAGTCATCATCTTTGCTCAACTTACATCCGGTTGCCATAGGAGTGTTCATTGGCTTTAAATCTTACATACCAAATTTCCTCAACAATTCTTTCACATATTTGGTCTGAGAAATGAAGATCCCTTTCTTTGTTTGAGTAATCTGTAGACCCAAGAAGAAATTCATTTCACCAAGAATAGACATTTCAAACTCACTTTTCATTTGATTTGCAAAAGTTTTGCACATACTATCTCTTCCTCCAAAAATGATATCATCCACAAACACTTCAACAATCAAAATGTTTTCATGATCAATTTTAAAATATAAGTTACTGTCAATAGTACCTTTGTTGAATCCAATCTGCACAAGATGCTTATCCAACCTTTCATACCATGCTCTTGGGGCTTGCTTCAATCCATACAATGCTTTCTTCAACTTGTAGACCATATCATCATTATCAAACAATTGAAATCCATCCGGTTGTTCAATGTATACTTCTTCTTCCAAATCACCATTTAGGAAGGCAGACTTGACATCCATCTGATATACCTTGAAGTCTTTGAAGGCATCATATGCAAGAAATAATTTGACTACTTCAATTCTTGCTACCGGAGCAAAGGTTTCTTCAAAATCAATTCCTTCTATTTGAAACTAGCCTTTGCAGACCAATCTGGCTTTGTTTCTGATAACTTCACCAACCTCATTTAGTTTGTTCTAGAAGACCCATTTGGTTCCAATCACATTCTTGTTTCTAGGTCTGGGAACAAGATCCCAAGTGTGATTTTTCTCAATTTGCATCAACTCTTCTTCCATTGCTTTTGTCCAATTTTCATCATTGCATGCTTCATTTATTGTCTTAGGTTCAATCTTTGAAATCAAACAACATTCATCTGAATTTTGAGAATTTTCCTCCTTGTTTGTACCCCTTTTCTTTTGTCACCTATGATCTGATCTTCAGAGTGATTTAAAGTTACATACCTTGGAACTTTGGGAGTCTCTTGCACTGTTGTTTCTTGATCAGGTTCATTCAGACAAACCTCTCCTTCCTGATTTACCGGATCAGTTTGAATCTGACTTTCAGGAAGGGATTAAGTTCCTTGAATTAGAGCACCATCCTAATCATCTTCATCATATTCATAAAACCTTGAGGGCTTCTCAATTCCTTCATCAACCTTCACATTTGTACTTTCTATCATCTTTTTCAGTCTCTTATTGTAACACTGGTATGCTTTGCTTTGAGTGGAGTAACCCAAGAAAATTTCTTCATCACTTCTAGCATCGAACTTTCCTAGATCTTCATCTCTTTTAATGTAACACTTGCTACCAAATACTCTGAAATATCTCACAGTAGGAGTTATACCAAACCAAAGTTCATAAGGAGTCTTACCGGTATTGTTTCTGATTTGAACTCGGTTAAGAGTGTAAACTGCAGTGCTGACAGCTTCTCTCCAAAACATCTAAGGAACATTTGCTTCCATCATCATTGTCCTGGATGCTTCTTGGATGGTCCAGTTCTTTCTCTCCACTACTCCATTCTGTTGTGGAGTCCTAGGAGCAGACAACTGTCTCTTTATGTCATGCTTCTCACAAAAGTCTATGAATTCACCGGATGTGAATTCACCACCTCTATCAGACCTTAGACACTTCAGTTTCAATCCAGTCTAATTCTCTATCATAGCCTTGAAGATTTTGAACTTCTCAAAGGCTTCTGATTTCTCTTTCAGAAAGGTAACCCACATCATCCAAGAATGATCATCAATTAGTAACATGAAATATCTATCACCTTGCATACTTTTGATTCTTGTCAGACCACATAGATCAGTATGAACTAATTCCAATAATCTGGTAGAGGACTGATCTTTGCTTCTGAAAGAGACTCTGCTCTGTTTACCTAGCTGACATTCTTTGCACAAACTATTTGTAGGTTTTACTAATTTTGGAAGATCTCTTACAGCCTGAATATTGCTTATCTTGATGATGTTATCAAAATTTACATGACACATCCTTCTATGCCATAGCCAACTCTGATAAACTTGAACAAATAGACAACTTTTATTTGAACCAACCAGATGGAAGATATTACCTTTTGTTTGAGTATCGGATGCAATCTCAGTTTCAGAGCTTTCAAAGATCCTGCATCTTCCATTTTTAAACCGGAGATCATAACCTTTGTCTACTAACTGTCCAACACTGAGAAGATTGTGCTTCAATCCTTCAACATACAGTACATTACCAATTTTGCTCTTTCCATCAAAAGAAATAGTTCCCCTACCTCTGATTCTACCTGCAGAATTGTCACCAAACTTTACCATTCCTCCTTCATACCTTTCTAAATCTAAGAACTTGTTCTTGTCACCTGTCATGTGGTGAGAGCATCCACTATCAATAACCCAATCATCCTTTTCTTCAACTTGGGCAGCCAAAGCTCTTTCTACAACCTTATGATTCACAGATTTAGAGGATATTGGTTCTTCTTCCTTGATGGAAATAAACACCCATTCATTTCCAGATTTGCTTCCTATTTCTGATTCATCATCTATTACTCCTTCATTGTCATCTTCTTCATTAACATAATAGCAGTTCTTTTGAAACCTTTGTCTGTTAGTATTAGACCTTGTAGATCTTTTTGGACATCTTGAAGCAAAATGACCAATCTTGTTGTAGTTGCAGCACTTAAAGGGTAGTTTTCCTTCATACTTACTGGACCCTCTTGGCAGTCTCTTTGCAATGAGGGCTTCAAGTTGAGCTATTTCTGCTTCTTCCTCTTCCATGTCTTTCCTTGCTTGATCATACCATGATAGCTTCCTTGAAGAGTTCTCTCCCAGATCAAATCTTTGTTTGCCTTTCACATAGGCACTGGCTTTGAATGCAGATTCAGTCTTGGGGGGATCATCTCCAAACTCAGTCATTTCAAATGTAGCCAGTTTGCTAGCCAGTTGCTCTCTTGTGACAGTTGTATGGGCTTTGAATTCATCAATGGCAGCAACCTTGATTTTGTAGGCAGCAGGAAGGGATCTGAGAATTTTGCAAACAATTTCATTTTCATCCAGAACTCCACCAGTATTCCTAATTCCACACACTAGCTCATTCACTCTTGGCATAAAGGTAGTGATATTTTCATCATCTCTCATCTTCAATCTTTCAAATTTCCCTTTCAAACTTTGCAACCTTGCACTCTTGACAAACTCATCTCCTTCATACAGAAGGTCCAGTTTAGTCCAGATCTCATATGCAGTTTGTAGGTCAATAACATTTGAGAGATCTGAGTTATTCAATGCGCTTAGAAGAACTTCCTTGGTCCGCAGATTGTTTTCAGCATCTATGATTTCATTCAGAGTTGTCAGACCACCCTGTGGAGGAACATATGTTTTTGAGACCATGGTCAAGTATGCTTTTCCCATACACTCAAAATGACATTTCATGCAACCTTTCCAGAGAGTGAAGTTGGTTCCATCAAACTTTAGACTATCCTTCTTGTATGACAACATCCTGGATCTCCTCAAGTGGTTAAGCTCCTTTCAGAGGAACTTGGCTCTGATACTAATTGTTAGATTTAGGGCACACAACTAAGAGGGGGGTGAATCAGATGTACAGAAACTTGCTTTTACTTCAAACACTTGATTCTTCTTTGTTAGTTAATAGCATATCAATTAACCATCCATGAAAGCATAATGCATAAACACAGGAGTAGATAAACATCAACACATTTGAAACCAAGATTTTGATGTGGAAAACCCGGTTAAGGGAAAAACCATGAGGTGATTAACCCAAGGATTATTCTCTGTTAGAAGAATAAGAAAAATGAATGGCACATGCCAATTAGGGCTCACTGCCTGAGCACACTGCTCACAAAAAGGCACACTACCTACAAGAGACACACTGTCTACAAAGTGATAAGAATCACAAACTTGAACTAGAGATTGACATCTTTACCATGTCTGGATCAGTTCCATTTAAGCTCGAGATACTTCTACTCTGCCCTTCGCTCTTTCGCTATACCACACTCATCCGCTGCTCTGCACACTTTGAAATGAACTCACAAACCTTTATTTATACAAGACATCAACTTAGGAACAATCATCTAAGTCAACAATCAACCATAAGGACATTTGCAAGATGATTAATACATCCGGTCGGCCACCACAAGAACATTCGCAAGATGAACAACTCATCCGGTCAGCTAGTCTGAACAAGAACTTCATCCAGAAGAATATCTTCAATTCTGGGCTCTACCACCAATGTGGACTGACAACACAACCTCAACATGATCCAAGAACCTTCACAAGTTTGCCTAAATGACTAGGTACATCCGCACTTCCTCTACTCACAGGAATCTCTTCTCCTCTTCATCCAAAACTTCAAAAACACAGTCTGTTGCAACTGTCAAACTGAAAAAGGTGCTTTCGAACCTTCAAACCATGTACCAATCAAGATGACACATCACAAAGACATCCCAAACATTCTTTCCAGTCCGCAAAGTCTAATAGTGCACCTCCGGATCTCACCGGACCTTTTTGTGACACTCTGTTCCTCTGGAGCATCTCCTGGAACCGGTTCTACTCGGCCAATCACAACTTTTTCATATCTTCATGTGAACCTCTGAAATCTTAACTGGATCATCTCAAGACTCATATCTACAAACCCTTTAATCCGCATCCTTTGATTCTCAACCTATTGAGTACATTTGCTTTCTTCTTATCACTGTTCTTCACTGTTCCTGATTGAGACTACTTTTCTCAATATCCTCAACACACAGCTCATCCAAACCTTCTTACCAATGCAATATGAGTATGTTGACATCAATGACAACACTAGTTAACCTCATACTTGCAACATTATGTTCATGTGCCTAAAAAAAAATGAACTAAGTTGGATCCAAAAGATGAAAAGTGTACTTTCATTAGATATGGTGATAATGTAAAAGGTTATCAACTTTGTAATCCTCTAACCTGAAAGATTATCTATTCTAGAGATGTTATTTTTAGGGAACTTAGTGTTATTTTAGAACCTGAATAGGCAAAAGAAAAAGAAGAAAAGGTGAAGAAAGTGCACTTTGAAATAGAGCATAAAGATGCACCTCAGGAAGAACAAAATGATGGATTGGGGGGTGAAGAAATAATAGAAGACTCGAGTGAAAGTTCTGATGAGAAAGAATCTATTGTGATAGAAGAAGTTGGTACAAATGAGCATGCAGAAGAACCTAAAGAGACTATTACTCCACCTCTAAGAAGATCCACAAGACAATAGAACCCAGTTGACAGGTAAAGCCCACTAGATTTCCATTGTGTATTTTCTTTATTAAGTATTGACGATGAGCCTAGATCCTATAGGGAAGCTATTCTTGCAGATGATAGTGAGTCTTGGTAGTTATCCATGTAGGAGGAGATGATGGATTTAGACTCTTGTAACACCTAGGATCTTGTTCATTTTCCCAAAGGAAGAAAGGCCATAGGTTGTAAGGGGGTCTTCAAGAAGAAGTTTGGAGTAGATGGGTAATTGGAAAAGTACAAGGCTAGATTGGTAGCCAAGGGCTACTCCTAGAGAGAGGGAGTTGATTTTGGTGAAATTTTCTCTCCTTTTGCTAAATTAACTTCTTTTAGATTTATCTTATCCATTGCTGCATCTTATGATTGAGAGATTGAGAAAATGGATGTTAAGATTGTATTCTTGCATGGAGATCCTAATGAAAAAATTTGCATGCAACAACCTATAGGTTTTGAGGTAAAAGGGAAAAAACATTGGGTTTGCAAATTGAAGAGATCTCTTTATGGTCTGAAATAGTCCGCCAGAATGTAGTACCAAAAATTTTATTCATTTGTGTTGAAATTGGGTTTTGTTAGAAGTGAGGAGGATCACTGTGTTTACATTCATTGTATTGATGATTCTATTTTAATCATTGCATTGTATATTGATGACATGTTATTTTTCAACAATACTAAGGGTATGATCGATGAGTTGAAAGCCCAACTTTTAGGTGCATTTGAAATGAATGATCTTGGAGCTGCTAGGTATATTTTGGGGATGGAGATAAAAAGAGATAGAGGTAATAGAAAGCTTTGGTTGTCACAGAGTATGTGAATACCATTTTGTAGAGATTTAGTATGTAGGACTGTAACCCAGTTAGAGTTCCTTTACCCATTGGTACTAAGATTTCATTAGATATGTGTCCAAAGAAGTAGGATTATTTAGAGGATATGTCTAATGTACCATATGCTAGTGTTGTAGGGAGTTTGATGTATGCAATGGTTTGCACTATACCAGATATTGCCCAAGTAGTGTGAGTTTTGAGAAGATTTGTGTCTAACCTTGGTAGACAGCATTGGAATTATGTGAAGAGGGTGCTTAAATATCTTGTAGGTACTCCTAATTATTGTTTGGTTTATTTTGGTACTGATAGTGTTGATAAGACTTTAGACATACAGGAATTTATTGATGCAGATTAGGTAGGTGACTTGGATAGTCGAAGGTCCACTAGTGGCTATGTGTTTACTTTGTTTGGTGGAGTAGTGAGTTGGATGAGCAAAAGGCATCCCATAGTTGCTTTGTCCACCACCAAAGTAGAGTATATGACTACTACCCATGTCTCTAAGGAAGCATTTTAGTTGAGGAGATTCTGTATAGGTATTGGTTTTGATTGCAGGATCATTCAAATTGATTGTGATAGCCAGGGTACTATTTGTTTGGCCAAGAATCCTATATATCATTCTCAAACTAAGTGTGTTGATGTAGAGTATAACTTTGTTTGATAAATGGTTACAAATGGACAGATTGATTTGAAGAAGGTAGACATTCAGGAGAATGTTGTAGATGCTTTGACCAAGCCTGTGAGCGTAGATAAATTTGTTTGGTACAAAGAGGCCATGGGCCTTGCTTCTAGTGCCTAATAATTTTATGGTTTTCCTATGGGTATTTACAATGTATGCAAATGGGAGAATGTTAGGATTAAAGTGCCATCAACCTTGTAAATCCTATTTAATTAATTACTCCTAATATTGTTTGTAAATCACCCATAAGGGATGAAAGGTTTCACCAACAATGGTCTTGTTTCAGTTACATGTTTGTATCTAGTCCTTGACGCTAACTCATCTGTGATGAGGGGTCACAGGGGGTTTCTGCCTTGTGAGGGGTCTAGAGGGATCATCCCCCTAACAGGGGGTCTGGGGGCCACGCACCCCGATGGGGGTTTGGGGGCAATGCCCCCAAAATCACATTTTATTTATATTTTATCATTGTATATCTAGACCATTTGTCATTAGGTCACATATCTGATGGTTGATATTATGTCATTTTTCTTGCCCTAGAAGGCAACCCCCTTATATAAGGATATTTGTACTACATTTTTTATTAGAGATGAGAGTAACAGGTGCTACTAGATTGAAGACTACAAAAGGAGAGGAAGTGCATGTATTGTAATCTCATATTTGAAGATAATACAACTTGGAGCCTATTTTCTTGGTGGAGTTTTTCACTTGAAAGGGTTTTCTCCACGTTACATACTGTGTTATGTGTTTAGTTCTTAATGCATGTTACTTCTATGTAGTGGGTTTTATTTCTGTTGTAATCTCCATTGATTCTACATTTTTTAAAGCACATAAATAAGGTTTGAATTAGATTTCCATTGTGTGGTTTGCAGATTCATTTCTAACACTTTTTTTCCTTGACTATCACCATATCAATAAATTGATGAATTAGGAAAAAGGTGAATTCATGAACTAGTTTTCTAGCTCGCACTTTTTCTGATTTTCTGATAAAGACCTTGAATGTTCATTTTTTCAAAGGGAAAAAATAGAGACACTATACTTAGAAGAATTTTGAACTAAAAATCCCTATAAATGATCTCTCTGATCAGGTATATATGAGGGATTTTGGCACAAAATGGGAATTCAAGATTTTGGTGTTGATAACTGAGAGGGGGGGTGAATCAGTTATCCTAATTATTTCTTCTTTTAAACTTTCTTATTAATCAATGCAGCATTGAATCAAACAAACAAACATTACCATGAAATGAAAAACACATGACACAGTATTTTTGACGTGGAAACCCTGCTAAGGGAGAAAACCACGGGGTGATTAACCCAAAGATTATTCTCTGTTAGAAGAATAAGGAATTACAAAATGGCACTTGCCAATTAGGGCTCACTGCCTGAGCACACTGCTCACAAAGAGGCCCACTACCTACAAGGAGACACACTGTCTACAAAGTGATAAGAATCACAGTCTTGAACTGATTGGAAGCATCTACATATGCTGGAGTTCAGTTCTGGTTAGGCTCAGTACACTGATCTGCTGCACTTCATCTTTCCTCTGTTCTTTATTCTGCTATCCTTTCACATACCGGATCTTTCTTACTACTTCTGCTCTGTTCTGCACTTATTCGCATACACCATCACACAATTACACTTTTCACAACTAAATCCATCCTCTATATATATCCGCACTAGTGATTTCATTATCTTTCTAGTCGGCACCCAGAATAATCTATCTTCTCACAAACTCTGTTCTGTCAGCTGAATCCTTGCATATCAAGTAATGCGGATCAAGCATATACTTGTAGATATCATTAATCATGTCAGCCAAACATGATTCATGCCTTCACAACCTTTACCATCAATAGTAACACATCCGGAAAATAGTCTGATACTCTGTCAGTCAGTTCTTCCTCTATTCTCACTGTCTCTCAGGAATCCGGTACTCAACTATTCATATCTTTTTCTTTGTTCATCACCGGAGGCTAAATCCTTGGAATATACTACTCAAGGTAGTCCTCTTGACTTCCCCAAATCCGCACTGCACCAAGACACTTCCTCTGAGAGATCCGGACCAATCTGTCGGACCTTGCCACATGCTCTGTTCTTGTTCACCGGACCACAACAATCTTCATTCTGACTTCCGGTAGAGACACACCATGACTTGCGGATATGTGGGATGACCTTTGTTGCCATCAATGACAACAACCATGATTCCATATAGTGTTTCTTGCCAACATTTGGGGCAATAATAATGCATGTTTGGGAGCAAAATTTTTACAAGTCCCAATAGGGATTAAGTTGACATCTAACCCCAAATCGGCCATGACTTTAGAGATCTTTTTCTAGAGAATCTAGAGTTCAATCATAATTGGTCTCAACTTCCAATGTTTCCCCATAGTTCTAACTTGCGATAAGCTTCTCTTGTTCTAATATTTATTAAGTTGTTCTAATTTGGAAAGTAGGTCATATTGCCCTACTAGTTTTGTGAATTGTTTAAGGACCTTTACTTCTTGTTCTGTAAAATAGTTGTTCTCCAATTTCTCTTTATCTTGCTTTTTCTCTAAAATTATGTTAGTTTGTATTACTATCTGGTCATGTTGTTCCTTTGTAGGGTAGAATTCCTCTTCTTCGCTAGAGTTGTCTTCTTCTTCTAAAGTTACTGTATTCACTATTCTAGTATATGTGCCTTTCCTAGTTACCATGGCGGCCTTGCCCTTTTTCTTGGGTCTAGTCTCTATGTAATATTATTCTTCAATACTATCTTCTCCCATTATACATCCATCATGTTTTCCTATCTTCTGGCAATGTTTGGTTCCTTCTTCTAGGTCTTTGGGTGTTTTATAGAGAAGTTTGGCCCATCTTGTAGTGCTTGAGTCTTGCTTCTTATCTTTTTTTGGTTGCACATTGTTGTAATGTTGGCATGCTTTCTCACAGTTGAATGCATCATGATCTTCTTCACTACAAAATCTACATTACTTCCTCTTTCCCCCTAGCATTCCATAGCAAAGTGCCCCAGCTTGTTGTAATTAAAGCAAGTAGCATCCAATCTTCTTCCTCTCCCTCGTCTATGGCCTCTTCCTCCCTAGTATGGGTTGTTATCATTGTAATCTCTTGGTCCTTGGATGGTGATATCATTCCTTTGATTTTACCATGGTGAGATCCTATATCCATGCTTCAATTCATAAAATGATCTTTACTCCACCCCTTTTATGTATGACATTGCCTGGTCATAGTTTGGTTCTTTGCTTATCCAAAACTTGTGTGATGGACATTATATGGTTTTGTGGTCATCCCACTCTCTGCACACCCCAGAATAGATCAAATTTAGTTTTTTAATGATGTGGAGGTCCACCCTTAGAGTATTTTCCTTCTTTTCCCATGTCTCCATCTGACATTCATTCTGAAGGTGGCCTTCTCTACCATAATAGGAACACCAAATGTTAGGCCTTTGCGAACCAATTTCTCATTTCATGAGCTCTTGTCCTAATCGCAACTAGTCCATCTCCAACTGTAATTTTTCCACTGTCCTATTTTCTTTTCCTTCTCCATTCTTCTCCAGGATTGACCTTCTGTCTGGTAGGCTAATGTGACCAGTTCCAAGTAGGAGCCAATATTTCTATCATCCAAGGCCATTCTAAGTTCTAGAGTTATGGCTGAAAGGAACCATTCTCTTTTCTATTTGTCATTTAGTGGTTCATCCAGTTGTCAGACTACTTACTTGAACCTTTTGTCAAACTCTAAAATGGATTCATCATCCTTTTGATATAATTCTCTTAGCTTGATCACTTCTTCCATAGGGAGTTATGGACTGTTAAAGTTTTCTAGAAAGGCCTTCTTTAGTTTGTCCCAGGATTTATTGTTCTAGGGGTATGCACTTTCTGATAACATTTTAGTGGTTCTTCTCTTAATCAGCTAATGAAATCAAACAACTTTGTACTATTTCTTTGTTTATTTCAGATCTGCCATATAGTTTCTAGCAAGAAGATATGTTCAGCGGCGTTATTAGTGTCCCTTCAAAAACTACATCTTCCTCATCATGGCCATGTCTTCTTCCGATGAACCTTCTTCTGGGCTTGTGGTACCACTTCTCTAATTGTTGAATATGGAACTATATTTGGTGTCACTTTCTATCCTTTCATATTCACTTTGTCCCTCTATGGTTCTTCACTCAATAGATTGGTCACTACTTTCTATGATGTCCCAATTCACTATGTAGGTCATCCACAATTTATGCTTCTTACCTTATTCTCTTTCTTGGTCTATTTATATGTGTGTTATATATGGCTTAAGGGGTGACTCCTGGTCCAAAAGAGATGTTTGTTCTTCATACCTTTTCAATTATAATTCTGTCTTTTCATCAGTGATCAAACTTATCTTATGTTTAATTAAGAACTCCTCAATATTAGGTCCTGTCATTTCTTCCTCCTATTCGTTTGCGGTATCTTTGGCTTTTAGTTCTTATCTTCTTCCTTTCCTATTCTTAGTTGTACCCGTGTTGGTGGGCTCAGCAACACCCTTCTTGGTACACTCCACTCATTTCCGTAGGATTTCTTCTACCATTTTCCCCACTCGTTCTATCTCCCTTCTTTCCATTTCCCTTTTTAGTACCTTTCTTCTCTCTCATGGGTTTGTTTTAGTTTTCTTTCTTTCGCATTCATTTCCATTCCTAATTTGATGATTTCAAATCTCTCTCTTCTTTTTGGTTTTCCCTATTCACATATGTGTCCTTGGTCTAGATATTTTTCCCTCCTATATCATGGTTCTGAGGGAATCTTTTGAATAGTCACATCTTTTCAAGGATCTCTAGGATCCTCCTCCCTTTCTATTTGTCATCCCCTAATGGCCTACCCCACTCTCAAAGAGGCAACCCTTAGGGTCTAATGAAAAACCTTTTTCTGTCAAATTTCCTACTTCTTTTAGGCTTCTAATTTATTTATTTTTCTATCCAAGGTCCCGACAATAGAACCAATGTTGGCAAGAGAAATGGGGTTAGTACAATCTAGAGATCTATACCCCAATACTCCCTAAGTAGTTTGTTTATACCTAGGAGAATACAATAAGGGAACTAAGTATATGCAGTAGGAATCTATAAAGCATACACAACATAGAATACTATATTAACAAAAGAAAGTGTTCATATATCCACAGTACACATATTTTCCTTATAACTCCTTTATATATATATATATATATATTCTATTGTAGCATATACAAAAGGGCAAGTCTAGTCTCTCTCCAGTAGTATGTTATCTTATCTGATCAATTCCATTACATTACACTATATTACATTCCATTCTCTCCTACTTTCCTATCTATTACATATGGCGTATATATACATGTGCTTCCTTGAAGTGGCATGACCCTTACTAGCACCTTATGTCTTCACCCAGTATCGTGGTCTTCTTCCAATACTCTCTGGTATGTTCTACCCTTGACCTGCTAACAAACTCTATTCTAACAAGTTGAAACCTTATAAAATCATTTGATAAATATGATAGTGATGATTAGAGGACTATCAAACAAGATGATTAGAGGATTGTAGTTGTCATCAAACTATCATAAGAGTTATGAGAGGTGAAATGTTCTTTGGAAAAGCATAGGACTATCAAAATGCACAAAATAGTCATAGGAGTAGTCACATTATTACTTTCATGAATGGACAATGTGTTTAGGTTACATGATGAGGCATCTTAGGTTCATCAAGAGAATGACATGACAACAAAGTTAACTACCATCTAAAGATGAAGGAGAAGTATGAAATAAGGTTTAAAAAATGCTTGTTATTGTTATATGGCACTATCATACTAGAGGATAGTCATAGAGGCACTGACACATTGACATATAGGCATTCACCCACCTACTTTGACATGATGGTATATTCAGTTCAACTGCATGAGGTGAAGAACAAAAAATATGGCTCATGGCAAGGTTATTCTAAACACAAATGACATATTTTGAAAGAATGCATCTATTGTTGGCATAATCAAATGGTTTTGAGTTGACCAAAAATGAGAGTTTATTATGGATGGACCCCGCATCAAATTGTAGTATGAACGAAATATTTCCAAGTGCCACAAATTCTGAGAACACTCTGTCAAAGATTGGTAGTTTTTTGCTCTTAGGTCTCTTAAGAGACTTTACTGAAAGCCCATAGTTCAGAATGATTGGGACACTTGGGGTATAAAATGAGTCATCCTCTAGCATTTACCCACCCACTTTGACATGTTGGCATAGTTAGTTCATCCCCATGAGGTGAAGAACAAAAAATATGGCTCATGGCACCACTACATTGAATGCCACTGATACATTTTGCAAGAATGCATCCATTGTTGGTACGGTCAAACAATTATGAGTTAATAGAAACTAAGAGATGTTATTATTGATGGACCCTGTGTCTAGCTATAGATCTGAATAGAAAATTCCTAAGTGTCATGGATTCTAAGAACTACTTCATCAAATATTGGCAGTTTTTTGCTCTTAGGTCTCTTAAGAGACTTTATCAGAAGCCTATAATCTAGAATGATTGGGAAGATTGGGGTTAAAAATGAGGCCTCCTATAGCATTCATCCACCCACCCTGATGTTCTGACATAGTCAATTCAACCCCACGAGGTGAAGAACAAAAATATGGATCATGACACCATTACATTGAATACCACTGATGCATTTTGTAAGAATGCATCCATTATTGGCGCAGTAAAATAATTTTTGATTTGAAAAAAATGAGAGAGGTTATTGTGGAGGAACCCCACATGCAATTTTAGGTCTAAATAGAACATTGGTAGGTGCCATGGATTCTAAGATCTTCTTTATCAAAGATTGGTATTTATTTCTCTTAGGTCTCTTAAGAGACTTTGCCGAAAGCTTATAGTCTGGAATGATTGGGACACTTGGGGTATGAAATGAGGTCTTATCTAGCATTCAATCACCCACCCCAGCATGTTAGTGTAGTCAGTTTGGCCCCATGAGGTGAAAAACAAAAAATATGGCTCCTAGGAAGGTCATGATGAATGTAAATGACACATTTTGGAAGAATGCATCCATTGTTGGCACGTTCAAATAGTTTGAGTTGACAAAAACTAAGAGAGGTTATTATGGATAGATCCCCACATGCTTTTTAAGGTCTGAATGGAATATTCCTAGGTGTCACAGATTCTAGGAACTACTACATCAAAGATTGGTGGTTTTTGGCTCTTATGTCTTTTAAGAGACTTCATCGAATCCCTATAGTTCAAAAAGATTGGGAAACTTGGGGTACAAAGTAAGACCTCCTCTAGTATTTATGCACCTACTCCGATATGTTAGTGTAGTAATTTCAACCTCAAGAGGTGTAGAATGTAAAATTTCACTCCTAGCACCTTTTCTTTGGATGAAACTAAAGAATTTTGGAACATTGCATTCCTTGCCACTACATGCAAATGAAATTGATTAGAAAAAACTAAGTGTACCTAACATCCACCTATAAATGCAAACAAGACATTCTTAGGTGTCACAATTTGAGATAATAGTTAGTCTAAATTGTAACAACTATTTTGTCTTAGGGCTCTTAAGAGACTATCTCTGTCATTAATAGCTGAGAATGACTAGGGGTCTTGGCCACCAAAAATACACCTCCCCTAGCATTCACCTACCCACCTTGACATGTTGGTACTATCAATTCAGTCCCAGGTGGTGTGGAATGCAAAGTTTCACTCCTAGCACCTTTCCACTGAATGAAACTAAAGCATTTGGGAACATTGCATTCCTTCCCACAATAAGAAAATGAAATTGATTTAGAAAAAATGAAGTTAGGTATTTGTAGGTGGACCTGACATCCACCTATGCATGCAAACAAGACATTCCTAGGTGCCATGGTTTGAGAGAATAGTTGGTCCAAATCTAGCACCCTTTTTTTCATAGGACTCTTAAGAGACTATCTCTGTCCAATGTAGCTAAGGATGACTAGGAAGATTGGCCACTAAAAAGACACCTCCCTTAAAATTCACCCAATCACCCTAATGTGTTGGCACTGTCAGTTCAGTCCCAAGAGGAGTGGAATGCAAAATTTCACTCTTAGCACCTTTCCACTAGATGAAAATAAAGCATTTTGGAACATTGTGTTCCTTACCACTACAAGAAAATGAAATTGATTTAGAAAAAAACTAAGGTATGTATTTTTAAGTGGATCCAATAGCAACATATACATGTAAACAAGATATTCCTAGGTGCCATGGATTGACAGAATAATCGGTCCAAAGCTTGGCAATTTTTTTGTCTTAGGGCTCTTAAGAGACTATTTCTATCCAATGTAGCCAAGTATGACTAGGAGGCTTAGCCACCTAAAAGATACCTCCCCTAGAATTTACCCACCTACCTTGATGTGTTGGTATTGTTGATTTAGTCCTAGGAGGTGCAAAATGCAAAATTTCACTCGTAGTATCTTTCCACTAGATGAAATTAAAGCATTTTAGAACATTGTGTTCATTGCCAAAATGAAATTAATTTAGAAAAAATAAAGTAGATATTTTTAGGTGGACCTAGCATCCACCTATACATGCAACCAAGACATTTCTTAGTGCCATGATTTGAGAGAATAGTCAATTCAAAGTTTGGTACCTTTTCTATCTTAGGGCTCTTAAGAGATGATGCAGAGCATCTAGGACAGTAGAAGCATGTTCATAACTTCACATGCAATAACTCTTCAAGTTCACTGTTTTCTCTAGAGATTCACACTCCTCACCATGAAGGGCTTCAACACAATACTAACTTGTTCTTGACATGCAACATGAGGGACTTCAGGACACTTATCTCAGAGTATCTAAGTCAAATCAAGACTCCATCTAACCTCCATGCAGGGTCTGCAGGACATCAGTCTTACCAATGTCTTCAAAAGGTAGTCATAAGCTTCCTATTCCAATGGAATAATAGTCACCATATCCTTCTCATGGTGATCTCTATGAGGTCAATCTCAACCTCACACAACATGCCTAATCAATAATAGGCCAAGCATACCTAATGCCTTCATTGACAATTCAACAACATGATAAACAAAACTTACTACCACCTTGGTATTGACTACTGTCCTCCTCCAACTTCTAATACAAGACTTCTACAGGGTCATCTACATGACCATCTCAGTTCAAACCATCCTCCTACCTCCCCAAACCTTCACAAAACATTGTATCATCTAGTATATAACTCATTCCATTGATTAGAAACATAAAGGATCAATGGAATGAGAAGATTACCATCGAGCTACTCAGGAAAAACCTAGTTCAGGGTTTCAACCTGCTCTCAGATCAAGGAGGAATACAAAGGTTTGGAGGAATGTCAAGAGACCAAATAGCTTACAAATGCAAGGTAACTCTCCACCCTATCCAACCATCACCAACACCATCCACTTCTAGGCCGTACAGGTACAGAGTAATGCAAAAAATAGTGTATTTTGAAAGAAACAACAGAGTTTAAGACAGTCTATAGTAGATCAGCAATTTCTTCCACCTAGGACATTGTCAAGACCCCAAACAAGATCCAAAACAAAGCTATCTCAGTCCTCTAACCATCCACTACAAACTTGGACAATGACCAATCCATATAGTCACGGGTACGGTCTGGTAATAGCAAAGAAAAATAGAAAAGGCAGAAAAAAATAGGAAAACAGTGTCTTTTTGTTATATTTTTCAAATCAATTGAATGTCCCCTTTACAATCGACTTGGCAGGCTTAAAATAAGCCTCAACATTTGCATGGAGTGGTTGGGGGGTCGATCCAACTGCCCCAACCATCGGTCTTCTTCAAGATTTGTAACTGCGGCTATAAAACTATTTTTTTAGAAACTGTCCATTCTTGGACTGCACCGGTGGTTTTTTTAATGTTTTAACAATGCTTTCTAACCTTGGGAGAACCTATGACAAGGTGTTAACCCATCTTCAAACCTAAGATATGCCTTTAAAGGCTACAAACAAGAAGACTTTAAAGACTGTCCTAAATGCCTCTACAAAGGCTTACATAATGACTATCCTATATGCCTATTACTACAAGACTGTCCTTCTTAGGACTTACAACAAGATAATAGTAGATTCATAGTCATTTGGACATAGTCCATTTACAACATGGCTACAAGCCTTATTACAACATTTAGATGGTCTCCAAGACCTTTTTAAACCAAACAAAACAACTTGAACATTAACCAAAACTTAGACATCTTGGTGCTCCTGCACCATACTCGGCATAATGAAAACTCTTGTCCCAAGAGTTAGGGGATCTGCTCCATCCATTCTTCCATCTTGTTGAGATGTTCCTCTGACTAGGAAACATGAACTCTCCAAGAGTAATCTTCCTCCTTCTCCAACCTGCATGGCTCCTATAAACAATGTTAGAACCATAAAACTTGTTTTGGTGTCCTTGTCTAGGACCCTACTGCTGCAATGCTGCTGTTCTTCTCAACTGGGGGTTCTAATTCATTCCTCTCTGTACCATCTGTTGTTTTCCTTCCTTCTTCTACCTCTTTATAGGGCAATCAATGTCTCCAACCTTGACATAACTCAAGTCCCAAGCTTGCTACTCTCTAGGACTGTCATCCACCTTCTTCTGTTGCATCTGTTCCTGCTGCTTCCCATCTTCCTTAACTTGCATACTCAACTGCAATTTCTCTCCAAAACAAATGGTAACATATTCCTTCTTTTCTTCACAAGGTAAAGGTATCAGTTTGAACTTCTTACCATCTTTATGCACCACATAGTTATTAGTATAACCATCATGAATTGTCCTCCTCAAGTGCTGCCATGGTCTACCCAAAATAATATGCCCACATGTCATTGAAATAACATCACACAAAACATAGTCCTGATATGGACCAATAGTAAAATCAACATATGCCTTCTTAGTAACCATTACTTGCTGCTCTTGACTCACCCAAGTGACATTGTAAGGACTAGGATGATCAAAAGTGTTCAATCCCAACTTATTCACCATTTCCCAAGAAACTAGATTATCATGAGAACTTGAGTCTACAATCAACTTGCTTATCTTTCCATGGCTTAAACAATAAGTTTTGAAAATAGATACCTGTGGTGGTGGTTGCATTTTACCTTTCTCCACCATAAGCATTTCTCCAACCATCATTGGAGAGGTTGATGACATTTCTGGTTCTTCTAGCTTCTCCTCCTCTTGTGCTAAGTGAACTCTTCTATCCTTGGTCTTGTCAACACCATCCTTTTTAGGACAGTTGAAAGATGTGTGTCCCACCTCATTGCAGTGATAACATCTGCCTGTGAACACTCCTCTACCTGATCCAAATCTACCTCCACCTCTATATCCACCTCTCTGATCTATAGAAATCTCCTTACCTTTCTCATTGTTGTTATGAACTTCAGTAGTAGGTCTGCCCCTACCTCTATATCCTCTTCCAATTCCTCCTTGCCTTTCTTGCTTCCTCTTCACCCTCTCTTCAGCCCTGATGGCCAACTGAAAACACTCTCCAAGTGATTTTGGTACTGCCAAACCAATTTCATCCTACAAGTTATACCTAAGCCCATTAAGGTATCTTGCCACCTTCTCTTCTTCATCTTCTAATCCTCCTCTGATACTAAGCCTATGAAATTGCTCAGTATAGGACATAACATCCATGTCCTTCTGCTTCATATTCTGCCTCATCCTCTTTGTCTGAATGGAGTAATTAGATGGAAGAAATTGATCCTTCACCATATCCTTCATCCGACCCCAAGAAGTGAGTCTTGATGCACCTCTATCCATTCTTTCTATTTGCACACTATTCCACCATGTAAGTGTTGTTCCTCTCAGTTTTGTTTTTGCAAATTTGATCTTCTTCTCATCACTCATCTCCTCATACTCAAAAAAAATTTCCAGGGCATCTATCCACCCTAATAACTCTTCACTATCCATCTTTCCCTGATAGATAGGTAACTCTATGTTTGCCTTTGTCCCACTTCCTTGGACTGCCTTCAACAATCTCACAAACTTCTTTTCTTCAACATCCAACTCATCCTTAAGAGGATTCTCATATGCATCCTCATCTCCTTTTGACTCATTTTGCTCATCCCTTCTAGGATTCTTCTCTAGTGCTTCCAATCTTACTAAGATTGATGCATTCTCCCTTCTCACTTGCCTCAACTCTCTTTCCCTTGCAGCATCTTGATCTCTTATGTCCCTCAACTCTTTTTCTCTAGCCTCTAAGGCTTCTCTCAACTCATTATTCTCCCTAGCCATATGGTTCTTTGGAGGCATCTTCACAACTCTCTCAACCCTTACTATTTCACAAGATCCTTTACTCTCTCAAGGACCTACTAGTGGCTCTGATACCACAAATGACGCAGAGCATCTAGGACAGCAGAAGAATGTTCATAACTACTTCACATGCAATAACTCTTCAAGTTCACTGTTTTCACTAGAGATTCACACTCCTCACCATGAAGGGCTTTAACACAATACTAACTTGTTCTAGACATACAACATGAGGGACTTCAGGACACTTATCTCAGAGTATCTAAGTCAAATCAAGACTACATCTAACCTCCATGCAGGGTTTGCAGGACAACAGTCTTACCAATGTCTTCAAAAGGCAGTCATAATCTTCCTATTCCAATGGAATAATAGTTGCCATATCCTTCTCATGGTGATCTCTATGAGGTCAATCTCAACCTCACACAACATGCCTAATCAATAACAGGCCAAGCACACCTAATGCCTTCATTGACAATTCAACAACATGATAAACAAAACTTACTACCACCTTGGTATTGACTGTTGTCCTCCTCCAACTTCCAATACAAGACTTCTACAGGGTCATCTACATGACCATCTCAGTTCAAACCATCCTCCTGCCTCCCCAAACCTTCACAAAACATTGTATCATCTAGTATATAACTCATTCCATTGATCAGTAATAGAAAGGATCAATGGAATGAGAAGATTACCATCGGGCTATTCAGTAAAAACCTAGTTCAGGGTTTCAACCTGCTCTCAGATCAAGGAGGAATGCAGAGGTCTAGAGGAATGTCAAGAGCCCAAATAGCTTATAAATGCAAGGTAACTCTCCACCCTATCCAACCATCACCAACACCATCCACTTCTAGGCCGTACAAGTATGGAGTAATGCAGAAAATAATGTATTTTGAAAGAAACAGCAGAGTTTAAGATAGTCTGCAGTAGATCCGCGATTTCTTCCACCTAGAACATTGTCAAGACCCCAAACAAGATCCATAACAAAGCTACCTCAGTCCTCTAACCATCCACTACAAACTTGGACTATGACCAATCTGTACAGTCGTGGGTACGGTCTAGTAACAGCAAAGAAAAATAGAAAAGGCAGAAAAAAATAGGAAAACAGTGTCTTTTTGTTATATTTTTCAAATCTATTGAATGTCTCCTTTTAAATCAACTTGGCAGGCTTAAAATAAGCCTCAACATTTGTATGGAGTGGTCGGGGGGTCGATCCAACTACCCCAACCATCAAGCTTCTTAAAGATTTGTAACTACAGCTATAAAACTATTTTTTTAGAAACTGTCCATTCTTGGATTGCACCGGTGGTTTTTTTATGTTTTAACAATGCTTTCTAACCTTAGGAGAACCTATGACAAGGTGTTAACCCATCTTCAAACCTAATACATGCCTTTAAAAGCTACAAACAAGAAGACTTTAAAGACTGTCCTAAATGCCTCTACAAAGGCTTACATAATGACTATCCTATATGCCTATTACTACAGGACTGTCCTTCTTAGGACTTACAACAAGATAATAGTAGATTCATAGTCATTTGGACATAGTCCATTTACAACATGGATACAATCCTTATTACAACATTTAGACGGTCTCCAAGACCTTTTTAAAACAAACAAAACAACTTGAACATTAACCAAAACTTAGACATCTTGGTGCTCCTGCACCAAGAGATTGTCTCCATCTAATGCAGTTGAGAATGACCAAGAGGCCTAGCTACTAAAAAGACACCTCCCCTTCCATTCACCTACCCACCCTGATGTTTGGTACTATCAGTTCAGTCCCAAGAGGTGTAAAATACAAAATTTCACTCCTAGCACCTTTCCAATAGATGAAACTAAAGCATTTTAGAACATTGTGTTCATTGCCACCACAAGAAAATGAAATTAATTTAGAGAAAATTGAGGTAGGTATTTCTAGGTGGACCTGACATCCACCTATACATGCAAACAAGACATTCCTAGGAGACACTATTTGAGAGAAGAATTAGTTCAAAGTCTAGCACATTTTTTGTCTTAGCACTCTTAAGAGACTGTCTCCATCCAATGCAGTCAAGAATGACTAGGAAGCTTGGTGACTAGAAATACACCTCCCCTAGCATCCACCCACCCACCCCAATGTGTTGATGTTATCAGGTTGGTCCTAGGAGTTGTAGAATGCGAAATTTCACTCCTATCACCTTTCCACTAGATGAAACTAAAATGAGGATAAGAAAGATTAATGAATGCACCATAAGAAGGAGACACCACAAACTATAGAGAATCCTCATTAATTAAATATTATCTAAATGTAATTGTTACATATGTGAACTCAGTAAATAGGAATGTGAATAATTTAACATGTAATTATTCTAGGGCTAAGATGTATCATAAACTCTAGATTTATCAACAATGTTAGGGCTAAGATGTACTATATGTATTTGTAGTATTGACTCTCAAATAATATACATATAGATTAGAAACATACCTTAATATACATTACTAAAGGTGGGTAAATTTATTGTACATAACAAAACTTTGTGTCATTCCACTACAAATAGACTTATGAAGTGTGAAGTACATAGAAGGAGAATAGGTATGAAGTGTGATAAGAATGAATAGAATAGATGAATCTATATAGGGAAAAGCACAACAGTCAGGGACCTATGTGTGCTAAGTTAAGAAAATGTAATGGGTGTTTAGGCACCATGATTATGAATAATATGTCTTAATCTTATGGAGGAGGATGTATAGAAGGGGGATTCAGTAAAGGTGGCTTGGAAGAGGGATCATACATAGAATCACAATAAAGTGGATCCATGTCAAGAGGGGAAGGCTTAATATAGGAGTACAAAAATAAGAATAAGGAGAAACATTAACATGAATATCGTAGTGTAACTCATCTAATATAGTATCCAGAAAGCATGAAACCTAATGATCATGTGTAATAGGTTCCTCAAGACTAATTATGTCATCCTTAGAAGGAAGATAGGTATTATAGAAAAAATGAGAGGTACAACATGGTAGGAAGTGGTGCAGGTGCACCCTAGCATGAATATGCCTCCATGAGGTAGACTTAGGATTTTGATTTTGTATAGGTATTCTTATGTTGTAATAAGGCCTAAATGGCTACATTTAACTTGTAAAAGGTCCTAGTTAGTCATTTTGATGTCATTTGATACCTAATGTAAAAGTTGCACAAATTGCAAAAATGCAACAAATTGTAAGAAGGTGGAAGGTGAACGTACAAAGTAGTTAGAAAGTTAGTTTTAGGTGGTGGTTTTAGTTATTTAAGGCATATTGAAGCCTCACAAACTTCGAGGTAGGTTGAGGGATGATGTATAAGTGAAGAAATCAATAGAATACTTTATTTTTCTGTAATTTCCTATATTTTTATTGTTTTCAGGCCATTGTACAACCAAGTACTATCCTTTAACCTCTCCTCCTCTATTGAAGGTGTTAGCCCTATGAATATTATTTAATATTCTTTTTGTCTCATGAAAAATGATTTAGTTTTGTGAAAGATATGAGTGTTTTATGGACTGTAATTTTTAGATTTTCCCTGCAATAGTCTTGTTGCAGCGTTTGGTATGATTTTGTACGGATATATATAGACACAATCCATACATTTTGGGAAGTAGAATTGAAGTACCTTTCAAATTCATCTAGTCTAAGGTCTTAACTCGATTCCTAGAGGAAGATATCACGTTTTTTCTAAAACTGCTCTGTTAACTAGGTTAACTAGGGTTTTGGTAGGAAAAATGTCATAAAACCTCATTCCACCATGGGAATCCTTTAAAAATTAGTGGAATGGAATTAGAGGGAGTTATTGACATGTTGACCAAGGCTTAGGACTGAAAAAGTTGTTTTGGTGTGTTTAAATTGATGCCTTAGGTGACTGCAATAGCATTTTCCTTGTTATTTTTGCATTTGAAGTGGGAAAACAAGCATAGAATGAAATTCTCTTGCATCCTTACCACAAAACCCTTGAAATAAATTATTTTTCCATCCATGTGAAGTGTCCAAGGGGTCCAAAGAGTTTGGTGATTCCATCCAAGGGTACTTGCTTCACAAACTAGGCCTAATCAGGGCTTAAAACCACTAAGGGGTTATTGGTTAAGGCATACTTTCCAAAACAACCCAAACCCATTCTGGAATATGTTATGGGAAGGCATAATGGGTATCTATTTCATGTATGATAGTTGCATTTGGATGTCTGTACAAAAAGTTATTGGGACTGTTCTCTGTTTGTAGGGCTACTAGCCTTTCTTGAGGTTTGTGAAGGAACTAATAGTTTAAAGTTTGATCCACCTTTGCTAATGGATGGGATGGGTTCTAGTACATGCCCAAACACCAATTCCAAGAAGAATTCAATAACTTTAACTACTGTTCCCACTTTTCAATGAAGATCCTTGTTTTTGGGCTCATTGGTGTAGTTGAACCTTGCCAAATTTGTCCTTCTTCTTGTATCCAATTTGCCTCTACATCATAGTGGTATCAGAGCTAGCAAAAGCTCTAGGTAGAGATGTTGTGTATTTTCTGTCACTGAGAAGGCAGGTGAAGAGTTGAAGAAAAAATTGAAGAGTTGAAGCAAAATGTTTGGTTGGTGACCATTTTGAAGACAGAGATTGTAGAAGGTATTTTGCAGGCTAATAGTAGTTGTTAGACTGATGTAGATGCTCATGCCATCTAGTTGTGAGAAGGAATAGGATTCCTTTAGTGTGGGCAAATGACGTTGAGGTCTGTCAAGACCATTCACCAATAGAGATTTGGCTGGAAGACGGTGCAAAGTGAGGCCACTAAGAGAGAGAGTGGTAGTGTATCTCTAGGATCTGCTGTTGGACGAGAGGAATGGGTCTGTGAAGTAGCGTGTAGGATGGACATCTAATTGAGAATTGTGTGGTAGTCATTAAAGTTTTGATCAGTCTAAGAGTACTCCATTGCTAGGAGTAGAAGGAGCCTGAAGATACTCTAAAATGTTGATGGTAGTTTACCATTGTTGGTTGGTTGGTCACTATTCCATTGATGTGAAGATTTGAAGCCTGAAGCTGAAGAGACAGAGTGAAAGATGAAGCCAGACAGAGATACAGGAAAAGGTAGATTTGTTTTGTAGGTACATTTCCAAGGGACTTGGAAATCTTTGTTGGTTGGTTGTATGGTGCAGGTGCACCCTAGCATGAATATGCCTCCATGAGGTAGACTTAGGATTTTGATTTTGTATAGGTATTCTTATGTTTTAATAAGGCCTAAATGGCTACATTTAACTTGTAAAAGGTCCTAGTTAGTCATTTTGATGTCATTTGATACCTAATGTAAAAGTTGCACAAATTGACAAAAGTTGTCATAAGCAACAAATTGCAAAAATGCAACAAATTATAAGAAGGTGGAAGGTGAAGGGACAAAATAGTTAGAAAGTTAGTTTTAGGCAGTGGTTTTGGTTATTTAAGGCATATTGAAGACTCACAAACTTTGAGGCAGGTTGAGGGATGATGTATAAGTGAAGAAATCAATAAAATACTCTGTTTTTCTATAATTTCCTATATTTTTATTGTTTTCAGGCCATTGTATGGCCAAGTACTATCCTTTAACCTCTCCTCCTCTATTGAAGGTGTTAGCCCTATGAATATTCTTTAATATGCTTTTTGTCTCATGAAAAATGATTTAGTTTTGTGAAAGATATGAGTGTTTTATGGACTGTAATTTTTAGATTTTCCCTGCAATAGTCGTGTTGCAGCATTTGGTACGGTTTTGTATGGATATATATAGGCACAATCCATACATTTATGGAAGTAGGATTGAATTACCTTTCAAATACATCTAGTCTGAGGTCTTAACTCGATTCCTAGAGGAAGATATCACATTTTTTCTAAAACTGCTTTGTTAATTAGGTTAACTAGGGTTTTGGTAGGAAAAATGTCATAAAACCTCATTCCACTGTGGGAATCCTCTAAAACTTAGTGGAATGGAATTAGAGGGAGTGATTGACATATGACGAAGGCTCAGGACTGAAAAAGTTGTTTTGGTGTGTTTAAATTGATGCCCTAGGTGACTGTAGCAGCATTTTCCTTGTTAATTTTGCATTTGAAGTGGGAAAACAAGCATAGAATGAAATTGTCTTGCATCCTAACCACAAAACCCTTGAAATACATTGTTTTTCCATCCATGTGAAGTGTCCAAGGGGTCCAGAGAGTTTGGTGGTTCCATTCAAGGGTACTTGCTTCACAAACTAGGCCTAATTAGGGCTTAAAACAACTAGGGGGGTTATTGGTTAAGGCATACTTTCCAAAACAACCCAAACCCATTTTGGAGTATGTTGTAGGAGGGCATAATGGGTATCTATTTAATGTATGAGAGTTACATTTGGATGTCTGTACAAAATATTCTTTGTTTGTAGGGCTACTAGCCTTTCTTGAGGTTTGTGAAGGAACTAATAGTTCAAAGTTTGATCCACCTTTGCCAATGGATGGGATGGGTTCTAGTACATGCCCAAACACCAATTCCAAGAAGAATTCAAGAAATTTAACTATTGTTCCCACTTTTCCATGAAGATCCTTGTTTTTGGACTCATTGGTGTAGTTGAACCTTGCCAAATTTATCCTTCTTCTTGTATCCAATTTGCCTCTACATCAGGAAGTAGGAGAGATGAGGCTCAAAGGGAGAGTAATAATCATAAGGAACATGGAATGATCATGATATCATGGCTTATAGTGTAGGAAAGCTCATAGAAGGAGGAGGAGAGGGTGGGGAAAGAATAGTGAGACAAATGTCATCATTTAAAGAAAGACTGTAATAAGTGTAATAGAGGGAGGAGAAGGTAGAGGGTAGATAGTGGTAGAGAAAGTGACATAAAAGGACTTGAGAGTCTCCAAATCATAGGGATATAAATTCTAAGGAAATAAGTGAAAGTGGGATATAAGAAAGAATCTATCCATGATATGATCAACTTAAAGTTACGAAGAGTCTAAGTTTAGGAGGACTAAAATTTTATCAAGGATAAGGGGATGGGTAGAAAACTACTAATATAAAAATTAAGAATCAAGAAAGGATGCAAGAAGGGAGGCAAGGGAAATGGGTGAAGGCATGGCATAGGATAAGAAAACATAGGGGTGGGATGGAAGGAATGGTGAAGGAAAGGGAAACTAACAATGAACTTAGAGTAGGTGTTGAGAAAGTTAGGGTAAGTGTTAGGAATTTTAAGGTAGGTGTTGTGAAAAGAAGAGAAGGATGTCTGTAGGAAAGGTCGCAATAGGTTTTGATGTAGGAAATCCAACATCATTCTCTCTCTCTCTCTCTCTCTCAACCTCTCTTCCTGACTTTTGTTCTTTCCCAAACTCTCTCCCCCCCAGTTGAACATATAGTGTCAAACATATAGATGGTGAAACTAAGGTAAGGAATAATGTGAAAAATATAGAAGGTGAAATGTTAATCATGCCAAACCTCTCTCTCCCTATGTCTATTTCTTCCTCTCTCTTTCCCTAAGCTTATTTATCTCTCCCTAAGGATATGGTAGACCCATAAAAGATGAAATATGGATAAACAAATCATGTCAAACATACATGATATGGAAAGCATGGAAACTATATTGTAGGTGAAATGAGGACAAGTAAATCATTCCAAACATCTCTCTCTCTAATAGATGATTTTGTCATTTGCCCCATCAAAACTAACCTTTTTGGAAGGTTCGCAAAACAATTGGCAAGGTCTAGTTGTCCTACAAATTTACTTGTCTTTGTCACTAGTATTATGATGAGAATGGGCTACAAGAGATTAAGCACTAGAAGTTGCATCATTTTTACTTCATGCATTGTTACTAAAATTTTCTCTCTCTCTCTCTCTCTCTCTCTCTCTCTCTCTCTCTATCTCTCTCTCTCTCTCTCTCTCCCCTTAATTATTTCAAACAACCACGCATTAGACTTCTCCATTGGATACCTATAATCCATGTTCCAATAACAACCATTGATCCTGTAGGATACTCAATGTTTTCTCCATCTATAACAAGGGTTGTCAATTTATTTTTTTCTTCAACACAAGAACATAAATAATAATTTGTTCCTTCATCATTATCTTTAAATCTACAATAATTTTATAAACATGCCCTACATTAAATTGCATAAAAATATTAATTCAATAAATGATACAAAAATACTACATCATAATCTAAATATATTAATTTTCATTAAGCAATGTGTCTATAATACCTAGTTCAAATAGAACTAAAATATGGTTAAAGTCAATTGATGATTCCATCTGCATGAGTTGTAGTGCTTTTGAAAGTTGATACATCTCAAGTGGGGTTAAAGTTCTAACCCACCATTCTTAACCCATTCTTTTGACTCACACTAATTCCAAGAAAAATATGTACATAATAAACAAAAGCACACCATCTACCATGAATGAATTATCCATGAAGCTACATTTGAGCTTCTAAAAGAGTGGAACTCACTCAATCCTATCACTGTACAATAATCTTCATATTTTGTAATGTTAACTTCTTCTATCAACAGAAAAAATCTATGAAATATAGACTTACCTTCATTACCTGGATGCATTGTAGAGTTACACCATTTGATGATGGATGTTGCATCTGTCAACTTTGCACTGTCAAGTTGTACTTCAATTCTTCTTGTGTTAAGGCTCTTTTAATACATGCTCTAGCACCATCATGCTCCTCTTTTCTATGCTCAGCCTCAAAGAAGCTCCATTTATTTTGAACACCACTCATTATATGCATCCTACTCAACCAATAGAATGTCTATGAATTATTAAATTGTGATGCCCATAACCATATGATATGCTAACAAAACATGATGTTCCTACTACTCAAATTACCATAGAACATCTGAAACTAACCTTGCACATACTCTATAGAATGTGTGTGAACATCACTAATATAAAAATGATACTCTATCATGATCTTTCTATCTTCCTCTATACTATCAAGTGCATCAATAAATGCTATATGCACAAATATAGCAACCTAAGTGGAGTTGTAGTACTATGATTGAACATCATTTTGTAGTTGTAGTATATAATTCTCTGCAAAGTTTACAATTGACACAATCGTATGAAAATAAAATGTGTCCTTGTATAACTTGAGTTGCAAGTGTAACCATGGAGCTCTATGTGTATTCCTTGCATGCTCATACACTATCTTTTCTCAAAAAATAGGCATAAATACATATACTGGTATTTCTTCACTCATCAATTCACACCTTTTTACCTCTTTACCATCTTTTAGAGTGTATTCCACCAACTTATATTTCTCAAAAGGCACTAGTTCATTTCCAATTACATGTCATTATTCTCCATGTGTACACAAGTTCTCAAACATTGCAAATCACTGCAACTATCACATGTTCCATCCAAACACATGATTTCTTATAAAACAACTGTCCATCTACTCTTTACAAATAATTCTTGAAATGAAATCTCTTACAAATTTAGGTGGATCTTTTATCATACACTCCTGCAAAATATCATTAGTATGCAAGGTACACATATTTGTCAAAAAACATCATAATGCATAGAAAATTCCATGTGAACTCTACAACAACAATTTATGCATGTGTGGTTTAATTTGACATCAAGAGGTTTTTCCATTTCAAAATACCATTAACTAATTTGAATTTAAGGATAACTCTCTACAAATTTGGAGAAACTTTGCGTTTGATTTATGTCTAAAAAATGCTTTGGATGTGGCTCATGGTTTTGACAACCAATTCTCCTTTTTACAACATCCCTTTGATTAGGATATACTCTTGTGTTATTTCTCTAAACTTCCTCAATTAGGGATTTTATGGCTTCAACTATGACTCTATCATTCCATGGGAATCTACCAAAAAATGTTCATAGTTCATTGATAATCAAGTCCTCAACTTTTTCATACCTCCCAATGGCTTTCATCAATGATTTTCTAATTATCTTTGGTGCTTGACTTATTTTTCTTATCAAGCAAGATCTATTTGTTTGATTTCTCACTATAGTCAATGTGATAACATTTCATGTAGCATTACTATCATTTGTGCATGAGGTGGAACCAATGCTCTGATATGTATTGATTAGATTTTTTACAATAGATTTTTTCACTATTTCTATTTGATGTTATTAGACCAAGACTCTTCATTATTGGCCTAAACTTAAGATTTTTCATCATTTCAAAAAACAATTAACATCTTTCAATTTCACTTATGTTTTCAAAAAATATGTTCCATGTATCTTAGTCACATTTCTTCTACAAATACATTTAGGAATCTTATTAGGCATTGGTTTTAGAATATTCTCATCAATTTCAATAAAAAACATAGGATTTTATGCAAAATTCTAGGAGGTGCTCAATGGAAAAGTCAAATCATTAGATAAATTTTGTACATCAACACTTGATCAATTGGTGTGACATCTATATTCACATTTGAAAATGCATCATCATTTTCAATTGGTGATTGAGCATCTCCTACAACATCAAATTGAGATGAAAAAGATGACATACCTTCAAATCATGCATTTAATTTCTTACTTGTTAAATTTTTTGCATTCATTCCCTTTGTTTATCCAAATCCTTCTCTCTCTTAGATGCTTCATGATCCAATTCAATTGGAAAATATGGTTGATCTTCATTTATGGAGTTCAATTTCTTATTTTCATGAAGTTGTCCCATTCATTCTTTTTTCTTTGCATTCTCAGCTTCACACTCCTCTAGCACGTTTAATTTTTTAGTAGTTTCCTTGGTATGATATTGAATTTTATATCAATCTAAATAAATAGTCAAAAAAGTATAAAAAATAACTAACAGTTTATCAAATTCAAATACAAAACATGCAATTTAGAATTTTTTTATCAATGTAAAATAAAAAACTAGTTAATTTTATCAATCAAGTATTCCAATTCCTGAAAACATAAATGATTTACAATATCAAATTTGATTTAAAAACATGTAATTAGAATCTTCTACATCAATACAAGAACAAAAAGTGAACTAATTTTGTCAACGAATCATTGTAGATCTTCAAAAGCATAAAAATGTCTTTGTATGTCAAAATAAATACATAATAGAGGAATAAACACAATATGTGGGTCCAAAATCATGTGATATGCCTTTTTGCAAGCCATTGGTCAATATTTTAACTAGTTTTAAATGCAAGCACATTATAACATGCTCACATTATAACTTGAGTGTATTTTTTGGTGGTTTGGGAAATTCCAACACTAAGATTTGGATTTGCCTTGGGCATCCAACCTAAAGGTTGGACCTACCTTTTGGACACCAAATACATGTTTTCAACAAAACTTAGAAAAATCAACTAAATCTTGAGTGTGTTCTCTATCAAGTTTACATGTTCTTCAATGTTAATACAAAAAATACTAGGATGACTTCAAGTTTTTTATTAGCTTTCTAACCATGTATTTTTTCTAAAATCTGCTAACATTAAGGTTTCCATATTCAATTTCTTCTGTTAATGTGTTTTTTTTGCAGAAAACTTGTGTCTAGTATTTCTGGTATCATTTTTACGCGTTCCTTGAACTTGGAAACAAACTACATGTTTAGATTCTAGACTCTATTCTATAGACATTGAAAAAAATAATTTTTGATTGGTTTTCAAAAACATTAGGGGGAGCACACTCAAATTTGTATTTTTCAAAATGTATCCACTTTGAAAATTCATAAAAATCATATATTCATTAAAAAATTAACAAAAAAATTAGGCATAAACTACATGATGTTAGCTAATTTTCATCGAAGTGATTTGTGAAATACTTACAAAAATTCAACATTTGAGAGGGAACACTAGATGTTATGTTATATTTTTTCTGATAAAAATAGAAGCACTTTATGTGCTCCCCCTATTTGAACCTCTTAATCTCCATCATTTTTAGAAAACAATAGTAGTTTATAAACTAGATTCTAAGCACTACAAATCTTGTTCTTATAACATTTTACTTCAAATAAATTATGCATTATGGAATAAATATGACTCATTAAAAATACTATAAAGTATAAAAAACAAGTTATTAAGAAATGCTTAAGAAATAATACAAATTATTTTTAAACTTTAAAAAATACTCAAAATCTACACACAAAATCTCAAAAATAACTAATTTACATTATCTTCAAGTTCTTAATGGTTTGTTTTCTATAAGTGACAAAAAGTAAAAATCTAGTTACAAGTTTTCATTTCAATGTCCCACTTAGGCCAAAAAGTGGCACACGCTATTACAAGATCACATGTAAGCTAGTTGGTTGTGGGAAAACCATTGAATGGTGAAGAAAAAGATCTCAAAGATCCATGGGTGGATTGAGGCAAAAGATCCATTAACCTAAATACTAAAAACTTGTGCAATAATCCCATGACACCTTTGTTTTAGTAATTTTTCCATGCACTAATAGATAATGAGGCTATCCAATATAAGGGATAGCACTCATACAGTGTATATTGACCATTATTTCTGAATTGCATCCAAAGTTTAGAAAAGTGTCACAAGATAGGACCAAGAGTGTGAAGCCATTGTTATTCCAAGACAACACCACAACCACACAAGAGTCCCAGACAAATATGTTATATTTGAGAGTATAGTCATCCATGGAAATTTGAGCATTTCAACACTTGCCTTCCAAGGTAACCCATTCTTCCATTGAGATCATTAATTCGAAACTAGAATAGGGAAAGACAAAATAATATGCTTGTTTGGCCAATCTTGGGTCAATAAAACTATGAGTATTGCTTGACTTGATGACAATTGTGAGAGGATGTTTAGATTAGAAAAAAATTGACCTTCATTTCTCGAGGAGTGGAGATTGTAGCCAATGCATGCATAGAGATTATATAGGTAAGATAAAATTTGGTATTATCAATCATTTTCTTCTCCTCTTTGCAAGCCTCTCTATCATTTTACCATTTCTCTACCTCTAATGAAGATTCTATATCAATCAAATGCAACTTCTATTCCATAGAGTTATGCCCTGGTGTAAATGTTTCATCACAATTGTAACACAACCCCTTTTCTCAACAAGATCACATCTTTGCTTTAATGAGACATTTAACAAGTGTGAAGTGATTGTTAGGCTTGTGTTGTGCCTCATACACATGCCTCATTCAAAATGGGGACCCCCTCTTTTGATTTGGCTTAGGATGTCAATTAGATCTTTTAATCTCCTAAGTGGTTGAGTGGTCAAAGTGCATTTTGAACTTGATTTAATGATTGTATTGAGAAATCACATCAAGAAGCTACTGGGTTGGATTTTTATATCCCTTTTGATGGCCTTGAATTTCCCTTTATTCTAAATTATCTTCCAACTGATTATAGCACTAAATTGCCTTCCAATAGACCTGGCACTAAAATCCTTTGTCATCGACTTCAGCATGGACTTCTGCGCTAAAATCAACCATTTCTAACTTGTGCTAAATCGATTGATCACCGACTAAGTCGGATGAAGCCAAAATGCCCGCAAGTCAGAAGGTCCTCAAAAGCCCACAAACTGTACGAGTTGAACTTATAAGTCACAGTGCTAAAAGAAGCCCTCACCGACCAGGTCCAACGCATCTAAATTCCCTACCAAGTCTGAGCAAAAAAAAAACTGTGCCGAAACCCTAAACTGATAATCGTACACTATGCATTAATGACGATTTTGCTGGGGAATAAAAAGGGGTAAATCTTTCATTTTAGCTATCTTTTGCATTTCGATTGCGATTTCCAGAGCTTCGTTGGGATTTTTGAACACTTTTGCTACCGATTGGCCCGAGTTCAAAACCGCGACCACTTCCTACCTAAGCAGCCCGAACACGTTTTCAACATCTACCAGGTAGGGTTTCAAACCTTGTCTTTAAGCCTTTGCTGCATACCATTAGGGTTTGATTTAGTGTTTTTCTTTCCTAAACAAGTAATTTTAGGGTTTCTAGCTAAGGTTTTTTGTATAAGTCGTTTGTTTTCCTTTCAAACCCCGCTAAGATTCACTTGTGAAAACATAAACGGATTTCCATGAGCTGACTAGAATAATAACTTAGAGAAATTTTGTTGTGAACACATTCAACTTTAGCACCAAAATGAGGTCTGACCAACCTACAAACTTGCCAATTCTCCAATTGGTTAGTGACCTCTAAAACCCGCGCTATATTTTAAAATTGTTATGCGCTAAAAACGTTGACCTCTGACTACCTACCCATGTTGCATTTCACCGACTAGGTCGGCGGGACCTTGAAACCTCGCAAGCCTTGAAAACCACTTTTGCACTGAAAATCCCTTGCGTCGATCTTGCGCTAAAAGAGCTCTTCTCTGATTTGATCGGATACCCTAAATTCCTCCACAAAGTTAGTGACATCCCAAAGTCCCACTAAAAACAAGATATTGGTTTTACACTAAAAATGATCCCTTCCAACCCTATGCTATAACGCTCTCCCACTGACTTGGTCGGCCAACTTTAAAACTCACGCAAATTAGACCAAGACAAAATCCGTACCAATGTGATACAAATGATTTCAAAAGGATTTACGCTAAATCATAACTGACTGACTGAACAATTGATAAAAGGATGGTGACCTTCAAAAGCCACGGAAGTTAGTACCCACAAAAATCCCCGCAAACGTTGAAAGGCATAAATGGTAGTAAAACCTTGAGTCAGACAAGCCCGTTTTCCCCACTAGGGTCGGCAGACCCTAGTTTTAGTGCTTTTCTGCCTGCAAGTTGGATGACCCTCAAAATAACGCAAAACATGCAAAATGACTGTGTTTCAAAGGATTTTCAAAAGGAAAGTGCCAAAATGATAGTGTTAATGTTGTAATGCATAGATAATGATGATTTTCATAAGATTTCTTGCAACATTAAATGTTTCTTTGCATGTATTCATGATGCTTGTTATAAGTGCAATGATGACAACTAGATTTAAGATTCTTTAAAAGGGTATATCAGTAGTACCAGTAGATTCATTAAGGTTCATCTTAAACTTAGGAGTATGTTAACAAATTCCTCAAGGCATCAAACTTATAAGGTCCAGTCCTGCAGATTAAATGACTGCCCAAGCCTAAGCTATGAAGTATAAATTCAAGGGAATCCCTCTGGAGACCAAGATCCACTCTAGGTGGAGTGATGTAGGAGATACAAACTTAGGTCATATAGACCTAGATGACTTCAGACTGAGGGTCTGTGGTCCGAACCCAACCTCTAGGGCCAGAATACTCAGGGACAGTGGTATATCACAAGCTGTTGCCTTCCCCACCTTAGTGCAATGTGCAGAATTGATAGCAACCTGTGTAGAGAGGTATGATGTCATGACAAGAACAATCCAAACAACCAATGGGGATATCTTGGCTGATTTAAGCCCACCCTCTCTAGCTGAGACCTTTGATATTCCTTGGCACAAGGTTATGACCATGCTAGACAAGCAAGGATTAGAGGAGACCTATAACAAAGATGTAGAAGGATGCAAAAAGTACATGAATGACAATTGGGTCAAGAATAGAAGGTCTGCTCTCATTAAATTTCCCTGAATACTATACAGGAGTGATTTCCATGATTAAAGTAGAGATCTAGTAACTTTATTGAGTAGGGTATATGGATTACAAACAACCTCCACTTTTTAGGAGTGGATGTTTGTTATCATCATTGAGATATTGAAAGGGACTAAGTTCCACTGGGCCCAAGTCCTTAGCGACAACATTCATGAGGCCTTTAGCAATTTCAAGGATAAAGGGTACTTCAGATGGACATCTTATATTGTTTCTACATTGGCAAGAAGAAATCACTATGTTGGGTTGTCCAAGATTGGAGAAGTCAGGAATGATGAGCAAACCCAGATAAAGGTATATGAATGCTACCCATAGCTGACCTCATCTCAATATTTAATACATTTCAAAAGGGTAAATGATGCTTTCACAATGTATATAACTAGAATGCTGCAAGGTAACATAGCCTTGAGGATTTCCACTAAGGCAATGAATGAAATAACTATGGTAGATGGTACATCTAGTTTGATAAGTTTACATACTTCAGAGTGCAAAGATTCACCGAGATGGCTTATAGACCTCCCAGGTATCTCGACAACAAGATAGTGCTTCTGGAGCTATCTAGACAATTAATACCCCATGTCGAGAAGCTCAAACACTTGAATAGAACCAATGTTTAGTTTCCTATCAGGTTTGACAAGGGGAACTATGCATGCCCTTCTTTGGCATTTGTAGAGCATTCTAATAAAGAGCTTCAATTCCTCAAATTATGCTACTACAATGCAAGGGATCATTTTGATCCAAATAAGGTGATGGAGAGATTTGTGAGTAAGAAGTTGTTCCACAAGATGCATATTGAAGATTTTTGGGCCAATTGCCCCGATGATTATGAGATTATGAAGAAGGCACATTCAAGGCTACCTTTGGATTTCATCAAGAAGTTCCACATTATGGTAGTACCAAACCAGTTGCAAGATGATGAAAATGTTATGGTCAGAGGTCCGTTGGAGGCTCAATATCGTCAACATATTCCATTACCAAATTGGGAAAATACAGAAGAAACCTCCTTGGATACTATTATGAGAGAACCAATCAGATTGAACAAAGCTTGGGTAAGAGGTCAGGTGGCTTCTCTCGAAGGATAGGGAGTTCAACTCACTTATACATCATTGGAATTAGATAAGGACTCTGGGGGAGAAGAAGATGAGCTAATCAATGTCACAGATGAGGCAGAGCCAACACAAAGGTAGAAATCAGATAGTGAAAAGCATACATCTTTGGCTAAGAAAGTAAAGAAGATTAAGAATCCATCTTCAAGGCCTCCTCTAAAGAAAGATTAGCTTCCCTCTCCTAGGACAAGGGCCTCAAGAAAAGAGACATGCCAAGTGGCCCTAGAGAAGGCCCTAAGACAAAGAAAGTAAAAGTAAAAGAAGTTAGTAAGGAGGATGCTACAACTAAGAAGGATTCTAGTCCTCCAAGTTCCCTGCCTTCTACTACCCAAAGTGTGAGCACTACTATCACAATCCCTACCATTTCTGCTGCCACTTCTTCTTCCATCACTTCTCCTGCTTCTACATCCACTTCACTTATAACCTCAACTCTCATAACTCTAGAAACATCCCCTACCACCTCTCTTACCTCTGCCATTGCAGCTACTTCCTGCTCACTAGCAATTTCTTCCAGCACCTCTAGCAGCCCTATTTCCTCCACTATCACCATTTCATGCCCTTCCACTATCACTACACTTACATCCTCTACTTCTTCCACTCAATTACCATTACCTCCCATTTCTACCACCCTTTCACCCCCTCTTCCTCTACCTTCACTACCCTTTCCTTCACCTCTTGTCATCTCTTCTTCCTTATCATCAATTCTAGCTAATCTAACCTAATTTAATGTGCCTCCCCTGGCCATATCTTCTACTATCCCTATTTCACAAATGCCCACCGACTCTTTGGCCATGCCACTACTACCTAGAATTGAGAAAGTGTGTGTAGAGTTTGGATTGCATGTGCCTGAAACAACACTTGAGGAGGAGAAAGATGTATTGACTGAAGTGATAAAGACTCTCATGAACCTTCTGTTAATGTTGAAGTGATTGATGTATTTGATGGTCCTCTAGATAAAGGTCAGATGGAGGAAGTTTTTAGGTCAGCTCAAAAAAGTACAATGGTAAGTCTAGAAAACTTGGCCCCAGAAAAGGAAATGGAAGAAGAGATAAGCACAGAAAAAATTGAAGAACTAGAGCAAGGGTAGAAGTCACCTGAAAAGTTGGCTATAATTGATGATGATGGAGCCAGTGAATTGAATAGATCTTCTGCACCTGAATGGCTGCAAAGTAGAATAGCATATCCTGAGCCACAAGTAGAAATAATTCAGCTAGATTTGAGTACAATTTTGTCATAGGCTTAGAAGCCTAAGAAACAAAAGAAGGCCAAAACACAGTCTATAAGGATGAGTCAGGATCAAGAATTGTAGAAATAACAATCCCGCCAGCTGATACAGTGAAAGAACAAGTCAGGGTAGAAGATTAGGTAATATCTACAGTTGACCTAGGACCATCCACTCATGCTCAAAGAGTGGATGATTTTAAGGATTCAATCACATCAATTTTGGAACAACTGGACAAGGATGAAACATCCAAGAAGGATTTGAAGCACCAGAATGAAGAACCTCATGCATGCCTTCAATTTTTAGTTAAGCCAGTAGATGCGGGAGGAGATATAAGGATGATACCCACTTTCATGTTTACTGATGAAATGGCCAGGTTGGGCGAGGTAAGATCCAAATCCCAAGGTACAGAAAATTGGCTATCAAAAGTCTTTGAGATGGGATGTGAAACTATTAACGCCTCTGCTCAAGTTCACCAGAAGCTAGTAGAGTTGGACAAGAAATGGAAAGATTTGCACAAGGAGTGTGATTCCTTCAATGAATATTATTCACATATGTATCCTCGAATAAAGAGCATCAGGGAATTGTCTGCCCAGACTCTGGTCGTAGAGAATATTTTGACTGCGTATTAGCTGCCAAAAGCCATTGAATGGTATCAACAACTACTTTTGTGAAAAGAAACTTTTGAACATATAAAAGAAGCATATAAGTCAGCCGATGAGGAGCTTGTTGATAACTAAGAGGGGGGGTGAATCAATTATCTTAAATTTATTCAACTTTCTATTCTTCTTTAATAATTAGTGCAGTATCAAAGTAAACAAGCATGAAATTAGAAACAAAATCAATACACATAACACAATGATTTTGACGTGAAAAACCTGGTTAAGGGAAAAACCACGGGGTGATTAACCCAAGAATGTATTCTCTATTAGAAGAATAGAAGTACAAAATGGCACCTGCCAATTTAGGGCCCACTGCCTGAGCATACTGCTCATAAGAAGCTCACTGCCTATAAGAGAGAAAGATAACACAATGTTTGAACTGATGAGAAGCATCCACACATGCTAAGATTCAGTTCCAGTTGAGCTCAATAAATTGATCTGATGCACTTCATTCTTACTTTCTTTTGGTTCAACTGTCCTGTCACATTCCGTACCTGTCTTCCAGCCTTCCCACTCCTCTTCTACTTTTATTCACACAATTACAACACACACAACACACCTTCATATCTAAATTCATCTAGTATATATATCCGTGCAAGTAATCTTACCACCTTTCTAGTCGGCATCCGGAATAGTCAATATTTTCCCAAGCTTTGATCTATTGGCTGGATCCTTGCTTACCAAGTGATGCGGATCTAGGAGATGCTTGAATAAGTCATCAGTCATATTGGCCAATCATGAATGATACCTCAAGAAACTTAGTCATCAGCAATATCTCTTCCAGATTTGGGTCTGACACTTTGTCGATACAATCTTTCCTCTGTCTACTCTGCCAAACAGGAACCCAACACTCAAGTGCTCATATCTTTTCGCCCTTCCATCACTAGAGGCTAAATCCTTGGAATCTATTAGTCAAGGTACTCATTTTGACTTCCCCAAATCCACACTTCATTGAGATACTTCCTCTAAGAGATCCAGACCTGACTGTTAGACCTTGCTGACTGCTCTGTTCTTGCTTACCGGATCATAACACTTCTTCAATCTGACTTCCGGTAGAGACTCATCATGTCTTGCGGATGTGTGGGATAACCTTTGTTGCCACCAATGACAACATATATAGTGTCTCTTGCCAAAAATCTCCCCCTTTGGCATTGATGGCAAGACTTAGTGAAAAATGACTAAGTGTCACACTATACTCCCCCTTGGTTGATGCTCTATTTTTATATACATTTTTCGGAGCTCCCCCTTAGCTGGATTCATCATTTTTCATTGATCCTCACTCCCCCTTTGACATCAATGGCAAAGGGTAGGGTCCACATACCAAAATTCTCAAAAAGTCAACTATACTTAGCTGCATAAATATATATATATAGCATACTTACATATACTGAAGTATGTCTGCAAAAGTTGTCTTCAATTGGATGAATTATGTTGCCCAACTTTGCTTCATCCTGTCCAAAATTGAGATGTGACCACTCAATAGGAATGCAAACGCGTCTGCCCTTTTTAGATCTATCAGATCACTGGTTTGGGCTGTGATCTGAGCTTCTTTTATCGCCTCATGCATGGCCTCTAACTTAGGGATAATTATCCCTCTAAGTTCACCCAACCTGCTTATTCTATTTTTCTTTTCCTTCTCAAGCTTCTTGATTTCATTCAAGACTGCAATAGTCTAACATTCTTGATTTATTATGGAAGAGGAGAGAGGATTAAAATTCTTAGAGTTTTGTCAATTTATCCTCCTGTTCTTTCACTTTCTTCTCAATATCCAATGTTACTTTGGACCATGATAAACAAAATTTGTACATTTCCCGACCATCTTTAAGAGCATTTTCTAATCTCTTTATCCCAATATTCATATTCCTCCTATCATTAGTTATTAACCCTTGTACCTCTGATAATCTTTTTGCCAAAAACTCCTTCCAAACCTTATCTTTTGCTGACTTTTCTAGGGAATCAAAATGTGTGCTAACACTATTGACTAGAGATTTGAGATTACTGGATGAGGAGGTTGAGGGATCCTTTTGAAAAGATGGCATGATCTTTTCTAATACTTTGGATGCAACTTCTATTAGCTCACAGTCTTCCATGTGAGACTTTAGGAGTTTTTCTTTAGCCTTTGCATTAGCAAATGAAGCTATCTTCATTATTTGTACTGGGGAAAGAGAATCAAAATTAAATGGCCCTTGTAGAAGTTCTCGTTCATCAATCTCCATTGTCTCTTTGTTTAAGAATTCTTTGATAGATTCTGCAGTGTCTCTTGCTAGAGATGGATTCTTCTTCTCTTCAGCAATCTTAGAGCTGTCTCTTAGAGCTTTCTCTCCTACACTCTTACCACTAACAGCTGTGGTCTTCTCTGTTGAAGTCTTCTTTCCTTTTACAATCATTGTACTGTCATCTTGTTTTTCCTTTACTCCTTTTTCTTTATCCTCTATTCTTTCTTCTCCTTTGGATCCAGAGTCAGCAGGGGAAACCGAAGGAGTGATGTTTGTTTGTTCACGGGCTACTTCTTCTAGAGTAGAGGATTCCAGGTCCTTATCTTTTTCTTCACTGGCGTCCATTACTTCTTCTGTCATTGCCTCAATAGATTCTTTTTCAACACTTGTAGCCAAGGGATCAACACCCAAGTCCTCTATAATAGGAATGTTGAATCTTGAGTATGCATTCCGGAGGATCTCTTCTGTCTCTTTTGCTATTTTGTCAATTTCTCCGAGCATATGTTGATTCATTCTTGCTTTTCTCTAGAACTCATCCTTGCAATCTTTGAAGATCATATTCATTTTCTTTGAATCAATTGAAGGATATAGCTAAATGGCTATCTATTCTCGGATCTCAAGATCTTTTGCCATTGCATTATTCTTTCTTATGTCTAACTCTTTTTCTAGGCTTTTGGAAATAAGAGATATAATTTCAATAAAACCCTTATTGTAGATATTCAGATACTTGACTGCTGCTTCCTGCAAGATCTTTTGGTCAACCTCATTATAATGTCATAAAATTCAGCCATTGGTTGAAGGTTTCCATCCATAGTAACTGATTTGATGACATCATCTAATGATAGAGTGGGCTTTTCAACACTCTTCTGCCATCTCTTCCTTGTCTTCACCGGTAGAGGGTTCACCGGATACTTTCTTCTTTTTCCTTATTTTCCTTACCTCCTCATCTGACTCAGTCTCTTCATCATCCTTCTGACTAATGTAAGACCTTGTGGCCTTTGTCTTAGTCCTTTTCTTTGCTTTACCAGATGATTTTGCTTCCGGTTTTGATTTATTTGAGCTCATATCAGTGGTAAGAGCAGAGCTCCTGGAAGATCTGGTCTGGGAGGAGGATTCTACTGGAACACTTTGCTTTTCTGCCTCTTTCTTCTCTTTCTTAGTCCTTTCCTTCTTTTCCCTATTGGCATCAAGTGCCTCTTTTGAGATGCCAAAGCTTTTGACAATGTTTTCTACTTCTTTTCTTACCTTTCTTTTCATCTCTGGTTGCCTTAGCTCAACATGGATCTTCACACTCAATTCTTCAAAGGTTCCAAACCTTTCTGCCTTGGGATCCTTTGGTTGATTCAGCATGTGCTGAACATGTAGCTCTATGATTTTCTCATCCACCTCATACCCCATTGGCATGATCCACACTGTTCTTGGCTCCACTGCCTCCATTAGGCACTGATCAGTCTCTACCATAAAGCATAATGTGTCTTTGTATTTCTCAACTAGAGATTGGGGAATTCTCTCTCTAGCTTGCATCATGTTCTAGAAGTTTTTGAAGACACCCCAGAGAGCTATGTTTTGTGCTTTGTCATCACCAAGTCCATGTAAATAATCCCTAATTTGTATGGCAACTGGTCTATCATTCTACCATACTCATCCACTGGATCCAGGTAGCTCATTCATAAAGTAGAAGAATAACCACAATATTAACCCACCATACTTAAATGAATTCTTTTTATCTTTCTTTATTTTTTGCAGATTCTCCAGGAGTTGGTTTAGAAGGAGCTAACAAAGGTCATAATCTGAATTCTTTCTTAACATTTCATAAGCAGTGTAGATAGCAGTTCCAGGTACTGAATTCTCCCTGCTAGAATGATATAACTTGTATCTGATGATCATGGAGGCAAACTTGATATCTGGATCAGTGACATCTTCTATTATCATTGCTCTTTTGTCAAACCTAGATCTGGTAGCCTCACTTACAGTCTGATTCTTGACAAATTTGAGAATAGGTATCCCTACGAATGAGTGCAAACTGGTAACTACCCTAATGGCATCTTTTGTGATCTTGAATGGTCCATTCAACCACATGAAGTTGTCATGTATTCTACTCAAGACATACCAAACCCATTCGTCCTCAGCAAAGCAAGGGAAATGTATACACTGTGCAAAGTGCTTGTCCCGGAGGGCCTTGTATTGGGGTTGGAGCTCAAATGAATCATCTATTAGTTGTTTGTGGTAGATATCCCTCAATTTGAACTCTCCAAATTCTTCAATGTTTGTGTGAATGTAAACCCTAATATCTTTTGTATGCAAGACACCATGCAGAACAATAGAAAATGCTCCTAGGGGATCTACTTCCAAGGATTTGTAGGGATGTTTCTTGAATTTGGGGCGAGGCCTATCAGTGATCTTCACAATATCCAGAGTAGTCATCTTTAAAAAGATTTGCAGAGAGATATTTAGGAATGGAAAATACCTTTTGCACATTTAGGTTTCATGGAGTGAGCCGGATCGATTTCTGGATGAATCGACTTCTACAAATGATCTTTGATGGGCTTGAGAAAATTTATTGCAGAGCTCCTTTTTGCTTCTTCTTAAATGCAGAATGAACAAATATTTAATAAGAAGAACCCTTATATTACTCAACAAACCCTAATACCAAGTTGCAATAAATGCTCGACCTAAGTCATTCCGGTTTGCCTTATTTGGATGACTTGAAGAACCAGATCAATCTTGATCTAAACATCTTGCGGATCTTCCATATCTTAACCATAGTTTATTTAGATGTTTCTCTTATGAACCCTTTAATCCGCAACTCTCCTTGTGCCAGTTCTGGCACCAATTGACTGGCTGGGGGAAAATGGTTTTCTTTGTGTCTCCCCCTGAGCCAGAGCTCACTTTTTAATTTCTAGAAGGAATACCAGCACCAGAGTCTGGTGCAGATCCATCCCCTTCATTCTCTATACTTTTCTTCACCCAAATTTTGTTCATCTCACTTTGAACTTCATTCACATTCACTTTTCATTTTCCCTTGTCTTGATTCTGATTATGATGTAATGGACCTCTTTTGTCCTGATTCTTGCTTCTACAGAATTTTGCAATATGACCGGATCTATTGCAAATTTGGCAAACAACATTTCTTTGCATATTTGATTGATATCCTCTTGATCTACATTGATTAGCCATATGACCCATTCTATTACATGCAAAGCATCTACCATTGAATGAATTGTTCATTTGCATATTTCTGCATTCATGAGATTTGTGACCATACCTTTTGTAGTTCAAACACTGTCTGGAGAAGGATGTATTAGTCTGATTCATTCTCTTTCTGCACTGATTAGCTTTATGACCAAAGTTATTGCAGTTGTGGCAGTATCCATTGAAGGATGGATATCTTTGAGCATTAGGCTACCTTACCAGAGGTCTTCTAGGCCTATTCCTTGGATTTTCTAATCCAAAATTCTTTTGACCAGATCTGAAGCTTTCACCTTTTTCATATCCCAGGCCACACTTGTCATCTACCCTCTTTTGGCTTTCAAGAAGAACTTCAAGTTGAGCAGAGCTTATCTTGAATTTCTCTTTGTATTCATTTGCTGTTTGAAGATCCCTTTTAAGAGAGACAATTTGATCCTCAAGTTTTTCTTCATTATCTTTAGCACCTTCAAAATCAAATTCAAGATGTCTGATTATTCTATCCATCTTGTGGCAGTCTTCTGATTTTTCCTTGAGAGATTGTCTTAGATCATCTTCATATTTTCTTCTCTCTTCAATTTCTTAGGTAAACTTCATAACTCCTAATTCCATTTCATGTCTTACCATGATGATTTCTTTTAATAACTTTTCACATAACTTGGTTTTCTCTTTCAGATCTCCATTTGTATCATTGGCTTCACCTTGACTTGCCAATTGCTGAAGTAGCTCCTTTCTCTTTTTCATAGAGAGACTCAGTTTCTCTTTTAGTTCTTTTATGAAATCATCGGCCTGTTTGAGTCTTTCCTTCAATTCATTGACTTTAGAATTTGACTACTCAAGATCATCAAGGGCAGACTTAAGTTGCTCCCTCATACCATACACATCCATTTGAATTCCTAGATCTTCCTCAAGCTGTTAGGCTTTGTTGGGAGGAACTTGGCTCTGATACCAATTGTTGATAACTGAGAGGGGGGGTGAATCAGTTATCTTAAATTTATTCAACTTTCTATTCTTCTTTAATAATTAGTGCAGTATCAAAGCAAACAAGCATGAAAGTAGAAACAAAGTCAATACAAATAACACAATGATTTTGATGTGGAAAACCCAGTTAAGGGAAAAACCACGGGGTGATTAACCCAAGAATGTATTCTCTGTTAGAAGAATAGAAGTACAAAATGGCACCTGCCAATTTAGGGCTCACTGCCCGAGCATACTGCTCACAAGAAGCTCACTACCTATAAGAGAGAAAGATAACACAATGTTTGAACTGATGAGAAGCATCCACACATGCTAAGATTTAGTTCCGGTTGAGCTCAATAAACTTATCTACTGCACTTTATTCTTACTTTCTTTTGGTTCAACTGTCTTGTCACATTCCAGACCTGTCTTCTTGCCTTCCCACTCCTCTTCTACTTTTATTCACACAATTACAACACACACAACACACCTTCATATCTAAATTCATCTGGTATATATATTCATACAAGTAATCTTACCACCTTTCTAGTCGGCATCCAGAATATTCAATATTTTCCCAAGCTTTGATCTGTCGGCTGGATCCTTGCTTACCAAGTGATGTGGATCTAGGAGATGCTTGAAGAAGTCATCAATCATGTTAGCCAATCATGAATGATACCTTAAGAAACTTAGTCATCAGCAATATCTCTTCTGGATTTGGGTCTGACACTCTGTCGGTATAGTTCTTCCTCTATCTACTCTGCCAAACAGGAACCCAACACCCAAGTGCTCATATCTTTTCACCCATCCATCATCGAAGGCTAAATCTTTGGAATCTATTAGTCAAGGTACTTGTCTTGACTTCCCCAAATCTGCACTTCACTGAGATACTTCCTCTAAGAGATCTAGACTTGACTGTCGGACCTTGCTGACTGCTCTGTTCTTGCTTACTGGATCATAACACTTCTTCAATCTGACTTCCGGTAGAGACTCATCATGTCTTGCGGATGTGTGGGATAACCTTTGTTGCCATCAATGACAACATATATAGTGTCTCTTGCCAACAGAGCTAAGATCAATCATATATGATATCAGTGACTCTCTAAGGGATTGCTGGGAAGTATCCTATGGTGACTACGCCCCATTTGATATCGAAAAGTGTAAAGATAAGTTACATAGGGTGATTTTTGAAGATGCCACGCTCAGTATGGAGGATAGGTTAGACAAGGTAAGTGACCTTAGGGCTGAATTCAAAGCATTTCAAAAGGCAAGTGCAGAAATAGAGAAAATATACAATAAATTCAGTTGGGAGCTGGAAATGTTAGACTACCGAATGAATCATTTGAAGGATGTAGATCTCTCAAAAATTAATCCTGCACTTGGTATGTGGCTTGCTTACCATAACAAGCTGGCTGGTGAAGACAAAATTGATTTAGATGAAGAATCCTAATATTATTTTGAATATTTTAAGGATGTAATCCCATCATAATTGTAAATTGTTGTATTCGGGGTGGCATGTGACTTTATTTTGTCTTTTCTATGCTTCTAAAATGTTCTTTTCTACCAATATATTGAGTTTTCTAGTCAAATTGACTAGATTCAATGTATCTGGAGGTTGTTTTTCATCTTTTTCATAAAGGACAAAATGTAATCCAAGAATTGATGTGAGTTGTTACAATTATATTTATCGATGTAATCTAGACTGTCAGTGTTGAGTGAATCTCCACCATCCATTTGAAAACTCGGTATGCTACTTTTCTATTTAAAGGGCTACCATTTCCTTTTTTTGTGAGAGAGATTTTGATGCTGAATTATTGACTCTATGCCATTTGAAGTAATGCAAAGCAAGTTTTTGTAGTGATTCTTTGAATTTGTGTCTTGTGTTGGCTCATTTTAGTTTTCATGGTTTGCTTCTTGCTCTCACATAGTTAGTTAGTTGTGCTTTTGTAATATTCATGGTTTGTTAAAGTATCTGATGAATACTCTAAGTCCATACTTTTAGTTATTTGTTGTTGGTAAATAACTATGTAAAGTTAGTCTAGACTAATTGTTTGTGCTAAAGTTCAATTACATTTCACAAGTTAAGTTGCGCCATTTTTTGGGTATTTAACAAATGAATGTGATTTGAAAATCTATTGACTTCCATTGAAGATAACACCATTTTCTGTAGTACTGTAACACCCATTTCAGTTTGGTAACTCAGGAAGCTGGTTAAAAGTTTTAGAGTATTTGTCTACTAAGGTTAAACTGTACATTGTGAATGTTAGTTAGGATTCCTCTCAAACCCTAACCTTTTGCATTTTCTTTAAAGTCATTGTTAGTTGTTAGACTAGACATTTCAGTAGCACTTTATATTGTTTTATCAAGCTGAAAACCATAGAAGGGTTTATGTGTGTTTACTGCCCCAAACTTGAAAATCTGCAGATTACATGTAAGACCCCATGTAGACACAACTAGAACATACCAATTGAGAAATTCCAAGCAAGCTAAGACCTAGCTGTATTATCCTTGGAGTAGTCTTACCTAGTGTGGGATACTTTTCAAGAGAGGTGTGAAACCAACAGTCACACCTGCGTTGTTGTGTGCTCAAATCACCCATCAATAGAATTGGCACGGGAAGGAGGGCCACTATTTTCCTTTGTGTAAGAATCAGCAAGTCTGGGGACTAGACAGAGACACACTAGATCTCGCTCAACTAGGGAAGAGTTGCTCTCCCTTACAGAATTTAGACAAACAAGAAGGGATCAAGGAATACCAAGAGCCCCAAGAGCTCAGTCAGCCCCTAGGAACGCAACTGTAGCTCCCTTGAATCCTCCCAACATGGCCTTCTTTGTAGGAAATAACTAGTCTCCTTTTCTATTCAATGATTACCATGATATGCTAAAGAACCTAGATAAGTTCTCTTCAGACTTCAGAGTAAATGATCCATATAGGACTGCAGATGAGCACATTAAAATCTTTGAAGCTAACATGTTCATGTTGCAAGTACAGTATGAGGATGCGGTATGTAGGTTGTTCCCTGATTCTTTGCAGGATGAAGCATCCATAAATTCATGGCTGAACCTGAAGATCGCATTTCTAGATAGGTTTCGTATACCTACCACCCTAGCTAATCTTTATCGATCTTTTGTAGAAATCCGTCGAGGTGAGGGGGAGATGATAAGTTCCTTTAACAACAGATTTCAGAAAGCCTTCAGTCGCTTGCAAGCTCCTTACGCTATAGAACAGGCCGCTACCTTGCCCATTTACTATGCTGCCCTAGATAAACTTACCTCCATGTTCGCAAGGAGAGCTGACCCAATCCCTACTACTTTAGCTCAACCATATTCTTCTGCTGTCACTATGAGTACCCAACTAGGACAAATAGCCTATGGTCCATTGAACCATATGAGACATGTTGCCATGCCAAATCAAATACCTTCGATAAATCACACGTTGGCCAATCATACTCCTGTAATGAATCTGATTCCAAACCCAGCTACAACACAAGCTTTAGTGATCCACCTAGGAAATCTAGTAGCTGAAATGCCTCCAGCACAAATGCCTTTCCTACAATCTTCAGAAATAGCCAAAGCCAAAGAGGATAGAGAAGACATCAAAGAATTGGTTGAGCAAATGAAGAAACTAACTACCAAGGTTACCCACCTCAAGAACCAGAATGCTTATCTACAACAGAGGGGACAAAATCATCAACATTTTTAGAATCAAAAACATTTTCAAAATCAACAACACTCCCAGAATCAAAATCAAAACCAGTATCAAAATTAGAACTTTCAATAGTGGCCAAACCAGTCCACTAGACTGAATAATAGAGGAGTGCCATCACCCTTGGAAAATTAGAACAATGATACCATGCCCCCGAGTCATTTGATGCTACCTGAAGTAGCTTTATCCACTTGGTGCAAACTAAATAACACAAATGCTCACTCTGGACTAGACTGCCTAGAATTTTAGATCGCATCTAGTATCTTCCAGATGGAGATTCAAAATGTTGAAAATCAGGAGACTCTGTCGATAGGGTATGAAATTGTTCCTTCTCAAAGGTATGACTCTGCTCTAGTTCTGGATAGTTATACATTTCCATTCCAAGATGATAATCAACTTAAGGAAGAAGAGTGTGAAGAAGTCAATGCATATTAGCAGTACAATAAGACTCTATACAACTTGATAAGTAGCAAGCCTAAAGGTCCTTTTACCACCTCCATCCCTCCAAATAGCTATCAGATTCCACCTGACCCAAAAGCTACCAATAACCCTGAACCCCCAAAGGTCATCCACCAACCAGGATATCAAGGTGCTACTACTGCTGAAAGTTCTCAATGATCTGACATAGTGAAAATGGGGCTGTATGTAGCTGAGGAACTCAAGAAAATGAAGGTCATTCTTTCTGTATATGAGCTACTTAAAATACCCAAGGTTAGGACATCTTTCTTTCAAGATATGGGTGTTGGATTAAAAATTGATTATGTACCAAAGGAGAATGTCACGAGAGATAACGTTGATAAAGGGAAAGAAAGAATACATGAGACTGATGTGGAACAAAAGATTACACTGTATAAAGACAAGAGGGAAAGTCCGTTTCCTCTTAACACTCAGAATATTCAATAAGAACCTTCATAACTATTTAGTAGATTCTAGTGCTTCCATGAATGTAATGCCATTATCAGTCTGTAAAGCACTTGGGCTCACCCCAGCCAAGTCTTCCAGAAAGGTAACACAATTAGATAAGACTAAAGTGAATGTAGTAGGTGAATTAAATAGGATACACATGCAGCTGGCTTCTAATCCTAGGATGTAGCAGTATATAGATATTCAGGTAGTGGCATCCCCGATCAATATGGCATGCTTCTGAGTAGAGATTGGTCTAGGACTTTGAATGGTTAAATGGCAACTGACTTTTCCCATATGTGGCTGCCATGGAAAGGGTTGGCCAATCAAATACGTATCGAAAGAGAACCTAAGATGAAGCATATGATTACAGAATACAATCAACCCAACAAGATTTTGTTCTCAGAAGTTGATTTGGGAGTTTATCTTCCACACATTAGTCAATTAGAGGAAGTCCTTATGCTGAGTTGCTTAAGACCTCTTAACCCCCTTATAGAAAAATTGGAAAGTATAGAAGCATACATTCAATCAGATTCACGAGATTCCTCTGAAGAGGATGAACCTGGGATATTCAAAGGATTTTGTGAGTTCATAGCTAAATTTGTGCAGGATCAAACCGTTGTTGGAAAGCAGGTTCAAATGGAGGAGCTATTACTACCCAACTGGTGCCGTATACATGGTACATCGTATTCTAAATTTACTTTCCAGCTGTGTCAAGAGGTAGTGAAACAAGTACAAAGACAACTAAAGGTCCCCATAAATCTAAAGAAGGTATCATCTATTGAAAAAAAATAAGAATTAGAGTCTCAGCTTGATGAGAAGAAAGTTGTAAAACAGAATGATAACAATAGAGATTTTCACTTATGGACTTTAAGATTTGATGAATAAGATGCAGACAAGGGTCTGGTGCAGGGGTCAAATTAATCAGCCCCACTAGGAGCTCGTATTTGGTGTCACAAAGACTGTAGTTCCCATGCACAAACAACATCACTGAATACGAAGTATTAGTGCAAGGGTTGCTACTAGCATTGCAGAAGAAGGTCAGAATTATCCAAGTGTTTGGTGATTCTAAACTAGTGGTAAAACAAGTAAGAAAGCAGTACTCATGTAATGATAAGAGGCTAAATAGGTACAAGAATAGAGTCTAGGATTTGATAGAATACTTTGATGGTTTTAACATCCAATTGATCCCAAGGAGACAGAATCATGTTGCAAATTCTCTAGCTCAAATAGCAAGTACATTAGAGCCAACATCCATGGCGGGGTTAAAGAAGTTTTCTATTGAATTTGTCACTACCCCATCTGTACTTGATAATGTTACCAATTTCCAAGTTTTTGAGGATGATCAGCACATAATTAATTTCCTTACTTCATTGGATGTTTTTACTGCTCAGATAATAGATGAAGAAGAAATGGAGCCGGGTAAAATGGATTTAGAAGGAGTACTAAACTTGAAAACAAATACTATTCCATAGGGAATGGTAGAATTGGAAAGATTGTTTGATGCAGATAATTTAGGAACCCAAAAGAAATAAGGAGAATCCCCAGGAGGAAAGTGTGACCCGTTTAACTTGGGAACAAAAGAAAATGTTAAGAATGTGTTCATTGGGAAAGCTAGTACCGAAGAAGAAAAGATAGGAATCATGCATGCATTAAGAGATTCCCACGAAGTTATAGCATGGAGCTATGAAGATCTAAAGACATACGATACCTCGATCATCACGCATACCATCCCTTTGAAGCCTGGAGCAAAGTCATTCAGACAAAGGCAGTAGCCAGTGAATGCTCTACTAGAATCACTTATTTTCAAAGAAGTTCAGAAGCTGCTCTCAGCAAGGATAATATTCTTGGTCAGACATTCTACATGGGTAGCAAATTTAGTTCCAGTCCAAAAGAAAAATGGAGAAATTAGGCTTTGTGTTGACTTGCGTAACTTAAACAGAGCATCTAAAAAGGATAATTACCCACTGCCTTCTTTGGATGAAGTGTTACAGATTGTTATTGGGTCCCAAATGATGTCCTTCTTGGATGGGCATTTTGGTTATAACCAAGTGATGGTAGAATATGAAGACAGATTGAAGATGTCCTTCACCTGCAAACAGGGCATCTATGCCAATCGCTGCATGCCATTTGGTTTAATAAACGCTGGTGCAACTTTTCAACATGCAATGGATGTTGCTTTTAAAGGATTAGTTGGAAAATATATTATCATCTACATGGATGACCTCACAGTATTCTCTAAGAGATGAGAAGATCATATAACAGATTTGAGAAAGGTGTTACAGAGATGCAAGGATTATGGTATATCACTCAATCCCAAGAAGTGCATCTTTGGAGTAACTGAGGGGAAGTTGCTGGGACATGTAATATCTGAGCAAGGAATATCTATTGATCAAGACCAGATCCAAGTGATACTCCAAGTACCTCCTCCAACCAGCAAGAAGGAACTTAAGTCATATTTTGGTAAGATCAATTTTGCATGTAAATTCATCACGAGATTTGCTAAGATTGTTCGACTGCTTAATGCCATGCTGAAAAAGGATGTTAAAATGGATTGGACTCCAGAGGCCAAGGCTGCCTTCGCAGAGATTAAACAAGCTATAGCCAATGCACTCATCTTGGTGAGTCTCGATTACACTTTGCCATTTTAGATATACTCGTTTGCTTCCGAACATACTTGTGTTGCAATGTTAATGCAGAAGAGATCAGTCGATGATGAAAGGCCTATCACCTTCATGAGCACTCCATTGAAAGACACAAAGATAAGGTATCCAAATGTGGAAAAACAAGCATACACTTTGGTAAAGACAGTCAAGAAATTTTGTCATTACATATTAAGAAGTCCAATAATTACTGTAGTCCCAGATGCAGCAGTCAAAGCTTTACTAATGCAAAGCAAATTAGGAGAAAAAAGAGGGAAATGGGTCACCATAATGCAAGAGTTTGACATAGATATTCAACCTATGAAAATGGTAAGAGGTCAAACCCTTGCAAGAACAATGGCTGAGGTAGGACCAGACCTAGTCTCCCAGCAATACCTATTGGAAGACATTTCAAAAGATGAGTGGTACGGAGATATCATATTTTATTTACTCAATGAACGTTGTCCACCACAACTAAACTTAGTTCAAAGGAGAGAACTCAGACTAAAAAGCAGTAGCTACATGATAAAAGGATCAGTTCTTTACAAGAAGAATCACGAAGGCATCTATCTAAGGTGTTTGGATAAGTTAGAGGTTAGTCAAGTATTAACCAGTTTTCATGAGAGATTCAGGACAGGTCATGGGTCAGCCCACTCAACAGCTAATTAGGTTCTTCGTACCGGACATTACTAGCCAACTTTGTTCAAATATGCATATTCACATGTAAGAACTTGTCATATATGCCAGACCACTGTACATAGAGAGTGACATGCAACCATGCCCTTGCAACTAGTAGTGGAGGTACGACCATTTGCTCAGTGGGGCCTCAACTTTATCGGTATGATCAATCCACCTTCCTCCGCATGCCACATGTATATTCTGACCACTACTGATTACTGCACCAGATGGTCTGAAGCAATAGCTTGTAAGCAATGCACCACAAAGGTAGTTGTTGAATTTGTTGAAAAGCATATTATCACTAGATTCGGTTGTCCATTTGCTTTAGTTTGTGATAATGGTCCTACTTTTTCATCATTACATTTTTCTAACTGGGCATTTGATTATGGGATTACTCTCAAGTTCTCATCTAATTATTACCCACAAGGGAATGGGGTAGCTGAATCAATGAACAAAAATTTGCTCGAGGTCATTAAGAAACTATTAGATAAAAACCCCAAAGATTGGCATACCCAACTTAAGTTCACCTTATCAGCTGATAGAATCTGACATAAAGTAGCCCTAAGTACATCACCTTATCACCTAGTCTATGGGATTGAACCTATCTTTCCTATCCACTTGAGGATCCCCATACTACAATTCATGCAAGACTACCCTAAAACTGATGATCAATTGTCCTCCAAGTTAGCCCAATTACTGCACCTTGAAGAAAAACATGATGCTGCTATAGAAAACTTTAGTAAAAATCAGGGAGTCATAAAACGATGGTTCGACAAAAGAGCCAAGGTCAAAGCCTTCCGCATTTATGATTTGGTCATATGTTGGGATAAAGCACATGAGAAGAAAGGAGAACATGGTAAATTTGATAAACTTTGGTTGGGCCCCTATCAGATCTATGAGATCCTTGGAGACAACACGTATCGACTCAAGAGCCTTACTGGTGAAGAGTTGCCATTATCTATCAATGGCCAGTTCCTAAAGCACTACTTCCAGACCTAAGAGGCAGTCATGCCTTATTTTAGTGTACATAATTAGGGGTTTGTTTGCTTTGGTTAGTTAGGTTGCCCTTGGTTTAGTCTTGCTTTCTTACTTTTGCTTTCCATAGTTGTTAAGTGCTTTGTTTAGATTAGTTGTCCTTTTGGTTTTGCTTGTTGCGCTTGTTTTTTCGCGGGGTCTTTGTTTTTTTGATGTGGTGGCAGTTGTGTGGACCTGCAAGTGCTTCTATATTGGGTGAATAGTCATGGGTTTTCCTTTGAGAAGCTAAGGTTTCTACTTAGTTTTGTTGTGGGTCCCACTATTATGCCAGGGAGTATGGTGTTTGTTCATTGGAAATGAGTCATTAGTTGGTGCACCTGAAGTATTTTCTAACCATATATCTCTCACACTTTAAAGGGTCCTAAAGTTGCTAGGCGAGTCTGAGTGATTTTGTTTCAAGTAAAAGGGTTGACTTCTTCTTCTACCACATGCACTATCAATCAAGCGAGAAGGTAGGTGACACTAAGTGTTGCTAGCCTATATTAGGTAAAAATAAAAGGTGTTTTTCAACACCAGACCCATTACAGTGCAAATAAAAGAGATTACCAATTGAAAATTCTCACAAAAGGTATTGTCTCGAAATGATTACCATCAAATGCCGTCGTACCAGAAACATTATCTGTCATTTGTTCTTCTCAAAGCTCATCACATTCCAAAATTTGAGCACTTCTTGGTGGTAGAATGATCTCAGCTTCCTAGCTTGTCGCAGGAGATCTTGGATGAACTTAGTTGCCAAAGGATGGGAATGAATACAATTGCACACACTCAAGTTTTCAAGATATGGATGGTTGCATTAGTTACTGATCTTGGATTCTTTGATAAGGTACCTTGCTTTTTCATTTAATATGTCGGGAACCAGAGATTCTGGGTTCGAACTAAACGTTTATCATTGGAATGCTCAAGAGCATTTCCCAGTAGAGTCGCCATTTGTTGTGCCTTGCACACATGCCCCATTCAAAATGGGGACCCCCTCTTTTGATTTGGCTTATGATGTCAATAAGATCTTTTAATCTCCTAAGTGGTTGAGTGGTCAAAGTGCATTTTGACCTTGATTTAATGATGATATGGAGAAATCACTTCAAGAAGCTGCTGGGTTGGATTTTTATATGCCTTTTGATGGCCTTAAATTGCCCTTTGTGCTAAATTGTCTTCCAACCGACCGTAGCACTAAATTGCCTTCCAACAGACCTGGCGCTAAAATCCTTTGTCATCGACTTCAACTCAGACTTTTGCGCTAAAATCAACCATTTTTGACTTGCGCTAAATCGATCGATCACTCACTAAGTCAGACAAAGCCAAAATGTCTGTAAGTCGGAAGGACCTCAAAAGCCCATAAACTATGTGAGTTGAACTTATAAGTCACAGCACTGAAAGGAGCCCTCACCGACCAGGTTTGACGCATCCAAATTCCCCGCCAAGTTCGAGCAAAAAAAAATTGTTCTGAGACACTAAACTGACAATCGTACACTGCGCATTAATGGTGATTTTGCTGGGGAATAAAAATGGGTAAATATTCTGTTTTAGCTATCTTTTGCATTTTGATTGGGATTTCCAGAGCTCCATTGGGATTTTTGAACGCTTTTACTGCTAATTTGCCCAAGTTTGAAACCACGACCACTTCCTACCTGAGTAGCCCAGACATGCTTTCAACATCTACCAGGTAGGTTTTCAAACCTTGTCTTTGAGCCTTCACTGCATACCATTAGGGTTTGATTTAGTGTTTTTCTTTCTTAAACAGGTAATTTTAGGGTTTCTAGCTAGGGTTTTGTGTATAAGTCGCTTGTTTTCCTTTCAAACCCCACTAAGGTCCCCTTGTGAAAACATAAATGGATAGCCATAAGCTGACTAGAACAATAACTTAGACAAATTTTGTTGTGAACACATTCAACTTTAGTGCCAAAATGAGGTCCAACCAACCTGCAAACTTGCCAATTCTTCAATTGGTCAATGACCTCTAAAACCTGTGCTACATTTTAAAATTGTTTCACGCTAAAAACATTGACCTCCGACCTACCTACCCATGTTGCATTTCACTAACTAGGTCAGTGGGACCTCAAAACCTCACAAGCCTTGAAAACTACTTTTACGCTAAAAATCCCTTGCACCGATCTTGCGCTAAAAGACCTCTTCTCTGATTTGGTCGGAACCTTGAATTCCTCTGCAAAGTCTGTGACATCACAAAGTCCTGCTAAAAACAAGATATCAGATTTACACTAAAAATGATCCCTTCCAACCCTATGTTGTAACACTCTCCCACCGACTTGGTCAGTCAACTTCAAAACTCACACAAATCAGACCAAGCCAAAATCCGCGCAAATGTGATACAAACGATTTCAAAAGGATTTACGCTAAATCATAACTGACTGACTGAACAACCGATAGGTCGGTGACCTTCAAAATCTGTGCAAGTCAGTAGCCACCAAAATCCCCGCAAACACTTAAAGGCATGAATGGTAGTAAAACCTTGAGTCAGACAAACCCATTTTTCCCACTAGGGTTGGCAGACCCTAGTTTTAGCGCTTTTCTGCCTGCAAGTCAGATGACCCTCAAAATAGCGCAAAACATGCAAAATGACTATGTTTTGAAGGATTTTCAAAAGGAAAGTGCCAAAATGATAGAGTTAATGTTGTAATGCATAGATAATGATGATTTTCATAAGATTTCTTGCAACATTAAATGTTTCTTTGCATGTATTCATGATGCTTGTTATAAGTGTAATGGTGATAACTAGATTTAAGATTCTTTAAAAGGGTATATTAGGAGTACTAGTAGATTCATTAAGGTTCATCTTAAACTTAGGAGTACGTTAAAAAATTCCTCAAGGTATCAAACTTATAAGGTCCAGTCCTGCAGATTAAATGACTGCCCAAGCCCAAGCTATGAAGTACGAATTCAAGGGAATCCCTCTAGAGACCAAGATCTACTCTGGGTGGAGCGATGTAGGAGATATGGACTCAGGTCATATAGACCTAGATGACTTCAGATTGAGGGTCTTCAGTCTGAACCCAACCCCTAGGGCCAGAATACTTAGAGACAGTGGTATAGCACACACTGCTGCCTTCCCCACCTTAGTGCAATGTGGAGAATTGATAGCAACCTATGCAGAGAGGTATGATGTCATGACAAGAACAATCCAAACAACCAATGGGGATATCTTGGTTGATTTAAGCCCATCCTCTCTAGCTGAGACCTTTGATATTCCTTGGCACAAGGTTATGACCATGCCAGACAAGCAAGGATCAGAGGAGACTTATAACAAAGATGTAGAAGGATGCAGAAAGTACATGAATGACAATTGGGCCAAGGACAAAAGGTCTGCTCTCATTAAATTTCCCTGAATACTATACAAGAGTGATTTCCATGATGAAGTTGGAGATCTAGTAACTTTCTTGAGCAGGGTATATGGATTACCAACAGCCTCCACTTTTGAGGAGTGGATGTTTGTTATCATCATTGAGATATTGAAAGGGACTACGTTCCACTGGGCCCAAATCCTTAGTGACAACATTCATGAGGCCTTTAGAAATTTCAAGGATAAAAGGTACTTCAGATGGACATCTTATATTGTTTATGCATTGGCAAGAAGAAATCACTATGTCGGGTTGTCCAAGATTGGAGAAGTCGGGAATGATGAGCAAACCCAAATAAAGGTATATGAATGCTACCCACAGCTGACCTCATCTCAATCTTTGATACATTTCAAAAGGGTAAATGATGCTTTCACAATGTACATAACTAGAATGCTACAAGGTAACATAGCCTTGAGGATTTCTACTAAGGCAATGAATGAAATAACTAAGTTTGATAAATTTACATACTTAAGAGTGCAAGGCTTCATTGGGATGGCTTACAGACTTCCCAGGTATCCCGATGACAAGACAGTACTTCTGGAGCTATCTAGATAGTTAATACCCTGTGCCAAGAAGCTCAAACACTTGCACAGAACCAATGTTCAGTTTCCTATTAGGTTTGGCAAGGGTAACTATGCATGCCCTTCTTTGGCATCTACAGAGCATTCTGATAAAGAACTTCAACTCCTCAACTTACACTACTACAATGCAAGGGATCATTTTGATCCAAATAAGGTGATGAAGAGATTCATGAGTAAGAAGTTGTTCCACAAGATGCATATTGAATATTTTTGGGCTAATTGCCCCAATGATTATGAGATTATGAAGAAGGCACATTCAAGGCAGCCTCTGGATTTCATCAAGAAGTTCCACATTATGGCAATACCAGACCAGTTGCAAGATGATGAAAATGTTATGGTCAGAGGGCCATGGGAGGCTCAATACCGTCAGCCTATTCCATTACCAAATTGGGCAAATGTAGAAGAAAGCTCCTTGGATACTATTATGAGAGAACCAATAAGATTAAGTAAAGCCTGGGTAAGAGGTCAGGTAGTTGCTCTCGAAGGACAGGGAGTTCAACTCACTTATACATCATTGGAATCATATAAGGACTCTAGGGGAGAAGAAGATGAGTAAATCAATGTCACAAATGAGGTAGAGCCAACAAAGAGGCAGAAATCAGATAGTGAAGGGCATACATCTTTGGCTAAGAAAGTGAAGAAGATTACGAAGCCATTTGAAAGGCCTCCTCTAAAGAAAGATCAGCCTCCCTCTACTAGGACAAGGGCCTCCAAGAAAATAGACATGCCAAGTGGCCCTAGAGAAGGCCCTAAGACAAAGAAAGTAAAAGTAAAAGAAGTTAGTAAGGAGGATGCTATAACCAAGAAGGATTCTAGTCCTCCAACTTCCCTCCCTCCTACTACCCAAAGTGTGAGCACTACTGTCACAATCCCTATTGTTTCTGCTGCCACTTCTTCTTCCATCACTTCTCCTGCTCCTGCATCCACTTCACCTATAACTTCAACTCTCATAACTCAAGAAACATCCCCTACCACCTCTCTTACCTCTGCCATTGTAGCTACTTCTTGCTCACTGGCAGTTTCTTCCAGCACCTCTAGCAGCCCTATTTCCTCCACTGTCGCCATTTCATGCCCTTCCACTATCACTACACTTACATCCTCTACTTCTTCCACTCAGTTACCATTACCTCCCATTTCTATCACCCTTTCACCCCCTCTTCTTCTACCTTCACTACCCTTTCCTTCACCTCTTGTCATCTCTTCTTCCTTATCATCAGTTCTAGCTATTCTGACCCAATTCAATGTGCCTCCCCTAGCCATATCTTCTATTGTCCCTATTTAACAAATGCCCGCTGACTCTTTGGCCGTGGCACTACTACCTAGAATTGAGAAAGTGTGTGCAGAGTTGGGATTGCATGAGCCTAAAACAACACTTGAGGAGGAGAAAGATGTATTGACTGAAGTAAGTGATAAAACTCTCATGAACCTTCGGTCAATGTTCAAGTCATTGATGTATTGATGGTCATCCAGATAAAGGTCAGACGGAGGAAGTTTTTAGGTCAGCTCAAAAAAGTACAATGGCAAGTCTGGAAAACTTCACCCCAGAAAAGGAAAAGAAAGAGGAGATAAGCATAGAAAAAATTGAAGAACTAGAGCAAGAGCAGAAGTCACCTGAAAAGCTGGTTGTAATTGATGGTGATGAAGCCACTAAATTGAATAGATCTTCTGCACCTGAATGGATGCAAAGTAGAATAGCATATCCTAAGCCACAAGTAGAAATAATGTAGCTAGATTTGAGTACAATTTTGTCATAGGCTTAGAAGCCTAAGAAACAAAAGAAGGCCAAAATACAATCCAGAATCTATAAGGATGAGTCAGGATCAAGAATTGCAGAAATAGCAGTCCCGCCAGCTGATACAGTGAAAGAACATGTCAGGGCGGAAGATTACTTAATATCTAGAGTTGACCTGGGACTAGCCACTCGTGATCAAAGAGTGGATGATTTTAAGGATTCAGTCACATCAATTTTGGAACAGCTGGACAAGGATGAAATGTCCAAGAAGGATTTGAAGCAACAAAATGAAGAACTTCATGCATGCCTTTAGTTTTTAGTTTAGCCAATAGATGTAGGAGGAGAGATAAGGATGATACCCACTTTCATGTCTACTAATGAAATGGCCAGGTTGGGCAATGTAAGATCCAAATCCCAAGGTATAGAAAATTGGCTATCAAAAGTCTTTGAGATGGGATGTGAAACTATTAACACCTCTGCTCAAGCTCACCAGAAGCTGGTAGAGTTGCACAAGAAATGGAAAGATTTGTGTGAGGAGTGTGATTCCTTCGATGAATATTATTCACATATGTATCCTTGAATAAAGAGCATCAGGGAATTGCCTGCCCAGACTTTGGTCGTAGAGAATATTTTGACTGGGAATCAGCTGCCAAAAGCTATTAAATGGTATCAATAGCTGCTTTTTAGAAAAGAAACTTTTGAACATATAAAAGAAGCATATAAGTCAGCCAATGAGGAGCTAAGATCTATCATATATGATATCAGTGACTCTTTAAGGGATTTCCAGGAAGTGTCCTATGATGCATACGCCCCATTTAATATCAAAAAGTGTAAAGATATGTTACATAGGGTGATTTTTTAAGATGCCATATTCAGTATGGAGGATAGGTTAGACAAGGTAAGTGACCTTAGGGTCAAATTCAAAGCATTTAGAAAGGCAGGTGCATAAATACAAAAAATATACGGCAAATTCAGTTGGGAGTTGGAAACATTAGACTACCAGATCAATCTTGCACTTGGTGCGTGGATGGCTTACCATAACAAGTTGGCTGGTGAAGACAAAATTGATTTAGATGAAGAATCCTAATATTATTTTGAATATTTTAAGGATGTAATCCCGTCATAATTGTAAATCGTTGTATTCAAGGCATCGTGTGACTCTATTTCGTCTTTTCTATGCTTCTAAAATGTTCTTTTCTACCAGTATATTGAGTTGGCTAGCCAAATTGACTAGATTCAATGTATCTAGAGGCTATTTTTCATCTTTTTAATAAAGGACAAAATATAATCTGAGAATTGATGTGAGCTGTTACAATTGTATTTATCCATGTAATTTGGACCGTTGGTGTCGAGTGAATCTCCACCATCCATTTGAAAACTCGATATGCTTCTTTTCTATTTAAAGGGTTGCCATTTCTTTTGTTTGTGAGAGAGATTTTGATGCTGAATTGTTGACTTTATGCCATTTGAAGTAATGCAAAGCAAGTTTCTATAGCGATTCTGAGAATTTGTGTCTTGTGTTGGCTCATTTTGGTTTTCATGGTTTGCTTCTTGCTCTCGCATAGTTAGTTAGTTGTGCTTTTGTAATGTTCATGGTTTGTTGAAGTATCTGATGAATACTCTAAGTCCATACTTTTAGTTATTTGCTGATGGTAAATAACTGTGTAAAGTTAGTCTGGATTGATTATTTGTACTAAAGTTTAATTGCATTTCACAAGTTAAGTTGCGTCGTTTATTGGGTATTTAACAAATGAATGTGATCTGAAAATCTATTGACTTCCATTAAAGATAGCACCATTTTCTGCAACATTGTAACACCCATTTCAGTTTGGTAACTCAAGAAGCTGGTTAAAAGTTTTAGAGTATTTGTCTACTAAGGGTAAACTATGCATTGTGAATGTCACTTAGGATTCCTCTCAAACCCTAATCTTTTGCATTTTCTTTAAAGCCATTGTTAGTTGTTAGACTAGACATTTTAGCAACATTTTATATTGTTTTATCAAGCTGAAAACCATAGAAGGGTTTATGTGTGTTTGCTGCCCCAAACTTGAAAATCTGTAGATTACATGTAAGACCCCTTGTAGGCACAACTAGAACATACAAATTGAGAAATTCCAAGTGAGCTAAGACTTAGCTGTATTATCCTTGGAGTAGTCTTACCTAGGGTAGGATACATTTCAAGAGAGGTGTGAAACCAACAATCACATCTGTGTTGTTGTGTGCTAAAATCACCATCAACAGGTTGGAGGCATGGCAATTCAACATAGTGTTCTTGAATGGAGTGAAATTAGAGAATTGGCACTAAGTTGTGAGCTTATCCTCTGCATGTTTTGACAAACCTATGGATACCATCATATGATTGGGCTTGTTCATTTTGACATTGGTTTAAATTTCCTCCTTAAGGCCACTTATGAAACAACTAGTAAAGAACTTATCTATCAACCCTTTAGTTTGGTTGGTAAGTTTCTCAAATTCAATTTGATACTCACAAATTCAAATAAGTTGCCTCAATTTGTTTCAATCTCTAATAAAGTCTTTAAATGCATTGGGACTTAATTTAATCAAGAGAAGTTTTGTAAATTTAGTCCAACTAAGTTGAGGATTGGCCTTCCTATATCATTTGTAGCACTAGATTGATTATTTTCCAAATTGAACGAGGCAATAGGGACCATGTCCTTCCAAGGAGTATTGTAGAGAGTAAAATATTCTTCAATACAAGAGATTCAACTAGTAGGTTCTCTACAATCAAATTTGAGAAAATCAAGTTTTGGACCCCAAGGCATGCAATTGGAGTGAAAATTGAATTTTGGGTTATCAGAGTAGTCATGGGATGAGTCACAACTAGTTATATGACTAATATATTCTAATATTTAGTTTTGTCCATCATTATGGGTGTAGATTTGAGAGTCAAATTGCTCTAGTTTAGTAGCTACTACTACGTCCATTTTCTTAGATCAAGTGTTCACCATCATAGGATGGATCCTACGGTGATAAAAAATGATGTTAGAGTTATATACAAAAATGTTGGAAATATGCAGCCATATAGAGTAATTCCTCATAACCCAATAAGAGATTAATGTGCAACAATAACCAAAATTCCACATGTAAAAGAAATAGACAATCATACCATCAATGGCGACACAAGATATACCCTGGGAAAACCCTCCATGAGGGAGAAACCTAGCCTCCAAAAGAATCCATCTCTCATGTATTATTCAACAATAAAGATTACAATACATATGTAGAGATCACTTCTAAAATATCAAGCTCTCCACCTGCACTCCATGTGAACAAGCATGTAACCATACATCTCGTCCCATGCTTCAAACCCTCACACAACCAACCTGCAAGAGAAGCTACAAACCCAGCCAACAAGCCCACAAGCCCACAAGCTAAACAACCAACTCTACAACAATTACCCATGTGTTTCCTTTTATAGACATAATCTCACACAAATACATGTGGTATGGTAAAACCATTCCCTCAAAACCATGTGTCTACAAAACCATTGACCTCCACATTTGATTATTTGTACTAAGTTTTCCCAATTAATCAAATAATTAAAAATAAAGTAATTAACCCAATGTTACAACTTTTACAAGTGGAACCAAATAAATATTTAATGTGGATATAAACACATCACATGATGCACCACAATTAAATATTTATTTTACATATTAAAATAATACCAATGTTATGAAAGGTGTACAACACACCTACTCCAACATTCTCCCCTTGTATACATTGCATAAGGGATCAACATGTAAACTCAAAGAATCAAGGAAAACTATCCATGTGCTTCATGTGCTCCAAGATACCTGCAATAATAATCAAGGTGTCCACCATCTCAAACAAGAATTCCCTTATCCTCCATCTAGCCAAACCATGAAGAATAAGATCCTCCAAAGAGATGCCACATTAAATTGTCACATAGAAGCATGAAGCCTTCATCAACTGATATCTAAACACACACACCAAATCTAATGGTAATAAATAGGCTCGAGTAGCTTACAAGAATCAATCACCATAGCTGAAATAGCAACCATAGCTAGTTTCCAATGCATTAACTAACCATACCTCCAAACCAAGGTATACAAATGATAACAAGTAGACCTTATGCCAACAACATATCCAACTCAAATCACAATGATAACAAGTCCATGTATATACTCAATCCTGCATAAAGAAGTCCTCCAAGGTAACAACACAAAGCATGTGATAAAAAAACCTCAAGACCCTCCATACCGCAACATAATGAAAACATCCAACAAAGGAATCATATACATCCTGAAACTCCCATTGTGTGAGTAAATGTCAAATCTGAAAATACATCAAGGCATCTAAATATCCACTAATAGAATGCACATAGAAGATGTGGTTGAATCCTCTATAACATAGTGTCAAAGAACACACACATAGATATAGAAAATTTGGGAACTAAATAGCTACAACATAACTCTCCTCAAGTCCATATATCTCCCAAATCCTCCACATCATAAGAGAAAGAAGTCACAGAGACTCAAAAGCCCTATACACATCCCAAATCCAATGCCATGTGAACATAAATATCTAGGAATAAGCATAAGACCAATCAAGAGAGAATCTACAAATCATAACCATGTCCTCCTATCCACAATAATGTGCTATAGCTATGAAAAGTGTGATCACATTTACAACCTCAAAACAAGATGCCTCCACAACATCCAATAACAAGACGCAAGCCTCTCAAACCAAAACTAGATCAAACTCATAACCATCCCAAAATAGGAATAAGCCCAAAGCCACTAACCATCTCCATTACACACAAAGATCTCATAACAAATTAGGATCAAACATAATGAGGTAAGTAATCATAACCATGCATCCACTCCTCAAACAAGTCCTCACAACTATAATCCATAGCTCAAGACTCAAACATGAGAAGATACGATATAAATAAAGAATGTATTTGAAAATTAGGTGGGCATACCTATCAAATCACTTACTATTGAGTGGACCAAGAGTGGAGATGAGATTTCTCCTCTAGGATGCACCAAGCCTAGAAGGATCTCTCCAAGAACAATCTCCTCAACATGTCCTTGTTGGACTCATGTCCAACCAAGGTGTAGGCTCCTTGGTCTTACTACTGAAATCCACATCAAAGAGTAACAATCTCAACACATGTCTCTAATCCCAAAAGAACTCAAGCGTCACCTAAATCTCCAAGTATCCATGAGTACCTCCATGATCAATCCATGCTAAACTCCAAGTGCAACACCACACTATCATGAAGCTCCCAAGAACATGACCAATGTACTCAATACCAAGAGAAGCATCAAGATCATAGTCAAAGCTCCCAATGCACGTCCACATAACCTAGGAACACATCATGACATCATGATCTAATCATCTCCTCAAAGGAAGATCACATGAACTAATGAACACATCCTATCTCAAGAGAACCTGTATCATGCCAAAACTCAAAATCGGTATCAAGAGTAAACCATGACACAATACCACCATCATGTAAGCAAGGATCACCTGTCAAAATTGATAACCAACTCCCTAACTAAAGACTCTAAAAGTCCTCCATGGTACAAAGATGTCAACATCTCCAAATCACATGAAGATAAGCATATCCTACCAAGCTCCCACTAAAGTGTGATACCAAGCTATACATGGAAACAACACTAAACCATCATTGTCAAAAGTTCCCACTAAAACATGTAACCAAGCTATCCTTGACATTGTGATAACCATCTCCTAAATGAAGATCATCCATGGCCTCAACACAATCAAAGAATCCCATTGTAACAACACAGCTCCCAAAAGGTCAAGAAAATCATAATCTCCAAACCAAGAAGATGAATAAAACCTATAACCAAACATCAATCCAACACCACCAAAACCACACCTGTAAAATAATCATGTCATGCCAAAGTCGTAACCAAACGAGGAACATCTATGACACCATGATCACCACCCAATCTACCTACACCAAACTCCCATCAAGTCTCACACAACTGTACCATATAGTCAACAACCATAGGTCCCATATCATGACTATATCAGGTAATACCATCTCTCTCTATATCTCATAATAACAAGAAATGAAAAGCAACATGTGACTAAACCAAGCCACAAAATAGAATCTACATCAATACTGAAACATATATGGGCATAGACAACCCACATCCAAGTCATAAATGCAACATGTAAGCATAGACAACCTACAACACTGCACAACCTATAGATCTCACAATGCAACTTCCAAACTCAACAATACATGTATAATGCTATCAACAAAGGATAATCAGAGATAAATCTACAAGCCTGCAATGACTTAAACACCAAATCATCGTAGATTTGATTTTCTATCAACTCACAAATGCACCAAAAGTCAAAGGAACCAAAATGAGCTTGTCATGACCACATGAAAATTGTGGACATGACAGAGCTCAAACTGATACAAACTAAACAAACCTTAGAATATCACCTCAAAACTTGCTCCACTACATAGTGCTTAAAAATACCTTCCCAATGCCTATAATAAGTCCAAAATCTGGCTCCTTATGCACCTTTTATGCTTGGCCAAAGCTCAAAAAAACATCTAGCTTCTAACCAGAAAAAACTAGTAAAAATGGAAAAATCTAGAAAAATCTCTAACACCACTATGTAGTATGTGGAAAGAGCTTTTTGTTGACTATAAGAAGTTGAAAATACATCGTGAGAAAAAGTTATGCCCCTTGGAAAAAATCTGCCTAGTTATGCTTATCAACTAGGCCTTAGTGGCCCTCCGGTGGCTGTTGGGTGGCCCGCCGACAGTGGTGGCCTGCCAACAATGACTGGGTGGTGCCTTGGTGACACTTTGGCAGCGAAGCATTGGTGGACTTCAAATGTTGTTTTAAAATGGTTTAGTTTGTTTTTCATTTGAAATGTTGTTGTTTTCATTTTTTAATAAAAAATGAAAACCCCCAAAGGGGTGGGCTAAGTCCTACAGGCCCTGGCCTCACTGGATCAGCACCGGAACCAGGGGCCAAAAGGCCTTCCTGGCCCTGGCATGGGGTGGTGTCTATGTACCTCCTATCACACAATTTATTTATTTATTTTTTTTTTTTTGTTTTCCCTCTCTATAGACTTTACAAATTGATGAAAAATTAATTTTTTTTAACAATTTTTTTTGTAGATCAGACCTGAGCAATAGGAGAATTTTATAACAACGACCTGTGACTGCACTATACACATTCCATACAAAATCTTTTCTAAAGATTCTTTGCAAGATTCCCTAAGGCACAAAATAGGACAAAATTTTTCTATCTCCGAAAATGGTCAAATTATATGTTTTTCTTCACATGCAGGACCTCTTAAATCCAATGGCAGGGTCTATTTTTTCTAAGGAGGCTTCTCAGAAAAGATGACCTGTAAAACCCTCTATAAATAGTGTTGAAGGCACAAGACAACTAAGAGGGGGATGAATCAGTTGTATCAAAAACCTTTAAACCCTCTTAAACAAAATCACATTCACATTCACTTACTTTAAACCCTTAATCTATTATGAAGATTAAACATGAAATGCAAAATCAGAAACTTAAACATATCAACACCATGCACATATGAATACCAGATTTTTACATGGAAAACCCTAAAAAGGAAAAACCATGATGAGTGTTAGCTCACAATATAATGTAATAACAATACCAAATTACAAAAGGCTCACTGCTAAAGGGCTCACTGCCCAAAGGACTCAATGTCCAAATGCTCTCCGCAAAAAGGCTCACTACCAAAAGAGCTCACTACCAAAAGGGCTCACTGTTGAAGGAATTAGGAAGGTTCACTACCATGAACTAATATAACTGCATCTGCAAATGCAAGGGTTCAGTTCCATTTAAGTACAACAATCACCATCTTCACAGTCACATTACAATTCTACCTCTGATTCACCTTCACATCAAGGATATCATCATTCATGCACAATTCTCACTTACATATGATTCCTTCGCACTTATTTATACCAACATCAACCTTGAAACATTCACCAAGGTGGGCAAGCCACATTATAACCCTTGAAACAATCTCCAAGGTTGGCAAACATACATAATTTGAATTAGGTCTGGACCTAAACATCATGCACCACAAAAGAATGAAGGTGAACCACTTTACACCTTAGTTCAAACCTAAATCTATCCAAGCATGTCACACAACACTTACACAATCATCAAAGCATCTCCTTAATTATCGCATCCATCTAGGTCATCCAAATAACACAAACATGAGAGATTCTTGATCACATGCTCCCACGATCACATCCATAATAAGAAGACCTTATACAGTACTTTAACATGATCTCAACACATCCACAAACAACATAAATTCACCTGAGAACTAACAAATTTAAGAACAACAAATCTCACTTGAAGATAGTTCACAGACTATTCTTACACAAACACTGTCAAGATTTGCTACTCAGGAAAACCGCCTTTTGGAGCTCTAAATCGCTTATCCTTTGGAATGAAGATAGATATGGACCTTATAAACATTCATCCAGAACCGTAAGACCTCAAACCAAACTGCAGAGAAATGCAGAGCAAAATACTTTCTCCCAGTCATTCTACAATCACTATCAAGCATAGTCTTCAAACTGGTGAACATAACTTTCACACCAGAGTGTTTCATAGCACCAAACTTGAGATTTAACATCTTCAACTAGTTCTCTAAAACATATCCAAATCTCATCCTTCGGTCTTCAGTATAGAAGAAATGTGGAGGAAAAACCCAAATAGTATGTTGTAAGCTAGAATACCTCTTCACAACTATGTCTTCAATATAAATCAAATTTTCTCAAAAGCACTTGGAAACTCAATATCAAGAACATGTCCTCATCATTTTTAGTACTTATACAAGGCAATACAAAGTAACTAATTCATCACAAGTAAGCAACAAAACAAGAGCACAGTTGACACAAATGACAACACAAACATGTTGGCATCAATGACAACGTCGATTAGCACATACTTGCAACAATCTCCTCCTTTGTCATTGATGGCAACAATGATGTGAAAAACCATGAAGACAAGATTTTAAACTAATCACATTCTCCTCCTTTCTCTTTACACATCTAAACTTTTTCTCCCCCTAATTTTTTCACATGATCTCTCTCCCCCTTTGATATCAATGCAAAAGGGAAACATGTCTCTTTTACTGCACATACTTCAAACCACTACTCTGATCAAACTGGAAGAACTCTTTACTCCCCCTAATTACAAAAATCATCTCACTACTTGCTCCCCCTGAGAGGTAGCCTCCAATTTTAGTCCAAAAAGGAATGTACTTTGAGGCACACTGGACTGATGCATCTCCTTATGCATCTAGTTCAAATGAGGGGTAACAACCCCTAACTTCTCTTGAAGATGCTCAAAAGTATCTTTTGGAAGAGCCTTAGTGAATATGTCAGCAACTTGATCCTTTGTATGCACATACTCAAGATACACTTCATTCTCTACAACCTTCTTTCTAAGAAAGTGATAATTGAAATATGCTTTGTCTTTGAATGCATCACTAGATTCTTTGAAATATTTATGGCACTTGTGTTATCACAAATAATAGGAATTGGCTCATCATACCCAACTTTGATATCCTTCAAGGTCTATTTAATCCACAACACTAAGTGCAGGATGATGTTGTAGCAATATATTCTACTTCTGTAGTAGACAAAGAAACTAAATCTTGTTTCTTGCTATGCCAAGACACCACCCTATCTCCAAGGAAGAATGTACCTCCACATCTTACCCATCCTGCATCTATATAGGCACATAGGGAAAAGTCATTGTTCTTAGGATACCACAAATCATGATTTGGAGTGCCCCTCAAATACCTGAATATCCTCTTCACTACCATAATATGTGATTCTTTGGGATCTAATTGAAATCTGGCCACAAGATAGATTGCATGCATGATATTTGATCTAGTAGAAGTTAGATAAAGCGGTCCTCAAATCATTGATCTATACTTGCTCTGATCAACCTTAGGAGATTCATCATTCTTGCTCAACTTAGAACTAGTTACCATAGGAGTACATACCAGTTTAGAGTCCTCCATTCTTAACTTCTTTAACAACTCCTTAACATACTTGGATTGAGAAATGAAAATACCTTTATCAGTTTGATTGATTTGCAGTCCAAGAAAGAAGTTCATCTCACCACACATAGACATCTCAAACTCTTTTTGCATCTCATCTGCAAACTTCTTACACATCCCTTCATTTCCACCAAATATAATGTTATCAACATAAACCTCAACAATCAGGATTTGATCTTTACTTATCTTGGTGTACAAATTACTATCTACAGACCCTTTATTGAATCCCTGCTACAACAGGTACTTATTCCAATCTTTCATACCAAGCTCTAGGAGCTTTCTTAAATCCACAAAAATCCTTCTTCAACTTGCATACCATATCTGGTTTGTCTGATAGCTGGAACCCATCTGGTTGCTCTATGTAGACCTCTTCTTTTAAATCACCATTCAGGAAAGCAGACTTCACATCCATCTGATATACCTTGAAATCTTTATGTGTTGCAAATGTAAAAAATAGTCTAATAGCTTCCAGTCTTTCCACCAGAGCAAAGCTCTCTTCATAGTCTATGCCTTCCACTTGTGAGTATCCTTTAAACACAAGTCTTGCTTTGTTTCTTACAACTTCTACAACTTCATTCAGTTTGCTCTAGAACACCCACTTTGTTCCAATCACATTCTTGTCTGCAGGCCTAGGGACAAGTTCCCAACTCTTGTTCTTCTCAATCTGCATCAGTTCCTCTTCCATTTCCTTGACCCAATGCTCATCATTGCTTGCTTCATTCACTATTTTAGGTTCCACCTTTGAAAGTAAACAAAGATTTACTTGTTCTTCTACATCTCTGCTTCTTTTCAACACACCTTTCCTTTTGTCACCAATAATCTGATCTTCAAAGTGATCTCTTTGCACATACTTGGGGGTTTTAAGAGTTCTTTCCAGAGCTTTAGCTTAAACTTCTTCTTCCAGAGCAACTTGCAATTCAACTTGAACTTCTTTGTCTTTGTCTTCTTCAACTTTCTCTATATCAGTAGATCCATCTAACTCATCCAATCAGCTCTAAGGTTTTCTGAATGTCTGTCATGTCTCAGACTTTTTAGATTTACCTCTTTAGTTAATTACAAGTAAAACTATGAAACAATAGTAGATTTAAATTGGTTAAGATATGTTATTGATTAAGATTTTGTTGCCTCCGCTATATTTTGGGCTAACTTATTGATAGTGTGATGAGATTGAGTTTTTGCAGGTCTTGTCAAAGGACAAGAGCATGGCTTAGGTAGAAGGGATCTAGCTTTTTGGCAAACATGTGATGGGTTCTATCTGGTTCTTTCACACACATCACATAGTTGCATATACATAATGAAATGGATTTAAATGCATTAATGTGTGGTTAATTATTTTTGAATAATATTTAAATGGTGTTTTATATTTAAATGAGGATAAATATGTTTGTATTTTAAACTGAATAATAAAATATTATTTATAGATGTTTGGAAGACAATATATTCTTTGAAATTAAATAATATATTAAATGAGATAATATATAGTATTATTTTTAAAATTATCTATTCTCAAAATTGGAGGGAATGAGAACATGCAAAACTAAGACTTAAGTGAAGTTTTCTAAACCTAAATCTGTTCATCCAAAACAAGAGAAAAGGAAAAAATGATAAAGGAGGGAGATCAAATGGATTAAGAATGATGATTTACAGAAGCTAATGAGGAATTTCAGAGAAGAAGGGGATTGGTATTGCTATAGCGATGGAAGCAAGAGGATAGCAGGCAGTGATAGGAGAAAGGTTGGATAGCTACAACAACTGCTTTTTACCAAGTTTTTCTCATTTCATGTGTTACCTTTGGGAATACATTACTTAATTGGTTTAAACTACCTGGGCAACTGCTAGATTTGGTTGATTCCCTTAATTTTTGGCTGCTTATATTGTTGTTGTCTGGTCTAAGCCATTCAATTTTAGATCTGACTACAATGGTGATAAGTTTAACTACTGTAGGCGCTTGTGTGGTATGCAAACCTTTGTTCTCCGAGCCATCCACCTTGTAACCATGCTGAGTCGTCCTTCTTTCTAGTCAATGCTTATAATTATGTTGTTGATTGTAATTTTCCTTATGATGGGAGATCGAACTGTGTTTCTCCTCTAAACCTATGAATTCCTTCAGACAGGTTGTCGTCCTTAGTTTTGACTACCTTTCTTGCTGTAATCCATATTAAAGATCATTGTTTCTTTTAGCAAGCTGCCATACTACTCTATGGCTGTTTGGTTTGGTGATTTAGAATACCTGATTGACCTCTCTTCCGGGCCATTTACCCTTAGTTCTAGTCATTGGTGTTAGTTGGCCATTCTTTTATCTCTAGATCATTGTTAGAATTTAACTGGTAATATGATATAGTTGTATTCCATCTCTGTATGTTGGCTGAGACTAAACTTAGATTAGGAAATTGACCCTAGAAGGTTAATAGTAAACTATGGAATTAGATAGAAAAGCTAAAACTTATGACTGTATTTATGCATTTTTGTTGGTTGAGATCAAACTTAGGAAGAAATCAACCTCTTTCTTTAAATAAACATGTAAACCCCTGGTCTTAGTTAGTTTTTATTCCTGTAGCTTCCTTATGACTACATTTTGTTCTTCATTTACTGAAAACAGATAAACTAACCAAATCAACCATTTAAGGTAAAACAACAAAATCTCTAACTTTTAGTTAATATGAAAATTCCTGTAGCAAAATTAGTAGAACTTGCAGCTATGTTAAAACCATTTTGAAATTTGTTAGAACATTATCCGAATTAAAAACAAATGATAAATAAAATAAATACACTGATTAAACAACAAACTGGCAAATGTAAGACAATCAATTTATCATACTTTTGAATGTTGTTAAAGGAATGCTTACTTACTCTTTTTCACTATTTTTACTCCTACTATAGTTCCTATTGCCACAGTGATAGGAAGTCTGTAGTATGTTTTATTGTGTTGAAATAAACCTCCTGTCATAGAAATGACAAGAAGGCAGAACTGAGAATTAAATGGATTATCATGGGATATTAAATGATTGATTTAATAGGTTGCTTCATAGTATATATTGTGTACTTGATGTTTGGAAAAAGGGAAGAATTGATTATTGAAAACTTGTATTTCTGAATTAGTGAAAGAAAATAGATGCTTGCATGTCCTATGCTTTATTCTTCTTTATTGTCTATTTTTGGAAAGATTGCCTTCTAGGACGAGTGTCGAGTATCGAATAATAGGGAAGTAGGTTTTGTTTTTCAAAACCTACATGTCGTTATATGGTTTAATGCTTTGGCCAAAGCTAATGAGATGTTGAAATAGACATGTCTACCATTATAGAATGAATGGTTTGATAGCCTAGTTTTTATATATTTCCCTACCATATCCTATTGATGAGATGCTGCATTCATGATAGTAATGCATGTAGATTGATAGGCACACACCAGATTCCACCCTGCATATGTTTAAAGATTGCTAGGCTCTTCGAGTAGGGTTGGGCATCCTTCAGTTTAAAGGATACCGGGGAAGCACAAGCTTCGTGGTTGGACAGAAAAAGGGCGTGAACCATGTTCTTGTCCTTTGATTTGTTGAGATAGTCGGTTGGTCGATGGCGGTCAAGGACTTATTTTTAGATTTTATGATAATGATCACTTTATACTTCTATTTTTTCAAAGATTTGTAAGGCTCGATGCCAATATTTGACACTTGTAATATTATAGATTATTTCATACTCTGTAAATGACTTCAGATGTGTACATATGTTTTGTAATCATGATTATACTTTACACTTATGAATTCAAAGAATACTTAGACTTGTGGAAATATTTTAATATCTTTTCTTTTGAATGGTGAATAGAAGTTAATTTACATTTAAATTACTTGCAGTAATTCTCTGTTTTACTTCAGTTTTGTGTGCTTGTGAAAAATTGGTACATTACAATGTCTTCATCTACCTTCACATTTGCACTGTCAATAATCTTCCTCAATCTTTTATTGTAGCGCCAGTAAAATTTTCTCTTAGTAGAGTATCCAAGGAATATGCCTCCATCACATCTAGCATCAAACTTTACTAACTCTTCATCTCTTCTAATATAACATTTGCTTCCAAAAACTTTGAAATATTTGACAGTAGGAGTTCTTCCTATTGATAACTGAGAGGGGGGGTGAATCAGTTATCCTAATTATTTCTCTTTTTGAACTTTATTAATAATCAATGTAACATTAATTTAAATGAGCAAACATAACCATGAAATGGAAATACACATGACACAATATTTTTGACGTGGAAACCCTGTTAAGGGAAAAAACAACAGGGTGATTAACCCAAGATTGTATTCTCTGTTAGAAGAATGGAACTACAAAATGGCACTTGCCAATTAGGGCTCACTACCCGAGCACACTACTCACAAGGAGGCACACTGCCTACAAGAGACACACTGTCTACAAAAGAGTGTTATACAATACTTGAACTGATTGGAGGCATCCACATATGCTGGAGTTTAGTTCTGGTTAGGCTCAATACACTAATCTGCTGCACTTCATCTTTCCTCTTCTCTTATGCTGCTTTCCTTTCACATACCGGACCTTCCTTACTGCTTCTGCTCTGCTCTGCTTTTATTCGCATATCACATACCACCACAACACCTCTCACAACTAAATCCATCCTATATATATATATCCACACAAGTGATTTCATTACCTTTCTAGTCAACACCCGGAATAGTCAATCTTTTCACAAACTCTATTCTGTCGGCTAAATCCTTGCACATCAAGTAATGCGGATCAAGCATATACTTGTAAAAATCATTAATCATGTTGGTCAAACATAATTCATGTCTTCATAACCTTTACCACCATCAGAAACACATCCAGAAAATAGTCTGATGTTCTGTCAGTCAGTTCTTCCTCTGTTCACACTGTCACTCAGGAACCTGGTACTCAAGTATTCATATCTTTTACCTCATCTATCACCGGAGGCTAAAACCTTGGAATCTATCACTCAAGGTTATCCTCTTGACTTCCCCAAATCTGCACTTCACCAAGATACTTCCTCTGAGAGATCTGGACCTATCTATCGAACCTTGCCACATGCTCTGTTCTTGTTTACCAGACCACCACATTCTTCATTCTGACTTCTGGTAGAGACACACCATGTCCTGCGGATGTGTGGGATGAACTTTGTTGCCATCAATGACAACATTCATGAATCCATATAGTGTCTCTTGCCAACAATCTCCCCCTTTGGCATTGATGGCAACACTTAGTGAAAAATGACTAAGTATTTACACTATGCTCCCCCTTGGCTGATGCTCTGTTATTATATACATTTTTTGAAGCTCCCCCTTAGTTAGATTCCTCATTTTTCATTGCTCTTCACTCCCCCTTTGACATCAATGGCAAAGGGTAGGGTTTGTATATCAAAACTTTCAAAAATTCAACTATACTTAGCCACATAAGTATATACATATGGCATACTTACATATACTTAAGTATGTCTACAAAAGTTGTCTTCAATTGAATAAATTATGTAGCCCAACTTTGCTTCATTTTGTCCAAAATTGAGATATGACTGCTCAATAGGAATGCAAATGCATCTGCCCTTTTTAGATCTATTGGATCATTTGTCTGGGCTGTGATTTGAGCTTCACTTATGGCCTCATGCATGGCCTCTAACTTAGGGACAATGATCCTCCTAAGTTCACCCATCTAGCTGATCATGTTCTTCCTTTCCTTCTCAAAATTCTTTATTGCATTTGTGATTGCAATAGTCTGACACTCTTGATTGACTATGGAGGAAGAGAGAGGATCAAAACTTTGAGACAAACTTAGTAGTTTATCCTCTTGCTCTTTTATTTTCTTCTCAATCTCTACTGTTGCTTTGGACCATGAAATACAAAATTTGTATACTTCTCCGCCATCTTTAAGAGCATTTTCTAAGCTCTTTATCCCAATATTCATATTCCTCCTATCATTAATGATCAATCCTTGTACCTCTGAGAATCTCTTATTCAAAAACTCCTTCCAGACTTTTTCTTCAGCTGACTTCTCTAGAGAATCAAAATGTGTACTAACACTGCTGACTAGAGTTTTGAGATTACTTGAAGAGGATGTTGTGGGATCCTTCTGAAAAGTTGGCATGATCTTTTCCAAAACTCTAGATGCTACCTCTATAAGCTCACAGTCTTCCATGTGAGATTTCAGTAGTTTCTATTTTGCCTTCACATTGGCAAATGAAGCTATCTTCATTGTCTGTACCAGAGAGAGTGAATCAAAATTAAATGGTCCTTGTAGAAGCTCTGGTTCATCAATCTCCATTGTTTCTTTGTTCAGGAATTCTTGGACAGTTTTTGCAGTGTCTCTTGCTAGAGACAGATGTTTCTTCTCTTCTACATTCTTAGGACTGTCCCTTGGAGCTTTCTCTCCTTCTACATTCTTAACACTATTAGTTGTGGTTTTCTCTGTTGGGGTCTTCTCTTCCTCTGCAACCTTGGTACTGTCAACTTCTTCTGCTTCTTTCTCTAGTATATTGTCATCTCCTTTAGATCCGGAGGCTATAGGGGAAACCGAAGGAGAGATAGTTATTTGTACATGAGCCACCTCTTCCAGAATAGGGGATTCTGAGCCCTTGTCTTTACCAAAGTCCTCTGTGATGGGAATGTTGAACCTTTTAAGAGCATTTCAGAGGATCTCTTTAGTCTCTTTTGCCACCTTGTCAGTTTCACCAAGCATGAGCTGATTCATCCTTGCTTTGCTCCTGAATTCATCCTTGCAATCTTTGAATATCATATTCATTATTTTGGGATCAATTGAAGGATATAGCTGAATAGCTATCTGTTCCCGGATCTCAATGTCTTTTGCCATGGCATTATTCTTTCTTATTTCTAACTCCTTTTCTAGGCTCTTAGGAATTAGAGATATAATTTCAATGAAAGCCTTATTGTAAATGTTGAGATACCTGATTGTAGCTTCCTGCAGGATCTTTTGGTCAGCCTCATTGTAATCATCATAGAATTCGGCCATTGGTTGAAGGTTTCCATCCACAATGACTGATTTGATTACACTTTTTAGAGACAGGGTGGGCTTTTCAACAAATTCCTCTGCCATTTCTTCCTTGTCTTGGCCTATGGAGGGTTTACCGGATCCTTTCTTCTTTTGCTTCTTTATTTCCTTTACCCCCTCATCTGATTCAGTTTCCTCTTCATCTCTTTGACTTGCATAAGCCCTTGTGGCTTTTGTCTTGGATCTTTTTTCTCTTTTGCCGGATGCCTGGACTTCCAGTTTTGATGTTCTTGAGCTTTTGGCTGTGACAGGTGCAGATCTCTTTGATGATCTAGTCTAGGTTGAGGTTGCTACCGAAGCACTTTCCTTGCTTCCCTTTTCTGCCTCTTTCTTCTCTTCCTCAGCTTTTTGCCTCTTTTCCCTATTGGTATTAAGTGCCTCCTTTGAAATGCCAAGGCCTTGGGCAATACTTTCTACTTCTTTTCTCACCTTGCTCTTGATCTCTGGTTCTCTGAGCTCCACATGAATCTTTACACTTAGCTCCTTAAAGGTTCCAAACCTTTCTGCCTTTGGATCCTTTGGCTAACTTAGCATGTGTTGAACATGCAGCTCCACAATTTGTTCATCAACCTCATACCCCATGGGCATGATCCATACAGTTCTTGGTTCTACTGCCTCCATTAGGCACTGATCAGTCTCTACCATAAAGCAAATTGTGTCTTTGTATTTCTCAACAAGAGACTGGGGAATCCTTTCTATTGCTTGCATCATGTTCTGAAAGTTCTTGAAATATCCCCACACAACTGTATTTTGTCCTTTGTTGTCACCAAGTCCATGTAAATAATCTCTGATTTGGATAGCTACTGGTCTATCATTCTCCCATACCCAACCACTAGATCCGGGAAGCTCATTCATAAAGTGGAAGAATAAGCACAGTATCGATCCACCATACTTGAATGAATTCTTTTTATCTTTCTTTATTTTTTGCAGATTCTCCATAAGTTGGTTCTAGAGAAGCTAGCAAAGATCATAGTCTGCATCCTTTCTTAGCATTTCATATGCGGTGTAGATGGCAGTTCCAGGTATAGAATTTTCCTTGCTAGAATGATATATTTTATACCCAATGATCATGGAGGCAAACTTGATATCTGGATCAAAGATGCCATCTACTATCATTGCTCTTTTGTCAAACTTGGATCCGATAGCCTCACTCACAGTTTGATTCTTCACAGATTTAAGAACAGGAATCCCACTGGATGAGTGTAATCTGGTTACTGCCCTAATGGCATCTTTTTTGATTTTGAATGGTCCATTTAACCACATGAAGTTGTCATGTATTCTGCTCAAAACGTACCTGCCCCATTCATTCTCAGTAAAATAGGGGAAATGCATGAATTGTGCAAAGTGCTTAATCCGGAGGCCCTTGTATTGGGGTTTGAGCTCAAATGAATCATCTAATAGTTGTTTGTGATAGATATCTCTTAGTTTGAATTCCCCAAACTCTTCAATATTTGCGTGTATGTAAACCCTAATGTCTTCTGTATGCAAAACGCCATGAGGAACACTGGAAAATGCTTCTAGGGTATCTACTTCCAAGGATTTATATGGATGTTTCTTAAATGTGGGCTGAGGTCTATCAGAGATCTTTACTATATTCAGAGTAGCCATCATCAAACAATCTTACTAAAGGATATCAAGAATGATAAATACCTTTTACGCAGGTTAGGGCACACGAAGAAATCTGAATAGAGCTGTATGAAGAGTTGCCTTGATCTTTTGGGAGGAGTTGTATGCAGAGCTCCTTTTCTTTCTTCTTCGCATGTGAGTGTACAAATGTGTAAATGACAGACAAATGAACTATTTTATTCCAAGAAGCCCTAATTTTCACCCTGTAATAAATGCACAACCTAATTCATTCTGGTTTGCTTGGTTTTCCTTGTTCAAGGAGGAAGAAACTCATTCGGATCATTATGATGCCTTTGTGATCAATGTTAGTGATGAATCACAATGTCCACTTCTTCTCCTGATCATCTCATATATCCACAGATCAGGCTATTTCAATTTGGATCCATACCGGGCCAACCTTGTGAGAAACCTGTTTTCTTGGAAGACTTGTTTAACTCGACCAATTCTGAAGGAATTAAACTTTTTAAATTTTCTTGTGGATCTCTTAGATCTTTACCTAACCTTCTTTACATGTTTCTCTAGAAACCATTTGATCCGCAGCTTCGCATGTGCCAATTTCAGGCACCAATTGACTGGCTAGGGGAACAAATTTTTCTTTGTGTCTCCCCCTGAGCCAGAGCTCATCTCTTAATTTCTGGAAGGAATATCAGCACCAGAGTCTGGTGCGGATCCATCCTCTACATTCTCTATACTCTTCTTTACCCAAATCTTGTTTATCTCACTTTTAACTTCATCTGCATTCACCTTTTGTTTCCCCTTATCTTGATTCTATCTATGATATACCGGATCTCTTTTGTCATGATTCTTGCTTCTACAGAATTTTGCAATATGACCGGATCTATTGAAAATTTGACAAACAACATTTCTTTGCATATTGGATTGATATCCTCTTGATATGTATTGACTAGCTATATGACCTATTCTTTTGCATGCAAAGCATCTACCATTGAATGATTTGTTCATTTGCATAATTCTGCATTCATGAGATTTGTGACCATACCTTTTGTAGTTAAAACACTGTCCGGAGAAGGATGAATTAGTCTGATTCATTCTCTTTATGCACTGATTAGCTTTGTGACCAAAGTGATTGCAGTTGTGGCAGTATCCATTGAAGGATGGATATCTTTGAGCATTAGGCTGTCTTACCGAAGGTCTTCTTGGCCTGATCCTTGGATTTTTTGATCCAAAATTCTTCTGACCAGATCTAGAGCTTTCTCCTTTCTCATATCCCAAACCACACTTGTCATCTACCTTCTTTTGACTTCCAAGAAGAACTTCAAGTTGAGCAGAACTTATCTTGAATTTCTCTTTATACTCATTTGTTGTTTGAAGATCCCTTTTTAGAGAGACAATTTGATCCTCAAGTTTTTCTTCATTATCTTTAGCATCTTCAAGATCAGATTCAAGATGTTTGATAATTCCATCCATCTGGTGGCAATCTTCTGATTTCTCCTTGAGAGTTTGTCTTAGATTATCTTCAGTTTTTCTTTTCTCTTCAACTTATTGGGTAAATTTCATGACTCCCGATTCTATTTCATGTCTTACCATAATGATTTCTTTTGATAACTTTCACACAACTCAATTTTTTCCTTCAGCTCTTCATTTGCATTATTTGCTTCACCTTGTCTTGCCAATTGTTGAAGCAGCTCCTTTCTCTTTTTCATAGAGAGATTTAATTTATCTTTTAGTTCTCTCATGAAATCATCAGCTTATTTGAGTCTTTCCTTTAATTCATTGACATCAGAGTTTGACTGTTCAAGATCATCAAGGGTAGTCTTGAGTTGCTCCCTTAAACCATATGCATCCATTTGAACTCCCAGATCTTCCTCAAGCTGTTAGGCTCTGTTAGGAGGAACTTAGCTCTGATACCAATTGTTGATAACTGAGAGGGGGGTGAATCAGTTATCCTAATTATTTCTCTTTTTGAACTTTATTAATAATCAATGCAACATTAATTCAAATGAGCAAACATAACCATGAAATGGAAATACACATGACACAATATTTTTGATGTGGAAACCATGTTAAGGGAAAAAACCACAGGGTGATTAACCCAAGATTGTATTCTCTGTTAGAAGAATGGAAATACAAAATGGCACTTGCTAATTAGGGCTCACTTCCTGAGCACACTGCTCACAAGGAGGCACACTGCCTACAAGAGACACACTGTCTACAAAAGAGTGTTATACAATGCTTGAACTAATTGGAGGCATCCACATATGCTGGAGTTCAGTTCTGGTTAGGCTCAGTACACTGATCTACTGCACTTCATCTTTCCTCTTCTCTTATGCTGCTTTCCTTTCACATATCAGACCTTCCTTACTGCTTCTACTCTACTCTACTTTTATTCACATATCACATACCACCACAACACCTCTCACAACTAAATCCATCCTATATATATCTGCATAAGTGATTTCATTATCTTTCTAGTTGGCACCTAGAACAGTCAATCTTTTCACAAAATCTACTCTATCGGCTAAATCCTTGCACATCAAGTAATGCATATCAAGCATATACTTGAAGAAATCATTAATCATGTCAGCCAAACATAATTCATGTCTTCATAACCTTTACCACCATCAGAAACACATCCAGAAAATAGTCTAATGTTCTGTCAGTCAGTTCTTCCTCTGTTCACACTGTCACTCAGGAACCCGGTACTCAAGTATTCATATCTTTTACCTCATCTATCACCAGAGGCTAAAACCTTGGAATCTATCACTCAAGGTAGTCCTCTTGACTTCCCCAAATCCACACTTTACCAAGATACTTCCTCTAAGAGATTCGGACCTGTCTGTCGGACCTTGCCACATGCTTTGTTCTTGTTTACCGGACCACCACATTCTTCATTTTGACTTCTGGTAGAGACACACCATGTCTTGCAGATGTGTGGGATGAACTTTGTTGCCATCAATGACAACATTCATGAATCCATATAGTGTCTCTTGCCAACACTTCCATACCATAGCTCATAAGGTGTCTTTGTTCCTTTCGCTCTGACTTGTACTCTATTCTGAATGTAGACAACAGTGTGTATTGCTTCTTTCTAATATACTTCCGATAGGTCATCTTCTTTTATCATTGATATAGGAGCTACGAAATGTTTTGTTGATCCAAAAGTTGTAGCTAAGTTATTTGTTAAACCTAGACACATGGAAAATTCTTGGATGGTGCAGTAGGGTAACAATGTAGAAAAAAGAGTAGATTCATGTATTGTATGCAGTGAATTAGATCTTCTTACTTTCCAAACACAAGTCAATCTTTATGTTGCACCTCTAGGGTCTTATGATGTGATTCTTGGAATCAACTGGTTGCCAGAACATAAGTCTTTAGTGGATTGTGAAGAAAAGGTAGTAAAATGCCTTGATGACTTTGGGAATCAGGTAGAGTTACATGGATCTAGAACACCCCTTAAGCTAAGACAGATATCAGCTATGCAATTGAAAAAGGCTAAAAGAAAGGGTTGTTCTATCTGTGCAGTGAAGATAAGAGATCTAGATAATCAGGAACCATCATTTGACAAGCATCCTATTCTTAGAGAATTTAAAGATGTCTTTCCTAATGAATTGACAGAACTACCGCTTAAAAGAGAATTTGATTTCTCTATTGATCTAATACTAGGAACCGAACCACAGTCTAAAGCACCTTATCGAATGACCACAATAGAACTATATGAACTCAAGGCACAGTTAGAAGAATTGTTAAACCAATGGTTTATCAGACCTAGTGTGTCACCTTGGGATGCACCACTCATCTTCGTAAAGAAGAAGGATGGAACATTGCGGTTGTGCATTGACTACAGAATGCTCAACAAAGCAACTATTAAGAACAAATATCTGCTTCCTAGGATAGATGAATTATTTGACCAAATGAAAGGTGCAAAGGTATTCTCTAAAATAGATCTTATATCCAAGTAACATCAGTTATGGATTAAAGATGAGGATATCTCTATAATGACATTTAGAACATGATATGCTCACTACGAGTTCACAATAGTACCATTCAGGTTAACTAACGCACCAGCAACATTCATGAACTTGATGAACAATGTGTTCAGAGATTGTCTTGATGAGTTTTTGTTGGTCTTCCTTGATGACATTCTGATTTATTCTAAATTAGTAGAGGAACATGAAAGACACTTGAGAATAGTCTTGTAGCATTTGAGAGAAAGGAAACTTTTTGGCAAGTTATCTAAATGCACGTTCTATTGGAGTAAGTGCACTATCTTGGCCATGTAATTTCAGCAGATGGGATAGCAGTAGATCCTGAAAAGATAAAGGCAATAATGGAATGGCCTACACCACAGACTGTAACTAAGGTTAGAAGTTTTATGGGACTTGCAGGATATTACAGGAAATTTGTAGAAGGATTTTCAACAATTGTAGCACCCATAACCTCGCTGCAAAAAAAGGGTAAGAAGTTTGAATGGATAGAGAAATGTGAACAAGCTTTTTAGTTGTTGAAAGAAAAACTCACATCAGCACCTATTCTGACCATACATGATCCTAATGGTCATTTCATAGTGACTACAGATGCTTCTGGTGAAGGTGTGGGAGGAGTGTTGATGCATAATGGAAAAGTAGTGGCATATGAATCGAAAAAAATGAAACAACATGAGTCAAATTATGCACCTCATGATCTTGAGTTGTCTGCTATTGTTCACACACTTCAAATGTGGAGGCACTATCTTTTAGGTAAGCCATTTGAGCTTAAGACGGATAATTTGGGACTCAAATATATCTTCAATCAACCAAATCTCAATGCTCGACAAAGAAGATGGCTTGAATTCCTTAGTGAATATAATTTTGGAATCAAGTACATAAAAGGTAAAGAGAATAGGGTAGTAGATGCTCTCAGCAAGAGATGACATCTGAATGCTATAGTGACTTCTAGAACCAATTTGAGATAGCAGGTAATCCAAAACTTGCAAGGAGATGAGCACTATGAACAGGTTAAGCAAGCATTAGAAGCAGACCCCACAAATCATCGATTTGATGGGTATGTCATAGAATCAGATGGGCTTCTAAGATACCAAGGGAGAATGTATATCCCAGATTCAGGTGAATTGAGGAAGTTAGTACTTGAGGAGATTCATAGTGCTCCATATTCTGGACACCCTAGAGTGATCAAGACAATGGAAGGATTGAGGCCATTATACTTTTGGCCTAAGCTTTAGAAGGATGTGACCGAGTTTGTCGCTCGATGTTTAGAGTGTCAACATGTTAAGGTAGAACATGTCCATCCTGTAGAACTACTTTATCCACACATTGTACCTGAGTACAAGTGGCAGGTGATTAGCATGGACTTTATTCAGGGTTTGCCCATGTCAAAGAATAGGCATGATGTTATCTTAGTAGTAGTGGACAAACTGACTAAAGTGGCTCATTTCATTCCTGGAAATCCTTCAGATGGGTCACTAACATTAGCAAAGAAGTTTGTCCAAGAGATCTTTCGACTACATGGAGTGCCAGAGACGATCATTTCAGATCGTGACACTCGCATGACCTCTAGGTTTTGGACCACACTTAATGTAGCATTGGGGACTAAGTTGAACTTTAGTATAGCTTATCATCTTGAGACAGATGGTCAGACAGAGAGAGTCAACTAGGTAGTGGAGGATCTTCTGAGGATGTACTGTATGGATCAACAGTACAAATGGGAGGAATATCTACCATTGGTAGAGTTTGCTTATAATAATTCCTACCATGCATCTTTAGGGATGGCACCATGCATCTTTAGGGATGGCACCATTTGAGGCTCTTTATGGTCATAGGTGTAGAACCCCAATTAGTTGGGACAAGGTTGAAGATCGAATAATAGTTGGACTTGATATGTTGAAAGAAAAGTTATCTAGACAAGAACAGGACTTTTAGATAGTTTTCAGTAGGTGACAAGGTGTTTCTAAAGGTCAAGCCACATAAGAGTTTGATTTCATTTAGCAAGGCATCCAAACTAGCTCCAAGATTCATAAGACCTTTTGACATTCTCGAAGTGATCAATCCAATTGCATACAAACTTGCACTGCCACTAGTTCTCACCAAGATCCATAATGTTTTTCATGTTTCTTTGCTCAAACCTTATCATCCTGATGTATTGCATATACTTGATTGGTGTGATCTGCAGGTACAAGATCCAGGAGTGGTGCTAGTGGAACCCATTCAAGTATTGGAGAAGCAAAACATTAAGTTGTGTAATCAAGACATACTGCAGTATAAGGTCCAATGGGAAAAATATTCAGTGGATAGTGCCACTTGGTAGGATGCTTTTGATATTGACAGATCTTTTCCGCATTTGGGAAAATAGAATAGATATTTTTTTTTTTATGCATATTTAGATACTTTGATACTCAGATGATGATACATTATTGTTTTGATACTTTATTGTTTGTTTGATGTAATAAGACATTAAGACAATGTCTCTTCCAACTGGGGAAGGATGTCACGTCTCAGACTTTTCAGATTTACCTCTTTAGTTAATTACAAGTAAAACTATGAAACAATAGTAGATTTACATTGGATAAGATATGTTATTGATTAAGATTTTGTTGCCTTAGCTATATTTTGCGCTAACTTATTGATAGTGCGATGAGTTTGAGTTTTTGCAGGTCTTGTCGACGGACAAGAGCATGGCTCAAGTAGAAGGGATCTAGCTTTTTGGCAAACATGTGATGAGTTCTATCTGGTTCTTTCACACACATCGCATAGTTGCATATACATAATGAAATGGATTTAAATGCATTAATGTGTGGTTAATTGTTTTTGAATAATATTTAAATGGTGTTTTATATTTAAATGAGGATAAATATGTTTGTATTTTAAATTGAATAATAAAATATTATTTATAGATGTTTGGAAGACAATATATTCTTTGAAATTAAATAATATATTAAATGAGATATTTAATCATGCAATATTGTATTTTTTGGCTATTATTGATTAATTAAATAGTATTGTTTTAAATAAAATAGTTAAATTAATAATATTAAAAATAACTTATTATATTTAGAGTTGGAGAATAATGCAACTAAATCAAATTCATGTCACTCATGTGACAGTAAGTTCAAAAATATATTATTATTAGTATTATTTTTAAAATTGTCTATTCTCAAAATTGGACAGAATGAGAACATGCAAAACTAAGACTTAAGTGAAGTTTTCTAAACCTAAATCTGTTTGTCCAAAACAAGAGAAAGGAAAAAAGGATAAAGGAGGGAGATCGAATGGATTAAGAACGATGATTTGCAGAAGGTAATGAGGAATTTCAGAGAAGAAATGGATTGGTATTGCTATAGCGACAAAAGCAAGAGGATCACAGGCGGCGATAGGAGAAAGGTTGGACAACTACAATAACTGCATAATCTTCTTCAAATCAATCAACTACTTTTTATTAGGTTTTTCTCATTTCATGTGTTACCTTTGGGAATACATTACTTAATTGGTTTAAACTACTTGGGCGACTGCTAGATTTGGTCAATTCCCTTAATTTCAAGCCACTTATATTGTTTTTGTCTGGTCTAAGCCATTCAATTTTAGATCTGACTACAATGGTGATAAGTTTAACTGCTATAGGTGCTTGTGTGGTATGCAAACCTTTGTTCTCTGATTTATCCACCTTGTAACCATTTTGAGTCATCCTTCTTTCTAGTCGATGCTTACAATTATCTTGTTGATTGTAATTTTCCTTATGATGGGAGATCAAACTGTGTTTCTCCTCTAAACCTATGAATTCCTTCAGACAGGTCGTCGTCCTTAGTTTTGACTGCCTTTCTTGTTGTGATCGATATTAAATATCATTGTTTCTTTTAGCAGGCCACCATACTGCTCTATGGCTGTTTGGCCTGGTGATTTAGAATACCCGATCGACCTCTTTTCCAAGCCATTTACCCTTAGTTCTAGTCGTCGGTGTTAGTTGGCCGTTCTTTTATCTTCAAATCATTGTTAGAATTTAACTAGTAATATGATATAGTTGTATTCCTTCTCTATATACCGGCTAAGACCGAACTCAGATTAGGAAATCGACCCTAGAAGGTTAATAGTAAACTGTGGGATTAGATAGAAAAGATAAAACTTATGACTGTATTTATGCATTTTTGTTGGCTGAGATCAAACTTAGGATGAAATCGACCTCTTTCTTTAAATAAACAAGTAAGCCCCTGATCTTAGTTTGTTTGTATTCCTATAGCTTCCTTATGACTACATTTTGCTCTTCATTTACTAAAAACAGATAAACTAACCAAATCGACCATTTAAGGTAAAACAACAAAATCTTTGACTTTTAGTTAATATTAAAATTCCTGTAGCAAAATCAGTAGAACTTGCCGCTGTGTTAAAACCATTTTGAAATTTGTTAGAACGTTATCCAAATTAAAAACAAATGATAAATAAAACAAATACACTGATTAAACAACAAACTGGCAAATCTAAGACAATAAATTTATCATACTTTTGAATATTGTTAAAGGAATGTTTACTTACTCTTTTTCACTATTTTCTCTCCTGTTATAGTTCCTGTCACCACAGTGACAGGAAGTCTATAGTATGTTTTATTGTGTTAAAATAAACCTCCTATCATAGAAATGACAAGAACGCATAACTGATAATTAAATGGATTATCACGAGATATTAAACGACTGATTTAATAGATTGCTTCATAGTATATTTTGTGTACTTGATGTTTGGAAAAAGGGAAGAATTGATTATTGAAAACTTGTTTTTTTGAATTAGTGAAAGAAAATAGATGCTTGCATGTCCTATGTTTTGTTCTTCTTGATTGTTTATTTTTGGAAAGATTGCCTTCCAGGACAGGTGTCAAGTATGGAATAATAGGGAAGTAGATTTTCTTTTTCAAAACCTACATGCCATTCTATGGTTTAATGCTTTGGCCAAAGCTAATGAGATGTTAAAATAGACATGTATACCATTATAGAATGAATGGTTTGATAACCTAGTTTTTATATATTTCCCTGCCATATCCTATTGATGAGATGTTGCATTCATGATAGTAATGCATGTATATTGATAGGCACACACCAGATTCCACCCTGCATATGTTTACAGATTGCTAGGCTTTTCGAGCAGGGTCAGACATCCTTTAGTTTGTAGGATACTGGGGAAGCGCAAGCTTCGTGGTTGGGCAGAAAATGTGCCTAAACCATGTTCTTGTCCTTTGATTTGTTAAGATGGTTGGTTGGTCGATGGCAATCGAGGACTTATTTTTAGATTTTATGATAATGACCACATTATACTTCTATTATTTCAAAGATTTGTAAGGCTTGATGCCAATATTTGACTCTTGTAATATTATAGATTATTTCATACTCTGTAAATGACTTCAAATGTGTGGGTATGTGTAGGATCATCGCGGGCCAAACAGTGGCAATAGGAAAAAAATCACATTTTTACTTAGCCAAATTCATGACTTGGCAAAGTTTGACTTTGAAACGGATATCTTTTTTGGCTTGGATACCAAACCAAAACAGATATCCGTTTTGAAAAATGGATATCCGTTTCCAAAACGGATATCCATTTTCTAAAAAAATTTGGGAAAAAGGCTTTTTACTGGTAGTCATCAATTTTCCATAGTCCATGATGTTGAGTTTGAAATGCTTCTAGATTTGACTGTGTATTATTATTTTCCTCAATGTTTCGAATCACACATAGTGATCCATCATCAGGAGAAAGATAGCAAGCAAGAGAAGAGAGAACATGAATGATAGTATGCAGACTTAAGACCACTTAAAAGGAGTGAGAGAGATGTGAGGCAGAAACTAAGATCACTTAAGGGAGAAGGATAGCTGCCTATCAAACCTAGTGAAGTGAGGGACAAAGAGGAGTGGGGGACATCTAGGCACACTAAGACAAAACAAACAAACAAAGACTAACTAGGATGAGAGGAAGACCCAAGTAAAGAAAATTAAAAAAGTAAACAAAGGAGCAAGGCCACAAATTAGAAGGGAGCAAAAAGAGGAATAATTGTAATACAATCAACCATAAAGAACAAATCGAGGATGAAAGAGATAAGATAATTAAATAATTAAATAAATAATAAAAAAGGGGGGGACAACCGAAGAGGTTAAAATGTGAGCGATAGATTGGGAAAAGCTACATATAAAGAAAAAGAGAGGGCTCCAAGTTAAAAGAGAGAGAGGGGTGAACAACGAAGGCAAAGGAGGGGGGCTAACAAAAAAGAGAGGTAAGCCAATAACTATCCAAAGGAGGAAAGAAACTAGCTGGGAGAAAGCATAAGAGAGAAGAGTAAATAATAAAAGGGAAGACAAGCTACAATGACCAAATAATATATATAAATATATATTCACAACAAACTCCAAGCCACAAACGGAGCACCAGGGGGCAACAAGAAACGAAGGATATGGTTAAAAACCTAGAAATTAAAGAGGAGGGAGAAGGGGGCAACAAGATCCATAGGTTGGAGATGGGAGGTTAAGCTAGGGGACAAGAGTATGAGAAATAAAAAGGTGAGAATGGGCCAAGGAGGGTAAAGAGGAGGGAGGACAAGGAGCAAAGGGAAAGGGGGGAGAGGAAAAGGGGATAAGATGAGGGAAAAAGAGGAGGGGCAAAGACTCAATCCCACAAAAGGGGACAAGGAGGGGATAGAGGGGGGGCGGGGGCAAGAACTGGTAAAGAGGGGAAAAAAGGACAAAGATAGGAGAAGGGAGAGGGAAGCTAGCAAGATCGGGTCAGGAAAGAGAGGGGAGGGGTAAGAGGGGAGGATAGGGAAGAGAAATTGACTAAGAGTGAAGGAAATCATGATGGGGTAAGAGGGGAGGCTTTTTACTCTTTTTGAAAATACACCTCTTAAATCTTGGATCTCCCATCAATATATGAACCTCCTTAAAGACCGTTTCTAGTGAAGGAGGAGGGCAAATTAACATTAGTAGCTTCTTTACACATTGATCCATAAGGATTTGTTAAACACTAAGAATCATCACTAATGAATTACTCAAATAATCAATAATAAAATATTCAATTTTGTTCATCAAGTGAAATAATCACTTTTCTAGACTATGTTCCAATATTTCGGGGATAGGAATGGTGGGGCAGCAGGGGTTGTGTTTTGGAGCATTTTGGATTTCATGCCCTAAATTGCTTTATGCAATCCTTCATATGATTTGATTCATGATACATGGTTTGAGAAGGATACACATGATATACCCTTACCCTCTAGTGATAAAATTATGAATGATACTTTATGTGGTGAAGCTACACCTTCGTTAATCCTTCATGACATTGTTATTCCTTGTGATGATGATGTCCTTCATGTGATATGTTAGGACATAATGCAAAGTTAACATGGCATGAACTCTCTTGGAAGGGTAAGCATGGACTATAAGAACATTGAACTAGTTGGATCTGTTAAGCTCGCCATTTATGAAAGAACCTTTTAAAAGGTTAACCTTAATTAGGTAAGGTTATGTTTCAGTGTGGTTGTTTGTGCAACAATGTGTAAATTAATGTTACTGAAGGATAAATCTAACTATAATATACTAACATTTTAATAACCATGAGAGCTGGGACTAACAGTTAGACTAAAAACTTGACAAACAATACAACTTGGACACATGTAGGACTTGGAAAATGGAAAAGAATATAATTATTAAAAGTGGAAAACAATGAAAAAGTGGTATTAGTTGCACCTATATAGAGAAGTGGTTTAGAGGTTGGTTAGGGGAATTATTTAAGTTTTAGAGGTTTAGGGTTGCTCGGGTTTAGGAGTTTAGGGTTTACAGTTTAAAGAGAGATAGAGAGAGGGGACTGATAGAGTTTGGGAGAGATAGAGGAGACAAAGGGGAGAGATATGAGATAGAGAGTGAGAGACATGTCCAAAGACATAGAGAGAGAGAGATTGAGAGGTAGAGGGATGATAGAGATAGGGAGATAGAGGTTTAGGGTTGCTTGGGTTTAGGGGCATTATTTAGGGTTTATGGTTTTGGGGTTAGGGGTTAAGGTTTAGAGGTTTAGGGTTTAGGGTTTAGAGAGAGATAAAGGACCAATAGGGAGATATAGAGGAGTCTGAGGGGAGAGATAGGGATATAAAGAGTGAGGGACATGGAAAGAGACATAGGGAGAGAGATTGAGAGGTAGAGGGACAAAGGTGATAGGGAGATAGGGGAGAGATAGGGAGATAGTGGTTTATGGTTACTTGGGTTTAGGGTTTAGGAGTTAGGGGTTAGGGTTTAGGGGCATTATATTTTAGGGTTTAGGATTTATTGTTTATGGGTTAGGGGTTAGGTTTAGAGGTTTAGGGTTTTGGATTTAGGGTTTATAGAGAGAGAGGAATGATAGGGAGATATAGAGGAGTTTGAGGGGAGAGATAGGGAGATAGAGTGTGAGGGACATGGCTAGAGACATAGGGAGAGAGATTGAGAGGTAGAGAGACAAAGGTGGTAGGGAGATAGAGGAGAGATAGGGAGATAGTGGTTTAGGGTTACTTGGGTTTAGGGTTTAGGGGTTTGGGGTTTAAGGTTTAGGGGTTTAGGGTTTCTCAGGTTTAGGGGTTAGGGGTTAGGGTTTAGGGGCATTATTTAGGGTTTAGGATTTAAATTGTTTAGGGGTTAGGGGTTAGGTTTAGGGGTTTAGGGTTTTGGATTTAGGGTTTATAGAGAGAGGAATTATAGGGAGATAGAGAGAGGAGACGGAGGAGAGAGATAAGGAGATAGAGAGTGAGGCACATGGCCAGGGACATAGGGAGAGAGATCAAGAAAGGTAGAGGGATGATAGAGATAGGGAGATAGGGGAGAGATAGGGAGATATAGGTTTAGAGTTGATTGGATTTAGGGTGTACCTGGGTTTAGGGTTTCTCAGTTTTGGAGATAGCTAGATAGAAAGAGAGAGGAGATAGATAGGGAGAGATAGAGGTGACAAAGGGGAGAGATAGGGAGATAGAGAGTGAGTGATATGTCTAGAGAAATAGGGAGAAGGATTGAGAGGTAGAAGGACGATAGAGATAGGGAGATAAGGGAGAGATAGGAGATAGGGTTTAGGGTTGCTCGTGTTTAGGGTCTAGGGGTTAAGGTTTAGAGGTTTAAGGTTTAGTGTTTAGAGAGAGAGGACCAATAGGGAGATATAGAGTGAGGGACATGGCTAAAGCATAGGGAGAGAGATTGAGAGGTAGAGGAATGATAGTGATGGGGAGATAGTGAGATAGGGAGATAGAGAGATAGAGGTTTAAGGTTTCTTGGGTTTAGTGTTTAGGATTTAGGGGTTTATGGTTTCTTAAGTTTAGGGTTTAGGGGTTAGGAAATAGGGGTTAGGGGTTAGGGGTTAGGTTTAATCATGCATCCCAGTCATTCCCCTATCATTCCTATATATCCTATCTCTCCCCTCTATCTTTCCCTCTCCCTTATCGACGAAGCAAATGGAAACAAGAAAACTAGGACTCCTTTTCTCAGGTTTAGGGTTTAGGGCTTAGGGGAATTATTTAGGGTTTATGGTTTAGGGGTTAGGGTTTAGGATTTGGAAGAATTATTTAGGGTTACTTGGGTTTAGGGTTAAGGGGCATTATTTAGGGTTTACGGTTGCATGTCAAAAGTAGTCTCTCTCTCTCTCTAAATCTATAAACCCTAAATAATGGCCCTAATCCCTAACCCCTAACCTGCATCTACCTCTCCGTAATCCGTAATCCCTAACCCCTTAACACAAATATCATCTAATACGTAAGTTAGACATGAAATGATTTGTTAGAATTTATAGGTCAAAACTACTTGCTTTTACAATTTTTTTATGACAATTATCTATTCAAAAGTGCCTTTAAAATACTATGAGATACCTTAGTATAAGTAAATCATATAAAAATCAAATATATATATCATCATAATCCTATATAAATTTTGATAGTTTGTCCAAAATCTCTCCTTTCATATGATAGAGTCTTTCTAAAATTTGGATTGTATTTTAAAGCTAAAATGCGTAAATACTAAAATGCTAAAAATGCTAAAATAATAAAATAAAAAGCAATGAAAACAACAGAGAAAAACAAAATGGATATTCGTTTTGATAATGGATATCCGTTTTGGAGAACATAAAAAGTGAAAAAAGACTGCATTTTTGCAAACCCGCGGCTTGCAAAATGCAGTCTCATCTTCAAAAAATGGATATCAGAGCTAAGGAACAGATATCCGATCCCAAGAGGTAAGATTTCATGCATTTTTTTTTGTTTGTTTTGTATATTGAAGCAATTTTTTTGGTTTGTATGCTAAGTGGGTATGTTTTATAATTTAGTTAGGTAAAATGGATGCACAAAATGAAAACCCAAACCCTCCACCACCAAACCCTCCCCCTCCAACAATAGAAGAGAATATTCAAAGAAATATTGATCATATAAGTAGGATCATAGAAATGTATCACCGCCACCCTCGATTGTCTATAATGACATCGAATTTAGAGGGAATCATTAATCATATTCAAACCTTGTCAACCCAACACAAATCATTTAGGCAATGGTGAGAAGCCAAGAAGGCCGAATAGCTAACGGTTTGTCATATGATGAAGTCAAAGATTTAGAGATTACAAAAACTATGTTAGCCCAACATTTTGTCAATCCTAAAACCGGATTGCATGTTGATGTCCGTAAGCCCAAGTTTTCAATCAAATGGTGTATTCATGAGGGTATTAGTCAAAACTTTTGGGATCGTTGGTGGATGATTTTTGATAAACCACCCAACAACAATTTAGATGTGCCGTTGTATTTCTTCCGTAAACTCTATGCAGAGTTCGTCATGGGTCAACATGTTAATTATTTTGATTTTAGAGAGTTTCAAGGAGCGGGCAAGGGAATGCCTCAAGATAGACCTGGGGCAAGTAGACAAGTACAAGGTCCCTATATTCCCCCTCCTGCTATCCCTTCTCCACCCCCAATGCATCACCCAGATGTTGTTGCAAATGCAACACAACAGGGCCTTAGTGCCATACACTCTTTGACCGAGCATTTGATTATACAGACATCTCAGTTTGCACAAGCACATGATGAAGGTGATGATATTGGATCACCTGGTACTACTAGACCGTCGTCGTCTAGACATGTATGTGTGCCCCATCATTGCATTTCTTGCAATTATTTATGCTTAGGTCCTATTATGGGGAGTAGTGAGCCACCATTGAACACATCAGAGTATGATCTCCATTCACGAGATGAGGTAATGGGGTCCAAAACTCAAGCTGAGGGGTCAAGGACAAGAGTAGAAGCTACCGGATCAGTAAACAATAGAGAAGGAGAAATGCATGAGCAATCTTTTATGCAGGTAAAATTTAAAGTTAAATTTTATGGTCTATTCCATTTGAATATATAAACAACTTTATTAGTACTAATGTATCTAAGTGGGATAACAGTTGATGACAGAGGGGGAGTTGACAGAAGTTCATCATGGAACTTTGTCTACCATCTAATTTGGCTTGGACTTGCCGGTATAATTTGTTGTACACATCAACTTTTTTTTATGCATTTATTTCTTTGTGAGTAATTATATATTAATTTATATCTTGATGTTAATTTTATTTTATAGTCAATCAAAAATGTGAATGATGTGGCATCTTTGCCAATAGTCTTTTCTCGAACTCCTGATCGACCCAAGGGACTATCATTTGCAGAATGGCTTTCTCAATGCCAACAAAGGGTGGAGGTAATTTGATTGAATTGTACTTTAATGGATAATTTGGAAAACTTAAATATTTGATTATAGTCATTTAGAGTCTTACATTCTTGTCCTTCTTAATTGATGCAGGAGGCCTCAATGGTGGTATGTGCTTGTTTTCTAGTAGATAAGTTTTTGTGTAGTGCATTTCCTATTTTAAATGTATGCATTTCCTATTTTGTTTAATAATTATATATTAATTTATTTCAATGTTACTTTGCTTTTATGTAGTCTCTTGAGAATGTGAGTGATGTGCCACCTTTACCATCATGCTTCACTAGGACACCTGATCGTCTTAAGAGAAAATCATTTGCAGAATGATTGTCCGAACAACAATATAGAGTCGAGGTAATTGAATTGAATTTTTCTAAATAATTGATAGTTTGTCTAGTGGTCTTATAGTTGATTGTAGTGATTTAGATGTATGTTAATAAATTAAAGTTCTTAATTGTAGTAGATAAGAATCTATTTACTAACTTTAACTTATTTTTATTTACCATTGAAGAGATTAATCAAATTTGTGTTTTGACTTGTTAATGCAGGAAACTTCACCTCCATCAATTACTAGACATTTTGGTACAAAGAGGACACTTTTTCAGGATCCATCATAGATTGAGGATCCATCACAGATTGAGGATCCATCATAGATTGAGGGTCAAGTGGACTTGTAGTATTTGATGTAGCTATTTGGCATGTAGATTGTATATAGATTTTGAGACATGGCATATGCCACATTTTGTAAAATATATTTTGAGTTGGCATATTTGCCAAATTTTTGTATATGTCTACCATTATGGACTAGATTTTAATGTATATACACCTTGATATACAATATAATTTAAATTCCTTATGTGCAAGTCATGATACTTCCCATGATGCCATACATTATGATGATAGTTCTTTAGTCCATTGATATATGTTTAGCATTGAGAATGGTTTCAGATCAAGAGAATGGTTTTAAATCAATAGAGTCAATAGAATCAATATGAAAAAATTCCTTATATATGCCCTAATCAAATAAGGTCATGATAAACCATTTCATCATGTATTTAGTCTTCATCTTGTCAAATTTTGTAAATATGTCAAAGTTGTCATATGAAAAATGTAAAAAAAATGCAAAAGTATGGCAGATGAATAGTCAAGTACTCAAGAGTCAGTTGGAGACTATTGGTTTCCCTCAAATCATGTATAAATATGCATAAACCTTCATGGAAAAGGCATTGGAGATGTATTGAAAACATTTTGAAGATGAATTGAAGACATGTTTGAATGAAATTAATGTCAAGAAACTCTATGTCAAGGACATTGGTGGCACATTATAAACATAAAAAAATTACATCTTGGGGGGAGGTGCCAATAAGGCTAATAAGGATGCTATTTCAGTTGGGTGTGTGTGTGTGTATGCAAATCCCATTTATGGCTGAGAAGCTCTCTATTTACTATTATTCAACTCTTGTTGATAGGAGGTTGGCTCTACAACTATTGCAATTTGTGTATGAAACCTAGATGCCTACGAGATCATATATATATGTATGTATGTATGTACGTAAATCCTACAAGACAGTCATTCATGAAATTACTATGCAAAGAGGGTTTATAAGTTGCATTAGGGTTTATGACTATCCTAAAACAACATCGTGTATATGCTCATAAAAGCCATCAAACTCTAAGAATAAACTCGTCATTAGATAAGGAGTGGAAGGCTAAAGTCACATTCCCAAAAACCTCTTAAAATCACATGTCTCCTCTTATGAAAACTAGGGTCTTTGCCGATACATTATTCCATAAGAGCAAAGTCACTTAAGATCCTAAGAGCAAAAACCTTGCCAGGTGCCATATTTTTTATTCTGCTCATCGTGGGGTCGAACGGACTGTCCCAATGCATTGGGGTGGGTGGGAAAATGCTAGTGGAGGTCTCATTTTATGCACCAAGCATCCCAATCATTCCGGGCAAGAGGCTACCGACAAAGTCCCTTAAGATCCCTGAGACCAAAAAACTGCCAAACTTTGTCAGGGCAATTCTTGGAATTTGTCACAGTTGGGAATGTTCTGTTTAGACCTATAGGTGCACGTGACATCCTTCCACAATAACCTCTCTCATTTTTGGTCAACTCCATTCCATTTGACCATGCTAAAATCAAATGCATTGTTGCAAAATGCTTCAATTTGATGCAGTGGAAAGGTGCTAGGTGTGACATTTTTCATTCCATAGCTCGTGCGGTCGAACGGACTACACCAATGTGTCAGGGTGAGCGGGTAAATGCTAGTGGAGGTCTCATTTTATGCATCAAGCGTCCCAGTCATTCCGGGCAAGAGGCTATCGGCAAAGTCCGTTAAGATCCCTGAGACCAAAAAACTACCAAACTTTGATGAAGTAGTTCTCAGAATTCGTGATAGTTGGGAATGTTCTATTTGGACCTACAGGTGTATGTGGCATCCATCCACAATAACCTCTCTTGTTTTTGGTCAACTCCATTCCGTTTGACCGTGCCAAAATTAAACGCATTATTGCAAAATACTTCAATTTGATGCAGTGGAAAGGTGCTAGGTGTGACATTTTTCATTCCATAGCTCGTGCGGTCGAACAGACTATGCCAACACGTCGGGGTGGGTGGGGAAATGCTAGTGGAGGTCTCGTTTTGTGCGCCAAGCGTCCCAGTCATTCCGAGCAAGAGGCTACTGGCAAAGTCCCTTAAGATCCTTGAGACCAAAAAACTACCAAACTTTGACAAAGCAGTTCTCAGAATTTGTGACAGTTGGGATTGTTCTGTTTGGACCTACAAGTGCACATGGCATCCATCCACAATAACCTCTCTCATTTTTGGTCAACTCCATTCCATTTAACCGTGCCAAAATTAAACGCATTGTTGCAAAATGCTTCAATTTGATGCAGTGGAAAGGTGCTAGGTGCGACATTTTTCATTACATAGCTCGTGGGGTCAAACGGACTATGCCAACGTGTCAGGGTGGGCACGTAAATGCAGTGGAGGTCTCATTTTGTGCGCCAAGCATCCCAGTCATTCCAGGCAAGAGGCTACCGGCAAAGTCCCTTAAAATCCCTGAGACCAAACAACTGCCAAACTTTGACAGAGCAGTTCTTAGAATTTGTTATAGTTGGGAATGTTTTGTTTGGACCTACAGGTGCATGTGACATCCATCCACAATAACCTCTCTCATTTTTGGTCAACTCCATTCCGTTTGATCGTGCCGAAATTAAACGCATTGTTGCAAAATGCTTCAATTTGATGCAGTGGAAAGGTGCTAGGTGTGACATTTTTCATTCCATAGCTCGTGTGGTTGAACAGACTGTGCTAACGCGTCAGGGTGGACGGGTAAATGCTAGTGGAGGTCTCGTTCTATGCACCAAGCATCCCAGTCATTCCGGGCAAGAGGCTACCGGCAAAGTCCCTTAAGATCCTTGAGACCAAAAAACTACCAAACTTTGACAGAGCAGTTCTCAAAATTTGTGATAGTTGGGATTGTTCTGTTTGGACCTACAAGTGTATGTGGCATCCGTCCATAATAACCTCTTTCATTTTTGGTCAACTCCATTCCGTTTGACTGTGTTGAAATTAAACGCATTGTTACAAAATGCTTCAATTTGATGCAGTGGAAAGGTGCTAGGTGCGACATTTTTCATTCCATAGCTCGTGGGGTCAAACAAACTATGCCAATGCGTCGGGGTGGGCAGGTAAATGCTAGTGGAGGTCTCGTTTTGTGTGCCAAGCGTCCCAATCATTCTGGGCAAGAGGCTACTGGCAAAGTCCCTTAAGATCCCTGAGACCAAAAAACTACCAAACTTTGACAGAGCAGTTCTCAGAATTTGTGATAGTTGGGAATGTTTTGTTTGGACCTATAGGTGCACGTGGCATCTATCCACAATAACCTCTCTCATTTTTGGTCAACTCCATTCCATTTGACCGTGCTGAAATCAAACGCATTGTTGCAAAATGCTTCAATTTGATGGAGTGGAAAGGTGCTAGGTGTGACATTTTTCATTCCATAACTCATGGGGTTGAACGGACTACACCAACATGTCGGGGTGGATGGGTAAATGCCATTGGAGGCTTCCTTTCGTGCGCCAAGCGTCCCACTCGTTCCAAGCTCTAAGCTACCGACAAAGTCAAAAGTTGCTAGGATTGAAATTTTGCATTCCACAGGTCCTGGGGCTGAACAGTTTGGCCAACATGTCAGGGTGGGCGAGTAAATGCTAGGGTAGGTCTTGTTTTGTGTGCAAAGCATCCCAGTCCTTTCGAGCTGTAAGCTACCAGCAAAGTCAAAAGTTGCTAGGATTAAAATTTTGCATTCCACAAGTCTTGGGGCCGAATGGTTTGCGCCAACACATCGGGTTGGGCAAGTAAATGCTAGGAGAGGTCTCGTTTTGTGTGCAAAGCATCCCAGTCCTTCCGAGCTGTAAGCTACCGGCAAAGTCAAAAGTTGCTAGGATTGAAATTTTGCATTCCACAGGTCCTGGGGCCGAACAGTTTGCGCCAACACGTCAGGGTGGGCGAGTAAATGCTAGGGGAGGTCTCGTTTTGTGTGCAAAGCATCCCAGTCCTTCTGAGCTGTAAGCTACCGGCAAAGTCAAAAGTTGCTAGGATTGAAATTTTGCATTCCACAGGTCCTGGGGCCAAACAGTTTGCGCCAACACATTAGGGTGGGCGAGTAAATGCTAGGGGAGGTCTCGTTTTGTGTGCAAAGCATCCCAGTCCTTCCGAGCTGTCACAATTTTGCTGGTAGCTTACAGCTCGAAAGGACTGGGATGCTTTGCACACAAAATGAGACCTCCCCTAGCATTTACTCACCCACCCCGACATGTTGGCACAAACCGTTCGGCCCCAGGACCTGTGGAATGCAAAATTTCAATCCTAGCAACTTTTGACTTTGCCGGTAGCTTACAACTCAGAAGAACTGGGATGCTTTGCACACAAAATGAGACCTACCCTAGCATTTACTCACCCACCCCGATGTTTTGGCGCAAATCGTTCAGCCCCACGACCTGTGGAATGCAAAATTTCAATCCTAGCAACTTTTGACTTTGCCGGTAGCTTATAGCTTGGAACAATTGGGACGCTTGGCACATGAAAGGAAACCTCCAATGGCATTTACTCGTCCACCTGACGCATTGGCATAGTCTGTTCAACGCCACGAGCTATGGAATGAAAAATGTCACACCTAGCACCTTTCCACTCCATCAAATTGAAGCATTTTGCAACAATGCGTTTGATTTCGACATGGTCAAACAGAATGGAGTTGACCAAAAATGAGAGAGGTTATTGTGGACGGATGCCACATGCACCTATAGGTCCAAATAGAACATTCCCAGCTATCACAAATTTTGAGAACTGCTCCGTCAAAGTTTGGCAGTTTTTTGGTCTTAGGGATCTTAAGGGACTTTGTCAGTAGCCTCTTGCCCGGAATGACTGGGATGCTTGGCGCACAAAACGAGACCTCCACTAGCATATACCCACCCACCCTGACATGTTGGCATAGTTCGTTCGACCCCACGAGCTATGGAATGAAAAATGTCACACCTACAACCTTTCCACTGAATCAAATTGAAGCATTTTGCAACAATGTGGTTGATTTCAGCACGATCAAATAGAATGGAGTTAACCAAAAACAAGTGAGGTTATTGTGGATGGATGCCATGTGCACCTGTAGGTCCAAACAAAACATTCCCATCTGTCACAAATTCTGAGAACTGCTCCATCAAAGTTGGGCAGTTTTTTGGTCTTAGGGATCATAAGGGACTTTGCCAGTAACCTCTTGCCCAAAATGACTGGGACGCTTGGCGCACAAAATGAGACCTCCACTAGCATTTACCTACCCACCCCGATGTATTGGCACAGTCCGTTCAACCCCATGAGCTATGGAATGAAAAATGTCGCACCTAGCACCTTTCCACTGCATCAAATTGAAGCATTTTGCAACAATGCATTTAATTTTGGCATGGTCAAACGGAATGGAGTTGACCAAAAATGAGAGAGGTTATTGTGGATGGATGCCACATGCACCTGTAGGTCCAAACAGAACAATCCCAACTATCACGAATTCTGAGAACTACTCCGTCAAAGTTTGGCAATTTTTTGGTCTCAGGGATCTTAAGGGACTTTGTCGGTAGCCTCTTGCCCGGAATGACTAGGATGCTTGGTGCACAAAACAAGACCTCCACTAGCATTTACCCACCCACCCCGATGTGTTGGCACAGTCCGTTCAACCCCACGATGAGCAGAACAAAAAATATTGTTCCAGTTGACACATTCTAAATCATTAACATGGATGATATCTCAGTACCATTCCTTTAGGCACAATATGAGCTTCTAATGGAAGGCACAATTGTGAGGTTAGAGATGATGAAAAGTGTACCTCATTCATAGTCATGTTTTACTTGTCTTCAATGATGATTCCTTGATTCAACTTAATCCTTTGATAATACATTTTAACCTCCTTGTGAAAGCGCACTTTCAAGGTTGCTTGAGCAAGAGCTAGCACCTCAACATTGAGGCACACTTTTGGTGTTCTAGAAGAATGAACTAGCACCTCAAATAGTAAGGCACTCATTCTAGGTTGTTTATTCAATAATTGGCACTAGTCACATATGGTGTAGAGAGGTAGATGTGCGCCCAAGTCATCATTTGATGCCTTCAATAACTATAAACCCCTTTGATGATGCATTTTATCCTTCCAATTCACTATCTAGCCTTAGGCACACATTTTAGGTTGATCAATTATAATCTAGTGCCCTAAGTACCAAGGCGCACTTTTAGGTTAGTTTGATCAAGGATTAGCGCCTTCATTTCTAGGCGAAAGTTTGGAGTTGAAATACATCAAAATAACAAATTTCTTCATCACTTCAAACATATTTAACACTTTGAAGATCTCCAATGCATGATTGAATATCAAGAAACCAATGTATCATTTCATGAAGGTCTTATGTGTTGTAAATATGCATCTTCTTATTTAATCATGTGTTGTAAATGAAGGAATGCAATGATTGCAATATGCGCACAAAATGGAATTTTTGATAAGGATTGAAAGGAAATGTTAAGAAAATGCAATTGGCGGGTGTAAATCCAAAGTGTGGAAGCATAGACAAGGCATGTGAACAGTTTGGCATGACACCTCAAAGAGATGCCATCTCATGGAATGCAATGATTGCAAGATATGCACAAAATGGATTTTTTGAAAAGGCTTTAGAAACTTTGAAGCAAATACAATTGGAACGTTTAAAACCAAATTCCATAACCTGTGCAAGCATTCTCCCTACTTGTGCCAAATTAGGATCTTATATATACATATATGCACATAATGTCATGAAAATAATGTATAGTGTATATATCAAGCCATATAGGCATGTACAAATAAAACCATATGGGTATATACAATGATATACATTGATAACATACAAAAGTATGTTTACAAAGCCAAATATGCATATGTAACAAAATGTCCCAAAATCAAATCTCCTATGGACTGCTATCAAATAATCTATGGCTCTTGCTAGGCCATGAAGATGGTGAACCAGTCAATGACTCATCCTCTATCGCTTATTGACTAGACCTCATCGATAGAGATTTTTGAATTTCCACCTATTAATACAATCAAACAACGTGCACATTAATATAGAATTTAATATTCAAAATATATAACATGACATAAGTAATCAATCACTTACCACCAATTGGTGATCCCTCTTGATCATTTGTGGTCTCTCTTCTTCTGTAGAGTTGGATGGTAGGGGAGGTGACATCCTGTGAGAAGCATGAACAAGCAGATTTAAAAGTAAACATGAATATCATAAATATGTACATTAAATGTTTCCCTTATTATAGGACCGTTCTAGTACTATTTTAGGACTATTGTAGTTAAAACTATCCTAGTAGACATGTATAGGACTGTTATAAGACTGTCATCTCATGGAATACAATGATGGCAAGATTACTATCAAGATTAGTATGAAGATTAATTATGACTGTTATAGGACTTTTATAAAAATGCAAAGTAAGGAAGCATAGGCAAGGCACATGAATTGTTTGGTGGAAAACCTCAAATAAATGAGAATTTTGTCAGATGTTGTAGTTGCAATTGCCATGTGACACATGTATGTAATATGTGAAAGCATAGACAAGGCACATGAACTATTCAGTAAAAGACATCAAATACATGTCATCTCATGGAATGCCTTATGTAGAAAAAGGTACAAATGTGCAATATTAAGAAATACAAATGAAAACTAAAAATCATACCTCAAGTATAGTCAAAATAACCTACGATGCCATACAAAATAATTTACGATGCCATGCAAAATAATCTACGATGCCATGTAAAATAACTTTATTCGTAGTCCTGTATAGTCAAAAGCATGCATTATAGTTAAAGTAACAAGATTTTTAATAAAACAATTCTAAAAAATAGAAAAAACAAGAACAAGTTAAGATAAAAAAATGTCATACCTATCCATCTGGAAGTTTAAATGCTAGTCAAGCGTACCTGAGGGGTCATCTCTTACCTTCAAAGTATCCAATATTGCTTCATGATCAGCATTACTAATTGTCCATAGTTCTTTTATTTTGGTTTTCTACGATGCTTTAGTAACTTGACATTTGTTGCTACAACTAGGTGAGAATACATCAATATGGTTTTATGCTTCTCAAAGTCTTCAAAGGCTGGGATGCCATTCTTTTTAATCATATATGTTCATAACCAAGTCCCAGAAATAACAACTGATCCTGTAGGATATGTGAACCCATCATCATCTGTCATAGGTTGTGTTAGCTTTTGTTTTCCCTGTACATATCGTGCCAACCAATAGTCTGATCTCTCTTCATTTCCATGCAGTGCAACAACTGCATAAACATGACCTAGCTGTACAAGGTCTGAAAGATGTTCATAGTCAAATGAGCTCTCCATGTCATTGATGGAAGGTGATTGACCTTCATATAAAGGGATTAAATATTGTGGAATCCATGCATCTACCCACTCACTTGACTCACAATTGTTCCAATCACATTTAATACAACTCTGACAAAAACAAGCTAACTCTAGTGTCCAAATAGTCCATGTACTTGCATCTGAGCTTTGAAATGAATGCATCTTTGATGATTCACTAATTCTCTGACATTCCAATTTCTCTATTGCTATCCCATCATCAACCAACCAAAAGAACCTGTGCACTTCAGAATCAAGAGCCACTCCTCGTGACAATGCATAGTTACACCACTTAACAATGGAATCCGCATCACTGAATGTAGCACCACCTCTAATCTTTAGTTGTTCTTTAAAAATAGCTCTCTTCACGCATGCACCTGCTCCATCATGTTCACCTTTTCTGTGCCCGGCTTCAAAAAAATTCCAAATATGAGGCATACCCTTCTCTACATGCATTTTGCTCAACCAATAGAAATTATGAGCATTCTTGAATTGACCAGTGCAATTATTTGACCAAATGGGATGTTGATCTATTCTAATATCTTTTTCTTGCAAGAACCCATAAAATTGTTGAAAACAATATTGCACAAACTCTGTTGAATGAGATCGATCATCACTCATGTAAAAATGGTATTCTCTGACAATCTTCCTATTCTCTTCTGTACTCTTGAGGGCATCTCTGTATGTGATATGAACAAAAATAGCAATCTGAATAGAATTGTAGTACTGGGATTGAACTTCATTTTGGGGTTGCAATGTATAGTTTTTTGCAAAATCAACTACAGAGACAATAGTTCCAATCAGGAAAGAGTCTTTACACATCCTGAACTGTTGATCTAACCATTGAGACCTGTGGCTATGTCTAACATACTTGTAGAAAAGATTTTTCTTAAAATCATCAATTAAATCAGCAATACTTACCTCTCTTACAATCAACTCACATCTAGAACCTTCACCTCCACTTTTCAAATTGTATTTCACTGTCTCATATCTCTTTTTCTCAACCATTCTCTTTCCAAAATCATGCGCGTTGCCCTAATGAAAACATGATACAAACTTTGATAACCCACGACATTGTAAACACTTTTCATTTAAACAATCATTCTTGTAGAACATGCAACCATCATCTCTAATACATAGAAATAAATCCAATAAGTCCCTAGATGACTTTGGCAGTTGAATTGCACCACACTCATGTAACATTTCATTAATGTGCAAAGTAGAACGAATATTGCATAATAATTCATGGTACATAGAAAATTCTACATGGTATTTGCAACATGTATTACAAACTTTAAGAGGAACACAATAAAATGGCTTAAGAGATTCAAATGCTCTTTGTGAGATTGTCATACCTGGGTGAGTTTCACAATATTGTTTGTACAATGTTGTTTGGCTACATTCCAAGTAATGTTTAGGATGTGGTGTGCGGTCTTTATCACCAATTCTTAACTTTACAACATCTTTTGCATTCGGTGATACCCTAGAGTTAGTGTGCCAAAATCGTTCAATTTCTTCCTTTGTGCTATCAATTAGCTTCTTGTCAACTCATGGAAGCCTACCACTAAAAGCCCATGTATCATTTGCAATAGGACTATCTAGCCTTGATCTTAATGCTAGTGCTTTTGACAATGTTTTACAATTCAATCTTAAGTCAACACAAGTTTTCCTCATTAATCGAGCATTTCTTAATTGTTTGCTTACTATTGAGGTTGTTATTACTCTATGGGCAGCTCTTTTATCTTTCTCCTTGCTAGTCTTTCCAATAGAATTGAGTGCATTGAAAAGGCTTCTTACAATAATTTTATTCTGATCGGACACTTTGTTTAACCGAATCTTTAATTTCTTTAGTAAAGGTCTCATTTTGTACATCTTTAATAATTGCACAAAAAGTTGGCATTGTTCGGTTAATGTTTTCTTCTCAAAGTATTCATTGAAGAGTTTTGTAGCCCACAACCAAACTGTTCATGATGACCTCTTGCCTTTAAGTTTTTCCATTATGTTCTCATCAATTTCAAGTAACCATTTTGGGGTTTTTGGGTGTTTTCCAATTTCATCATGGTTATTCTCTTCTTGACAAATGTCCTCTCTTCTTATGAAATTTGGAGATACATTGATTGTTCTTGTTTCATCCATGTTATCAACCTTGTCAATTTTATCAACAAATGGATTATGTAGTGCAATTTCAACATCATGATGTTCATATCCACTTTCTTCAAGTGCACGTCTTTGTTTTTCTTCTTCTTCTTTGTCCATGGTATAGCTATTATGAATAGGTGTTTCATAACATTTTTTAATATTTTCATTTGCAATATCATGGTGAATTTCATTCTTATCTAACATTTCATTATAATCAAAATTAACATCTTTAATTTGCATGTCATTAGATGGTAAAGAAGAAGAATCACCTTGATGAGCATCCACCAAACCCACCCTTCCAATCCTCTTCCTTTCCCTATCTTTTTCCCTAATTGCTTCAATTTCCTCCAATGTAACTTTCCTCCTCCTTTTTGCTTTACGATGACTATTGCTCCCCATTAGGGGAACAAAAATATCACCCTTATGATTGTAACAAGAAAATTGTGTCTCCAAAAGTGCATAAAAATATTCCTTTCACTGTCATAGCCAGAAATCATGAGTATTTCGACAGTAGAGGGTCTCTGGTTGCAGAAGTCAGGCCCAACAATATTCCTTTTGTCTTTTTTCTACTTTTACAAAATGGATATGCATTTTCAAAATAGATATTCATTTTGTAAAAGCCCAATTCTTTGCAACGGACACTCTGCAACGTCCATATCGCTACTACAAAATAGATATCTATTTTATTATGTACATTTGGATTCTAGACTAGGGATTCATTATATTATTCAATAAACTTGTGAATGACCATCTAATTTCAATGTTTACACACTAATCCACCTAGGTATCAACTTAATAAAGCTCTGGATATAAGCCATTATTTGATTTTAGACTATCATCAAATGAGGAGCTTCTAAAGGCAAAAATGTTGTCCCAAAAGAAGGCTCAATGTTATTCGTAAAGACATTAGATTGTTAATATACAAATTCAAGGTTAGATATTCCTTGGGCTATTTTAGTATAGAGAAGCAAAATTGCAATATATGACTATCCTAGGAATTAGAATGGTTGATCATAGGATCTTCATGGCATTTTGATATTAATGGATGGATTGATGGATGTTTAGGGAGTTTAAGTTTAAATGTAATGTATGAGAATTCTTATTTATGAAGGATCTAATATGTCTTATGTCTTATTTGTAGGCCATTCAAGAAAAAAATGAAAAGATACCAAGGACTATCAAAACACCTATTATAATTAGGTGCATCAAAGGATTGTCATCCAGGACCTTACCAATATGGGAAGTTATCAAAACCATGTCATGTTTAAAATTAAAGGCTTTATCACCTCTTTGTCCCTATAGGCCTATTAGAACAATAGGTCACATTTTATTCATATACCGGGGTTGAGAATAAACACTAAGCATTTGTAGTTATGGCAAGTGTAAATGGAAATAGATCACAACTTTAGACAATCTATCCTCTCCTAGATTGCACTGACTGAGTGGAAATTAAAAATTCCCTATTAATATCCTTTATATAATGAAGGTATGGGTGAGAAAGGTAAACTTTGTATGTTGTAGACAAGTGATGCAGAGTAACATAGCAAAAGCTTACAAACAGGGTGTAAAATACCCATTAACCCACCAATTGCTCAAATAGCTTTTAAAATATCCTTCCCAAGGTCCAAACAAGACTGAAATACACTCTTTCTTTTCTATCGGCAAGACATTTCTAATGTCTCATCGAACTATGCTTCACATGTTCTTCTTTTCTCTATTGTCGGCCAGACTTATCATTATCGGTAACCTTCAAATTTGTTAGCCCGATGTGGGACCTCTCGCTGATGTGTAGAATCCATCGCTCAGGCTTATGCTGTCGGTGTGACTCCTCCGTTGTTCTCCAATATACACACTTACTCCGATGTGAGATTCACCACCCTTATCTATCAGTAAGACCAATACCCTCGGTGAGACTTTTTACTTGCATTCCAATGTTATAACTCTCCCTGATGTGTTTACCATCCATTAGTCATCAGTAAGACTTCTACATCGGTCAGACATTCTCTTCGATTTCTGATATCGTATCTCACACCGAAACAATAAACACCAAACTACACCATCGGCTAGACCGCCTCTATCAGTGACACTTTTCTTCTCACCTCTGATAGTCCATCTCTTTCCAATGTTCCTTCTGTCAGTGTGACTCCCTCTCATCGATGTAGTTCTCAACCGTTCTTCTGATGTGTCAATAAATAACCCATCGGTGACACTTAATGATTGTCACCCTGATATGACTTGATCGGTGAGATCAATGTTGCCGGCTCAATGGAACTTTGTCTCTCCAATAACTATTGTCAGTCCAATGTCTTCGATTTAGCCTATACATAACATGACTTGTTATAACTGGTCGACTAACGTTTCTTTTCCCAATTTTCCTGATATGGCCGATCAACCTTTGTATCCTTTGACATGTACATTCACCATTTACAACCACGATAAACGATAGCAGGATATACATGAAATGTCCACGCATACATAAATGATATACCCATGGATTGTATCTTCGGTGAATTAATACCAATGGTACAAAATATGTTGCTTGTCTTCATCCAAAACCAATGGTACAAAATTTTCATAGATCAAGGAAACGGATATCCATTTTCAGAACGGATATCCATTTTGAGTTGATTTTACTAAAGCAAAATGGATATCCATTTTGAGTTGCTTTTACCGAAGCAAAATGGATATCCATCTTGCTTTGGTACAAAGCAAGACGGATATCCGTTTTGATTGTTGACTTTTTATGGATTGTAATGTGTTTTAATGTTTCAGTCTCTTCTTTGAACTTTACCCTTCGTGCTGATGACTTTTTTTTATGCAAAATTGATAAAATGAAAAGGGTTTATAGAAAAAATTGTTAGCTTTCTAAAAATATAAGATTTATTTGGTTATCATTTTATTAAATAATTATTAATAATTTTCAATATACCATGTCTCTGAAATCCTGATGGACACACTGATTGAAAAACATCCATAACTTTCAAACCATTTCACCTTTTTGAGATCCGAAACCTACGTCACACTCTATGCTTTTCTGGCTATAGGTTAAAAAAAATTGAATTTTGATTTTTTTTTATCGAGTTAGGTTGGCTGGAAAATTACTTTTTATTTTTTTAAAAAGTCACAGTAAAAAAATCATAACTAATTATTTTATTAGAAAAAAATTTCAAATAAATATGCATCACATCCGGACATGAGTCCTCTACTTATTTTGAAAGTTTCAAAAAAATATATATATTTTTACTCATAGTTAGGTTGGCTGGACAGACACCCACTTTTTATTTTTTTCTGAAAAATTTAATAGCTGTTCATTGAAATATTCAATTTTCACTAAGTAAATTTATTTAAAAAAAAATAAATTAGTAGCCTATAAACTAGATTCAATTCTCTACAAATTTCATTCTTACATCTTTTTCAAATTGTATAGATAATCCATTCAAAATTTCATATGAACTTGATAAAGTCTGATTTTTTGTATTTTCATTGCCACTTAGAGGTATAGTTTGGCCCATCATGATCCTGCACATACCCGTGTACATATGTTTTGTAATCATGATTATACTTTACACTTATGAATTCAAAGAATACTTAGACTTTTGGAAATATTTTAATATCTTTTCTTCTAAATGGTGAATAGAAGTTAATTTACCTTACTTTAAATTACTTGCAGTAATTCTTTGTTTTACTGCAGTTTTGTGTGCTTGTGAAAAATTGGTACATTACAATGTCTTCATCTACCTTCACATTTGCACTCTCAATAATCTTGCTCAATCTTTTATTGTAGCACCAGTAAGATTTTCTCTTAGTAGAGTATCCAAGGAATATGCCTTCATCACATCTAGCATCAAACTTTCCTAACTCTTCATCTCTTCTAATATAGCATTTGCTTCCAAAAACTTTGAAATATTTGACAGTAGGAGTTCTTCCATACCATAGCTCATAAAGTGTCTTTGTTCCTTTTGCTCTGACTTGTACTCTATTCTAAATGTAGACAATAGTGTGTGTTGCTTCTTTCCAGTATACTTTTTGTAGGTCATCTTAGGTCATCTTCTTTTATCATTGTTCTAGTAGCTTCTTGAACTGTTCTATTCTTCCTTTCAACCACTCCATTTTGCTGAGGAGTTCAGGGGGCAGACAATTTTCTCTTTATTCCATGTTCTTCACAAAAAGAATTGAACTTCACCACCTCTGTTAGATCTCAAACACTTGATTCTCAAATCCAACTCATTTTCAACCATAGCTTTGAATGCCTTGAATTTGTCTCGGTCTTTTGATTTTTCTGTAAGAAAAGTAACCCAAGTCATTCTTGAATAATCATCAATAAGGAGCATGAAATACCTGTCACCTTGTAGACTTCTTGTTCTTGTAGGACCACACAAGTCTATATGCACCAACTCTAGCAGACTAGTAGAGGATTGTTCTTTGCTCTTTAAAGTAGTCCTTGTCAACTTCTCAAACTAACATTCTTTGTACATAGCACTAGTAGGCTTTACAATCTTAGGCAGGTTTCTTACAGCTTGAACTATGCTTATTCTCACCAAATTGTCAAACTTAATGTGATACAATCTCCCATGTTATAGATAACTTTTATTTGTCTGAGCGAACAAACAACAAATATTAGTACCTCTCAATTGATAAACATTACCATGAGTCTTCTTACCAGCAGCAATTACTGTTCCAAAGCTTTTCCTTATCTTACATCCATTATCCTTAAACACATGATTGTACCCTTTGTTATACATCTGTCCAACACTTAGAAGATTATGCCTTAAGCCTCTAACATAAAGAACATCATTTGTATTATGCTTGCCATCAAAAGTGATTGACCCTTTTCCACAAATCTTAATAGTTGCATCATCACCAAACCTAACTAGTCCTCCATCATACTTTTACAACTTAACAAACTTACTCTTATCTCCTATCATGTGATTTGAATATTCATTGCCAATGATCCATTCATCTTCCTTTTTAGCATGAAATACAAACAACTATCCTAGACTTCCTTCCTTCACACAACTTGCAAGGTTAGTAGAAACAGGTTATTCTCTTAGGGAAATGAACAAGCATTCACTAGCATTATCATATTCAAAATCAAGTTCATCATCAGTTACACCATCATCATCTCTAACATAATAAATTTTCCTTACCATCTTACCTTTTCTTTCATTGTTCTTTTTCTTCAGTGCTTTATCAGGACATCTTGAAGCATAGTGACCAATCTTACCACAACTAAAACATTTGAAAGGTAACTTACCTCTAAACTTTACACTGCCTCTTTTCATTGTACTTACAAAGTTTGCCTCAAGCTCGTCAAAGTATTCATCATTTGATTCCATAGCATACTTATCTAATCTAGCAATCTTTTCTTCCTTGGCCTTAAAAGTAGTCTCAGTTTTCACAGGGCCATGAATAGTACCAAATTCTCTCATTTCAAAAGTAGTCAGTTTACCAAGCAATTGATCTTTTGAAAGCTTACCTATAGCAAACAATTCTTCAATTGCAGACACCTTGTGACTATAAGATCTGGGAAGAGTTCTAAGTATCTTATCTACAACATCCTTATCATCTATCATTCCATCTAGACCCTTGATGTTGCTGACAACATCATCAATCTTCTGTATGTAACTTGTTATGTTCTCATCTTCAGACATCCGCATGGTTTCATATGTGGTCTTCAAGTTCTGCAACTTATCCTTCTTGACAAATTCATCACCTTCATAGATGCTTTTCAATTTCTCCCAGATCTCATTAGTTTCCAGATCCACAACTTCTACCATTTTAGTGTTAGACAAAGTATTTAATAGAGCATTTTTAGCTTTGTGATTAATCTCATAAGCCCTAATCTCTTCATCAAACTGCAGACCATGTTCAGATACTGTGTATTTATCTTTAACTATCTTCCAGACATTATAACCAATAGAAAAAAGATAACTTTACATTCATACCTTCCAGTAGACATAGTCAGATCCATCAAACTAAGGAATGTCTTTCTTGTGTGTCATCCCAAATCTACCTTAAGCTATTAGCCTTTCTTCCAAGGAACCTTGCTCTTATATCAATTGTTGAAGGCACAAGACAACTGAGAGGGGGGGTGAATTAGTTGTATCAAAAACCTTTAAACCCTCTTAAACAAAATCACATTCACATTCACTTACTTTAAACCCTTAATATGTTATGAAGATTAAACATGAAATGCAAAATAAAAAACTTAAACATATCAACACCATGTACACATGAACACTAGATTTTTACGTGGAAAATCCTAAAATGGGAAAAACCACTATGAGTGTTATCTCACAATATAATGTAATAACAATACTGAATTACAAAAGGCTCACTACCCAGGGCTCACTACCTAAAGGACTCAATGTCCAAATGCTCACTACAAAAAGGGCTCACTACTGAAGGAATTAGGAAGGCTTACTACCATGAACTGATATAACTGCATATGCACATGTAAGGGTTTAGTTCCATTGAAGCACAACAATCATCATCTTCATAGTCACATTACAATTCTACCTCTGATTCACTTTTGCATCAAGGATATCACCATTCACGTACACTTCTCGCTTACATATGAATCCTTCAAACTTATTTATACAACCATCAACCCTGAAACATTCACTAAGGTTGGCAAGCCACATTACAACCCTTGAAACAATCTCCAAGCTTGGAAAACATACATAATTTGAATTAGGTCTGGACCTAAACATCACGGGCTAGAAATGAATGAAGGAGAACTAATTTACACCTTAGTTTAGACCTAAATATATCCAAGCACACCACACAAAACTTACACAATCATCGAAGCATCTCCTTAACTATCGCATCCATTCAAGTTGGCCAAACAACACAAACATGAGAGATTCTCGATCACACGCTTCCATGATCACATCCATAACAAGTGGACATTATACAATTCTTTAACACTATCTCAACACATCCACAAACAACATAAATTCACCTGAGATCAACAAATTTAGGTACAACAAATCTCACTTGAACATAGTTCACAAAATCTTCTTACACAAACACTGTCAATCTCTGCTACTTAGGAAAACCACCTTCTGGAGCTCCAAATTACTTATCCTTTGGAATGAAGATAGATATGGACCTTATAAACATTCATGCATAATCATAATACCTCAAACCAAACTGTGGAGAAATGCAGAGCAAAATACTTTCTCCCAATCATTCTGCAATCAATGTCAGGCATAGTCTTCAAACTGGTGAACATAACTTTCACACTAGAACATTCCAGAGCACCAAAATTAGGATTAACATCTTCAACTAGTTCTCTAAAACATATCCAAATCTCATCCTCTGGTCTTTAGTACAGAAGAAATGTGGAGCAAAAACCTAGACAGTATCCTGTAAGCCAAAATACCTCTTTACAACTCTGTCTTTAATAGAAATCAAATTTTCTCAAAAGTATTTGGAAACTCAATATCAAGAACATCTTCTCATCATCTTCAACACTTATACAAGGTAATAAAAAGTAACTAACTCATCACAAGCAAGCAACAAAACAAGAGCACAATTGACACCAATGACAACACCAATTGACACATACTTGAAACAAATAGAGCCCACATTGAAGACCCATTTGTCAAATCACCTTGAAACCCTAGATTTACAACAACCCAAGTATGCAAATAGCCTTGTAATCATGAAAATGCCTTCATTCTTTTCCTATAAAGCAATGGATTCAACTATACACAAAAAATATACTTATAGCTAGGGTTATCAAATAGGGATATTCTCCCAAATCATGGCAACCAAACTCTGATACCAAGTTTTAGAAATATGCAACCATATAGACTAATTCCTCATAACCCAATAAGAGATTAATGTGCAACAATAACCAAAAATCCACATGCAAAAGAAATAGACAATCATACCATCAACGGTGACACAAGATATACCCTAGGAAAACCATCCATGAGGAAAAAACCTATCCTCCAAAAGCATCCATCTCTCATGTATTATTCAAAAATAAAGATTACAATACATATGCAGAGATCAGGGTATGTGCAAAATCATGATGGGCCAAACTATAACTCTAAGTGGCAATGAAAATATAAAAAATCAAACTTAATCAAGTTCATGTGAAATTTCAAGAATGGATTATCTACACAATTTGGAAAAGATGTAAGAATAAAATTTGTAGAGAATTGAATCTAGTTTATGGGCTACTATTTTAAAAAAAAAAAACTAAATTTACTTAGTGAAAAATGAATATTTCAATGAATAGTTATTAAATTTTTTAGAAAAAAAATAAAAAGTGGGTGTCATTCTAGCCAATCTAACTATGAGTAAAAAATATATATTTTTTGAAACTTTCAAAATAAGTAGAGGATTCATGCTCGGATGTGATGCATTTTTTTTTTAAAAAAATTCCAATAAAATAATTAGTTATGATTTTTTTACTGTGACTTTTTTTAAAAACTAAAAAGTAATTTTCTAGCCAACATAACTCAATCATAAAAAAAATGGAATTCAAATTTTTTTAACCTATAGCCAGAAAAGCATAGAGTGTGACGCAACTTTCGGATCTCAAAAAAGTGAAATGGTTTGAAAGTTATGGATGTTTTTCAATCAGTGTGTCCATCAGAATTTTCGATACACACTATATAGAAAATTATTAATAATTATTTAATAAAATCATAACCAAACAAATCTTATATTTTTAGAAAGCTGACAATTTTTCTATAAATCCTTTTGATTTTATCAATTTTGCATAAAAAAGTCGTCAGCACGAAGGTGAAGTTCAAAGAAGAGACTAAAACCTGCAAAAATGTTAGAATTGAGGTAAAGTCAACTATGATAGTCCCAAGAATACATACAAGGAAAAACTGAAGCAAAATGGATATCCGTTATTAACAGATATCTGTTTTGCTTCGGTAAAATATTTGTTTTGGTAGCCAAAAATTGATATCTGTTTCCAGCTATCAAAATAGAGAAAGGTGCAATTTTCTTACTTGGTCCTTAAGAAAAATATTTTCTTGGGTTAGTTTCCATTTGACCTCCATGATCTCTTGTATCTTTTTGTCCTTCAACTGCACCTTTGCCTCTATGGTATCAAGTCTCCCTTTTAATCTTATTAACTCTTTGACATACAACTCTAATGACCACATTAATGGGGTTGATATAGTGCTATAATAATCTTGGTTGTCTCAGCTCTCCACCTCCAATTATCTAGTTTTTCAAGGTGTTTCTTATGCTTATTATGCTTGATAAAATACATGCTCATATTATCTTCATTGAAATTCAAACTTGGACTATGTTTCCATTGATTGTTGTCTTTTTTGAAAGATTTAATTGATTTTGGGATGAAGATTCTTTTGATGAAGTTTGGTAATGTAAAAGAAGGGAAGGGAGTTTTTTAATAAGATTAAGCATAATGGGAATGTGTGGACTAGGAATAGGATGCAAAGATTTAAGGGGAATATTAGGAAGTGAACTAGGAAGTACATGGGGATGATACATAAGTTATGCTTTTATTTTAAAAAAAACAAAAGGACTTGAGGGAAAATTTTGGGATGAGAAGGGACCAAGTTCCTCACCTCTACACTTGCACCATCAACAAAGATTTATAAAGCTACTTGGGTGAAGTTTTAAAATACACTCATTGATAGTGCTTGGCCTTGACATCAGTTCTATGTTGTGTGTTCAGAAGTAGGGCCTTCATGGTTTTAGAAAAATAAATTAGGACAAGGGATAAGAAAAGCATGGTTTGCTAATTTATTAGCCAATAAGTTAAGATTTCAAGGGATATGCTTAGCTAAGTAATGATCAAATTTTTTCAAATGGTGGGAAATGTTATTTGCTACCTAGCCTAGCCTCTAGTGGAATTTTCATATCCTATACTAACATGTTATACAATTGACAATAAGTTAATCAACTTCAATATCGACCTTATGAAACCCTAATTTCATCACAATTTGAAGACGCAACTCAACTACATGTATCTCAACTAGGTTGTTGGATTTATGCCAATGTAATGGTTGAAGAAAAGTAGATGGTTTCTATAATTGTCTTAAAAAAATTCTCTTATACTTGCTTTATTTGGTTTTCACCTAAAGGTCTGATCAAAATTAAACCTAATTTTACCTTGAGGTGATGACTCCTATTTTTTATTAAGAGAGATTATGAAGTTGGAGAGACAAAAATTAATCCTTAGAAACCAATCCTTTGATATGGTAAAGTCTTACATGTTGCTAGAGTATATAAGGTTTTTGCATGTTTTGTCGACCAATGCTATTTCTTGGATATTTTAGAATGATTATTAGAGTTTGGGTGGTTGAATGTTCTTCATTCTTAAATATTTTGGGATTATGCCTCTTCCAAATGTTCTAGAAGACAAACGAAGGAACAAGGTAAGTTGATCCTCCAAAGTGCTAAGGCTAAGGTAGCTTGGTCAAATTTGTCCATTTTTTACTTGTTTACTCATCCATTCTTTATCAATCTTCTAGTTGAAAGTTTCAATGATTATGTGCCATATTTATTGAGTAAAATTGTGGTTGAGAAAAAGATAATGAATACTCTCTTCCCCCTTGTTGACAAGAAAATTAGGCCAAGGATTGATTAGATCTTGTTAATAATTTTCAAAGTTGTGGATTTTCATTGTACTAGATATTACTCTTTAAGCCTATTATTTATTCTATTTCATCCATATGATTCATTCTCTTATCTCACACTCTCCTCCTTTTATACCCTCTTTATGCCTCTTCATTATGCCTTTCCATTATACCTTTTCATAACTCTTAATAACTTTCTTCCCATAATTTCATACAAACACACACACACATCGTTATTTATTCTATTCCATCCATGTGATTCATGCTCTTAACTCACATTCTCCTCCTTTTATACCCTCTTTATGCCTCTTCATATAACCTTTCCATTATATCTTTTCATAACTCTCAATAACTCTCTTTGATATACAATCTAACATAGTGATTTAAATGTAACTAAATTTATTTCACCTAATCAAAACTATGCTCATTCCCTAGACAAAGTACTATGGTTTTATGATTTTCAACTAAGAGAAAATAGAAAAACTAAGAATATAGTAATAAAATCTAGAAAGTGGATATAGAAATAGAAACCTAGAGTAAGACATTGGATTCTAGAGAAGGTCTTAGAAAGCATATATGCAATAGAAATTGTTGTGCACTTCATAGATGCAACACAAGTAGGCTCACATCTAAATGTTTTGTAGTCCTTTGTACCAAAAAACATAAAACTTACATAGGAACTAAAGGACCTCAGTGGCAAGCACACAATGCAAGTACCTAGTAATATAAAATAATAACTAGAATATAGCAATATAATGAAAGTGTATACCTCATGACTTGTAGTGTATTCATATACTTCATGTTTGACATGTATTCAAGTGTATACTTCAAGACCTACATGTATTCATGTGTATACTTTGTGAATTACATATATTCATGTGTATGCTTCATGACTTACATGTATTTGGATGTGCATACTTCATGTATATTACATGTATTTATGTGTATGCTTCATGCCTTATGTACATTCATGTATATGCTTCATGTCTTATGTGTATTCTTGAGTGTATACCTCATGACTTATAGTGTATTCATGTGTATACTTCATGGTTGATGTGTATTCAAGTGTGTACTTCATGATAAGTACATGTATTCATGTATGTATACTTCATGACTTACGATATTCATGTTTAAGCTTCATGACTTACATGTATCCATTTGCATACTTCTTGTATATTACATGTATTTGTACATGTATGCTTCATGCCTTGTACCTTACATGTATTTATGCATATACTTCATGTATTACATGTATTTATGTGAATACTTTGTGTATTACGTGTATGCTTGATGCTTCTTATATTACATATACTTATGCATATACTTGGTGAATTACATGTATGCTTCATGATCCATGTATTATGTGTATTTACACATATACTTCGGGTATTACGTGTATCTATGAGTATGCTTCATACTTCGTGTATCATGTGTACTTATAAGCTTCATGCCTCACATGTACTTATGTGTATACTTCATAGATAAACATATGTTTCATGCTTTGAGAGGAGAAAAATGGATATCCATTTTGTAGAAGGGACATCCATTGCTAGATATATGTTGGCCAAAGAATTGGGCTTTAGATAATGGATATTCATTTTGAGAAATAGATATCCATTATGTAAAAGCCAAAAAAAGACAAAAGGAATGTTTTTGGGCCCAACAACCATGCCCACAGACCATCCGTTGCCAAAAAACTCGTGATCTTTGCCTGTTATAGTGAAAAAAACACTTTTATGCACTTTTGGACACACAATTTGCTTATTGCAATCATATGGGTTATATTTTTGTTCCCCTAATGGGGAGCAATAGTCATCGTAAAGAAAATAGGAGGAGGAAAAAGTTACACTGGAGGAATTTGAAGCAATTAGGGAAAAGGATAGAGCAAGGAAGAGGATTGGAAGACAGGGTTTGGTGGATGCTCATCAAGGTGAATCTTCTTCTTTACCATCTAATGACATGCAAGTGAAGGTGTTAATGATGATTATAATGAAATGTTAGATAAGAATGAAATTGACCATGATATTGCAAATGAAAATGTTGCAAAATCTTATGAAGCACCTATTGATAAGAGCAATACCATGGACAAAGAAGGAGAAAAACAAAGATGTTTTCTTGAAGAAAGTGGATATGAACCTCATGATGTTGAATTTGCACTCCATAATCCATTTGTTGATAAAATTGATGAGGTTGATAACATGGATGAAAAATGAAAATCAATGTATCTCAAAATTACATAAGAAGAGAGGACATTCGTCAAGAAGAGAATAAGCATGATGAAATTGGAAAACATCCAAGAACCCCAAAATGGTTACTTGAAATTGATGAGAACACAATGGAAAAGCTTGAAGGCAAGAGGTCGTCATGAACCATTCAGTTGTGGGCTTCAAAACTCTTCAATGAATACTTTGAGAATAAAACATCAACCAAACAATGCCAACTTTTTGTGCAATTACTAAAGCTGTACAAAATGAGACCTTTACTAAAGAAAATAAAGATTCGGTTAAACAAAGTGTCCAATTGGAATAAAATTATTGTTAGAAGCCTTTTCAATGCACTCAATTCTATTGGAAAGACTAGCAAGGAGAAAGATAAAAGAGCTACTCGTAGAGTAATAACAACCTCCATAGTAAGAAAACAACTAAGAAAGGCTCGATTAATGAGGCAAACTTGTGTTGACTTAAGATTGAATTGTAAAACATTGTCAAAAGCACTAGCATTAAGATCAAGACTAGATAGTCCTCTTGGAAATGATACTTAGGCTTTTAGTGGTAGGCTTCCACAAGTTGATAAGAATCTAATCAATAGCACAAAGGAAGAAATTGAACGATTTTGTCACACTAACTCTAGGGTATCACCGAATGCAAAAGATGTTTTAAAGTTAAGAATTAGTGATATGGACCGCACACCACATCCTAAACATTACTTGAAATGTAGCCAAACAACATTGTACAAATAATATTGTGAATCACACCCAGGTATGACAATCTCACAAAGAGCATTTGAGTCTCTTAAGCCATTTTATTGTGTTTGTCTTAAAATTTGTAATACTTGTTGTTGCAAATATCATGTAGAGTTTTCTATGTATCATGAATTATTATGCAGTATTCATTCTACTTTGCACACTAACAAAATGTTACAGGATTGTGGTACAATTCAACTACCAAAGTCATCTAGGGACTTATTAGATTTATTTCTATGTATTAGAGATGATGGTTGCATCTTTTACAAGAATGATTGTTTAAATGAAAAGTGTTTACAATGTGGTGGGTTATCAAAGTTTGTATCATGTTTTCATGAGGGTAGTGAGCATGATTTTGGAAAGAGAATGGTTGAGAAAAAGAGATATGAGACAGTGAAATACAAATTGAAAAGTGGAGGTGAAGGTTCTAGATGTGAGTTGATTATAAGAGAGGTAAGTATTGCTGATTTTTTTGATGATTTTAAGAAAAATATTTTCTACAAGTATGCTAGACATAGCCACATGTCTTGATGGTTAGATCAACAATTTAGGATGTGTAAAGACTTTTCCCGATTGGAACTATTGTCTCTATAGTTGATTTTGCAAAAAACTACATGTTGTAACCCCAAAATGAAGTGCAATCCCAGTACTACAATTCTATTTAGATTGCTATTTTTGTTCACATCACATACAAACATGCCCCCAAGAGTATAGAAGAGAACAAGAAGATTGTTAGAGAAAACCATTTTTACATGACTGATGATTGATCTCATTCATCAAAGTATGTGCAATATTGTTTTCAAAAATTTTATGGGTTCTTGCAAGAAAAAGATATTAGAATGGATCAACATCTCATTTGGTTAGATAATTGCACTAGTCAATTCAAGAATGCTCATATGTTCTATTGGTTGAAAAGAATGCATGTAGAGACGGATATACCTCATATTTGGAATTTTTTGAAGCCGGGCATGAAAAAGGTGAACATGATGGAGCAAGTGCATGCATGAAGAGAGCTCTTTTTAAAGAACAACTAAAGATTAGAGGTGGTGCTACATTCAGTGATGTAGATTCTATTGTTAAGTGGTGTAACTATGCATTGTCTGAAGGGGTGGCTCTTGATTTATAAGTGCACAAGTTCTTTTGGTTGGTTGATGATGGGATAACGAGAGAGAATTTGGATTGTCAAAGAATGAATGAATCATCCAAGATGCATTCATTTCGAAGCTTAGATGCAAGTGCATGGATAATTTGGACACGAGAATTAGCTTATTTTTGTTAGAGTTGTATTGAATGTGATTGGGATAATTGTGAGTCAAGTGAGTGGGTAGATGCATGGATTCCATGATATTTAACCCCTTTATCTCAAGGTCAATAATCTTTAGTCAATGACATGGAGAGCTCATTTGACTATGAACATCTTTTAGACCTTGTATAGCTAGGTCATGTTTATGCAGTTGTTGCACCACATGGAAATGAAGAGAGGTCAGACTATTGGTTGGCACGATGTGTATAGGGAAAAAAAAAAGATAACACAACCTATGATAAATGATGATGGGTTCACATATCCTATAGGATCAGTTGTTATTGTTGGGACTTGGTTGCAAATATATATGATTAGAAAGAATGCCATCCTCACCTTTCAAGGCTTTGGGAAGCATAAAACCATATTGATGTATTCACACCTAGTTGTAGCAACAAATGTTAAGTTAGGAAGGCATCATGCAAAACCAAAAACAAAAGAACTATGGACAATTAGTAATGTTGATCATGAAGCAATATTAGATACTTTGAAGACAAGAGATGACCCCTCAAGTACGCTTGACTAGCATTTAAACTTCCAGATGGATAGGTATGACAATTTTTATCTCAACTTGTTCTTGTTTTTTCTATTTTTTAGATTTGTTTTATTAAAAATCTTGTTTCTTTAACTATAATGCATGTTTTTTACTATACAAGATTGCGAATGAGGTTATTTTCCATGGCATTGTAGATTTTTTTGCATGGAATCATAGGTTATTTTGACTATACCTGAGGTACAATTTTTAGTGTTAATTTGTATTTCGTAATATTTTTCTTTCTAGCTTTTTCTACATACTAATTTCTAAATTCATTTTATGCATATGCTACAGTCAAGGCATTCCATGAGATGATATGTATTTGATGTGTTCTGCCAAACAATTCATGTGCCTTGTCTATGCTTCCTTATTTTGCATACATGTGTCACAGGGTAATTGCAACTACAACATTTGAAAAAATTCTCATATCCTTCATGCTTTGATGGATGTCCATACCCTGTTCCAAAGATCCCATTTTGGCACGTGCAGGGAGGATGCTAGCAAAGGTTGTGGAATTTGCTTTACACCTACCAATTACATTTTCTTGAAAGTGTCTAAAGCCTTTTTCAACAAATCCATTTTGTTCATATCTTGCAATCATGGCATTCCATTAGACCACATTTCTTTGAAGTATTCCACCAAATAGTTCATGTGCCTTGCCTATGCTTCCTCACTTTGCATTTATGTCTCCTAGGGTAGTTGCAACTACAACATCTAACAGATTTCCCATATCCTTCATGATTTGATGGATGTCCATATCCCATTCCAAAGATCCCATTTTGGCACATGTAGAGAGGATGCTGGAAAAGGTTGTGGAATTTGGCTTTAAACCCACCAATTGCATAAAAAAATGGACACTTAGGAAGGATACACTTATGAAAATACTCATGACAGTCTTGATTGCCTCTTGGATGGTCTTCACACTTCCTAGGACAACAACTAGCATCTCCTTTCCATGGTCATCCTTCATAATATAATGGCAATCATCTATTTTATGATTCTACTAAGGCATGACAATGCTTGATAATTAGCAAAACTTTTTTTATTTCAAATACTCCTTGAAAACTTATGTTTCCTTCTTCTAGATGGTGGTTCACTTCATTTCTAGGTCATTCTCTTGATGAACCTTACAGGTACCATCATTGATAGTAATCCTTTTGGCACATGGATAGCAATGGCCCTCTGCCTCCATTTTATGTTCTTGTCCATACAACAATACTTCATACATATGACAAGTTTTAGGTTATGCATCCCCCTTTTAAATGATGCTAATTACCTCTATGTTGCCACTAGGTGTGAGGGTAGATATCTTATCTCAAGACACAACATCATACTCTCAAATCTAAACTACTCCCTTATGATAATTGGACTACTTTGAGGTTTCAATGACACCTTGACCATGTTCAAGCAAGTAGGTATGACAAATGAAATCAAATTACACACTTGTCTATGTTTCCACACTTTGCTTTACATCCACCAATTGCATTTACTTGAAATTTTCTAAAGAAATAAATCTATTTTGCATATATCTTGCAATCATAGTATAACAGTCCTATATAATAGTCTTAGTAAAAGGTTGTGGAATTTGGCTTTACACCCACCAAATACATTTTCTTGAAAGTTTGTACAACCTTATCAAGAAACCAATTTTTACATATCTTGCAATCATTGCATTCCATGAGATGACATCTATTTGAGGTGTTTTGTATAACAATTCATGTGCCTTGTATATCCTTCCACACTTTGCATACATGTCTTGTTATGCCCTACCATGCAACGCTAGAAATAAGTTCAACTAAAGTAATAAAGGGAAGAATTTTTTTTTAATAGAATAATAATAACAAAACATAACATAGTCTAATATCAACAAGTTAAACTAGCATCTCTAGGGATTACACGGCTGCATAATTGAAATTAAACAATAATCAACAACACACATAGTTTATTCAAATAACTCAAACTAACAACTTGATTACATCATCAGATACATACATCAACATCTTTGCACTAATGTTTACAAATGAAGAATAGGTTATCCTACAAGAGGAATTACATAATTTCTATGATACAAAAGCTCTTCCTATCTGAATACATCAAATTACATAATGAGTTCCACTAATACATAGGTCTAGGTACAAATGGTACAATTAACTACCTTCACATTTAGGTGCAAACTGAATCATCAGCTTGTTTGAGTCTTTCTCTCAAGTTATTGACTTCAGAGTGAGATTGCTCAAGATCGTCTAGGGCAGACTGAAGTTGTTCCTTCATACCATAAATATCCATTGAGATTCCCAGATCTTCCTCAAGCTATTAGGCTTTGTTTAGAGGAACTTAGCTCTGATACCAATTGTTGGAAACAAGGCAGATAACTGAGAGGGGGGCTGAATTAGTTATCACAAATATCTTAACTTTCTTTTCTCCTTTAATAATTAGTGCAGCATCAAAACATATAAGCATACATAATCATGAGAGCAGAAATAAAATCAACACACATAACACAAGGATTTTTACATGGAAAACCCTGTTAAGGGAAAAACCACGGGGTGACTAACCCAGGATTGTATTCTCTATTAAAAGAATAAGAAGTACAAAATGACACTTGCCAATTAGGGCTCACTGCCCGAGCACACTGCTCACAAGAGGCACACTGCCTATAAAAGACTCACTGTCTACAAAGTTTATAGAAGGAAAATAGGTGTTTGAACTAACGAGAGGCATCCACAAATGGTAAAGTTTAGTTCTGGTTAGGCTCAGTATACTGATCTAATGCACTTCATTCTTTCTTTGCTCTAGTGCTGCTACTCTGTCACATACCAGACTTGTATAGCTGCTTCCACACTTAACTCTGCCTTTTCTTGCACCTTATTTCATCTCCTCTATGTACACACACAACTTCATACCGAAATCCATCTGGTATATATATCCGCACCAAGGATTTCAACAACTTTCTAGTCAGCAACCGGAATACTCAAGATATTTACAAAATACTGATCTGTCAGCTGAATCCATGCTTGATATGTGATGCGTATCAAAATCATAGACATTGAATTCATCAATCATGTCATCCAATATTGTATGATCCCTCAAATAGCTTGATTAACATCAATTTCTCATCCGGATTGAAGTCTGATACTCTAGCGGTCAGTTCTTCCTTAATCTGCTCTGCCTGTCAGGAACCCAACACTCAGATGCTCATATCTTTTCCATGTTTTATCACTGGAGGCTCAATCTCTAGAATATAGTAGTCATGATACTCCTCTTGACTTGTCCAAGTCTGCAACTTGTTTAGTTACACCATCTGAGAGATCCAGACCTGATTGTCAAACCTTGCTACATGTTCTGTTCTTGCTCACCTTCAATCTAACTTCTGGTATAGGCATACTATGTGCTGCAGATGTGTGGGATAGACTTTGTTGCCATCAATGACAACACTCATGAAGCCACACAGTGTCTCTTGCCAACATGGACTTGGGTTCCTAGAGTACTGTCCCCAAACATTCTAAATCTCAAACTTCAAAAAATAGTATGTTATTAATCTCTATCCTCTATCTCAGTCTGTAAGCATTTGTCTGAATTCATCAGTTTGATCATTGTTTTGCATAATTAGGGTTTCTTACATATTTGTTAATACATTGATTAGAAATTTCTAAGTTTCCACATCGTTCCAAGTGACAGCCCAACTTGTAGGTGAATCCTCTTGTACAAATTGAGGTTCAACTTAGTTGATATGTCCTTGAATGTTTGTTGTGAAAGGAGGATCTAAAACCTATCAACACTAAACCATCAAACTCCCCCCTTTTACCATAAAATATTTTGGTGAACCCATGTTTTTGAATTTTTGCAACTTTCTAAGTGTTGTGTTGTAGATTTACATTCATTCATCTTATTGCATTTGAAAATTTATTTAAAAAAAATTGAAATTTTTGAAAAATTGGAAAAAATTAGCATTTTAGGCTTACATTTTGAAATAATTTGAATTAATTTGCATTAAATTTTATTTAATTTCTGTTATTTTCATTAGATCTGATTTGAATTATAGAAATTCATTATTAATTATTCATTTGCATTGCCTTTTCATGCTTAAATTGTTAAATATTGCTTGAAATTATGCATTTTTCATATAACCTAGTTTTTGCATTAGCTAGGGTTTGTGGTTAAAATCTTGCTTCAGATTTTACTACTGTTTTAAAACACTCATTTGGAACTAATTTCTAACTGTATTGTTTCATCATAATACATTTTTGCATTTAGATTTCACATCTACGGTTTGAAATCTTGCATTTTTCACTAAATTTTGACTTATTTTGCATATAGGATTGCATTATAGGTGTGTTGTGAAGGATATTGTTACATTATTTGACTGATATTAGGCATATTATTTTTTGCCCCTCATCAATTTCCTTACAAAACCTCTTCTTTCACTCATTTGCATGGAAAAAAGTGGAAAATTTGAACATTCTAGGTGTCTAAGTACATCTTACTATTGTGGTTTGTTCTATTAGTTTGTGCATTGAGTGTTGTATACTTTTACATAAGTCTAATAACCTACTACCCTAATAGAAATATCCTTTTATGAAGAAGTATTAGACTAATGGGTTCTTGTGCTCCTAAAACAAATGGTATCCCTATCTCTGAAAATCAATTGAACAACTTCTTTACAAAAGGAGAGACACAAATTTTGCAAGATATTATATGCCCTACAACTACAATGGAAAAACAAATATTTCATGATGTTGAGGACCCTCTTGATGTGATAAGACATGTACCTGATGAGAAAATAAATATACTTGACAAAGAACTAGCCGATTATCAAGCATTTATGGAAAATGAAAGGATAACGGACGAAGCTATACCTACGATTCATAACATAAGAGAGTTACTAAAATAAGGACAAGATGGTGTCAATGCACTTCGAGGCTTAATGTATATGGTGCATCATAATGTCATGTCGGTGTTTGAATGTGTGAATGTTATTTCGTCATTATCTCATACACAAGTATCGGCACCTATACCAACTACTAGAATGTGTACATTTACATCTACAATTTTGACAACCAATGCACATGCTTGTAGTAATGCTACCACTGGTATTGGAGTATCTAATGGCACTAATTCAAAAAATTACAAAGTTGTGGGATTCAACTATCAAAACCTAGCTCCTAGGGTGACTTCATATATCACTCTCAACCACCCGTTCAATCTACTTATTCTCAACCACCTTCCACCTATCACTATGTTCATCCACCACTTACCTATTCACAACCTCCACTTGTCACTACTCATGCTCAATCACCTCCACACTTCGGTTCTAATTACTCACAAAAAACCACATCACCTAATGATTCCTTCCTAAACTAACTCTTGCAAGGCATGACTTATTTACAACAAAAGGTGACAAGGTTGACAAATTCTTCACAACCTAATACACCATCTTATCATGCTCGTTGTATACATGAAAATTGATCGAAGGAGAACAAAAGATAAATGCATATACACAAAATATTCTCCTCCAATCAAATCTTCACACTTTGATTGATAGAATTATTGATAAGTTGATATGTTGGTTGCTCATGATTCCTGCCGCATAACTTTACTTTGTTGTCCCCCAAAATGGCTTGGTTGAGGCTATATTTATAGAGTTTTGATGTGGAGGGAAGAAGATTTGATAGAGATTTGATTTTAGAGATGAGACTTGATTTTTCCTTTATTTGATCAAAGGGGAAATAAAACAAGATAAGATAGGATTTGAAAAGATAGAAGGAGATTTGATTTTAGTTTTAAATCCTTAAAAGGAAATAAATCTTTGAAAAAGGATGGGAGAAAAATTAATGAATTATCTAATTAAATTAATTACTTAGATACTCATGAGTTCAATTTTGGAAAGAAATCAAGATGTTATTAGAATCTTATTAATTAAATAAATATTTTATTTATTTAATTAATTTTGGATTTATGATTTAATTAATTAAATAATATAAATTATTTAATTAACATTAGAAGAAAGAAGGGATTTGATTTTTCGCTTTATTTCACAAAAAGAGGAAATAAAAAAAGTAGAAGATAAGATTTGAAGGAGGAAAAGGATTTGATTTTTATTTGATTTAAAAGGAAATAAATGAAAAGAAGATGAGAGGATAATTGAGAGGATTATCTAATTAAATAAATTAATTAGATACACATGAGTTAAAAAAGGAAAGGAATCAAGAAGAAGAAGTGATATTAATTAAATAAATATTTGATTTATTTAATTAATGTAGGATCATGATTTAATTAATGAAATAATTTATAATTATTTAATTAATATTAGAAGAAAGTATGGATTAATTAAATAATTGTAAGTTATTTAATTAATGCTAGGAAGTGGGAAAATTAACTTAATTAATAATTATTTAATTAATGTGGAAGAATAAGGTATAGTGAGTGATGGTGAAATTGGAGTCAATTTTAGGTGTCTACATTTTGCCCCTCTTTGAAATGGTGTTGTGAAGCAACATCATTTCAAAGAAAAGATAAAATATAGTGCTTGGTTGGATAGAAGAAGATGGTAGGATTAGGGATGATGATGCCCCGATCACTTGAAGTGAAAGTGATAAGGAAATATTATGTAGAGATGGTATGCCCCCTCGGGAGGATAGGTGGGTTAGAAGAACACGGGTAGGCTCTCAAAATGGATGAAACATATTGATTAAGGAGGTGGAGGAAAGATAAGGGATGGATCAAATGGATGAATGATATATTATGCTGCATTAGGTGAGCAGCCATATAGTTTGATATAGCACTAGACATTATGCACCAAGGTATAAAGACCAGGGTGATGATGTGTCTTGTGCCCCTGCGTAATACAACCTTGTCTAGATACAAGATATGAATATTAGCTGGGAATGATTCGGATACAAATGCAAGATAAAATGATAATACACACAAGCAAGCAAGAAAGCATGCACAAATTATTCAAAAACAAACAAGGTATTACCCCTCTCAAGCTGTAAACCAATTATTAAGTGAGTGATTGATCGATTTGATTGGTAGTGTCTGGTTTCATGAATGAAACATGCCATATAAGATGCCTGGTCTAGTTTTGACAATGCAACATCTTGTATAAGACAATTGATATGATCGATTTATTGATTGACACTAGTGTTGTTGGCCATGCGAGCAACACCAGGATTTGATTGATGATTGATGGATTAATTGATTGATTTGGTTTACAACAAGACTAGGATCAAGACCATTGATGTAATCAGATAATTTGACAAGATTGATGGGCTTGATTGGTATGGATTAAATATGATTTGCATTTGAGTTTATTGCTTGGATTGATGTGATTTGATTGAATGATTGAAATGAGGAGATTGATTTGAAGAAGTGATTTGATTGGAATGGTTTTATGAATTTTGATTGATTTGGATGGATTAATTGATGATAGGATTGGATGATGAATTGGATTGATTGATTAGAAGAATTGATTTTATTGTTTGGATTTTTGTTGGATATTTGATTTTTTTGTATTTTTAAATGTTTTAATTTTTTTTTTGCATGTTTTGATTTTTTTTTTAAATTTTGAAAATGTTTTGATTTTTTTATTTATTTTGAATTTTGAAGTGTTTTGACATGGCATTGGATGACAATTTTTTGATAGCCTTTATGCTAGATACCAGTGATAAGGGGGAACCAAGTCTAGGTGCAAGGATGAAGGTAGGAGGGATAAACAGATGGGTGATAGTAAATGGGATGGAAGACTCATGATAAAGGGATGGATAAAAAGATAAGCAACAATGGATGGAATGGATGTGTGCATAAGAAAGCAAGGATGTGATATCCAAGGACTATGTTGCATAGGAATAACATGCCCCATTCTAGGTGTAAGACTTAGGATTTTTCATGATAACGCCTATGACAATAGGATGATTGGATTGTTTGAAAAGGATAAGGTATACCAAGAGATACCTAAAGAATGTGTTCAACAATTTTGCCCCTATATCTTCATCAAGATCAAAAAAAGGAAGGGTAAATGGATGGATGAACCCATCATGATAAGTATGTGTATGTGGGTGTACTAGATAAGGATGGTAAGTAGGAGATGGTAAGATAGGATATGATAGGATGAGACAACATGCCCCCAAGTGTAAAGTGCATAGAAAATCAACCTACACATGACATATGTTTGCCAGGTTTTCATCATGGTACTTATCCAAGGTGCTTGTTTGCCAAGTTTTCACCATTGGATGAATGATTTTTCTTTACTTTTTTTTTCTATTTAGATGGGATGGGTGGATGGTGAGAGATAGATTTGGATGGAGGATGGGGACTCAAGCGTCTATTTCCAAGAGGAGGTGATAGTGTCCCATTTTTGGATTCTTGTGGCACACAGAACATGTAAAGTGTTATTACGCACATGAATGTTGGTAGGTGATTGGATGGGATGGAAATGGAGTGGATTATGATGTGAATTATGGATGGATGGGAGATGGTGGATTATGATGTGAATTATGATAGGTTTATGCAAGGATGGATGGGGGATAATAGATTATGATGTGGATTATGTAAAAGCATGGACCATAGGGATATGATGGGTGAAATATGTGGGATAGTGGATGAAAGATGTAGAGATGGAAGTAAATGGGAAAGTTGTGGAATGGAAAGGAACCAAGACCAACAGTTGCACACACCATTTTAGATTTTGAATCTTGTGATTGGGAGGGGGTGTTGGGAGTAATGGGGATTGTTAAATTTTTCCAATTTGAGTACTTAGGGACCCAAATAGACTTAGGATTTTTAGAAATTTTAGATAGGGAGCAGGATTTGTGGGATTTTGGGGATTTAGGATTTGTGATATAGTGGGTTTTGGATACTTTATTTGGATTGATTTCTTTTTTCTTAGGGACCCACACCACTTTTACATTTGCTTTTGGGGGTGTGGGTGTTTGTAGCCTTTTGGATTTTTGATTTTGACTTGTGTATTGATGCCCTTCATAATGATAATTTTGAATCTTTTGTAGGATTTTTTCTTTATGTGAGGAGGCATCCAAATTTGTATTTTTCAATCCCATGGGTTTTGTGATAGCTTCATGTTTAGGCAATGTGTGCATTCGCTGATCCTGGTTAGGAATGTTAGGGGATTTAAGGGAGTGTGATTTGTGGATGAAGGGATTAAGGATGGGAATGTCAAGAGTTGGAAGGAGTGGAGGAAGAGTGGATGGAGGGAGATGTATGGTCACATGCTTTTGCATATGGTATGACGATGGGGGAGGGATGGTGACATATGACTTGAATATGCGATGAGGTGTACTAGGTTTGTGATTAAAAGAAGTGGATTTAGGAGGGGTGAAGGTGGTACCAACATGTGTGGATTGTTTATCTTTAGATGTATATACAAGGCCATGTGTGTATGGATGGATTTGGACATGGATGGGCTCCAAGATACCTTTTTCAAGAAGGCCTAAGACTTTGCCTTGATAACTCTTGTTTTGGAGCATGTGATGCGCAATGGGATGTTTGTTTCTTTGGAAACAAGACATGAGTCTATTATTAGATGGAGAAGGATGGGTGGTGTATAGATTTTGTTCCCTCCCATGAGAGAACCACCATGGATGAAGGTAGCGGGACCAAGGGGATAGGATGATGGATTTGGGATGGGGTTGATTAGGGATGATGGAAGATCGATGGGGGATAGATTTGGAATGGGATCAATAGGAGATGGTGTGAAATAAAAAATGGATGAGTTGGAATGCTTGGATCTTTCTCAACATTGTGCTCATTAAGATTTAGTGTAATAGGATCCAAGTTATTTGTTTGATTATCTATGTTTTCTTGGGGACCAAGTATCTCTTCAAGGGAAGTGGATGTTGTTGGATCATAGATAGGGCTAGGTGGAGGATGGATAGGAGTGGTGGAGGTTTCTTGATCATGAATAGTATTGGGACCATGAGTGGAAGGAGTGGCAAGCTCTTGATGGCTTTGATCTTGATTTGGTAAGGAACAAGGTTGACCTTGCTTTGGAATTGACTCTTGACATAGCTCTTGAGTTTGCATAGGCATGAATGTTTCTTTGATTGGTTGAATGTATGGTGGGGAATGAATTGGGCTTATGGCAGGTGGATGTTCAAGAACATTTGAAGGTTCTTGGATAGATTTTGGACTACAAGATAGGATAGGAGAAATAGGCATGACATTTGAGGGTTCTTGGATAGTTTCAAGGATAGAAATTTTATGGCATGAGGGTGGTGGTTGATTCCTTGCTAGTATCTAATGGATCACATCCTTCATTAGTATATGGGTAGATGCACAATATAATGGATGAAGAATAATGGTAGAAGGTGTAGGCTTATGTGTAAGATTAGGATTGTTATGCTAGATGGGGATGAAATTGGATGAGTGGATTTGGATTTCTCCATAGCTTTTCTTTCACTTTTAGACTTTGTAAAGAATCTTTGGAGAAAATCGTTCAAGGATTCTTCGGTTGATGGATTAGAGCTTGCGAACTTTGATGATGGTGTTGGTTTAGGACTAGTATGCTTTGGGATAGGCATTCTATTGGATGGTGATGGAGGACTAGTAGATGGATATTGAGGAATATTCATGAGATTGGTGTATAAGGAAGAACTAGGTTGACATGATGATGAGGGTGACTCATGGAATTGGTATCTTTGTGGTTTTTGGGCTAAGATCTTTTGCTCTTGTGTTGGGATGGAGTTACACATAGATTGAAGTCTTTGGATTTTGGTTTGTTCCTCCAAGTATGCCTCAAAATCTACAAGATCCTCATCATCATTAGGAGTGAATTTTGGACCACCTCAGAGTATATATGGTTTTGGATTTGGGCTAGATTTGTTGAGGATCATAACCATATTGACAAATGAAGATTGGACTAGGTTCAAGGATGAGAATATGAGTAAAATGATGATAAGTGAATTAGGTGGGAAATGGATAGATTAGATGATTTGATCGATAAAGAACTTCTTAGGATTCATAATGACAAATGGTGACAAGGATGCACTTCAAGCAAAAAAACACAATGGCTAGATGTTTGATAGGAAGTGGAAAATGTTTGTTTTGAACACACACATAAAACATGGCAGACATAAAGTTTTGGATGACTCTGATACAAAATCAGAGTAAAAGTTTGAATGAGGGCCTAGATTAGCCCAAAAATTTTCACTGGTCTTGACAACTCTGAAAACACTCATAAGCATGCACAACCTAGGCTAGAAAGAGGATACTACTTGTTGAATCCCTACTTAGATTACTCCATATACTAAGACAAGGCAGACAACTAGAGATATTGGTGACATTGGCTCCCCCACCATGGCACAAGCACACCAAATCTCTTACCCCGAAGATCAGATCTTATGAACTGAGGGATTTTCTGTCTCTACCATGAATAGTACATGTAGAGTGGCTTCGAAGGTCAAACCTCCTACACCAGCAAGCAAAAAAGTTTTTTGGTTTTTACAACAAGTGGTTTCTAGTCAGTGTTTCAGTATAATCTGGTGTCTATACATGCGGTAGTTCACTCATTTAAGAGGTCTCCTAGCCCTCTGAAAGGGTTTTTATGCATCTCATGGATATTAAGGGAGACTTTCGTCAGTATAGAACATCTGCACCAGGTGATTGATGACTTTCATCACAACCACAATTATTTATATAGCAAACCAAAATGAAAGTACCGCTTGGGTCATTCCCTCTCTCAAATCAAGAGGCAGGCCCTCTAAGGGATTAAAAACATAAAAGAGAAAGGTCTAGCTTTTGATCACTAAGTTTGTACAAGGTGAGAGCATACACCTACCACCTTACAAGCATAGCAAACAATGATTAATTAACCCCCTAGATTAAACTAAGTGCCTAGATTAGTGATAAAATTTTTATCTTTGACAAGTGGTGTTGCACACAATCCGTTCGTAGTTTCAATGATTTGATCTTTGACAAATGAGATAGTTGCAATCAAAGTGTTAGCACAAAACCAAATCCCTGAAAAAATTAGAAAATAATGTTAAAATGTAGCCATAAAAAGATAAGCTCATTAGAAGATTGCAATTTCAGATACATTTTTTTCAGATAGTGACATAGATTTGATCAATTTGAAACGTTTTTGACCTGAAATGTAAAAACTCATAAAAGAGACCCCTACTAAGTTTTTGAGACCTTTCTAGAAATATAAAAAAGTTAGAAAAATTCCCTGATTTGCATCTAGAAATACAGATTTATGAAAAAGCTACAGTCGACAAAGATATGATCATTCCGTACCTTATTTGGCCTCAAAATTAAATCTGTAAAGAACAAACCCCCATTAAAATTTCAAGAGCTTTCCAAAAGTGTAAAGTTTTTCAAAAATTCACTGATTTATATACAAAAATGCAAATTTATGAAAAAAACTACAATCGTTATAACTCATTCAAAACTGATAATAAAGACGTGATTTTTCTGTTGTAGGTTCCTGAGATGATCAATAAACTTCTGTTAAAATCTTGTAGTAAAATTCACAACCATTTGAAAGATATGATAAAATCTTTAAAACCTAGGGTTTTTTTTTCCAAAAATGGCATAAACCTACAACAAAAAGTTAATAAAACCGACAAAAAGCAAGCTAGATTTGCAAATTTAAGCACATAAACTTGCAAAAAGTGAGGTTTAGATCCGCAGTTGTGCCAAAATGTGTACGTTAAAATTGATCAAAGGAAAACAAAATATAAATACAAATACATAAAATCTTCTCCTCCAATCAAATCCGCACACTTTGATTGATAGAATGATTGATATGTTGGTTGCTCATGATTCCTGCCGCATAACTTTACTTTGTTACCCCCTAAAATGGCTTGGTTGAGGCTATATTTATAGATTTTTGATGTGGAGGGAAGAAGATTTGATTTTAGAGATGAGATTTGATTTTTCCTTTATTTGATCAAAGAGGAAATAAAATAAGATAAGATAGGATTTGAAAAGATAGAAAGAGATTTGATTTTAGTTTTAAATTCTTAAAAGGAAATAAATCTTTGAAAAAGGATGGGAGGATAATTGATGAATTATCTAATTAAACACATGAGTTCAATTTTGGAAAGAATCAAGATGTTATTAGAATCTTATTGATTAAATAAATATTTGATTTATTTAATTAATTTTGGATTTATGATTTAATTAATTAAATAATATAAATTATTTAATTAACACTAGAAGAAAGAAGGAATTTGATTTTTATTTGATTTAAAAGGAAATAAATTAAAAGAAGATGAGAGGATAATTGAGAGGATTATCTAATTAAATAAATTAATTAGATACACATGAGTTAAAAAAGGAAAGGAATTGAGAAGAAGTGATATTAATTAAATAAATATTTGATTTATTTAATTAATGTAGGATGATGATTTAATTAATTAAATAATTTATAATTATTTAATTAATTTTAAAAGAAAGTATGGATTAATTAAATAATTGTAAGTTATTTAATTAATGCTAGGAAGTGGGAAAATTAACTTAATTAAATAATTAATAATTATTTAATTAATGTGGAAGAATAAGGTATAGTGAGTGATGGTAAAATTCGAGTTAATTTTAGGTGTCAACACCCGTAATCCTTTATGCTATGCAATCTTGAGAAAGTTACTATGCCTGAGAAGTTTGAAACTCCTTGCTTTGAAAAGTATAATGGTAAAGGTGATCCTAATACTCATGTGGCAGCATTCACGACTATGTGTAGTGATTTTTACTTTGAAGAGGATTTGTTAGCAAAAAATTTCCCTCGATCTCTTAAGGATACTACTTTAGAATGGTTTTGCTCTTTACCTCTAAATTCAATACACTCTTTTTCACATCTAGTTGATCAATTTTTACAACATTTTCAAGCAAACATTGGACCCCAAGTCTCTTTGAGTGATTTAGGTCATTGCAAGCAAGAACCGAAGGAGAAGTTAACTGACTTTATTAGATGATATCAATCTCTTTATGCACAAATTTAATATTAGATGAAAAATGAGGATGTTCATAAGCTGTTTATTATGAATCTATAACCTAACATCCATGATATAAGATTCCCTTGATGAAGTATAACTCTTTTCAATATTTATGCACTGCCCTTCGAGATTACCAACTTTACTCTAGTCAGTATGAAAAAAAAACTCATCAGCTCAAGTTGACCATCAATCCATGGGTGCACCTTCACAAAACAACTTTAAGAGGAATAATAAGAGTTTCATCAAGGCTAATGGATAGAATTCAAACAATTTTTCACAAGTATCTGCTATCACTAATCTGAAGAGGACACCATTTCAAAATAGACAATTGCAAAGATAATTCACTTCGATATCTGAATCCTTATATTCTATCATGAATCAAGCTGTGAGTAATTACCTCTTGAAGCTTCCTCTGATTAAACCATTAGATCGTAGTAGAATTCAAGGACCTTATTTTGATGCTAATGTTTTTTGTCATTTTCATCGATAACAAGGACATGATATTGAACAATGCATGGGTAAGTGCAAGAAGATGGGGGGCCAAAAAGGGGTCTTAAGTGGCCACTTTTTTTTTGAAATCAGGAAATACTGACCTTGGATGAGAAATTGAGCATAGTTACACTCAAAATTTGAAGATGCAACCAAAACAATGTTCATAGTGCTCCAAGTCTACTTTCTAAACTACTATTTTTTATTGAAAATGGTATAGATTAAGGGGTTTAAAATAGGGAGCCACAAAAATTGGTGTTGTTTCTGTCAAAAAAACATAACATAGTGTGTTTTGTGGCTCCCTCAAAAGGTTAACTTTTTTTGGTATTTTTAAAATCGCTTCAGTGAGAAATTAGCTAACAACATGTAGTTTATGCCTGATTTTTTTGATAATTTTTAATGAATATTTGATTTTTTACTAATTTTCAAAGTGGACATATCCTAAAAAATAAAATTTTGGCCGTGCTACCCCTGCAAATTTTGAAAACTAATTGAATTTTTTTTAAAATGTGTAGAATGGAGTCTAGTTTATAAAAATGTAATTTATTTAAAATTTCAATGAACGGTTAATTTATAATAAAATTAAGACTAAACATTGGCTTTTGCCCAAAAATGGACACACAAACAAAATAAATTAAAGATGAAAGGCTTAGCATTGTCAAAATGTGAAAAAAATCACATCGTTAAATAGCTAAGAGAAAGCCTAACATTACGTAGATGTTTGATTTGTTAGACCTTGAAACACGTGCAAATGTAAGGGTTAGCATGAACAAAATTATGTGAAATCTTGTAGAATTTGCAAAAACACATCTATGGATGTTGGGAAGGCACTCCAAGCCTTTAGGTTAGAAATCCAAAGAAAATACCAAGCCTAAGGCTTGGGATTCCCAAAGAAAAATATAACGTGAATGCATTATAATGCGCTCACGTTATGTTGTGTTTTTTTTCTTTTTTTGCATGTTTGGTGGTGTTTGACCAGTTCGATATAATGCAAGCACGTTATAATGAACTCGTGTTATGTCTCCTTTTGAATTATTTATGTTCAAGTTTTTAAAGTATGTTTGATGGATGTATATATGTATGCTTGTAGGTATTTATGTATGGTTGTATATATGTATGCATGCTTGTATGTATGTATATATGTATGCATGTTTGTATTTATGTATGTACATGTATGTATGTATGTATGTAAGGGTTTTAGGTTTAGGGTATATAAGGACCTGAGTCTGTATAGCTTTTAGGGTTGAGGGTTGAGGGTTGAGGGATTAGGGCTTAAGTAATAGGCAGAGCGTAGAGGTTAGAGGGTTGAGAGTTACAGTTGAGGATTAATATTCAGGTTGTTGAGTGTATAAGATTAAGTGTGTAAGGCATGGGGATTAGGGTTTAGGGTTTATGATATGGATTGAGGGTATATAAGGCATAGGGTGACTTGGGTTGAGAACACATATGGTTTAGGTTTAATTTAAGTATAGGGTTAAGGCACAATATTTGGGGTTTAGGGTATAAGGGTGAGGTTATAGGGTATAGGGATGAGGGTTTGTGGGTGTAGGCTTCAGGGTTTAAGGTATAGGGTTGAGGATTGAGTGATTAGGGCTTAAGCATATGGTTGAGGGTATAGGGTTTAGGGTTTAGGTATAGGTTTTAGGATTTAAGGTTTAAGAGTTAAGAGTTGACTAATAGGTTTTAGGGTTTAGGGGTAAGGGATTAGGGTTTAAGGTATAGTGTCGAGGGATAAGGGTTTAGGAATAGGGATAGCATTTAGGGTTTAGGGATGAGGAATTAGGGTTTAGGGTTGAGGGTTGAGGGTTAAGGGATTAGGGTTTAAGGTATAGTGTTGAGGGTTGAGGGTTTAGGGATAGGGTTGAGGGATTAGGGTTTAGGGTTGATGGATTAGGGTTTAAGGTTGAGGGTTGAGGGTTGAGGGTTGAGGGTTGAGGGTTGAGGGTTGAGGGATAGGGTTGAGGGTCAAGGGATTAGGGTTAAAGTAGAGTATCGAGGGTAGAGGGATTAGGGATAAGGTTTAGGGTTTAAGGTTTAAGGTTTGATGGTTGAGGCTTTAGGGCTGAGGGTTAAGGGATTATGGTTTAAGATATAGTGTCGAGGGTTGAGGGTTTAGGGATAGGTTTTAGGGTTTAAGGTTTAAGGCTTAAGGGTTGAAGGATAGAGTTTATGGTTTAGGGATAAGGGATTAGGGTTTAAGGTATAGTGTTGAGGGTTGAGGGCTTAGGAATACAGATAGTGATTAGGGTTTAGGGATGGGGGATTAGGGTTGATGGTTGAGGGATTAGGGTTTAAATTATATTGTTGAGGGTTTAGGGATAGGGTTTAGGGTTTAGGGTTGAGGGATTAAGGTTTAAGGTAAAGTTTTGAGGGTTGAGGGTTTAGGGATAGGGTTTAGGGTTGATGGATTAGGGTTTAGGGTTGACGGATTAGGGTTTAAGGTTGAGGGTTGAGGGTTTAGGGATAGGGTTGAGGGTTGAGGGATTAGGGTTAAGGTAGAGTGTCGAGGATATAGGGATTAGGGTTTAAGGATTAAGGGTTGAGGGGTAGGGTTTAGGGTTTAGGGATAAGGGATTAGGGTTTAACCTATAAGGTTTAGGGTTGAGGGATTAAGGTTTAAGGTTGAGGGTTGAGGGTTTAGGGATAGGGTTTAGAGTTTAGGGATAAGGGATTAGGGTTTAGGGTTGAGGCTTTAAGGATAACATTTAGGGTTGAGGGATTAGGGTTAAGGGTCAAGGGATTAGGGTTAAGGTAGAGTGTCAAGGGTAGAGGGATTAGAGATAAGGTTTAGGGATGAAGGTTTAAAGATTGAGGGTTGAGGCTTTAGGGTGAGGGTTAAGGGATTAAGGTTTAAGATATAGTGTCGAGGGTTGAGGGTTTAGGGATAGGTTTTAGGGTTTAAGGTTTAAGGGTTAAGGGTTGAGGGATAGGGTCTAGGGTTAAGGGATAATGGATTATGGTTTAACATGTAAGGTTTAGGGTTGAGGGATTAAGATTTAAGGTTGAGGGTTGAGGGTTGAGGGTTTAGGGATAGGGTTTAGAGTTAGGGATAAGGGATTAAGGTTTAGGACCTTGAATAATTAGGGTTTAGATTTGAGGCTTTAGGGATAGCGTTTAGGGTTGAGGATTTAGTGATAGGGTGTAGTGTTTAGTTGAGGTTTGAGGGTTGAGGAATTATTGTTTAAGGTATAGTGTTGAGGGTTAAGGGTTTAGGGTTTAGGATTGAGATATTAGGGTTTAGGGTTGAGGGATTAGGGTTTAACATATAGTGTTGAGGGTTGAGGGTTTAGGGATAGGGTTTAGGGTTAAGGGATTAGGGTTTAGGGTTGATAGATTAGGGTTTAAGTTTGAGGGTTGAGGGTTAAGGGTTGAGGGTTTAGGGTTTAAGGATAGGGTTGAGGGTTGAGGGATTAGGGTTAAGGTAGAGTGTCAAGGGTAGAGGGATTAGGGATAGGGTTTAGTGTTGAAGGTTTAAGGATTGAGGGTTGAGGCTTTAGGCCTGAGGGTTAAGGGATTAGGGTTTAAGATATAGTGTCAAGGGTTAAGGGTTTAGGGATAGGTTTTAGGGTTTAAGGTTTAAGGGTTAAGGGTTGAGGGATATGGTTTAGGGTTTAGGGATAAGGGATTAGGGTTTAAGGTATAGTGTCAAGGGTTGAGGGTTTAGGAATAGGGATAGCGTTTAGGGTTTAAGGATGAGGGATTAGGGTTGAGGGTTGAGGGATTAGGGTTTAAGGTATAGTGTTGAGGGTTGAGGGTTTAGGGTTGAGGGATTAGGGTTTAAGGTATAATGTTGAGGGTTGAGGGTTAAGGGTTTAGGGATAGGGTTTAGGGTTGAGGGATTAGGGTTTAGTGTTTAGGGTTGACAGATTAGTGTTTAAGGTTGAGGGTTGAGAGTTTAGGGTTTAGGGATAGGGTAGACGGATTAGGGATAGGGTTTAGGGTTGAAGGTTTAAAGATTGAGAGTTGAGGCTTTAGGGTTGAGTGTTAAGGGATTAGGGTTTAAGATATAGTGTCGAGGCTCGAGGGTTTATGGATAGGTTTTAGAGTTTAAGGTTTAATGGTTGAGGGATAGGGTTTAGGGTTTAGGGATTAGGGTTTAAGGTATAGTGTCGAGGGTTGAGGGTTTAGGAATAGGGATAGTGTTTAGTGTTTAGGGATGAGGGATTAGGGTTGAGGGATTAGGGATTAGGGTTTAAGGTATAGTGTTGAGGGTTGAGGGTTTAGGGTTGATGGATTAGGGTTTAGCATTGAGGGATTAGGGTTTAAGGTATAGTGTTGAGGGTTGAGGGTTTAGGGATAGGGTTTAGGGTTGAGGGATTAGGGTTTAGGGTTGATGGATTAGGGTTGAGGGTTGAGGGTTGAGGGTTGAGGGTTGAGGGATAGGGTCGAGGGTCGAGGGATTAGGGTTAAGGTTGAGTGTCGAGGGTAGAAGGATTAGGGATAGGGTTTAGGGTTGAAGGTTTAAGGATTGAGGGTTGAGGCTTTAGGGTTGAGGGTTAAGGGATTAGGGTTTAAGATATAGTGTCAAGGGCCAAGGGTTTAGGGATATGTTTTAGGGTTTAAGGTTTAAGGGTTAAGGGTTGAGTGATAGGGTTTAGGGTTTAGGGATGAGGGATTAGGGTTTAAGGTATATTATCAAGGGTTGAGGGTTTAGTAATAGGGATAGCGTTTAGGGTTTAGGGATGTGGGAGTAGGGTTGAGGGATTAGGCTTGAGGATTAAGGGATTAGGGTTTAAGGTATAGTGTTGAGGGTTGAGGGTTTAGGGATAGGGTTTAGGGTTTAGGGTTTAGGGATTAGGGTTTAAGGTATAGTGTTGAGGGTTGAGGTTTTAGGGATTGTGTTTAGGGTTGAGGGATTAGTGTTTAGGGTTGATGGATTAGGGTTTAAGGTTGAGGGTTGAGGGTTGAGGGTTGAGAGTTAAGGGTTGATGGTTGAGGGTTTGGGGATAGGGTTGAGGGTCGAGGGATTAGGGTTAAGGTAGAGTGTTGAGGGTAGAGGGATTAGGGATAGGGTTTAGGGTTGAATGTTTAAGGATAGAGGGTTGAGGCTTTAGGGTTGAGGGTTAAGGGATTAGGGTTTAAGATATAGTGTCAAGGGTCGAGGGTTTAGGTATAGGTTTTAGGGTTTAAGTTTTAAGGGTTAAGGGCTGAGGGATAGGGTTTAGGGATAAGGGATTAGGGTTTAAGGTATAGTGTTGAGGGTTGAGGGTTTAGGAATAGGGATAGAGTTTAGGGTTTAGGGATGAGGGATTAGGGTTGAGGGTTGAGGGATTAGGGTTGAGGATTGAGGGTTGAGGGATTAGGGTTTAAGGGGTTCAGGGATAGGATTTAGGGGTGATGGATTAGGGTTTAGGGTTGATGGATTAGGGTTTAAGGTTGAGGGTTGAGCATTTAGGGATAGGGTCGAGGGTCAAGGGATTAGGGTTAAGGTCGAGTGTTAAGGGTAGAGGGATTAGGGTTTAAGGTTTAAGGGTTAAAGGTTGAGGGATAGGGTTTAGGTTTTAGGCATAAGGGATTAGGGTTTAACTTGTAAGGTTTAGGGTTGAGCGATTAAGGTTTAAGGTTGAGGGTTGAGGGTTTAGGGATAGGGTTTAGAGTTTAGGGATAAGGGATTAGGGTTTAGGACCTTGAGGGATTAGGGTTTAGGGCTGAGGCTTTAGGGATAGTGTTTAGGATTGAGGGATTAGGGTTGAGGGTCGAGGGATTAGGGTTGGGGTAGAGTGTTGAGGGTAGAAGGATTAGGGATAGGGTTTAGGGTTGAAGGTTTAAGGATTGAGGGTTGAGGCTTTAGGGTGAGGGTTAAGGGATTAGGGTTTAAGATATAGTGTCGAGGGTTTAGGGATAGGTTTTGGGGTTTAAGGTTTAAGGGTTAAGGGATGAGGTATAGGGTTTAGGGTTTAGGGTTTAACCTATAAGATTTAGGATTAAGGGATTAAGGTTTAAGGTTGAAGGTTTAGGGTTGAGGGTTTAGGGATAGGGTTTAGAGTTTAGGGATAAGAGATTAGGGTTTAGTACCTTGAGGGATTAGGCTTTAGGGTTGAGGCTTTAGGGATAGCATTTAGGTTTTAGGGATTAGGGTTGAGGGTTTAGTGATAGGGTGTAGGGTTTAGGGTTGAGGGATTAGGGTTTAGGGTTGAGGGAATAGTGTTTATGGTAAAGTTTTGAGGGTTTAGGGATAGGGTTTAGGATTTAAGGTTTAAGGGTTGAGGGTTGAGGCTTTGGGGTTTAGGCTTAAGTGAGACCTATATGGATAAGGATAGATGGAGAGGTAGACAAGGAGTGACTGAGAGATGTAGAGAGGGGAGAGGTAGAGAGGTGAGGGGGAGAGATAAGTGAGATATAGATGAGCTAATGGAACTAGAGGTGAGAGATATTGCAAAGGTGCTATCAAAGGTGAGATAGGCACAAATATTTATAGGCACTCATTTCTATCATATTTTGCAATATATCTCACCTCTAGCTACTTGGTACTTCTTTGCCATGACAACTCAGTGGCACATTATAAAGAGACTACATTTAGTTAATTCACTTCATAAGTTTCAAAATAAAATACCTAGACCACTACAAAAAGAAGGATGATGATCCCTTGAATTATGCACAAGCCAATGATCCCTCCACTACTAATGCATCAATCTACTGGTATTTGGATCAAAGAACCCTCAGTAACACATGAACTCTGGGTGTGTGCAAGAAGTTGTGTCCACTTTTTGGCCAAAAAGTGGAAGTGTTTTACCTGATTTTCAGAATTTGTCACATTTGACCTAAAACTTTGAAGCACTTAAATGTGGAATCTTGGAAAAAGTCACTAAATATGAAATGTAGTACTCAGAGTCTAGTTTCCAAATATGTAATTTTGTTCAATACCCAGATGATAGAAATTGATTTTGAATAAGCATTTCTAAAAACCACTGTTTAAAAGTCACTTTTTTTTTACTATACCATGTACGTGTACATCATCCATATTTTGACCTAAATAATCATATTTTTCAAAATCCTTTTGGGAAAAGCTTTGTAACTCACTGAAGCACGTTTTCCATATTTATTTGTAATTTTTTATTGAATAATTTTTTTTTTATTAATTTTTTATTGGTCATTTTTTGTCTTTTAAAAAATCATCGTGTACGTCACGCATAAGATGACCTAAACTTAACATTTTTTTTAAAAAAAAATTTTAAATTGAAAAGAATTGTCTAAAGTACATTTTCATACAATTTTTTTTACAAAAAAAAAAATTAATAAAAAGTTATTAAAATATTAAAAAACCCTGATAATTTAAGGTTATGAACCTATTTCATCAGAAATTGATTAAAAAATAGAAAAATTAATTCAATTGTAAAAAAAATTACATATTTAGAATCTACATTGTCTCCTCTATAATAGGTTTTAATTTCGTCAAAATATTCTGCAAAATAGACCTTTAAATATATGCCCAAAGTCATTATTTTGTTGTGACATTGACATGGCCTTCAAGTTGTAGGTCAAACTAGGTCCAAAGGTCAGGGTCGAGTCCCCAAAGCATTTTCTAAAGCGGGTTACAAAGCAAAACCCGAGCCTAAAATTTAAATTTTGAATAACGGGATCCCGTTTATAAAACGCGATCCCGTTTATAAAATGGGATCTCGTTTCTTTCTTCATCGGTCGTGAATAAAATGGGATCCCGTTTAATAAACGGGATCGCGTAGTAAACGGGATCCCGTTTTATAAATGGGATCCCGTTTCTTATTTGCCCATTTTTTTTAATAAGACTATACTATGACTGTCATTTCTACAACTTGCCCTACAGTACGGCCGACAGCGACTCTTGCAGCATTCTTTGGCATATTTCTTTCTTTTGCAGGTCCATCAACTTGAAGTATTGTTGGTATTTTGATAGAAGCCATCATGGAGACGTTATTTGAGTGGAATTTTGTTGAATTGTACTTGTTTGAAGGACTTGAAACACATTCAAGTTTTTGACATTCATTTGTACATGCTTCATAAATTTTTTAATCATGGGATCACAAAGTCGTAATAAGAGGAAAGATAGGAAGCTATTAACCCCTGAAGAAATCAAAGCAAAGAGAGAGAAGGAGGTAAAAAGACAAAGAGATAGAAGAGTAAAGATTCAATCAATGATCAATGCTGAAGCATCTAATTCCACAACTATTGAAGATAAAAATATTGAGGAGACCATGGATATAGACGATGCAAGTTTGCAAGAGGTGAATGTGGAAACTAATATGATTATACAAACTACTCCTGGTATGTCTTCAAATCCCTCTATTAATGCTATGGAGACTGTTTCAATGGGCACAAATCTAGGTACTTCTTCAAATCCACTTTTGAATGAAATGGAAATAGTGTTGATAGGAGATTTAAAACAAGCTGGATATAACAATGTTGAGATTGATAATATTCGTAGAGATCAAAATTTGAAACAAATTGTAGTTGAAAATGAAAATGAAAATCCTTTTGTTGAAAATGAAAATAAAAATCCTTTTGTTGTTGAAAATGAAAATGAAAACCGTTTTGTTGTTGAAAATGAAAATGAAAACTGTTTTGTTGTTGAAAATGAAAATAAAAATCCTTTTGTTGAAAATGAAAATGAAAATCGTTTTGTTGTTGAAAATGAAAACAAAAATCCTTTTGTTGAAAATGAAAATGAAAACCATTTTGTTGTTGAAAATAAAAATGAAAATCCTTTTGTTGAAAATGAAAATGAAAACCGTTTTGTTGTTGAAAATGAAAATCGTTTTGAAGTTGAAAATGAAAATGAAAATCTAGGAAGTGATGTTGAAAATGAGAAATATTTTTTCAAAATTGAAAGAGATGTTTTGGATAATCTTCCTGGTAAAATTTCTTGGAGACAAATAAGAACACATGCCAATAGATTATACAAGGAATTTTTTTATCCTAAAAAACTATCATTTCAATGTCAACTAATGACGCAATTAATGAGAAAAGTAATGAAAATGTTAGGCATTTTTGTTAAACCAAGAAGAAAAGATCAATCACTAAAACATGCTATGTCTACTGTTGCTAGTGCCATTGAGTCTGTTAGCACTCATTTTGACCTAGGGTTGATTTGTCATGATCAGGGGGTTTCTTCATTTGAAGCCTTTATCTTCTTGCCCATTTTTTCTAAGTGTTGGACCTCCTCAGCATTTTTCAGCTGCAGCATCATATTTTCCTGAGGAGGAGGTCATCATCATCATCTTGTCTTCGATGATGGTCTGCATCATCATGTTCTTCGTCGACTGTTTTTTCATCGTCATCATCATATTTCACTGTCGGGTGATGTTTGGATATCATCCTGATGATACTGGTGAGCTACAGTGCGCCCTCAGTTGCTTGCGAGGGTGATTTTTCAAGTACCCGGTGATCTTCTGAATATCACCTTGCCCAAACATGGTGATGATGTTGCCCCGTTATCTTAAAGGGGTTATTCTCTAGGTTGTTCGACCTAACTTGTTTTTTCTTAAATGTCGTCGTCATCATCATCATATTTCCAGTTATCATCCTGCTGCTTGCGGAGGTCATCATATTTTCTACCTTCATGATATTTCGCCGGGGTGATATTTCTATCATCGGGTGATCTTGGTTATGATCATCCTGATGATGTTGTTGAAGAGTTCTAAGTGCGACCCGATATTCACTAGGGTCATCATATTTTGAACGTCAGGATGATCTTAGTCAATATCATCCTGATGATGTTGTATCACTTCTTGTTCGTTGTTTTGTCATCCTGATGATGCTGACGTCATCCTTATATCAGGGTGATATCCGGTTCTCTGCCTATCTGCATCATGATATTTCCGAAGGAGGGGGTGATATTTTCATATCACCCGGATATATGTTTGTTCGAGCATCATGATGATGCTGATATCAAGGAGATATCCGCCTGCCGGCTTCGCGCATTATCTACTGGGGGTGATCTTTTCAAGCAGCATCATCATATTCAGTTATCGCCCCGATCTTATAGTGGAGCTATAGTGCAACCTGATATTTGAACATCAGGAGAATATTTCCAAATATCTGGTTGTCTTCTGAATATCATGATGATGTTAATATGATGATGATGTCATCAAGGTCCGGGGGGGGTCATATTTCTAACACTGATCATCTTATGATGATCCCCTGATATTTGTAAACATGATGATGACGTCATCCGGATATGAGGAGGTGCGTTGTAGGCGGATATGATGATGACGTCATCAGGATGTTCATCGGCCAGACTTTTGGTATAAGCTCAGCAGGAGGATGTTTCTCCGATGGATCAGGTTGTGCCGATTATCATGAAGGTTATATTTCAAATATCATGATGACGTCAGGGTGATATTTCGAACAACAGGATATCATGCTGCTGGAGGATGATGATGATGAAGTCTTATACTAGTGTCGTCAGGAGCAAAAGCACCGACATGATATATGCTCATGACCTAGTATATAAAGTGTCAAAGAGGTCATCGCGGGGTGCATGTGGGATAATGTTATCCTGCATTTTCAAATATCATGATGATGAACCTCGGCGGGAAATGGTTGCGATGCAGAATTAATGTTCTTCCCGAGGCCGCGGGTTGGTGCGCCATCAATGGCGATTGTTGCAGAGGTATGGGCGATGGCGTGGGTGGATCCTGTACCCGATTGAAGGTGTACATCAGCGGACAGTGGCGCAGGGCTCAAGAAATCTTCCTGTCTCCTCCCCTACCTGCTGCATTCAAGTTTGGGCGCCAATCTGGTTGTGTTTGAGCGCCATTTTCATGATACTGTGTATCTGACAGGATTTTTGGGTCAACCATGTAATTAATTGCTGAGCACCTACCTGGCTGTTATAAGCAGGTTGTGTTGCTCATTTGAAGGTCGTTGAAAGTTGAAGATTTTGGGCTCTGTAATGCATAACAAGCTGATCTGGTTGTTCTGTACAGCTTACCTGTGAGTTTATGTATCTCTTGTTGTTTGTTTTTGGCATGAACCCACTGATTTCATGATTAAACTTATATGAGAAATGCTATCTTGGCATGTGTTGTGTTAATTCTGTCTCCAGTATTGCATGTATTCTTCTTCTGAATCTGGATGTTTGGTAATGTTTAGATTCTAGAGCATAGAGTTCCTGTGTTGAATGTCTGATCTTTTAACTTCTGCTCAAGGGGTAGATTAAACTGTTTTCAGGTTGAACATTGGGAAGGATATACTGCAGTAGGGATACCATAAGTAGAGATAACCTAACACTTTGTATTGGGAGGTACCTGTAAGGCAGGTATCACATATATCCCCTTGAAATCCAGTTTTAGCTGTTTATGCTGATCATTCGTAGGTGTATGTCTACTGACTCCAGGCCCTGGATAGGCACCAATCATGCTTTGTTCTTGTGTTATAACCATGTCCAGCTTTGCATCCACACTTAAACTCCAAATCAAAATCTAAAACAACCATTAGGACTTTAGAATTAGTTTAGGAACCTCAGTCCTCTGTCTACAACTGCTAATAGGCCCAAAGCTAGCCCCTTTGCTCTTATCTTTCAGTTTTGGTCTACTTACAGGAGGACTTATCTGCTTTCTGTCAGCATCCCAGCCTTGTATGCATATCCTCATGGATGTTGAGTAGGGAATACCCCCCTAGGTCTTGCAGAGCCTGAAGAAGAAGAGGAGATAAAATATAGAGTCTATCTCCTACACTGTTGGCCCCCTGGCCCAGAGATCCTGTTGATCACTGATGGCTACCTTGTAGGGAAATCTGGGAATAAGCATCCAGTCTGGGAAAAAGTCAACAAGAAATTGGCGACTCTACTGGGGAACCTTGTGAAAGAACCCTGGTTTTCAGAAGAAAACAGTTCCTAGTAATAGGTGGCGACTCCGAAGTAATCTCCCAACCGGTCAAAGTAAAATTTATATGCAGGGGAGAAGATCCCAACAAAATCCTCTATTTGAAGAGTTACCATTAACAAAAAGAATGATGTATAGAAGAAAGGGAACTGTCTCAGTTAGTCATGAGAGCTCCCCCAGAAAAAGTGATGATGTACAAGATAACCCTAGGCCATCAGGACAGCATGCGCCTTATTTTTCAACTGCAGAAGCTGATATTCAAGGTGCATATGAGAGGCAACAGGGTGGTAGTATGAGAATGAGGTCAGAGGTGTTCCAAGAACGCCCTTTTCTAGACCCAAGTGAAAGGTTTGAAGAGGCAGAGTCTCTGAGGGATGATGAAGATGATGACCCAAATGGTATGAGACCATCTACCTCCAGACCTAAGGATGAACAATTGGCTGAAGAAATCAAAAGTCTAAGAGCAGAACTAGAATACCTACAAGCCATGAAAATCAGAGATGATATAAGGCAGAAAGTGCAAGCCTTAAGAACTGCCCAAAATGATTCAGTTCCTACCCTAGAGAATGCAAATGTGCAAAGACATCAGCAAAGATATGAAATGCAACATCAGCATCATGATGACAGACAAAATGTGAATGATGCTAGGATACCACTGAACCATGCAGGAAACCAGAATGCAAACAGAAATGTTAATGTTAATCAGCCAAACAGACAGCCCATGCAACTAGATAGATTCAGGCAGCTGGTGTTTGATGGTATTCCTGGGTATCCTAACCCCATTGACAAGCATCTGAGGCTGCAAGTGCCTAAGTTTTCAGGAAACAATACAGTGTCAGGAGTAGATCATCTAAAGGCCTTCCAAAATGTCATGGATAATTTTGAGGTTGAGCATGAGGATGTTTTCATGAAGTCATTCATGCAATCCTTAATAAATGAGGCAAGAGAATGGTACAGGAATCTGCCTGACCGGAGTATTTCATCATGGGATGATTTTAAAAGGATATTCAAGGAGCAATATGGTGATAAAACTGACCCTAGCTTCTTTGTAAATGAGTTCACCAGCATCACCAAAGGGTCAAATGAGCAGGTTGCAGACTTTAATGCAAGATTTACTAAAGTGTTGAACAAATTGCCACATCATATGAGGCCAAATGAACCAATGTGCATAATTTTGTACATCAATGCCTTTGATGCAAAGACTGCATATGGACTAAGAGATAAAGGTCCTGCCACTCTCAGGGATGCTTTCAGAATTGCAGTAAATATTGAAAACAATAGGAAAGCATCAGGCAAGACAAATAGAAGGGATGATGTAAAAATTCTGCAGAATCCAAATAAGCCTCAGAACACTCAAGGTAGTACATCTGCTCCTGAAGATAAGATAGACAAACTGGCAAATGTTGTTAAGGACCTGAGCTATAGATTAGCTAGAAGTGAAAAAGGGATGGGTCCTGATAGGCAAGTCTATCAAAGGCAGGAAAAGAGGCCATCATTACATGATATGCCTTATAACACCAATTGGCATGATGGTAAGCCTGTATTCCCACGTAACAACACAAATCAGAGGGCTCAACATGTCAAGGAAACTCCTGATCCCCTGAAGAAAACTATAAATATTGCTGATGATGCTCCGTGGTGTATAATTTGTCAGATGCCACATTCACAGTCACAGTGCATGATTGCCCAATCTTTGTATGATAATGCTACATCCTGTAATGAATGCAATGAGCCACATCATGTGCAGGATGATGATGTTAACATGATGTCCGTAGGCAATGGATACACTCTGTATGATGCTGATGAGAGTGCAGATCATCAAGTTCAGGCCTGCCAACAGTCCCCATATGATGAAGATAATGAAGATAACTATGTGTATGCTCAGAACTCACACAGTTTTCTGAGTAACCTACAACGACCTTCTGATGAGGAAATTAGAGCCTTCACAGCTGCAGCAGTTGCTCAAATCAAAAGCAACTACAATCTCAAAGGTAAAATTCAAGTAGGCAGCCCACATCAGCCAGAAGACATTTCTGCAGGTCAGCTGGTGCATGGTCATAAAGGAACTGAACCACAAAAAAGGCAGTGGGTAAATAATAAACAGAACTTTAGATACAGAACAGGTCATGAATCTCAAGGACCAGAAAACAAAACCCCTCAGGCTGAAGATCAAAGTAGAGGTTCCCAAGACAAGAATGATGATCAGGGAACTATGAAAATGAAAACTAAATCAGCTCAGGATAAAAGCAAGATTGTGGAGCAAGCTACAACTGTTGTACAAAACTATGCTCCATTTGATATAGCTCAGATCCTCTCTCAGGTAAAGGTCTCTGTTCCACTTATGGAACTCATGAAAGTGGAAGAGATCAAGAATAGGACAATATCCCTAATCTCAGGGGTACCTTTTCAAGCTAAACAAAATGATCAGACCCAGGGTGAGAAACATGTCATGTGTAATGAAGAAGATGAGACTCCTGAAGTCTATTTAGGAATGACCATGACAAAGTGTCCTTCACAGGTGGAACCATTTTATGTTTCCCTGGTTATAAATGGAAAAATAATTAGAAATTGTATGCTTGACTCTGGAGCATCCACAAATGTCATGCCTTTGGCCATCATGCAACAAACAGGATTAAAAATTGACAAGGCATGTGGAAAATGTTATGCAATGGATGCCAGAGAGGTACCAGTTATTGGAATCATGAAGGATGTAGATTTCAAACTGGCAGCATTTCCTGAAAAGAAATATAAAATGAACATAACAGTGGTTGACATCAAGCCACAGTATGGTATGTTGTTGTCAAGAAGATGGGCAGCACTAATTGGTGGAAGTATGCAGCTGGACCTGTCATATGCCATAATTCCAATGAATGGTAGGGATGTCAAGTTAATCAGAGAGCAGAGATCATCAGAGACAGTGGAAGACCAAGAAGCAAATGAACAAGTATGCTTTGTAGACACTGACTGTGATAACTTCAAGGTTGTCTCAGATGATACAGAAGATGAAAAGAAAAATATCTGCATTGAAGAGCTGGATCAGCAAGGCTTATGGACCATGTTTTTTGATGGAGCTTGTGCAAAAGAAGGCTCTGGAGCTGGAGTTGTTTTCCTGTCTCCAACTGGTAAGCTCCTCAAATTCTCTTTCTTGCTGAGGTTTGATTGCACAAACAACATTGCAGAATATGAGGCTTTACTCTTAGGCCTGAATATTGCTCTCAAACATGGAATTAAGATGTTAAGAGTATTTGGGGATTCTGAGCTGATTGTATCCCAAATCAGAAATAAGTATGCTGCAAAAAATAAAAGATTGAAACAATACAAGCATGCTATTTGGGATACTATTGAATTATTTGATGCATTTTCAATTGGTTGGGTAGAAAGGTCAAAAAATGTTATGGCTGATTTCTTAGCTAATATTGCAATAAGGCCAGATGACATCACTCTGTCAGGTGTCACAGATGTAGAAATTAAAATTAGGCCTGCCATACCAGAAAATATATGCAGTTGGCAAGTTTTTAATGATGATAGGGATTTGCTGAAATTTTTGCACTGCATAGATGAATATGAGAATCAACAGATTGATTTCCAAGCTTTTGTAGAGACTGTAGATGGAAAAGAAACTCTTGTGGGAAAAGAGATCATTCAGTTGAGGACTAATAAAATCCCTAGAGGGTTGGTAGATTTGGAAAGAGTTTTTGACAGTAGAGACAAAATGGTCACAAAGACATCCCCCACAAATAAGGAGGATTTAGAAGAAATAAATTTGGGGACATCTCAGGCCCCTCAGAAGGTATATATTGGCAAACAGCTCAAACCACACATAAGAAGTATGCTGATTGCATTACTGAAAAAGTATAAACATGTTTTTGCTTGGTCATATGAGGACCTAAAAGCTTATAGGGAAGACTTATTCCAGCATGAGATCCCATTGAAGCCTGAAGCTAAGCCATTTAGACAAAGGCAAAGGCCTATAAATCCTACCTTAGCTCCCAAGATGCAAGAAGAACTCAAAAGGCTCAGGGAAGCTGGAATAATTGTGCCTATCAGGCATTCAACTTGGGTGTCTAACCTTGTCCCAGTCAGAAAAAAGAATGGTGATATTAGGCTTTGTGTTGATTTCAGGAACTTGAATGTATCCTCTTTGAAGGATAACTATCCACTGCCTAATATGGAGGCTATGTTGCAGAGAGTGACTGGTTGTGAACTCCTATCCATGATGGATGGATTTTCAGGATATAATCAGGTAAAGGTAAAGGAATCAGAACAATATAAGACTGCCTTTACCACTCCATGGGGAACGTATGTGTATGTTAGAATGCCATTTGGACTAACAAATGCAGGTGCTACATTTCAAAGAGCAATGGATGTTGCTTTTGCAGGACTGATTGATTCAATCCTGGCTGTATATCAGGATGACCTGACTGCTTACTCAAAGAAAGAAGAGCAGCATTGTTTGCATCTGGAGCAGATCTTCATAAGAGCACTAGAATATGGTATTTCTTTAAACCCAAAGAAGTGTGCCTTCGGAGTAGTTGAAGGAAAGCTTCTGGGACATATTGTTTCCAAGGATGGAGTCAGGATAGATCCAGAGAGAGTGGCAGCCATTGACAGGATTCAAATGCCAAAAACTGTGAAAGGAGTTCAGTCCTTCTTTGGACAGATAAATTTTGTTAGAAGATTTGTTCCCAACTTTGCAGAAACCACAAGGAACATTTCCAAGATGATGAAGAAGGATGCAACTGTCAACTGGGAAAGGGAAGCAATAGAATCATTTCAGAATATCAAAGAGGCAATTAAGATGGCCCCTGTTCTTAAATCTCCTGATTTTTCTAGGCCATTCCAAGTGTTCTCATTTGCTTCCTTTCATACTGTTGCTGCATGTTTGTTACAGAAAAATGAAGATGGTTTTGAACAGCCCATCGCTTTCTTCAGTATGTCCCTGCAGGCCTCTGAGTTGAAGTATGACATTATGGAAAAACAGGCATATGCACTGGTCAGAGCCATCAAAAGTTTCAGACCATACCTGGTAGGGTCATATATCATTGCATATGTACCTCATGCAGCAGTCAAAGACATATTCACTCAGCAGGAGGTGACTGGAAGAAGGTGCAGATGGATAAACAAACTGCAGGAGTTCAACATAGACATACAAGTTACTAAGTTGATAAGAGGACAAGGATTAGCCAAGATGATGGCACAGTCAAACTTGGAAGCATGCCAAGTTAATGCAGTCCAAGATGAGAGTGTAAATGTATCAGGATCTGAATGGTACAAGGATATTGTCTATTATTTGCAAAATCTGAATTGTCCTTCCCATTTCAGTGACAATCAAAAGAGGACTCTAAAGTTACATGCAATCAGGTATGTCATTGTTCAAGGTGAGCTGTACTGGAAAAACCCTGATGGTGTGCTGCTGAGATGTATGGATGAGAACATGGCTAACAATGTTTTGATTGACATGCATAAAGGATTGTGTGGTGGACATTATACTGCCCAAACAACAGCTCATAAAATTCTCAGGGCAGGATATTGGTGGCCCACTCTCTTTTCAGATGCACAAAGGTTAGTAAGGAAATGTGACCCTTGCCAGAGATTCTCAGGAAAGCTAAAATATGATGGTGCTTTACCCCTCAGAACTGTACCTGTGGATGCTCCATTCCAGCAATGGGGAATTGACTTCATAGGGGAAATTGCAGACAAATCAAGTGGGGGACACAGTTGGATTTTGGTGGCAACTGACTACTTTACCAAATGGATTGAGGCCATTCCAACTAAGAGAGCTACAAGTAAGGTGGTGACAGATTTCATACTAGAGAACATCATCATCAGGTTTGGAGTACCATTTAAGATAATCACTGATAATGCTATGTGCTTCAGATCAGGTGAATTTGTTGATTTTTGCAACAGATATGGGATAAATCTGTCATATACATCACCATATCACCCACAAGGAAATGGTCAAGCAGAATCAAGCAATAAGAGCATCATGAAAATTGTCAAGAGGATACTGGACAAGAACAAGAGAGCTTGGGACTCAAAGTTGAACTTAGCAGTATGGGCTGACAGAGTGACTGTGAAAAGGGCTATTAGGAAGTCACCTTTTGAGCTAGTATATGGTGCATCAGCTAGACTGCCCATAAATAATCTCCTACCAGTTTACAGATTCATTCAGGAAAATGATGAGGACATTGAAGATCCCATGACAGAAAGAGTGAATCAGCTGGTTGCATTGGATGAAGACAGAAGGAGAGCCCACCAGATCAATCTCAAAAGACAACAAGATATGAAATATCAGTTTGACAGGAGAACTACAAAAAGGAAGTTTCAAGTCAATGATCTGGTGCTTATTTGGAATGCTAAAGATCAGGAAAAGGGTAAACATGGTAAATTTCAACCCTTATGGATGGGCCCATATCAGGTTTGCAATACTCATGGGGAGGATTCTTATTTCCTCCAGGCCCTAGATGGTGAAATTCTGGAATTGCCTGTGCATGGCCAATTCCTTAAGTTCTATTTTGCATAAATGACTGGTTGCTGTGCACATTTGTAAAAATATGTATGTAGTGTAAATGCCTTGTACAGCTCGTGTTTTTTGGCTTTTTGTCTGGTCTGCCCGGAGATCTGGTTCTCGCTGCAGGTTTTCACCTGCACGTCCCCATTCGGAGCCACTGTTAGCACTCATTTTGACCTAGGGTTGATTTGTCATGATCAGGGGGTTTCTTCATTTGAAGCCTTTATCTTCTTGCCCATTTTTTCTAAGTGTTGGACCTCCTCAGCATTTTTCAGCTGCAGCATCATATTTTCCTGAGGAGGAGGTCATCATCATCATCTTGTCTTCGATGATGGTCTGCATCATCATGTTCTTCGTCGACTATTTTTTCATCGTCATCATCATATTTCACTGTCGGGTGATGTTTGGATATCATCCTGATGATACTGGTGAGCTACAGTGCGCCCTCAGTTGCTTGCGAGGGTGATTTTTCAAGTACCCGGTGATCTTCCAAATATCACCTTGCCCAAACATGGTGATGATGTTGCCCTGTTATCTTGAAGGGGTTATTCTCTAGGTTGTTCGACCTAACTTGTTTTTTCTTAAGGGTCGTCGTCATCATCATCATATTTCCAGTTATCATCCTGCTGCTTGCGGAGGTCATCATATTTTCTGCCTTCATGATATTTCGTCGAGGTGATATTTCTATCATCAGGTGATCTTGGTTATGATCATCCTGATGATGTTGTTGAAGAGTTCTAAGTGCGACCCGATATTCACTAGGGTCATCATATTTTGAACGTCAGGATGATCTTAGTCAATATCATCCTGATGATGTTGTATCACTTCTTGTTCGTTGTTTTGTCATCCTGATGATGCTGACGTCATCCTTATATCAGGGTGATATCCGGTTCTCTGCCTATCTGCATCATGATATTTCCGAAGGAGGGGGTGATATTTTCATATCACCCGGATATATGTTTGTTCGAGCATCATGATGATGCTGATATCAAGGAGATATCCGCCTGCCGGCTTCGCGCATTATCTACTGGGGGTGATCTTTTCAAGCAGCATCATCATATTCAGTTATCGCCCCGATCTTATAGTGGAGCTACAGTGCAACCTGATATTTGAACATCAGGAGGATATTTCCAAATATCCGGTTGTCTTCCGAATATCATGATGATGTTAATATGATGATGACGTCATCAAGGTCCGGGGGGGTCATATTTCTAACACTGATCATCTTATGATGATCCCCTGATATTTGTAAACATGATGATGACGTCATCCGGATATGAGGAGGTGCGCTGTAGGCGGATATGATGATGACGTCATCAGGATGTTCATCGGCCAGACTTTTGGTATAAGCTCAGCAGGAGGATGTTTCTCCGATGGATCAGGTTGTGCCGATTATCATGAAGGTTATATTTCAAATATCATGATGACGTCAGGGTGATATTTCGAACAACAGGATATCATGCTGCTGGAGGATGATGATGATGAAGTCTTATACTAGTGTCGTCAGGAGCAAAAGCACCGACATGATATATGCTCATGACCTAGTATATAAAGTGTCAAAGAGGTCATCGCGGGGTGCATGTGGGATAATGTTATCCTGCATTTTCAAATATCATGATGATGAACCTCGGCGGGAAATGGTTGTGATGCAGAATTAATGTTCTTCCCGAGGCCGCGGGTTGGTGCGCCATCAATGGCGATTATTGCAGAGGTATGGGCGATGGCGTGGGTGGATCCTGTACCCGATTGAAGGTGTACATCAGCGGACAGTGGCGCAGGGCTCAAGAAATCTTCCTGTCTCCTCCCCTACCTGCTGCATTCAAGTTTGGGCGCCAATCTGGTTGTGTTTGAGCGCCATTTTCATGATACTGTGTATCTGACAGGATTTTTGGGTCAACTATGTAATTAATTGCTGAGCACCTACCTGGCTGTTATTAGCAGGTTGTGTTGCTCATTTGAAGGTCATTGAAAGTTGAAGATTTTTGGCTCTGTAATGCATAACAAGCTGATCTAGTTGTTCTGTACAGCTTACCTGTGAGTTTATGTATCTCTTGTTGTTTGTTTTTGGCATGAACCCACTGATTTCATGATTAAACTTATATGAGAAATGCTATCTTGGCATGTGTTGTGTTAATTCTGTCTCCAGTATTGCATGTATTCTTCTTCTGAATCTGGATGTTTGGTAATGTTTAGATTCTAGAGCATAGAGTTCCTGTGTTGAATGTCTGATCTTTTAACTTCTGCTCAAGGGGTAGATTAAACTGTTTTCAGGTTGAACATTGGGAAGGATATACTGCAGTAGGGATACCATAAGTAGAGATAACCTAACACTTTGTATTGGGAGGTACCTGTAAGGCAGGTATCACATATATCCCCTTGAAATCTAGTTTTAGCTGTTTATGCTGATCATTCACAGGTGTATGTCTACTGACTCCAGGCCCTGGATAGGCACCAATCATGCTTTGTTCTTGTGTTATAACCATGTCCAGCTTTGCATCCACACTTAAACTCCAAATCAAAATCTAAAACAACCATTAGGACTTTAGAATTAGTTTAGGAACCTCAGTCCTCTGTCTACAACTGCTAATAGGCCCAAAGCTAGCCCCTTTGCTCTTATCTTTCAGTTTTGGTCTACTTACAGGAGGACTTATCTGCTTTCTGTCAGCATCCCAGCCTTGTATGCATATCCTCATGGATGTTGAGTAGGGAATACCCCCCTAGGTCTTGCAGAGCCTGAAGAAGAAGAGGAGATAAAATATAGAGTCTATCTCCTACACTGTTGGCCCCCTGGCCCAAAGATCCTGTTGATCACTGATGGCTACCTTGTAGGGAAATCTGGGAATAAGCATCCAGTCTGGAAAAAAGTCAACAGAGTCTATTGGAAGTAATAGTCAATCCAAAGATAAAAATGCAACAAGACGAGCTATAACAACTGCTATAGTGAATAAAACAACTTTGAATAGAAGAATGGTAAGCAATATTAGTGGAATTCTAAAAATACATCCTAAAACATTGGTAAGAGCGGCAAAAAGAAGAGAAAGTATAGAAAATGATCCAATTAACCAATGTTGGAGTTTTAGTGGTCGACTCCCGAGATCTGACATGAAACTAAATATTGAAATCAGATCTTTGATCAAAAAATATTGGCATGATAATACTAGGGTATCGTCTAATGCTATAGATGTTTTAAAATTAAGAGTGGGGTCCAAAGTTCGCAATCCTCATCCAAAACACCTATTAGATACAACACAAACTTTTATAGAAAATTTTGTGATGAATTAGTGTTACTTGGTAATATTAAAATAAGTCAAAGATCTTTTGAAAAATGCAAACCATGGTATGTAAAGATTAATAAGGAACGAATATCTTGTTGTTGTAAAACGCATGTTCAATTTCATTATTATTATGATGTGTTTCAATATATACGTTGTACTTTACATCGTAACATGATTATACAGGAATGTGATATTAATATGCCAACTGAAGCAATAAAAGAGTTTATATCAAGTTTGTTCTGTGAAAGATCTAATGAAAAAGGTTTTTATTTAAGTTCATGTATTTCTGGACAATGCACTAGTTGTGGCAATCTTTCTTTGTTAAGAGTTTGTATGCATGAAAGTGTTGAAAATGATTTTGGACAACAATTAGTGGATGTTAAAAGATTTAAGAATGTTGAATATTCTTTAAAAGATGGAAAATTTGGAAAGCGTTGTGATTTAATTACAGAAAAGGTTAGTGTGCATGCATTCATATCAGAATTTAAAAGTAAAATTGTACCAAAATATGTCAAGCACTCTCAACAAGCTCGATGGCTTGATGGACAATTTCGTGAATGTAGAAACACATTTCTAGTTGGTACTATACTATCAGTGGTTGATTTTGCGGAAAACTATACTTTAGCTCTGCAAGAGGAAATTCAATCACAATATTACAATTCAGTGCAGGTTGCTATGCTTGTTCATATTGTTTATAGACATGCAGATGATAGCAGAGAGAATGATAGAAAAGTTTTGAGGGAGTATCATTTCTATTTGAGTGACAACCGGTTACACTCGTCAGAGTTTGTTCAATATTGTTTCAATATATTTTATACAAATTTAAGAGAAAGAGATATCCAGATGACTGAACATCTTATATGGTCAGATAATTGTACGAGGCAGTTCAAGAATGCTTGAATGTTCTATTGGTTATGTAGGGTTCACAAGGAGAATAATATCCAACATATGTGGAATTTTTTTTAAGCTAGACATGGTAAAGGAGAACATGATGGAGCTGGTGCATGTGTTAAAAGAATTCTTGCTAGACAACAATTAAAATTTGAGGATATAGTAAAATTTAAAGATGCACATGGGATTGTAGATTGGTGCAATACAAGATTATGTACACTTGGATCAAGCGAGTACTCTACAGTTCGTCGATTCTTTTAGTTGGTTGAAGAAGAAAACATTCTACCTAGACTTGATTGCCAGACAATCAGTGGATCTACTAAATGGCATTCATTTAGGAGTTCGAATGCAAGTACATGCACTATCTAGATAAGGGAGCTTGCATGTTTTTGTCAGTTTTGTATTTCAAGAGACTGGGAAGCATGTGAGAATACAGAAAGGGTTGAAGAGTGGAAACAAAGACCATTGACACTTGCACAAGTACACAATCAAAGTGAAACAACAATTGAAGACAATGATCAACTGTTTGTATCAGACGATTATGACCGTGTTTCAGACCTTGTACAAGAAGGTAATTTAATTCAAATCATTTTATTTTATTTCACTTTGATTACTAATTTGTAGTGCTTTTATTTATTTATGTGTACATATGAATGCATGTATGTTGATTGGTCAAATTTTATGGACATGTGCAAGTTATTGAATCAAAATTTGTTTTGCAGGACATGTGTATGTTGTTGTTGCACCAAAGAATAATGAAGAGGAAACTGAATATTGGTTGTCTCGTTGTGTGGAGACTAAACATAAGTTAACAGCACCTCGAGAAGATGATGATGGCTTTCCTTATCCAATAGGTTTGGTGATCCCCTTAAGACATCCCCTTAAGCAAATTTTGATAACAAGTCTTTGATCCCCTTAAGCATATTTTAAGAACTTCTTTGATCCCCTTAAGCAAATTTTAAGTATTTCTTTGATGATGCCTATCATTATCCAATAGGTTCGGTGGTGGTTGTTGGCACTTGGCTACGGAAATACCTAATAAGGAAGAATGGTTTGCCTGCATTCGAAGATTATGAAACACATAAGAAGATTATACACTACTCACATTTGGTGTTGGCAACAAATATAAAACTAGAGAGGTATCGTGGAAAACCTACAAATAAAGAGCTATGGAACATTTCTATGGAAGACCATGAGACAATCATCGATGCGTTGGAAAAAAGAGAGGATGGAGATGGTACAATGGAATAAGTAAATACAGGTAAATATAGTAAAATAGATTTATATTGTTGTTTTAAATATGTATTAAATACATGTTTTGATATTTCTTGTGCATTATTAGTTGAAATTGATTTAATTTATCCTTTTATATCCTCAGGCCATCGTCACAAATTCATCAAATATTTTGAAACAAAAACTTGGGAGGCACTTGTAAATACAAGTATAAATTGTGTATATCTAGATAGTTTTATATAAATTAAAATACATGTTTTGATTCAGATATATTGATAAATTGCTTGTATTATTTTTACATCAGGTGGCATGAAGACCTGCTACATTCTCCTCAAGTTTTGGATTTTCTTGAGATGGCATATAACGACATTTTGTATTTACATTATTTTGAGTTGGTATATATGTACATACACAATTACATTATTACACATTTTGTACAGAAATTTGTATACATGTGTATGTACACAATTTTATACTCTACAGTATTAAATTTATCAAAATTATTATTTTATGTATTTTATTTGTTAAATGTCCATGTTTTTCTACTTAGAATTTACTTTAAATTTGATTTATTATATTGTTCAATCCAAATTTTGAGAACTTAAGACGTCCCCTTAAGACATCGTAAATTAGGACCCCTTAAGACATTCAAAAAGTTAGCATACAACTTCCACCTTAAGTGGACACTAAAAATGCAAGAAGTTGTTTAATTTTGTTGAAGTTCTACATGGAGAACTCTACAAATGTATTATCTCTATAATCCCATTCTTGAGATAATACATTGGGTTTGTGGTGCTTTGGAGGCCAGGTTTTTTCTAAAAGGGTTTTCCCAAGGTGCATCTTGTGTTATCTTGTAATTATGCTTTATTCTTCTTTTGTATTATAGATTCTGCATACTATTTAGCATAGTTTCTCTCATTAAGGTTATGTGGAATTAGTATTTGTGGCTTGAAACTCCTAACATTTGGTATCTATAAGTACTAAAATCACATCAAGCCTACATGACAATTTGATGATGATAAATAAGTCCTAATCATAGTCATGTAGGTGTGAATTACACTCCTACTAGTAGTTTCACTCTTGGTGGCATGTCCTGTGTGTTCTTCCCCCTCTTGACCATCTTTTTCAACCCCCAAATTGACCTTCCCTACCTCACAATTTTACCTAGTGCCCCCTTCATTTTTCCTACTTAGGGTCACCTCTTTGTGTCTTAGGGTTGCCCCTAGTGTCTCTAGGTTACTTGAGTGACCTTAATTAGTAAAAGTGGTGACCTTATTCCTAAAATGGGTGACCTTGTGGTTTTTAATGCATGAAATAACTCATATTTTTATCTTTTCTTCTTGATTTTTAACCCATTTTAACTCCCATTTTTTGTGCTAACTTGTGCTTTTCCTCACTTTATTTCTATTTTGAACTCATGATCAAATCTTATCTCTTCTAAATTGTTTCCATTTTCTCTTTGAGTTCATTTGAGTTTTCTTTTAGTTTTCTCAAGTCTTCTAATTTTCTTTCTATCTTCTCTCTTATTCATGGAATTGCTTCCATTTCTTATTAAGTTAAATATTTATTTTGATCTGATCTCTTCTTCTCTTCCCTCTTATTTCTACCTATAAATACCCCTCATCTCTTCATTATTTATCATCAAGAAGTTTCACACACTTCTCTCATAGAAGCTTCTTTAAAATCTTCCTCACAAACTTCATTAAGATTCTTCACAGGTCTTTTAGCATCTTAGTTTAGTTTGAGTTTTAATTTTGCAAATATTCAAATATTTCCTTTTAGGAGTTTGTCTTCAAGTATTATTTTCTCATCCAAGCTTATGTATAGCACCCCCTCTAGCTTTTTATTCTCACACAAGGATCAAGCCTTCCTTCTTTCAAATTTGTTTTTGATTAAGATAAGCTAGAAAAAGGGTCCTATTCCCTTACAAATCCAAAGAGTTCAACAAACTAGCATGAAGAAAATTAAAGAGCACCAATACAACAAAAAACACTAGCTACAATAAACTAGGATAGGTGACAGAACAGACAAAAAATAACTAGAAAATAACATACAGACAACAACAAAAACAACACCAAACCCTCCACAGAACATAGAGAAATTACTTCCTACAACTAGAGAGCAGGGAATCCCAATCCTTTCTCATAGATTTCAAGGTGTCATCCCAATTAGCCACACCTAAAACCAATTCTTTCAAATTTTTTATTCTTTCTAATCCACTTTTCATTCCCTTATGTCTCGAAATTCATGTAATGCTCATGAAGACACTTAATAAAATTCCAAATCTTCACTATTAATATCATCTTTTTAGATTACAATGCCCTATCATATCCCTTGAAAGAATTACAATGAAAATGCTCTAAAATCTATCACTAGAACAAAACCCTAGAGGTTTATGCATGTTTTTCTTTGTTTTTCTTAGTCTCTCCTTTGCAACTAGTTTTCCATCTCTCAGTTTAATGAGATACTATAATATATAGATCGTTCAATGTCAACAAGCAATGTTGGACAAGGACCTTGGTCACTTGAGAGTTAAATGTCCACCCATACTTTCTCGTGTGACTTTCACATGGCACACACTTGATTATCATGCTGAATTATACCATTATCCCATACCTTTATGCCCAAATCATATTTTTGAGGGGTCCACCAATGTTAAGAGGAATTTGGAGGAAATATTACATCATATCATGTTCATTGAAAGTCATTAATGGTGGTCCTAAGTCATTCAGGGGAGTACTTGGGGTGGGTGGAATCTTTTGAAGAAGTTGTAGAAATTTGACTTGGGACAGGGTATATGAACTTGGCAAACTTTTGCAAAAAATGTTACAAAACTTTAGGTGGGAATTGGATGAAATGAATTGAAGAAAGGAATGTTTTCTTCAAGGCAGTTAGGCTTCTACAATTAGGAAGAAATGAGTGTTTCGATGTTATGGGGAAATGATGTAAAACTAGACAATAGGATAGGAAGTGGGATGGGATAAATCATATCCTAAAGTTAATCTAGCTTTCACAAAGTGGAGGGAAGGGAAGATACAAAGGAATATAAATTGTGGGAGAACCATATGGGACCATAGCTAGGAAGTGGAGGGGAGAAATAGATGAGATCCAGGGCCTCAAGATGACTTGGGAAGAAAGTTCCGTGGAACTCCAAGTATGTTATTCTATCTCCCTGAACAATAAACTTAAGCTTATCATCCATTGTTTTCTTGTTTGAATATGGTGTCTTCTTGATGATTATCATGATACACTTGTTACTAGATTCAACTTGACCATTCCCTTATGGATTATAAGGGGAAAAACGTATTAAAGCTATCCCATATTTAGAGCATATGCCAAGGAGGTCATGGGATCTAAAATACATTGCATTATCAACAATTATCCTTGTAGGCACTCCTCCACCCATTTGGTGAAGAAGTCGTGTCCACTTAAGACATCCTAAATTACATGATCAACACAAGATGTTCAAGCACCAAGGCACTTGGATAAATATAACTATAACCATGCTAAGATCATTTAATATAACTTAGTTGATCTCTAGATGAGAAGATGTGAGAGATTGATCCCTCCTAGTAGGCAAGAGATCCTCATGAACTTATCTCACTTTTTAATGCTTTGTTTTGATTTGCTTACCATTTTATTGCTTAAAATTTGACTAGGACCTAAATATGCATACCGCGAATGAATGGAGGAACTTTATTAGGACCTCATCACTACATAAATTCTTTCAATGCAATTTCTTCATTAAGCGCAAATCTAGATCAACACTCTGACACTTGTAGATTTATATATGACAATTGATTATTTCTATTGATGTCAATCTATATATCTTATTATGGTTGATCTCCAATGTTTACATTTCTTTTCCTTCATGCACATGGTTAGATTAGAGTTTGATTTATGATTAAATTTAGGGATGCTTGTATATACATATGTATGTGATGTTATGCTTTTATAGTTTATGATGTATATGCAATGTATGTATGCATGGATAACATATATATAAATATGGATGCACCTAAACTAACATGATGGTTTTACATGATTATTACTTTGACATGTGTATGATTCTGAACTACGACAAGATTGCATTTATTGTGTGACATGTAAAAATATATAGTTTAGGTTCAACAATATATATATAAAGTCCAGGTCCATGTTCAAAAAATATATGAAGTCCACATGTTCAACTATATATATATATATATATATATATATATATATATATATATATATATATATATATATATATATATATATATATATATATATAAAGTCCATGACAAATAGTATATAACAAATAGTCCATGAAATAGTCAAATATATAAAGTCCAGGTCCATGTTCAAAAAAATGTATAAAGTCCATGACAAACAGTATATAACAAATAGTCCATGAAATAGTCAAACTATACATAGCCCATGTTTGAAATAACCTATCACATACTATCTCTATCATCAAGAGTCCTCTTCACACCATGCGAACTACTCAGATGACCTGAATCACTCTGCAAAAGAGAAAGATTTATATGAAATTAGATGTAAGATGATAAGGAAATCTAATTTAATGATAATTTTTAAATTTATAATTTATATCATAAAATTAAATTACTGTGTGAAGCTGAGAGGCATGCTCTGGTGCACCTGGACCTGTGTCTCCATGCTCTGAATCAATCTATTTAATACAAGAGAAAGTTCAAGTTGAAATTAGATATACTTGACGATTTTAAAAATGATTTAATTCAATTTAATTTATAAGAACTATCATATTTAAAAATTATTATACCGTAAGAGGAACTTGTTGTGAATCCTCTATTCCAGGACCTGTCTCTACAGGCTTAGCTCCATGACTTGTATCGAGCTATAATTTAAGAAAAAATAATTTTGAATGTACATGTCCATATATATATATATATCAAGACATTTACTTTAAGTTCACAACGTATATTTTAATTGTTCAATTTAAATATAATCTAAATTTTAAATTATACTGTATTAGGTTGCCCATCTCCTTTGTCCTCCTGCTCTGCATGTGCTGTGTGTTGATCATGAAACGTGTCACTAACAAGCTCCTACAATGTCATGTATATTTAAGTTAGCACATGTGTGTACAAATTAGGTTTTAAAACATATATATAATTGACTTACAGTGTACATGTTAAATACATTTTTCAACAACCTGAAATGCAGTCGACTCCTGATATAAACTTGGATTATCCAAGTGTGCTACAATGCCCATCCTCATAGTTGTGTCAACCTGCATAGACATATTTATAAAATATTAAATAGTACATGTGCACATTTTTAGATACACTGATATCAAAATAGAAAAATTTAAGTATATATATAGTTTTTTAAAACAACATACATACTGTAAGAGTGTCATGTGAGATGCCCAATGATGGAGGAGTGCTCGAGACACCCTGAGATGGAGGATTCAATGTGGAAGAACCCTGAACCAGTTCATAAATATTTAATTGTACACACATTCAAGACTGAATTTTACAAATTTACAAATCATTGAAAATGTACCCCAAATGGGTGCCTGAGATGAACAGGTGTCGATGAAAAATTAATTTGATCAATTGTGACCCCTGTTGCTATCACCTACACCAAACAAACCAAACAATTCGATTGTTAAAATATTACAATTTAATTAATCATCTATATGTTGATAAAAAACACGTGGTTAAAAAATTGTTTTAAATTCAACATGTGTACATAACCTATATATACCTGTGTCAAATGATCAGTGGGATGATCCTCAGCAAATAGATAATCAACAAATGATTCAGTGCCCACATTATTAGATGATGCATGTGTAGCTGAAGTGGGTGTAACTACCTGATCAGGTCCGTAACACAACTGATTGCAACTTGTACATGTATGAGGCATCGACACATTTGGAGTGGCACTAGGACCACTTCCATCATCAACTCCTCCATGCTCTCTAACTCGAGCTACCATCATAGAAGTCTGCTCATCTAGGCTACCTGAGAGTGCACTCAATGTGCCTAGTGTGGATACCACTGCACGATGCTCGAAGGGTGAAGGAATGGCAGCAACAGGAGGGTCAATAAGAGGTTGAATAGGCACCGGTCGTTGGGGATCAACCCGTGCCCCCAACCTCTGTTGTGGCATGCCACCACAAACACCCTGGAATGATCTAAAATCAAAGTAGTTGGGTTTTTTATTCATAACAAACTCTACATATAATTTTCTCAAAAAATATAAAGGAACCTCACAATTAGCATGAGGTGGATAATCAAACACCATCCACCATCTATCCCAAAAATTGGTAGACATTCCTTCATGCCTACACCACCTGATTGATATTCTTTTCTTATTTGCAGGAATAGGTTCATTTGTAATGGGATGTCTAAAATATTGTGCTAAATGAGCTTTTGTGATTTTAAGATCCAAAATAGTCTTATAGGAGAGGCCATCAGCATAAAATTGGTGCCTCTCCTCTCTCCATTTCTGGAATCCATCAAAATCTGACTCAATAGACCTCACAGAATCTACAATGTTTTGCATCAAAGATGCAAAACGTACTACGTGAGGTGGCATGAATTGTTCACTGTGAATGGAATTCAGTTTTTCTTGTATCGAATCCACATTTTCATTTATTATGGCTCGCAAGTGAGCCTGATCAGTTCCAGGTGGGGGTGGAGGTGGAGGTGGAGGCGGGTCATATGCAGGTGGGGCATCTAGAGGTGGGGCATTTGGCGCTGGGAGTGGGGGTGGGGGGGGGGGGATGGGGGTGTGGCCGGATCATCTTGTGCATTAAGGAAGTCCTCAACATCAAAGTGAATATCATCTAGATTCATGATGTATATATAAAAATCTAGATATGAACCTGCATATATATACATATAAACATACAAACTTCAGTACAAATTTAAAATTAAATCAAGAATATATATATATATGTTTCAAGAAATTACAAATGAAATAAATTTAAATTAAAAACATAAAAATAATGTATACATGCATGTACAAATTTCAAAATGTAAGAGAGCTATTAGGACTACCATAATGATTGATACAATGGGCAATATATATTTCAAAATTTCAATGTGCATTTAAGTAAGGAAACTTCTCTGGACAATCATCATGTATTTCTTAAATGTGAATATGCATCCCAAATTTTGGACTATTTTAAAGAAATATGGTGCATTTAGGAACTTGGTGATTGTTGGGGTAAAGAGGAATATATGATCATGCTAGAAGAGGCACTGATTAGGCTCATAATTGGCCAAGGTTGCTTTGAATAAGGTTAAAACAAGGAGATACCCATGTTGATATTCACACCCTTTGGTCTACACCTACATTGGGATGGATTAAGCTTGAAATTTTGATGGGTAGCCAAGGGTAATCCTAGTGAAGTAGGAGGAGTATGATTATTAAGAGATGATAAGGGAAAACCTCTACCTATCTTAAAGCTTATGATTTTGGTGTCAAGAACAATAATATGGTAGATTCTAGGGCCATTATATCTAGGGCCTCAAGATGACTTGGAAACTAAACAAGATATCCCTTAGTGTGGAAGGAGATTCCAAGATCAACATTGATCATATGAAAAAGCATAGATGAAGCTTGTGGTTATTAGAAACTATTATATATTGGAAGCTAGAAACTTGGTGAATACTTGTTTAAATCTATCTCCTTCAAACATATCAAAAGAAAAGGTAATTATATTCTAGACTAGGTAGATAATGGAAGAAATCATTAAATTGCTCCTAGACATCTAGCATTTGTTGGGAAGAATAATTTTTTTACATTCAACTTGAAATCCCTAAGTTGTGCCTCCATGCTATCAAATGTTAATTGTATCTACCTTCTATACAATGATATTGAAGGGGTAGAAGGTTAGGCTAAGGATTTCTATATTGCTACTTAGATAAATTCCACATCTTTAATGTGTGGCATGAGCATATGCACAAAGCCTTGGAGGATATTTCTAAGATAATGAAGATAAACCTTCATGTCTTGATGCTAAATTGGATGATTCTATCCACTATGAGAATTAAGATGAGGAGGAGGTGACATAAATCCCTCCTATCGAATTCGAACAATGTTAAAAATGTCAAGGAAGTGGTAGAGGCTTTGTAAGGCTTGTGCAATTTGTCCCACCACCCTAGGATAAAGTTTTTTAGTTTATTAGTAATTCTAACACTACTTCAACTTATTACTCTAGGGTTAGGGCCACTATAATTTTCCCTACCACTAATATATCTTAAGACACCTATTGGTTTATGTTTGATGTCATTGTAGTATATTAATTTTCCCTACCACTATTGATTGAACAAAACTATACCATATATATTAAGTACTCTAACTCAATGATTTTAAGATTAATGAAATCAGGACTAACTATATCATCATTATGCTTAGATACACCCAACATGCTAATCAAGAACTTAATTACCTTCACAACCCTATTAGCATTGTATCACTCCTATTAGGGAGTGGACTTGAATGGGGCCAAAAGATTCTTTACCTCTTATGATTGTGACTTTGGGTTTGGCATGGTCAACTTGGAGAGGTTGTGTGGCATATCCCTATAAGAGGATGAAGGGTGATAGGAGGTTGTAGGATGGCTAAAAGCATTCACATGACGATAATGTTCAAGTTTAAATTTCAAGATATGCATCATGGTCTACAAGGTTCTCTTGTTCAAAAGGTTCATCATATTCTAGACAAGGAACTCACAATCATTGGTACCAAATTCAAGACCTCCTATTACAAGTCTCCATATAGCTTTAAACATAACACCTATAAACACAAAATTTATAGGGCTTGAATACAAGCCCGCCTCCCAGTTAGGAGACTTCCAAATAATTGGTGAACTCACATGCAATAAGGGAATAACACATGCATACAAAATATGTAGAAGAAATCCCTGTAGCATGACTCGTGATTAATTAAAGTTAGGGTTAGGGTTTCAATTAGGATCAGGCTTAGGGTTAGAATTGAGGTTAGGGTTAGAATTAGAATTCAAGGGTTTCTAAATTAGGGTAAGTATTAGAGCTACAATTATGGTTTGGGTTACGGCTAGAGTTAGGGTTACAATTACAATTACAAGTAGCTCGTTAGGGTTAGGGTTAGGGCTAGAGTTAGAGTTACAATTACAATTACAATTACAAGTAGAGTTAGGGTTAGGGTTTGAATTTCATAAAGAATTATGGTTAGGATTAGGGTTAGAATTAGTGTTAGGGTTAGGGTTGGAATTGCATATAGAATTAGGGTTCAATCTAGCTAGAAATAGATAAATTAGTCAAGATGGTTCTAGCTCAATTTTGTTTCCTATTTCCTAGAAAATGCAAAACTAGTTATTGTTTTCTATTTAGTTGTTAATCCCAACTCTTTCCTTTTAAGAAGTATATCGAATCTAATGTAGTAGTAGATACTTCTACATATACAAGTTTCTGTTAGGAGAAAATATATTTTGCCAAATTTGTATAGAGTTGTCTATAGTGTGTTCCAGGGTAATCAAATGATGTAAGTCACAATTTAGAGGGTTGAGGGATAAGTTTGTGTTGAGTCTATAGGAGGTGTTTTCTTACATAGACCGAGCTCCATAATCTAGGTGTCTCCATGTCTAACTCAAATGTTTCAACTTGGTCCATATTATATCTAGATTAATGATAAAATTTTATATATATGGCTATGCACAAGATCCACGAGCATATCAATGTTTGGTAGAGAAAAGTTATCTAAGTTGGGGTAGATCCTTTTTTGATGTCTCAAAAGTTAGTGCAAACATGAATTCCCTTAGTTTTCTTGTTAACGAAGACCACATTAGATCTACCCATTTAGGATAAGTAATAGTCTAAATGAACCCTGGACATCCAAGAGTTTATACAATTCTTCTATGACCACGAGGGCTACTTGGGGGTGCATTTTGCGTAGCTTTTATTGAATAGGTTTGGCATTGAGGTGAACCACAAGATGATCTGCATGACTTTAAAGATGGAGTCTCAAGGCATATCACCATAAGACCACATGAAGAAATCAACGTAATCTTTAACATGGTGACATGGTTATATATGCCTTCTTTGATGTCAAGGTCCAGTGGAGCTACTATCTTAGAGAGTTTAGGGTCCAAGCTTCTATTCACAGGTTGATGTTTATAGCATGTCTTCAATAAGGAGAGGGGAGTCATGTCATGTATCTAAGTGGTATCTAATGGAAGGTGAAGTTTGTCAAATTAAGGAGCTCTTGGGAAGTGTCCATTTTTATTGTATCATTTTAATCGATCACAAGTTTCTTCTTATATAGATTGTTGCTATTCTGCCTAGACTAGGGTGCCTCAGGACTAAAGGGTTCTTTCTTTCTCTCCAAAATAAGCATATATGTATGTGTTAATTATGGTGGAAAAGTCTTTCTTATGATTACAACGGGGATGTGGTCTTGACACTTCATAAGTTTCATGATGGCTTCATCATTTTAGAAAACATCAAATCATAAAGGGTCGTGTTGGTCCCAATCGATAAGCTCAAGGTATTCTAGGTCTAAGGAGATGGTGAGGATAGTGACCTATTATGAAAGAGGTTAGTGGTGGAAAGATCTTCGTAAGGATTATGAGTGGAGCCTACATCAATGTCATTAAGATTAGGGAAAGCATTACCAATGAGGTTGAGCTCATATCACAATTAACATCACGATGTTCATTCTAGGGGCATAACCTAGCTAGTGAGGAAAGCTACTTGAGTATATCAAAAGTTACATAAATGTTGGCTTCATTTCATTCTTGATTAGTTGGCTATCACAAAAACTGTAAAATTTTCTCAATTCTTGATTAGTTGGTTGTCTCTAAATGTTTGATTATGAAGGATGTGATAACTTGGTTTTATTATGGTTTGTTGTAATTTTTTTACATGATAGTTAGCTATTCAATAATGCCTTTAAAATACAATGACATACATTGTTATAAGTAAATTTTATAAAAACCAAATATATATATCATCCCAATGCTATATAATTTTTGATAGTTTGTTCAAAATCTCTCCTTTCATATGATACAATCGTTTCAAAATTTCAATTGCATTTTCTAGCTAAAATGTTTAAATACAGCTATTCAACACTCAAATTGAACTCAAATTTTGACAGTTTGTTCAAAATCTCTCCTTTCATATGATACAGTATTTTCAAAATTTCAATTGTATTTTACAGCTAAAATGTTTAAATACAGCTATTCAACACTCAAATTGAACTCAAATTTTGACAGTTTGTTCAAAATCTCTCCTTTCATATGATACAGTATTTTCAAATTTTCAATTGTATTTTACAGCTAAAATGTCTAAATATCTATTCAATTCTCAATTTTAAACATAATTTTGACAGTTTGTTCAAATTCTAACCTTTTATATGATATAGTCTTTCAAAATTTCAATTGTATTTTACATCTAAACTGTCAAAAATTAACTACTGATTTCATAAACCCTAAACCCTAAATAACAATTCAAAATTTAAATTTTGATTGTATTTTACACCAAAACAAACAAGGGAAGCTTAAAACAATTGATGGGTAATTTGTAGAATTGGAAAAATCCACTTACCTAGTGGCTGGATGGTCTCTGAACTCGGGATCCCATTTTCGCCTGTTGACTGTCGCTATTGAAAATGGGGTCTCTGCCATTTTTTAAAAAATTTAATACTTTTCCAAAACGGGATCCCGTTATATATAACGCGATCCCGTTATATAAAACGGGATCCTGTATTTTGAAACGGGATCCCATTTCTGGCCTCTAGGTTTGGGATCCCGGGAAAAAACGGGATCGGGTTTTTGGTTCTAGGCTCGGGATCCCAAAGCAAAACGGGATCACATTTTATATAAATGGGATCCCATTTTATATAAACTGGATCTCGTTTTATATAAACGAGATCCCATTTTTGGTTCCCCAATTTCGGATTTTTTTCTAACTCCGAAACTTCCACCTTAAGTGGACACAACTTCTTGCATTTACCCCTCTCTGAACTCTTTTCTGCTTTAGACACATATTTTGCTATGGATCAATCTATAGCAGGACAAAATGTGCTCATGTTTTGTCTTGCTATACAAATGGTAAAAAGGCCTAGACCCCCATGATCCAAGCCCACATGCTCTGTTTTCTTCTTTTTATGCACGTGTTCTGACCAAAAAAAAGTGTTTTCATGTTGTTGGGAAGTTCACGTGCACATTTTACACATTCTACCAACTTTGCATGAACTTTCCACCACCTTTTTCTGCTTTTCCAACTTAAGGAGTAAGTAGCATAGTTTTCACATTGAATTTGATATATATCAATTCAAGTTTCAATTTTTACAGTGTTGCAATGTTAATTGTGATTGAATTGTAGGAATTTAACATTATAGATTGGTTAATAGTATTGTTGTTACTAATTCTATTTAGGTACATTATTTAATTTAACATTGAAAAGGAAGCAAGTGGTGAAATACTCAAATTGTTGAGGAGTTTGATGCAAGAAGAAAAAAACACTACATAATTGGGTACTCTCTCCATTCGAATCTCTAATTTTTTAGGTATGTCAAGTCTTTACATGCATTTTCTTTACATTTGCCTTAATTCTATTTGAATTACATTATCATGCTTTATCATACATGTTTATATCACTTGTATGGTTTACATATTTTGTGTTTATATCAGTCTTGCTTTTTTGGTTTTATAGTTCATCTGCCTTGTCTATGCTTCCAAATTTTGCATACATGTCTTATATTTTGCAAACATGTCTTACATTTTGCATTTATAGTTCATCATAGTTCTTACTATCCAAAGAGCTTAGTCATCACACACAAATGTCGTTATAATAGACTATGTTTTAAATCAGTTCATGGTATGCATAATAAAAGATATCTCAAAGGTCAACATTAATTAAAATAGACACAATCACGATATCATTGTTATGTCCCTTTGCATAATGAACCTTATAATACAAACTCATTAATGTCTATCTAATGAGATTCAACCTAAAGGATCTCATGTAAAATTCCATCATGTGTGTTTCCTTTAAACCTGCATATATCTCGCCTTAAGTTAAATCTCTAGATTTTATTACTCAAGAATCCATAAGGTCAACCTACAATCTCACTTGGTGCCATGTATATTTTCTACACTTGGGCTCTTTAATAAGTATGTGCAATAATGAATTAAATAGACCTTAACATACCGTGTTGTCAAATTATACAAATAAATCCTTACAACATATAAATATACAATCCCTTAAGCATAATGAAATACTATTATCTTGTCATAACAAGTTAAAATACAAATGAACAGGTGCCAAGATCATACAAGTAAATCCCAATAGGCTTAATCCAATCATGATCCATGCTATGCTACATTATTCTTCATGTTTATAGTTCATACAAACCTTGTATACCAAATGTTTCCATTCCCATATCTATGACAATGTACCAAGTTAAATACTACAAATTAGTCACATTGCCATGGAATTGATATAGGGTCTCAAGATAGTTCAGTCACAGCAAAGTACAAATTTCAACATGAGTGTCTCCATGAAAATCATAAGCCCTAAGGCTGATCCTCTTGGTTGTCATAACATGATAATGTGAAGATAAGGGACTATTGTCACACATCAAAAAATTAGTCCTTACCTCATGCCCTAGTGTGATGTCTCCCATAATCTCAATCATCTCTACTTTCATGACTAGATGGTTATCAACAAGTGCTGGCCCATGAGACATCTCCAAGTGAAAATCAAGTGTATCATGTGTCCTAAATTTTGTCCCATGGTTGCAAGCTGAATCTTCATGTGTGAGGAGATGATCTCTATCTGCAAGTAAGTGTAGGTAGTTTGATGCCACTAGCACCATAGTCAACATGAAGTCCTGTGTACTCTTCACTTGTAGCCTCAATAGGTGACTCTCCTTTGTCCTTATCCTTATAGGACTAAAGTGAACTTTGTACCATAATACTTTGTATGGCTACAATAATCCTTTGTATGCTTTGTACCTATTTTGGTTGAGTGACATTTACTCTTCTACATGATGATTATATGTACATTTTGTATGAAGGGTTGAATGACATATATTTCAGTTATTTGTATGGATTCATTTCTTAGGAACTAATATTTGTTCTTTATCATGCTATAGATAAATTCTCCATCATGCCGAGGAAATGATCAAGAATTAAATCAACACAGGAAGATATAGAAGCTAAGAATGCAAAGAAAGTAGCAGCTATGAGGGGACTTCACGAGAAGAGGAAATTGGACATGATAAATGAATACATGCCAATTAAAGAGGAACCACAACCATCAAAAAGAGATATGGTATTGGTGACACAAAGGAAATGAATGCAAAAACTTCTTGCTATGAGAGATTTGAATATCGTAGTTGGAGACACATCCTCTACTGCAAGTCAACATGTAGGGACACCATCGACCGCATCTCAAGTTGAGAGTACATCATCACTCACATGTCAGGAAGGAGGTACGCCATTGTTCCTACCTCAACCTCAAGGTATGTCATCTATTCCATCTTTGATTAAAGGTATGCCATCTAGCCTGTCTCATTTAAATATTGATTAAATTCCTAATGTTGAGATGAATTTACCTATCTTAACACCACCTAGAATTTTTCATAGAAAGCTAAAGTATTTGATTGATATTGATGAGAATATTTTGCAGCCAATGGAAAGTAAGATTTCAAAACGCACTTGTAGAAGATATGCTCATAAGATTTAGAGATTGTTCTTTGAAAAGTTAAATGAGACTGCAAGATGTCAACTATTCATTGAAATGATGCGAAGTATATAAAGTATAGGTCCATCATGAAGATTTTTGGGTTGAGAACATCAGAGGCTTCAATTGAAAAATCTATTGTCAAGAATCTAATGAGTGCATATGAGAGTGTGGGTAACACCTCATGCACAAAAGATAGTAATGAAAAATGTTGTGTCATTACATCGACTATAGTAAGTAGTCAAATGAGGAAAGCTTGTCTCATTATAAAGACAAGTCAAGAATTGAGAATTAATAGGAAAACTTTATCAAGAGCCATTGGAAGGCGCCAAAGAATTGAGGACACCAATGCCAATGAATTATGGGCATTTTCGAGGAGACTACCATGAAAAGATAAACCAATTGTTGAAGCATTGAGATCACTAATTGAAGACTTTTGAAAGAATTACACAAGGTTATCTCCAAATCAAATGGATGTGGTAAGAAGGAGAATTGGTAGTCAGAACCGTGAGCCACATCTAAAGTATTTTTTTGATATGACTCAAACACAGTTTTTTGGTAAATTTCTAGAGATGTATCCTCAAATTAAAATTTGTCAAAGATATTTTGAAATGCTAAAACCTTTCTATGCTTGTTGTTGTAGATTACATATTGAATTGTCTAACCATTTTGATGTTTATTAGTCTATATGTTTATATTTGCATACTCACAATGTTTTGCAGGATTGTGGCATACATACCCAACCAACATCTTCAAGAGACTTCATATCAAAAATTTTATGTGAAAGAGAGGAAGGTCAAATATTCTATAGGAAATTATGCTTGGATGGCATATGTTAGCATTGTGGTGGCTTGCAAGGTATGCCAATATGTGAACATTTGGAAAGAACACATGCAGTTGGAAATGAACTAGTAGAGTTTGGCAAGTATAAAATAGTGGCATACAATACAAAAGATGGTAAAGAAGAAAAGAGGTGTGAATTGGTTATTGAAAAGATTCTAGTGTATCAATTTATGTCTATATTTCATGACAGTATAGTGTATGAGTATGCAAGACATGCCCATAGAGCTTGATGGTTGGACTTACAATTCAAGTCATGCAAGGACACATTTCCAGTTGGTAGGATTATTTCAGTCGTCGACTTTGCAGAGAACTATAGTCTACAGCCACAGTGTGAAGTGCAATCACAATATTACAACTCCACACAGGTTTCTATATTTGTGCACATCACATTCATTCATGCGAATGATAGTATAGAGGATGGTAGAAAGATCATAAGGGAGTATCATTTTTATATTAGTGATGATTGTACACATTCTACGGAGTTCATGCAATTCTAGGTGTTCTATAATGATTTGGCTAGAAGGGGCATATCATATGGTCAGATAACTGTGCATCACAATTCAAGAAATCATGAAATTTCTATTGGCTGAACAAGAGGCATAATATTACAGGTGTTCAACATATGTGGAACATTTGTGAAGCTGAGCATGGAAAGGGGGAGCATGATGGTGTAGGAGCATGTATCAAAAGAGCCATAGTACGAGAAGAGTTAAAGTATAAAGACAATGCAAAGTTGACATATGCAAAATTAATCATCAAGTGGTGTAATGCTTCGATGGGTCCAGGTAATGAAGGTAAGTCTTCAGTTCATAGATTTTTTTAGTTGATAGATGATACTAACATTGCACCATATGAGGACTATTGTACACTAACAGGATCAAGTGAGAAACACTCTTTGAGAAGCTCAATTGTAGGTTCATGGAGTATCCATATGCGGAAGATGGCATGCTTTTATTCTTCATGTACAATTCAAGCTCGGGATGAGTGCGAGTCAAAGGAGTGGGTTGATGAATGATGGTTAAGTTATCTTAACCCACTTGACATGTATCGACCCCCGATAACACTGGAACTGACAGAGATGGAATCATCAGTTCATTTTGACCACATATCAGATCTAGTTCAACTAGGTAATATATCTACTTGCATAGTTTTTGAAATTCCTAATGTTGTCTTACTTTGTAGTGTTTTTGTAATGTTCAACTAATTTAATCTAATTTGCTACACATATCAATGTAGGGCATGTTTATGCAATTATTATAGATGAAGATAATGAAGAGGGAACAAACTATTACTTGTGTCATTGTGTTGAGGCCAAAAAGAAATTGGAGGCCCCAGTTACATATGGAGAAAACATCGAGTACCCTACAAGCTCAGTGGTTGTTACTCGAACATGGCTTAGAAGGTACCCACATAAGAGTATTAATGTTTGGCTATTTCAAGACTTTGACACACATCAGAAGATTCTTCATTACTTGAACCTTGTCGTGGCATCCAATGTTCATTTGATACAATATCAGGGTACACCTTTGAACAAGACCTTGTGGAAGGTGCGTGAGTCTGACCATGAGGCAATACTTGACACAATAAAGAGTAGAGCAAACCTGGATGGTTCGTTGGATTAATTTGTAAGTATTCACATTGATTTTGTAAAGTCATGGTACATTGACTTGTAAATATGCGCATTAATTTGTAAGTTTACATAGGTTTGTCTTTTTTATTTGCTGCTACATTTTTACACATATACAGTGAATATTGTGATGAATATGTTTGTCATTAATGTGAAAGTTCTTGGATGTCAGTAATTGAGTAAGGAATGCATAATTGTGTAGGTCTATTGGTTGTTTATTGTTTGATGATACCATTATGCTTTTAGGATATGTTGTTGGATTTTGTGATATAAAGGCACTTGCTTCTTCATAGAGTATGTGATGTGATGCACAGAGTTGTATGAACTTGACAAGTAGTGGTATGAACTTGATTTGTTTTCTATGGTATATATTTGATGTTTACATCATCATCATGTTATGCTTCATGGGGTTAGACCTAAGTGATGGATGAAGTTGATCTGCGAGACATTTGCCTATGGTGAAAGGTTATCTGCTGCCCTAAAAATCTTCAGAAGGAGGTAGTGTAAAGTTGCAAAGGGGTGTAACTTTCATCTTATTCCTAATGCGACCAAACTAACAGTTCCAATGCATCTAGATGAGTATATTTAGGCTAGGCATGGTCCTTTTTTACACCCAAACATGCCGAAACAGTTCGAGCTACATTGTACCAGTGATATCCCTAAACAGTCAAAAGTGCAAAGGTAGTAACCTTTGACGAGATGTTATTTGGAAACCCTGATACTTAGAAACATTTTGTTTAAGCCAGCGCAATCACATAAAACCCCTCTACAATAACCTCTCTCATTTTTTGATATCTTTGAGGCGTTTTCTCGTGGTGAAAGGTTCTATGATGCCCCAAAAATTGTCAAAAGGAGGTAGTATAAAGTCGCAAAGGGGTGTAACTTTTGTCTTGCTCCTGCTATGACCAAATTGACAGTTCCAACACATCCAGATGGGTACATTTGTGCTAGGTATGGCCCTTTTTTGAACCCAAACATGCCAAAAGAGTTTGAGCTACATTGTACCAGCGATATCCCTGAAGAGTCCAAAGTGCAAAAAGGTAGCAATCTTTGACGAGCTGTTACTCAGAAATCCTAACACTTAGAAACATTTTATCTAAGGAAACACAATCACATAGAACCCCTCTACAATAACCTCTCTTGGTTTTTTATATCTCTGAGAAGTTTGCCCGTGGTGAAAGTTTTTTAGCTGCCCCAAAAATTGTTAGGAGGTAGTGTAAAGTTGCAAAGGGGTGTAACTTTCATCCTGCTCTGGATGCAACCAAATTGATAGTTACAATGCATACAAATGGGTACATTTAGGCTAGGCATGGTCTTGGTTTGCACCCAAACATGATGAAACAGTTCAACCTACATTGTACTAGCGATATCCCTGAAGAGTCCAAAGTGTAAAAAGGTAGAAATATTTGACGAGCTGTTACTCAGAAACCCTGACACTTCGAAACATCTTTTCTAAGGCAATACCATCACATAGAACCCCTCTACAATAACCACTCTCATTTTTTGATATCTCTGAGGCGTTTGCCTGTGGTGAAAGCTTTTCTGCTGCCCCAAAAATTGTCAGAAGGAGGTAGTGTAAAGTTGCAAAGGGGTGTAACATTTGTCCTACTCCTGATGCAACCAAACTGATAGTTCCAATGCATCCTGATGGGTACATTTAGGCTAGGCATGGTCCTATTTTGCACCCAAACATGCCAAAACAGTTCGAGCTACATTATACCAACGATATCCTTGAAGAGTCTAAAGTGCAAAAAGGCAGCAATCTTTGAGAAGTTGTTACTTGAAAACTATGTCACTTAAAAATATTCTATCTAAGGCTACAGGATCACATAGGTGTTGGAAACAATGCAGATAACTAAGAGGGGGGGTGAATCAATAATCTTCTAACTTTTCTATTTTTCTTTTCTTTTCTTAACTTAACATTTAATGTTATACCAAAATAAGGCAATCATAAAAGCTGAAAAGAAATTAACACATAACACAAGGATTTTTATGTGGAAACCCTATTAAGGGAAAAACCATGGGGTGACTAACCCAAGATTGTATTATATGTTAAAAGAATAAAGAGTACAAATTTGGCACTTGCCAATTAGGGCTCACTACCCAAGCACACTGCTCACAAAAGGCCCACTGCCTACAAGAGACTTACAGTCTACAAATGCTTACAAATGATACCAAGGTGTTTGAACTGATGAACAACATCTATGCATGTAGGATTTTACTTTCTGTTAGGTACAGTATACTAATCTGGCACATTTCATTCTTCCTCTGCTCAATATTGCTTTCCTGTCACGTTCTAGACTTGAATTACTATCTTCGTACTTGCCTATACTTTTCTTCATACTTTACCATTCATATAATCAAATTCACACACTTAAAATTTTGAATCCATCAGGTATATATATCCGCATCAAGGATTTCCAACACTTTCTTAGTCGGTAACAAGAACACTTGAGATATTTGCAAGTTGTTGATCTGTTGGCTGAATCCATGCTAGATTAGTGATGGACGTCAAAACATAGGCATAGAAGTCATTAATCATGTCGGCTAACAATGTATGATATCATAGATTGCTTGATCGACACCTTTTATACATCCAAATTGAAGTCTGATACTCTGTCGCTTAGTTCTTCCTCTGTCTGCTCTGTCAGACTGGAACCCAACACTTAGATGCTCATATCTTTTACATGCTTTACCACCAGAGGCTAAATCTCTGGAATACACTAGTCATATGACCCCTCTTGACTTTTCCAAGTCTGCAACTTACTGAGTTACACCATCTGAGAGATCCAGACCTAATTTTTAGATCATGTAGCATGCTTTGTTCTTGTCTACCGGACCATCTTGACTTCAATTTGACTTCCTGTATGAATGAATTACCAACTGCGGATGTCCAGGATACACTTTATTGCCATCAATGACAACACTTAAATGACCTAGTAGTGTCTCTTGCCAACAATCTCCCCCTTTGGCATTGATGGCAACACTTAGTGAAAAATGACTAAGTGTCGCAGCAACTTCCCCTTTGCATATGCTCCAACTAAGCTGGTATTCTTTTCACGTGGGATTGTTCATTTTTCATTGAACTTCACTCCCCCTTTGACATCAATGGAAAAGGGCAGGATCCGCAAACCAAAATTATACAAAACATTTCTACATAAGGCCACATATGTACATATAATTCATATGATAAACTTACATATACTTGAGTATGTCTACAAAAGTAGTCTTCAGCTGTACAAACTCTGTGGACCAACTCCTCATCATCCTATCCAAAATGGAGATGTGACCACTCAACAAAAATGCATAAGCTTTTGCCCTTCTAAATCTACTGGATCACTGGTCTGGGCCATGGTCTGGACATCTATTAAGGCCTCATGCATTGCCTCTAACTTAGGGATAATTATCCCTCTGAGTTCACCCTTTCTACTCATTATGTTCTTCTTTTCTTTGCCTAGTCTCTTTCTTTCATTTATTATAACAATAGCCTAGCATTCTTGATTCATTAAAGAGGAGGAAAGAGGGTCAAAATTCTGAACTAGGCTTGACAGTTTCTCTTCTTGTTCTTTTACTTTCTCCTCAATGTCTTTTGTCACTTTAGGCCAAGTCAGACAAAATTTGAATAGGTCCCCACCATCTTTGAGAGCATTTTGAAGGCTCTTTATTCTAATACCTAGGGTCCTCCTATCATTTGCAATAAGCCCTTTCACCTCAGTGAATCTTTTCCCCAGAAACTCCTTCCAGACCTTTACTTCTACTGATTTCTCTAGAGATTCAAAATGAGTGTTAACAAAATTTTCTAACTTTTTCAAGTTACCGGATGGTGAGGCCGAAGGATCCTTTTGATAGGATGGTATGATCTTTTCCAATATCCTAGATGCACTTTCCAATAACTCACAATTCTCCATATGTGATTTCAAGAGTTTCTCTTTTGCTTTGGCTTGAGTAAAAGATGCTATTTTCATTGTCTAAACTGGGGAGAGAGTCAAAATTCAGTGGCCCTTGAAATAACTCAGGTTCATCCGGCTCCATCATTTATTTGTCTAAGAAGTTCTTCACTATCTCTGTAGTGTCTCTTGCTGGTGATTAAGACTTCTTTCCTTTTGAGATATCAGGACTAACTGGTTTTGATAAGTCATCATTAATCTTTTCTATTTATTCTTCTTCTTTTCCCTTATCCTCTTTTTCTTGATTCTTCTTTCCTTCTCTTCTACCTTCCCCTTTAGCTTTAGTGTCTAGAATGTTTGTCATGGATGTAGTGGGATCTGGAGGAGAGATATCACCTATGTTTGCTACTTCATGAACTTCCTCTACTGGAACATAGGAGTCTAAGTCCTCAGAGAATTCTTCATTTATTTTCTTTAATCCTTCGACATCCTTGTTAGAAGGTTCTTCATTGATATCATTTAATCCTTCAACATCCATGGTAGAAGGTTCTTACTCTATTTCCTCTACAATAGGAAGATTGAATCTCTTCAAGGCATTTGAGAGGATATCTTTTATTTCACTTGCTACTTGGTCAGTTTCTCCAAGCATGAGTTTATTCATTCTCACCTTGCTCCAGAACTCATCCTTACAATCCTTGAAAATCATGCTCATTTGTTTTGGAGTGATGGAAAGATATAGCCGAATTACCATCTGCTCCTGAATCTCTAAGTCTTTTGCCTTTGTATTCTCTTTTCTCAGCTCAAGTACCTTTTCTAGGCTCTTAGGAATCAATGATATAATTTCAATGAAAGCTTTATTGTAAATGTTCAAGTACCTGACAATAGCCTCTTCAAGTAATCTTTTATCAGCCTCATTATATTCATCATAAAATTATGTCACTGGTTGCAGGTTTCCATCTATAGTGATGCCTTTGATTATATCATCAATTGATAAAGTGGGTTTTTCAACGAATTCCTCTGATTTCTCTTCCTCATTTCTATTACCGGAGGACTTCTTGGATGTTCTTTGCTTCTTTACTTTCCTAATTTCTTCATCTAATTCAGTCTCTTCATCATCCTTTTGGCTCTTATAGGTTCTTGATGCTTTGGTCTTCATTCTCTTTTCACCTTTTCTGGATGGCCTAACTTCTGGTTTGGTAGTTTTTGAGCTTTTAGGGGTGATAGGAGCAGAGCTCTTGGAAGATCTAGTCTGGGAGGAGGTTTGCACCAAAACACTTTCTTTCTTTACATCCTCTTTTTCTTTCTCAATCTTCTCTAATCTTTATCTGTTTGTAGTGATAGCTTCTCTGGTAATGCCAAATTCCTCTGCCATCTTTTCAACTTCTTTCCTCACCTTTCTTTTTGTCTTAGACCTTAATTTAACATGCAGTTTTATGTTCAATTCCTCAAAAGTGCCAAATCTCTCTGCCTTAGGGTCCTTGGGTTGACTCAGTAAATGTTGAATATGAGCCTCCAATATGTTTCCATCAACCTCATAGCCCATGGGCATTATCCATACTGTCCTTGGCTCAACTGCCTCTATTAGGCATTGATCAGTATCTACCATAAAGCAAACTGTGTCTTTGTACTTCTCCACTATTGATTTTGGAATTCTCTCTCTTGCTTGCATCAAGCTCTAGAAATTCTTGAAGTAACCCCAGAGAGCTATCTTCTGGGCTTGAGAATCACCAAGTCCATACAGATAATCCCTGATTTAAATGGCAATTGGTTTATCATTTGACCAAATTAGACCTCTTGATCCAGGTAGCTCATTCATGAAGTAGAAGAATAACCACAATATCAGACTGCCATATTTGAAGGTGTTTTTCTTGTCTCTCTTGATTTTCTCTAGATTTTCCATTAGTTGGCTCAACAAGAACTCACACAGATCATAGTCTGTATTATCTCTCAACATTTGATATGCAACATAAGTTGCAGTGCTGGATACAGAGTTCTCCCTGCTGGAGTGGTAAATTTTGTAGCCAATTATGATTGATGCAAACTTCACATCTGGATCAATGATATCGTCTATGGTCATTACCCTCCTATCATATTTTTGATCTGGTGGCTTCAGTTACCATTTGATTGTTCACAGCTTTGAGAGCAGGGAACCCACCAATTAAGTGCAATCCGGTTACAGCCTTGATGGCATCTTTGGATATTTTGAATGGGCTCATCAACCACATAGAATTATCTTGTATCCTACTAAGGATATATCGGACCCATTCATCTTCTCCAAATGATAGGAAATGTATGCAGTGCGCAAAGTGCTTGTCTCTTAGGGCTTTGATTTCTATCTTAAGCTCAAAATTCTCATCACTTAGTTGTTTACGATACAACTCTATCAATTCTAGGTCTCCCAGTTCCTTGAGGTTTGTGTGAATGTAAACCATAACATCCTCTACATGAAGAACGCCATGCAAAATACGGGAAAATGCACCTAGGGGATTAACTTCTAGAGACTTGAAAGGATGTTTTTTGAAAAATAGCCTTGGTCTTTTAGAAACATTGACAACCATAGGAGTAGCCATTATAAACAACAAAAATTGGAGAGATTTACATAAATAAATACCTCTTCACGCTTAGGGTTTGGAGTGACTACCAGAATAGATTGCACTTGGATTTGATCTTCAACTGAGTTTGAATGGTTTGCTAGATTTCTTTTCAGAGCTCTTCTCTCTTCTTTGTGAGTGAAAAGTGTTGCAAGTGATGGATGAGAAGCCTTTTAACCTTACCCAAAAACCTAATTTCCTTTTGTAATAGGTGCACAACTTAAGTTATCTGGTTGCCCTGTTTTGAGAGAGATTTTCTTGAATCACTGCGCAGAACATAGAATCATTGTCTATGAGAATTGACAACATATCTTCTCTTCTTCAATCATGCCATGGGTCCACAGATCAAAGTATTTCAATTTTGAATCATACCAGATCTGTCTGTGAAATTCTGCTTTACTAGATAGCTACTGGAACCAGATTAACTTGAGCAGTTATAAATCTTGCAAAACTCCATGTGGACCTTTCACATTTTGACTAAAGGTTATTTGGAGGATTTTTTGAGATCCCTTTAATCCACAGCATCAGATGTTTACCCAATGTGCCAAATTTAGGCACTAGCTGACTAGCTAGGGGAAATTGATTTTCTTTGTGACTCCCCCTGAGCCAGAACTCACCTTTTTAGTTTTTGGAAGGACTATCAGCACTAGATTCTAGTGCGGATGCATCTCCAATAATCATTGTGTTCTTCTTAACCCAAATCTTACTCATCTCCTTTTGAACTTCTTCCAGATTAATTTTGCCTTTGCCTTTGTCTTGATTTTGATTAGGTTTTACTGGACCCTTTTCATCATGATTTCTGCTTCTGCAGAATCTAGCTATGTGACCAGATTTATTGCAATTATAACACACAACATTTCTTTGCTTATTTGAATGATATCCTCTTGATCTACACTCATTAGCCATATGTCCAATTCTATTGCATACAAAGCATTTACCATTGAAAGATTTATTTATTTGCATATTTCTACATTCATGAGATTTGTGACCATACCTTTTGCAACTAAAACATTGACCGGAGAAGGATGGATTGAATTTATTCATTTTGTTTCTGCACTGGATTACTTTGTGACTAAACTTTTTGCAATTGAAGCAGTAACCATTGAAGGATGGATATCTTTGAGCGTTTGGTTGCCTTACCGGAGGTCTTTTAGGCCTGTTTCTTTAATTTCCTGATCCAGAGTTCTTCTGACCAGATCCAGAGCTTTCACCTTTCTCATATCCCAAGCCACACTTATCATCTACCCTCTTTTGGTTTTCAAGAAGAACTTCAAGTTGGGCTGAGCTTATCTTGAACTTTTCTTTGTATTCATTTGTAGTTTGAAGATCTTGTTTAAGAGTGTCTATCTAATTCTCAAGTTGTTCTTCATTATCTCTAGGTTCTTTAAGATCAGATTCAAGATGCCTAATTATTCTATCCATTTTGTGGCAGTCCTCTATTTTCTCCTTGAGGGATTGTTTTAGATTATCTTCAATCAAAGTTCTCTTTTCTTCAATTTCTTGGGTGAATCTCATAACCCCTGATTCCATTTCATGCCTTAACATAATGACTTCTTTTGACAGCTTCTCGCATAGTTTATTTTTCTCATTTAGATCTTCATCAGTATCATTGACTTCACTCTGATTGGCTAATTTTTGGAGTAGTTCCTTTCTCTTTTTCACAGAAATACTAAGTTTTTCTTTTAGCTCATTTATGAAATCATCAGCTTGTTTGAGTCTTTCTCTCAAATTACTGACTTCAGAGTGGGATTGTTCAAGATCATCTAGGGCAAACTAAAGTTGTTCCTTCATACCATATGCATCGAGATTCCTAGATCTTCCTCAAGCTGTTAGGCTTTATTCAGAGGAACATAGCTCTGATACCAATTGTTAGAAACAATGTAGATAATTGAGATGGGGGCTGAATCAGTTATCTTGTAACTTTTCTATTTTTTATTTCTTTTCTTAACTTAACATTTAATGTTATACCAAAGCAAAGGCAATCATAAGAGCTGAAAAGAAATTAACACATAACACAAGGATTTTTACATGGAAACCCTATTAAGGGAAAAACCACAGGGTGACTAACCCAAGATTGTATTCTCTATTAAAAGAATAAAGAGTACAAATTTGACACTTGCCAATTAGGGTTCACTGCCCGAGCACACTGCTTACAAAAGGCCCACTACCTACAAGAGACTTACAGTCTACAAATTCTTACAAATGATACCAAGGTGTTTGAATTGATGAACAACATCTATGCACGCATGATTTCAATTCTGGTTAGGTACAGTATACTGATCTAGCACATTTCATTCTTCCTCTACTCAATATTGCTTTCCTGTCACATTCCGGACTTGAATTACTATCTTCATACTTGCCTCTACTTTTCTTCATACTTTACCATTCATAAAATCAAATTCACACACTTACAAGGTTGAATCCATCAGGTATATATATCTACATCAAGGATTTCCAACACTTTCTTAGTCAGCAACAAGAACACTTGAGATATTTGCAAGTTGTTGATCTGTCGGTTGAATCCATGCTAGATTAGTGATGTGCATCAAAACATAGGCATAGAAGTCATTAATCATGTCGGCTAACAATGTATGATATCACAAATTGCTTAATCAACACCTTTTACACATCTGGATTGAAGTCTGATACACTTAGTGCTTCCTCTATCTGCTCTGCCGGACTGGAACCCAACACTTAGATGATCATATCTTTTGCATGCTTTACCACCGGAGGCTAAATCTCTGGAATACACTAGTCATATGACCCCTCTTGACTTATCCAAGTTTGCAGCTTACTGAGTTACACCATCTGAGAGATCTGGACCTGATTGTCAGATCATGTAGCATGCTCTGTTCTTGTTTATCAGAACCATCTTGACTTCAATCTGACTTCCGGTATGAATGAATTACCGACTACAGATGTCTAAGATACACTTTGTTGTCATCAATGACAACACTTAAATGACCTAGCAGTGTCTCTTGCCAACAATAGGGTCCCTCTATAATAAGATCTCTCAATTTTTTATATCTCTGAGGCATTTGCCCATGGTGAATGTTTTTTTGCTACCCCAAAAATGGTCAGATGCATTTAGTGTAAAGTTGCAAAGGGCTATAACTTTCATTCTACTCCTTGTGCAGCCAAAATGATTGTTCCAATGCATTAGGATGGGTACGTTTAGGCTAAGCATGGTCCTGTTTCACACCCAAACATGTTGAAACAGTCTGAGCTACATTATGATATCCTCACACATTGTCTTTGCTATAACTATTATAGTCTTCACATGTCAACATGCATCTTATGGTTGTTAACATACTTGTTCTAGCAGTCAACATAGTCATATATGAACTTCTTGTTCTTTTATCTTGGTTCACCTTGACTTTGTTCTCTAGTACTATCTTTGTAGGGTTTATTTTAGTCCTTCAATGCATTGTTCCATCATTGCAATCTTAGACCCCTATTAGGCTTGAAATAGACCTCTATTAGGCTACTCTCTTAAACCTTAATATCATCTAAATGTTGTCATATCCATGTTGTGCAACCCTCATCTTCTTCCACCTTTAGGTCACTATGTTATTAGGATTGAACTTAGACTTCTGTGATATTTGAAACCCTCTACACTTCATGGCTCTATCATTATGTAATGATCTACACTGCACTTATCTTTCTTATCATATTTCATAGCAATCTTGCAAAGAGTTGGGGTAGTGGTATGCAACCTTCTACGAGATCAATATAATGTTGTAACAAGGCTTTCAAGATTAACAATTTTTTGGGTAGAATTGCTTTATGGAATTAGAGTCAAATTGGTAAATGTGATGACATGATACATACTAACATGGTGAGATGCAAAGTAAACATTTATAATATTAACCACATTCTCAAAGTGATTGCTGATGACTTATGGAAGCCTATAGCCCCAATGTTATGTTGGATACTCAAATTAGGTAAGACTCAATGTACTCTCATAACCTTGCCTTATATGTAAGAGGAATTACATTTAATAAACCACAATGGTCATCAAGTGCTCATTAGCATATGATTTTGACTATCTTATTCAAGACAACAAACATACTCTTTGCATCCCAATATGGTATAATAACAAGGAATTAAGAAATATTTTCAATTGAGTAACTCATAAAGAGTATGGATCAACATACCAAGGAGTAACCATAAGAACATCCTTTTGCAACATATGGAATTGAAAATATCTATGTTACAACAATCAACCTCTTTTCAATATACCAACATGAGATATTTGTAGAGTATTATTTTGGTTATATGATGCACCCAAATTGGGCTAGCAAGACCAAATCATGGTATTATCATGCCTTTTGGTAAATGAAATAAAATAATAAGCACAAAGATGTTTCACAAGAGTTCGACAACATAGAATGCAATAATTACAAAACTACTAAAAAAATTGCATTGAAATAGCCAAAAAAATATGGTTTCATTTATGTAAAATGGGATTGCTAGGGAAAACCATAGAAGGTGTTTTTATACATTTATTTCAGTCCCCATATAGTCCTCTACAATAGTATTATAACTTAAGCATATACACTCAAAATAAAATCATTTTACAAGCTCTAACACAAGTCCTTCATGAGTTTAATGGCCATAAAGGCCAAGATAAAATGAGTGTAGAGACCATTTAGACTCACAAGGTATGGGGGTGTCCCATGCTAAAATTATCATATAAATATTATTGCAATATCCCCTTCGTCACTTGTAAAATTACATAGAGTTGTTTGTGAAACTATGAGACATGATCCAAAGGGTTGTGTAAGATAATTTATAGGGTGTCTTTTGAGTTGCTCAAAATGATTCCTATCACTATGTGAATTATGCATGGTGCAAGGAACCATGAACTTTGTGTTGGATCAAGTGGCATTGTTTAGGTGGCACATGATGCAAGGACTTATGCATGATGTTGTACATTTATATGTGAGTGACTAAGGATAACATGAAAGCTTGTGCAATAGCATGTAGATCATGATGTGAAAAAAAAAACTTGCTTTCCATTTATCCATTTAACTAATCTTTCTTTCTATATTTTCTCGGACATGTCTAGTTTTGAGAGACTAAAACTTTCAACCCAAAACTCAAATTCTCTTATCATCAGTTGGGATGGATTCTTTGACAATTAAACTTTGAAACCTAAAGGCATACAAAAGTGATCTACACTGCACCTATCCATATTACATAATGATCAACAAAAATGATTTGTATTAACCAAATATCCATATAGGCATACATCAATATCTGTCGATATAAGTATAACATATATACAAAATAGCCATATAGGCTTACAAGAATGCCATATAGGCATACAATGTCAACTATATGCAATACAAAATATATGTTCACAAATGCCATATAGGCATACAATAAAGGAACACAATAAAAAGTCATTCCCCTCTGTCCAGTGAAGAGAATAGATCAAGGGCAGCCTTTGATCTTTGAGGGCATGGAGACGCATATGAGGGTAGTCTACTATGAACCCAAGGGCTACTCCTCCTATTTAGTTGTTCATGGATCTGTAGTTGTTACAATAAAAAGTGTAGACATTAAAATATAGAAATTACATTATAAAAAATGAAACATTTAACAAATCACTTACTGCTATCTGAAAATCTGTCTCCTCATTTGCCTTAGTACCAGGATTAGGTTGTGGTGATGTCATGTCCTATAGAAACCATCCAGATAGAAATTAAACTTCAAATCAATAATGATTTGATTTTTCAATAATAAACAACTATAACAATGAATGTAATTCTAAATTTACTAATCTACCTCATACGCCTGTCAAAGGCATGGAGCTATAAATCACAGAGGACACACCATGCTCCATTGCCCTATGAACATCAGGAGGTGCCTTCATAACCTACATCATCTAAAAATAAAACAACATTATTCAATTATGAAAACTATAATAGTGATGCAAGGCATGGCTCCTAACATACACACACATTCACCTAAACATGGAAGTACGTGTACACAATAAAGCACACAAGTCACATGCATATATACAAATTAGATGAAGATTCATGACTATTGTGTGGTATAAGGGTCAATGAAGGAGGGACCATAGTAACATCAAATTTTAGGTTTAAGAAGTTAGAGAGGGAGTGAAGGTATTAGTTTAGGTTTAGATTGGTGATAGGGTGGGTAGGGTTATGCTCAATTTTTTGTTTGTTTGGTAGTCATGGAGGTAGGACAATGCCTAATATAGAGTTTGTGGGTTTATGGGACAATGCCTAAACTAGAAATCACATAGACATTAGGTAAGTTTATGGTTTTGCGGGAAGGAGGAATATCAAGAGTTTGTGGGATAATAGGAGGGAGGAAAGATACTAGATAGGAAAAGAAAAACCTTATTTTAAAAATTTCTTATCATTTTCTTTGTCTTGAGATTTGTCAGGGGGTGGGTTGGAAGCAAACTAGGTCTGGGACATCTTGTAGGGGTATATTAGGAAATAGGTAGGGTAGATATGGGTTGGTTAGTAGGTTAGGTGTAGTGTTGGGGAAGTTTCTTAGGCCTACTTTTAGAAGTGGATGGGGAAATGTCCTACACCTTTTCTTTTACTTTATCTTGGAGGGGTGTTAGAGGGGAGATAGAAGTCAATGAGGAAGGTGAAGTAGTAATAGGTGGACATATGGTGGGGAAGATAGGGGCATAGCTAGTGAAGTAGGTGAAGTAATAGAAAGGGGTTGTGGGGTTGGGGAAGCAATGTGTTTAGAGGCATAAGATCGGTAAAGGTGAAAGAGGGAATTGGATGAGGTTGAGGTGGACTAGAAGGGGGTAACAAAAAATAATCTAAGGAGAAGTGTCTTAAGGTAACAACTAGTTGGTATGGGCTATGAGAAATGGTGAAGACATTACCATCATGGGGAATTTAAGGCACTAGTGGATGACAGTTTAGGGACAACCCACATTGCAATGAGCCAAGGATGACCTTAGAGAATAGATAGTGCTATGAGGTGGGGATGATATGACATAAGACATCTAGGCATTTAGGTCCTACCTAGATTAGTAAGGTGAGGGAGCCAAAAGTAGGTATTGAAGTGTCATTATGTGTACACTAGGAGATATCTGAGGGGGATAAGAATCTCTTTGCAACCTAGTGATGTATAAGTGTTCCTCTATAACTCCATTAATTCCACCTTGATGTATAAGTGTTCCACCTTGATTCCACTATCATTTTATAGTATACTTGTGCCTCAATATACAAAGGATCGCTATAATCATCAGTAGGCACATTGTCAAGCAAGAAGGTGATGTCAAGGGTAGGAGTGGGTTGAACAATGAAATTATAAGGTTGAATGTCTAATGTGCCTATCATCTCAAAGAATATAGTAGTATTAAAAGGAAGGGTCCTCATTAGACTTAGGTGGGTTAGATGTAGGATCAAAAGTAGGGAACAAAAAATGAGCCAATAGGATTGACATAGTTTGTAGGGGAATGGGTTAGTGTAGATTCATTAATCAATGTAATCTATGATATGAATATAAACTACAAAAATCTAGTAAGTACAATTCAATAGTTAAACTACTTATTTTATTACTTGAGTGAAGCTTTGAAATCCACCACCACTGTGAGGTGTTGCCATGAAATCTCCAATATTAACCTATTCAACATCCAAAATCAGATATTAGAATACCATTCGTATAACAATGCTATTCACATGTAATATTTATAATTGTTTTCTAGTTACATACCCCGAAAATAGATGTCGTAGTGTAATATGGAGGTGGAGAACCGTTGAAGACAGAATGAACACTATGACCTTGAAATTTCATTAAAATCATCAAACTAAATTAGTTAATCTTGCGTTTCAAAAATGAAATTTAATAAATTAAATTCAATGAACTTGCTAACATTTACCTGAGTATCAAGGCCTAAAGTCTCCCTTAGGAGAACATCTATCATCACCATCTGCTCAGCTGCAAATGTAGCCTGCACACCTGTGTCTTGACTATCCATGGGGTCATAACCATAGGCTGACCCACAAGCCTAACAAGTATGGGGTGGAACCCTACTCCTCAAACTCTCCCACGGTCCATGCTCTGCTACACGATTGGCATGTTGTATGATGCTCTGGGTCAAGGCACTAATGGACTGAAGTGTCTTGACCTCAGCACTCTCCTTCACAATGTAAGGGATAGACACGTGCTCATGGGTTGGCCTAGTGAGTGCTCATCTCGTTGTCTACTATGGGTCAACACGTGCCCGTGGTCTATCCTGTGTTGACCCCCCACCTCTACCCTAGAAGTCTCGCATATCAAAATAGTTTGGCACTTTATTTTTTACAAACTCACAGTAGAGTTTCCTCAAAAAGTATTGTTGGACCTCATTATTGTTTCATGGAGGATGGTCCAAAAACCATTCACCACCTCTGTCCAAAATTGTCCCTTATCGCTTGGTTGTTGCACCAATGGATAGGGAACCTCTTGCATGTAAGGGGTAGAGGTTGATTTGTTCATGGGTCTGTAAAAATAAAACACAAGTCTAATTTTGTAATTTTTTCATTTTTGACTTTCTCACATGACAACTTATCTGCATAATATTCTATAAATTCTCTCGTCTTTTCAGACCAACTAGTTATTTGCTTGCTAATTGAATCTACATTTGATAACATAGATTCAAGAGATTGAGCAAGCGTGGATCTATTCTAGGTTGAAGTTGCAAGATCTTTCAACCTTGCAATTATATATTCAATTTGTTTTTTATTGTTTTCAATTTGTCCCATTAGATTTTCTTGTGTTCCAGGGGCATGTCTATGAATGGATGGAGGAGTTTGTTGTTCGGGTTGTTCTTTAGCAGGTATTTATTGTTCAGGTGATTCAAGATTTTGTGGATTTTTAGGAGGAGGTCCATTATCATTTCTTATAAATTAAAGAAATTTACATCAAAAATCTACTTAAACCTACCTATTTAACAACAAATTCAGACAAAAAACTAAATACAACGTACTCCTTCAGCATCCCTGATGTCGTGGCGGCATTTTGACAATGAATCAATGATGATTTGGCAATGAATTTGACCTCCAATAACATGAGCGCGCTCTCAAGGGTTTATAGGCCACGGGCAGAAGAAAATGAAATGGGAAAATGAGGAAAAATGACAATTTTATTTTAAATAGGAAAGAATAATGGGCTTGTGTTATGGCTTGGTCTTCTCGAGCCTTAGGCTCAACATCACCAAACCATAATGCAAGCACATTATAACACGCTCGTGTTGTGGCCTAAATTTTTTTTTATGTTTGGGCACTTTTTGGTCCCCAACTTTTTGCACGCACCCGTATGCGTCTTAAGCATGAAATACAAGACCTCATCGACTCGAATGTTATACAGGTATCTAGTGTGAATGATAATGGAAATAAGTTAGTTGCTCCTCCAAATTAGATTTTACAAATCTTTACTAATCCTTTCCCTAAGCATACCGATAACAACATGATGGAACAAAATATGGTAGAAGTAGATGATGACTATTTAAACTATGATGAGATAATTACTATGATAGAAGTGGATAAGGAAAATACTGAAGTATCACCTCATCCATGAAGAAATGGTATTTATGTTGAGGTTCCTCCTCCATTATCCCTCCAAGGATCAGGAGTTAACCAAAATGCATTAGAAAAACAACTAGAACAACCTGAAGCAAGAGATCATGACAAAAAAAAGGATTTAAACAATGCAAGATAGTCCTTTTCACTATGATAGACGAACTCAACAAAGAAAGAGAGATAAATATCGTAAAAGAGTAAGGCAATTATCATCAGCTAGAAATGACAATGGTTCTCCTCCTCACAAGCAATAAAAGATTTTACATACAAGATTTGAGAAATAAGCACCACATGGATATTTTGAGAACAAAGAACAATCTAATGTGAACCACTCAAACTTTGCACAAAACTTGATGGATCATCTCTCTAAGATGCTCACAAGTTCCAAATTCTAGTATAGTTATACTCACAGGTAAGTATTTTTAACCCTTTACCTCTGTGATGTGATTCCCCCCGTAATGTGTTATGTGTTGTATAGGCCTCCTAGGATGACCCTTGATTCTCTTGTAAGGTCAAGGATACTAGGAGACCACCTATGTTGTTACCACTCTTCTATTTGTATCATCATTCTTCTATTTTTCTTCTCCTCTATTTTCATTGTTGTGTGTTGTGTCCTAGGGGCATAGCATTGCAGTTGGTGACTTGGGGGCAGCCTCCTACATGATTGTTCATAAGACACTTGCTCTCCTCTCTTGATTTATTGTTTACCTTCTTCTAGTGGTTCTATCTAGCTAGTGGATGATGAAAAAGAAATAAGATTGATAATGACCAAGAGTCCCTTCAGCAAGTAAGCAAAAATGGACCTAGTCCATACATGATGATGTCATTGATATATATTATCTGACACTTAGCAAATAGAATCACTCTGTGCGATATTTTGATGATGTCTTTATTTGCTAACAAACCATGATAATGTTGTTTCTTCGTACACTTTGTTTATCTTGGATCTTGCCTCGCTTACACTCAATTCTAAGATCTCTGTAGTATAGCCCACGGTTATACTCTGTTTCTGAATCCATAGTGTAACCTTGGCTCTTGATGTGATTGTTTTCATGCATTGATTTTTGATGATGTGACGTGGTTGTCTTATGAAAAAGACTTCTAACCTCTTTTCTTGTAGGAAATTATGTGTTTGTGGGAACATTCGGCGATCGTAAAGTACATGTCACCTCTGGGGGCATGGGCTTTGTGAGAGATCTTGTTCCCTTATGTGTTTTCTTCCTACCTTAACGTGCTTGATATTAGTACACAATATCAACCACCTTAAGGTGGGGGCATATAAAGGTAAGTTTTCTGATGATTTTGATACTAATGAAGCATGTTTGTAAGCCCTCTGTAGAGGCGGGATGTTGTATCTCTGTGCGAGTGCACATCTTTATTCTTTATTGCAATGAGAAAGCCCTCTACAGAGGAGGGATATCATGCATATCCTTTTATTTTAAGACCTCTGCAGAGGTGGGATATCGTGCATATCCTTTTATTCAAAGCCCTCTATGAAGGCCGGGATGGTGTATTTCTCGAGTAGAGTGCACATCCTTTTATTTCAAAAAGTCCTCTGAGTAGGTGGGGTTGGTGTATCCTCCCTTAAGCATGTCTTTGGTAGTTTTTGTGGCATAAGCCCAACCATCAGGTGTGCCTATAATGTGTTTGAGATGATAGGAGCAATAGGTTTCTTCAATCACTTGTTTGTCATGTTTAAGACGTATAGTATGTCTTTGGCATGCTATATGGCACTTGTGTCTTTTGTGTGTTTTCCCCCATGTTGTAGTCTAAAGACTAGTGGCGATGAGCCCCTCCTACACTCAAGTTTTGTATGACATGTTTGTTCCCAAGCATAGTCTAAAGACTAGTGGTGATGAATCCCTCCTATGCTTTGGGATTTGTATGGCATGTTTATTCTCAAGTGTAGTCTAAAGACTGGGGGCGATAAGTCCCTCCTACACTCTAAGATTTGTATTGAATGTTTGTTGCCCATATGCAGTCTAAAGACTGGTGGCAATGAATCCCTCTTGTATTATGGGTTATGTGTTTACTTTCATTGTACTTGCATTTGCATTCATATATGAGAAAATGAAAAAAAGAAATCACTTCATGCACTGTATTCACTGTGTTTTGTATGTCTTCAATGTTATCTTCTCTGTTTCTTGCGTGATTGTTACTATCTTCTTCGTGTTTTACGTGCCTGTTATTGTCTTCAATGTGTTTAGCGTGTATGTGATGTGTCTTCTCTAATGTCTACCTGAGACTGGGGGCTAGAAATGGTTCCTCAATCTTTGTGTATGCATTAGCTCTAAGTGCCTAGCATGTTTGTTATGTTTGTTGACCATACTTTAATGCATGTATGGACCTTGCATTCATGCATACATTAAAGTGAGGGCTAAATGTTATGTTAGAAAACATCTCCCTGGGACTTTTCCCTCTTAAGATTTAGATCCCAAGTCCTTTAGAATGCATTGTAAGCATATTACATGTTAATTTTGAATCCCAATGATCTAAAACCCCTAAGTGTTATGGAAAATAGGACCTAGGGGGTCCTATTTTAATGAATCCTAACCTAAATTGGGAGGGTTGACTTGGGTGCCAATGCCCTAGTCCTGCCCCATTTTAGGTCAGCACTAAATTTGAATGTCGGTTATGTGACCATTAGTTAGGTCCCATGCCAGCACCTTAAGTTTGAATTATGAAATTCTTGGTGGGAATGTGTGTTGTTGCATATATAAGCATGTTTAGGTTTTCATTTGTAAACTAGAAGATGTCTATGAGCTTTTGGTGAACTTACGATCTTAGAGCATTCAAGCTATTCATTGTTGCAGAGCAGAGCATTGTTATTGTGTTTGTGATTATAGATTTAGCTTCATCTTCTCATGTGCATGAAGGATCTTCATCTATGTGAGAGCTACACCTCCGATGTGGTATTTGTTTATGTTTGAATCATTTATCATTTGGTTTTTGCCTCTATATCACAGGGATACGCACTCTTATTTGACATTGATGTTCAGAAGACTTGAATGTCTCTCTGGGGCTTGACTGAGGCAAGCCTCTAAACACCACAACCCCCAACCACACTCATTTGTGATTGCAGATTACAAGTACCGAGTTTCATGGAGTGGAGTTACAGAGGAAGGTTGCAAAAGATAAAGATTCAGGATCTGAAAGAAAGAGACAAAATTAAGCATTTCAGGACATGGGTGCCTAGGGCAATGTCCTTCAAAGGTTTAGAGATTGGAATCTTTATGACAGTGATATTCTACATATGAAGAAGCTCCGACATCCTAAAAATCAATTTGCCATGGACCTAGGCACCTCAGGCAGTGTCTTTCGCATATCCCGTGATGGAAATAGAAGAAAATATGATTATTAGTGTCGGAAAGAGTTCTGCATTCCTAAAGATTAGTCTACCTTGTACTTGGATGCCTAGGGTAGTGTCCCCAAATATTCTGAATCTCAAACTTTGAAAAATGGTCAGTTATTAATCTTTGTCCTCTATCTCAGTCTGCAAGCATTTGTCTGAATTCATCAGTTTCATCATTGTTTTGCATAATTAGGGTTTCTTACATATTTGAGGATTAAATTAATACATTGATTAGCAATTTCTAAGTTTCCACATCATTCCAATTGATAGTCCAACCTGTAGGTGAAGATCCTTTTGCACAAATTGAGGTGCAACTTAGTTAATATGTCCTTGAATGTTTGTTGTGAAAGGAGGATCTAAAACCTATCAACATTAAACCATCAAACTACCCCCTTTTACCATAAAACAAAAAAAAAATTGACCTTCATTGTCTGAGGAGTGGAGATCCTAGCCAATGCATGCATAGAGATTATAAAGGTAAGATCAAAATTTGTATTATCAATCATTTACTTCTCCTCTTTGCAATCCTCTTTAACATTTTCTGATTGCTCTACCTCTAATGAAGATTATATATCAAACAAATACAATTTCTATTCAATAGAGTGATGCCCTGATGTAAATTTTTCATCACATTTGTAACACAACCCCTTTTTCTCAACGAGCTCAAATCTATTTCTCTACCTCTAATGAAGATTCTATATCAAGTAAATACAACTTCTATTCCATAGTGTGATGCCTTGGTGTAAATTTTTCATCACAATTGTAACACAACCCCTTTTTCTCAACAATCTCAAATCTTTGCTTTAATAGGACATTTAACAAGTGTGAAGCAATTGTTAGGGGTGGAGACATGTCAATTCCACATAGTGTTCTTAAATGGAGTGAACTTAGAGAATTGACACTAAGTTGAGAGCTTATCTTTTGCAAGTTTTTTCAAACCTATGGATGCCATCATATGATTGGGTTTGAACATTTTGACATCAGTTTAAATTTCCTTATTAAGGTCACTTATGAAACAACTAGTAAAAAAATCATCTATCAACCCTTTAGTTTGGTTGGCAAGTTTCTCAAATTCAATTTGATAGTCACAAATATAAATAAATTGCCTCAGTTTGTTTCAAGCTCTAGTAGAGTCTTCAAATGCATTGGGACTTAATTGAATAAAGGGAAGTTTTGTAAATTTAATCCAACTGAGTTGAGGATTGGCCTTCCTATACCATTTGTACCACTAGATTTATTATTTTCCAAATTGAATGAAGCAATAGGGACTATGTCCTCCCAAGGAGTATTGCGAAGAGTAAAATATTGTTCAATACAAGAGAGTCCACTAGCAGGTACTCTACAATCAAATTTGATAAAATCAAGTTTTGGACCCTGAGGCATGCAATTGAAGAGAAAATTGGATTTGGGGTTATCAAAGTAGTCATGGGATGAGTCACAACTAGTTATATGACTAATAGATTCTAATTTATATAGTTTTGTCCATCATTATGGGTGTAGATCTGAGAGTCAAATTCCTCTAGTTTAATAGCAACTGCTACATCCAGTTTCTTAGATCAAGTGTTCACCATCATAGGACGGATCCTAGGGTGGTGAAAAATGATGTCAGATTTATATAGCAAAATGATTAGCTTGAAGAGAGGATCATAATGAAACAATCAACCAAAGAGGAAACAATTACCTAGACATCCCTTTGGCCAAAATCTTCAACCAAAAATTTTACACAATACTTAATTTAAAAATTACTATCCACTACCCATGCAACAACAACACTACATAATGTTGTGCCTTTGCAATTGTATGGTATGTCAATCCTAAATATAATAGTCACTGGTGGTGTTACTCTCTAGCTTCTAAATGTGCTAGAGAGAGAATAGGTAAAAAGGAAGATTTATATAGGGATTATCTTGTCTAAGCCTAGGAATGTATAGATCCAAGTGAATCTAGTATAATGCAAGTAACTTCCACTTGAACTAATTTCTTACCAATGCATCATCTAGGTGAAAGATGGATGATGGCTTCACAAGGCTAGGTTTCAAAAAATATTATGAGATCTTCTATTATACTTGAGTGTACATGGAAGCACAAGAACATATATTGGTGTTTTCTAATGGCATGGATTGGGAGGGTAATCCTTTTGACCTTCACCAAAACCCATAGGGGGAATCTAGCTTTGCCCAAAATGATATCGCTTCTATGATATTTAAAAACCTCTAGTATGTAAGGTTTTTATCCTAAAACTATAAAAATAACTATTAGAAAGGAGAAAAAATGGTAAATTTTAGGAAAAAGTTGAGTGTCACTACTTATATAGCCACTTTTTTATAAGGAAGATCCCAAGAGGGTAAGGTGAGAGCATATGGTGGGCAATTGTTAAGGGTTTAAACATAAAAAATACAACAAAACATTACCCTAAAAATAATTTTGACACCAAAATGTTATATTCCTTGTAACAAATTAACCAAACACACTAAATATAGAAAATAAATGTTGTAAATATTGCATTGAATTGACAAATTCACATTCTAGTATATCATTGGCCTCTTTCCAACCTCCTAGAGCAATGCTTAATACAATATAATTCAATGAACCATTCTTCTATCAAAACCCTCTATATAAGCTAATTCTACCCACTTGAAAACTACCTCCCATGCATGTGGGATAAACTTACTTAGCAAAAAGGATGACTTATAATGCATATGCATATAATGCTTTTATTAAGTCTACCTTAATACAAAAGCAATTAACTAAGAAGAAATAGTTAGCATTTGTGGGTCCTAAAAAAATGTGTCCTTTATCAATTTTCACAACCTTCTAAAGGTATTCATAAATATTGTCAACCCATATAGTAGAGAAAGCAAAGATTAATTTGGTGAATCATAAAGTATAAAAAACATAATACCAATATTATCATATTTGCATTACAAAGGACAACTCTATGGACACATAAGTGGTCTAGAGGTGTGAACCCAACCTTAGACATATATGCATGCCATACACAGAATGAAGACAAATCATTCCCAAGCTAAAGATTAAAAAATTCTACAATACTCATTAAAGTCATTCATGTTTGATTATTAAACTAAGTAACTTATTTTTCACATTCAATTTCTTAAAATAATATTAAATTCAAATTTACTTATACCCACCAAAACTATCAATTAATTAATTTAATTAATTTATAGTTATACATATATAATTTATTAAATTAACGTAAATTAAATTTAAAGAAAAATTATTATTCTTTTATGAATACACAAATCATGTAACATTTGCAAATAAATTTTCATTCAATATAAAATTAAAACTAAAATATCATTCTAGAGATAAATAAATTTCACAATCTTTAAGCCTAACAAAGATAAAAACTATTTTTACATGTCTTATAACTAAGTATGTAAACATGTTCTATAAAACTACTAATGTAATACAAACCATAAATTTCCTTACATCTTTGTAAAAGATCTATCTCATTAAAAGTTTTATTGCACTCATAAATAAAACTAGTAAAAGCACCAAAGGTGCTATCAAATGGCCAATAGGCACACATATTTATAGGCCTATCACTAAATAGTTTATATTTATATTTTTACTAGAAATTTATTAAATGTAGTAGTTGATGGACATGGCTATAAATACTATAAGAAATTCAATTTTTTTTGGCTTAAATGAATAACAACATGAACTAAATTGTAAATGAACCATTAAAAGAAATAAATCATAAAGAAACCATTAGAGAACTATGACCTCCCATTCAACCACAATGAAATATATTATCATTGTCATAATTAGTGTTATACTATTAGGAAGTTATATTTTAAACACATTTATTTAGGGTGTTTCACTTTGGAATATATTTATTGTTTGTGTGGAGTGCAACTTTGGCATTCACTTTAGTTTGATATACTTATTGTTTGTGGAATTACGGGATTGAACTTTAGAATTGAATTATATTTGTTTCACTTTGTATTTTTAAAATTGCATTCACTTTGTCGCTCTAATTTGATATATTTATCGTTTGTGTGAAGCATGGGTTTGAACTTTAGCATTGACTTATATGTGTTTCATGTCCTATGTTTAAAATTGAATTCACTTTGTTTGTATTTATTGTTTGTGTGAAGTGTGTGTTTGTGCTTTGACATTTACTTTGTGTGTGTGTGTTTAAATTTTGATATCCATTGATTGTTTATTTGAAGTGTCTTTGAACTTTATTTGTTTGAAGTGTGTATGAACTTTAGACATTACTTATTTGTATAAATTGTATTATTGTTTATATTTCCATTCATGTGGTTTTTATCTAGAAAATTTAATAAAAATTAATCTAATTTTTATAGAAGTAGTTCGAAGAAAATGAGTTATAGACAGATGAACTAAACTTTTTATTATCTTCATTTGTTAATGGGAATATATGAAGCATGAATGGAGTAGGTCTTAAACTTATTTGCAATTATGCATGTTGTAATGATGAAATATATAGTTATATGTAGGCTTCTATAAATTATGTTCCTCAAGATTCATGCAATTAGTTTTATTTCCTTATGCTTACAATATCAATCTAAGCACAAGATGAATTGACATTATGTTCAAGTTGAAGATAGTGCATATCTCATGAGCAAGGATAACATTAGATAGTTTTCTTTAATCACCCACTTAATTTAAAAGCAACTATTATCCTCAAACTTCAAGACATGAACTTATTTTGAAATAGCAATGTAGCTCATCAAAGGTAAAATTGAGTTCAAAATTTTGAGATCAAAAAGATATTGAAATTGACTCTTATATATCTACACCTAAGGTTTGGAGGTGTGACTCATCATACAACTCACCATATCAGCATGTCTAATAGAAGCATCCTTAAAATATTTTTTTAAATATTTGACCAGAAATCTATCATGGAATTCTTAGTAGTTGAACAAAAAATTTGTTTGAACAACATCATATTATTAATTAAAATATAGCTTATATGCAACCTAAATGATCTCAATACTTTTTGGTAACCATGAATTTTATTTTTAAAAACAACACATTTTTATTTAAAATACAACTTATATTCAGCTTTAAATGATCATAATATTTTTTTGACAACCTTTTACATTTCATGAAAAAATACATGGTAAATCGTTGGTTTTGTATATCTAAATAGAATGCAACAATGAATGATGCTTGTTAGCAAAATACATGTTTTTATAAGTTTAAAATAAATATTGGTGTATCAATTTCTTTTAAAAATAGCCTAGTAAAAATTTCAATTCTAATTTCTAAGTTACATTAAAAAAAACCCTAAACATGAAAAAATATTAATATGCATTGTAAAAAACTTATAACTATTGTTTAATTTTAGATATTTTTTAATATTTTAAGATTAATATTAAAATATAAAGTATATTAATATATCTAAATCTATCAAAGATGTTTCTTGAAGCTCTTGTTCTCATTAATACCAAGTAATTATCTCTACTTGCCCTTTAAAATAAATATAATATTAGTTTATACTAACGAATTTTTAGTATGATCGATACTTTCCCTTTAAAGGACTTTCTCATATTAGCTTTTATGAGCATTTATCAAAAAATCTTAATCTAACCCTTTACACAAACTAATATACATTAGTATTTAAAAATAAAACAATCATGTGTTAAGCCTACAAATAATTTAATTTAGAAATAGAAATATATAAAATTATAGTTTTATTTTAAAAAAGTAAGACATAATTTGAAAGATTAATATGAAATTTTAATATCAAGATTGAATAATCTAAAACCAAAAATTCCTTCATAAATTATTTATGTAAAGTACGCCAAATACAAAAGTTAAGGATAATAACCCTTCACACAAACTAAAACCTGATTCAAAATAGAGACAAAAACATCAAGCCTTTATGAACTCAACAACAATCTTGGAATAGTGAGCAACTACACACTTTGCAAGCTCTTGAGGAAGACAAACCCTGACAGTTGTCTGAATCTCTCATATGTTGATGATATTCTTTTTGTTGTAGCGAGCAAATTTGGCTACCTCGGTTGCAATTTTCTCAAACATCTCATTGATAAACTTGTCCATAATTACCATAGCTTTGCTTGAAATATTGATATCTGAGTGCACTTGCTTGAGAGTTTTAAACAAGTAGATTTTAAAGATCTGTTTATTCTTTTTATTTATTTTTTCTATAGATTTTTGAGTCGTGACCTTCTTTTCCTCCACAATGGGCCTCTTCTCTGTCCTTTTTGCCATTGATAAGCACTACAAAAATCATATCATAAAATTAGAAATTAAATCTAAGTTAAGCTAAAAATAAAATTAGAAACTCTAACTCTAATTATAAAAAAGAAAACAATTAAATCAAATCTAAAAACTAAAAAAATTATTAACACATCATATAAAATATTTGCAATTGTGTTTAATCAATAATTCATTTTCCATGCATGCAAAGAAGATAAATTTTTAGTATAAAGAACGTGGAATCCATTAAAGTATGTTTGCATTCAAGTCTTCAAAATATACCCCAAGTTTACTCCAAAATGCCTACTAACAGCCAAGACTGATACTCCCTAGGGTATGAGCTCATCATAAGGAAGAAGCCAAAAACAAATTTAGCATATTGTAAATACAAATGTTGTGAGATTGATTTGACATTCTAGATTGAACTGTAGCAGTATTTTGTTCCACCATTTGGAGCCTCACAAATGATGATCTCACAAAAAGAAGAAACAAAAATTAATTTATATTTTAAAGTACAGATCTTGTGAGATTGATTTAATTTATGGATTGGAATGTTTTGTAGTAATCTATTCCAACATTTGAAGCCTCAAAAATAACTCACTAATGTTTCTTCTTCCATAAAAAGTTACTTTGGATCAATTGAATGCAAGAGGCATATATGTTTTTTGTATGTATGGGGGATCCTTTGGAGGCACTAAAATTATTCATTCGCTTTTATGAAAGGACACATGTTTTGTTGGTTGCAAGAGGAAGCATGCATACGAGAAAGTATCAAAGAATAGAGGCTTGTGATGGTCATTTGCACTAAATTTTTGGTATGGGATGATAAGTTACGGATCAGATAATACATTAGGAGGGTTTTCATTATGTGATTGCTAGTTAATGTTAGTTAATGATCAATTAATAGATTAGGACAGAGAGTAGTTTATCGTGTCATGTACATTAGGAGAGACATTTTCATTATGTGATGGTTAGTAATGATCAGATAATATATTAGGAAAGAGAGTACTTTATCATGTCAGTATGTCTTCTGAACATTACAAAATGCAGTATCTAAGCCTTAAATCATTTTATTGCTTGTTCAGGAAAATTTTCACTGGCGTCTATTGCATAAATGGTTTGAACTCTCTTGCGGTCAAGCGCACTAAAAGTCGAGGATAGTTTTTGGCATGATATTCTCACATTTATTAGAACAAGTAGCAGTGTTGCCAAATTATAAGTATGGTTTTCCACCTCAATCATTACCATGCTAAGTCGAAAACATAATAAATATACCAATCAACTATCTTTCTTAACAAGTAGGGAGATACCTTATGCAACCATAATCATCAATTTGACACTGTCTCAACTATGGCTTGCAACAAGCTAAAACTATCAGTGATAATTACTAACAACTAACTTAAGTTTATTAACTTGGTTGATCAAATATTTACTCCAACACTTAAACACAATACCAATAATATAAGAATAGGGAAGGCCAAAACATGAATGGTTTAATTCGTTAATCTATTCCAAGCTCATAAAACATTTTTCAATCAAGGTTCTTCAGGTAATCACATTCATTTTTAAATCATAAAAGAATAATATAATCCTAATAGCCAACTATAATCAATTTAGCAAGTTTTATTCTATGACAAATAATCTATCATGTAACTCTACATTCTATTCTTGAATTTCTAATACATTGCTAAATCCAATTGAGAGGAACCATAAATAGAATTAGGTGAGTATAGACTAATCTTAGAGCATATTAAGAGTAATTAGAAATCATAAAGAAACTTAACTAATTAAATTCAAGTAAAAGCATTCTAACTATCAAAGTATCTCTTCTAATCTAAATATTTAAATAATATAATCTAGATAAACATATAAATTTATTATATCAATACAAAACATTTTCTTTTTTCCAAATTATTATCCAATAAGAAGAAACACACTTTCCACACCAAAGATAGATAATATCTTTTCTAATACTCAAATTGGGCATAATTCTATGCTTTACTATTTTTTTGGCTTTTAACAACCATTATAATCTATACCTCTTGTAAACTCTAGACACATAACTTGAGTTCCAAATTGGTAAATTTTTATTTAAGATATATTTCATCTATACAAGTATCTTTTTATAAATCCATAATAATCATCCTTTTATAAAATCAATCTATATAAAAAAAAAAATTAATTTATTTCTTTATTTACAAAACTGATTAAATATTTTTCTTAAAAAACAACAAGATACAATTCTTCTCAAATAAGAAATAAAAGAGAAAAGCTACTTTAAAAGAGAGAGAGTTTAGTTTCTTAAAAAAGGAATTATAAACAAGTATTTATATTCTTCACATAATAGAGGAGATCAACTTAGAAATGTTTTTAAAAGATAAGATTAGAATGTTTTTAAAAAAATGGATTGATTTTAGAATTCTAAGAGTAAGAAGGATTCATTTATAAATCTATAGAGAAACATTAAAGAATAATAAAGTTGATTAAATTAAATTGCATTAACAATTTTCTAAGCTAGATTTAACCAAACACTATTTTTAAAGTTAAGAAAAGAAAGTCTTTGCTAAGTTGGAGATTGAACATAATGAAATCATAATAACAATAACTATCATTTATTAACCACTGAATCATTCTTTCAAACTAAAGATGAAGCTAAAATCAAGCATTGTTAATATAATACATAAATGATATTACTATCCTTTAATTGAAGAATTTGGTTGGAATGCCTAAAGAATGATTTGAAAAGAGAATTCATTTAGATGCTTGAAAGAATCATTTTAAAATAGATAAAAAAGAATCTATTTAGAAACTTATTTGAATCATTTTAAAAATATAGATGGAAAAGTTCTCTTATGGGCATACAAACAAGGGACATGAACCTTAAAGATAACTTGGCTTAAATCCAAAAAAGATAGCACATATGTTAGTACATATCAATATTAAGTCCATAGTAATAAGGTAAATGAAAAGTAATTATTTTTTAAATTTAGATTTGAACTAAACATACTTTAAATTTAAATTATTTTTTAAATAAAAACTAATTTCAAACTAAATCTAAGCTTATATTTAAGATTATTTAAATCTTAAGTAAACTAATTTTTTTATAACTAAATAAATAAAAAAATGAAATGATAACTAAAACCAAAATTTTTTTACTTTTATATTTATTTCTTTAATTAAAATTTTTATATTAATTTTAAAAATAAATTAAATGCAATATAAAGGTCCAATTTATAAAAAAATTAATATAAATATATTTACAAGTAATTTGTAGATTAGAAACATTTACCTTTGATTTGTTGAACTCAATTTCAAAAAGTATTTGTAAAAATTTTCAAACCAATATTAAGACTAAATAATTGTAAACTAAATTAAATTAATTTTTAGTTGTAATTTAATAGAATTAAATAAAAACTAATTTCAAACTAAGATTATAGTTTTATCTTAACTATACTATTTTTTTAAAAGAACTAAAAAAATTATAATATTAATATAAATAAACTAAAATTTATCATAATATCATTTTCCCTATAATCATTTATATTTTCTAAATAAAAATTTTCTAAAAGACTTTTTAAAAAAATCATTTATATATCCCTATAATCACTATCCAAGACTTAAAATAATAAAAGACTTAACTATTAAAAAACAAATTGCTAAAAAAAGATAAAGCAAATTTTTTGTTTTTAAATAAATAAAGGCAACCTAGATTTTTAAATTTAAAAAAAAACAAGAATAAATTAAAAGAGAGCTTATCTATTATATTCTATATATTAATAAAGCTCCTAAATTATTGCATATCAAGACTTAAAATAATAAAAATAATAAAAGACTTAAATTATTCAAAATTTAAATGATTTACACACTTCCTACACATCAAAATTTTATTAATTTAATATAAAATCCTAAATCTTACACAACAAGTAAATTAAATAAACAATTGATGATTAAAATAAATTAGTTATGAATATTATATTCCTCTATTGAAACTTCTAAAAACACTTAAAATAACTATTTCTTCAAATTGAATAACTCAATTCCATAATTTTTCACAAATAATTGAATAAACAATTCATGGTTAAAATAAAATATTTAATTCCTGTCTAAGTTCAAATTAGAAGATTCTAAATTGAAAATACCTATCTAAATTACCATTCATACCCCCTACATTTATTCAATTCATTTTCAAGCATGAGTATCTTTGTATTTTTTTTTTATTTAAGAGCATATATATATACTCTTACATTTATTCAATTCATTTTCAAGCATGAGTATCCTTATATTTTTATTCTTGTTTTCTTTGTACGGTTTTGGTGCATTTACTTTTTGTGTTGGTGCAGGTTCAGGCTATGAAGAATGGGCTCTTAAATAAGAGCATGTTTAAATATATATAAATATATGAATATGTATATATCCCTATATATATATATATATATATATATATATATATATATATATATATATATATATATATATATATATATATATATATATATATATATATATATATATATATATATATATATATATATATATATTCTTGAACAAAAACTCTACACATAGATATCTTGCTACTACTGCATCAACCAGCAAAGGGTTTAATATTTTATTTATTATTATTAATTTATTATCATTATTATATTTTTTAAATACCCTTAAATAATAATAATTAATAAATGGCAGTTAGAGTGCCATTATAGTTTCATCCTATCCAAATAATTGTTACAGGGTTACAGTTGGCCATAATTTTTTCATGTTTTTCACTGAGCATGAACCTTATTTGGAGCGGCATTAGGAATAGAGAAAGGCCGAGAATAGAGTAGAATGGAAGTGTTGGTAAGGAAAGTGAGCAAGTAGTAGGCAGACAACACTCTCGGGAAAATGGAGGCTGAGCTTCAGAAGGCATACAAACTCCCATTTAAGTGTTTGAAACCCCCTACAAATGGTGGCGTTCAAATTCCTTGTTGACCTGGTTTGAAAGGTATTTTGCCCCTTTTTGGATCCACCAAATGTGGAGATCACATTGCCCCCTTTCACGTAAATGTTACCAAGACATTTTGGATATCTATGCATACAGGATTGCTTTCAATGCAAATATACATGTTTTATTATATCTGCTAGAAGATAAAGCACAAAGCACCTACTTTCTTGGGATTATTTTTACAAGTATTTTAACAAAGCACCTACTTTCTTGGGATTATTTTTGGAAGTATTTTAACAAAGCACCTACTTTCTTGTGATTATTTTTGGAAGTATTTTAACTTTGGTTTTCATCTGTCTTGGATATGTAACTTTATTAAAACTTTTTCCTATCTAATGTGCTTTCTTATTCCATTTTTCCTATCATAATTGCTTCAGGGTTTTTAGTGTACTAATTCTTTTAAACTATTGTGCAAGAAAATCAGGTTTAATGATATGGCAGAGTCTTTATGTTTAATTTCAAATGAAAACAAAAAGCAAAATGAAATACATTTAGTTTATAATAAATGAAGCTTAAAACATCCATACTCACCTGAGGCTTTAGAGATTGTTGTGTAGCTTATAAAACTGCTTGAAGCTTGAAGCTAATCTTGTACCAATAAATTGAAGCTTGAAGCTAATCCTATACCAATAAAAATGAAATCAAATCATGTACCAATAAAAATGCTATCCTATACCCAAAAAAAAACTAAATATTCAAACCCTAATTTATAGGCTCACCTTCAAATTTCCAGACTGATGATAGTATCTAATAGCAATATCTCTTCAACGCACTGATGAATTGAAGAAAACAAAAAATATAGACACCACATGCTAACCCCTATTGTCCTATATATTATAGCAACATAAAGGAAAATGGGAGGAGTTACTCATGCAATTTTAAAAGAAAATGTGAGAAAAGAAACATTTATAGGAGGTGTTACTCATGCAATTTTAAATTTTGGAGAAAAAATTGAAAAACTACCAAAAAATGAAGACTACCAAAATTTAAATTTGTGGAGTGGGACTACCAATTTTTTAAAAAAATTTGTGGATGACGAAAGTAGTGGGACTACCAATTTTTTGGCAATTACAAGATGTGTGCACATATAGAATGGCCTATTGGCCAAATTAGCTTTAATATAATTTGAATTGAAGGAAAATTTTAATTACACAATAATTCTGATGTTGGGATTTATGGCTTTGATTTATCCATCTCCAACTCCTCAAGGCATGCCATGGCTCCTTCTTGCAATTCCGAGAACTCCTCTAATTTTTGGAAGTTAAAAATTTGCATGAAGCAGAGCTGTGGAAACCCTCCCAACCTTCCAAATGCCTTTGGAAATTTACTACACCTCTAATTTCCACTCAACTCCAAACTCACTAGATTGGGCATTCTTTGTAACTCCGGATAATCACTACATTCACCACAATAATCTAAATTTAATTCCCTCAGATTTGCCAACTCACATATCCAACTTGGCACTCCAAACCTGCTTAGTGTAAGACTTTCTAGATGTTTCATTGCTTTAATATTCTCTGGCAACGGTGGATACTGCGGACAATGCCGATCCAGACGATATGGAAGCGTAATTTTCAGATGATTCATCTTCACCAGCTGCCTAAGGATCCCTTCTTCCATCCTCTTCAACTCCATCTCGTGCTCAACACGTAACCACAGTTCCTGAAGCTGAGTCATATTGGCCAAACCTTATGAATTCATCCTCTTCTAGGGACGGTTTCAAGCCCACCCAGTGTGATCACAGTGTTCTCAAAGAGGCCAGCTTTGATATTCCCTTTGGCATGCGATAAACTTCCTCGCATTCTAAATGCTGAATACATTTAAGTTCACTTATCCATTCTAGTAAGTTATGGCATGTCCACACAAGCATAGCAAGAAACACGAGACTTTTCAGATGTCTCACACACTCAGGTACCTCCCTAATCTGTGTCCCCCTTAAATTTAGGAATTTAAGAAGAATCATCTTTCCAAGGGACGCAGGCAATGTAGAGATATGTGTGGAGCTCAAATCCAAAATGCGTAGTCCTCTCATAGTAGCAAATAAGTTTTTTAGAATGCTTGTAATCCCCCAATTCTAAGTTAGTGAGAGTGTACGGAGATATACAGGATGGCTAAAAGCTGAGGGCTGGGCTTAAACAACACACTCTAAGCTTATTAATAAATGTCAAAGAACTCTCACTACCAAGAGCTCCTCCATGACACCAACTGCTACTATAGAAGATCATCCATCACTAGGTGATGAATCCACGTCACTACCAAAGCTCCCACTGAAACATGTTACCGAGCTATCCATGGTATAGTGATAAACATGCTACAAGTCTAATAGCTAACTATCTAGGATATATAATCATCCATCCTCTCATCCCAAAGCAACATACCAATGCATAAATGACCACATGCAAGGCCAACTTACAAATTTTGCATGAACATTGAATTGATCTCTTGGATATAGATAGTCCACATTTGAGTCATTCAACTATAGCCAATGGGTAGCTAATCCAGATAATTACATAAATCAAAGATCCCAACAAATTAAAACATGCAAACTCATCATCACATTAGTAACTTGGAAACTAATATATCAAAGAGGATAACCTATAGACCTCAAGACTCAAACAACATATCAATGTCAAATCTAATTTTCCAAATAAATTTACAATGAGTAACCATAGTCAACAAACCCATCAAACAAATAGTGTGGAAATGATGAGTGACTAAACACGTATCGACATTGGTGCAGGGGCACCTCTTCAACAGGACCAATATACACAAGAGGAAGGAGAAGAAGACTAAATTTAATTAAACATTTCATGTTATCTATAGCATCTTCAAAAATGTAACATTCTCTATTAGCATTTCATGTGGGTAAACTCCAAACTTGACATTTATTAACGGTTTGGATTAAAGAAAAGTTAATCAAGGTGTCTTAAGCACTAGAGTTTTGCTGTCTTATGCAAAACAGATGTCTTTTGTAATAGATTAAGGGTTCCCACCTATAATTTTGAAAAACTAAAATCCCAGAAACAGAGGAGAATGTCAGTCCCTCACATTGGGAAAGATAAAAAGGGGAAAACCTTTTGTAGAGGGGATGGGTGATAGTTTTGGCCCTGGTCTCTGAATAGTCGAATGTAGTTTCTGAACATGAAGAAAGAATAGAAGTTCTGCAAGTTATTTTCTTTCCAGTTTCTGAATACTATGTAGAAATTCATTCTGTGTAGGTTTTGTATAAAATTTAGTTTTGTGCTTCTGTGGTCGAGCTAACTGGATAAATCCATTCCACTGGTAGATTTTTTGGGGAAATTAGTGGAATGGACTTGTAGATTAATCCCCCAATTTTGTTTATTCGCTCTAGGTATGGAAGATTAGAGTTGCAGAACCATTTCAAGCAATCCCTCAGTGTTTCTCGTTGTTACAATTTCCATTGGGGTATATGTCCAGTATGTGTTGATTTAGTGTTTTGCTATCACATGGTAGGAAAACATCAGTTGTGAATACCATCACCTGTGTGAAATAGGTTTTCTGTAGGTATTCTATATTCGACCCATCGGTGTGAGTCAGGCATCGGCAAGGAGGAATCTTGCTGGTCCAATGGAGGTGAGTCTCACCAACAACGGTGTGAGTTAAGTCCGTCGGGCTGAGACAAGGTATCGGTGAAGGAAGATTGTGAAGGCCCGACAGTGAAAGACTAACCGATGGTAGTATTGGCCGAAGACATCGACGTGAGAAGGTGTATCAATGAAAGATCTTGAGTGTTAGCCGATAGTCCATGTTCCCGCCGATCGGGTGGACGCCGGAGAAGTCTGGCCGATGTAGTATATATCGGCATGAGTTACTTCATCGGCAGAAGGGAAAAAGGTGGCGCCGACAATAAGTGGTCTCGCTGATAGAGAGAGGTCATCGGCAAGAGAGGGGTGTATCGGTGAAAGAATTCAACACTAGGCCAACAATAGAGGTCAGCCTGATGGAGGAATTAACATAGTCATCCGAGTGACATCAAAAATCAGGGAGGTTTCCTGTAGCTGGGCCGATAGTCCAAGTGTTGCCGATAGGCAACTTGGTCGAGTAGGGTGACCGTTGGCGGAGGTGACCAGGACTGGCGATCATAGGTTGAAGATCATAAGCATCGGTGTGAGGGAGAGTGTTGGCAGGAGATTTAAAGAGCTTGCTGATAGATAGAAGTCTCGCCGAAGGGGAAGATTTGAACCTATCCATTGAACCTCTCGATTGAACCTATCAGTTGAACCTTGGCACTGGACCTCTCCGTTGAACCCATGGTTCAACCCGATAGTTAGAAGTCTCGCCGAAGGAGAAGGATGAACCTCGACATTGAACCTAGCCGTTGAACCTCCAGATTGAACTTGTTCATCGGTTCAATGGGTTTCTATATTTCGATGAGACATTGTTGTGGTCTTGCTGATGGAAAGCTCTGGTGAGACATTGAACCTTCAGTTTGAACCTTCCGATTGAACCTATTCATCAGTGAGAGGTGAAGGCATCGGCGAAGGAGTCTAGAGCTTGATCGACGGTGTAGTGTCTTGCCGATAGGCAAGAGTGGGTACACATCGGTGAGACAATTCAAAGGTCTTGTCGATACATTCTAAATTTGCTGTTTTGTAAGCTAACAAGGGTCCATGACAGGGTTCATACGCTTCAGCTGGGCATTGTGTTCTGCATCAGGTGGTATCAGAGCTAGAGAAAGCTCTGGGAAAGGTTAGTGTATAAATTTCATTTCTGAAGTTAATTGTTCCATCTAGTAGTAGAAGGAGAAAGCAACATGTTGGAAGGAGAAGCCTCAGACACTCTTCCAGCAAAGATGTCCAATGCTGAATTGACAGCCTTGGTGAAGAAGCAAATAGCAAAAAGTAGAGCTGATAGGGCTCAGAATCAGGCAATGAAGGAAGAACTAGAGAAGCTGAGGGAAAGAGTGGAGAAAGGAGAAGAAAACTCTGGTGAACGAGAAGATGGGGATGAAGAGGAGACCCCAGAGCAGGAAGAGCTAGAGGTTCTTGTAGACCAGAGACCCTTACTCAATGCCCTCAAGTCCATGGAAAGAAGGACCATGGATGTGAAAATAGACCTGCCTGTGTTTGCAGGAAAAATGGAACCTGATTCAGTAATGGAGTGGATAGACTGCTTGAATAATTTCTTTGAGATAGAAGAGATACCAGAACACCAACGAGTAAAGATGGCTCAGTCCAAAATGAAAGGAGCTGCACTGACTTGGTGGAATTTCATCCAAGATGACAAGGTGAAAGAGGGAAAGAACCAAGTTACAACATGGAAGAGAATGATGGTATTGGTGAAAGAGGCCTATGTTCCATTGGATTACAATATCCAATTACACAAGAGAAAACATAATTTGAAGCAGAAGGAGCTAGATGTCAGCTCATACACAGAAGAATTCATGAAGTTGTGTGTAAAAACAAAGGTAAGGGAAGATGAGGAAGAGAAGGTAGCAAGATACCTCAATGGATTGAGACTTAACATCTAGGAAGACTTAAATCTGCATAATCCAGACACAGTTCAAAAGTGCTATCAATTAGCACTCAAAGTGGAAGAAAAACTAAAGAGAAGGCATGAGCAGAATCATAGAGGTAGAGGCAGACAGCAGAGAGGAGGAAGAAGTCCTTTTAGAGGCAGAGGATTTGGATACCAGAGTGAATCCAACCAAGAGACCAGCAGAGGAGATAATAGTCAGAACCAAGGAGGAAGCTACAATCAAAGGGGAAACTTCAGGGGCAGAAGACCACCTTTTAGAGGAAGATCTTAGGGCAGAGGACCTATCAGATGTTACAATTGCAACCAAGAAGGCCATATAGCTAGTAGATGTGTAGTAAAAGCAACGAATTTAATAAGAGAAAAGAGGATCAATCTGATCCAAGAATCTGATTGTCAGAGTGTAGCAAGCTCAAGCACTATTCAAAGTGTGAATGCTCCTAGCAGTTATGGGTATCCTAAGAATGGAGAATCTTTGATGATTAGGAGAGCAATGACCACCATCAAAGTGCCTGGAAAAGAACCTCCACAAAGGAAGTCTCTCTTCAGAACTACTTGCAAGGCAGGAGGAAAGGTATGCAAAGTTTTGATTGACTCTGGATCTACTGAGAATTTTGTATCCATTGAGATGGTAGAAAAGCTTAAGCTTAGGAGACTGCCACATCCTTGCCCTTATAAAATTTCATGGCTTACCCAAGGACAGCAAATAGTTGTAGAAGAACAGGCTTGGGTAGAATTTTAAATTGGCCCATACAAGGATAAGCTATTGTTCGACATTGCCAAGATGGATGCTTGCCATCTTCTATTTGGAAGACCTTGGCAATATGATTTAAAAGCATACCATGATGGTGTTAGGAACACCTACTCCATCACCAAGAATGGTAAGGTGATAGAATTAATACCATTAATGGAGACAGAGGTGGAGACAAAAGGAAAAGAGGTTAAAGTGATGATGGTAGAAGGAAGACAATTCATGAAAGAGATAAGAGAAGAAGGAGCAGATGCATATGCTCTAATTCCTTGCCTAAAGGTAAACAAGGAACAGTAGAAAGAAGTCAAGGGAGAAAAGAGACAAAAATCCATAGAACCAGCTGTCCAAGAGCTGTTGGACAAGTACAAAAGCATTAGTTCTGATGGGATGCCAAGTTCCTTACCACCTATAAGAGAAATCAGCCATTGTATAGATCTGATCCCAAGATCTACACTTCCCAACAAATCAGCATATAAGCTCACTCCAGATCAGAATACAGAGGTAGCAAGACAAATTGAAGAATTGTTGCAGACAGGCCTAATTGGCAAAAGTTTAAGCCCATGTGCAGTACCGGCTGTACTAGCACCAAAGAAGGAAGGCACTTGGAGACTTTGCACTGATTCAAGGGCTATCAACAAAATAACAATCAGGTACATGTTTCCAATCCCTAGGATAGAAGATTTACTTGATTGTTTAGGAGGAGCTATATACTTCACCAAAATAGATTTAAAGAGTGGTTATCATCAGATTAGGATTAGACCTGGTGATGAGTGGAAAACAGCATTCAAGACAAATGAGGGGTTATATGAGTGGAAGGTCATGCCTTTTGGTTTATCCAATGCTCCTAGTACCTTTATGAGATTGATGAATGAGGTCTTGAGAGAGTTCATAGGTAAATTTGTCATAGTATACTTAGATGACATCCTGATTTTCAGCAATACAAGGGAAGAACACCTCATCCATATAGACTTGGTTCTCAAAAGGTTACATGAAGAGCAGCTAATGATAAATTTAGCAAAGTGTCTGTTTCTGCAAGAAGAAATCATCTACTTAGGATTTGTTATCTCACATAACAAACTGAGAATGGATCCAGAAAAGGTCAGTGCCATACTGTCTTGGCCAACACCCAAAACTGTGCATGATGTTAGAAGTTTTCATGGATTAGCAACCTTTTATAGGAAGTTTATAAAGGGATTTAGTCATATCTGTGCACCCATGCTGGACACTATAAAGGGAGGACAGAAATGCAAGTTTACATGGACAAAGGAGGTAGAGAATTCTTTTGAAATGTTGAAGAAGAAGATAGCAGAACAACCAGTTCTTGCATTTCCTGATTTCAGCAAGATTTTTTAAGTAGAATGTGATGCAAGTCATATTGCTATTGGAGCAGTACTCAGCCAAGAAGGTAGACCTATTGCATTCTTCAATGAAAAATTAAATGATGCCAAGAAGAGATACTCATCCTATGATTTGGAGATGTATGCTCTAGTCCAGTCACTTAAGAAATGGAGGCATTACTTGATGCCCAAAGAATTCATAGTGTTCACAGATAATCAGACCCTCAGTTTCTTAAACAGTCAAGAGAAACTGAATCATAGACACATGAAATGGGTGGAAACTTTGCAAGCTTTCACTTTCACACTCAAGCACAAGAAAGGGGTTAAGAACAAAGTAGCAGATGCTTTGAGCAAGAGAGTACTGACCATAAATCAGATCCAATTGGAGAGTGTTGGGATTGATTCGTTGAAGACAATGTATGCAGATGATGAAGACTTTGGAGAGATCTATAAGGTATGTACTTCTTTTGGAGACAAATTTCATGTTGAGTTTTCTGAATTTATGATCCAAGATGGATTACTTTTCAAAGGTGGACAACTATGTATTCCCAGATGTTCTATGAGACTGAATATTATTCAGGAAAAACATTGTGGGGCTCTGTCAGGACATTTTGGTCTTGATAAAACTCTTGATCTGGTAAAAAGACATTACTATTGGCCTAAGTTACAGTCAGATACATGAGAAAATTTGTGGAAGCATGTGTAATATGTCAGAAAGCCAAAGGAAGATCCACAAATGCAGGTTTGTATCAGCCATTACCCATTCCTTCTAGGCCATGGGAGAGCATAAGCATGGATTTTGTACTAGGTTTGCCTAGGACAAGGAAAGGATATGATAGTGTTTTTGTGGTAGTAGACAGATTCAGTAAAATGGCACATTTCTTGCCATGTAAAACCACTTATGATGCTTCATATGTCGCTGATTTGTTTTTCAAAGAGATCATGAGAATGCATGGTTTACCATTGAACATAGTATTAGACAGAGATGTGAAGTTTATTGGCCACTTCTGGAGAACTCTTTGGAGAAAGCTGGGAACTAATTTATCTTTCTCATCAGCCTACCATCCTCAAACAGATGGGCAGACTGAAGTTGTTAACCGTTCATTGGGTAACCTACTCAGGTGTTTAACCAGGCAGCATGGAGAGAAATGGGATAATATTCTCCCACAAGCAGAATTTTCTTATAATGACACCATCAATAGGAGTACAGGAAAGTCACCTTTTCAGATAGTGTATGGACTTCATCCCAGGGGTATTCTGGAGTTGAGAGATCTCCCTGTAGGAGAACTTATTAGTGCAGATGGTGATGCTTTTGCTTCAGCTATTAAAGAAGTACATGATCAGGTCAAGCATCAACTCCAACAGGCTACAACAAAGTACAAAACATATGCTGACCAGAAGAAAAGAGATTTACAATTTGTAGTTGGAGATTTGGTCTGGGTAAATCTGAAGAAGGAACGGCTCCCCAAAGGTAAGTATACCAAGCTAATGCAGAGGAAGATTGGACCCTGTCAAATTTTAAAGAAGTGTGGACAGAATGCATATGAGATCCAACTTCCTCCTGATCTTGGATTGTCCCCAATTTTCAATGTCTGTGATTTGACTCCATACAAACCAAGTGCAGATGTAGAACAGGAACCATTGCAGGCAGTAGCTGATGACATTCCGAAGCATGATCCACCAAAGTTGCACCACATTTTAGACTCACGAGTACTCCAAAAGACTAGAAACAAAGAATACTTAGAGTATTTGGTGGCCTGACAAGGACAACCTGATTCAGAGGCAGTTTGGATGACTGCTGACCAGATTTCAAATCATGGTACAGACCTACAAACTCTGATCTCAAAGGGGCTTGAGATCTCTTCTCCCGGGGAGTATGGTGCAGGGGCACCTCTTCAACAGGACCAATCTACACAAGAGGAAGGAGAAGAAGACTAAATTTAATTAAACATTTCATGTTATCTATAGCATCTTCAAAAATGTAACATTCTCTATTAGCATTTCATGTGGGTAAACTCCAAACTTGACATTTATTAACAGTTTGGATTAAGGGAAAGTTAATCAAGGTGTCTTAAGCACTAGAGTTTTGCTGTCTTATGCAAAACAGATGTCTTTTGTAATAGATTAAGGGTTCCCACCTATAATTTTGAAAAACTAAAATCCCAGAAACAGAGGAGAATGTCAGTCCCTCACATTGGGAAAGATAAAAAGGGGAAAACCTTTTGTAGAGGGGATGAGTGATAGTTTTGGCCCTGGTCTCTGAATAGTCGAATGTAGTTTATGAACATGAAGAAAGAATAGAAGTTCTGCAAGTTATTTTCTTTCTAGTTTCTGAATACTATGTAGAAATTCATTCTGTGTAGGTTTTGTATAAAATTTAGTTTTGTGCTTCTGTGTTCGAGCTAACTGGATAAATCCATTCCACTGGCAGATTTTTAGGGAAATTAGTGGAATGGACTTGTAGATTAATCCCCCAATTTTGTTTATTCGCTCTAGGTATGGAAGATTAGAGTTGCAAAACCATTTCAAGCAATCCCTCAGTGTTTCTCGTTGTTACAATTTCCATTGGGGTATATGTCCAGTATGTGTTGATTTAGTGTTTTGCTGTCACATGGTAGGAAAACATCAGTTGTGAATACCGTCACCTGTGTGAAATAGGTTTTCTGTAGGTATTCTGTATTCGACCCATCGGTGTGAGTCAGGCATCGGCCAGGAGGAATCATGCTGGTCTGATGGAGGTGAGTCTCACCGACAACGGTGTGAGTTAAGTCCGTCGGGGTGAGACAAGGTATCGGTGAAGGAAGATTGTGAAGGCCCGACAGTGAAAGACTAACCGATGGTAGTATTGGCCGAAGACATCGGCGTGAGAAGGTGTATCGGTGAAAGATCTTGAGTGTTAGCCAATAGTCCATGTTCCCACCGATCGGGGTGACGCCGGAGAAGTCTGGCCGATGTAGTATATATCGGCATGAGTTACTTCATCGGCAGAAGGGAAAAAGGTGGCGCCGACAATAAGTGGTCTCGTTGATAGAGAGAGGTCATCGGTGAGAGAGGGGTGTATCGGCGAAAGAATTCAACACTAGGCCGATGGTAGAGGTTAGCCCGACAAAGGAATTAACATAGTCATCGGAGTGAAATCAGAAATCGGGGAGGTTTCTCGTAGCTAGGCCGATAGTCCAAGTGTTGCCAATAGGCAACTTGGTCGAGTAGGGTGACCGTTGGTGGAGGTGACCAGGACTGGCGATCATAGGTTGAAGATCATAAGCATTGGTGTGACGGAGAGCGTCGGCAGGAGATTTAAAGAGCTTGACGATAGACAGAAGTCTCGCCAAAGGGGAAGATTTAAACCTATCCATTGAACCTCTCGATTGAACCTATCAGTTGAACCTTGGCACTGGACCTCTCCATTGAACCCATGGTTCAACCCGACAGTTAGAAGTCTCACCGAAGGAGAAGGATGAACCTCGGCGTTGAACCTAGCCGTTGAACCTCTGGATTGAACTTGTTCATCGGTTCAGTGGGTTTCTATATTTCGGTGAGACATTGCTGTGGTCTTGCCGATGGAAAGCTCTAGTGAGACATCGAACCTTCAGTTTGAACCTTCCGATTGAACCTGTTCATCGATGAGAGGTGAAGGCATCGGTGAAGGAGTCTAGAGCTTGACCGACGATGTAGTGTCTTGCCGATAGGCAAGAGTGGGTACACATCGGTGAGACAATTCAAAGGTCTTGTCGATACATTCTAAATTTGTTGTTTTGTAAGCTAACAAGGGTCTGTGACAGGGTTCATATGCTTCAGCTGGGCATTATGTTCTGCATCAAACATCTCCACACTAAGAAAGCTACAAATAACCTCCTTATAACCATGCATGAAGCATCATGCAAACTTGCAACTATCTTGCATCCAAAAATACCCCCAGGGATTCATAATTTGAAAACATAGTTTATTCACAAATCTACAAAACCATAAGTTTTGATTAACTGTGTTAAACCTGATAAGTAGGAGGCATTTTTCGTAGCATGTCAAATTATGATATTTTATTTCAAAATTTAACTGCGTAGTTTTTGAGTCAAACACATGACCCAAAACCACCATGTCACTGACACATGCAAATCAATATCCACTTATCATCTGGAAGACCCACAAATCTGAAAACCACCAAAAAGTTAAACCAGAACAATGGAACAACATAGATAAGCATAACCATAGATTTTGAATAGAAAATCTACAAAACCCTCAGATCAAAACAATATGAAACTAAGACATGCAAGTACAACCAACCAAAAGAAAGAAGAGGTCTAGTAATTCCAGGCCAACTTATAGGCTAATTCCACAACCACCACCATGTACAGGCATATGGAGGAGCTAGGTTGTTCCAGAAGATTTTAAATCATCCAATGATCAATTCCACAACCTACATGCACTTGAGGTTAACAAAATAGTACCTTCCAATGCCAGGGGTTGAAACCATGCACCCAACATAAGCACATCAAACCATAGTCATGACCACCCAAATTTCTCCATGTGATTACGAAGCTAACAACAAACACCCAACATGAATATAATGTTGTTGAAAAAAACTCCATTTCTCCTTCTATGCAAGCATATTTCTTGATTACATGTTTTAAATTAACACTTGAACTATTGTTCTCCTTCGTCGTAGTTAATAAAGTTTTATTAGGAAAAAACATTTACAATAAAGTATTCCAACTCTAAAATCCTTACAAAGCCAAGATTGTTATAGGAGGAAAAATAGTATCATGGGGACAGAAGTGGTGAAATCCCTAGATAACATAAAAGAACCATCTACACCACAATGGCTGGCTCCAACTCGTAGTCCAGGGACATGTCCTAAGTACTTCTTAGATAGATTTTTCCATAATGGATTTAGCATATTCATTTTTCTCTGATGCAGCTTGGCCTTTCTCTGTACAGAAGAAACACAATCCCCTACCTCCTCTTGTTGCTCTAGCCTTCTAAGTAGGGAACACTATTTGGTCATTAGAAGCCTTACTTTTTGTACAATTAACCAATCTTGCCCTTCATTCTTCCTTCTAAAGTTACCCAAAAATCTCAAATCTCTGTGGTCCATCTTGTTGTTATATGGAGCCTAATCAGATTTAGAGGTTAAATTTACCCCACTTTTATCGGTGTGGTTTCCCCCCAAATTCCTATGGGGTCAAAGGGCAGCACCCCTTGTGGGGGTTTAGGGGCAACGCCCCCAAGATGGGGTCAAGGAATAGTGCCCCTAGTGCGCTCCCTGTCGCGATATAGGGTGGGGTCAAGGGGCAGCACCCCTGAAACCTCACATGGTTTTTTATTATTTTATTAAGGCGTCAGGAGTTATTTTTCATTGGCTGACATTAAAAATCCCCAATTTTGTAACCAACAAAAGTCATGATAAAAATGGATAAGGGTTAGGGTTTTTGTTAATGTATTGTAGCATTTTGCAACAATATTGAGTTGCAAGGATTGCTAGTTGTAATTGGTTTGATTTACTGGATAATAATATTGGACTCTCTATTGGTGGATGTAGCCCGAGTTTGGGTGAACCACGTTAAAACTTGTCTCTCGTTGTTATTATTTCTGTGTATTTTCATTCCTATGTTTAATCTTTATTTGCATTTAATCGATATCTTATGTCGGCTAACCCTAACACATCTCTCCCCATTTCTTTTCTTTGCATTCTCTGAGCCTATGTATCTCAATGCTTCTTGTTTTGTATTCTTAGGCATCCATTGTTCTTTGTTTTTCTCCTTGGCTTAGCATTGGCTTTGACTGTGCCCTTGTTCATCTGATAAATTTGTTCCCTATGATACTCTCTATACTTGAACGCTTCATCTTCCTTGCAGAAATTTGGTCTGGAGACAACTCAAATGAAAGTGGAGGAATGTTGAGTGCTTTATCAAAAGGGCCTCTATTTCCTTGAGCCATCAAACTAACTTCCTCAATCTACAAAGTTTTTTATCCTTAAGAAAAAGATGATTTATTGGCTACGGCTAGATAACCTCTTGCTATGATTTGAAAAACTTCATCAATTTTTTTTTTTTTAAAATTTTGTGATTGATTTGGAAGCTTTTACCTACTCTCCTGGGGTTCCTCAATGGGATTTGCAAATCTCTTTCGCTTCTTGACAATTATTGTCGTATTTTAAATGTATGCTAAATAATAATAATATTTCCCACTTAAACCCTTTAAACTTTAACGCAACGTCCTTAGTGCCCCTTCACCATTTTCACATGATCAATATAACTAACAGAGAAGGCCATCTGCCCAAGTCACCACATTTAATAACTTCTTCCAAAATCAGATCAAAATTTCTATGTTGGATAGATTGAGTTCATACCACCATGCTCCTTGCAAACAAGACCAAATTAGCTTTGATACCTATTGTTAAGAAAAATGGAGAGAATCGATATTCTGTTCATTTATTAATCACAACAATTACATGAAAATTTCTCCTCAACAAGACTTAAGTATTTCCCCAAATTGAAAGTCAGACTTTACATCCAAACAAAAGTAACATGTATCCAACCTATATGTTACTTGTTATCTATTAAATGATTTGTTTTATTTATATTTATCATAAGAATGGTTGAAATAATCATCTTGCAAACACATTTCCAAATATTAATCATAAGTTAAATATTTTATTTCTATTGAAATTTTTAAAATTTACACTAATTTATTAAATATTTTCTTTAGGTTAAATATTAAAATATTTATTTATTTAAATATATAATAAAATGAATGTATTATTATCATAATAATTATAATATAATACATAATTTAATATTAAATTTATCTATTTTATAGTCATCAAAATTTTAAAATATATATTAATACCTACAAATGAAAGTATATAAGATTTACTATACTTTTCAATAAAAACAAAGCAAAACAATTACCAAAATAATGGAAGAGCTTTTCAAAAGTAAAATTAAAAGTACATATTACAAAAAAAAATAGCTCTTTGAAATAAAATAAAATAAAATAAAATAATTGTTAAATAATTAAAATAAAATAAAATAACTCTATGTAAATAAAATATCTTTGTGCCTCTTTTTAATCTATTCATATATTTATTTATCTATTTATGTATTTTTACTAGTTTAAATTGATTTTAATATTAAATATTTATATAGAAAAATCAACTACATATTATTATTTTGCATTCTTGTCATTTTAATTTCCTTTATAACTTTTTAAATAAATCTCTTATTTAAAAAAGTATCTATTTTCCCACAAAGGAAAATACAAATTTTAATTTTTTTTAAATTTTGTAAACATTTGTTTTAATATATTTAGTATTAGAATTTTTTAAAGTAAAATTTGAATGTCATATAAATGTTTTGGCATTTGAAAAATTTTAATTGCAAAAAAAGTATTTCATTACAACCCTAATAGGAAAAAAAAAGGCAATGACAAAGGGAAAAATAATAGATGCCTTAAGCCTTGACTGCTAGTGGTACCTAAAAGTTGCTGCGTGTGAAACAGATAATTACATGAGTTTGGTTTTGAGAAGTCATGTAACCAGGGTGCTAATTATCAACAGGTTTTTATTTAAATTGGAATTTGATTGAAAAGAAACCAATAAAAAATTGAAGTCATTTCTCTAAATTGTAATGGAATGGTTTTTAATTAATAACTTTACAGGGATTGTATGCAGTCTGACAAATTGACTCATAACCAGAATCCTCACATTATGAGATCTACAGCATGAGAAATTCTAAATCCATAAATTCCCAAATCTATGAATGAAAAAACTAGCATTGATTAAATGCAATAGTAATACACAATAACACTATTCAAATAATACACAATAACACCATTCAAATAAACTGCCCAACAAAAATTCCTCTGTCAATACATAAACAAGCTCTTAGCCAGGAGGCAGCTGCAAACTAATCAAAGCCTTTACAACTGAAAGAGTAACAGCAGTAAAGACAAACAGTCATATCCAATCTAAAAAATCTGCCAGAAAGCTGAAGCAGCAGCGGATCAGAACAAAACCAAAGCACAACAGCAATAAGGATCTCTCAACTACTTACAAGACTAAGTGGGAACACTGCCTTCAAACAAAAACCTAACCGAAGAAAAAGCAAAACAAACTCAGATCTGCTACAGACACAAAGCATAGCAACGGGATCCAAGAACAAATAACCGATGGCACAAAATGAGCCCTTCCAACGAACACCAGGGAGGCCAGAAGATTAGAATATTAGCTTGAGCCTAGAATAGAACCAGCTCAATTTATAATCCATAATCTAAGATAAAAGAACAAATATCTTTCACATTGATGCTGAATCACGCCCACTCAGATTTCTTCTCTTCATGCCCATACATGTTCTTTCATTATTTCCATGACCGTATCCTTCAAGCTGCAGGGGAAAAATAATCTGAAAAAGAATTGCTTTAAGTGAACACTAGTAAGACCAAGATTATGATTTTCTCTTTAAAAAGGAAGCAGCAACAAGTAAACTTTATTTTTTATGGGAGTCCGTCGGATATTGTAGAAGAACACAAGTACTTGGGAATTGTTTTCCACAACAGACTGCGCTGGGATACATGTAGAGCGCAAATGATTCTAAGAGGGTTGGGGAGCCTCTTATCTGCTCCATAACAAGTGTAGGAAAGTGGAGCTATGGGATTGGAAAACCAAGAAGACTCTTTTTGGGTTGTTAGTCACACCGGTTGTCCTCTATGGGTGTGAGGTTTGGGGAAGTAACTTGTCAAATCACAAATGGAGACAATTAGAGAGAATACAAAAGCATCTTATTACTAGTAATCTTAAGGTCAAGGCTACGGTCCCTTATGAGATAATCTTAAGGTCAAGGCTAGTAATCTTAGCTGAGGCGGGCTCATTTTCGATAGAGGCATATGCTATAATTCGGTTGATAACTTACATGAAGAAGGTGGAGAACATGGGAGAGCAGCGGTGGCCTAAGGTGGTGGTGGAGGAAGGGTTAAACTGTAGGAAGAAAACGTGGATGAAACATAACAACAAGTGGATGGACAAGTGGGATATTAGGCTCCATGAGTGTCCTAAAACTAAAGAAGACATTAAGAAGTTTGTGTTAGAAAAGTTCAGGACTGCCATGTGGACTAAGCAGATTGGCCGGAAAAAATCATACTATGTCAAAGAGTTCAATCCCACGTGAGAACATGGGGAAAAAGTCTACTTGCATGCCACTCTTAAAGGTAAAGCTAGGATTCTAATGGCGCAGTTGAGGACCGGTTCTCATCATTTGAGATGCAAACGGGTAGATGGACGGTCCCCAAAAAAGAGTGGGAAGACATGATCTGCATCTTCTACAACAAAAATGTGGTGGAAACTGAATGACACGTCATCTTTGAATGTGATGCCTATGAAGACATTCGGAGTCAGTATGAAGACAACTTGAAGGTGGGCAGTATTATCAAGATCTTTGAGGAATCAAAGTTGCACATAACTGCAGGTTTTTTGGTTAAAATTCATGGCAGGGGAAGTGACATCGAAAAGATCTTTAAGACTTCTTAGAGCTGTGGCTCTTAGTCCCTTAAGCTGCTTGGTCTCAGGGACGTCATTAAAATCTATTCATTCATTCAATCATTGAGTGTCTCAAATTTCCTGTCAAACATATTTTTACAGAGAGGGTGTACATTCACTCCATTCTCTACGGAATCAATCTGCACCTTACACTTAGAATTTTGAATATAAAGTGTTCAAACTTCAGCCTGTAAAAATCTTCAGAATGGGAACGATGACCAAATCTTCAATTTAGTACCCCCTACTTTGATTGCTTTCCAACTCAGTGCCTTAGGATGGCATGCTTTTCTCCATGTGGGCCCGCCCTAGTCCTCTAGATTCCTCACACCTATTAAACCAAGCGTGATGCGATGTACTTAATGTTTCAATAATAATTCACTTTCAACGTGCTTTCCCACCATATTTCCTAGTGATGCGCCATAATGGCTGTCGCGTTATCTTCAGTATACGCAACAGCTACACTATTTTTTGGTGTTATGAGTTTGTAAGGTGATTACCTATAGTGATGATAATTTTAATTGGTTATTATAATTCATATTATTTAATTAATAAAAAATAGTTTTTCCTATATTTTTAATTGTTAATAAAATAGTATGTTTTTAAAAAATAGATTAAAATATGGTTTAACTCAAACTTTATTGACTATACAATAAATCAAAAAATATTAATTATATTTTTTATAAATTATTTTAAATTGACAAGTATTTAGTACTATTTAAGTAATTATTATTGTTTGGGTGAAATGAATAATCCATAATATTATATTTATTTATTTCAAGTACTTATCAAAACAATCCTATATTTATTTCTTGTATGGTGGAGTATTTCAGGGTTAGGCGGTGTGGTCCATTATGAAAATCTACCTCTCACATTTTGTGTTTGGTGTAATTGCATTATATCCCTAAATGTTAAGGTCCATTTGGCTAGTCCTTAGTTCGTTCCAACACATAACTCCAATGACCTTCCATTTCTTGTAGAGTAACACAAGAATCCCCATCACAATTATGAGAATTTTAATATTAAGGTTTCATGTAATGAAATAACTTGCAAAATAGAATAATATAACTATGATAACTTGAAAGAACTAGAAGAGATAAACCCTAGACCACAACTCACACAAGAGCAACAACACTTCATTAGGGTCATAGAACAAGATCAACAAATTCAACAATGCATACAAGCATTCGAAGCTAGATTACAACGTGTTAGAGACATAAATGAAACAAATAGACACCCATCTAGGCATTGGAATCAGAGAAACCCCAATAGGAGAGAAACCACAAGTGACCCTTTGGGGCATATCATCATTTCAACAACAACTGCCATAGAGAGAACAAGACAACTCCAAAACAACAATAAGCCCCAGATTAGGCCAGCTACTCTTCATGAGGTTTTGCTCTCCAATGAACAGAACAACCCCCGGGTCTCACCTCCACTCGATTGTCTTTTACCACAAGAGCGAGAGTGACTTGGAGGTCACTCGAAGCAAGGAGAGAGTCCATGTCCTACATCAAAGCTGACTCATCTACACTTGTGCCTGTATCATGTTTCAAAGAGTACATATTTTGGTGAACCCAATGTGAAGAGAAAATCCTTGTAGGATGGGTTCTTCACATTTTTGCACATTTCTTTTATTCCACTCTCATGTTTCATTTCCATGATCATTTCATTCATTTTACAGTGTGTCCTACACCCCTAATCTAGGAAAAAGTCACACAAAGCTCAAATGAATGTCCCCTCCAATGCAACTAGCACATGTTTAAATTCAATAGCTTCAATCTCAAATCAACTAATCTGTGAAGACTCAAATTCAAAGGGCATCCAACAAGATCCCCACAACATTGACCAAATCAAAACATGCCAAGTGAGTGTTTGGGTTGCTCGATTAATCGACAAGACCAACCCATAACAAGCCATATGAAAATAGCCACCCAAATAAACAATGAGGTGAATCGTGAAAAGAAGAACTTACAAGAAGCTTCAGAGGCACAAAAACCCCTCCATGTAGCACATCAAGATAAAAGGTCACCCATGACATGTCAAGTGTCATTGAAAAGAACAAATGGGGTTGAAATCAAACCCCAATGCAAAGCAATCCATCTCAAGTTTGTAAAACTCAAACAATAGATGAAGCCTCACTCACGGACCTTGTAGAATCCTTGGTCCAACGAATCAAGACCCTTGAAGCTAGAAATGTTGAACAAGTTTATCAAAGCAAAATTCAAGAAAAACCTAGGGCACAAGGAAATCATTTCATTAATAAGATTGGATCAAACCAAGGGGCAACACAAAATCCCCCTCATCTAAACTTCCATTAATCATTCATGTCTCCCTTGCCCTCATCATCCAACATGACAAGTTTCAATCAAATAGGTGGGATTGGACTATAATGCAAAATCAACCACAAACGATCCAGCCCAATTTTCAACACATGAATGTGACACCATCTAGTTATCTAGCTTTTTCAAGATATCAACAAACTAGCATACCCTTTCAACAAGCATAACAAGCTCCACCTGAAGGGATAATGTTTGTAGGAATAAGACCCTCTACATATAACCCCCTCTTAGGAACATACCTTGAGTATTTAAAGGAGCATCTTGATTACAACATTCATCAAGTATTACTACCACATCCTCTCCTTGAGCTCCCAAAATTTAAAGGAGAGGGTGATCCCAACTCTCATATCAAGGCTTAAATCACAATAGTATGCAAACTCCTTCCTTGGGTTGGGGTGGTAGCAAATTTTTTTCCAAATACTTTAGAGGGTATTGCTCTAGATTGGTAAGTTATTGGCTTCTAGAAGCATCAATCCACTCTTTTAGGCAACTCATCAATCAATTTGTGGCTACTTTCAACTTAAACAAACCAGTTAAGAAAGGAATATAAGATTTTTTTAACAATAAAACAAGAAGACAATGAGTCAATCGCACACTTTATCACACGATGGAGGAAAATTCTATATTCCTCAACTAGCGTACCGAACATGGATCATAAGGAGCTTTGTGATCTCTTCTTACACACTCTCATTAATGACAAATGAGAAGGAGTTCAAAAACTCCTGTACAAATCATAAAAAGAAGTTCTCAAAAGTGCCCTTAGAATTGACCAAGCCTCTATTAACAGTGGAAGAAGGGAGTATGATGTCAATGAAAGGTTGATAAACCATGCTAGCAATAGAAAATCCTCAACAAACACTTCACCATACAAAAGAAATAATAATTGTGACTATGACAGTCATACAAATTCGAGGAACCAAAATGTCAACAACTATCCCCCGAGAATCAACAAGCAGTCATACAACAATAATCATAAACCTCAAGATGACAATCATGATAAATATTGTTAATTTCACAAAAGAAGGGGGCATGATATCAAGTCACGTTGAGAGTACCATCGCTTCATACCAACCTCCCAAAGCGTCATTGACAAAAATTCATGGACACATTCTCACTAGATGAAAGAAATAGTCCCAAAAGCCATCAAAATGCCTTTGATCAAAACACCTTAGGCCTTGTGGAATTAGATACAGATTGAGAAATTTGTGTCACTAAAGGACCAAAACAACCAGATGACGCCTCTAATAATTTAAAATTTTCTCACATGCTTGAACTTCTCAAGGGTTCTCCTACGCAAAAGAACGCTCTCCTCAATGCCTTAGATTTAGGCAATCAAATTCAAAACACTCCAAATGAAAAGTGTTCTCCTTCAACATTTGACTTTGAAAAGTTACCCTCAGATGATGACATAGCTAAATAGGGCGATCTCCCCCTCTGCTTAATAGTCTAGGTTCATGACTATTCCATTAAACATATGGTGATAGATGATGTGTCTGTAATCAACATGGTCTCCTTTTCTATTCTTCAAAGAATGGGTTATGACGAAACTCAAATCACACAAAAAATTTCCATCTTTAGAATTCATGATAAGCCAAACATTCAAACTATTGGTAAGGTCAATCTTCAAATCACATTGGGTCCCAAAACTCTCCCAACTGAATTTTACTTCGTCAATGAAGAAATCACTTACAACATGATCCTAGGAAGGCCTTGGATCCATATAGGATGAGGGATGTTCCCTCCACACGATTTCAAGAAATACATTTCTCGTATATGGGGAAAACCCATGTCATCAAAGGAGATCCTAATCCTTTTAGTCTTTATAGAGTTCAACAAGTCAAAGGGAAGGGAAAGACCATGAAAACCACCAGTGACCTAAGAATCAACACTTTTGAAAAAGGAAAGGCATTAAAACAAATTGCAAGCATAGCAAAGACGTTAAAATGTATAGGAAAGGGGGCAATAGGAGTTCCCCTTTGATCCCCACTTGACAAAGTCTTATACTCTAGTGGCTATTCCTATCAAGCCAAATATGAGCATGCATACAAAAACTAGGAGAGTCAACACCAACATCATTTGCCCCTCAAAAGTTCAAATCAAACATTGAAACTCAACAAGAATAGAAAACGATAAAGCTAGGGGGCAAATCATCAAACACAAAACTCCTCACTAAATACAAAGACATTTTTACACCAACTCTTCAAGTGTTCTTGCAAAGAATTTCAAGTGAAGTCTAGACCAAATTGGATAGGCCCATACATAGTTAAGGAAGACGTTAGAAATTACACTACCTTTGATGAGGGTTGCTGCAGTCCTCATCATTTAATTATAAATGTCAATCTAGGGCGGTGTCCATGGTGATATGCAAGAGGGAGAAGAAATCATTTGCATGACATTCTTTTTCTACAAAAATAATTGAAAGGAAATGCATGAAACAAATCATTGCAATCAAATCTAATCTAAGAGCTTGTAAATGAGAATGCTGGAATCAAATCTATCTTAAGAAACTTGTGAAGGGAAATATTGGAATCAAATCTATCCTAAGAAGCTTGTAAAGGGAAATACTAGAAATGTAAAAAATAAGAAATGCAAAGACTGCTAAGAAATGAAACTACAAACAATTACTGCTGCTAAAATACTGAACTTTATTATTTTATAAAACTCTCCCCATTTGATTCCTTGATTACAATGCATTTATAAAATTCTTGTTCTTAATCAATCCGCCAAGAATGTGGATCTGAGATCCCATTCTTGGGGAGAAAAACTAAATCTTCTTCCTCTAATCTCGCTACCTTTTATCACGCCACTTTTATTTCAGTCAATTTCTATCACGAATTGTTTGCTTATTTTGATGAATTGCTTCAAATAGTTTTTGGGTTTTGTTCCTCTCATTCACAATTTTTCAGATCATTTTGGAATTCCTAATTTCATTGAGAAATGAGGGAGATATTGTTGTTTTACTAAGACTGTGTTTTTAAACTTCCTCTTTTAATGCTTCTTTCTAGGAAGTTTTCTAGCACTCCACTTTAGTAGAATTTATTCTCCAATCTACTAATTGTTTATTACAAGGAAAACATGCAATATCATTAACACATGAAATGACACTAATTAAGCAAAAGATGTGCTTTTATTTAGCTAATAGATGAGACAATTTATTGTCTCATCATCTCCCCCAGACCTAAAATGTTACAGGTCCTCCTATAACTCATAATGAGCTTCTAGAGCCAATCTCTTTATCTTTATTGCATTTGTACTGAAGATGTTCTAAGAGGTGTGCTGAAGATGCTCCAAAGATGTTTTGAGTTACTCTGGAGCTGTCCAGAATTAAATGTATGGTTGGTTGAGTTACTTCAGAGCTATCTACAGCTAGCTATATGGTCGACTGAGTTACTTTGGAGCTCTCTAGAGCTATCCAGAGCTAGCTGTATGATCGACACTAGAGAGGTGTAGAATGTTGTAATGCTAGAACTAGAGCCCATGGGTGGCCATAGAGAGATCCAGAATATTGCAAGAGTTTTTTGTGAGTAGCAATTTGTCTAGAAAAGTGCATGTTTAGCTTTAGAAGAAGAAATAGCATATGCCAAGTACTTATTTGTAGAAAAGAAATCTATTCTATCATACTCTACTTAGTGATGTAGAGATAGGTTACACAAAACCATTTACTAGTTGTGGAAAATAACATCATTTTATTAAAAGATGGATCCATGCATGCGTTCAACTTTTTAAAAGAAGAGGAAAACAATGAGAAGAAGATGACTGTATATTTGAACTCTGATGCTCCACCTTCCTTTGAAATGACAGCCTTCTCCATAATTTTTTATTCTAGTAGATGCATGGGCTGATTGGAAATATATTGCGACCCTTCCTCATATTTTGGTGCATGCATGATTGGATGCAGCTCCTTGTCCTTCAAATATCTGATCGCTTAGCCCTTCTTGGACTTTGAAGGTGTCCAAATATTGATCCTTTTCTTGCTTGGATTTGAAGTCATGGTCCTCCAGTTGAGGAGGTTGCACAAGAGTTCTCACCTTCTTTGTATGCAAGAACATTTTCCTTTGGATCTATTGTTTTTGGAGGATAGTTTCTAAAATAATAAACCTAAAAAAGACATGCCAAACTAATTTTCCTTTTGACCTGTTGTCACCAGATCAACAGAAACTCCCTAATGACACCTACCCCAGCAACAGTGCCAAAAATGATGAGGATCATTGTAGTCCTCATCATTTAATTATAAATGTCAATCTAGGGTGGTGTCCATGGTGATATGCAAGAGAGAGAAGAAATCGTTTGCATGACATTCTTTTTCTACAAACATAATTGAAAGGAAATGCATGAAACAAATTGTTGCAATCAAATCTCTTCTAAGAGCTTGTAAATGAAAATGCTGGAATCAAATCTATCCTAAGAAACTTGCGAAGGAAAATACTAGAATCAAATCTATCCTTAGAAGCTTGTAAAGAGAAATACTAGAAATGTAAAGAACATGAAATGGAAAAACTGCTAAGAAATGAAACTATAAACAACTATTGCTATTAAAATACTAAACTTTATTACTTTATAACACTCTCCCCATTTGATTCATTGATTACAATGCATTTATAGAATTTTTATTCTTAATCAATCCACCAAGAATGTGGATCTAAGATCTTATTCTTGGGGAGAAAAACTAAATCTTCTTCCTCTAATATCGTTGCCTTTTATCACACCACTTTTATTTCAGTCACTTTCTATCATGAATTTCTCACATATTTTGATGAAGTGCTTCAAACGGTTTCTAGGTTTTGTTCCCCTTGTTCTCAGTTTTTCAGATCATTTTGGAATTCTAAATTTCATTGATAAATGAGGGAGATATCTCCATTTTACTGAGACTATGAACATTTTTAAACCTCCTCTTTTAATGAGCTTCTTTCTAGGAAGTTTTCTGGCACTCCAATTTAGTAGAATTTATTCTCCAATCTACTAATTGTTTATTACAAGGAAAACATGAAATATCATTAAGACATGCAATGACACTATTTAAGAAAAAGACATGCTTTTATTTAGCTAATAGATCAGATGATTTATTGTCTCATCAACCTCTTGTGCATTATGGAAGGAGAAGAATTTAGCATCTCAAAATGTTGTAAAAGCCTATAAAATCCAAAAAAATCAAATAATTCAAAATCCATAAAAAAACATAAAATCATGGAAAATCAAAATTTTTCATTCTTCATTATGATCCGTCATGCATTTTGTGAGTGTCACGCTCTTGTTTGATTTTTGTCCTAGTAAGGAGTCTAAGGTTGCCGAGGTATAGGTTGACCCTTTGAGCCTTTGAGATCCCATAATAAATCATGTTTACCACTTATCACTATTCCCCTATTTATCATTCTCTAATGTTTCCAATCAAATCATTGTTACAAGTATGTGCTATCGGTGTTGTCATTGATGTCAACAATCTTGTGTTGTCATTGGTGTCAACTATGTCAAGAGTGTGAGTAGTCTGTAGAGATAAGAGATAAGGTTGTGCAGAGATGAAGATATGAGCTATTACTGAAGGTGTTTTGGATGCTTTGAAGAGGTGCTAAAGTGAGGAATATTCTTCTGATGGTTGGTTTCTAAGTGCTTTTGAGAAATTTTGATTAATAAAGGAAATAGTGTGTTGAAGATGTGTTCTGACTTAATAGAGTAATGTTCTGATTTTGCTCCGCATGTCTTCCTTATTGAAGATATGCTTTTGCAGTTTGAATATGTTGTTCAGAGGTGCTCAGAGATGTTATGTTCTAGATTTTGTGCTTCGGTTCGTTGTGCAGAGAAAGTTGTGTTCACCAGTGTGTGGACTGTGTTTTTGGGTTGTGCAAAGGTGTCTAGGAGAAATTGTTTTTCTCCGCATTTCTCCACAAATTTGTTTCTGGCTTTGTAGTTTTGGATTTATACTTGCAATGTCTATATCTTTCTTTAGTTCAAGTGGTTCATGGTTTGGTGCTCCACAAGTTCATTTCTTGAGTTGTAGTTGATGACAGAGTAATCTAAGTGCTCCGGTGTGAACTTTCTTCAGGTGAAAGATGTTGCAAAGGATTTTGTTAGTTTTGTTGGCAAGAGACACTACTAGGAATATTAGATGTTGTCATTGATGGCAACTAAATCTATCCTACATATTCACATTACATCATTTACTCATACCAGAAGTCAGATTACAGAAATGCCTAAGTCTATGACAGTGTTTAGTATTTGGTTTACATTTCTCCACAGGTAATCATAATGTGCTGCAGTTCTGAGGGAATGTTAAAGAATGTTAGGACTACATAAATCCAAATAATTAGCCTTCGGTGATGAAGGGATTAAAAGATACAAGCTTCTGAGTATCGCATTTTGGTTAGTCAGTTTAGTCCGGTGAAGAACAAGCCGACTTAGTGTTTGATCGTTATCCGGATTAGGAAAAGTTGTTGGTTGAGCAATTTGTGAGATCCAGTGGTATTGTCTAACATGTAAGATGACTTGGATACATAAGTTTTGGTCTGCATTTGTATTTGTGCATGGATTCAATCGACAGAATAGTATTCTTAAAAAGTCTCTAAGTTTTCCTAAGGCTGACTGTAGTTGATGTAATTTCATGCAGCGGATATATATAATCGATTGGATCGATCATTTTGAAGTGTGTGTGTACAAATATGATCTGTAAGGTGTGAAGTGTGGTAGAATCAAGTGCGCAGTAAGATATCTAAGTTTGAATTATGGAAGAACAGTAAAAACAGGGCAGTAAGATATGAAGTGTGTGAAGTCAGTGTATTGAGCTTAACCGAAACTATAATCTTGCATTGATAGATGGTATTCTTCAGTTCAAATCTTCAAATCTTCTCTGTGAACTTTTGTAATCAATTCTATAGGCAGTGAACCTCTCTTGAGTAGTGAGCTTTGGGTAGTGTGCCCGAAGGCATTGCCTTCCCCATTTGTAATACTTTTAAGAGAGTATAAATTCTTGTGGGTTAACCCCCAGTGTGGTTTTCCCCTTAACTGGGTTTCCATGTAAAAATCCTGGTGTTCATGTGTTATACTTTCTGTTCATATGTTCATAGTTCTTTCTTTTGAATGTATGTGGTAAATTAGATAAAGGAACATAGTGAAAAGTTTTGTAGAACACTGATTCACCCCCCCTCTCAGTGTTCCTTAATTTCAACAATTGGTATCAGAGCTTGGTTCCTTAGAAGAAGTTTAATAGCTTGAGGAAGACCTAGGAAGGAGTTTTAATGGGTTCATCCAGATATTTTGATGGTATGAATGAACAACTTCAAGTTGCTTTAGAAGATCTTGATCAGCCCATAGCAAAAGTCAAAGAACTACAAGAGAACCTTAAAGATGCTGAGGACTTCATTGAAACCTTATAAGGGCAACTAAGTAAATCTAATGAGAAGAGAAAGAAGCTAGTCCAGCAGTTGGCAAATCAGAAGGAAGACTATGGCATGGATGAGGCTCTAAAGGAAAAGACAAAGGAATGTGAGAAGCTGTCAAAAGAAGTTGTTGTCGTAAAACATGAGATGGAGTCCGGGGTGATGAGGCTAACCAAAGAAATTGAGGAAAGGACTTAGAAGACTGAAGAAAATCTAAATCAATCTCTGAAAGAAAGAATAGAAGAGTGCTGTAGATTAGACAGAATAATTGGTCATCTTGAGTTTGATCTACAAGAAACCAGGGATAATGAGGAGGAACTTGAAAGGCAAATTGTCATTCTCAAACATGACTTAGAAATTGTAAATGAATACAAAGAAAAGTTCAAGATAAGCTCAGCTAAACTTGAGGTACTGCTTGATGGTCAGAAGAAGGCAAATGATAAGCATGGTCTGGGATATGAGAAAGGTGAAAGCTCTGGTTCCATTCAAATAAATTTTGGATCAAGGAATCAAAGAAATAGACTTAGAAGATGTCTGGTCAGATAGCGTAATTCTCAAAGGTATCCATCCTTCAATGGAAATTGTTTTAATTGCAACAAATTTGGTCATAGAGCTACTCAATGCAGAAGTAAATGGATCAAATTGCTCCATCCTTCTCTGGTCAATGCTTTAATTGTAAGAGGTATGGTCATAAATCTAATGAATGCAGAAGTATGATTATGAACAACTCTAATAACAGAGGAAATGTCAATTCTTTCAATGGTAAATGTTTTGCATGCAATAGATTTGGATACATGACTAACCAATACAGATCAAGAGGGAATCAAACAAATGGACAAGGAAATGTTGTGTGCTTTAATTGCAATAGATCCGATCATATTGCAAGATTATGGAGGAGCAAGAATGATAACAGAAAAGGTCTAGTAAACAGAAACCAAAATGAGTAGAGACGAGATAAAGGAAAGGGCAAGGTAGATGTGAATGAGATCCAAAATGAAATGAGAAAAACATGGGTAAAGAAAAGTGTAATGAATAATGGTGGTGGGTCCGCATTGGAATCTGGTGTTGATAATTCCTCTAGGAATTGAAATAGGAGCTCTGGCTCAAGGGGAGTTGCATTGAAAATCTATTTCCCCTAGCTAGCAAGTGGGTGCCTGAATCTAGAACGTTGAATGAAGGAAAAGAAGTCTATTGCAAATCTATTGAAGCAATTTCTGGAACAAGAGATGCTAATGTGATTGATTACAGAGAAATTGAAGATGAACTGTATTTAGAAAATAGTGCAACCAGATAAATTAGGGCAATGCATTTATTACAATGGAAAATTAGGTTTTGCGGAGCATAAAAGGTCACTCATCCAAACATTTGAATCACTTTGTATTCAAAGAAAGCATGTAGAAGAGCACCTGAGCTGAGACCTCAAGGATTTGAAGTGTGAGTGGCGAATTTGATAGCTAACCCTAATTCCTTGGAAGAAAAGGTATTTTTCTGTGAAGCTTTGAACTTGTGATCTTTTGAAATGGTTACTCTTCTTGTCGTGAATATCACTGAGCGACCTAGGCAAAAGTTCAAGAAACATCCTTTCAAATCCACTGAATTTGATTCGATGGGAGCATTTTCTACCATTCCATATGGGGTTCTTCACACAGAGGACATTAGGGCATATATTCACGCACCTCTGGAGGAGCATAGAAATTATAAGTTTATTGATTTGTTCATGGATCACTTCAAAGGAGATGATCTTGAGCTCAAACTAGAGTACAAAGCCCTGAAGGATAAGAAATTCACACAAGTTGTTGAGTTTCTGAGTTTTGTAGAGGATGAGTGGGTCTAGTATGTCTTGAGCCGTATCCATGATGAATTTTTATGGCTAAATCATCCATTCAAGATCACCAAAGATGCAATAAGGGCAGTTACAGGGTTAAATTCTACCAGTACTTTGCCTCAGTTGAATACGGTGAAGAATCAGGAAGTCACAGAGGCAACCACATCAAAATTTGACAAGAGAGCCATGATGATAAATGATATAGAGGATCATGGAGTCAGATTCACATCAATGGTGATAGGATACAAGATATATTACTCTAGCAGAGAGAATTCTGTGTACGGAGCAACAATTTACATTGCATATCAGATGGTGAAAGAAGATACAGACTATGGTCTTTGTGAACTGTTGCTGAACCAGATGATGGAGAACATAAGAAAGATAAAGAAGGACAAAAAGCACTTATTCAAATTTGGTACGTTAATTATGTGTCTCTTCTTTTACTTCTTGAGTGAGCTCCCTGGAAATAAGAATGTGTATTGGTCAAATGACCAACCGGTAGCAGTCTAAATCATAAATCATTTGAGTGGTTTGGGTAATCTTGAGACACAAAAATTTGCACTTTGGGGATTCTTCAAAAATTTCCAGAGTAGGATGGAGGCTAAGGAAAGAATACCTAGGGAAGTGGTTGACAAATACAAGGACACCATTTGTTTTATGGTTACTGTTGATTAGTGTCAGATGGAAGCAGTGGAGCCTAGAGTTGTGTGGATCATGCCCATGGGGTATGAAGTGGATGGAAATGTACTGGAGCTATATGCACAACATTTGTTGAGCTAGCCTAGGGATCTGGGTGAGGAGAGATTTGGAACTTATGAAGAGATTTCTCAAAAACTGCATATGGAAATCAAGGGTCCTAAAATCAAAAGGACTGTGAGGAAAGAAGTTGAGCAATTGGCTGAGAAACTTGGCATCACCAAGGAAGTTGTGAGACAAAACAAGGAAAGGATAGAGAGAGCTGAGAAGGAAAAGAAGGACAAGAAATAGGGAAGTGTACCGATAGAATCCTCTTCCACATCAAGGACTACTAGGAGTTATGGTATAACCTCCGATGGATCACCTTCTCCTATTGCAGAGAAATCTAAAGAAAAACCTACTGGTAAGGAAAGAAAAAGGACAAAAGTAATGGGCAAAAGATCATATGTCAGTGTGGAGAAGGACGATGAAGAAGAAACTGATTCTGATGATGAGTTCAAAGAGTTGAAGGCTTCAGGCACTAAAGCTACTAAAGTGTATAAGGAGAAGCCCTCTGGAAGCAAAAAGTCAAGTAAAAGGCATAAGTTAGAGGCCTATGTTGAGAAGCCTACTCTTTCTATGGAAGACATCATCAAGTCAGTCACTGTAGATGAGAACTTGAAACCAATGACTGAATTTTATGATCATTATAGTGATGCTAATAAGAGGGTTTTGGAGGAAGCAATAGTCAAATATTTGAATATCTACAATAAGGCTTTAATTTAAATAACTTCTAAAATTCCAAAAAGCCTTGTAGATATTCTAGAATTAAGAAAAGAAAATGCAAAAGTTAAATACATTGAGCTTAGGGAGCATGTGCTAATAAAATTATGACCTCAAATTACTTTGAATCAAATGAATATGATATTCAAAGAAGTAAAAGATGACTTCAAGAGTAAGAAAAGAATGAATAAACTCATGCTTGGTGAGACTAATAAGATAGTTGAAGATACTCAGGAGATTCTTCTGAATGCATTGAAGAGGCATAATCTTCCCATTATTAGTTGATTCCTCCATCCTGGACACGAATTTTTTGATAAAAATGCTACTGCTGAGGATATACAAAATCCTCCAGAAAAGATTGTAGAGGATACTCATGATAAAGATGAAAAGAAGGATACCCCTGCTGATGATACAGAGAAGGCTGAAGCAAAGAAAGAGAAAGAAATTGATAAGAAAGACAATGTGGTTGACTCTGGAAAGGGAGAAGATGCAGGCCCTAAAGAGCATAAATCTAAAACATCATATTGGGCAAGAGACACTACATAAGCAGTGAAAGAAATTTTGGAAAAGGATAAACTAGTTGTAGAAGCTTTGCAAGGTCCAATCAATTTGAACAGTCTCTCACTGGTACAGATGATAAAGTGGGTCTCTCTTGCACAAGCTAAGGCTAGAGAAGATATCCTGAAGTCCCATCTAAAAGACAGTGAGTTACTTGGTCTTGCATTAGGGATTTTGGAGAAAATCATGCCAACATTTTAGAAGGACTCATCAGCATCCCCCTTTGGTCAGTTAAAGAGCCTGATAAACTCTGTAAGTACTCATTTTGAATCACTTGAAAAGTCTGCAGAGGTCAAGGTTCAAAATGAATTCAATGATAAAAGATTTGATGCTCTAAAAGGGATGATTGGCATAGATATAATTGTGCTGGACACCAGTCTAAAGAGTATTCAAAATGCTCTCACAGAAGGCAGAAATGTATATAATTTTGTTTATCTTGTCCTAAAGCTATAGAGGACATTGAAGTGAAAATAAAGGAGTTTAAGCAAAAGCTGTCAAGTGTATCCTAATCTTTTGATCCTCTGATAGTATCAATGGCAAGTCAAGAGTGTCAAGAAATTAGTTTGACTGATGAAATAAAGAAACTGATGAAAGAAAAAGAGAAAATTGAGGCAAGGATGTGTGAGCTCTGGGGACTGATTTCCCCTAAGTTGGAAGCAATGTTTAATGCCTTGACAGAAGCCCAAGCTGCTGCTAAGACAAGTGATCCCACTGACCTATGGAAGGTAGAGTCAAAAGCATTCCTATTCAGTTGTCACATTTCAATTTTGAACAGCATGAAGAAGAGTTGGGACAATGAATTGACACTGTTGAAGAATGTTTTTGGTGATGTGTTTAAAATTATGTAAATAAGTCACAAGAGTTGTATGTATTTATACATACATGTACATAGAATTTTTGATAAATTTTGGTATACAGATTAAGGCCTTTGCCATTAATGTCAAAGGGGGAGTGGAAACCAATGAAAAATGAGAGATTCTTCAAAAGGGGAGTAGTGAAAATCTTAAGTGTACATAGTAAGGGGGAGCTGTTCTAACACTTAGTCATTTTTCATTAAGTGTTGCCATCAATGCCAAAGGGGGAGATTGTTGGCAAGAGACACTGCTAGGCATATCATGTGTTGTCATTGATGGAAACTAAATCTATCCTACACATTCGCATTACATCATTTACTCATACCGAAAGTCAAAGTGCCAAATTGCCTATGTCTATGACAGTGTTCAGTATTTTGGTCCACATTTCTCCATAGGTAATCATAATGTGCTGCGGTTCTGAGGGAATGTTAAAGGATGTCAAGACTACATAAATCTAAAGAATTAGCCTCTGGTTATGAAGGGATTAAAAGATACAATCTTCTGAGTATTGGGTTTTGGTTAGTCAGTTCAGTCTGGTGAAGAACAGCCTGACTTGGTGTTTGATTGTTATGTGAACTAGGAAAAGTTGTTGGTTGAGCAATTTGTGAGATCCAGTGGTATTGGCCGACATGTAAGATGACTTGGATACATAAGTTTTGGTTTGCATTTGTATTTATGCATGGATTCAGCTGACAAAATAGTGTTCTTAAAAAGTCTCTAAGTTTTCCTAAGGCGACTGCAGTTGATGTAATTTCATGCAATGGATATATATAATCGATTGGATCGAGCATTTTGAAGTGTGTGTGTGTGTGTGTGTGCAAATATGATCTGCAAGGTGCAAAGTGTGGCAGAATCAAGTGCACAGTAAGAGATCTAAGTTTGAATTATGGAATAACAATGAAAACAGGGTAGTAATATATGAAGTGTGTGAAGTCGGTGTATTGAGCTTAACTAGAACTGTAATCTTGCATTGATAGATGCTATTCTTCAGTTCAAATCTTCTCTGTGAACTTTTGTAATCAATTATATAGGCAGTGAGCCTCTCTTGAGTAGTGAGTTCTGGGCAGTGTGCCTGAAGGCATGTGCCTTCCCCATTTGTAATACTTTTAACAGAGTATAAATTCTTGTGGGTTAACCCCCACCATGGTTTTTCCCTTAACCGGGTATCCACATAAAAATCCTAGTGTTCATGTGTTATACTTTCTGTTCATATGTTCATACTTCTTTCTTTTGAATGTATGTGGTAAATTAGATAAAGGAACATAGTGAAAAGTTTTGTAGAACATTGATTCACCCCCCCTCTTAGTGTTCCTTAATTTCAGTAGGTTTTTAGGTTCTTATGGATGTTTCTAGATCATGTTCTAGCTTGGTGCATGGTCCACATGTCCTCTTTTGGTCTTAAGGAAGCGTGCACTTAAAAGTTCATAGTGTTAACACAAGTTTGGTCGACTTGGTTGTTTACACTAATTGCGGTTGTGCTTTAGTGATTGTGAAAGTGTGATGAAGCGTGTATGTATGGATTTAGGTCTATGCTAAGGTACGATGTGGTCCACATTCATTCTTTTTCTCCACGGCAATGTTTTGGTCCAAACCTAATTTGAATTTTATGGGTTAAGATGTGTTTCCAACCTTAGAGAACAATTTCAAGGTTGATGATGATATAAATAAGTGTCAAGGATTCATGACTGATGGGATGTGTGATGAATATGATGTCTAAGATATGAATTTGATCAATGCAGTAAGAGCTTTCATGTGTTAGGCTACTAGATGCAGTGAGCAGAAGGTGTCTACTATTTTTCAGTGTTGCTATGAAGGTGATGTTTGTGTTGTGGTGAATATTGAGCTTCATTGGAACTGTACTCCATGCATAGGTTAGATGCAATTATATCAGTTCATCCCTGGCAGTGAGCCTCTTCTTCTATCTCTTTCTTCTGGACAGTGAGTCCTTTGGCAGTGAGCCTTTCTTTCTTTCTTCTAGGTAGTAAGCCTTGGGTAGTGAGCCTTTTGTAATTTGATGTTGCTACTACTTTATATTGTGAGATAATCCTCACCATGGTTTTTCCCTTCTTGGGTTTTCGACGTAAAATTTGGTGTTGTCCTATGTGTGGTGTTGTTATGATTCAGTTTCTGTTATTTACTTTTCATGCTTAATCATCATAACAAGTTTAAAAGGTTACTGTGGATCTAAATGTTTGTGAGGGTTTGAAGCTTATGATACAACTAATTCACTCCCCCTCCCAGCTGTCTTGTGCATTCAACAATTGGTATCAGAGCAACGTTCCTTAGAAGAGAGATTAACAGCATGAGGTAGATCTGGGATGGTGCATAAGAAGGATGTTCCCCTGTTTGATGGATCTTTAGAAGATGAATGCATGTCTATCAATAGTGAAGAACTCAAGGTTGCTCTTGAAGACCTAGAGAAGACTGAAAAAGAAATCAAAGATCTAAAGGAGGATGTTAAAGAAGCAAAAAGATGTATCAGAAAATTGAGAGAGCAAGCCAAGAAGTTCAAAGAAAGAAATAAGGAGGTCAGTGAACAATTGAGGCTAGCAACTAAATCTTTGAATGGTCTAAAAGTACAAGTTGAAGGAAAGGCAAGGATTGAGGAATATCTAAATTTAATGGTGAAAAGCAAATTAGAAGAATGTGTAAGGCTTGAACAGGAAGTTGTCAATCTAAGATCCAATCTAGAAAAGGCAAGGATGTATGAAGACAAGTTTAAGATCAGTTCTACAAAGCTTGATGAAATGATTTCTAGTCAAAAAATTCCAAATGATAAAGAGGGATTAGGATTTGAAAAAGGTGAAAGTTCAAAATTAGATCAGACTTCAAATTAGAGGAACAATGGCAAGCAGGTCTGGAATCAAAAGAATAAAGCTAGAAGATCTCTAGTTAGACAACTAAATGCTCAAAGGTATCCATCTTTCAATGGTTCTTGTCATTTATGCAATAAGTGTGGACACAAAAGAATAGAATTAGAAGTAGAAGGAATCAAAATGTTCCTTCCTTCTCTAGTCAATTGGAACTGGCAATGTTTCTGATCCATCAAATCAAGATGGAGCTACACCATCAACTCTTGCACCAAATAATAATGAAGAAGCCATTTGCAATACCTCACCACCAGCAGAAGGTGGGATTGCCATTGAGTTAAATGAGGATGGAAATATTGCAAAAGATATTCCAAGGGATACCCTGGTTAGCCAGAATGAGGATGGCAATACCGTAGAAGATGTTCCAAGCGATACCCTGGTTAGCCAGAATGAGGATGGCAATACCGTAGAAGATGTTCCAAGGGATACCCTAGTTAGCCAGAATGAGGATGGTAATACTGTAGAAGATGTTCCAAGGGATACCTTGGTTAGCCAGACTGTTCCAAGGGATACCCTGGTTAGCTAGAATGAGGATGGCAATACCGCCAAAGATGTTCCAAGGGATACCCCAGTTAGCCAGATTGAGATAATTAACTTGGATGAAAAAGAAAATGCTAGTGTTGTAGATGATGTTGGCAAGAAGGAAAGAAAAGGCAAATCAAAAGATTTAAAAGGCAAATCAAAAGATTCAAAAGACAAATCAAAAGATTTAAAATTGGGACACGAGTGGGAAATGTCAAGGAATTTTTAGCTTGATTGGGTGTCAAAGTACCCATTCATTGAACCAGTGGAGAAAGCAAACAAAGATGAACAACCAATAGAATGCAAGTGTGTGATTTGTAGTTGGAAATGTAAAACATATAAGAAATTGCAGCTAAAGCTTGACACTATAAAAAAGCATATAGGTAAAGTTTATGAAAAAAAAATCATAGATGGAAAGGAAACATCAGTAGTAAGATGGAAATCAAAGGAAGAATGTCTTCATGTGAAGTATGCCATGGAATATGATGAGCATGAGAAAAGAATGATGAAGCTTGCTGCAAGTGGAGGTACAATCAAGGCTCAATTTGGAAAAGCAATGGAAGAAGCACAACTGGCAAAAAATGTTCAGATGAGTGTTGTTTTTCATATTTTGTCTAGAAGGCATCCTATGACAGACTACCTATAGTATAGTAATTTATTATCTTTTTTGAGTGTTCCTCACTACCCTAGCACACATTGGTCCATAAATGCTGGATGGGAATGGGAAAACTATCTCCCTGCAGTGGAAAAGCAAGATTTAAAGGAGAATGTAAAAGAGTCAAACTTCATTGCATTATCTTTAGATGAAGTTACTACGGTAGATAATACTTCTTGGGTCTGTATGCATGTGTATACTGTAAAAGAACATGTACACCAAGCTCATCTACTCTATGTTCATAAAATGAAGGACAGTTCAACATCACAACATATATTTGAACTAGTTAAGAAGTCTTTGAATCAAATTGTAGGTATGGATGACTTGACAATTGCCAAAAAGTTAGTGTGTGTAGGAGCTGATGGAGCTGCAGTAATGCAAGGTCATAGGACCGGTCTTTGCAGAAAATCACAAACTACTTGTGCACCATACATGCTTTCCATTCACTGCATGGCCCACAGAATGAATTTAGCATTTAAAATTATAAGCAAGTTTCCTACAGTATCAAAAGTTGAAAATCTAGTCTGTGAGCTCCAAGCATACTTTTGCCGAAGTCCCAAATGTTTTGTGAAATTTTAAAATTTTGCTGAGGGAATAATAGCAGGAAACAAGCTTCTTAAGGATGTTGATACCAGATGGATCTCCTTGCATGCACCAACTCAATGAGTTCTTTCAGAATATCCATCCTTGATTGGAACAATGTACGAGCATCGCAACATAGTAGACAAAGCTCTTGACCTCTTACATAGGTTAAGCGATATAGAGACACTCTTAACTTTAGCTAGTCTTCTCCCCATGTTTGATGAAATGAACAATCTTGTGAAGAAATCCCAAGATAGAACTATGTATATCTATGAGTATAGAAAACGACGTAGAATGACATGCATGGCCCTCGATAATCTATATCTAGATCTAACTTCTCAAAGCCCAAATTTTTATAGGTGGCAGATAATTACATGTTTGAATTATCATGAAAATTATTTACAGTTTAATGCAAGCGGAGAGTTATGTGTCTTTGTACGTGGATTTGAGATACCAATGCACCATTGTAAGACAGTCAAGCTCTCTATCAAAGAAGTACCTGTTAGAAAGGATGATTTTGATGACATTGTTAAATCTGTTAGTAGTAATTTGAAGGAAATTGCAAGCAATCTTTCAACAGAGATTTATAATCGATTCCCTCAAGATGAAATACTTGATGCCATGTCTATTGTGTATCCTTAATTTTGGGTTCAAGGCCATTGAGATAGCCCAAGCTTTTTTCATCAAAATGTAACTACGTTGACCACACACTTTTTGAAAAGTGTAGAATGCAATGGACAACAAATAGAAGGAATTATAGATGGAAATAAATGTAGTCAGTTTGTAAGAAGTATGATAGACCATTTTAATGCCATGGAGATCCCCTTCGAAATGGGATCAATAACAAAGGCCTGGAAAAACTTGGGTTAGAGTGAAATATTGCGTGATTCAATATCAGAATATTTCAAACTTGTTGATTTATATCAAACAATGATATTGGGTTCGGTGGAAGATGAGAGAATTTTCACTGCATTGGGGTTTTTGAAATCAAAGATAAGAAACAAACTAGACAAGAATTTGGAAAATTGCTTGAGGTTGTTAGGAAGTGCATATAATATCAAAAATTTTCCTTATGAAAGGGCACTTACAATCTAGAAGTCGATATGTGAAAGAAGAGGGTTGTGCAACACTTCAAGTTCAAATGCTGGTAGTGGTGGGACAAATGATAGTGACACAATGACGGATGAATTTGACTTTGGGACTCAAAATCAAGACAAAGAAAATGAAGACCAGACTCAGAATCAAGATGACTCTTTTTCTTTATCTGAATGTCAGTTTGAGGACCCTGACTCGATTTGGGAAATGGAAGTGAATTATGAGTTTTTATGTATTTATACTGCATTTCATGAATTATATTCCAAAACTGTAGTTGATGATATTTTAAATTTGTATTCCTTGAAATTGTGAATCAAATTGAATACATTAACATATTATTAATTATTTCATATTTTAATTGTGTCATACTAATAAGTTTTACATGTACTCAGTGATTCATCATTCAACTCAATGCTTAATATTTCCTTGCTAAAGTTTATTTGTGCATAAAACATAAAATTTGCAATAAAGTAGAATTTTGGTTTTTGATTTGATATGGTAAATAAAATTAGTTTAACATATTAGCAATAGTAGGATATAGAACATGAACATCAACAATCGTTGAATGTGTATTTAGTAGTTGAAACCAGAGTTTATTTTCAATTGATAAAATAAATAATACAGATAATTGAACATCAACACATTACTGAATTTGAATTTTCTATTGATTTTCAAATGAAAGAGTACATAGAGGGAATGAAAAAGCTTGCTCAAGAGTCAAAGGCAACTCTGCACAGAGCTCAGTTGGAACTCAGAAAGTTGAAACTCATAATATCTGTGAGGGTAAAATGTCGAATCAATCAAATGAATTAAATAAGACCCAAACATCAACAGAATAGTGAAACAAAGAAGATTCAAATGAACAAAGCAATGAACAAACACAGCAAACCTCTTCCGTTTCGAAACTTCTGTTGTTCGCCTATCACGGATCGTCCTTTCGCAGATGAGATGAGCCCTCAGAGAGTGCAATCTTTTAAAGCTGTTTGAGGAAGTCGATGGTGAACGGCTATGGTGTGATATGCAATGAAGGTGAGCTCCAATGCAACAATGGTGATCTCAAGCTTGTAGATGACAAGTGGGTGCCAAAGGCGCGCTGGTGATATTTCTGCAGAGTAACGATGTCAAAAGCCTGGATGATTAGAATGGAGGGATGAAGCTTCATTTATAGACTTGGAAGAATGGAAATCAACGGTTGAGAGAAGATATGAAGATCAACGGCTGAGGATGGTTGAGGAATGTGCAACCAGTGGAAACGCGACAAGTGTCCCAGCTCCATCATGAAAGGTGGGATGTGACAAAATAGATTGGAGAGTTAACTCCATTGACTGGTCTGTTAACAGAATTGACTGATCAGTTAGAAGAGTGGATTGTGGAACTGACTGGATTGATTGAGGATTTGACTCAACTGACAGGTTAGTTAATAGATTTGATTGATTGGTTAACTGACCTCTGATTGGAGAAGAAATAGGCCATGTGGGTGAGGGAAAATAAGGCAATTAAATATAAAATATATTTAATTACATGTGCAACCTGATGAGGTGGACAAGGTGAGGTGTAAAGGTGATGTGGATTTTTGAATTTAGAACTTTAGGATAGAGGAATTAGGCTTAATTAAATAATTTATGATTATTTAATTGTGAAGGACAAATAGAAGAATTTAGGGAAATTAATTAAATAAATTGATTTTATTTAATTATGGAACAGTGAATCAATTAAATAAATTTAGAATATTTATTTAATTAATAGAAGAATGGTATAAATATTTAGAATATTTATTTAGGATGAATCGTGTCATTTTTAGGCGTATGCATTTTGCCCCTCTTTGATGCAATGCAGTTTACAGCGTTGCTTCAAAGAATAAATAGCCTGACAGTGATATATGCCCCAGTTTGCCCCTGGTACAAGTTTAACGACAGGATGCCCCCTCGGGAGATTGGACGAGAAGAAGGCAGAAGGCGTGAGACGGACAATCTCACGATGAAGAAGGTTGAGTTTGAAGAAAATGGGTGAAGAAAGTGTCAAATGATACGTGATGCAAGATGGAATGATGACACACACAAGTAAGCAAGCAAGTATACACAAATGACACAAGAACAAACAAGGTATTGCCCCTGTCAAGCGGTAAACCAATGATATACTGATAATGATATGCAACAGTGTTGTCATGGCGGGGAACAATATATCCCTAGACCAACACGACAGGCGTGTTGTCATGGCGGGGAATGATAGATCCCTAGAGCAACATGAAGGATAGTGTCTGGTTTCAGGAAATGAAGCATGTCGTGTAAGACGCATGTATTGGTCTGATTTCGACAATGCAACATCCTGTATAAGACAATTGATTGATTAACTGATTGAGTTGGTTTACGACCAGACAAGGATCAAGACCACTGATTGTGATTGGATCATTTGTGCAAGGTTGACTTGACTTGATTGGTATGGATTAAGGATGGACCTTGCATTTGGATCATTGCTCAGACTGACTGGACAAGGATGAAAGATATGATGATAGATAGAAATATGATTGATAGAAGAAAGACTCGATAGAAGGACTCGCAAGCTTTTGTAAACATTGATACTCTGCATTGTTGGATCTTTATTGCATGGGGGATGGTATGGATGTATAAATGGATATAGGATGGATGCTTTGCTATTGGAGTGCTTTATTTCATCATTGGGCATTTTTTTTTTGTGGTACTTTTCTGAAATGTTGTAAGTGAATACAAGCATCTAGGTATAATTGAACCGAGATGACCTGAGTATCGCTTACATGGATTGTGATTGAGCAAGTTAATACAAGCATCTAGTCAAAATTGAATCTAGATGACCTGAGTATTTCTTGCGCTTCCACAAACAAGGATTGCCCCCGTTCCTGTAAGACCTTTGATGTCCTCGATGATCTTTTGCCGATCATGTCCTTAGACAAGGCTTCACATTACTAAAGTTTAATCCACAAACAACAAACAAAGAAAGTAATCATGCCCCCATCATAGCATCTCTAGCTTTTGGCATCCTTGAGTAGCATAGGAAGGTATGATAGCAAAAATCAAGACTCTGTAACTTAACCCTAGGTTCCAATTTACAAAAGCATATTTGCGTTGATATGTGTTTATTTCTTGCCTTAATTTGCATAAAATCATTTAGAAGACCTTGGGTAGTTGCTTTGCATTGGATAGGTTAAGATGCTCATAGTCAAGGTTTCTGCTTGAAGCGCGGGTGTTTGCTTGCATTCGCTTGCTTGATGAGAAGGTTGCACAATCCTTATTGAGAAGATTGACCCTAAGGGGCTAACCGAGTGCCTCGGGGGCTCATTGCTAAATGGCCTTGCCTACGTGACGACGCAGAGGCAACGTAGTTTGGGGTAAACCCTAATGGACCATGGAGGGACTAGAAGAAAGACGACAAGAATGAAGCCCAGAAAGGAGACAAATGGGACCTTGGGAGAGATGGAAGCCTCGGGGGCGCATTAGAATAATGGCCTTGCCTACGTGACGGCGCAGAGGCAACGTAGTTCACGGATTCGGACCATAGACACCGATGAGAGACACTACACTAGGCTTACATTGAGGAGACGGTTATGGGACAAAACCTTGGTCAACAAGGCCACAAGGTGAGTATCAAGCCATGATAGGTAACTGTCAAGCGTTTATTTGTGGGATGGATATGGGTCGAATGAGGAAAATAGAGGGAGAATGGGCTCAAGGTGATTGGATTCCCAAAGATGGAGAATGCGGTTTGTCACAAGTAACGCCTGTTTACCAGGTTTTCATCACTTGCTTTTATTTGTACAAGAAGCTAGAAAGTAACATGACGCCTGATTGCCAGGTTTTCCTCATGGTACCTATCCAAGGCACCTGTTTGCCAGGTTTTCACCAAAGGACGATTTTTTTGTACGCTTTCTATTTTTTTCAATTTTTTTTGCATTTTCTCTTTGTAACTTTTTTGATTTTTTTTTGATTTGTTGATTTTTGACTTTATTGTGCCCCCTTGCATTGGGGTTCTCTTAAGTATAGAACCGGCGAAGGTGCATGCTGTTGATTGGGTCATCGAACAACTCACCTTCTGATGTGGCCAACTGATATGCTCCCGATCCGTAAGCCGCTACAATTACATAGGGTCCAAGCCAGTTATGCTCGAACTTACCTTTCTTTTCTCTGTCCTGCTGATTGCGAGGGTTCTCTTTTAGGATGAGGTCTCCAACCTTGAAGCATCTTGGTCTAACCTTGTGGTTGTAGCTTCTTGACATCATCTGTTGATAGGCTTTGAGATGGTCAAAAGCTTTCTGGTGCCTTTCCTCTAGCAGTTCTAGCTCGTGTAGCCTGGAGACTCTATACTCTTCGTCTGATATGAGACCTTTCAATGACACCCGAAGGGATGGGAGTTCGACCTCAATGGGAAGGATGGCTTCGGAACCATAGACGAGGGCGTAGGGTGTAGCACCTGTGGGAGTGCGTATGCTGGTTCTATAGGCCCACAGAGCGGGATTGAGTTGGACGTGCCAATCGCGACCAGCGTCATTGACAGTCTTCTTTAGGATTTTCAGAATGGTTTTGTTCGATGCCTCAGCTTGGCCGTTACCTTGGGGTAATAGGGAGTGGAGAAACGATGTTGGATGTTAAAACGCTCACAAAGTTCCTGGACATCCTGATTTTTGAAGGGTCTCCCGTTATCCGTTATGATGGATGAAGGGATGCCATATCAGCAGATAATGTAATTCAGAATGAAAGAGGAAATTTGCTTTCCTGTGACGGTTGATAAGGGAACAGCTTCAATCCACTTTGTAAAGTACTCAGTGGCGGTTATGATGAATTTATGGCCGTTGGAAGAAGGCAGATGAATCTTTCCCACGAGGTCAAGTCGCCACTGGCAAAAGGGCCAGGGCGTCGTAAGAGGTCTCAACTCCTGAGCAGGTGCATGAATCAGGTTCCCATGTATCTGGCACTGTTTGCACTTTTTGACGAACTAATATGAATCCATTTCCATATTGGGCCAGTAATAACCCAAACGCATGAGTTTCTTAGCTAAGGAAGGACCACTGGAGTGTGTTCCACAAATCCCTTCGTGCACGTCTCGCAAGGCAGTTATAGATTCTTCTTGTTCTAGACAACGGAGTAAAGTACCATCCAGACCACGTCGGTAAAGGGTATTGGCGATAATGGTGTAACGGGAGGCTTGTCAGATGAAGGTTCATTTTTGGTTGGAAGAGAGGTCCAAAGGAAGGATATTGTCCTTGAGGTAAGTGTAGGTCTTACCGTACCAAGGCGAATCAGATCCTACTAGGTGGCAAATGGAATGGGTGTCGAGGAGATCATAAGCCGGTTGTCGAATTGTTTCTACTAAGAACTCATACCGTGATTCAGGTATCTCAAGAAGAGAGGCTATGGTCGCCATTGCATCGGCTGCTTTGTTCTCTATCTTGGGTATTTGCTCAAATGAGATGGTCCCAAAATGTGCTTTGAGGTCGTCGACCATCCGTTTGTATGGGATGAGCTTCTCATCTTTGGTCTGATACTCGTCGTTGACCTGGTTTATGACAAGCTGAGAATCACCGTAGACACATAGTGTTTGGATTTTCCACTCAGTGGCCATCTTGAGACCAATTACCAAGGCCTCATACTCCGCTATATTGTTAGTGCATGGAAATAACAACCTGTAGGACTTTGGAATTGTGTCTCCTTGGGCAGTGATAAACAAGATACCTACCCCTGATCCATGGTTGGTGTAAGACCCGTCGAAGTAGAGTTTCCAAGGAGATGCTGACAGAGTGAATAAAGACTCATCAAGAAACTCAAACTGCATTGGTGAAGTGTCCTGTAATGGTGCCTCAGCTAGTTGGTCAGCGATGATTTGCCCCTTGATGGCTTTTCTATCCACATACTCTATATCATATTCGCTAAGAAGCATGACCCATTTGGCTAGTCGACCCGTGAGAGCTACTTTGTTGAGAAGATATTTTAGTGGGTCGATCTTGGCAATGAGTTTGACAGGATGTGCCAACATGTAGTGTCGGAGTTTTTGTGAGGCAAAAACCACCGCAAGGCATGAACGTTCCACTTGCGAGTACTGCAACTCGTAGCCCACTAAGGTTCGACTGATGTAGTACACAGCTCTTTCCTTGTTCTCATAGTCTTGCTACGCTAGGAGAGCTCCGAGAGCAGTAGGTGTAGCAGATATGTAGAGAATCAAAGGTTTTCCTTGGATCGGAGGCATGAGAATAGGAGGATTCATGAGGTACTCCTTGAGCTTGTTGAATGCCTCTTCGCACTGCTCATCCCATTTAAATGGAACGTTCTTATGTAGGAGATGGCTGAAAGGATGGCACTTGTCTGCCAGCTGCGAGATGAACTTGCGGATGGCCTGGAGCTTACCCTGTAAGGATCTCAACTGTGTTAGAGTTTTGGGCGGAGGCATGTCCATGATTGCTTTGACCTTGGCCGGGTCTACTTCTATGCCATTTGCTGACACGATGAAGCCTAGTAGCTTGCCTGATGTGACCCCAAACACACATTTCTTCGGGTTCAGTTTTACTTGGAATTGATCCAACCGTTGGAAGACTTTTTCTAATGTGTCCAGGTGTGAGTCCCTGGTGAGTGATTTTGCCAAGATATCGTCAACATAATCTTCCATGGTCGCATCATGTCATGGAATATGGTTGTCATGGCCCGCTGATATGTAGCACCTGCATTTTTCAACCCAAATGGCATGACATTCCAGCAAAAGGTACCCCATGGACAAGTGAAAGCGGTTTTGTGCTGATCCTCTAGTGCTATTTTGATCTGGTTGTACCCTGAGAATCCATCCATGAGTGACAGCATTGTATGTCCTGCCGTGATGTCGACTATGATATCGATGTTAGGCAAGGGAAAGTCATCCTTGCGGCATGCTTTGTTTAAGTCTCTAAAATCGTTGCATAGTCGAACCCTGCCATCTGGTTTAGACACTGGCACGATGTTTGATATCCATTCGGGGTAATCTATGGCCCTGATGAACCCCACGTCTAGCAATTTCTTGAGTTCTTCCTTGACTAGAAGGGCTATATGGGGATGCATCTTTCTCAGTTTTTGCTTTACAGGCTTCACCCCTGGATCCAATGGCAAGTGATGTAGGATCAGGTTTGGGTCCAAACCTGGCATGTCGGCATATGACCAAGCAAAGCTGCCTCTCTTCTTTTTAAAGAATGGTACAAACCTGGTTTTCTCAGGCGGCATGAGAGATTTTGCAAAGTGGATAATCTGAGGCTGCTCTTCGGTTCCAATGTTCACTGGCTCTGTTGACTCTACCACGATCTGTGACCTTTCTTGATACATATCACTTGGGAGGGTGTCAAGCAATCCATCGTCAGGTGCCACAGTTGGGTTTTCACCTTCAGATACGTCCTTTCTTTTTACTGTTTTATGATCTGACACTGCCGCATGGCAGTTTTCACCATCAGATCCCTTTTTGATCTTTACATTTTTGTGACTAGAAGGCTTGGCACCCTCCCCGAAGTAAGCTACAGTGTTGAGTTCGATAGCGAAACCGGCTTTATGATCTCCTTTTGGTAAGTGATCTCGAAGTCCCATATAGTCAATGTAGGCATCATCGTTCTGGAACATATCTAATTGGGGGGTTCCTTGCAGATCCCAGTCAATAAGCTCAGGATGCAAGAGGGGAAGGGAGTCGGATGAAAGACCTGATTCGTTGATAGTGTGGATGCAAATACTAGGAGCACAGGTGGGGGTAGTGTTCTGGGTGGTACTTTCCTCCAAGTTGTTTATCGCAATGGAATCAAAACTTTCCTCGAAAGCCATACTCTCCGGGAGGGGCAAATCAGACTCTAGTGGTCTGTCCTGTTGCGTTTGTCTCTCATGGTAAGGGCTAAGAGTTTGGATGGTGTCAATCTCCTTGTCATCGTAGGAGTGCTCTATTAGCTCGTCCCACTCATACTCATTCGACTCATCTGAATCCGTGTCACTGTCCCCTTGGAGTGTTTGGATTGTCTCCACAAGACAGGCATTTTCTTTGGCTTTACCCTTGCCTTTGTATCCCAAGCCAGTGGTGTTTCTAGCCGAAGAGGAGGAAGAAGGTTGTATAGGTTCAATGATCCCTTCTTTTCTGAGACCGATAGGGCCTTGTCCTTCATATCCCATCCTATGCAAGATGGTCTCACCTCGCCCATAGAGCTCTGTAGGGAGTCTGGGTGGATCTTGGGGTGTGTTTTCTTCTTCGACATAAAGCCATTGCAAGAGATCTCGCTCCTCTGATTCATCGGATAAGGTCCCCCATTTTACAAAGGGGTTTGCGGGAGTTATAGGAGGAGAAGAGGGCTTTGGAAAATGCCTGGGTTGATGCTTGGGCTGGCCAAAGGAGCGAGGAGACAAGGGCATTTTTGCAAGGTTGAGGCTGTGCTCAATCTGGTATTCCCCCGCGCCATTTTCTTTTATGGTGATTTTCATTGGTTTAGGCCGTGAGGAGGAAGCTTCAGCAGAATGGTCCTGTTGCGAGGTAGGGGAAATGTGGGCTCGATTGTTGGGTATGACACATTCAGGTTTGGCTTGGAAAGAATTGCAGTGTTGGTAGGGATCAGGGTCGCCTTGAATGGTAACCTGCTTGCCATCGTGTGGGAACTTTATGCATTGATGGTAGGTGGAGGGGATAGCCTTCATGGCATGGATCCATGGTCTCCCTAGTAAGATATTATAAGCAAGCTCTTGATTGAGGACTTGGCACACCACATCTTTGATTACCGGTCCAACTTGAATAGGTAGGACAACCGTGCCTTTTGTGGTTCTCTCTTCCTCGTCATAGGCTTTTATGGTAATCTTCCTCCGTGGATCAACTGCTTGTTCAGAGAACCCCAATGCAAGGACTAGCTTCAAAGTGCAAATATTCAAACCGGCACCCCCATCAATGAGAACCCTCTTGATGCGGTGCTTGTGTACAAATGCGACAATGTGTAGGGGAGTGTTGTGGGGTTGAGATACGGAAAGGTCATCTTGCTCAGTGAATGATATGGAGGGGGAGGATGTCAGATTGCCAACCATGGTTTGAAACTTCTCTTGGGCCAGGTTAGTGGGGACAGTAGTTTCCACTAAGGCTTTCTCAAGAATCTCCTTATGAGAAGGAGACAGATGCAAGAGCTCCAATATAGAAATGTGAGCCGGAGTTTTTTGCAATTGGTCGATGACATTATATGGGCGGGAGTTGGACAGAGAAGGTGACGACCTTGGAGGAGTGGTGTTGATCGTGACTCTACCACTGCGGGTAATTATACTACAACCAATTCTGTTAGGTCTTGGTTGTTGGTTGGGAGATATGACGTTGACTTGTGGAACATGCTCAGAAATGCAGTTAATGGTGTACTCAAAGGGAACGCTTGCATAGTTAGCATTACTCGACCCACTGTGCTAGTTTGGCCTGTTGCGATTGTTGTCATTATTGTTATGGCCATTGGAGTTATTGCCGTTGTGACCATCGTTGCTGTTGTGGCCATTGTTGCGATTATTGTTATATGGCCTGTTGTGATTTAGGAGAGGATCCCGGTAGGCCACATGAGATTCATTGGAGGTATGCTGTTGTGTTCCGCCCTGATTTTGATCCAGTATATCCTGTATGACATTCTTAAGACGGATGCAATTATTGGTTGTGTGCCCCCTACCTCGATGATACTTGCAATAGTCTGTGTCCTTCCAATAGGGAGGTTTGACTATAGGCTCATAGTCACTTGTTGGCGGTAGAGAAATTTCATTGTTAGCCAACAACTTTCTGAGGGCCGATTCTTGGGATTCTCCTAACAGTGTGAATTTCCTCCTTGGATTTGAATTGAACCAAGGTCTATGTTCCCGAGGGGGTGGCTTGTTGAGTACACCGTTATTTGCTTCTTCCTTAAGAGTGAATATGGGTTGTTGTTTAGGGGCTGCCGCCTTGGCATCCACTACTCCATCGTTGACCACATTCTTGTTCTTGGTCCAAAACTTTGACTTGTCAGTTGTGTAATTGGAAGGAGGTGTGTCCTTGTAGAGCTTGAGAGTTCCTTTAGCGATCATAGCTTTCTCAATGAATAGCCCCATTTCAATGACTTTGGCGAATGAGGTAGGGCATTGTATCTGAATCTGATAGCTAAGATCGGGATTCAAATTGTGGACAAACATTTCCAATAGTTGCTTCTCAGGCATGTCGTAAGAACACTTACTAGCTAGCTGTCTCCATCGTTGTAAGAAGGTGGCGAAAGACTCACCACCCTTTTGTTTGGTGTTGCATAGGTCTAGCATAGATACTTCGTGTTCTATGTTGTAAGAGAAGTGTGTTATGAATTTATTGACAAGTTCATCAAAAGTTTTGATTCCCGGTGGGAGACGCGAGAACCACTCCATAGCTTGACCTCCTAAAGATCTTGGGAATAGTCTCATTAAGTAGGTCTCGTTGTGAGCTACTTCTAAACATGCTGCAGTGAATTCCCGGATATGATCTCTAGGGTCCCCCTTCCCTTTGTATTTGTCAAATTTCAGGATTCCGAACTGAAAGGGGAATGGTTTCATGACCAAACTCCTGTCAAAGGGGTATGGTGCTATATCTTCCAAGGAGTAGTTCTTGGAACTTGTGCTGATCTTAAGGTTGGAGATTTCTAGCTTTAGACTCTCAATTTGTTGCCTCACATCCGCCATAGGAGCATTTTGATCTATGGGTTGTTTTCCTCTCTCATTGGCCTGGGGGACCGTGTCATTTGTGTCCCTCTCACGTTCATTGTCTACATTTTCCCTGATGGAGCTAATGTCAAAGTCTGCAAGGAGTTTGATTCCGAGACTAGCAAGATGATGGAAATATTTGGTGGGGTCCTCAAGGAGCACTTTCTCCACTAGGCGTTGGAATTTGCTATCTTGCATGTGTGCCACTAATTCTTCACGAGAAATTTCTTCATCATCATCGCATGGTGGGGCGATGTGATCGGATGAGTCGGCCATTTCAATTAGCTTGTTGTACTGGGATCGAGTAAGAACCATGCAAGGTGGGGTGGGATGAAGTGGACTTGGATTAGAAAGTTTGGCAAGGTGCCGACTAAGACTGTAATGAATGGGATATCTAGGACAAGACTTGGACAAAGGGTTCTCTCACTCAATGACTTCAGGTAAGACAGTTGACACAAGACTCTAGCCACTAGCAAGGGTAGTCGATACCTGTCTCACTGTGTAGGGCTTAGTCGTTCAACAAGACTACTAGCAAAAGGTACTGTGACCTACTAGGCTTACGTGAATTCACGAATGAAGCGAAGAAGGACCTATGTCGAATCGGTATGGGACAGAATGACGTTGGGGCAAGAGTGACTAGGATAGAAGGTGACTGGGACGACCGACGAAAGAGAGACAATTGGGTGAAATGGACGAAAATTGACTGCAAGGTTGATTCTGACCTCGGAAAATGAAACTAGGCTGAAATGGGTACTCTGAACAGCTGATGAAAATTTCTCAAAAATAGGGCAGATGCTCACTGTCACACATGCGCAAAAATAGATGCGCAGCAAGAATGGGTAAATGCGCCGTAAGTCGCTGTAAAAGCGCAGCTCTGGTGAAGCACGTACGCGCAGTGACAGTGTGTAAATGCGCAGCAGAAAAGTAAATGCGCAGCAAGTCGGTGTATATGCGCAGCAAGTCGCTGTAAAAGCGCAGCTAAAAAGTGTATATGCGCAGCAGAAAGGTATGTATGCGTAGCCAGTCGGTGCAAAAGTGCAGCAAGTCGCTGTGTATGCGCAGCAGAAAAGTGTATATACGCAGTTCTGGTATTTTTTGCAAAAAAATTTTTTTGGATTTTTCTCTGTTTTTGGTATTCTTTGGCTGGAAAAGGTCTTCCTGATCTGATATTATGAATTAATTTAGCAAGAAAACACGGCAAGCACAAAGAATGTTTTGTAGTTTTCCATTGTTTTTGTAGTTTTTCAACTCTATTTTGGACGAAAGCAAGCACAAAATCCTAGGCGAGAAATGGATTATAAGGGATTGGGGCCACTAAAACAAGAGGTATTTAATTCGGGCAACCGTTCAAGTGGTTACACGTGCGGCGGCGCTACTCTCCGTTATGGAGTCTCCCAGCCTCAAAGGGTTACGCCTGAGAGGGTTTTGGGGGAGGTTGGCCATCGGTGTAACATAACAGCACTCGTTGTAGGAGGTTTTCACCTCAAGCACAATTTATTTTAAGTGGCTCGGTAGGGCTTGGCGTTAGCCTGTTACCACTCAGGGTCGTTCCCGCTTGGACAAGCGTGCATCCAAGGGCAGGCCCCTCCTAAAGGTTAAACAAATAGAATGACAAGTCTGGCACTCTGATCACCCAGAAGAGGGGAGAGCATAAGCCTGTTGTCATTCGCAAGCACAGAATATACTGATTAATCCACCCTAGTTAAAAGATAAAAACTAAATGGGCTAAGCTACTCAAACAGAACTTTGAAGTGATTTCAACAATATTGCAGTGGTTCAATTTTAAATCCCAGAAAGCAGTTGTGAGTTCAATTTTAAATCCACGTTGCACGAGATTGTTAACTTTGAAATTTAGGTCTCACGATATAGCAATGGTTCATTTTAACTTCAGAAAGCAGTTGTGAGTTCAATTTTAAATCCACGTTGCACGAGATTGTTAACTTTGAAATTCAGGTCTCACGATATAGCAATGGTTCATTTTAACTGCAAGATCAGTGATGAGTTCAATTTTAAATCCACGTTGCACGAGATTGTTAACTTTGAAATTCAGGTCTCACGATATAGCAATGGTTCATTTTAACTGCAAGATCAGTGATGAGTTCAATTTTAAATCTTAGATAGCAATAACTTGGAAGTTGTTTGCAATGCAAGCATGAAATAAACCGGTTACTTCCTCCCTAATTAAGACTAGATGAAGATTTGTAATGAACAACCATTTTACTCTTTCCCAGAAAATGAAATGTGAGCTAGTTAGATGCAACTACATGTAACTAAACCTGAGCCTATCCTGCAAAACCGCTCCAGCAAACACCTGCAAAAGGGTTAGCGTTAGCAAAATCCTCTAGAAAAGTATTAAAACCTGAGCCAGTTACAAATGCGCAGCTTCAGTGATCAGATACGCAGAAGTGATCAACAGAAGCGCAGCATTAACGAATGCGCCGTAGTTTTGAACGTATGCGCCGTTAAAATGAATAAATGCGCAGTTTTAATGTATGCGCAACAACAATTTTCAGAAGCGCCGTAACAGTCAACAGATGCGTAGTTATAATAGATGCGCAGCAACAGTCTATGAAAGCGCAGTAACAGTCAACAAATGCGCAGTTTTAACAAAAGCGTCGTAACAGTCTGTAAAAGCGCAGTAAGAATACACAGATGCGCAGGATTTTCAAAAGCGCCATAACAGTCTTCAAAAGCACCGTAAAAATGAACAGATGCGCCGAACTAATCTGTGCGTGACTCTGCGGGACCTGTACGGAACCTGCCTTCAAAAAAGCTCAAAAATGGTGAAATAAAGGGGCAACGGCCCCACGGTGGGCGCCAAAAATGTGAGGGTAAAATGTCGAATCAATCAAATGAATTAAATAAGACCCAAACATCAACAGAATAGTGAAACAAAGAAGATTCAAATGAACAAAGCAATGAACAAACACAGCAAACCTCTTCCGTTTCGAAACTTCTGTTGTTCGCCTATCACGGATCGTCCTTTCGCAGATGAGATGAGCCCTCAGAGAGTGCAATCTTTTAAAGCTGTTTGAGGAAGTCGATGGTGAACGGCTATGGTGTGATATGCAATGAAGGTGAGCTCCAATGCAACAATGGTGATCTCAAGCTTGTAGATGACAAGTGGGTGCCAAAGGCGCGCTGGTGATATTTCTGCAGAGTAACGATGTCAAAAGCCTGGATGATTAGAATGGAGGGATGAAGCTTCATTTATAGACTTGGAAGAATGGAAATCAATGGTTGAGAGAAGATATGAAGATCAACGGCTGAGGATGGTTGAGGAATGTGCAACTAGTGGAAACGCGACAAGTGTCCCAGCTCCATCATGAAAGGTGGGATGTGACAAAATAGATTGGAGAGTTAACTCCATTGACTGGTCTGTTAACAGAATTGACTGATCAGTTAGAAGAGTGGATTGTGGAACTGACTGGATTGATTGAGGATTTGACTCAACTGACAGGTTAGTTAACAGATTTGATTGATTGGTTAACTGACCTCTGATTGGAGAAGAAATAGGCCATGTGGGTGAGGGAAAATAAGGCAATTAAATATAAAATATATTTAATTACATGTGCAACCTGATGAGGTGGACAAGGTGAGGTGGAAAAGGTGAGGTGTAAAGGTGATGTGGATTTTTAAATTTAGAACTTTAGGATAGAGGAATTAAGCTTAATTAAATAATTTATGATTATTTAATTGTGAAGGACAAATAGAAGAATTTAGGGAAATTAATTAAATAAATTGATTTTATTTAATTATGGAACAGTGAATCAATTAAATAAATTTAGAATATTTATTTAATTAATAGAAGAATGGTATAAATATTTAGAATATTTATTTAGGATGAATCGTGTCATTTTTAGGCGTATACAATATCAATATCAAATCATTCTAACAATTTATTTAGCAAATTCCACTGTTCAGGTGGTGGAATTGTCATTTCTTCTAGCTGATGTTGTCTGACTTGATTTTTTGTTAACAATGTATGATCAAATTTCAATTTGGATCCTGGGTCTAACTTGAATGTTTTGGCCAAAGATACATTCAAGAGTATCAGTTTTTTGATGAAATCCAAAAATTTTGCCTCATCTGGGTTCCCAAGAAATTGGTCCAAATCAAGCTTCCTTGCATGTTCCATCTTCTTTCTAAAATTATCCTTTCCAATGAATCGGTCATTTGTGTCAAAACCCTGTGGTAAACCAAGGTTTGTCAAGTTCCTTACCTTTTCATCCTCCTTAATCTTTGTTGCAACCTCAATCACAAATTTTGTTGTTTCATGCATTCTTGAACACTTTTTAATGATAGATGTCACCTTAATTGCAGCTTCAATCTGATTAGTAATGCCTTTTGAAATCAATTCATTGTCATTGGCTTTGTAGACTATTTCTAGAACTTGATTTGCAGATTTCTCTTTTGCCTGTAGTTGCAAATTTGTGTTGTCCATTAAATATTTGCTCAGCTTATCAAGATGTAGTCTCATGGCATCAATGAATTAAAAGAATTTACACAATTGATCAAACCTCTGCATTATTTCTTCCCAGATCTTTTGTTTCATGTGCCTGATTGTTTGTCTACAAAATTCAGTTAACTTTTTTTGACAAGATTTAATTTCATTTTTTGCTTCCATAAGCTCTGCGGCCAATGTTCCACTTTTTTGCCTCTCTTTCTCCAATTTTTGTTCCCACTATTCATTTGTTTTCCCAATGCTTTGTCTTAATTTTTCTGAAGTGGATTTTTCCTCATTATATTTCTTTTTGATCTCATCTAACTCTTGCTTCAGTCCATTCAATTCCACCTCTATTTGTTTATCCTCTTTGCTTGTTAATGTAGAGGTAGATTTTTTTTATTCTTTTTTCTAATTCATTGCTCTTGTTATCTGTTGCTTTCCTCTTTGCTTTCTCATTTGCTAAATCTGCTTGTAATTTTTCTATTCGATTCTGTAAAAAAAATTTCTCTATCATTCTTTAGCAATGATGTGTACACCAATTCATTAATCTTCTTTGATATATTAATTTTATCAGTATTTTTTAATCCAAAAAAATCAAATTGCAAACTACTCACCTAAAATTCAAATCGATCCATCTGACTTACTGGTTTATTTTGAACTGTGGGAACAATAATTGTGTACTTCATGATTTCTATATTTGTGTCAAATGTGGGTAATATCATGGTTGTTGCAAGATCTAAAGTTACAGCAGACACACTCTCTATCAGTTGCTTCTTATCCTTTTTATACAATTTTGATTTCTTTTTAAACTCTTGATTGTAATCAAAACTCAAGGACGCATGAATAAGGGAATGATTGAATGGTGAAGGAATAGGAGTACTTGCAATTTCTGTTATAGCCACACTAACTGGGGGAGTGCCTAGAAATAATTCCTTTGTAGTGGAACTGGTAGTTGGACTTGGACCTGCCATAATCCTTTGTCTCTTCTGTGTCCCTTGATCATTGAGTGTTTGTGTGGTATCTTATATTGGTGTCCTCTTGTGTGTAACTAGTTGTTGGACGTGTTGTTGTAGCACATGTTGACTAAGTTCTCCACCAGTGGCAGTGCCAGTTACACTAGGCTCTCCACCATGGGCATGTCTAAGTTGTGATTGCATTTGACCATGAGGATTAAGATTTGAATTTGTAACAAAATCAATTCTTTTAGTTCTACTTGTATGACCTTGGTGTATTTTATTAGCTGATTCAACTCCAAGGCCTTGTTTATCAAATGGTTTTCTGGCAGTGGTGACTACATCTATTGGTTTCCAAATGCCTTGTCCTTGGGACCCCAAACCACCACCTTGATAACCCAACTTTTCAGCTATGAATGCTCCTGAAGTATATGATTTTTTTGTGTTCTAACTTAAACTAGGTTTGTAAATGTTTTGTTCATCCCTATCATCATTAGGTTCATCATCTCTATCACTTTCAGTTTCTTCATCTTCACATTCATTGGGATGCTCTATATTCCACAATTTGCTAAACTCTTCATCTTCATCGATTTCTCCATAGTCTACATCAGTTCTCGGTTCACCTAGATCCTTTCTCATAGACCAAAATCCAACAATTTTTGACCATGTCCAAGATTTTTTTGTAACAAAATCATCTAGAAAATCTGGGATTTTTGCTCTAATAGATGGTTTATCACTTTTTCTATAAAAATTATTGTACCTCATGATTTCATTCTCTGTTGGTGCTCCTGTAATTTGGACTTGGTGCAATGCCATAATTTCTGTTGACAACTGTTCAAAAGAAATACCTTTCTCAACAGCAGTTTTCTCCATTGCAATTTTGACCTCATCCCAGGAATCCTTGTTTCTCAAATTTTCACGCAAGGGTTTACTTTGATGTTGAATTCTACTTGCAGCATTCGTATTGGCCACAATCATTGTTTTAATGGTGTCACATGGATCATACTGCCAGTGACAGACAACATCAAAATTAAAAATTTTCAAAAGATCTTATGCCACCTTAAATGCTTTTCTCTCGAATGTGAACCCTCCACATGAAAAAGGTAAAGAAGGAAATAAGGTCTTCTTTTGCTGACCAGCAAAGTGTAGTTCATTAGTACTCTGCATCTGCGTTACATATTCCAATGCAAAAAACCTTTCTATCACATGTATTGGAAGTTTGTATGGCTCTACTTCTGATCCATAAAATCTTAGCACAGTATATTCTTCCAATAAGTACCAATCAGCCAATTGTATTTCTTTTCCTAGTTGAATGAAATCTCTACATGATATAGGCAATCTAGGCATTGGACTATTTGTAATTGCTTGATGCAATGGAGCCAAAAAGTAGTCTACAAAATGATTGTAGTTCCTTCGAGAATCATACATCCTTATCTTAGTGGTCCAATCATATACTGGAGCCATTTTATTTTCCTCAGCATTGCTATAGGGCTGAATTTGAAGCTTGTTAATCTGAAACATTCCACTAAATTTGAATAGAAAAAAATATCACAAGTATGTTGTGAACCTAAATGTCTTGGTGGAACCTCCTTTAATCATTAAAAATTGTTTATGCATGGATTCTACAATGTTCTCAATAAATTTATATTTGACATGTACACCATTACCATAATAGATATTATATACCATTTCAAGGAGGCTGCATCCACTTCCCAATTGCTATCCAGTTCGAGGAAAAGTGCTAGCATGGAAATAGTATCTTGAGCCCATGATTTAAAAATTTTCAAAGGATAAGGAGGCTTATGGTTATCTTTCAAGATGTTTTTTTCTTCAACTATTTTATTTAGGAAATAATTTTTGCTCCTTTCATCCGTTGCTTCATAATCACTAGCAATCTTTTTTAGGTCAATGTGGACGTCTCCAAATTCTTGGGTTGTAAACCCCAACACTTTTCCAAATTCTTCTGCATTAATGGATAAAATTTCTTCTTTGGTATCCTTATTTACAATTGCTCTTTTGTTACCATCATAATTGTGGGCACAGACCATGATAAATTTTGGGCAAGGGAAAACCGCATGTAACATCATGCGCCTTAATCTAGTTACCCATGGTTCATTGATACTATCAACTTTCTTTTTCTTGGCAGCCTTATTCTCACATGAAAATTTGAGTTCTGAGGTAAATCTACCATACATGTAGGATCATAAATATCATGGTATTCATCAGTCAAACCAGAGGTTTTAAGCAATCCAGAATAATCTATTTTTTTATCTGTACTTGCTCTGCCTTTCCCAAAAAATTTGTCTGGTCTGCTAGTGGTGGTAGACATGCTTATACAGTGTGAAATTTTTCTTAAGTCTCTCAACCCTAAACACAAAGTTTGACAAAATAAGATTTTAAGAAATGATGAAACGTAACCTATGGTTTCTATGTTTTGTCTTACCGGCTTTGTTGGAAATGGCACTATAATGAGCAATCTAAAATCTCCTTGGTGCACTGCAATGAGCAATATGAAATCTCCTTGACACCCTATGTGTTGACCCTCTCAGTTCTCACTTAAAAATAAAATCACTTAGCAATAAAAAGTAGAAACTAGAAAGTTTGCTTTTTTTTATGAAGTGACTTTTTTAGTGAATGAAACATCAAGTCAAGTTTCAATGTGTCGCTATTAGTACATGTCTGACAGATGTCCTGCATTGATAGCTCACAGTAATATCTAAACCGTTGATCTTTGTAAATCTAAGGGTTTAGGGTGATTCCGGAGATTTAAGTTCGCAATCCTAGCATTTTGTGCATTTCATTCCAGAATGCAACTAGAACCATCCATCAAATGTTCATCTAATGGTGAGTATTTTATGATTTAAAAAATAAACATAATCTGCATTTCTTCATTGATTTAATTACAATCACACTTTTCATTTAATTACATTCTATTTAATATTAATAAAAAAATTATTCACAGTTTTTTGGTCTCGTGGACGTCAACTTTCATTCATTCATTCATTGATATTGATTCAAAGAAATTACTACAACTGGGGGATAGCTACACGCCTATGCCCCTAGCATATCATTATGTTACAAAAAATTCCCATACATATTCTTTCCCATGATAATATAATATATTACATCAAAATTAAATATTCAGCACAGAGAGCCCATGTTCCAGAATCCTGAATAACCCTAAGCTATTTCAATTTAGAAGAAAAACACACACAACTTGGAGACAGATAACCATATACATGCAACAAAGCATTACTCATTTAAAAACAACATGAAACTGGTAAATTTATGCCACCCAGCAAGACTGTATCTTATTATTCTTTCAAAATTTGCCAAGTCTAAAACAACCAACCCTATGAAATGACTTAATGAGTAAGACAGTTCCTTTATAGATCAGGAATGTGCTCTCAGCATTGATACATTGTACTTCAAATTGTTACAGATACAGAGAACAAAGGCTTGTCAATCCTCAGTTCCATATTACTCATCGTATGTCTGCTCTCTCAGCCAAGGGAATGAAAGTATTTCTTCAATCTGGCCATTATGGCTGACATACTTGGCATCCAGCATACTTTTTACGTGATTACAGAACATATAAAAATTCCTTTCAAGATTGTTCAGATTGTCCAACGTTAAGCTCAGTACTTGCATACTCATAGTTGGATCACTTTCAATTACATCACAACAAGTGGGAATTAATCGATAAAAATTGTCTACAATATTTTTTCTCCACTTGTCCAAGTCTTTTGTTTTTCCATCACCCTCCAAGATGGGAGGTGACCACTTAGTGTCCAACCTTTCAAAAACCTGCAACCTCTCTTTCACAATTGAATCAAATTTCAACTGGAAACTGGCCACATCTTGAAAACACTTCAACATGTTAAACACCTTCTGTATGTTAGGAGATGCATTGGAATCATACCTGGCACACCTCAGAAATTTTTTGACTTTTTCAATTCTATGTAACCATTTTTTTTAAGCTTAATAGTCTTTGTTTGTTAGACTCATGCTTTTCATAGGCTGGTCTCAACTGTGAGTAGGATTTCCAAGTCTCATCAACTCTAGTCAAAATGTTTGTCACCTTGTTCTTGATCAAGTTGGTGACCACCTCTTTAACCTTGTTATCCTTTTCCTCCTTCAATCTCTTGTTATCCTCCTTCAACTCTCTAATCTCTGCAAGGAGAGGCTCTGTATCCACTGGAAGAGAGTCTACAGTTGGGATCACTAGAGGAGGGGCTAAAGTACTGGCTACTAATGATAGTTGCTGCTTTAACATGCTTATCTCTACAACTGCCTAAGAATAATCAAGTTGCAGCTGATTGTAATCCTTTTGTAATTTGTTAGCAGTTGCTTCTACAAATTGTGCAGTCTATACATTTAGGCTTGCAGCTTGAGGAGCAGGGGCATCAGGTACTCTTTTTATTATTACATCCCCTATCAGCTCTCCTAATTGAACCCTAGGCTTTTTGTTGTTTGGGGCTAGAGCCCATATTGCCAATGTTTCAAATTTAGGGTTGAATGCTGCACCAGAGAGGGCCTTTTCAATCTCTTCCCTTGTCACATCTGAATCATCTCTGGTGATCGTATCAAATGCAATGGCATTTGATAGAGGCCAGTGAGGTAGAAACAGAATATTACTTTTTGCCACCAGTGCTCTCCCTTCCTCTGGAGTCATTTAACTTATAGACTATTGTACTTCTTTTAGGACCCTCTAAGTAATAACATCATACTCCTTTGGGTCTACTCCAGCCTTGGCATCTTTAATTTTCTTCTGAAATTCCTCACTCCTCACTTTCAAAACATAGCTCCTAAATTTAGGAGTGGTTACAAATTCATCATCCTCAATAAACTTGTCACATGCCATCACCCTAACATCTTCAGTATCAACAGTAGGGTTTCTCATTAATCTCACTACCCTATTCTCTGGGGATGAATAAGGTCTTAGTCTATTAGGTGAATGAGGGCCAGTTTCTTGTGCATGTTCCTCCTCCCCCTCTAAGTCAACTACCTCTATCTACTCTAGGTTCTCCAAATCAATAATCTTGGCCCTTTTGGCAGGCTCATAAGCATATCTCTGTTCTCCTATAGGGGCAGAGGCAATCAACTGTTCTACATTATCTAGCATTTTCTCAATTCTCTTGATTAGGTCTTGTGCTTCTAAAAATGCACCTAGATATGAAGGATTCATGTTTCTCTTCATATTCTCACTGGCCATGATAGTAGCCCACTTGATCCTCAAGTGGTGGACTTCATTCATTGTAAAAAAAATTCTTGGCAATGTCCTCATCGTAACTCACCTTATGAAAGTTCTTGAGCCTTCCCTTATAGTTGTTGACTCTGAATCTAGTTTTGCTGATGAAGCCCTCAGGGTCAAAGGACCTTGGTTGTTCCAAATACATTCCAAAACATTGCATAACTGAATAAATTTGGTCCAACCCACTCTTATCAGGGATCAAGAAATCACAAAATTTGATGGAAGAAGGGAAGAATGAACCTTTCTTGTGGTTCCTAAAGTGTACTTTGTCAAAATCATTTAACTGCCTTATAACTTCTAAAAATACCACCCTCTTTGGCACATATTTGGGCAGTATGTGAGGTGCAGTCTGGAATTCATAGACCTTTATGCAAGTAGTATGCTCATGATAGAACCAATCACCTCAATTGTGATCAATTCCAAGGTGGGGAGTCCTATCCAAAGGTCGTAAGAAATCCATTACATCAGGATGTAACCTTTCACCCTCTGGCTCCAAAAATCCAAGGATTCTCCTTACAAAATATTCTTCAAAGATGACATAATCTATTGTGACACAGTACATATCCAGCATACATGTCCATACTTGCACTGGCATCTTGTTCCCTTGAGCATCTGAATCCTTGACATGCAAATTCTGGTACCACATCCCTGATAAAGCAAATAAGTACATACGGCACAACAAGGAGTACCACGTGAATGCAACATGGACATCCAGTTTATATAAATTATTTTTGATCTTTGTCATCTGATCATGCATATGGTCAGCTATGAAAGTGGCATAATCATATGGTTCCTTGACACCTAGATTCTGAATATCAACAACCATCATCATCAAAGAAATAGACATTCTCTCTGAAGCATCTCTGCCTAATACTTGACACATACTGTAATAGGTTCTGACAAAATATTCATTAAACATACTGTAATGAAAAGGCTCCTCCTCATCATCTAAAATCTTTACCAATTTCCCACCAACACCCCTTGGCCTATGCTTTGGTAAGTTATATTCCTTGTAATGTCGTTTCACAGTCTGGTATTTTTTCTTGAAAGTTTTGAGGTCAATTTGTTTCCTGGCTGCAGGGTCCAAGTTGAATATAGTGGCAATGTATCCTTTGGTAAGCTTGATCAGTGTTCAACCATTTCCATCTATTACTATCCTAGTGGCTGGATTATACCTTAATGCTGTTGACCTAATTAAGTCAGGGTTAGGGAAAACATTAGAACAAATGAGCTTGGCTAAATCATATCTCTAGGCATGATAGATAGGGGCCTTATAGTCCATCCTCTTATGCCAATTCTCAAAGAGGATCCAACCTGGGACATGTAATTTGGTGTCTTGGCAATTATAGTAGTAGTCAAGAAATTTATCCTGGGAACCGCCCGGGCCATGAAATTTCAAAATTATTCTAGCAGAACCAGGGAGTTGGATCATAAGATCCTCATCTAAGCTTCATTTTGAAGTGGAAGGCTGGCCTAACTGACTCATTTTTCTTTTATGAAGGTAGCTTAGGGTTTTTATGGTTAACAACAGCCCTAAAAGCTTCAGAATAAACCTACAGTTGGAAAAACTAGGCATAGAGGAGGAACAATTACTTACTGGTTTTCTGCAATTGCAAAAGCTTGAGATTACTTTTTCCTACTCGTTCTGATGATTTCTTCTGAATGCAGTCGCGCTCTCAAGAATACCTCAATCCTTGAATTCCTGCACAATTCTCTGTATTAATGAACTTCATGCCGCAAGAATTCCTACACAATTCTCTATATTAATGCACTTCATGCCGCAAGCACTTCAAAATCTTTCTCTTTTAAAAAATTGAATTTGGGCCATTGATCTTTTCCTTATGTTCTGAAATCCATGGTCCTGATTGGCTGACTAGATTTGACAATCTTTGTCGCCATTCGGAATATGCACCAGTCAGATACATGGCAGCACCTTGTAGCATAACAACCTGTGATGGCCCACCTCATACCTACCCCGCGCCGACGCGCCTCACTTCTCAAAAAAGAGAATGCCACATGTCGCAATGTCACTACCATGCAACGTAGATTCCAACCTATGAGATTCTCCTTGCAACGATGCACAACAGTTGGATCAAGTCTTTTGCTAGCTTAGATTTTTTGACATGTGTCATTCTGTCGTAGCCACGCAACGAATATTCTCTCCTGATAGATTCCTCATGCACCCTTGTGTGACCATTAGATTTCTCCCTTCCTACAACTGTTGGATCAAGTCTTTAGTGGCATAGGATTCCAGCTTTGATTTTTTGACATGTGTCATTCTGTCGCAGCCATGCAACGAATATTCGCAACGAATATTCTCTCCTGACAAATTCCTCATGGGCCTTTGCACGACCATTAGATTTCACCCTTCCTGCAACCAACGACAGTGGGTAACCTCTAGAATCCTAGATTAAGGGGCCTGTCAACTTACGAATATTAGGACATGAAGTCATGACTTCACTGACTGACAACCTGCTCACATATTAACTTCTTAAACAATTAAAAAGTGGACCCTGCTAGCCTGCTAGGTTAACCCGTTCCCCACCAAGCAGTGACAAACAAGATTAGGTATAAGGGGCCAGTAAACAACATGGTTTTGATGGCTTAGGTTTCAACTTAGACAACCGGCAAACAGAGGTAGCAAGTCAACATAAGATTATGCAGAGGGTTTCTCGTATGAAATGTCAACCATTGATATTTAGAAATGTAATGGTTCAAGTGTCAAAACCTAATTATGCAAATATTTCAAGCATCATGCATGTAGACAAACTACACTATCAATAGAAAGTGTAATTTTACTTTTGCATATAAAATTTCATGATTAATTCTATCTAAAAACAACCAAATTGAAATCAAATTAAATCAAAAAAGATTGAGAGTTCACATATATTATAGCTCTCTTAGTTGTGCTTGTCTTAAGAGTCAAAAAGCAAATAAATGCCAAGCAACATTAGAAACCTCTAACCATAACAGAGACCATCACCAAATCCATGTCAACATATATAAATTAAAGCAAACATATAAGAAGCAACATTATAACCCTCTAACCATAACAGAGACCAAATTATATTAATACAAAAAGTAGAAATTATATTTGTAGACACCTAAAAATGTCCTTATCATCAAACTGACTCTCGACATCCCTAAACATACCAATTTCCTACCTAATCAATTAATTAAATTTTTATTTAATTAATTATCCCTTCATCACATAATTTTTCATCATTTTATCCCCAACAATTGGATTAATTCTATTAATTCAATAGTTCAAACTTTAGCCAATTAATTAGCTAAATCTTGTTTAACTAATTAATTCAGCCTATTAATTAACCTATCCCTACCCTAGGTAATTAAATAGCCATTATTTAATTTGCCTACCCTAGCCTATCTCATCCTAGCCTTAGGATTAATTAAATAAAACCTTATTTCATTAATCTTAACCTCTCATTTAAGTGGTCAAACCTAGCTTAACATCCTTCCCCACTTCCTCCAAATATAAAATTGAAATATATCCTACATAAGTCAATTTTTCATAAAAATATGTCCAACATCACATTTAATATCTCTTACACCCCTTACCCATGCCATGCCTCATTTATGTCCACGCATCCCCAAATGAATTTTTAATTCATTTTACCCTTCCCCATGTGAATTTTTAATTCACACATATTCCATCTCACCCAACCTCATTAACTCCACCCCTTTCCCAAGATGAATTTAAAATTCATCTTTATTCCTAGCCCTCCATTCTCCTAAGATGAAATCTAGGCCCTCCACATCATCTTCATCCTCCAATTGATCTCCCAAATCAATCTCAACCCTTGGATCAAAATCTCTCCCAAAATGTCTATAAATACATCCTCCAACCCATTTTGGGATCCAATTTTCAAGTAATGTTACCATGCCCAAAAATCTCTTGAGCTAGCTTGTGAGTTGCATTAGAATAGAGCATTTCACATTGTTTTCCTTATCTAGGGTATATCTTAGGAGCTCTTGGGTGCAAGCTCCTTCCCCTTTTATGAGATTGGGTCTTCATATCAAGGTATAACTTCTTGTTTTGTATGCATTTAGTTTGTGTTTTTACCTTGATTTGGATTTCCTAATTATAATATTAATACAAAAAAGATTTACACTTGGGTAATTATATTAATACAAAAAGATTTACACTTGGGTAATTATATTATTAAAAAAATATTTACACTCAGGAAATTATATCAATACAAAAACCACTCCAGTGGCTAGCCCAGGCTCCAAAAAATACACAACACCAGAGAGGCTACCATAGTACCATAGAAATCCCTAGCCCCTTGACTGAGTGACTCCTCAAAAACTTGCCACTCTAACACCCCAACACGAAAATCACCAAAAAAGTGGCCTTGGGAGCCTGACCACTCCTACAGCCACTGCGAGTAGAATCCCCCCGCATTCAGAATGGCTACGAAGTATTGAAGCAATACTAGAGTATCGTCTGTGTCCATTCCAATTTCCCGTTGAAGAAAGTGTCTCCCATGAGCCATCCAAATCCTGTGCCTTCCAAGTTGTTGCTCATTCATGTTTATGAGCAACGGTTGCCTAGCTATGCCCTCCTATCCCTCCTGCAGCTTCTCCAGGTCTCTTGGCCATGGGATACCGACCCCCAATTCTGCATCAATCACCACGTCTAAGTCATCCAAAAGAATATCTGGAGTGAATACCCCTTGTAGAATCATCAGCGCATCCACCTTTGCCTCTCCTAGGTCCAACAAAGAAGCTAAAAAGCATGAGGAAATATCTGAATTTACCCTATATCTATCCTCAGAGACCAAGAAGTCTTTACCGAGGACCATCTTCACTGCCTCAAGGAAGAATAGGTTTTGCTGGTTACAAATGTTCATCAGTCTGCCATCTCTAATACGGCCCAGAAAGGTGACTTGGTGCTTATTACAACAGAGCCTTATGGGAGTCTCCATGCTATATTTTGAGCAAGCCAGCCAAGTGCCATTTTACTGGAGACCTCCAAGATTTAAAGGAAAATCATTAATGAACACATGCTTCAATTGACATGAATTTATTCGTTGTCCAAATTTTTTGTAGCGTCAATCTTCGGCTCGTGTAAGGATCGACCATTACCAAAAGCTATTTAATAACTTGTCAGAAATATTTAATAAATTAAAAATCAATACTTGGGAAAAGTATTTTGTAGGCCACCAAATGAAATCGATATCAATGATTCAATATATAAATTTATAATAATATCATATTTTATATAATATAATATATAATTTTATATTGAAAATTTCATTCCTTGAAACATCTATGATATGTATACATTGCAATTTCAAACTGTAATTACTTCTATATTATTTAGTAAAATTTAACATCACCCTTCAAAAAGATTGGGGAATTACATCGTACATGAACCTCTAACCAACCTCACAGTTCTAAACAAAACTCCTATCCTTCGACCTTCAAACCTTGCTTTGATCCTCCAAAATCTTTTTGGTTCCTCATTTCGACGATGCATAATGAATATTTCATTGTAGTCCATAATTATCCTATTAACAGGCAATGCATCCGTTACAAATTTAATTATGTGCTCATTCACAATGACAGTCAATGATTCACTATAGAACCTTTCTTTATATGTACAAGAAACCACTAGGCATGGGTAACAATAAGGCCAGTAAAGGAGAATTAAATTGATTTTCTCGAGGTCATTGGCAATTGAGTTGCAATACCAATTCCATGCGTCAATTCCAATTTCTAGTTTCTCATACATGCATGCATGTGTGGGAGATTCAACCCACCACCCAAAATAGAATGCATCATTTGCAAATGTTAAAAGTGTCGATTCTTGACACGATTTATTCCACTTGACAAATGCTCGTATTTCTTCATTCCGAGACATGTAAAGCAATAACAACCTGCATAGCCACACACAAACAAAATTTTCCATCATCTTAGATTCTTATTACTATTCTACATCTGTGAACTAAGAACTCTATCACACAGTTAAAATCAAAATCATGAATAATCACAAAATAAATACTTGGTAACTTACTTTCTTTGAACAACTATTGTAATGAAAGCCATTACTTTGAACTTTTACAGTCTATTGATTCTTGACCTATCTGAAACTTAGTAATGCAATATAAGTTCGAAACACTAAAGACTATCATATATACATTACATGTACTTCCGTGACAAATGGGTAATAAATAACAAGCAACTCCGTTTAATTCATATTGGCTAATCTGTGCGGTTTGTCACGACTCAGTACTCACTTGCCATTAATGAACTTAATTGAGCATTGGCTAATCTATGTGGTTAAATGCGTTCAATCAAATCAATCATACCACCACTGACCATTTGATGCACTCTAGAATGAAAGATGAATGGTTGTAGTTCAATTCCGGAAGGTAGATCTCCAAAGCTACACATTACTAACAAAATCCTCTGGAATCAATTAGTAGCCATTAGATATTATTAGATCAACAGTTGACATATAGATAAAATATATAATATATTTTATTAATTATTGTGCAAAGGTGGCAGCATGGCAGAGCGTAACTCCTCGGTTGTACAACTACAAATTTGGGATATTGGGTGTGTCAGTACTTATGCCGTCAATTTGCGATCATCTGACAACCAAAATCTATTAGAATATTTTCCATTTAATGACATCCACGCTTGAAGTGACCTCTGTCCTTCCGTAATAAATAAGGAATGTCGTGAAAAGCACAATTGCACATTTTTGGGAAGGCAATTTATGCAGCTCAATTAAATAATTATCTATTAATTTTCGTTAATCAGAATCGTTGTTACTTAACACTTGTCTCTATTCTAGAGACTTTATGTAGAAAGATGAGTGTGTCAGAACTGCAGCCCGAAATGGAACTTCAACTAAAGTCTAATGCCATTCACACATTATGATTTTTTATTGGCATAACAATTTATTTCGCCAATTAATTTTTTATTGGTTTGAAACTATATTTAAATTCGCCAATAATTTTTTTATTGATTTGAAAATTAGTTTAATTCACCAATGTAAATATATTTTCTAGTTTGAAATTAGATTTTAATCACCAGCAAAAATATTTTCTTATTTTGAAAACAGGTTTAATTTAACCATAGAAATATTTACTAGTTTGAAAATAGGTTTTAATTCACCAACGAAAATATTTAATTGGTTTGAAAATAGGTTTTAATCACCAATGAAAATATTTTATTAGTTTTAAAAAAATTACAATTCGCCAAGATTTTCCATAGACATCTAGTGATTGCAAAAGATTTGCCAAATAAGATTATTTTTTATCTAGGAAAAATGAAAAAAATTGCCAATAAAATTAATATTTTTCTTGGAAAGTATACATGATTCGCCAGGTTTATACACCTTCTCCGAGGGGGGGGTTCTTAATGTTATCCCTGTTTGGATTGATAGAACACAGTTGTTTCCAGTACAGAGTAGTTTTTATGTTGATTGGAGGTGTTTGAGGATCTACAGATGAACTCAGAGGTGAATGGATATGAATCAAATGAGTCTTCAAGCAGTGAAGAAGAAAAAGATAAAGAAAAGAAAGTGCAGGTTGAAGAAGCTCCGAAAAAGATTCCCAAGACCACTAGGTTTGTATAGAAGCATCACACTGAAGACCAGATCATTGGTGATAAGAGTAAAGGTGTGCCAACGACAAGAAGGAGAGCTGCTGAAGAATAGGTAAATCTATGTTTACTTTCTAAAGTTGAACTCAAAACAATGGTCGAGGCATGCAAGGATGAGTATTGGATCAAGGTTATGGAAGAAGAACTAATGCAGATTGAGAAGAATCAAACTTGGGAACTTGTCCCAAGACCAGAGAACAAAAATGTAATTGGAACTAAGTGGGTATTCCAAAACAAATTGAATGAGAATGGAGAAGTGGTAAGGAACAAGGCAAGACTTGTGTGTAAAGGCTACTCACAAGTGTACGGAATAGACTATGAGGAAACTTATGCTCCGGTGGCAAGAATGGAGGCCATTAGGATGTTTTTAGCTTTTATAGCACATAAGGATTTCAAAGTATATCAAATGGATGTGAATTCTGCTTTCTTGAATGGTGAGTTGGAAGAGAAAGTGTACATAGAACAATTGGAAGGATTTTAGTTGTAAGATAAGACAAATATGGTATGTAGGTTGAAGAAGACACTATATGGATTGAAGTAAGCCCCCAGAGCTTGGTATGCAAGATTAGACATGTATTTATTACAAGGATTCAATAAAGGTACTACAGATAGCAATATGTACATCAAAATTAGTGACTTGATCAAATTTTGATTGTGGAAGTGTATGTAGATGATATATTTTTAGTGAAAATGAAGGTATGTGTAAGAGTTTTGCAGATGAAATGCAGAAAGAATTTGAAATGTCAATGTGTGAGGATATGAACTTCTTCCTTGGGTTACATATCAATCAGACAGATAAGGGTATTTTCATTTCTCAGTCAAAGTATGTAAAAGAGTTGTTAAAGAAGTTTGGAATGGAAAATTCTAAACTAGTTTGTACTCCTATGGTTACTAGTTATAAATTGAGCAAGAATGATGAATCTCCTAAGGCTAATCAAAGCAAGTACAGATCAATGGTTGGAGGATTACTATATGTGACTGCTACTAGATTAGATATTATGCATGCAGTCTGTCTTGTGGATATATTTCAAGAAGATCCTAGAGAGTCACATGTTATGGCAGTAAAGAGGATATTCAGATATTTAAAGGGCACTCTGGATCATGGCTTGTGGTTTCCAAAAGATACCGACTTTACTCTAAGTGGTTATATAGATGCAGATTGGGTTAGTTGTGTAGATGAAATGAAAAGTACAAGTGGTGGTGCATTCTTTCTTGGATGCAAATTGGTGTCTTGGCTAATTAAGAAACAAGATTCAGTGTCTTTATCTACTATAGAGGCAGAGTATATTGATGTAGCATGATGTTGCACACAGGTGTTATGGATGAGGCAAACCTTGAAGGATATCAAATTTGTGTAAGCCACTTTCTATTTTCTGCATGATAATACAAGTGCTATTAACATTTCAAAGAATTTGGTGATGGATTCAAGGACAAAGCATGTTTCAATTAGGTATCACTTTTTGAGAGAGAAGGTTGCAGAGAATGAAGTGAAGATTGAGTATGTGCCTACAAAGGATTAGGTTGCTGACATATTTACTAAGGCACTTCCTAAGGATACATTTGAGTATCTATGGGAGAAGTTAGGGGTTATTGCCCCTCCTTCTTTGACTAGATGCATAAGGAGATGCATCAGTCTAGTGGATTTCAAGATTCATTCCTTTTTAGACTGATGTTGGTGGCTACCTCTCAGGGGGAGCAAGTAGTGGTCATGATGATTGTTGTAGATAGGGGGAGTAAGAGTTGATACAGTTTGGTTTGCACTCCTAAGCGGGAGTATTCAGAGCAGTTAAAAGAAAAGATCGTGTGACTTGATAAGAGTAAAAGAAGAGGTGTGTCACCCTTTGCCATTGATGTCAAAGGGGGAGAGAGAGCAATGTGAAAAAGAAAAAGAATCAGTGATCAGAGAGAGAGAGAAAGTAAGATGTGTAAAAGAAAGGGGGAGAGTAAGAAAGAAAAGAAGTTGGTGTAGATTTGTGTCTTGATGGTTTTTAACATTATGTGTTGCCATCAATGACAAAGGGGGAGATTGTTGCAAGTATGTGCTATCAGTTTTGCCATTGATGCCAACAAGCTTGTGTTGTCATTGGTGTCAATGTGTCAAGAGTATCATTAGTTTGTAGAGATTAGAGATAAGGCTGTGCAAAGATGAGGATATGAGCTATTACTAAAGGTGTTTTGGATACTTTGAAGAGGTGCTAAAGTGAGGAATATGATTCTGATGGCTAGTTTCCAAGTGCTTTTGAGAAAATTTGATTAATAAAGGAAACAATGTGTTGAAGATGTGTTTCGACTTAACAGAGTAATGTTCTGATTTTGCTTTGCATTTCTTCCTTATTGAAGATCTACTTTTACGGTTTGAATATGTTGTTCAAAGGTGTTTAGAGATGTTATGTTCTAGATTTTGTGCTCCGGTTCGTTGTGCAAAGAAAGTTGTGTTCACCAGTGTGTGGACTATGTTTCTGGGTTGTGTAGAGGTGGCTAGGAGAAATTGTTTTGTTCCGCATTTCTCTACAGATTTGTTTCTAGCTTTGTGGTTTTGGATTTATGCTTACAAGGTCTATATCTTTCTTCATTTCAAGTGGTTCATGGTTTGGTGCTCCGCAAGTTCATTTCTTGAGTTATAGTTGATGATAGAATAATCTAAGTGCTCCAGTGTGAACTTTCTTCAAGTGAAATATGTTGCAAAGGATTTTTTTGGTTTTCAAGTGCTCGTGGATATTTCTAGATCATGTTCTAGCTTGGTTCATGGTCTACATATTGTCTTTTGGTCTTGAGGAAGCGTGCACTTGAAAGTTCATAGTGTTAACACAAGTTTAGCTGACTTGGTTGTTTACACTAATTACGGTTGTGCTTCGGTGATTGTGAAAGCTTGATGAAGCATGTATGTATGGATTTAGGTCCATGGTAAGGTGTGATGTGGTCCACATTCATTCCTTTCCTCCGCAGGAATGTTTTAGTCCATACCTAATTTGAATTTTATGGGTTAAGATGTGTTGCCGACCTTGGAGAATGATTTCAAGGTTGGTGTTGGTATAAATAAGTGTCAAGGATTTGTGGCTGATGGGATGTGTGATGAATATGATATATGAGATGCTAATTTGATCAGTGCAGTAAGAGATTTCATGTGTTAGGCTACTAGATGTAGTGAGCAGAAGATGTCTACTATTTTTTAGTGTTGCTGCGAAGGTGATGTTTGTGTTGTGGTGAATATTGAGATTCATTGGAACTATACTCTATGCATAGGTTAGATGCAATTATATCAGTTCATCCCTGGTAGTGAGCCTCTTCTTCTATCTCTTTCTTCTGGATAGTGAGTCCTTTGGTAGTGAGCCTTTCTTTCTTCTGGGTAGTGAGCCCTCTGGTAGTGAGCCTTTTCTAATTCAGTGTTGCTACTACTTTACATTGTGAGCTAATCCTCACCATGGTTTTACCCTTCTTGGGTTTTCTACGTAAAATCTGGTATTGTCCTATGTGGTGTTGTTATATTTCAGTTTCTATTATTTGTTTTTTATGCTTAATCATCATAACAAGTTTAAAAGGTTAGTGTGGATCTAAATGTTTGTGAGGATTTGAAGTTTATGATACAACTGATTCACCCCCGCTCTTAGTTGTCTTGTGCATTCAATAATCCTAGCTCTTAGCTCTACACTGATCCCAGTCTTAACAATCCATGTTGTTAAGTCTAAACAAATTGAGTCTTCAAACCTATAGTACTCAATAGAAGCTTGCAAGTAGACTTCCCCTATTTATTCTTAGTAGAAGAGAAGTCTAACAGGATAGTGAAAACTATTGGTGGTGCTCAACTCCTTATCTCTCCTGGCTAAAAACTCCAGGAAGATCATAACTCTGAAGGAAGAAATCTAAAATACGAGTGTAAAAAATGAGTGGTTCAAAAAGAAAAATATATATGAGAAATCATTTAAAGCACCAAAGCATTTGAATATTCAAAGCATCTAGAAAGTCTCAAAGCAATAGCAATCAAAAAATTAAAAAAGGTCAAAAAGAAAAATAAGAGAAAGAAAAAGAAAGATACAAAAAAAGAGTGAAAGGAAAGAAGGTTGTTGTTTATCTATACTCTTGAGTGGAGATAAATCTAAGCTCGAAGCTACAAGGGTGACAATCTATCAAAGAATGTAGGGAAGAAAGCACACAACACACCAGCTGAGCAATACTAAGAGTCTAGCTATCTTTAGGGCCATCTTCTATTTAGGAACCTATTCCTTTACCCTAGGTCTATCTTGTTGGCCATCCTTTGATCGAAGTCTACTGAGTGCTAATAAAATTTGTTGTTTGTCTAAGTTGAAAGATTTGCAATATGTTTTTTTATAGATAAGGATCAATGTTGAGCCTTTAGCGAATCCCAAAATTTAGAAGTATTCCATTTCCTCTCTATCCCCACTTGAGTGCCAAATTCTATTTCAAAGGTTTAATAGGTCTCCTATACTAAGTTAATTCACAATCCCCTGAGTCAAAAAATCTTACTAAAGAGCGGTCCAATTGTTTATTCCACCTCCATGCATCATATTGAAAGAAAAAAAAATTAAAAGCAATAAACATGTCATAACATCATGGCATTCATAGCTCTTAGCACATAGTACTTTGCATTTCATACTTGTGAATCACATCCAAACACATTGCATCTCATTCATATCATAAAAAGACAAAAACAAATTACATCATTCATATGTAATCATCATAGGTATGCAACCTCATAAGAAAAATAAAAGATCTAGCCAATCATATGCAGAAGAGGAAAAGTGAAGTGTAAGACATTGACTAAAGCTACGTATAGATCTCAACCAATCAAGTCTCACATCAATAAGTGCAAAATAATGTCTAAGCATAAATCACTCCTCCAATGGAGTCAGAGCAAAATTGTGCACTCAAGCCTACAAGTCTCCTCATGCAAGGGGGCAAGGGTAGAGATCCCTTCAATAAACATAGGTCTTTCAAAGAAATCAAGTCATCAAGATATACCTTCACAAGATCTTCAGAAAAACCATAAAAATTAGAAAGTTGAAAAAAAAACCTAAAAATTGTAAAACATCAAAAATCCCTAAAAAAATAGATATTTTCTTCAAAATATGCAATAAAAGGAGAATTCATTCTTCTCTCTAGCTTAGCACGTGTTTTATTTCTTTACCACTCTTGAACTTGCATTGCATGCTTTCATCCCAATAGGTATCCTTGGCAAAGCAAACAACTACATGAAGCGACACACTCCATGGTATGTTCATTCATTTTAATTTCAATATTTATTTTAAATACATCAAATGTCAAACTAATACTAGTTATTTTAGGTACAAATGTAGGAAATTGACAAAAGATAAGGCCTATTTTAGGAATGGTACCTACCTTTCATGTAGATTATTGTCCCCGAAGGGGGAAATATGTAATCACTAAAAACACACACGAGATTTCATGAGGACCCTATGATGATTTATAATTCTAATCACGTACATGGAAGCGTGAATAATAATGCCCTGTCAACAGTACTCCTCTTGGTGACATATGGTGTCTTATTTTTCCTTTGTCAATTCTTCAAGTTTCTATCCATTCTTCATTTCCCCTTTGTCGATTCTTCTTTTGTCACATTCTTTGTCTTGCCTACATGCTTAGTTTTTGCCTTTTCATGTTAATTTCACCTTTTGACACCATGTCCTGAAGGTCTCTAACACTAAGAAGCTTCTATACAACCTAACAGACCAAACCCATGTCTCAGTTTTTTCTTATCTTTTCTCCTTTTTGGGTTGGCCCTATTAATTATCAGATTTACTTGGGCAACCCAACCTTTTTGCATCTTGTAGCCTGATTTTGGTGCCAGATCACCTTCTCAACCTTTCAATAAGCATACACAGTTGTTAAAAGTCACCTAGGTGCCCTCCTTTTTTGGTTGCCCATGGGTCACCCTTGGAAACTTACCCTGGTAAAAGGGACAACTAAGTGGTGCCCCTTATGGATTTTAAACGTGAGTTTCTCCTTCGATTTAAACCCAAAAAGCTCTATTTTCGCCTAGTTTGCATGCAATTTTGAGCTAAACATAGAGGATGCCATAATTAACTAATTTAACACTCCCAATTAACTAAGTTTAGCCCATGTGATCTATTTTAACTTCTCTCCAAATCCTCCTAACAACCATTCCTCCATGAGTGATAAGATTTTAAGCTCGAATCACTATTCAATCAATTGAGTTCACAAGAAAATCAATTGAGTTTGAGTAATCAATCAACCGAGTTAACTCTCCAATCATGAGAGTTGTTATGTCGTAAAATGTCCCCCTAGAACTTTTGCCTCCTAAGTTTAGCTCTTAATTCCCTTGAATTTGATCTTGCATGTTTAATTTAACTCCTAAGACAAAATGGCTTGAAACCCATGTCAAATGGGGCTTGAGGGACATTGTGGAATCTAACCCTATCCCCAAATAGGTCCTAGGGCTTGGGTACACGTGCCCTTGTCCTACCCTATTTTGGTTGGGTCCCAAATTTGAATGTCAGTTAAGTGATTATTAGAAGTGTCCCTTGTCGACATCTTAAGTTTGAATTATGAAATTTGTAGCGGGAATGCATATATAATCATGTTTAGGAATTCATTTGCAAAATAGATGGATAATGCGAACTTGTGATCTTATGCTAAGGTGATTCAAGGTGTTCATTGTGCTATAGAGCAGTCTTGTGTTGTTAGTCTTGTGTTGTTATTGTGTTTGTCTGCAGATTTGGCTTCATTAATCCATCTCCTCATGGCGTGAAAGAGCTTCATTCCTCCATGAGAGTTACACCTCCAAGGTGATATCTATTTGTGTTTGAATCAATCATTTATCAATTTGTTTTGCCTCTATCCTACAAAGATATGCACTCTTTATCTGACAATGGTGTTTGGAAGACTTGAATGTCATTTCAGGGCTTGACTGAGGCAAGCTCCTAAACACCACAACCCCCAATCACTCTCTTTGTGATTGTAGGTTATAGGTATCAAATTTTGTAGAAGTGGAGTTGCAGAGGATAAAGATTTTAGATTTGACGAAAAGAAGCAGAAAGGTGCACTATCAAGGCTTGGGTGCTAGTCCTTTTGCCCTATGAGGTTACAAAATTGAAAATATCTAGACCAAGGATAATCAGTGTCAGAAGAAGTCTAGCAACCCCCAAAGAAAATACTACACTGGGCTTGGGTGCGAGTCCATTTGCCCCCGACAATTCAAGATCCTGAACTTTAAAATATGGTGAGTATTTGATCTTCATTTAACATATCTGTGTGTAAGCATTCATCAGATTTGTCTGTTTGTTTATGATTTTGCATAATTAGGATTTTGAGCATAATTGAGTATTAAATTAATACATTAATTAATAATTTCCAAATTTTCCTATCATTACAAGTGACAACCAACCTGTAGGTGAATCCTCTTGCAAAAGTTCTAATTCAACTCAGTTAAATGTCCTTGAATGTGTGTAGTGAAAGGAGGATCTAACTACCCTATTTCGGGTATGTGCAGGATCATGATGGGCCAAACTATACCTCTAAGTGGCAATGAAAATACAAAAAATCAGACTTTATCAAGTTCATGTGAAATTTTGAATGGATTATCTATACAATTTGAAAAAGATGTAAGAATGAAATTTGTAGAGAATTGAATCTAGTTTATAGGCTACTAATTTTTTTTTTAAACTAAATTTAGTTAGTGAAAATTGAATATTTCAATAAACAACTATTAAATTTTTCAGAAAAAATAAAAAAGTGGGTGTCTGTCCAGCCAACCTAACTATGAGTAAAAATATATATATATATTTTTGAAACTTTCAAAATAAGTAGAGGACTCATGTCCGGATGTGATGCATATTTATTTGAAATTTTTTTCTAATAAAATAATTAGTTATGATTTTTTTACTGTGACTTTTTTTTAAAAATAAAAAGTAATTTTCCAGCGAACCTAACTCGATAAAAAAAAATCAAAATTCAAATTTTTTTTAACCTATAGCCAAAAAAGCATAGAGTGTGACTCAGGTTTCGGATCTCAAAAAGGTGAAATGGTTTGAAAGTTATGGATGTTTTTCAATTAGTGTGTCCATCAGGATTTCAGAGACACGGAATATTGAAAATTATTAATAATTATTTAATAAAATCATAACCAAATAAATCTTATATTTTTAGAAAGCTAACAATTTTTTCTATAAACCCTTTTCGTTTTATCAATTTTGTATAAAAAAAAGTCGTCAGCACGAAGGGTGAAGTTCGAAGAAGAGACTGAAACATTAAAACATGTTACAATCCATAAAAAGTCAACAATCAAAATAGATATCTGTCTTGCTTTGTACCAAAGCAAGACGGATATCAGTTTTGCTTCGGTAAAAGCAACTCAAAACGGATATCCGTTCTGAAAACGGATATCCATTTTGTTGATCTATGAAAAATTTTGTACCATTGGTTTTGGATGAAGAGAAGCAACATATTTTGTACCATTGGTATTGTTTCACCGAAGATACAATCCATGGGTATATCGTTTATGTATGCGTGGACATTTCGTGTATATCCTACTATTGTTTATCGTGGTTGTAAATGGTGAATGTACATGTCAAAGGATACAAAGGTTAACCGGCCATATCGGGAAAATTGGGAAAAGATACGTTAGTCGACCAGTTATAACAAGTCATGTTATATATAGGCTAAATCAAAGACATCAGACTGACAATAGTTATCAGAGAGACAAAGTTCCATTGAGCCGACAACATTGATCTCACCGATCAAGTCATATCGGGGTGACAATCATTAAGTGTCACCGATGGGTTATTTATCGGCACATCGGAAGAATAGTTGAGAACTACACTGATGAGAGGGAGTCACACCGACAGAAGGAACATCGGAAAGAGATGGACTCTCAGAGGCGAGAAGAAAAGTGTCACCGATAGAGGCGGTCTAGCCGATGGTGTAGTTCTGTGTTTATTGTTTCGGTGTGAGATACAATATCAGAAATCGAAGAGAATGTCTGACCGATGTAGAAGTCTTACCGATGACTAATGGACGGTAAACACATCAGGGAGAGTTATAACGTCGGAATGCAAGTAAAAAGTCTCACTGAGGGTATTGGTCTTACCGATAGACAAGGGTGGTGAATCTCACATCGGAGTAAGTGTGTATATATCCTGCAATCATCTTATTCCATGAGACCACATTTCTTTGAGGCATTTTTTCAAACAGTTCATGTGTCTTGTCTATGCTTCCACACTTTCTGTACATGTCTACCAGAGCATTTCCAACTAGAATATCTACAAAAATCCCACTTCCATTATGCTTTGATGAATGTCCATACCCTATTCCAAAGCTCCCATTTTGGTAGAGGTAGAGAGGATGCTGACAAAGTTGCAGAATCTAGCTTTACACTTGCCAATTGCATTTGCTTGAAATTTTCTAAAGCCTTTTTAACAAACCCGTTTATGCATATCCTACAATAATAGTAGTCGAGGAGACCACATTTCTCCAACTAGACTTCTACCAATTCAGAAAATGTGTGCTTTTGGACCAGTGTTTGGTACAAGAAACATACCAATAGAGTGGTGGCCATAATTCTCCCTCAATTGGAATTAAAAGGTACCCTTTTTCCATCCAAAGGAGGTCTCTCCTTGTTATGCACTTTAAATCTCTCTTTTAGTTCTTTCAAGGGAAGGATTCCACCTTGGTTTGACCAGTTGAAAGCGTTTAAGATACTTGACTTAAGAAGAAATCGACTAGAGGGTTCTATTCCCAAATCTCTTGCCAATTACTCACAACTTCACTGGAAAAGAATTTCACACAACAACTTGAAGGGGAGCATACTTGCAGAATTTGGTGGTCTGGGGAAGTTAGAACATCTTTGTTTGTCCTACAATCGCCTGAGTGGAAGCGTTCCAAATTCTCTAGGAAACTGCATGTCTCTACTTGATTTGTCCCTTTATAATAACCATCTCACAAGTGCTCTATTCTCATGTCTTTACTTTGAAGGGAGCATGCTAATTACTTTGATCCATCCTCTTATACATATCAAAGAACAACGGAGGAGTCACACCGACAGCATAAGCCTAAGCGATGGATTCTACACATCGGTGAGAGGTCCCACATCGGGCTAACAAATTTGAAGGTTACCGATAATGATAAGTCTAGCTGACAATAGAGAAAGGAAGAACATGTGAAGCATAGTTCGATGAGACATTAGAAATGTCTTGCCGATAGTAAAGAAAGAGTGTATTTCGGTCTCGTTTGGACCTTGGGAAGGATATTTTAAAAGCTATTTGAGCAATTGGTGGGTTAATGGGTATTTTACACCCTGTTTGTAAGCTTTTGTTGTGTTGCTCTACATCACTTGTCTACAACATACAAAGTTTACCTTTCTCACCCATATCTTCAGTATATAAAGGACATTAATAGGGAATTTTTAATTTCCACTCAATCAGTACAATCTAGGAGAGGATAGATTGTCTAAAGTTGTGATCTATTTCCATTTACACTTGCCATAACTACAAATGCTTAGTGTTTATTCTCAACCCCAGTATATAAATAAAATGTGACCTATTGTTCTAATAGGCCTATAGGGACAAAGAGGTGATAAAGCCTTTAATTTTAAACATGACATGGTTTTGATAACTTCCCATATTGGTAAGGTCCTAGATGACAATCCTTTGATGCACCTAATTATAATAGGTGTTATGATAGTCCTTGGTATCTTTTCATTTCTTTCTTGAATGGCCTGCAAATAAGACATAAGACATATTAGATCCTTCATAAATAAGAATTCTCATACATTACATTTAAACTTAAACTCACTAAACATCCATCAATCCATCCATTAATATCAAAATGCCATGAATATCCTATGATCAACCATTCTAATTCCTAGGATAGTCATCTATTGCAATTTTGCTTCTCTATACTAAAATAGCCCAAGGAATATCTAACCTTGAATTTGTATTTTAACAATCTAATGTCTTTACGAATAACATTGAGCCTTCTTTTGGGACAACATTTTTGCCTTTAGAAGCTCCTCATTTGATGATAGCCTAAAATCAAATAATGGCTTATATCCAGAGCTTTATTAAGTTGATACCTAGGTGGATTAGTGTGTAAACATTGAAATTAGATGGTAATTCACAAGTTTATTGAATAATACAATGAATCCCTAGTCTAGAATCCAAATGTACATAATAAAATGGATATCTATTTTGTAGTAGCCATATGGACGTTGCAAGTGTCCATTGCAAAGAATTGGGCTTTTCCAAAACGGATATCCATTTTGTAAAAGTAGAAAAAAGACAAAAGGAATATTGTTGGGCCCGACTTCCACAACCAGAGACCCTCTGCTGTCGAAATACTCGTGATTTCTGGCTATGACAGTGAAAGGAATATTTTTATGCACTTTTGGAGACACAATTTTCTTGTTACAATCATAAGGGTGATATTTTTGTTCCCCTAATGGGGAGCAATAGTCGTCGTAAAGCAAAAAGGAGGAGGAAAGTTACATTGGAGGAAATTGAAGTAATTAGGAAAAAAGATAGAGAAAGGAAGAGGATTGGAAGGGTGGGTTTGGGGGATGCTCATCAAGGTGAATCTTCTTCTTTACCATCTAATGACATGCAAATTGAAGATGTTAATTTTGATTATAATGAATGTTAGATAAGAATGAAATTCACCATGATATTGCAAATGAAAATATTGAAAAATGTTATGAAATACCTATTCATAATAGCAATACCATGGACAAAGAAGAAGAAGAAAAATGAAGACGTACAAATGAAGAAAGTGGATATGAACATCATGATGTTGAAATTGCACTCCATAATCCATTTGTTGATAAAATTGATGAGGTTGATAACATGGATGAAACAAGAACAATCAATGTATCTCCAAATTTCATAAGAAGAGAGGACATTTGTCAAGAAGAGAATAACCATGATGAAATTGGAAAACACCCAAAAACCCCAAAATGGTTACTTGAAATTGATGAGGACATAATGGAAAAACTTAAAGGCAAGAGGTCATCATGAATGGTTCGGTTGTGGGCTACAAAACTCTTCAATGAATACTTTGAGAAGAAAACATTAACTGAACAATGCCAACTTTTTGTGCAATTATTAAAGATGTACAAAATGAGACCTTTACTAAAGAAATTAAAGATTCGGTTAAACAAAGTGTCCGATCGGAATAAAATTATTGTAAGAAGCCTTTTCAATGCACTCAATTCTATTGGAAAGACTAGCAAGGAGAAAGATAAAAGAGCTACCCGTAGAGTAATAACAACCTCAATAGTAAGCAAACAATTAAGAAATGCTCGATTAATGAGGCAAACTTGTGTTGACTTAAGATTGAATCGTAAAACATTGTCAAAAGCACTAGCATTAAGATCAAGGCTAGATAGTCCTATTGCCAATGATACTTGGGCTTTCAGTGGTAGGCTTCCACGAGTTGACAAGAAGCTAATTGATAGCACAAAGGAAGAAATTGAACGATTTTGGCACACTAACTCTAGGGTATCACCGAATGCAAAAGATGTTGTAAAGTTAAGAATTGGTGATAAAAACCGCACACCACATCTTAAACATTACTTGGAATGTAGCCAAACAACATTATACAAACAATATTGTGAAACTCACCTAGGTATGACAATCTCACAAAGAGCATTTGAATCTCTTAAGCCATTTTATTGTGTTCCTCTTAAAGTTCGTAATACATGTTGCAAATACCATGTAGAATTTTCTATGTACCATGAATTATTATGCAATATTCGTTCTACTTTGCACACTAACGAAATGTTACAGGAGTGTGGTGCAATTCAACTACCAAAGTCATCTAGGGACTTATTAGATTTATTTCTATGTATTAGAGATGATGGTTGCATGTTCTACAAGAATGATTGTTTAAATGAAAAGTGTTTACAATGTGGTGGGTTATCAAAGTTTGTATCATGTTTTCATGAGGGCAACGAGCATGATTTTGGAAAGAGAATGGTTGAGAAAAAGAGATATAAGATAGTGAAATACAATTTGAAAAGTGGAGGTGAAGGTTCTAGATGTGAGTTGATTGTAAGAGAGGTAAGTATTGCTGATTTTATTGATGATTTTAAGAAAAATCTTTTCTACAAGTATGTCAGACATAGCCATAGGTCTCGATGGTTAGATCAACAGTTCAGGATGTGTAAAGACTCTTTCCCAATTGGAACTATTGTCTCTGTAGTTGATTTTGCAGAAAACTATACATTGCAACCCCAAAATGAAGTTTAATCCTAGTACTACAATTCTATTTAGATTGCTATTTTTGTTCACATCACATACAGACATGCCCCCGAGAGTACAAAAGAGAACAGGAAGATTGTCAGAGAATACCATTTTTACATGAGTGATGATCGATCTCATTCAGCAGATTTTGTGCAATATTGTTTTCAACAATTTTATGGGTTCTTGCAAGAAAAAGATATTAGAATAGATCAACATCTCATTTGGTTAGATAATTGCACTAGTCAATTCAAGAACGCTCGTAATTTCTATTGGTTGAGCAAAATGCATGTAGAGAAGGGTATACCTCATATTTGGAATTTTTTTGAAGCCGGGCATGGAAAAGGTGAACATGATGGAGAAGGTGCATGTGTGAAGAGAGCTCTTTTTAAAGAACAACTAAAGATTAGAGGTGGTGCTACATTCAGTGATACAGATTCCATTGTTAAGTGGTGTAACTATGCATTGCCACGAGGAGTGGCTCTTGATTCTGAAGTGCGCAGGTTCTTTTGGTTGGTTGATGATGGGATAGCGATAGAGAAATTGGAATGTCAGAGAATTAGTGAATCATCAAAGATGCATTCATTTCAAATCTCAAATGCAAGTACATGGACTATTTAGACACGAGAATTAGCTTGTTTTTGTCAGAGTTGTATTAAATGTGATTCGAACAATTGTGAGTCAATTGAGTGGGTAGATGCATGGATTCCACAATATTTAATCCCTTTATATGAAGGTCAATCATCTTCCGTCAATGACATGGAGAGCTCATTTGACTATGAACATCTTTCAGACCTTGTACAGCCAGGTCATGTTTATGCAGTTGTTGCACCGCATGGAAATGAAGAGAGGTCAGACTATTGGTTGGCACGATGTGTACAGGGAAAACAAAAGCTAACACAACCTATGACAGATGATGATGGGTTCACATATCCTACAGGATCAGTTGTTATTGCTGGGACTTGGTTACGAACATATATGGTTAAAAAGAATGGCATCCCGGCCTTTGAAGACTTTGAGAAGCATCAAACTATATTGATGTATTCTCACCTAGTTGTAGCAACAAATGTCAAGTTACTAAAGCATCGTGGAAAACCAAAATCAAAAGAACTATGGACAATTAGTAATGTTGATCATGAAGTAATATTGGATACTTTGAAGGTAAGAGATGACCCCTCAGGTACGCTTGACTAGCATTTAAACTTCCAGATGGACAGGTGTGACATTTTTTATCTTAACTTGTTCTTGTTTTTTCTATTTTTTAGAATTGTTTTATTAAAAATCTTGTTACTTTAACTATAATGCATGCTTTTGACTATACAGGACTGCGAATAAAGTTATTTTACATGGCATCGTAGATTATTTTACATGGCATCGTAAATTATTTTGTATGGCATTGTAGGTTATTTTGACTATACTTGAGGTATGATTTTTAGTTCTCATTTGTATTTCTTAATATTGCACATTTGTACCTTTTTCTACATAAGGCATTCCATGAGATGACATGTATTTGATGTCTTTTGCCAAATAGTTCATGTGCCTTGTCTATGCTTTCACATATTACATACATGTGTCACATGGCAATTGCAACTACAACATCTGACAAAATTCTCATTTCTTTGAGGTATTCCACCAAATAGTTCATGTGCCTTGCCTATGCTTCCTTACTTTGCATTCTTATAAAAGTCCTATAATAGTCATAATTAATCTTCATACTAATCTTGATAGTAATCTTGCCATCATTGTATTCCATGAGATGACAGTCCTATAACAGTCCTATACATGTCTACTAGGATAGTTTTAACTACAACAGTCCTAAAATAGTACTAGAACAGTCCTATAATAAGTGCAGCATTTAATGTACATATTTATGATATTCATATTTACTTTTAAATCTGCTTGTTCATGCTTCTCACAGGACGTCACCTTCCCTACCCATCCAGCTCTATAGAAGAAGAGAGACAACAAATGATCAAAAGGGATCACCAATTGGTGGTAAGTGATTGATTACTTATGTCATGTTATATATTTTGAATATTAAATTCTATATTAATGTGCACGTTGTTTGATTGTATTAATAGGTGGAAATTCAAAAATCTCTATCGAGGAGGTCTAGTCAATGAGCGATAGAAGATGAGTCATTGACTGGTTCACCATCTTCATGGCCTAGCAAGAGCCATAGATTATTTGATAGCAATCCATAGGAGATTTGATTTTGGGACATTTTGTTACATATGTGTATTTGGCTTTGTAAACATACTTTTGTATGTTATTGATGTATATCATTGTATATACCCATATGGTTTTATTTGTACATGCCTATATGGATTGATATATACACTATACATTATTTTCATGACATTATGTGCATATATGTATATATAAGATCCTAATTTGGCACAAGTAGGGAGAATGCTTGCACAGGTTATGGAATTTGGTTTTAAACGTTCCAATTATATTTGCTTCAAAGTTTCTAAAGCCTTTTCAAAAAATCCATTTTGTGCATATCTTGCAATCATTGTATTCCATGAGATAGCATCTCTTTGAGCTGTCATGCCAGACTGTTCACATGCCTTGACTATGCTTCCACACTTTGGATTTACACCTGCCAATTGCATTTTCTTAACATTTCCTTTCAATCCTTATCAAAAATTCCGTGTGCACATATTGCAATCATTGCATTCCTTCATTTACAACACATGATTAAATAAGAAGATGCATATTTACAACACTTAAGACCTTCATGAAATGATACATTGGTTTCTTGATATTCAATCATGCATTGGAGATCTTCAAAGTGTTAAATATGTTTGAAGTGATGAAGAAACTTCCTATTTTGATGTATTTCAACTCCAAACTTCTGCCTAGAAATGAAGGCGCTAATCCTTTACCAAACTAACCTAAAAGTGCGCCTTGGTACTTAGGGCACTAGATTATGATTGATCAACCTAAAATGTGCGCCTAAGGCTAGATAGTGAATTGGAAGGATAAAATGCATCATCAAAGGAGTTTATAGTTATTGAAGGCATCAAATGATGACTTGGGCACACATCTACCTCTCTACACCATATGTGACTAGTGCCAATTATTGAATAAACAACCTAGAATGAGTGCCTTACTATTTGAGGTGCTTGTTCATGCTTCTAGAACACCAAAAGTGCGCCTCGATGTTGAGGCGCTAGCTCTTACTCAAGAAACCTTGAAAGTGCGCTTTCACAAGGAGGTTAAAATGTATTATCAAAGGATTAAGTTGAATCAAGGAATCATCATTGAAGACAATTAAAACATGACTGTGAATGAGGCACACTTTTCATCATCTCTAACCTCACAATTGCGCCTTCCATTGGAAGCTCATATTGTGCCTAAAGGAATGGTACTGAGATATCATCCATGTCAATGATTGAGAATGTGTCAATTGGAACAATATTTTTTGTTCTGCTCATTGTGGGGTCAAACGGACTGCGCCAACGCATTGGGGTGGGCGGGTAAATGCTAGTGGAGGTCTTGTTTTGTGCGCCAAGCGTCCCAGTCATTTCGGGCAAGAGGCTACCGACAAAGTCCTTTAAGATCCCTGAGACCAAAAAACTGCCAAACTTTGACGGGACAGTTCTCAGAATTTGTGACAGTTGGGAATGCTCTGTTTAGACCTACAGGTGCATGTGACATCCTTCCACAATAACCTCTCTCATTTTTGGTCAACTCCATTCTGTTTGACCGTGCCGAAATCAAACGCATTGTTGCAAAATGCTTCAATTTGATGCAGTGGAAAGGTGCTAGGTGCGACATTTTTCATTCCATAGCTCGTGGGGTCAAACGGACTATGCCAACGCGTCGGGGTGGGCGGGTAAATGCTAGTGGAGGTCTCATTTTGTGTGCCAAGCGTCCCAGTCATTCTGGGCAAGAGGCTATCGGCAAAGTCCCTTAAGATCCCTGAGACCAAAAAACTGCCAAACTTTGACGGGGTAGTTCTTGAAATTCGTGATAGTTGGGATTGTTCTGTTTGGACCTACAGGTGCACATGACATCCTTCCACAATAACCTCTCTTGTTTTTGGTCAACTCCATTCCGTTTGACAGTGCCGAAATCAAACACATTGTTGCAAAATGCTTCAATTTGATGCAGTGGAAAGGTGCTAGGTGCGACATTTTTCATTCCATAGCTCGTGGGGTTGAACAGACTGCGCCAACGCGTTGGGGTGGGCAGGTAAATTCCAGGGGAGGTCTCATTTTGTCCGCCAAGCATCCCAGTCATTCTAAGCAAGAGGCTACCGGCAAAGTCCCTTAAGATCCCTGAGACCAAAAAACTGCCAAACTTTGACGGGGCAGTTCTCAGAATTTGTGATAGTTGGGAATGCTCTGTTTAGACCTACAGGTGCACCTGACATCCTTCCACAATAACCTCTCTCATTTTTGGTCAACTCCATTCCGTTTGACCGTGTCGAAATCAAACGCATTGTTGCAAAATGCTTCAATTTAATGCAGTGGAAAGGTGCTAGGTGTGACATTTTTCATTCCATAGCTCGTGGGGTCGAACGGACTGCGCCAACGCATCGGGGTGGGTGGGTAAATGCTAGTGGAGGTCTCGTTTTGTGCGCCAATAGTCCCAGTCATTCCGGGCAAGAGGCTACCGGCAAAGTCCCTTAAGATCCCTGAGACCAAAAAATTGCCAAACTTTGATGGGGCAGTTCTTAGAATTCGTGATAGTTGGGAATGTTCTGTTTGGACCTACAGGTGCATGTGGTATCCTTCCACAATAACCTCTCTCATTTTTGGTCAACTCCATTCCGTTTGACCGTGCCGAAATCAAACGCATTATTGCAAAATACTTCAATTTGATGCAGTGGAAAGGTGCTAGGTGCGACATTTTTCATTCCATAGCTCATGGGGTTGAACAGACTATGCCAACGCGTCAGGTGGGCGGGTAAATGCTAGTGGAGGTCTCGTTTCGTGCGCCAAGCGTCCCAGTCGTTCCGAGCTGTAAGCTACCGACAAAGTCAAAAGTTGTTAGGATTGAAATTTTGCATTCCACAGGTCCTGGGGCCGAACGGTTTGTGCCAACATGTCAGGGTGGGTGAGTAAATGCTAGGGGAGGTCTCGTTTTGTGTGCAAAGCATCCCAGTCCTTCCGAGCTGTAAGCTACTAGCAAAGTAACTTTGCCGGTAGCTTATAGCTCAGTACGACTGGGACGCTTAGCGCATGAAACGAGACCTCCACTAGCATTTACTCGCCCACCCCAACATGTTGGCGCAGTCTGTTTGACCCCACAAGCTATGGAATGAAAAATGTCGCACCTAGCACCTTTCCATTGCATCAAATTGAAGCATTTTGCAATAATACGTTTGATTTCGGCATGGTCAAACGGAATGGAGTTGACTAAAAATGAGAGAGGTTATTGTGGAAGGATGCCACATGCACCTGCAGTTCTAAACAGAACATTCCCAACTATCACAAATTCTAAGAACTGCCCCATCAAAGTTTGGCAGTTTTTTGGTCTCAGGGATCTTAAGGGACTTTGCCGGTAGCCTCTTGCCTAGAATGACTGGGACGCTTGGCGCACAAAATGAGACCTCCACTAGCATTTACCTACCCACCCCGATGCGTTGGCATAGTCTGTTTGACCACACAAGCTATGGAATGAAAAATGTCGCACCTAGCACCTTTCCACTGCATCAAATTGAAGCATTTTGCAACAATGCGTTTGATTTCGGCATGGTCAAACGGAATGGAGTTGACCAAAAACAAGAGAGGTTATTGTGGAAGGATGCCACGTACACCTGTAGGTCCAAACAGAACATTCCCAACTATCACGAATTCTGAGAACTACCCCGTCAAATTTTGGCAGTTTTTTGGTCTCAGGGATCTTAAGGGACTTTGCTGGTAGCCTCTTACCCGAAATGACTGGGATGCTTGGCGCACAAAATGAGACCTCCAGTAGCATTTACCTGCCCACCTTGATGCGTTGGCGTAGTCCGTTCGACCCCACGAGCTATGGAATGAAAAATGTCACACCTAGCACCTTTCCACTGCATCAAATTGAAGCATTTTGCAACAATGTGTTTGATTTTGGCACGGTCAAACAGAATGGAGTTGACCAAAAATGAGAGAGGTTATTGTGGAAGGATACCACATGTACCTGGAGGTCTAAACAGAACATTTCCAACTGTCATGAATTCCAAGAACTACCCCGTCAAAGTTTGGCATTTTTTTGGTCTCAGGGATCTTAAGGGACTTTGCTGGTAGCCTCTTGCCCGGAATGACTGGGACGCTTGGCGAACAAAACAAGACCTCCACTAGCATTTACCCACCCACCCCGATGCGTTGGCGCAGTCCGTTCGACCCCACGAGCTATGGAGTGAAAAATGTCGCACCTAGCACCTTTCCACTACATCAAATTGAAGCATTTTGCAACAATGTGTTTGATTTCGGCACGGTCGAACGGAATGGAGTTGACCAAAAATGAGATTGGTTATTGTGAACGGATGTCATGTGCACCTGTAGGTCCAAACAGAGCATTCCCAACTGTCACGAATTCTGAGAACTGCCCCGTCAAAGTTTGGCAGTTTTTTGGTCTCAGGGATCTTAAGGGACTTTGCCGGTAGCCTCTTGCCCGGAATGACTGGGATGCTTGGTGCACAAAACGAGACCTCCCCTAGTATTTACCCACCCACCCCGATGCGTTGGCACAGTCCATTCGACCCCACGATGAGCAGAACAAAAAATATGGCACCTGGCAAGGTTTTTGCTCTTAGGATCTTAAGTGACTTTGCTCTTACAGAACAATGTATCGGCAAAGACCCTAGTTTTCATAAGAGGAGACATGTGATTTTAAGAGGTTTTTGGGAATGTGACTTTAGCCTTCCACTCCTTATCTAATGATGAGTTTATTCTCAGAGTTTGATGGCTTTTATGAGCATATACATGATATTGTTTTAGGATAGTCATAAACCCTAATGCAACTTATAAACCCTCTTTGCATAGTAATTTCATGAATGACTGTCTTGTAGGATTTACATACATACATATATATATGATCTCGTAGGCATCTAGGTTTCATACACAAATTGCAATAGTTGTAGAGCCAACCTCCTATCAACGAGAGTTGAATAATAGTAAATAGAGAGCTTCTCGGCCATAAATGGGATTTGCATACACACACACACCCAACTAAAATAGTATCCTTATTGGCCTTATTGGCACCTCCCCCCAAGATGTAAGTTTTTTATGTTTATAATGTGCCCCCAGTGTCCTTGACATAGAGTTTCTTGACATTAATTTCATTCAAACATGTCTTCAATTCATCTTCAAAATGTTTTCAATACATCTCCAATGCCTTTTCCATGAAGGTTTATGCATATTTATACATGATTTGAGGGAAACCAATAGTCTCCAACTGACTCTTGAGTACTTGACTATTCATCTTCCATACTTTTGCATTTTTTTGACATTTTTCATATGACAACTTTGACATATTTATAAAATTTGACAAGATGAAGACTAAATACATGATGAAATGGTTTATCTTGACCTTATTTGATTAGGGCATAAATAAGGAATTTTTTCATATTGATTCTATTGATCTAAAACCATTCTCTTGATCTAAAACCATTCTCAATGCTAAACATATCATCAATGGACTAAAGAACTATCATCATAATGTATGGCATCATGGGAAGTATCATGACTTGCACATAAGGAATTTAAATTATATTGTATATCAAGGTGTATATACATTAAAATCTGGTCCATAATGGTAGACATATACAAAAATTTGGCAAATATGCCAACTCAAAATATTTTTTACAAAATGTGGCATATGCCATGTCTCAAAATCTATATACAATTTACATGCCAAATAGCTACATCAAATACTACAAGTCCACTTGACCCTCAATCTGTGATGGATCCTGAAAAAGTGTCCTCTTTGTACCGAAATGTCTAGTAATTGATGGAGATGAAGTTTCCTGCATTAACAAGTCAAAACACAAATTTGATTAATCTCTTCAATGGTAAATAAAAATAAGTTAAAGTTAGTAAATAGATTCTCATCTACTACAATTAAGAGCTTTCATTTATTAACATACATCTAAATCACTACAATCAACTATAAGACCGCTAGATAAACTATCAATTATTTAGAAAAATTCAATTCAATTACCTCGACTCTATGTTGTTGTTCGGACAATCGTTCTGCAAATGATTTTCTCTTAAGACAATCAGGTGTCCTAGTGAAGCATGACGGCAAAGGTGGCACATCACTCACATTCTCAACAGACTACATAAAAGTAAAGTAACATTGAAATAAATTAATATATAATTATTAAACAAAATAGGAAATGCACTACACAAAAACTTATCTACTAGAAAACAAGTACATACCACCATCAAGGCCTCCTGCATCAATTAAGAAGCACAAGAATGTAAGACTCTAAATGACTATAATCAAATATTTAAGTTTTCTAAATTATCAATTAAAGTACAATTCAATCAAATTACCTCCACCCTTTGTTGGCATTGAGAAAGCCATTCTGCAAATGATAGTCCCTTGGGTCGATCAGGAGTTCAAGAAAAGACTATTGGCAAAGATGCCACATCATTTAGATTTTTGATTGACTATAAAATAAAATTAGCATCAAGATATAAATTAATATATAATTACTCACAAAGAAATAAATGCATAAAAAAAAAGTTAATGTGTACAACAAATTATACCGGCAAGTCCAAGCCAAATTGGATGGCAGACAAAGTTCCATGATGAACTTCTGTCAACTCCTCCTCTGTCATCAACTGTTATCCCACTTAGATACATTAGTACTAATAAAGTTGTTTATATATTCAAATGGAATAGACCATAAAATTTAACTTTAAATTTTACCTGCATAAAAGATTGCTCATGCATTTCTCCTTCTCTAATGTTTACTGATCTGGTAGCTTCTACTCTTGTCCCTGATCCCTCAGCTTGAGTTCTGGACCCCATTGCCTCATCTCGTGAATGGAGATCATACTCTGATGTGTTCAATGGTGGCTCACTACTCTCCATAATAGGATCCAAGCATAAATGATTGCAAGAAATGCAATGATGGGGCACACATACATGTTTGGAGGACGACGGTCTAGTAGTACCAGGTGATCCAATATCATCACCTTCATCATGTGCTTGTGCAAACTGAGATGTCTGTATAATCAAATGCTCGGTCAAAGAGTGTATGGCACTAAGGCCCTGTTGTGTTGCATTTACAACAACATCTAGGTGCTGCATTGGGGGTGGAGAAGGGATAGCAGGAGGGGGAATATAGGGACCTTGTACTTGTCTAATTGCCCCAGGTCTATCTTGAGGCATTCCTCTGCCCACTCCTTGAAACTCTCTAAAATCAAAATAATTAACATGTTGACCCATGACAAACTCTGCATAGAGTTTACGGAGAAAATACAAAGGCACATCTAAATTGTTGTTGGGTGGTTTATCAAAAACCATCCACCAACGATCCCAAAAGTTTTGACTAATGCCCTCATGAATACACCATTTGATTGAAAATTTGGGCTTACGGACATCAACATGTAATCTGGTTTTAGGATTGACAAAGTGTTGGGCTAGCATAGTTTTTGTAATCTCTAAATCTTTGACTTCCTCATATGACAAACCGTTAGCATATTCGGCCTTCTTGGCTTCTCGCCATTGCCGAAATGATTCGTGTTGAGTTGACAAGGTTTGAATATGATTAATGATTCCCTCTAAATTTGATGTCATTATAGACAATCGAGGGTGGCGGCGATACATTTCTATGATCTTGCTTATATGATCAATATTTCTTTGAATATTCTCTTCTATTGTTGGAGGGGGAGGGTTTGGTGGTGGAGGGTTTGGGTTTTCATTTTGTGCATCCATTTTACCTAATTAAATTATAAAACATACCCACTTAGCATAAAAATAAAAAAAATTACTTGAAAATACAAAACAAACAAAAAAAATGCACGAAATCTTACCTCTTTGGATTGGATATCCATTCCTTAGGTCTAATATCCATTTTTTGAAGATGAGACTACATTTTGCAAGCCACGGGTTTAGAAAAACGTAGTCTTTTTTTGCTTTTTATGATCTCCAAAACGGATATCCGTTTTCTTTTTCCCTATTGTATTCATTGTTTTTTATTTTATTATTTTAGCATTTTTAGCATTTTAAGTATTTAGGCATTTTAGCTATAAAATACAAGCAAAATTATAAAGGATTATGATGATATTTAAGCATTTTAGCTATAAAATACAAGCAAATTTATAAAGGATTATGATGATATTTAGGCATTTTAGCTATAAAATACAAGCAAATTTATAAAGGATTATGATGATATTTAGGCATTTTAGCTATAAAATACTATCAAAATTTATATAGGATTATGATGATATAGATATTTGATTTTTATATGATTTACTTATACTAAGGTATCTCATAGCATTTTAAAGGCACTTTTGAATAGATACAGGAGAGAGGTAGATACAGGAGAGAGGTAGATGCGAGTTAAGGGTTAGGGATTAGGGCCATTATTTAGGGTTTACAGATTTAGAGAGAGAGAGAGAGAGACTACTTTTGACATGCAACCATAAACCCTAAATAATGCCCCTAAACCCGAAACCCAAGTAACCCTAAATAATTCTTCCAAATACTAAACCCTAACCGCTAAACCATAAACCCTAAATAATTCCCCTAAGCCCTAAACCTTGAACCTGAGAAAGGGAGTCCTAGTTTTCTTGTTTCCATTTGCTTCGTCGATAAGGGAGAGGGAAAGATAGAGGGGAGAGATAGGATATATATAGGAATGATAGGGGAATGATTGGGATGCATGATTAAACCTAACCCCTAACCCCTATTTCCTAACCCCTAAATCCTAAACACTAAACCCAAGAAACCCTAAACCTCTATCGAGCTCTATCTCCCTATCTCACTATCACCCCATCACTATCATTCCTCTACCTCTCAATCTCTCTCCCTATGCTTTAGCCATGTCCCTCACTCTATATCTCCCTATTGGTCCTCTCTCTCTAAACACTAAACCCTAAACTCTATCTCCTATCTCTCCCTTATCTCCCTATCTCTATCGTCCTTCTACCTCTCAATCCTTCTCCCTATTTCTCTAGACATATCGCTCACTCTCTATCTCCCTATCTCTCCCCTTTGTCACCTCTATCTCTCCCTATCTGTCTCCTCTCTCTTTCTATCTAGCTATCTCCAAAACTAAGAAACCCTAAACCCAGGTACACCCTAAATCCAATCAACTCTAAACCTATATCTCCCTATCTCTATCATCCCTCTACCTCTCTTGATCTCTCTCCCTATGTCCCTAGCCATGTGCCTCACTCTCTATCTCCTTATCTCTCTCCTCAATATCGTCTCTCTATCTCCCTATAATTCCTCTCTCTATAAACCCTAAATCCAAAACCCTAAACTTCTAAACCTAACCCCTAACCCCTAAACAATTTAAATCCTAAACCCTAAATAATGCCCCTAAACCCTAACCCCTGACCCCTAAACCTGAGAAACCCTAAACCCCTAAACCTTAAACCCCAAACCCCTAAACCCCAAACCCAAGTAACCCTAAACCACTATCTCCCTATCTCTCCCCTATCTCCCTACCACCTGTGTCCCTCTACCTCTCAATCTCTCTCCCTATGTCTCTAGCCATGTCCCTCACTCTCTATCTCCCTATCCCTCCCCTCAGACTCCTCTATATCTCCCTATCATTCCTCTCTCTCTATAAACCCTAAATCCAAAACCCTAAACCTCTAAACCTAACCCCTAACCCCTAAACAATAAATCCTAAACCCTAAATTATAATGCCCCTAAACTCTAACCCCTAACCCCTAAACTTGAGAAACTCTAAACCCCAAACCCCTAAACCCTAAACCCAAGTAACCATAAACCACTATCTCCCTATCTCTCCCCTATCTCCCTATCACCTTTGTCCCTCTACCTCTCAATCTCTCTCCTTATGTCTCCTGCCATGTCCCTCGCTCTTTATATCCCTATCTCTCTCCTCAGACTCCTCTATATCTCCCTATTGGTCCTTTATCTCTCTCTAAACCCTAAACCCTAAACCTCTAAACCTTAACCCCTAACCACAAAACCATAAACCCTAAACCCTAAATAATGCCCCTAAACCCAAGCAACCCTAAACCTCTATCTCCCTATCTCTATCATCCCTCTACCTCTCAATCTCTCTCTCTCGATGTCTTTGGACATGTCTCTCACTCTCTATCTCCTATCTCTCCCCTTTGTCTCCTCTATCTCTCCCAAACTCTATCAGTCCTCTCTCTCTATCTCTCTTTAAACTGTAAACCCTAAACCCCTAAACCCGAGCAACCCTAAACCTCTAAACCCTAAATAATTCCCCTAACCAACCTCTAAACCACTTCTCTATATAGGTGCAACTAATACCACTTTTTCATTGTTTTCCACATTTAATTATATTCTTTTCCATTTTCCAAGTCCTACATGTGTCCAAGTTGTATTGTTTGTCAAGTTTTTAGTCTAATTGTTAGTCCCAGCTCTCATGGTTATTAAAATGTTAGTATATTATAGTTAGATTTATCCTTCAGTAACATTAATTTACACATTGTTGCACAAACAACCACACTGAAACATAACCTTACCTAATTAAGGTTTACCTTTTAAAAGGTTCTTTCATAAATGGTGAGCTTAACAGATCCAACTAGTTCAATGTTCTTATAGTCCATGCTTACCCTTCCAAGAGAGTTCATGCCATGTTAACTTTGCATTATGTCCTAACATATCACATGAAGGACATCATCATCACAAGGAATAACAATGTCATGAAGGATTAACAAAGGTGTAGCTTCACCACATAAAGTATCATTCATAATTTTATCACTAGAGGGTAAGGGTATATCATGTGTATCCTTCTCAAACCATGTATCATGAATCAAATCATATGAAGGATTGCGTAAAGCAATTTAGGGCATGAAGTCCAAAATGCCCCAAAACACAACCCCTGCTGCCCCACCATTCCTATCCCTGAAATATTGGAACATAGTCTAGAAAAGTGATTATTTCACCTAATGAACAAAATTGAATATTTTATTATTGATTATTTGAGTAATTCATTTGTGATGATTCTTAGTGTTTAATAAATCCTTATGGATCAATGTGTAAAGAAGCTACCAATGTTAATTTGCCCTCCTCCTTCACTAGAAACGGTCTTTAAGGAGGTTCATATATTGATGGGAGATCCAAGATTTAAGAGGTGTATTTTCAAAAAGAGTAAAAAGCCTCCCCTCTTACCCCATCATGATTTCCTTCACTCTTAGTCAATTTCTCTTCCCCATCCTCCCCTCTTACCCCTCCCCTCTCTTTCCTGACCCAATCTTGTTAGCTCCCCTCTCCCTTCTCCTATCTTTGTTCTTTTTTCCCCTCTTTACCGGTTCTTGCCCCCGCCCCCCCTCTGTCCCCTTCTTGTCCCCTTTTGTGGGATTGAGTCTTTGCCCCTCCTCTTTTGCCCTCATCTTATCCCCTTTTCCTCTCCCCCCTAGGCTCCTCTCTCCCCTTTCCCTTTGCTCCTTTTCCTCCCTCCTCTTTACCCTCCTTGGCCCATTCTCACCTTTTTATTTCTCATACTCTTGTCCCCTTGCTTAACCTCCCGTCTCCAACCTCTGGATCTCATTGCCCCCTTCTCCCTCCTCTTTAATTTCTAGGTTTTTAACCGTATCCTTCATTTCTTGTTGCCCCCTGGTGCTCCGTTTATGACTTGGAGTTTGTTGTGAATATATATTTATATATATTATTTGGTCGTTGTAGCTTGTCTTCCCTTTTATGATTTACTCTTCTCTCTTATGCTTTCTACCAATTAGTTTCTTTCCTCCTTTGGATAGTTATTGGCTTACCTTTCTTTTTTGTTAGCCCCCCCTCCTTTGCCTTCGTAGTTCACCCCTCTCTCTCTTTTAACTTGGAGCCCTCTCTTGTTCTTTATATGTAGCTTTTCCCAATCTATCCCTCACATTTTAACCTCTTCGGTTGTCCCCCCCTTTTTTATTATTTATTTAATTATTTAATTATCTTATCTCTTTCATCCTCAGTTTGTTCTTTATGGTTGATTGTATTACAGTTATTCCTCTTTTTGCTTCCTTCTAATTTGTGGCCTTGTTCCTTTGTTTGTTTTTTTAATTTTCTTTACTTGGGCCTTCCTCTCACCTAGTTAGTCTTTCTTTGTTTGTTTTGTCTTAGTGTGCCTAGATGTCCCCCACTCCTCTTTGTCCCTCACTTCACTAGGTTTGATAGGCAGCTATCCTTCTCCCTTAATTGATCTTGGTTTCTGCCTCATATCTCTCTCACTCCTTTTAAGTGGTCTTAAGTCTGCATACTGTCATTCATGTTCTCTCTTCTCTTGCTTGCTATCTTTCTCCTGATGAAGGATCACTGTATGTGATTCGAAATGTTGAGGAAAATAATAATACACAGTCAAATCCAGAAGCATTTCAAACTCAACATCATGGACTGTGGAAAATTGATGACTACCAGTAAAAAGCCTTTTTCCCAATTTTTTTTCGAAAACGGATATCCGTTTCAAAGTCAAACTTTGCCAAGTCACGAATTTGGCTAAGTAAAAATGCGATTTTTTTCCTATTGCCACTATTTGGCCTGCGATGATCCTGCACATACCCTTCCCACTTTTCCTACATAACATTTTGGTGAACCCGTGTTTTTATTTGAATTTTGCACCTTTCTAAGTGTTTTACTTCAGATTTGCCACAATAATGGGTTACACTTTCTGGGACATCCTGATTTTTGCTGAAATCACATATTTTTAGAAAATATAATGATTTAAGCCTTGAAAGGTTCCATTTAAAAGATTTTAATTGAAGAGGGTTTGATCAAACCCCCTTGGATAGAACCCCGCTAGTTTTAAACCATACCTATAATGGAGTCTCCTCTACACCTATCAAAATGCTGATAAAAAACTAATTTTGATTTATCTTTTGAGGGATCAAATGAATTCATTTAAAATTTATGCTTTGTAAGTATGTATTCCTTCTAATACACTTCCCAAAAAATATAATTTTAAATATATTTAATTTGATTATTATATTTATTTTTTATTTCTTGTGAATGTATGTTTTTCACTGAACATCAAGTTCTCTATTATACACACATGGAAAATTAGTAAATTACTCAAACAAAATTCAAAAAAATATATATGCACTAGGTATTGATGTCCTTGTTTCAACAAAAGAAAAAAAATTGAATTTCGATACATACAGAAAACATTATGTTTTACAAAATACGCCTATGTCTAAATTATGATTGGTTTGACTTCAACAATTAATTAAAAATTATATATTCAACAAAACATTATGAAAATAAGCATACACTATATATCGGTGTTACCAATCTAAATTAAAAAGAATCAGAATTTTATCCTTTGTAGAAAAAAGTTACGTGCTATGGAATACACATCACTTTAAAAAATGTTGTTTACTTTTAAAAACTAGTTATCAAAGGAGATGCAAAAAATTTTACAATTTAACTCCATTTTTTAAAAAAATATATTTAGAATCTACAAAGAAAATCTCACAAATCACTAGTTCGCATCATCTTCAAATTCCTAATGGTTTAGCGGCTATAGGTGTCAAAATGTGAAGATTTAGTTCAAAATATTGATTTTAATGTCAAGTTTGGCCAAAAAGTGTAACCCATTATTGTGGGATGACCATGCCGAAAAAAAAACATATATTGATACGGACCAAGTGTCCCTTCAGCAAGCAAAGCAACAATGGACCTAGTCCATACATGACGACGAGGTTGATATATATATTAGCTGATGCTTGGCTAGTAGAATCACTTCGTGTGATATTTTGATGTTTTCTTATATTTGCTAACAAACCATAACAATATAGCTGCTCCGTGCACTTTATTTATCTTGAATCTCACCTTGGTTACACTCAGTTCTAAGACTTCTGTAGTATAGCCCCACGGTTATACTCAGTTTTTGAATCCATAGTATAGCCTTGGCTCTTGATGTGAATGTTTTCATGCATTGCTTTTATCATGTGATGTGGTTATTATCTTAGAGAAAGATTTCTAACCTCTCTTTTTGCAGGGAATTGTGTGTTTGTGGGAACATTTGGTGATCGTGAAGCACGTGTCACCTTTGGGGGCATGGGATTTATGAGAACTCTCATTCCCTTGTGTGTTTTCTTCCTACCTTAATGTGCTTGATATCGGTACACGACATCAACCACCTTAAGGTGGGGGCATATAAAAGGTAAGTTGTCTGATGATTTTGGTACTAATGAAATGTGTTTGTAAGCTCTTTGTGAAGGTGGGATATCGTATCTCTTGAGCTAGTGTGTATCCTTTTATTTAAAAGCCCTCTACGGAGGCGGGGATGGTGTATCTCTTTAGCTAGTGCACATCCTTTTTATTTCAAAAGTCCTCTGAGAAGGCGGGGTTGGTGTATCCTCCCTTAAGCATGTCTTTGGCAGTTGTTGTGGCATAAGCCCAACTGTCAGGTGGGTTTGCAGCATGTTTGAGATGGTAGGAGCTTAGAAATAAGCTCCTTCCATCGCCTTGTTTGTCATGTTTAAGACATATAGTATGTCTTTGGCATGCTATGCGGTGCTCATGTCTTCAGTGTGTTTTCCCCCATGTGTAGTCTCAAGGGTGTAGCGAAATGCCCCTCCTACACTTAGGCTTTGTATGGTGTGTTTTCTCCTAAGCATAGTCTCAAGGGTGTGGTGAAATGTCCCTCTTATGCTTTGGGTTTTGTATGGCATGTTTTTTCTTACGTGTAGTCTGAAGGGTGTGGCGAAATACCCCTCCTACACTTTGGGATTTGTTTGGTGTGTCTTCTCCCCCATATGTAATTTTAAGGGTGTGGCAAAATGTCCTCCTACATTTTGGGGGTTGTGTGTTGCATTTTTACTTTCCATGTATTTTCATTCATATATATGAAAATGAAAAAGAAATATCTCTATATTCATCGTGTCTTGTGTGACTGCTCTTGTGTCTTCATCATGTATTCCATGTCTTCAATGCTATCTTCACTATGTTTTGTGTGTTTATGACATGTCTTCTAATGCTTACATAAGGCATGGGGCTAGAAATAGTCCCTCTTTGTGTATGCATCTCCTCTATGTGATTGGCATGTTTGATGTGTTTTAGACCATACTTTAATGCATGTATGGGTTGTAATAGCATACGTACATTAAAGTGGGGGCTAAATGTTATGTCATAAAATGTTCCCCTAGGACTTTTACCTCCTAAGTTTAGCTCCCAGGTCCCTTGAGTTTGATCTTGCATGTTTAATTTAACTCTCGAGACAAAATAGCCTGAAACCCATGTCAAATGGGGCTTGAGGGACATTGTGGAACTTAACCCTATCCCAAAATAGGTCCTAGGGCTTGGGTGCTCGCGCACTTGTCTTACCCTATTTTAGCTGGGTCCCAAATTTGAATGTCAGTTAAGTGACCGTTAGAGGTGTCCCTTGCCGACATCTTAAGTTTGAATTACAAAATTTGTAGAAGGAATGCATATATAATCATGTTTAGGACTTCATTTGAAAACTAGATGGATAATGCAAACTTGTGATCTTATGCTAAGGTGATTCAAGGTGTTCATTGTGCTACAGAGTAGTCTTGTGTTGTTATTGTGTTTGCCTATAGATTTGGCTTCATCAATCCATCTCCTCATGGCGTGAAAGCTTCATTCCTCCATGAGAGCTACACCTCTGAGGTGATATCTATTTGTGTTTGAATCAATCATTTATCAATTTGTTTTGCCTCTATCCTGCAAGGATACACACTCTTTATCTGACAATGGTGTTTTGAAGACTTGAATGTCATTTCAAGGCTTGACTGAGGAAAGCTCCTAAACACCACAACCCCCAACCACTCTCCTTGTGATTGCAGGTTATAGGTATTGAATTTTATGGAAATGGAGTTGCAGAGGAAGGTTGTAGAGGATAAAGATTTTAGATCTGACAAAAAGAAGCGCAAAGGTGCAGTGTTAGGGCTTGGGCGATAGTACCTGTTGGTACCCATTTTGGCCTGGAGTTGAACATGGATGTTGGAGGGTTTCTTCTTTTAAACCCTAAGTCTTCTTGTCCATCGGCAAGAGCTTGGCCTATCGGCGAAAGTTTTCTTGAGTGCTCCGATTGTGTCTTCAAACTTTCAGTTTGAACTTGAACCCTTTTTTATAATGGTTCGAGGTTCGAGGTTCATTTTTCTTCTAATGAGTCATATCATGCAGTTACCTTGCATAAATGATGTATCGTTGAACCACCCGCTTGAACCCTTTTCTCAAAGTTCAATGGTTCAACGGTTCATGGGCTTGGTTCCATATTTTTCGTAAGTGAATCCTTTGCTCATCGATATGATCTAATTGGTATGGTCGAACCACCGCATTGAACCATTCGCTTGAACCCTTTTCTCAAAGGTTCAATGGTTCAACAGTTCAAAGCTTTGTGATATGCTGTGTCGGCTGAGGGGTTTTTTGCTTGGCCGACGGTATTGGTCTAGCGGAGGAAGGTGGACTGGTAACTGCTAATAGGAATGCAAGCTTGCCATCAGAGTAACATTTGCTATCGGATGGACTGAGGAAAGCTAGCCCGATGGTTTGTCTCTGGCCAACGGAGGGGGTGTGAAATAAGCGTCGGCGTGACTTTTACCTATTGGCGGGGAAGTTTTTGGGTTGGCCGATGGTAGTAGTTTGGCCGACAGGGGATTGCGATGGCTTCATCGGTGTAACACATGATGTCGGTAGGAGGATTTGTGGGGTAGGCCGATGGTTTGGGTCTTAGCGATGGGGTTTTGGAGAAGGAGCGTGCGTCGAGCACGGCAAAAGGTGCTCGACATTTGGTATGCATGCGGCTATGTTTATAAAGTGATAAAGTTGTCTTCGCACCGTGCATGTGGGATTTTTCTTCCTACAAATTTGAACCTTCAGTAAAACGCATTTTGGCGGGAAGCTTTTGTTTGAATCTGCGACTGTTTTCTCGGTGGCTGCGGGTGGTTGAGCCATCAATGGTGACAGTGCAGGGGTATGGGCAATGGTACACATGATCAGGCTGCTCAATTATGGATGAGGACTTCCAGATGGTGGCACAAGGCTCAAGGCCTCCCTTGTCAACTCTCCTGCCTACTACATTGATGACTTATGAGCGCCATTTCTCATGGACTGTATCTGGCGGATTTTTGTCAAAATCATGTAATTAATTTTCGTGGGTGCACTTTCTGGCCGATATAGGCAGACTGTGTTACCATTTTTGTTGTTGTTGAAAGTTGAACATTTTTGGCTCTGTAATGCAATACAGCTGATTTGGTTGCTCTGTGTAGCAAAACTTGTGAGTTTATGTATCTCCTGTTGTATGTTTTTGCATGAATCCACTGATTTCATGGTTAATCCTATATGAGTAATGCTATGTTTGCATGTGTTGTGCTAATTCTGTCTCCAGTGTTGCATGTATATTTCTTCTGAGTCTAGGCATTTAAGGAATGTCTAAGATTCTAGAACATAGAATTCCTATGTTGAATGTTTAATCTCTTAACTTCTTCTCAAGGGGTAGATTAAATTGTTCTCAGATTGAATATTGGGAAGGATATACTGCAATAGGGATGCCATAAGTATATATAGCTTAACACTTTGTATTAGGAGATATCTGTAAGGCAGGTATCATATGTATCCCCCTGAAATCCATTTTTAGTTGTTCATGCTGATCATTCACAGGTGTATGTCTACTGACTCCAGGCCCTGGATAGACACCAATCTTGCTTTGTGTTAGTATTATATACCATGTCCAGCTTTGCATCCAAATATAAAATCAAAATCAAACACTAAAATAACCATTAGGACAGTAGAATTAGTTTTAGGATCCAAGTCCTCTGTCTACAACTGCAAATAGGCCCAGAGCTAGCCCCTTTGTTCTTATCTTACAGTTTTGGTCTACCTACAGGAGGACTTATCTGCTTTCTGTCAACATCCAAGCCTTTAGCATGCATATTCTCATGGGTGTTGAGTAGGGAATACCCCCTAGGTTTTGCAGAGCCTAAAGAAGAAGAAGAGATAAAATATAGAGTCTATCTCCTACACTGTTGGCCCCTGGCCTAGAGATCCTGTTGATCATTGATGGCTACCTTGTAGGGAAATCTAAGAGTAAGCATCCAGTCTGGGAAAAAACCAACAGAAATTGGTGACTCTACTGGGGATGTGATTTGAAAATTGTTATTTTTGTCCTCCCTGGTGAAATATCTGTGTGCCCATCCATGTCGCAATAGAAATTGGTGACTCCGCTGGGGAGAGTCTAAAGGATTGAAAAATCAGACCTGGAAAGTGTTTGTTGTAGTAAGAGAAAAAGGTTGTATATGTGACTCTACTGGTGGATGACCCATAAAGAAAGAAATCAATCTGCAGCTTCAGCTTGTTTGAAGCTCATTCCTCTTCAAGGAGGTGGCGACTCTGCATCAAAGAACCTGATAAAAGAACAAAATCAGTCAGAGGAGAATTTGCAGCTGCTGCAACATATCCAGGTATTTCCACAAGTTTTTGAAAAGTTCCCTATTTGGTGAAATAGCACTGGTTAAAAGGGAAACATTGGTGAAAGAAGAGCTTGCAGGCTTCTATTAGAACTTACTCTGTATTTCAAAGGGCATGCAATGTTGTTCAAAAGACTCATTTAAAGGACTTTAGGAAAGTTTGAAAAAACAGTCTAAATTTTGAGTGCCTAAAGTCATTGTTTGTAGAAAATCTGAGTAGAGAGGAGGGTTGCAAAAAACATAAAGGATGTATTATCAGCCTATGCACCCTTGTGAAGTATCAAGTGCAAAAACATATAATAGTCAGTCCCAATCATGTAATAAAAGGGGCTTCAATATAGACAGATATAAGCCCATAAATTTCAGTGGCATTTGTGGCTATCCAAATGCTCTTCCACCTAAAATCAGAAATTTTTTGCCTAAATTTAGTGGTGCAAAGGATGAATCGGCTGAGAGACACTTGCAGCAGTTCCTAAATGTGATAGATGATTTTGAGATTGATCATGAAGATGTGGTTTTGAGATTATTTGTTCAATCTCCAGATGAAGATGCAAGGGACTGGTTTTCCTACCTTCCAGCTCACTCTGTCAGCTCTTGGCAAGAATTTAAATTTGCATTTCTAGTACAATATGGTGAAAGAATTTCTGAGTACACAGTCATTAGTGACTTTATGTACATCCATATTGAAGAAGATGAGTTGATCCCAGCCTTTAACCTCAGATTTATGAAGGCATTGAATAGAATACCAGAATGCATGAGACCTAATGATGCACTGTGCTTAGTTGTCTATTTGGGAGAATTTGACAAAAAAATGAGTTATAGATTGAGAGATAGGGAGCCCACCACATTGCATCAGGCACATCAGTTTGCAATAGATATTGAAAACAACTGGAGATATGGTATTCAAAAGGGTTATTTTTCTAAAAAATTTTGTTGTCCTGCAGCCCCCAATGTTAATGAAGGTCTTAATTCAAGTGTTGACAATGAATGTCAAAGCATTCACACCCCTGTTGTCCCAGTTTTTGCATCATTTCAAGTTGATGATGTTTTTGTTATAGAGGAGGATGTTTTGTTTTGCCCAACAAATGAAGTTGAAAACAATGGTTTTTCAAGTAATATTTACATACCAGCCCTTATCAAAGAGCCTTCATGTTTAAATGATCCAGTTGTGCAAAGTTGTGATCATGTGGATCAACAATCAGTATTAGTTTCATCAGGAAGTATTGGAGGGCTGGAAAATGATGCAGATTGTTCAACTTCGGAGTGCATTGAAACAACAGAAATTCTATATGTAGGGCAATCAGATGATAGAAATGATATCCATGACCAGTGCATGGATCAGGTTTGTTCTTCTTATGACTCTGGATCTGATAATAATGAAGAAGAATTGGATTGTCAAGAAGAAGCAGAGGCCTTTGCAGTGAGTGTGAATCCCCTTTATGATGAGCCTCTGGATGCATTTATTGTTGTGAGTCATGACCTTCATTGGTGCAGGATTAACCCTTTATTTGATGATGATGCTGATTTACAAACTGCGAATAATGAATGTTCATCATCACCTGATTCAGACATGTGCAACATTGGGTGTATGGATCAGGATTTGTTTTCAATATCAGTAGCTATTAGGGGTCTCATATTTTCTGAGTATTTTGAGTTTTTGGATTAGCTGGATGAGTGCCTGATGGTGTGCAGTAGCCAGATAAATGATGAAGACTGCCAAGAGCAGTATGATGTACTGTCTAAGGGATATAACATACATGTGTTACATAATGTTTATGAATACTATGTGTATGGTTATATGTCTAATTTTGAAATCCAAAATGACAGAGTTGAAAATGATAGTGGCAAGCTTTCAAAAGTGGTGGAATATCTAATTGAGCAGATGACATTATGGGCAGACTATGCCAATCTTTTCAGTTGGGATTGGGATCTTTCAGTTTGGAATCAGGCATTTGACAAGAAAAAATTATGGTTCTTCCTTTTTGGCTGCCCTGGGCCGCCAAAATAATGTTTAAAAAATAATGTGATTGGTGATGCAGATCATTGTAGCTTCATGACTTTGTTGCCCAATTGGATAGGGACTAGTCTGCATCTCAAAGATCTGGTTCTCGCTGCAGTTTTGCACCTACACGTCCCCATTCAGAGCCAGTGTTGGTACCCATTTTGGCCTGGAGTTGAACATGGATGTTGGAGGGTTTCTTCTTTTAAACCCTAAGTCTTCTTGTCCATCGGCAAGAGCTTGGCCTATTGGCGAAAGTTTTCTTGAGTGCTCCAATTGTGTCTTCGAACTTTCAGTTTGAACTTGAACCCTTTTTTTTAATGGTTCAAGGTTCAAGGTTCATTTTTCTTCTAACGAGTCATATCATGTAGTTACCTTGCGTAAATGATGTATCGTTGAACCGCCCGCTTGAACCCTTTTCTCGAAGTTTAATGGTTCAACGGTTCATGGGCTTGGGTTCCATATTTTTCGTAAGTGAATCCTTTGCTCATCTATATGATCCAATGGGTATGGTCGAACCACCACATTGAACCATCCGCTTGAACCCTTTTCTCAAAGGTTCAATGGTTCAATAGTTCAAAGCTTTGTGATTGGCTGTGTCGGCGAAGGGGTTTTTTGCTTGGCCGACGGTATTGGTCTAGCGGAGGAAGGTGGACTGGTAACTGCTAACGGGAATGCGAGCTAGCCATCAGAGTAACATTTGGTATCGGATGGACTGAGGAAAGCTAGCTCGATGGTTTATCTCTGGCTGACGGAGGGGGTGTGAAATAAGCGTCGGTGTGACTTTTGCCTATCGGCGGGGAAGCTTTTGGGTTGGCCAATGGTAGTATTCTGGCCTACAGGGGATTTTGATGGCTTCATTGGTGTAACACATGATGTCAGCGGGAGGATTTGCGGGGTAGGCCGATGGTTGGGTCTTGGCGATGGGGTTTTGGAGAAGGAGCGTGCGTCAAGCGCGGCAAAAGGTGCTCGGCATTTGGTATACATGCAGCTATGTTTATAAAGTGATAAAGTTGTCTTCGCACCATGCATGTGGGATTTTTCTTCCTACAGATTTGAACCTTCAGTAAAACGCATTTTGGCGGGAAGCTTCGGTTTGAATGCTGCGACTGTTTTCTCGGTGGCTACGGGTGGTTGAGCCATTAATGGCAACAGTGTAGGGGTATGGGCGATGGTACACACGATCAGGCTGCTCGATTATGGATGAGGACTTCCAGATGGTAGCGCAAGGCTCGAGGCCTCCCCTGTCAACTCTCCTGCCTATTGCATTGATGACTTATGAGCGCCATTTCTCATGGACTGTATCTGGCAGATTTTTGTCAAAATCATGTAATTAATTTCTGTGGGTACACTTTCTGGCTGATATAGGTAGACTGTGTTACCATTTTTGTTGTTATTGAAAGTTGAACATTTTTGTCTCTATAATGCAATACAGCTAATTTGGTTGCTCTGTGCAGCAAAACTTGTGAGTTTATGTATCTCCTGTTGTATGTTTTTGCATGAATCTACTGATTTCATGGTTAATCCTATATGAGTAATGCTATGTTTGCATGTGTTGTGCTAATTCTGTCTCCAGTGTTGCATGTATGTTTCTTCTGAGTCTAGGCATTTAAGGAATGTCTAAGATTCTAGAACATAGAATTCCTATGTTAAATGTTTAATCTCTTAGCTTCTGCTCAAGGGGTAGATTAAATTGTTCTCAAATTGAATATTGGGAAGGATATACTGCAATAGGGATGCCATCAGTATAGATAGCTTAACACTTTGTATTCAGAGATATCTGTAAGGCAGGTATCATATGTATCCCCCTGAAATCCAGTTTTAGTTGTTCATGCTGATCATTCACATGTGTATGTCTACTGACTCCAGGCCCTGGATAGGCACCAATCTTGCTTTGTGTTAGTGTTATATACCATGTCCAGCTTTGCATCCAAATATAAAATCAAAATCAAACACTAAAACAACCATTAGGACAGTAGAATTAGTTTTAGGATCCAAGTCCTCTGTCTACAACTGCAAATAGGCCCAGAGCTAGCCCCTTTGTTCTTATCTTACAGTTTTGGTCTACCTACAAGAGGACTTATCTACTTTCTGTCAGCATCCAAGCCTTTAGCATGCATATTCTCATGGGTGTTGAGTAGGGAATACCCCCCTAGGTTTTGCAGAGCCTGAAGAAGAAGAGGAGATAAAATATAGAGTCTATCTCCTACACTATTGGCCCCTGGCCCAGAGATCCTGTTGATCATTGATGGCTACCTTGTAGGGAAATCTGGGAGTAAGCATCCAGTCTGGGAAAAAACCAACAGTACCTTTGCCTTCCAAGGTTACAAAGCTAAAAATATCCAGAATAGGGATAATCAGTGTCAGAAGAAGTCCGAAAAGCCTTGAAGAAAACATTTCACTGGCCTTGGGTGTCAGTCCCTTTGCCTCCGACAATTTAGGATCTCAAACTTCAAAATCTAGTGAGTATCTAATCTTCATTTAACATCTCTATGTGTGAGCATTTGTCAGAATTCGTCTGTTTGTTTACAATTTTGCATAATTAGGGTTTTGAGCATAATTGAGCATCAAATTAATACATTAATTAATAATTTCCAAATTTTCCTATCATTACAAGTGACAACCAAACTGTAGGTGAATACTCTTGCAAAAGTTGTGATTCAACTCAGTTAAATGTCCTTGAATGTGTGCAGTGAAAGGAAGATCTAACTATCAACCCTATTCTCACTTTTCCTACATAACAAGAGTTAATTCCTCAATCATCCCCATCCCCTTTGTGCCGATCCAAGCTATAAATATCCCCCTCCTCCAAGCATTAGAGGAGGCAAATTAAAGAATTGTAGCTATTCATAGCTTTTTAGTTTGCTCTCCATTAGCATCTTAGGTGCTCACGTAGGATACATGTGCCTTTTGTTTTCCATTGTTTTGTTATTTAAGCTTTCAAAACATTCATTAGAGTATTCTCATACTCTTATTTTTCCCACAGGCCATAGCCATAGTGCTCAATTAGTGCACTCTCATAGCACTCGTACGCTTGCAATCAAGCTCTTTTCAACCCAAGCTTTCAAAAGCTCACATCATTGCCATTCAATTGCCATTTTCTCGCTTACCACCAAGAGGAGGAGCCCGGTGTTGTAAGAGGATGAGGAGGTTGCCACACCAAAAAGATTTTTAAGGGTAGTACAAAGATCATGCACCAATATGTTCCAAGTTCCTTTCATGTTTTTGTATTAATTAGATAATGAAAAATTGCTCTTGAGGAAAGTAACTTGTTATTTTGCTCTTGATAGTGTAATGTCGGAAAATCTCCCCTTAGGGGCTTTTCCCTCATAAGGTTTAGCTCCCGGGTCTTTAGAGTGCATTTATGACATTTTAGTTCATATTTTAGCATCATGATGGAATGAGACCTAGGTTTCATGGCAAATGGGACCTAGGAGGACCCCTTGAGTTGTACCCTGCCTTAAATAGGGGGGGACTTGGGCACCCATGCCCTAGTCCTACCCTATTTTAGGGCAGCCCCAATTTCTGTGTGTCAATTTATGACTGTTAGGAGGTTCTTTTTCCGACATGGTAAAGTTTGATTTTTAAAATCTTGGTGGGAATGCTTGTAGGTACATATAAAAGCAAGCTTAGGCATTCATTTGTAAACTAGATTTCAATTAGATGATGACCAACAAGCTATTGTGTTCTCAGGATGATTCAAAGCTTTCTATTGTGTTGCAAGAGCATACTTGTATGTTTTATGTGTTGATATTTGCAGATTTGAGCATCAATCTCCTCATGGCATGAAGAGCATATTCCTCCATGAGAGCTTCACTACAAGGTGACATAATATTGTGTTTTTATTATTGTTTCCTTTGGTTTTTGGCCTTAGCCTCATAAGGGCACGCCCTCTTTATCTGACAATGGTGTTCAGAGACTTAAGTGTCCTCTGGGGTTTGACTAAGGCAAGCCTCTAAACACCACAACCCCTAAACCAAGTCTTATGATTACAGGTTACAAGTGTCGCATCCAGGAAAAGTGGAGTTGTAGGAAGGCTGGGAAGACCTCAAGGATTTAGGATCTAAAGGAAATTCAAACAAAGGCGCATTTTTAGGACTAGGGCGCTCGCTCCAGTGTCCTCCACAGATAGATTCCAGAAAATAGAAGTTACAGGGCTGATCAGTGTTCAAAGGAGGTCCAAATTCCTTGAAAAAGCAGGTACCTTGGACTTGGGCGCCCGCTCCAGTGTCCCCGACTATTCTGCTTTGAAACTTAGAAAATAGGTATTCTATAATTTGGTATTTTACTCCCATCTGCAAGAGCTTTTTCCTTAATTCATTAATTTGTTGTCATATTTGCATAATTAGGGTTTTAATGATCAACTGAGCATAGGAGAAGGAAAATTTGATAATTAATTCCCTAATCCAAGTTTCCCTACATCTGCAAGTGACTCTAGGGTATGATAGTGCTCGCCACTCGACCCTAGATCCTTCAATGTTAGGGTGAAAGGAGGATTTTAACATCTAAATCACAAAAGATCATCCAATCCAATTTTACCCTAAACATTTTGGTGAATCCATGTTTTTGGACTTAAATTACAACTTGCTAAGTGTTTTTCTTTAGATTTGGTGTGATTTCACTCATTTATTTGGTCATTTACTTTATTGCATTGAGAAGAATCCAAAAATTTTGAAAAATACAAAAAAAATGCATTGTTTGGCTTACTAAATTGCATCAATTCTTCCTAAATTTTTCTAATTCATGATTTTTGCATTGGATCTGATATAAAATATAGAAAAATACAAAAATTCAAAATCTTGTTTTGCATTTTCATCGTTTAATTGCTAGGGTTTTGTGGAAATTTTGTCAATTTTATATAACCTAGTAATTCCAAAATCTAGGGTTTGTAGGCAAAATCTTTTATCAAATTGTTCTACTAATTTTAGAGGCTCATTAAAATTTGTATTTGGTTGTAGTCTTGCATTTTAGTGTGAATTTGCGTTTAGATTTAAAATATTTGCATTTTTACATAGAAAATTCCAACAAAAACTAGCAATTTTGGTGCATTTTCATTAAATTTGCATGGGAATTTTGCATGATTAAGATTAAAAATTATTTTTAGATCTGAGAGTAAGTCAATTTAATCATAAATCAAACTTAAAATCATTCACATAGAATTTTGTTCCAAGATCAAAAACCTAGGGCTTCAAAAACAACGTTTTTCACTAAATTTGGCCTTATCGACTATCCAAACTTGCACTACAATTGTGTTGTGAAGGATATTTTTTACATTAATTTTCTATCATTAGGGTTATCATTTTCTTCCCCTCATAAAAAGCTTCACAGTACCCTTTTAACAGGCTCTTGTAGTGAAAATTTTGCAAAAAACTACAAATTTTGGCTATTTTAGCCCTAGGGTTTGACCTAGTTTGCACTCCAGGCATGTTGTGATAAATTTTATGGATTGAGGTGACTTATATTATTGATATTATTCACTTTACCTCCTAAAATTTCTTACAACACCTCTTTTGCTAGGTCTTGGAATTGAAAAACCATGAAAAATAGCCTATTTTTGCTATATTTTCATTAGGGTTTTACCTTAAATTGCACTAAAATCGTGTTGTGTTAGGTATTTTACCACAAAGTGGCTGTTATTGATGATATTATTTTATATCCATCATCATTTTCCTCACAACACCCTTTGTTATGCTCTTTTGCATTGAATTTTGGTGAAAAGTGCCTATTTTGACATATTTTTGCTACATTTTGACTTGGCATTATCTTGGATTTGCATCAAGAGTGTGTTGAGAGTGATTATACTACTATTTTTGACTGATATCAGTCATATAACCTACTTCCCTTGACTGAAATTATCATAGCATCTTTTGTTTCATTCATTTACATTGAAAAATGTACAAAAAACCAAGCATTTTAAGGCCATTTTTGCATATAATCTTACACTTGAATTTTGCAAAAGATTTTCACAATTTGATCTTATATTTAAATGGCATCTTCATTTCATTTTTCAATGATATCTTTGTATGCATTTATTAAAAATCTTGATTTTGACCAATTTTTAACCCTCATGAGTGAACATCCTACAACATTAGAAAGCTTAACTAAGTTCTTCTCCATGAGTAGTAATGAAAAACATGATGGTGATAGAAATTCTCCCATGCATTCAATACCTTCTCCATGTGGTGGTGACATAAACTTGTCCTCTAATCATTCTTTCAAAAATGCTTCTTCCCATGAGGGTATGTTGGTCAAAAATAATGAAATCAACAATACAATAGACATCATGCCTCCTACAACTATAGTAGAAGAACAAATCTCTCATGATGTTGAGAACCCTATTGATGATTTAGTATATGTAACTAAGGAGCAAAGAGACAAACTTGATAAAGACCTAGCTGAATTCCAAGAATATGTGCAAACCGAGAGGATAGCTGAAGAAGCTATACCTATGATTCACAACATAAGAAAATTAATAAAAGATGGACAAGATGGTATTGATGTTGTTCAAGGATGAATGCATATCATACAATTCAATTTTATGCCTTGATATGACTTAGACAATTATACATCTCTCATGGATACATACCTGCGTGTAGTAGATGATTTAACACAATACATTGAGAATGGTGAGCATGAAAACTTTCTTAATAAACCTTATGAGGCTGAAGATGACTATTTGAACTATGACAATATAATTGGTTTAATAGAAGTGGATAAAGAAAAAGTTAAGAATTCAACTAATCCATGGAAAAATGGCATTGATTTAATTGTTGACAAAGGTTAGATTGGTTGATCCCTACAGGGAAGTATTTCTAGCCCTTTATCTCTCTCATGATGTGCTTCCCCCGTGATGTGTTATGTGTTGTTTAGGCCTCCTGGGATGACCTCAGATTCTCCTATAAGGTTCAAGATACCAAGAGACCACCTCTGTTGTGACCTTCTTCTATTTGTATCATCATTCTTCTATATTGCCTCTCTCTAATTTCATTGTCGTGTGTTGTGTCTTACGGACATAGCGTCGTGGTTGGTGACTTGGGGGCACCCTCCTACATGACTGTCCCTAAGACACTTGTTTTCTCCTCTCTTATTTATCGTTTCCCTTCCTCTAGTGTTTCCATCTAGTGGGCGGATGATGACAAACATTTATACTGATGTGGACCTAGTGTCTCTTTCGAGAGCAATAAAAAATTGGACTATAGCTCCCAATATGACGATGGGGTTGTATATTTTATCTGACGCTTGGCTAGTGGAAACACTCGTGCTTTCCGCATAGTGAATTTTATGATGTTTCTGTCACATTTAAAAACCTTAACAATACTACTACTCTATGCACCTTTGTTTGCCTTTGAATCTAGCCTTGGTGGTACTCGATTTGGAGAGCTTTGTGATATAGCCCCTGGTTATCCTTGAACTCCGAATTCATTGTATAACCTTGGCGCTTTATGTGGTTAATCATATGCATTGATGTTGTTGATTATCATGATGTTGTAGACACTAACATGTTTCTTGCAGGGATGTGTTTGTGGGAACATTTGGCGATTGTAAAGTACATGTCACCTCTGGGGGGCATGGGCTTTGGGAAAGTTAATGTTCTCTTGTGTGTTTTCTTTCTACCTTAACATGCTTGATATCGATAACTGATATCAACCACCTTAAGGTGGGGGCATATATAAGGTAAGCTATCTATTATAGATATTAGCAATGTGTTTGACCTCAGATGCAGTGACCTGCGCTCTTGAGTAGTACATCGTGCATCTTGAGTTTGTTTGCAATCAATCAATCAATCATGTAAACCCTCTATGGAGGCGGGATATCGAGCATATCCTTTTTCTTAAGCCCTCTACAGAGGCAGGGATGGTGTATTTATCAGAGCAGATTGCATCATCCTGTCATTTTTAAAAGTCCTCTGCAGAGGCGGGGAGCGGTTCTGTGACTAACTCAACCCTTAAGTGTGTCTTCGGCAATTGTTGTGGCGAAGCCCAATCGTCGATGTGTGCCTGTAATGTGCCTGAGATGGTGATGAGCCTAGAAATAGGGAACACACCATCGCTTGTCTGTCATGTTTTATCTGTTTCTTCAAGTGTGCGTGTTTTGGCGTGCTTGTTTTGTATGGCGTGTTTGTTGCCCCATATGCAGTGACCAGCACTCTTGGAGAGTGCTTTGTGCATTTTGGGAGGTTTTGCATGTCTTGCATGTGTGTTGCCCCATATATAGAGACCTGTGCCCTTAAGTGGTGCATCGTGTATTATGGGAGGTTTGTTTAGCTTCCAGTACTTGCATTTTGCATTTCATATATATGAGAAAAAGAAAAGAAAAGATATCATTTATGTCTTCCATGCATTAATGTGTCTTCTATGCATTAACTGTCTGCTCCGTGTTCTACATGATTGTAACTATCTTCTCTGTGTTTTGCATGCCTGTTATTGTTTTCTATGTGATTGGCGTGTCTTCTCCATGCTTGGTGTGTTTGTGATCTTACTTTAATGCATTTATGGGCCTCATGTTCATACATACATTAAAGTGGGGGCTAAATGTAACATCATAAAATATCCCCTTGGGGGCTTTTCCCTCATAAGGTTTAGCTTCTGTGTCTTTAGAGTGCATTTAGAACATTTTAGTTCATATTTTAGCATCCCGATGGAATGAGACTTGGGTTTCATGGCAAATGGGACCTAGGAGGACCCCTTGAGTTATACCTTGCCTAAAATAGGGGGGAGGACTTGGGCACCCACACCCTAGTCCTACCCTATTTTAGGGTAGGCCCAATTTCTAGGTGTCAGTTTATGACCGTTAGGAGGTTCTTTTGCCAACATGATAAAGTTTGATTTTTAAAATCTTGGCGGGAATGCTTGGAGGTGCATATAAAAGCAAGCTTAGGCATTCATTTTTAAACTAGATTTCAATTAGATGATGACCAGCAAGCTATTGTGTTTTCAAGGTGATTCAAGGCTTTCTATTGTGTTGCAAGAGTAGACTTGTATGTTTTATGTGTTTATATTTCTAGATTTGAGCATCAATCTCCTCATGGCATGAAGAGCATCATCCTCCATGAGAGCTTCACTACAAGGTGACATAATATTATGTTTTTATTATTATTTCCTTTGGTTTTTGGCCTCTGCCTCAAAAGGGCATGCCCTCTTTATCTGACAATGGTGTTCGGAGACTTAAATGTCCTCTGGGGTTTGACTAAGGCAAGCCTCTAAACACCACAACCCCTAAACCAAGTCTTATGATTGTAGGTTACAGGTGTCACATCCAGGAAAAGTGGAGTTGTAGGAAGGCTGGGAAGACCTCAAGGATTCAGGATCTGAAGGAAAGTCAGACGAAGGAACACTTCTGGGACTAGGGCACTCGCTCCAGTGTCCACAAACAGATTCCAGAAAATAGAAGTTACAGGGTTGATCAATGTCTGAAGGAGGTCCAGATTCCCCAAAAAAGTAGGTATCTTGGACTTGGGCGCCCACTCTAGTGTCCCCAACTGTTCCTCTTTAGAACCCCAAAAATAGGTATTCTATAATTTGGTATTTTACTCCCGTCTGCAAGAGCTTTTTCCATAATTCATTAATTTGTTGTCGTATTTGCATAATTAAGGTTTTAATGGTCAATTGAGCATAAGAGAGGGAAAAATTGATAATTAATTCCCTAATCCAAGTTTCCCTACATCTGCAAGTGACTTTACGACCCTAGATCCTTCAATGCTAGGGTGAAAGGAGGATTTTAACATCTAAATCACAAAAGATCAACCAATCCGATTTTACCCTAAACAGATAGGAATTGTTAGTTTACTTTCATTTCATTGCAATAGATTAGAAAGCAATTTACTTTTCATAGGATAACTCATTTGCTTTCATTAGTTAGATCTTTTCTTGTTTTCCTAGAGTAGATTTCAAAAACCATCATAAACACAAAAACATATAATAGCATTGTATTAGGTAAACTTCGTTATAAAGTGCATTCATATAGAATTGTTTTATTTTTTCAAGAAAAATATAAAAATATAGCTTGCATATCATATAGTTGCATTTCATACACAAAAATACAAAAGCACAAAAATATTAGGAAAACCCACAGCGTTCAAACCCTCAATCTCATCATGAGGTAGTCACATTCACATTAGACATGTATAAACCCTTGATAACATCACAATGTAAACATTCAAAGCAATAAAAAGTCAACCCTACGTCAACTTAAAACCCTTGGTTAATCTTGGTCAAAGCAAGTCAACATACACCAAATCTCTTAGAATAACAAGCAAATGTCCCTAGGACTTAGAGAAGAGTGGGTCAAAGTAGTTCTAGAAGAACTAGAAGAGATAAACTCTAGACCATAACTCACACAAGAGCAACAACACTTCATTAGGGTCATAGAACAAGATCAAAAAATTCAACAACACATACAAGCATTCAAAACTAGATTACAACGTGCTAGAGACATAAACGAAACAAATAGACACCCATCTAGGCGTTGGAACTAGAGAAACCTGAATAGGAGAGAAACCACAAGTGACCCTTTGGGTCATATCATCATTTCAACAACAACTCCCATAGAGAGAACAAGGCAACTCCAAAATAACAATAGGCTCTAGATCAAATCGGTCACTCTTCGTGAGGTTCTACTCCCAAGCGAACAGAATAACCCCCAGGTCTTGCCTCCACTCGATTGGCTTTTTCCATGAGAGTGAGAGTGACTTGGAGGTCGCCCGAAGCAAGGAGAGGGTCCATGTGTTGTGTTAGAGATGAATCATCCACAATTGTCTCTGTGTCACATTTCAAAGAGTACAGAGACTGAATTCTAATCAAAGTTTATTCACAAGGATAAAATCAATCTCCAAAATGGTGAGCTCCAACCTTTTAAGCATAAGGTTTGGAAATATAATTTAAACATTTCATTTGCAATGGGTTTTTAAAGGCTCCAAAATGTGTGTGTGTGGGGAAGGGGGGGGGGGTAGTAAGAGAAATTAGCAAAAGAGAATTGCTTGAGAAATGTAGAAACTTAAGTTTATGGGGATGGCATATGCATGCGCGCGCACACACAAATAAAAATATTTAAAACCAGTTTGATCCCAATTAAAATAAACATAACCCTTAAAAACCCACTAGAATAAATATATTTAATACCAGTCCAAAACCATTTCAATTACATAGTGAACAACAAAGTGAAATGAAAACGATAGCATATAGGATCACTACCCTACTGAGGTTGGAAGCTTTCGTTTTCTCCTTCAAATCTACCTTGGCCATCGAAACTAGGATGAAACCACGTTGGCTTGTATTAAAAAACAAGGTTTGCAAGAACTGGTAATTTCCTTTTAGAATGACTATTGAAAAACAAGTCGTAATAAAAATGATAAACACCCTGTGGTCGCATGATGAAACAAACAGACTTTCTAGTTGCAAAACACGGCTCCAAAGCTCTCTGTGACATGATAGAAGGCATAACAGTGGATGGACAATAGAGGATAGTGCTCCATGATAGGTCCCAATGTCCATGTCATTGGGTTTGGAGGTCTTCCAAAATGGCGAAGCTGAAAACAATGATCGACGGTGGAGAGGAGAACCAAGGGGTGTATTTGATTGACATGAATGCACCACTTAACTACTATTAATTCCCACTGTGAAGAGTTAAATGCATTAAACGTTCACTTAACGTGCATATTTGTCGTGCTAGTGTCATGGCACAAAACCAAGACTGGGTGCACATGCGTCTGTCGATGCCACAAAAACTCTTAAACATGAGGCCTCTGCGGAAACCATGAAATCTCTCTATGAAAATGTGTCGAGTAGATGTGGAAAGATCGCTGAGTAGACAACATGTCAACAAGTCGACTGCTGGAGTTTGAATGGAGGACATGTCTTCAGCTAACATGGAAGGGTGGCAGAACGTAGCCCACACCACCAGCAAGTGTTCTCCCCAACTACCTCAACAACTTCCCTAAAAGATACACTATATGAAAGATAGCACGGTAATGAAACTAGCACTTGCACCCATAGGAGATTCAACAAATTCACTAATAGGAAATTTTAAATATATTTTTAAGTAAGTTAATAAATATTATTAAGAATTAATGTTTTAATATTACATAATTAATTATGTAACAATAAATTTATATATGCTTTGACTACAAATTTTGATTTTGATAAGTAATGGCATCTATTTATTCAACCCTCCCAAGACTTGGGTGTCAAGTAAGGTGATCCATTTTCCCATATCCTTGACAGTCCCAAAATATTTTCACAAGGTAATTCCATTAAAGAGGTTATTCATCCATGTTAACATGTCCTTGAGAGATTTACTGAAGATTTAATTTATAGAGTTGCAGAGTTCCAGTCATTACAAATAACTGGGCTTGATCAATAACTATGGTCTTATGTTACGGAGATGACAACCAAAGAAATCCAAATGTACCATTTCACTTTACTTCCCATTGAGACTACAATTTGGACAGCTTAAGGGTCAACATCTAATTTAAATCAAAAGTGGCTTAGAATCATTTTTGGGTATGCTTAATAATAAGCATAGGTTTAAGAGATATAAATTAAAATGTTTATGATTTCAATTAGAGTTAACTACGACAGACAGATTGACCATCCAACATTCTCCTGTCCAATCATATAACAATGCCAACAACAATATCCATGTCTGGATTCTTTATATGTTGAGTGAAATACATGTATTAGCTTAAACACTTAAATTTCATTACCATATGAGGTGTCCCAAATGTGCATCTAAACTATTATAAATGCCCGACATACTCTGTTTCATTTATAGGCATCAAAATCTCCATTTATATACTTTTTAGTTCATGGCTATTTGATTGTGTGGCAAATTTCCAATTCTCTCTTCCCTTCTACACTTGTCTCTTCCCTTCTACATTGGAAACATACAAGAATTTGTTTCAATAAAGGCCAATATTCTTAGCTGTAATAAATTGTTATGGTAGTTAGTGGAAACTACCCTATTCTCTTTTTTACACTAACACTTAGAAGAAGAAGTAAAATGCTCAATTTTACTATCATGCTCTTTCATTTAAGCAATTAAATTCCACTACAAGGTTTTTAAGCTCAAGAACTTGCAATATAAACTAGTAAGTTTTACTTATCTATTATCAATTAAACACTTGTTAGAGGACCATGTGTGAACATACACTACTTACAAGTCTTTTATAATAGCTAATTCGTTATCAGTTAAACACTTGTTACAGGACTATGTGTGAACACACACTATTTGTAAGTCTTTAATAAGACAAAATTAGCTACAATTTGAAATTGGATTGTTATCTTGTGATGTGAATTAGTGGAGCCATGTTGTTCTTTCGCTATTGATGTTTGTGAAGAAAATTACGATACTTGTAGTTTTGACTTCAAATATGTATGGCATCTGGTCTTACGGGAATTTATGTAGAAATTCCTTTAAGTGTCTACAAATAGATATCATCCCTTGTTTGTAATAAAACCAATATTACCATATTAATCATAATTGTAAGTGAAGAAAGGTTCATAACCCACCCCTCCCCAGATTCCAATTGATTACCTTTTCTTCTCCGTGACCTTTAGCTGAGACAAATTGATTTTACAAATTGATTTCCCTCCCCCATCTAACAATTAAATTATTGCAACAATTCTTAGGCTATTATTAAACACCCATTGTTTAGTGTTAGTAGATGGACGCATTGTTGAATGATATTATGTAATTTGCAAATGCCCAATCTATTGTCTATTTCTGTTATTTTTCATGAGCAAATTTTCGTTGCTACAAATCTAAAATTTGAGGCGAACAATATAAGCAAGTCCTCTAAAGTTAATGAATTGTCAACTTGAAAAACTTCTATTATTTCCTAAAAATAAAAAGAATGACTTCCTTTTTTTTCCACCTGCCAACTCTATGATACAAGAGAACATTTAAAAAGGCAGTAATGGGGTTTAAGTTTTTCTGTGCTTAATGCAATTGCAGCAAGCAAACAGATTTTAGTTTTTGTGCTAGAAAAACAAAGAACGGATATCTTGCAATTGATATGCTCGCCTGAGTTATTTGCTTTCAACCGTTTTCCCTTTCCCTTCCCTTGCCCAAAAAAAAAAAACAAAAAATCCTCGAGTATCCCGCGGGGGACATTTAAACGACATGAGACTGTTTCTCCCGGCGACGTGAGACAATTTTCCGAGCACTATAATGCTCACATATAAAAATTTATTGGCTAATTACAGGAATAAATAAATAAATAAACAAGTCAAATCTGGCCAAGTGAGCAGTAAAGTTGAAGTGCACAGTAAAGTCATGATGAAGATAGACTCGCAGATTGCACAAGATTTTCTTGGGAGGTATTCTGACATACGTTTACTGTGGGGCTAGTTTTTCATGTATAACCACAACGCTTAATAATTCTTGCTTATCTTTAAAGGTCTTTATCCTGACCTCCTTTTTACGAAGCGCCCCAAAAATTTATACAGAGTGATATTACTACTATACAATAATTTTGTTTTCCATCGTTAAAATCAATTAAAGGAGAGAAACCGCCTAAAGTCAGTTGTCACCCATGGAAAAGCAGAGTTCTTACATGGGTGATGTTAATCATTTCAGGCTTCAGCGTTTACTAGGTAAGAGTGTGTCCCTTCATTTTGATGATTAACAGACCACTTGCCATGTGAGCTCTGAAACAAAGTCAAGTCGCCCAATTACGGAGTTTTATTCCATGATAATGTTTTCCTCGTGTCATGGTATGGGAACTATTTGAGGGTACACTAAGGAAAGAGAATAGGATCCGAGACCATATAGCAGTACAAAATTCATAATGAGTTTTATCAAATAGGATAAAACATTTGTGTTTTTACAAGGATGGAGTATTGTATGACCCAACTCTCATCTTCTAAGGGTTTTATGGTTAGATATAAAAGAGATAATTGATTCAGAAAATTGTGTTATGGTTCAAATAATTTATAATATTACTAAGTTTTCACTATTGAGTTTAAGAATTTCATAAATAAACTTTTGAATAAATTTTTGAGTTGTGTAGTATTTATTTTTGAGGCTTATTAGGTTTTATATGTGAGAATTATAGTGTTAGAATTGTTTCACACTGTAAATAAAAATTTATGTGGGAAATTTTTTTAAACTCTTGGTTGTTCCAATTGGCGTATTCCTTGAACCTCTTATGGGTGCAAGTGCTAGTTGATGTTACAGTTGTGGTTGAGGAAAACTAATGGTTTGACTATGCTGAGAGCTTTTTTTGATCTAGGTAATTTGTGGCACATCTTTTTGAGCAGGTCACGATTCACCTTATTCTCTTGGAGGTGGTAGTCCTTTTATTGTTGTTTACAATCTCAAACTATGCATCACCAAGTTTAACATTTTTCTCTCAATCATTTATCTTTGTTTATTAGATATTAACTTTTCTCAAAATAAAGTTTTGAAGGGCCATGAAAATTTAAAATCTAAATTATAAAAAATCTTGAATATGTTTAGATACTAAAATTTGTGTTTTAAGTAGTATCATGATGCAACATATTCTCTTAAATGCTTGGGGATTACTTATTATATAGTTTTTCAAAATCCAAGAAAAAATTACATTAATTTCTATTTTTTGACTTTTCATTTCCCTCTAATAAAAGCTACAAAGGAATTGTCATCAAGATGTAAACTTAATAGTGTTGTAGTTTCATATATTTTTTTTATAGATGCTAGTTTCTTGTAAGTTATTTGGTGATGCCAGAGCATTCCTACCTCAAGAGCCATTTTGAATCAAATAATTTTCTTTTTCTTTCTTCTATTTGTTTGTCTATTTTGTAGGTTCCTCGTAGAGTATCTAGAATGAGATTCTACACTTTTAGTTGAGAAGTTTTGAGAATTTAAAGATGTTTGTGCAGTATTGTAAAGGGTTTTTGCTATGGCTTCTATGATGCACTTATTCACAGAAGGTTCTTCTTGTTCAATCTCCTACATTGATAGTTGGTTTTGTGTGGCATCGATTCAATAGTGTTACACCTTTTAAGGCTAACAAGGCCTTCTCTTAATTTCTAAACTTGACCTATCCTTGGGATTCCATGTTTTACTTAAGTGGAAACACCATTTTGGACATTGTCAAGAAAGAGTTAAGATTTCAAAATTCAAATACTTTAACTTCCACTTTGGACCATGACATACGACCATTACTATTAGAAACCTTGAATCTTAGTTGGTGCTCTAGCATGTGCTATAGATTCTAGGTCTATTTTTATCTTGAGGGATTCACATAGTAAACTTATACTATATCACATTCAATCATGGAACCTTAAATAATATCCATAATTTTCATTTGTACCCCTACATCTTGATTTTTTATACTCTCTCCTACTACATAGTTCCTATTAAAAAATCCTCCATTTTTACCATATATCTTAGGTATCTCTTTTTCATTATACCCTTATTTATTTATACCCAGGTTATATGTTCAATTGAACAAGTCATTTCCACTACTATTACACTCATTTCTAAATGAAAGTCTTTAATGAATTTTGATAAGAGATTATGAAAATAAAATATATTTAAAACATTTTCATACTATATAATTTAAATTGATCCCTAATTGAAAGTATAACTAGAAAATTCAAGGGTAACTACTTCATGTGAATATGTGATCAATCTTGACTTCCTTTACATGTTTGGATCAAGAAAATAAATTAATATTGTAGATAGGGTAATCCATAAGAAACTAGAAATCTAATTACTCACTCGTCTCTTATCTACTCATCAAAACTATTTTTTTCTCTTTATTGATATTGTGTTGCAATCCTCTAAATAAATCATCTATTGACCTTCTAAAATAGTTATTTAAAATGGTAAAAAAAGGTAAATATTTTTTCTTATCATTGCCTAGTAAGACATTAATTTGATGTATATTGGTGGATGGCCAAAAGGAAAGTTCTTTCTCATTTACCTTATATAGTTCTACAAGGTATACATACCTTGAATCCCTCTTTTTGAATCAAACATGTATATCCTCTATGTTGTACAAATACTTTCATCATTTCATTCACTTATGACTAAGCAAATATGTATGCAATCCCTACATAAATAGCATAATCAATTCCTCTTAATGGTTTCATGAAAGCCAAACGGAAAGAGATATATTTGATATATATTTTTACCCAACCCCTAACCCCTTCCACTCTCTTACACCTAATACCTAAGAAAAACATTGATATTGTCTAGCATGCTTATGATATTGTTTATCTAGTGACACCTGTAAGAGTCGATGATGACTCAAGGAGACCCAAGAACACCTGCAATCACAACAAGAGACAAGAAACAACAAAGCTTAATTGCCAAGAAATGATGCAGAGCTTGACTTCACACAATTGAATTGAAATATACAATGTGACACCTCCCTTATATAGGCAGGGTAGAGTGATAAGGCTCAAGACCGACATAGTGGGAAAAAAATTAGATGACACAAACAATAAGTGTGCACCTAGAGACCACTAATTAATAAATACATGTAAGACAAACTTGTAAGATGATAAGTGGGGTAAGTGCACAAAGATGAGGGACCAAAAGGGGGTCATAAGATGTCACTTTTTTTTTGAAATCAGGAAACACTGATGTTGGATGAGAAATTGAAGATAGTTACACTCAAAATTTGAAGATAGAACAAAAACAAGAGTCGCAGTGCTCCGAATCTAGTTTCTAAACTACTAATTTTTTTTAAAAATGGTTGAGATTAAGGGGTTCAAAAAAGGGGGAGCACACAAACTGGTCCTATTTTTCTCAAAAAAAATATAACATAGCATCTGGTGTGCTCCCCCTAAAATGTTAAATTTTTTTTAGTATTTCAAAAATTACTTCAGTGAAAATTTAGCTAACACCATGTAGTTCATCCCTAATTGTTCTGATATTTTTGTATGAATAATTGATTTTTAGTAATTTTCAAAGTGGACACATCCTGAAAAATTAAAAATTGAACGTGCTCCCCCTAAAATGTTTGAAAACTAATCAAAAATTGAATTTTCCTTAATACGTGTAGAATGGAGTCTAGTTTCTAAAAATGTAACTTATTTGAAATTTTGATAAACAGTTAAAAAAAGTCAAAAATACTAGACACTAGTTTTTGACAAAAAATGGATATACTAACAAAAAAAATTAAAGATGAAACCCTTAACGTACTCAAAATGTGAAAAAAATTATATGGTTAGATAGCTAACAGAGAGCTTAAAACTATGGTGGTAGTTTTTTCAACTTTTCATTGAAAAAAGTACAATCCTGATGGGGAGCACACTCTAAATTATCTAAATTTTGTTAGAAATTGGAAAAACACATCCTTAGACAACCTAAACATAGTCCAAGCCTTTGGGTTGGACTCCCAAGGCAAATCCAAGCCTTAGGCTCGGTAATTACCAAGCCTAAGCATAATGTGAGCATGTTGTAACATGCTCACGTTCGAGCACGTTATAATGTGCTCACATTATGCTAAGCTAATTTGGCTTTAGACATGCTAATTGCATTTTCTTGAAAGTTTCAAAAGCCTTTTCAACAAATCCATTTTTTGCATAGCTTGCAATCATTGCATTCCATGACAGAACATCTCTTTGAGGTGTTAGTTCAAACAATTGACATGCCTTATCTATGCTTCTACACTTTACATACATGTCTACAAGGGCAATTGCACTTCGTACCATCTCTCTCACTCTCTATTTCCCTCCCCTCTCTACCTCCTACCCTCTCTCTGAGTCTCTGCTTCCCTCCCCCCTCTACCTCCTACCTTGTCTCTCACTCTCTTCTTCTCTCCCCTCTCTACCTCCTACCCTCTCTCTCACTCTCTACTTCCCTCCACTCTCTACCTCCTACCCTCTTTCTGAGTCTCTGCTTCTCTTCCCTCTCTACCTCCTACCTTCTCTCTCTCTCTCTTCTCTCCCCTCTCTACCTCCTACCCCCTCTCTCACTCTCTACTTCCCTTCCCTCTCTACCATCTACCCTCTCTTTGAGTCTTTGCTTCCCTCCCCTCTCTACCTCCTAGCTTCTCTCTCACTCTCTTCTTCCCTCCCCTCTCTACCTCCTACCCTCTCTCTCACTCTCTACTTCCCTCCCCTCTCTACCTCCTACCCTCTTTTTGAGTCTCTGCTTCCCTCACTTCTCTACCTCCTACCTTCTCTCTCACTCTCTTAGCCCCCTCCTCTCTACCTCCTACCCTCTCTCTCACTCTCTACTTCCCTCCCCTCTCTATCTCCTACCCTCTCTCACTCTCAACTTCCCTCCCCTCTCTAGTTCCTACCCTCTCTCTCACTATCTTCTTCCCTCCCCTCTCTACCTCCTACCCTCTCTCACACTCTCTACTTCCCTCCCCTCTCTACCTCCTACCCTCTTTCACTCTCTTCTTCCCTCCACTCTCTACCTCCTACCCTCTCTCTCACTCTCTACTTCCCTCCCTTCTCTACCTCCTATCCTCTCTCTCACTCTCTTCTTCCCTCCTCTCTCTACCTCCTACTCTCTCTCTAATTCTCTACTTCCCTCCTGTCTCTACCTCATACCTTCTCTCTCACTCTCTGCTTCCCTCCCCTCTCTACCTCCTACCCTCTCTCTCACTCTCTACTTCCCTCCCCTCTTGATCTCCTACCCTCTCTCACTCTCTACTTCCCTCCCCTCTTTACCTCCTACCCTCTCTCTCACTCTCTTCTTCCCTCCCCTCTCTACCTCCTACCCTCTCTCACTCTCTACTTCCCTCCCCTCTCTACCTCATACCCTCTCTCCCACTCCCTACTTCCCTCCCCTCTCTACCTCCTACCCTCTCTCTCAATCTCTTCTTCCATCCCCTCTCTACCTCCTACCTTCACTTTCACTCTCTTCTTCCCCTCCTCTACCTCCTACGCTCTCTCTCACTCTCTACCTCCTACCCTCTCCCACTCTCTACTTCGCTCCCCTCTCTACCTCCTACCATCTATCTCACTCTCTTCTTCCCTCCCATCTCTACCTCCTACCCTCTCTCTCACTCTCTACTTCCCTCCCCTCTCTACCTTATACCCTTTATCACTCTCTACACCCCTCCCCTCTCTACCTCCTACCCTCTCTCTCACTCTCTTCTTCATTCCCCTATCTACCTCCTACCCTTTCTCACTCTCTACTTCCCTCGTATCTCTACCTCCTACCCTCTCTCTCTCTCACTATATACTTCCCTCCCCTCTCTACCTCTGCTCATCATTCTTCACATCCAATGAAATTTCACAACTTATCTTGTTTCTATTTCATCATCCCAATTTATATCCTCAACCCTCTTTGCATGTCCTAGTTTTATTGTTTCCATGTTCTTTGTCGATAAGGGAGAGGGAGAGGGAGAAAGAGAGAGAGGATAGAGATGGAGGGGGGAGAGAGGGGAGAGATAGGGTGTGAGAGAGAGAGTCCTAGTTTTCTTGTTTTGGAGAGAGAGAGAGGGTTGGTCGGGTTTATGAGTTTAGGGTTTATGGTTTAGGGGATTTTAGAGAGAGAGAGAGAGGTTTAGGGTTGCTCAGGTTTAGGGGCATTATTTAGGGTTTATGAGTTTAGGGTTGCTCAAGCTTAAGGTTTAGGGGTTAGGGTTAAAGGGGAATTATTTATGGTTTAGGGGTTTATCTTGGTTGCTCAAGTCTAGGGTTTAGGGGTCATGGGCATTATTTGAGGTTTATGAGTTTAGGGTTGCTCAAGTTTAGGGTTTAGGGGTTAGGGTTTAGGGGAATTATTTAGGGTTTAGGGGTTTAAGGTTGCTCAAGTTTAGGGTTTAAGGGTTAGGGGTTTATGGTTTAGGGGTTAGGGTTTAGGGTTTAGAGAGAGATAAAGCGAGGGGATCGATAGAGATTAGAAGAGATAGGTAGATAGAGGTTTACGGTTGCTTCCAGGGTTTATGGTTTAGAGATTTAGGGTTTATGGGTTTAGGTTTGCTCAATTTTAGGGTTTAGGGGTTAGGGGTAAGGGTTTAGGGGCATTATTTAGGGTAACTTAGGGTTTATGGTTTAGGGGTTAGGGATTAAGATTTAGAGGTTTAGGTTAGGGTTTAGAGAGATGATCGATAGGGAGATATAAATGAGACCGAGGGGAGAGATAGGGAGATAGAGGGTGAGGGACATGGTGAGAGACATAGGCAGAGAGATTGAGAGTTAGAGGGATGATAGAGACAAGGAGATAGGGTTTAGGGTTGATCAAGTTTAGGGTTTAAGGGTTAGGAGTTTAGAGAGGGAGAGATAGGGAGATAGAGGGTGAGGGACATGGCCAAAGACATAGGTAGAGAGATTGAGAGGTAGAGGGATGATAGAGACAAAGAGATAGGGGTTTAGGGTTGATCAGGTTTACGGTTGATTAGGTTTAGGGTTTAGGGGTTAGGAGTTTAGAGAGGGAGAGATAGGGAGATAGAGGGTGAGGGACATGGCCAAAGACATAGGTAGAGAGATTAAGACAAGGAGATAGAAATTTAGGGTTGATCAGTTTTAGGGTTGTGTGAGGCCTACCTTTCTCACCTTTTATTTCTGCTTATTGTATTGACATTTTGATGGGCATGTGGACATTTGGGACTGCTGATCCCATTATTCAGACTTCCATGACTATTTCATATGCTTGATTAGTTAGATAGAGCATGATGTGATGTTTATATATCTTTCATGTTAGAGTTCACTTGATGATTATAATTCTATGTGATATTCATTTTGATGCAAATTGGAATATTAGCTGTTGAGTAAATAAACGAATTAATATGGAGTTTTAATCCTGAGTTGATGATTAGAAATGCAGTGAATTATGAATCATGTTAATGATAAAGGATTTAGATGATTATGTGACCTTGTGTGTGTGTACATTTCCTTTTGCTTCGGCTATGGTGAACATGTGCTATTAATCCATTTGTGGAACTATGCAGGTGATTTTCCATGCCCATGAAAAATTGGAGGTCATTCCATAACCCTATGTGATATCTGTGTTTAAGTTGACCTAGTCCCAAGAGGGAATAAGGTCATTTGTGTTGGAGCATGATGATTTTTTAATGTCTGCATTGATGTTTAATGTGATTAGGGTTCACCCAGTTTATTGATTTATTGATGTGTTGTAAATGTGTAATATTTGAGTTGCACCATTTTGGTGCTATTTATTTTATTAGACCTTTTCATGTGAATTTATGGACCCCTTGGTGTTTATTTTGATCAAATAATGACCCTAGGTCATACCCCTAGGGTCTAGAACCAATTTGAACATGTTAAACCTTAGTCTAACCTTCATTGGGTCACCTTAACTTGACCCTGAAGTTAAGTGACGAAATTTGAAGTTGGATGAGGTGGTGGACTAGTCAAGATTCCACCATGACCAACTCCACTACCCTAGGATAAGGTCTCCCTTATCTCGAAGACTTGAGAAGCTTCCAAGGCCTCCAAGTATGAGAGACCTTATTCCTATGCTCTCACACGTGTGAAAGCAGTGAAGAGGGGAATCCCACATGGAGGACTCCATAAGGATAAGGACGAGACACATGTCATCATCAAGTAATATTAGGGTTGAGGAAATAAAGAAATCTGTTGAAGACAAAAATAAATTAGGGTTGGAAAATAAATTAAATAGCATGGAGGAGGCCAAATAAAAAAATAGAAACAAAATAATTAACCTCCTTGTGAACGTAACATTATTTTTCCCTCTCATTTCCTTCTCCTTGAAACTTGGAGGCAAATGAAAAGCAATTTATTCTTTTGGGCTTTTTCATTTTTTTTCTATTTTATTTTATTGCCTTTTAATTTTTTTTGGATTGAGTGGGATTTAATTTATTTCATTTTATTTCCTTTTGATTTATTAGGGTTAGGGGAAAATTAATTGTTTCTTTTTTAGATTAATTTATTTAATTATTTAATGGGGATTTGGGTGGGGAATATTAATTTTTTTTAGATTAATTTATTTAAATCCCTTTCAAATTTATTTTATTTGTGCATGACTTTAGTGTAGACTTTAATTAAATGTTTTCTTTAGGTAATGTGTTAAATTTTATTGACGTTGGGAAAATGAGGAAATAGAGGAGTAATTTAATTTAATGGGTATAATTAGTTTTAATTTTAATTTATATTTTAAAAAAAGGTTTTAGTGATGGCTTTTATTTTAATTTAATTTTCCTATGATTAATGTGGCGGTGTTATGCTATATTCCCTATATCCCATTATGCTATCGAAATTTTCCTAGGGCTAAGGCAATATGTTTACCTAGATTAATTCATTTAATTACTTTTTTTTTACATTAATTCGATTACATGTTTTAATTGAAAAATTGTATTATGGTTTAAATTTAATGATTATATTATAGTTGATAGTTGACCTAGGGTTAGATTTTGACTCATGTCAAAATCATTCCACTTCATTTAGTAAACCCTAGGGTTAGTTGCCAAAACAAGAACCAACCCTCTTAGCATTGCTCATCGTGAGGCATACCCCCTTAGTGGCTATCATCATGTAGGGATTGTGATATGAGTCACATTATCTCGATTGAGATTGACTTCCCCACCTTCGGGCGACATGCCTCTTGTAGGTTGTAGTTGCAACCTACGTTACGTGCATGTGTCACCAAGCACGTTGATGCGTGAGGGGGTTTCTAGAGTCGTGTGGAAATGTTTTTGATATTTCATGTCATGACCACATGACAAATGTGGACATGACACTTGTGTTGTGTTTCATGACCACATGGCGAATGTGGGCATGATATTTGGTATCAGAGCCCAAGTTTAAAACACTGGGCTTTTTGGGCACATTAATTATTCTATAACTATGTTTTAATTTGAGCACCTTGTTATTTTAGGATGCCACCCAAGACCAAGAGAGGGCTTCTACACGCCAGTGAGTCGGGAGGGGCTAATTCGTCAACTCCTTGATCTTCGACACTGTCGGGAGCCCACGACCACCACCAAGACATGCCTCCTGACATAGGACCTCAAATACTTCAGGTTCTATAGGTAGTATTTGCAAGGTTACGACTAGTCATGAACGAGCCTCGTGTTGAGATTCTAGACACCACTGTCAAGGATTGTGCATCAGCTTGTAGAGAGCACAACAGGAGCCCGCCACACCACCAGGATCATGAGGAGGAGATTTTTGTAGAGCAGATCCATCACGATCCATTTGGGTATGGATAGAAAGACGAGGTAGATGCTCCCATGCGAGGGCACCGTGATCATGGAGACCCCATCAGAGACTTGCTATGGTTGAACCTACCTACATTTGTGGGTACTACAAAGGGAGTTGAGGCTGAGGCTTAGCTTATCATCTTAGACTGGTGCTTTGCATTATGTCCCTATGGGAACAACACAAAGGTAGGGGTCATAGTTCATTTACTTCGTGATGCTACATCGACATGGTGGCGCACTGAGGAGCACAAGCATTGCCTATGTTTGGACACACTTTCTTGGAGTACCTTTCTGGAGCGTTGTAAGGCGCATTACCTCTCAGAGCACTACAGACAGTGCAGGATCGATGATTTCCATGACCTATAGCAGAAGGGTTCTATAGTTGTACAGTAGGAGTGCAAGTTTGTAGATTTGTCACGTTATGTCAAGTACCTACAAGATGAGAAGCTTCTAGTTAGTCAATTTATCAAAGGCCTAAATCTAGGTATAGCAAGACCTATTCATATGGCAAACCCACAGACTATGAGCGAGGCTGCTAAGAAGGCACTCATTGCAAAGGAGATTCAAGGGTGAGGTCATGGTTCACGCCCATAGTTTGTGGACCAGGGGTTCCATAGACCCCAACCACCTCATTGGGGCAGTTTTAGTTCTACACCTCTACCTCCTAGGCCTCCACAGTAGTAGTAGCAGTAGCAGCAGCATCGACAGAGGTCCACACAATAGCAGAGAGCATAGAGTGATCCCAATCAAGGATGGCATCAACATGGTCTGCAGAGAGACCAATGTTAGCAGACACTGGCTATAGGACCAGCTAGGTCACAACAATCCTTTAGAGGTTCATAGAGTTTCGCAACTTGACCATGCATGCAGCAGTCTAGTAGGACTTAGATAGGGCATGTGCAGGCTAGAGGATCGTGCTATGTATGTGGTGGTGCTGGGCACTTAGCCAGAGAGTGTCCATAGGGCTTTACAAGAGGAGAACAACCATGCACCGGAGGTTCTAAGCAGACAATTGGTGATGTGGGTAGATCCCACTATATGTTTACAACAATTAACAACAGCTAGGCTGACTTTTAGGCATCAGTCACCGAGACTCTAGGTATGATTGGGGATGTATCTATTTCTGTATTGTTTGATTCTGGAGCTTCTAACTCCTTTATTTCTCCATCGTTAGTGGAGCATTGCAAGCTCGTGTCCTCTAGGTAGGACATTAGGTGGGAGGTCAAGTTGGCCACATGGGCTAAGATGGACGTGGATTCAGTTGTTTGGGGTTGTGAGCTCACACTTGGAGATTTGACTATAGTGGTAGACCTTAAGGTTATACCCTTAGGGTCATATGGAGTGGTGCTGGGTATGGATTAGCTTACGGCTCATAAAGCCAATCTAGACTATCGCTAGAAGGTGATAGATTGCCTTGACGACCTTAGTGTTACAACAGAGATTTTAGGCATCTAGAAGCCCATGTCATTGCGCATGATTTCTACTAAACAACTTAAGCGTTGTATGCGGAAGAAATGTTAGATGTTTGTGATCATAGTTAGTGATAGGTTAAAGGATAAGCCTGAGACTTCGCTCAATGATCATCCCATCCTTGGGGAGTTCAGTGATGTCTTTCCACCTGAGCTTCCAGGGATGCCACCTTGCCACAAGGTGGACTTTCATATTGATCTTGTGTCAGGTGTCGAGCCAATGTCTCATGCACCTTATATGATGACCACACATGAGCTTACAGAGCTCAAGTTTCATTTGGAGTTGTTAGAGAAGGGACACATCTAACCTAGTGTCTCACCTTGGGGTGCACATGTCATCTTCGTGGAGAAGAAGGATAGGTCTCTTCGACTTTGTATGGATTATAGGCAGTTGAATAAGGCGATGGTGAAGAACCATTATCTTTTGCCTCAAATAATTGATTTATTTGATCAGATGCAGGGAGCCAGAGTGTTCTCTAAGATTGACCTAAAGTTTGGATACCATCAGTTGTGCATTATAGAGGCAAATATCCATAAGAGCACCTTTTGGACTCGATATGGTCACTATGAGTTTACCATGGTCCCCTTTGGCTTGACAAATGCCCCTGCAGTATTCATGAGCCTCATGAATGGGGTGTTCTGTACATACCTGGATCAATGTGTGTTGATCTTTCTTGATGACATATTGATTTATTCATGGACTGAGGAGGAGCATGAGGAGCACTTATGTCAGGTTCTACAATGTCTACAAGAGCAAAAGCTTTATGGCAACTTGGTGAAGTGTGCCTTCTTTAGATTAGAGGTTCAGTACTTGGGGCATGTTTTATCTGGCGATTGGATCTCAGTAGACCCATTGAAGATTAGAACTATCATGGATTGGCCAGTACCTACTAGTGTGATAGAGGTCAGGAGTTTTGTGGGACTTGTAGGTTACTATTGCCAGTTTGTTGAGGGCTTCTCTAGGATAGCCCATCCTATCACTTCCCTTCGGCAGAAAGGGAAGAGTTTCATATGGATAGAGCAGTGTGAGAGGGCCTTTAGGGTCATCAAGGAGAGTCTCACTAGTGCTCCTATCTTATAAGTACGTGATCTAGTAGCTGATTTCATGGTTTGCATGGATGCGTCATTAGAGGGGTTAGGTGTAGTACTTATGCAGGGTGGTCGAGCGATCGCGTATGAGTCGTGAAATCTTAAGACCCACGAGTTGAACTACCCTACTCTTGACTTGGAGCTTGTAGTAGTGGTTCATGCTCTTGTTAGATGGTGACACTTCTTATTGGGATGTCATTTCAAGTTACACTCAGACCATCATAGTCTACAGTACATCTTCATGTAGTTGAATCTGAATTCCTATCAATGGAGTTGGATGGAGTTCTTATGTGAGTATGACTTTGATGTGCACTACATCAAGGGGAAGGAGAATGTGGTTACTGACACATTGAGTCGGAGGCACCATGAGATCCTGACCTTGACCTTGAGTGTGGACTTGAGAGGGCATATATTACAGCACTTGCTTGAGGACGAGTGGTTCCTTAAGGTACAACAATAGATTCAATCACAGAGGGCCGTTGTGGGCAAGTTTGCAGTATACTCTTTTGAGGTAGATGGACTTCTTCGACATCAACCATGCATCTCTGTTCCCCATGTAGGAGATCTATGTTCATTAGTTTTGTCAGAGGCTCATAGGGCCCCTTATGCAGCACATCCTGGGGTGAAGAAGATGCATGTCAATATGAGACAACTGTATCATTAGGCAGGGATGAGACGTGATATTGTAGCTTTTGTAGCTCATTGCCTTGATTACCAGAGGGTCAAGGCCAAGCATCAGCATCCAGTAGGACTACTTTATGCTCACGAGATACTGGAGTGGAAATGGAACACCATTTACATGGACTTCATTGTTGGCCTACCTTTGTCATCTCACTGCCATGATGCCATCATGGTGACGATTGACAAGTTGACCAAGGTAGCACACTTTCACCAGTACGCACGATGTATAATGCACTTGTAGTGGTGAGAGTCTTCTTAGATGATATTGTGAGACTTCATGGGGTTCCTCGCTGCATTATTTCTGATAGAGATTCAATGTTTACATCAGGCTTTTGGAGGTCATTACAGTAGGTGTTGGGCACTTAGCTCAACTTTAGTTTAGCTTATCATCCTAAGACAAATGGGAAGACTAAGAGGCTAAATTAGGTTTAACAGGACATGCTTCGCATGTATGTGATGGATCACCAGTCTAGATGGGAGGACTACTTGTATTTAGTTGAGTTTGCCTAAAATAATGGGCATCACAACTCATTAGTTACACCTCCCTATCAGGCCTTGTATGGTAGACCTTGCAGGACACCTCTAAGTTGGAACCGTATCAAGGACAAAGTTGCTATTGGGCCAGAGTTGGTGCAGGATATGGAGCAGCAGGTTACCTTGATTAGACAACATTTACAGGAGGCACATGATCATTAGAAGAAGTATGCCAATACTAAGAGATTTAATCAAAGCTTCTCAGTTGGCGACAAGGTATTTTTGAGAGTTTGACAGCATAAGAGTCCAATCCATGGAAAGGGCTCTAAGATTGCATCATATTTGTTGGGTCATTTGAGATTCTGGAGAACATAGTGTAGGAAACAAGGCAGATAACTGAGAGGGGGGTGAATCAATTATCTAAAAATTTCCTTACTTTTACTTTCTTTTCTTATCTCAATATTCAGTGATATATCAAAACATGAAAGCATAAGCAACCATAAGAACATAATTGAAATTAACACACACAACACAAGGATTTTTTATGTGGAAACCTTGTTAAGGGAAAAACCATGAGGTGACTAACCCAAGATTGTATTCTCTGTTAAAAGAATAAAAGAGTACAAAATGACACTTGCCAATTAGGGCTCACTGCCTGAGCACACTGCTCACAAGAGGCTCACTGCCTACAAGAGACTCACTGTCTACAAATTCTTACATATGATACTAAAGTATTTGAACTAATGATCAACATCCATACATGCAAGAATTCAATTCAGGTTAGGCGCTATATACCGATCTGGCACATTTCATTCTTCCTCTGCTCAATATCACTCTTCTGTCATATTCTAGAATCAGATCTTTGTCTTCGCACCTCTTTATGTGTTTATTCATTCTTTCTCCATACCATACACTATATATGTTATTTACAATCTTGAATCTGACAGGTATATATATCCACTCAAAGGATCTCCAACAATTTCCTAGTCGGCAGGAAGAACACTTAGGATATTTTCAAGTTACTATTCTGTTGGCTGAATCCATACTTGATTAATGATGTGCATCAAAAACTTAGGCACAAAAATCATTAATCCTATAATCCAATAATGTATAATGCCACAAATTGCTTGATCAACACCTTTTACACATCTAGATTGAAGTTTGATACTCTGTCAGTCAGTTCTTCCTCTGTCTGCTCTACCTGACTGGTACCCAACACTCAGATGCTCATATATTTTTCATGCTTTATCACTAGAGGCTAAATCTCTGGAATACAATAGTTATGATACCCCTCTTGACTTTTCCAAGTCTGCAACTTGCTAAGTTACACCATCTGAGAGATCCGGACCTGATTGTCAGACCATGTTACATACTCTGTCCTTATTCACCAGGCCAAAACAATCTTCAATCTGACTTCTGGTATAGGCATATTATGTACTACAGATGTGTGGGATAGACTTTGTTTCCATCAATGATAACACTTATGAAGCCACACAGTGTCTCTTGCCAGCAATCTCCCCCTTTGGCATTGATGGCAACACTTAGTGAAAAATGGCTAAGTGTCGCAATAACTCCCCCTTTGCTTATGCTCTATTTCTTTACACTACTTTACCGATGCTCCCCCTTTGCTGGATTCCTCATTTTTCACTACTCTTCACTCCCCCTTTGACATCAATGGCAAAGGGTGGAATCCGCATACAAAAATGTGCAAAAACTATTATATACATGGCGCATATGTATATACAAATCATATGTTATACTTACATATACTTAAGTATATCCGTAAAGGTTGTCTTCAACTGTACAATCTATGTGGCCCAACTCCTCTTCATTCTATCTAAAATGGAGATATGTCCACTTAACAAAAATGCATATGCTTCTGCCCTCTTTAAATCTGTTGGATCACTAGTCCAAGCTATACTTTATGCATCTGTCAAGGCATCATGCATTGCCTCTAACTTAGGAATGATTATCCCTCTAAGCTCACCCATTCTATCCATTATGTTCTTTTTTTCTTTAACCAATTTCTTTATTTCATTTATTATAACAACAGCTTGGCATTCATGATTCACCAGAGAGGTAGTAAGGGGATCAAAATTCTGAGATAAACTTAACATTTTTGCTTCTTGTTCTTTCACTTTCTTCTCAATGTCCTCTGTCACTTTAGGCCAAGTTAAAAAAAATTGTATATGTCCCCACCATCCTTAAGAGCATTTTCAAGGCTCTTTATGCCAATGCCTAGGTTCTTCTATCATTAGCAATTAGACCTTGTACTTCACTAAATCTTTTTCCCAAAAACTCCTTCCGGACCTTAGTTTCTACTGATTTTTCTAAAGATTCAAAGTGAGAATTGACAAAATTAACCAAGTTTTTCAAGTTACCGAATGGAGAGGCAGATGCATCCTTTTGATATGTGGGCATGATCTTCTCTAGTACACTAGATGCAATATTCAACAGTTCACTGTCCTCCATTTGAGATTTTAGAAGTTTTTCTTTTGCTTTGGCCTGAGAAAATGATGCTATCTTCATTATTTGAACCAAAGAGAGAGAGTCCAAATTCAGTGGCCCTTGAATCAACTTAGGTTCATCTAGCTCCATCATTTCTTTGTCCAAGAAATTTTGCACTGTCTCTGTCTTTCCTTTAGAGATGTCAGGACTGATTGGTTTGGATGTGTCATCACCATCCTTTTCTGCTTGTTCTTCTTCTTTTGCCTTACCCTCTTTCTCTTCTTTTCTTCCTTCCTCTTCTTCTTCAATGCCCAAAATATTTCTCTTAGCAACTGTGGGATCTGGAGGAGTGACATTACCAGTGTTTTCTGCTTTGTGAACTTCCTCTTCCAGAATAGAGGAGTCTAAGTCCTCATATTTCTCTTCATCTATTTTCTTTAATCTTTCAACATCCTTGTCAGAGAATTCTTCATTAATTTCTTTTAATCCTTCAACATCCATGGTAGAAGGTTCTTCATCTGTTTCCTCTACAATGGGAAGATTACACCTTTTCAGGGCTTTTTGGAGAATTTCTTTTATTTCATCAGCTATTTGGTCAGTTTCTCCAAGCATGAGTTTATTCATTCTGGACTTGCTCTGGAAATCATTTTTACTGTCCTTGAAAACCATGTTCATTTGCTTTGGAGTGATAAAAGGACATAGCTGTATCACTATCTGCTTCTGGATCTCCAAGTCTTTTGCCTTTACATTCTCTTTTCTTAGCTCTAGTACTTCTTCTAGACTCTTAGGAATTAATAAAATTATTTCAATGAAGGCTTTGTTATAGATGTTCAAATACCTGATAGTTGCCTCCTCAAGTATTCTTTTGTCTGCATCATTGTATTCATCATAAAATTCTATCACTGGCTGCAAGTTTCCATCCATAGTGATTTCTTTGATGATGTCTTCAATTGAGAGAGTGGGTTTTTCAATAAATTCCTCTATTTTCTCTTCCTCATTTCTGCTACCAGAGAACTTCCCAGAAGTTCTTTTCTTCTTCATTTTCCTAATTTCCTCATCTGATTCTGTCTCTTCATCATCCTTTTAGCTCACATATGTTCTTGTGGCCTTGGTCTTCATCCTCTTTTCTCCTTTTCCGGATGGCTTGACTTTCGGTTTGGTAGTCCTTGAGTTTTTGGGAGTGACAGGAGCAAAACTCTTGGAAGATCTTGTCCGGGAGGAGGCTTCCACCGGAACGCTTTCTTTCTTTGCTTCTTGTCTTTCTTTTTCTGTCTTCTCTATTTTCTCTCTATTGGTATCTACTGGCTCTTTTGATATTCCAAGCTTTTTGGCAAGTTTTTCAACTTCCTTTCTTAATTTTCTTTGTTTCAGGCTGCCTTAATTCAATAGGTATTTTTATGTTTAGCTCTTCAAAGGTGCCAAATCTTTCTGCTTCAGTGTCTTTAGGTTGGCTTAGCAAGTGTTGAACATGTACCTCCAATATGTTTTCATCGACCTCATACCCCATGGGCATTATCCAAACAGTTCTTGGCTTAACTACCTCCATTAGGCATTGATCTATGTCAACCATGAACCAAACTGTGTCTGTATTTCTCAACTATTGACTTTGGTATTTTTTCTCTGGCATGCATCATGCTTTGGAAACTCTTGAAGTAACCCCAGAGAGCTGTGTTTTGGGCTTGAGCATCACCAAGTTCATACATATAATCTCTGATTTGAATTGCAACCGGTTTATCATTTTGCCAGACCCAACCCTTTGATCCCGGTAGCTGATTCATATAGTAGAAAAATAGACACAATATTAGACTGCCATATTTGAAAGAGTTTTTCTTATCTTTCTTGATCTTCTACAAATTTTCCATCAGTTGATTCAATAGAAGCTCACATAGATCATAATCTGCATTTTCCTTCAGCATCTGATATGCAGCATAGAATTGCTATACCAGACACAGAATTTTCTCTACTTGAGTGGTAGATTTTGTAACCAATTATCATTGATGCAAACTTGACATCTGGATCCATGATGTCATCTATAGTCATTTCTCTTTTATCATATTTTGATCCGGTGGCTTCAGTTACCGTTTGGTTCTTTATAAATTTGAGTGCGGGCAACCCGCCAGTTGAATGCAGTCCAGTCACAGCCTTGATGGATTCTTTGGTTATCTTGAATGGGCTCATTAGCCACATTAAGTTATCATGCATCCTACTCAGAACATACTAGATCCATTCATCTTCTACAAAAGACGGAAAATATACATAATGCTCAAAGTGCTTGTCCTTTAGGGTCTTGAATTCAGGGCTGAGGTCAAAGTTCTCATCTATTAACTATTTTTTATAGATGTCGATCAATTTTGAGTCTCCAAAATCTTTGATGTTTGCATGAATATAAACCCTAATATCTTCTACATGCAGGACATCGTACGGAATACTGGAAAACGCACCCAAGGGATCAACTTCTAATGACTTGTAAGGGTGTTTCTTGAATTTTGGTCTTGGCCTTTTAGAGATATTAACAACCATTAGAGTAGCCATTCTAATTGACAGATTTTGAAGAGATTTCACAAAAAAGAAATACCTTAATGCACCTTAGGGTTTGTTGCAATTATCGAAGCGAAACTTTTGATTGATTTCGATCTTTGGTTTCTTTTTGAATGTTCTGCAGGATCTCTTCTTAGAGCTCTTTTTTCTTCTTCATTTTGAATGTAAAGTATTGATAAATGACAAATGAAGACTCTTTTATCCTTCTGCAAACCCTAATTCACCATTGTAATAAATGCATAAACTTTTAAGTCATCTGGTTACCCTGCTTCTCAAGTGGGCTTTTCATGAATTGTCTTGCGGATCTTCAAACTAGTGCCTTAGTGTGTTGCCAACACACATGTGTCTTAAAGACTTTCCTCTGGATCCACAGATTAGAATATATTATTTACAGATCATATCGGATCAATTTGTATTGCTCTGTTAACACTGGATGGTTGCCAGAACTGAATCTACTCAAGTGGTCATAAATCTTTTGAATCTTCATGCGGACCTCTCACATTCTAACTAAAATCTCTTTGGAGGATTATCTAAGAACCCTTTAATCCGCAACATCAGATTTTTACTTAATGTGCCAAATTTAGGCACTTCCTAACTGGCTAGGGGAATTTGATCTTCTCTATAGCTCCCCTGAGCCAGAGCTCACTTTTTAATTTCTAGAGGGATTATTAGCACTGGATTCTGGTACAGACCCATCACCAATGTTCATCACATTTTTCTTTACCCAAGTCTTGCTCATCTCCTTCTGAATTTCATCCGCATTCACTTTACCTTTGTCTTTGTCTTGTTTTTTATCATGTTTAACCAGACCTTTTCCATCATGATTTCTGCTTCTACAGAATCTAGCTATATGACCAAATTTATTGCAATTGTAACACACAACATTTCCTTGCTTATTTGATTGATATCCTCTTGATCTGCACTGATTATCCATATGCCCCATTCTATTGCATGTAAAGCATCTACCATTGAGAGAATTGTTCATTTGCATATTTCTGCATTCATGAGATTTGTGGCCATACCTTTTGCAACTAAAACATTGACCAGAGAAGGATGGATTGTTCTGATTCATTTTGTTCTTGCACTGAGTTGCTTTATGACCGAAATTATTTCAATTGAAGTAGTATCCATTGAAGGATGGATATCTTTGGGCATTTGGTTCCCTTACCGAAGGTCCTCTAGGTTTGTTTCTTTGACTTCCTAATACAAAGTTCTTTTGACCAAATCCAGAGCTTTCACCTTTCTCATATCCCAAGCAACCCTTATCATCTACCCACTTTTGACTTTCAAGAAGAACTTCAAGTTGGGCTGAGCTTATCTTGAATTTTTCTTTGCATTCATTTGCAGATTGAAGATCTCGTTTAAGAGTGTCAATCTAGCTCTCAAGTTGTTCTTCATTGTATCTAGCTTCTTCAAGATCAGATTCAAGATGTTTGATTATTCTGTTCATTTTGTGGCAGTCCTCTATTTTCTCCTTAAGGGATTGTTTAAGGTTATCTTCAGTCTTTCTCTTCTCTTCAATTTCTTGGGTGAATTTTATAACCCCTGATTCCATTTCATGTCTTATCATAATGACTTCTTTTGACAACTTCTCACATAGTTTAGTTTTCTCATTCAGATCCTCATCAGTATTATTGGTTTTATTTTGATCTGCCAACTTCTGAGGAAGTTCCTTTCTCTTTTTCATGGAGATACTAAGTTTTTCTTTCAGCTCATTGATGAAATCATCAACCTCCTTAAGTCGTTCTCTCAAATTATTGACTTCAAATTGGGATTGTTCAAGATCATCCATGGCAGAGTGTAGTGGTTATTTCATACCATATGTATCCATTGAGATTCCTGGATCTTCCTCAAGATATTATACTTTTATGAGAAACTTAGCTCTAATACCAATTGTAGGAAACAAGGCAGATAACTGAGAGCGGGGGGGTGAATCAATTATCTAAAAATTTCCTTACTGTTACTTTATTTTCTTATCTCAATATTCAATGACATATCAAAACATGAAAGCATAAGCAACCATAAGAACAGAATTGAAATTAAAACACACAACACAAGGATTTTTTACGTGGAAACCCTGTTAAGGGAAAAACCACAGGGTGACTAACCCAAGATTTTATTCTCTGTTAAAAGAATAAAAGAGTACAAAATGGCACTTGCCAATTAGGGCTCACTGCCTGAGCACACTACTCACAAGAGGCTCACTGCCTATAAGAGACTCACTGTCTACAAATGCTTGCAGATGATACTAAAGTATTTGATGATTGGCATCCATACATGCAAGAATTCAGTTCTGGTTAGGTGCTATATACCGATCTGGCACATTTCATTCTTCCTCTACTCAATATCACTCTTCTGTCATATTCCAGAATCAGATCTTTGTCTTTGCACCTCTTTCTGTGTTTATTTGTTCTTTCTCCATACCATACACCATATATGTTATTTACAAGCCTGAATCTGATGGGTATATATATCCAAGATTTGAAGGTTGAACCCATCAGACTTGCCTGAGTCTACATACCCAACAAAGATGCAAGGTTTGGACTAAAGTTCCATTGCCTTGCAATTATAAGAAGGTATTCATGCCATAGCAAGGGATCTGTAGACTCTGAAGTTCTCAACTGAAGTTTTCCTTCCTTCCCAAGCTTCAAAAGGTGTACTACCCTTCAAGGCTTTGTGAAAAAAATTGTTCTGAATATAACATGCACAACTGATTGCTTCTACCCAATACTGTGGTGTAAGGTCCTTGGAGTGTATCATGTAATTTTCCATCTTTTTCAAGGTTCTATTCTTACATTCTACAACTCCATTCTGCTGACGGGTATAAGGAACTGTTCACTACAAGTTTATTCCCTTTGTTGTAGAAAACTACTCAAATCTAGTATTAACATACTCTCCTCCATTATCTGTTTGAAGAACTTTGATGAACTTCCCTGATTGTTTCTCGACAAGAGCCTTGAAATCTTAAAAGTTGTCAAAGACTTCAGACTTCTGCCAAAGGAACTAGACCCATGTATACTGAGAGAAGTCATCTATGAAGGTGAGGACATGTCTAGCCTTAGTAAAAGATGGATGGGGAAAAGCCCTAGATACATCATTGTGAACAAGCTCCAAGATCTGTGTCGCTCTCCATGATTTTCCTTTGTCAAAACTCTCTTGAGGATGCTTCACAAGGGTACATCTCTCACAAAGACCTTTAGAGAATCTAACTCTAGGCAATCCTATAACCATATCATGCTGACTAAGCTACTTAAGATAGCGGTAGTTTAGATGGCCAAACCGCTCATGCCATAATTTGCTAAGGTTTCCCCATCTGAATGAGTAAGCAATGCGGTAGGAGAAACGTCAGGGGAAAAATGTGAGAAGGTATAAAACTTGAATTGGTGATCTACCCTTCCCAATGCTACTAAGCTATTGTTATGCAACTCTCTAATCTCAACTGAATCTGGTGTAAACTAAACTCTTGTGCCCTTGCCTATGTGAGTGATTTGGTACAGAGATATGAGATTAGCTGATAGTGAAGGTACACTAAGAACATTAGTGAATTCCCCGCCTCAATTTCAACAGCCCCTCTCCCAACAACTACTGCTGGAGTGTCATCACCTAGGGTAATGGTGGACATGTTGTGGAGTTCTAAGGAAGTGAAATCAACCTATGAAGAACCCATATGATGTGAGGAACTGGATTCAACAATCCATGAAGATGTGGAAGAGCCAATTACAATAAGAGCCTTACCTTTGAATTTCTCTTTACCTTTTGACTTAGAAGTTTCAGGGGTGGATGAGGATACTTTGAAGGATTCAGGTACACCTATGTTGTTCTTCTCTAAGAAATGAGTGAGGAGATCAATTTTTTTCTTCATACACATGCTCATCATGCCCTGACTTCCTACAATAGGCACACTAAACTTTGTTCTTTTTAGGTTGCCCTTGTTTGGATGAAGTTTCTATGTGACTTTTAAATATCTCAGGTTTCTAGTCTTTCTTTGTCTCCTAATCCTTCTGAGTGTTTTTTCTTTCCTTTGTTTCTCAAAGCCTATTGGTGTTTACCATTTCCAGCTACTAGGGCTTGAGGTTTTGAGGACATCACAATGCCCATGTGGATTAACTTGTCTTGTTGTCTGGTTAGATCAGTAATGAAGTCATCTAGAGATGGCATTTTCCAAGTGGCTCCAAGAGCTCTCTTGGTGGAATAGAATGTAGACTCAAATTCATAATAGTCAGGACCAAGTTTGGAGAAAATTGAGAGAACTATTTGGTCATCTTTTTTATCAGTTCCACATTCTTTTAACTGCAACCTCATAGATTTAAACTTGGTAAAAAAGTTTTATAATGTCTTACATGTGCTTGGACTCAAACCAGTTAACTCATTCTTAGTTCATGAGCTCTCATCTCATCTACCTTCAGAAAGAGATTCTCAAGAGTGATCCATATGGCATTGGGGGTTGACAAACATTCTACATGAAAGAGTAATTCTGGAGAGATGTTGAGACATAAACAATTGAAGGCCTGGTCACACTTGTTAAATCATTTAACTTTAGTGTCATCATCAGATGGTCCCTTTTTAGTGCCCACTGTAACCCTATATAACCCTTTGTTTTTCAACATAAGCTAGATTTTGGATTTCTAGTCATGATAATTAAATGAAGTTAACAGGGAAATGGCTTAATTAGAATCCATATTCCAATTTGAACTGAAGAAATGTGAAAAGAGAAAATACAACTACATAACACAAGACAAATACTTATTATTATTATGTGACCCCCCCTAATTTTGGCACTTTATAAATAGTGTGTGGACAAAAATTCCCTATTACACAATTTTAAATGCTCTTTTAGTTTAATTTGCCAAGGAATAATTGGACAAAAAATAAACTTTACAAGGAGGAGCACTTTGTTTTTTTTTTTGTAAAAAATATTTTTAAAACAAGTCTAAATATAGCTTTTCTAAAAAAAACTTAGGTTTTTTTTTCAAAAAAAGATTTTTAAAACAAGTTTAAATGTAGCTTTTCTTGAAAAAAAACCCTAATTTAAAAAAAAAAAAGCCCAAAAAAGGGGTAAATTTATGAAAAAATGAATCAAATTTGAAGCAAAAATACCTCTATCTTGTTGTTTGAATGCCTGGAGATGGAAAAAAATCCTCAGAGCAAGAAAAACTACCTCCTTTTTAAAGAAAAATGCCTTTAGTTGCAAATGAAGCTCCTTTGTAGCAAAAAAAATGCTTGTAAAACCATGTTGAAGACTACTGAGCTGAGTGAATTCCTTTATGCTAGGTGAAGTTGCTGATGTGGGGGGCTAGTTGCTGATGTAGAGGGCAAAAAGAAGGGCTTAGCGAGCCTATGAAGGCAGGTCACGGCCTTCAAAAAGCTTGCATGCCTATTTGAAATAGGCCATACCCTTTGAAGGGCTTGTGTGCCTTTTTCAATAGGTTGTGGGCTCTTAAATGGGGGTATGCCTAATAAAAAAGGTTGTTGCACCAAAAACTACCCCCCATCCAAAAAAACCAAAAAAACATCTTCTTTGCAAAAAACACGCCACCAAAGTAAAAAATATGACCGTTGTTGTAGTAAGATGACTTTGCAATAGGGGAAATAGTACTCTAGATAGGCTGCAACACTTCACCAAAGACTTATGGGGAAAAAACAAGATCTTCAAGAACAAAAAACACCATTGATTGGTAAAAAATGCCTTTTGAATTAACCCAGTAAAAAAAAATCAATATTACGCTCAAGAATTTAAAAGAACAGGTTCATAACCTTACCATTCCTTCTCTAATACCATGTGGAAACCATGAACTATCGTGGAAGATTGCAAGCACTGACACTATGACAGTCACTGATTGATTCAAGCCACCAGAATCACCTACAAAACCTCAGATTAACCTTCTACAAGAGAAAAAAGAAAAGAGGATGAATTAGCACAATATTGGATGCAATTAATGAATTGGATTAAAGAATTACATGTGAGAACTTACTTTTATATTTGCAAGTTAAAAAACCCTAATATGACTTGAGAATAACCTAAGACTAAAATTAGCCCTAAGTCAACTTAATATTTAGTGTAATTAAATATTTAATTACACCAACAACCCCCTTAAGTGCAACTTAGGGAGAAATAAAAAACATGCAACTATGCAAGAATCGGTCCCGACTACAAGGCCATGTTAGGTACCCATGTACAACAAGAATCTCTCGTAAAGTGGAGAAAAATGAGAAAAACCCAGTGGGAGAAAACTCGTCTGCAAAAGAGAGAAAATACAACAAGTACATGAACATGTGATGGAACAACTAACACTAAGACCCCCCAAGAACTAAATCCATCACAAAAGGACAATCATGAATACCCCCCATAAGAGAGGAAAAAAAGAGAAGGTTAGGGACCCCCCAGAAGTGTGAACAAACTCCAGAAAGCAGATGAAGAAACTGCAACTACCTATGCCAAAAAGTGACTAAAACCTGATCCATAGGAACAATTACCATGAAGATTTAGGAATATTAACCATAATCAATGACCATTAAACTGAGATGTGACTTGACGAGAATTTGATGCAAGATTTAGGATCGTTAACTATAGCCTCTCAATTTGAGATATAAACTGATGTAAATCAAAATGTGTCAAGCAATATATGGCATAGTACACTAATTTTTTTGACAAGTTTCAATGTGTTTACAACTTAGCTAGTGCTTTACAACAGGAGTGTACAATGTCCAAAAACACCACATGCTGAAAATACAATTCTACTATATAATAAAAGGAAACTAATAGCACCATAATGAAGTACATAGAAAATCATGCATTTTCAAAAAAGGGGGACCCAAAAAGGAGTCTGTATGCCCAAGATATGGCCCATCGAAGTTCCCAAAATGAGAATGGCACAATAATAGCACTAAGAAAATAGAAATCTAGAAAAAACTAGAACCCCAAACTGAAAACCATCTACACTAATGTGAAGATCATGAAACCCTACCCTATTTCAAAAAAAAATGCACTGATAAAGACCTTCGTATGACAAAGATATCGTCATTTGACGATTAGGTACAAAATAGAAACTATCAATGGTGAGGGGTGGTTTTGACAAAAAACAAACCTCTACCAAATATAGAGTTGCTGCTAAATGTAGAGACCTCTAGCTAGATCTGGAGTCGTAGCTAAATCTGGTGAAGTGCCAAAACCCCAACTAAAATTGGTGGGCCACCAAAATAAATGCCAAATTTGGTAGCGGGCCAAATTGGGCACAGAACCTATGTTGGATCTAGGGCATACAACTGAGAGGGGGGGTGAATCAGTTGTATAAAAACTTGCTTTTAATTCAAACACTTGATTCTTCTTTATTAGTTAACAGTATATCAATTAATCATCCATGAAAGCATAATGCGTAAACACAAGAGCAGATAAACATCAACACATTGAACACCAAGATTTTGACATGGAAAACCTGGTTAAGGGAAAAACCACGGGGTGATTAACCCAAGGATTATTCTCTGTTAGAAGAATAAGAAAAAGAATGGCACTTGCCAATTAGGGCTCACTGCCCGAGCACACTGCTCACAAAGAGGCCCATTGCCTACAAGGAGACACACTGTCTACAAAGTGATAATAATCACAATCTTGAACTGGTGAATGACATCTCTACCATGTCTGGATCAGTTCCATTTAAGCCTAAAACCTCTGCTTTGCCTTTCGCACTTCTCTTCGCTATGCCACACTCATCCTTATAATCCACACTTCAAAATGAATTCACAAACACTTATTTATACAAGACATCGACTTAGGAACAATCATCTAAGTCGGTAATCAACCATAAGGACATTTGCAAGATGATTAATACATCCGGTCGGCCACCACAAGAACATTTGCAAGATGAACAACTCATTCGGTCAGCTAGTCTGAACAAGAACTTCATCCGGAAGAATATCTTCAATTCCGGGCTCTACCACCAATGCGGATCAACAACACAACCTCAACACTATCCAAGAACCTTCACAAGCCTGCCTGAATGACCAGGTACATCCGCACTTCCTCTACTTACTGGAATCTCTTCTCTTCCTCATCCGGAACTTCAAGAACACAGTCTGTCGCCACTATCACAATGCAAAAGGTACTTCCGGACCTCAAAATCATACACAACTCGAGATGACACATCACAAGGACATCCCAAACACTCCTTCCAATCCGCAGATTAGGATAATACAATTCTAGACCTCACCAGACCTTTCTGTGATCCTCTGTCACCTCTGAACACTTGCCGGAACCGGTTCCACCCAGACAGCCACAACTTCTTCAGATCTTCATGCGGACCTCTGAAATCTTAACTGAAGCATCTCAAGACTCATATCTACAAACCCTTTAATCTGCATCCTCTGGTTCTCAACCTATATAGTACATTTGCCTTCTTCTCATCACTATTCTTCACTGTTCCTGACTGAGGCTAATTTTCTCAATATTCTCAGCACACAGCTTATCCAATCCTTCTTGTCAATGCAATATGAGCATGTTGACATTAATGACAACACTGGTTCACCTCATACTTGCAACAATCTCCCCCTTTGTCATTGATGGCAACATATGATGTGAAAAACCATCAAGACAAGAACTTCTCCTTTCTGTCACAGCTCCCCCTATCAACAACTTTTCACATGTCTTCTCTTCCTTTACTGCTCCCCCTTTGATCATCAACCACTTGTTTTTCACATGTCTTCTCTCCCCCTTTGACATCAATGGCAAAGGGCTCATACTTGCAATTCTAATACATCAGAATCATACCAGCTGCTCCCCCTTAGTAGCAGCTCCCCATCATCAATCTGGATCACAAGATATGACTATGATATCCACCGGACTGATGCACATCAGTGCATCCTAGTTCATCACCGAAGGGGCCATGACCCCTAACTTCTTCCGGAGATATTCAAAAGAGTCCTTGGGAAGAGGTTTAGTAAAGATATTTGCAATCTAATCCTTGGAGGGAACATACTCCAATCTAACTTCTTCCTTGTTCACTTGTTCTCTCAAAAAGTGAAACTTGATAGATATGTGCTTAGTCTTAGAATGCAATACCGGATTCTTAGAAATATTAATTGCACTGGAGTTATCATAGAAAATTGTGATAGGCTCCTCACATTCAACTTTAATGTCTCTTAGCATCTGCTTCATCCATAAGATTTGAGTGCAACTACCTGCTGCTGCAGTGTATTCTGCTTCAATTGTAGACAGAGATATTGCATCTTATTTCTTGCTTAGCCAAGAAACCAATCTCTTCCCCAAAAAGAATGCTCCACCACTGGTGCTCTTCCGGTCATCCACATCTCCTACCCAATCTGCATCTGTGTAAGCATGAAGAGAGAAATCTGGATCTCTAGGGTACCATAGAACATACTCAACTATTCCTTTCAAGTACCTAAAAATTCTTTTGATTGCCATAACATGAGATTCTCTAGGATCAGCCTGGAATCTTGCCACAAGACCAACAACCTGCATTATATCTGGTCTAGTCTGAGTGAGATATAACAATCCACCAATCATTGATCTATACTTTGTCTGATCTGCCTTTGGGGAGTCATCATCTTTGCTCAACTTACATCCGGTTGCCATGGGAGTGTTCATTGGCTTTGAATCTTCCATACCAAATTTCCTCAACAATTCTTTCACATATTTGGTCTGAGAAATGAAGATCCCTTTCTTTGTTTGAGTAATTTGCAGACCCAAGAAGAAATTCATTTCACCAAGCATAGACATTTCAAACTCACTTTTCATCTGATTTGCAAAAGTTTTGCACATACTATCTCTTCCTCCAAAAATGATATCATCCACAAACACTTCAATAGTCAAAATGTTTTCATGATCAATTTTGAAATATAAGTTACTGTCAGCAGTACCTTTGTTGAATCCAATCTGCACAAGATGCTTATCCAACCTTTCATACCATGCTCTTGGGGCTTGCTTCAATCCATACAATGCTTTCTTCAACTCGTAGACCATATCATCATTATCAGACAATTGAAATCCATCTAGTTGTTCAATGTAAACTTCTTCTTCCAGATCACCATTTAGGAAGGCAGACTTGACATCCATTTGATATACCTTGAAGTCTTTGAAGGCAGCAAATGCAAGAAATAATCTGACTGCTTCAATTCTTGCCACCGGAGCAAAGGTCTCTTCAAAATCAATTCCTTCTATTTGAGAGTAGCCTTTGCAGACCAATCTAGCTTTGTTTCTGATTACTTCACCAGCTTCATTCAGTTTGTTCCAGAAGACCCATTTGGTTCCAATCACATTCCTATCTCTAGGTCTGGGAATAAGATCCCAAGTATGATTTTTCTCAATTTGCATCAATTCATCTTTCATTGCTTTGGTCCAGTTTTCATCATTGCAGGCTTCATTTATTGTTTTAGGTTCAATCTTTAAGATCAGACAATATTCATCCTGATTTTGAGCAACATTCCTTCTAGTTTGCACACCTTTGCTTCTGTCACCTATGATCTGATCTTCAGAGTGGTTTAGTCTTACATACCTTGGAATTTTGGGAGTATCCTGCACTGCTGCTTCTTGATCAGGCTCATTCAGACCTATCTCTTCTTCCTGATTTACTAGATCAAGCTGACTCTGACTTACCAGAGAGGATTGAGTTCCTTGAACCTGAACTCCATCTTGGTCATCTTTATCAAACTCATAAAATCTTAAGGGCTTCTCAATTCCTTCAACTTTCACATTAGTGCTTTCTATCATCTTTCTCAGTCTCTTATTGTAACACCGGTATGCTTTGCTTTGAGTGGAGTAACCCAAAAATATTCCTTCATCACTTCTAGCATCAAACTTTCCTAGATCTTCATCTCTTTTAATATAACACTTGCTACCAAATACTCTGAAATATCTCACAGTAGGAGTGATGCCAAACCAAAGTTCATAGGGGGTCTTACCAGTATTGTTTCTGATTTGAACTCGGTTAAGAGTGTAGACTGCAGTGCTGACAGCTTCTCTCCAAAACATTTGAGGAACATTTTCTTCCATCATCATTGTCCCGGAAGCTGCCTGGATGGTCCGGTTCTTTCTCACAACTACTCCATTCTGTTGTGGAGTCCTAGGAGCAGACAGCTGTCTCTTTATGCCATGCTTCTCACAAAAGTCTATGAATTCACTGAATGTGAATTCACCACCTCTATCAGACCTTAGACACTTCAGTTTCAATCTGATTGGATTCTCTACCATGGCTTTGAAGATTTTGAACTTCTCAAGGGCTTATGATTTCTCTTTTAGGAAGGTAACCCACATTATCTGGGAATGGTCATCAATTGGTAACATGAAATATCTATCACCTTGCAGACTCTTGATTCTTGTCAGACCACAGAGATCAGTATGTACTAATTCCAACAATCTGGTAGAGGACTGATCTTTGCTTTTGAAAGAGACTCTGCTTTATTTACCTAGCTGACATTCTTTGCACAAACTATTTGTAGGTTTCACCAATTTTGGAAGATCTCTTACAGCCTGAATATTGCTTATCTTGATGATGTTATCAAAATTTACATGACACATTCTTCTACGTCATAACCAACTCTGATCAACTTGAACAAACAGACAACTTTTATTTGAACCAACCAAATGAAAGATATTACCTTTTGTTTGAGCACCGGATGCAATTTCAGTTCTGGAGCTTGTAAAGATTCTGCACTTTCCATTCTTGAACCGGAGATCATAACCTTTGTCCACTAACTGACCAACACTGAGAAGATTGTGCTTCAATCCTTCAACATATAGTACATTACCTATTTTGCTCTTTCCATCAAAGGAAATAGTTCCCCTACCTCTGATTCTGCCAGCAGAATTGTCACCAAACTTTACCATTCCTCCTTCATACCTTTCCAAATCTAAGAACTTATTCTTGTCACCAGTCATATGGTGAGAACATCCACTGTCAATAACCCAATCATCCTTTTCTTCCACTTGAGCAGCCAAGCTCTTTCCACAACCTTGTGATTGACAGATTTAGAGGATATTGAATCTTCTTCCTTGATGGCAATAAAAACCCATTCATTTCCAGATTTGCTTCCTAGTTCTGATTCATCATCTGTTACTCCTTCATTGTCATCTTCTTCATGAACATAATAGCAGTTCTTTTGAAACCTTTGTATGTTAGTATTAGACCTTGCAGATCTTTCCAGACATCTTGAAGCAAAATGACCAATCTTATTGCAGTTGAAGCACTTAAAGGGTAGTTTTCCCTTCATACTTACCGGATCCTCTTGGCAGTCTCTTTGCAATGAGGGCTTCAAGTTGAGTTGTTTCTGCTTCTTCTTCTTCCATGTCTCTTCTTGCTTGCTCATACCATGACATCTTCCTTGAAGAGTTTTCTTCCGGATCAAATCTCGGTTTGCCTTTCACATAGGCACTGGCTTTGAAAGCAGATTCAGTCTTGGGAGGATCATCTCCAAACTCGGTCATTTCAAATGCAGCTAGTTTGCCAGCCAATTGTTCTCTTGTGATAGTTGTGTGAGCTCTGAATTCATCAATGGCAGCAACCTTGATTTTGTAGGCAGCAGGAAGGGATCTGAGGATTTTGCAAACAATCTCATTTTCATCCAGGGTTCCACCAGCATTTCTAATTCCACATACCAGCTCATTCACTCTTGGCATAAAGGTAGTGATGTTTTCATCATCTCTCATCTTCAATCTTTCAAATTTTCCTTTCAGACTTTGCAACCTTGCACTCTTGACAGACTCATCTCCTTCATACAGAAGTTCCAATTTAGTCAAGATCTCATATGCAGTTGGTAGGTCAATAACATTTGAGCGATCTGAGTCATTCAATGCGCTTAGAAGAGCTTCCTTGGTCTGCAGATTGTTTTCAGCATCTGTGATTTCATTCAGAGTTGTCGGACCACCCTGTGGAGGTACATATGGTTTTGAGACCATGGCCAAGTATGCTTTTCCCATACATTCCAAGTGACATTTCATGGGACCTTTCTAGAGAATGAAGTTGGTTCCATCGAACTTCGGACTATCCTTTTTGTATGATGACATCCTGGATCTCCTCAAGCGGTTAAGCTCCTTTCAGAGGAACTTGGCTCTGATACCAATTGTTGGATCTAGGGCATACAACTGAGAGGGGGGGTGAATCAGTTGTATAAAAACTTGCTTTTAATTCAAACACTTGATTCTTCTTTGTTAGTTAACAGTATATCAATTAATCATCCATGAAAGCATAATGCATAAACACAAGAGCAGATAAACATCAACACATTAAACACCAAGATTTTGACGTGGAAAACCTAGTTAAGGGAAAAACCACGGGGTGATTAACCCAAGGATTATTCTATGTTAGAAGAATAAGAAAAAGAATGGCACTTGTCAATTAGGGCTCACTGCCTGAGCACACTGCTCACAAAGAGGCCCACTGCCTACAAGGAGACACACTGTCTACAAAGTGATAATAATCACAATTTTGAACTGGTGAATGACATCTCTACCATGTCCGGATCAGTTCCATTTAAGCCCAAAACCCCTGCTCTGCCTTTTGCACTTCTCTTCGCTATGCCACACTCATCCACATAATCCACACTTCAAAATGAATTCACAAACACTTATTTATACAAGACATCGACTTAAGAACAATCATCTAAGTCGGCAATCAACCATAAGGACATTCACAAGATGATTAATACATCCTGTCGGCCACCACAAGAACATTCGCAAGATGAACAACTCATCCGGTCAGCTAGTCTGAACAAGAACTTCATTCGGAAGAATATTTTTAATTCCGGGCTCTACCACCAATGCGGATCAACAACACAACCTCAACACTATCCAAGAACCTTCACAAGCCTGCCTGAATGACCAGGTACATCCGCACTTCCTCTACTTACTGGAATCTCTTCTCTTCCTCATCCGGAACTTCAAGAACACAGTCTGTTACCACTGTCACAATGCAAAAGGTACTTCTGGACCTCAAAATCATACACAACTCGAGATGACACATCACAAGGACATCCCAAACACTCCTTCCAATCCGCAGATTAGGATAATACAATTTCGGATCTCACCGGACCTTTATGTGATCCTCTGTCACCTCTGAACACTTGCCAGAACCGGTTCCACCCAGACAGCCACAACTTCTTCAGATCTTCATGCGGACCTCTGAAATCTTAACTGAAGTATCTCAAGACTCATATCTACAAACCCTTTAATCCACATCCTCTGGTTCTCAACCCATATAGTACATTTGGCTTCTTCTCATCACTGTTCTTCACTGTTCCTGACTGAGGCTAATTTTCTCAATATCCTCAGCACACAGCTCATCCAATCCTTCTTGTCAATGCAATATGAGTATGTTGACATCAATGACAACACTGGTTCACCTCATACTTGCAACAACCTAAGGCATGGTGCATGCAGGTACAACATGTTTAATGTATGTTTTCTTAAATAAAAAACATTTAAAAATTTTATTGAAGGTATGCTTTTTTTTTTTAACATTAAAAAACTTTGTTTTTTTTTTTTAAATTATATGGGGTGGGGGTTTGAACCCCCATACAGACCCACATGGGGATTGTAGCCCCTAAGGGAGTGCAACCCCTATGGGGTGCGAGCCCTAGGCCTGCAGCGTAAGGACCTGTGTAGGTGCCATAAATTTTTTTTTTTAAACCCCCCCCTCCCTTTTTTACAATTTTTTTGAATTTCTTTTAACCAAAAAAATTGTTTTTTAAATAATTTTTTAAATTTTTTTTTTTGAAAAAAAAATTAAATGCAAAAAAAAAATTTAATTTTTTTTACAGTCACCTCAATGTGCATGTTGGGGAGGTCCACGACTTCCCTGGCAAAAAAAATTTGCCCCAGATGATCCCAAGGCTGATTTCAACAATTTGACAGTTGATTTTAAGATTTTTTGGCCATCTGAGCGTGATGGCAGGGCCAGATTTGGCCCAAAATGTTTTGAAAATTAGCTTTACTTTAAATCCTGAAAAAAAAGCACCCACTAAAACCCTTGCAGATCTAGCCTACGAAGCTCAAATCAAGTCAAATAAAAGGCTAATCTAACTATTTTGATTACTTTGAATCAAATAGAAGACTCTATTTTACATAGAAACACACTTAGCAAACAACTCTTGCTCAATATTACTTCGAATCTGAGAAGGGGCTTGTAGATCTGTAGCTCTGATACCATGTGAGAGTCACTGATTGACTCAAGCCACTAGGACTACGTACAAAACCTAAGATTAACCTTCTATAAGAGAAAAAAGCAAGGAGGATGAATCTGCACAATATTGGATGCAATTAATGAATTGGATTAAAGAATTACATGTGAGAACTTACTTTTATAGTTTCAAGTTAGAAAACCCTAATATGACTTAAGAATAACCTAAGGCTAAAATTAGCCCTAAGTCAACTTAATAAAGTGTAATTAAATATTTACTTATGCCGAAAAATATGAGTCACGAGAGATGAACAATCGCACACTCAATACCATCAAATACATAAGCAATATGCAAAGCAAAATTGGATGATGTATTAGCTCAAAGATCAAGTACATATAGGCATGTGTCTTCTCAAAATAGATGTGCCATAAATAAGAAAGCAAGCCTAACAATAGTAGTGGCCTGAAGATAGGCATGCAACTACTTAACTTAGGATAAGTTAAGTTAGACACCTATTTTAAACATAGATGTGCTAATTAAAGCACAAGTACACCTAAATTTAGTACACCTAAATTTAGTACAGCTAAATATAGTTGACTAAGTGAACTTAATAACACTAACAAATATGTGGGTCCAAAATCATATAATATGCCTTTTTGTAGGCCATTGGTCAACATTTTAACTAGTTTAAAATGTAAGCATGTTATAACATGCTCGCATTATAACTTGAGCATGTTTTTTGGTGGTTTGGGAAATTCCAACCCTAAGGTTTGGAATTGGCTTGTTCCAACCTAAAGGTAGGACCTGCCTTTTGGACACCAAATACATGTTTTTATCAAAACTTAGAAAATCAACTAAATCTTGAGTGTGCTCTCTACAGTGATGCCACAATAATGGGTTACACTTTTTGGGACATCCTGATTTTTGCTGAAATTACATATTTTAAGAAAATTTAATGATTTAAGCAAATATAATGATTTAAGCCTTGAAAGGTTTCATTTAAAGGATTTTAATTGAAGAGGGTTTAATCAAGCCCCCTTATATTCAAACCCCCTTAGACAGAACCCTGCTAGTTTTAAACCATACCTATAATGGAGGCTCCTCTACATCTATCAAAATTCTGATAAAAAACCACTTTTGATTTATCTTTTGGGGGATCAAATGAATTCATTTAAAATTTATGTTTGTAAGTATGTAGTCCTTATTATAAGCCTCCCAGAAAGTATAATTTTAAATATATTTAATTTGATTATTATATTTATTTTTTATTTCTTGTAAATGTAGGTTTTTAATGAACATCAAAGTCTTTGTTTCACACATACGAAAAAATAGGAAAATCGAGAAAAAAATTCTAAAAAATACATGTCCTCTAGGTATTGATGTCCTTATTCCAACAAAAAAAATTGAATTATGAAACATACAAAAAAAGTTATGTTGGATAGAATATGCCTATGTCTAAATTATAATTGGTTTGACTTCAAAACTTAATTAAAATAAAATATTCAACAAAATATTATGAAACTAAATGCATCCTTTAGATATCGATGTTACCAATCTCAATTCAAAAGAATCAGAATTTTATCCTTCGTAGAAAAAAATTTATGTGCGATAGATTACACATCACTTTAAATAATGTTGTTTACTATTAAAAACTAGTTATCAAAGGAGATGCAAAAAAAATTTACAATTTAACTCCAAATTTTTAAAAAATATATATTTAGAATCTACAAACAAAATCTCACAAATCACTAGTTCACATCATTTTCAAATTCCTAACGGTTTAGCAGCTATAGGTGTCAGAAAGTGAAGATTTAGTTCAAAATGTTGATTTCAATGTCACGTTTGGCCAAAAAGTGTAACCCATTATTGTGGGATGACTCTCTATCAAGTTTACACATTTTTCAATGTTAATAAAAAAATACATGATGACCTCAAGTTTTTTATTAGCTTTCTAACCATGTATTTTTTTCTAAAATCTAATAACATTAAGGTTTCCATCTTCAATTTCTTTTGCTAATGTGTTTTTTTGTAGAAAACTTATGTCTAGTATTTCCGGTGTCATTTTTACATATTCGTTGCAATTTGAAACAAATTACATGTTTAGATTTTAGAGTCTATTCTATACACATTGAAAAAAATGCATTTTGATTAGTTTTCAAAAACATTAGGTGGGAGCACGCTCAAATTTGTATTTTTTAGAATGTATCCACTTTGAAAATTCATTAAAAATCATATATTCATTAAAAAATTAACAAAAAAATTAGGCATAAACTACATGATGTTAGCTAATTTTTCATCGAAGTGATTTGTGAAATAGTTACAAAAATTCAACATTTGAGGGGGAGCACACTAAATGCTATGTTATATTTTTTCTAACAAAAATAGTAGCACTTTGTGTGCTCCCCTATTTGAACCTCTTAATCTCCACCATTTTTAGAAAGAAATACTAGTTTAAAAGCTAGACTTTGAGCACTACAAATCTTGTTCTTATAACATCTTACTTCCAAAAAATTATGCATTATGGAATAAATATGACTCATTAAAAATATTATAATGTATAAAAAACAAGTTATTAAGAAATGCTTAAGAAACAATATAAATTGTTTTTAAACTTTAAAAAATACTTAAAATCTACACACAAAATCTCAAAAATAACTAATTTACATTATCTTCAAATTATTAATGGTTTGTTTTCTATAAGTGATAAAAAGTAAAAATCTAGTTACAAATTTTCAATTCATTGTCCCACTTAGGCCAAAAAGTGGCACACACTATTACAATATCACATGTAAGCTAGTTGGTTGTAGGAAGAACATTGAATGGTGAAGAAAAAGTTGTCAAATATTCATGGGTGGCTTGAGGCAAAAGAGTCATTAATCTAAATAGTAAAAGTTATACAATAATCCCATGAGACCCTTGTTTTAGTAATTTTTCCATGCACTGATAGCTAATGAGTCTATCCAATACAAGGGATAGTACTCATAAAGTGTAGTGTTGACTATTATTTGTGAACTGCATCCAAAGTTTAGAAAAGTGTCACAAGATAGGACCAAGAGTATGAAGTCATTGTTATTCCAAGACAACACCACAACCACACAAGAGTAGGACAAACATGTTATATTTGAGAGTGTAGTCACCCATGGAAATTTGAGCATTTCAACACTTACCTTCCAAGGTAATCCATTCTTCCATCGTGATCATTACTTCAAAACTAGAATAGGGCAAGACAATAATATGCTTTTTTGGCCAATCTTGGGTCAATAAAACTACGAGTATTGCTTGAATTGATGAGAATTGTGAGAGCATGTTTCTTAGAAAAAAATTTGACCTTCATTGTCCGAGGAGTGGAGATCCTAGCCAATGCATGCATAGAGATTATATAGGTAAGATCAAATTTTGTATTATCAATCATTTTCTTCTCCTCTTTGCAAGTCTCTTTAGCATTTTCCCATTTCTCTACCTCTAATGAAGATTCTATATCAAACAAATGCAACTTCTATTCCATAGAGTGATGCCCTGGTATAAATTTTTCATCACAATTGTAACACAACCCCTTTTCTCAACAAGAACACATCTTTGCTTTAATGAGGACATTTAACAAGTGTGAATCGATTGTTAGGGGTGGAGACATGGTAATTCAACATAGTGTTCTTAAATAGAGTGAACTTAGAGAATTGACACTAAGTTGTGAGCTTATCTTCTGCAAGCGTTGTCAAACCTATGGATACCATCATATGATTGGGTTTGAACATTTTGAAATCGGTTTAAATTTCCTCCTTAAGGCCACTTATGAAACAACTAGTAAAGAAGTCATCTATTAACCCTTTCGTTTGGTTGGCAAGTTTCTCAAATTCAACTTGATAGTCACAAATTTAAATAAGTTTCCTTAATTTGTTTCAAGCTCCAATAAAGTCTTCAAATGCATTGGTACTTAATTGAATCAAGAGAAGTTTTGTAAATTTAGTCCAACTAAGTTGAGGATTGGCCTTCTGGTACCATTTGTACCACTAGATTGATTATTTTCCAAATTGAATGAGGCAATAGGGACCATGTCCTCCCAAGGAGTATTGTGGGAAGTAAAATATTATTCAATACAAGAGATTCAACTAGCAGGTTCTCTACAATTAAATTTAAGAAAATCAGGGTTTGAACCTTGAGGCATGGAATTGGAGTGAAAATTAGATTTGGGGTTATCAGATTAGTCATGGAATTAGTCACAACTAGTTATATGACTAATAGATTCCAATATTTAGTTTTATCCATCATTGTGGGCATAGATTTGAGAGTCAAATTCCTCTAGTTTAGTAGCTACTATTGTATCCATTTTCTTAGATCAAGTGTTCACCATCATAGGATAGATCCTAGGGTGGTGAAAAATGATGTCAAAGTTATAGACCAAAATGATCAGCTTGAAGAGAGAATCATAATGAGACAATCAACCAAAGAGGAAACAATTACCTAGACATCCCTTTGGGCCAAATCTTGAACCAAAAATTTTACCCAATATCTAATTTAAAAATTACTAACTATCCACTACCCGTGCAACAACAACACTACATAATGTTGTGCCTTTGCAATTGTACTGTATGTCAATCCTAAAGATAATAGTCATTGGTGGTGTTACTCTCTAGCTTCTAAATGTGCTCGAGAGAGAATAGGTAAAAATGAAGGTTTCTATAGGGATTATGTTGTCTAAGCCTATGAATGTATAGATCCAAGTGAATCTAGTATAATGCAAGTAACTTCCAAGAACTAATTTCTTACCAATGCATAATAGGTGGAAGATAGTTGATGGCTTCGTAGGGCTAGGTTTTAAAAAAGACTATGGTCCATCTTCTATTATACTTGAGGGTACATGGAAGCACAAGACATATATAGGTGTTGTCTAATGGCATGGATTGGGAGGGTAATCCTTTTGACCTTCACCAAAACCCATAGGGGGAATCTAGCTTTACCCAAAATGATAGCTCTTCTATGATATTTAAAAAACTCTACCATATGGTTTTTATCCTAAAAGTATAAAAATAACTAATAGAAAGGAGAAAAAATGGTAAATTTTAGGAAAAAGATGAGTGTCACTACTTATATAGCCACTTCTTTTTATAAGGAAGATCCCAAGAGGGTAAGGTGAGAGCATATGGTGGGCAATTGTATAAGGATTTAAATATAAAAAATACAACAAAATATGACCCTAAAAATAACTTTGATACCAAAATGTTATATTCCTTGCAACAAATTAACCAAACACTCTAAATATAGAAAATAAATGTTGTAAATATTGCATTGAATTGACAAACTCACATTCTAGTATATCATTGGCCTCTTCGAATGGTTGCCAATCTCATAGAGCAATGCTTAATACAAAATAATTCAATGACCCATTCTTCTATCAAAACCCTCTATATAAGTTCTACCCAAGAGAAATACTACCTACCATGCATGTGGGATAAACATACTTCTAGCAAAAAGGATGACTTATAATGCATATGTATCTAATGCTTTTATTAAGTCCACCTTAATACAAAAGTAATTAACTTAGAAGAAATAGTTACGTTTGTGGGTCTTAACAAAAAAACGTGTCCTTTAACAATTTTCACAACCCTCTAAAGGTATTCATAAATATTGTCAATCCATATAGTAGAGCAAACAAAGATGAATTTGGTGAATCATAAAGCATAAACATAATATTAGTATTATCATATTTGCATGATAAAGGACAACTCTATGGACACAAAAGTGCTCTAGAGGTGTGAAACCAACTTTAGACATATATGTATGCCATACACAGAATTTGAGGTGATATACAAATGAAGAGGAATCATTTCCAAGCTAAAGATTAAAAAATTCTAAAATACTCATTAAAGTCATTCATCTTTGATTATTAAACTAACTTATTTTTCACATTTTATTTCTTGAAATAATATTCAATTCAAATTTATGTATACCCACAAAAACTATCAATTAATTAATTTAATTAATTTATAGTTATACATATATATATTTTATTAAATTAGCCTATATTAAAAAAAAATTATTATTCTTTTATGAATATACAAATCATGTAACATTTGTAAATAATTTTTAATTCAATATAGAATTAAAACTACAATATCATTCTACAATTAAATAAATTTCACAATCTTTAAGCATAACAAAGGTAAAAACTATTTTTACATGTGTTAGAACTAAGAATGTAAACATGTTTTATAAAATTGCTAATTTAATACAATCCATAAATTTCCTTACATCTTTGTAAAAGATCTATCTCATTAAAAGTTTTACTGCACTCAAATAAAATTAGCTTCAATATAATTTGAATTCAAGGAAATTTTTTACCACACAAAAAATTCAATGTAGGGATTTATGGCTTTGATTTTGTTCCGATACTCCCCGCCTTTCTTTAACATCTCCGTTACTTCTCTCCCTAGCCCCGTGCCTTTGAACACCTTCAACCTTTTCAACCGCTCCAATCCTCCTCCCACTTTCTTCATTTTCATACACACAAACATCTCCAACTCCTCAAGGCATGCCATCGCTCCCTCCTGCAATTCCGGGAACTCCTCTAATTCGTCGAAGTCATAAATTGTCATGAAGCGGAGCTGTGGAAACCCTCCCGACCTTCCAAACGCCTTTGGGAATTCTCTGCACCTCCTATTCTCGCACAGGTTCAACCTCACTAGATTGGGCATTCTTTGCAACTCCGGATAATCACTACAGTCACATCTATATAACTCTGAGTCCCTCAGATTTGCCAACTCACATATCCAACTTGGCACTACAAACTTTTCTACTGAAAGACTTTCAAGATGTTTCATTGCTCTCATATTCTCTGGCAACTGCGTATCCTGCGGCCTATACGATCTATACGGACATTTAATTGACAGATGACGCATCTTCACCAGCGGCGCAAGGATCCTCTTCAACTCCATTTCATGGTTAACACTCAAGCATAGTTCCTGAAGCTGAGTCATATTGACCAAATCGTCTAACCTCATCAATTTGCCCTCTTCTATGGAGAAGTCCAAGCACCTTGATCGCAGTGTTCTCAAAGAGGCCAGCTGTGATATTCCCTTTGGCATGCGATCAACATTCCGGCATTCTAAATGCTGAAGACATTTAAATTCACTTATCCATACTGGTAAGTTATTGCACTGCCAAGACAGAGCGAGAAACAAGAGACTTTTCAGATGTCTCACACACTCCGGTACCTCCGCTATCAATGTCTCCCTTAAATCCAGGATTTTAAGAAGAATCATCTTTCCAAGGGACGCAGGCAATGTATTGATGGCTGTGAAGCTCAAATCTAGAACGCGCAGTCCTCTCATAGCAGCAAACAAGTTTTCTGGAATGCTTGTAATCCTCCCATTCTGAGATAGTGAGAGTGTACGGAAATATACAGGATGGCTAAAAGCTGAGATGGCATTATCATCTAGATTTTTCTTGGCCAATAAAATCCGACACCAGCCAAGGGTACCACTTGTATGTGTGAAGGCTTCTTCAACAGCAAAAGCACATTTATTTTCTCTGGATATGTGAATGGCCAAATCATGCAACAAATCATGGATTTTACAATATTTGGTTAAAGAGCCACGCCATTCCCTTTCCCCTTCCCATAGTTGAAGCAGACACAGCTGAGCAAGTTGATCTAACCAATCCCACGCCATATCCCACTGCTCCTCTCCTGCTGGGACTAATCCTTATCCTATCCATAGATTGATTAGATATTCACACTCTATCTCCTTATCCTCAGGAAAGAAAGAAAGATAAGCAAAACAGGGTTGAAGATGTGCAGGCAAGGAGGAGTCGTAACTCAATTTTAATATATCCATGACAGGGTCACGGTCACCAATGGGAGTAACTACCCTTTCCAGATGACGCCGCTTCGACTCCCATTTGCTGAGAAGTGTGGTGTTGGCCAGAGATGCTGCTATCGTTTTGATAGCAAGAGGTAAATTTCCACACTGCTTTACAATCTTCCGACCCTCCTCTTCCAGCTGCTGCTGTGGCGCTCTATTTCTAAATGCATAGAAAGAAAACAGACTCCAACTCTCTTCCTCTGACAAATATTGCATCTCATAAATTTTAGCACTAGAATTTAGAGCAACCTGCCTACTTCTTGTGCTAACCACAACTTTACAATCTTTTTCAGCTGGCAAGCCAAGTCTATCAAGCAGATTATCCTCAGTAGACAGAGTCCATAGATCATCGAGCACAATAAGAGATTTTTTTCCTTTCAGGCTGACATGAATGTGTTGAGCCGCTGTCTCCACTTACGGCAGAAATGTTTAAATTATGTATGTGGGAAGCTATATCATGTTGCAAATTCTTGAGAGAATAAGCTTTAGAAATAGAGAGCCAAATAGACTTGTCAAACCTGGATTTTACGGCTTCGTAGACATTTTGGAGAAGAAATGTCTTTCCCAAGCCGCCCATACCAACGACGGCTATAACTTGAACATCTGGGTCTTCTAACAAGCTGACCATGTGTTGAACTTTGAAATCTATGCCCACTGGATGTGAATCTCTGGGCACAAGACTAGATCTCTTCACCGGTGCTGATGTACTTGTTGACGCTACTGCATCTACATGAAGACCTGTCCGATGTTCCTTAAATGTCTTTCCAACAACTTGTTGCACAGCCAAGCCAATTTTTGTACACAGCATCTCGACATTACTGATAATTTTAAGGGAATGAGAATTAAAAAGCGTTCAAAATCAATATGGAGAGGTTACACGCAAAAATTAAAAAAACTGATTCATAATGGATAGAAAGCAAACAAACCAAAACAAAAATAGGAAAAACTAAATGGCAAAAAATAACCTAAGCCTTACTCATTGGATGTGCTGAATTCGTAGCCAGAGATGAGTGAAGAAGAGTGGAGGGCTGCTTTCCACTGGTCAAGCGTGTCGTTGCTGAATCTCCCCTTTGCTAAGTTTGCTTCATGTTGAGCGAATGCAGGTGCATAAACTCCCTTGTCAGGGTAGCGAAGGTCAGAAGGCTTCACATCACAAAACACAGGAATAAACCGAGCCTTGGTTTTCAACATGATAACGAGCTCATCTAGACACCAAGGGGACTCCGCATATCGTGGTGAGAAGATGGCGATCTGTACACTAGAAGAGTATATGGCATTTTGTATGGCAGACGGAATTGAATCTCCCAATTCTAATTCTTGATCATCAAGAAATGTCCAACAATCCTTTTCCTCTAGTGATTCGTAGAGTGCAAAAGCCACAGTTTCTTTCACGTCAGGGCCCTCGGTGGTTGATGAATGCATCATATAATTTTTTAGATACAGTGGACGCTTCCCTTCCAAATTCACTGAAAGAACATATCTGAGATGAGGAGGATGACGCCATGAACTCATGTGCGAGAGAGGGATGGAAAATATAATTCAGACTGAACTGGATTTGATAAATGGTTGTGTATATTTTGAATCAACTATTCAAATCACACTTTTTTTTTAATGAATGATGCAATACAAACATACAAGAATATTCAGCGCTCAGAAGAGCAGCTGAGGCAAGAGTAATACACAATAACACTATTCAAATAAACTGCCCAACAAAAATTCCTCTGTCAATACATAAACAAGCTCTTAGCCAGGAGGCAGCTGCAAACTAATCAAAGCCTTTACAACTGAAAGAGTAAGAGCAGTAAAGACAAACAGTCATATCTACTCTAAAAAATCTCCCAGAAAGCTGAAGCAGCAGCGGATCAGAACAAAACCAAAACACAACAGCAATAAAGATCTCTCTCTATTTCCACGACTGATTGGAAACACTGCCTTCAAACAAAAACCTAACCGAAACAGAAGCAAAACGAACTCAGACCTGCTACAGACTACCAACAAAATAAAGAGTATAGCAACGGGATTCAAGAACCAATAACCGGTGGCAGAAAATGAGCCCTTCCAACGAACACCAGGGACGACTGAAGATTTGAATATAAAGTTGAGCCTAGAATAGAACCAGCTGAATTTATAAATCCATAATCTAAGATAAAAGAACACGTATCTTTCACATCAATTCATGTATCACGCCCACTCACAGATATCTCTCACCTGCCTTAGGATGGGCCCACACTAGTACGCTAGATTCCTGACACCTATTAAAGCAAGTGTGATGTGATGTAATGTTATGTTTCCCTCTAACTCGCTTTCAACCTGCTTTCTCATTATACTCACCTTTTGCCTAGTGATGCGACACAATGGCTTTCACGTATACGCAACAACTACACTATTTTCTTAGTGTTATTAGGTTAATTGGTTATTATACTAGCACTTGCACTCTTCGGAGGTTCAAGGGATACGCCGATAGGAAATTTGAATCAATATTTTAATAATACATAAAATAGAAATGATATGAGCAAATTTAACTATTAAAATTATAAACATTTTTTTATATATCTAAATATCATTATTTATAGATATAATATTCCATGGTCTATATCAATAATCAAGAATACTTATAGATGTTAACTACGTAAAAAAATCACATCAATATTTCAAATCACATTCCATATTCTATTATAAAAATATAAAGTAAATAAAATATTTATGATATCAATAATCAAGAATACTTATAGATGTTAACTACGTAAAAAAAATCACATCAATATTTCAAATCACATTCTATATTCTATTATAAAAATATAAAATAAATAAAATATTTATGATATAAAGTAAAAATATAAATTAAATGTTTTGTCAAAACCAAACCCTCAACAGTCAAGTGGTACTATTTTAAGTGGAAAACATTTGGAACATCGAGATTTGAAAAATTTAGATTATAATTAAGTAATATGGGACTTGGAGAATTTGAGTAAAAACCAAAAGAAATTATATTTCTATTTAAAATTAGAATGATTACTATTTTATGTGTGTTTAATTGGGATGGTTATATAATATTAATAACACATAATTGAGATGGTTATATACTATCAATTAATTATTATGTATATTAATAGTTTAAATATGTTTTGAGTGCAAACTATATAAAATAATAATAAGACATTATATTATATATAATGCTTTGTTTTCTAAATTTTTTTCTAAAATCATATAAATTTATTTTAACTCTTAATATATATATATAATTTTTAATACAATCTTAATCAAAATTTATCTTTAACTTACATATTACTTTTAATACAATTTTCTTACTATTTTTTTAAAAAAATAGTATCTCATGTTACAATATATTATCATAAAAATACATCTACATTCCTCATACAAGAAACATTTAAATCTCCATATGCATGTAAATCTTTATAATATATAGGAATTAAAGTTTATTTAAAATATATCTATATATTGGTCTCTTGGAATTTGTAAGAAAATATTATAATAATCAAAATATATGTAATATTATAAAAATTAAACATGTCAATCAATTTATGGAAACCCACCCTCAAACATCTTCATGCAACATCTCTTCGTAAAGGAGGACAAGACTAAGAACTAATAACCAAATTCATTATCAACCAAAACCGATGAACACATAGTTGAAACCCTTGTTGCAGATAATGCTTAGCCTAAGTTGGGCGTGCTAACTATGCACAACATCCAAAGTAAAAAGAGCAACTCATCATATCAAACAAAACAAATATACATTCGAGTTCCCCGATCAAAACCATGGAAGCGAGATCAGATAGCATGTCCAATATCATTCTTCACTGCATAAACCTAATAATACGCAACCCTATAACACTTGAGAGCCCCCTGATATGAAAACCACTAATATATAGACCCTGATATAGTGACCGTATTATTTCATTAACTGCAATACAGAAACTTGAATATATCTAAAACCCTAATGCAAAAAATCTAATATGTCAGAGGCCTTAATACAAAAACTCCAATATTTGAGAAACCCTAATACAGAAATTCCAATATTTGAGAAACCTTACTAGCTTAGATCCATAACAACACAAAATCATAATGACACATGAGGAATAACAAATTCACTTTATTCATCTTTTATCAGTGGAAAAATAATAACCTAATCGGTCAAACAATTCTAGACCTTGCCGTGTAAAATAAGTTGGGAATTAGAAAAATAGTGCAATTTCTGAAAATCATAGTGAGTCATAAACACGGACCTTGCATTCATCATCTTCCCCTACTAAAGTAAAGAGATCATCAGAGACTTAAATAACATAAATCATGCAATTTCATTTTGTTGCAATTATTTTCATCTTCTTCTGATTATCAAGCGCCTTTATTTAAATTACATCAAATAAAACAAACTACACCTTATATTTCTGAGGAGTTTAATCCAAAAGGTAAGCATCCTGCAAAATTCACACCTTCAAATAACATGATACTAATAAACACTGCAATAAAACTCCATCAAAACGAAAGATGATTATCCTCATTTTTTAGGAAGACAAAAACTAAGGCCAATCCTGCCACCATATATAAAAACTTGGGTCGTTGTTGATCCTATCCCCCGAAAACCCTAAAATATTGGGTTGTGTTCCTTTAAACCCTAACCCTCTAGTGGACTGCTGACCGTAAATAGTAGGTAAATTTTTTTGTGAAATGGCCGAAGCGCACAGTCGATTGCATCCGCCCTTGCCGTCGATGTACCAGTAGCGCTTCATCTCATTCAGCTCCATGAAATCCTTGCCACTGCGCCAGTTGCCGATGGGGTTATCCATCGCGCAGTTGTCATAACCGGACTAGTTCACCTGAAGAACATTGTGCTAGCCTTTCTGGTACCTAAATGCTGCAACAACAAAAACCAAAAAAACACAAAGCAATCAGATCGCCAGGTCTAGGGTTCAAAATTACTCTTTCAAAATATTACCATACTCACAAATCCAGTCCTCTAAGACAAGGTTTGATTGTTAACCCGGTCAGTATAGTTAATCCCCATGTTCATTCCTGACAAACTTCATGGGATTGTGATTTTCTGCTGCTGTCATCATCATCTCCAGGGGCTTGCAGAAACCCATAGCAAGCTGGGCAAGAATAACCCTGGCAATGGTGTTGCCTTCTGTAATCTCTTTTCCATTACCCAGATACGAAATTGCTTAGATGTTTAGTGTGATACTGCAAATTCAAACAGACTGAATGCCTGTTATTTTGTCATTCTATTAGAGGCCATTTATACACAACCTTGGCGGTGATCAAAGGCAGTATAGTAAAACCTTGGTTGTGATCAAAGGCGGTATAGTAAATGACCGCCAGCATATGCATTTACTACAAAGATAACTATCCTATCTACCAAGGCAATTGAATAGATCGACCCAGATTTTGTGCATTTAGTGCAAGATATTGGATTACTCGGTGAGACAGTTTAAAGAGCACGGCAAGAAAAATAATGGCATTAGACAGTTTTCAAAGCACCGCGAACAGTGTTAGATAGTTTTCAGAGCACCGGCCAGAAAAAAGCCCAGCATTGTAAATTTATTTGACGGAATTAGACAATTCTGAGCAATTTTTCCACCATGAAATGTTTTTTTACGGCGTGAGACAATTCCGAGCACTATAATGCTCACAACTAAAAGCCTATCGGCTAATTAGATATTCTTTAATTAATAAAGAAACATTATATATATATATATATATATATATATAAATTAATAGATTAAAATATCATTTAACTCAAATATTATTGATTAAAACTTTGAATTTTTATTGTAACTTTTTATATAAATCAAAAATGTTAATTATATTTTTTATAAATTATTTTTAAATGAGAAGTATTTAGTAAATTAGCTGATAGGCTTTTATATGTGAACATTACAGTGCTTGAAATTGTCTCATGCCATAAAATTTTCTGAAGTCGCTGGTTGTTCCTATCGACGTATTACTTAAACCTCCTATGGGTACAAGTGCTAGTTATTATATTCTATGGGTGAAATGACTATTCCATAATATTATATTTATTTATTTCATGTACTTATCAAAACAATCCTATATTTATTTCTTGTATGGTGGAGTATTTCAGAGTTAGGTGGTGTGGTCCATTATGAACATTGACCTCCCACATTTTGTGTTTGGTGTAATTGTACTATAGATCCATAAATGTTAAGTTCCATTTGGCTAGTCCTTAGTTCGTTCTAACACATAACTCAAAAGACCATCCATTTCTTGTTAAGTAACACAAGTATCCCCACCACAATTATGAGAGTTTTAGTGATTAAGGTTTCATGTAATGAAATAACTTGCACAATAGAATAATATAACTATGATAACATCCCCTTTGAGTCCCTCCCACATGAAATCTTGCTTGTTTCTATGATAAGTGTTCAAGAATTCAAAGTTCCCACCCACTAGAGAAGAATGTAGTTCTACCAACACATTAAACTTAAGGGTTAAGTTCCTGCATAGGTACAACTTGTCCTTGTACCATAAAGAGTTCCTTCCCATGCAATTTTTTCTAGCACACTTCAATCTTGTTGGAGTTTCTTAATGAGAGTCTAAGTATTCATGTCATTTTCTCACTTTTCTCGTGCCTCATTTACCCAATCTACCTGCATTATGGAAATGGTATGCAAAAGTGACTATGTGGGTTCATCCCTCCAAGATGGAGCATCGACCACATAATTCCCCTTTCCTTTCCTAGATATCCCAATGCTTTTGTGACCCATTTGTATTGTTCTTCATATGACAACCTCTATTCCAAGAAGAATTTGAGACTATCATGATCTATCTTTACCTTAAAATATCTTCCATGTTTAGATATGGTCTCCATTGTTTGACTACATGCAAGATAGCCAATATTTCCTTCTCATAAACTAGCTTCAACAAATTCTTAACTTTAAGAAATTGTGGCTCTCAAATGCTATGGGTCTTCCTTCTTGGATGAGTACTACTCCTTTGCCATGTCCAAAGGCATCACATGCCATAATGATAGAAAAATTTGGGATTGCCAGAACTAGAGTTATGCACATGGCTTCCTTTAGCTTCTCAAATTTCAAGTTGCCTCGATCCATTGGAAGGAATCCTTCAACAATGTTGTGAGAGGTGACATTGTGTTGCCACAATTCTTTACAAATCAGCGGCAGTAACCTATAAGCCTTAAGAAACCCCATAGATTCTTGAGGGTCCTATGCATTTTCCATTCTATTGTGGCCTTGATCTAGTTAGGGTTGTTGAAATGAGCCAAACAACTGACAGGAGGGGTGAGTCAGTTGTCACAATACCTTAAATATTTCTACACCTTAAAACATCACAGACTTGTTCACTGATTGATATTATTAACCATGAAAGCATAAACTTAGGAACATAAACACATTTGCAAGATCATACACAAGAGACACCAGATTTTTACATGGAAAACCCTGTTAAGAGAAAAACCACGATAGATGTTAGTCCACAAAATTATATAAGTTATAGCAATACTGAAAATCAGAGGCTCACTGCCCAGAAGAAGGCTCACTGCCAAGGGGTGGCTCACTGCTAAGGGGTTTGAACTGAGATAGTAGCATCTACTTCATGCCTAGGTTCAATTCCATTAAAGTGTAATGTTCTTCCTTTGCTCTGCTCTACACTTTACTCAACTTCACATCTTTTCTCAAGGACATCATTTCTCCAACCAAATTACAAGTATATATATCATTCATCAACCTTGGAATGTTCATCAAGGTCGGCATTACATTCATCAACCGTTTAGGTAATCTCCAAGGTCGGCATTACAAATAATTACAAAATAGGTCTTGACCTAATACAAAATTGGGCTAAGTAACAATAATAAGAATGTATGTGGATCACGCCATGCCTTAGCTAGGACTCAAACATGATCTTCCACGTTATGACATTCTTCTACAATCTTCCATAGATCTCGACAATTAATGGAATTAACCAAGCCGGTTAAGACTAGTTACACGCTATATTATATGGGAATAATCTTCAAACACAATCTCTATTCCTTAACGCGAACCAAAGCAAAGGTAGGAACATGACCAGGAGGCATCCACAAGCACATTGTAATCACTAGGAGCAACAACACAAACTCTAACCACTTTGTCAATGGGATTCTTCACACCGAAGCACTTGAACTTTACTATCTTCAACTATTCATAAGAGAAAGATAGCTTGCGGACCACCAAATCATGAGCTATTTGAATTGTAGGTACTTATCATCATCCCAGACTTCCCACTGAAACCGCAGAGCAAATTATTTTATTGCAAAGGAATGTGAAGCAAAATACTTTCTCCCTGTCACCAGTGAATAAGTAAAGAAAGCAGGTTTTGCTCTGGTGAATAGTTCTCACTCAATCTTTTAGACCAGAGGCTCAAACTCAGGATTTTCCATCTACAGACATGCTCTAAATAACTTCCAATTTGCTAACAAAGATCTTCAATCTACAAGAAATGCAGATCACATTACTGAGTTGTTCTTATGTATGCATTTTACTATGATTCACTGTTTGCTTTCTGATTCTTCCGAAGAGGCTAATTTTCTTAATGTCCTCAACATATAAGACTTCTAACCAATCAAAAGATAAGAATACAGTTGACATCAATGACAACAAATATATGTTGACATCAATGACAACACCGATTAGGCACATACTTACAACAATCTCCCCCTTTGTCATTGATGGCAACATATGATGTGAAAAACTATAATTACCATCAATACAAGGTTCTCCCCCTTTCTCTTTACACATCTGCACTCTTTTCCTTCCTGATTTTTTCACATGAATTATCTCCTCCTTTGACATCAATGGCAAAGGGCACATACTTGCATTCTGCCACTCTGATAGAACAATACCTTTTTAGTGTCTTTACTTTCTCCTTATTACTCCCCCTATCAATAATTTTGCAATTTCTTACTGATCTCATTAGCTACTCCCCCTAAGATGTAGCTATCAAGTCATCAATCCAGTTGAAGGAATAAGGCTGCAAGTCCCACCAGATTGATGCACTTTTGTGCACCTTAGTTCAGAGCAGGAGAGGTGATGACCCCTAATTTTTCTTTGAGATACTTGAAAGTATCCTTACGTAGAGGCTTGGTGAAAATGTCTGCAATCTGATCCTTTGTAGATACATATTCCATCTTGACACCATTCTCTATCACTTTTTCTCTCAAGAAATGATATCTTATGGATATGTGTTTTGTCCTTGAATGCATCACCAGATTCTTGGATATGTTTATGGAACTTGTGTTGTCACAAAAGATTGCAATTGGATCTTCATATGTACAACTCTGATGTCCTTCAATGTCTGCTTCATCCATAATATTTGAGTACAACTACATGTTGCTGTAATGTATTTTGCTTCTGTAGTGGATAAGGAGATTGAGTCTTGCTTCTTGCTCAACCATGAAACTAATCTACTTCCCAAGAAGAATGCACCTCCACTTGTACTTTTCTTGTCATCCATATCTTCACCCCAATCAACTTCTATGTAAGCTCTGAGGGTGAAATCATTGTCCTTTGGATACCACAAGCCATGCTCTGGTGTGCCCTTTAAATATCTCAATATACTTTTGACTATTATCACATGTGAATCTTTAGGTTCTGCTTGAAATCTTGCCACAAGGCAAACTGCATGCATTATGTCAGGTCTAGTTTGAGTAAGATAAAGTAATCCTCCAATCATGGATTTGTATCTTATCTGATCTACCAGTGGCGAGTCATCAATTATTCTTAGTTTACAACCATTCACCATGGGAGTGCTTACCGGTTTGGAGTCCTCCATCCCAAACTTCTTCAACAACTCTTTCAAATACTTAGACTGAGATATGAAGATGCCTTTATCTGATTGATTAATTTGTAGACCTAAGAAGAAGTTCATCTCACCAAATATGGATATTTCAAATTCATTTTGCATATCACCAGCAAGTTTCATGCACATACCTTCATTTCCTCCAAAGATAATGTCATCAACAAAGACTACAACAATTAAGATTTGCTCACCATTGATTTTGAAGTAGAGATTACTATCCGTAGTACCTTTACAAAACCCTAATTGCAACAAATACTTATCCGGTCTTGCATACCAGGATATGGGGGCTTGTTTCAATCCATACAATGCTTTCTTCAATCTGCACACCATGTCACCTTGATCTGATGATTGAAATCCTTCTGGTTGTTCAATGTAGACCTCTTCTTCTAAATCTCCATTCAAGAATGTTGACTTGACATCCATCTGATATACTTTGAAATCTTTATAGGCTACAAATGCTAGAAACATTCTTATTGCTTCAATTCTTGCCACAGGTGCAAAGGTTTCTTCAAAATCTATGCCTTCAACTTGAGAGTATCCCTTGCAAACCAACCTTGCCTTGTTTTGTACAACTTCACCATTCTCATTCAGTTTATTTCTGAAGACCCATTTTGTGCCAATCACATTTTTGTCTGTCGGTCTAGGGACAACATCCCAAGTCTGATTCTTTTCTATTTGCATTAATTCTTCTTTCATATTCTCATCATTGCATGCCTCATTCACATTTTTAGGTTCTATTTGAGAAATCAAACAATAATTAACTTGTTCTTCAGTAGCTCTTCTTCTGGTCTGAACTCCTTTACTTTTATCTCCTATGATTTGATCTTTAGAATGATTTAACTTTACATACCTAGGTGTCTTGGTGATGATTTTCGGAACATTTTCTTCTTTATTTGAGTTTTCTTCTTGCTGCACCACTTCTTTACTTTTAGGGACATCTGGTTCATCTGATTCATATCCATTTGAAACTCTTTCTTTTCTTTCGTCAACTTTGACATTTGCACTCTCAACGATCTTCATCAACCTATTATTATAGCACCAGCAGGCCTTGCTCTTGGTGGAGTATCCAAGGAAGATACCTTCATCACATCTTGCATCAAACTTGCCTAGATCCTCATCTCTTCTGATATAGCACTTGCTACCAAAAACTTTGAAGTATTTCATAGTACGAACTTTACCATGCCACATTTCATAAGGAGTCTTAGAATTGTTACCTTTTACTTGGACTCTATTAAGGATGTATACAGCAGTGTGAATTGCCTCTCTCTAGTATACTTTCAAAAGGTTAGCCTCCTTTATCATTGTTCTAGCAACTTCTTGAACTGTCATGTTCTTCCTTTCAACTACTCCATTTTGTTGTGGAGTCCTAGTGGTGCAGGAGCACCTTGGAATTTCATGCCTCCATAAGGCAATTTTGTCATTTTGATTTTAGTTTTGTGTCTTTGATGTAATAAGGTCATTTTTGACCATGTTTCATGTGTTTGAGTCCTTGTTAGGTTGTTAGGTGGGTTATGGGATCAAGTTATTCAATTTTGTAAATGTTGTCTTTATTCCAAGAATGCAAAATCAAGGAATGTGAAGGGTCATAGGTGGAAAATGAGAAGTTAAATGGTTAGAAACTCAAAGGGCAGTTAGCCAATCATTGTCCTTGGTTGTATATGTTTAAATTTTCCTTGGAATGGTCGTGGAGATCTGGGGGTGATGTTTTGGAGATCAAATAATACCAATATACTCTATTTTTCTACATTTTCACTGTATTTTTTGTTGTTGCATGTGATTGTATAGCCCTGTACGACCTATAAGTGATCAGATAAGCATTGGGATTGATGAATCATTGAGTCTTCTTTCATTTTCATTTGGTCTCATCATTTTTTATCAATATTTGAGCATTTTATAGGCATTTTATTAAAACTGGTCTGAAACCCTACCTAGGATTGGCTTTAGAAGTTAGCTACGAGTTAGGGTTTGAATAAAATTCATTGGGCAAGTGTGGCAATTGATTTGGTGAGCTTGGGCAGACCATATTTGACATTTTTGAGCCATTTGTATAAAGATTTAGGGTCTGGGTTTTGGAAACCCTAGTTGTGAGCCATTCAAACAAGCCTAAATAGGCCTCTTATCAAGTGGAACAGTCAATTTTAGAGCCTTACATTACAAACCAACCCTACCTAAGTTTTGGATATGTTAAAGAACTACCAAAAGGATACTCAAAACAACTTTTAGGTTCTGGGTTTGAGGCCTTATCTAAAAGTTATACTCGAAAAACCTAGTTTGTTGTCCTAATTAGGACTTTATCAAAATGGGACAGTCAATTTTAAGGTCCTATGTTGCAAAACAACCACCCCTGATTTTTACATATATTGAATAACTTCCAAATGGGTACTCAAAACAGGTTTCAAATTTTGGATATGAGGTTTGGTCTGAAAGTTATGGTGGAAAATCCACGTTTGAAGGGCTACTAGGCCATAGGAGCAGTTATGAAGGAATGACTATTGTTTGATGATTTATGACTCAAAAGGTGTACTGGTTAAGTTTGGTTAGTGGTTTTAACCCTTGCTTTGCATCACCTAGGTAAAGATAATTGTCTTTTTATCCCTTGATCCTCATAGAAGAAATTGAACTCATTTGATGTAAACTCTCCACCTCTATTAGACCTCAAACACTTAATCTTCAAATCTATCTCATTCTTAACCATAGCCTTGAATTCTTTGAACTTTTCTAGGGCTTCTACTTTTTTCCTTTAAAAAGGTAACCCAAGTCATTCTACAACAATCATCAATTAACAGTATGAAGTACATGTCTCCTTGCAAACTTCTTATTCTGGTAGGTCCACATAGGTCTGTATGAACTAGTTCCGGCAGTCCATCAACAGATTGATCCTTTCTCTTGAAACTTATTCTTGTTTATTTTCCAAATTGGCACTCCTTGCACAATGTATCAACAAGCTTCACAAGTTTGGACAAATCTCTAACATCCTGAGTAGAACTAATCTTCACAATATTGTCAAAATTGATGTGACCCAACCTCTATACCATAACCAGCTTTCATCATTCTGAACCAACAAACATTGTTCATTAGTACCCTTCAAATGATAAATATTAACTTTTATCTTCATACCAATTGCTATTACTATTCTGGAGCTTTCCAAGAGCTTTCACCCATTGTCCTTGAATCTAAGATCATAACCTTTTCCACACATCTGACCAACACTCAAGAGATTATGTTTTAATCCTTTCACATACAAGACATCATCAGTGTTATGCTTTCCATCAAAAGAAATAAATCCTTTTCCATAGATCTTACCAGATGTATCATCACTAAACCTAACTAGTCCTCCATCATACCTTTCCAAACTTATGAACTTACTTTTATCACCGATCATGTGATGGGAGCATCCACTATCAATAACCCATTTGTCCTTATCTTGCACAACTTGAACAGCCAAGGCACTTTCCTCCACTGATTTTTCTTTCATTACACTGCTAGTAGGATTAGTAGATACATGATCTTCTTTAATAGCAATGAACAAGCATTCATTTCCAGTAGTACTACCATTATCTAAATCATCATTTGTTACTCCTTCATCATCAAAATCTTTGACATAATAACATTTCTTTGGAATCCTAGGTCTATTCTCAAATCTCTTGGGTACTCTCTCAAGACATCTAGAGGCATAATGACCAATTTTACCACAAGTGAGACATTTGAAAGGTAATTTGCCTTTGAACTTACCAATACCTCTAAGTAAAGTGCTGACAAAATTTGCCTCCATTTCTTCAAGCTCATAATCTAGTTCCACCTTGTACTTATCAAGCCTAGAAGGTCTTTGCGAAGTGTTGGCTTTGAAAGCAGTTTTTGTCTTAGGAAGTGAATCACTAAGTTCCCTCATCTCAAAAGCTGTTAGCTTTCCAACCAACTGGTCTTTTGTAATCGGTTGCACTTCTTTAAATTCTTCAATTGCAGCTACCTTATGACAATAGGATTTAGGTAATGATCTTAGAATTTTATTCACAGCTTCAGAGTCTTCAATCTTACCTCCTGCATTTTTTTATACCACTTACAAGTTCATCAATCTTTTGTACATAGGATGAAATGGTCTCATCTTCACTCATTTTGATACTTTCATAACTTGACTTCAAGCTTTGTAACTTGGCATTTTTCACAATTTCATCTCCTTCATACAGCTTCTCCAATTTGTCCCAGATTTCACGAGCAGTCTCTAACTCAGTAACCTTTGTCATGTCTGTATCAGATAGGGCGCTCAACAAGGCATCTTTAGCTTTGATATTTACTTCATACACCTTGATCTGTTCTTTAGTTATAGGACCACCCTTTGGTACTTCATACTTTGATTTGGTCATCTTCCATACATCATAACCTAAGTAGATGAGATGGGTTTGCATGCGGATCTTCGAAAGGGAATAATTTCTTCCATCGAACCATGGACTATCCTTCTTGCCAGACATCTTGGATCTACCTCAAGTGGTTAAGCTTAACTCTGAGGAACTTAGCTCTGATACCAATTGTTGAAATGACCCAGACAATTGAGACGGGGGGTGAATCAATTGTCACAAAACCTTAAATATTTCTACACCTTAAAACATCACAGACTTGTTCACTAATTGATATTATTAACCATGAAAGCATAAACTTAGGAACATAAACACATTTGCAAGATCATACACAAGAGACACCAGAATTTTACGTGCAAAACCCTGTTAAGGGAAAAACCATGGTGGATGTTAGTCCACAAAATTATATAAGTTATAGCAATACCAAAAATCAGAGGCTCACTACCAATAGGGCTCATTGCCCAGAATAAGGCTCACTGCTAAGGGGTGGCTCACTACCGAGGGGTTTGAACTGAGATAGTAGCATCTACTTCATGCCTGGGTTCAGTTCCATTAAAGCGCAATGTTCTTCCTCTACTTTGCTCTACACTTTACTCAACTTCACATCTTTTCTCAAGGACATCATTTCTCCAACCAAATTACAAGTATATATATCATTCATCAACCTTGGAATGTCCATCAAGGTTGGCATTACATTCATCAACCGTTGGAGAGGGTAAAAATATCATATCACAATAGCGCCTCCGACTGTCCACTCGTCTCTGCAAATAACAAGTACAAGTAGGAAGCTCTCTCATGGCCGTCATCACATCGTGCAATAGAAATAACAAAACAAGTCACAGTGAGTTGAAGGCATACCACGCCTCCATTATTCACATCATCGGTGACCCTTTGGAAGTAGAAAGGGATGCATCCTACGAATATTTCCCAGACAAGCTCCTTGTAGTAGACAAGGGGAAGATCAGAGCCATGGGGAACACCGACGATTTTTTACCCTCGTATGTCAAAACCCTAGAAATCATCCAGTACAAAGACACCCTTATAACCCCAGGGTTTGTGGACTTGCACATTCATTTACCATAGGTGGAGGTTGTGGGGTCGTATGGAGAGTAGTTGCTGGAGTGGCTGAAATGTTCATCAAGGTTGGCATTACATTCATCAACCATATTGAAATACAACTGAGGTAATCTTTGTGCATAGCATCTCAACATTACTAAGAACATTAAAGGAATGAGAATTGAAAAGCGTTCAAAATCAATATGGAGAGGGTAAAAAGAAAAAATTAAAATAGTGAATCATAATGGATTGAAAATAAACAACTGAAAGAAAATAGGAAAAACTAAATGGAAAAAATAACTTAAGCCTTACTCATTGGATGTGTTGAATTCATAGCCAGAGATGAGTGAAGAAGAGTGGAGGGTTACTTTCCACTGGTCAAGCTTCTTTTTGCTAAATCTCCCCTTTTCTTCATGTTTAGAAAATGTAGGTGCATAAACTCCCTTGTTAGGATAGCAAAGGTCAAAAGGCTTCACATCATAAAATATATGAATAAACAGAGCCTTGGTTTTCAACATGAGAACCAGCTCATCTAGACACCAAGAGGACTCTGTATATTCTGGTGAGAAGATGGTGATCTGCACTTTAGAAGAGTATATGGCATTTTGTATGGTAGAGGGAATTGAATCTCCCAATTCTAATTCTTAATCATCAAGAAATGTCCAACAATCCTTTTCCTCTATTGATTCATAGAGTGCAAAAGCCACAGTTTGTTTCACGTCAGGGCCTCGGTGGTTGATGAATGCATCATATAATTTTCTAGATATAGTGGACGCTTCCCTTCGAAATTCATTGAAAGAACATAGCTGAGATGAGGAGGATGACGCCATGAACTCAAGTGCCATAGAGGGATAGAAAATATAATTTAGGGTGAGTTGGATTTGATAAAATTATATGAAATTTTTGAAAGCTTTTGATAAAATATCGTGCTTGTGGATATTTCAGTTCACTGGGATTTTATGATTGAATGTCATTTGCCACATTATGTGGCTTTTCTATTTCTTATTCTGTATTATTTTTTCTTAAATCAAAAAATTTACAATTATCGAAAAGGGATAATATAGAATCTTTCCCTATTTTTTTTCGAGTAGCTACTGTTCAATGGCATGGTTTCTCCATATGAGCCCGCCCTAGTCCTCAAGATTACTGACATCGACTAAAGCAAGCATTATGTGATGTAATGTTTCGATAATAATTCATTCTAACTCACTTTCAATGTGCTTTCTCCCTATATTTTCTAGTGATGCGTGTTATCTACCTCGATGTCATGTTATCTACCTTAAACATGCTTTCTTCCAGTATATGCAACAACTACACTATTTTTTAGTGTTATTAGTTAGTAAGGGGATAATAGTGATTATAATTTTAATTGGTTATTATTATTAGTTCCTAGGTTAGGCTTATGCATCCATGTGATGTAATTTGTTTTGCCTATTTGACCAATCAACATTGAGTATTAAATTCATTTTACAAATATACTATAGTTTATAATTAATTTTTTATTTGATAATTTGATAAATGTGATTTATTTGTTTCCTTATTGGACAATCCTATGAACAGTAAGGGTGAAAAATAGAATTATTATTTAAATTTTATTACAATTTAAATATTCAATGCATATATAATAGATAAGTACCATGTTGGCACTATCTTGTACTCACCATATAATGCCTCCCACATAAATGTGAATATATAGCAGTTCGTAAATTATTGATTACCTTAATAATTATTAGTAAAGTGAATATAGCGTTTATACAGATAACGGTACATGTTATATTATATTCTTGTTTCTAATTCTCTATCGTTAACCATACCATGAATCATAGGTCATATTAAATAATGACGTTCCTACCAATGATTTGCATTAGTTTAAAGATTTAGTAGCAAAAGCATTTAGATTAACGAATTTGAAAATTGACAATCAATTTTGTTAAAATAGATTACATATTTGTTTACATATTTAGTTTATACAACTATGTTAATAAAGTTAAATGGTTTACGAATTAAAATTTTTCCACAAAGTTCATTTTTAACACTAAAACCTTGAAAATTAAATTTAATCCCTAAACCCTCAATGTTGAACCCTCCATCAAAAACCTAAACTCTAAACCCTAAACACTATACATTAAACACTAATATCTATACCCTAAACACTAATCGTTAATCTAAATGTTTTTACTACTAAATCTTTAAACTTGTTAAGCCGAGAGGCTTCTACAGTAAGTAATTCATTAATCTAAATGCTTTTTCTACTAAATCTTTAAACTTGTTATCAATTACAATGTCACAGTCATTTTATTCAATATTACAATGGCAGGAACCTGACGCAATGCGTCTCTTGTTATATATATATATATATATATATATATATATATATATATATATATATATATATATATATATATATATATATATATACTTGTTAATAAAATAAATTATGTATATTTTAAAAAATAGATCAAAATATAATTTAATCTAAATATTATTGACAAAAAATTTTGAATTTTTATCGTAACTTTATATAAATCAAAAATATTAATTATATTTTTTATACGTTATTTTAAAATGATAAGTATTCAATACTATTTAAGTAATTATTATTGTTTAGGTGAAATTACTATTCCATAATATTATATTTATTTATTTCATATACTTATCAAAACAATCCTATATTTATTTCTTTTATGGTGTAGTATTTTAGGGTTGGGTGGTGTGGTCTATTATGAACATCATCCTCCAACATTTTGTGTTCGGCGTAATTGCATCATATCCCTAAATGCTAAGGTCCATTTGGCTAGTCCTTAGTTCATTCCAACACATAATTCCAATGACCATTCGTTCCCAGTCAAATAACACAAGAATCCCCATCACAATTATGAGAGTTTTAAAGATTGAGGTTTCATGTAATGAAATAACTTGCAAAAGATAATAATATAACTATGATAACATCCCCTTTGAGTTCCTCCCAAATGAAATCCTACTTGATTTTATGATAAGTCTTCAAAAAATTGAAGTGCCCACCTTGTAGAATCTAAGCATGTAGTTCTGCCAACACCTTAAACTTAAGGGTTAAGTTCTTGCATAGGTACAACCTATCCTTGTACCATAAAAGCATTTCCTTTCCATGCAAATTTGTTTGACACACTTCATTCTTGTTTGTGTTTCTCAATGAGAGTCTGAGTATCCGTGTTCTTCTCCCACTCTAGGTGTAGAGGCAATCTTGCATCAACCAAAAATATTTGTTTTCAATTCATTTGGTTGGTTTGTTTATTTTCAGTTACCAATCAGTCATGGGAAAATCTAGTGCATTTCATTGCATGTTAAGATAGTTTTTAGAGTATGTTATACAGTGATGGATGGACATTATATCCATATTTCAAGAGATTTGGAGCATTAGAAGGCCGTAACTTGGTTCCTGAACATCTACCAGGCTAATAGACTTGTACAATTGCAACTAATTACACTTACACTGAGTTATTCTAAGTTTGTGTTAGCAAGGGAATATTTCTAAGGATTCACTAGACCCAGGAGAGAATGCATTGAGCACCACACCAAAATCCATGATTTTGTTATCACTGCATGGATTTAGGAACCTGTTAACGTTGGTCAACTACACGTTTCATGTGGCATATAGCTTTGTGGCACCTTGTAGCTGATGTGAATTATTTAGCTTATGATTGAAGATAGTCAAAGAAGAGAAAGAAGGAAATTATCAATGGAAGAATGTGAGTGTGAAGGAAGAAAAATCAGGAGAATCAAAGAGAAAGATAGTGAGAGAGAAGATCATCATCATCATCATCATCATCAAACAAAGAAGTGTGAGCATAAGGATGAGAATCATAAATGGAGCATGATAGTGATAGTGAAGATATAGATAGTGTGGCATGTAGAAATGTAATGAGTTTGTTTTGAGTAGTGTAGTTTCAAGTTTGTGTAGTTCATATCAATAATCAAATGGTAATCTACATTACAGAAAATTTTAATCATTCAAATTTATGGAATCAATAAGAATCATGTTGTTGTTTCATTAAATTGTTGTTGTTTCTATTATGAAGTATGACTTGTTTTGTTTGGGTACATGATTGGAAAATCCTTCATTGGATCCTTTGGTCATGACTACATCAAGCAGTATTAGAGAGAAGGTTTATAATTCTAAGGGTTAAAGAAGGAAGCGAAGGAGGAAATTTATGTTTACCAATCAAAGGCATATTGTGAAGGTCTTGTGGAGAAATCTCTAAGCATGATGCAATCACAAGGGTTTGTGAGCAAATCATTGAAACCTAAGGTAACCCATAGGAAGCTTGTAAGTAGAGAATTGGTTGTAAGTTAGCTTACAAGGTGGTTATGGACAAACTTTGGACCTAAGGTAGCTTGGATTAGATTCAAGATGTTGCTAAAGAGATTCAAACACACAATCTCCTTAACACTTTTTGATCACCTATATCTCGAGATGGGAAAGGGGAGAGCATACGGTCTCTTGGAATCTAAACAACTATCCAATGCAACTACCAATGCTCACTACAACCACTAGGCAGCCACGTCATCCACATTTTGCACTTATTCAATAGAATAGTTATTTTCACAAGAATTATACACTAGGTAGCTAAGCCGATCACATCTGCACTTATCTAGTGGATTTCGTATGCATTAACAAAATGATTCACATGAGGCGGCAAGTTGCATATCAACACTTCTTTAGCGAACGTGTGATTACAATGCAAGGCCACTGGTAGAATAACTAAAGCTCAATCAAACCAAAATGGTTGATTATGTGCAAGCTTGTTCATGCCAAATGGGATGAAACATGTATGCTATAAGATATTGATGGTGAACCAACCAAATTACAATATTGAATGCAACATGCAATGACCCATGGCGGTACTACCATCCAAGGTTTACAAACACAAGATATATTAATATAATAAAGTGAATACATTGAGATATAAAGTTGTAATATCAATTGATAATTCTGATTTCAACTAGATACCACTGCTGAAGCATACACTACACTCTGAAATGACATAGAAATAAGATAGAAGAATGCATAAATTGTCTGCAACTGTAAAACACTAAAATTATACCATAATGAAGCCTCCAAACTGAAGGAGAAGGCCTAATATGAATCTGAAACTCTAAGCACTATGCTGTAGCAGAACTGTAACACTATAGTAGCACCAAAAATCACCTATCCAACACCTCCAAAGCAATCTCAACTCGTCACCAACTGAGATACTCAGCTCCAAACCATTGTAGACTATCTTATTTCATCATGGCACCACCAAACAACAATAAATACCAGAGGAAAGGAGGTGTTTCCCCTTCTAAACTTAGATGCCACCCTTAGAAAGTACATCTAGGTACAACAAGTGTACGACCTGCCTAAACCCACTTTAAACTCCTAAAAAATACATCAAATCCTCTCCCAAATACATCATTAGACCTTGTGCCTTGGTTCCAAGAAGATTTGATCAAAAAATATCAAATTTTACCTCTAGAAATCCACTCCAAGCATAGGCACAACCTACAGAAGTACAAACCTCAAGAAGGAAAAGTATGACTAGCATAAAGTCTTCATTCTAGCATCAAAACACTACAAAATCTCAACATCAGATATCAATCCTTTAAACTCCAAAATCTAAACTCAAAACACATCAAATATGTCCATTTTCAATAGCAACATGCGTAACTTCACTTGTAGCATAGGTGTGATCTCAGGGTGAAATCACCAACTCTATCTAGGAGGGTTTTTGTCCTCAGAACTAGTATTTATAGAGAGTTTTTATCCTCAAGAAATAAGGAGGAACTCAAGTTCTCTCATAGATCAATAAGAAAATTCAAAACAATAGTCTAACCCTCCAAATGAGCTCAACCCCTCCTTAAATAGGCACTTTTAGGGCAACACAAGAAGAAATAAAATAATAATATCACTTTTCCCTCAAAAAAATAAAATAAACTTTTTTTATGCTCACTTAAGTTGCTTTATGACCCCCATGCTTAGTGCCCACCTTTTGCACATTGAAAAAGTCACTTTATTTAAATAATTATAAGTTGTCAACTAAAAAATATAACATAAAGTTACTTTCTAACAGCTTAGTTATTATTTAAATCAATTTTCCCTTTTATCATCCAATTAGCCTATGGGAAAACATAGGGCATATGCTAATGGTCTCATAACACCTTACTGGTGAGAAGGGGACATTACATATACCTAGCATTTGAAAGTGAGAAAGGATGCCAGTGGAGAAGCTAAAGTCCAACTTCGTTCTAGTAAATTATCAATTAGAGTTGTTAAAAGAACTACATAATCCATGGTAGAGAGACATGGTTGTGAAAGAATACACTAAGGAGTACTATAGGATAACAATTTGATCTAGATACCATGAAGAAGGAATTGAGAAAGTGGAAAACTACATCAATAGTTTTAGGGAGTCTATTTAAGAGGAATTAGGTGTTGATAACTAAGAGGGGGGTGAATCAGTTATCCTAATTATTTCTGCTTTCTGAACTTTCTTAATAATCAATGCAGCATTAATTCAATTAAGCAAACATAACCATGAAATGGAAATACACATGACACAATATTTTTGACGTGGAAACCCTGTTAAGGGAAAAAACCACGGGGTGATTAACCCAAGATTGTATTCTCTGTTAGAAGAATGGAAATACAAAATGGCACTTGCCAATTAGGGCTCACTGCCCGAGCACACTGCTCACAAGAGGCACACTACCTACAAGAGACTCACTGTCTACAATTTATAAAGAGTGTAATACAATACTTTGAACTGATAGGGAACATCTACATATGCTGGAGTTCAGTTCCGGTTAGGCTCAGTACACTGATCTGCTGCACTTCATCTTTCCTCTTCTTTTGTGCTACTTTCCTTTCACATACCAGACCTTCCTTACTGCTTTCGCTCTGCTCTTTTGCTTTTATTCGCACCTTTTAAAAACCACAACACACCTCACAACTAAATCCATCTTGTATATATATTTGCACAAGTGATTTCATCACCTTTCTAGTCGGCACCCGGAATAGTCAATATTTTCTACAAACTCTGATCTGTCGGCTAAATCCTTGCTTACCAAGTAATGCGGATCAAGGATATACTTGTAGAATTCATCAATCATGTCGGCCAATCATAACTTATGCCTTAAGAATCTTTACCATCATCAGTAACACATCCGAAATAATGTCTGATGTTCTGCCAATCAGTTCTTCCTCTGCCCATACTGCCAATCAGGAACCCGATACTCAAGTATTCATATCTTTTTCTTCATCTATCACCGGAGGCTAAATCCTTGGAATCTATCACTCAAGGTAGTCCTCTTGACTTCCCCAAATCTACATTTCACCAAGATACTTCCTCTGAGAGATCCGGACCTGACTGTCGAACCTCGCCACATGCTCTGTTCCTGCTTACCGGACCACAACATTCTTCACTCTAACTTCCGATATAGACACACCATGTCCTGCGGATGTGTGGGATGAACTTTGTTGCCATCAATGACAACAATAATGAATCCATATAGTGTCTCTTGCCAACAATCTCCCCCTTTGGCATTGATGGCAACACTTAGTGAAAAATGACTAAGTGTTTACACTATGCTCCCCCTTGGCTGATGCTTTGTTTTTATATACATTTTCCGGAGCTCCCCCTTAGCTGGCTACAACATTTTTCACTGCTCATCACTCCCCCTTTGACATCAATGAAAAAGGGTTGGGTCCGCACACCAAAATTTTCAAAATTTCAACTATACTTGGCCACATAAGTATATACATATGGCATACTTACTGTTAGGGTAAAATGTGGATTAATCAAATGAATAATATAACACCTAAACATCAATAGAATAGTGAAAACAAGAAGGATTCAATAAAACGAAGCAATGAACAATACAGTGCAAACCTTTCCCGTTTCGAAGCTTCTGTTGTTCGCCTATCACAATCGTCCTTTTGCTAGTTAAGTAGGCCCTCAGAGAGTGCCCTCTTTTAGCTGTTTGTAGGAAGTCGATAGCAAATGGCTATGATAATGAATATGCCAAGAAGATGAGCTTCAAAGCAATAATGGTGATCTCAGGAAAATAGTATTGGGGTGCCAAAGGCGCGCGGTTGGATTTCTGCAGAGTAACAATATCAAAAGCCTGGATGATTTAGAATGGAGGGATGAGGTTTCATTTATAGACTTAGAAGAATGAGAATCAACGGTTGAGAGAAGATATGAAGATCAATGGCTGAGAATGGTTGAGGAATGTGCAACCAGTAGAAATATGCCAAGTGTCCCAGCTCCATCATGAAAGAGGGGATGTGACAAAATTGATTGGAGAGTTAACTCCATTGACTGATCAGTTAACAAACTTGATTGATCAGTTAGAAGAATGAATTATGGAACTGACTGAATTGATTGAGGGATTGACTCAATTGATAGGTTAGTTAACACTTTTGATTGATTAGTTAACTAACCTCTGATTTGAGAAGAAATAGGCCATGTGGGTGAGGGAAAATAAGGTAATTAAATATTAAATATATTTAATTACATGTGCAACCTGATGAGGTGGACAGGGTGAGGTGGAAAAGGTGAGGTGTAAAGGTGAGGTGGATTTTTAGAATTTAAAACTTAGGATAGAGGAATTTGGATTAATTAAATAATTTATGATTATTTAATTGTGTAGGACATTAGAAGAATTTAAGAATTTTAATTAAATAAAATTGAATTTAATTAATTATGGGATAGTGAATTGATTAAATAAATTTAGAATATTTATTTAATTGATAGAAGAATGGAATAAATATTTAGAATATTTATTTAGGATGAATCGTGTCATTTTTAGGCATATACATTTTGCCCCTCTTTGATGCAATGCAGTTTACAGCGTTGCTTCAAAGAAGTCGATAGTCTGATAGTGATACATGCCACAGTTTGCCCCTGGTACATGTTTAATGATGATAGAATGCCCCCTCGAGAGATTGGATGGAAAAAGGGTGAAAGAATCAGAGACGGACAATCTCACGAAGACGAAGGGGTTAGGAGAGGTTGGAGGAAAAGGGACGCGTTTCAGGGAAACGGGAAGAAAACTGGAGGAAAAACAGGCATGGGAAGTAGTCACAGTCATCACCTAGCCAAAATTAGGGTTTGGAGGCTATAAATAGGAGTTGGGTCCACAAGAATAGTCATTTGTACACTTGGTTGATCTGGATTGGATAGAGAGAGCTTAGAGCAAACTTGGAGCAGCATGGCAGCCAGAGCAGCAGACATTCCACACGAGGAGCATCGATTTGAGCGAGTCCGTCGATTCGAGTAGCCAGCAGAGGCAGGACCCCCAGTATGTGCTTCAAAAAATTTCTCCTAGGGTCGATTGAGGGTGTCATAAATGCATGTAGAAAATAGGTCAAACATATGTGCCAAAATGCTGAACGGCGCATATGCTGCGCGAAGCGGCGCTTTTGTCATTTCGCGACACATATGCCGATTTCGGCAGTGCATACGTTAAAACGGCGCATACGTGCATTGTAGCTGCGCTTTTGTAGTTAGGCTACGCATGTGTATTTAGGCAGCACATACGTTTAATGTAGCGGCGCATGCATGAAAGCCGCGCATATGCTGAATCTAGCGGCGCTTTCATAATATGGCGACGCATATGCCGAATGTTGCGGCACATGTGCTGAATCGGTGCATATGTGCATAGTAACAGCACATCTGCATTTAGGCGGCACATCTGCTGATTTTAGCGGTGCATATATCAAGAAATGGCGCCTTTACCACCTATAGTGGTGCATTTGCTTTGGATAGAAAATTACTTAGCCAAATTGATTCGATTAGCATCCTGTTTGATGCGACAATCGATGAGCTATCTTCAAGATTGCAGGAATCGAGTCAAGAGACGTAGTGTGCTATTTTGATCAATTTGAAATGCTAAGTTTAGTTGGTATAGTTTAGTAGATATGTTGAGTATGGTATATGCAGCTTTAGATTGACGCCTTGCTTTGCGTGCTTGCAAGAGGAGATATGAGACACATTGCAGTCTAGGGAGATGTTCCCCATGCCCTTATTGCAGAGGTACATGCTGACAGAGACTGACAGAGTGGCGCTTGGTGCCATGGGTTTGGACTATGTATGCTTCATGCCCGAGGTGCGGGCGAACCGGGGATTGCTGACAGCTGCTGTGGAGAGATTCCACAGTGAGGACGGGACCTTCCACTTTCCTACTGGAGAGATGACTGTGACATTAGAGGACGTTTATCCAATACTACACTTACCTGTGGTGGGTGAGTTAGTAGAGTACAACACACAGCGGGATGCGGGACTCGCCGAGTGCAGGCGAGTGTTTGACGATCCCGAGCTGGTTGGACAGGTCATCCCGTGGCATGATACACACGATTGTTATGACTACTTCCTGGGGATTGTGGTTGGATTGATCGGGGGTGTGGTATGCCACGATAGGAGATCGCATGGGTTCCCCATTGGATGGGGCAGGATCATGGAGCGGATGCTGATTGAGGGCACCCGATATGCATGGGGAGTCTGTGTACTGGCCCATTTGTACCACGACATGCACCAGGTGGTGTACCACCGCAGCACGAGTCTATCGGCTGGGGTACTATTGCTACAGTTTTGGCTATGGGAGCACATAGCGGTGACGAGGCCGACATGTGTATTCGCGAGGCAGCGAGGAGAGCCATACAGTTATGGCTACGCAGGAGTGATTTCCCAGCACAGGCTGGGGAAGTTGTAGTATTGGAGGCATACATTGGATGGTGTAGATGTGGTCGTCTGGTGACCATATCTGGATTGCGAGCCCTGGGACGACAAGGGAGACGAGCTGCCCTACTGCTTTCAGATGAGGTGGCTGATAGGCTGGACATGGCATATCCTAGAGAGACAGATGGTGGGTAGGGTGCTGAGACAGTTTGGTAGGAGGCAGGGTATGCCACAGGGACAGACATTGTTCGCACGGACACATGCAGAGAGGGTCTGATGGGGGCCGATGGCTTCGTATGAGGAGGCCTTGGCAGAGTTCCGGCAGACCCCTTATGTGGCGTGGGATGTGAGGACAGAGATAGTAGACGCAGGGGTGACATAGGATTATGAGGATTGGATGACTGCACATCCTTTCCCAAGACATTCAGGACTCAGCATGCTGGTGCCTCGTATTGACAAGGCAGACTCGGAGGAGGAGGGACAGGTTAGCCCAGGTCAAAGGGTAGTGAGAGGAGGATGAGGAGGACGGGATGGTAGAGCTGGAGAGAGGCTGAGACAGTGGAGGAGGTTAGGTCAGGCTGAGCAAGCAGTGCCAGGATAGGCGGCATAGTAGCAGATACCTCAGCAGGCGCAGATGTCGCCACCCCAACAGGTGCCCCAGCCACAGGGGCCAGTACAGGGAGAGGTGCATGAGAGGACTATAGCCAGCCTGAGGGGACAGGTGCGAGAGCTGCAGGCACAGCTGAGGAGGGTCGATGGCAGGCGAGAGACGGATGCAGCAGTGATCCGTGGGTTAACTCGTGAGAGAGATATGGCAAATGCATGAGTACATATTATCTGTGTAGAGAGGGACACTGATGTGGCCGCCATGGGGATAGATGCAGCGAGTTCTTTTTTGGTTGGGCAGGTGCAGCAGGCACAAGCACAGGTAGGCCAGTTGCAGACGCAGTTGGCACAGGTACAGGCAGAGCTTGCTAGAGCACAGTCATAGGCTTAGTACTACCAGGGTTTATACCATGGTGCCGTGGCATCGAGTCAGAGGGCGGGGAGCTTCAAGAGTCAGTCTCGGGCTACTCATAGAGCAGGTCCATCATGGTCAGGGGCTTCCGTGATGGGTCCCCAGCAGTCAAAAGATGGTAGTGGTGGCCCACAGCAGCAAGGATAGACACAAACCAGATTTTGTACATTTTGGGACATGTATCACCATCCGTTTGGATGTATATTGTATATGACACTGTGATTCAGAGAGAGAGACAGTGATATTGTACATTTGGACCTCGTATATGATGGTATACAAGGTGATGCAGCTTTGTATCTATTGCATATGTTATGAAATGATGATCTACTTCTTTTGTATGATGTGATGCGTGTGTGGACTTAGATGGTTTATTCGATGCTATATGAGATTCTTTTTGATATGATGCTATATGATGTCTATATGATTTAATGCTTCGAATGTATGCATATTGATGAGTGTCAAATTGCACTCATAAAATACACCCTTTTTGCCTCTCTTTTTCCCTATTCAGTTCATCTTCCTTGTGTCTGCACTCAAATTAGTTAAGCAAGATTGTTCTATTTTGTGATTAATTAAGATAGATTACTTGAGATTAGAATTTCTGATTTGGTGACTAATGTGTGTGGGATTAATGAAAAAAATGCAGAATTTCTCTTTCTTTTTGAACCCGCAGGTGTAAATATCAGAAACAGCAGTTTTGAGCATCTCCGGAGATTGTCTTCAATGATCTCCAGAGACCATGACAAAGAACAGTGACACCTGGAGTTTGAAGATTTGGGGAATGACTCTCCGGAGCTATGCAAGTGTTTGAAATATTTTTGGAGCTCTGCGAGTGTCTAGAATATCTCAGGAGCTCTGCGAGTGTCTGGAATATCTCTGGAGCTGCAGACAGGAACAGCGATCTCCGGAGCCTCCCGAGAACAGAGCATGTTCTAGTCAGAGCCGCCAATCAGACACTTCAGCAGCAATCCTAATACCCCCGCACTTCACTCAAATCATCACCTGAGTGGTGAAGGGTCGACTATCAGTTAAACTGCTGAAGTTTTATCTTTCCAAAGATTTTGCATGAGTTATGAATTAAACTAATTTTCAGGGCTTTGATGCCCAAGTGTATTAAGACCTAAACTTAGACCTCTGAGTGGACTTCAGTTCCACTCAAGCCTACCTTTTTTGCATGATAATCTTTCATAAGTTTGATAGTTAAGTACAAATAAGAGATGGTTTCATCCCCTAGAAAGACTAATAGATAAGTTCAGTGATATATCATCACTCTTTTTATATATACTTTCAGAAACAGTAATAGAACAACAAGGATAAAATTATTCTAATTTTTAGAGATTTCAGTTCTGTTATAGCCATACATTTTTATGAATATAGAAGTGAATGAATTGGACTGAATTTAGTTTAGATCCTCTCTTGTACTGATTTCCTGCAATAGCCTTCAGCCTCAAAGGTGAGGAGCAAGGGCCCACTCTCACCAATCAGGCAGGAGGCTAGTATCTCTGTTTTATTGTTTCAAGTTTTATTTTATGAAAGTATTTCCTATTTTAGTAGATAGATGCATGTTATTGTTCTTTGCTTTGAGTACATTTCCTATTTTATTCTGTTTTACAGCATTCATTACATTTATCCAACAGGCAGATAGATTAGTCATTCTTTAAGCTTTAGGATTAGCTATAAACTGGTCACTTAGAATCCCTAGTTGCAGACAGCCATGGATATAGCCCTGGTTCTTTGACATCTGAAAATAGATTAAATGATGAGGTACAGTGACAGCTCGTCATTTTTGGCACCGTTGCCAGGGATCAAGTTGTGTTAATTAGGGACACTGAGTTAAAAATAGTTTTTAGAATAGATCTATATGGTTAGAGCTAGAGATCTTAAAGGAAGATATATTAAACAGACACCCCAACAACACACCATAGGGGAAAGTAGTGAGGTGGTACAAAATCTTGTTGAAGAAGGAAACCTAGATCCTAATTTGGAACCTACATTTCAAAACAACAATCCCTTAGATCCTACAGATATTCCACTTGCCAATTATATCCAGGAATTAGAACAAAAAGTTGAGGCAGATCCCTTGGTAGAACCTACTTCCCTAGAACCTCAGGAAGAAGAACTAGTATTATACATGGAAAATGATAATCATGAGGAAGAGGAAAATCAGGCCCCAAGAACCTTCTCTTATCCTATTGTTTGGCTGCTGGAGACAATGCTCCCATGAAGAATATCTCACCAGCACATCTGCCAAATTTCAGAGGACTTTCCTCTGAGGATCCAGATCAGTTCTTGTTTGAATTCAAAGTAGTCTACCAAACCTATGATTATGGATCAGATAACCAGAAACTTAAACTGTTCCCTTCAACCCTGAAAGATTCTGCGATGAGATGGTTTATGGGTTTACCCCAGGGTTCTATCTGTTCTTGGGATCAAATGGAAACAATGTTTTTGGAAAAATACCAAGATTATTGCAGAGCCAGTAATAAAAATGAGGAACTGTTTAAAATTAGGCAGGGGGAGGAAGAATCCTTAGAGGACTATGTGGATAGGTTTAATTTTTCCTTGAGAAGGTATGGCAATCCAGTGGATCACTCCTTGGCCAGAACCCTATTTATAAAAGGATTGGATAAAGAATCAAAACAGGCACTGGACCTAATGGGAAAAGGGAACATTAACAAAATGGAAATACCTGACATAGAGGAACTCTGCAGGAATTATTCCAAAACTCAAGATGGAGTAAGGTCATCCAAAACTTTTAAGGGGAAGAATGAGATAGGACAGTTGATAGAGGAAATTGCAAATCTAAAAATAGATATTCTGGTCCAACTAAATACCACTTTGGATGGGATTCAAGCAAAAACCAGGACAACTGATCAAAGTAGAGCAACTGAACCGCTTTCCATTTATTGTCCTAGGTGTAGAAACAAACACCTGTTGAGAGAATGTCCCTTGGACAAATCAGAGATCTGTCAAATCTGTGATAGGGAACATCCTACCAGTCAGTGTAGTCAACTTCTAGCCTTGAAAAGATTAAGTAAAAAGAATGTTGTGATAGAGGAGGAGTTGAACTATGTGGGACAAAAACAAGGTGGAAATTTCCCTTATAATCAGTACCCAAGCCAGTCTTCTTACAGGGGTCCTACTAATTGGGAAAATAATCAGTGGAATCCAGCTTGGTATGGCCCTCAAAATAATCCTCCTTGGGGACAGCAGGAATGGCAAAACTAAAATTGGCACAACCAAAACTGGCAGAATCAGCCTTGGGGAAATCAACAATGGCCACCACAGTTTGGGTCACAAGGCATGCAACCTCAATGGGGTCCTCAATAGGGATACCATCAACAATACCAAGGACAACCTAGACATTTCCAACCTCAACAGTAGGCTTTACTAACTGGACCCTCCAACACACAGGGTCAAACGCAAAATGAACCAGTTAGTCAACCACCTTTACCAGCTCAGCCTATACCAAACCCACGGAATAAACAAGGAGCAGATGTCTATATGACAGATCAGGAAAATCTGGCTGGAGTTAATGCCATATATTCAAATAATCTCCAGCTACGTTCTGGGAAAGCATTCCCAAGACCTTCTCCTCCAACTATAGTTGAAATAACCAATGATGAGGAACCTGAAAATCCATCCAATCAACCCCCAGAGGAGATTACTAACGAAAAAGTGCTAGAAAAATCAACCACAGACAACTCCGGAGTTAGTCCTAAAAAGCTAGCTCCGGAGAACAGTCTAGAACGTAATTCTGATAAGAGCTCCGGAGATGGAAAAACTAGCACCCTACCCAGAATGACTTAAACAAAATGCTCCCCAGAGAAAGGTTTTACAACAACAAAAATTCAACCCAATCAGGAATCAGAACTTTTACAAGAACTCAAGCAGCTAAACATTGAAATTCCTCTCCTCCAGGCCATCAGAGATGTACCGGAACTAAATCAATTCATCAAACAGTTTTGCATCAAAACTCAGGGCAGAAAGAAAAGTTTTCCCTCCACAATACAGGTGGAAGGAAAAGTAATGGATCTATTGATGGGAGAAATTCTCCTCCCAAAATATGGCGACCCTGGGAACCCTGTCATAACTATTTTCATCTCAGGGGTAGAAATTTTAAATGTTCTGGTTGACTTAGGAGCAACAATTAATGTGATGACAGTTCATACAATGGACAAGTTAGCTCTGTCAGGTATCCAATCCATGACTACAATTCTTCAACTTGTTGATCAGTCAGTAGTTGTTCCAAAGGGAGTGATCACTGATGTACTTGTTGTGATAGATTCATGGGAATTCCCAGTGGATTTCTTAATATTGGAACCTAGAAACTAGAGAAATGCTTACCCTCTGATTTTAGGAAGGCCATGGCTGGCTACTGCAGCAGCATCTATTGATTGTCGAACTGGAGATATGGTCATTTCTAATGGGATAGATTTAAAGAAAATATCTCTGTATCCTCTAGCTAAACCATCAGTGCATTACACAGGAAGAGTATGGGTGGATGAACCGGATAACATGGACAACAGTGCCTCATTGGCTATGGTAACCATTAAGGAACATTTGGGAGAACTAGAAAAAGAGGTATACTATGATACAATGGAAGACTTCACTCACATCCTAATCAACAAAGATGTGATGGAACTCGCCCAAGATCCTCAGAGAGAACTTCTTGTTTCTTCTCATTGTACCCTTGCCAACATTATTCCTTGTGGGGAAACCTTTTACAGGGACTTAGCCACCTTCCACATGTTACTTCCACATTCTTGTCCTCTCAATGCCATGACACCAATGTATGGACCTACCACATCCATGGATCAAATTACAGAACAAGTCATGATTCTGCCAGGGAAAACACTTAATATAAATACTCAATTAACAGCAAATCAGGAAGAAAAACTTATTCAGCTTTTGGTTTCCCACTCAGCATCTTTTGCCTAGGAATACCAAGATATGAAAGGCATACCCCCTGAAATCTATACCCACCATATCTACACTGAGGATATTAAACCTGTCAGACAACCACAAAGAAGATTGAATCCTGCCTTAAAGGACATTGTCAAAACTGAGATAGAAAAATTACTCCAGGCAGGGTTCATATATCCAATCTCAGATAGTCAATGGGTCTCACCCCTTGTCATTGTGCCTAAAAGGAATGGGAAATGGAGGGTGTGTGTTGACTATAGAGAACTCAATAAGGCCACAAAAAAGGACTACTTTCCCTTACCATTTATTGACCAAGTTCTGGACAACCTTGCTGGGAGAAAGTATTTTTCTTTTTTAGATGGATTCAGTGGGTATAATCAAATTCAAGTAGCACCTGAAGACTAAGACAAAACCACCTTCACATGCTCTTGGGGAACCTTCGCTTACAAAGTGCTTCCTTTTGGGCTGTGCAATGCCCCAGCTACATTTCAGAGACTGGTTCTAGCTATTTTTGCTGAATTGGCTAATGAATGCATGGAAGTCTACATGGATGACTTTACTGTGTATGGGAATAACTTCGAGGAAGCTCCCACAAACCTTGGAAAAGTACTAAAATGTTGTGATAAAAATCGACTGTCCCTTAGCCATGAGAAATGTTTTATGATGGTGGAAGAAGGAATTGTTTTGGGACACCATATTTCAGAAAAAGGGATCAGAGTGGATCAGAACAAGATAGAAGTAATCACACAGTTGCCTTCACCCAAAAATCAGACTGATGTCAGGAGTTTTCTAGGTCATGCAGGCTACTATAGGAGGTTCATAGAAAATTTTAGCAGAATAGCTGTTCCCCTATTTACCCTGCTTAACAAAGAAACAGAATTTCTCTGGACAACAGACTGTCAATCAGCATTTGAAACTTTGAAGGAGAAGCTTACTGTGACACCAGTTTTAAGGGGACCTAATTGGACTTTACCATTCCATATACAAACTGATGCTTCAAATGAATCCATTGGGGTAGTTTTAGGACAAAAAGAGGAAGGAGAGAGTATGCACGCCATTTATTACATCAGCAAAAACCTTACCTCTGCAGAAAGAAACTATACAACAACTGAGAAAGAATTCTTGGCAATTATCTATGCTATAAACAAATTCAGACATTATATTACTAGATATAAAATATTTGTGCACACTAATCATGCAGCCATCAAGTACCTAATGAATAAACCAGTAGTAGGTGCAAGGATCATCAAGTGGTTATTGCTATTGCAAGAATTTGATATTACCATAGTTGATAATCCAGGAAAGTTTAATTTGGTTGCTGATTTTCTGTCAAGATTACATACAGGAGGAGAAGATCAACCAGTGGAGGACAAATTCCCAGATGAACATCTTTTTGCCATATCCACTACTGCACCTTGGTTTGCTGACATAGCTAATTTGTTAGCTACAGGCTTGTATCCATCCCATTTTACTTCAAAACAAAGAAAACGTTTTCCTAAAGAAAGTTTATCCTATAAATGGTTGAATGGTTTACTATTTAAATGTGGTCCTAATTTCATTCTACGCAGGTGTTTGAAGGCTGAGGAGACTTTTGATGTGTTGAGAGCATGCCATGATGAACCATCTGGTGGCCACTACTCTTTCCACGGGATAGTCCACAAGATCCTTGGAGCTGGTTACTACTGGCCTTCTCTTCATAAAGACACAAAGAGGTATGTGCAGCACTGTGACCAGTGCCAAAGGATGGGGCAGCCCACCTTTACCCAGGAAATGCTGCTACATCCTCAAGTCATGATGGAACCATTTGAGCAATGGGGTCTAGACTTTGTGGGACCAATTTCACCGCCATCATCAGGGAAGGAGTATATCCTGGTATGCACAGACTATGTTACTAAGTGGGCTGAGGTTCAAGCATTGCAGTTTGCAAGGGAAGAAAAAGTTGCTGATTTCCTTTACAATAGGATTTTCTTGAGATTTGGAGCCCCAAAATCAATAGTTTCAGACAGAGGACCTCAATTTACTTCACAGGTAATCAAGGCATTCACAGATTTGTACCAAGTCAAGCACAGAAAAACTTCACCTTACCATCCTCAAGCAAATGGGCAGGTATAAGTAACTAACAGAGAACTTGAGAATATCCTAACAAGGACAGTGGCAATGAACAGAAAGGATTGGGCTAATAGACTACCTGAAGCAGTTTGGGCTTACAACACCACTTGGAAGTCCACAACAAAGTTTTCACCATATGAATTGGTTTATGGGAAAAAGCCTATACTATCTATTGAATTTGAACTCCAGACACTTAAAACTTTATTGGATGTTGGGCTGCCACTGTCTACAATTTAGCAGAACAGAATTCTTCAGCTTTATGAGTTGGATGAGATTCAGAAAGAGGCCATTCGGCAAACAGAACTGATTCAGTACCAAAGGAAACAATGGCATGACCAACATATCAAAAGGAGGACATTTCAACAAGGAGATTAGGTTCTTCTTTATGATTCTAAATTCAAAGAATTCAAAGGGAAATTACAGACTCACTGGCTGGGTCCTTATCAAATAAAGGAAGTGTTTGAAAATGGAACTGTATCATTGCAACCAATTGATGGAAGTACAAACACATTTTTAGTAAATGGTCACCAGATAAAGCTCTACAAAAAACCGTCTACTAAAGAAGAGTTTCTTGATGATCTGTGTTTTGATACAGGGGATACCTCCTCTATCACGGTGTTGGAATTAAAAAAAAAATAGAAGGTTGAAAACCAACAATGGCGGCCTTCCCAAAAAAAAAATGATGAAAAAAAGAAAAAAGAAGGTTGAAAACCAGCAATGGCGGCCTTCCAACCAAAAAAAAAAAAAATTTGAGAAAGATGGAAAACCAGCAAATGGCTGTCTTTCTCGACCAAGGGAGTTGAAAACCAGTAAAATGGCGGTTCCCTTCTCCAGGACAGTTGTAATAATCAAGCTCCGGACATGATCGGTTGCCAGAAATTGGCCAATGCATCTTCGACGCTTTCCAATAAGGAGCATCTCCGGCGCTTTCCAATAAGGAGCACCTCTGGCGCTTTCCAATTAAGAGCACCTCCGGCGCTTCCCAATTAGGAGCACCTCCGGCGCTCTGTTAATAATGTCGACAGTTTCCATAATAAGGGCGGGACCTACCTCGCCAGGTGGTAAAGTAGACAACTCCTATGATGAGGTCATCATGACTCATCTTCTACTTAATCGCACAACATAATTACAAATTAGAAAACTAATAATTACAGGAGTGTCCACAAGCCGGCGCTGACATCACCCATGGGCGTGGATTTTAGTGCCACTCAGTGCAATGATTGCAGGTCGCATGCAAGTAGGAAGCGAATGTCATATCGGCCGCCGCTTAAATGCCACAACGCGTGCAGTTTTCAAGGCGGTGCAACATTTCTCCCGCGTACGATTGCCTCATCATTAAAACTGATTCAGGTAAATCTATTTTTAATTAGTCATTAATTAGTAACTGTCCTGTCTTTCTAATTTGGGTGCTGCCGTGATGACACGTTCCTCCGCCGTCATTTCCTTTCTCACCTCCATGCATGCCACCATCTATGCATTAATGCCACCTTATCTCTGGAGCGCCCTGTCAGTCCATTATAATTATGGCTGCTTTGGTTCCTTAACCCATCTGCATAAACCCAGCCTGAAAACAATTGCATCCCTCATTCAAACCTCCGGAATAGACTGAAGCATAAGATAAATTAAACAACTCTCCGGAGCCTATAGAATAATTTGAATAAACTCTTCGGAGCCTACAGAATAATTTGAACAGTACTCCGGAGCCCATAGAGATCAGAGGGATAGATAGACTGCAGATCGTAGAAACTGCCATCAATTCAGCAATGGGGGTCAAGAAAAAGTCTGAGCCAGAAAGTACTGTGGGTCTTCTAAAGGATGCAGCTGCAGCAAATATTTTAAGGACTGCTGGATGGTTTGATTTCCTAGACAAGTTTGAGGGGTTTCAGGAGGACATTGTGGATGAATTCCTTAAGAATTTAAGAGATGACCAGACCACTGTGAGAGGGAACCAAATCAATCTCTCCTCCACAATTATTAGCCACATCTCCAGACTCCCCGAACAAGGTGAGAGGTTCCACCACCTAAAAACCTTGTATACAGATTTAATTAGAAATTTTTCTGTTCGTGGTGAGCCTGCCATCCAATTGCATATGAATAAGAATGAGGTCAAAGGAATTTTGAGGTCCACTCTCCCAAACCCTTGGGCAACTGTTGCTACCTGGCTAATGAAATACTTTACCTGTGATGGCCAATTCTCCATAGTCTTAGGGCCCATAATGAAAATGCTCATCTTTCTTAGACATGGAAATAGGCACCCCGAATATAACATAAATATCCCCAATTTCCTCTATTCTGCCATCAGAGCAACTATAGAAAAATACCAGCAGGGTAAGGGACCCATGAAACATCATGGCCTCATCTTCTTGATAGTCAAGCATCATTTCTTATCTCAGGCCAATGGGGATGAACTATTACAAAATTTTCTTGAGCATAACCCTCAGGTCAGAGCACCAGAGATACCACAAACAGAGGTTGAGAGTTCTCCCTCTCACCATGATGAAGAAACCGAGCCTACAGCCTCCTCCACAGCTTCTCACAAAAGGACACCACCCTCACAGGAAGCTACATCATCTGCAGCCCCTGTTCCTAACAAGAAAAGAAAAGGCAAACAAATTGCAGAGCCTGCTCCTGCATGGCCTCTATATATGACTCACTCAGTCAGGTGACAAATGACTTCACCTGAGGGATCTAGGCCTAGGGAATTAACAGAGGAAAAAGTAGGGCAGCGAATTGAAAGGAAATGGTGGGTTGAAGAGCCATCCCATGACTCCGATGAGGTACCTCTGGTCCGAAAGAGGAAACAAAAGGAACATTCTCCTACACCATCTGTTCATATGGAGTCGAGTCTAGTCTCAACACCACCATGTGCTCTGGAGACAGGAAGCTTACCAACTGTTACTATCTCCTCAGACTCTGAGAAAGGAAGACCTGCTCCGGAGGCACCAGTTCCACCTGTGCTCCGGAGAAGCAAAAGAAAGAGGCAGCTCTCACAGGCTAAGAAGGATACTGCCCTGCTCGCTGAGGCACTCCTAGAATTGAGCACATATGAGGACAAGGCAGGACCTTCAGTTGTGCCAGCAGCAGCAGAGGACCCTCAGGACAAGGGTATTGCAGAAGGAGAAACAGGGCACACAGATACATTGGGAGAAGCAGGGCAAGTGGCCATGGATAATCTTGATAATCAGCCACCAGCCATAGAAATAGAGGCAGAAACTCTATCACATCCCTCTGACCAAGAAGACATAGAGGTCTCAACAGAGCAACAATTAATGGAAGAAATTGAGAATTTGAAAAGGCTGCTCTGGGGAAAGAATTTAATTATTACTGACCTCAAGAAGGTCAGGGTGGAAATGGTGATGGAACTGAAGCAAACTATTGCAGAAATCTAAACAGACCTCCAAAACAAGGACAGAATCATCCAGGAGAAGGAGGCAGAGTTGGAAACACAGAAAGGTGAGGCAACAAAAGTGGTGGAAGAAAAAGACAAAGAAGCAACACAAAAAGTTTCTGAGCTCACCATGGCCAGAGACAATGGCCTCACAGTAATAGCAGCACTAATTGAAAAGGTACAGAGCCAAGACAAATAATTAACTTGGGCCAATAACAGACTGGATGACCAAGAAGAATATATCCAAGAACTGTTTGGCCCAAGGGCAACCAGTGAACAGGAAGTGCAAATAGATGCCTATGTGGGTCCAATCCCCATAGACATTCCTAAAGCCCTGTTTCATTAGGAGGAAAGGTGTAGAGAATATGAAGCCTCCAAGCCAATGTTGCAATTACAAAGGGTAGTTACTGCTAGAGCAAAAAGGATAGCAACTTTGGAGAGCAAAATCATTCAAATGGCCTCCCTCTCCTCAGAAATTCTATCTTGTAGACCTCCAAGTGCCAGCTATGCAATGTTCCTACAAGAAAGGATACTGCAAAGGAAACTTTCCTTAGTCTTATCTGACATGAATGAGGATACAGAAATAGCAGAAGGTTTCATGACTGCTTACACCAGAAGCAACGATGAAGACAAAAACTTCCTATGTGAGCTATACTTACATGGGTTCTGCATTAATGATATAGCCTTCATGATTAATCACTTTGTGGGAGAATGCCAGCTTAGGGCATTCATGTCCCTCATGAGGAACCACCAGATTTGGGATGAAAGGATGGAAGCTCATCTTCAAAAGGATTCAAAAACAGAGCTCCTTCTTAGAAAAGAATGTCCCAATCCTTTTGCTTTCCAGACCCAATTCAGATCCATCATCTATCATCCTACCAGTGCAACCAGCATATTGCCATTATATTTGAAGAATTTGCAAGAATGCTCCATTGACTTTGGACTTTTTATGATTAACTCAACAAATCCTGTCCTTGCTGTAGCAAAGAAAAGATGGAATATTTTAACCACAGAGCAAAAACTTAGAGAGGTCATCACCCCTGCAAACCTGAGACTATTCATGAGGAAGGCAAAGATGATATCCAAACTGATGGATAAGCATAAACAGGAATGGATAGGTGGGCAGTTCAGACCTCCTCTAATAATTGAACCACTCCCCATGTGGACAGAATAGCTGGAAGATGAAAAACTGCAAGATTGGATGAAGCAAGTTGACAAGTACAAAGGGAATGGTAACACTAATAGAACTACTTGGACAACCTATCTCCAGGAGTATAGTCTGACTGACAGATTGCTTCGTCTAAACAAATCCAGAATGTGAAAGGCAGGAGGACCTGCCAAACCTTAGGTATGGGGGGGATGATGAGTGTCAAATTGCACTCATAAAATACACCATTTTTGCCTCTCTTTTTCCCTATTCAGTTCATCTTCCTTGTGCCTGCACTCAAATTAGTTAAGCAAGATTGTTCTATTTTGTGATTAATTAAGATAGATTACTTGAGATTAGAATTTCTGATTTGGTGACTAATGTGCGTGGGATTAATGAAAAAAATGTAGAATTTCTCTTTCTTTTTGAACCCGTAGATGTAAATATCAGAAACAACAATTTTGAGCATCTCCGGAGATCGTCTTCAATGATCTCCGGAGACCATGACAAAGAACAGTGACACCTGGAGTTTGAAGATTTGGGGAATGACTCTCCGGAGCTCTGCAAGTGTCTGGAATATTTTCAGAGCTCTGCGAGTGTCTGGAATATCTCCAGAGCTCTGCGAGTGTCTGGAATATCTTCAGAGCTGCAGACAAGAACAGCGATCTCTGGAGCCTCCCGAGAATAGAGCATGTTCCAGTCAGAGCCGCCAATCAGACACTTCAACAACAATCCTAATACCCCTGCACTTCACTCAAATCATCACCTGAGTGGTGAAGGGTCGACTATCAGTTAAACTGCTGAAGTTTTATCTTTCCAAAGATTTTGCATGAGTTATGAATTAAACTAATTTTCAGGGCTTTGATGCCCAAGTGTATTAAGACCTAAACTTAGACCTCTGAGTGGACTTCTGTTCCACTCAAGTCTACCTTTTTTGCATGATAATCATTCATAAGTTTGATAGTTAAGTACAAATAAGAGATGGCGTCATCCCCTAGAAAGACTGATAGATAAGTTCAGTGATATATCATCACTCTTTTTATATATACTTTCAGAAACAGTAATAGAACAACAAGGATAAAATTATTCTGATTTTCGGAGATTTCAATTCTGTTATAGCCATACATTTTCATGAATATAGAAGTGAATGAATTGGACTGAATTTAGTTTAGATCCTCTCTTGTGCTGATTTCCTGCAATAGCCTTCAGCCTCAAAGGTGCGGAGCAAGGGCCCACTCTCACCAATCAGGCAGGAGGCTAGTATCTCTGTTTTATTGTTTCAAGTTTTATTTTATGAAAGTATTTCCTATTTTAGTAAATAGATGCATGTTATTATTCTTTGCTTTGAGTACATTTCCTATTTTATTCTGTTTTACAGCATTCATTACATTTATCCAACAGGCAGATAGATTAGTCATTCTTTAAGCTTTAGGATTAGCTATAAACTGGTCACTTAGAATCCCTAGTTGCAGACAGCCATGGACACAGCCCTAGTTCTTTAACATCTGAAAATAGATTAAATGATGAGGTACAGCGACAGCTCATCACATATGTAACAGGATTTCTATGTGATGATGCAGCTTGGTATATGATGCACGTAGCTATGTTGTTGATTTTCTGTGTTGTAAGATGTGATGTGATGCTGATGTATGGATGATCTAATGCATTGGGTGATGTATGCCACTGACTTAATCGTGTTCATGACTATCTCTACATATGATATGATATGCTCTTATATGCTTTGTTTTTGGGATGTCCAAATGTACCTTATCGACACAAGAATGACATGATAGAAGAATAGTTGCGATAGAATGACTTAGAAGCTTCATTTGCTATTGTTACTCTGCATAGTTTGGGTAATGAGGATTATATGGGATATGGATGCATGGATGTATAAATGGATATAGGATGGATGGTTTGCTTTTAGAGTGCTTTATTTCATCATTGGGCATTTTGTTTTTGGTACATTTTCTGATATGTTGTAAGTGAATGCAAGCATCTAGGTATAATTTGAACCGAGATGACCTGAGTACTACTTACATGGATTTTAATTTAGCAAGTTAATAGAAGCATCTAGTCAAAATTGAATCTAGATGACCTGAGTACCTCTTGCATGTCAACAAACAAGGATTGCCCCCATTCATGTTATACCTTTGATGTCCTCGATGATTTTTTGCCGATCATGTCTTTAGACAAGGCATCGCATTACTAAAGTTTAATCCACAAACAACAAACAAAGAAAGTAATCATGCGCCCATCATAGCATCTCTAGCTTTTGGCATCCTTGAGTAGCATAGGAAGGTATGATAGCAAAAATCAGGACCCTATAACCTAACCCTAGTTCCAATCCACAGAACATTCTTGCCATTAGATGTGTTTATTTGTTGCTGTAGGTTGAATAAAATCATTTAGAAGACCTTGGGTATTTGCTTTGCATTGGATAGGTTGAGATGCTCATAGTCACGATTTTTGTTTGAGGCGCGGGTTCTACTTGCATTTGTTTGCTTGGTGAGAAGATTGCACAATCCTTATTGGGGAGACAGACCCTAATGGACTGACCTAGTGCCTCGGGGGCACATTGCTAAATGGCCTTGCCTACATGACGATGCAGAGGCAGCGTAGTTCGGGGTAAACCCTAATGGACCATGGATGGACTAGAAGAAAGACGACAAGAAAGATGACAAGAAATGGGACGAATGGGACTGTGGGAGCCTCAGGGGCGCATTGGAATAATGGCCTTGCCTACGTGACGACGCAGAGGCAACGTAGTTCATGGACCTGGACCATGGAAACTGACGAGAGACACTATACTAGGCTCATACTGAAGAGATGATATGGGACAAAACCTTGGTTGACAAGGCCACAAAGAGGAAGAGTTATCAAGCCATGATAGGTAACTGCCAGGTGTTTATTATGGGATAGATATGGGTCAAATGGGAAATAAGCGAAGGAAGAACAGACTCAGGGTGATTGGATTCCCAAAGATGGAGAAGGCGGTCCATCACAAGTAACGCCTATTTACCAGGTTTTCATCACTTGCTTTTATTTGCACGAGAAGCTAGAAAGTAAACATGACACCTGTTTGCTAGGTTTTCATCATGATACCTATCCAAGGCGCCTGTTTGCCAGGTTTTCACCAAAGGACGATTTTTTTGCATGCTTTCTATTTTTTTCTGATTTTTTTGTATTTTCTCTTTTCAAATTTTTTTTGATTTTTTGATTTTTGATTTTACTGTGCCCCCTTGCATTGGGGTTCTCCTAGGTATAGAACCGGTGAAGGTGTATGCTATTGATTGGATCATCAAACAACTCACCCTTTGATGTGGCCAACTGATATGCCCCCGATCCGTAAGCAACTACAATCACATAGGGCCCAAGCCAGTTAGGCTCAAACTTACCTTTCTTTTCTCTGTCTTGTTGGTTGCGAGGATTCTCTTTGAGAACGAGGTCCTCAACCTTGAAGCATCATGGACGAACCTTGTGGTTGTAGCTTCTTGACATCATCTGTTGATAGGCTTTGAGATGATCAAAGGCTTTCTGGCACATTTCCTCTAGCAGCTCTAGTTCTTGTAACCTGGAGACTCTGTATTCTTCATCTAATATGAGACCTTTCAACGACACCCTGAGAGATGGTAGTTCGACCTTGATGGGAAGGATGGCTTCGGAACCATAGACAAGGGTGTAGGGTGTAGCACCTGTGGGAGTGCATATACTGGTTCTGTAAGCCCATAGAGCGGGATTGAGTTGGACATGCCAATTGCGACCAGCCTCATTGACAGTTTTCTTTAGGATTTTCAGAATGGTTTTGTTCGATGCTTCAGCTTGGCCGTTACCTTGGGGGTAGTATGGAGTGGAGAAATGATGTTGGATTTTGAAACGCTCACAGAGTTCCTGGACATCCTAATTTTTGAATGGTCTTCCATTATCCGTTATGATGGATGAAGGGATGCCATATCGGCAGATAATGTAATTCAGAATGAAAGAGGAAATTTGCTTTCCTGTGACGGTGGTTAGGGGAATGACTTCAATCCACTTTGTGAAATACTCAGTGGCGGTTATGATGAATTTGTGGCCGTTGGAAGAGGGTGGATGAATCTTTCCCACAAGGTCAAGTCCCCATTGACAAAAGGGCCAGGGTGTTGTTATAGGTCTCAACTCTTGAGCAGGTGCATGTATCAGGTTCCTGTGTATTTGGCACTGTTTGCACTTTTTGACAAACTGATATGAATCCATTTCCATGTTTGGCTAGTAATAACCCAAACGCATGAGTTTCTTGGCTAAGGAATGACCGCTGGAGTGTGTTCCGCATATCCCTTCGTGTATGTCTCGCAAGGCAGTTATGGATTCTTCTTGTTCTAAACAACGAAGCAAAGTACCATCTAGACCACGTCGGTAAAGGGTATCAGCTATGATGGTGTAGCGGGAGGTTTGTCAGATGAAAGTTCATTTTTGGTTGGAAGAGAGGTCCGGTGGGAGAATAATGTCCTTGAGATAAGTGTAAGTCTTACCGTACCAAGGTGAATCAGATCCGACTAGGAGGCAAATGGAATGGGTTTCAAGGAGATCATAAGCTGATTGCCGGATGGTTTCCACTAAGAACTCATACCGTGACTCATATTCTGGTATTTCTAGAAGAGAGGCTATGGTAGCCATTGCATCTGCTGCTTTGTTCTCTATCCTGGGTATTTGCTTGAAGGAGATGGTCCCAAAATGTTCTTTGAGGTCGTCGACCATCTGTTTGTATGGGATGAGCTTCTCATCTTTGGTTTGATATTCATCGTTGACCTAATTTATGATAAGCTAAGAATCATCGTAGACATATAGTGCTTGGATTTTCCACTCAGTGGCCATCTTGAGACCAATTACCAAGGCTTCATATTCCGCTATGTTGTTTGTGCATGGAAATAACAACCTGTAGGACTTTGGAATTGTGTCGCCTTGGGGAGTGATAAACAGGATACCTGCCCCCGATCCATGGTTGGTGTAAGACCCGTCGAAGTAGAGTTTCCAAGGAGATGTTGATAGAGTGAATAAAGACTCATCGGGAAACTCAAACTGCATTGGTGAGGTGTCTTGTAATGGTGCATCGGCCAGTTGGTCAGCGATGATTTGTCCCTTGATGGCTTTTCTGTCCACATATTCTATATCATATTCACTAAGAAGCATAACCCACTTTGCCAGGTGACCTGTGAGAGCTGCTTTGCTGAGAAGATACTTCAGTGGGTCGATTTTTGAAATGAGCTTAACCGGATGTGCAAGCATGTAATGACAGAGTTTTTGTGAAGCAAAAACCACTGCGAGACATTATCTTTCTACTTGTGAGTATTGCAACTCATATCCCACTAAGGTTCGACTGATGTAGTATACAGCTCTTTCCTTGTTCTCATAGTCTTGCTGCGCTAGAAGAGCCCCAAGAGCAGTAGGTGTAGCAGATATGTAGAGAATGAGAGGTTTTCCTTGGATCGGAGGCATGAGAATGGGTGGATTCACAAGGTACTCTTTTAGTTTGTTGAATGCTTCTTCACACCGCTCATCCCATTTAAATGGAATGTTCTTATGCAGGAGGTGACTGAAAGGTTGGCAATTGTCTGCCAGCTGTGATATGAATCTGCGGATGGCCTGCAGCTTGCCCTGTAGGGATCTCAACTGAGTTAGAGTCTTGGGTGGTGGCATGTCCATTATAGCTTTGACCTTGGCAGGGTCCACCTCTATTCCGTTTGCCGACATGATGAAGCCTAGCAGCTTGCCTGAAGTTACCCCAAACACACATTTCTTCGGGTTTAGTTTGACTTGGAATTGGTCCAACCATTGAAAGACTTTTTCTAGGACATCCAGGTGTGAGTCCCTTGTGAGAGATTTTGCTAAGATATCGTCAACATAGTCCTCCATAGTCACATGCATCATGTCATGGAATATAGTTGTCATGGCCTGCTGATATGTAGCACCTGCGTTTTTCAGCCCAAAAGGCATGACATTCCAGCAAAAGGTACCCCATGGGCAAGTGAAAGTTGTTTTGTGTTGATCCTCTAGTGCTATTTTGATTTGATTATACCCTGAGAATCCGTCCATGAGTGATAGCATTGTATGTCCTATAGTTAGGTCGACTATGATATTGATGTTTGGCAATGGAAAGTCATCCTTGCGGCATGCTTTGTTTAAGTCTCAAAAATCATTGCATAGTCAAACCCGACCATCTAGTTTAGACACTGGCACAATGTTGGATATCCATTCTGGGTAATCCATGGCTCTGATGAACCCCACATCCAGCAATTTCTTGAGTTCTTCTTTGACCAAAAGTGCTATGTGAGGATGCATTTTTATCAGCTTCTGCTTTACTGGCTTTACTCCTGGATCCAATGGCAAATGATGTAGCATTAGGTTTGGGTCTAAACCTGGCATGTCTACATATGACCAAGCAAAGCTACCTCTCTTCTTCTTAAAGAATGCTACAAACCTAGTTTTCTCTGGTGGTGTGAGAGATTTTGCAAAGTGGATAATCTTGGGCTGCTCTTCAGTTCCAATATTCACGGGTTCTATCGGCTCCACCACAATCTGTAACCTTTCCTGGTACATATCACTAGGGAGAGTGTCAAGCATTCCATCGTCAGGTGCCACAGTTGGGTTTTCACCGTCAGATGCGTCCTTTCTTTTTACTATTTTGTGATCTGGCACTGCCGCAAGGCGGTTTTCACTGTCAGATCCATTTTTGATCTTGATGTTTTTGCGACTGGAAGGCTTGGCACCCTCCCCGAAGTAAGCCACGGTATTTAGTTCGATAGCAAAACCAGCTTTATGATCTCCCTTTGGTAAGTGGTCCCTAAGTTCCATATAATCAATGTAAGCATCATCGTTCTGGAACATATCTAATTGGGGGGTTCCTTACAGATCCCAGTCAATAAGCTCAGGGTGTAAGAGGGGAAGGGAGTCGGATGAGAGACCTGGTTCATTGATGGTGTGAATGGAAATGTTAGGGGTATTGGCGAGGGTAGTGTTCAGGGTGGTACTTTTTTCCAAGTTGTTTATCGCAATGGAATCTAAACTTTCCTCGAAAGCCATAATCTCAGGGATGGGCAAATCAGACTCCAGTGGTCTGTTCCATTGCATTTGTCCCTCACGGTAGGGGCTAAGAGTTTGGATGGTGTCGACCTCTTTGTTGTCGTAGGAGTGCTCTATTAGCTCGTCCCACTCATACTTATTTGAATCATCTGAATTTGTGTCGCTGTCAATTTGGAGCGTTTGGATTGTTTCCACAAGACAGGCATTTTCCTTGGCTTTACCCTTGCCTTTGTATCCTAAGCCAGTTGTGTTTCTAGCTGAAGAGGATGAAGAAGGTTGTATAGGTTCAATGATTCCTTCTTTTCTGAGGCTAATGGGGCCTTGTCCTTCATACCCCATCTTGTGCAAAATAGTCTCACCTCACCCATGGAGTTCTGTTGGAAGTCTAGGTGGGACTTGGGGTGTGCTTTCTTCTTCAGCATAAAGCCATTGCAGGAGATCTCGTTCCTCTGATTCATCAGACAAGGTCCCCCATTTTACAAAGAGAGTTGCGGGGGTCTTGGGAGGAGTAGATGGATTTGGAAAATGTCTCAGTTGGCCAAAAGATTTAGGAGATAAAGGCAATGTGGCAAGATTGAGACTGTGCTCAATTGAGTATTCTCCCACTCCGATTTCTTTTATGGTAACCTTCTGCGCTTTGGGTCTTGAGGAAGAAGCTTCAGCGGTATGCTCCTGTTGCATGGTAGGGGAAATGTATGCTTTGTTGTTGGGTATGACACAGTTGGGGTTTGCATGGAAAGAATTGCAGTGTTGGTAGGGGTCAGGGTCGCCTTGAATGGTGACCTGCTTGCCATTGTGCGGGAACTTAATGCATTGATGATAGGTTGAGGGGACAGCCTTCATGGCGTGAATCCACGGTCTCCCTAGTAGGATATTATAAGCAAGTTCCCTATCAAGGACTTGACACACCACATCTTTTATTACCGGTCCCACTTGAATGGGTAGGACAACTGTTCCCTTTGTGGTTCTTTCTTCCTTGTCATACGCTTTGATGGTAATTTTCCTCCTTGGATCAACTGCCTGTTCAGAGAACCCCAGTGCAAGGGCTAGCTTCAATGTGCAAATATTTAAACCAGCACCCCCATCAATGAGAACCCTCTTGATGTAGTGCTTGTGTATGAATGCGACAATGTGCAAAGGGGTGTTGTGGGGTTGAGATACAGAAAGGTCATCTTGCTCAGTAAATGATATGGAGTTGGAGGATGTTAGATTGCCTACCATGGTCTGGAACTTCTCTTGGGCCAGGTTAGTGGGGACCGTGGTTTCCACTAAGGCTTTCTCAAGAATCTCCTTATGAGAAGGAGATAGACGCAATAGCTCCAATATAGAAATGTGAGCCAGAGTTTTCTGTAACTGGTCGATGACATTATACTGACGGGAGTTGGATGGAGATGGTGATGACCTTGGAGGGGCGGCATTGAGCGTGACTTTACCATTGCGGGTAATTATACTACAACCAATTCTGTTAGGTCCTGGTTGTTCATTGGGGGAGATGACATTGACCTGTGGGATGTGCTCGGAAATGCAGTTTATGGTGTAATCGAAGGGCACGCTTGCATAGTTGGCATTACTAGTCCCACTATTTTGATTTGGCCTGTTACGATTGTTGTCGTTATTGTTGTTGCCATTGTAGTTGTTGCCGTTGTGGTTGTTGTTGTTGTGGCCGTTGTTTTTGTTGTGGCCGTTGTTGTTGTTGTGGCCATTGTTGTGACTGTTGTTATATGGCCTGATGTGATTCATAAGTGGATCCCTGTAGGCCACATGAGATTCATTGGAGGTATGCTGTTGTGTCCCTCCCTGGTTCTGATCTAGAACATCTTGTATGACATTTTTGAGGTGAATGCAGTTGTTAGTTGTGTTCCCCCTTCCTCGATGATATTCACAATAGTCTGTGTCCTTCCAGTAGGGAAGTTTGACTATAGGCTCGTAATCACTGGTTGGCGGTAGAGAAATTTCATTGTTAGCCAATAACTTTCGTAGTGCAGACTCTTGAGACTCACCCAATGGTGTGAATTTTCTCCTTGGATTTGAACTGTACCAAGGTCTGGGCTCCCGAGAAGGTGGTTTGTTGAGTGTACCATTGTTTGTTTCTCCCTTCAGAGTGAATATGGGTTGTTGCTTGGGAGCTGCCGCCTTGGCATCCACTACCCCATCGTTGACCACATTCTTGTTCTTGGTCCAAAACTTTGATTTATCCGTTGTGTAATTGGAAGTAGGTGTGTCCTTGTAGATCTTAATAGCTCCTTTAGCGATCATAGCCTTTTCGATGAATAAGCCCATTTCAATGACTTTTAAGAAAGATGTAGGGCATTGTATCTATATTTGATAGCTAAGATCAGTGTTTAGGTTGTGGACAAACAGTTCCAGTAGTTGCTTCTTAGGTATATCATAAGAACACTTACTAGCTAGCTGTCTCCATCATTGTAAGAAGGTGGCGAATGACTCACCACTCTTTTGTTTGGTGTTGCATAGATCTAGCATAGATACCTCGTGTTCTATGTTGTAAGAGAAGTGCGTTATAAATTTATTGACAAGGTCATCAAAAGTTTTGATTCCTGGTGGGAGGCGCGAGAACCGCTCCATAGCTTGACCACCTAAGGATCTTGGGAACAGTCTCATCAAGTAGGTCTCGTTGTGAGCCACTTCTAAACATGCGGCATTGAATTCCCGGATATGGTCTCTAGGGTCACCCTTCCCTTTGTATTTGTCAAACTTTGGGACTCCGAACTGAAAAGGGAAGAGTTTCATGACCAAACTTTTGTCAAAAGGATACGGAGATATATCTTCCAAATAGTAGTGCTTGGAACTTGTACCGGTCTTAAGGTTGGATATTTCTTGCTTTAGACTTTCGATTTGTTGTCTCACGTCCTCCATAGGAGCATTTTGATCTATGGGATTCTTTCCTCTATCATTTGCATGCGGGACTGTGTCATTCGTGCCTCTCTCATGATCATCACACCTCCGCTCATGATCATTGTCTGTGTTTTCCATGATGGAGCTTATGTCAAAGTCTGCGGGGAGTTTGATTCCGAGACTAGCAAGATGATGGAAGTATTTATGGGGGTCTTCAAGGAGCACCCTCTCTACCAGGCGTTGGAATTTTCTATCTTGGATGTGCGCTACTAATTCTTCATGAGAAATTTCTTCGTCACCACCACGTGGTGGGGCGAGGTGATCGGATGAGTCGGCCATTTCAATTTGCTTGTTGTACTGGGATCGAGTAAGAACCATGCAAGGTGAGGTGGGATGAAGTGGACCAGGATTAGAAATTTTGGCGAGGTGCCGACTGAGACTGCTGTGAATGGGATACCTAGGACAAGACTTGGACAAAGGATTCTCTCGCTCAATGACTTCAAGTAAGACGGTTGACACAAGACGTTAGCCACTAGTAAGGGTAGTCAATACTAGTCTTACTGTGTAGGGCCTAGTCGTCCAACAAGACTACTAGCAAAGGTACTGTGACCTACTAGGCTTACGTGAATTCAGCAATGAAACGAAGAAAGGACATATGTCGAATCGGTATGGGACAAACTGACTTTTGGACAAGAGGCGTTGGGATAGAAAGTGAATGGGACGATTGATGAAAGAGAGAGACCTGGGTGAAACGGATGAAGACTGATGGCAAGGTTGAATACAATCTTAGAAAGTGAAACTAGGCTGAAATGGGTGCTCTAATCAGGTGAAAATATTTTCTCAAAAATAGGGCAAGTGCTCACTATCGTATATGCGCCGAAACAAATGCGCAACAGGAATGAACAAATGCGCTATGAGTTGCGGTATCTGCGCAACTTTGGTGAGGTACAAATGCGCAGCAATAGTATGCATATGCACAACAACAGTGTATATGCGCAGAAAGTCGAGATGCATGCGCGGTAAGTCATTACAAATGTGCGATAGAAAGGAGTATATGCGCAGCTCTGATATTTTTTTGCAAAATTTTGGATTTTTCTCTTGTTTTTGGTATTTTTTGGCTGGAAAAGGTCTTCCTGATCTGATTCTATGAATTAACAGCAAGAAAACACAGCAAGCACAAAGAATATTTTGTAGTTTTTCATTGGTTTTGTAGTTTTTCGACTCTATTTTGGACTAAACTGAACAAAAGCAAGTACAAAAATCTTAGGTGAGAAATGGATTATAAGGGATTTGGGCCACTAGAATAAGAGGTATTTAATGCGGGCAACCGTTCAAGTGGTTACACATGCGGTGGCACTACTCTCCATTATGGAGTCTCCCAGCCTCAAAGGGTTGCGCCTGAGAGGGTTTTGGGGGAGGTTGGCCGTCGGTGTAACATAGCAGCACTTGTTGCAGGAAGTTTTCACCTCAAGCACAATTTATTTTAAGTGGCTTGGTAGGGCTTGGCTTTAGCCTGTTACCACTCAGGGTCGTTCCCACTTGGACAAGCGTGCATCCAAGGGTAGGCCCCTCCTAAAGGTTAAACAAATAGAATGACAAGTCTGGCACTCTGATCACCCAGAAAAGGGGAGAGCATAAGCCTATTTTCATTCGCAAGCACAGAATACACTGATTAATCCAACCTAGTTAAAAGTGAAAAACTAAATGGGCTAATCTACTCAAACACAGAACTTTGAAGTGATTTTAGCAATATAGCATTGGTTCAGTTTTAACCCCAAAAATCAATGGTGAGTTCAGTTTTAAATCTGCGTAGCACGAGATAGTTAACTTTAAAGTTTTGGTCTCATGATATAGCAATAGTTCATTTTAACCTCAAGATCAATGGTGAGTTCAGTTTTAAACCGCGTAGCACGAGATAGTTAACTTTGAAGTTTTGGTCTTTCGATATAGCAGTAGTTCATTTTAACCTCAAGATCACTGATGAGTTCAATTTTAATCTTAGATAGCAATAACTTGGAAGGTGTTTCAATGCAAGCAAGAAATAATCTAGTTACTTTCTCCCTAATTAGAGCTAGATGAAGATTTGAATGAACATCAATTTTACTATCCCTTAGAAAATGAAATGTGAACTATTTAGATGCCACTACATGGAACTAAACCTGAACCTATCCTACAAAATAACTCTAGCAAACACCTGCGAAAAGGTTAGCGTTAGTAAATTCTCCTAGAAAAGTACTAAAACCTCAGTCTATTACAGAAGCACAGCTTCAGTGATTATATGCGTAGAAATAATCAATAGAAGCGTAGCAACCATGAATGCGCCGTAACACTAAACGTATGCGCTGTGCAAAAGAATAAATGCGCAGTAATAATGAATGCGCCGTAACAGTCTTCAAAAGTGCAGCACAAATGAACAGATGCGCAATAATGACAGAAGCGCCGTAACAGTGCGCAAAAGTGCAGTAAGAATACACAGAAGTGCAGAAGGAATAAAAGCGCTGCAGAAAGGGATATATGCACCGTAGAAATGTTCAAATGCGCCGAAATAACCTGTGCGTGTCTGTGCGTGACCAGTACAGAACTTACCTTCAAAAAAAGCTCAGATTTTGATAAGATAAAGGGGCAAAGGCCCCACAATGGGCGCCAAAAATGTTAGGGTAAAATGTGGATTAATCAAATGAATAATATAACACCTAAACATCAACAGAATAGTGAAAACAAGAAGGATTCAATAAAACGAAGCAATGAACAATACAGTACAAACCTTTCCTGTTTCGAAGCTTCTGTTGTTCACCTATCACAATCATCCTTTTGCTGGTTAAGTAGGCCCTCAAAGAGTGCACTCTTTTAGCTGTTTGTAGGAAGTTGATAGCAAATGGCTGTGATAATGAATATGCCAAGAAGATGAGCTTCAAAGCAATAATGGTGATCTCAGGCAAATAGTATTGGGGTGCCAAAGGCGCGTGGTTGGATTTTTGCAGAGTAACAATATCAAAAGCCTGGATGATTAGAATGGAGGGATGAGATTTCATTTATAGACTTAGAAGAATGAGAATCAACGGTTGAGAGAAGATATGAAGATCAATGGCTAAGAATGGTTGAGAAATGTGCAACCAGTAGAAATATGCCAAGTGTCCCAGCTCCATCATGAAAGAGGGGATGTGACAAAATTGATTGGAGAGTTAACTCCATTGACTGATCAGTTAACAAACTTGGTTGATCAGTTAGAAGAATGAATTATGGAACTGATTGAATTGATTGAGGGATTGACTCAATTGACAGGTTAGTTAACACTTTTGATTGATTAGTTAACTAACCTCTGATCTGAGAAGAAATAGGTCATGTGGGTGAGGGAAAATAAGGTAATTAAATATTAAATATATTTAATTACATGTGCAACCTGATGAGGTGGACAGGGTGAGGTGGAAAAGGTGAGGTGGATTTTTGGAATTTAGAACTTAGGATAGAGGAATTTGGATTAATTAAATAATTTATGATTATTAAATTGTGTAGGACATTAGAAGAATTTAGGAATTTTAATTAAATAAAATTGAATTTATTTAATTATGGGATAGTGAATTGATTAAATAAATTTAGAATATTTATTTAATTGATAGAAGAATGGAATAAATATTTAGAATATTTATTTACGATGAATCGTGTCATTTTTAGGCATATACACTTACATATACTGAAGAATGTCTGCAAAAGTTGTCTTCAATTGGACAAATTCTATTGCCCAACTTTGCTTCATTCTGTCCAAAATTGATATATGACCGCTTAATAGGAATGCAAACGCATCTGCCCTTTTTAGATATGTCGGATCACTAGTCTGAGCTATGATTTGGGCTTCTTTTATGGCCTCATGCATGGCCTCTAACTTGGGGATAATTATCCCTCTGAGTGCACCCAACCTGCTTATTCTATTTTTCTTTTCCTTCTCCAGCTTCTTGATTTCATTCAAGACTACAATAGTCTGACATTCTTGATTTATTATGGAGGATGAGAGAGGATCAAAATTCTTTGATAGATTTGTCAGTTTGTCCTCCTGTTCTTTTACTTTCTTCTCAATGTCCAATGTTGCTTTGGACCATGATAAACAAAATTTGTACATTTCTCCGCCATCTTTAAGAGCATTTTCTAAGCTCTTTATCCCTATACTCATATTCCTCCTATCATTATTTATTAACCCTTGTACTTGGATAATCTTTTTGTCAAAAATTCCTTCCGGACCTTATCTTCTGCTGACTTCTCTAGGGAATCAAAATGTGTGCTAACACTATTTACTAGAGTTTTAAGATTACCGGATAGGGAAGCTGAGGGATCTTTCTGAAAAGATGGCATAATCTTTTCTAACACTCTAGATGCAGCAGTTATAAGCTCATAGTCTTCCATGTGAGACTTCAAGAGTTTTTCTTTGGCCTTTGCATTAGCAAACGAAGCTATCTTCATTGTTTGTACCAGAGATAGAGAGTCAAAATCAAATGGCCCTTTTAGTAGTTCCGGTTCATCAATCTCCATAGTTTCTTTTGTCAAAAAGTCCTTGACCAATTCTGCAGTGTCTCTTGCCGGAGACAGATTCTTCCTATCTTCTGTAGTTACAGAACTATCTTTTGGAGCTTTCTCTCCTTCCACAACCTTGGTACTGTCATCTTCTTTTTCCTTCACCTCTGCTTCTTTCTCCTGTATTCTTTCTTCTCCTTTAGATCCGGAGACTGTAGGGGAAACCAGAGGAGAGATATGTGTTTGTTCATGAGCCACCTCTTCTGAAGTAGAGGATTCCAAGTCCTTATCCTTTTTTGCTCTGGTGTCCATGACTTGCTCAGTGGATTCTTTTTCAACACCTGTGACCGAGGGATCAACACCCAAGTCCTCTATAATAGGAAGATTGAATCTTTTGAAGGCCTTCCTGAGGATCTCTTCTGTTTCCTTGGCTATCTTGTCAGTCTCACCAAGCATATCCACAATCTGATCCTTTGAAGAAACAAACTCCATTTTGACTTCATTCCCATTTACCTTCTCTCTAAGGAAGTGAAACTTGATGGATATGTGCTTTGTCTTTGAATACAACACTGGATTCTTTGAGATGTTTATTGCACTTGAATTATCATAGAAGATTGTAATAGGCTCTTCAAATACAATTCTAATATCCTTCAACATTTGCTTCATCCACAAGACTTGAGTACAATTACTTTCTACTGCTATATACTCTGCCTCTATAGTAGACAGAGTTATTGCCTCTTACTTTTTGCTCAACCAAGAAACCAATCTCTTTCCCAAGAAGAATGCACCACCACTAGTACTTTTCCTATCATCCACATCTCCTACCAAATCAGCATCTGTATATGCATGAAGAGTGAATTCATCATCCTTAGGATACCATAGGCCATAATCAAATGTCCCCTTTAGATATCTGAAAATTCTTTTGACTTCTACAACATGAGATTCTCTTGGATTAGCTTGAAATTTACCAACAAGTCCAACTGCATTCATAATATCAAGTCTAGTTTGAGTTAGATAAAGCAGTCCTTCAATCATTGATCTATACCTTTTTTGATCTGCCTTAGGGGAATCATCATCTTTACTCAACTTGCATATGGTTACCATAGGAGTACATACTGGTTTTGAATCCTCCATTCCAAACTTTTTCAATAGCTCTCTCACATACTTTAACTAAGATATGAAGATACCTTTATCTGATTGAGTGATTTGCAGACCTAAGAAGAAATTCATTTCACCAAACATGGACATCTCAAATTCATTTTGCATCTGATCAACAAATTTCTTACACATGCTCCCATTTCCACCAAAGATGATATCATCAACAAATACCTCTACAATTAAGATGTGCTCATGATCAATTTTGAAATAAAGATTACTGTCAGTTGTGCCTTTGCTAAATCCTAGCTTAAGCATATACTTATCTAATCTTGCATACCAAGCTCTTGGGGCTTTTTTAAGTCCATACAAAGCTTTCCTCAATCTACAGACCATATCTTCTTTATCAGACAACTGAAATCCTTCCAGTCCCTTAATGTAGACTCCTTCTTCTAGGTCTTCATTTAGTAGTATTAACTTGACATCCATCTGGTAAAATTTGAAATCTTTGTGTTGTTCTCAAATTCAGCTACGCTCATTTTTGTAGACAACCCCCCACGAAACTTGTCTGTTTTGTGAATCTACACTTTAAGACCGTAAATCAAGACAAGATTCCCTTGATCTCGTGCGAAGCCATTTGACATTCTAAACTGGTCTGCGACATTCCCTTGAATTGATTTCTTGATATTCGCAAAGATCATTAAAGTTGCAAACTGGTTAAAAGGTCAATTTAGTCATTTTTTAGGTGTTGGCCAAGTTTTTGTTTTATCATGTAAGAGCGGTGTTTTTAACCGCTATTACATGTTTTGAAGTTTTTGTTTTAACATGTAAGAGCGGCGTATTTATCCACTATTACATATGTTGAACTTTTTGTTTTATGTGTAACGGCGGCTAAATCACCCACCTCTACATCTCTTATTCGGTAGATCTTATCGGAGTGACCGAAACGCCCGCTGTTGCATATGGTTGTCAACTCTACCTGTCGGAGCGGCCGAAACTCCCACCTGAACAAGATCTTCAAAATCTTGAATGTCAAGTGCCACTAATGGCCACTCGTGCCACTCGTTAAAGCTTGTTTTCGAGTTTTAAATATGTCTTTTTGTTTGTTGTTTTTGTTATTTCATTCCTCCTAGCTCTTTCTCTAGACTCTCTCGCATCACACGATCACACCGTTGAAGGGTTCAACCTAATCCACCACCATCGAACCTAGGGTTTCAAAACTATTGACAGGTAAATCTTCTAACTGTTTTCTCTTTCTAACTTAGGGTTTTCGTTAGTTTTGAATAGCTTTTCTTTGTCTTAATTTTTGTTATATGTTTTCGTTGAAAGATTATTTTTTGCCAGTTTTGTTTAATCTCTGGTCAGTCCTCCATTTCGAATATGTTTTTAGACACCCAAAATTCGTACCCTAAGTTTTATTGTTTGAGGGACAGCGGATTTACCACTCAAACCTTTGAATATTTCCAAAATACCAAAGGGTATGGGCGGCAAATTTTGCTGCCCATACATGACAATCTCTTACCCATCCTTGAAACATTTGTGATGTTGGCAGCTTTTGCTGCTTCTGTATTTGAAGATACCTCAAAATGGAAGTGTATGGGCAGCAAAATTTGCCGCCCTTACACAAAAACTTCGTAACTTTTGCTACATGCAGTGTCGGCGGAATCCACCATCCTTACATTACCTAGAAACCCTATCCCGCATGCATCGTCGGTTGAAATCCTCACTCGAACACTAGAACCTCATCCTTATATCAATATTACCTGTTATAGTGGTGTTTATCACCGCTGAAACCCTTGCATTGTGGACTCCAATCTCCTACCTGCCAAAGCGGCCAAAACACCCGCCATTGCAAGCTTAGCAATTTTTCCCGTTTACCTGTAAAGGCGGTATTTTTCACCGCTCTTGCATGTTAAACAACTTTCCTTAACATATGCAAGAGCGGCATTTCCGACCGCTCATACACATCAGAACTCATCTACATGTAGGAGCGGTCTTTTTGACCGCCCTTGCATATTTTCATAAATTTCTCTAACACTTGAAAAATTCATTTTTCAAAAAACTAAAAGCCCGCTTTCGCCTTCGCCTTGATTTGTGCAATCAAGCCCTTCAAATGCATGCTTTCCTGTCCATGACCATTGAATCGCAGTTGACCTAGTTTACCCAATTTTTCCCCTAACTGCGAGATCATGGCCTTTTGCAGTTTTCAATTAGCGTTTGCGGTGAAGTTCAAACTCAGAGTTTTCTCCAAAGCTCATGTCAGAATCATCTCCATCAAAGGCCAGAACCATGAAGTACAAGTGCCAGGGTGTCTTTCCAGTAACAGCAGTGCAGTCAAACATTGATGAAATTAGAGACACAGAAATTGGGCATGTGGACATTGCCGAGTTCGTAGATAGAACTAAACAGGCAAATCCCTCCAAGCCTATGCAAAAAATCATTGACAGCAATATTCATTTGGTTGCGTCATTTCTAGTTTCTGCACACAATCCTGAATTTGTTCTACAAGTGGCCAGCCATTACAACAGGGACACTAGAGCTGTGACAAACTCACAGGGAAATGTAATCATGAGATTGGATGTAGAATTCCTCAACAAAATCTTCATGTGTCTACCTATTTAAAACATTAGACGGATTGATTTTGCTCAGGATCAACAAGACTATGATAATGATGTGGAATCTGCTAGGAGGTATATAAACAACAAATGGTTAAAGATTCCTAGGGGTAATTTGACCAGATGGCCAAAGGATCTTCACAGGAGTGACTTTGTAGAGGAAGTGTGTGATTTGATTACTCTCTTGAGTCACATCAGAGGACTCCCTTCTGCTTCCAAATTTTAGGACTGGATGTACACTTACATCAAGGTGATTCTATGGGGTAATCAGAAGATATTCTGGGGTGAACAGATAAGCAATGCATTGCACGAGCAACTGATTAGGGTCAATACTACCTTCAAATTTTACATGACCTCTTATCTTGTCTATGCTGCTACAAGCATGAGAAATTTTCTGGGTTTAACCCAAGTGGGAGACATGAGGTCGATCCCAGTGTATGAATACTACCCCCAAATCACTCTGAAGGGGTCAATTCATCATTTCAGAAGAGTCAATGACGCCTTCTTTTCAGTATCCATGATTCTATGGGATAATGAATTAATTCATAACAGAGTTTTTAGATGAAGCCTGGCAGGTTGTAAATTCTTTTGGTTGCTTATTCATGCAATTTCCCACCATCACATATCTTTGGGTAGGGTACTATCCTAGTTACCCTTACATGTTGCCATAGTATCCCAGTGATCGCATTGTTCTTATGGAGCTTTGCAGACAGCTGATTGTGGTGCATAACAAGCAAATGGAGCTGAAGAAGTCAGGGATAAAGTTTCCCGTTGAGATTGGGAGGTACTTAGTTCAATCCGCCAATAAAGCAAAAATAATTGATTCTGAGTTGCAATTGGTCACCATGAAGACCTACAAGAAAAGAAATCATTTTGACTTCAGAAGGGTTCAAGATAAAATCAAGAGAAAGTCAACTTTTCATGTGCCAATGGTCAAAGATATGTGGGCGGATCTCAGGACACAGAACGAGATCAGAAAGCTAGACTTCTGCAGACTTCACCTAAGTCAGATTGAAGAACTAGGCCTTGCTGATATTCCAGATGGAATGGAGGATGACGATGACATTTTGGATCCCAAATACAACACAGGAAATGTTGAGGCTTCACCTCTCCCAGAGGTGAAATGGTCAGTCAAAGAAGAGACATCCATTAGGAAAAGATTCCAACCAATACTGGCAAACACCAACTTGTGGTTGGAAAGTAAGGGGATTAAGTTGAAAGAGTTCCTCGCTGGGTCAGAAACTCAAGTTCAAGAGCAAACTGGTAAAAAGGTGGAAAACAGAATGAAGAACAAGAGTGATGTTCCCTCATCCTCTAAAACACACAAGCCTAAGATCAGATTTGTGACAAAGAAATCAAAAGCTGTGGAGGAAGAACCTGAAATGAAAGATATGGAAGTTGAGGAGCCAGCTACTGAAGAGCCAGCCACAGAAGAGATGGATGTTGAAGATAGGAATTCAGATCAACAAGATGAGGAGGCTTTGTCTCCACAGGAAAATACACAACAAGAAACGGGAGTATCATCCCCATTGCATAATATACCTGTTGCAGCTCCTGTGTCTGTTTCCCCTATTGATATTACCTCTTCTGAGTCCCCCTCTCCTCCTAAAATAATTTTTGATAATCCCCAAAACACTTTTGAGGATGTTCTCCATTCTTCTGAGTCAATTCCTAGTTTGTCTTCTTCTTCTTTTGATATTGGGGATACATCCATTTTTGATCATTTTGTGATGAATACTGAGCAAGTCTCTAGTGCCAATGTAACAGGTGCGATTTTTACTAACACCCCACCTATTGTTTCTACTATCAGTGCAAGCACAGTTCCAGGAACACTAGCAGTAGGAATGGATCCCAATGTGAGTACTTCTCTGCTTCCACCTTGGTTATCAGCTTACACACCAAAGAGGAAGAAGCAAGCCATCTCACCTGATGAGATTGACATTGAAAAGCTGTTGCCCGTGAAAGCAAAGAACCAGAAGAAGAAGCCTAAGACTGTTTCTAGGCTGGTCACTGAAAAGGGAATTAGATATGCTGAAATTGCCAAACCTCCTGAAGATGCCACGCTTGACACTTTTGACATGAGTAATTATGTCATCTCAAGGGTTGAGTTGGGTAAAGTGACTCATGAAGGTGTCAAGGTAGATTTCCAGACTACTGCTAGTACCCTACTTGAAAAGTATGACGAAGCCAAGAAGAAGAAGGAGCAATACAAAGAAAAAGTAGAACAACTCGCTACTGTCCTTCAGAAAATAGTGAAGTCATCAGAAATAGTAGAACCAATGGCAGTGACAGTGGAAGATCCCTTGATATAGAAGGTTGAAAAAGTGCAAGCCAGAGGTAAGATAGTGCGAGATGTAGTAGAACGATTGTTGGCTCAAGGACGAGTTCTACTAAAAACCACTATGGAAAGGAAAGAGAAAATGGACAAAGCTAAAGCTGAGCTAGATAATTTGGTAGATCTACTTTTACAAGAGCTGTAAGATCAAGAGGAGAGCCTAGAAGAGTGGATAGACATGAAGAAGATCGAGATAAAGAATCTGATCGCCATTGGGGTCATCACCAGCAGGGAATCATATCTTAAGACCAAGGAGACTCTGGCTCATCGTATTTTCATAATAAAGAGTCTACTTGAAGATCTATGCCAAGCTCAAGAAGCCAATGAAGATAGTGATTTCACACTCCTACACCAGCTAGAAAAACTTCCTTGCACCTTGACAAGGGAAGATCATAGTTTCCTCACAGCACAGGAAATGATAAGTTCTTTTGAAGAAATGGTACAAAAGAAATTTGAAGAGGAGGCTCCCTCATTGCTTTCAATGGATAACCTATATGACCAACATTCAACTCTAGAGAACTTGAAAAATAATCTGGACAAACATGAAAAGGCGATAAAGGCGGTGAAAGATTCAATTCTCTGAGCCCGCACCATTTCAGGGAATACAGCAAAACTAGATACATGTGAGATGTCAGTCGTTCAAACTATGTACCAAAACTTCCTGAAGAAAAAAGATGGAGGGAGCTAGTGCCTTAGCTTATTTTTCCTAGATGATATGTAAATTGAATTTTGTTTTGGACATTTACACATGTAATTTTCCAAAATGTAATTACATGTGATACAAGAAAAGTCCCAAGTCAAATAGGACTCTTTTGTTGAATAAGTCAAAGTAGTTGTAGATTTCCTAAATTTTCTCAAGGCCTCTCCCTATAAATAAAGAGGGCCTCTTTTGTAGATATTATCTTTTGTCTATTGCAAGAATACTCTGGCGAATTGAAAAGCAAATCAAGACTTTGTGCTTTTTGTGAAAATCAATTATCAAATATTTATCAATACAAGAAAGCAAGTTCAATTCCAATCTTTGTCTTGGGATTATTTGTGTTGTGATAGTATTGTTCTTACGTCTTGCTATCATAATCTTCTTTGGTAATAATTGAAGTGTGGAGTTTGTTGCAAACGATTGAAGAGCGCTCTTAATTTGATTCTGATAGACTTTGTGTTATCAAATCATTTGTGAGGATTATGTTCATGTTTGTGAGAATACAATAGTTTGGAGACTTTGTGCTGCAAGTTGTTATATTCGATTTACTTTTATTATCTTGAAGAGGAGTGAAGACTTTGGGCTGCATTCTACTTCAAATAGTTCTATTTACAATTAGTAAGTGAGGTAACAGAAAACTTTGTGTTTCTGTGATTTTGTGATAATTTATAAGTCTTTTATCAAGAGTTTGAAGTATAAACATCTATTCTGAAAAAAGAGAATGAGATGAGATGGAACCACCACAAACATAGTTTTTAGTGTACATAAATTTCATAAGTTGTTTTGTTTGCAAAAGTCAAGTAACTAGAGGGAACCTCCCCTTGCTGAGAGGAGAGACTTTGTCTCATCATAGCTGTGGCTGATATACCCATTTTGTTGTTAGCGAGTTAACGACAAAATATTCACCCAACACTTTGAAAGCAACAAAGGCAAGAAATAATCTGACTGCTTCTATTCTTGCCACTGGAGCAAAAGTTTCTTCAAAATCAATTCATTCTACCTGATAATATCCTTTGCACACCAATCTTGCTTTGTTTCTCACAACTTCACCATCTTCATTTAGTTTATTTCGGAAGACCCATTTAGTTCTAATCACATTTTTGTCTTCAGGTCTAGGAACAAGATCTCAAGTGTGATTCTTTTCAATTTGCATTAATTCTTCTTCCATTGCTTTAACCCAATTTTCATCTTTGCAAGCTTCACTCACTAATTTTGGTTCAATTTTTGAAATTAAACAAATCTCCTCTTATTCTTCAGCAATTCTTCTTCTAGTTCGAACACCTTTATTTCTATCTCCTATAATTTGATCTTCACAATTATTCAGTCTTACATATCTAGGAGTTTTGGGATTTGCTCAAACTTCTGATTCTTGAACTTGTTCCTCATCATCTATACTAGCTTCTTGAATTTCTAGATTTTTCATAGCAGTCTGAGTCTGAACTTAGTTTCCATTATTTGGACTCTCATCATTTGATTCATATCCACTGAACCTGGAAGGTCCTTCTTTTCTTTCATCAACCTTGACATTAGCACTTTCAATAATCTTTTTCAATCTCTTGTTAAAGCACCGGTATGCCTTGCTTTGAGTAGAGTAACCTAGAAATATTCCTTCATCACTTCTTGCATAAAACTTGCCTAGATCCTCATCTCTTTTGATATAGCATTTTCTACCAAAAACTCTAAAATATTTCACTGTAGGAGGATGACCAAACCATAGTTCATAAGGTGTCTTACCATAATTGCCTTTGATCTGCACCTGGTTAAGAGTGTAGACAGTAGTACTCACAGATTCTCTCCAATAGACTTGTGGAACATTTGCTTCCATCATCATTGTCCTAGAAACTTCTTGAATGGTCTAGTTCTTTCTTTCCACAACTCCATTCTGTTGAGGAGTCCTAGGAGCAGATAATTATCTTTTAATTCCATGTTTTTCACAGAATGTGTCAAACTCACCAGAGATAAACTCTCCACCTCTGTCAGATCTCAGACACTTTATCTTCACACCAATCTCATTCTCCACTATAACCTTGAACACCTTGAATTTGTCAAGAGCTTCTGATTTTTCTTTTAAGAAGGTTACCCACTTCATCCGGAAGTAATCATCAATCAGCAACATAAAATATCTGCTCCTTGCACACTCCTAATTCTAGCAGGACCACATAGATCAATATGCACAAGTTCCAACAATCCACTTGAAGTTTGTTCTTTTCTTTTGAATGTAGTTCTTCTCTATTTACCCAACTGACATTCTCTACACATGCTATTAGCAGGTTTCACAAGTTTTGGAAGATCTCTTACAGCCTAAGTAGAACTTATCTTAACAATGTTGTCAAAGTTCACATGACACATTCTCCAATGCCATAACCAACTCTGATCAATCTGAGCAATCAAGCAACTCTTAACAGAACTACTTAAATGAAATATGTTACCTCTAGTCTGAGTACCAGATGCAATTTCAGTTCCAGAACTTTCAAAGATTCTACATTTTTCATCCTTGAATCCGAGATCATAACCCTTGTCGACCAACTATCCAACACTGAGAAGATTATGCTTCAATCCTTCCACATACAGAACATCATTAGTGTTATTCTTACCATCAAAAGAGATGGATCCTTTGCCATGGATTCTACCAGCTGATTTGTCTCTAAACTTCACAATTCCACCTTCATATCTTTCAAAACTTACAAACTTACTTTTATCACTGGTCATATGATGAGAACATCCACTGTCAATCACCATTCATCCTTTTCTTCAATCTAAGTAGCTAAAGTACTTTCCACATTCACACAGCTAGTAGATTCAGTAGACACCAGATCTTCTTCCTTGATAGAAATGAATGCCCAGTCATTTTCAGAGGTACTTCCTTTATATGATTCATCATTTGTGACTCCTTCAGCTTCTTGTACATAGTAACATTTCTTCTGGCCCTAGGTCTGTTAGGGTTTGGTTTTGAAACCCTCTCTAGACATCTTGAAGCAAAATGGCCAATCTTATTGCAAGCAAAACATTTGAAAGGCAACAATCCTTTATACTTACAAGATCCTCTTGGTAATCTTTTGGCAATAAGGGCTTCAAGTTGTTCGAGCCCAAATTCATCTTCTTCAAGTTCCTTTCTTGCCTTTTCATATCTGATTGATCTTCTTGAAGAGATTTCAACTGGATCAAGTCTTTATTTTCCAAAAACACTAGCCTTGAATACAGATTCTGATTTGGGAAGAGAATCACCAAACTCACTTAATTCAAATGCTAAAATCTTGCCAATCAACTGATCTCTTGTAACTTTTGTGACAGTCCTGATCTCCTCAATAGTAGCAACCTTATGTTTGTATGAATCAAGTAAGGATCTAAGCACTTTGCAACAATCTCTGATTCTTCCAATTTTCCACCAGCACACCTGATACCACACACAAGTTCATTTACCTTCTACATGTAGGAAGTGATGTTTTCATCTTCACTCATCCTTAAATTTTCATATCTACCTCTCAAACTTTGTAACTTAGCACATTTGACATATTCATCACCTTCATATAGATTTTCCAATTTCTTCCAAATTTCATGAGCAATTTTTAGGTCCACGACATTTGTCATTTCTGTATCAATCAAGGCACTCACCAAATCTTTTTTAGCCTGAATATTGTTTTCAGCATCTATGATTTCATCTAGAGTTGTAGGACCATTCTACAGAGGCTTATACTCATTGTTTGTTATCAACCAATATTGATCACCCAAGCATTGCAAGTGACACTCCATCTGACTTTTCCAAAGGAAGTAATTTGTTCCATCAAATCTCAGACTATCCTTTTTGTAAGTCATCATCCTAGATCTCCTCAAGCGATCAAGCTTCTATTAGAGGAACCGACTCTAATACCAATTGTTGGAATTAGGTTGGACAACTAAGAGGGGGGTGAATCAATTGTCCCAAAATTATAACCTTTTTTTATTATGATCTTCTTTCTCAACTTATAAATAGATTAATGATGTAAACATTAAAGCGTGAATCAACAACACATGAGCAGAAACAAAATGAACACATAACACCAAAAAAATTTACATGGAAACCTGATTAAGGGAAAACCATGGTGGGGGTTAACCCAAAAAATTCATACCCTATTAAAAATACTTAAAGGAAATGGGAAGGCACTTGCCTTTGGGTGCACTACCCAAAGCCCACTACTCAAAGAGGCTCACTGCCTATAGAATTTATGGTTAATACAGAAAGAATGAACTGAGAACTAGCATCTTCTTTATGCCTGGGTCAGTCCCATTGAAAGCTCACAAAACTTCTGTTCTACCCCCAAACACTTCTTCATTATCTCTTCATCCTCTACTGCTCTTGTTCTTCTGCTCCTTTGCTTTTGTACCTTTCTTAGTATTTTATCTTTTTTGCACACAGAACCCTTTACACAACTCACTCACAATTATTTATATGCTTCATCAACCTTGGAATGAACATCAAGGTCAGCTTGACTTAATGAGGATCACTATACTGTTGGCCAAATATAGCTGGGACTTGAATCTTTCTCAAACAACATGCCACACCTCATATAACTTCTCTTAGATCATCCGCAACATGCACAAAGCACTCGATCAGCCAAAATGGAATGAACAAAAACACTAAAGAAGAAATCTTCAATCTTGAGCTCAATTCTCAATGCGGATCATCAACATTATTGCGAATTAAGGTGTCTCAACCTTGGTAAATTCCTTGTATTATTACATTGTATTTATTTATTTATTGCCTATTATGTAATTAGGATGCAAATCCTATGTTGTAATCTTGTGGGAGTTGGCACAGTGATGTGTCATCCTAGTCCTCACATGAGGAGATAGGTATCCCACTTAGTGGTGGGAATATTTTGCCATGTATTGGCATCTTGGATAATGTGTAAGGGAATATTGACCGAAATGGTTATGAAATATTCCTATGATGAATCTATGACATGTAAGAGTTGGAAATGGAAGATTCTATGACAAGTGAAGACATGTCTTAAAGAGCTGATGAGTGCCAAGTAGTACCCATGAAATACATATTTTTACCTCTCTTTTTCTCCTTTCTGATTACATCTTCCTAATGACTGCACCTGAATAGGCTAACAAGATTGTTCTAAATAATGATTAATAAGAGATGAATTACTTAAGATCATGATTTTTTATTAAAGGACTAATGTGCATGGAATTGATGGAAATATGCAGAAAAACTTCCTTTTTGAATCAACAGGTGTAGGTGTTCGGGTTGGCAATTTTGTGCATCTCTAGAGGTAGTCCTAATGATCCCCAAAGCCAATATTAGAATGCCACGACATCAAAAGTTTTGGAATAAAGAGGAAAAGCATCTCCAGAGCTAGACTGAAGTCTGGAGCATCTCCGGAGCTAAGCAAGAAAGCCATAAGTATATCTTTGGAGCTGTAGACAGTATATCTCCAGAGCTGTAGATAGAAACATACATCTTCGGTGCCTCTTTAGAACAAAGAATATTTATAGCACACCTGTCGGTCAGACACTTTCAGTGGTGATCGTGATGCTCTTAATATTACTCAAATCATCACCATAGTGATTAAGGGCAATCTATAGTTAACTGCTAGGAGTTTTTATCTTTTTAGTTTTTGCATGATTTATTGATAAAACTAATCTAATATCCATATTTTCAGGGCCTCGTTGCCTGTTTGTATTAAGACTAAAACTTATATTTAAAGTGGACTTCTGTTCCACTTAATCTATTTTTATTGCATGGTTATTTTTTGTAATTAGATAGCTAGTATAATAAAGAGATGGATGTCATCTCATAGAAGATCTAGTAGATAAGATAAGTGATATCTCATCACTAATTTTATATATAAACTTATAGAAGAAGCAGCAAAAGGACAGCGATTATTATTTTGATTTCCATAATCTCATTTTGATATCAATATTTCTCTGAATACAAAGCTAATGGAATTAGACTAAATCAAGTTGTGATATTATTCTTTTGTGTTGATTCCTTACTTTAGTCATCAGCCCTAAGGGTGTGGAGCAAGGGCCCACTCTCACCACCAAGGCAGAAGGCTAGTACCATTGTTTTGTTATTTCAGATTTTGTTTTAAAGGATACCTATTATTTTTTATAGATAGATGCATGTTTTAGTTTATAGATTTGTTTTAAGTAATTCACTATTTAATTCTATTTTCAGCATTCTTTGAATTCATTTAATAGCAGATAGATCAATTTCTTTAAATCAGTAAAAGTCATTAGAATTAGGCAGATAAAGCTGGTAACTATAGGATTCCTAATTGTAGATAGCCAAGGACACGTCCCTGGATTTGACATCTGAAATATGATTAAATGATGAGGTATAACGACCCTTGTCATTTTTGGTGTCGTTGTCTGGGATATTGTGTTAATTAGGGAAACTTAGCTAAACAGTTTTAGGTTAGATCTGTATGGTTAGAGCTAAAGATTCAAAAGGAAGATACATAAAATAGACACCCCATCACCAAACTATAGGGGAAAGCAGTGGGGTGGCACAAGATCTTGTTGAAGAAAGAAACCTAGAACCTACCTTGGAAGCTGCACCTCAAATCAATAATCCCTTAAATCCTCAAAATCTCCCACTCACTGACTATATCTAAGAATTACAACAAAAGTTCCAGGCAAATCCTTTGATAGAACCTAATTTCCTAGAACCTCGTAGAGAAGAACTAGTACTAGACATGGATGATAATCATGATAATCATGAAGAGGAGGAAAATCAAGCTCCAAGAACCTTCTCATATCCCATTGTTCTAGCTATTGGAGACAATGCTCCTATGAAAAATATTTCACTAGCACACTTGCCAAATTTTAGAGGTCTTTCTTCTAAGGATCCATATCATTTTTTGTTTGAATTCAAAGTGGTATGCTAGACTTATGATTATGGATCAGATAACCAAAAACTCAAACTATTCCCTTCAACCCTGAAAGATTCTACAATGAGATGGTTTATGGGTTTACCCCAGAAATCTATCCATTCTTGGGATCATATAGAAATAGAGTTTTTAGGAAAGTACCAAGATTACTGTAGAGTCAGTAATAAAAATGAGGAATTGTTCAAAATTAAACAAGGAGAGGAAGAAACCTTAGAGGACTATGTGGATAGGTTTAACTTCACCTTGAGAAGCATTAAATCACTCTTTGGCCAGAACCCTATTTGTAAAAGGATTGGATAAAGAATTAAAACAAGCACTGGATTTGATGGGAAAACAAAATATCAACAAAATAGATATACCTGCTATAGAAGAACTCTGCAGGAACTATTCTAGAACCTAGGATGGAGTGAGATCATCCAAAACCTTCAAAGGGATGAATAAAATAGGACAGTTAATGGAAGAGATTGCAAATCTGAAAACAGATATTTTGGTCCAACTAAATACCACATTGGATGGGATTCAGGCAAAAACTAGAACAACTAATCAAAATAGAACAACTAAACCACTCTCCATCTATTGTCCTAGGTGTAGAAACAAGCATTTGTTAAGAGAATGCTCTTTAGACAAATCAGAGATCTATTAGATCTGTGATAGGGAATATCCTACCAGTCAATGTAGCCAACGCCTAGCCCTAAAAAGGTTGAGTAAGAAGAATGCCATCATAGAAGAAGAGTTGAACTATGTAGGACAAAAATAGGCTGGAAATTTCCCTTATAATTAGTATCCAAGCCAGCCTTCTTACAGGGGTCCTTCTAATTGGGGAAATAATCAATGAAATCTAATTTGGCATGGGCCTCAAAATAATCCTCCTTGGGGACAGCAGGATTGGCCAAATCAACATTGGCAAAACCAAAATTGGCAAAATCAGCCCTGGGGGAATCAACAGTGGCCACCATAGTTTGGATCACAAAACATGCAACCTCAATGGGGTCCTCAACAGGGATATAATCAACAATACCAAGGACAACCTAGATGTTTTCAACCTCAACAACAAGCATTACTAACTGGACCCTCCAACACACAAGGTCAGTCATAAAATGAGCCAGTTAACCAACCACCCTTACCAGCTCAACCTATACCAAATCCATGAAATAAACAGGGAGTAGCTGTTTACATGACAGAATAAGAAAACATGGCTGGTATTAACACTATATATCCAAATAATCTCCAGCTGCATTTTGGGAAAGCATTCCCAAGACCATCTCCTTCAACTATTCCTTCAACTATAGTTGAAGTAACCAATGATGAGGAACCTAAAAATTCATCCACTCAACTTCTAGAGGAGATTACTACCAAAAAAGTGCTAAAAGAATCATCCTTGGATAACTCCAGAGTTCCTCCTAAAAGGCTGACTCTGGAGAACATTCCTAGACAAATTTCTGATAAAAGCTCTGGAGATGGAAAAACTAGCACCATACCCAGAATGGCTCAAATAGAATGTTCCCCAGAAAAAGATCTTACAAAAACAAGTCCAATCTACCCTAGAATTAGAACTTTTACAAGAAATTAGACAATTGAACATTAAAATTCCACTCCTCCAAGAAATCAGAGATGTGCCAGAACTAAACCAATTCATCAAATAGCATTGTGTCAAAACACAAGGTAGGAAGAAAAACTTTCCTTCTACAATCCAGGTGGATGGGAAAGTAGTAGATCTACTGATGGGAGAAATACTCCTCCCAAAATATGGAGACCCTAGTAATCCTATCATAACTATTTTCATCTCAGGGGTAGAAATTTCAAATATTTTGGTTGATTTGGGAGCAACAATTAATGTGATGACAGTTCATGCAATGGACAAATTAGCCCTAACAGGTAACCAATCCACAACTTCAATCCTTCAACTTGCTAACCAGTCAGTAGCTATTCCGAAAGGGGTAATTACTGATGTGCCAGTTATGATAGAATCATGGGAATTTATAGTAGACTTCCTAATATTAGAACCAAGAAACCAGAGAAATGCTTATCCACTGATATTAAGAAGACCATGGCTGGCTACAACTACAGCATCTATTGATTGTTGAACTAGGGATATGGTCATTTCTAATAGGATAGATTTGAAGAAAATATCTTTGTATCCTCTAGCTAAACCATCAATACATTATACAGGAAGAGTATGGGTGGATGAGCCAGATAACATGGACAACAGTGCCTCAGTAGCTATGGTAACCATCAAGGAACATTTGGGTGAGTTGGAAGAGGGAATCTGTTATGATACAATAGAAGATATTACCCACATCTTAATCAATGAAGATGTAATGGAGCTTGCCCAAGATTCTAGGAGAGAACTTCTCACTTCTGCCCATTGTACCCTAGCAAATATCATTCCTTGTGGAGAGACCTTTTACAGAGACTTAGCCACATTCCACATGTTGCTTCCACATTCTTGTCCTCTCAATACCATGACTCCAGTATATGGATTGACTACCTCCATGGATCAAATCACAAAACAGGTCATGATTTTACCAGGGAAGACACTTAATATCAATACCCAGTTAGCAACAAATCAGGAAGAAAAACTTATCCAACTCCTAATTTCCCATTCAGTAGCTTTTGCTTGGGAATACCAAGATATAAAGGGCATCCCTCTTGAGATCTGTATCCATCATATATATACTGAAGATATCAAAATTGTCAGACAACCCCAGAGAAGATTAAATCCTGCTTTAAAAGACATTGTTAAGACTGAAATAGAAAAATCGCTGCAAGCAAGGTTTATATATCCAATCTCAGACAGTCAATGGGTCTTGGCCCTAGTCATAGTGCCTAAAAAGAATGGGAAATGGAGAGTGTGTATTAACTATAGGGAGCTAAACAAAGCTACAAAAAGGGACTACTTTCCCTTACCATTCATTGACCAAGTGTTGGACAACCTTGCTGGGAGAAAGTATTTTTCTTTCCTAGATGGATTCAGTGGGTATAACCAAATACAAGTAGCACCTGAAGATCAGGACAAAACCACTTTCACGTGTTCTTGGGGAACTTTTGCCAACAAAGTTCTTCCATTTGGACTATGTAATGCTCCAACTACATTTCAGAGGCTTGTTTTAGCCATTTTTGCTGAATTAGGTAATGAGTGCATAGAGGTCTATATGGATGACTTTACTGTGTATGGGGACAACTTTGAAGTAGCTCTCACAAACCTTGAGAAAGTACTGAAATGCTGTGAGAAGAATCAATTATCCTTGAGCCATGAAAAGTGCTTCATGATGGTAGAAGAAGGAATTGTATTGGGACACCACATTTCAGCAAATGGGATCAAAGTGGATCAAAACAAAATAGAAGTGATCAAATAGTTACCTTCACCCAAAAATCAAACTGATGTTAGAAGTTTTCTAGGTCATGCAGGCTACTATAGGAGATTTATAGAAAATTTCAACAGAATAGCTGGCCCCCTATTTACCCTGCTTAACAAAGACAGAATTCTTATGGACAGAAGACTGTCAATCAGCATTTGATACCCTAAAGGAGAAACTTACCGTCACACCTATTTTGAGAGGACCTAATTGGACTTTACCATTCCACATACAAACTGATGCTTCAAATGAGTCCATTGGGGCAGTCTTAGGACAAAAGGAGGAAGGAGAGAGTATGCATGCCATTTATTACATCAGCAAAAACCTTACCTCTGCAGAAAGAAATTACACAACTAAAAAAGAATTCTTCGCAGTCATCTATGCTATAAACAAATTTAGGCATTATATCACTGGATATAAAATATTTGTACATACTGATCATGCAGCCATCAAGTACCTAATGAATAAGCCAGTAGTGGGTGCAAGGATCATTAGGTGGTTATTACTATTGCAGGAATTTGACATTACCATAGTTGATAATCCAGGCAAGTTTAATTTGGTTGCTGATTTTTTGTCAAGATTGCATACAGGAGGAGAAAACCAGCCAGTGGAGGATAGGTTTCCAGATGAACATCTTTTTGCTATCTCCTCTACTATACCTTGGTTCGCTGACATAGCTAATCTTTTAGCTACAGGCTTTTATCCACCCCATTTTATCTCAAAACAAAATAAACACCTAATTAAGGAAAGTTTATCTTACAAATGGTTAAATGGTTTGTTATTTAAATGTGGTCCTAATTTCATTCTATGCAGGTGTTTAAAATCTGATTAGATTTTTGATGTGTTGAGAGCATGTCATGATGCACCATCTAGTAGGCATTATTCTTCCCATAGAACTATCCACAAGATCCTGGGAGTTGGTTACTATTGGCCCTCTATTCATAAGGATACCAAGAAGTATGTACAGTAGTGTGACCAGTGCCAAAGGATAGGGCAACCAACCTTCACCCAGGAGATGTTACTACATCCTCAAGTAATGACAGAGCCATTTGAATAGTGGGGTCTAGACTTTGTGGGACCAATTTCTCCACCATCATCAGGCAAGGAGTATATTCTGGTATGCACAGACTATGTGACTAAATGGGCTGAGGTTCAAGCATTGCAATTTGCACGAGAAGAGAAAGTTGTTCATTTCCTTTATAATAAAATTTTCTTGAGGTTTGGAGCCCCAAGATCTATAGTTTCAGACAGAGGACCTTAGTTTACTTCATAGGTAATCAGAGCATTCACAGATCTATATCAAGTCAAGCACAGGAAATCTTCACCTTGCCATCCTCAAGCCAATGGGCAGTTAGAGGTGACCAATAGGGAACTTGAGAATATTCTGACAAGGACAGTGGCAATGAATAGAAAAGATTGGGCTAAAAGATTACCTGAAGTAGTTTGGGCTTACAATACCACTTGGAAGTACACAACAAAGTTCTCACCATATGAATTAGTTTATGGGAAAATGCCTATTCTGACTATAGAATTTGAACTCAAGACACTTAAAACTACATTAGATATTAGTCTACCATTGTCCATAGCCCAACAAAATAGAATTCTTCAGCTCAATGAGTTGGATGAAATCTAGACAAAAGCCATTCAACAAACAGAACTGGTTCAGTATCAAAGGAAGCAATGGCATGACCAACACATCAAGAGGAGGACATTTCAACAAGGTGATTGGGTTCCTCTTTATGATTCTAAATTCAAAGAGTTCAAAGTAAAACTACAAACTCATTGGATGGGTCCTTATCAGATAAAGGAAGTTTTTGAAAATGGAACAGTGCTGTTGGAACATATTGATGGAAGCATGGACACATTTTTAGTAAATGGCCACCGAATCAGACTTTATAAAAGGCCATCCACTAAAGAAGATTTCATCAAAGATTTGTGTTTTGTTATAGGGGACACCTCCTCTATTACAGTTTTGGACTGAAAAAAAAAAAGAAAAAAAAAGAGAAGGTTGAAAACTAGCAAATGGCGGCCTTCTTAAAAAAAAATAGAGGAAGATAGAAAACTAGTAAATGGTTGTCTTTCTCAACCAAGGGGATTGACAACCAGTAAATGGTGGTTCCCTTCTTCATGCCAGATAAGAATAATCAAGCTACAGAGGTGATCAGGTGTCGGGAGTTACTCAAACACACCTTCGGTGCTCACAAACAAGAAGCATCTCTGGCGCTTCACAAATAAGGAGCACCTCTGGTGCTCACAAACTAGAAGCATCTCTAGTGCTCCACCAATAAAAAGTTATTCCCAAACATAATAAGTTGGGAGGGGACCCACCTCTCCAGGCAATAAAGTAGAGATGTCATTTGATGAGGTCATCATGACTCATCCTCCACTTTATGATAGAGACAAAGATGAAGTCAACACACATTCTGAGAGCAATCATTACTCTCATTTGCATGGGTACTTACAAAGGACTGCACTGATGTCACCTAGGATACATGTTTTCTCAAACCACTATGCAAGAATGAATGCAGGTTGCGTGACAATAAAGATGTTGACGTCATTTCAAGCCACGAAAATCTACTCAGGTGCCACGTCACATCCAATCTCATCAACGTCGTAGCATCTTAGCCAAGTACATTGTGCCCTCATCATTAAAATTGGTTCAAGTGATTCTCTCTTAATTAAACATTAATTAGCAACTATCTTGTCATTTCTATTTTTGGGTGTCATCATTATGACACGTCCTCCTACCATTATTTTCCTTCCCAAATGCATGCATGCCACCATCTTTGTTGTACTATCACCATGTCTATGGAGTGTCCCATCACTCTGCTACAATTATCACTGCATAGACACTCTAACCAATTTATAGTTCTTTTTCCATAAGCCCAAGCCATTAAATGAATAATCCTCATTCAAAACTGCAAAATACCCTGAAGAACAGAGTAAGCTGATACAGTCCTCCAGAGCCTACAAAGTTAAAGGCGAAAGGACAAATTACATAAGAGAGTGATGAATTTAGCATAGAGGGTGGAAAAAGAACTTAGAAATGGGGGTTAAGAAGAAATCAAAGCCAGAAAGTGTTACAGGTCATTTGCAAGATGATGTTGCAGCAAAGATTCTGAGGAATGCAAGATGGTTGGAGTTTCTAGAAAAGTTTGAAGGGTTTCAAGAAGATATTCTTGATTATTTCCTAAGAAACCTGAGGGACAATCAGACAGTTGTAAGGGGATTCCAAGTCAATCTCTCTACAACCACTATCAGTCATATTTCTGGATTGCCTAAACAAGGTGAGAGGTTCTATCATCTAAAAACCTTATATGCTGATTTGATTAAGAATTTCTCTGTTGAAGGTGAACCTGCAATACAGTTACATTTAAGTAAAAATGAGGTTAAAGGAATTCTTAGGTCCTCACTTCCAAACCCTTGGCAATCTGTAGCTATATGGTTGATGAAATATTTCACATGTGATGGTCAATTTTCCTTAGTTTTAGGACCAGTAATGAAAATGTTGATTTTTCTAAGGCGTGGGAATGGACACCCTGAATTCAGCATAAATATTCCCAACTTTCTATACTCTACCATTAGGGAAACTGCAGAAAAGTATCAACAAAATAAAGGTCCTATGAAACATCATGGCCTCATTTTTCTAATAGTCAAACATCACTTTATGTCTCAAGCTGATGGGGAAGAATTATGGCAAACATTTCTAGAACACAAACCCTAAGACAAAGAGCCAGAGAGGGCATAGGAAGAGGGTGAGGGTTCCTCTACCTAGTAAGAAGAGACAAAACCTTCAACCTTCTCTCCAGCTATTCAAAAAGGTAAAAAACCATCACTGGAGGCAACCTCATCTACTACCCCTATTTCTGATAGGAAGAGAAAAGGCAAAGAAGTTAAAGAGCCTATTCTTGAGTAAACTCCATACATGAATCGCTCAGCTAGGAGGAAGATGACTTTGGCTGAGGAGTCTTCTCCTAAGGAACCAACAGGCGAGAGGTCAGGCCAGAAAGCAAAAAGAACCCCAAAGAAAGATGACACTAGAATACACTATTGGGCTGAAGAAGCATCTCATGATTTAGATGAGATCCCTCTAGTGAGAAAGAAAAGACAAAGAGAAGTTTCCCTAGAACCATCTATCCATCTAGGTTCAAGTCCAACTTCAGAACAATCTCCTGCTCCGGAGATAGAACATAGGCAAACTTTTACTATTTCCTCTAATTCTGAGGATGACATACCTACTCTAGAGGCACCTGCCCCTACGAAGAAGCAAAAGGAAAAGCTAGCTCTCCCAAGCTGAGAAAGATACTACTCTCCTAGCTGAAGTGCTTCTGGGTTTCAATACTTCTAAGGAGAAAGTTGGGCCTTCATCAATGCCAGTAGATACAGAGAAAAGCCAAGAAGAAACTCAGGATAGTCAGGCTACAAGGAAAGATGAAATAGAGCAACTAGATGCAACTGACAGTGCAGAATAGATGGCTATGGAAGATCTTGATGTGTAGCAAACAGAAGAAGAAATAGGAACTTTCTCTCACCCCTCTAATCAAGAGGATATTGAGATTCAAAAGAGCAGCAAATGTTGGAAGAAATTGATAATCTAAAAAGATTAATATGGGGGAAAAATCTAATTATCACTAACCTCAAGAAGGTTAGAATGGAGATAGAGATGGAGAAAAAATAGGTAATTGAAAAACTACAAACAAAGCTCTAGAGCAAACACCAAATAATTCAGGACAAGGAAGCAGAATTGGAAGCCCAGAAGACTGAGATAGCTAAAATAATGAAGGAAAAGGAGATAGAGGTAGTACAAAGTATTTCTAATCTTACCAAGGCTAGAGACAATGGTCTCATGATAATCGCTGCATTAATTGAGAAAGTACAGAGCTAAGATAAACAATTGACTTGGGCCAACAACAAAATAGATGATCAAGAGGAATATATCCATGAGTTAGTTGGTCCAAGGGTAACCATTGAAAAGGAGGTACAAATAGATCCATATGTGGGCCCAATCCCCATTGATATTCCTAAGGCCCTGTTCCATTAGGAAATGAGATGTAGATAATATGAGGCTTCTGGGCCTATGCCACAATTATAGAAGGCAGTTACTATCATGACAAAAAGAGTAGAAACCTTGGAGGAAAAAGTCATATAGATAGCCTCCATTTCTTCTGAGATTTTATCTTGTAGGCCTCCAAGTGCTAGTTATGCTATGTTTCTACAAGAAAGGGTCCTACAGAGAAAACTATCTTCAGTCCTGTCTGATCTGCCTGAGAACACAGAAACAGGGGAGGGGTTCATGGAAGCATATATGAAGAGTTCTGATGAAGACAAAAATTTTCTATGTGAATTATATCTGCATGTGTTCTGTGTTGATGACATGACCTTCATCATTAACTATTTCATAGGAGAATGTCAGCTTAAGGCATTCATGTCATTGATGAGAAATCATCAAATTTGGAATGAAAGAATGGAGGCACATCTCAAGAAGGATGTAGAAATAGGACTCTTCATTAGAAAAGAATGTCCAAACCCCAATGCTTTCACTCTCCAATTCAAATCATATGTCTACCACCCTAAAAGTTAGACCAGAATTTTTCCATTGTATTTGAAAATCTACAAGAGTGTTCCATTGATTTTGGTCTTTTTATGAACAGTTCAGCTAATCCAGTGCTTGTAGTAGCCAAGAAAAGATGGAACATTCTAACTTCATAACGGAAAATGAGAGAAGTGGTGACGCCTGCTAACTTGAGATTATTTATGAAGAAGGCAAGATTAATATCCAAATTGATAGATAAATACCAATAGGAGTGGATAAGTGGTCGTTTCAAACCCCCTCTCATCATTGAGCCACTACTTGTCTGGGCTGAGTAGATGGAAGTTGATAAGTTGTAGGAGTGGATGAAGTAGGTTGATAAGTACAGGGGAAATGGCAATACAGACTGCACCACTTGGTCTACCTATGCACAAGACTATAGCTTGACTAATAGGATACTCCACCAAAATAAGTCTAGATTGTGAGAAGCAGGAGGACCTGCTAAACCTTAAGTATGGGCGGATGATGAGTGCCAAGTAACACCCATGAAATACATCTTTTTGCCTCTCTTTTTCTCCTTTCTGATTCCATCTTCATGATGAATACAACTGAATAGGCTAACAAAATTGTTCTAAATAATGATTAATAGGAGATGAATTGCTTAAGATCATGATTTCTAATTAAAGGACTAATGTGCATGGAATTGATGGAAATATGCAAAAAAACTTCTCTTTTTGAATCAACAAGTGCAGGTGTTTGGGTTGGCAATTTTGTGCATCTTTGAAGGTAGTCCTAATGATCTTCAGAGCCAATATTAGAATACCTCGACATCAGAAGTTTTGGAATAAAGAGGAAAAGCATCTCTGGAGCTGGACTAAAGTCTGGAGCATCTCCAGAGATGAGAAAGAAGGCCACAAGTATATCTCTAGAGCTGCAGACAGTATATCTCCACAGTTGTAGATAGAAACATACATCTCTGGCACCTCTTTAGAACAAAACAGATTTCCAACACAACTATCGATCAGACACTTTCAGTGGTGATCATGATGCTCCTAATATTACTCAAATCATCACCATAGTGATTAAGGGCAATCTATAGTTAACTGCTGGGGGTTTTTATCTTTTTAGTTTTTGTATGAGTTACTGATAAAACTAATTTAATATCCATATTTTTAGGGCCTCATTGTCCATTTGTATTAAGACTAAAACTTAGATTCAGAGTGGACTTCTATTCCACTCAATCTATTTTTATTGCATGGTTATTTTCCGTAGTTACACAGCTAGTATAATAAAGAGATGGATGAGACCTCATAGAAGAACTGGTAGATAAGATAAGTGATATCTCATCCTAATTTTATATATAAACTTATAGAAGAAGTAGCAAAAGGACAATGATTATTATTCTGATTTCTATAATCTCATTTTGATATCAATATTTCTCTGAATACAAAGCTAATGGAATTGGACTAAATCAAGTTGTGATATTATTCTTTTGTGCTAATTCCTTACTTTAGTCTTCATCCCTAAGGGTGTGGAGAAAGGGCCTACTCTCACCACCAAGGCAGAAGGCTAGTACCATCATTTTGTTATTTTAGATTTTGTTTTAAAGGATACCTACTATTTTTGATAGATAGATGCATGTTTTAGTTTATAGATTTATTTTCAATAATTCACTATTCAATTTTGTTTTTAGCATTCTTTGAATTCATTTAATAGTAGATAGATCAGTTTCTTTAAATCAGTAAAAGTCATTAGAATTAGGTAGATAAAGCTGGTAACTATAGGATTCCTAATTGCAGATAGCCAAGGACACAACTCTAGATTTAACATCTGAAATATGATTAAATGATGAGGTACAACGACCCTTGTCAAGAGCATCTTAGAAAAAGGCATCTTTGGGCACCCCAAGGTGGACTATGACATGTTGTAAGAGAATATGCTATTTTTAGCCTGTTTATGATAGATTCTCTTACAACTGTAAGATATGTCACTATGATAGATTTTATGACGGTCGTAAGAGTCGTAAGAGCATTTGTCATTACCCATTTTGGAAATAGGTTACCTCCTTGGGATGGGGTGACTTGAAAAGTGTTCTGAGCATCCTACAAAGTTGGACAAGTGTCTATAGGCATGGGTTTTGGGCCATGAGGCCATGTTGGACGCCCATCCCAATGTGGAGCCATTTTTTCCTTGTATTTTCTTTATAAACAGGTGCTTTGAGGAGGAGATGTATTATGTGATTTACAGATACTGTTATGCTACCGAAATATCTCTAGATATGAGTGTCAAAGACTCCTGAGAGCTTGCATTGCAAGTGTATTGTAAGCCATATTCAGTTTTGATAATACATTGTGCAGGTTTTGGAGTGTGGGGTTTTTCTCCCGAAAGGGGTTTCCCCACATTATATCTTATCTCTCTTTCTTCTGTGCCATTCTATGTGTATGTGTATTGTTGCAATATCTCTGTTGTTGTGTTAACATTACAATAATTGTAAGGATTTAAAAGAATTTTCACTCTACTTCCCTCATTAGATTAGCGTAGGAAGTGTGTTCTGCATACCTTGCTTCCTTTCAGTTGGTATCAGAGCTTGATCACCTTTGGTCCTAGTTGTTGGGTAGGGATTTTTTGAGCTGATCTCAGATTGAGTGGGAGTCTGTACAGAGTATTCTAAAATCTTGTTGTAGGAAGGAGACGGCAAGCACATCCGGAAGAATAGAGGTGGAGAAGTTTAATGGCACTAATTTTGAGTTGTGGAAACTTAGGATGGAAGACATGCTTGTTGATCAAGACCTATGGGAAATCGTATCCAGTGTAAAACCAACCGTAAGGTCACAAGATGATTGGGATCTCAAAGATCGGAAGGCTAAGGGTCTCATAAGACTTAATCTAGCTGATTCTATCCTATTAAATGTCCATGAGGAGAAGACCACGAAAGACCTTTGGAAGAAGTTAGGTGATGTTTATCAGGCCAAATCCCTGGTGAACAAACTTTTTTCTAAGAAAGAAGTTGTATTCTCTAAGGATAGAGGATGGAGGATCAGTTGGAGATCACTTGAATGCTTTCAACATGTTAGTTGCACAATTGACATCCATTAGTGTGAAGATGGAGGAGGAGGATCGTTGTATGACCTTGCTTTGTTCTTTGTCAGACTCATGGGACCATCTTGTCATGGCCATTGGAAGCACCACATCCACTTTCAAAATAGATGAAGTGGTATCTTCACTGTTATTTGAAGAAATGCAGAGAAAGTCTTCTGAGGTAGCCAAAGAGGCTCTTGCGGTTCGTGGAAGACCCAAGGAGAAAGGCAAGAAAAAGGAAAAGAAAGATGAAAAGGGTAGATCCAAATTTCTTGGAAAGTCCGAAAGGAATACAAAGAGGAAAAGAAAAAGAAGAAGAAGAATGCTCCAAATTTAGATTCTAAGAAGTCACAAGATGATGGTGATGCCTTCATCGCAGCCCTGGCCACCCATGCATCTGATGATGTGTGGTTGATAGATTCTGGTGCATCATTCCACATGGCCTCTCATTGAAACTAGTTCACAAAGTATGAAGAGTTTGATGGTGGAAGAGTGTACCTGGGTGATGATTCTCATATGAATATTGTTAGTCGTGGAAGAGTCTCTATTCGATTCCCTAATGGATGAGTGAAGGGGATCTCTAGGGTTATGCACATCCCAGGCTTGGAACGAAACCTACTTTCTGTAAGTATGTTGAATGATGCAGGTGTGTAGGTTGTCTTTTAGAAGGATGGATGCAAGATGACTAGAGGATCTATGGTTCTTGTGAAGGGTACTCGAAGAGGTAATCTATTTCAGCTAGAGGCATGCACTTCATAGTGCAATAGTTCTTCTGACTCGAAGAAAAGAGTTGTAGTCACTTCATCCCTACCATCTAAACATGTAGTGAAGAAATCTATTGTAACACTTTCTAATGGTAGTGCACATGCATTGGAAGTTAAACTTCTTGTTGAAAAGGCAATGTTATGGCATATGAGATTTGGCTACATTGGTGAGAAGGGTCTTAGAACCCTAAAAAATAAAAACCTCGTTGAGGGCTTAAATGATTGTAATCTTGAGTTTGACTTTTGTGAACATTGCATATATGGAAAGCAAAACCATGTTCATTTTTACTCTAGTTCTCACAAGTCTTCTGGTGTATTGGATCTTATTCATTCTGATCTATTTGGTCTAGTTAATGTTCCTTCAATTTCTAAATCTATATATTTTTTATCTTTCATATATGATTATAGTAGAAGGACATGGGTTTATTTTCTCATAAACAAATTTGAAGTCTTTAGTCAGTTCAAAGAGTTTAAAGCTTTTGTTGAGAATCAGATTAGTAAAAAGATTAAGTGTTTGAGGACTGACAATGGTGGTGAGTTTTGTTCGGCAGAGTTTGATAAGTTCTTTAAAGAGAAAGGGATTGAAAGACATAAGACAACTCCTTATACCCCACAGCAAAATGGAGTTGCAAAGAGGATGAACAAGACACTGGTGGAGAAGGCTAGGAGTATGCTTAGTGGAGCAAGCCTTGAACAAAATTTTTGGGCTAAAGTTGTAGCCACTATTTGCTAGCTAGTATACAAGTCTCCTACATCATCTCTTGTTAGTAAGACACCTATGGAGGTGTGGTCTGGTAAGAAGCCTTTAGTTATACATCTTTGTGTTTTTGGTTGTGAGGCATATGCACATGTGCCTAAGGAGAAACGGTCTAAATTGGAGAACAAGGTTGTTAAGTGTGTTTTCATTGGCTATGGTGTCGGTGTGAAAGGATACAAGCTTTGGGATCCTATAGCTAAAAAAGTGTTGTATAGTAGAAGTGTTATTTTTAGAGAGATAACACCTTCTCCTATTTTTCTACAGCCAAAAGAAATAGAAAAGAAAGAGGATGTGGTTCAGTTTCCTTCTACCCCTGAGAAGACTGAATCAACAAACCCTGTGAGACCTGATGATGAGGAGAGCTCTAGCAGCTCTGAAATCTTAGAAGAAGAAGCGGAACCTCAACCTTAGCCTTTGAGGAGGTCTACATGAATAAGAAAGTAACATGAGAGGTTTGGTAATTCATTTCTAGATTCTAGTTGTGCTTATGCCTTGTGTACTAACACTTATGAACCTAGAACTATAACAGAGGCTATGGGCATGAAAGATGTAGGTTCCTGGAAGGAGTCCGTGGAAGATGAGATGGCTTCTTTGGAAAAGAATAAAACATGGGACTTGGTGCCTTTGCCTAAAGGATGGAAACCTATTGGATGTAAATGGGTGTTCAAGAAGAAATTCAGTGTAGATGGTAGTGTTGAAAAGTACAAGGCTAGATTGGTTGTGAAGGGGTATTCACAAGTGGAGGGAATTGATTCTGGTGAAATTTTCTCTCCCATTGCAAAGCTAACATCTATTTGATTCATGTTATCTCTTGCAGCAGCTTATGACTTAGAGGTGGAGAAGATGGATGTGAAGACAACTTTCCTTCATGGTGACTTGGAGGAAGAGATTTACATGTCAGAACCAGAGCATTACATAGTGAAAGGTAAAGAAAATTTGGTTTGCAAGTTGAAAAAGTCTTTGTATGGTTTGAAGCAATCTCCTAGGATGTGGTACTTGAAGTTTGATGCCTTTGTGTTGTCAATTGGATTTCTAAGATCAAAATCGTATCATTGTGTGTATTACAAGTTTGACAATGATCGTATTCTCATTCTTGCATTATATGTTGATGATATGTTGCTGATTTGGAAGGGTAAAAATATGATTTCTAATTTTAAGTCTCAGTTGTCAATACAGTTTGAAATGAAAGATTTAGGGGCAGCTAGGTACATTCTAGGAATGGAAATCAGAAGAGACAGAGCTAACAAAAAACTTTGGTTAAGTCAGAGTAAGTATGTGAAGACCATGTTGGATAGGTTCAACATGGAAGATTATAGACCATTGTGTGTTCCTATTTCATTGGGGACAAAGTTGTCTGTTAATGATTGTCCAAAATCTCCTAGTGAGGTGGAGGACATGAGCAGAGTACCTTATGCTAGTGTTGTTGGCAGTTTGATGTATGTTATGGTCTCTACAAGAGCAGATATTGCCCAAGCAATGGGAATCCTTAGTCGATTTATGGCTAATCATGGATGGGTACATTGGGATGTAGTTAAGAGAGTGTTCAGATATTTGAGGGGTACTTCTGAGTATTCCATATGCTATCATGGTAATGTTACAGGACCTCCGCATTCAGTTTGTATTTGTGGATTTGTGGACTCTAATTGGGCAGGTGACATTGACAGTAGGAGATCCACCAGTGCCCATGTGTTCACTATGTTCGGTGGTGTAATTAGTTGGATGAGTAAGCGACAGCCTGTTGTTTCTTTGTCCACGATAGAAGCTAAGTATATGGAAACAACTCATGTTTGTAAGGAAGCCATTTGGCTTAAGATATTGTGTTCAAATATTGGTATTGATGCAGGATAGATTACGATTTGTTGTGACAATCAGAGTGTGATTTGCCTAGCAAAGAATCCAACTTTCCATGCCAGAACAAAGCATATTGATGTACAATTTCACTTCGTGTGAGACATGGTAGAGGATGGGAAGGTGAATTTGCAGAAGGTAGACACTTTGAAGAATGTTGCAGATGCATTGATGAAACCAGTGAGCACAAAGAAGTTTAGATGGTTTTCGGAGTCTATGGGTTTCGACCTATAGCAGTTAAATCATGTTATTTCCATTGGTTCTTACAAGCTGTTTGACAAGTGGGAGAATGTTGGGAATTAAGGTGTCTCAACCTTGGTAAATTCCTTGTATTATTACATTGTATTTTTTTATTTATTGCCTATTATGTAATTAGGATGCAAATCCTATGTTGTTATCTTGTGGGAGTTGGCACGGTGATGTGTCATCCTACATGGAAGATGACAAGTCGTAAATTTGTCCTCAAATGAGGAGATAAGCATCCCACTTAGTGGTAGGAATATTTTCCATGTGTCGGCATCTTGGATAGTGTGTAAGGGAATATTGACCGAAACAGTTATGACATATTCCTATGACGAATCTATGACATGTAAGAGGCAGAAATGGAAGATTCTATGACAGGTGAAGACATGTGTCGAAGAGCATCTTTGAAAAAGGCATCTTTGGGTACCCCAAGGTGGACTATGACATGTTGTAAGAGAATATGCTATTTTTAACCTGTTTATGATAGATTCTCTTATAGCGATAAGATATGTCAGCATGAAGGATTCTATGACGGTCGTAAGAGTCATAAGAGCATCTGGCATTACCCATTTTAGAAATAGATGACCTCCTTAGGATGGGGTGACTTAACAAGTGTCCTGAGCATCCTACAGAGTTGGACAAGTGTCCATAAGCATGGGTTTTGGGCCATGAGGCCATGTTGGACACCCATCCCAATGTGGAGCCATTTTTGCCTTGTATTTTCTTATAAATAGGTGCTTTGAGGAGATGTATTATGTGATTTACAGGTACTATTATGCTACCAGAATATACGAGTGTCAAAGACTCTTGAGAGCTTGCATTGCAAGTGTATTGTAAACCATATTCAGTTTTGATAATACATTGTGTAGGTTTTGGAGTGTGGGGTTTTTCTCCTGAAAGGGTTTTCCCCACGTTATATCTTGTTTCTCTTTCTTCTGTGTCATTCTATGTGTATGTGTATTGCTGCAATATCTCTATTGTTGTGTTAACATTACTATAATTATAAGGATTTAAAAGAGTTTACACTCTACTTCCCTCATTAGATTAGTGTAGGAAGTGTGTTATGTGTACCTTTCTTCCTTTCAAACATAGTAGGCACGTGATCCAGAGACCACCACAAGCACAATGAAATCATCAAGAACAACTGCACCACTTCAGATCACCAGAATCACTTGCATCTTCATACCAGAACTCAAGAACACTAACTGCCATGACTATCACACTAGAAAGGTTGCTTACGGACCTTTAAACCATGAACTACTTGAGTTGAGGATACACATCAATATCCCAAACATGATTCTAGAACCGCAGACCGTAATATTTCAATGCGGAGCAATCTGGACCAACTAACTTTCACTCTATTTCCCCTGAACAACTGAAAAACATGGTTCTACTTAGAAGGCCATAACTTCACCAATACTTCCTATGGACCTCTCAAATCTTGACTGGAGCAACTACAGATAATCCTCGACAAACCCTTTAATCTAGAGACTTTGATCTTTATCTTACTAGGAATGCAGAGGAATCTACTTCACTGAACTGCACTGTCTTTACTATTTCTAACAATGAGATATATGACTCATGTGTTTCTTCTAGAGAGACTATTTTTTTCAATATCCTCAACATTCTAGTCTTCTAAACAGGTAATAGATTAGGATACAGTTGACACCAATGGTAACAAGAATATGTTGACATCAATGTCAACACCTATTGGGCACATATTTGCCACAGGTTGTAGATTTATAATAAACACCTTCTGAACATCCTTGTCCTTCATCTAATATTGAATTTGTGCATAGAGAGATTGATACTGACTAATAAACTCAGCTAACTTCTCTTTCGGACCTTGCTTGCAATGAACTAAATCAATCAAGGAGACTTGAGGTCTAATATTTGCTTGAAAATGTTGTAATTTTTCAAATGCAATAACATGAATGAATGCAAATCTATCACACAACACTCAGCAAGGTGCCAAAAAGTCCAAAAACATGGGTTCACCAAAATGTTTAGTGGTAAAAAGAGGGGGTTTATGTTTCAAAGGAAAATCCTCCCTTCACACCAAAGATTCAAGGGCATATCAACTAAGTTAAATCTCCACTAGTAGGAGCATTCACCTATTAGGTTAGGTTGCCTCTTGGAATGATGTAGAAGCTCAGATGTATCACACGATATCTCAATTTAATGCTCAATTGCACTTAAAACCCTAAATAAGCAAAATAGTAAGTAAATTATCGAATTACGGCAAATCCTTTCAAACCAAGGTGAAGGATAGAGATATTTAACTCACTATTTTTTGAAGTCCAAAAAGTGGAACAGTCAGGGACACAGGGACTAATGCCCTAGTCCAAGATACACTTTTCATCATAGAATCTAGAACTTCTTCCGACACTAATCTGCACTATATCTTTTGTTTCTACCTCAGGAAAAATGAAGGACACGAGGACCAACACCCTTGTCCTGAAATGTTCATCGGAGTCCTCTACTTGTTAGATCCCAAATCTTTATTGTCTACAACCTCCTTTCCGCAACTCCTATAACCTGCAATCACAAAGGAGTGTGGGAAGGGGTTGTGGTGTTTAGAGGCTTACGTTGGTCAAGCCTCAAAGAGACATTCAAGTCTTTTGAACACCGTTGTCAAATAAGAGTGTGTATCCCAATGGGATAGAGGCAAAAATCCAAATGATAAATGATTGAAAACACAATAGATATCAACTTGAAGTGTAGATCTCATGGAAGGAAGATGCTCTTCATGCTATGAGGAGATGGAGTCAAATATGCAAATACAAATACAATAACAACAAAGTATTTCTCTGCAACACAATGAATGCCTTGAATCACTTTCATAAAATCACAATGCTCATTTAATTTCTATCTAGTTTGCAAATGAAACCTAATCATGCTTATATATGCAACTACAAACATTCCCGCTATGAATTTCATAATTCAAACTTGAGATGTCGACATAGGACCTAAATAACGGTCATAAAATCAACATTTAAATTTAGGATAGACCCAAAATAGGGCAGGACTAGGGTGCTAGCGCCCAAGTCCACCCCCTTGTTTCTATTCAGGGATCATCAAAATAGCACCCCCTAGGTCCTATTTGCCATAAGACTTCATGGTTTTCTCATTAGGAGTCAAAATTATCATGCAAGATGCTCTAAATGCAATTTAAGGACCTGGGAGCTAAACCTTAAGAGGGAAAAGCCCCCAAGGGGACATTTTCTGACATAACACCAAAATTTCTAGAATCATCTTTTCCAATTATTCTACTCAACATCACCATCATGTACTGTACCTCTGGTGTGAATTCAAACTTAAACAATTTGGTTGGCAACTTTACAACTACCTTGGCTTTGTTATTTGTATCCCTCTAGTATGTGAACATGATCTTTCTACAATCAGTGGATTTGTTCTTGTATTGGGCTTCCAAGTCCTCAATATTTATGTGAAATAGATTAGGGCCTGTGGGAAATTGGAATGCCTTGGTAATCCCTTGGACTGAGAAGTCTGCATATACCCTTCCTTGTTTCTCCACCCTCATGTTAGCAAGGTTGTAGTTTTGTGCACATGCTACCACCAATTCTATGGCATCCACTGCATATGGGAACCCAACTACATTCCACATTCTTGAATTGTAGATCTTCTAGAGGATGGGGTGTCCATCTCCCCCAATTGATTTCATGGTCCACGTGTTTAAATCTATGTTGCCAGAGTGTGTGTCCCCTATCCTTCCAAATTGAAAGTTGATTGCTCTAGGAACTGGGAACATGGGGTTCTTAAACTCTACATCATTTCAATTCTTTTTGTCCCTCATCTTGTCTTGTAATTAGAAGGCATACATTTCTTAACCTTTTATCATTTCAACCATTATTTTCTAGATATTCTAATTTTTTCCATTTCACCAAAATAATCACCCTCATGTGCAGACAAAATTTACCCTAAGTACGCATTTTACCTTGCATTACTTCTGTGAACATACAACAAAAATAGGGGAATAGGGTTTTGTCATTTACATACTTGTTTCCCGGATTTAAAACCTGATTAATATGTTTGGATATGTTCTTTTACTTTGCTATCAGCATTCACCATTTGTCGTTCCTCATCTGTACCGTTCCATTCAAGATTACCGTTCCATTCAAGATTAGAGTCGCTGTAAGAATCATCGTAAAATTGCCTAAGCTTTGTAAATTCTCTTTCTAAATTCTTTGGTAAGTCTAAAATGATCTGATTCTACCTTTTATCCATTAAAATCTGAAATTAGGGCATCATAAATGCTAATTTGCATTAGCTCAAGGATATCCGCTTATGTAACTCGAGATATTTCTACAAGTGGCAAGTTTTAATTTGAAATTTTCAAATGCCAATAACTTCTTGTCATGGCATTAAATCAGGATCTGGATATGGGTACATGTCTGGACATTCAAGTAATGTGCTTCATTTGAAATGTCCATATGACATCATCAGGTGTTTGGTCAAACCTTGACCCGAGGGTGGATATCGGGTTGAATAAATCCTAAGGCATTTACCTTTATCTTTGAATATCAAGACATAAAAATGCCTACTTTGAAAAGTCAACTTCATGCCACGTGGCATTGTTTGGTTGGTTTGCAGAAAGTTACTAGTTTAATTTGTAAAAGACAGGATATGGATATTTAGAAATATCTAGATATTAGACCTCACGAAATATCCCTAAGTTTGAGTGTCCTAATGATGTCATCCCTCTTAAAGTTATTCTTAAGTATGAGGAAAAGTGATGTCATTGGGATATTGGGAAAGTCTAGACATTAAGATAACGTCTAGACATTAACATTTGTGAAATATTCGATTCCCGAATGTCTAGATGATGTCATCATTGTTTGATGTTTCTTTGAGATGAAATTTGATGACATCGTCTGGATATTATGTTTCTATGTGAATTGTCCATAGTCCAATGTCCATTTGAAAAGTCAAATAAGACATGTCATCAGGATATTGAGAAGGTCTTGACATTACTCAGTGGATGTGGACCTTAAGAAATGTATGGATATTAAGTAAATGTCTGGATATTAAGATTGAATATCCATACCATTAACATCCATGTGCATGACAGCTTGGTTGCATGATGGGATAAATTTGGCAGGTGCATGTCTGGATATTGTGATATTAAGTTTCACATTAACCTTTAACTTAGTATTTCTCAAGCTTTTCAGTTGAGACAATTTCTCTAGATATTACTAAATATGAGTACATCCAGATATAACTGTGAATATCCATATGACCGTTGACCAATACTTTGACCTTGAATAACTTCTTTGTCTTGATGAATTTCAACATGATCCAAAAGGCAAACCTGCAAGCTTAAAATTTCATTCTCTATCCCTTGGTAGGCCTTGTGAGGGAGAATTCACACTTTGAAAGTTTTTATCATAAGTCAAGATCTGTATATGCCTAAGACATGACATAGACATATTGATTGATGATATTTAAATTACCATACCACCCGAAACAACACGGAAAGAAAAACAAGCAAAGCAAAAGAAAAAGAAAGTTGGGTCCATGTTTTGCTAGGGCAAAATGGGGCATGTTGTGTAACCACACAACAAGACTTTGATTCAAGATTTGGTCTTCATGTCTATGCACACCAAACATTCGAACATATTTTCTTGGCAACCTTTAAAAATACTTGAGTCCATAGTAGTCAGCATGATTTGTATTATGAATGACCACTTTTTAGTTAGTATTCATCTTTTCTACAAATAAGGTAATCTTGACCATTAGATTGTATTAAGCTTTTCTTTTACATATTTTCATTCTTGCATTTAATTAGTTTCCAACAATAAGTATTATTATTAGTATGGATTGACAAACAAAATTCTATATGGGAGAGGAACATTCCAAACTAATACAATAATGTCATGTGCAAATACTATGGGAGAGGAACATTCCAATAGAGGAATAAATTGGCAGAAGGAAACTGTGAAAAATTGTAAGGTAATAGATCCACCACACCACCTTTAAGCCTTTCCTCTAAATCCAACAATCCATAGTTATTGGTGCTCTCCCCAAACAATCTATAGAAAGGTGGTAGTCCTAGCTCAATGGCATGCAATCTAAAAAAGTGACACAAAAAAAATCCAGTTGGGTTTCAAACAAGTAGATGGTGCCAAAATGCGGCACTAGATGTGAGTGAAAGTGATAACCAAGGAAACAAATTTTGCCTTTAACATCTCAAGAAAATCTTCTCAGGCTATGACAGAAGGAAAAATACCAAGGCCCACCAAACCAAAATAGAGAAAAGAGAAAGGATTGGAAAGTGGCTCCTAAAACCTATTTGAAAGAAGAAATCAAAAGATATAAAAAATAGAGTAGTGCAGTTGGGAGACAAACATACAAAAAAAGAATAAATTATTTAGAAGGAATGCTAAGCAAGATTACAAGTCTCAATCCCATCTCGAAAGGCTTCATTCAACAAAAAGTAACACTGTAAGACCAACCTCAAACTCCAGCCTAAGAAGAACAAGCCAAGAGGAGATGTAGAAACCAAAGTTGATAGCACAAATTTCAGAATCCATGCTGAGAAACTAAGTTTTAGAACTATCAAATCATGAAATACTAGGTAATCAAATAAAAAATCCTTGATGAAATGGGTATTAGAAAATTGGTTGAGAATGAAAGAACTCTCCCTACTAGAGAAAAGTTTTTTATTATAAAATTTGACAATAAGGAAGATAGAGATAAAATATTAAAGAGAAACTCATGGTTCTTGAATGGATCAAGATTATACTACTAGCCATGGCAGCCAAATTTCAACCCTCTTGTAGCTCAAATAAAATTTTCCCCCTTCTTGATAAGATTGAGCAACATGCCTCTAAAATATACAGACCTTGACATTTTAGAGCTAATAGGAAACAAAATAGGAACCTTCCAATCACATGACATGGAAGCCTACAAAACTCCACAAGGTAACATTAGAATGCACCTCTTAATGGAAGCAAGAAGATACTTCCCATAAAACATAACCTTGTTTTGGAAAATGGGTTTTAAAAAATTACGAGGGACCAGAGCTCCTTTTGTGAGGCCCATCTTTTTATATTGTTTTAGCTGTTATGATTTAGACTATTTGACTATGTTTGTTGGAATTATATACTTAATTTGGATGGGCATTTATGTTATTTATTTAGACATTATGATAGATGATACTTTGAACATTTATTATGATTGCACTTTATAGATTTACGTAGTTGGACTATATAATTTGATTAAATTGAGTAGATGATTTTCAAAAAGAAAGTGTTAAAAGAAATTGATGCTTATATGCTAGTTAATTAAATAATTATCTTTAAATTATTTGAGTATGTGATCTTGATGAAAATTGATTATTCAAATGATTTTTCATTATGCGTTGCTTTAGCTATAATTATCATGACATATTGATATTCGAAATTAAGTGTGCAGGTGGGTGGCCAAGATTCCTTAAGTGGTTTTGGAAACTCCATAAACCCTATGTTATACCAGTTAGCCTAGCCTAACCCATGGAAAGGGTTCAGGCTAAAATGTGATGTAAAATTATTGTTTATTTTTAATGTTCATTTTTGTGAATTATTGTGAAATTTTATTGTTTAATAATTTTAGGATGATTTTTATTTAAGTGATGTGAGTTAATTTAATTAATTATTTTATTTTTTATTTTTTTTTTGTGTGTTATTGTGAAGTTTTATTATTCCATAAATTTTATTTAAATTGCCTTTTTTTTGGGTGAAAGTCATTTTAATTATTTCTTTCACTTTAAATTAATCCTTTTGTGGGATGAGGATAATTTTTTTAAAATTAATATTTTAATATTTCCTTTTAAGAGAGGGTTTTATTTTGGAAAATGGGTTTTAAAACAATTATGAGGGACCAGAGCTCCTTTTGTGAGGCCCATCTTTTTATATTGTTTTAGCTGTTATGATTTAGACTATTTGGCTATGTTTGTTGGAATTATGTACTTGATTTGGATGGACATTTATGTTATTTCTTAGACATTATGATAGATGATACTTTGAACATTTATTATGATTACACTTTATGGATTTACGTAGTTGGTCTATATAATTTGATTAAATTGAGTAGATGATTTTCAGAAAGTGTTAAAAGAAATTGATGCTTATATGCTAGTTATTAAATAAATTACCTTTAAATTATTTGAGAATGTGATCTTGATGAAAATTTATTATTCAAATGATTTTTCGTTATGCATTAAGTTGCTTCGGCTATAATTATCATGACATATTGATATTCGAAATTAAGTGTGCATGTGGGTGGCCAAGATTCTTTAAGTGGTTTCAGAGACTCCATAAACCCTATGTTATACCAGTTAGCCTAGCCTAACCCATAGAAGGGGTTAAGGTTAAAATGTGATTTAAAATTATTGTTTATTTTTAATGTTCATTTTTGTGAATTATTGTGAAATTTTATTCATCAATAATTTTAGTTTAATTTTTATTTAAGTGATGTGAGTTAATTTAATTAATTGTTTTATTTTTATTTTTATTTTTGTGTGTTATTGTGAAGTTTTATTATTTCATAAATTTTATTTAAATTGCCTTTGTTTGGGTGAAAGTCATTTTAATTATTTATTTCATTTTAAATTATTCCTTTTGTGGGATGAGGATAAATGTTTTAAAATTAATATTTTAATATTTCCTTTTAAGAGAGGATTTTATCCCTTGTTTTATTTTGGAAAAAGAAGTGTTTTTTTTTTGGAAAAAGAAATAAAGTTTCTTTCTTTTTGTTTTTCTTTTTGTTTTTGTTTTTGTTTTTTTTTTAGTTTTTAGTTTTATTTATGGGAAATTTTTGGGAAGAGTTTTCTACATTTTTTGCTATGCATGGAATTTGAAAAAAGGAGAACTGGTGAAGAATAGAAGGATTTTTGGCTGGAAGAGTTTGGAGAAGTTTGGATTTTAAGGTTTTGGATTCAAGAACAAAAGGGTTGGAATTTCATTCTAGTTTTTATTTGGGCTCACCCTAACTTGGGGAGCTAAGGTAACACTCTAAATAATCTTGCATTTTGATTTTTGTGAGGATTATGTGAATTGTATGTGAATTGGGATTTGAATGAGATTTTGGTTTCTTTATTTTTTTGTCAATTTTTGTGGGGTTGGGTTGTATGGGAGCGGCTCTCCATTTTTATGAGAGCCTCCCATGTTTTGGGGTAGGCATGGAGCCTCTCTTGGGGAAAATTGGTTATGTATTCATTTTATTAAATGGTGTTTTGATAAGTATGTTATTGGAGATGTTTTGGAGGTGTATGGATATGTGTTGAGATGATAATTGTTGATATTGATGTGCATGGAAGTATGGAGAGGTGTGGAGATGTGGGTGTTGTTGATTTATATGGATAGATGGTGATATTGATGGATGAAGTTGTATATTGTGATATTTGATGATTTTGATTTGGTTTTGTTTTCCCCAAGAGGGAGGATTATCCCCTCTCTCCCCCTAATTTGGATCCAAGAAAGATCGTGTGAGTCAAACCGTGGGAAAATTATTTGATTTTTCTTCTATTTAGATTTGTGTTTTTTGCAAGTTGTTGCATGTGTATGTAAACCTAGTTTATGGAGTGCTCCTACTTGGGGGTGGGATGGCAATCTTTATGGTAGGGTGGAGAGCAAGACTTGGCCACCTATTTTGGCCGTATGTATGTATGCAGGTCAAAGAAAAGCTCCATTTCAAGTGGTTGGTTGAAAGCAGCCATTAAGGGTTTCAAGAAAAGAATAATATGTGTTTATGACACTTGGTAAAAGTGCCTTCATATGAGATTCCTATTGGAAATTTTCCATTGTGAACAAGGAGTTTTGTGAAGTTGAAATTGTTGTTGGGAAAACTAGTTTGGTCCTTTATTATGTTTGGCAAAACTGTATATGTATTCTTCCTTTTAGTTGATTCTGTATAATGTGAAGGTTCACTAAGATTTGGTTGTTGAGAAGAAAAAAAAGGATGCTACTGTTATAATTTTCATAAAACTAAAAATGATTGTCTTACTGTATTTATTTTTGTGATAGTGTTTAAGTTTTCTGTATATAATCTCTATTATTTTGGTTAAATCGATCATCTTTGGTTATACGGTTGATATCTTTGAAATATTATATATGCAATTGTGTGTGTATATATATATACGATTGTATATGTAATGAGTTTGTGAGATTTTAAATTGTGTCACTGCAGACTATGGAACCAAACTGTATATAAATTAGTGGTAGATTTAAATGATATCAAAGTTTTTTTGAATATGTATCAGCCTTGGGTAAGGTCATGGGAGGACCCACGGCTTGTGGGGGGGCTGTGAGCCCCCTCAAGGTGACCTCTAAGGAGGCTACAAGCCTCCTTAGAGGTCGCATCTCTCCAAAGGGGGCCATCGACCCCTTTCATTTCCAATGTTGACTCTTTTAAAACTTAAACATGCAAAAAAACCTCTGTCATTAATTTGTATCCTATAGAAAAGTTTACATTTGGAATTCGAAAATATATATAATCATCAGTGTGTGTGTGTGTGTATATATATTTTTTGTCTCTGTGTTTTCGAATTCTCTAGGCCTGCAAAACTAATATGTAGAGCTTATACATAGCAGTTTGTTATCATTTGTTATATAGTTAGATACCTTTCAATATATAGCTTAATATATTAAAAATAATTACTTTATTGTTTCCGAGTTATGTAAAAGAAAAAGAAAATTAGATTTACAAAGAGAATAAATTAGTTTAAATTAGAAAGTTAGTTTTATTTTGCTATTTAAATAGAAAAAGAAATCTAAGTTAGAAAGTAAAATAAAGAGAAAAGCTTGTTTTATTGTTTAGAAAATTAGAATAAAAGTAGATAATATTGAACAATTTATATTTGGAATGGAATAAGAATATTAGATTTAGAATAGAAAAAGAAAAAAGCAAGCATTATGTATAATTTAGATTAAAAAGCAATTTACAATGTCTACGGTCATCTCTATGAGTTGCAAAATCAACACACAATGGGGTCAGGGTTTGCAAAACACCCCCTCCCTCAAAAAATTTACAAGCTTGTGGGGATCACGAAAATGTAAGCTCCCAAAAGATTCCTCTCCAAAAATTAGCCCCCACAACCTTAGAAGCATTTCTACCAAATATAGCATCCTCTCCCAATAAGGAAGAAACCATAATGGAAAATGAGAAAAGAGATATAGAACCACTGATGGAAGAAGCCATAATGGAAAATGGAATTTGGGTGAAGGAACCACTAATGGAAGATAATGAGAATTTAGAGAAATAAAGGGTCAACCTTGGACAAGACATTGAAGAAGACAATACATAGTCTCCAAATGATGAAATAGAGACAATGGAAAATATTACCTCTAATGCCAATGAAATTATGAGGAAAGTAGGAGGTGATATGATTGATGATATTGAAAAATAACTTATTCAGGAAGATGGCAAGTTCTAACTAGACAAAAGATTGTTTATCTCCTAAACATAAATGGCAGACAAAACCAACTACAACACTCCAACACAAAATAAAAGAGGTAGGAAACCATTTTTTCCAAAACTTACGAGAAAATTGTAGAAAGAATTTAATCTTTGGACAAATCATTAATAAGGAAGAGAGATTGTCTCTCTCATTGAGGGAAATGAGAGTCTTATCATGGAATGTTAGGGGAATCAATGCCCCTAATAAAAGATGCTTGATAAAGCATCAAATAGAAAAATCAAAATGTGGAATAATTCTTCTTCAAGAAACAAAACTATCAGAGACACAAGGCAACTTTATTTTTCAAAAATGGATCAATTGAGACTATTCACTTGAAGTAGAAAAAGGGGCTCCAGAAGGTTGAGCAATTCTCTAGAACAAAAAATCCTATAAAGAAGAATTAATTCCAGCAAGGTCAAACTAGATGCTAATGAAATTCAATAGCATTCTCACAAACTTAAGTTTATAGATCTTTAACATTTATGGTCCCACATGAATAATTCAAAAAAAGAAATAGTGGACTTTAATTGGTACTTTGTTAATTTCATTAAAAGGAGAGGTAACAATGCTAGGAGAATAGACTCAGAAGATAAATCAGGTGGCATCATACACTTGAAAGACTTTCTCTTTCAAAACAATCCATGTGATTTTTTGTCAAACAATGGAAAATTCTCTTCGACAAATAGGAGATAGAACCTCTGGCACATAGCAAAAATACTTGACCAATTTCTACTTCCTCCAAAAGGCTTAGCGAATTTACAAAATTTTATAATCTCTATCCTCTCTTTTTTAGGCTTTAACTAGTTCCCCATCTACCTATAGTTGGTGGAAGAAAGATCTCCAAGAAAATGCCCTTTTCAATGTTAATCCAAGTGGTTCGAGGATCACAAGCTCTTACCTCTCCTATAGTAGTAGTGGAAGGTTACTCCTTTCATAAGAGACTCAAGAATGTTTCAATTAAGCATCAAATTAAATTTCATCAAAACAAAAATCAAGGAATGGAATTCTTTGCACTTCAAATATATATTTTCTGAGAAGAAAAGAATCAAGAAAGAACCTCAAGAACTAAAGAACCAAGTAATTAGGTTTGACATGAGAAATTTATAATTTGAGGAAAATAAAATCTAAGAGGAGCTCCAATAAATTCTCTAGAGAGAGGAACTCTTTTAGTGATAGAAGTCCAAAGAATTATGGTTAAAGGAAGGAGACAAAAATACAAAGCTTTTCCACACTTCTACTAAGATAAGGAGGCTTCAAAACATCTATTGGAAACAATGCAGATAACTGAGGGGGGGTGAATCAGTTATCTTATAACTTTTCTATTTTTACTTTCTTTTCTTATCTTACCATTTAGTGTTATATCAAAACAAGGCAATCATAAGAACTAAAAAATAAGTTAACACATAACATAGGGATTTTTACGTGGAAACCCTATTAAGGGAAAAAACCACGAGGTGACTAACCCAAGATTGTATTCTCTGTTAAAAGAATAAGAGTACAAATTTGGCACTTGCCAATTAGGGCTCACTGCCTGAGCACACTGCTCACAAGAGGCCCACTACCTACAAGAGACTTACAGTCTACAAATGCTTACAGATGATACCAAGGTGTTTGAACTGGTGAACAGAATCTATACATGTAGGAATTCAGTTTCAGTTAGGCACACTATACTGATCTGGCACATTTCATTCTTCCTCTGCTCAATATTACTTTCCTGTCACATTCTAGGATTGAATTACTACCTTCACACTTATCTTTGCTTTACTTCGCATTTAATCATTCATACTATCACTTACACACAATTACAAGCTTGAATCCATTGGGTATATATATCTGCATCAAGGATTTCCCACAACTTTCTAGTCGGCAATAAGAACACTTAGGATATTTGCAAGTTATTGTTCAATTAACTGAATCCATACTTGATTGATGATGCACACCAAAAACTTAGGCATAGAAATCATTACCTATGTTAGCCAAAGTCATATAATTCCACAAATTGCTTGATCAATACCATTTATACATCCGGATTGAAGTCTGATATTCTGCCGGTTAATTCTTCCTTTATCTGCTCTGCTTGACTGGAACCCAACACTCAGATGCTCGTATCTTTTTCATGCTTTGTCACCGGAGGCTAAATCTCTAGAATACAATATTCATGATACCCCTCTTGACTTGTCCAAGTCTGTAACTTACTGAGTTACACCATATGAGAGATCTAGACCTGATTGTTGGACCTTGTTACATACTCAGTTCTTGTTCACCAGACCAAAACAATCTTCAATCTGACTTCTGGTATAGGCATATTATGTACTGTGGATGTGTGGGATAGACTTTGTTGCCATCAATGACAACACTTATGAAGCCACATAGTGTCTCTTTCCAACAATCTCCCCCTTTGGCATTGATGGCAACACTTAGTGAAAAATGGCTAAGCGTCGCAGTAACTCCCCCTTTGCTTGTGCTCTATCTCTTGCACTATTTTACTGGAGCTCCCCCTTTGCTAGATTCCTCATTTTTCACTACTCTTCACTCCCCCTTTGACATAAATGGCAAAGGGTGGAATCCACATACCAAAAATTTGTAAAAATTATTATATACAAGGCCGCATAAGTATATACAAATCATGTGTTATACTTACATATACTTATGTATATCCACAAAGGTTGTCTTCAACTGTATGATTTCTGTGGCCCAACTCCTCTTCATTTTGTCCAAAATGGAGATGTGTCCACTTAACAAAAATGCATATGCTTCTGCCCTCTTTAAGTCTGTTGGATCACTGGTCCAGACTGTATTTTGTGCCTCTGTCAAGGCATCATGCATTGCCTCTAACTTAGGGATGATTATCCCTCTAAGCTCACCCATTCTATCCATTATGTTCTTTTTCTCTTTAACCAGTTCTTTAATTTCATTTATTATAGCAATAGCTTGACATTCATGATACACCAAAGAGGTAGTAAGGGGATCAAAATTCTGAGATAAACTTGACAGTTTTCCTTCTTGTTCTTTCACTTTCTTCTCAATGTCCTCTGTCACTTTGGGCCAAGTTAAACAAAATTTGTATATGTCCCCACCATCCTTAAGAGCATTTTCAAGGCTCTTTATGCCAATGACTAAGGTTCTTCTATCATTATCAATTAGCCTTTGTGCTTCACTAAATCTCTTTCCCAAGAACTCCTTCCGGACCTTAGTTTCTGCTGATTTCTCTAAGGATTCAAAATGAGTGTTAACAGAATTGACTAAGTTTTTTAGATTACCAGATGGAGAGGTAGAAGGATCCTTTTGATAGGTTGGCATAATCTTCTCTAGCATCCCAAATGCAATCTCCAACAGCTCACAATCCTCCATGTGTATTTTAGAAGTTTCTCTTTTGCTTTGGCCTGAGCAAAAGATGCTACTTTCATTATCTGAACTGGAGAGAGAGAGAGTCAAAGTTTAGTGGCCCTTGAATTAACTTAGGTTCATCTAGCTCCATTATTTCTTTATCCAGGAAATTCTATAATGCCTATGCAGTGTCTCTTGCCGACTCTACTTCCTTCCTTTTGGGGGCATCCGAATTGATTTGCTTATTGATATTTGTTTCTTCTACCTATCCTTCCTCTTCTAGAATAGAGGAGTCTAATGCCTCAGATGGATCTTCATCATTTTTCTTTAATCCTTCAACATCCTTGTCAAAAAATGTTTCTTCTTTCTGTCCTTCCTCTTCCGGAATAGAGGAATCTAATGCCTTAGATGACTCTTCATCATTTTTCTTTAATCCTTCAACATCTATGTTAGAAGGCTCTTCATCTATTTCCTCTATAATGGGAAGATTAAATCTCTTCAAGGCATTCCAAAGAATTTCTTTTGTTTCATTTGCTATTTGGTCAGTTTCTCCAACCATGAGTTTATTCATCCGGGACCTACTTCAGAAATCATCTTTACAATCCTTAAAAACCATGTCCATTTGTTTTGGAATGATAGAGGGACATAGCTGTATCACTACCTGCGCCCAGATCTCTGAGTCTTTTGCCTTTGCATTCTCTTTTCTTTGCTCCAATACATCTTCTAGGCTCTTTGGAATTAATAAAATTATTTCAATGAATGCAATGTTATAGATATTCAAATACCTTACAGTAGCTTCCTCCAGAATTCTCTTGTCAGCATCATTGTATTTATCATAGAACTCTATCATTGGCTGCAAGTTCCCATCCATAGTAACTGCCTTGATGATATCATCAATAGAAAGAGTCAGCTTCTCAACATACTCTACTGACTTCTACTTCACATCAACCTTGGGGGATTTTACTTTTCTTTCTTTAATTCACTAATCTCTACATCTGACTCAGTCTCATCATCATCCTTGAGACTCACATAGGCTCTTTTGGCCTTGGATTTCTTTCTCTTTTCTTTTGCAGAGGAATGGGCTTCCAAATTTGCAGCTTTAGAGCTCCCAGAGGTAGAACTCCTGGTAGTTCTAGTCCAGGAGGAGACTTCTACCGAAACCTATTCTTTCTTTGCTTCCTCATTTTCTTTCTCAATTTTCTCTATTCTTTCTCTATTTGCAATAATATCTTCTTTGGTGATGCCAAATTTCTCAGCCAGTTCTTTAACTTCTTTTCTCACCTTTCTTTTTATCTCAGGCCTTCTTAGTTCAACATGTAGTTTTAAGTTTAATTCTTCAAAAGTGCCAAACCTCTCTGCTTTGGGGTCTTTGGGTTGACTCAGTAAATATTGAATATGAGTCTGCAATATGTTTACATTAACCTCACAGCCCATGGGCAAAATCCATACTATCCTTGGCTCAACTACCTCTATTAGGCACTGATCAGTATCTACCATAAAGCAGACTGTGTCTTTGTACTTCTCCACTATTGTTTTGGGAATTCTTTCTCTTGCTTGCATCATGCTCTGGAAGTTTTTGAAGTAACCCCAGAGAGCTATCTTTCAAGTTTGAGTGTCACCAAGTTCATACAAGTAATCCCTGATCTGTATAGCAACCAGTTTGTCATTTTCCCAGATTAGACCTTTTGAGCCTAGTAACTCATTCATGAAGTAGAAAAACAAGCATAACACCAAATCACCATATTTGAAAGAGTTCTTTTTATCTTTCTTGATCTTTTGCAGTTTCTCCAGCAACTGATTCGACAGGAGTTCACACAGGTCATAATCTGCATTCTCTCGTAGCATCTAGTATGCAATGTAGATGGCAGTACCGGATATAGAATTTTCTCTACTTGAATGGTAAATCTTGTATCCAATCACAATTGAGGCAAACTTGACATCCAGAGCAGTGATGTCATCAATGGTCATTGCCCTCTTATCATATTTTAAACCTGTGGCTTCAAATATTGTTTGATTCTTCACAGACTTAAGAGCAGGTAACCCACCAATGGAGTGCAAACCAGTTACAGCTTTGATGGCATCTTTGTTTATTTTGAAAGGCCTCATTAACCACATGAATTTATCATGGATCCTGCTTAAGATATACCGGACCCATTCGTCCTCTCCAAAAGATAGAAAATGTATGCAATGTGCAAAATGCTTATCTTTTAGGGTCTAGAACTCTAGTTTCAGATCAAAGTTCCCTTTGCTTAACTAATTATAGTATAGTTTCATCAATTTTAGGTCTCCAAAGTCCTCAATGTTTGCATGTATATAAACCCTAATGTCTTCTACATGGAGAATGCCATACGAGGTACAGGAAAATGCACCCAAAGGATCAATCTCAATAGATTTGTGAGGATGTTTCTTGAAAATTGGCCTTGGTCTCTCAGAAACATTTACAACCATAGGAGTAGCCATTCTAATCAATGAAGATTGGAGAGATTTACAAAAGAAATACCTCTTCACGCCTTAGGGTTTGGAGCGACTACTGGAACAGATTGCACTTGGATTTGATCTTCAACTGAGTTTGAGTGTTTTGTTGGATTTCTTCTCAAAGCTCTTCTCCCTTCTTCATGAGTGCAAAGTGTTACAAATGATGGATGAGAAACCTTTAAACATTTCCCAAAAACCTAATTTCCCTTTGTAATAAATGCACAACTTATGTCATCTGGTTACCCTGTATTGAGAGAGATTTTCTTGAATCACTGCGTAGATTGTCTATAAGGGTTGACAACATATCTTCACCTTTTTCAAACATGCCATAGGTCTACAGATTAAAACATTTCAATTATGGATCATACCAAATCTATCTGTGAAATTCTACTTTACCAGATAGCTACCAATATAGGATCTCCTCATAGCTTCCTCAAATCTGTGCAGATTTGTCAAATTTTGACTAGATGAATTTTAAATGAATCTCCTCAAACTCTTTAAACCACAACCTCTTATTCTGACTCAATGTGCCCAATTCAGGCACTCACTAGCTGGATGGGGGGAAAAAGGATCTTCTTTGTAGCTCCCCTTGAGCTAGAGCTTACTTTTTAGTTTCCAGAAGGAATATCAGCACTAGATTCTGGTGTGGATCCATCCCTAATATTCATTGTACTCTTCTTTACCCAAATCTTGCTCATCTCCTTTTGAACTTCATCTACATTTAATTTACCTTTGCCTTTATCTTGTTTTTGATCATGATCCACCAAACCTTTTCTATTTTGACTCCTGCTTCTGCAGAATCTGGCTATGTGACCGGATCCATTGTAATTGTAACACACAACATTTCTTTGCTTATTTGAATGATATCCTCTTGATCTGCACTCATTAGCCTTATGTCCAATTCTATTGCATACAAAGCATCTACCATTGAAATAATTGTTCATTTGCATATTTTTACATTCATGAGATTTGTGACCATACCTTTTGCAACTGAAACATTGACCAAAGAAGGATGGATTGATTTGATTCATTTTGTTTCTACACGAGATTGCTTTATGACCGAACTTGTTGCAATTGAAGCAGTATCCATTGAAGGAAGGATATCTTTGAGCATTTGGTTGTCTTATTGGAGGTCTTCTAGGCCTATTTCTTTGATTTCCTGATCCAAAGTTCTTCTGACCAAATCCAGATCTCTCACCTTTCTCATATCCCAAGCCACGCTTATCATCTACCCTCTTTTGACTTTCAAGAAGAACTTCAAGTTGGGCTGAGTTTATCTTGAATTTTTCTTTGTATTCATTTGTATATTAAAGATCTTGTTTAAGAGTGTCTATCTAGTTCTCAAGTTATTCTTCATTATCTCTAGCTTCTTCAAGATCAAATTCAAGATGCCTGATTATTCTATCCATTTTTTTGCAGTCCTCTATTTTCTCCCTGAGGGATTGTTTTAGATTATCTTCAATCTTTCTCTTTTCTTCAATTTCTTGGGTGAATTTTATAACCCCTGATTTCATTTCATGCCTTATCATAATGACTTCTTTTGATAGCTTCTCACATAGCTTATTTTTCTCATTCAGATCCTCATCAACATTATTGACCTCATTCTAATTTACTAATTTCTGGAGTAGTTCCTTTCTCTTTTTCACAGAATTACTAAGTTTTTCTTTCAACTCATTTATGAAATCATCAGCTTGCTTGAGTCTCTCTTAAATTGTTGACTTCAGAGTAGGATTGTTTAAGATCATCTAGGGCAGACTGAAGTTGTTCTTTCATACCATATGCATCTATTGAGATTCCCAGATTTTCCTCAAGGTGTTAGGCTTGTTCAGAGGAACTTAGCTCTGATACCAATTGTTGGAAACAATGCAGATAACTGAGAGGGGGGGTGAATCAGTTATCTTATAACTTTTCTATTTTTACTTTCTTTTCTTATCTTACCATTTAGTGTTATATCAAAACAAGGCAATCATAAGAACTAAAAAAGAAGTTAACACATAACACAAGGATTTTTACGTGGAAACCCTGTTAAGGGAAAAAACCATGGGGTGACTAACCCAAGATTGTATTCTGGGCTTGAATTACTACCTTCGCACTTGGCTCTGCTTTTCTTCACATTTAATCATTCATACTATCACTTACACACACTTACAAGCTTGAATCCATCGGGTATATATATCCGCATCAAGGATTTCCCACAACTTTCTAGTCAGCAACAAGAACACTTAGGATATTTGCAAGTTTTTGTTCAGTCGGTTGAATCCATACTTGATTGATGATGCGCACCAAACAATTAGGCATAGAAATCATTACCTATGTCGGCCAAAGTCATATAATGCCACAAATTGCTTGATCAATACCTTTTATACATCTGGATTGAAGTCAGATATTCTGTCGGTCAGTTCTTCCTTTGTCTGATTTGCCTGACTAGAACCCAACACTCAGATGCTCGTATCTTTTTCATGCTTTGTCACCAGAGGCTAAATCTCTGGAATACAATAGTCATGATACCCCTCTTGACTTTTCCAAGTCCACAACTTACTGAGTTACACCATCTGAGAGATCCAAACCTGATTGTCGGACCTTGTTACATACTCTGTTCTTGTTCACCAAACCAAAGCAATCTTCAATCTGACTTCCAGTATAGGCATATTATGTACTGCGGATGTGTGGGATAGACTTTGTTGCCATCAATGACAACACTTATGAATTCACACAGTGTCTCTTGCCAACAACATCATCACACAAATTCTATCCTCTATGGGTGTTCAACTGACTAATTAGAATGATATACAACAAGAGGTGGTTTCCTTCTTTTAAGAACTACTCACTAAAGGAGAAGACTCTTCAATAACCACTATGAGCCCTCTACTAGAGAACTTACCAACTTTAGTCTCTCAAGAACACAATGAAAGGTTGATGGTAGAATTTACCTTGGAATAATTAAAGACCACTGTCATCTCTTTGCAAAGTGATAAGGTCCTTGGAACTAATGGTTTTACATCTCTCTTCTTCCAAAAATGTTGGGACTTTATAGAACTTGACTTATTATTATCACTAGATGAATCCTAGAAATACAAAAATATTCTAAAGGAGCTAAATGCCTCTTTCATAGAACTCGTCCCAAAGAAGTCAGATACTTCAATGTTTTCTAACTTTAGACTGATCTCCCTCTGCAACACTATCTATAAGATATTCGCATAAGCAATAATTGCAAGGTTGGTTTCTATTATGTAGTATCTCATGTCAAATGAACAAGGAGGCTTTGTCCTTGGGTGTGAAATATCTAAAGGTGCCTTAGTGACACATGAAATCCTTCGTTCAGTCCATGTCAATCAAAGTCCCACAATGGTTATCAAGTTGGACATGATTCAAGCATATGATAGAGTAAAGTTGGATTTCCTTTTATAAGTCCTTCAAAGGTTTGGCTTTTCAAAGGAATGGTGTAAGTGGATGTACTCTTGCATGTCTAGCATTATATTTTTAGTAATCATAAATGGAATCCCAGCTCGATTGTTTAATCCTTCACAAGGTCTAATGCAAGGAGACCTAATCTCTCTTTCTATTCATCCTCATGGTATAAGTGTTAGATTTAGGGCACATAACTGAGAGGGGGGGTGAATTAGTTGTACAAAACTTTCTCTTACTTTAAATACTTAACTCCACATTGTTAATTAGCAGCATAATAGAAGATCAACCATGAAAGCACAATGTAACAAATCAAGAGTAGAAACACATCAACACATGAGACACCAAGATTTTTGACGTGGAAAACCTAGTTAAGGGAAAAACCACGAGGTGATTAACCCAAGAATGTATTCTATGTTAGAAGAATAGAAAGAACAAAATGGCACATGCCAATTAGGGCTCACTGCCCGAGCACACTACTCACAAGAGGCTCACTGCCTACAAGAGACACACTATCTACAAAAGAATAAGTATCACATACTTGAACTAGTAAATAGCATCTTCACCATGCTTGAGTCAGTTCCATTTAAGTCCAAACCTTCTGCTCTACCTTTCACTTTTCTCCTCACTACCACACACTCATCTTCGATACCCACACTTGAAATGACCTTACAATCCCTTATTTATATGCTACATCAACTTAGGAATGATCATCTAAGTTGGCTAACACTCATAAGAACATCTGCAAGATGTATAATTCATCTGGTCAGCCAGTCACAGAAAGAACACCATTATCCAGAAGTTATTCTTCATTTCTGGGCCCCAACTCTAATGTGGATCATCAACATGAACTAAACATGATCCAAAGACCTCCACAAGCTTTCCTGAATCTTCAAGAACATCTGCATTTCCTCTACTTACTGAAATCCTTCTCCTCTTCATCTGGAACCTCAAGAACACAATCTGCCATTGCTGTCACAAAGGAATAGATGCTTCTGAATCTTCAAACTAGGAACAAATCAAGATTACACATCATAAGGACTTCCCCAACACTCCTACAAATCTGCAAGATGGGATAATGCATTTCTAGATCTCACCGGACCTTTCTGTAACACTCTGTCACCTCTGAACATCTACCAGAACCAATTCTGCTTGAGCAATCACAACTTCTTCATATCTTCATGCAGACCTTTGTAATCTCTACTGGAACATCTTGAGACTTATATCTACAAACCCTTTAATCTGTATCCTCTGATCCTTAACCTGTCTTGAGCTTTTACCTTGCTATCATCACTATTCTTCACTATTCGTGATTGAGACTAATTTTCTCAGTATCCTCAACATATAATTCATCCAATCTTTATCATTGATGCAACAGAAGTATGTTGACATCAATGACAATACCAATTAGGCCCATACTTGCAACAATCTCCCCCTTTGTCATTGATGGCAACATATGATGTGAAAAACTAATTTGACCATCAAGACAAGAACTTTTCTTTACTGTCACAACTCCCCCTATCAGCAACCACTATTCACATTTCTTCTCTCTCATTACTGCTCCCCCTCTTATCAGAAACCACTTGTTTTTCACATGTCTTCTCTCCCCCTTTGACATCAATGGAAAAGGGCTCATACTTGCAATTCTATCACTTCAGAATCATATCTGTTGCTCCCCCTGAGTAGCAGCTCCCCATCATCAGTTCAGACCACAAGATGTGACTGTGATATGCACCAGACTGATGCACCTTAGTGCACCTCAGTTCATCACCGGAGGAGCAATAACCCCTAACTTCTCCCTTAGATGCTCAAAAGAGTCCTTAGGCAAAGGTTTTGTAAAGATGTCTGCAATCTGATACTTGGAAGGCACAAACTCCAATCTGACTTCATTCTTGTTCACTTGTTCTCTCAGGAAGTGAAACTTGATGGATATATGTTTAGTCTTTGAATGCAACACCGAATTCTTAGATACATTTATTGCACTTGAATTATCATAGAAAATTGTGATAGGCTCCTCATACTCCACTTTGATATCTCTTAACATCTACTTCATCCACAATACTTGAGTACAACCACTTGCTGCTGCAATATATTCTGCTTCAGTTGTAGACAGAGATATTGCCTCTTGTTTCTTGCTCATCCAAGAAACCAATCGCTTCCCCAAAAAGAATGCTCCACCACTGGTGCTCTTCCAATCATCCACATCTCCTACCTAATTTGCATCAATATATGCATGAAGAGAAAAATCATGATCTCTAGGATACCATAGACCATACTCAACTGTCCCTTTTAGATATCTAAAAATCATCTTGATTGCCATGACATGAGATTCTCTAGGATCAGCCTGGAATCTTGCAACAAGACCAACAGCCTGCATAATGTCTGGTCTAGTTTGAGTGAGATACAATAGTCCTCCAATATTGATCTGTACTTTATCTGATCAGCCCTAGGAGAGTCATCATTTTTGCTTAATTTACATCCAGTTGCCATGGGAGTGTTCATTGGCTTTGAGTCTTCCATCCCAAATTTCTTCAACAATTCTCTTACATATTTGGTCTAAGAAATGAAGGTACCTTTCTTTGTTTGAGTGATTTGCAGACCCAAGAAGAAATTCATTTCACCAAGCATGGACATCTCAAACTCACTTTTCATTTGATTTGCAAAAGTTTTACAAAAACTATCTTTTCCTCCAAAAATGATATCATCAACAAACACTTCAACACCTAAGATGTTTTCATGATCAATTTTGAAATATAAATTACTATCAGCAGTACTTTTGTTGAAACCAATCTTCAAGAGATGTTTATCCAGTCTTTCATACCAGGCTCTTGGAGCTTGCTTCAGTCCATACAGTGCCTTTTTCAACTTACAAACCATATCACCATTGTCAAACAATTGAAATCCATCCGGTTGCTCAATCTACACTTCTTCCAAATCACCATTCAGGAAGGCAGACTTGACATCCATCTAATACACTTTGAAATCTTTGAAGGTAGCAAATGCAAGAAATAATCTGACTACTTCAATTCTTGCCACTGGAGCAAAAGTTTCTTCAAAGTCAACTCCTTCTATTTGAGACTAACCTTTGCAAACTAACCTGGCCTTATTTCTGATCACTTCACCGGCTTCATTCAATTTGTTCCGGAAGACCCATTTGGTACCAATCACATTTTTGTTTCTAGGTCTGGGAACAAGATCCCAAGTGTGATTCTTCTCAATTTGCATCAGTTCTTCCTCCATTGCCTTAGTCTAGTTTTCATCATTGCAGGCTTCATTTACTGTCTTAGGTTCAATCTTTGAAATCAGACAATACTCATCTGAATCTTGAGCAATTCTTCTTCTTGTTTGTACACCTTTTCTTTTATCACCTATGATCTAGTCTTCAGAATGGTTTAGTTTCACATACCTCAGAACTTTGGGAGTTTCTTGCACTTCTAACTCTTGATCAGGCTCATTGAATCTTATCTCTTCTTCCTGACTTACCAGATCAGTTTCAATATGTTTTTCAGAAGAGACTTGAGCACCTTGAATCAGACCATTATTCTGATCATCTTGTTCATACTCATAAAACCTTGAGGGTTTTTCAATTCCTTCATCAACCTTCACATTAGTACTTTCTATAATCTTTCTCAATCTCTTATTATAACACCGGTATGCTTTGCTTTGAGTAGAATAACCCAAAAATATTCCTTCATCACTTCTTGCTTCAAACTTGCCTAGATCTTCATCTCTCTTGATGTAACATTTGCTACCAAACACTCTGAAATACCTTACAGTGGGTGTAATACTAAACCAAAGTTCATAAGGAGTCTTACCAGTATTGCTTCTAATTTGAACTCGATTGAGAGTATAGACTGCAGTGCTGATAGCTTCCCTCCAATAGATCTGGGGAACATTTGCTTCCATCATCATGGTCCTTGATGCTTCCTAGATGGTCTGGTTCTTTCTTTCAACTACTCCATTCTGCTGTGGAGTCCTAGGAGCAGACAATTGTCTCTTTATTCCATGTTTCTCACAGAAATCTATAAACTCACTGGATGTGAATTCTCCACCTCTATCAGACCTTAGATATTTCAATTTCAATCTAGTCTCATTTTCCACCATAGCTTTGAATATTTTGAATTTCTCAAGAGCTTTTGATTTCTCTTTTAGAAAGGTTACCCACATCATCTGGGAATAGTCATCAATTAGCAACATGAAGTATCTATCACCTTACACACTCCTGATTCTTTTCGGACCACATAAGTCAGTATGAACCAAGTCTAATAATCTAGTAGAAGATTGTTCCTTGCTTTTGAATGAGATTCTGCTTTGTTTTCCCAACTGACATTCTTTGCACAAACTATTTGTAGGTTTTACCAATTTTGGAAGATCTCTTACAGTCTGAGTATTGCTTATCTTGATGATATTATCAAAGTTCACATGACACATTCTTCTATGCCATAACCAACTCTGATCAACTTGAACAAATAAACAACTTTTACCAGTACCGGCCAAGTGAAAGATGTTACCTTTTGTTTGGGTACCAGATGCAATCTCTATTCCGGAACTTTAAAAAATTTTGCACTTTCCATTCTTGAATCTGAGATCATAGCCTTTGTCCACCAACTGTCCAACACTGAGAAGATTGTGCTTCAATCCTTCAACATATAATACATTACCAGTTTTGTTCTTTCCATCAAAAGAAATAGTTCCTCTACCTCTGATTCTACCAACAAAGTTATCACCAAACTTTACCACTCCTCCTTCATATCTTTCCAAATCTATGAACTTATTTTTGTCACCTGTCATATGGTGAGAGCAACCACTGTCAATGACCCAATCATCCTTCTCTTCAATTTGGGCAGCCAGGGCTTTTTCTTCAACTTTATGATTAACAGATTCAGAGGGTATTGGATCTTCTTCCTTGATGGCAATGAACACCCAGTCACTTCCAGATTTGTCTCCTTTCTCTTATTCATTATTTGTTACTCCTTCATCATCTCCTTCATGAGCATAGTAACAATTCTTTTGGAATCTTGGTCTATTAGTGTTTGACCTAGAAAATCTTTCCAGACACCTTGATGCAAAATGACCAATCTTATTGCAGTTAAAACACTTAAAAGGCAATTTCCCCTCATACTTACCGGATCCTCTTGGCAGTCTTTTTGCAATAAGAGCTTCAAGATGAGCAGTTTCAGCTTCTTCTTCTTCCAAGTCTTTTCTTGCATTTTCATACCATGATGATCTCCTTGAAGAGTTTTCTCCTAGATCAAACCTTTGTTTTCCTTTTACAGAGGCACTGGCTTTGAATGCAGATTCAGTCTTTGGGGGATCATCTCCAAACTCGGCCATCTCAAAAGCAGCTAATTTACCAACCAATTGATCTCTTGTGACAGTTGTGTGAGCTCTAAATTCTTCAATTGCAGCAACCTTGATTTTATAGGAATCAGGAAGGGATCTGAGAATTTTTCCAACAATCTCATCTTCACTCAAGATTCCACCTGCATTTCTAATTCCACAAACTAGCTCATTTACTCTTGGCATAAAAGTGGTAATATTTTCATCATCTCTCATCTTCAGTCTTTCAAATTTCCCTTTTAGACTTTGTAACCTTGCACATTTAACATACTGGTCTCCTTCATGCAAAAGTTCCAGTTTTTTCCAAATCTCAAAAGCAGTTGGAAGTTCAATAACATTTGAGAGATCTGAGTCACATAATGCACTTAGAAGAGCTTCTATGGTCTGCAGATTGTTTTCAGCATCTGTGATTTCATTTAGGGTTGTTGGACCACCCTGTGGAGGTACATACGGTTTTGTAACCATGGACTAGTACGCCATTCCCATACACCGTGACATTTCATGCGACCTATCCAAAGAGCAAAGTTGGTTCCATCAAACTTTGGACTATCCTTCTTGTAAGATGACATCCTAGATCTCCTCAAGCAATTAAGCTCCTTTTAGAGGAACCTTGCTCTGATACCAATTGTTAGATTTAGGGCACACAACTGAGAGGGGGGGTGAATCAGTTGTACAAAACTTTCTCTTACTTTAAATACTTAACTCCACATTGTTAATTAGCAGCATAATAGAAGATCAACCATGAAAGCACAATGTAACAAATCAAGAGCAGAAACACATCAACACATGAGACACCAAGATTTTTGACGTGGAAAACCTGGTTAAGGGAAAAACCGTGGGGTGATTAACCCAAGAATGTATTCTCTGTTAGAATAATAGAAAGAACAAAATGGTACATGCCAATTAGGGCTCACTGCCCGAGCACACTGCTCATAAGAGGCTCACTGCCTACAAGAGACACATTGTCTACAAAAGAATAAGTATCACATACTTGAACTGGTAAATAGCATCTTCACAATGCTTGAGTCAATTCCATTTAAGTCTAAACCTTCTGCTCTACCTTTCACTTTTCTTCTCACTACCACACACTCATCTTTGATACCCACACTTGAAATGACCTTGCAATCCCTTATTTATACGCTACATCAACTTAGGAATGATCATCTAAGTCGGCTGACACTCATAAGAACATCCGCAAGATGTATAATTCATCTGGTCGGCTAGTCACAGAAAGAACACCATTATCTGAAAGTTATTCTTCATTTCTGGGTCCCAACTCTAATGTGTATCATCAACACGAACTCAACACAATCCAAGGACCTCCACAAGCTTTCTTAAATCTCCAAGAACATCTGCACTTCCTCTACTTACTGAAATCCTTCTCCTCTTCATCTGGAACCTCAAGAACACAGTCTGCCATTGCTGTCACAAAGGAATAGATGCTTCCGGATCTTCAAACTAGGAACAAATCAAGATTACACATCATAAAGACTTCCCCAACACTCCTACAAATCTGCAAGATGGGCTAATGCATTTCCGGATCTCACCGGACCTTTCTGTAACACTCTGTCACCTCTGAACATCTATCGGAATCAGTTCTGCTTGAGCAATCACAACTTCTTCATATCTTCATGTGGACCTCTGAAATCTCTATTGGAACATCTTGAGACTTATATCTACAAACCCTTTAATCCGCATCCTCGGATCCTTAACCTGTCTTAAGCTTTTACCTTGCTATCATCACTGTTCTTCACTATTCGTGATTGAGACTAATTTTCTCAGTATCCTCAACATATAACTCATCCAATCCTTATCATTAATGCAACAGAAGTATGTTGACATCAATGAAAATACCAATTAGGCCCATACTTGCAACAATAATTACTCATTAGATCCATCCATGTAGAAAATTCAACTAAAAATTGGTCAAGAATTTTACTCCCAGGTATGACAACTCCAAACACTCATGCTCTATTTGTTGATGACACAATTCTCTTTGGGAAACTACTATAATAGAAGTAAAATCCATCCAAAAATTAGTTTATTCATATTGTGCGGCTTCAAGTCAAAGAATAAATTCTTCAAAATCCAAGGTGTTCTTCTTCAAGACACCTCCTTCAATACAAAGGAGAATAACTATCCTTCTTGGATATAAATCAAAAGCATTACCATGTAAGTACTTAGGGATTCCATTATTTGTAGGAGTGGAGAAAATGAATTGTGACAACACATGGTTTCAACCATACAAAAAAAAAGTTCATCATGGAAAGGAAAATGGCTCATGCTAGCAGAAAAAATAACAATGGCCAGATTTGTCCTATTTGCTATACCAACCTATATGATGTCAGTTCTAAGAATCTCGCAAGGACTTTCAAAGGATTTGGAGAAATTAGTAAGGAGATTCCTATGGTAAGGTAGCTCATATAAAAATAAAATCACCTTAATAGCATGGGAAAATTTATGTAAACCCAAAGCAATAGGAGCAGACATTAAAAACATGGAAATTCAAAACTCAACACTAGGTGTCAAACTAGCTTAGAACATGCTCTCCAAACCTAATTCAAAATAGAAAAGGATAATACAAGAAAAATATCTAGATAATATAGATAGGGAAATAATTTTTACAGTGGAAATCCTCCATACGGTTTAAAAATATGGAGCTTCATCACTCAAAGAAAAGAGGTAATACTACTACAATTCTCCTAAATAATTCATCATAAGGGGCAAAAGGCCTACTTTTGGGAGGATTCATGGAATGGTTTCATACCACTAAACCTTCTCATAGATCTACAAGAGGCAAAGGATTATCTAAAATAATCTTGGGGAGACAAATTCAAATATTATCTAGAAAAAGCAAAAGGATCGCTCAAAGGAGCCAAATAGAAGAGCTTCACTGGCTGCCCAATCCCAGCTAAACAGAAAGACCAACTCACAAAAATTATATCTTAGAGAATAATATTTCTATCTCAAAGGGAAGATGACCTCTCTTGTATGGCCTCCATAATAAGAAATTATGTGGTGAAGCAAGGTTATATGGCCCTCACACTTTCCCCATCAAACCAATGGTCATTAAATTTGTGCTAGGAAAATTCATGCCTACTGAAAGTTGGAAGCCTTTGCATGGTTATACCTACACTAAAATTCTAATAGCTAAAAGAACCAACAAATTAGGTTTAACCACATCCTTCAAATGTGTTATGTGTGGAATATAAGAAGAATAAAATGATCACTTAGTATTGAATTGTCCTTTTAGCAACTCATGTTGGAAATGGTTATCCAAAAAACTAAATGAGTTGTGCTCTCCCATCCTCGCGTCTATAGAACTTTTCAAGCTAGCCAAGCTTATTCAAAGATTCAATGTTTGGTTGTATTTGGGAACTTAGCCCATCTCTTCTCATATGGAAAATTTGGCAGGAATGCAACTATAGAATTTTTAGAAAATCCTTCATATCTCTCAAAGAAATAATAATAAAAGTGGATAAAAGCATTTCAAAAGTGATCATGTCAAACATCTTAAAAAAGCCAGATCTGAACCTCAAATTCACCAACGAGAATCGAGAACTTCTCAAGCAGTGACCTCTTTTAAAGCCCCTACCTAATTAGGTTTCAACAGCAATTAATCAACAAAAAGTCGATAGGATAATAGTGAGATGGTCCCCTCCTCTCTCTTTATTAGTCAAATTAAATTTTGGCCGAGCCTCTAGAGGCAACCTAGCCACCTCTAGAATTGGTTGTATAATCAATAATAGTGAAGGAGAACTTCTACTAACAAAAAAGTCTCCACCTAGAAAAAAAAAGAAGTAGAAGCACATGCACTTATACTTGGTCTAGAAATAGCAAAGGAAGGATAATTTAGTAGAATCATAGTCGAAAGAGACTCCTTGATAACCATAAATGTAGTTAAAAATGGAAAAGTGACCAATCGAAAACTAAAATACATATTTCAATGCATATGGAGGCTCCTAGAAAGCCTCGACTACTTTGAATGTAACCACTATTATAGAGAAGAAAATGGAGCAGTAGACCTATTGGAAAACATGGTGATCAATCATTCAAAGGCATCAAGAAAGTTTGACCCTATTTTGGGTAGCCTATTTCTATCTCTCAACCTCATCATTTGTAAGCATTCATCCCCTTGAATTCATTTGTGTTTGTCTCTTCCCCTTCTTCCTCTATTTTCCTTGTCCTCCCCTTCTCATTTCCTTTCCTCTCCTATATTTTCATGTCAATCCTTTTTTGGCTAACACAGTAGTGTTTCCCTTGCCTTGTCACCCTCGTGTTCTCTCTCCTTCCTTCATGGCATCTTATTTGTGTCTCCCCCTAGCCCCAATGGATTCTTACTTGGCTTCCCCATCACCCTTCCTTCATGGCCCTCTCCTTGTTTTCTCTTGTTACCTCTATCTCCTCTTATTTGTCGGATACATCCTCTTCTTTCCTAGTTCTCTCTCACCCTTCATATCTCCATGGTGACATCTAGAGTTTCTCCATCACACTCCCTCCTTGGCCCTCTCCATGTTTTGGTTTTTTTTTTTTTTTGATTTGGGGGGGGGGGGGTAAAACCCAAAACACACAACAACACATATTTCTCATAGAAAATAGGAATGTTCTTTTATTGAACTAAAGACAAATTACATTATAGAAATTGGAATCAAATTAGAGGATGAAAACCTTAATAGGTTGCAACACATTACAACTTCTTTCATCTAGATTATGGAGCCTTCTTCCTTTTGTAGGTTTAAGTTTGGTAGGGTTTTCTATGTTTCCCTTCTTTTCATGACTCACCTCTTTCCCCTCCTTTCTACTACCAAAATATTCTCAAAAAATGGTCATAAATAGCCCTTTTTGGCACCTTCTAGCCAAAATTTCAAAAAATTTAACTCCTTCCAAAAAATAGCCCAACTTCTGGGAGCCATAACTTTTGATCAATGTGTTTGATTGATGAACAATTTGATGCATTGGAAAGCTCATGAAGAGATCTATGCCCTCACAATTCACTCTGCCAATTACACACATTTTTGGGGTTGTACGAGGCTTCTAAGTGCCTCAAAACTGACTTTGAAATATTTTTAGGGGTTTTTAAAGAAACAAAAACTTTAATATCTTTCAACCCACAAATGATCTTTGGCCACTTTCTTCACCAAAGGTTATATTTTTCAATTCTAGAGATTTGAGTAAATTTTCATTTCTATATGTCCTCAAATACAAACTTTCTAAAAATAGCAGGTTACTATTTTAGCTGGTTGGAAATTTTGAAGGTTTCGAATCATTATTCAAGCAATGGGTATCCATAAATACTGATTGAAAATAACATAAAACAAAATCATCATTTTTTGGTGATGCAAGATTTCCCTTACACCACTAGATGCTCCTTCATCATTTTCTCATGCCCAGTGCCCACTTCTTTGTCTACCACATCCTCTCCTTCCTTCATACCCCCCTTCCTACTTCCCTTCCTAGGTGGCATCCTTCATCTCCCACTATCTTGTGCATTTATTTCTCAAAGGACATTTTGATCATTTGGCTTGCACTAGAAAATGGCATTAATTACTTGGGTGACTATCTTCTCTCCTTGCAACATGAAGAGTTTGAATTTGATGGTGTCATTCTACTGCCTTCAACATGAAGGATTCAATTGGATTTGACAACTTTAGTTAAAAGAATTTATTCTCTACCAAGATCAAGTCTTTTCACATATATTTATAACACTCCTTGCCTTATTTTTAGCCACCATTTTGTCTTTGGTGTTTTCATTTTCTTCCTCTCTCTACATGTCTGGTTAGAAAATGAAGGAGGCTATAAAGAACAAACAAATTTATTTGTTTACACATAAATGGGCACTAATAGATATTGGTTCCTAAAATAGCACCAAACTTGCCCATTTCTTCAATGTAGACTATCCAAGGGTTGAGTTCACAATTCACTCAATTGTCAAAGAGGTGCTTCTCAAAGACTTCCCACACGTCCTTCTATTTTATGAGGTGGTGTCCATTTTCCTTTTAATGATAATGGACCTTGTTCAAGATGCAAAGTTTTTCAAAGTGCTTGGGTTTGGCTATATACATGAATACCTCCTTCCTGTGAACAAACTAGATAGGCCCTTTAAGACTATGATATGGAGATTGGTGAGGCTCCCACTGGTGGAATCTTCACATATGAACAACTGAGAACTTCCCTGGCTATCTCCTATGTGTTTCATGCATTCTAGAAAGGTCTAGAGAATAGTTGTGTAGTGTCTCTCAACAACTCTCTCGACTCCCACCACTTCCATCTATCATCAAATCTACAAGTGTGGGAGGTATTTAATACACTGTAATTCCTCTACCACCATGCTTTGGACTAGGCACCTCACCCTCCACCACGAGAACCTTTTCCTCTTCTTCCAGCTTTGCAACCTCCTCTGACTACCAGTGAAGGAAGATTGTCCTCCAATAGTTAATTCCGTCCTCCTCCACTCACTAGTTTTGTGCCTATGTGCCCCTCATCTATAATTTTTCCACTTTTGGCTTTGGTCACATACAATTTTGTTGCACCATATATATCATGTAATCATCTCCTTTTTAGTAACATAATTATAGGTACCTATAGGCCCATTTATCAAAAAAATGGAAATTTATAAAGCACCAACTATCACATTATGATTATGCACCTTGAAGGAAACGAAACATCTAACTGTGCAGGAAAGCACATTAGATTTAAACCTCTTTCAAAGTGTGTATGCACATAATTACAAATTGTAAGAGGTACCAAATTCCCAAGGAATATTATGTAGTTGATTGAGGGCCAAAGGAGTAGAAGTACAATGCTTTGTTGTTTACTTAATTATAAGAGTTAATGATCATTTGTCTATGGTGAGATCCAACATGAGATGTAATGACATTTGGTATATTAGTGATATAAGTTGTGCATGATAGGATAAAAAATTTATATCATGCATAGGCATATATACCATGAGCACATGGGACTATGCTCATTATTAGCCCTAGGTAGGGAAGGAGAAAAGAATGAAAAGATGAATAGAAGGAGAGGAGGTGTAAGTATGGGACACACTAGAGGTTTAGTTGAATATGTGCATGATGTGTAGGAACAAAGGAAAGGACATGAAAACATTCCATGAGGGAATTTGTAATATATGTGTGGGGGTAGAAAAATTTTGTGACTAAAAGATGAAAAAGGTGACTCAACTATGACAAGGTGCATGTTAGAGGAAAAATGGTAAACAAGTGACATAAATGTGACAAAGGGTACATTGGAAGCTGAAATACAATGTGATGTGATGTCGAAGTCATTGAAAAATCATGTGGAATTGATTCATGGTAATACTAAGGATTTGTTTTTATATACCCATTAATTTTGAGAGGTGTGCATGAATGATTGTAAGGTGCTGCAAAAGTATATAAACATGGGTCATTTTCTTTGTCAATTCACCAAATACTCAAGATTTCCACAAAAGAGGAAATTTTCCTCTAATCTTAGAGTGTATTTTAGAGTGAAGTTATAATGTAACAAGTGAATTGTTAGAGATTATTTATAGAGTAAAAATGGCACCATGAAGACAACCTACCCACACAACATGATAGGGCACCATGATAAGCCAAAGTAGTAAAATATCCTTTAAGACAATGAAAGAAGATGATAACATCCATATTTATGGAACTAATGAGAGTAACCATGTTGGATCAATGCTAGTGGAAAATATTTTGGGCACTTGTCCACCTTCAATATTGGTGAGCATAATCATTTTTCTATGCTTAATGATAGGTGTACAATAGAGTGAACTATGGAGGAAGTTCAAAAAACATATAGTATAAAAATGTGCAAATAGAATGCATAAGGCAAGGCATTTGTTAGAACAAGAATTCTTAATTTTCACAAGTTACCATACTTCGGTAACACAAAGTCCTTAGTTTATTTTTGTGAGCAAGTTTCACAATGGAATATTATACTTAAGGGGTAGTGCACAAATCCCTATAAATCCTAGGACAATTAATGATCTTACAACTCTACCCTATAATGAAATGAAGGAAGAAGATGTGTAAATGCATGAAGATATTGAGAAAGAAATATAGACTCTAGTCAATGGGAAGAGAATAAATTAATTGGTTAGAATCTATATAGGTACTCATTCACTGGTGGTAGAAGAAATACCCAATTAGAAAATAAGAGTGGCATGTGCTTGTATTAGCCTCAAATTGTTGCACAAACCCTAAAGGGATCATATTCCAATTGGCCTTACTTATGTTGGCTACCAATCTATAGTGAACAAAGTAAAGAATGATTATTGTGTATATTGATAAATGAAATCATAGATATGCAAACCAGTTTGGGATGCAGGTACAGGGATATATGTTTTGATTCCTTACTAAATATTTATGTATGATAATACTATTCATAAGTGAAATTGTATGCAAGCTTGGCCAATTTCTAAAATTTATGCAATTCACATATCTTATGTTCACTTCTAAGGGTCCACACAATGCCATAGTGAATGCATAGAAAATGAAAGAGTGGGCTCAAGCACTTAAGATTTAGTGTGTAGACTAATGGTGGCATAGGCCAAAGGTGCTTCAACAATATACCATGACATGGTTTGAATTTTTTAGGAACTTTAAACATGAGTACATGTTACTAATAGCACCTCAACAAAGGAGGTAAATGATTTTGCCTATATCATCATAACATAGGATGTGAAAGTCAAGAGGTATTAGTATTTGCTTATAGGGCATTATATAGCAACTCACTTTTATTTATATCACACTATTGTGCTTAATGCAAACAACAAATATAGAAGAGGAGAATGATGGTATAATTAATGCTCCACCTAATGTTGGGGAAGAATAGATTTTGACAAAAAAGTTTTTTTATCGTCTAAATCATGCAAGAAGCACCAATAAGTGTTGTGAAGATTAGTGAACCAAAAAATGGGAAACCATAAGCTCCTCCTTCATAGAAACCCCCACTTGTCCTTGAGCATGTCCTAATGTGTAGTCACACTCTTGTGTAAAAGGGTATCTAGTTGCACATACATCTCCTTCAATAAATGTAAGTCCATCAAGCATAACTCCTTATAAATCACAAATTTTAGTATCTATCTCCTTTGCATAGCAATGGCAAGCACCACTAATAGTCATATCTATTCAAAAAAGTACCTACAAACCCCTTATCAATTAAACTAGATTAAACATAATTATTAAGCATTACAAGCATTTCTACATTAACTAGGTCAAGGAGATAAACACATTGATTAAATCTAAAGAAATTTTAGAAGTATTCTAGCATGTAAATAACACATAGAAAAGAAAGAATGAGATATATAGAAGGGAAATCAACCAAAATAAAGAGAATGACATAAATATATCATGGGAAAACCTTTTTGAGAAAAACCCAACTTCCAAAGTACCAAACGAATTTATTATTCACCAATAATAAACCTATTACAATGCAATATTAGGCTCATGCCTCCATGCACATCAACATCCTCTTCCTCTGGTAAAAATATGATAGCATAGTTCCCTACAAAAAACTCATTTCTTATGTCTCCATCTCAAGCCCTCAATATATAGACTCATGGAGGCCAAAAAACTACCATAAGGCTTTACCATGGGCCTAAACAAGGTCCCAAAATACCATGGTAAAAATCCATACGACCCTCAATTCATAATTATCATTTACCTCCTTTGGAAATATGATCTATGATGTGTCATAACATGTACCATAAGTGGGTCAAGATTCCTAGTCCACTTTGTAAACTCCCTCTTAGTTATGCTCTTACACATCATAACCATTATCTTTTTCATAGATGCTCTTACACATCATTCATGACAAGATTTTTTTAACAAATATATTTACACACATAAATTCCAAAATAAAAATAAATTACACATGGCATAATGGTGAAGGCATAAAGTGGACATCCCATTTTATGAGGATACATAAAATGATAAATAATTAAATATTTCAAACATTGGGACTTGCAAGGTATATGACATGCCTAATCCCAACATTCTCCCACTTATCATACACTTTCTAAGAGAAAAAGGGAAAACCAATAAATAATGAACTACGTCAAGGGTATAACCATGTTGCACTGGTACATTTGAGGATGTTATCTATGTCCCTAACTTGTCAACCAATTTTTATGTGTATTTACTATATCACTCATATCCAACATAGCAAGAAGGTCAAATTCACTCTAAATTCCATTACCATCAAGGATCTTGAAGATGATGCACTTCCCACAGTGGAAAAGGCCAACCATCATTCTTGCCTTTTTTCTTTCTCTCACTTTGTACTTGATGCCCCGCAATTACATTTCTCACCCATTCATATTCTATGAGTAGACTATGGCATAGAGGTTTGGCCATCTAAACTACCTCTACCTTCAATAGCTTAGCATGTAGGACATGGTCATAGGTATTCCTTGGATTATTTCTTCTATTGGTGTTTATTTAGGTTGTGCCTTGGGAAAGCATTTGGAGGACAAGTTTGACAAAGGGAAGGCTTCAAGGGTTTAAAAAGTCCTTAATCTAGTTCAAAATGACTTGGCAAGTCCCTTTCCATCCTTGTCTTTCAGCAAATCTTTCTATTTTCTCACTTTCATTGATGACTATTCCAAATACACACAGGTCTTCTTCCTTTAGAAGAAAGATGAAGTTTTTGATAGGTTTCAGAAGTTCAAGGCTCATATTGAGAAATAAAATAGAAAGTACATAAAGATTCTCTATGCTGATAATGGCATAGAATATGTTAACCAATGCTTTAAAAAATTTTGCACTCTTGAAGGGATTTATCTTCAACATACTTCTGCCTACACATCTCAATAGATTAATGTCGCAAAGAGGAAAATAGATCCCTAAAAGAGATGGTTTGAACTATATGATCCACACTCATGAACCTTGCATTTGAATATTGGGTTGAAGCCATCAGATGTGTTTCTCACTTCAAGAATAGGGTTCCCCATAAGGCCTTGAAGGGCATCACTCCCTCTAAATATTGATGCAGTAGGAAACCTATTATGCAGCACTTCAAAGTATTTGGCTCCCTTACATGACCACACACTCCTTCAGAGAAGCGTTGGGACTTCAAACCTCAAAGTTGGCCCCGCATCTTCATTGGATACCTTGATGGTGTTAAAGGATATTGGCTCTTAGATCCTAAGACACATTGTCTCTTCATTGAGCAAAGTGTGCATTTTGAAGAAATCTCTTCTAGTTTGTTATCCTTGAATTTTTCTATCTTAATTCATGGGATAATCCCTACAAAACTTGTCCATTTCATAGACCACATCTTCAATGCATGTAAAATGAGGCAAATTTGCAATGGCCTCATGCATAGTGAAACCCCTTGAAAAGTCATTTCTAGTTGGGGTACTTTCACCTTTTGAAAAACTCAAAAAATCAAGTTATTCAAGACTTAGTCATTTTACTTCATGTGCAAGGTCGCTATTTTTTTAGCGACAATGCATTTTTTATTAAGTTTTATAACATGTGAAATTGCGAAGAAATTCTCCGCAACTACATATGTAGTTGCGGAGAATTTCTCTGCAACTACACTCCTGGAATGACACGAATGGTCATTAATGACCATTAATTGCTGGTTTTTATATATGTTTATCCCACATTAGTTTCTTTTCAACATGTTTTTTATCATTTACTCTTACCTCTTTGTTGTTTTCAAACCTCCTTACATTTTGTTGATTATGTGAAAGATTGTTCGTGTGATATTTTGGATTGGTGGATCTTTCTCGGCCTTGCAGTAAATGGGTAAGTTCACCATTTTTTCCTATTTCTTTTTCATTATGTGTTTTCATTTTTCTATTCTATAAATCCTAGTTTTTCAAAGTTGTTGTGTCGACTATTGATTAAACATGGTCGTGTTTATCTTTATGTATTTACTAAGTCGCAAATGTTTTTTGAAACCATAGTCATCAACCCTAGTGTTGCTTGGAGAAAAATCTCTAAGAAACACTATTAAAACCTCATCTTTAAAATTGTTCAAACCTATGATTCCTTTGTTCTTGTATCATTTTAATCGGTAACACCAACTAATGTCATTCGAAGATTTTTCTCCATACAACACAAGTCATTTGGACCAGTGTTGTTTGGAGAAAAATCTCTGAACAACACCCTCTAAGCGCCTTTTAAAAAACCTCAGCATAAAGGTTTTGTTCAGAGAATTTTCTCTAAAACAACACCCAACACTATACGTTAACCTAAACAACGCCAAAAGTGACTTTCAAAGAATTTTCTCTAAAAGTCATATAGAAGTCCTACCCCATGACTTTTAGAGAAAATTTTCTGAAAGTCACATAAATTGTTTTATCCAGCATACACTTTGGAGAAAATTCTCCAAAGTGCATAGTTTGACTTAACCTCATGTACTTCATAGAATTTTCTTTGAAGTGCATATTATTTTCACTAAGTCCAAAGGTGTAAGTTAGAGAAAATTCTCTGACTTGCATCAAAATGAACTACCCCTAATGATGTAATTCAAAGAAAATTCTCTGACTTGCATCATAGTTCTCTAGCCTATCCAGTGTAATTTGAAGAATTTTCTCCAAACTACACCCAAAGAAAAATATCCATGTAAGGTCAAGAAATTTCTCTAACCCTACACCAAAGTTGATTTCTTATGCAGTTCAGACAATTTTCTCTAAACTACACCAAACATTACTCAAGATGCAAAAGTGCAGTTTTTCTCCACACTTGCACAGTTCCTGATGGATAAAAATTCTTCTAACTCTAGAGGACTTCAAACTCTTTTTTTAGTTCCTCAGCAAATGTCAAAACCTATATGGAGACTATCAAGGCGTGATGCCTATGACCTATATGGAGACTAATGTGGACAACATTAGGGATATGGAGAGAGGTCATGTTGATATGTTAGAATTCCTAGAGAGACTGAATAAACAACCTATTGCATCAAACATGTAGGTTTTCCTTTATGGTAGCATCCACCTGGTTTCTTCCTTTCTAGTGTCCACTCAGAATCCAAAGTTTGATTTAGTAGAAACTGCTCATTTCAACAAAGAGAGCAAGAGCATAAGGGATGTAGATGGTAAAGTGGTGATTAAGTTGGATAAATAATTCTTTGATAAGATATTCAGTTGCCGTAACATTGACGAGTATTCAAATATAACTGTGGAGTTAGCACAAGATCACTATCACAAAAACATGGAGAAGTGTAAGAAAATTATCAACTCTCGGTGGCTCAAGACTCCTAGGCCTACAATTGCAAGGTGGACTAAGAACATCTTTTAGAGAAAGTTCAACAAAGAGGTGGATGATCTGATTACTCTTTTGAGCAGAGTCAAGGGACTCCCTACATCCAATACTTTTTAGGAATGGATGTACCAATACATAGTTGTCATTTAGAAAGGTAATTAGAAGATATTCTAGGGAAAACAAATCAATGATTCTATTTACCAACAACTCTCATAAGTGTTAACCTCTTTGAAGTTCTATATGACTTCGTATTTGGTATATGTTGCTTCTTGTATGAGGTCCTTCTCTGGTTTGACTTTAGTTGGAGATAGAAGAAATATACTAGTGTATGAGTATTATCCTTAGTTGACCCTGAAGGAAAACATCAAACATTTCAAAAGGGTCAATGATGCCTTCTTTTACAGGTATATTTGTATGTTTGATAAAGATCATGAGAAGAAAAGAGTTTCTGATGCTACTTGGGAGCAATTGAAAAGGTTTGGTTGCATATTTCTATAGTTTCCTACTTTTACATATATCAAAGTTGGTTGTTTCAATGGGCAACCCTACATGTTGCCAAGATATCTAGGAGACAAGATGATCCTGATGGAATTATGTAGATAGATGATGAATGTACATAGCAAGCAAGAAGAACCTCATAGATTTGACTTCAAAGTCCCAGTGACCATTGGCCGATACACAGTGTCAACAACTCCAAAAGCAAAGACAATGGAAACTAAGATGCAATGGGTAACTCTCAAAAGGTATAAGAAAAGGAATGATTTTGATTACAGGGGCATGAAGGATAAGCTTAAGGGAAACTACACTCATGTGCATAAAGTTGAAGATATATGGGCTAAGTGCAAAATAGATGAAGTAAGGAAGCTAGACTATTGTTGGCTTACCTTAGAGCAAATCAGAAATTTTGAGCTTGTCGATGTTCCTGAGGATATGCAAGAAGATGGTAATATATTGGATCCTTTATCTGTAAGTGGAAAAATTGCTGACACTCCTCTCCCATAAATGGTCACAAAAGGAGTCCACTTCTATAAGGGAAAGGTTTCAATTAGCTCTTACAAACACCAATATTTTGTTGGAGAGAAAACGGATAAAGATAAAACTTTTCAAAATAGGATCTAAAGAACATGCTAAAAGAGCTTCTAGTAGGAGAGAGGAACTCAGAACTAAGAACAAACAAGATACTCCTAGTTCTGACAAGAAGCTAAAATTTGTTTTTAAGAACTAAGGAGAGAAGGAAAAGGGCAAAGAAAAAGAGGGAACATCTGCACAAGTAGATGTTGAAGAAGAAATTGCAGTCGATGAATCACAAGAACCTCCTATTATTTCTCAATTGGAGTCTTCGTAGGTAATACCTCCTTCTTCACCTCCTATAATTTTAGCAGTTCCAACCCCACCTCTTGTTGTTTCAAGTACACAACCTTTGCATTCTATTTCTGCTACCCCCACTATGTCTATTCAATCTATTCATTCATCTCCTTCCTCACCCACTAGTGAGTCATTGTTTCAAAGTCATCGACATGGAAACATGGAGCATATGTTTGGTTCCATTTCTTCACTATCTAGTCTATTAAGTGTGTAATCACCAATTTCTAATTCTTTTATTAATATCCAGTTGGACTTTGATAAGTTCATATCTACATTTGTTCCTAAAGTATCAAGTAGTGGGACCCCTATTGTTGTGTTAACTCAAACACCACCAATTGTTACCACCACTTTCATTTTGACTGATATTCCATCCATTTCAAAACCAACTGTTACCATCAACTCATTGCCACAACCATTGGCAACACAAATAGAAGATGATTCCTCCATTCTCCCTCCTTGTTTAGTATCATAGAAACCAAAGAGGAAGAAACAAGCCGTATCCTCAAATGATTTTGATTTTGGCCAATTAGTCCCAGTCAAGCCCAAATCAGGCCAAAACCATATCAAGGGTACTTGTTGACTCATTAGGGAATAAGTATGTTGAAATAGTTGTGCATCCACAAGACAAGAACAGCAACGAAGTCCAAGTTTTTGATTATACTATTTCAAGGGTAGAACTTGTTAAGCAAACACATGAAAGTGCCAGGTAAGATTTAAAAGCAACATTGCCTATGTTGCTTGAGAGATATGATAGGGATAAGTTGATCAAGGATCAACTTAAGGTACAGGTAGAAAAACTAACATCAGATCTACTCAAAATAGCCCAATCTTCAGAGCAGGTAGAACTTGTTGATGCATGTGTTGATGAAGAAGTCATTCAAAAGGCTGAAAAGAGTGGAGCTCAAGGTTGGGTAGTCAGTGCATAGATAGAGAGAATATTAGCCCAAGGTACTCAATTGATAAAGTCCTCTATTGAACTTTATAATAATTTGGGTGAAGTAAAAGAAGTAAACCAAACACTTGATACACTTTCTCAAGATCTGTAGCTAATAGATCAAGATATTGAAACATGGACCAAGCTGCAAGATTTCAAGATACAAGTGTTAGTTGAACATGGGGTAATCCCCAATAGGAAAATGTTTGTTGAATACAGGGAGGTGATGATAAATAAGAAAGAAGTCATCAAGAGCCCAATAAAAGATCTAAAGGAAGACCTAGATAGGGGCATAGACAAAGGTTTAGATATTTTAGATAAGATTGTTGAGCTTCCTTGCCAGATGTTAGATGATAGTCAACAAACCCTCCTTGTTGATATAGTTGTCCAAGAATTCACCACACTGATACATACTGAGATAGAGGTAGAAGATTTCTCATTGGCTTTTATTGATAAGTTGGTGGATTTTCAAGTAATTTTGGATAAACTACAAAAGATCTTGAACAAGCCCAAGAGTGGGCATGTCCCCATAACAGAATCCATCACCAGAGTGTTCACTATCTCCAGATATACACCAGAACCTAACAATAATGAAGTCTAGGCCACCTTGAGGAGATACGAAGGCTTTATGCAGAAGGACATAGAGGAAGAAATTCTTGTGTCTTCGGACACTTAGATTATTTTTCTATGCTTTCATTATGTAGTTTTGTTATATATAAATGACATCCTATATGTCGTTTTGTAATATGTAACTAGCATGTAGGAGAAGTACAAAGTCCAAAACAAAATTGGACTCTGTCTTGAATAAGTCAAAGTAGTTGTAACTTTCCCATTTTTGCTTGTAGTTTCCCTCTCTAAATAAGGGGAGGCTCTTTTGTAAAAATTATATTTTACCTATTGAAGTGAAATGATGCTGCATTGAGGAGCATATTGAAACTTTGTGCTCAAATTCTAAATCTTATTCAATCAATATAAGGAAATCAAGTGGGCATTCAATCTTTGTCTTGAAACAAGCTTGTGGTGTATTGGGATTGTTCTTAAGTCTTTTCCATTGCATTTCCTTGTGTATTTGATTGAATCATGGTGTGGAATCAAATAATTTGAAAGGTGTTCTAAATCTGATTTTGAAGTCTTGAGGCTGCGATATCACTTTTAGATTTGTGTCTTATGTTCATGATTGGAGGTGACTTGAAAGACTTTAAGCTGCAAGTTATTATCTGAGATTGTTTAATCTTCTTTTGGAATACGGTGAAGACTTTGGGCTGCACCATATTCTATACATTTTCCTTTTCCAATTAGTGTAAGAAGCAACAAAAGACTTTGGGCTTTTGTGGGTTTCTTGTTGTTGACACATCCTAGTATCATTTCAGTTACTCTTTCATTTAACTAATTTGGATATCAGTTATTATTGCTCCAATTAGCAGTTTATGGTTCATTATATATTGTAAGCATCACGGGATTGTTATTGTAAGTTTGTAAGTGAACATCAATTCTAAAATAAGAGAATTAGATGATATGGAAACACCCAATGGATAGTTTTAGTGTAAATAAGATTACTTAATTTACTAGTTGATTATAGTTAGCAATAAGAAGGGAACCTTCCCTTTTTCAGAGGAGAGATTTTATCTCATCAAATTGTGGTTGATATAACCATTTTGTCATCAATTTGTTGATAAAAAATATTCACCCAACAATTTTTGGTGACTCTACCAAGGATCTGGACATGCAACCAAGAGCCTCACACATTTGGTTGAAGTACACTAGTACGTTATTACTTGTAATTATTTTGGTGTTGTTGATCTCTCTTTTTTGTTAAGTTTTGCAATCTAGCAGAACAAAGTTATACACGTGGTAGAAGGGCACAAGGACTAATAGATCCTATATTTGAATTGTTGCAAAAGCATAACTCTAATCTTTTGCCTACACGTATGAGATCACCTCTTCAGTACATAAGGATCTTTCCTCCTATGAACTCAAGATCTCCTATACTAGATGAAGATTTCAATGCTCCTAGGGTTCTTCCTATCTCTCCACTACAAGGGTTTGTTATTCCTCCATTCAACCCTAGCAGAATGGATGCCCAAGGTCCATGGGGAAATGCTTTTGGGCCATTTAATTTGGCACCACAATCATATGAATTACCCCGTGGTTCATGAAAGAACTTTCCCAAGTTCTACGGTAATGGCAAACAACATCCAGACAAACACATCACCACATTCTACATTGCAAGCAGAGTTCTTGGAGTAGAGCATGAAGATGTGTCTGAGGTTGTTTGTAGAAACACTCCATGGAGTGGCCACCAATTGGTTCTATCACCTTGCACCAGGAGCTATTACTAGTTAGGCAACACTTCGGACCAAGTTTGAGGAAAGTTTCAAACCCATAGAGGATGCTTATGCCTTGTTGGCCCAACTTACTCAAATGAAGGAGCCACAAGAACCCATGTGTGATTTCATGGAAAAGTTCAACAAGATGAAGAATAGGATCCCAACTATCACTCAACCCATAGCTGAGAACTTGAAATGCTTTTTCATCAACTCGCAATTGCCAGAGGTAAGTTTCCTCTTACGAAGAGTAGCACCAGCTGATCTTGAAGTTGCTCAAAGTTTAGAAACTAAAGTGGAGGACAATTTGATCTTGGCGGGAAAGTTGAAGGATTTGTTAGGCCTAGGGGCAACCCCCTTTGGCTTTGCCTTCTATTAGCACTACAGATCCCATAGTGCAAAAGCTAGCTAATGAGTTGCTAGCCCTCAAGCAGTAGATGCCTCAAGGATTGTTCATTCCTTTGGGTCAATGCAAGAAGTTGGGTCCACTTTTTGGCCAAAAAGTGGAAGTGTTTTCCCTGATTTTCAGAATTTGTCACATTTGACCTTAAAATTTGAAGCACTTAGAAATGGAATCTTTTAAAAATTCACTAAATATAAAATGTAGTATTCAGAGTCTACTTTCCAAATATGTTATTTTTTTCAATACCCAGATGATACAAATTGATTTTCAATAGGCATTTCTAAAAACCACTATTTAAAAGTCACTTTTTTTTAACCATACCATGCACATGTACAACCAACATAATTTGACCTAAATAAAATTATTTTTCAAAATCCTTTTGGAAAAAGATGTGTAGTACAGTGAAGTTTGATGAGGATATTTTTTTATAATTTTTTTCTAAATAATTTTTTTTTATTAATTTTTTATTAGGCCTCATTGCTACTTTTGAAAACCCCTCATGTACAGCCAACATAATTTGAGCAAAAAAATCATAAAATTTAAAAAAAAAAATTTCATTGTGTAAAGAATGATGTGTAGATTGATGACATATAATTTTTTTTTTTTAAAAATAAAAATTAAAAGTTATTAAAAAATACAAACACTTGTCATTTAAGGTTTTTGGACTAGTTTGCTCGTAAATTAAATAATAAATAGAAGAACATGTCCAATAACAAAAAAAATTACATATTTAAAAACTAGACAATGTCATCTATAATGGATTTTCATTTCGTAAAAAAATTGAAAAAAAAAGGTCCTCAGCCATATAGGTAAACTCAGTGTTTATTCTTGTTTTGTACTTAGAAAAAAACTTGCAGGTCCAAGGCTCAAGGTCGGCCAACCATGCCTATCCCAAGCCTAAAACCCAAGCAAAGGGAAGGGAAAAGGTGGTCAGAGATTTCCAATTTCAAATAACAGGTACCCGTTATAAAACAGGTACACGTTATGTTTTTAAGAACGAGTACCCGTTTTATAACAGGTACCTATTTCTATTATACCCGTTATTTCCCATATTAGGGAAAAATGTACTATTACTGTATCCCTACAACTTGCAAGTTTGATCAGTAGGGTGCGACAGCGAAAATTTCTACATTTTTTTTACTTACAAGTGTTTTGTGGAATCTCTTGACAGGTCATATTCTATTCATATTTTGAAAGGAGTCAATCATATGAATAATTCTGAAGTGAAATCAAGTGCATGAGCTATTTTCAAGAGGAATAAAGAAAGAAGGTTTTTGTTTTTACATCTACCTTTTACTTCAAAATCTATGGAACAAAGGATCTACATCTAATTCTACTTCAAAATTTTAAATAAGTACATCAATTATGAAATTGGATTAAGTATCAATTGTTATTTTATCAAGAGGGTTTGGTAATCATGGGATCAGATCAATGTCAAAGAAAAAAACAAAGGAGGGTAATGACACCTCAAGAAATTGAAGCAAATAGAGAGAAGGAAGCAAAAAGGCAAAGAGATAGAAGAGCAAGGATTCAAGAGATGAAGAATATTGAAGCATCTAGTTCCATGAGTATTGAAGAGAAATACATTCAAGAGACTATAAATGATGGGATGAATATAGATGATGCAAATGTGGAAATGGTGAATTTGGAAGAAAATGTGTCTATAGAAACAAATGCATGTATGTCTTCAAACCCAACTTTTGAAGATATGGAAAATGTGACTATACAAACAAATCCAGGTATGTCTTCAGAGCCAGCTTTCAATGATATAGAAAACACAACTATAGAAACAAATCCAGGTGTGTCTTTGGAGCCAACTTTCAATGATATAGAAAACACGACTATAGAAACAAATCCAGGTGTGTCTTTGGAGACAACTTTCAATGATATGGAAAATATGACTATAGAAACAAATCCAGGTATGTCTTCAAACCCACCTATTAATGACATGAATGAGAATGATATCCCTTTTAGGAGTGAAAATGAAAATGTTTTATTTGAGATTGAAAGAAATGTCTTAGATAATCTTCCTGGTAAGATTTATTGGAGGCAAATGAGAACTCATGCAAATAGATTATATAAAAAAAAAAATTATAGAAAAAGTCTTGGATTTCAATGTCAACTTATGATGCAATTGATGAAGATGTGGAAATTGCGAAATTAATGAAAAAGTTAGGCATCTTTGTAAAACCTAAAAAAAAAAAGATGAATCAATCAAACAAATTTTATCTAGTGTTGCTAATGCTATTGATTCTATCGGTAAAAAGAGTCGATCTAAAGATAGCAATGCAGCACAAAGAGCTCTAACAACTACTTTAGTCAATAAATCATCTTCTAATAAAAGAATGATAAGTAAGACAAGTAAAATTCTAAAGATAAATCCTAAAACTTTGAGAAGAGTAGCACAGAGAAGAGAATCTATTGAAAAAGATCCAATTAACCAATGTTGGAGTTTTAGTGGTAGACTCCCAAGGTATGACATGAAATTAAATAGTGAAATCAAATCTTTAATTGAAAAATATTGGCATGATGTTATAGATGTTTTAAAATTATGAGTGGGGTCTAAAATTCGTGATCTTCATCCAAAACATCTATTAGATATTACTCAAACTGAATTATATAAAAAATTCTTAGATGATTTAGTGTTAGAACCATTTAATATTACCATAAGCCAAAGATCTTTTGAGAGTATGTGAAAATTAATAAACAGCGAATCGTTGTTGTAAAACTCATGTGCAATTTCATTATTATTATGATGTTTTTCAATATATACGTTCTACTTTGCATACTGACAAAATTATGCAGGAATGTGGTATTAATATGCCACCTCAAACAATTAAGGAGTTTGTAGCAAGTTTGTTTTGTGAAACATCTACTGGATACTTATTTTATTCAAAAGCATGTATTTCTAGACAATGCAATAGATGTGGCAACTTTTCATTGTTAGGAGAATGTATGCATGAAAATATTTCACATGAATTTGGACAACAATTAGTGGATGTGAAAAGATTCAAGAATGTTGAATATTCTTTAAAGGATGGAAAAATTGGAAAGCGTTGTGAGTTAGTCACTAAAAAAAATTGTGTGCATGCATTCATCAAATATTTTAAGGATAATATTGTATCCAAATATGTCAAACACTCCCAATATGCTCAGTGGCTTGATGGACAATTTCATTCATGTAAAAACACGTTTCCAATTGGAACTATCCTATCAGTGGTTGACTTTGCAAAAAACTTTACTCTTGCTCCACAAGAGGAAATTCAATCTCAGTATTATAATTCAGTGCAAGTGGCCATATTTGTTCATATTGTATATAGACATGCAGATGATAGTACAAAAGATAATAGAAAAATTTTGAGGGAGTATCATTTCTATTTGAGTGATAACCGGTTACACTCTTCAGAGTTTGTGTAATATTGTTTCACAAAATTTTATGAAAGTTTAAGAAAAAGAGGAATCCAAATGGCACAACATTTCATATGGTCAGATAATGGTACAGGGCAATTCAAAAATGCAAGAATGTTTTATTGGCTATGTAGGGCTCACAAAGAAATCAATATCCAACATATGTGGAGTTTTTTTGAAGCTGGACATGGTAAAGGAGAACATGATGGAGCTGGAGCATGTGTGAAAAGAGCTCTTGCTAGAGAGCAACTAAAATTTGAGGATGCAACCAAATTTAGAGATGCATGTGCAATTGTGAATTGGTGTAATGAAAAATTATCTACGGGATCAAGTCAGAACTCTACAATTCGATAATTCTTTTGGTTAGTTGAAGAAGAGAATATTCCTACTCGACTTGATTGTGAGACAATAACTCAATCAACAAAATGACATTCATTTAAGAGTTCAAATGCAAGCACATGGACTATATGGACTAGGGAGCTTGCATGTTTTTGTCAATTTTGTATTACAGGTGATTGGGGAGCATGTGAAAATACAGAATGGGTCGAAAAATGGAAACAAAGATCCTTGACACCTACAAAAACACAAGATCAACTTGAAACAAAAATTGAAGATGATAATCAAATGTTTGCATCATATGACTATGATCATGTTTTAGACCTTGTATAAGAAGGTACTTTTATTTTCAATATTTTTTTATTGTCATTTTTTTGTACATCTATATATAATTAATTATATATGTATGCATGCACAAATTTATGTGATTTAGATACATGTCACACTTTATTGAATTACATAATTTTTTTGTAGGACATGTGTATGTTGTTGTTGCACCTAAGGGCAATGAAGAGGAAACTAAGTATTGGTTGGCTCGATGTGTTGAGACAAAACAAAAGTTGTTGCATCCTAGTAGATGATGATAACATGGAGTATCCAACAGGTTTTGTGGTTGTTGTTGGCACTTGGCTATGAAAATATCTAATAAGAAGGAATGGTTTGCCTACATTTGAAGATTATGAAACACATAAGAAGATCATACACTACTCACATTTGGTTGTGGCAACAAATATAAAACTAGTCATATCAAGGCAAACCTTCTAATAAATAGTTATGGACACTTTCGATGGAAGAACATGAGTTAATTATAGATGAATTACAAAAAAATGAGGATGCAAATGGTACAATGGAATAAATTTCTAGGTATGTAAACCATACTCTTACATCCCCTAAATCCATCCTCTTGAATGTATCCTATAATGTTATCTAGTTACATGTAATGCATCAATGTTTTGTCTTTTTGGTATATAAATTCTTTCATTCTCATTTCAGCTTCTATATTATTCCCCTTGTCTTAAATTTTGTATCGACTCATGTAAATATATAGTTAATTTACTTGTACATTTGAACATTACTTTTTGCAGGTGTACCCTAGACAAGTAGTCAAATTTGCATGATTGTCAATAGAAGTTTTCACCATACAAGTATGTGAGGTCATTTTTGTAGTCTTCAACTAAAAGTGAACGCAAATTAGGTAATTGTATATACTTACATTATGGCTTTCACATTCAACATGTTATCTAGAACTACATAATGCATCAATGTGTTGTGTTTTTGGTATATAAATTCTTTCATTCTCATTTCACCTTCTATATTATTCCCCTTGTCTTAAATTTTGTATCGACTCATGTAAATATATAGTTAATTTACTTGTACATTTGAACATTACTTTTTGCAGGTGTACGCTAGACAAGTAGTCAAATTTGCATGATTGTCAATAGAAGTTTTCACCATACAAGTATGTGAGGTCAATTTTGTAGTCTTCAACTAAAAGTGAACGCAATTGGTAATTACATATAATATATATATATATATATATATACTCATATTTCTCATCCATCCTCTAAAGACACCTACTTGTACATCCCCTTAATTCATCCTCTTAGCTCCCCTTAAGCCATCCTCTTACATCCCTTTAAGCCATCAAGTTTTATCTTATACTTTGTAAATTGACTCGTGTACATCTCTCCAAGTAAGCTATCCTGTTTTGTATCCCCTTAAGACATCCTCTTCTAGCTCCCCTTTTAATTAATCCTCTTATACATCCCCTAAATCCATCCTCTTATATATCCTCTTAAGACATCCTCTTAGCTCCCCTTAAGTCATCGTCTTACATCCTCTTTTGTGTTATTTAGTTACATTTTGCATTAATATTTTGTGTTTTTGGTACATATTCTTTCATTCTCATTTTACATTCATTATTTCTTGCAGGTGTATCCTACAAGTAGATTTTTCCATGATTGTTGTGCTACAAGATTTCATCATAATGTAAATGGTAGATCAATTTTGTAGTCATATCAAACTAATAACATGGACCTATAAGCTAATTGTATAGATATACTCATGTGTTTAATAATGGACCTATTTTTTGTTTTGAGACTCTTTTTATGATCTATGTATTTAATTTTCACGGATTGAATATTATTTTATGATTTCCACAAATGATATTAGTGTAGAGGTTCAATAAGTATACAGTTTGTATGTTTCTTATCATTTTTGTACCCACTTTAGCTATGTTTTGAGATGTGTTGATTTAGCATTTATTTTATATTATTTAAATGCACAAAAGTTGAAAAGTAGTGTCATGATAGTTAAAGGGAAATAGTCCTAGGATAGTTTGCATATTTGAAACATGGTTTAATATCACCTCTATGAATGCCATGGTCCTCCTCTATATCCTTCAATCATTGTCTTGAATAGTCTAATGCTATCACTAATAAATATGGGACTATACTATCATATTACCTAGGTGTATTCATTGGTGTTGTAGAGTTATTTACGACTGCTAAGGTAATAATGAGGGTTATCATGCATAGGTAAGGTAGTAAATAGTCATTATTTCAAACTAAATGACTACCATAAAGGTTACTCATTGTCATAGCAAATAGAAGATTATTGTCATGCATGAAGATTATTGCCATATCCAATCTAGACTGTCATAAATCATTGAGATGTTCTCATAAGAGCAATTCAAATCTAAAAATTAGTCATAATGAGGTTATATCATCTAAAGTCCATTGCAAAAATCAATATGACAATAATAAAACAAATAGGATAGTCATGAAACAAATAGGACAGTCATGAAACAAATAGGACACTCATGAAACAATAAAGTAATCATGTTAGTCAAGATATTTTCACAGTGATTAATGATCTTATATCAATCTAAATGGTCATATGCTAGTTAGATAGACATATATTTATGGCAACAAGTGGCCTTCATGAAATTCATAAGAGGCTACCAAACCAATTATAGGATTGTCCTAATGAAACAAAAGAGGATTGTAAAATGCATAAGTGGTCATCCAAACACCTATATGATTGTCATAACAATCCCTAATAGCCACTTGCCTTCATGACCAATCAAAGATGTTATTAATAACTTGAAGATAATCCCTAATACCCACTCAATAGAACTACTAAGAGAATGGCCAATCAAACCAAGACAAGAATCTACATAGCAAAAGGAATCTCAAAATGAAATAATTCCCTAGCACTAGAGACATTTTGAGTAATCATTATAAGCCCGATTAATGCACCAACATTGTCAACCAATAAGGTATAAAAGAGAAGATCTCAAGAGAATGTATAAATACAAGAAGAGATCACTTGGAGAAGGATACTAAAGCTAAACACATGAAACTGGAAGTTCTGGAAAGAGCAGAAAATGGATTGTCAAAAATAGGAAAAATGAAGGGGCCTTGATAAGGTATATACTATCTATTCAAAAATTGGAAAAAATTATCTACACATTAGATAAATTCACATATACATATGAGAATCCATCAAAGCATAATTGAAAGTGGATTTTTGTAAGATGTATTAATTGCAAGTGCTACTTCTGATCACCACAACCCTCACAAGAAATTATGCTACTTCTTGAATAATTTCAAATTGTGATAAATTTTTTTGTAGCTTATATTATGTGGATAAGATTTGAATTTCCTTCTAGTTTTGTCTAAAGAGTTAGTTTCTCTACAAGAATTGAATGCTTCATTTGAATCATGTTTTGAATGTTTTTTTAAGGAAGATTTTGTTTGGACAAGTTATCAAAGTGAGTCTAACATCCAAGTATCATTTTATCATATTTTGCAATTCACTTTACCATATGTAGCAAATTGGACTAGGTATGTTACCTTATGAAGACTTGATTAGTCTAAATTTTACATATTGAATTGCTCACATAGTGGGTTGAGCCTTACACCATTGCATTTTGTAGGTTGTTTCTTGACTTTTGAAGAAAATTGTAATATAGGTGCACTTATCTTCTGAAGAAAATCACTCTAGCTATTGCATTGGATTGCACACATCTCATTTTATTGCCAAATTAATTGTATTATAGAGTATGTATGCTTGTGTACACTAGACTATTAGAGTTAATGACCTTACTTTTTGATTATGCATACATCTACATGAACCCCATCTTTAGTTCCAACATTGTTGCTACTATAACTACGAAGTCTACTTTAACACATACATGGAGGGAAATGCAAGGTTTATCCTAGGTAAATTACCTTGTTATAAAGTGCCCTAAATTTATCTATTAGATAATTGTAACACCAAACCTATCTATTCCACTATGTAAATTAACTTAATTTAGGTTTGTGAGGTGATGTATTAGAATTTTGAATTTTAAATATAAATATAAATGAAAACATTTAATTAATTTTGGCAGTTAATAAATTGTTCACTATTTCAAGAAGAACTATTGAACCATAATGCATAATCACTTCTTAAATTAAAAAATGTAGTAGAGAGAAATCTTCTAACATGTCTCAATTAAATAATTTATAATCTAGAAGTGAACAATGAAGCACATTTAACATAATATCTAGCATAGTAAAATACATTCAAGCATATACTCAATAATATATACATGTAGATCTATCTAGATAAGTCCATGAAATACTATAAAATATAGGTAGAACCCATGAAATGTGTACTAAAAAATCTACTCATCGTCAGCATATAAATAAATACAAATCATAGTTCATGAAATACTAAAATATATCTAGAAGTACATGTAATAGCAAGTTCGACATATATAGTCAAAGTCCTGGGATGGCATATATAAAAAATAATGTGCACATCATATAGTTTAGTCTATGAAATAAAAATCTATGTCAGGTATGATCATCACTCAAGTTCAAATCTGAAAGAGGCCTCTTTCTTCCTCATGAAATAGATGGATATACCTCATGCTGTACACAAGAGAAAGAAACTTGCAATCAGATTTAAAAAAAATTAAAATGACACATACATGTGCTTCTGAAATGTAAATTTCATTTTGAATTTCATTTGTTTGAAGATTTAATTTAATTTATAAAATACTCATATTAAATATTTAAATCTAGACTTTAATGTATGATTAAATTACCATATGATGTTGGTCATCTCCTCCCACATTTTGTTGCCCAAGTGATTGTAAAGCATCAGGTGCTAATTCCTGGATATTCAAATTTAAAACACTCAAGAATTAGGTTACCATCCAAATTTAATTTAATTTATAAAAAATATGAAATTAAATATTTAAATGTAGGCTTTAAAGTGTGCATTTAAATTACCGTGCAATCATGCTCATCTACTCCCACATTTTGTTGTGCAGGTGGTATAGTTGTTTCATCTTCTTGACCAAAAGTTTGACCTACTAATTGCTAGAATTTCAAATAAAGCGAGTTTGAAATAAGTTAGAATTTATTTAGCATATAAAGACCTAGAAATTGCACATAGAAAATTTAGTAAAGTTTAGGACCTCAAAATGTGTAGATGGCTCATGAAATTGTCCCTGACTAGTAACCTGACCAATAGTCGTACTCCTATCATCCTACACTTACATATATATGGGTGCATATATAAATTTATATAAACTCAAAAAAGAAACTTAGTACAAATTTAGTACATTTTTTTAAAACACACACCAGGGAATACTTAGGCATAATAGCTGACAATGGAGGATCAGTGGAAGAAACACCTGAGCCACATGGTCGGTCAGACATGGGAATTGCCACATGACCTGAGCCTTGCTGCAATAGTAGTGTTTCACATACATGTACATATAGTTATTTATTTATTTATACACTTGTTAATTTAAAATATAATATTGATAAGTTTCAAGAAGAAAATTTAAACTAGAATTAGATACATATGGTTTTAGGGTTAAGATATATTGGTTTACCCCGTAAGGTGTGCCAATATCTACAGCTGTCGATGCAAAACTCAATGTATCAAATTGTGATGTGGCCCTAGAGCGACTTGAGATCTGCACAACAAATAGTTCACAATTATATATTAATTCATTAAATTATTTATATAAATTTTGATACGTTCAAATTATGCACTTGAAATATTTAATAAAATGTGGTCAATGTACCTATGTAGGATTATCATCCGAATATAGTAGATCCAAGTATGACTTCACTTCTGTTGTAGCTCCATCTAATGTGGATGTAGGAGTAGGACCATAACACAGTTGATTGCAATTTGTACACAAATGTGCCCCTGACATGCTTGAGGCTCTATAATGAGATGCATCAACTCCTCCATGATGCTCTCCACCACTGAATTCATCTGTCATGTGGGCAGCTTATTCAGTGAGATTGCCCGAGAGTCTACTCAATGCTCCTAATGTCGACAACACTGCCTGGTGTTGAATAGGTGCAGGAATCATGGGCAAAACAGGAGCAACCATAGGAGCAGGAGGAATGGGTCAATTGGGGTCAACTCGTGCCCCTGGTCTATGTTGTGGCATGCCATGACCAACACCCTGAAATTCTCTCATATCAAAATAATTGGGTTTTTGACCCAATTGAAACTCCACCCATAATTTTCTCAAAACATATAGCGGTACCTCATAATTAGCATGTGGTGGGTGATCAAACACCATCCACCACTGATCCCAAAAATGTCTTGAAATCACCTCATGTGTACAACACTTAATTGATATTCTTTTTTTTTGTTGCAACTATAGGTTGATTAGTTTTTGGGTGACGAAAAAATGGGGCTAATGTTTGTTTTGTTATGTGGAGGTCATGGATGTCTTTATATGAAAGACCATCTGCATAGAATTGCCTCCTCTCCTCCCACCAAAGGTGAAATCTATTTAGGTCTGCATCGATAGACCTAACAGAATCAATAATGGTTTGCATCGAAGATGCAAACTGAACCACATGAGGAGGCATCAAGTGAGGTTGATTATTAATCAAATTAATGTTCTCCTCAATTGCATTGATATTTTCATTAATGTTTTGTTGCAATTGGGCCTCATCAAGTGGAGGGGGTGGGGGGTTTTGAGGTGGATCACGAGGTGGGGGGTTTTCATAAAGAATGTCATCTATTAAAAATTCATCTAGACTCTGGTCATCCATTAGATGTCTCCTACAAATTTCCAAATATGTAACCATATAAAAAACTTACAAATGTATAATTTCAAAAATATATACATATTGAAAACTTACAAACAAATATCTATAAATTTAAACTTAATCTAATAGATCTATAAATGAAAGTTTAAAATATCCATGAATTTAAAGAGAGCAAGTAATACTTGAAAATTAAACATGCACAAGTTTATCATATAATATGATCAAATGATGATGTCTCAACCCTAAATATATCTTGTATACCCTTATTTAAACCATTTGAGTCAATTTGTAGTTGTAACCATCTCCTACAAGTGCATCTAAACCCTTGTATTTATAGTTTACTTTTTCCTAATCCGATGTGAATTTCTATTTCCATTGTCTTGTTTGTTTAACTATCATTGCTTATTTCCTTTGATCATTTATCACATTATTTATCACAATTTAAAAGTGCATGATAGCCCATTCCAAGTGTATTCTTCCCATTTCTCTATTATCCTACTTCTAGCTTAGTTAAGCTCAATTGTGACATATTTTACTATTTTGCACCATCTTCTACTTTTTGTCTTGATTGGTTTCTAGATAGAGAAGTTATTAGTAAACTATTCTAAACACACCCAACAATTTATTAGTTAATGTTTATTTTGAGTCCATTTGTAGTGGTAACCATCTCCTACAAGTGCATCTAAACCCTTGTATTTATAGTTTACTATTTCCTAATCCGGTGTGAATTTCTATTTCCATTGTCTTGTTTATTTAACTATCATTGATTATTTCCTTTGATCATTTATCACATTAAATCTAACCCTTTGATCATTTATCACATTAAATCAAATTAAACATGCACAATTTTATCATATAATATGATCAAATGATGATGCCTCAACCCTAAATATATCTTGTATACCCTTATTTAATCTATCTTCTCAAACACATGTCTCCCATGCACAGTTTATCATTTTCATTGAAAATCAAAGGACTTCAAAAAGAAGCCAACAACTTATTAAAAGGTCATGCACCTACTGCTTGAATAAAACTACTCTACTATTAAAATAATGAGATTGATATTTCATGAGATGTAAGAGTTCTAATGCTTGGTTTAACCCTCTATCTCTTCCATTCAATCACACCACCATTTTCCTAAGTAATTGCTTTACCTTCACAATTTGAACAACCATGATAATCTTGTGAAGGAAAGATTTAGGAAGGACAAAGGTGGCTTTTTCACATAAGATGGGGTATGCATTCTTGTGTACATCTTATTGTGAGGTCTTGTAGGTTTATTCATGGTTTCTAAGAACTTATTCATATTTCTTCATTTCTTTTTAATTATCCTGTTAGAGAGACCTCAAGGATCACCCTCCAAGGTTTTGCAAATCTTGAAAAAGAAGAGGGGATACCATACCCTATGACTTGGCTCAAAGTTGTTCTCTCCTTGTCGATGTTTCATATTCTCTACCTGAGATATTTTATTCCCCTTTTCTTAGTTTGAGTAATATTTCTAGAAGAAAGGGATTATATTTTTAGTAGCAAACAAAGTCTAAAGATACATCAAATTTACATGCTTTTGTGGGAGAAATACATACACAAGACAACTTGAATCTCATTAAGACAAATGCCTGGACTAAAAGCCTAATCAAACAAACATGAAACCCCAGTGTATAATATTTCCAATCACTTGTCAATGCAGGGTTTACCAAAGCAATAAGGCACATAAGAAACATAAAAATTTGCACTTTGGGGCATGGGCCAACAACCTCCTAGGTCTAACCCCATGCAACTAGAGTAATATGCAAGGGCTCATCACTAAAGATTAAACTAGGCTAGTAATGACATGATAGATGGGTATGCATGCAGATGAGTAAATAACTTTTGAAGAATGTATTTCTTTTCAATGTGGCTCATGGTAAGCTAACTCTTTGGAACTCAACACTTGATGAGTGAAAACATGAAAGATCCACCTACAATCCTATAGGAATCAAAAGTGGGATTTGATATTAGGAAAGTGAGATGAGAAATACAAGCATGGACAAATCATGGAATTCTACATAGCATAAGGAAATAAATACGTATAATGCTAGTCAGATTAATGATAATAGAAATGTGGATAATGAAAGTGGTTGTAATGGAATAAATAGGAGGAAAATAATGCTTAAAGTGGAGAGAATCTAAGAGATGGAGAACTGTGTAGTCAATGGGCATGGCATGGGATTCAAATGAAACTATGGGATCCTCAAAAGCAATAACAGTTGTAGAGGTCATAATTGGAATACTAGTAAATGATGATGAAGATATATATAGTAAAGTAATTATAAGATATTTTTATTAGTAGTTTGCATTTTTAGGAGGATGGAAGAGTGGCTTGTTTGGAATTTCAAGTCAATTCAATATAAAATTTTGTTTGACCACAACAATTCAATTCATAAAGCTTCTTTTGAATGCTATTACGTTCCCATTAGAAGTCATTGAAAAGTCGAATGCATTCGAATCATACTCACACAAAATTAAATCTTTATAATTTGGTTTTTTAGGGTTTAAATAGTTTAGGTTTTTAGGGTTTGCAGTACAACATGGTTTTAGGGTTTATAATTTGGTTTTTTAGGGTTTATAGTATAGGTTTTTAAGGTTTGCAGTACAACATGGTTTTAGGGTTTATAATTTGGTTTTTTAGGGTTTATAGTTTAGGTTTTTTAGGGTTTGCAGTAACATGGTTTTAGGGTTTACAGTAACATGGTTTTAGGGTTTGTAGTAACATACGATCACAAAAAAATCATAAAACTCTAATAACAAGTGAAAGCCTAATTTTCATTTTAATCCTACAATCACAAAAAAAACATAAAAAACAAGCTAAAAACTAGCAAAGAACCAACCTGGAGGAGCTCAGTAGTGATGAGGTGGCGGGAGGAGGTGACAAGGCAAAAAAAACTCTGGTGTTGTGCTTGTTTAGCCTTCAACAACACATACATATTCTGTGCTTTCCGTTGTCACTGTTGTTGTCGGCTGGAGTGGAAGAAAATGAGCCTGCAGGGCTATTTTTTAAAAATATATACTTTTTTAAAAAATAGGTACCCGTTTAGTAACACGCACCCGAAGCTAAACGGGTACCCGTTTAGGCTCAGGTGCGCGTTACTAAACAAGTACCTATTACTAAACAGGTACCTGTTTAGGTTCGGGCACCTGTTCCTAAACAGGTACCTGTTTCTTTGAAAATGGGTACCCGTTCCTGTCGGCAATTTTTTTCCCTGCGCAACTTCCCCTACATGTGCACCGAGTTTCTTGCTTTTACCCCTTTATACAAGGACATTCCAAGGAGAACATATCCTAATGCTTCTAACTACCCCAAAAATGTTGTGAGAAACTAGAATCAAAATAGGCTTCCTCCACTACAAGCAAGGCTTGCATTGGAGGTGCCACCAATTAATGTAACTATAAACTTGTTCAAACTAGAACAAGAAGACCTTCCAGAGTTGGAATATATTCCAAGGGATGGTGCTAGTCCCTTCATAGGAGATGAAGAAGGAGTAGTTGGTGACTCTAACATTAGGTTTCTAAATTATGAAGAAGAAGAAGATACATATGGTGAATCTTATGTTTTTTTCACCCACTCTTAAAATCAGCTAGATCAACAACAAGATGCTGGTAGAGCTAAATCCAAAGATGAACTATGAAAAGGAGTCACAATTGCTAGGAGAGGGATGCTGGTGTAGGAGCACCTAGAAAACATGTTTTCTTTTGTAATAAGGTCTATTGACCAATGTATTTTCATTTCAGTTTGTGTCTAGGTTCATTTTGTAAGTCCCAAGTGATTTAGGGGACATTTGTCAATTGTAATCGCATAATGCTAAAAATAGCAATAATGCCAAAAATAGGCAGTAGTGTTTCCTAGCCACTTGGAATCGATCTCCCAGCTGCTTGGAGTCAGTTTGGTACTACTCTAGGTGAATCTATAAAAACTAGGGAAATGAACAAGATCAGGTATTACGGATTGAGATTGTAATCAGTGATATGATATTGTGATTGTGAGAATGTAATCAAGCTTTGCTAAGGAGAATCAAACTATTTCTGTGTTATCAATTTGTTTCCCATTTTCTATAAATATGAATTGCATAGCTGTAGATTTCCTTTCCTTCATGTTTTCCCATTGTTGCAAAATGTTGATGTGAATTATTCCACTGATAAGATTTCTGTCAAAATCAGTGGAATGGCTTCATTGTATCATAGTTGTTTGTTTTCTGTTTTGTTTCATGATACGATGGCATAGAGGATCGGGACAATGTGAGGCACACAGTAGTTCACCTAGCATCTCCATGTGCTAGGGTTTGGTGAAGGCAGACTGTACAACTATGTATAGGAGTAGCAGCGTAGGAAACCCTAATGTTCGCTGATGGTTGAAATCTGGGCGACGAATGTGTTTGAATGTGATATCAGTGTGATCAATGAAACAACGACTCCGTGGTAAGCCCAACCGGTAATCCAAGTCCCGCCAACGAGTGTGGTTCAAATGTATATTGCGAATGTATGTCTCAAATGCATGCAGGGAATGTACATTAAGAATGTATCTTTTGGCAGATACAAGCAGTGACCAAGTGTAATGGTGAATCAGTGCATATGAACCGGCGATAACAAGTCAAGCAATGTATATGAATTGATCTATTTTGTTTGCTTCCACTGTGTGCTCTGCATCATTTTGGTATCAGAGCCAGTGAAAGGCCTACAACAAGTGTTGGTGTTGTCTGTGAATGTTTATGTCAGATAGAGAAAGCGAAGAAGGGGCTAGAGATATGCCTCCAAAGGGAATGACCACCGAAGTGGTCAAGAAATTCAAGGAGATGGAGGAGATGATCAAGACTAGAGTCAAGGAAGCACTCCAGGCTAAATTGAAGACCTTGGGAGAAAGTAGGAAATCAAACGAGGAGTCTGGTGAAGAAGAAGATGGGGAAGAGGAAACAACCCCAGTACAGATAGATATATCTATAGACCAAAAACAATTTTTGGAGGCCATAAAATCACTTAGTAAGGAGTCATCCGAGGCAAAAATGGAGATTCTGATGTTTAGTGGAAAGATGAACACAGAAGAAGTCATTGAATGGATCGAGGCTCTAAATAATTATTTCAAGTACAAGGAGGTACCGGAGAATAGAAGAGTCAAGTTTGCAAAGATGAAATTGAAGGGTGCTGCACTCATGTGGTGAAACTACACCCAAGGAGAAAGGGTAAAGAGTGGCAAGAGCATGATCTCATCCCAAAGTCAGATGGTAGAGAGGATCAAGGCTCAGTTCCTACCAGTGGATTATGAGGTGCAGATATACAGGAAAATGCAGAACCTCGGGCAGAAGGATATGGATGTATCCACCTATACTGAGGAATTTCACAAATTGTCTCTAAGGTGTGGACATGCTGAGGATGAGAAAGGAAGAGTTGCCAAGTATATTAATGGCCTGAAGTATAGTATACAAGATGAGATCACCATCTTGACACCAGAAATCATGGACAAGTGTTTCCAAGTGCACTGAGAGTAGAAGATAAGCAGAAAAGAAAAGGAGAACAACATAACAGAGGCAAAGGTGGAAGAAATTCTAGGGACAGAAATAGCTTTGGTGCAGAAATTAGTTCCAGAAGAATCAAGGGGAGTCCAGTCAACACGTACACAGTGGAGAATCTAGTTCTAGAGAGGGTTTCAGAGGAAGGAGACCCAATGGGAGAGGCAAATTTGGTGGACCAAGCAAAGGTCCTAACGTCTTCACAGCAAGATGTTATAATTGTAACCAAATTGGGCACACAGCAGGCAGGTGTCTGGAGAAAGCCTCAAGCTCTCACGGAGGAGAGAGAAGGAGCCAACTAATTCAAGAAGAAGATTGTCAGAGTGTGAACTCACCCATGGGAAGTGCAGCTCCAGCACAAGATGGAGAGAGTCTCATGATGAGAAGAACAATGCTAAAAGTGCCACAGAACAAGGAACCACCCTAGAGGAAGACACTATTCAGAACTCTGTGTAAAGTTTCTAGCAAAAGGTGTAAGGTAATCATTGATTCTGGTTCAACTAAAAATTTAGATTTAGTAGAAATGGTAGAGAAATTGAATTTGAAAAGATTGCCACATGTGAGTCCATACAAAGTGTCATGGCTGAACAAAGGGCAGTAAGTCTTGGTTGATGAACAAGCTTGGGTAGAATTTTAGATAGGGGAATATGGGGATAAACTTTTGTGTGATATAATTCCCATGGATGCATGCCATTTACTTTTAGGAAGACCTTGGCAGTATGATGTACAAGCCCAGCATGATGGTAAATCCAATTCCTTTGTTATCACCAAGAATGGTAGACAGTATAAGATGGGTCCTTTACCAAAAGAAGGTGTAGACAAGAATGTAGGCTCAAGTATCATGTTAATGAGTGGGAAAGAGTTTCTCCATACTTTGAAAGAAGAGGGAACCCAGGGGTATACTCTAATTTTGAAACCTAAAGATAATTCTGATTTGTCTAAAAATAGCAAGGAAAAAGTCCCTAAGGAAGTGCAGGAATTGTTAGACAAATATAAGGGTATCATGGTGGAGGATATGCCCAATGCACTACCTCCTATGAGAGACATAAGTCATTAGATTGACTTCATCCCAGGATCCACATTGCCAAATAAACCAGCTTATAAAATGACACCTAATCAGAATGAGGAGATTGCTAAACAAGTACAAGAATTGTTGGATAAAGGCTTGGTGAGGAAAAATCTAAGTCCATGTGCTGTACCCACAGTTTTAGCTCCTAAGAAGGATGGAAAATGGAGGTTATGTACTGATTCAAGAGCCATAAATAAGATCACCATCAGATATAGGTTTCCTATGCCCAGAATAGAGGACCTTATGGATTGTTTAGGTGGAGCTCAGTGTTTTTCTAAAATTGATCTCAAGAGTGGATACCATCAGATCAGGATTAGAGAAGGGGATGAATGGAAGACAACCTTTAAGACTAATGAAGGTCTTTATGAGTGGCTAGTAATGTCATTTGGTCTGTCCAATGCTCCAAGTACTTTCATGTGTCTAATGAATGAGGTATTGAAAGATTTTATTGGTAAATTTGTTGTTGTCTATCTTGACGATATTCTGATTTTCAGTAGGACAAAGGAAGAACATTTGCAGCATTTGGAACAGGTGTTGAAGAAGCTGCATGAGGAGAAACTGATGATCAATATGGAGAAGAGTGTCTTCATGAAGGAAGAACTCACATACCTTGGATTTGTGATATCCCAGGGCAGTTTGAAAATGGATCCAAAGAAGGTAAATGCTATTATGTCTTGGCCAACACCTAAAACAGTCAGTGATGTAACGAGTTTTCATGGGTTGGCAACTTTTTAAAGGAAATTCATAAGAGGATTTAGTCATATTTGTGCAGCCATTCTAGATACCATAAAAGGAGGACAGAAATGTAAGTTTGTTTAGAATAGAGCAGCTGATGAATCTTTTAAGATTCTCAAACAGAAAATAGGAGAGAAACCCATTTTGGTTTTACCTGATTTTGATAAGTTGTTTACTGTGGAATGTGATGCCAGAAATCTTTCCATTGGTGTTGTCTTGAGTCAGGAAGGCATACCTATTGCTTTCTTTAGTGAAAAGTTGAATGATGCTAAAAGGAAGTATTCCACATATGATCTAGAATTGTATGCAATGGTTCAAGCATTGAAAAAATGGAGACATTATCTCTTGCCCAAGGAATTCATTGTTTATACTGACAACCATGCTTTGAGTTTTCTGAATTCGCAAGAGAAGCTAAATCATAGGCATATGAAGTGGGTCGAACAACTCTAGGTGTATACTTTTTCCATTAAACATAAGAAGGGACAAGCCAACAAGGTAGCAGATGCTCTTAGCAGAAGAGTGTACTCTATACAGGAAATCCAGTTACAAAGTGTGGGAGTGGATTCTCTCAAGAATATGTACCAGGATGATGAGGACTTCAAGGAGATATATGTAGTTTGTTCACAATTTTTAGATTCCTATCATTCTAATTTTTCTAAATATTTTTTACAGTAAGGGCTACTATTCAAAGGCAGCCAATTGTGTGTGCCTAGATGTTCCATGAGGGAGAACATCATAAAAGAGAAACATTGCGGTAGTCTTGGAGGTCATTTTGGACTAGACAAGACATTGGAACAAGTGAGAAGGCTTTACTTCTGGCCTAAGATGCAAACAAATGTCAGAAAATTTGTAGACAGTTGTCACATTTGTTAAAGGGAAAAAGGGACTTCATCCAATGCAGGTCTCTATCAACCACTTCTAATTCCGTAAAGACCATGGGAGTGCATCAGTATGGATTTTGTTTTGGGTCTTCCCCAAACTCAAAGAGGATTTGACAGTGTGTTTGTGGTTGTTGACAGGTTTAGTAAAATGGCTCATTTTGTGCCATGCAAATGTACCAATGATGCTTCACACATTGCTGGTCTATTCTTTAAAGAAATAGTTTGAATTCATGGTTTGCCATTGAATATTATCACTGACAGAGATCCCAAGTTTGTGGGACATTTTTAGTGCACTTTGTGGAAGAAATTGGGCACCCACTTGTCTTTCACATCTGCATATCACCCTCAGATGGATGGACAAATTGAGGTGGTGAATAGATCACTAGGTAATCTTTTGAGGTGTTTGACTAAACAACATGGAGAAGCATGGGATATGATCATCCCACAAGCAGAATTTGTATATAATGACTCTACCAATTGGAGCACAGGCAAGAGTCCTTTTGAAGTTGTATATGGGATTCACCCAAGGGGAATTTTGGAGTTGAGAGATCTCCAAAACATGGAGAAAAGGAGTGCACAGGGAGAAGATTTTGTAATCAGTATGAAGGATATCCATGATGTTGTAAGGGAAACTATCCAGAAGAACACAGGGAAGTACAAAGAGAGAGCTGATCAGAGGAAGAGGGACATACAGTACAAGGTTGGAGATTTGGTGATGGCTTATCTAAAGAAGGAAAGACTTCCTAAGGGGTAGCCAATGAAACTTCTTATGAAAAAGATTGGTCCATGCAAGATTGTTCACAAATTTGGGCCTAATGCCTACAAGATTGAACTTCCTCCAGGTTTAGCAATATCACCCATTTTCAATGTGTCAGAACTGTTTCCATTCAGAGGAGACAATGTTGCAGATTCAAATGTGACAGGAGTAGGTGATGCATAATGGATTTCTGATTTTCCATCGAGTCAGCCAGTACAGCTGGAATGTATTTTGGACACAAAGGTTCAGAAGAAGACTCGACATAAGACCTACAAGCAGTATCTAGTCAAATGGCATGGTTTACCCGGTGAAGATGCAACCTGGATGAGCGAGGAGGACATCATCAAACATGGGGTTTCCATTTCAGACTTGGTTCCTCAAGGGACTTGAGTTCTGTTAACCCCGGGAGTATGGTGCAGGAGCACCTAGAAAATCATGTTTTCTTTTGTAATAAAGTCTATTGACCAATGCATTTTCATTTCAATTTGTGTCTAGGTTCATTTTGTAAGTCCCAAGTGATTTAGGGGACATTTATCAATTGTAATCGCATAATGCTAAAAATAGCAATAATGCCAAAAATAGGCAGTCGTGTTTCCCAGCCGCTTGGAGTTAGTTTGGTACTACTCTGGGTGAATCTATAAAAACTAGGGAAATGAACAAGATCAGGTATTAGGGATTGAGATTGTAATCAGTGATATGATATTGTGATTGTGTGAATGTAATCAATCTTTGCTAAGGAGAATCAAACTATTTCTGTTTTGTCAATTTGTTTCCCATTTTTTGTAAATATGAATTGCATAGTTGTAGATTTCCTTTCCTTCCTGTTTTCCCATTGTTGCAAAATGTTGATGTGAAGCATTCCACTAATAAGATTTCTATTGAAATCAGTGGAATGGCTTCGTTGCATCATAGTTGTTTATTTTATGTTTTGTTTCATGATACGGCAGTGCAGAGGATCGTGACAGTGCGAGGCGTACAGTAGCTCGCCTAGCATCTCCATGTGCTAGGGTTCAGTGAAGGCAGACTGTATAGCAGTGTATAGGAGTAGTGGCATAGGAAACCCTAGTGTTTGTCGATGGTTGAAATCTGGCCGACGAATGTGTTTGAATGTGATATCGGTGTGATTGGTGAAACAGCAACTCTGTGGTAAGCTCGACTGGTAATCCAAGTCCCGCCAACGAGTGTGGTTCGAATGTATATTGCGAATGTATGTCAAAAATGCATGTGGGGAATGTACATTGAGAATGTATCTTTCGGTAGATACAAGCAGTGACCAAGTGTAATGGTGAATCGGTGCATGTGAACCGGTGATAACAAGTCAAGCGATGTATATGAATTGATCTGTTTTGTCCACTTCCACTGTGTGCTCTGCATCAGATGCCTTTGTTGGTTTAACCAAAGAATACAATAGGAAACAAATAGGTAAGTGTACCTTACCATTCCACTTCTTCTCCTTCTATGTCTAGACCAAGTGCTCAAAACTCAAAACATGAAAATGAAATTCCCTTGTCTTCCTCATATTCATATTTTGATATAATTGACCATGCTAGGAAGTCAAAAATCTAAATGTTTGAGGTTGAATACCTTCAATTCAGCCCCAATCAATTTGAAAGATTGGCCAAATTTGTGAAAAACAAAGTAGCTAATTCTAGTCAGGAATTCCCCAAAAATGCACATGTTGCTCCTAAACCAAAGCCTGTGCAAAATAACTTGGTTACAACTCCCTCATCAGTTTATGGGAAGATGGAGCCTTTCTACATTTCCCTACTTGTTAATGGTCATAAACTCAGCAATTGTGCCATTGATTCAGGTGCCTCCGATAACGTGATGCCAACCAAAGTAGTTAATGCTTTGGGATTAACTTTGACAAAGATTTTTGGTTGTTGTTTTTTTATGGAAACTAAGCAAGTACCTCTCATTGGTCAAATCAAGGATGCATAATTTTCATTTGCCACTTTTCCAGAGAAAAGGATTAAGATGACTATTTTGGTGGCTGATGTCCCAGCTTCATATGGAGTTTTTTTGGGACAGAATTTTTGCAAGGATATTGGTGGTGAGATCAACATGGATTGGTCAAAGGCTCAAATACTTGTCAAAGGTTTTATGTAGAAACTCCTTCCAGAGAGACAGGCAAAGTATATCATGACTAAAACTAAGGACCCAAAAGCTCAAATTCTTTTTGAGAGCTCAGGGATGGGTACTTACTTCCTGACTACAGATGAAGAACCTGAGTCATTGGGTGATGTTTCAAGTGAAGATCAGGAAGTTGATGAATCATCCTCTTCAAGTGAAGAGATTCTAGATTTTGAAACTACCAAGGTAGGAAGTTCAAATGATGTTTGGATTTTAGAGTTCAATGGTAGTTGTTCTTCCACTAGATTTGGAGCAGGGATAGTTCTTATATCCCCAGAAGGAAAGATCTTTCCCTTTTCTTTCAAGTTGCAATTTGATAACACTAACAATATTGATGAGTATGAAGCCCTGTTGTTAGGAATGGATGTTGCACAAAAGAAAGAAATTAAAAATCTTCATGCACAAGACGATGCTGAAGTAATTGTTTGTCAAGTGATAAATTTGTACCAAACAAGAATGAGAGGTTGAATCATTACCGCAATCGTGTTTGGGATTGCATTAAGGATTTTGATGCCTTTGACATATCTGTAGTCCCACAGAAATATAATAATAAGTTAGATTCATTGGCTATATCAGCCACTCTCCTTGTTCATCACAAGGACTTTCAAGGAACAATTATACCATTGAATTGGTATTTTGACCCAGTGTTCCTGATAATACTAGTTATTGGCAAATTTTCAACAACGATGATCAAATCATCACCTTTTGAAAGGAAGCTAGGTGTGCAGAAATCACTTCCTACACTAATCTAATGAGGAGAGGGATATGCAAATTCAATTTCATCCTAACTATTATAGCAATGTTAAACCTATAACATGAGATATTACAGTAAAACACAAGAACTAGAAAGTAGACAGAAGAAGAGACAAAGATTCACGGTGGGGAAAACCCTTATCGGGTGAAAAACCCCACTCAGAAACCTGCACAATGTATTAACAAATATGAAATATGTTTACAATACACTTGCAATGCAAGCTTCAATGGTCTTTGACACTCATATCTGGAGTCAATCCAGCAACATAACAGTACCTGTAAACCTATGATACAACTCCCTCTCCAAGCACCTATTTTTTTAGAAAATACAAGGCAATATTGGACCTTTCTTGGAATGGGTGTCCAACTTGGCTTCATGGACCAAAACCCATGCCTAAGGACACTTGGTCAACATTGTAGAATATTCCTAACACTTGTTCACAGCTCCCATCCCAAAGGGGTCACCTGTTTCCAAAATGGGCTATGACAGATGCTCTTACGACACTTATGAACATCATAGAATCTGTCATAGCGGTTACAACTTATAGTTGTAAGAGAATATGTCATACACAAGCTATAAATAGCATATTCTCTTACAACATGTCATATTCCACCTTGGGGCACCCAAATATGCCTTTTTCAAAGACGCTTCATGACACATGTCTTCACCTGTCTTACAACCTTCTATTTTTGACTCTTGCATGTCATAGATTCGTCATAGGAATCCGTCATAACCATTTCGGTCAAACATTCCCTTACACAACATGGAAGATGCCGACACATGGTAAAATGCTCCTACCACAAAGTGGGATACCTATCTCCTTGTGTGAGGAGAAAATTACAAGTTGTCATATTCCATGTAGGATTGACACATCACCATGCCACATCCCACAATATGACAATATAGAATTTTACAAATATTTACAACATAGGCAATTAAATAATAAATACAAACATTAACAATGTAAGGAATTACCAAGGTTGAGACACCTTAATTCCCAACATTCTCCCACTTGTTGAACACCTTGTAAGAGCCAATAGAATAACAGGATTTAACTGCTATAGGCTAAGAGGCCCATAGACTCTAAACACCATCTAAACTTCTCTGTGCTCACTGGTTTCATCAATGCATCAGCAACATTCTTCAAAGTATTTACCTTCTCCAAATTTACCTTTCCATCCTCCACCATGTCTCGCACGAAGTGAAACTGGACATCAATGTGCTTGGTTCTAGCATGGAAAGTTGGATTCTTTGCAAGACAAATTACACTCTGACTATCACAACTAATAGTGATCTGACCTGCATCAACACCAATATCTGAACACAATCTCTTAAGCCAAATGGCTTCCTTACAAGCATGAGTTGCTACCATATACTCAGCTTATGTCGTGTACAAAGTAACCACATTTTGTCGCTTACTCGTCCAACTAATAACACCACCAAACAGTGTAAACACATAAGCACTGGTGGATCTCCTACTGTCAATGTCACCTACCCAATCTAAATCCACAAATCCATGAATGTCAATAGAATGTAGAGATCCTGTAACATTACCATGATAGCAAATGGAATACTCAGAAGTATCCCTCAAATATTTGAACACTCGCTTAACTGCATCCCAATGAACTGGTCCAAGATTAGCCATAAATCGGCTAAGGACTCCCACTGCTTGGGTAATGTTTGGTCTTGTGCAGACCATAACATACATCAAACTACCAACAACACTAGCATAAGGTACTCTTCTCATGTCTTCCACCTCACTAGGAGATTTTGGACAATCCTCAATAGATAACTTTGTCCCCAAAGAAATAGGAACACACAATGGTCTACAATCTATCATGCTGAACCTATCCAACACAGTCTTCACATACTTACTCTGGCTTAACCAAAGTTTTATGTTAGCTCTGTCTCTTCTAATTTCCATTTCTAGAATGTACCTGGCTGCCCCTAAATCTTTCATTTCAAACTGTGCTGACAACTGAGATTTGAAATCAGAAATCATATTCTTACCCTTCCCAATGAGTAACATATCATCAACATACAATGCAACAATGAGAATACGATCACCATCAAACTTAAAGTACACAAAGTTATCCGATTTTGATCTCACAATCTAATTGACAACACAAAGGCATCAAACTTCGAGTACCATCTCGTAGGGGACTTCTTCAAACCATACAAAGACTTCTTAAGTTTAAAAACTAAATTTTCTTGACCTTTCACCATGTAATGCTCTAGCTGTGACATGTAGATTTCTTCCTCCAAATCACCATGAAGGAAAGTTGTCTTCACATCCATCTATTCTACCTCCGAGTCATAAGCTGTTGCGAGAGACAACAAGAATCGAATAGATGTCATCTTTGCAATGGGAGAGAAGATCTCACCATAATCTATACCCTCCACTTTTAAATACCCCTTCGCAACCAATTTGGCCTTATACTTCTCAACACTGCCATCTACACCAATCTTCTTCTTGAACACCCATTTGCATCCAACAAGTTTCCGTCCAGGAGGCAAAGGCTCCAAGTCCCAAGTTTGATTCTTTTCCAAAGAAGCCATTTCATCCTCCATGGCCTCCTTCCAGGAACCTACATCTTTCATGTCCAAAACCTCTGATACAGTTCTAGGTTCATCATTGTTAGCGAGTAAAGCATAAGCACAACTAGAATCAAGCAATGTAAAACCAAACCTTTCAAGTTGTTTTCTTATCCGTGTAGACCTCCTCAATGGCTGAGGTTGAGGTTCAACTTCTTCATCTGAGCTACCAGAGCTCTCCTCATCATCAGGTCCAACATTATCTTTCTGTTCAATCTTCTCAGGGGTAGCAGGAAACTAAACAACATCCTCTTTCTTTACTTTTTCTTCTGGCTGTAAAATAATGGAAGAAGGTGTAATCTCTTTGAAGATGACACTTTGCTATATAACACTTTTTCAGCCACAGGGTCCCAGATCTTGTATCCTTTCACACCGACACTATAGCTGATGAAGATACACTTAACAGCCTTGTTCTCCAACTTTGATCGCTTCTCCCTAGGCACATGTGCATATGCCTCACAACCAAAAACATGAAGATGCCTTATTGAAGGCTTTCTACCAAACCACACCTCCATGGGTGTCTTACCAACAAGAGCTGATGTAGGAAATTTGTTTACCAGATAGCATGCAGTGGTAACAACTTCAGCCCAAAACTTTTGTTCTAGGCCAACTCCAATAAGCATACTCCTAGCCTTCTCCATCAATGTCATGTCCATCCTCTCTGCAACTCCATTTTGTTGTGGGGTGTATGGAGTTGTCTTGTGTCTTTCAATCCCAAGTTCCTTGCAATATTTATCAAATTCTGTAGAATAGAACTCACCACCGTTGTTAGTTCTCAAACATTTAATCTTTTTACCAGCCTAATTTTTAGCAAAGGCCTTAAACTCCTTAAACTTGCTATAGACTTCAGATTTACTTCTGAGAAAATAAATCCATGTCCTTCTACTGTAATCATCTATAAAAGATACAAAATATACAAACTTTGATAACAAAGAAACATTAACAGGACCAAACACATCAGAATGAATAAGGTCCAACACACCAGAAGACTTATGAGAACTCGAGTAAAACTAAACACGGTTTTATTTTCCATAAATGCAATGTTCACAAAAGTCAAACTCAAGATTACAATCATCTAACCCCTCAATGAGGTTCTTATTTTTTAGGGTACTCAGACCCTTCTCACCAATGTGGCCAAATCTCTTATGCCATAACATTGTCTTTTCAGTAGGAAGTTTAACTTCCAATGCACAATTACAACCATCAAGACTAGAAACAACGGATTTCTTCACTGCTCATTCAGATGGTGAGGATGAAGTGACTGCTGCCCTCTTCCTTGAGTCAGAAGAACTATTGCATTGTGAAATGCATGCCTCCAGCTAAAACAGAGTACCTGTCCTAGTACCCTTAGCAAGCACCATAGCTCCCCTAGTCATCTTGCATCCTTCTTTCGAAAAGACAACCTGCACACCTGCATCATTCAACATACTTATAGAAAGCAGGTTCCATGCTAAGCCTAGGATGTGCATAACCCCAGAGATCCCCTTTACTCATCCATCAGGGAATCGGATAGAGACTCTTCCATGACCAACAATCTTCAGATGAGAGTCATCACCCAGATACACCTTTCCATCATCGAACTCCTCATACTTAATGAACCAGTCTTGATGCGAGGTCATGTGGAATGATACAGTAGAGTCAATTAGCCACACATCGTCAGATGCATGGGTTGCTAGGGCTGCGATGGAAGCATCACCGTCATCTGGTGACTTGTCAAAATCTGAATCAGGAGCTTTCTTCTTCTTCTTCTTCTCCTCTTTGTTTCCTTTCATAAATGCCTAGTTTTTCCATAGTTCCAACAAAGAGCCTTGGACTTTCTAGGAGATTTGGATCTCCCATGGGATTTGGATCTACCCTTCTAAGCTTTCTTATCCTTCTTCTTGCCTTTCTCCTTGGGTCTTCCATGAACTGCAAGGGCCTCTTTGGCTACCTCAAAAGACTATCTCTGCATCTCTTCAGACAACAATGAAGAAACCACTTCTTCCATTTTGAATGTGGATGTGATGCTTCCAATAGCCATGACAAGATGATCCCATGAGTCCGACAGAGAACAAAGCAAGGTCATACACTGATCCTCCTCCTACATCTTCACACCAATAGATGTCAATTGTCCAACTAGCATGTTAAAAGTATTCATATGTTCAGTGATAGATCCTCCATCCTCCATTCAAAGAGAATACAACTTGTTTCTCAGGAAAACTTTATTAACCAGGGATTTGGCTTGATACACATCCCCTAACTTCTTCCAAAGTAGTTTTGCAGTAGTCTCCTCATGGACATTTAACAGAACAGAATCAACAAGACTAAGTCTTATGAGATCGTTAGCCTTCCAATCCTTGAGATCCCACTCATCTTGTGGCATTGTAGCTAGTTTAGTTCCATTAACACTTTCCCAAAGGTCTCGGTCTACAAGCATATCTTCCATCTTGAGCTTCCATAGCTCGAAATTAGTGCCATTGAATTTCTCCACTTCAAATCTTCTAGATGTGCCTGCCATATCCTCTCTACAATAAGATACAAAATACTCTACACAAACTCCCACTTAACCTAAGATCAGCTCAAAAAACCCCTACCCAACAACTAGGACCAAAGGTGATCAAGCTCTAATACCAACTGAAAGGAAGCTAGGTGTGCAGAAATCGCTTCCTACGCTAATCTAATGAGGAGAGGGCTATGCAAATTCAATTTTATCCTAACTATTACATCAATGTTAAACCATTAACATGAGATATTACAGAAAAACACAAGACCAAAAAGTAGACATAAGAAGAGAGACAAAGATTTACGGTGGGGAAAACCCTAATCAGGTGAAAAACCCCACACTCAGAAACCTGCACAATGTATTAACAAATCTAAAATATGTTTACAATACACTTGCAATTCAAGCTTCAATGGTCTTTAACACTCGTATCTAGAGTCAATCTGGTAGCATAACAATACATGTAAACTTGTGATACAACTCCCTCTCCAAGCACCTGTTTTTATAGAAATTACAAGGTAATATTGGACCTTTCTTGGAATGGGCGTCCAACTTGGCTTCATGGATCAAAATCCATGCCTAAGGACACTTGGTCAACATTGTAGAATGTGCCTAACACTTGTTCATAGCTCCCATCCCAAAGGGGTCACCTGTTTCCAAAATGGGCTATAACAGATGCTCTTACGACACTTACGACCGTCATAGAATTTGTCATAGCGGTTACAACTTACAGCTGTAAGAGAATCTATCATACACAGGCTATAAATAGCATATTCTCTTACAACATGTCATAGTCCACCCTGGGGCACCCAAATATGCCTTTTTCAAAGATGCTTCATGACACATGTCTTCACCTATCTTACAACCTTCTATTTTTGACTCTTACATGTCATAGATTCGTCATAGGAATCTATCATAACCGTTTTAGTCAAACATTCCCTTACACAACATGGAAGATGCCGACACATGGAAAAATTCTCCTACCACAAAGTGGGATGTCTATCTCCTCATGTGAGGACAAAATTACAAGTCATCATATTCCATGTAGGATTGACACATCACCGTGCCACATCCCACAATATGACAATATGGAATTTTACAAATATTTACAACATAGGCAATTAAATAATAAATACAAATATTAACAATGTAAGGAATTACCAAGGTTGAGACACCTTAATTCCCAACACCTTTTTGGAGAAGTCAAAAAATTTCAGTGACTTGTACTTCGAAGGGAGTGACTCTACTCCTCAAGAATCAATCTTTGAGGTGAATAAGGAAAATGGCACGAAGATTTTACATCTGAAAGGGAATAAGATTCCCAAAGGTTTGGTTTCTCTAGAGAAACTTTTTGATAAGCATGATCACTTTATCAAATGACAACAATAGACCAGACCAAATTCATCAGTAGAAGTTGAGCAAGTCAATCTTGGTACACAAGACGATCCCAAGATGGTTAACATTGGGAAATGTTTCTCAATAGAGGAAAAGAAGTTGGTGGTATTTCTGCAAAAATACATTGATGTGTTGGTATATTCTTATGTTGATTTGAAATCTTTCTATCCTAAGGAAGTCTAGCATGACATTCCTCTCAAGTCTAGGTCTCTACCTCATAAGAAGAAACAACAATAGTACAACCCAAAATCTCAAGTACCATTCTTGCTGAGATTCAGAAAATGTTAGATGCAAAGATTATTTTTCCTATTCATCATTCAGCATGGATAGCTAACATTGTTTTGGTAAGAAAGAAGTATGGAGAAATCTGCATCTATGTATATTTTCATAATCTAAACCAATCATCACTAAAGGATAATTACTCCTTGCCAGTAATGCATCAAGTATTACAAATGGTGACTGGTTCAAAAATGTTGTCTATGTTAGATATCTTCTTAGGATACAACCAAGTGGATGTGTGCGAAGAAGATCAACACAAAACTGCCTTCACTACTCCATGGGGCACTTTTACTTATTGCAGAATGCCTTTTGGTTTGATCAATGCTGGTGCCATTTTTTAGAGGGCAATGGACTTGGCCTTAAGAGATGAGATGGGTACGATCATTGTAGTCTACCCCGATGATTTGACTGTCTTTTCAAGAATGTGTCAAAATCATTGTGATCATTTACAGCGAGTGCTTGAAAGGTGCCACCAACATGGTATTTCTCTTAATCCTAAGAAATCCATTTTTGGGGTTACTGAAGGTAAAATTCTTGGGCATGTTGTGTCAAAAGAAGGGACCAAGATTGACTCAGACTAAGTCAAATCCATTCAGAGTCTTACCCTTCCTTCTAGAAAAGAATGAGTACATTCATTCTTTGGTAAGGTGAACTTCCTACGAAGATTTGTTCCTAATTTTGTTGGGAGGACACGTCATATCATTAATATGATGAAAGGAAAATCAAGCTTACATTGGAATGGGGAAGGGAAAGCTACATTTCATGACATAAAGGAGGCAATTGCTCATACTCCAGTCTTAGTCTACCTAGACTATACTAAATATTTCATCATGTACAGTTATGCTTCAGAGCATACTTTATCCACCATTTTGGTGCAGCAAAATAAAGAAGGGATTGAATCTCCAATAGCTTATATGAGTTGTCCTCTAAAGACTCATGAGCTCAAGTATTTTCCAATGGAGAAACATGATTACACTATGATGAAAAAAGTTAAGCACTTCAAGTATTACATTCTCAATTCCCATACTCTAGCATTGGTGCTTGATTCAACAGTCAAGTCCATCCTGACTCAACAGGAATTTGGGACTAAGAGAGGTAATTAGATTTCCAAGATCCAAGAGTATGACATGGATAGTAAGCCCACCAAGCTAGTGCATGGGAAAGGTTTATGTTAGCTTATTTCCTACAACAAACCAGAAGAATTATCTAGTGATGAGGAGGCGAATACCGAAGAACTTCCCACAGTCTTGTTCGTGAGCACAACGGATGAGTGGTATTCCAAAATTGCACACTTCCTCACACATGGAGAGTGTCCAAAACATTTGTCATATAAAGAGAAAAGGACAATCAAGATTAAGACCGCAAACATTATTCTTTGGGATAACGATTTGTGTAAGCAAAGCATTGATGGAATTTTTCTATGATGTGTGCACAAACCACAACAAGATAAGTTGTTAAAATCATTTCACAACTTAGCATGCGGAGGACATTTCTCAGCTCTAGTCACAACTCACAAAATTTTATGAGTAAGGTACTATTGTCCCACACTTTTTCAAGATGCATATGCCTGGGTGCGTAAGTGTGAGTTGTGTCAGTAGTTTGTGGGGAAACCCAAGTTGATAGCTCTACCCCTTAAGTCAGTAGTGATTGAAAATCCTTTCTAGCAATGGGGTATTGACTTCATTGGTGCAGTGAACCCACCATCAAGTGCAAGTCATAGTTACGTTCTCATAGTTATTGACTATTTCACCAAGTGGGTGGAGGCCATTCCTGTAAAGCATGCCACTTCAAAGTTGTTTGTAACTTCCTCAAGGAAAACATTATCTCAATGTTTGGAGTACCTAACAAGATAGTACCAAATAGTGCTACTTGTTTCTCATCTCATGAGATAACTAAATTTTATTTTGAGTATGGTATCGCTCTCTCTCATTCTTCTAACTATTACGGCCCCCAAGGGAATGGTCAATCCAAATCAAGCAAAAAGAGCCTAGTCACCATAATCAAGAAGTTGGATGAAGAAAATTAGATATCCTGGCATAAGGCATTGTGGGATGATCAAATCACTCCCAAGAGGGCAATTGGCATGTCTCATTTTCAACTCCTGTATGGTTTGAATGATGAGATACCTATCACATTGGATTTGCCTGCTCTAAGGTTGGCAAAGGCAATTGAGGATGAGACTTTTGATAGTTCCATAGACAAGTGTGTCATGTTCCTTGTTGAACTTGAGGAACAATGCATAAAGGTGGTGGACCGCATTGCAGAGCATCAAAGTCAAGTTAAGAAGCTCTTTGACAAGAAGGCCAAGCCTCAAGATTTTTAAGTTGGAGATCTAGTTATGTTGTGGGACAAGAGAAGAGAACCAAAGGGAATGCACGGAAAGATTGATTCCTTGCAGAGAGGTCCTTTCGTGATTCACCAACTCATGGGGAAAATAGTTTTCATTTAATGTATCAAGATGGAACACCATTCCCACTACCCCACAGTGAACAACATCTAAAGCTTTTCACTCAATGAAGCACCAGATAAGTTTGTACAATTTGTATATTTTTGTTTGGTCTTTTTGTTTTTGCAATCTTGTGTTGAGTTTGTCACCTAACTTTATAGCACAATGGTTGGATGAAGGCACTTAGAGTTCTAGGATTCTTCTCCCTTTGATTGTTTCAAAGAATGATTGAAGGAAGCTCCCCAATTAGAGCCAGTTGTTATCCTTGACTTTCTCTAGCTCAATTCGTGGGATAACCCCAACAAAAATTGTATGTTTCATAGCCCATGTCCTCTATGCATGCAAAAATGAGGCAAAATTGGAATGGCCTCATGCATAGTCAAACCCCTCAAAAAGTCATTTCAAGTTGGGTTACTTTCACCTTTTGAAAAACTCAAAAAAAAATCAAGTTTTTCAAGACTTAGTCATTTTCCTTCATGTGCAAGGTCGCTATTTTTTATTAAGTTTTACCATTTATTCTTACCTCCTCGCCATTTCTAAACCTCCTTGCATTCTGTAGATTGTGTGAAAGATTGTTCGTGTGATATTTTAGATTGGCAGATATTTCTCGACCTTGCAATAAATGGGTAAGTTTGCCTTTTTTCTTGCTTCTTTTTCATTATGTATTTTCATTTTTTCTATTTTGTAAACCCCAATTTTTTGAAGTTGTTGTGTTGACTATTGATTAAACATAGTTGTGTTTATGTTTATGTATTTACTAATTCGTGAATGTTTTTTGAAACCATAGTCGTCAACCCTAGTGTTTCTTAGAGAAAAATCTCTGAGCAACACTATTAAAACCTCATCTTCAAAATTGTTCAAACCTATGTTTCCTTTGTTCCTGTGTCATTTTAACCTGTAACACTGACTGGTGTTATTCAGAGATTTTTCTTCGAACAACACAATTCATTTGGACCACTATTGTTCGAAGAAAAATCTCCAAACAACACAGAGAAGACACGCCAATCACATAGAAAATAGTAACAGGCACGCAAAACACAGCGAAGATAGTTACAGTCACGCAAACATAGAGCAAACAATTAATGCATAGAAGACAAAAATGATATCTTTTCTTTTCTTTTTCTCACGTAAATGAAATGCAAATGCAAGTACTAGAAAGAAAAACAAACCTCCCAAAATGTAGGAATCACTACTCGAAGGCGTCGGTCTCTGCATATGGGGCAACACACATGCAATACATGCAAAACCTCCCAAAATACATGAAGCACTACTCAAAGGTGCTGGTCTATGCATATGGGGAAACAAACACGCCAAAACACACACAATTGAAGATAGAGAAAATATAGTAGACAAGCGGTGGACTGTTCCCTATTTCTAGGCCCAACACCATCTCAGGCACATTAGAGGCACACACCAATGATTGGGATTCACCACAAAAATCACTGAAAACATGCTTAAGGGTTGAGTTAGTCATAGAATTGCTCCCCACCTCCACATAGGACTTTTGAAAATGACAGGATGATGCAATCTACTCTGAGAAATACACCATCCCCGCCTCTACAGAGGGCTTAAGAAAAAGGATATGCTTGATATCCCACCTCCGCAAAGGGCTTACATGATTGATTGATTGATTGAAAATAAACTCAGGATGCATGATGCACTACTCTGGGGCTCAAGTCTATGCATCTGAGGTCAAACACAATGCTAACATCTATAACAGATAGCTTACCTTATATATGCCCCCACCTTAAGGTGGTTGATATCAGTTATCGATATCAAGCACATTAAGGTAGGAAGAAAACACACAAGGGAACATCGACTTTTGCAAAGTCCATGCCCCCTGGAGGTGACATGTATTTTATGATCGCCAAATGTTCCCACAAACACATCCCTGTAAGAAACATGTTAGTGTCTACAATATCATGAAAAACAACAACATCAATGCATATGATTAACCACACAAAGAGCCAAGGTTATACAACAAATTTGGAGTTCGAGGATAACCAGGGGCTATATCACGAAGCTCTCTGAATTGAGTACCGCCAAGGCTAGATTCAAAGGAAAACAAAGATGCATAGAGTAGCAGTATTGTTAAGGTTTGTAAATGCGATAGAAACATCATGAAATTCACTACGCAAAAAGCGTGAGTGCTTCCACTAGCCAGGTGTTGGATAAGATATACAACCCCATCGTCATATTAGGAACTATAGTCCATTTTTTTATTGCTCTTGAAAGGGACACTAGGTCCACATCAACATAAATGTTTGTCGTCATCCACCTGCTAGATGGAAATACTAGAGGAAGGGAAACAATAAACAGTCACATAGGAGGGTCCCCCCAAGTCACTAACCACAATGCTATGTCTGTAAGACACAACAAACAACAATAAAATCATAGAGAGAGGCAATATAGAAGAATGGTGATACAAATAGAAGAAGGTCACAACAGAGGTGGTTTCCTAGTATCCCGAACCTTACGGGAGAATCTGAGGTCATCCCAGGAGGACTAAACAACACATAACACATCACGGGGGAAGCACATCATGAGAAAGGTAAAGGGTTAGAGATACTTACCTATAGGGTCTTTATATTATATGTTGGAGCTTGCAAACCTCTTGGAGAGGTATTCAATCATATTTGTTGTAAAATTTGAGTGGTTCTTATGAAAGTCTTGTTTGTTATCATATGATGATTGTTCTTTAAATCCTTATTTAAATGAGGCTTTTTGTTGCTTATGAGGGGGAGAACCACTATTATTTCCAACTATTGATTGTCGTCTTGTTCGTTTCTAATTTTTGGCGAGTTTTCATTGGTAAATCTTTCTAGAACAGTAGCAGGATTCATCCTGTACCATCTTGCTCATCTGTATCAGTTGTTCTTTCTTTTCAAAGGTATTTTGATTATCTCCCTATCCATATAAGGATAACGGAGGAGGAACGTCAACGTAAATTCCATTTCTTCATGGACAAGGTGGGTTATCCACTTGTTTCTTATCCACCTCAATCATTCCCAAGATACTATCATAGTCCAAGTAATCATCCTCGTCTACTTCCATTAGATCTTGTTCCACCATATTATTTTCTATATGCTTAGGAAAAGGATTAGTGAAGATTTGTAAATTCTGATTCAGCAGAGCAACTGAATTAATTCCATTATCATTCACACCCAATACTAGATGACATTCAAATCAATAAGGTCATGTATCTTATGTTTAAGATGGATACATTATTCAGTGTCATGTTCTTGTGTTTGATGATAATGACAAAAGGCATTAGCATCAAAGTAAGGTCCTTGTTTACTAGGATCAACATGCTTAATCAGGGGAAGCTTCAAAATGTTATTACTCACAGATTGATTCATGATAGAATGATAGGACTTAGATATCGGAGTAAACTTCCTCGGTTGATACGATTGTTTATATCAGACACATTTGTATTTGGTCCATTGATCTTGATGAAACCCCTGTTATTATTCCTTTTAAAGTTGTTTTGTGACGATCCAGCCATGGATTGTGCAACTTGAACTGATGAGTTTTGGTTTTCATACTGACTAGACGAAAGTTGATAATCATGAAGGGCAATGCATAAATGTTGAAAGGAGTTGTACTTCATCAAGAGAATCTTATCACGAATATTAGGTTGTAGATTTGTAATGAATATCTTTTGAACATCATCATCTTTCATCTGATATTGAATCTGAGCATAAAGGCCTTGATACCGACTAATGAACTCAGTCAACTTTTCTTTTGGACCTCGTTTGCATTGAACCAAGTCGATAAGAGTGACTTGGGGTCTAATATTTTCTTGAAAATGTTGTTAAAATTGATCAATCAACTGCAAAAAGGAGTGAATTGAATTTGGAGGCAAAGAGCAAAACCATTCTAGAGCAGTATCTTTGAGAGATCACGGGAAAAGTTCTGCTAACAAATCCTCTTCAAAATAGAAATCACTACACATAGTTGTGAATGCTGCCAAATGGATCTATTAGGATCTCCTTTTCCACCATTTTTTAAAGAGAGGAGTCTCAAACCTCTTAGGCATAGGGGTTCTCAATATTGCATATGATAATGGATTACGGGCATGATATGTCGGTAGATTAGGTTGTGAACAATTTGTCAAGTTTGTTACCTTTTGTTGCAAAGCAGTCATGCCCTGTAAAAGTTGGTTTAGGATGGCATCATTTGGAGATGCGGTTTGTTGTGAAAAATTGGAAGCGAAGTGAGGAGTTGAATGAGCTTGAGACACAATATGTGGAGGTTGAGAACATGTTAATGGTAGTTGGCAATATTGATATGTGGAGTTAGGTAGCTGGAAATGAGTGGAATAGATAGGAGGTTAAGAACAATTATTCATAGAAGATGTCCCTTTAGGAATCAAATTCTAATAATTAAATCCCACAGCTTTGTAATTAGTGCTATTATATACTCCAATACCAGTGGTAGCATTACTACAAACATTTACATTACTACAAACGTTTGCATTAGTTGTTAAGATCGTTGATGTAAACGTTGATATTCCCGTAGTCAGTATAGGTGCCAAAACTTGAGTATGAGATGGCGATAAAGTGTTATTTATTGTTTGTGCACATTTAGTTATCGGCATGATATTGGTTTGTATAATATATTCTAGAACACGAAGTGCATTAACGCCGTCTTGTCCTTCTTTTATCAATTCTTGTATGTTATGAATTGTAGGTACGGCTTCTTCAGCTATTCTCTCATTTTCCATAAATGATTTAAATTTGGCTAAGTCTTTATCCAATTTTTCTATTTGCTCATCAGATACATATCCTGTTTCCTCAATAGTATCATAAACATCATGAAAAATTTGTTCTTCCATTGTACTTGTAATGGGTGGAATGTCTTGTAATGTTTGGGTTTCTCCTTTTGTAAAGAAGGTGTTCAAAGTACCAATTCATTCAAGAGCACCAGATCCCATGTGTCTTATGCTTCTTCGTAAAGGAATATTTCTCTTAGGGTAGTGAGTTATTAAACTCATGCAGCAATATTCTCACTCTCAACACACTCTTGATGCAAATTTAAGATAATGTCAAGTCAATTATAGTGAAAATATGTCAAAATAGGCACTTTTTTCACCAAAATTCAATGCAGAAGAGCATAACAAAGGGTGTTGTGCGAAAAATAATTATGGATAGAAAATAATATCAGAAATAACAGCCACTTGGTACTAAAATATCCAACACAACACGCTTTCAATGTCACTTAAGGTAAAACCCTAGTGAAAATATAGCGAAAATAGGTTATTTTTCACAGTTTTTCAATTCCAAGACCTAGCAAAGGAGGTGTTGTAAGGAATTTTAGGAGGGACAGAAAATAATATTAATAATATCAGTCACCTCAATCCACAAAATTGATCACAACACACTTGGAGTGCAAACTAGGTCAAACCCTAGGGCAAAAATTGTCAAAATGTGTAGTTTTTCGCTAATTTTTCACTACAAGAGCCCGTTAAAAGGGTGTTGTGAAGCTTTTTATGAGGGGAAGAAAAGTATTACCCTGATAATAGAAAATTAGTGTAAAAATATCTTTCACAACACACCTATGGTGCAAGTGTATGAAGTCGATAAGGCCAAAATTAGTGAAAATCATTGTTTTCGAAGCCCTAGGTTTGAGATTTTGGAACAAAATGCTATGCAAATGGTTTGAAGTCTGATTTTTTATGGAAATTACATACTCTTAGATCTGAAAATAATTTTCAAGCTTAATCATGCAAAATTCCCATGCAAATTTAATGAAATTGCACCAAAATTGCTAGTTTTTATTGAAATTTTTAATGCAAAAATGCAAATAATTTAAATTTAAATGCAAATTCACACTAAAATGCAAGACTACAGCCAAATAAAAATTTGAATGAGCCTCTAAAATTAGTAGAAAAATCTGATAAAAGATTTTGCCTATAAACCCTAGATTTTGGAATTACTAGGTTGTATAAAATTGACAAAATTTCCACAAAACCCTAGCAATTAAATGATGAAAATTCAAAGCAAGATTTTGAATTTTTGTATTTTTATATAGTTTATATTAGATATGATGCAAAAATCATGAATTAGGAAAATTTAGGAAGAATTGACACAATTTAGTAAGCCCAACAATGTAATTTTTTTGTATTTTTCTAATTTTTCAATTCTTTTTGAAATTTTCTCAATGCAATAAAGTAAATGCCTATATGAATGAATGAAATCACACCAAATCTGTAGAAAAACACTCAACAAGTTGCAATTTAAGTTTAAAGACATGGATTCACCAAAATGTTTAGGGTAAAATTGGATCTTGTTAATCTTTCATGGTTTAGTTGTTAAAATCCTCCTTTCACCCTAACATTCAAGGATCTAGGGTCAAGTGGTGAACACTATCATACCCTAGGTCACTTGTAGATGTAGGGAAACTTGGATTAGGGAATTAATTATCAATTTTTCCTTCTCCTATGCTCAATTGACCATTAAAACCCTAATTATGCAAATACGACAACAAATTAATGAATTACAGAAAAAGCTCTTGCAGACGAGAGTAAAATACCAAATTACAAAATACATGTTTTTGGGTTTCTGAAGCAGAACAGTCAGGGACACCGGAGCGGACACCCAAGTCCAAGGTACCTACTTTTTCATGGAATCTGGACCTCCTGCAGACACTGATCAGCCCTGTAACTTCTATTTTCTAGAATCTGTCTACAGAGGACACTGGATTGAGTGCCCTAGTCCCGGAAGTGCTCCTTTGTCCAAATTTTCTTCAGATCTTGAATCCCTAAGGTCTTCCCAGCATTCTTGCAACTCCACTTTTTTCAGATGTGACACATGTAACCTGCAATCACAAGACTTGGTTTGGGGGTTGTGGTGTTTAAAGGTTTACCTCAATCAAACCCCGGAGGACACTTAAGTCTCTGAACACCGTTGTCAGATAAAGAGGGCATGCCCTTGTGAGGCAGAGGCCAAAAACCAAAGGAATCAATGATAAAAACATAATGATATGCCACCTTGTAGTGAAGCTCTCATGGAGGAAGATGCTCTTCATGCCATGAGGAGATTAATGCTCCAACCTGCAAATATCAACACACAAAACACACAAATCTACTCTTGCAACATAATAGAAAGCCTTGAATCACCTTGAGAACACTTGAACATCACAATTGTCATCTAGTTTACAAATGAATGCCTACATGTTTATATATGCATCTACAAGCACTCCCACCAAGATATTTAAAATTCAAACTTACTGTGTCGGTAAAGGGACCTAATAACAGTCACTAACCAACACTAGCAAATTGGGGGTGCCCCAAAATAGGGCAGGACTAGGGCTCGAGCGCCCAAGTCCTCCCCCCTATTTTGGGTAGGGTATAACTCAAGGGGTCCACCTAGGCCCTATTTGCTAAGGAACCTAGGTCTCATTCCATCAGGGTGTTAAAATATGAACAAAAATGTCCTAAATGCATGCTAAAGACCCGGGAGCTAAACCTTATGAGGGAAAAGCCCCCAAGGGGACATTTTTCGATGTTACAAGTGCAAGAAGATGAGTTCACTTTTTGGCCAAAAAGTGGAAGTGTTTTTTCCTATTTTTCAAATTTTATCATACTTGGAGCAACAATTTGATGCACTTGCACATAAAATATTAAGATGATGTAAAAATTTAAAAAATGTAGGATTTTGTTTCTAGTTTTCAAATATGTATTTTTTTCTAATACCCAGATGATGCAAGTTGGTTTTTCATTGGATGTACAAAAAGTGGCTTTTTAAAAGTCCCCTATTTTTTGCAAAAGCATGCATGTGTATGGCCAACATAATTTGACCTAAATTAATATATTTTTCTAATTCCTTTTCTCAAAAGATTCTTAGGATGTTGAATTTTGGTCAGGATATTTTTTTGTAATTTTTTGATAAATATTTTTCTTATTAATTTTTTAATAGCCTTAATTAGTGTTTTTTAAAACCCCTCGTGTATGGCCAACATAATTTGAGTTAAACTAATCAATTCACTAAAAAATTATTCATCATGTAGAGAATGATATCTAGTTTGGTCAAACATAATTTTTTTTTCAAGGAACTTTCAAAATCAAAAGTTATTAAAAAAATAGTAACCTATGTTATTTCAAGTTTATGAGTTAGTTTGTTTGGAAAATAAATAATAAATAGAAAATTATGTTCAATAGTAAAAAAAATTACATATTGTCGATAAGGGCGTGGTTCGGTGGTTAAGTCGCTCGGTTGTAGTGGCGTCCACCAGAGTTCAAACCCTCGCTGGGCCAACAAGCTCGCAGGCTTTACGCCTTTGCTGAGCCAACGAGCTCGTAGGCTTTATGCCTTCGCTGGGCCAATGTGCTCGTAGGTTTGAAGTGTTCTTACTAGGGGATGAGTTACCCATGTTGTGGCCTCACTAGTTCATTGCTCCGGGTAAAATTATTTACGTGGAGTCGAAGGGCATGTCGTACCAACGTTGCCAGTCACATTAAAATGTTTACCAGGTGCATTTTTAAAAAAAAAAATTACATATTTGAAATCTGGACTTTCAAATCTATAATGGGTTTTAATTTCGTTAAAATATTTTTAAAAAAAAAGTCGTCAGCCATAGTGGTGAAACTAGTTTTTTCTCTTGATGTTTTCATAGTCTCCTAGTTGCATGTCCAAAGCTAAGGCTTGGGTTTCCAAGCCTAAAACCAATGCAAATTGGTGGATTTGAAATTTCAAAATTTTAGAAATAGGTACACATTATAAATGGGTGCCCATTCATTATAGGTGCCCATTATAAATAGATACCCATTTCTAAAAAATAAAAAAAATTAGCATAGGCATGTTAAAAAATACTTTTTAAAAATGGGTACATGTTTTGCTTCAAGAGCCCGATCCTAAATAGGTACACTTTTTTTCAAAATGGGTACCCATTCCAAGCAGCATTTTTCATCCATGGGAGGCTTCCGCGAAATGTATGCTCAACTTTGTGCTTTAACCCCCTAATGATGTAGTTTAGAGAAAATTCTCTGACTTGCATCATAGTTGTCTAACCTATCCAGTGTAGTATAGAGAATTTTCTCCGAACTACACCCAAAGAAAAATACCCATGTAATGTTGGGAAATTTCTCCAACCCTACACCAAAGTTGATTTCTCATGCAGTTTGGAGAATTTTCTCCGAACTACACCAAACATTGCTCAACATACAAAAGTGCAGTTTTTCTCCACACTTGCATAGTTCCTGATGGATGAAAAAATTTCTAACTCTGGAGGACTTCGAACTCTTTTTGCTATTCCTTAGCAAATGTCAAAGCCTTCTCCCAAGAAGAAAAACATGAAGTACTAGTATCAAGGTGTGATTCCTATGACCTCTATGGAGACTAATGTGGGCAACATTAGGGATACAAAGATAGGTCAAGTTGATATGTGAGAATTCCTAGAGAGACTGAATAAACAAACTATTGCATCAAACATGCAGGTTGTCCTTGATAGTAGCATCCACTTGGTTTTTGCCTTTCCAGTGCTAGCTCATAATCTAGATTTTGTTTTAGTAGTAGTTGTTCATTTCAACAAAGAGAGCAAGAGCATGAGGGATACATATGGTAAAGTGGTGATTAAGCTGTATCAAGAATTCTTTGATAAGATATTTAGTTGCCTTAACATTGACGAGTATTCAAATATAACCATGGAGTTAGCACAAGATTACTATGACAAAAACATGGAGAAGTGTAAGAAAATTATCAACTCTCAGTGGCTCAAGACTCCTAGGCCTACAATTGCAAGGTGGCCTAAGAACATCTTTTGGAGCAACTTCAACGGAGAGGTGGGTGATCTGATTACTCTTTTGAGAAAAGTCAAGGGACTTCCTACATCCAATACTTTTCAAGAATGGATGTACCAATACATAGTTGTCATTAAGAAAGGTTATTAGAAGATATTATGGGGCAAACAAATCAGTAATTATATTTGCCAACAACTCTCAGAAGTGTCAACCTCTTTGAAGTTTTATATGACTTCGTATTTGGTATATGCTACTGCTTGTATGAGGTCCTTCTCTGGTTGACTTCAATTAGAGATAAAAGAAATATACCAATGTATGAGTATTATCCTTAGTTGACATGAAGGAAAGTATCAAACATTTCAAAATGGTCAATGATGCCTTCTTTTACTGGTATATTTGTATGTTTGAGAAAGATCTTCAGAAGAAAAGAGTTTCTGATGCTGCTTGGGAGCAAGTGAAAAGGTTTAGTTGTGTAAGATTTGGCTATGGAGATAGCCACCCAAGATCTAGAAGCCTAATGGAAAGCACAAAGAAATAAGAAGATCAATATGACAAGAATGAATTGTATTCCTATCAATGAATGCAAATATAAGATTACAGTCTCATCACAATATGCTATGACATACCTTGCTTATAAAGGCAAGGGTGAGAGCTAAGATGTTGTAGTCATGTGACAAGTGTCTTAATCCTATGACATGTGACAACTATAGGATAAGACAACTATATGACAACTATCAACAACTAAAGACAACTCTCAATATCTAGAACCAACTAGAATGCTTCCTAAGTCAACTTAACATGTGAATATGTGTGAATATTATTTAACTAATAAATAGTTAAATAATATGAATTATTCACACAAGGGATAAATAGCTAGGAAATAATGAAACTAAATATGAAATACCCCTATTCACACTAACACCCCCCCTTAAGTGCAACTTAGGGAAAAGCTGACAAATGGAAGGATGAAATGATGGATGGGTCCTAGCTACTAGGTCATGTTAGGTACCCATGTACAAACAAATCTCAAGTGGAGTAAAGGATAAAACCACATGGGAAAAAACTCCTCCCTAAATGTTAGAATTCAAGAAGTGTGGAAAGGTAGGGTCAACATGAATCCTATGCTACCAATTCCAACACATATATACAATGAATAATCCCCCTCAGAAGAGAGGAAAGGAAGAGAGACCAAGTAGCCCTCCCTCAATGTAGAGTTTCCTATACTGATGGTAGATGTCCGACAATGAATGCTGAAGATGATCCACAATCACTGAACAACATTTCTCCCCTTAGGAAAAAACAAGACCAAGAATATATGCAAGAAGTCTCCCCATTCCCAAAAGGAATATGTAGGAAGATAACTCAAAATGGATGAAGTCTCTAAACTCTACTTAGGTGTCACCATGTCGATGCCGAAAGAAGCCACAAACCAATCAGGTGTCTCATGCCAAATTGAAGAATGTGACAATCTAGGATCTAGTGGAAACTGATGTAGAACATGATCCAAGGACAAAGATGTCTTCTTTGAAGACAAAGGTGCCTCCTCCAAATGTTGCTCAATAGTAGCCACAATCATGTCAAACTGTGAGGAATGATTATGTGGGTAAAGAACAAAAGGGTCAAAAGGTTCCCCCTCAACATCTGAAGAAGATGAAGCAACTTCATCAAAGTGGAGATGAATGTCATCAATAGTGTCCTCCAAGTCTGCAAGATAGGACTCACAAAACAAGTCTGCAATACTTGTAAAGTACTCATCCCAAGTGGCTGAATCTAGAAAACTATGAATATCTTGTTGCACTAAATCACTGGAAACCATGGATGTAGCAACATTGAATTATGTAGATGCAACAAGAGATGATGGAGGAGATGGAATGTCAGCACATGTCTCTAGAACCTCAGTCGATGAAAGAACACCAAGATGCAAATGACCATACTAAATCTCCTCAAAAATGTTCACATGAGTGTGAACCTCAGCTAAAGGAACAATAGGAGCAAAATGTGAGAATGTGTACACTTGAGATTGATGATCTACCTCCCCAATTGCAACTATAAATCTATTATACAAATCCCAAATAATCACAGAATTAGGTGTGAACTCAACATTCTTTCTTGCTCCACCATGTGTAATCTGATAGATAGAAAGGGTATTAGTAGACAATGAAGTACACAAAGGACATCATTGAATGATCCTTTGTCAATGTCAATTGATCCTTTCCCACAAACACTCATAGATGTGTTGTTGGCCATCAAAATGAGTGGTGATGAACAAGTCTCAAATGAAGAGAACATACTCTGTGATGAAGCCATATGATGTGAAGCTCCAGAATCAAGGATCCATTTCCCTGACTCAGAATTTGCAACTACAAAAAGTGCTTTCCCCCTTTGTTTCTCATACTTTGACTTTGAAGATGATGATGAAGAAGAAGATGAACCCCCTAAAGATGAATTCATTTGAACCTTCTTTAGTTGATGTTGCAACTCATGAATTTTCTTTATGTAACATTAGTGTTCATCGTGACCCAATTTCTTATAATATGCACACTAAGGCTTCTCCTTCTTAGATGATTCTCCTTTGGAGAGAGAGGACTCAGATTCTTTTTGTGGCTTGTTCTTTTTCTTCCTTTGTTTCTTTTCAAGGTTCCCTAATTCTTTCTGTACCTTAGGTTCACTGGCCACCAATGCTTGTGGTTTAGAAGAGTTGAGGATGCCCATTTGAATTAACTTCACTTCTTCTTGGATTAGAAGTTTTGAAAAGTCATCAAAAGTAGGCTCAACATATGTAGCTCCCATGGAAACCCGTTGAGTGTGAAAGATAGAAACAAATACAGAATACTCAGGACCAAGCTTGGATAACACATTTAGAATCAATTGTAGATCCGCTTTAGTAATCTTGCAATCCTTTAGTTGTGTTCTCAATTTCTTAATCTTGGAGATATAGTCTTGGATTTTGTCAAACTTATGATCAAGACTCATCAAATCATTATCAATCTAATAACCCTTAATCTTCTCAGTTTTACCAAACAATTTTTCAAAAGTCTCCCAAGCCTCCTTAGGTGTTGTACATGATTCAACATGGAATTGTAAATCAAAAGAGACAAATGAAAAAATGTACCCAAGAGTTTTCTCATGATTGATCTCCCATATACCTTTGCATTCACATCAATAGGTTCAGGAATAGATTCTTTTACATATCCAGTGAAACCTTTTCCCATTAGATAATTCCATACTGATTTTTTCCATGATGCATAATTATATGGAGTTAGGAATTCAATTTGAAATTTCCCCATTGCAAAAACACACAACCAAGAACTAAAAGCAATCAACCACTGCAAGATCACTCCCCCCCCCCAAATTTACTCAATCAATGATCCCCCCAACAAAATATGATCTTGGCACTTTATAATTAGTGTGATTACAGTTTCCATAAGCCAAAATAGCTAAGTGGTCTTTTGAATTTGGTACATACAAATGCTAAAATTAGGCTATAACTGAAAGTACAACTTATGAGCAAAACTAGACCAAACTGATTGCAGATCTAAGAAGTACTTGAAAAATCATACACTTTTTAAAAAATCACCAGAAAATGTTACCATATGACCCTAAACAGAGCCCCAAAAGGTCTGAAAATGAGGACTGCTCATCAATAGCGACGAAAATCTGTAATTTTTGGAAAATCCAGAAACTAAAATCAAAAACCGTCTGCACCACTATGAAGCCTGGGAAATTCTGATCCAAATTAAAAACAAATCACCAAAATCTGAGTCCAGATGATTGAGATAGAGGCCTGCAAAGTTTGAGTGTCAAATCAAAAATGCCATTGGAGCAAGGGGGAGGAAAAACAAAAAAAATTGCTACCAAATTTGGTGGAACTGTCGCCAAATATGGAGGTCTGCCAAATATAGCTATTTCTAGATAAAATAGAACCTCTACTAAAACTAGAAGTCCACCAACTAAATTTAATCCTTCACCAAATCTAGAATCACCGCTAAACCTGGTGGATTGCCAAAACTGTCACCAAAAATGGCAGAGCTGCTAAAATAGCCACCAAATGTGGCAGTTTTGTCGAATTGGCCGCCGAATTTAGTGGATCAGAAGAATGTCTAAAAAATATATTTTTTAAAGGCCAAAGTCCTGTGCACCGTATGGATGCAGATCGCAGAGGTTTTTTTGTTGTTGCAGAGAATAAAAAATATTTTAAAAAAATATAAGGCCGAAGCCTATTTACATGGGGCGAGCCCCAAAGGAGGGTTGTGGCCTTTTAAATGTCTACACCCCTTTTTAGGACCTATGGTCCTCTTTAAAAGAGGTCATATGTATACGGCCTATCGAGCTGCACAATGCTTGCGCAGGCCTATACAATGCATTAAAGTTTTTTTGCTTTTCATTTTTTTTTTCAAATTTTTCAATAAAATTTTACAAAAGAATTTTAAAATCTGCAATTTTTCCAAACAATTTTTTTTTCTGACCGTACCTCCACTGACGCCTACTTGTACAAGAAAGGAATCTTTTTCTACAGAATATTTTGTATGGATGGCGAAGGAGGGCAGAATTTTTCCGCAATGGCCCCGGGCAAAGTTATCTAATTTTGATGATTTGACAGTCAATCTTAGCATTTTAGGGCCTCCTGAACACGATGGTAGCATCAGATTTGACCCAAAATGCTCTAAAGGATTAGGTACCTGTGGGATCTTGCATGCACCTCCCAACTTCAAACCCTCATAGATTTGGCATCCGATGTCTAATTTGGATGAAACAAAAGGCAATTTCAACTATCTCAGCTGCTCTGGATGCAATGGTAACCTTAGATTTACACCAGCATGCTCCAAAATGAACCTATAATATAAAGCCACAAGAAGTCCAAGCCCTCTCAAATCTGGTATTTCTATCAAATTGTTTTGATTCTCTAGGTCATCATGCGATGCAGGGGAAGAGCATACTCAATTTTTCAAGATCCACCATGATTTTAACTCAAGATCTCTCAATAGACTAACCAAAGGCAATCTACAAGCTCTGATACCATGTAAGATTTGGCTATGGAGATAGCCACCCAAGATCTAGAAGCCTAATGGAAAGCACAAAGAAATGACAAGATTAATATGACAAGAATGAATTGTATTCCTATCAATGAATGCAAATACAAGATTACACTCTCATTATAATATTTTATGACATACCTTTCTTATAAAGGCAAGGGTGAGAGCTAAGATGTTGTAGTCATGTGACAAGTGTCTTAATCCTATGACATGTGACAACTATAGGATAAGACAACTATATGACAACTATCAACAACTAGAGACAACTCTCAATATCTAGAACCAACTAGAATGCTTCCTAAGTCAACTTAACATGTGAATATGTGTGTGAATATTATTTAACTAATAAATAGTTAAATAATATGAATTATTCACACAAGGGATAAATAGATAGAAAATAATGAAACTAGATATGAAATACCCCTATTCACACTAATAGGTTGTATATTTCTACAATTTCCTACTTTTACATATATCAAATTTGGTTGTTTCAATGGGCAACCCTAATGTTGCCAAGATATTCAAGAGACAAGATGATCCTGATTGAATTATGTAGATAGATGATGAATGTGCATAGAAAGCAAGCACAATCTCATAGATCTGGCTTCAAATTCCCAGTAACCATTAGCTGATACATAGTGTCAACAACTATGAAAGCAAAGGCAATGGAAACTGAGATGCAATGGGCAACTCTCAAAAGGTATCAGAAAAGGAATGATTTTGATTATAGGGGCATGAAGGATAAGCTCAAGGGCAACTACACTCACGTGCATAAAATTGAAGATATACAGGCTGAGTACAAAATAGATGAAGAAGTAAGCAAGCTAGACTATTGTCGGCTTACCTTAGAGAAAATCAAAAATTTTGAGCTTGCTGATGTTCCTGAGGATATGCAAGAAGATTGTAATATATCAAACCCTTTATATGTAAGTGGAAAAATTACTGACACCCCTCTCCCACAAATTCCATGGTCACAAAAGGAGTCCACTTTTATAAGAGAAAGGTTTCAATTGGTTCTTGCAAACACCAATGTTTGGTTGGAGAGTAAAGGGATAAAGATAAAAAATTTCAAAATAGGATCTAAAGAAGAACATGTTGAAGGAGCTTCTGGTAGGAGAGAGGAACTAGGATCTAAGAACAAACAAGATATTCCTAGTTCTGACAAGAAGCTGAAATTTGTTTTTAAGAACAAAGGAGAGAAGGGAAAGAGAAAAGAAAAAGAGGGAACATCTGCCTAGGTAGATTTTGAAGAAGAAATTGCAGCCAATGAATGAAAAGAACCTCCTACTATTTCTCAGTTGAAGTCTTCACAAGTAATACCTCCTTCTTCACCTCCTATAATTCTAGTAGTGCCAACCCCACCTCTTGTTGTTTCAAGCGCACAACCTTTGCCTTCTACTTTTGCTACCCCCATTGTTTCTATCCAATCTATTCATTCGTCTCCTTCCTCAACCACTAGTGAGTCACTGTTTCAAAGTCCTCTACATGGAAACATGGAACATACGTTTGGTTCCCTTTCTTCACTGCCTAGTCTATCAAGTGTGTCATCACCAATTTCTAATGCTTTTATTAATACCTAGTTGGACTTTGAGAAGTTCATATCTACATATGTGCCTAATGTATCAAGTAGTGGGACCCATGTTGTTGTGTTGACTCAGACACCACCAATTGTTACCACCACTTTCATTTCACCTAATATTCCATCCATTTCAAAACACATTGTTACCATCAAACCATTTCTACAACCATTGGCAACACAAATAGAAGATGATTCATCTATTCTCCCTCCTTGGTTAGTATCACAAAAACCAAAGAGGAAGAAACAAGTCATATCCTTGGATGATTTTGAATTTGCCCAATTAGTCCCAGTCAAGCCCAAATTAGCAAAAAAGGCCAAATCCATATCAAGGGTACTTGTTGACTCATTAGGGAATAGGTATGTTGAAGTAGTTGTGCCTCCACAAGACAAGAACATCAATGAAGGCCAATTTTCTAATTATACTATTTCAAGGGTAGAGCTTGGAAAGAAAACACATGAAAGTGCCAAGGAGGATTTACAAGCAACATTGGCTGCATTGTTTTAGAGATATGACATAAGTTGATCAAGGATCAACTTAAGGTATAGGTAGAACAACTAACTTCAGTTCTACTCAAAATAGACCAATCTTCAGAGCAGGTAGAACCTATTGATACATGTGTTGATGAAGAAGCCATTCAAAATGCTAAAAAGATTAGATCTCAAGGCTAGGCAGTCAGTGCCTGGATAGAGAGAATATCAACCCAAGGAACTCAATTGATAAAGTCCTCTATTGAACTTTAAAATAATTTGGGTGAAGTAAAAGAAGAAGCACAACCAAACACTTGATACACTTTCTCAAGATCTACAGCTAATAGAAAAAGATATTGAAACATGGACCAAGCTAGGAGATTTCAAGATAGAAGTGTTGGTTGAACATGGGGTTATCCCCAATAGAAAAATGTTTTGTTGAATACAGGGAGGTGTTAGAAATGAAAACAACACTACTTCAATGGAAATCTGATTCAAGATAAATTTCAGCAATCTTAAGTGTGCATTAACAATGGAGATTGTAACAAAACATAAAACCCACTACAGAAAAGATGTCAAACATGAAGAACTCAACACAATGACACAATGTTTACATGGAGAAAACCCTTGTGTGTAAAAAACTCCACCAGGAAAGAGGCACAAGTTTGTATTAATCTCAACAAGATTGTATAATACATCAACTACACAACTCTCTCCAAAAGTCTTCAATCTAACAGCATTTCAGCAGCACCTGAGTAGCTAAAATCTATATATTGCAACAACAAATACAAGGAAAATACTTATATAAATGTTTTCCAACTCATATTAGGCATTCACCTTCTCTCTCCTAAGATTCTCCAACCTGTAAACATTAATTACCATCTTACAAGCATCTTACACTTGTCCAAAAATAGCCATGCAAAGGTTGGGGACCCAACACTAAATCTGGCCTCTTACAACAACTTATGACACATCATAACCGTCATAGATTCCACAAAAGAGTATCTTTCCAAGATAGGAACCTTGGGCTAAATATAGAAAATATACAACTAACATATCCGTCATAAACATCATAGAATCTTAGAATCTTATGACAACTTGTAGCTGTCATAGATTCACTTACCAAACATTATGATAGTTGTCATACATGACAAAAATATTATATTCCTCAAGAGATCATGCCTACCCTCATTTACTTTGATTTTTTACATTTGCCAATAGTAAAAGTCACTTTGTAATTACCCCCGGTTACACCGAAATTACCCCTAACAGTGAAACTAGTACATCTCCTCATGGATAGTTACAAATTACATATAATAAATGGAATAAATACAATATTGGGATTTACAAGGTTTATGGCTCCTTATCCCAACATTCTCCCACTTGACATTATACATTGTAAATCAACCCATAGGAAATCAAATGAAAAATAATTAGGCACTAGAAAAGGCCCGTGGCCTCTCTGCACTATACGAACTTCTCTATGCTCATAGGCTTGGTCAATGAATCTGCAACATTCTCCTGAATGTCTATCTTCTTCAGCTTAATCTCTCCATTTGCAACCAACTCTCAAACAAAGTGATACTGAACATCAACATGCTTAGTCTGAGCATGATACATAGGATTCTTGGCCAAACAGATAGCACTCTAGCTATCACAACCAATCTAAATGATCCTGCAATCAAATCCAATACTTGTACACAATCTCCTCAACAAGACTGCCTCCTTAGAGACATGAGTAGCAGCCATATACTCTGCTTTTGTGGTGTACAAAGAAACTATGGGATTCCTCTTACTCATCCAACTCACTACACCTCCAAACAAAGTAAACACATAGCCACTAGTGGACCTTCGACTATCCAAGTCACTTGCCCAATCTGCATCAACAAAACCCTGTATGTCCAAAGATTTATCAGCACTATTAGTACCAAAATAAACCAAACAATGATCAGGAGTACCTGCAAGATATTTAAACACCCTCTTCACATAGTTCCAATGTTGCCTACCAAGGTTAGACATAAATCTGCTCAACACTCTCACTGCTTGGGCAATATATGGTCTAGTGCAAACCATTGCATACATCAACCTCCCTACAACACAAGCATATGGCACATTAGACATATCCTCAAAATCATCCTCGGTCTTTGAACACATATCTAATGAAAGCTTAGTACCAATGGGTAAAGGAACTCTAACTGGGTTACAGTCCTACAAACTAAACCTTTGCAAAATAGTATTCACATACTTACTTTGTGACAACCAAAGCTTTATGTTAACTCTATCCCTCCTGATCTCCATTCCCAAAATATACCTTGTAGCACCAAGATCCTTCATTTCAAATGTACCTAAAAATTGGGCTTTAAGCTCACTGATCATACCCTTAGTATTGTTGAAAAATAACATGTCATCAACATACAAAGAAATAACCAGTATAGAATCATCAACACAATAAATGTAAACACAGTGATCCTCCTTACTTCTAACAAAACCCTATTTCAAAACAAATGAGTCAAACTTTTGATACCACATTCTGGGGGACTATTTCAGACCATAAAGAGACCTCTTTAACTTGCAAACCCAATGTTCTTTTCCTTTTACCTCAAAACCTATAGGTTGTTGCATATAAATTTCTTCTTCAAAATCTCCATGCAAGAACACAGTCATACATCCATTTTCCCAATCTCCCAATCATAAGATGCAGCAATGGATAAGGTAAATCTAATACAAGTTAATTTAGCAACAGGAGAGAATATCTCACCAAAATCAACTCCCTCTCTTTGGGAGTATCCCTTGGCTACCAGTCTAGCCTTATACTTTTCCAATGACCCATCTGCTCCAAACTTCTTGAAGACCCACTTAAAACCTATGGCCTTTCTTCTTTTGGGAAAATAAATAAGATCCTAGGTGTTACAAGTCTAAAGCCATCATCTCTTCCTGCATGGATAACTACCAAGACTCACTATCATCTACAGAAATAGCTTCCCTGTAAGATCTAGGTTCATCGTTAGTACTCAATAAAGCATATACACAACGGAAATCTGGTGGGCTATACTTGTCAACTGGATTCTATTGTCTTGTGGATCTCCTCAAGGGTGGAGTAAGAGACTCTACTTGTTCTTCTACATGATCATCTACAACTTCTTCTGTAAAAATAGACTCATCTTCATCAGAACTACTTGAATCCTCTTCTTCTTCTTCACCCCCCAATCCATCATTCTATTCTTTCTAAGGTGCATCTTGCTACTCTAAATCAAAGTGCACCTTCTTTACCTTTTCTTCTTTTTCTTTTGGTTGCTCAGGTTCAGAAATAGCTCTAAGTTCCCTAAAAATAACATCTCTAGAAAAGATAATCTTACAGGTTAGTGGATTCCAAAGCTTATAACCTTTCACATTATCACCATATCCAATGAATGTATACTTTTCAACCTTTGGATCCAACTTAGATCACTTTTCTTTAGGCACATGAAGAAAAGCCTCACAGCCAAAAACCTTAAATGTGAAACAAAAGGTTTCTTACCTATCCACACTTCATAAGGTGTCGAATCAAGAGCCTTATAAGGAGATCTATTTATCAAGTAGCAAGTAGTACATACAGCCTCTGCCCAAAAGTATTTATCCAACTGTGCATCACTAAGCATACTTCTGGCCCTTTCCATAATTGTTTGATTCACCCTTTCTGCAACACCATTCTATTGTGGTGTATACGGAGTTGTCTTTTGTCTTATTATACCTGAATGCTTGCAAAACTCATCAAATTCCTTAGAGCAATATTCCCCTCCATTGTCAAATCTTAATTTTTTTATCTTTAAACCTAATTGGTTCTCTACTAAGACTTTGAATTCCTTAAACTTAGTGAAAACTTTAGATTTATGTTTCATAAAATAAATCCATGTATATATGGATACATCATTAATGAAGGTGACAAAATAATGAGATTTTCCAATAGATTCATTATCCACAGGTCCAAACACATCCATGTGAATAATTTCTAATTTCCCTTTTACTCTATTGGTTCCTGAAGGAAATAATTTTCTATTTTGTTTACCAAACACACAATGCTCATAGAAATCAAAGTGCTCATTAGAATAAGAGAAATCGTCCAACAATTCTTTATTCTTAATAGTTTTTAATACATTATTGCTTGTGTGGCCCAATTTGTGGTGCCATAGCATACAAGTGTTTTTAGAAGCCTCAAAAACATAAGAGGCATTACAAACTATAGTGGTTTCAAGCTTAAACAAGTTCCTGAATCTCTTCCCTTTCGCTACCACCAAGTTCCTTCTAACCAATCTACAACCATGCTTGTCAAATGTCACATGCATTCCCAAATCATTCAACTTCAAAACTGAAATTAGGTTTCTAGCTAATCCAAGAACATGCAAAACACCAGGGAGGGTTTTCATCCTCCTATCACTGAAACACAACAATACCTTTCCTTTCCTGACAATCGAATATGTACAGTTGTCACCAAGGTAGATATTACCTCCACCATATTCTTCATATGTGGAGAACCATTCCTTATGCGAGGTCATATGAAATGAGAATCCTGAGTCAACCAACTAGTGATCATTAGAAACAACATTACATGCAGAAAGTAAAACATCTTCACCTGCATTCGAGGACTTATCCAAAGCACTCTCCCACTATTTCTTTGGGTTTATGCACTCCTTCTTCACATGTCCCCTTTTACCGTAGTTCCAACACTTAACTCTATTCTTTTTACCATGAGTATTAGACCAGCCCTTGGACTTGTCCTTAGCCCCTTTTTGATCTCCTTTAGATCCCCTTTCCTTAGACCTTCCCCTGACACTGAGAGCATCCCCTGAACTATCCAAACTCTTCTTCCTCAATTCCTATGATAGTAGCACTGAAACAAGAGCATCCAACTTGAGATCCACAAGGTTAGCAATGATAGCAAGGATAACATTCTCCCAAGACTTAGGTAAAGAACAAAGAAGTAAGATACATTTATCTTCCTCACTAACCTCAACATCTACTAAATCAAGCTAACTCAATAACAAATTAAAAGAATTTAAATGCTCTGCAACTGATCCACCTTCTCACATTTTCATGGAAAACAATTTTCTTTTTAAATAGAGTTTATTTACCATACTCTTGGCTTGATAGATCTCACCCAACTGATTCCACAACTTGTGTGCAGTCTCCTCCTTTGCAACATTCAACAGGATAGAGTCTGAAAGACACAACCAAATGGTTCCTCATGCCTTCATATCCAGTCTATCCCACTCATCTTGAGAGACATCATCAGGTTTCTTCTCTTTTTGAATAGCCAACCATTGGTTTCTTTCTTCCAACAAATCTTCCATTTTCATCTTCCACAACTCATACCCCGTTCCGTTGAACTTCTCAATGTCCAATAGAGAGGTTGATGCAACGGTGGATCCATCCATAATAACAACACAAGATCTGCAAAACAAACACAACCAAATCTCCCATTGTAGCTACAACTTCCACACTACCACCCAAGAGTCAAAGTTGGCCAGTCTCTGATACCAAATGTTAGAAATGAAAACAACACTACTTCAATGGAAATCTGATTCAAGATAAATTTCAGCTATCTTAAGTGTGCATTAACAATGGAGATTGTAACAAAACATAAAACCCACTACAGAAAAGATGTCAAACATGAAGAACTCAACACAATGACATAGTGTTTACATGGAGAAAACCATTCCAGGTAAAAAATTCCACCAGGAAAGAGGCTCAAGTTTGTATTAATCTCAACAAGATTGTACAATACATCAACTACACAACTCTCTCCAAAAGTCTTCAATCTGACACTATTCTGGCAACACCTGAGTACCTAAATTTTATATATTGCAGCAACAAATACATGGAAAATACTTATAGAAATGTTTTCCAACTCATATTAGGCATTCACTTCTCTCTCCTGAGATTCTCCAACCTGTAAACATTAATTATCATCTTACAAGCATCTTACACTTGTCCAAAAATAGCCATGCAAAGGTTGCAGGCGCAAGACTAAATATGGCCTCTGACAACATCTTATAATGTGTCATAACCGTCATAGATTCCACAAAAGAATATCTTTCCAAGATATGAACCTTGGGCTAAATATAGCGAATATACAACTAACATATCAGTCATATGCGTCATAGAATCTCAAAATCTTATGACAACTTGCAGCTGTTATAGATTCACTTACCAAACATTATGACAGTTGTCATACATGGAAAAAATAGTATATTCCTCAAGGTAGCACACCTACTCTCATTTACTTTGAGTTTTTACATTTGCCAACAGTAAAAGTCACTCTGTAATTACCTTTGGTTACTCTGAAATTACCCCTGCCATTGAAACTAGTATATCTCCTCATGGATAATTACAAATTACATATAATAAATGGAATAAATATAATATTGGGATTCACAAGGTTAATGGCACCTTATCCCAATAGGAGGTGATGATAAAAAAGAAATAAGTCATCAAGATCTTGATCAAAGATCTAAAGGAAGACCTGGATAGAGGCATAGACAAAGGTTTAGATATTTCAAATAAGATAGTTGAGATTCCTTGACAGATGTTAGATGACAATAAACAAACCCTCCCTGATGATATAGCTATCCAAGAATTCACCACACTTATACATATTGAGATAGAGGCAGAAGCTTTCTCATTAGCTTTTATTTATAAGTTTGTGGGTTTTCAAGTAATTTTGGATAAATTGCAAAAGATCCTGAGCAAGCACAAGAGTGGGCCTGTCACCATAAAAAACTCTTGTTGATGGTTGTTTTGGCACAACAACTCAAGTAGAACGAATGATCAATCTACTTCTCCTAAAAGGTAAACCAATGACCTCAGTTTACCCCCAAGGTCCCTATTTTGTTAGGTCACAATAGTGTTAGAATAGCAAAGTGGACAATGTGAGTGTTTGTTCTAGGGGCCTGTGTTGGTAATATCAATCTAGAATGCCAAGTAATCCTCTAATAGGTGGATATTGAATGGAGTGTGAAAGCTAACCTACTTCTAAGTTGTAAAAAATAAGAAAAAGAGGTTTAGGGTTTAGAAGGAAAATGTAAATAGCCTAGATAGACTCTACACTTGGCTTTTCACTTCATATAACAAACATTAGTGAGATCAAATTAACAAGCAATGGATGACCAGTATTCCACACAATCATTACCACTACCAGTGAAAGATTCTAAAGAAATGGGCAGAAGAACAAGAGATTGAAAACACCATATTACATGCGCAGAATTCAAACCCTCATTCATCCACCAAATTTATGATTTTATCAATTAAGCTCAAGATCTACTAATGCAAAGTCATATGCAAGGAAAAGAAATGCAAATACATTACCACCATAGAGCAGAAATGCAGGAATAGATCCCAAAATTTGTCTTCTCATTAACTGGCAAAATTATTGGCTAATTACAAAAGAGTAGTGTTCACACACCCTATACGCATATAAAGTATGCCACTTACATGCCAAAATACAAGTATAACTTGTGCTCACACAAGTTCTCTATGTTTCCCCCTTTACAAATGTTCAAAGTTCCCCTTTATATATGAGAGTTCTCTTGTTTACCTTTGCACATTTTGGCCCTAGTTGACTTGAAAGTGCCCTTATACACAAGTTACAATGCACAATTTATCCCTTGTCAGCCAGAGTAGTGCTACTAAGCACAAATGGAATCAACCTCATCAAAGAATGAAAGAAAGAATCAAAGAATAGATGTGCGTGAAAAACAAGGATATTCTACCCCTTCTCCAAAATGACCCTTGAAGTTGGTGGTGGCCTCCTAGATGTCATTCATGCTTGGTCCATTGTGATACTTGATCTTGATTTGTTGGGAGTATGATGACTTTTTGAGCTTGTCTTGGATTCTTGCCAATAGTTCAAAGGGTCTGGATGACCAATGTCAATATCTCCAATCTTCTAGTATGAGCTAGTCAACTTGGAGGCTGGCAGGGATCCTTTGAATACCAACTTCTTCTCTGCTACTGGAGGCAGTGGTGGTGATGCCTTAGTCATTTTTCCTACACTCATACATGCCACCCATCACTAGTGTTTTCATGCAAAAGTTAACATTAGTCCTCTTACGAATCAACATAAAGCACTATATTCCATTTAGTAATATCCAAGAATAACAAGATAGCAGTCTCTAGCAATTAGTCGAAGGTCAAGGGTTAAGCCTTACTTGTTTCATATGTCAAAAGGATTGGAAGAAGTAAGAAGGAAGGCCCGATGCGGAAACTTCGACGTTCTGTCTCTAAAGCTGGTGGTTAGGACCCAAGGTAGGAACTCTGAAAAGAATACATATGATCGAGAGTCGAGGAGTCAGGGCTCACTCTTCCAAACTTCATAAATGTAGGAAGGGGTAACATAGGAGACCCGACATCCAAACTCTGATGTTTCACAAAGCAATTGGAGATCGGAGGGAAGGAACCCACTCTGACCAAAGAGAATGAAGGCATAACTCATAGGACCCAATGTCTGAACTTTGACATCTCAAGGCAATCGGGGAGTGGGGGACAGGAGTGTCTTCTTTTCTATAAAATTGAACATAAAAATACACAACTCTCGAAACCTGAACCCTGACATTTTACCATAGAGTTAAAGGGTAAACTTGAGTTTGGCCTAGGAAAGTTATTTGGTCAAGAGGAAGGTCAAAGTTTAGAAGTCTGACCTCCAAAACTCTAACATTCTAAAGCAAAGCACATGGCTCAAACTCACAAAGGGGAAGACAGAGGACCGGATGTCTGATCCCCAACACTCCAACGCTTCAAAAGTATAAAGTACAAACAACCTTGAAAAACATGTCAAACAATAAAACAAATTCAATAGCCCTAAAACATAAAAAAATTAATACCCTTATGTAAAATGCAAATTTATGGTGAAAATAACCCAAAATGACCAGATTTAAAACCAAATTAAAAAATGGCCACAATCCTCATTATGAAATTAAAGCATACAAAGTAAATGAGTAATGGAAAAACATAACACCAACCTGAAATACGCATGCAAACATGACGAAAGTGGGTTAAAAAAATGCAAAATATGCACTTCAATAGCAGCAAACTTCAATCCAAATGTGAAATTTCAATAGGGAATTGAAAAGTTCTCAAGGTGCAAGTCAAATTCAAAGAGATTAAAAGGGAAATTTGGTTGTAAAAGCTTTGAATGAGAACAAATGAGCTCAATAAATCAATAAAAGGGCCAATTGCACGTGCAGGCAGCCGCCATTAATGCACTGCCAAAGAGTAGATGGAGGGAAATCAATTCCCACACCATGAAACCAGCCAACAAGCAAGCCAAAGGTCGGCCTCTAATGTTGCATGGGTGATCTACCAACTCCGCACTAGTGTCCTCAAGATCGGGCCATCGAGGAATGTTTTATAGTCATTCTGAGATGGCTAACTCTGATGAAATAGCGTTTGTATGAGCAATGCAACAGTCTAAGGATCAGGGCATCGAAGATAGGTTTACTGCCACTTAAATGTGACAAGCTCTGATATCCCAATGACAAGATCTGGTAATGAACAAAAACACCCAAGTCAAAGAACAAAACCTTCAAAGCTTTGGGCCTCAACCTTCTGTCATGTTAGAAGGACAAAGTTTGAAAGTCTGACAACATAAATTTGCAAAGGGGCTAAGTCATGAAGCATGAAATAGTTAAAACCAAAACTCCAAAGTCTTGTCTCCAATCATAATAAGGCATGACACTTCATAGGTAGGACAAGAAGTACAATAGAAGGGGGGTCCCTATTTTAGTCACAAAATGGGGTGGGTTGTGAGGACCACAACAACTCCATCACTAGAGTGCTCACCATCTCTAGATATACACTAGGATCTAACAATAATGAAGTCTAGGCCTCCTTGAAGAGATACGAAGATTTTCTAGAGAAGGACAAAGAGGATGAAATTTTTGTGTCTTTGGACACTTAGATTAATTTTCTATGCTTTCATTATGTAGTTTTGTTATATGTAAATGACATCCTATATGTCTTTTTGTAATATGTAATTAGCATGTAGGAGAAGTACAGAGTCCCAAACAAAATTGGACTATGTCTTGAATAAGTCAAAGTAGTTGTAACGTTTCTATTTTTTCTCGTAATTTCCCTTTATAAATAAGGGGGGCTCTTTTGTAAATATTATCTTTTAGCTATTGAGGTGAAATGCTGCCGCATTGAGAAGCATATTGAAAATTTGTGTTTAAATTGTAAATCTTATTCAATCAATATAAGGAAAGCAAGTGAGCATTCAATCTTTGTCTTGAAACAAGCTTGTGGTTTATTGGGATTGTTCTTAAGTCTTCTTCATTACATTTCCTCGTGTATTTGATTGAATCACGTTGTGGAATTAAATAATTTGAAAGGTGTTCTAAATCTAATTTTGAAGTCTTGAGGCTACGATATCACTTTTAGATTTGTGTCTTATGTTTGTGATTGGAGGTGACTTGAAATACTTTGAGTTTTAAGTTATTATTTGAGATTGCTTAATCTTCTTTTGGCATATGGTGAAGACTTTGGGCTGCATCATACTCCATACATTTTCCTTTTCCAATTGGCGTAAGAAGCAACAAAAGACTTTGGATTTTTGTGGGTTTCTTGTCGTTGACACATCCTGGTATCATTTCAGTTGCTTTTTCATTTAACTAATTTGGATATCAGTTATTATTGCTCCTATTAGTAGTTTATGGTTCATTATATATTGTAAGCATCACGAGATTGTTATTGTAATTTTGTAAGTGAACATTAATTCTGAAATAAGAGAATTAGATGATATGGAAACACCCAATGGATAGTTTTAGTGTAAATAATCTTAATTAATTATTAGTCGATTATAGTTAGAAATAAGAAGGGAGCCTCCCCTTTCTAAGAGGAGAGATTTTATCTCATCATACTGTGGTTGATATAAACATTTTTTCATCAATTTGTTGATAAGAAAATATTCACCCAACATAGTTCATCCTCTCACATTCTTCCTTCCTCCTAGAAGATTCAAATTATAGTGTCACAAAGGACTTTTCTCTAGCATCTTTGACTTACAAGGATGATCATGAGGACACATCTCCTTTTTTGAATTCACATTTAGAGGTTGAGGATTCTTCTCCTACATCCCCTTCCTCTTCTATGCCTTACTGGGCTCATCAGACACTTAAGTTTGTAGGCATTCTTGTTGGGAATCCTTTAGACACTCATATGACTCGGTCACAATACTAGGAGATTCTACATTCCTACATTTCCACAACTTTAGATCCAAAATAATTTCATGAAGTATCAGGTATTGTTGAGTGGGACTCAACCGTTGAGGAAGATTATAACTCTTTGAGTAGGAACAACACATGGATAATTGTTCCACTTTCTAAGAGAAGAAAATGCATTCGGTGTAATTGGATCTATTGAACCAAATTTGTAGCAGATGGAACTATTGACAAGTTCAACAAACAACTTGTGGCCAAAGGTTTCTCATAGGTTCCTGGTGTTGACTACAATGAGACCTTTGCCCCTCTCACCAAGATGAACTCCATTCAGAAGACTCTTGCTCTTTCTACAACTCATGGTTCAGTTGAACATCAAATGGATGTGAAGAGTGAATTTCTTCATGGGGATCTACATGAGGAGATTTACATGGAACAACCATAGGGATTCAATTAGGATTCTTCACTAGTTAGTTTGTCGATTGAGGAAGCCTCTCTATGGCCTTAAGTAGCCCCACCCAATATAGGATATTCCACCCAAGAGACTAAAAACACAACCAAGATGGGATAAAGTGAAAAATCCCCTAAGTAAACTTAAATAGATGTTAAAAGGACCTAAATAGAGAAATGAATAGGTAAACTACCCCATTCACACCATCAAACACATAATTGTACTAGGAGAGTGTTGGCACTATAATATAATCATTCATATTGTAAACATGCCTCAAATAATGCCTATTTATAGATAGAGAGCACATGGATTAGTAAACATGCATACATATAAATAGGGATAATCATACAAAGATTGCATAATTTAGAGATATCATGTATTTTTGGATACATGTGGCTTACCATTCATTATTAGAAAGTTCCAACTATAATTATATTTATTCATGATTCTCTGAATAGTTTAGGTTACACTAGGGGATAGGTGTCTATATATAACCCATATGTAATCACTTAAGAGAGGAGAACTAATTATTTATACTGAGATTAATACATAATTATAAATATGTTTAATCAATCTTTTGTATGAATTACTCTTAGTCTTAGTTTGTAGATTGTAGTGCACATGTCATAACATAGGGTAAAGAACTTAACCTACTTTGGATGACAAATGGAGATATGTATGCATGAGGTCTTAAGTGTTTGGCCTTTGTTCATTACACACATGTAGAGGAATGGCTAAGAGTATGCCCTAGAATGTTGATGCAATGATGATGTAAAAAAATTATACTTTTGTATGTGATTTCTAAATGTGTCCAATACATTCCTAAATGATTTCAATGAGTTAGGATAAGTCATTAAATATACCACCCTAGCATACAATTTGGAACAAATTATGATTTAGTCAAGCTCATAACAACTAGTAAGGGAAGTGTTAGAAATGAAGGTAAACAACTATCAATGGAAAACTAATTACAACTGTAATATAGATATTTAACTGTGTAGAACCAAAATGGAGATGGATGAAACAACCACACAAAAAATATAACTGAATAGAAAATCCAACACATAACATAGTATTTGTGTGGAGAAACCCTTTCGGGAAAAAACTCCACACAAGAAAAGATGCACCAACCTATATTAACTTCAACAGAGTTTTCAATACAACACTAACAATCTCCTCTTCAGTCTTCAATCTTGTAGCGCCTATCATACTATTCCATAATTGTAATACAATATCATCTTAAAGTAGTGCTTCCTTCTAGGGAAAAAAACCCTAACATAACCTCCACCATCATATCTACAACCTAATGATGAATGATCTAGATTGACTATGAAATTACAATGTTTTACAAGGCAATTTTCTAAAAATTACTCTTTGGGAGCGCTGCCCACGAACCCTCGCTAGGGGGGCTAGGAAGTTGATGCCACCCTAAACCCCCCGGTGATAGTAGTGGGGGGGGCAAGCCCCCCACACCCCCTATTGAGTACAAGGATCCAAAGTGTGGCCAAAACAAGACCACTACTAGGTAAATACTTCATCCCTTATGAATGATTTACAAACAATATTAGGAGTAATTAAATACATAGGATTTATAAGTTTGATGGCACCTTAATCCTAACATTCTTCCACTTCACATCATACATTTTAAATACATCCATAGGAAAACATAAAACAACTAAGCACTAGGAACAAGGCGCATGGCCTTCATGCACCACACAAACTTTTTTATGCTCACAAGTTTGGTACATGAGTCTGTAACATTCTCTTGAGTGTCAACCTTCTTCAACTCAATCTATCCATTAGAAATCATTTCACAAACAAAATGGTATTGAACATCCACATTCTTAGTCTATGCATGATATGGTTCTTGGCCAAACATATTGCACTCTAGCTATCACAACCAATCTGAATAATCCTATAATCAGAACTAATACATGTACATAATCTCTGTAACCAAACTACCCCCTTAGATACATGAGTAGAAGCCATATACTATACTTTGGTGGTGGATAAATCAACAATGGGCTGCCTTTTACTTATCCAACTTACAGCTCCTCCAAACAAAGTAAACACATAGCCACTAGTGGACCTTTGACTATCCAAGTCACCTACCCAATCTACATCAACAAAACCCTATATGTCCAATGTCTTATCCACACTGTTAGTACCAAAATAAACCAAAAAATAATCAAAAGTACAATGCAAATATCTTAACACCCTCTTTGCATAATTCCAATGTTGTCTACCAGGGTTAGACATAAATATGCTCAAAACTCCCACTGCTTGGGCAATATCTGGTCTAGTGCAAACCATTGCATATATCAAAATTCCTACAACACTATCATATGGCACATCAGAGATATCCTCTAAATCATCTTCATTCGTAGGAAACATATCTAATGAAATCTTGGTACCAATCGGTAAAGGAATTCTAATTGGATTGCAATCCTGCATGCCAGATCTATGCAAAGCAGTATTCACATACTTACTTTGTGATAACCAAAGCTTTCTATTACCTCAATCCATTTTGATCTCCATTCCTGAAATATACTTGGATGCCCCTAGATCCTTCATTTCAAATTCACTTGAAATTTGAGCTTTCAACTCACTGATCATACCCTTGGTGTTACTGAAAAATAACATATCATCCACATACAAGGCAATAATCAGAATATGATCGTCAATACATCGAATGTAGACACAATCATCCTCTTCACTTCTAACAAAGCCCAATTTCAAAATAAATGAATCAAACTTCTAGTACCACATTTTGGGGGTTGTTTTAAACCATAAAAAGATCTTTTTAACTTGCATACCTAGTGTTCTTTCCCTTTTACCATAAAACTTATAGGTTGTTGCATATAAATTTCTTCTTCGAGATCTCCATGCAAAAATATAGTCTTAACATCTATTTTCTCAATTTTAAAATCATAAGCTACAGCAATGAATAAAATAAATCTAATAGAATATGATTTAGCAACAGGAGAGAAAATTTCACTGAACTCGACTCCCTCTCTCTAGGAGTATCCCTTGGCTACCAGTCTAGCCTTGTACTTCTGTAATGAACTGCCTACTCCAAACTTCTTCTTAAAGACCCACTTACATCCTTTGGCCTTTCTTCCTTTGGGCAAGTGTATAAGATCCTAGGTGTCACACAAGTCCAAAGCCATCATCTCCTCTTGTATGGATGTTATGATTAAGGTGCCATCAACCTTGTAAATCCTATGTTATTTATTATTCCTATTATTGTTTGTAAATCACCCATAAGGAATGAAAGGTTGCAACAGCAACAATCTTGTTTCAGTTGCATGTTTATATCTGGTCCCCAATGCTAATTTGTCCGTGACGGGGGGTCGTAGGGGGTTTTGTCATTAGATTTTCTTTCCCTAGAAGGCAATTTGGACCACTCGCCATTAGGTCACAGATCTAAAGGATATTTGTGTTATGTTTTATCAGAGTTGAGAGTAACAGGCGGCATTGGATTAAAGATTGTAGAAGAAGAGGAAGTGAATATATTGTAATTTCATATTTGAAGATAATACAACTTGGAGCCTCTTTTCTTGGTGGAGTTTTTTACCTAAAAGGGTTTTCTCCACGTTACATATTGTGTTATGTGTTTAGTTCTTAATGCATGTTTTTTCTTTGTAGTGGGTTTTATTTTTGTTGCAATCTCCATTGATTCTACATTATTTAGAGGACATTAATAAGGTTTGAATTAGATTTATGTTTTTTGGTTTACACCTTTATTTATAACATTTGGTATCAGAGCCTAGCTAGTTTTGATTCATGGGTGGTAGTGTAGTTGGAGTGGGAGATTTGGTTGTTTGTTTGCAGATCTTGTGTAGATATCATGGCTTCATCCACTATTGCTTCTACCTCTCAGGTGGACATTGAAAAGTTCAATGGCATGGGGTATGAATTGTGGAAGTTGAAAATGGAGGATTTGCTAGAAGAAAGAAACCAGTGGTTGGTTGTTATGAAAGAGAAGAAATTCAATGATGTTTCTCCTGATGAGTGGAAAAGATTGGATAAAAAGGCACAAGGTACAATCTAGTTGTGTCTTGCAGATTCTGTTCTACTGAATGTTGCGAGTGAGAAGTCCGCACATAGCTTGTGGAAGCATTTGGGTGAGATCTACCAAGCCAAGAGTATGGTAAATAAGCTTTATTTAAAGTGTAAGTTATTTTCCATGAAAATGAAAGAGGGTGAATTGGTTGCAAAGCATTTGAATTTGTTTAATTTGTTATTGAGTCAACTAGCATCTCTAAATGTTGAGGTGAATGAAGAAGATAAATGTATATTGCTTCTATGTTCTATGCCTAAGTCATGGGAGAATGTTATTTTGGCTATCACTGCTAACCTCACAAATTCGAAGTTAGATGATCTTGTTTCATTTCTGTTGTCACATGAATTGAGGAAGAAAAGTTCAAATAGTTCAGGAGATGTTCTCAGTGTTAGGGGAAGGTCTATGGAAAGAGGACCAAAAGGATATCAGAAGGGGTCTAAAGACAAGTCTAAGAGTCATTCTAAGACTCATAGAAAGAAGAACAGAGTTAAGTGTTGGAACTGCAGAAAGAGAGGAATGTGAAAAAGGAATGTAGAAACCCAAAGAAACAATGGGATTCCACTACTAACAAGTCTTCAAATGTAGGTGATAAGGTCTTAGTTTCTGCATGTAATGTTGTTTCTCATGATCATTGGTTGGTTGACTCAAGATGCTCGTACCACATGACCCCACACAAAGAATGGTTTTCGGGGACAAATCTACATATCCTATTGTTTGATGAGGGAAGGTAATGTTGTGTTTCAGTGATGGGAGAATAAAAACCCTCCTTGGTGTTTTTCATGTTCCTAGATTGGCTAGAAATTTAATTTTTGTTTCAAAGTTGAATGATTTGGGAAAGCATGTGACATTTGATAAGCATGGCTGTAGATTGGTGAGAGGAAACTTTGTGGTATAGAGAAGGGGAAAAGATTGGGAACTCTATTTAAGCTAGAAGCCACTACTGTTTGTAATGCCTCTTATGTATCTAAGGATAATACTGAAAATACATGTATGTTATGGCATCATAGATTGGGCCACATTATTCAGTTTGGTTTAAAGACTATCTTAAATAAAAAAAATTGTTAGACAGTTTATCCTATTTTGATGAGAGTTTCAAATTTTGTGAACATTGTGTTTGGAAAATAGAATAGATCTTCATTTCCTTTAGGCAGTAATAATTCTAATGATAAATTGAAACATATGCATTCAGATGTTTTTGGTCCAGTGGATGTTGAATCAATTGGAAAATCTAGATATTTTGTTTCCTTCATTGATGATGTCTCAAAGTTTACCTAGATTTATTTTATGTGTCACAAATCTGAAGTTTTCACTAAATTTAAGGAATTTAAAGTTTTAGTTGAAAAGCAATCAGATTATAAGATAAAGGTTTTGAGATCTGACAATGGAGGGGAATATTGTTCTAAGGAGTTTGATGAATTTTGTAAGCATGCATGTATTGTTAGACAAAAGACTACTCCATATAATCCACACCAGAATGGAGTTGCAGAAAGGATGAATCAAATAATAATGGAAAGAGCCAAAAGTATATTAAGTGAATCACAGTTGAACAAATATTTTTGGGTAGAAGTTGTGTGAACTACAAACTACTTGGTTAACAGATCTTTGTGTAAGGCTCTTGTTTTAACTCCTTATGAAATATGGACAAGAAAGAAACCTTCTATATCACATTTAAGGGTATTTAGTTGTGAGGCTTATGTTCATGTGCCTAAAGAAAAATAAACCAAGTTGGATCCAAAAGCTGAGAAGTGTATTTTCAATGGATATGGTGATAATGTAAAAGGTTATAAGCTTTGGAATCCACTGACCCAAAAGATTGTCTATTCTAGAGATGTTATTTTCAGGGAACTTAGTGTTATTTCAGAACCTGAATAGCCAAAGGAAAAAGAAGAAAAGGTGAAGAGAGTGCATTTTGAGTTAGAGCATGAAGAAGCACCTCAAGAAGAACATAATGATGGATTGGGGGTGAAGAAGTAGAAGAAGACTCGAGTGAAAATTCTGATGAGGAAGAATCTGTTGTGACAGAAGAAGTTGGTACAGATGAGCAAGCAAAAGTATCTTATTCTATTACTTGTTTAGAAGACTTGTATGTTGAGGATATTGAGAAAATTAGCCTCTCCAGAAGAAACAAGTGAGTTACAGAGAAGTGCAGTACAGACAGTGAATTGTATACTGAAGAACAGTCTGGTAAATTGCTCCGCATTTATTTATGCTTGAAGATCATGGTCTGTAGATTGGAATTAATTTAGAGGTATGACTAAGGATGCTACATTCTGGGTTGAGCCCTCCGCATGAATATCTGAGTGAGTTGTGTTCACCAGAGTGAAACCTTCTTTTTCTGTAAGTTTAGTTGGGGCAGGAAGAAAGTATTCTGCTCTGCATTCCTCCATAATAAAGTATTTTGCTCTGTGGTTCTAAAAGGAAGTTTGGGATGATGATAAGTGCCTGCAGTTGCAATGGTTCGTGGTTTGGTGGTCCACAAGCTATCTTTCCTTTATGACAGTTGAAGACAGTAAAGTTCATGTGTTCCAGTGTGAAGATTCTTATGGGTAAAGTGGTTAAAGGTTGTGCGGTTGCTCCTAATGATTATAAGTGCTTGTGGATTTCTCCTAATCATGTTCCTATCTTGATATTGGTCTACATTAAGGATTTGAGATCGTGTTCGAAGATTGTTCCCAAATAGTGTAACGTGTAACTAGTTTTAGCTGACCAAGTTAATCCCAGTGATTGCAGAGATCTTTGGAAAATTGTGGCATGGAAGATCATGTTTGAGTCCCAACTAAGGCATGGCATGATCTGCATTTCATTTCCTTTGCATAATATTGTAATAGGTAAGGACCTATTTTGTAAATGTTTGTAATGCCAACCTTGGAGATTGTTCCAATGGTTGATGATTGTAATGTCGACCTTGATGATCATTCCAAGGTTGATGAAGTGTATAAATGTTGGATCTAGGGCATACAACTGAGAGGGGGTGGGGTGAATCGGTTGTATAAAACTTGCTCTTACTTTAAACACTTGATTGTTCTTTGTTAGTTAACAGCATATCAATTAACCATCTATGAAAGCATAATGCATAAACTCAGAGCAGATGAACATCAACACATTGAACACCAAGATTTTGACGTGGAAAACCCGGTTAAGGGAAAAACCACGGGGTGATTAACCCAAGAATTATTCTCTGTTAGAAGAATAAAGAAGAATGAATGGCACATGCCAATTAGGGCTCACTGCCCGAGCACACTGCTCACAAAGAGGCCCACTGCCTACAAGGAGACACACTGTCTACAAGGTGATAAAAATCACACTCTTGAACTGGAGAATGACATCTCTACTATGTCCAGATCAGTTCCATTTAAGCCCAAAACCTCTGTTCTGTCTTTCGCACCTCTCTTCGCTATCCCACTCTTATCCACTCCATCCACACTCGAAATGAACTCACAAACCTTTATTTATACAAGACATCGACTTAGGAACAATCATCTAAGTCGGCAATCAACCATAAGAATATCCGCAAGATGAATAACACATCCGGTCGGCCACCACAAGAACATTCACAGGATGAACAACTCATCCGGTCGGCTAAACAGAGTAAGAACTTCATCCGGAAGAATAACTTCAATTCTGGGCTCTACTATCAATGCGGACCAACAACACAACCTCAACATGATCCAAGAACCTTCACAAGCCTGCCTGAATGACCAGGTACATCCGCACTTTCTTTACTTACTGGAATCTCTTCTCTTCCTTATCCGGAACTTCAAGAACACTGTCTGTCGCCACTGTCATAATGCAAGAGGTACTTCCGGACCTCCAAATCATACACAACTTGAGATGGCACATCACAAGGACATCCCAAAGACTCCTTCCAATCCGCAGATTAGGATAATACAATTCTGGACCTCACCGGACCTTTCTGTGATCCTTTGTCACCTCTGAACACTTGTCGGAACCGGTTCCATACCGACAGCCACAACTCCTTCAGATCTTCATGCGGACCTCTGAAATCTTAAATGAAGCATCTCAAGACTCATATCTACAGACCCTTTAATCCACATCCTCTGGTTCTCATCCTATACAGCACATTTGCCTTCTTCTCATCACTGTTCTTCACTGTTCCTAACTGAGGCTAATTTTCTCAATATCCTTAGCACACTGCTCATCCAATCCGTCTTGTCAATGCAATATGAGTATGTTGACATCAATGACAACACTGGTTTACCTCATACTTGCAACAATCTCCCCCTTTGTCATTGATGGCAACATATGATGTGAAAAACCATCAAGACAAGAACTTCTCCTTTCTGTCACAGCTCCCCCTATCAGTGACATGTCTTCTCCCCATTTACTGCTCCCCCTTTGATCATCAGCTACTTGTTTTTCACATGTCTTCTCTCCCCCTTTGACATCAATGGCAAAGGGCTCATACTTGCAATTCTCATACATCAGAATCATACCAGCTGCTCCCCCTTAGTTGCAGCTCCCCATCATCAATCCGGATCACAAGATATGACTGTGATATCCACCGGACTGATGCACATCAGTGCATCCTAGTTCATCACCGGAGGGGCCATGACCCCTAACTTCTTCCGGAGATATTCAAAAGAGTCCTTGGGAAGAGGTTTAGTAAAGATATCTGCAATCTGATCCTTGGAGGGAACATACTCCAATCTGACTTCTTCCTTGTTCACTTGTTCTCTCAAGAAGTGAAACTTGATAGATATGTGCTTAGTCTTAGAATGCAATACCAGATTCTTAGAAATATTAATTGCACTTGAATTATCACAGAAAATTGTGATAGGCTCCTCATATTCAACTTTAATGTCTCTTAGCATCTGCTTCATCCATAAGATTTGAGTGCAACTACCTGCTGCTGCAATGTATTCTGCTTCAGTTGTAGACAGAGATATTGCATCTTGTTTCTTGCTTAACCAAGAAACCAATCTCTTCCCCAAAAAGAATGCTCCACCACTAGTGCTCTTCCGGTCATCCACATCTCCTGCCTAATCTGCATCTGTGTAAGCATGAAGAGAGAAATCTGGATCTCTAGGGTACCATAGACCATACTCAACTATTCCTTTCAAGTACCTAAAAATTCTTTTGATTGCCATAACATGAGATTCTCTAGGATCAGCCTGGAATCTTGCCACAAGACCAACAGCCTGCATTATATCTGGTCTAGTTTGAGTGAGATACAACAATCCACCAATCATTGATCTATACTTTGTCTGATCTGCCTTTGGAGAATCATCATCTTTGCTTAACTTACATCTGGTTGCCATAGGAGTGTTCATTGGCTTTGAGTCTTCCATACCAAATTTCCTTAACAATTCTTTCACATATTTGGTCTGAGAAATGAAGATCCCTTCTTTTGTTTGAGTAATTTGCAGACCCAAGAAGAAATTCATTTCACCAAGCATAGACATTTCAAACTCACTTTTCATCTGATTTGCAAAAGTTTTGCACATACTATCTCTTCCTCCAAAAATGATATCATCCACAAACACTTCAACAATCAAAATGTTTTCATGATCAATTTTGAAATATAAGTTACTGTCAGCAGTACCTTTGTTGAATCCAATCTGCACAAGATGCTTATCCAACCTTTCATACCATGCTCTTGGGGCTTGCTTCAATCCATACAAAGCTTTCTTCAACTTGCAGACCATATCATCATTATCAGACAATTGAAATCCATCCGGTTGTTCAATGTAGACTTCTTCTTCCAGATCACCATTTAGGAAGGCAGACTTGACATCCATCTGATATACCTTGAAGTCTTTGAAGGCAGCAAATGCAAGAAGTAATCTGACTGCTTCAATTCTTGCCACCGGAGCAAAAGTCTCTTCAAAGTCAATTCCTTCTATTTGAGAGTAGCCTTTGCAGACCAATCTAGCTTTGTTTCTGATTACTTCACCAGCTTCATTTAGTTTGTTCCGGAAGACCCACTTGGTTCCAATTACATTCCTGTCTCTAGGTCTGGGAACAAGATCCCAAGTATGATTTTTCTCAATTTGCATCAATTCATCTTCCATTGCTTTGGTCCAGTTTTCATCATTGCAGGCTTCATTTATTGTTTTAGGTTCAATCTTTGAAATCAGACAACATTCATTCTAATTTTGAGCAACATTCCTTCTAGTTTGTACACCTTTGCTTCTGTCACCTATGATCTGATCTTCAGAGTGGTTCAGTCTTACATACCTTAGAATTTTGGGAGTATCCTGCACTGTTGCTTCTTGATCAGGCTCATTCAAACCTATCTCTTCTTCCTGATTTACCAGATCAGGCTGACTCTGTCTCACCGGAGAGGATTGAGTTCCTTGAACACTGTCTTGGTCATCTTCATCAAACTCATAAAATCTTGAAGGCTTCTCAATTCCTTCATCAACTTTCACATTGGTGCTTTCTATCATCTTCCTCAACCTCTTATTGTAACACCGGTATGCTTTGCTTTGAGTGGAGTAACCCAAGAAAATTCCTTCATCACTTCTAGCATCAAACTTTCCTAGATCTTCATCTCTTTTAATATAACACTTGCTACCAAATACTCTGAAATATTTCACAGTAGGAGTGATGCCAAACTAGAGTTCATAGGGGGTCTTGCCGGTGTTGTTTCTGATTTGAACTCGATTGAGAGTGTAGACTGCAGTGCTGATAGCTTCTTTCCAAAACATTTGAGGAACATTTGCTTCCAACATCATTGTCCTGGCAGCTTCCTGGATGGTCCGGTTCTTTCTCTCAACTACTCCATTCTGCTGTGGAGTCCTAGGAGCAGACAACTATCTCCTTATACCCTGCTTCTCACAAAAGTCAATGAACTCACCAGATGTAAATTCACCACCTCTATCAGACCTTAGACACTTTAGTTTCAATCCGGTTTGATTCTCTACCATAGCTTTGAAGATTTTGAACTTCTCAAATGCTTCTGATTTTTCTTTTAGAAAGGTAACCCACATCATCCGGGAATGATCATCAATTAACAACATGAAATATCTATCACCTTGCAGACTCTTGATTCTTGTCGGACCACAGAGATCAGTATGTACTAATTCCAACAATCCGGTAGAAGACTGATCTTGGCTTTTGAAAGAGACTCTGCTTTGTTTACCTAGCTGACATTCTTTGCACAAACTATTTGTAGGTTTCATCAATTTTGGAAGATCTCTTACAGCCTGAGTATTGCTTATCTTGATGATGTTATCAAAATTTACATGACACATTCTTCTATGCCATAACCAACTCTGATCAATTTGAACAAACAAACAACTTTTATTTGAACCAACCAGATGAAAGATATTACCTTTTGTCTGAGTACCGGATGCAATTTCAGTTCCGGAGCTTGTAAAGATTCTACATTTTCCATTCTTGAACCGGAGATCATAGCCTTTGTCCACTAACTGACCAATACTAAGAAGATTGTGCTTCAATCCTTCAACATATAGTACGTTACCTGTTTTGCTCTTTCCATCAAAGGAAATAGTTCCCTTGCCTCTGATTCTGCCAGCAGAATTGTCACCAAACTTTACCATTCCTCCTTCATACCTTTCCAAATCTAAGAACTTATTCTTGTCACCAGTCATATGGTGAGAACATCCACTGTCAATAACCCAATCATCCTTTTCTTCCACTTGAGCAGCCAAAGCTTTTTCAACAACTTTGTGATTGACAGATTCAGAGAGTATTGAATCTTCTTCCTTGATGGCAATAAACACCCACTCATTTCCGGATTTGCTTCCTAGTTCTGATTCATCATCTGTTACTCCTTCATTGTCATCTTCTTCATGAACATAATAGCAATTCTTTTGAAACCTTTGTCTGTTAGTATTAGACCTTGCAGATCTTTCCAGACATCTTGAAGCAAAATGACCAATCTTATTGCAGTTGAAACACTTAAAGGGTAGTTTTCCTTCATACTTACCAGATCCTCTTGGCAGTCTCTTTGCAATGAGGGCTTCAAGTTGAGCTGTTTCTGCTTCTTCTTCTTCCATGTCTCTTCTTGCTTGATCATACCATGACATTTTCCTTGATGAGTTTTCTCCTGGATCAAATCTCTGTTTGCCTTTCACATAGGCACTAGCTTTGAAAGCAGATTTAGTCTTGGGAGGATCATCTCCAAACTCGGTCATTTCAAATGCAGCTAGTTTGCCAGCCAGTTGTTCTCTTGTGACAGTTGTGTGGGCTCTGAATTCATCAATGGCAGCAACCTTGATTTTGTAGGCAGCAGGAAGGGATCTTAGGATTTTGCAGACAATCTCATTTTCATCTAGAGTTCCACCAGCATTTCTAATTCCACATACCAGCTCATTCACTCTTGGCATAAAGGTAGTGATGTTTTCATCATCTCTCATCTTCAATCTTTCAAATTTTCCTTTCAGACTTTGCAACCTTGCACTTTTGACAAACTCATCTCCTTCATACAGAAGTTCCAGTTTAGTCAGGATCTCATATGCAGTTGGTAGGTCAATAACATTTGAGAGATCTAAATCATTCAATGCGCTTAGTAGGGCTTCCTTGGTCCGCAGATTATTTTCAGCATCTGTAATCTCATTCAGAGTTGTCGGACCACCTTGTGGAGGTACATATGGTTTTGAGACCATAGCCAAGTATGCTTTTCCCATACATTCCAAGTGACACTTCATGCGACCTTTCCAGAGAGTGAAGTTGGTTCCATCGAACTTCAGACTATCCTTCTTGTATGACGACATCCTGGATCTCCTCAAGCGGTTAAGCTCCTTTCAGAGGAACGTGGCTCTGATACCAATTGTTGGATCTAGGGCATACAACTGAGAGGGGGGGGTGAATCGGTTGTATAAAACTTGCTCTTACTTTAAACACTTGATTGTTCTTTGTTAGTTAACAGCATATCAATTAACCATCTATGAAAGCATAATGCATAAACTCAGAGCAGATGAACATCAACACATTGAACACCAAGATTTTGACGTGGAAAACCTGGTTAAGGGAAAAACCACGAGGTGATTAACCCAAGAATTATTCTCTGTTAGAAGAATAAAGAAGAATGAATGGCACATGCCAATTAGGGCTCACTGCCCGAGCACACTGCTCACAAAGAGGCCCACTGCCTACAAGGAGACACACTGTCTACAAGGTGATAAAAATCACAATCTTGAACTGGAGAATGACATCTCTACTATGTCCAGATCAGTTCCATTTAAGCCCAAAACCTCTGTTCTGTCTTTCGCACCTCTCTTCGCTATCCCACTCTTATCCACTCCATCCACACTCGAAATGAACTCACAAACCTTTATTTATACAAGACATCGACTTAGGAACAATCATCTAAGTCGGAAATCAACCATAAGAATATCCGCAAGATGAATAACACATCCGGTCGGCCACCACAAGAACATTCACAGGATGAACAACTCATCCGGTCGGCTAAACAGAGTAAGAACTTCATCCGGAAGAATAACTTCAATTCTGGGCTCTACTATCAATGCGGACCAACAACACAACCTCAACATGATCCAAGAACCTTCACAAGCCTGCCTGAATGACCAGGTACATCCGCACTTTCTTTACTTACTGGAATCTCTTCTCTTCCTTATCTGGAACTTCAAGAACACTGTCTGTCGCCACTGTCATAATGCAAGAGGTACTTCCGGACCTCCAAATCATACACAACTTGAGATGGCACATCACAAGGACATCCCAAAGACTCCTTCCAATCCGCAGATTAGGATAATACAATTCCGGACCTCACCGGACCTTTCTGTGATCCTTTGTCACCTCTGAACACTTGCCGGAACCGGTTCCATACCGACAGCCACAACTCCTTCAGATCTTCATGCGGACCTCTGAAATCTTAACTGAAGCATCTCAAGACTCATATCTACAGACCCTTTAATCCGCATCCTCTGGTTCTCATCCTATACAGCACATTTGCCTTCTTCTCATCACTGTTCTTCACTGTTCCTGACTGAGGCTAATTTTCTCAATATCCTTAGCACACTGCTCATCCAATCCGTCTTGTCAATGCAATATGAATATGTTGACATCAATGACAACACTGGTTTACCTCATACTTGCAACAATAAATACTTGTAGTTGAGTCATGGAAAAGGTGTCCTTGAGTGGAAATGAAAAGATATTAAGAAAGGTCCAAAAGATAGAGTAGAGAAGAGGTAGAGCAGGAGAGCGAGAGTGTGAGTGTGATGTGAGCATGCGAATAACATAGCAGAGTTAGAAGATTAGCAGCGATTAAGACTTGGGATTCAGAATTTAGTTGCTAAATGACTACACCCTGGCATAGTGACATATACTTAAGCGGTATTTAGTTTTCATGTGCAATATGATTGGAAGCAAGTTTTCATCTTCAAGGTAGTAAGTCGACAGTCAGCTATCAACAGGGTTTAACAACCCTTATTGTAATCTTGCTAGGTTTAGGGTTGAGGCAGTGAGCCTACTAAACTTAGTTGTACTTCATGGCAGTGAGTCAGCATGTTCTAGGCCCGTGGAGTGACCAAGCCTAAACATTATTTTTGTAAAGATTGTAATATATATTTGAGAGCTAATCCTCTCTGTGGTTTTTCCCTTTTTGGGTTTTCCACATAAAATCTTGGTGTTATGTGTCATGCTTTTGTGGATGATGTTCATTTGTATATTATGCTTCTATTTGATTAATTCTTTGAAATGGTTAAAAGTAAAAGCGCAAGAAAAGGTTTATAGAACACTGATTCACCCCCCCCCTCTCAGTGTTCCTGACAATCAACAATTGGTATCAGAGCAAGGTTCCTTGGAAAAAGTTTAACAGCTTAAGGAAGATCTGGGATAGTATGATCATGGCAGCAAGAAGGTATGGAAATTATGAGGGATACAACCAACTAGAAATAGCTCTTATGGGTATTGAAAATTCTAAAGTAGGGGTTAGGGATCTGAAAGAAAACTTGCAACAAGTCGATGAATGCATCTTAAAGCTGAAAGAGCCAGTCAAGAAATTCAAAGACAAATACAAAGAAGTCAATGACCAATTGTTATCAACAAATGAAGCCCTAAATAATTTGGAAGTAGAAGTTATAGAAAGAACAAGAGCAGAAGATGATCTAAATTTGATTGTGAAGAACATATCAGAAGATTGTGCAAAATTTGAAAAAGAAATTATAAGTTTGAAAACATATCTAGAAAAGGCTAGAAGTTTTGAAGAAAAATTCAAGATAAGTACTGCAAAGCTTTATGAAATGATTTCTAGCTAGAGGAATGTTGATGACAAACATGGTTTAGGATTTGAGAAAGGAGAAAGTTTAAACTCTGGTCATATGAACACTGAGTTAAGGCAAAACAAAGGATACCAATTCAAAAATCAAAGAAGAAGACCTAGAAGACCTCTGGTCAGACAACCAAATGCTCAAAGGTACCCATCTTTCAATGGTTATTTTAATTCATGCAATAAGTATGGTCATAAGGCTACTTAGTGTAGGAGCAGAATAAATCAAAAAATTCCATCATTCTCTAGTCAGTGTTTCAATTGCAAGAAAATTGGTCATATAACAAATGAATTTAGAAATCACATCAGGAAAAGTTTCAGCAATGGGAGGAATGAATAATCATTCAAAGGTAAATGCTTCACTTGCAATAAAACTGGTCACAAAACAATTGTATGCAGAAGTAAAGTAAGTCTGAATTCTATTAGGTGTAATGCATGCTATAAAAGGGGACACAGATCAAATGAATGCAGAAGTTCAATAAGAACTAATTTTCAAAATACAAGGAGCAGTCAATCATTCAATGGAAAGCTTTTGCATGCAATAGATTTGGACATATGGCTAATCAATGCAGATCAAATTCAATCAATGGAAGGAATCAGGGTCAAAAGAATGTGGTATGCTTCAATTGCAACAAATTTGGACATATTGCAAGGTTCTACAGAAGCAAGAATGTGAAAAGAAATCATTATTCTAAAGAAAGGAAAACAGAGCAGAGAAATGATAAGGGAAAAGAGAAAGTTAATCCGGTTGAAACCAAGAAAGAAATGGACAAGGTATGGATCAAGAAGAAGTAATTGAAGTCAGGGATCAATCCACACCAATATCTGGTGTAGACACTTCATCCGAGAAGTAAATTGAGAGCTCTGGTATAGGGGGAGCAATGTTGAAAATCCAAAACCCCCAGCTAGAATGTGGGTGCCAGAATCTAGCACGAAGGTATATGATGAAATCTGATATGACACATCTTTTAAAGGAAAAACTGGAAGAAAAAGAGTGTCAATTTGGGAAACAAACAAGAACAAGTTTCAAAAGCAAGGACCAATCAGTTGATGGACTACTGAAACTAGTGCATACAGATTTGTGTGGACCTACCAAAGTGAGAAGCCTATAAGGAGATAGGTATTTCATATTTCTCATTGATAATTTTTCTAAAATGACTTGGGTTACCTTTTTGAAATACAAATCAAAAGCTCTTGATAAGTTCAAGGCATTCAAGGCAATGGTTGAAAATAAAATGGATTTGAGGATCAAGTGTTTGAGGTCTGATAGAGGAGGTGAGTTTACATCAAATGAATTCAATTTCTTTTGTGAAGAACATGGGATAAAGTGACAGTTATCTGCACCAAAGATTCCACAACAAAATAGAGTTGTTGAAAGGAAAAATAGAACAATTCAAGAGGCTGCTAGAACCTTAATGAAGGAAACTGACCTACCTGAAGGTAATTCTCACTGATGTCTACATTCTCAATAGAGTTCAAGTAAAAGGTAATAGTTCTAAAACCCCCTATGAATTGTGGTATGGAAAAGTTCCTACAGTAAAGTACTTCAAAGTTTTTGGTAGCAAATGTTATATCAGAAGAGAAGATCTAGGCAAGTTTGATGCTAGATGTGATCTTCCTTGGTTACTCCACCAAGAGAAGATTATTGGTGCTACAATAAGAGGTTGAATAAGATCATCGAGAGTGCAATTGTCAAAGTTGATGAAAATAAGGAAGGGTATTCAGTAGCAAGTGGGTATGAATCAGATGAACTAGAGGCCTCAACAAGCAAATAAGTGGTACAACATGAAGATAGTTCAGATGAAGAAGGACAAGCTCCAGAAAGTGTCACCAAGACACGAAGGTATGTAAGACTTAATCATTCTGAAGATCAAATCATAGGAGATAAGAGCAAAGGAATACTAACCAGAAGAAGAGATGCAGAAGAATAAGTAAATTTCTATCTGATTTCTAAGATTGAACCTAAGACTGTGAATGAGGTTTGCAATGATGAGAATTGGGTAAAGGCTATGGAAGAAGAATTGATGCAGATAGAGAAGAATCAGACTTGGGATCTTGTTCCCAGACCAACAGATAAGAATGTAATTGGCACAAATTGGGTCTTCAGAAACAAGATGAATGAGAATGGTGAAGTGGTAAGAAACAAATCAAGGTTGGTATGCAAAGGATACGCTCAAGTTGAAGGAATAGACTTTAAAGAAACTTTTGCTCCAGTGGCAAGGATTGAAGCAATCAAGATGCTCTTGGCCTTTGTAGCGTACAAAGATTTCAAGGTTTACCAAATGGGTGTGAAGTCTGCTTTCTTAAATGGAGAGTTGGAAGAAGAAGTCTATATTGAACAACTAGAAGGATTTCAGTCATTAGATCAGGGTGACATGGTATGCAGATTAAAGAAAGCTTTATATGGATTAAAACAAGCCCCCAGGGCATGGTATGCATGGTTGGACATGTATCTGATACAGATAGGGTTCAATACAACAATCTCTACTTCAAAATCAATGATGAACAAATCCTAATTGTTGCAGTCTTTGTTGATGATATTATTTTTAGAGGCAATGAAGGTATGTGCTCAGTTTTTGTTGGAGAAATGCAAAGTGAATTTGAAATGTCCATGTTTGGGGAGATGAACTTCTTTTTAGGTCTACAAATAAGTCAATTAGATAAAGGTATCTTCATTTCTTAGTCTAAGTATGTGAAAGAGTTGTTAAAGAAAATTAGAATGGAAGACTCTAAACCAGTATGCACACCTATGATAATTGGTTGTAAGTTAAGCAAAGATGATAACTCAACCATGGCGGACCAGAAAAAGTACAGATCTATGATTGGAGGATTACTTTATCTAACTCAAACCAGACCTGACATAATGCATGCAGTATGTCTTGTGGCAAGTGATGGCAGTCAAGACAATTCTAAGGTATTTAAAAGGTACAATGGATCATGGTTTGTGGTACCCTAAGGATAGTGACTTTACTCTCAGTGCATATACTGATGCAGATTGGGCCGGAGATGTGAATGATAGAAAAAGTACAAGTGGAGGTGCATTCTTCTTGGGAAAAAGATTAGTATCTTGGTTGAGCAAGAAACAGGATTCAATATCCCTGTCTACTATAGAAGTAGGATACATTGTAGCAACATGCAGCTACACTCAAGTGTTATGGATGAAGAAGACTTTGAAGGACATCAGTAGTATGTATGAAGATCACATTGCAATATTTTGTGACAACACAAGTACCATAAACATATCAAATAATCTAGTGATGCATTCAAAGACAAAGCACATATCCATCCGGTATCATTTTCTGAGAGAAAAGGTGACAAAGAATGAAGTCAAGTTGGAGTATGTTTCTACCAAGGATCAGATTGTAGACATTTTTACCAAGCCTCTTCCTAAGGATACTTTTGAGTATCTCAGAGAAAAGTTGGGAGTTATCACCCCTCCTTCTCTAAACTAAGATGCACAATAGTGCATGAGTCTGAAGGTACTCAGAGGTCCGAATTAATGTTTTTTATGGCTACTTCTCAGGGGGAGTAGTCAGAGAGTTCAGAAGAGAGATTAGATCAAAGAAGAAGAGTGCAAGTATGTGCCCTTTTCCATTGATGTCAAAGGGGTAGAGAATTCATGTGAAAAAATTAGAGTGCAGGTGTGTAAAGAGAAAGGGGGATAATCTTGTCTTGATGGTTGTTGCAGTTTTTCACATCATATGTTGCCATCAATGACAAAGGGGAAGATTGTTGCAAGTATGTGCCTAATCGATGTTGTCATTGATGTCAACATATCCTTGTTGTCATTGGTCAACTGCATCTTATTCTATTACTTGTTTAAAAGACTTGTATGTTGAGGATATTGAGAAAATTAGCCTCTCCGGAAGAAACAAGTGAGTTACAGAGAAGTGCAGTACAAATAGTGAGTTGTATGCTGAAGAATAGTCTGGTAAATTGCTCCACATTTATTTATGCTTTAAGATTCTGGTCTGTGGATTGGAAGTAAGTCCTATATGACTAAGGATGCTACATTCCAGGTTTGAGTCCTCTGCATGAAGATCTGAGTGAGTTGTGTTCACCAGAGTGAAACCTACTTTTTCTGTAAGTTCAATTGCGATAGGAAGAAAGTATTCTACTCTGCATTCCTCCATAATAAAGTATTTTACTTTGTGGTTCTAGAAGGAAGTCTGGGATGATGATAAGTTCCTACAATTGTAATGGTTTGTAGTTTGGTAGTCTGCAAGCTATCTTTCCTTTATGACAGTTGAAGACAATAAAGTTCATATGTTCCACTGTGAAGATTCTTATGGGTAAAGTGGTTAAAGGTTGTACGGTTGCTCCTAATGATTATAACATGCTTTTGGATGTCTCCTAATCATGTTCCTATCTTGATATTGGTCTACATTAAGGATTTGAGATCGTGTTTGAAGATCGTTCCTAGATAGTGTAACGTGTAACCAATTTTGGCTGACCTGGTTAATCCCAGTGATTGCAAAGATCTCTGGAAGATTGTGGAAGCTTGTTGTGGTGTGGAAGATCATGTTTGAGTCCTAGCTAAGGCATGGTGTGATCTGCATTTCATTTCCTTTGCATAATGTTGTAATAGGTCAGGACCTATTTTGTAAATGTTTGTAATGTCGACCTTGGAGATTGTTCCAATGGTTGATGATTGTAATGCCGACCTTGATGATCATTACAAGGTTGATGAAGTGTATAAATACTTGTAGTTGAGTCATGGAAAAGGTGTCCTTGAGTAGAAATGAAAAGATATTAAGAAAGGTCCAAAAGGCAGGGTAGAGAAGAGGTAGAGCAGGAGAGTGAGAGTGTGAGTGTGATGCGAGCATGCGAATAGCAGATCAGAGTTAGAAGATCAGCAGCGATGAAGACTTGGGATTTAGAATTTAGTTGCTAAATGATTGTACCCAGGCATAGTGATAGATGCTTAAGTAGTATTCAATTTTCATGTGCAATATGATTGGAAGCAAGTTTTCATCTTCAAGGCAGTAAGTCGACAGTGAGCTATCAACAGGGTTTAACAGCCCTTAAGGTTTAATAACCCTTATTGTAATCTTTCTAGGTTTAGGGTTGAGGCAGTGAGCCTACTAAACTTAGTTGTACTTCATGGCAGTGAGCCAACATGTTCTAGGCCCATGGAGTGACCAAGCCTGAACATCATTTTTGTAAAGATTGCAATATATATTTGAGAGCTAATCCTCTCCGTGGTTTTTCCCTTTTTGGGTTTTCCACGTAAAATCTTGGTGTTATGTGTCATGCTTCTGTGGATGTTGTTCATTTGTATATTATGCTTCTATTTGATTAATTCTTTGAAATGGTTAAAAGTAAAAGTACAAGAAAAGGTTTATAGAACACTAATTCACCGCCCCCCCTCTTAGTGTTGTGACAGAACAAGTTGTTATAGATGAGCATGCAGAAGAACTTGAAGAGCCTATTACTGCACCTCTGAGAAGATCCATAAGACAACAGAACCCAATTGACAAGAATAGCCCACCAGATTTTCATTGTGTATTTGTTTTATTGAGTACTTACGATGAGCCTAGATCCTACAGGGAAGCTATTCATGTAGATGATAGTGAGTCTTGGCAGTTAGTTATGCATGAGGAGATGATGGCTTTGGACTCTTGCAACACCTAGGATCTTGTTCATTTTCCCAAAGGAATAAAGGTCATAGGATGCAAGTGGATCTTCAAGAAGAAGTTTGGATAAGATGGTTCATTAGAGAAGTATAGGGCTAGACTGGTAGCCAAGGGATACTCCCAAAGAGAGGGAGTTGATTTCGGTGAAATATTCTCTTCTATTGCTAAATTAACTTCTATTAAATTTCTCTTATCCATTGTTGTAGCTTTTGATTGGGAAATAGAGCAAATGGATGTTAAGATTGCATTTTTGCATGGAGATCTTGAAGAATAAATTTACATGCAACAACCTACAAATTTTGAGGTAAAAGGGAAAGAACATTGGGTTTACAGATTAAAGAGGTCTCTTTATGGTTTGAAATAGTCCCCCAGAATGTGGTACCAAAAATTTGATTCATTTATGTGGAAAATAGGCTTTTTTAGAAGTGAGGAGGATCATTATGTTTATATTCATTGTATGGATGATTTATTCTGATCATTGCATTGTATGTTGATGACATGTTATTTTTCAGTAATACTAAGGGTATGATTAGTGAAATTTTGAAAGCTCAAATTTTAGGTGCATTCAATATGAAGGATCTTGGAGTAGCCAGGTATATTTTGGGTATGGAAATCAAGACGGATAGAGGTAACATAAAGCTTTGGTTATCTCAGAGTAAGTATGTAAATAACATTTTGCAGAGATTTGGTATGCAAGATTGTAACCTAGTTAGAGTTCCTTTACCCATTGGTACTAAGCTTTCATTAGATATGTGTCCAGAGAATGAGGATGATTTAAAGGATATGTCTAATGTGCCATATGCTAGTGTTGTAAGGATTTTGATGTATACAATGGTTTGCACTAGACCAGATATCAATTTCCCAAGCAGTGGGAGTTTTGAGCAAATTTATGTCTAAACCTAGTAGACAGCATTGGAATTATGCGAAGAGGGTGTTTAAATATCTAGTAGGCACTCTTGATTACTATTTGGTTTATTTTGGTACTGATGGTGCTGACAAAACTTTGGACATACAGGGATTTGTTGATGTAGTTTGGGCAGGTAACTTGGATAGTCGAAGGTCCACTAGTGGCTATGTGTTTACTTTGTTTGGTGTAGTAAGTTGGATGAGAAAAAGGCAGCCTACGGTTGCTTTGTCCACCACTGAAGTAGAGTATATGACTGCTACCCATGTCTCTAAGGAAGTATTTTAGTTGAGAAGATTGTGTACAGGTATTGGTTTTGATTGCAGGATCATTCAGATTGGTTGTGATAGCTAGAGTGCTATTTGTTTGGCCAAGAATCCTATGTATCATGCTCAGACTAAGCATGTTGATGTATAGTATCACTTTGTTCAAGAAATGGTTGCAAATGGACAGATTGAGTTGAAGAAGGTAGACACTCAAGAGAATGTTGCAAATGCTTTGACCAAGCCTATGAGCATAGAGAAATTTGTTTGGTGTAGAGAGGCCATGGGCCTTGCTTCTAGTGCTTGATTATTTTATGGTTTTCCTATAGGTATTTACAATATATGATGTCAAGTGGGAGAATGTTAGGATTAAAGTGCCATCAACCTTGTAAATACTATGTAATTTATTATTCCTATTATTGTTTGTAAATCACCCATAAGAGATGAAAGGTTTGACCAGCAACGATCTTGTTTCAACCGCATGTTTATATTTGGTCCCTAACGCTAATTAATTCGTGATGGGGGGTTGTAGGGGGTCACATGTTTATATTCAATCCCCGTCCCTAATGTGTTCAGTTCTTAATGCATGTTATTTTCGTGTAGTGGGTTTTATTTTTGTTGCAATATCTATTGATTCTACATTATTTAGAGGATATTAATAAGGTTTGTTAGATTTCTATTGTGTGGTTTGCACCTTCATTTCTAACAATGGCTAGCTACCAAGACTCACTATCATTTGCATGAATATCTTCCCTATAGGATCTAGGTTCATCGTCAGTACTCAATAAAGCAAATACACAATGGAAATCTAGTGGGCTATACCTATCAACTGGGTTCTGTTGTCTTATGGATCTTCTCAAGGGTGGAGTAAGAGATTCTTCCTCATATTCTTCTGTATGCTCAACTTCTTCTATAACAATAGAGTTTTCCTCATCTAAACTTTCACTTGAATCTTCTTCTTCTTCTCCATCCTCTAATCCATCATTTTGTTCTTCTTGATGTGCATTTTCCTACTGTAAATCAAAATGCACTATCCTCTTCCATTCTTTTTCTTTTGGTTGTACATGGTCAGAAATAACTCTAAGTTCCCTAAAAATTGCATCTCTAGAAAAAATAACTTTTCTGGTTAGAGGATCCCAAAGCTTATAACTCCTTTAACATTCTCACCATATCCAATGAAGATGCATTTCTCTACTTTTGGATCTAACTTAGATCACTTTTCCTTAGGCACATGAACAAAAGCCTCACAACCAAAAACCCTTAAATGTGAAACAGAAGATTTCTTACCTATTCACACTTCCTAAGGAGTCAAATCAAGAGCCTTACAAGGAGATATATTTAACAAGTAACAAGTGGTACTCACAACTTCTACCCAAAAACATTTATCCTACTGTGCATCACTTAACATGCTTCTGGCTCTTTCCATTATTCTTCGGTTCATCCTTTTTGCAACACCATTTTGTTGTGGTGTATATGGAGTTGTCTTTTGTCTTATGATACCTACATGCTTATAGAACTCATCAAATTCTTTAGAGAAATATTCCCCTCTATTGTTAGGTATTAATATTTTTATCTTAAGTCCCGATTGGTTCTCTACTAAGACTTTATACTCCTTAAACTTAGTGAAAACTTCAAATTTGTGCTTCATAAAATAAGTCCATGTGAATCTGGATACATCATCAATGAAGGTAATGAAATAAAGAGATTTTCCAATAGAATCATTTTCCACATGTCCAAACATCTAAATGAATAATTTCTAATTTCTCTTTCACTCTATTGATTCCTAAAGGAAAATAATTTTTGTTTTGTTTACCAAACACACAATGCTCACAAAAATCAAAGTGCTCATCAGAATAGGAGAAACCATCCAACAAATTTTTATTCATAATTGTTTTTAAAACATTTTCACTTGTGTGGCCCAATCTATAGTGCCACAACATACATGTATTTTTAGTAGTTTCAATTACATTAGCGGATCTACAAATTGTAATGGCCTCAAGCATAAACAGAGTTCCCATTCTTGTTCCCCTGGCTACCACCAAGCTTCCTCTCACCAATCTACAACCATGCTTATTAAATGTTACATGCATTCCTGAATCATTCAACTTTGAAATAGAAATAAGATTTCTAGCCAATCTAGGAATATGTAAAACACCAGGGAGGGTTTTAATCATCCCATCACTGAAACACAATTATACCTTTCCTTTTAAAAAAATTAGATATGTAGAGTTGTCCCCAAGGTAAACATTACCTCCATCATATTTCTCATATGTGGAGAACCATTCCTCATGAGTAGTCATATGATACAAGCAACCTGAGAAAATCAACCACTGTTTATTAGACATAACATTACATGTAGAAAGTAAAACTTCATCACCTACATTTGAGGACTTTTCAGTAGAGGAATCCCATTGTTTCTTTAGATTTCTGCATTCTTTTTTCACATGCCCCCTCTTATTACAGTTCCAACACTTAACTATGTTCTTCTTCCTAGGAGTTTTAGACCATCCTTTTGATTCCCTAGGCCCCTTATGATCTCCTTTTGGTCCTCTTTCCTTAGACCTCCCCCTGACATTAAGAGCATCCACCGAGCTATCCATTGCCTTCTTCCTCATTTACTGTGATAGGAGAGTTGCAACAAGGGAATCCATCTTTGAATCTTCAAGGTTAGTAGTGATAGCAAGAATGAGATTCTCCCAAGACTTAGGAAAATAACAAAGAAGCATAATACACTTATCTTCCTCATCTATCTGAACATCTACAGAAGCTAACTGACTCAGAATCAAATTAAATGTATTCAAGTGCTTAGCTATCGAATCACCCTCCTTCATGTTAAGGGAAATAACTTTCTTTTGGGATAAAATTTATTTATCAGGCTCTTGGCTTGATAGATTTAATCTAACTACTTCCATAATGCATGTGTAGTCTTCTCAGCAGAGTCATTCAATAGGACAGAGTCTGCAAGGAATAACCAGATTGTACCTCATGCCATTTTGTCTATCTTATCCCACTCATCCTTACTAATAGTATCGAGTTTCTTCTCTTTTGTCACAGCCAACCATTCATCTCTTTCTTTAAGGAGATCCTTCATTTTCAGCTTCCACTGCTCATAACCTATTCCATTGATTTTTTTGATGTTCAATCAGGATGAGGATGCAGCCATGGCTTCTACACAAATCTGCAAAATAAAATCAACTAGAACTCCCACTATAGTTCAAAAAACCCTCACACTTCCACCCAAGACATAGAACTAGTCAGGCTCTAATACCAAATGTTAGAAATGAAGGTAAACAACTATCAATGGAAAACTAATGACAACTGTAATATAGATATTTATCCATGCAAAACCAAAATGGAGATGGATGAAACCAACACAAAAAAATAACAAAACAAAAGATCAAACACATAACACAATATTTACGTGGAGAAAGCCTTTCAGGAAAAAAATCCACACAAGAAAAGATGCAGTCTGTATTAACTTACAATATTTTATAAGGAAATTTCCTAAACATTTCTCTTTCGGGATGCTGCCCCCAAACCCCCGCCAAGGAGGGATAGGAAATTGTCACCACCCCCTTGAACCCCCTAGTGACAGTAGTGGGGGGGGAAGCCTCCCCACATCCCCCCGTCGAGTACACAGATCCAAAGTGCAGCTAAAACAAGATCACTACTAGGTGAACACTTCATCCCTTATGAATAATTTACAAACACTATTAGGATTAATTAAATGCATAGGATTTACAAGGTTGATGGCACCTTAATCCTAATAGGAAGAAAACATGGATCAAAATTTTAAAATTCATATTTAAAAGTTTGGGATTTAGATTCAAGTGTGGAAGTGACTTAGATCAATTCCACACGTGTGGTTTAAATTAGGGTGATGACTTACCAAACAAAGGGTTGGATCTAGATCATAAGGATGAGAGATGATAAGGTAGACACTAAGATAAAATTATTTGTCAACTTCCATACAAAATATAGTTACTTACATACTAATTAATACATAAAAGACAACAATCTAAAACATATTTAGTGTCACTTACATTAAGGAAATTTGAAAGAGTATAAGAAGGTTTATGTGGTCAGATGGGAAAGGTAATAAGAAGAGGGTTGTTTTGAAATGGGACTAGTGATGTATGAGTAAGTATATTTGGGGGTTGCTATCAAGTGGATTGTTAAATCATTGGCTGGTGAAGAACCATGGAAGGTTCTTATTAGAAGTAATATCAGACAAGTTGTCCCTAAAAAAGATAAGCATTGGGTTGATTTTCACCTACATGATATTCTTTTTACCAATGTCTTTGTCTCCCCTGGTGGGTCTAATGTCTTCAAAAGTCCTTAGAGAGCTTAGGAGATTGAAAGAGTTTTCTTGAAAGAGTATCCAACTTGGGACCACTCTGGTAAGATGGTTTGGGGACACATGTCTATTTAGTGGAACTTGATGTGGAATGGAAAACCCCTAGCTCTTGTCCAAGGATGCTCTGCTAAAAGTTGGTATCACAAAGGGATAAAAAGTTTTAAATATGTAATGAACAAGGAAGGACTTTTGGATTGGCAGACCCTGAGTAGGTCCTTTGATCTACCTCAATCATAGAGGAGATCTTATGCTATGATTGATAAGGCATGTTCCATGCTATCTTTTCCTATTGAGATTAGACCTAAGTCTAATTTGTTTAACTCCCTCTCATGGATTGATGGCACTATCATGTTTAAGAGTACCTCCAAGAAGATTTACAACCTCCTGTCCTGCTCTGGGGATGTCACCAATCATGTTAATAAATGTTGGAACCTCAACTTACATAATAAACAGTGGTCAAAGATTTTTAATACCTATTGGTCTAGTTGTTTAGATCCTAAAAATGCCTACTTTCGATGGTTGATTTGGTTGAAAAAAATTGATGTTGGCTCTAACAATTTGTTAGATGACCCTAATAAGAAACTATGTAGTGTTTGCAAAGAACATGAGACTGTTGAACACTTGTTTTTTGATTGTAACTTTGCTAAAGATGTGTGGTTCTTCTTTTATCTATTCTTAAGGGTTGGGATAGAAGAAAGACTATCTCTTGGCAAGAAATCTTATTTGGACATGTTGATGGTTTGAATGTTTGTTTTAATCATTTTTGGCTAATTTTGACCATTGACAAGAAATGGAGAGGGAAACCAGTCCAGGGGTCTGCTCCTCAGTCAAGTCTTTGTAGTCAGTTTATACCCCGATCAAGTATTTAGATATTGATAGAAAAACATAAAAAATAATAGAAACAGAGCATCATAACATAACACCAAAGAATTATTTGGCACCAAAATATATATATATAACAACAATCAAACATCATACATACATCCTCCAGTAGGTCTAAGTCTCTGCCTCATCCATCTACATACATTCTTGATCAAACTTTTATGTCTGCTCTATATTAGATTATCTCCTACCACATGCTATCATATCATGTCCTACTTGCTTTCTTACTTATCCTATATCATCATATCCTCTATCTATCTATACTATATCTATTACATCTAGGGATGTGTCTTCTAGCATCATAGGTTAACTCCAGCCTCTGCATAGTGTATGCACCAGCTTCAGATCAGATCTTGTCTATGCTCTGTATCCTACTAACATCACCCCCCTTAAAAATTATGTCTTGTCCTCAAGACATGCAAAATCAGCTGCTAGGTAAAATAGTCTTGTAGATTTGCTTCAGTTGTGCCAACCTGTTATACCACTACTTCTTAGCCTTAAACAACATAACTATTTATCCTTCTATCCTTATATATGTGTCCTCTATTTTTTCTATACTTGTCAGTATTTGTATTGTCTGTGTTTTCTATTTAGCTTCTGCAAAACTATCAGTCAAGTTAGCCAGTCTAAGGTTGACCACTTCCCTTAACTATTTTATTTGACTCCTTATTTGATCTCTTTAGTATTGGAGTTGTTGATGCTTGTTGTGAAGTGTCTCCACATGTGCCCTTATTACTCCATCCTTATTTGTCAGAGGACCATACTAGGCTGGTACTTTTGTTATTTGTAATTCCAGAGCATCCATCTGGTCTTTTATTACTTTGGTGGATTGTGGCCATTTTAAACAAAACTGGTAAAGAATGTTCGCATCCTCAATACTTTGTTGAATACTCTTTATTTGTGTTTCCAATTGAGTGTGTGCCTTGGCACACTTATTTATCATTTTTGTCAATCTTATCTTATTTAGTTGCTCTATGATTTTCTTCTCCACCTAGCTAGAGTACTCCTTGAATCCTTGTGTCAACTGTTTCAATTTCTCTGGCATCTCCTTTGCTAATGTGTTCACCACATCTTGAAGCAATTCACTCCCTTCTACATGTTGTTTCAAAATTTCTACTCTTGTTGAGAAGTGGAAAACATCTCCCAACTATAGCTTTTGTAATGGAGATATTTTGGATAGATTCACTTGACCTTCTACCACTAGCAACTGTAGCAACTGTGGAGTTAGGATAAGTGTTATCTACTTTTGTTGCTCCAAAAACTCCTTAATGGATTCTATTGAAGAAGAAGAAGCTTTCAAATTGTGTACTTTCTCTGATCCTCTTTGTTATTCTCTATTCTCCTCTCTTCCTTCTTTATTCTCTAGATTCTACTTTTGTGGGCTTTCTTGTTGTTGTTGTGAATTCCTCTCCTCCATCCTTGTGTTCTTTGAAGGAGGTGCCCCTTGTGTAGGAGTTTCTAGCTAAGTATTCTCCTAACCTACACCTATTGTGTCTTGTCCTCCTATAGGTGTTTCAGTGTTGTACGGAGGTGATGGTGGCTGTTGATGTGCTTGTTCCTTGATGGATTGATATAGATTTTATGTTACTTCTTTCATTTCTTTTTGTATTTTCTCATTTTCCTTCTTATTTCCATCCATGAGTGTGTCTACTATGTGTTTCTTCTCAACTTGCAGTTGCATTAATTCATTTTTCACCTCCAGTGACAATGTGTCATTAAGCTTATCAATGGCCTTCTGCCTTATTTCATCCTCCAATTGGAGTGCCTTATTCTTCCTTTTCCTCAATGCTTCTATCAAGCTCTTTGGAAATCCTTCCATTATCTCATCTAATGTCTTTTATTTGTCCCTCATGTATTGGATCATTACTTGAACTATTATTTTCTTATTATCCTCAGATGATTCATCATATAACTTAGTAGTTTCTTGTACCATACCTATATTCTCCATGGCATTGAGCAGTGCATCCAATCTGTAGGGCTCTTGTGCCAGTTTCTCTACTTGTCATGTTAGTTCTTCTTCTTCTATCTGTTGTGCTCTTTTCCTCCTCTTCATCTTTGATTCTTGTTCTCCCCCCTCTTCTTCAGACTCTATCACTTAAGGCCTTTCTTGGGTTTTCTTTCTATTTGCCTACTGCTTCTACTAGGGAGCCTTCTTTTGTGTATCCTTCTTCATTCTTGATAACACCTCTAATGTTGCTCTCCCTCTAGATGATATTGTTGATGATGATGACACCTGTGATCTAGTTCTTTCTAATCTTGTAATTGTTGGAACCTCCTTTCTAGGTAATGGAGCTGATGAGGAGGGTTTCAAGGCTAGAGCGGTTCCCTTTTCTAGAACTCCCCACTATTTGTGTAACTTTTCTTTGTGCTTTTCCAAATGTCCTAACGAATGCTATTTGTGTTGCTTATCAATTACTTCTCTATAAGTGTCAAATCTCTCCACACTTGTATCCTTGGGTTTACTTAGTAGATTCTATGCATAGGAATTAGCTTCTTTCACAGTTATCTCATAGGGCAATTGGGTTACCCATGTTATTATTGGCTCAACTACTTCCATATATGTGAAATCCTTGTCTACAAAAATGTAATGTCATTGATGTATTGCTTCACAATTCCATAAGGGATTCTTTCCCTTGTGCTTATCTCTTCATGTTGGGTTTTGGAGAAACCCCAATATGCAACACTATATGCGTTTGCATCCCTGAATTGATCTATATGCCTTTTAACTTCTAACCCTACCGGTATATTTTGATGTCTGTGTTTCCCCTTAAACCCAGTAATTCATTCAAGAAATAAAATATTAGGTAAAGAATCAAAGTATCATACCAGAAGTTATAATATAAATCCTTGATCTTCTATAGGTTCTCCAGCAGCTATTGTCACATTACCTCACAAAGATCAAAATCCTTGTGCTCCTTGACCATCTGGTAGGTGATATGAATAGCAGTGGTTGTGGGTGAACCCTCTCGTTTGGCGTAGTACACTTTATGCAATGCCCATGGCAACATATCTAACCCCAGGGTCTGTGATGTCCTTGACATGCATATTTCTTCTGTTTATTGTTGCTCTGATCAATTCCCTTATTTGGTCTGTTCTGATGGCCTTCATTGCCAATAAGGGTCCCACAACACTCAACCCTATGACTGCCCTAATAGCCCCCTTTGTGATTCTATGGGGTTTATCCAAATATATAAACTCATCATGAATTCTTCTAAGAATGATCCTTACACATTTGTGTGCATCTGTGAAGTCAGGGAAGTCCTTCCACACATCCAATCTCTTTGTCAGTATGTTTGCATACTCGAGTAGATACCCTGTATCTCCCAGCAATGTGTCCCTTAGCTCCTCAAGTTTCATATGGTTAATCTCAACCAATGTATTTTGAATGTACTTTCTTACATCCTCTGTGTAGACTACATCCACTGGTACTAATGAGAATGTGTTGTCTTTGTCCACTTCTAGGGATTTCCATGGATATTTCTTAAACTTTGGCCTTGGCTTTTGTGTGATATCAATCAACTGAGGGGTAGCCATTGTGTATTCTTTGGTTATTTGTACTCTTCACTACTTCATTCGTTGTCATGTTTTCTCTCGGAGCTCCAAATTCGTCAAAGTGTGAGTGTAAAGTGAGGTTGTAATGTCTGATTAAAGTTAAATACCCTTCTTTTCGCCCTAATTTTTCCTACTTTTCCCTTTTATTCTTTTCCTTTGGTACTTTATTTCCTTGTTTTTTACATGTCTTAAGTTATGCCCCTTATTAGTGGTTAGGCTATTATGCACTATGGTAGTATTTGAAATAACCTCCCCACATTGTTCTCCTTGTCTCTTTTTCATTTTCTTCTTATTTGTCTACGACTGTCCTGTCTGTATCTCTAGGAACTTAGTCATCTTGGTATGTCAATTTCTTTGCTTCCTTTGCTTCTTTCAGTGAAATTTCTGAGATATAGCCTCCTTGTCCTTGCTACATGTGTCGCAAGTGATTTTTGGTGAGTTTTTATGAAATACGGAGGATCACGACATGTCTTCCTTGTCAGTCTTGATTATGAATATGCTTTGGTAACCCACCATTTTCTGTGTTTTCAATTCTGGTTCTTCTCTCAACTAGGCTTCTAAGAATTCCTCACTATCTATGATGTAATGATCATCTTCTATCTCCACTTCTCCCTCAAAGTTAGTCTCTCCTGTTGTTTCTTTTGTATCCAACCTTGAAATTGTGTAGATGTTCTTTGTATTCGTATTACTGTCTTTTGTCTGATTGACTTCTTTTGTGTACATTTCTTCCATTGATGATCTCAAAGGAATATTATAATTTTGTTATCATTAGCAAATGATAGCTCTTCTTTCTAGGAGTTTATGATACCATTTGCATCTACAAACCATCTCAAACCCAAAAGTGCATTGAAAGCTTCTCCTTGATCCTTCATGACTACAACAATAAAGTCCAAGACTTGTTTGACCCCCATTAGGTTAACTTCCACTTGATTTCATGTTCCTATTATCTGCATATTAGATCCATCTGCCAAAATTATATTTTAACTTGTCTTTGTTAGTTTAGGTCTTTCTAACTGCTCTCAAAACTTCTTTGTCATCATGTTTACATTTGCTCCCAAATCTATCATGACATTCTGGACTTTTCTGTGATTTATATGAACATTCACTATAAGTGGCTTTATCTTCCATTCTCTATCTATTCTTCCCATCCTCTGGAGTTGACTCTTTTGACCTGGCTCCTTGTTTTAGTATTTAGAAAATTGCTTCATTTTCTCAAGGAGTCTATGTTGTTGTGTCAATTGGGCCAACTGCTTGAGAGCTCCTACTTCTTCTTCAATGAAAAACTAATTGTATTGCTTCTCCTTTTCCTGTTCCTTCGTTATTGTTTGTTTGGCTTTCTTCACAACTTTCTCATGCTATTTCTTACTAGGAACAAATTCTTCTTCCTCCTCACTGTCTTCCTCTTTTGTCTTAATAATATAATGTGTTCTGGTATTTGTTCTCTATTTTGTCAGTACCACAACTTTCTCCTTCATTTTCCTTTAATATTTTATGGTATGTTATGGATTGGTTCTCTAGTAATACTCTTCTTCTTCTATAGATTTAGTTGATGATGTGTTTGTTTCCTCCCTGCTATTCTTCCGGCAAGTTCTTGCTCCTTGACCCTTATGTTCCCTTCTTATGATCCTAGCCCCTTTTTTGATTATTTAGGTTCTATAACTCATCACTCTTAGATTGTGGTTGTGCATTCCAGAAGTATTGTTGTGCTTTATCACAAGAAAATAGGTCATGATCTGTACTGCTGCAGAATGAACATTGTGTTTTTCTTTCACCCTAACATTCATAAGCAAAGTGTCCTAGCTTACCACATTTGAAACATGTGGCATCCTCCCTCCTTTGACTTCTTCCATGGCCTCTACCTCCTCTATAGCCTCCAAACTTTTCTCTATCATCATTATTATAGTTAATCCCATATGATGGACCACTAGATGTTGAATTTTGTATTGCATTGACATTCCTCTAGTTTCTCCAATTTGGTTGCTTGTAGCCTTAATCATTGGAGTTTCTTTCTATGTATGACATGTTGTTACTTTCCATTGAGTTTGTATTACTTCCACTGTACCATGTTTCATCTTCTTCATCAACAAATTCTCTTTTCCTCCTAAAGTTCTATGATAGACAGTCTGGTCTTTCATGGTCATCCCATTCTCCACATAGTCCTCAATATACTGAATTTACTCTTTTTGGTGTTGCTTTGATATCTTTTTTTATTATGGTAGATTGTCTTTCACCTTTTATTCTAGGGCATTCATTTCTCAAGTGCCCGTCCCTTGTAAGTATGAGCACCAAATATTAGGTCTTTACTTATGTGTATTTTCCTCCTGCTTGGCCAAAATCTCTTGTCTTAGCTTCAATTGCTCTAATTCCAATTTTAGCTTCTCCATTTCTAGGTTCTCCTTCACCTTGTCTTGTTTGCACTAAGATTGAGACTCTATCCGACAAACTAGTGTCACTGCTTCTGCATATGTTTCAAATGTTTTTCCATCTAGGGTGGATCTTATTTCAAGGCTTATTCTAGAAATGAACCATTCTATATTTTGCTTCTCAGTCAGTGGTTCCTCCAAATTCCTAGTTGTCTCCTTGAATCTTTTGTCAAAGTCCTTAATTGATTCTTTGTCCATTTGCATCAAATCTCTCATCTTACTTACCCCTTCTTGATGCAGAGCATAGGAGGACCAAAACTATCCTCAATAACATTAACAAATCAAAGAACTAATCCAATTGCTTTGGTCAGGATGAAGAGAATATTAATACATATTTTTCCTCCAGTTTTCATGAAGATCCAAAGGTAGGGGAGAAAGTTATGACTCTTTTCCCAAAACTACAAACCCTAGGCAGCATTCAGACCTGCCCTCACCAAAAATGCCATAACTTATTCAAATCTTAATAAAATTTAATGCAACAAAAAGAAATGGAAAGTAGAATCAATACTTTTTCCAACCATATATGGCTTTCTCCTGTATATGTCCGTACAGAACCGTACCAAACTCTGCAACAGGACTGTTATAGGAGAATTCTAGAAATTGCAGTCACTAAAACGGTCATAACTTCCTCAATATTGCACCAAATTTGATGAGACAAAAAGGAAAGGGAGGGTGATTGAATATAATTTCATTTGAAATAAAAAATAAATGTCCTCCTACCCTTACTAGGCCGTACCATGCAAGAAAACAGCAAATTTTTGTAGAAATGCCTAAAAAAATAGTCTTCTTTATTGTTCCAATTCTTGAATTCAATCACCCACGAATTCTTCATGGTTACAAGGCCTTTTAAAGGCATTAAAACATGTCTCTTCAGTTCATAACTGATTTAGAGCGAACCAAGAGCTAAATGACTCTTCACCTTCCAAGTTTGCATCTTTTTTCCAATTTTACATTGACAACCTTTACATGGTTTGCAATATTTTGCATTTTTGAAACTCCTAATGACCTAAACACATAAAAATGACTTGATAAACCTCATTACAATGTGGAAGCATACAAATTTAATCAAACTCAAAGATTTTTCCAGGGCAATATTAATTTGCCAAGGTGCTCCTGCACCATACAACCAACCAACAAAATTTTCAAGTCCCTTGGAAATGTATCTGCAACAAAAGTCTCTTTCCTCTATCTTTATCTTCAATCTTCTCAGCTACAATCTTCCAATCTATAGAAATGGTGACCAACCAACCAACAAAACAAACTACCATCTTCACAAAGCATCCTCAGGCTCCTACTCCCATCAGTGGAGTACTCTTCGGGCTGCAACATCAAGTGCTTCTTCAGGTATCCATCTCTCTCACTGCTTCACAACAAACCAACTCACCAAACCATTCATCTCACCCAACAACAGATCCTGGTGATGCACCTACCACTCTCTCCTCAGTGGTTTCTCTCTGCATCCTTCTCCAACCAAATCTCTATTGGAGAATGGTCATGACAGACCTTCTCTTGTCTGCCAACACACACAACCTCAGAAAACATCTTTCTTGCAGCTAGATGGAACAAGCACCTGCAACCAAACAATTGAGCAACACAAAATCCAAAAGGTGTAGATTGCCTCCCTCGGCGATCTATCTACACAATCAAGATCTTCTCACTCTTCACCTGCCTTCTCAGTGACAGGAAAAAAAATACACACCACCCAAATCTTTTGCCAGCTCTGATACCAATTTGATGCAGAGGTAGGAGGACCAAAACTATCCTCAATAACATTGACAAATCAAAGAACTAATCCAATTGCTTTGGTTAGGTTGAAGAGAACATTAATATATATTTTTCCTCCAGTTTTCATGAAGATCCAAAGGTAGGGGAGAAAGTTATGACTCTTTTCCCAAAACTACAAAAATGCCATAACTTATTCAAATCTTAATGAAATTTAATGCAACAAAAAGAAATGGAAAGTAGACTCAATACTCTTTCCAACCATATATGGCTTTCTCCTATATATGTCCGTACAGAACCGTACCAAACTCTGCAACAGGACTGTTATAGGAGAATTCTAGAAATTGCAGTCACTAAAACGGTCATAACTTCCTCAATATTGCACCAAATTTGATGAGACAAAAAGGAAAGGGAGGGTGATTGAATATAATTTTATTTGAAATAAAAAATAAATGTCCTCCTACCCTTACTGGGCTGTACCATGCAAGAAAACAGCAAATTTCTGTAGAAATGCCTAAAAAAATAGTCTTCTTTATTGTTCCGATTCTTGAATTCAATCACCCACGAATTCTTCATGGTTACAAGGCCTTTTAAAGGCATTAAAACATGTCTCTTCAGTTCATAACTGATTTGGAGCAAACCAAGAGCCAAATGACTCTTCACCTTCCAAGTTTGCATCTTTTTTCCAATTTTACATTGACAACCTTTACATGGTTTGCAATATTTTGCATTTTTGAAACTCCTAATGACCTAAACACATAAAAATGACTTGATAAACCTTATTACAATGTGGAAGCATACAAATTTAATCAAACTCAAAGATTTGTCCAGGGCAATATTAATTTGCCAAGGTGCTCCTGCACCATACGTACCATGCAAGAAAACAGCAAATTTCTGTAGAAATGCCTAAAAAAATAGTCTTCTTTATTGTTCCAATTCTTGAATTTAATCACCCACGAATTCTTCATGGTTACAAGGCCTTTTAAAGGCATTAAAACATGTCTCTTCAGTTCATAACTAATTTGGAGCGAACCAAGAGCCAAATGACTCTTCACCTTCCAAGTTTGCATCTTTTTTCTAATTTTACATTGACAACCTTTACATGGTTAGCAATATTTTGCATTTTTGAAACTCCTAATGACCTAAACACATAAAAATGACTTGATAAAGCTCATTACAATGTGGAAGCATACAAATTTAATCAAACTCAAAGATTTGTCCAGGGCAATATTAATTTGCCAAGGTGCTCCTGCACCACTTCTGTAAGAATATCTGAAACTCCAAAATTCTCCAAGAATAGTTTCTTGATTTCATTCCATTCTTTATCATTGTTTGGGCATGTCTTCCTATACCGCTTCAATGCTTCATTCCACAAAGTGCCTATGAAGTCAAACAACTTGATTTCATCCCTTGTTATCCCATTCTGGTTTCATATAGACTCCAAAACAAAAATGTGCTCTTTTGCTTTAGCAGTATCCTTCTCAAATACATTCAACTTGATAGGAGTGTCCATGATTGGTGTTCTCAAAGTTTCTGGTAGTTTGCGGTAGGTTTCCTTCGGTCTGCTCTTTTGGTTAGGCTATCTTTGCTCAACTCAGGTTGTCCTTTCTCTTCCCTTGTCTCTTTGTAGTCAAATATCCAAGTATTCTTCTCCTAAACTTCTACGAAATTGCTCTAGATCTCTTCTGCTATGTCTATTTCCTTGTTTGCTTGAATATCTTCCTCGCTTAAAATCTTTCTTGTTTTATATGGCACTCGGGGTGACTCATGGTATAGGAGTTATCTCTTCAAATTAAGGGATACTCTTTTATTTGTGAACGACATCATGTCAACATCCAACGATGATTGAAATAACTTTCTAAAACCCTTAGAACTTTCTTAATGTTTACTGCATCTTCTCCTCTTCCTCTTATCTCCTTTATGCTTCAGAAAATTAGCTCCTATATATCTTCCTCATCCATCTTCAAAATTTTTGGTGTTAATTCAAGTTTTATGATAGTCTACAACATAAACCCTAGTTCACCTCCTTCTTCCTTTTCCCTTTCGCATTCTTCTCTGACAACACCCACAATAGCACGCTCAACAACATCTTTCATGACATGCTCTATTTCTTCATTTGTTGATCTCCTTTCTTTGGCAGCACCCACATTAGCGCGCTCAAAAACATCCTCCATGACACAATTGTCTTCCTCTTCTCTTCCAGTAGCATCCTTCATGACGCGCTCTATGAATTGTTATTCCTTTCCTTTTACAACTTATGTTGTCATCTCTCTTCTATTCTCTTGTGCCCTTTCCATCCTTCTGCGATAATGTTCTTACAATTCTTGAGTTTGCTTCAATCTTTCTTCTTTGCTTATCTCCATTTCGGTTCTGATGTCTTTGTCGATCTCTCTTTTCTTCTGCTTCTCCCCTTTCACCATAGGTTCTCTTGATTTGGTGTTCCATAAGTTCTTTTATATCCCATGGTAACCTTGTTTGAAGAGTCAACTCATTTGAAAGATCATTGCAGATCCTACCCCCTTTCCACTTGTCATCCCCTTAAGTGCCTTTCCCCCTCTCAAAAAGGTAGGAACATAAGGAGACCTAAATTTATCTAGAACTTGCCAACCTTACTATCTCTCCTTTCTAGTACTCGCACTACTTTTTGAATGTTTTGCCCCTTTAATCTTTAACTACTTTCCTCTAGGGTCCCAACAATGGAACCAAATATTGGCAAGAAATGGAGAGGGAAACTAGTCTGGAGATCTGGTCCACAGTCAAGTCTTTGTAGTCAATTTATACCCCAGTCAAGTAGTTAGAGATTGATAGCAAAACATAAAGAATAACAAAAACAGAGCATCATAACATAACACCAAAGAATTATTTGGCACCAATATATATATATATATATATAACACAACAATCAAACATCATACATCCATCCTCTGATAGGTCTAAGTCTCTGCCTCATCCATCTACATGCATGCTTGATCAGACTTCTATGTCTGCTCTATATCATATTATCTCCTACCACATGCTATCATATCACATCCTACGTGCTTTCTTACTTATCCTATATCATCATATCCTCTATCTATATATATTATATCTATTACATCTAGGGATGTGTCTTCTAGCATCATAGGTCGGCTCCAGCCTCCGCATAGTGTATGCGCCAACTTTCGGTCGACTCTGCTATATGCTCTACATCCTACTAACATTGACTACTGAGATTTTATGAATTATTTGGAAGTTTAGAAATGAGGACATCTTTCAGAGCAAAAGGAGGCACCTTATGGGGTCTTCGAGAAGACTAACCCTCCATTTGATTGCTATGCAAGTTAAGATGACCCTTGAGGTCTCAAAAGAAAAGTTCCTTGAACTCATGGATGAAGGACATATTACTATGAAGAGATCTAACATTATCACTGCCAACTTTTGGCCAAATGATGCAAGGAAAGTTGACTTTTTATTTTTCAAGAATTATATGAAGTTTCAAGAGAAATACAACAAGAAGATGACTTTGCAACAGATGCTTGAAGAACAAAAAAGAGAGGAGGCAAAACTCAAAGATGTTGCTGCTTTGGAGGTGGTGAGGGATAATGAGGTTATCTCTAACATCTCCCCTCCTATTGGTGCTTACAGAGGTACAATGGAAGTGCCAATTTCTGAAAGTGCAGTCTTGAGTTAACAATTTGATAATACTTTGATTATATAGATGAGTCTTTTTGACATTATCCTTTTTGTACCGATATTGTATATGATGTAACTAAGTAGTACTGTAGTATGTGCAGCCTTGGGTGCTGCTTGATTAACTCTTCGTCCTTGTTGCTTTTGATGCCCGATTAGGTTTGGAACTTATAGTGTAACCTGCATTTTTTTTGGTAATATATATTCAATTCAAAAAACAATCTAGAACATAAAAAAAAATCCCATAAATGTGTAATTTTACCATTACAATATTTTAAAATTTTAACGTAGTATGTATCCCTCTTTTGCTATAGACCAATATTGCTAGCAATACTTTCCTCCTCACCAATAAAAATCGTAAACCAACCTACGCAAGAAGTAAATGACAAATATTATTGACATTTAGACAAATACGTGGGAGACAAACCTAGGGGGACAAGAATAATATCTAAGTTTCCCGACCTTACAGTCAATTCAACTATCCTAGCATGTTAGTCTCGGACTATTTGTTAGAAAGCATTATTGCTTTTTTCTTTTTTTCTTTGTTTTTTTTAAGTATTGGATCTGCGGGATCTTCCTTTCAATAGTTTTAGGTCAATAGGTAGCGGTGGGCCTTGTGCTGCAAAATTCCAAATTGCTTTTTAAGCCTGTGAAAAAGGACCTCTGTCAAGCACGTGCAGAACATCAGAAGACCTTAGATTTCCCTTTCTTGGGGTTTCTTAATGGGTATTTCTGCGGCCTTTCTGATTTTTGTGCATCCAAATTGAGAATTTTTCTCTTCAGGCTTCATATTCCATTTTCGTTTTTCAATACCCAGTCTGATATTTTTCCATTTCCAGTACTCGTTGGCCTGTGATTTGAGATTAGCCCACGTTACATGAACACCCAATTGGGTGAATGCCTGTAGCCTAGCAGACGCCCTATATACTAGTTAGTGATCTAGCCTGGGTTAGGTTCGGCCTCTTCACTACATTGAGGATTTTCAGTTGAGTATCCTATTGGGTTATTAATCGGGTATAAAACTCATGGTGATCTCTCTTGTGATTCGATATAACATCTGGATTGTTAACCATATTAATTAGTTTTCTCGGATGTTTTTTTAGTAATATTAATCAGTCAAGATCTGATCTTGGATTAATATTTGAGCCCTGAGTTTAATCACATCAAAATAATTTGGATCGAGGAATCAAATTGGAGGTTACATCAAGGTGAGGCTATTGGGCTTTTACAAGTTGTAAGGTGATATGATTGATGTTGTGACTAGGTGTAATCTGCTGTTGTTTAGGGCTTTCAATTATATGTTGTGACTAGGTTTAATATCTTGTTGTTCAGGCCATCAATTAGTATTATTTGCTTCAAATATTTTTCACAGGCAAGCTTTGAACTTTGGCATCCTAATAAAAGTGGGTTAGCATTTGAACCCTGTGAGTTAGTAGATCAAGATCATAATTTCGACAGAGCAATAGTGTTGCCTAGTACATATAATTGAGATTATTGGACTTCTTCCATTTGCAAGGTTTCGAGTTGTTCCTCTCGTGATTAGGATTTAGGAGCAATCTCTCGGTCATCGGCTTCTTTGCTACAATTTTGTTTTCCTGGGGCGAAGCTTTGAGTTTGGGCATCCTCATAAAATTTGGTTGGCATTTGACCCCCGAGCCTTGTCAGATCAATATCGAAATGGCTCTTGCACTTGTTCCACAGATGGCAGCTACCTCCGGATTAAGGAAACTTCATAGTAACTCTTTCAATCAAACAAGCAGCTCTGTAATACAAAGAACTGAGAAGAATAAGAAGGTTATTGCACAGGCATCTGGCAGTCAAATTAAAGGTTCTTTGGAGTCTTTTGTGAAATCCACTGAGTGGAAGCCTGATAGCTGGAAATCCAAGAAGGCTCTTCAGCTGCCCAAGTACCCCGATCCTGCAGAGCTTGAGTCCACCGCAAAGCTCTTGGAGACATTTCCTCCACTTGTTTTTGCAGGGGAAGCCAGGAAATTGGAGGAGAGGCTAGGAGATGCTGCTCTGGGAAAGGCTTTTCTCCTGCAGGGAGGAGACTGTGCAGAGAGCTTCAAAGAGTTCAATGCAAACAACATTAGGGATACATTCAGGGTGCTCTTGCAGATGTCTGCTGTACTTATGTTTGGAGGCCAAATGCCTGTAGTCAAGGTAATATTTGTATCTAAATTGTATTTTACTTTTTTCTAAAGTTTAAGGGAAGTTTATTCACGCATATGCCCTCTAGCTTGCATTGCACAATACAGTCTCTATTCACCTTAGATTGCTAGGTTTCAAGCATGGTAGCAAAGAACAACTGAATTGACAGTAAAAGCACTTCTTTTATTGCCATAACAATAAGACCATCAATTTTTTTGGGGAAGTGGAATAACATGATCCTTTTTTTTGGGGCCGTAACAATAAAACCATCATTGTGATTCAGTTCCTCTCTAACCTTAAGGACTTCAATTTTTTATTTTTATTGGCCAAAATTTAAAGTTTATATAAGAAGAAAGGTCTACATGCTTTGAGATATTTGCACCCTTGCTGGCATGTATTTCATGAATTTCTTGAGCCTCTCATATTTTGTTTTTATCGGGAACATGGCTACTATAGTTTCAAGGGTGTCTGTCCTACCAAAAGCAACCCAGACTTCCACCCACCTTAACACCTTAATTGAAATACCAGATTTGGGGGATCTTTTGTTACATTCCAGGTCTGAGGGGTATCTATTCCATGACAGTAAACTGGAGTTTTAAAGCACATGCCAGAATTGAGGGCTATCCAGTTTACCAAAGTAGACCAGGATCCCCACTGGCACCATCCTTCATTTTCTCATGCCATGCTTGAGGGGTATCTATTCTGCCAAAATCAAGTATAGCTTATATCTAGATTCAATCTTTTCGTTCACATGCCATGTTGTGGCTTTATTCTACCAAGTTCAGCTCGAACTTGCATTCAGTTTCTTCTTTTTATCGACATGCCATGTTGTGGTTTATTTATTTTACCAAAGTCAACAGTAACATGTGCCACCATTCCTTAAGAAGGTTTTAGGGGTATCTATTGTGTAAAAGCCAGCCAAAACTTGCACTTGTCTCTTTGTTTTTTCAACCTCATTTGGGAGGTGAAAACTTCAATTGGAATGGAACCTGATTGGTATCAATTCTGTGGAATCATGAACATGCTGCCATTCTGTTTGAATTCATAACTGTGTGATGATCACTATAAGTTGTTTGGCCTGTGCATAAATTCAAATTGTCTTGTCATTTGACTGTACTGATGTCTTTAATGTTTTAAGACTACCCCCCTTTTTTTTGTCATTTGATTGTGTGTGGATCAGTGCAATTTATATGGCATATGCATTAGTCTTCATAATTTTCTAGCAGTGATACATTGATCATGACTTTCATCTGGATGTTTGCTGATCACTGCGATTTCTTTAGCCTATGATTCAACTTTGATTGTCATTTACCTATGTGCTGATCGCCACAATTTCTTTAAACTAAGCAATAAACTTTAATTGTCATTTGGCTATGTACTAGTCACTGCAAAATCTTTGTCTTTGCATGAATCCAGAATGTCATCTGGCTTTTTTTTAGTCGCTGCAATGTCTTTAGCCTATGCATTAATCTTGCTTCTTGTCTTGGTCTATGCTGATAGCTGAAATTTCTTGATTGTCCTCTGATTATCTGCTGGCTGCTGTAATTTCTGTAGCCTCTGCATTGATTTTCATTATAACTTGGATGCGTCGCTGCAATTCTTTAGTCTGTGCATTAATATTGATTGTCATTGGGCTGTGGTGATTGCTGTAATTTCATTACCCTATACATTAATTTTAATTCATTTTGTTGCACACTTCGGGCTGTAACTTCTTTAGCCTATGCTATAATTTTGATTGCCATTTGGCTGTGTGGTGGATGCTGCGATTTGTTTAATCCATGCATTGATTTTGATTGTCACTGCAGGTTGGACGCATGGCCGGGCAGTTTGCAAAGCCCCGGTCTGAAGATTTTGAAATGGTTAATGGCATCAAAGTCCCAAGCTATCGTGGAGACATTGTGAATGGTGATGGATCTGATCTGGAATCTCGTCAGCCTGATCCTGAGAGGATGGTGCGTGCATATTGCCAGGCAGCTGCAACCCTTAACCTTCTTCGGGCCTTTGCAACAGGAGGCTATGCAGCAATGCAGCGAGTTACCCAATGGAATTTGGACTTTACATCCCACAGTGAGCAAGGTGAAAGGTAAGATTGCCATCAGGCCTTGCAGATTTTTCATGGCTATGAATTGCATATTTGATATTAATTTTGGGAGTACAACTTTTCCGTCACAGATATCTTGAACTTGCTCATCGTGTAGACGAAGCTCTTGGATTCATGTCATCCTGCGGGCTTACAGTTGACCACCCAATCATGAGCACCACAGAATTCTGGACATCACACGAGTGCTTGCTTCTACCATTTGAGCAATCCATGACAAGAGAGGATTCAACTTCTGGGCTCTGGTATGATTGCTCTGCTCATATGCTGTGGATTGGAGAGCGAACTCGGCAACTTGATGGAGCTCATCTTGAATTCCTTAGAGGGGTTGCCAACCCTCTCGGTTTGAAGGTATTTATGCCTTTGTCACATTCTTTGTTACCATCTTTACTATTTAAATTTTAAATCATTAAATTCTCGAAATGGTTTCCAGGAGTCTGGGTCCTATTCATCCATCATATAAACTTTTGAAAATTATGTGTACTATTCTTCCATCATATAAACTTTTGAAAATTATGTCTTGGGCAAGTGGAAGAGACTATGTTTCAATGTTGTTTCCTGTCATTCTCCTCGGGGGAAAGGAGAGGGAGGAAGAGGGGCAGGGCAATTTTGGTTTTATTTTTACCTTTTGGGTTCTCGATTCCATCTTTTCCTACTATTAGCTCATTTCCTGTTGTTTCCTGTGAAAGCATCCCCCAAATTTCTGCCATTTCTTGACCCAAGTTCTCCCTGTTTTCAATACTTCTGCTTTCAGAGACTCCAAACACCTATTTCTGATTCTTTGCAGCATTTGCGTTGACTCTCAAACAAGACATTATTTTTAATATAGCATATTTACAGAGCAGTGGCCAAAACTCAAGTCTAACTCCTATCATTTACTTGAAAGTGAAAGATCTCAATTTATTTTTGTATTCATATTATTACTGTACTTGCATTTTTACCATCTGTTCGGTGAAATCCCTTTTCTATAACAGGAGATGAATCCAAAAAACATTACAAAGATAACTCTTTAAGATAATAATGTAATTAATATCCTGGTTTCTTTAATATCAAAGTGATTTGCATACCCTTTAATGTGGTGACCTTATGCTGGACGTCTTTCAGAGAGACTAGATGAACAAATTCAACTCAGATTGGTTGTGGGTTAATCATGATGTTTATATGTAGCTATACTTTAGTGTGCCAACCAACTAAAAGGGATCCACATTCCTGCAGTCTGTGGCCTACTACTCTCTGCTAATCAATTGGTAGATAATATTTAGGTTGTATGCAGTTTTCTCCCTACACTGACCGGTAATCTCATTTAAATGTTTTGCTTGTTTTATGGATAGCTCTTTCTGAAGAATTTATATATTATTTAATCCACTTAGAGTCACAATTTTGCTTCTTATATGAAAATTGACATTGTAACTGTGAGTGGAATATCCCAGTGCACTTTGGCTAGACTTGTACAGTAAATTGCATTTCTTGTACTGTCTTGACTTTCAGCTTTTATGTTTGGCATACAAAGTATTGGAAAGTCCTGGTAACTACAAGTGCATTTGATAGTATTATTTAACCATGCTTTATGTGTCTAAAGTGATTTCTATGAAAATGGTTGTCAAGGATAGGGAGCCTTTATACCTTAAGTCTTTTGTGGATCTGATGTGTTTTTATTGACAGGCTAGTGATAAAATGGACCCGGCAGAGTTGGTTAAAGTATGTGAGATCTTGAATCCCAACAACAAACCTGGCAGATTGACCATAATTGTGAGAATGGGGGCTGAAAAGTTGAGAGTAAAGCTGCCTCATTTGATTAGAGCGGTTCGCCAGGCTGGTCTAATAGTAACATGGGTTTGTGATCCTATGCATGGGAACACAATCAAGGCACCATCTGGGTTGAAAACAAGGCCATTTGATGCAATTCGGGTAAGAAGTTTGGTGTAATTTTTGGTTTTTGCATTTTAAGTTGGATCTCATTTTATTTTCCTATTCAAGGGTTGCATTATTATGTTAAGCTGAAAAGTGGCTTTACCCATAATTCTGTAAATGAATGTTGACAGGCTGAAGTCAAGGCATTCTTTGATGTACATGAAGAAGAAGGTAGTCACCCTGGAGGTGTTCACTTAGAAATGACTGGGCAGAATGTTACAGAATGCATTGGAGGATCAAGGGTTGTAACATTAGATGATCTACATTCTAGATACCATACACATTGTGATCCCAGGTTAAATGCCTCACAGTCACTAGAGCTGGCATTCATCATTGCAGAAAGATTGAGGAGGAAGAGAATGACAAAATCAGAGCTGGGAATTTCAAGCCTCTTGAATGGTGTGATGTTGTTGTAAGGCACCAATAAATAATGCAATCCAACAACATTTGAGTTTCAACTTGGTAAATATATTGCACAATGGCAAGCTAATATTTGAGTTATTTGTAAGGTGGTAAGTCATTGTAATGCTCGCCCCATAAATTTGTTGAAGGCCTCTGGATTTATGATAACAGAACTGTAAACTAAGTGGAGTTTAAGATACATATGACATGCTTGTCATTAATCCTTCAGGGCAAGGTGCACGCGTTGTGTTTATGGCATTGTTTCTTTCATTTTTGTTTCTGTTAATCTACCAGATGCAACCAATTAACACATATTTTGGATTGTTTTCATATTAATTTATGCAATATTAAAAAAGAAGCAGCTGTTACACATGCAATCCTGCCTTTTACATAAAGTTCTATTGGCTCAAAAAAGTTGTATGAGTAACAGCATTCAAATGTGGAATGTATTTTAAGGTAATTATTAGTCATGGCTTGAAAGTAAGCATTGATTACAGTTTTTGGATTCCTTATGCAACTTATCTCATTTGAAGTGAAAACTCTAGAGGTTATCTTAATTGCAATATATCATGATGTATATGATAGGTCACCATAACCATTGATGGTTTATGTTTTCTGAAGTTCAAGGTTGTCAGGTTTGACTATAAATGAAATGAAAGAATAAATATAATAAAGGAAATGAAAAATTAAATTTTGGAGGAATGGTATGGAAGCAATTGATGAATTATATACAGGGCATATATATGAATAATGATGTTTCGAGCACATATATGAATAGAGAACATGGATGGGAGAAAGCCTTTAATGAATCTTATAAACGTACTTTTACATAATAAGATCCTAAGTATGGGATGGATGGTATGTAATAAGCAAGGTGTGCGAAAACAGCTTCCTAGATTAATCTTTTAAGAGGAGTGTTATGCAAATATCTTCAAATCTGATCTATAAACTTATTATAGAAAGTAGAAAAACACATAGAAATCAACAATAAGCAATAAACCATAACACAATGATTAATGTGGGGAAAACCTTTTGGGAGGAAAAACCCATTTCAAAACCTACAAAATGTATTTATCAAATTAACAGAGGATTACAATACACTTGGAATGCAAGTCTTTACAAGATTAATACACTAGCATTCGAATATGGAATAATTTCAGCAGCATTCCAATACCTATGTACTCACAAACTTTCATAATACAAGCTAGTCCTCGAGCTCATAATTTATAGACTTTTGGCAATCTGGAAACCATTTGTGGTTTACAAAACTATGCGCAAAACCTCTCATGAGGTGTGGTGCCCAAAGTAGGCAAGATTTCTATTTAAAATTAGGCTCTTATAGATGCTTCTTACAACATCTTACAGCTAGTCAAGATTCTCAATAACTCCCTCTAAATCTAGTTCTTATGCATCACAGAATTTGTTATAGCATCTGTCATAGGATGCCACAAAAGATAATGACAAAATTAAATATTAATATTCCACCATTGCAAAGCACCACACTTGGCATAACTATCATATCAAATTCCAACGCCCCAATTTGTGTTGGAGCTAAATATTAAATAATAATAATATGTAATTTATTGTGGGAAAATATTAAATGGTAAATAAATAATAACAAGAAATTTGAAAGGTTGAGACACCTAATTTTTTAACATTCTCCCATTTATCGAATACCTTGCAAGAGCCAAAGGGAAACATAGCATTAGGAATCAACTACTAGGGGTCGAAAGGCCCATAGACTTTGAACACCATCTGAACTTCTCTGTACTCACGAGCTTAGTTAATGCATTTACAACATTCATCAAAGTCTATCTTTTCCAGCGTCACCCTACTATCCTCGACCATATCTCTCACAAAATGATACTGAACATCTATATGCTTGGTCTTAGCATGAAATCTCTAGTTCTTGCCAGAAATATCGCACTCTAACTGTCACAACACCCTGTTTTAATCCAATGTCTGAAGATAATCTCTTAAGCCAAATGGCTTCCTTATAGGCATGAGTTGCTACCATATACTCAACCTCTATAGTGGACAAATCACTTACTCATCCAACTTATTGCACTACCAAGAAGAGTAAAAACATAAGCACTGATGGATCTTCTGCTATCAACATTACCTATCTAGTTTTGATTCAACGTAACCATGAATATCCAAGGGATGTTCATCTCTTCTACCATAAAACACAAAGAATACTCTGAAGTACCCTACAAATATTTGAACTCTTTTAACTGCATCCTAATGAACTTTATCAAGATTAGACATATATATACTAAGAACTCCCACTATTTGGGCAATGTTTAGTCTTGTATAGACCATAGCATACATTAGGCTTCCAAATGCACTCTAGTAAGGCACCCTATTCATATTGTCCATCTTCGATGGGGATGTAGGACAATGTGAAACATATAACTTCATTCTCAATGTCACATGAACACATAATCGTCTATAATCATGCATGTTAAACCTCTATAAAACTAAATTAACATACTTACTTTGGCTAAGCCATAGCTTTCTGTTCGCTCTATCTCTTCTAATCTTCATCCCAAGAATGCATTTAGTTACACCAATATCTTTCATTTCAAACTTTGCTGAAAGTAGAGATTTTAGTTCTGAAATCAAACCCTTCCCTTTGCCAATAAACAACATATTATCAATGTATAAAGCAATAATAAGGAAACAATCACCATCAAATTTAAAATAAACACAGTGATCAGATTTAGAACACTCAAATTCCAAAGTCAACACATGTATCAAATTTCTAGTGTAAGGCCCAACCCTGTTTTGACATTAGACACATTGTCATGGTTAACAGTTCTAGAACTTTAATTGAACTATTATAGTACATGTAACCTTCTACCTTGATTAGTGCATTCATGTTGATGATATTTTCCAATAATATAATTCATTGTATAGTTGACTAACTATTTGTTGTTATTTAATTCAGTATGATTAAGGGGAAATTAACTGGAAGATTCAACTTTGGTTGTGATTTGTTATCAAACAAAATTATTAATGTGAATTGATCATAATGAGGTTAATTTGAATAATTCACGTCTATGTCAAACATTAATACTATTTAGACTCAAACTATGAAATAAAAGTGTTAGCATCAAAGGAAAGTGTGACCTACATGCTAGAGTTCCTAAACTTAATTGTTAGGTTACCAAAGTGGATTGAATGCAGATAATTATAGCTTACAAATTTCAAGTTAGATATGTAAATTTTATAATGTTATATGGCAAGATTTGATTACTTTGTTTTTGGAGGTTGGTTTATGTTCACACTGTTTAGTGGGAAAAAGTAGGATTTCTTAAAATGAATTAAGTCCTATTGTTTCACAAACCAAACATTAGGAAGATAAGAACCGAGCTTATAATCAAGCTACATATTTCTTATACTTTCCTTTATGTTAACTAGGTTTGATCAAGTGTTTAGATTAAGATTCCACAAGTTTGTTTCACTCACTAATCATGAAACCCTAATTACACCATGTGGTTGTAACCAGCTGAATTCAGAGACAGATTTCAAGAAACAGATTATAGAAATGCGGAGAATAAGGTACAGAAAGTGTACACCCGGAAAATGAGGACCAACTAGACTAGGGCGCCTGCTCCAAAGCCCTGCAACTTTCTGTCTATAAATGTCTTCTGTATCAGGTATCTGATAGTCTCTGGTAGCTTCCAGATCCTGAAGAATATTCCCAAGTGGGCTAGGGTGCCCACTCTTTAGTCCTAAAAGTATCGCAATCTAGAAATCCAAAACTCTGTGATGACTGTTTCTGCAATATCTGTCTTCCTGTCGCTCCTTTTCGCCGTATCCTGTTGAACACAATCTGCACCTACGGAAGAGAAAGATGTTTGCGGCTATATAGGAGCTTGCCTTAGTCAAGCCTCATTTTTGGTATTCCTACCTCAACAATAGCCAAGGATAAAGATCTGCAAAAGTGTTTGCTCATTTAACAAATGTGTATGCAGAAATATAAAACCCTAGATGACTCAAGCATCAAGGAAAGATCAATAACTTGCTTCAACTCAATGAACTAACACAACTTCACCTCAAAGAGATGAAAGCAATGAAGACTTTCATGAATAAGAAGGCGAGACAGCCATATCCGTGGAGGATTCCCAAGCTCGATGTTGGAGGCTTCAACCCTTCTCCCGATCATGCAAAAGGTGTACAAACCCTAGGAAGAGCAAGATAGTCTCAATATCTTGATTCCTAATCTCCATCCATTGTCTCTATGATAGCAAATTCAAATAACTTCAAGAGTTTCAACAAATCACTGATCTTCAATGGCAATTTTGGTAGAGTTTTGACATAAAGCTTGCATGTAGATTGTGTGTGATAAAGTGATTTTCAAATGTATTTAAATATCTAACCTTAGGAATTTCAATTTTTGAAATAACGTCTTGACATCGCGCGAAAAACGAAAATTTGAAAACAGAATCCCGAGGTGCACGGTGAGAGCCGACACCCCGCCGAGATTCAAAATCCCTAAAAATAGGGTAGGACTAGGGCGCAGGCGCCCAAGTCTAGTCCCCCATTTTTCTATCAAATCTGCATCTAGGAGGTTCCAAGGACCCAAATTCCAAATTCCCTTTTCAAGTTCAATCAATAGTTATCTCGGAATATGACACTTTTTCAACTAGACATAGGTCAGTCAGGGTTTTAGGAAGGCCAAAAATAAAAAGGTTAAAAGGACACCAAAGGAGAGAAGCTAAACTGAGAGAAATTGTACCATTCCATACAGGAGGACAATTTCTGACGTAACACATACAAGGGATGCACATTAAATCACGTTTGAGGTATGTGAACTGGATTTAATTTATTAGCAAGTAGATAATGTAGCTACAATTCCTTTGCTTCGGCTATTTATACTTTGGATGTATTGATGTTTGCAAGGTGTGCAGGTATATACAATAGTCAATGGGAGGACATGAGGATTACTTGGACCCTAATTACCTCACTTCACATTGTGAAGCAATCTGATTTTTGTTGTGTATCCCATTAAGTTGAATGTGTCTTCTTGTGTGAGTCAAGTATTTAAAGTGTAGTTTTATTTTGAAACTTTAGCTCAATATAATGGTATGTTTGTGTGTTTCCATGTGTCATTAATTAGGTGTAGGAATGCAACCTGTATGAAAGTTTTTAAGCCATTTTTCTAGTGGGTAAAAAATGAAATTTTGAGTTGTCATGCCTTTCTTAGTACCCCAACCCAAGTAGCTATGGGTAGGGTACTTGGGAAGGGTGTAAGATGCAACTTAGGGATTTGGGGAGTGTTTTAAAAACCTCTTGAAAACTGCAATATCCATTAAGGCATGGGTTCTTGGCTCAAGGCACTCTAAGGCAACCCATGACCTTTTAAAGTGCTCAATGGGGGAATGCATCCATATTTTAGAAAGAAGCAGATGAGAAGTCCTTTTCATGTGATAAGTGAGAAGAGAGAGGTGCCAAGTGTCTTGACCCTATTGGAGGGAAATGAATGACTTGGAGCTCTTATTTAAACCTCTCCTTTGGCTGGTTAAGGAGGAGGTTTTTTCTTTGTTTTCTTGGGATGATTGGAGTTTTCTCTGAATTTTCTCATCTTGAGAGAGAGTTAGTATGGTAAGGAGAGGGAGAGACTTGAGGGTAGCCAATGAAGAAGGAATGAAAGAATAGAAAAAGAAGAGAAAAAATTATGGAGAGGAATGTTGTTCAACTGTCATCTTAGCTATTTTATCCACCTTGGGAGGTAAGCTCCATTTTATTACATTTTCTAGTGTTATATATTTTGTTGTGTGGAATTGTGAAGAACTTGTGAATCTGGGTGTAGATTGCATTGAGTGTTATGTATTTTGTTGTGTGGAATTGTGAAGAACTTGTGAATCTGGGTGTAGATTGCATTGAGTGGTTTATTTTCCTTCATATGCTTTAGAGACAATGCTTCCTCCTCTAGTAGATCTCTCCTTTTGTAGTGCTAGTTTTTCTTTATTTGTGTTGTGATTTAGATAGGAGTTCTCCAAGAATCTAGAGTTTAGTCATATGCGTGTGTAAATGTTTGTTGTTGGGTCCTAGTTGATCCTCTTGGCTCAAGGGATGGCGAGAGCCATAGATGGCTTGATGAAGCCATGATGATTGGGTGGAGAGCATTCCCTCACCATTGACATTGTTTTCTCCAAAATGCTGGTTCAAATAAATGACATTTAAAGCTGCATAGAAGTTTCCTTGGCAAGGAGATGATGGACATTCTCGGGATTTTTTTTTTTTTTTTAATAGATTTGTACACTTTGGGGAGATCTGTAAGGCTAGATGTATTATTTTATGTCATTAAAACCACATATGCTCTAAATACTCAATGAATTAATAGCCTTTCCCTTAAATCCTTCATTTAAGATAGGTATATAGCCCAAATGATTTGTGAACAAAAAGGAGTACAGAAAACTTACGCGCAGAGCTGATCTGAGATGTTAAAATGACAGGTTATGGGAATAAGAATTCTTGTAAACTATGTGTGTATTATTTGTGTACAGTTTCATTCCGAGGTTTTAACCAATACATTCTTGAGCATTTCAGTGTTTACCCTTCTCATTTTTTTTAAAACAATTATGTTTTAAAATAACAAAATTCCTAAACAGTTTGTACACTCTCGAGGTATTCTACCAAACAAATAAATAGATAAATAAATTTAAGAAAAAAAAAAAAAAAACAAGAACGAGACAAGAAGTAACTGTATTTCTTGACTCAGGAGTCTGTTGAACAGAGTGGGAATTTTATACTACCAAGATGATAATAATAGAGAAATGAAAGAACAATCTTTTTATGCTTAAAAAAAAAACACAGTCTATTGATAAACTAATAAACTATTTGTGTAAACTCCGCAATCATGGCATCCCATTAGACAAGATTGCTTGAGACGGTGTATCAAGTGCCAAACTGCTTGCAGCCATGCCTCAACGTCTCTGATCATAGAACCTTTGCATTTTGAAACTGTTTCGACGCATACATATTTATGTGAAATCAGCGAATTAAAAAAACACAAATTGAATAAACAAATACACATTTCACAACTGCAGCTGGAGAAAACGATTTCTTATTTTTAGTTTATTTATTTAGAAAAAAAAATTATGAATAAATTAGTGTTTCTTGGGTAAAATAAATAAATGACTAAAATAATTAACAGATTTTATTTTATTTTCTCTTTTACTTTTATAAATATATATATAGTTGAATTATAAGAGTTGCATAACTTTCTTATTTAATCTTCCATATATATGATATAATTTGTTAATAAGGATGTTATATTAATATTATCATTTTATTTAAATGATCTATGTGAACATGTTGTTAGGTGAGAAAAACATAGAGACTTAGATATTTACATTATATTCAACATAATGTATGGAATAAATGCAAATTGATTGGAAGCAATAAGTTATTATTTTCTTTACAAATGTTTATGTGACTTAGTTTCATATAAATTCTATACCATTTTTTTTATGCAGGCACCATATTTTAAATTGTGTATAATGTGGAATTATATGAGTTAAAATCATCGTGCAAATTGTTAAAATTTATTTGATTATTATTAAATTGTTGGCAACTCCATTGAGATCATGCATTGCACTTACGTGATGTTGCAAGGGTATTAATGATAATAGTAATTGTTAAAATCTTATTTTGCACAATGCTAAGCAAATAATTTGCCCTTGTGGAATATAATATTGTTGGTGGTAGTATAATGAAATGATAATGTTATAGAGCGTTAGAGCGTCGAATTGAAGTCGTCTTACTATTTAAATTTTGATTAGCATATTAAGCTCGAGAATAATGCCCTAGTCATATCAACCATATTTCTCTCAACAAGTATGGGAAATTGAGAGTAAACTAACGTGTAGGGTACAATATATTATGATAGGGTGATTGTAGACCTACCCTCTTATTAAGGTCACTTGAGATTGTCCTATCTCTCTACATTTGGTCAACATAAGTCTAAAAGAAGTTGAAAGACTTTTTAGTGCATTGATCTACATCCCCTTAAAATCACCATTATTGGCTACATTACCACTTTTGCCAATGCTTGTTTGTTAGGGGCACCAATCATCATTGTGTAGCATTGTGTAATCTATTGGCTAAATGTGTGATAGGATCATTTCTAAATAATAGCTCTGAAACAAATTCAAGTTAGTTGCCAGAGAAATTGTTGCAAAATTTGAAGTAGAGATGACCTAGGTTGATATGGGATTAAATGAGGTCCAAGTTGTTTTCTCTTTAGCAAGCACAATATGTCATCATATTACCGCTTAACCATATGTAACTAATGTATGAATTGATTGAAGTAAAAAGTGGCGGTTAGATTTGGTACGTTCATCCACTCTTAAACCACCCTCTTAAATGAAATCATATTTTGTGCTTAGTCATATGTTACACTTGCATGTCTCACACCCTTGCTTAATAGGTTGATCAAAAGTGTGAATGTGTTCAGGACACAGCATTAAGAGGTGAACTCTAGTCTCCTTTCATGAAGAGCTTGGAGGGTGGAATCTTGTGGTCACTTTCCCCTTGACTTCACGCGATAGGGCACCACACCTCTCCTAGTACTTCTCTATTGAAAGAGGTGTTTCATGGAATCCCATACCACTTATGTCAATCTCCATCCAATTCCTTAGCTCGTGCGTCACCATCACACTACTTACACTAGTAGTGAGTATCAATGGGTACCACATGTGGGGATGATACCCATGCATGCCCAATGTATCAACATCAATATAAAAAAATCACAATTTTGGATGTTTTTTCTCGTGTGTACAAATTGGGGCATGACATCTGGTACCACATCCTAGGACTTTGTTTCAGGTCATACAAAGATTTCTTCAATTTACAAACCAAATGACTTTTACCTTTAACCACATAGTGCTCTAGCTATGTCATATAAATATCCTCCTTCAAATCACCATGAAGGAATGTCATTTTCACATCCATTTTCTCAACCTCTAAGTCATAAGTTGCAATAATAGATAATAAGAATCTAATGGATGTTATTTTTACAACAAGAGAAAAAAACCACAACGTAATCAACCCCCTCAACCTAGGAGTAACCTTTCACAATCAACCATGCTTTGTACTTTTCAATACTACCATCTAAACCAATCTTCCTTTTGAACACCCATTTGCAACCAACACGTTTATGTCCTTCAAGCAATGGTACCAAGTCCATATAACATTCTTTTTCAAGGCCACCATCTCTTCATCTATGGTAAGTTTCCAAGACTGCATTATTCATACTCAATGCCTCTTACATAGAATTTAGTTTATCAATATTATTATTCAAAACAAATCTACATCTCCAATCATCAAGAGAATACCCATACATTTTTGGCGGTTGTCTATGCCTTGTAGATCTTCAAAACAAGCTGAGGTGGAGGTTCTTCCTCCTCTTCCTCCTCTTCTAAAGATTCAAAGCTTGATGAGCTCTCCTCAACTTTTTGTCTATTTTGGGGCCTCGATTCAACTTTCTCAAGCATAGAAGAAAGTTGAATTTCACATCCTTTTGTTCACTTTGTTCTAACTATAATACAATATAAAAAAGCTTAGTTTTTCTAAAAATGACACTTCTACTATATATTAACTTTTGTCCAATAGGATCCCAAAACTTGTATCCCTTCATACCATAACTGTAACTGATAAGATACATTTTATAGCTCTTTTCTCCAACTGTGTTTGCTTCTCCCTTGGCATATGTGCATATGTCTCACAATCAAAAGCTCTAAGATGCCTCAATGAAGGCATGTGACCTGACCATGCCTCCATAGACATTTTATCCACAAGAGGTGATATAGGAGATCTGTATAATAGGTAGCAAGTAGTGGCTATAGTTTGAGCTCAAAATTTTTGTTGCAAACCAACACTACTAAGCATACTCCTAGCCTTCTCCATCAGTGTCATGTTCATTATTTATGCAACACCACTCTACTGAGGAGAATATAAAGTTGGCTTATATGTCTCTATATGCCACAATCTTTACATAATGTATCAAAATCATTAAAGTAATATTCACCGCCATTGTTAACTATTAAACATTTTATCTGCTTTTCAATTTGCAACTCAACTATTACTTTAAATTTTTTAAATCAACTGAAAGCTTCATATTTACTCTATAGAAAATAAACCCATGTCCTTTTACTATAATCATCAATAAATAAAACATAATAAATAGACTTCGCAATGGAAGGAAAACAAGACCAAACACATTAGAATGAATAAAATCCAAAATACCACAAGATTTGTGAGAACTCAAGTAAAAGTAAACATTGTTTTGTTTTTCATAAATATATTGCTCACATAAATCAAATTTAAGATTACAATATGAAAGATCTTCAACACTATTTTTATTTTTCAAGGTCCTTAGACCCTTCTCTCCTATGTGGCCTAATCTCTAGTGTCATAGCATAGTCTTCTTTACATGTAATTTACATTCAATAGAAAGAGCACCCTTAGGTATCCAACATCCATGACCATCCATTGAAGAGGAAATCGACTCTTTTTCCAATGAAGTAGTCACAGACTTGCTTTTTACATAAGATTTATTACACTCAACAATTCATGCATCAAATTGCAACAAGATTCTCCTTTTACTACCTCTAGTAGTACCTCTCACCATTTTACCGCCTACTTAAGAAAATAGAACTTGCACACCTGCATCTATTAGTTTGCTCAAAGATAACAAATTATGTGTTAATCTTGGCTAATGCAAGACACCATCAAATCTTTTAATTATACCATTAGAAAACTTTGTTTGAACACTACCACAACCAACAATATTTAAATAGGAATTATCACCCAAATACACCTTACAAAACTTCATATTTTTAATACTTATTGTTATGTCATAAAATGTCCCCCTAGGACTTTTACCTCCTAAGTTTAGCTCTCGGGTCCCTTGTTTTTCATCATGCGTGCTAGAATTAACTCCTGAGACAAAATGGCCTAAACCCCATGTCAAATGAGGCTTGAGGGACATTGTTGAGCCTAAACCATGACCCAAAATAGGTTCTAGGGCAAGGATGCTCGCACCCTTGTCCTACCCTATTTTGGCGGGGTTCCAAATTTGAATGTCAGTAAGGTGATCGTTAAAGGCCTTCCTTGCCAACATCTTAAGTTTGTATTATGAAATTTGTAATGGGAATGGATATATAAGCATGTTTAGGGTTTTATTTTTAAACTAGAAGATGATTATGATAGTTTGGCAAACTTATGATTCTAGAGTATTCAAAGCATTCATTGTGGCAGAGCAAAATATTATTGTTGTGTTTGTTATTGCAGTTTTGGCTTCATCTTCTCATGTTGCGAAAGATCTTCATCTACATGCGAGCTACACCTCCGATGTAACATTTATTTGTGTTTGAATCAATCATTTATCAATTTGTTTTTGCCTCTGTCCTACAAGGATATGCACTCTCTATCTAACAACAATGTTGGAAGGCTTGAATGCCATTTTGGGGCTTGAGCGAGGCAAGCTCCTAAACACCACAACCCCCAAACCCTCTTCTTGTGATTGTAGGTGACAGGTATTAGATTACGAAGAGTGGAGTTGCAAAGGAGTATTGCAAAGCATAAGGATGCCAAATCTAACAAAAAGAAGCGGAAAAGAGTATCATCAGGGCTTGGGTGCTAGTCCCTTTGCCCTCTGGGTTTGCATAGCCTAAAAACTTTGGAACAGGGGTAATTAGTGGCAGAAGGAGTCTAGAAACCCCCGAAAAAATACTACATTGGGCTTGGGTGCGAGTCCCTTTGCCCCCGACACTTTAGGATTCTAAACTTCAAAATCTAGTGTGTATCGGATCTTCATTTAGTATATCTGTGTGCGAGCATTTGTCGTAATTCGTCTGTTTGTTTACAATTTTGCATAATTAGGGTTTTAAGCATAATTGGGCTTAAAGTAACACATTAATCATCAATTTCTAAATTTTCCTATCATTACAAGTGACAACCAACCTTTAGGTGAATACTCTTGTAGAAGTTGTGATTCAACTCGGTTAATTGTCTCTGAATGTGTGTAGTGAAAGGAGGATCTATCTGTTAAACTTTCATCCCCCTTTTCCCTACATAACATTTTGGTGAATCCATGTTTTATTACATTTTGCACCTTGTTGAGTGTTGTACTTCATATTTACATTCATTCATTTCATTATCATCATATTGCATTTGAAAATCTACAAAAAAATTCAAATTTTTGACAAAATCAAGTATTCTAGGGTTGCATTTTGACATAGTTTGCATTAATTTCATTGCATTTCATTTAAATCATTTAAATCTATGATATTTGCATTAGATATAATATAAATTATAGAAATTCATCATCCTATAATCCTTTACATTGCATTTTCACACTAAAATTTCTAGGGTTTGCTTGAAATTTTGAATTTTTCTCATAACTTAATGATTTCAAAACCTAGGGTTTGTAGTTAAAATCTTGTTTCAGATTTTACTACTCTTATTTGGCATTCATTCAAATCTAATTTTTTATTGTAGTGTCTCATTATTGTGCGCCTTTGCATTTACATCTCAAATTTTGTATTTACACAGTCAATTTCAACAAAAACTAGCGTATTCACTCATTTCTTTTTAAAATTGCATTGGCATTGAGCATTGTAGGATTTTGACATATTTTTCAGATCTGAGATGAGATATTTTACATCATAAATCTGATTAGATTTCATTCATACATCACTTTGCATATTTTCATGCCTTAATTTCACAATTAGGGTTTAAAATCCTTGCATTTTCACTAGATTTTGATTCATTCTTCATCTAGAGTTGCATGATAGGTGTGTTGTGAAAGATATTGCTGCATTATTGGATTGATAATAAGGATTTAATTTGCTACTCCTCTAGAATTTCATCACAATGCTGCATCTTTTAAACATTTGCATTGAAAGAAGCAAAAAAATCAAGCACTTTAGGTCATAAACATACATATTGTTGCATACATTCCATTGCATATATATCAAAATCTTTTAAAATAAGATCTTTCATCCATTTGAAAACATGCGTACATTGCTCATTTGAAAATTTCACATCATTTTGTACCTTTGCTTGAAAACTTGCATACTTTACATTACACGGCTTCTCATCATAAAAACAAGGCCATGGAGGCATCTTGTTACTCATCTTTGGAAACTTTGTTTGCATACATCATAGATGTTGATAAATTTTATGAATTCACTAATAAATATCCTCAAGTTCTACAACAAATTGCACACATCTATGACATTGATATCCTCATGAGTTCTACATATGAAATTCTATGTCACATATCTGATTTTGAAAGTTTTACCACTCTCATGGGTATCTATCCTTTGATCTTGAAAAACCTCATTGATTTCATCTCCACGAAAGACAATGAAGAAGGCAAAAATTAATACATCCCTCCTTCTCTCCCTACATTTCATGACGACATAATGAACATCCTTTCTGAAACATATGAGGCTGATATAGCCCTGGGTGATTCATATAATAATCCAAAGACTTCAACCAACATAACCTCACTTGGTGAGGATATTTTTGCACAACAAGAAGACATCGTTGAAACATTCCTTAAAACTACCTGCCATCCCTTCCTGCTCTCCCTGGCCAGGATGAAGCACTGGATGATGCAGATTCTCTATGTGAACAACTTCTTCAACCTGTTGACACTGAAAACTCATCAACCAATCTTCAAACACTTCTCAACTACATATTAAACAAAGAAATCGATCACATACCCTTGCCTAACCACTCGCATACCTTGGAACCTACCAACAATATGAAGAACATAAATGAAAATGTTGTTCCTAAAAACCAAAGTAAATTGACACCTTACAAACCAATCAAAATGGGCATTTTACGGGTTCCTTCATTACCTCACTCGACTGAAATAGGTATCTTTCCAGCCCCTACACCACCTCAATTGATTGACATAGAAAATTGTGACACTTCTCACCTTTCCATTGACAAATCCTACGATTGCACCTTCACAAACTCAAGAAAATATGGAATAAAGAAGAAGAGATAAAACTTTAACCATCAAGGTAAAGATCAAGATCAAGGACAACAGGTAAGTATTTCTAACCCTAGTGGTCACCTATGTTGTAGCATCATTTGCTCATTTATGTGACCTCCCCTCTTGTGTTGTGTTCCCCCCGTGATGTGTTATGTGTTGTTTAGGTCTCCTTGGATGACCCTTGATGCTCTTGTAAGGTCAAGGATATCGAGAGACCACCTCTATTGTGATCATTCTTCTATTTGTATCATCATTCTTCTATCTTTCTTCTCCTCTATTTTCATTGTTGTGTGTTGTGTCTTAGGCGCATAGAGTTGCGGTTGATGACCTGGGGGCATCCTCCTACATGATTGTTCCTAAGACACTTGTTCTCCTCTTTCATTTTATTGTTTACCTTCTTCTAGTGATTCTACCTAGTCGACGAATGATGAAAAACAAATAAATATTGATATAGACCGCATGTCCCTTCAGCAAGCAAAGCAAAAATGGACCTAGTCCATATATGAAGACAGGGTTGATTTATATATATCTGATGCTTGGATAGTAGAATCACTCCATGTGATATTTGATGTTGTCTTATCTTTCTAACAAATCATAACAATACATCTGCTTCGTACACTTTGATTATTTTGGGTGTTTCACCTTGTTGTTACACTCAGTTCTGAGATGCCTGTAGTATAAGCTCCACGGCTATACTTGGACTCGAACCTGTTTGTGTAGCCTTGGCTTCTTTTCTTTCATGCATAGCTTTCATGTTTTGATTAGATTAAGATGTGCTTGTGGGAACATTCCGCAATTGTGAGCACATGTCACCTTTGGGGGCATGGTCTTTGAGAAAGCTCTTGTTCCCTTGTGTTTTTTCTCTACCTTAACGTGCTTGATATCGGTACACGATATCAACCACCTTAAGGTGGGGCATATATAAGGTAAGTTGTCTAATGATTTTGGTACTAATGAAGCATGTTTGTAAGCCCTCTGCAGAGGCAGGATGTTGTATCTCTGACACAAGTGCACATATTTTCTATATTACAATCAAAAAACCCTTTGCAGAGGTGGGATATCATGCATATCCTTTTATTCAAAAGCCCTCTGCAAAGGCGGGGATGGTGTATCTCTTGAGCTAGTGCACATCCTTTTTATTTCAAAAGTCCTCTGAGTAGGCGGAGTTGGATCTAAGACTATCCTCCCTTAAGAGTGTCTTTGGCAGTTGTTGTGGCATAAGCCCAACCGTCAAGTGTGCTTGTAGCATGTTTGAGATGGTGGGGGCTTAGCAATAAGTTCCTTCCATCGCCTTGTTTGTAGTGTTTAAGACATATAGTAGGTCTTTGGCATGCTATATGATGCTCATGTTTTTCATGTGTTTTCCATGTGTTTTCCCCTGTGTGTAGTTTCAAGGGTGTGGCAAAATTCCCCTCCTACACTTGGGCTTTGTATGGCATGTTTTCTCCCAAGCATAGTCTCAAGGGTGTGGTGAAATACCCCTCCTACACTTTGGGATTTATTTGGTGTATCTTCTCCCCCATATGTAGTCTCAAGGGTGTGGTGAAATGCCCCTCCATTTTGGAGTTGTGTGTTGTATTTTTACTTTCCATATATTTGCATTCATATATATGAAAAAGAAAAAGAAAATATCAAGTGTATTCTCTGTGACATCTCTTGTGTCTTCTTTGTGTTTTGCGTGCTTGTTACTATCTTCATTGTGTTTGGCATGTCTATGATGTGTTTCTCTAATGTCTACCTTAGATTGGGGGCTAGAAATAGTTCCTAAATCTTTGTGTATGCATTAGCTTCAAGTGCCTGGTGTGTTTGTTGTGTTTTGATCATACTTTAATGTATGTATGGGTCGTAAGATCATACATACATTAAAGTGGGGGCTAAATGTTATGTCATTAAATGTCCCTCTAGGAACTTTACCTCCTAAGTTTAGCTCTTAAGTCCCTTGTTTCTCATCATGCATGTTAGAATTAACTCCCGAGACAAAATGTCTTGAAACCCATGTCAAACGGGGCTTGAGGGACATTTTTGAGCCTAAAACCTAACCCAAAATAGGTCCTGGGGCAAGGGTGCTCGCACCCTTGTCCTACCCTATTTTGGCAGGGTCCCAAATTTGAATGTCGGTAAGGTGACCGTTAAAGGCCTTCCTTGCTGACATCTTAAGTTTGTATTATGAAATTTGTAATGGGAATGCATATATAAGCATGTTTAGGGTTTTATTTGTAAACTAGAAGATGATTATGATATTTTGGTGAACTTATAATTCTAGAGCATTCAAAGCATTCATTGTGGCAGAGAAAAATATTGTTATTGTGTTTGTTATTGCAGATCTGGCTTCATCTTCTCATGTTGTGAAAGATCTTCATCTACATGCGAACTACACCTCTGAGGTGACATCTATTTGTGTTTGAATCAATCATTTATCAATTTGTTTTTGCCTCTGTCCTGCAAGGATACGCACACTCTATCTAACAACAATGTTGGAATGCTTGAATGCCATTTTGGGGCTTGAGCGAGGCAAGCTCCTAAACACCACAGCCCCCAAACCCTCTTCTTGTGATTGCAGGTGACAGGTATTAGATTACGAAGAGTGGAGTTGCAAAGGAGTGTTGCAAAGCATAAGGATGCCAAATCTAACAAAAAGAAGCCAAAAAGAGTATCATCAGGGCTTGGGCGCTAGTCCCTTTGCCCTCTGGGTTTGCATAGCCTAAAAACTTTGGAACAGGGGTAATTAGTGGCAGAAGGAGTCTAGAAACCTCTGAAAAAATACTACATTGGGCTTGGGTGTGAGTCCCTTTGCCCCCGACACTTTAGGATTCTAAACTTCAAAATCTAGTTTGTATCAGATCTTCATTTAGTATATCTGTGTGCGAGCATTTGTCGTAATTCATCTGTTTGTTTACGATTTTGCATAATTAGGGTTTTGAGCATAATTGGGCTTAAAGTAACAGATTAATCATCAATTTCCAAATTTTCCTATCATTACAAGTGACAACCAACCTTTAGGTGAATCCTCTTGCAGAAGTTGTGATTCAACTCGATTAACTATCCTTAAATGTGTGTAGTGAAAGGAGGGTCTATCTATCAAACCCTCATCCCCCTTTTCCCTACATAACACTTAGCAAACCAATGTCTATTAGAGGTCATGTGAAAAGATGCACCTAAGTCAATTAACCATGTATTCTCACTTGCACAAGTGGCCAAGGTAACAATAAATGCATCACCATCTTCCTTCTCAGACTCGTAATCAAAAGCAACTTTCTTATTTATTTTCTTCTCTTCTTTGCACTCTTTACAAAAGTGACCAAGCTTACCACAGTTCCAACAAATAACCTTGTACTTACTAGGAGATTTTGATCTCTCCTTGGACTTGGGTTTGGATTTATCACGCTGCTAATCATTTTTCTTGCCTCTTTCTTTTGGTCTTCCTCAAACACTCAAGGCCTCTTTGGCATTCAAAGAGACCTTCCTTCCCATTTCTTCAAAAAATAAAGAACCAATAACATCCTCACTTTCAAAACAACAGTTCTTAGTGCTCCCAAAAGTCATGAAAGGCTATCCCACAAGTCAAGAAATGAACACAACAAATTTTAACATATTTCTCTTCATCCATATTTATACCAATAGATTTCAACTGAGCTACCAACATGTTAAATTCTTGTAGGCGGTTTGTAATTCATCCACCTTCTTCCATCTTCAAGGAATAGAGCTTCTTCCTAAAGAATATCTTCTTCACTAAAGATTTGGCTTGATAGATCTCACCCAACTTCTTCAATAACTATTTTGAAGTAGACTCTTCGTGGACATTAATTAAAACAAAATCTAAAACACACAATATAATTAGACCTTTGTCTTTATAATCCATAACATCATATTGAACAGCCAAAGTAGCATCCATAGGTTTTTGAACTTTATTTTGAATTGAAGATCTATTACCAAAAATAATACGTTTAGACATATATACATTATGAGTGGCCAAGAAGGCCACTTCTATTCTATCAGTCTAAATAAACTTTTAAACCCATATCAGTCTTGAAGTCCTTGCATCATTTACAAAATTTTATACATTAAGCACAATCACATAAATTTTTAGCATATACAAAAAAACTTTCAACCGTATACATCTCCCTTAACTGTTTGTATTCCCTGTATTTCCTTCATCTTTGATGTTTTTTTCTTTATCTTTCTTTATTTCTGCTCCCTATGGTATGTCACCTATATCTACTTTTTTGTATTTCCTCCTCTTGTAGTATATCATCTAGTTTTTTTCTAATTAGGAGACACTGGATCCTGCCATTCATTTTCATTCCTTGCATTACATCTCAACTTTTGTTTGCATTTATAATTCAGTATAATTGACGAAACTATTGGACATTTCATTATGATTGTTTTACTATTGGGTAATTTCATGTGCGTGAAGGTAATTTGTCGTTAATTCTAAAATTGCATAAAATTGAAAGTTGATATAATAATGGATTATTATGTTTATGATTATGGATGTATATCTTGCTTGTGCTTCGGCTATGATTATATGGACTAACCTATTGACGAGAATCTGAGTGTAAATGAGTGTAGGAACATGTTGAAGATGCGAACATGGTTGAGATAGAAGCGTCATAGCTGCCTGACAAGAGTTGGCATGGCGGAAATGTTGAACACAATGAGGTGCTGAGAGGGGGGTGAATCAGCACATACTACAATTTAATCATATGTCAACAAATAAAACTGAATAACATGTAGAACAAAAGGGAAATTATGCAACACAAGAATCAACAGATGACACCAGTATTTTTACATAGAAAACCCTAAGACAGGGAAAAACTACAATGAGTGTTAGCTCACAATATAATATGCTCACTGCAAAAATGTTACAACTTTGTTTTAGGGCTTCAACCCAAGGAGGCTATTACTTCCTGATTTACAACTTTGATTTAGGGCTACAACCCATGGAAGCTTCTACTCCCTGAATACTCAACTCACTGCTATCAAATCTTTGGCCAAAGTAATACATCTATCTCTACATGCATTAGTCGGTTCAATATGTTCCAGATGGCATAACCATCCACTAGTGTCATGCATAGTTAGAGGGGATCTATAGTTGTATGACCATGATGGGTTATGTAGGACACAACACTAGAAACTCAGATGACAAACCTATTAGTTCTTTATATCTATTCCCTTCATGAAGGGTAGGGTCACTTCCAGGAAGGAAGGTGTGCAGGGGACTGTCAGTCTATGGTTGGAGGAAAAACACTTGGGTGATGCTCTCCTTCCCAAGCAGATGACAAGCCAAGACTTATGAAGATAGATATCAAAACTACAGATGCAATATATTCAATTTATATGACTTGACAGTCAAATTTTATGTAAATTTATCTTTATTACCATGAGCAAAACATTGTGATTGTAAAGTGAAGGGATTCACTAACATGCTATCTTTGAATATGTTATAAATTTTTAGTTTGAAAATATTGAAAAAAAGATATGCTTTTTATGTAATGATTATGCAAATGAATATTGTTTATTAAAACAAATGTTTAATAAGATCATGATTATTTACTTGACAATAAATTGGATATGTAAATCTGAGTAATATGAGATGACATGTTACACCCACCAAGTCTCACACATCTATACCATATAGTCAATAAGTCTAGGTCCCACAACACAACTATATTAGGTAACACCATCTATCTCATCCTCATAATGATAACCAAACCAATGAACTAGGTTACCGAACTACGCCAACCAAATAGAATCTACATAAACACTTAAATATCTATGGGTATAGATAACCCATATCTGAGTTATCCATGCAACTTGTAAGTATAGACAACCTACAATACTGCATAACTCCTAGATCTCACAGTACAACATACAAATTCAACCATACAATGGTAAACATGTCAAATATATACAAGATAAACATGTAATTTTTCCATGACTCAAGCATAAAATCACCTATAGATTTGAATTTCTACAAACTCATATAGTACCATAGTCAAAGGAACCAATAAATATCTCAAATAGAAATGTAAGTGAACAAATCACATATCAATATCTCCAAACCTATTTGATTGCAAAGTGCTCAAAAAATGCTCTTAGTCACTTATAAGAAGTCAAAATTTGAACATTGTGGGCACAAGATATGACATGTCGAATCACAACGAGAAGCCTTGGATTCAAACTAGAATTTTCTATCCAAAATAGAAAAATCTTTAAAAAATCATTGATACCACAACATAGTGCTCGAAAAGAGCTTTCCATCAACTATAAGAAGTTGAAAATATGACATGTTGGGCGAAAGTTATGCTTCCCGAAAAAATCCTCCATTAGGCTTTAAAAATTGAAGTAGGTGGGTGTGCGGTGGCTAGTTGGTGGCATAGCCATCCTAAAGCCCTAGGGGTTTAACCCCAATGGCCTAGGCATGACCACCTATTGGGGACCCTAGCAACTAGGGGCCCATGCATTATTGTCGCTCGCCCACACAACCGAGGGCCAACCCCCCTTGCTTTTTCTCTCACACTAATGTTAACGTCACCAATGTGACCCCCTACCAATTTATTTTAATAAAATAAATCTACAAATGTCCCCTAGTACGACCAAGTTTTTCAACTAATATTTTAAAAAATCTATGAACTATACAATCCACCTGCCCTCTACTTGTGCCATGCCTTTGTAGGAATATTATCTACAAACATGGACTCATACAATACATCCTATGAATGTACATACTAGATTCCATGAAAAGCCCTCCAAGGCCCTAAAATAGCCAAAAAAAATTGACTCCAAACATCTTGGAGTTTTTATATGGATCCATAGGTTTTTGGGCCTTTTGGACTCAATGGTGAGGTATGTTTTTGTCCAGGAGGTCTCCAACAAAGCTCACCCCAAAAATCCTCATAGAAAGAGCCCAAATAGAAAACCCACTTGTCAAATCTCCATTAAACCCCAGATCTACAACAACCCAATTCTACAAACACACTTGTAACCTTGAAAATACCTTCATTCTTTTCATGTAATGCCATGGATTCAACTATGCACAATGATCTACTCATAGAAAGGGCTACAAATAATTGGGAGATCTCCCACAACCTAGCAACCAAGCTCTGATACCAAATGAAAAGAAATTTGTAGTCATAATAAACTATTTCCACATAAGCCCATGAGAGAAAAATATGCAAATAAGTATTTGAAATCTACAAGAAAAAGAATAAACATACCATCAAAACAACACAAGATGTACCTTGGGAAAACCCTCGTGAGGGAAAATCCCAGCCTCCAAAAGTATCCATACTCAATGTATTATCTCATGAACAAAGATTACAATACATAGCTCCTCTATGAATACTTTTGAAACATCAAGCCCCCTAATTGCACTCCAAGTGAACAAGCAAATGAGAATAATGTAACCACACATCCCAATCCATGCTTCCTCTCCTTACATATGCAACCTACATGAGATGCTCAATCCAAATGACAACCAACCTAGCCAACTACTCATTTGCTTTCTTTTATAGAAATAAGCTTGCACAAAACCACCAAATCGTATTGTTGTCTTATTTTTCCTAGGCCAAAATAAACCAAAAAATCCCAGCTTCTACCATCAAAAATATTTGATCTAAGAAAACCTAAATGGAAGAAGCCCCCCTTTTCAAAATTCCTAAAAATTCTAAGTATTTTGCATGTCTTTTGCCTCAGTCGATAAAATTTGAGTTTGGCGAACCTTTGGTTCACCGATTAGTCAGTTTGCCAATTTACTAGTTCGTCGACTAAAGGAACCAACAAAAAGGCTGAATTCTCTAAGGCAAAAGGAAGTTTGCCTTAGTCAACAAATTTTGAGTTTAGAGAACTCAAAGTTCGTCGATCAGTGAATTCACGGACTAAGGAATGCGAGGCAGTGGGAAGATAAAGGATTTCTCTAAGGCAAAGACAAGGGGATGAGGGAAGAGTTGTCGGCAAAACGAAGGGTTGTCTAACCAAATGGTTCCTCAATTGGCAAGTTCGTCGATCGGTGAGATCATCGACTAAAGAGGAAAAGAGGAACGAAGAAGTTGCAAGAAAGATGATAGTTGGCCAAAGACAAAGGAAAGGGAAGTCGATCGCTTGGTCAGAAAGTTCACAAAATGGTGAAATCACCAACAAGTTCATGGTTTCCTAATTTCTCTGATAGGGCGACAGACCGACAAGGCGATGAAGCAAGAAACCAAGGTTAGAAGAGGTGGTTCGCCAAGCCAGGATTTTGCCGACAAAAGGCAAAGAAGGAAGCAAAGAAGAAAAGAAAAGAAAAGAAAAGGGGAAATTGGTGGATCGGCAAAATTACAAACTCACCAATCAATTCGTGGCTTCTCAAGTTCGCCAACAGGGCAATTTGTCGACTAAAGGCCCAAAAGGAGAAAATAAAGGAAACTCTATGGTTCACCAAACTAAGATTTCTCCAACCAAAGGGGGATAAGAGAAGGAAAGTGAAGGAAGCCAAGGAAGAGGGAGTTTGCCAAAGGACGGATTCACCGATAAAGGGAAATCAAATGCACCAGAGGCATAATTAAAAGGATAAACTCTTTTAAAGTGTTGTAAAAGCTTGTAGGGCACAATTTCTTGAAATCACATCATTGTTGCAGAACAAATTAAATGCCTAAAGGACATTGTTGAAAATCAGTTAGATTCAGGTGGTTGAAACAGTTAAATCCTTTAATGCACCAGTACACAGGAAGGATAAAATGAATTTGCAGGTACCATGGAAGGATTTCAGACCTTCCCTCTTCAATGCGCTTGGTACTCGTGCGTGTAGGCAATCTCCTACAACTTTGCAGACCTGACAGGGCATGGCCATGTCCCTATTTGTAGATTTTCTAACGAGGTCATGGGCCAAATTAAATATAATGTGGGTGCCTGGGCAAAGTGGTTGACCAAAATTCAGTGCATGTCGTTGTGCAGCGATTGGAAAAGTTATATATACATGTAAAAGAGATGTAATTGTTGCTAGTTGTTCTTTTGGGTCATTCCACAAGTAAGGGGAGTTTGTTGCAGTTTCAGACCTTGTAATGCATTACAAGAGCCAGTCGGATCTGATACATTGTGCTTGAAGCTGAACCTTTGATGTCTTTGATTATGGTTCACCTATGAATGTAACTGGTTATTTTGTGTCTATTTCTTCTACAACGAATTCTTCTTCTTTTGTAATGACTATTTAGCCTTCATGATCAATATAATTGCTAATATTTTGCCTCTCTTTATGCTTTTACTCTGTGTTCACTTAAAATCTGTAAGCTTATTCTATGGACAAAATAGTCTATGTAGTTACAATTATCTGCTTCGAACCTCTGTTAAAGTTGTAAGTCTATGTGAATCCATATTAATATTTGAGATCATTATTGTGTTATGTCAATTCCAGCTAACACTCTAGATCTAGTGCATCACCCCTTTTTCAAAATTTAGTATCTTCTTCCCCTTTTCCCTATTAGTATTAGCATTAGATTTATCCATCATTCTTTGGACCTTAAGCTCAAAAAGAGGAATCAACCTTCTCTGGAGGTTTGGTCTCAATTGTAAGGTCCCACACCTTGAGACCAGGGATAACTTTAAGAACCCCCCCTCAGAGAAGGTGTATAAACCTGGTGAATCGTGTATACTTATAAACCTGGCGAATCATGTATACTTCCTGAGAAAAATATTAATTTTATTGGTGAATTTTTTCATTTTTCCAGGAAAAAAATAATCTTATTTGGCAAATCTTTTGTAATCGCTAGAGGTCTATGGAAAATCCTGGCGAATTGTATTTTTTTAAAAACTGATAAAATATTTTCATTGACGATTAAAACCTATTTTCAAACCAATAAAATATTTTCATTGGTGAATTAAAACCTATTTTCAAACTAGTAAAATATTTATGTGGGCGAATTAAACCTATTTTCTAAAAAACAAAATATTTTTGCTGGCGATTAAAATCTAATTTCAAACCAAAAAATATATTTTCATGGGTGAATTAAACCAATTTTCAAAGCAATAAAAAAAATCATTAGCAAATTTAAATATAGTTTCAAACCAATAAAAAATAGTGTGGCAAAAATATCATTTGTTCTATTCGAGGACAAATTTTACACACATCAAAATTCCTTCATAAAGTGTCCGGAATGGGGACAAGTGTCAACATATTTATTATGTCTGAAGCAAGAAGTCAGCACAAAATAATATAATAGATGACCATTCGATGAATTTTTTATGGACGGTTGTAGTTGCATTTCAGAAGAAAATGTCTGAAACACTAGACCAGTGACTTCAAGCCTCTGGAATAACACTTGAACAGTTAGATTTCCAAATATCAATGGTTGACATTTCATACAAGAAACCCTCTACATAATCTTATGTTGACTTGCTACCTCCAGTTGCTGGTTGTCTAAGTTTAAACCTGAGCCATCAAAACCGTGTTGTTTACTGGCCCCTTATACCTAATCTTGTCGGTCACCGCTTGGTGGAGAATGGATTAACCTAACAGGCTAGCAACGTCCACTTTTTAAATGCTTTAGCAAATATTTTGAAGCAGCCCTAAGAGACTTAAAGGGTGAGCTATTACAGATTTAATTAAGACACATGGGAAATTCCTCGGCAAGATGTTTTAATCTTAGCCATCCAATCTTGAAGCATTTAAGCATACAGCGGATGGCTTGAGAAGTTAATATGTGAGCAAGTTGTCAGTCAGTTAAGTCATGACTTCATGTCCTAATATTCGTAAGTTGATCGGCCCCTTAATCTAGGATTCTAGAGGTTACCCACTATCGTTAGTTGTAGGAAGGGTGAAATCTAATGGTTGCACAAGGGCACATGAGGAATCTATCAGGAGAGAATATTCGTTACACGGCTGCAATAGAATGACACATGTCAAAAAATCTAAGCTGGCATCCTATCCCACTAAAGACTTGATCCAACGGTTGCGCATCATCGCAAGGAGAATCTCACAGGATGGAATATGCGTTGCGCGGTCGCGACATGGTGACACGTAGCATTCTCATGTTTGAGAAGTGAGGCGTGCCGGCGTGGGGTAGGTAAGAGGTGGGCCATCACATGCTATTATGCTGTGAGGTGTTACCACATATCCGACCCGTACATATTTCGATTGGCAACGAAGATTGTCAAATCTAGTCAGCCAATTAGGACCGTGGATTTTAGAATGTAAGGAAAAGATCAATGACCCAAATTCAAAGTTTCAAAAGAGAGGTTTTCAAGTGCTTGCTGCATGAAGTTCATTAATATAGAGAATTGTGCAGGAATTCTTGCGGTATGAAGTTCATTAATACAGAGAATTGTGTAGGAATTCAAGGATTAAGGTATTCTCAAGAGCACGACTGCATTCAGAAGAAATCATCAGAACGAGCAAGAAAAAGTGATCTCAAGCTTTTGTAAGCACAGAAAACCAGTAAGTAACTGTTCATCCTTTGTGCTTGGTTTTTCCAACTATAGGTTAATTCTGAAGCTTTTAGGGCCATTGTCAACCATAAAAACCCTAAGCTACCTTCATAAAAGAAAAATGAGTCAGTCAGGCCAGCCTTCCACTTCAAAATGAAGCTTAGATCAGGATCTTATGATCCAACTCCCTGGTTCCGCTAGAACAATTTTGAAATTGCATGGCCCAGGCGGACCCCAGGATAAATTTCTTGACTACTGCTATAATTGTCGGGATGCCAAATTACCTGTCCCAGGTTGGATCCTCTTTGAGCATTGGCATAAGAGGATGGACTATAAGGCCCCTATCTATCATGCCTGAAGATATGATTTAGCCAAGCTCATTTGTTCCAATGTTTTCCCCAACCCTGACTTAATTAGGTCAACAACATTAAGGTATAATCCAACCACTGGGATAGTAATAGTTGGAAATGTTTCAAAATTGATCAAGCTTACCAAAGGATACATTGCCATTGTATTCAACTTGGACCCTACAACCAGCAAACAAATTTACCTCATGGCTTTCAAGAAAAAATACCAGACTGTGAAACGACCTTCTAGGGAATATAACTTACCAAAGCACAGGCTAAGGGGTGTTGGTGGGAAATTGGTAAAGATTTCAGATGATGAGAAAGAGCCTTTTCATTGCAGTATGTTTAATAAATATTTTGTCAGAACCTATCACAGTCCATGTCAAGTATTAGGCAGAGATGCTTCAAATAGAATGTTTGTTTCTTTGATGATGATGGTTGTTGATATTCAGAACCCAGATGTCAAGGAACCATATGATTATGCCACTTTCATAGCTGACCATATGCATGATCAGATGACAAAGATTAAAAATAATTTGTCTAAACTGGATGTCCATGTTGAATTCACATGGTACTCCTTGTTGTGCCATATGTACTTATTTGCTTTATCAAGGATGTGGCACAGAATCTGCATGTCAAGGTTTCAGATGCTCAAGGGAACAAGTTGCCAATGCAAGTATGGAAATGTATGTTGGATATGCATTGTGTCACAACAGATTATGTCATCTTTAAAGAATATTTTGTGAGGAGAATCCTTGGATTTTTGGAGCCAGAGGGTGAAAGGTTGCATCTTGATGTATTGGATTTCTTACGACCTTTGGATAGGACTCCCCACCATGGAATTGATCACAATTGGGGTGATTGGTTCTATCATGATCATACTACTTGCATAAGGGTCTATGGATGCCAAACTGCACCTCACATATTGCCCAAATATGTGCCAAAGAGGGTGGCATTTTTAGAAGTTAAGAGGCAGTTAAATAATTCTGACAAGGAGCACTTTAGGAACCGCAAGAAACGTTCATTCTTCCCTTCTTCCATCAAATTTTGTGATTTCTTGATCCCTGATAAGAGTGGGTTGGACCAAATTTATTCAATTATGCAATGTTTTGGAATGTATTTGGAACAACCAAGGTATTTTGACCCTGAGGGCTTCATCAGCAAAACCAGAGTCAGCAAGGGAAGGCTCAAGTACTTTCATCAGGTGGATTACGATGAGGACATTGCCAGGAATTGTTTTACAATGAATGATGTCCACCACTTGAGGATCAAGTGGGATACTATCATGGCCAGTGAGAAGATGAAAAACATGAATCCTGCATATTCAAGTGCATTTGCAGAAGTGCAAGACCCAATCAAGAGAATTGAAAAAATGTTGGATAATGCAGAACAGTTGATTGCCTCTACCCCTGTAGGAGAACAAAGCTATGCTTATGAGCCTGGCAGCTCAAGTGGAGAATATGATGTAAAGAGGGAATCAATTGGCCCCTCCCCTGCCAAAAGGGCCAAGATTATTGATTTGGAGAACCCAAAGCAGATAGAGGTGGTTAACCTAGAGGGAGAGGAGGAACATGCACAAGAAACTGGCTCTCATTCACTCGATAGACTAAGACCTTATTCATCCCCAAAGAATAGGGTAGTGAGAGTAGTGAGGAACCCTACTATTGATATGGAAGATGTTAGGGTGATGTCCTGTGACAAGTTTATGGAGGATGATAAATTTGTCAACACTCCTGAATTTAGGAGCTATGTTTTGAAAGTGAGGAGTGAGGAATTTCAGAAGAAAATTGAAGATGCCAAGGCTGAAGCAGACCCAAAGGAGTATGATGCTATTGTTAGGGTTAGCCGGTAGAAGATATCAATTGAATGCAAATAAAGATTAAACGGGGGAATGAAAAATACACAAAAATAATAATAGTGAGAGACAAGTTTTAATGTGGTTCACCCAAACTTGGACTACATCCACCAACAAAGAGTCCAATATTATTATCCAATAAATCAAACCGATTACAACCGGCAATCCCTGCAACTCAATACCATTGCAAATGCTACAATACAATATATCAAAAAAACTTATCCCTTAGCCTCTTTTATCAAGCCTTATGTCGGTTACAAAATAGGGTTTTTTTATGTCGATCCAAAAAAGTGTACAGTACTTTCCTAATCAGTCGCCACTTACCAACAACTATTACTCAGAGGGTCCTAAAAGAAGTACAACAATCTATAAGTGCAATGACTCCAGAGGAAGGGAAAGCACTAGTGGCAAAAAGTAATAATCTACTTCTACCTCACTGGACTCTATCAGATGCCATTGCATTTGATACAATCACCAGAGATGATTTAGATGTGATAGGAGAACAGATTGAAAAGGTCCTCTTTGGTGCAGCCTTCAACCCTAAATTTGAAACATTGGCAATATGGGCTCTAGCTCCAAACAACGAAAAGCCTAGGGTTCAATTAGGATAGATGATAGGGGATGTAATAATAAAAAGAGTATCTGATACCCCTACTCCTTAGGCTGCAAGCCTAAATGTACAGACTGCACAATTTGCAAAAGTAACTGCTAACAAATTGTAAAAGGATTACAATCAGCTACAACTTGATTATTCTCAAGCAGTTGCAGAGATAAACATGTTGAAGCAGCAGCTGTCATTGGGAGCCAGTACTTCAGCCCCTCCTCCAATGATCCCAACTGCAGAATCTCTTCCAGTGGATATAGAGCCTCTCCTTGCAGAGATTAGAGTTGAAGGAGGAAAATAGGAGATTGAAGGAGGAAAAGGATAACAAGGTTAAAGAGGTGGTCACCAACTTGATCAAGAACATGGTGACAAACATTTTGTCCAGAGTTGAGGAGACTTGGAAATCATACTCACAGTTGAGACTAGCCTATGAAAAGCATGAGTCTGACAAACATAGACTATTGAGCTTAAAACAAAGTGGTTACATAGAACTGAACAAGTCAAAGAATTTCTGAGGTGTGCCAAGTATGATACCAATGCACCTCCTGACCTACATTCGGTGTTTAACATGTTGAAGTATTTTCAGGATGTGGCCAGTTACTAGTTGAAACTTGATTCAGTTGTGAAAGAGAGGTTGCAGGGTTTTGAAAGGTTGGATACTAAGTGGTCACCTCCCATCTTGGAGGGTGATGGCAAAACAAAAGACTTAGACAAGTGGAGAAAGGAGATGGTAGGCAATATTTATCAATTAATTCCCACTTGTTGTGATGCAATTGCAAGTGATCCAACCATGCAAGTACTAAGCTTATCATTGGACAAACTACACACTCTTGAAAGGATTTTTGATATGTTCTGTAACCAAGTAAAAACTTTCCTGGATGCCAGGTATGTCAACCATAATGGCAAGATTGCAAAAATACTTTCATTCCCTTGGTCATCAGAGGAGACATACGGTGAGTGGAAGGACAGATATGGATCTAAGGATTGACAAGCTTTGTTCTCTGTATCTATAACAATTTGAAGTACAATGTATTCAATGTTGAGAGCACGTTCCTGATCTATAAAGGAACTATCTTGCTCATTACATAGGGTTGGTTGTTGAAGACTTGGCAAATTTTGGAGGAATAATAAGATACACTCTTGCTGGGTTGCATAAATTTACCAGTTCCATGTTATCTTTAAATGAGTAATGCTTTGTTGCATGTATTTGGTTATCTGTCTCCAAGTTGTGTGTTTTTCTTCTAAATCTAAATAGCTAAGGGTTATTCAAGATTCTGGAACATGGGCTCTTTGTGTTGAATGTTTAATCTTCTACTTAAAACTTTTGTTCAAGGAACAAACTAAATACTTAGTCTTGAGAAGTATTTGTAAGGCAGATACTAGAAAATATCCTTGAAATCTGATTATTGATATAAAGTTTATGTTTTGATGATTATTGTACTATTCATTTATTGAATATATTTGATCTGAGATGATTTTTGTTGAAATTAGAACAAAAAGAATTACTCCATCTTTTTATAGTATTTATTATTAGTTAAAAGTTTAAAATTTATTGTATATAAAATTGGTCGGATGTTACACATCAATTTACAAATATAGTGCTCCTCTTAATTCAAAATTGGTGACATGTGTCTTGGATTGCATACGACGTATGACTACGTGGAACATCGTTTGGAAACACTATTAAGTATTATCTATATACTTATTACTTACGTCAAATCAAGCACAAATATTTGACTATAGATTAAATTCACTTGAAAAAATATATCAAATCACTTAAATATTGGCACACTTGGAAAGATATCCCAAAGCTTTGAAGTCGAGTGCCATTAATGAAGCCTGGCTCTATTTAATGGAGCCCAATAATGCCTCATAGTCATACCAAAGTTTGAAGCTACCTTGTTGCTTAACAAAGAAAATGGATACGCCAATTTGCCTTATAGCGCTGCGAAGGTAAATTGCTTTCTTGGGTTTCATATCATACTCGAGGCTAAGAGCTATAACAAAGCCTCACAAAATTGTCCATTTGCGCTTCTTGGAGTTGGAAGCCATTAAAATGGTGCTTGGGAGGGACTTTTTAATAGATAGGAATAGATACCATGTGACTTCTGACATAGCCTCTTGGCTCTTGGCATCATTGCTGGACCTTGGAGTTTTGAAGGTGGAAATTCTTGAACTATTGCAAGAAATTTTCAAGGTAGATTATCTGGGCAATGATTTTGAGGTGGTTGTTGGGTTAGAGATTGTTGTGGGAATTATGCGGTCTTCTGACCTACCAATGGTGTTACTTGGGGGAGAGATGGGTGTGGGGATTCAACGGCTTCCCTTTCTACTGAACATGATAGATGGTGCTCTCACCCGCCACCATCACTAGGCCACCATCAGTATGAATTTTTTAAGGCTCTCTTGAGCTCTCGTCATGGATTTGAATGTAGAATGGGTGCTGCACTTCGCAGACCTGGTAGAAATAGGAGATTTTTATGGTTTCCCTTAGCCAGTGGCCCAGTGTTTTGAACTTTTGATTTTTGCTATGTAATTTTGATGTAATATATTATATTATCATGGGAAAGAATATGTATGGGAATTTTTTGTAACATAATGATATGCCAGGGGCATAGCTATCCCCCAACTGTAACAATTTTTTGAATTACTATCAATGAATGAATGAATGAAAGTTGACATCCATGAGACCAAAAATTGTGAATAATTTTTTATTAATATTAAATAGAATGTAATTAAATGATAAGTGTGATTGTAATTAAATGAAAAAAGAAATGCAGATTATGTTTATTATTTATATCATAAAATACTTGACCATTCGATGAACATTTGATGGATGGTTGTAGTTGCATTCCGGAATGAAATGCACAGAACACTAGGCTTGCAAACTTAAATATCTAGAATCACCCTAAACCATTAGATTTACAAAGATCAATGGTTTAGAGATTATTGTGAGCTATCAATACAGGACAACTATCAGACATGTACTAATAGCGTAGTCCAGAAGCGACACGTTGACTTGACGTTTCATTTGCTAAAAAATTCACTTTATAAAAAAAGCAAACTTTCTAGTTTCTACTTTTTACTGCTAAGTGATTTTATCTTTAAGTGAGAGCCGAGAGGGTCAGCACACGGGGAGATTTCATATTTCTCATTGCAGTGCACCAAGGAGATTTCAGATTGCTCATTGCAATGCCATTTCCAACAAAGTCGGTAAGACAAAACATAGAATCCCTAGGCTACGTTTCATCATTTCTTAAAATCTTATTTTGTCAAACTTTTTTCTTAAAATCTTATTTTGTCAAAATTTGCATATAGGGTTGAGAGACTTAAGAAAAAATTCACACTGTATAAGCATGTCTACCACCACTGGCAAACTAGACAGTTTTTGGGAAAGGAAGAGCAAGTACGGATAGAAAAATAGATTATTCTGAATTGCTTAAAACCTCAGGTTTGACTGATGAATGCCATGATATTTGTGATCCTAACATGTGTTGCAAGTATGAGGTTATCCAGTGTTGTCATTGATATCAACATACTCATATTGCATTGACAAGAAGGATTTGATGAGCTGTGTGCTGAGGATATTGAGAAAATTAGTCTCAGTCAGGAACAGTGAAGAACAGTGATGAGAAGAAGGTAAATGTACTGTATAGGATGAGAACCAGAGGATGCCGATTAAAGGGTTAGTAGATATGAGTCTTGAGATTCTACAGTTAAGATTTCAGAGGTCCGCATGAAGATCTGAAGGAGTTGTGGCTGCCGGTATAGAACCGGGTCCGGCAAGTATCCGGAGGTGACAGAGGATCACAAAAAGGTCCGGTGAGGTCCGGAATTGTATTATCCTAATTTGCGGATTGGAAGGAGTGTTTGGGATGTCCTTGTGATGTATCATCCTGATTTGTGTATGATTTGGAGGTCCGGAAGTACCTCTTGCATTATGACAATGGCGACAGACTGTGTTCTTAAAGTTCCAGATGAGGAAGACAAGAGATCCCAGTAAGCAGAGGAAGTGCGGATGTATCCGGACATTCAGACAGGCTTGTGAAGGTTCTTGGATCATGTTTAAGTTGTGTTGTTGGTCCGCATTGATGGTAGAGCCCGGAATTGAAGTTATTCTTCCGGATGAAGTTCTTGCTCTGTGTAGCCGACCGGATGAGTTGTTCATCCTGCGAATGTTCTTGTGATGGCCGACCGGATGTGTTATTCATCTTGCGGATACTCCTATGGTTGTTTGCCGACTTAGATGCTTGTTCCTGAGTCGATGTCTTGTATAAATAACGGTTTGTAAGTTCATTTCAGTGTGAGGTGTGAGGATGAGTATGGTATAGCGAAGAAACGTGCGAAAGGCAGAGCAGAGATTGTTGGGCTTAATTGGAACTGATCCGGACATGATAGAGATGTCATTCTCCAGTTTAAGACTGTGATTTTTATCACTTTGTAGACAGTGTGTCTCCTTGTAGGCAGTGGGCCTCTTTGTGAGCAGTGTGCTCGGGCAGTGAGCCCTTATTGGCATGTGCCATTCATTTTTCTTTATTCTTCTAACAGAGAATAATTCTTGGGTTAATCACCCCGTGGTTTTTCCCTTAACCGGGTTTTCCACGTCAAAATCTTGGTGTTCAATGTGTTGATGCTTATCTGCTCTTGTGTTTATGTATTATGCTTCCATGGATGATTATTTGATATGCTGCTAACTAACAACAGTGAGTTAAGTGTTTGAATGAGAAGAAGTTTCATACAACTGATTCACCCCCCCCTCTCAGTTGTATGCCCTAGATCCAACAATTGGTATCAGAGCCAAGTTCCTCTGACAAGAGCTTAACCGCTTGAGGAGATCCGGGATGTCATCATACAAGAAGGATAGTCCGAAGTTCGATGGAACCAACTTCACTCTCTGGAAAGGTCGCATGAAGTGTCACTTGGAATGCATGGGAAAAGCATATCTGGGTATGATTTCAAAACCATATGTACCTCCACAAGGTGGTCCGACTACTCTGAATGAAATCACAGAAGCTGAAAACAATCTGCGGACCAAGGAAGCTCTTCTAAGCGCATTGAATGACTCAGATCTCTCGAATGTCATTGACCTACCCACTGCATATGAGATCCTAACTAAACTGGAACTTCTGTATGAAGGAGATGAGTTTGTTAAAAGTGCAAGGTTGCAAAGTCTGAAAGGGAAATTTGAAAGATTGAAAATGAGAGATGATGAAAACATCACTACCTTTATGCCAAGAGTAAATGAGCTGGTATGTGGAATCAGAAATGCTGGTGGAACTTTAGATGAAAATGAGATTGTCTGCAAAATCCTAAGATCCCTTCCTGCTGCCTACAAAATCAAAGTTGCTGCCATTGATGAATTCAGAGCCCACACAACTGTCACAAGAGAACAAGTGGCTGGCAAACTAGCTGCATTTGAAATGACCGAGTTTGGAGATGATCCTCCCAAGACTGAATCTGCTTTCAAAGCCAGTGCCTATGTGAAAGGCAAACAGAGATTTGATCCGGGTGAAAACTCATCAAGGAAAATGTCATGGTATGATCAAGCAAGAAGAGACATGGAAGAAGAAGAAGCAGAAACAGCTCAACTTGAAGCCCTCATTGCAAAGAGACTGCCAAGAGGATCCGGTAAGTATGAAGGAAAACTACCCTTTAAGTGTTTCAACTGCAATAAGATTGGTCATTTTGCCTCAAGATGTCCGGAGAGATCTGCAAGATCTAATACTCACAGACAAAGGTTTCAAAAGAATTGCTATTATGTTCATGAAGAAGATGACAATGAAGGAGTAACAGATGATGAATCAGAACTAGGAAGCAAATCCGGAAATGAGTGGGTGTTTATAGCCATCAAGGAAGAAGATTCAATACTCTCTGAATCTGTCAATCACAAAGTTGTTGAAAAAGCCTTGGCTGCTCAAGTGGAAGAAAAGGATGATTGGGTTATTGACAGTGGATGTTCTCACCATATGACTGGTGACAAGAATAAGTTCTTAGATTTGGAAAGATATGAAGGAGGAATGGTAAAGTTTGGTGACAATTCTGCTGGCAGAATCAGAGGTAGGGGAACTATTTCCTTTGATGGTAAGAGCAAAACAGGAAATGTACTGTATGTTGAAGGATTGAAGCACAATCTTCTCAGTGTTGGTCAGTTGGTGGACAAAGGCTATGATCTCTGGTTCAAGAATGGAAAATGCAGAATCTTTACAAGCTCCGGAACTGAAATTGCATCCGGTACTCAGACAAGAGGTAACATCTTTCATCTGGTTGGTTCAAATAAAAGTTGTTTGTTTGTTCAAATTGATCAGAGTTGGTTATGGCATAGAAGAATGTGTCATGTAAATTTTGATAACATCATCAAAATAAGCAATACTCAGGCTGTGAGAGATCTTCCAAAGTTGATAAAACCTACAAATAGTGTGTGTAAAGAATGTCAGTTAGGCAAACAAAGCAGAGTCTCTTTTAAAAGCAAAGATCAGTCTTCTACCGGATTGTTGGAATTAGTACATACTGATCTATGTGGTCCGACAAGAATCAAGAGTCTGCAAGGTGATAGATATTTCATGTTGTTAATAGATGATCATTCCCGGATGATGTGGGTTATCTTTCTAAAAGAAAAATCAGAGGCTTTTGAGAAGTTCAAAATCTTCAAAGCTATGGTGGAGAATCAAACCGGATTGAAACTAAAGTGTCTAAGGTCTGATAGAGGTGGTGAATTTACATCTGGTGAATTCATTGACTTTTGTGAGAAACAGGGTATAAGGAGACAGTTGTCTGCTCCTAAGACTCCACAGCAGAATGGAGTAGTTGAGAGAAAGAACCGGACCATCCAGGAAGCTGCTAGGACAATGATGTTGGAAGCAAATGTTCCTCAAATGTTTTGGAAAGAAGCTATCAGCACTGCAGTCTACACTCTCAATCGAGTTCAAATCAGAAACAACACCGGTAAGACCCCCTATGAACTCTGGTTTGGCATCACTCCTACTGTGAAATATTTCAGAGTATTTGGTAGCAAGTGTTATATTAAAAGAGATGAAGATCTAGGAAAGTTTGATGCTAGAAGTGATGAAGGAATTTTCTTGGGCTACTCCACTCAAAGCAAAGCATACCGGTGTTACAATAAGAGATTGAGGAAGATGATAGAAAGCACCAATGTAAAGGTTGATGAAGGAATTGAGAAGCCTTCAAGATTTTATGAGTTTGATGAAGATGACCAAGACAGTGTTCAAGGACCTCAATCCTCTCCGGTGAGACAGAGTCAGCCTGATCCGGTAAATCAGGAAGAAGAGATAGGTTTGAATGAGCCTGATCAAGAAACAGCAGTGCTGGATACTCCCAAAATTCCAAGGTATGTAAGACTGAATCACTCTGAAGATCAGATCATAGGTGACAGAAGCAAAGGTGTACAAACTAGAAGGAATATTGCTCAAGATCAGAATGAATGTTGTCTGATTTCAAAGATTGAACCTAAAACAATAAATGAAGACTGCAATGATGAAAACTGGACCAAAGCAATGGAAGATGAACTGATGCAAATTGAGAAAAATCATATTTGGGATCTTGTTCCTAGACCTAGAGACAGGAATGTAATTGGAACCAAGTGGGTCTTCCGGAACAAACTAAATGAAGCTGGTGAAGTAATCAGAAACAAAGCTAGATTGGTCTGCAAAGGCTACTCTCAAATAGAAGGAATTGACTTTGAAGAGACTTTTGCTCCGGTAGCAAGAATTGAAGCAGTCAGATTACTTCTTGCATTTGCTGCCTTCAAAGACTTCAAGGTATATCAGATGGATGTCAAGTCTGCCTTCCTAAATGGTGATCTGGAAGAAGAAGTCTACATTGAACAACCGGATGGATTTCAACTGTCTGATAATAATGATATGGTCTGCAAGCTGAAGAAAGCTTTGTATGGATTGAAGCAAGCCCCAAGAGCATGGTATGAAAGGTTGGATAAGCATCTTGTGCAGATTGGATTCAACAAAGGTACTGCTGACAGTAACTTATATTTCAAAATTGATCATGAAAACATTCTGATTGTTGAAGTGTTTGTGGATGATATCATTTTTGGAGGAAGAGATAGTATGTGCAAAACTTTTGCAAATCAGATGAAAAGTGAGTTTGAAATGTCTATTCTTGGTGAAATGAATTTCTTCTTGGGTCTGCAAATTACTCAAACAAAAGAAGGGATCTTCATTTCTCAGACCAAATATGTGAAAGAATTGTTAAAGAAATTTGGTATGGAAGACTCAAAGCCTATGAACACTCCTATGGCAACCGGATGTAAGCTAAGCAAAGATGATGATTCTCCAAAAGCAGATCAGACAAAGTATAGATCAATGATTGGTGGATTGTTGTATCTCACTCAAACTAGACCAGATATAATGCAGGCTGTTGGTCTTGTGGCAAGATTCCAGGCTGATCCTAGAGAATCTCATGTTATGGCAATCAAAAGAATTTTTAGATACTTGAAAGGAACAGTTGAGTATGGTCTATGGTATCCTAGAGATCCGGATTTCTCTCTTCATGCTTACACAGATGCAGATTGGGCAGGAGATGTGGATGACCGGAAGAGCACTAGTGGTGGAGCATTCTTTTTGGGGAAGAGATTGGTTTCTTGGCTAAGCAAGAAACAAAATGCAATATCTCTGTCTACAACTGAAGCAGAATACATTGCAGCAACAGGTAGTTGCACTCAAATCTTATGGATGAAGCAGATGCTAAGAGACATCAAAGTTGAATATGAGGAGCCTATCACAATTTTCTGTGATAATTCAAGTGCAATTAATATTTCCAAGAATCCGGTATTGCATTCTAAGACTAAGCACATATCTATCAAATTTCACTTTTTGAGAGAACAAGTAAACAAGGAAGAAGTCAGATTGGAGTATGTTCCCTCCAAGGATCAGATTGCAGATATATTTACAAAACCTCTTCCCAAGGACTCGTTTGAATATCTCCGGGAGAAGTTAGGGGTCATGGCCCCTCCGGTGATAAACTAAGATGCACTGATGTGCATCAGTCCGGTGGCTATCACAGTCATATCTTGTGATCCGGACTAATGGGGAGCTGCAACTAAGGGGGAGCAGCTGGTATGATTCTGATGTATGAGAATTGCAAGTATGAGCCCTTTGCCATTGATGTCAAAGGGGGAGACAAAACATGTGAAAAACAAGTGGTTGATGATCAAAGGGGGAGCAGTAAAGGAAGAGAAGACATATGAAAAGTTGAAGTTCTTGTCTTAATGGTTTTTGACATCATATGTTGCCATCAATGACAAAGGGGGAGATTGTTGCAAGTATGAGGTTATCCAGTGTTGTCATTGATGTCAACATACTCATATTGCATTGACAAGAAGGATTTGATGAGCTGTGTGCTGAGGATATTGAGAAAATTAGTCTCAGTCAGGAACAGTGAAGAACAGTGATGAGAAGAAGGTAAATGTACTGTATAGGATGAGAACCGGAGGATGCGGATTAAAGGGTTAGTAGATATGAGTCTTGAGATTCTACAGTTAAGATTTCAGAGGTCCGCATGAAGATCTGAAGGAGTTGTGGCTGCCGGTATAGAACCGGGTCCGGCAAGTATCCAGAGGTGACAGAGGATCACAAAAAGGTCCGGTGAGGTCCGGAATTGTATTATCCTAATCTGCGGATTGGAAGGAGTGTTTGGGATGTCCTTGTGATGTATCATCCTGATTTGTGTATGATTTGGAGGTCCGGAAGTACCTCTTGCATTATGACAATGGCGACAGACTGTGTTCTTAAAGTTCCAGATGAGGAAGACAAGAGATCCCAGTAAGCAGAGGAAGTGCGGATGTATCCGGACATTCAGACAGGCTTGTGAAGGTTCTTGGATCATGTTTAAGTTGTGTTGTTGGTCCGCATTGATGGTAGAGCCCGGAATTGAAGTTATTCTTCCGGATGAAGTTCTTGCTCTGTGTAGCCGACCGGATGAGTTGTTCATCCTGCGAATGTTCTTGTGATGGCCGACCGGATGTGTTATTCATCTTGCGGATACTCCTATGGTTGTTTGCCGACTTAGATGCTTGTTCCTGAGTCGATGTCTTGTATAAATAACAGTTTGTAAGTTCATTTCAGTGTGAGGTGTGAGGATGAGTATGGTATAGCGAAGAAACGTGCGAAAGGTAGAGCAGAGATTGTTGGGCTTAATTGGAACTGATCCGGACATGATAGAGATGTCATTCTCCAGTTCAAGACTGTGATTTTTATCACTTTGTAGACAGTGTGTCTCCTTGTAGGCAGTGGGCCTCTTTGTGAGCAGTGTGCTCGGGCAGTGAGCCCTTATTGGCATGTGCCATTCATTTTTCTTTATTCTTCTAACAGAGAATAATTCTTGGGTTAATCACCCCGTGGTTTTTCCCTTAACCGGGTTTTCCACGTCAAAATCTTGGTGTTCAATGTGTTGATGCTTATCTGCTCTTGTGTTTATGTATTATGCTTCCATGGATGATTATTTGATATGCTGCTAACTAACAACAGTGAGTTAAGTGTTTGAATGAGAAGAAGTTTCATACAACTGATTCACCCCCCCCCTCTCAGTTGTATGCCCTAGATCCAACAACATGTATGGTAGATTTACCTTAGAACTCAGATTTTCATGTGAGAATAAGGCTACCAAGAAAAAGAAAGTTGATAGTATCAATGCACCGTGGGTAACTGGATTAGGGCGCATGATGTTACATGAGGTTTTCCCTTGCCCAGAATTTATCACGGTCTATGCCCACAATTATGATGGTAACAAAAGAGCAATTGTAAATAAGGATACCAAAGAAGAAATTTTATCCATTAATGCAAAAGAACTTGGAAAAGTGTTGGGGTTTACAACTAAAGAATTTGGAGACATCCACATTGACCTAGAAAAGATTGCTAGTGATTATGAAGTAGTGGAATAAAGGGACAAAAATGTTTTCCTAAATAAAATAGTTCAAGAAAAAAACATCTTGAAAGATAACCATAAACCTCCTTATACTTTGAAATTTTTTAAATCATGGGCTCATGATACTATTTCCATGCTAGCATTTTGCCTCGGACTAGATAGCAATTGGGAAGTGGATGCAAGCCTCCTTGAAATGGTATATAATATCCATTATGGTAATGGTGTACATGTCAAATATAAATTTATTGAGCACATTGTAGAATCCATGCATAAACAATTTTTAATGATTAAAGGAGGTTCCACCAAGACATTTAGGTTCACAACCTACTTGTGCTATTTTTTTCTATTCAAATTTAGTGGAATGTTTCAGACCAACAAGCTTCAGATTTAGCCCTATAGTAAATTTGCCGAGGAAAATAAAATGGCTCCAGTATATGATTGGACCACTAAGATAAGGATGCATGATTCTCGAAGGAACTACAATCATTTTGTAGACTACTTTTTGGCTCCACTGCATCAAGCAATTACAAATAGTCCAATGCCTAGATTGTCTATATCATGTAGAGATTTCATTCAATTAGGAAAACAAATACAATTGGCTGATTGGTACTTATTGGAAGAATATACTGTGCTAAGATTTTATGGATCAAGAGTAGAGCCATACAAACTTCCAATACATGTGACAGAAAGGGTTTTTGCATTGGAATATGTAAGGCAGATGCAGAGTACTGATGAACTACACTTTGTCGGTCAGCAAAAGAAGACCTTATTTCCTTCTTTACCTTTTTCATGTGGAGGGTTCAAATTTGAGAGAAAAGCATTTAAGGTGGCACAAGATCTTTTGAAAATTTGTAATTTTGATGTTGTCTGTCACTGGCAGTATGATCCATGTGACACCATTAAAACAATGATTATGACCAATAGGAATGCTGCAAGTAGAATTCAACATCAAAGTAAACCCTTGCTTGAAAACTTGAGAAACAAGGATTCCTAGGATGAGGTCAAAATAGCAATGGAGAAAATTGCTACTGAGAAAGGTATTTCTTTTGAACAGTTGTCAGCAGAAATTATGGCATTACACCAGGTCCAAATTACAGGAGCACTAGCAGAGAATGAAATCAGGAGGTACAACAATTTTTATAGAAAAAGTGATAAACCATCTATTAGAGCAAAAATGCCAGATTTTCTAGATGAGTCTGTTACAAAAAATCTTGGATACGATCAAAAATTGCTGCATTTTGCTCTATGAGGAAGGAGCTAGGTGAACTGAGAACTGATGCAGACTATGGAGAAATCAATGAAGATGAAGACTTTAGCAAATTATGGAATATAGAGCATCCCAATGAATGTGAAGATGAAGAAACTGAAAGTGATAGTGATGATGAACCTGATGATGATAGGGCTGAACAAAGCAATTACAAACCTGGTTTAAGTCAGGGCACAAAAAAATCATATACTTCAGGAGCAGTCATAGCTGAAAAGTTGGGTTATCAAGGTGGTGGATGAGAGTCCCAAGGACAAGGCATTTGGAATCCAATAGATGTAGTCACCACTACCAGAAAACCATTTGATAAACGAGGCCTTGGAGCTGAATCAGCTGATAAAATACACCAAGGTTATACATGTAGAATTGAAGGAATTGATTTTGTTACAGATTCAAATCCTAATCCTCATGGTCAGATGCAATCACAACTTGGACATGCCCATGGTGGAGAACCTAGTGCGACTGGCACTGCCACTGGTGGAGAACTTAGTCAACATGTGCTACAACAACAAGTCCAACAACAAATTACACACAAGAGGACACCAATACAAGATACCACACAAACACTCAGTGATCAAGGGACATAGAAGAGACAAATGATTATGACAGGTCCAAGTCCAACTATCAGTTCCACTACAAAGAAATTATTTCCAGGCACTCCCCCAGTTAGTGTAGCTATAACAGAAATTGCAAGTACTCCTATTCCTTCACCATTCAAGCATTCCCTTATTCCTGCGTCCCCAGGTTTTGATTACATTCAAGAGTTTAAAAAGAAATTAGAATTGTATAAAAATGAAAATAAGCAACTGATGGAGAGTGTGTCTATTGTAACTTCAGATCCTGCAACAACCATGATATTACCCACATTTGACACAAATACAAAAATCATGGAGTACACAATTGTTGTTCCCACAATTCAAAATAAACTAGAAAATTAGATGGATCGATCTAAATTTCAGGTGACCAGTTTGCAATTTTATTTTTCTGGATTAAAAAATACTGACAAAATTAATATATCAAAGAAGAACAATGAATTGGTGTACACATCATTGCTAAATCATGATAGAGAGAAAAAAAAAGTTGCAGAATCAAATAGAAAAATTACAGGCAGATTTAGCAAATGAGAAAGCAAAGAGGAAAGCAGCAGATAACAAGAGCAATGAATTAGAAAAAAGAATAAAAAAATCTGCCTCTACATCAACAAGCAAAGAGGATAAACAAACAGAGGTGGAATTGAATGGACTAAAGCAAGGGTTAGATGAGATCAAAAAAATATATAATGAGGAAAAATCCACTTCAGAAAAATTAAGACAAAGCATTGGGAAAGCAAATGAACAGTGGGAACAAAAATTGGAGAAAGAGAGGAAAAAAATGAAACATTGGCCGCATAGCTTATGGAAGCAAAAAATGAAATAAAATCTTGTCAAAAAAGTTAACTGAATTTTGTAGACAAACAATGAGGCACATGAAACAAAAGATCTAGGAAGAAATAATGCATAGGATTGATCATTTGTGTGAATTCTTTCAATTCATTGATGCCATGAGACTACATCTTGATAAGTTAAGCAAATATTTAATGGACAACACAAATGTGCAACTGCAGGCAGAAGAGAAATCTGCAAATCAAGTTCTAGAAATGGTCTACAAAGCCAGTGACAATGAATTGATTTCAAAAGGCATTACTAATCGGATTGAAGCCTCAATGAAGGTGACATCTATCATTAAAAAGTGTTCAAGAATGCGTGAAACAACAGAATTTGTGATTGAGGCTGCAACAAAGATTAAGGAGGATGAAAAGGTAAGGAACTTGACAAAGCTTGGTTTGCCACAGGGTTTTGACACAAATGACCGATTCATTGGAAAGGATAATTTCAGAAAGAAGATGGACGATGCAAGGAAGATTGATTTGGACTAGTTTCCTCAGAACCTAGATGAGGTGAACTTTTTGGATTTCATCAAACAACTAATAATCTTGAATGTATCTTTGGCTAAAACATTCAAGTCAGACCCAGGATCCAAATTGAAATTCGATCATACATTGTTAACAAAAATTTAAGTCAAACAACATTAGCTAGAAGAAATGACAATTCCACCACCTAAGCAGTAGAATTTTCTAAAAAATGATGTTAGAATGATTTGACATTGATATTATGAGTTTCAACTTTCCAAGTTCTAACTCAGCTCTATGCAGAGTTGTCTTTGAGCAAGATTTTACATTGCCTCTATGTACTCCTTCATTTGAAAATCAATAGAAAATTCAAATTCAGTAATGTGTTGATGTTTAATTATCTGTATTATTTATTTTATCAATTGAAAATAAACTCTGGTTTCAACTACTAAATACACATTCAATGATTGCTAATGTTCATTGTTCTATATCCTACTATTGTTAATATGTTAAGCTAATTTTATTTACCATATCAAATCAAAAACCAAAATTCTACTTTACTGCAAATTTTATGTTTTATGCACAAATCAACTTTAGCAAAGAAATATTAAGCATTGAGTTGAATGATGAATCACTGAGTACATGTAAAACTTATCAATATGACACAATTAAAATATGAAATAATTAATAATATGTTAATGTATTCAATTTGATTCACAATTTCAAGGAATACAATATAAAATATCATCAACAACAGTTTTGGAATATAATTCATGAAATGTAATATAAATACCTAAAAACTACTAATTCACTTCCATTTCCCAAATCGAGTCAGGGTCCTCAAACTAACGTTCAGATAAAGAAAAAGAGTCATCTTGATTCTAAGTCTCGTCTTCATTTACTTCGTCTTGATTCTGAGTCCCAAAGTCAAATTCATCAGTCATTGTGTCACTGTCATTTGTCCCACCACTACCAGCATTTGAACTTGAAGTGTTGCACAACCCTCTTCTTTCACATATGGACTTCCAGATTGTAAGTGCCTTTTCATAAGGAAAATTTTTGACATTATACGCACTTCCTAACACCCTCAAGCAATTTTCCAAATTCTTGTCTAGTTTGTTTCTTATCTTTGATTTCAAAAACCCCAATGCACTGAAAACTCTCTCATCTTCCACCGAACCTAATATCATTGCTTGACATAAATCAGCAAGTTTGAAATATTCTGATATCGAATCACGCAATATTTCACTCTGACCCAAGTTTTTCCAGGCCTTTGTTATTGATCCCACTTCGAAGGGATTCTCCATGGCATTAAACTGGTCTATCATACTTCTTGCAAACTGACTACATTGTCCTTTAAGCGTATTTCCATCTATAATTCCTTCTATTTTCTATCCATTGCATTCTACAATTTTTGAAAAGTATGCGGTCAAGGTAGTTACATTTTGATGAAAAAAGCTTGGGCTATCTCAATGGCCTTGAACCCAAAATTGAGGATACACAATAGACATGGCATCAAGTATTTCATCTAGAGGGAATCGATTATAAATCTCTATTGAAAGATTGCTTGCAATTTCCTTCAAATTACTACTAACAGATTCAACAATGCCATCAAAATCATCCTTTCTAATAGGTACTTCTCTGATAGAGCGCCTGACTGTCTTACAATGGTGCATTGGTATCTCAAATCCACGTACAAAGACACATAACTCCCCGCTTGCATTAAACTGTAAATAATTTCCAGGATGATTCGAATATGTAATTATCTACCACCTATAAAAATTTGGTCTTTGAGAAGTTAGATCTAGATATAGATTATTGAGGGCCATGCATGTCATTCTACCTAGTTTGGTATACTCATAGATATACATAGTTCTTGATGGTGACTGGTTGTCATTGATGTCAAAAAGGTTGGTTGATGAGTGGTCTTGCAAAGAGTGTTTCAAGGATGCAGAATGGTTGATAGATTTGTGTTTGATCTTGTGCAAATACTTCATGGATAAATCCTCAAAGATGGTGCAGTTTTTAATTCAGGATGTCTTCAAGTGGCAGTGATTTAATGCAGAGACAATGTATTGCTTGGTTCTTCTTTGAAATCCTTAATGTCTTGTGATGACCACATCATGTGTGTCTTGCAGATGTAGAGAATGGACTTATACTCTTGGTCTTCATAGGTTTGGGCTTCTTGGTGCCTTAGAAGTTGATATGTTGATCATGATGCAAGGTTGGTTAAAAGTAAGTTCACAAGGTCTCATCAAAACTGCAGGTCATGGAGTGATCATTATCATTATCTTGATAACATGTGTTGTTGTTTTGGATATCATAGTTCAAAGTTTTCATGAGTTGTTATTCAAGACACTTGTCAGTTGTTCTTGGGTTGATATTAGGTCACCTTTCAAGATCAGTGTGAATGCTTGTCAAGACAGTGCAATAAAGTAATCTTTGTTTGAAATGGGTCATTATCATCAGAGGTCTTATTTGATCAGGTTGATATAGATGACATGGTATGCATTCTTGTGGTATGACATGAACTTCATTTGATATCAGTTGCAATTGATCCTCATTTGTCATGTCTTCATGTTTTCGTATTTCTCATGTCTCCATGTTTTTTTTGTGTCATCAATAGTGTCTTCTTGTCTTGGTCTTAAAGTCATGATTTGCATGTTGTCATATTTCATGTTCTTGACTCTTGAGATATCTATTGATACAAATGACAAATTCCACTAAGTCTATGTCTTTCTCATTACACACAGTGTCTAAGGTCTCTACAATTATTAATGTGGACTAAGTCTATTTTCTGATCTAATGTTGTGCATTGTCTAAAACCTAAATATTAAGATTTATCTCTTAAAAGACCTAAACTTAATCCTATGTCATCTCTTCACAGCCTTTGTCTACCCGTCACCTTTTATGTTCTATTGGTTTGTTGACCGGGAGGAGCGGTCATTAGACTTCAGTTATATTTTAAAGGTATCGTGCATCGTGGGTGGACCGGCCCTCTTTCCTAGCCACCGGTGCCACAAGTTTGCCTTCATAATGGAGTGAGCGCCAAAACATAAATCGATGGTTGTATTTAAAACTGTGTTGAGCGAGTAATGAAAAATCAGTGGTTGGCATTTAAAACAAGCTCCTCCTTGGTGTGCATACATTTTGACGTCCCACTGAACGGCATTCCTATCTAACTGCAGTAAAAGTGATTTTTTCAGTGCCTATTTTCAGTCTTTTTCAAAAGGCAAATTAAGAGGATTCTCTTTCCTATTTTAAGTCTTCCCCGTGGCATTTAAAGGAGGATATTATAAGATTTATTACATCAGAAGATATGTGTTAAAAAGGGTAATTTTAGTATATGTGAAAAAGACACATTTTTGTGGAGTTTCTTTCTATTTTCCACTCGTGGCAGAGAGATAATGAGGAGAAGTTTCTGTTAAGGAAAGAGATTTTTTAAGGAGAGATTTCCTTGTGAGAAGATTCAAATAATTTTCTTGGAGAGATTTTTTATTTTTTGCAGATGGATGAAAGATTTTTTGCAGATAAAAAAAGGTTGAAGGACATTCAATGCAAAGGCAAAATAATTTTTTTTGAAGTCTTGTTGAAAAGATATGAAAGGTTTATGAAGATAAAATGAAAGATTTTCTTGTGAGAAAATAAATGAAGATTTATTTATTTGCAATCAGAGAATGAGAATGTGTTTTTTGCAGGAATATGAATCAAAATTTGAGTAGATTGAAGGATTTTGAAAAGAAAGAATATGAAGCATCATTTTGCAGGTTGAAGGGAATTTCAAAATGAAATATTTTTATAACAAGACAATTTGGTATTATCTTACAGATAGAGGAAGATGATTTGTCATATGTTTTTAAAATGGAAATTGATGGATGTCGTTTTGCAGAGAAGAGGAATATCAAGAGTCCAATTTTTTTTAGGTGCATTGATGCAACTTTATAATTTGACAGAGCTGAAATATCGGAGAAAATGAAAGGTCAAGTTTGTCATTTTTGCAGATGTCAAGGGTCAGAAAAATGTGTTGGGGTTGTGGTGAATAGATATCATTTTATGTTAATGATAGTTGCAAAGGAGGAGATTGATTATTTTTATGAAGAGATTTTATTTTTCTCTTTCAAGGGCAAAAATTTGTTGAAGATTAAATGATATTTTTGAATAAGATTCTTTTGCAGGAATATGAAGGATCTTGCAAAGCTTGAAGATGAATTTGAACAAGTAGATTGAAAAAGCAGAGAAGAATTGAATGTGAAAGGACATATGATATTTAATGGCTCTACAAGTGTTTTGATGTGATGTTGTTGAGTGTGCAGATCAATGATGAAATAATTTGTTAATACAGATGAATGTGAAAAATATGAAAAACCAATTTGTAAAAAAAGAGAGATGTTTCCCTAATTAGGTGAATTAAATGATTCAAAGATAAAATATGAGAGGATTGAAATGATGAAATATATGTTGCAGATGAGTTGATTTGAAAGGTGCAAATTAGATTGAGCAGCAATCACTTCTTGCACATGAGATTTTTAGTTCTGATTGATTGAGAGATGCCAGTGAGGCACAACAGTATGCCAGTGAGGCTTGTAGGTTGGTAAGACCATTTGTCAGTGAGACACTTACATTAGCCAGTGAGGCTTGCAAAGATATTTTCAAGGTTAAGCTAGTGAGGCAGTTTTGGAGTGGTTTTTATACCCCAGGAGGGTTTTCCACTTGTGCAAATTTGTGTTATGTGTCATATTGTTTTCATCTATATGTGTGTATGTTAATACGTTGCTTATAAGGTTTTTGTTCTCCTTCTCAATTCTTAGTTTTGTGCATATGTGTTTGACAAATCAATGATAGCTTTCTCTCCTTTGTACTCTGCAAGTTTTAAAGTTTGTAAAAAAATTAGAAATTTCACACAACACTGATTCACCCCCCCTCTCAGTGTTGTCCTTGACTCCTACAGTTCTATCTTGGGCTTTCTTCACAAGATTGTTCATTTCATCCAGCATGGGGAGAAGACTAGCTAAAGTTAAGAGTGTCTCTATATCGCTTAACCTATGTAAGAGGTCAAGAGCTTTGTCTACTGTGTTGTGATGCTCGTACATTGTTCCAATCAAGGATGGATATTTTGAAAGAACTCATTGCGTTGGTCCATGCAAGGAGATCCATCTGGTATCAACATCCTTAAGAAGCTTATTTCCTAATGTTATTTCCTCATCAAAATTTTGAAATCCCGCAAAATGTTTGGGACTTCAGCAAAAGTATGCGTGGAGCTCACGGACTAGATTTTCAACTTTTGATACTGTAGGAAACTTGCTTACAATTTTAAATGCTAAATTCATTATGTGGGCCATGCAGTGAATGGAAAGCATGTATGGTGCACAAGTAGTTTGTAATTTTGTGCAAAGACTGGTCCTCTGACCTTGCATTACTACAGCTCCATCAGCTCCTACACAAACCAACTTTTTGGCAATTGTCAAGTCATCCATACCTACAATTTCATTCAAAGACTTCTTAACTAGTTCAAATAGATTTTGCTATTGAACTGTCCTTCATTTTATGAACATAGAGTAGATGAGCTTGGCAGACATGTTCTTTTACAGTATACACATGTATACAGACCCAAGAAGTATTATCTACCACAGTAACTTCATCTAAAGATAATGCAATGAAGTTTGACTCTTCTACATTCTCCTTTAAATCTTGCTTTTCCACCGCAGCGAGACAGTTTGCCCATTCCCATCCAACGTTTATTGACCAATGTGTGCTAGGATAGTGAGGAACACTCAAAAAAGATAATAAATGACTATACTCTGGGTAGTCTGTCATAGGATGCCTTCTGGACAAAATATGAAAGACAACACTCATCTGAACAATTTTTACTAGTTGTGCTCCTTCCATTGCTTTTCCAAATTAAGCCTTATTTGTACCTCCACTTGCAACAAGCTTTGTCATTCTTTTCTTATGCTCATCATATTCCGCGGCATACTTCACATGAAGACATTCTTCCTTCGATTTCCATCTTACTACTAATGTTTCCTTTCTGTCTAAGATTTGTTTTTCATAAACTTTACCTATATGTTTTTCTATAGTGTCAAGCTTTAGTTGCTATTTCTTGTCTCTTTTACATTTCCAACTACAAATCACACACTTGCATTTTGTTGGTTGTTCATCTTTGTTTGCTTTCTCCACTGGTTCAATGAATGGGTACTTTGACACCCAATCAAGCTGAAAATTCCTTGACATTTCCCACTCGCGCCCCAATTTTGAATCTTTTGATTTACCTTCTGAATCTTTTGATTTTCCTTTTGAATCTTTTGATTTGCCTTTTCTTTTCATCCTACCAACATCATCTACAGCGCCAACATTTTCTTTTTCATCCAAGTCGATTATCTGAATCTAGCTAACCAGGGTATGCCTTGGAACATCTTCTACGGTATTGCCATCCTCATTCTGGCTAACCAAGGTATCCCTTGGAACATCTTCTGCAATATTGTCATCCTCAGTTTGGCTAACCAGGGTATCCCTTGGAACATCTTTTACGGTATTGCCATCCTCATTTTGGCTAACTAGGGTATCCCTAGGAATATCTTCTGCGGTATTTCCATCTTCATTTGACTCAATGGAAATCCCACCTTCTGGTGGTGGTGAGGTATTGTGAATGGCTTCTTCATCATTATTTGGTGCAAGAGTTGATGGTGTAGCTCCATCTTGATTTGATGGATTAGAAACATTGCTAGTTCCAAAGTAAGACTGTATACTAACTCCACCTTTTCGGTGTTTTGATGGCCTCCCAGTCCCTTCACTACCTTGAGGAGTCTTACCCTTGTCACACTTGTGGCTCGACATCTTGAATTGATCTCCCACTTTGAATAAAAGCTGGAAAATATGTCTTCTTATTTAAGGACATACTCATAGAATATAGATCCCATTCCCTACTAAATATCTTCTTTAAGATTGAATCAAAAATGGAAGAGGGATAAAAAAATCTTAAAACACTAATACTATGAAGAAATAATTACTCACCTTTAAGTTTAGGTTTTCACTGACTTGCTATTTGCTAATGCAGGAATGCCTGTGTTGTAAGTTTGTAACTTTGCCTGCAATCAACTTCAAGGTGCCAACTCCAACTTCTGAAATATGAATCGAGAGCTCACAAGTTCAGAACTGAACAAAATGTGTAAGAATAAATCAAAGTTTCGATTGTATTTATATCAATCCATATTTGGCAAATTTCACGGGAATTCTATATGGTATATCAAAAAGATTTAGCGAATCCTGCGTGATTATATAAGGAATACATTTAAGTGTCGGTGAATCAAATGTCGACGGACTACATACATTGAAATTTCCAAGGCGAATATGGCCCTAAGATTAGCATGGAGGTGTCATGGAAATTGGCGAAATGGCCCCTCATAATCAACTACTTGTAAACTTTAATTGGAGAAATGGGTCCTCACGTGTAGTGACCATTTAATGGAGTTGGTGAAACATGTCCCAATACACAATGTTGTTTTAATAGTATTGGCAAATATATAGGTGATTTAGTACTTGCTTCTTAAATTCTAGGTGAAAATATTAGTCGGCCCATTTGAAATGCGTAGTTTATTATGGCGAAAATCTTACTTCATTGATTCTCATAAAATAAATCGATGGCGAATGTAAATGGATTCGACCGATAATATGTAAAAATTAGGTGATTTGACCACCCTGTTGGATGTAATTTATTCGCCAATTCTGACTTGGCCGATCTGCGATATTCGCCAATTGGTGAATATTCACCACTAAAAAAAGCTCTGCTTGAGACCAATCCCATTGTGTCGTTGGAATGCTTGAATATCCAAGCAGGGTGCAATTCCAAGCGATAATAGGTATTACATAACCATATCCCTTAAAACCATGAACTCACTAAATCGTTTCCTCCCATTTAAATTTTGGTACTAAGTTTTGCCATTTGATACTAAGTTTTCCCAATATTAAATATTTTCCCAATGTGCAACCCATATTAAATATTTGTCCTAATGTTAGCCCCAAGAATTCCTAACCCATTGTGATGTTCACCTCTCTAAAATGCACCACAATTACATATTACATTTTATATTATATGCATTATGCAAGGTGTACAACACACATTTCCCAACATTTGCCTTGTGCTTTATCACCAGGCCTTCCATTAGGATAAAAAATTGACTCTTAATGCCTATGGTGCTTGTTCTGACCACTAGGCTGGTATTTTGGTGTAGCATCGTGTCGCATTGGTATTAGATCTGAGGTCTTGAGTTTGATCTCTATGGAGCATGGTGGGCTTGTGATCTCCCATCGTGGTGGTACAGATTCTCACTAAGTGTGTACCTATGGTTGGGGCACACCCTCGATTAGACCAGCTCTCGACTACCACATGCTTTCCTTGTACACTACCTCTAGGCCTTCTAGTGGGAGAAAACCTCACCCTTAACACTTGTGGTACCCATTCTCACCACTAGGATGGTCTTTTGGTGTAGTGGTACACCATACTGGGGTTGTAGGAGGTAGGTTAAGTGTGTTTGTTGGTAAAACAATTGTCATCTTCCTAACCTTTGATGTGTATGCTCCACAAGATTATAATCGTGCAAATTAGGGGTTACATGAAAGTGTAGTTGAGGAGAAATATAGGCCATATGGATAGAAGAAGGATTAGAATCAAAAGATTTAAATCATAAAATCCATAATGTCCTCATGTATTAGGGATAGAGAAGCATGTAATAAAATCACGAGACAAATTTGTGAAGGAAGTGTAGAGCAAGAAAGATGAATCAAACCATTGTAGAGCTCTACCACTTGGGTACAACCTAAACTCACTAATCAGTAAGATGGCATCATCTAAATATTCATATTTAGCAAGTAGAAAGGATTATATATGTGAAGATGTATCGATAGATCCATCATAATCATCATGCAATAGGTCTTAACTAAGGCTAATAATGTCATCATATAAGTAATAAGAGGGTGTAACATCATCATTATTATCCAAATGATTAGCTAAAGATGTATCATTATAAGATAAGACATCATCATGGATGTATGGGTAAGTTAGTATGCTTTTGTAATAAATTGTGTATTTTTTGCATCAATGTTTTAGATTACACTTAGTGATCCAACATTTCTCTTCTTCATCCTAATCATGGATCAATGAGTGTGATTTGAAATGTTAATGCAAAAACTTACAAAATTTATTCCAAAAACACACTAACTCATATTCATAGGCTATGGAAAAATAATGTCTACTACATATGGGTAAGACAAACATGAGATGTAAAAGATTGATCATCATGTATGAGAGACAAACATGAGATGTAAAAGATTGATCATCATGTATTAGAGGGGATATATCATCTAAATATCATGACTTTATAGACATGAGACCATCACAACATGTACAAGAAAGATCATCATATAATGTAACAATGCCATGAAAAGGAGTTAAAACTGTATCATCTATGCCAATACTACAAGATGTATCGCAACATAGATTCTTACTCTGAGACGTGATGATCACTATCACAATCGATAGGATTATGTGTATCTAATAGGTGTGGATGGGCACTAATCAACTCCATAAAGAAAGAAAAGGGTGAGTCATGATAGAGTAAAATATCCATAGAAAACATATCTTTATCCTTAGTAAAATGTGTCATGAGAATATCAAGGATAAAAGGATGATGTGTAATGAAAGATAATAACTTATCAAAATCTAAAATGTGTGAATGAATATCAACCAAGCAATAAACCCTAAAAGGAGCCATAATGACAAAATATCCTAGGGTGGGAAGGTGGGATAAGAGATGTAAATCACAATGTGAATTTGAACCTTAATCAAAAGATACAAGCATATATAAATCAAACCTTAGAAAATTTGAAAATAGACGATACATCAAAATTTATATCAGAACTAAAAATCTTTAAAATTATGAGAAACCTTAGGAGGAAACCATGTCATGTAAGACTAGACAAGCTCACCAAAATGTAAAGGAAAATAAACTTTCCTTAAACTTAATCTAGGCTAATCAAATTAGAAGCATACACATAGGAATAAATTAACATTGGGTTTAAGGTCATGCGAATAATTATGCAAATTGCTAGGGGATAAGTTCTTCTAGGCCAACCCCAAAAAAAACATTGGGTTTAAGGTCATGCGAATAATTGAGGACAACAATCTTCAATTATGCAAATGTTCTAGAATGATAATGTAGATTTTAATTCTTTTTAGTGCACCTAGGAAGTGTTCCTCACATGCTCCCTAAACGTAAATGATATGCAGATATTTATTGATGAGATAAGATTGTAAATGAATGCAACAATAAATTACAAAAACATTGTTTAGTCAACTTTAGGCCTAAAAGGAATGTGTAGAAGTTGGCCAAATTTTGAAATTGAAATTTGAAGGATTAGACTAAGACCCCAACCAAGGACATAAAACTAGTAAATTTAAGACAAATAATAAATGTATAAAGATGGATGCAATAATAAACATAATAAATGAGAAATGTACAAAAATATTAAATATAGGAAGATAAGTCCAACTTGAAATAAAATTATGCCATTTATAAATATATTAAGTCATTCCTTAAAAATAAATACAAAACTAAATAAAAAAATTGACATAGGCATACAAATTTAAAGTAAAAACGTTACAGTTTTACAACAGCTATTTCAGATCTTTATCGCCAGCAAACTCGTGCCAATTTTATGAGGCAAGCATACCTATTTGAACCTCATTCTATTGCATACAATAATTGCAAGGAAATTTTTAGTGTAAAATTAAAAACAAAATTAGAATAATTTTGCAGTACCTACTGTGAACTTTTTTCAATGACCTGTATAATAATTCTCTGTGGGTCCTAGTTCATAAATATATAATAATAGATTTGTTTGAATGCCTGAAAATTCATTGTTAACCGTCAAAAATCATACATAGTGGATCCATCATCGTCATCATGAGTGTGCCAACGAATCCCGACTTAAACGAGATAAGAGTTACAGATCGTGCCTCGCATTAACATACACACAGTGGACCTTTCTATCCGTTTGAGTGGCATTTTGAATTTAAATTCTGTAAATGATTATATCTAAGAAACATGAATTAAGGAATGTCACACACAAATCGCAGGTGGTTGAGATTAAAGGATATGGCAATCTGTTTGCTGGAATTGGAAATGGATGCAACCTTCTCTCTTACAATCCTACAATGAAGAAGAAGAGGAGAAAGAGGAGGAGAGTGAATATTCTTATTTGTAAGTTGTGAAGTGGGTAACTGCAGAAAACATAAGTCTTGATAATTGCTCTGATGGGGACTCAACCTCAGCCTGTTCAAGACACTCTCAGGAAGGTAATGAACAAAAACTCCATTTCCATTATTTGGATTCCCTTTGCTTGCCTATTCCACATTATGTGTTCTTTACAGAGAGTGATTTCTCTACCATTTCTTCTTCCTCTTCTAATTTTTTGAGGTTTTATAATTGGGGTGAATTCCATATGAGGACTGTACTACGAATTAGATGCCACTACTCTGTGCTATCTCTTTTGCAAAAGTTATCCAGTGTAATTGCTAAAACGCTCGAGGACTGTAGTTGGGCTTAAATGTTTCTTCCATCAAATTTACCCAGTATATTTGATAAATTCCCCTTGTATACTGCACTTGGGCTTAAATGCCAGAATCTTGGGGTATATCTTTCATCAAATTTAGCCAAATTTACCAGGACTCGTATCTGCCCTCATTTCCTTGCAGTCTGTACTTCAGGTTAGATGCCACTATGCAGGGGTATGTCTTCTGTAAGTTTATCCAGGTCTTGCACCTGGCCTCTTGTGTAAGTATATGACAATAAGATTGGATATTCAACATTTATGGATAAAACATGAACATGTCTCCTGGGGATTTGAACATGGGTGTCTTTCACTATGAAAACCCTGATGATTTTATCGCTTGAGCTCATCCCATTTGACAAGCAATGATTTCTTTATCTTAGATACCCAATAAAAAAATATAAATTTCTTGTCCATTAGATCGTGCAAGAGTGGAAAAAAACTGTTTTCAGAATCTAAGAATTCAAATGATTAGTATATCTGGTGTATGGGGTTGTGGTGTTGGTACCGAAAGCCTTGATGAATTATTATTATTATTATTTTCTAGTTTCTGAACTTTGGCAACATATAAAAAGATTTGGTTTTTTTTTCCTCTTCTCTGAATTTTGGTAACATATAGAAAGATTTTATACCTGCCCAGGCGGATTTCTTAGTTTTCCTAATTTCATTTTTTTTGAATCAATTAATTGTTGCTCCCCTCTGTTTTTAAATGGCCTCACCCACATGTGGGGTAATTAGTTTTCTTTATATGATGTCAATTTTTTAGTCAGCATTGGAGGATGCTTGCTTTGACTTGCAGGTGGATCAAGCCATGGCTCGGCTCCAAGAGATTCAATGCACTATTTCTGGAGGTTCTAAATTATGTGGAGGAGTTGCTTTGAGTCCAAGAAGCACCAGAGGGTACCTGCGGACTAGCTTGAGGTGCAAGCAAGAATCCCTAAGGATGAAGGAACTGGCTATGATTGTGGATGAAGAGACTAACCCAGACAAAGGTACAAGTGATTTGAGCGTTTTCTCTTTCGGAGCTCTTAGTGTTTGCATTCCACTTCTGCTTAGGTGTAAACAAGAATCCCTATGGATGAAGGGATTGAATATGATTGTGGATGAAGAGACTAACCAGGATCAAAGTACAAGTGACTTTGACCCTTTTCTTTTTGGGACCTGTTGAGTGTTTACATTCCACTTTTGCTTATTTAGTGGCTCCCTCCAGAACAGGATAAACTAGTCTTGATCACAGATTCACTAAACTTGTTATTTCCCTGGCCCAGCTGAGATTTCAACCTAGGAACTTCCATGACTATGCTCAGCATGCTGAGATACTCTACCACTTGAGCTACTGGCTGATTTATGATTCAGGATGTGACTTGTTTTCTTCCAACACACCTCAAGCCACATTTCTGCACTTGGGGTACTGTTCTGGCTCTGGAATTTCTATGGATCAGCTAGAAGTGGAACCTAGGACCTGCCAGTTGCTGCTGAGGTAATCTTGCATTGAGCTACTTGTCCTCTTTGTGGCCCTGAGTGTGTATTGTTTCTAACATCCTACCTCTCGCCACCTTCTCTCCCCTCTAACACATTCATATAAGAAAGATAAAAAGAGATTGCATGACACTGCCTCTGCTTGTCTCTAAGTGCACAAAACCTCTATTGCCAACCAAGTCCTAAACATGTATTTTATTTTTGCAAATCTGATTGTTCATGTGTGCAAGGTCTTAACCTCTCCATGAACATTACAAACCTTACATTCATTACTTTATCAACCTCACCAACCACAAACCCAGGTTTAAAGACAACAACTTTGATTCATCAATAATACTCGGCTGGACAAGCTAGGACTCAAACCTAGGACTTTTCCTGTGACCATGCTCAGGATGCTGGGTGCTCTAATATTTGAGCTATTGAGCGGCCTGTTTTCTTCCAACACAACCAGTGTGCAGTTTTACTAGTTATAGATTCATTAATATTCATGGACACAATACGTGCTTAATTAGGACAGTGACCAAAATGAGGGTCCTCAGCAATCCTGATCAGATTCAAATCCTTGGTAGTTTGATGATAGTCCTATGTTTAGTGGATTTGGAACAGTGCAAGACAAATTAGGCAATTCCCAATTTACTAGGGCATTTTCAAGCAGGGTTGCTTGCAGTGTTTTTTTTTTCAGGGAACATGATTTATTAATATTTAGAAATCAGGGTGAGGATGATCAACTTGCAAAGCTTGCTCATGATAATATAAGTTCCGCATAAAAGATAACCAATGACTGATGCCTTTCAGAAGATACTGATGACTGATCTAATCAAATGCTTTGCAGGTCGACAAATTGTTAGATCATCCAGTCTCAGACGCTCGAGCTCTAATGGTATGGTGCTCCAATTGCATTTCTATGTTTGGTTTTTTCAGTTCATGATATTTAGATACTAGTTTGAAAAACACAGGTTTAAAAATATTGCAAATCATAGTTTTGGAAATGCTGCTGTTTGGCTTTTACTTGTGTTGTACTCTGAATTTGACACATTTGCTCCTATCACTTGCAATTAGCAAACAAGCCTTGACTGCAAGTTATTATGGTACAAACATCTTCTCATGTTTCAACAGTTCTTTGATTTCCTTCCCTTATTTTTCTCAACTTTTGCAAATTACATGGATATGCAAGGTATATATTTGAAGTCCTATTTTACATTTTTTGAGATATAATCTACATAATTGGTTTGGCATGGTGCTTTACTATACTTGCATAGATTAGAATATGTTTTTCCTGCTATTTTTGTCACTACACTTCATTATTTTGTTAGACTAATGATTGAAATTTTTTTCCGAGTTTGGGATTGGCTTATTCTTTCTATACCACGTCTTTTCCTTGGAATTGAATTTTCTTGGTTTGCCTAATTTTATCCGTGTTTCTAACAATGTTCACACTTTTTTTTTTTTTATCTGAACGTCAATTCAGAAATTCGCAGAGTTTTTGCCAGAAGCAAATCTAATGTCGACTAGTTTTTTGTTTGTTCCAGTAAGATTAATTCATCTTTCATGTCACAATGGAGATGCATTGTTGTTATTTTTTGGGTATGTTGGTATAGGTTTATTAGGTTTCGTTCAGCACAAGCTTGAAAAAGTTCCTGATGTCAAAACATGACAGGGGAATGGAGACGATGGTCCATGCCGGCATTCCTCATCCAGCAGGCAGTTGGAGAAATTATGGAAACTAGCAATTTGGCCAAAGAAGTAGCTCATCTTCTTTCAAATTCAATTGAGAATAATCCTACAGAATCTCCTAAATCTGCACAGAACAGTTTGAATGGAAAACCATTGGATGACAGGCAGAATGAATCTAGTTGTCATTCCAATGTCAAACATCTCCTTCACGAAACTGAAAGGCAACATACTGACTTTGGAGAAAAGGCTGGATTGCAGACATTTGGATCCAACCAGCCAGAAAATCCAGTACACACTTTTAAAGTACTATATAAGGACACTTCAACCTTAAAATACCATAGAAAGATTGAAAAGGAAGAATATTCTGCAAGGTTAAGAACAGAATCACCTAAACTAGGGACAAGAGTTCAAAGACAGATGAGCTTCCGGGCTTCTGATCAAGTCAAAAAGCAAGGAGGAGCAAAAAACTCCCCCTCGTCTCTACCTATTTCGCATTGCTCATCTCCAGTTAAGTTGATCAAGGAGAAAACAACTTCTGCAAAGCCGCTTGTAAAAGTGGAACAGACTAAGCCTACACATAATTCGTGGATGTCTCGTTCTAGTTCTACTAAGGCAATAATGTTTCCTAATCCAGCCTTTGTTTCCTCCCCCTTGAAGAATTATCCAGAGGTCAGGATCACAAATGCCTCCATGAAAAGGAAATCACTACCTTCTGTCAAGGAACTGAAATCTTCAAGAATTGCCGATTACCCTTGCAATAAAGAAGAGCAATCTGGGGTTTGCACAGTTGCCGGCTCTCCAACAGTGAGAAAATCTTCATCATTTTCTGCGGCTTACCAACCCAGCGCTTCAAAGTCAACAAAACAATCACCCATGTCTTCATTGCTGAACAGAACACTCAAGAAATTTCATGTCATCAAAGCTTCCGCATCCAGTAGTCCCCAAACTCCTTCACAACTTGATGCAGAAACAAAGTTTGAAGCAATTCCTTACCTGGAAAAAAGTGAGAGTCTCAGGTTTGTTCCATCTTCCCAAATGCAAGATTTCTTGGTCAGAAGGCACTCTATGTCTAGTTGTAATCCGCCTGCAGAGAGCAAGGTTTCTCGGCTGTCAAAACAGCATATTAAAGCATTAGTCCAGCTTCCCAAGAAGATTAGCTCTGTTATAATGCATCCCCAGTCTGATCCTCAGGTTGGGGATATTGCTAAGGAAAGTGTTCTGACGAAAGTAGCAAAGGATGGCCACAGGACGAGGAAGACCGATTCCATCATTTCTGAGAGAAGAAAATCAGAAATTTTAGCTTCATCTGCAGAAGATGTCAGGAAACAAGGTGATTACTCGATGGCGGATCATTATATGCAATCAAGAGTACCCATTATGGAAAACATTTCAGTAAATGAAATGCAACGTGGACGCCATGTTCAGAAGTGTAATAGCCCTCTTAACTCTGCAAAAGAAAGGCATCTCAGGCCTATTTCCCTCAACCCTGCACCAAACAGCTTTAGCAGGCACGAAAACAACACAGGTTCATTTAAAGAAAAGCTCCACACAGCTCCTTCAAAAGATGAACTCAAGAAGCAGAAAATCAAGTTGCAGAGAAAGGAGAACAGAGACAATGTCAAAGATGGAGAGGAAAAAGACAAGGCGTTCAAGAAATCAACTGGATTTCTAAGAAACAGCTGGTCATTTACACCTGACAATACCAGATCACCCCATAATGAGAAGCTTCACTCTGTCACAGGTGGGGGCTAGTATTTCTAAATGTTGCTGTAATAACAGCAACATTGTCATGAAGGGTAGTTGTTTTTTTCTTCATGTCTATCCTATATACTATTATGATAATTTTTCACTGCAGGGGGGATGCCTTTTCTCAAGAATGTCAAAGAGTGGGTGACCTTGCAGAGGAGTGGTAGCAGCATTAATCGGTGATATTGAGTCTCTGCATTTAAAGGTATCTTGTCTACGATTATTTTTTCCATAAACAACATTTTCAGTGTTATATAATCAAGTGGGCATTTTCAATATTTGTAGGAAATCTGAAATGTTAATCCATTGGATAGTTTCAGGGGTTGGTCCAATTAATGTTATGATCAGTATTGTTCCTGTAGTCACTAAAGTGAGTGAGAGTGGCCATATTTGAAGTCAGTATGTGAACAGTTGGAGTGTGGACAGCTTTAGTGAGTTATTCAAGGAGGCAAGGATACACAATAGAGCTGGTTTATTGATCAAGATTTATAGCAGAACATCCCACCTCTAAAAGAGTTTGAAGTAGTTTTCTGAGTCCCTTAGACTACCTGATCTTATAGACATTATTAAAATCTTTCCTGATCTTAAACGTTGTTAAAATCTTTCATTGTATTTCATATCATTACTCAGTTTGGTCAATTCTTTCACAAACTTTTTCTTAGCTCGTGGATATGCATGACTTCAGTTTACAAGGTGGTGTGGAGTTGGGAGCACAGATCAGAAAAGATTTCAAAACATTTATCCCCTGGAATGTATCAAATGAAAATAATATCTTGTAACGAGATTAACGCTCATGTGTTTTTCTTGGTAATTTTATTATTTTGGTACTATTAGCATCATCCAAGTTGTTTCTATATATAGCACAGTCACAGTGCACTGTACTTTATCTTAGAGTAACCCTATGTAATTGTTTATCTAATTATTTTAATAGATGTTTTTCAAACTTTTAAAGATATTGAACACACTATGTTTCATTTTAGTTTGGAATTTTGTGTTTTAATCAGTATAATTTATTTCTCAAAGTTCTTATCCTGGTTAAAATTCCATCGTTTCTAATATAGCTAGGCCAGTGATTTAAACCATCAGACATCTCAGTGGAATATGAGCACATTTTGAAGGGAGAGATGATGGGAGGGGAAATCTAATGATGGGTCCTATTCTTTCTTTTTTTAATTATGAGATGATTAATCGATGATATTGAACTAACAAATAGAAGAATTTAGGGTATAGAAAAGGGATGCATGTAATCTAAATTAATATAGATATTAATTAATAAAGATATTGAGATTTTTTTTTGTTTTGAATACGATATTTTAGTTAACTAAATTATGATAATTTGGGCTCCAAACATTTTCATATATCTATTTTCTTAATTATAAAATAGAAAAGATGATGGCCACAAAAAATAATTACACCAATTCAAAATAAGAAAAACTATAAAATAAGAGTATTCTATAAATGAACAAGAAACCTAAAGATATAAAAATATGTTATGAAGAAAATTAGATAGTATAGTCAAAGTCTAAAAATACTCAACTTTTGAATGGATTCCACTAGATTATCAAAATCAATGATCCTACTATATGTAAATTATGTCAAAAGTCTATTAGTTAGATAATAATTTAAAAAGTCAAGTTTAACTAAAGGTTTAATCAAATATAAATAGTTAACAAATAACACAATTCATTCTATTACATGAGATTGGGAACTAGCAACAATAAAACAAATATTATATCTAATTAGACTTGAAATGATCATTCCACAAAGCCACAAATTGTTAAGACTACAAGGATACTACTATGTTGTGAAACTTCCTTATATGGTTATATGGTGATGTACAAGTCAATAAGCTAACTTTACAATTTAATCTCCATTAAATACTAGTTTAAAATATGTGGATCAAGTGGGTTGACAAAACTCCTAATAACATAATCATAAGCCTTTTTATCACCTAATATAATCAAGTTTTAGAGTTTGAAGCTCTCACATTGCAAAGTGTGAAATGATTCCTAGCCTTCTATTAAAATTCATCGTCCCTAAGCTGCAAATCGCTCAAGTAAAATGGAAACACATTGATAATCATTGTCTTATCACCTGCTAGGATTACAAAAGTGATTTGATTGTAAATAAAAAATAACTCATTACCTTAGGATCTTGTCAAATAAGCTACAAATTGCTCAAGGTAAAATGCCAACACATTGATAATCATTGCCTTATCACCTGCTAGGATTACAAAAGTGATTTGATTGTAAACAAAAATATAAGTACCTTAGGACCTTGTCAAATAAGCTACAAATTGCTCAAGGTAAACTGCCAACACATTGACAATCATTGCCTACCACCTGCTAGGATTACAAAAGTGATTTGATTGTAAAAAAATATATAAGTTGACCATTACCTTGGGACCTTATCAAATAAGCTACTAGATTCATCTGATTTTATGTCACTATATTTCCTCAATACTATTTTTATTGTTTTTTTGGTTCCATGGGTTAATTTTGGCCAAACCTAGACATTAATTTTTTTTAATTCATGAAGTGGACTTGAGGTCCACACCATTTGCGTTAAACCATTAGTCAAACAATATTATTAAATCATCCTATGTGTGGCAACACATAATCAAGATAAAACATGGGCCAACAAGGGGGTAATTTTTACAAAACTCAACACTCCGATCTTAGCTAAAACCTAGAAAGCCTAAGTTCTACAATAGAATAAGTCAAAAGAAGGAGAAGAATTTTGAGATCCTTAGTTTCTTGTACTCAAACTTACCTCTACTACATTTCATTATCCCAATAGTCCAACATTGTGGATCAAATGTTTGATGACTTTACTAAGATGAATCATCTTGAAATTGGTTTTCAAAATAGTAGGGGTAGAATGAAACCTCTAGTTTGTTGAGAAATGTCACTGACTCTCCCTTGTCACCTTTGATGACTCCTTTTGTAGTTGTGCTCACCAAAATCTAAAGGTGGGTCTCTAAATATCTAAGAAAGTTATGGATGCCTGACCTTCATTATCTAGCTCAACATAATATAATGTCATCTTCATACCTTTTAAAAAATATTCATGGACATAAAACTCTATCAATAATTTGACTAATCTTTTAACTTTGATTATTTCTATGAGGTTAAAAATAAACCTAAGAAATGTCACTATTAGCTCTGCTCAAATTTGCATTGTCCAAATAATTTGTTCCCATACTTCTTATATAGCACTCTCACATAAAAATTTATTACATCACAAAAATGGTTTCAAGTCACTGATCGTCCACCCTTATAGGATCAGAAGAATCTCATTTATTGACCAAGAATTATAGGCATGGCTCCATATTTTATTTCTTAAGAAATGAGATCTAAAGAAAATTCTAAAGGAGTGTGAAGCAAAATGACCAAAGCATGAGAGGAGAGGAATATCTAATAGGATTGAGTCATATGAAGAATGCACACATAATTATCTTTTGGTTCATCCACTATTGAAACTAGAGTTATACTATTGTTCTTCCACCACCAAAAATAGAAAGATCTCTGTGGAAACTAGAGTGTGGCAATTACTAGTATCCCATCTTAATTGTAGTGTTAGGATAATGTGATATTAAATCATAATCTTAATGTATAATATCAAGGCTCCAACTTTCTAGGAATAGGTAACTTGGATGCCCATGAGGAGTTGACAGATATTATTTTATTATTATTCTCTAGATTATGTGAGATATTATTGTAATAATATTGAATAAAGGAGGTTACAAAATAAAGTCAAAGATTGAGAGTTATGGAGCATCTTTCTCAAAATAGGCAATGGCAATGCAATTATTGCCCTCATGGAGTGCCTAAAAATTGGAAAGTTCTAATTAATCACATCCTATGACATAAATTATGATACATTAGTGTGTAAGAGGAGTTACTTTCTCTTTTGGAGACCACTCTCATGTAGTGTCTCATGAAAATTTTTACCATTTGATATTTTGAGACCATGTTTGAGCCCATGATATTGTTTTATGGTGGTTTTTTAAGCCTTCTTAAGTCTATATATTGAGGGCTTGGTATGGAAGAGGTATAGTTATCGTATAAGTATCCTCACCCTTCCAAAATGCTATCAAACTAAAGAAGATTATATGAGATCTATTCATGTACAAGTGTTTCTACTTGATTAATACAAGCTCAATATCTCTTTGGTGGTGGATTTTTTCCTGAAAGGGTTTCTCCATAAATATCCCATGTCATATGTGTTTGTTAATTTCTTATTATTGTTAAATGCATGCTTACATGTTCTATTTCAATTTTAGTAGTTAACCACAAATACTTTTAATCAAGTTAATTAGATTTGTACACTTTAAGTTTATACTTCACTATTATTGTTCACTAATTTTATCAACATTTGGTATTAGAGCTAATGGTTTTGATTAGAAAGGGATGTATTTTGGAAGTTTTGTGAGTATTTTTATTTTAATGGGAGTATTTATTTTAGTGAGTTTTGTCTATCTATTGTGGTAGAATCCATGGATAGCAAATCTAGGTTCAAATTGACAAGTTCAATGGTTCTAAGTACGATCTATGAAAGTTGAAGATGCGATGTAGTCATGGCAGAGGATCCAATTAAGGATTATCCAACCATGTAGTAAATACATCAAACAGCATAAATAACAAAGTTTTCCAAGAACAACAACAAATTCGTTCATTTCATAATTGTATGATTACAACCATGATTACAACCTTACCACAATAGACTTCTTACATGTCAGGCCATAGCCATTGGATTACAACTAGACTATAGAATTACAACCTTTAGATCTTGCTACAATGGGCTTCCTACATGTCAGGCCACAACCATTTGATTACTAACTAAGAAATTATACTAATCAAAATCACCATATTCCTACATGTTACACCTTCAATTTCCTCAATATTAGACTCTCATTCTTTTGCTCACACTCCTCAACTCATACCTTAATTTCTCTCCTTCCATCATTGGTTTTCTCTATTCTTCTTCACTTTAACTTAATCAATTCACAAACCATTTATAGATAGCATTCCCCAACCTCTAAGATGATTTGTATTGGCCACAAGGTGGCATAAATTTCTAATCCAAATGAAACATGTCATCTAGTGTTAACCAACTTCTAAATCCATATGGTGACAATAATAGAAAAATATTTGTGTGGTGCTCAACATACGTCCACAACAACTTCTAATAAATCTTCTCATATACTCCTATGTTGTCACAAACTCCAAATAATCTAGTGCAAGTGGAAAAGTTACAACTATGTGAAATTGTCAACCCAATATTCATTTACAAATCAAATATCATTCTCTTGTCAATCCAATTCTACTCAAACATGGACATAACATCTATTCATCATTGTAAAATATTATTCCAAAACTATGAAACTAGATTCTTAACTACAGTAAAATGTGGGGGCTTCTTCTAAAATTGACTAACAACCAAAAACCAAGAAACAAACTTAACAAAAATTGAAAGCAACTATTTTTGGTCATGCAAGATTGCCTCAATGACCAAGGATGCTCCTACATCAGACACCCACTTGGTTAATAAAAAATGAATCCCTTATTTTCCAAGATAGTAGACCCCTATCTAGGAATTCCAACCTACAACTTCTTCAATTTGTTCCTTCCACCTTTCAAGTATTCCTCAAGTGATCCATTATGTGTATTCCCCTCATCCACATTGTTTTCCATCTCATCTAACTTCCTCTTTTGTGGTTGTAGTACTCAATTCCACCAATCAACTTCTATGTCCCCTTCCCTTGGTTTATGTTCATTCATAATCCTCTTGCCTTTTCTATCTTCATCAACTATTCCCTCACATCTTTCATCCACCTTCTTGATTGTCACATACCCTTTTGTTATGCCTTCTACTGCTATATGTTCCTTGGTACAACTCCTCATCCTATACCTCTTCTCTCATGTCCTTTGGATGGCTTCCCTTTTGTGACATCTACTCCCACACTCCATCTTCTATGATATCTCTCTTGCAATTGTGATACCATTTGACAAGATTATGTCATCACACACCCTTGGAATCAATGCATAATGCTCATCCCTGGCATATTATTGGGAAGCTCCTCATTGGTCCACTCAAAAATTATTGGGAAGCTCCTCATCTGATGCAGGAGCATCCCTGGTTCAATAGCAATCTTGCATCAACCAAAAACATTTGCATTTCATTTTGTTTGCAGTTCAGTTTGTTTCTTTTCATTTTCTAGTTCAGTTCAGGCAGTTCAGTCATAAGCAATTTCTGCTTTTGGTCTGGCATTTCACAACAGTTGCATTTTAGATCTTGTGGAGTTAGACTTAGCACCTACATTAATTCATTTACATCATATTTAGAATTCAAAGATCCGCATGCCAATACTAGAAAGATATCACTATCAAAAGTTGGTTGTTTCTCATAGTAGAGCATCCTGATATTCACTGGCAACCAGCTGAAGGAGAAACTTGCGGAAGAATTTCCTGACCTTTGGAGCCCAATGACACATCATTCAATGATCTTTGGTTCATGGCCGACCTTCCTCAGAGATCCGCACTTTATTCCATTCATTTACCAGAAGTGTTCTATGCATTTAGATCTGACCTATCTATGTGTACACGTTACATCTCTTCTTTGGAATTTATGATCTCCCTTGGCCGACGCAGAGGAATCTATTGGTTCAGAGATTATATATATTGATGTAATAGATCCTTAGGAAAGTGTTTAGCAATTGATTCATAATTCTTAGTTTAGATTTTGTGCGAAGGGAGCTTCAAAGTCCTATCTTGCGCATGTATGTAATCAAGTCTTTGAGCCCTAATTGTAAGTCTGCATGTTGCCAGCCAGATTGTATTTGAATTCTATGATATATTGAATGACTGAGTCTACATTTGCTTTATTCCTTTGAGTTGTTTCTGTTGTGTTTACTCTTGCTGCACGGTCCGAATAGTTCATTCTGTGAACCCTCCTACCATGACTGCACCAAGTGGTATCAGAGCGAAAGTTTGAATCTTTTGGGAGTGAATTGAGCAAATTTGGTGAGGGAATTCCGTAAGATCTTGTTGTGGACAGATCATCGAATGAGGCAGGTTACTTGTGCGCAACCAATCACCGATTGTGAGGCAGTTGTCACTTGTAGCCTGATCACCAAATTTGAGGTAGTTTGCACTTGATCTGAGGAAGAATACCACCGAGGAGAGTTCCTCTTATTGGTACAATGGCTAATAGAATGGATGAGATGATGGAGCTGATGAGAACAATGTGAATCCATTTGGATGTTGTTGAAGAAGATAGGCGAAGAGGATTGACACTGAGACTTAATGTTGAAAGTGATGATGAAGAAGAATTTCAATCCGTTGAACAAACTGGTGAAACCCTAGGAGGTGATGAAGAAGAAGAATCAGATCAAGTAAAGATGTGAGCTATTTCAAAGATTAGAATGAGACCTAGAGTTGATGTGCCGAATTATACTAGTAATTTGAACTCTAAAGAATTGATTGACTAGATAAATGATATGGAAGAATACTTTGAATATGAGGAAATTGAAGATCCAGAGAAGGTGAAATTTGCAAAGACAAAATTGAAAGGACATGCTGCTATATGGTGGAAAGAAATTCAGTTAGAAAGAAATAGAAGAGGAAAAGAAAAGATTACAAAATGGGATATGATGGTGACAAAGTTGAAAAATCAATTTATACCTGCTGACTGTGAGTTGGAGCTGTTGAAAAGATTGCAATACTTGAGACAGAAGGAGAAATCTGTGAAGGAGTATACTGAAGAATTCCATAAGATGATCATAAGGATAGGACATAGTGAAGCAAGCAAGGAGAAAGTGGCTAGATACATCAATGGACTAAGATTGAATATTCAAGAGGAATGAAACCTGGTAAGGATGACATCTTTGGAAGAAGCATATCAATTTGCCCTGAAAGTCGAAGAGAAGCTGAATAAACAGCATGATCAGAGATAGAGAGGAAGAGGAGGTAAATTTCAGAGAGGTAGGTGTTGGTGTTGGAAATAAGCCACACCTGGACCAATGATGGACTAGTCCAAGAGGGGCCAGTAGCTCAGTGCTAGAACACTCCAGCAGTGAATGGAAGCTCCTAGGTTCAAGTCCTAGCTGGTCCATGTCTCAACATGGTATCAGAACCAGGCCTAGGCTAGGAGCCCCAAGCACACAACAGGTGTGGCTTAAGGGGGGTGTTGGTGTTGGAAATAAGCCACACCTGAACCGACGATGGACTAGTCCAAGAGGGCTAGTAGCTCAGTGGTAGAGCACTCCAGCAGCGAATGGAAGGTCCTAGGTTCGAGTCTTAGCTAGTCCATGTCTCAACATGGTATCAGAGCCAAGTCCAAGCTAGGAGCCCCAAGCACACAAGAGGTGTGGCTTAAGGGGGTGTTGGTGTTGGAAATAAGCCACACATAGACCGATGATGGACTGGTTGAAGGGGGGCCAGTAGCTCAGTGGTAGAGCACTCCAGCAGCGAATGGAAGGTCCTAGGTTTGAGTCCTAGGTAGTCCATGAATTAACATGGTATCAGAGCTAAGCCTAGGCTAGGATCCCCAAGCACATGAGAGGTGTGGCTTAAGGGAGGGTGTTGGTGTTGGAAATAAGCCACACCTGAACTAACGATGGACTGGTCCAAGAGGGGCCAGTAGCTCAATGGTAGAGCACTCTAGCAACGAATGGAAGGTCTTAGGTTCAAGTCTTAATTGGTCCATGTCTCAACAGTAGGACTTATTCTGAAGGAGACAGATCATATCCAGAGCAGAACAAGTTTGACAGTCCGTTTAAGAAGGATGACAGATATAACAGTGCTTACCGAGGAGATGACATAAATTTTTACCAGAGAGGAAACCCTAGTGCATACCAGAATGAAGGATACAGAAGAGAAGGAAGAGGATTTGATAAGAAGACATTCAAAGGTACTTGTTTCAAGTGTGGAGGTGAAGGACATAGAGCATTTGAATGTAATCAGGGTAGTACAAGTAAGAGGACAGAAAATAGTGGAAGAGCAGCCTATGTGGAAGAAGAACCTGTTGAATCACTGAGTTCTGTTGGCAAACCTAAGAAAGGAGAATCATTGGTGATAAGGAGAACACTATTTCAAGAAGAGACAAATGAGGAACCACTGCACAAGAAGAGTTTGTTCAGAACTAGATGCAAATCCAGAGGTAAGTGTTGTAAAGTTGTAATTGATAGTGGTAGTTCAGATAACCTAGTTTTAGAGGAGATGGTGACTAAGTTGAGGGTGGAAAGATTGAAACACCCTAAGCCCTATCAGATAGCATGGATTCAGGATGACCATAAGGTACTGGTGAGTGAAAAATGTTTGGTGAAATTTCATATTGGATCTTATCATGATGAAGTCTTGTGTGATATTATGCCTATGGATGTTTGTCATATCTTGTTGGGTAGACCTTGGCAGTATGATAGAAAAGCTATACATGATGGAAGTAAGAATACATATACTATAACAGCAAATGGAAAGAGAATTACTTTGATTCCTTTTGAGGATGATCCTAAATATGTGGTATGTGGGAATGCTAGAATCTATTTGGTAGATGGAAGAAATTTTTTGGTTGGTTTGAGACATGAGAATATGTGTTATGCTTTGATTCCTAAGCAGCCTGAAACATTGAAGAAAGAAGAACAATCAGAGGAGAGAAGAGACTTGCTGACAGAGTATGAAGACATCATATCAGATAATGTGCTTGAAGGATTACCACCTATAAGAAGTATCAATCATCACGTGGATCTTATATAGGGAGCAAGTTTGCCTAATAAAGCAGCACACTGGATGACACCAACAGAGAATGAAGAATTGAATAGACAGATACAAGATTTATTGAGGGAAGGTTTGATCAGAGAAAGCTTGAGTCCCCATGCAGTACCTGCAGTGCTTGCACGTAAGAAGGATGGAGAATGGAGAATGTGTACCGATTCTAGAGCAATAAACAAGATCACAATTAAGTATAGATTTCCTTTACCTGGGTCGGATGATATGATGGATTGTTTGAGTGGAGCAAGATATTTTACAAAGATAGATTTGAAGAGTGGATACCATCAGATCATAATCAGAGAAGGTGATGAATGGAAGACTGCTTTTAAGACAAATGAAGGATTGTATGAGTGGTTAGTGATGCCTTTTGGATTGACAAATGCACCAAATACTTTCATGAGGTTGATGAATGAAGTTTTGAAGAAATTATTGGGTAAGTTTGTGATTGTATACTTGGATGATATTTTGATTTTTAGTAAGACAAAAGAGGAACATTTGTGGCATATTAGACAAGTTTTGCAGAGACTGAGAGAAGAGAAATTGTTGATTAACATCAAGAAGTGTAGTTTCATGAAGGAAGAGTTGGTATATTTGGGATTTGTGATTTTTACGGAAGGATTGAAGATGGACCCTAAGAAAGTGAGAGCAATTGTTGAATGGCCTACACCAGAGAGCATTAGAGAGGTTAGATCATTTCATGGATTGGCTAGTTTCTACCGGAAGTTCATCAGAAATTTCAGTTCAGTTTGTAACCCTATGACAAAGACAATGAGAGGTGACAGAAAAGATTTCAAGTGGACATCTGGAGTAGATAAAAGTTTTGAGTTGTTGAAGCAGAAAGTGATAGAGCAACATGTTTTGGCATTACCAAATTTCAATAAGGTATTTCAAGTTGATTGTGATGCAAGTGGAAATGCAATTGGAGCAATGTTAAGTCAAGAAGGTAGACCTGTAGCATATTTCAGTGAGAAGTTGAATGATGCAAGGAGAAGATATTCAGTTTATGATCAAGAGTTCTATGCCATAATTCAAGCCTTGAAGAAGTGGAGATATTATTTGTTGCCTAAGGAGTTTGTGTTGTATATAGATCATTAAGCTTTGTAATATTTGAACAGTCAAGGTAAGTTGAATCAAAGACATATGAGATGGGTAGAGTTCATGCAGAGTTATACTTTTGTGTTGAAGCATAGGAGTGGTAAATCAAACAAAGTTGTTGATGCCTTGAGTAGAAGAAGAAACTTGTTGACAGAGATGAGAATTGAAGTGTTGGTTTTTGATGAATTGAAGAACATGTATGAGGGAGACACTGATTTTGCAGAACCGTGGAAAGCATGTAAGGAACCTATTGTGACAGATAGGAGTAAGTGGTTGGACTATTTCATTCAAGAAGATATGTTGTTCAAAGGAAGTCAGTTGTGCATACCTAAGAGTTCAATGAGAGATAATCTAATCAAGGAGAAACACAGTTGAGAATTAGCAGGACATTTTGGCATTGATAAGACAGTAGCTTTGGTGAGTGAAAACTACTTTTGGCCTTAGATACATAAGCATGTTCAAAGATTTGTGCAGAGTTGTAGAGTTTGTCAAGTTGCAAAAGGGGGTAGTCAGAATACTGGATTACATAAGCCTTTGACAATACCGGAGAGACCTTGGGAAGATATAAGCATGGATTTTATGATGGGATTGTCGAAGACACGGAGAGGACATGATTCAATCTTTGTAGTGGTCAACAGATTTTCAAAGATGACTCATTTCATACTCTGTAAGAAGACAACTGATGTAGTGCATGTAACAGACCTATTTTTCAAGGAGATTGTGAGATTGCATGGATTACCTAAGAGTATAGTTTTAGACAAAGACACAAAGTTTGTTGGATACTTTTGGAAGACACTTTGGAAGAAGATGAAGATAGATTTGAAGTTCAGTTCAGCTTTTCATCAATAGACAAATGGATGGACAGAGGTAGTGAATAGGAGTTTGGGAAACTTGTTGAGATGTTTGGTTGGAGAGAAGACAAGAAGTTGGGATTTGATTCTTTCACAAGCAGAGTTTGCATACAATAATTCAGTGAATAGGAGTACCAGAAGAACACCTTTTGAGATTGTGACTGGAGTGAATCCTAGAGGAATTGCAGAATTAAGAGATATAAGTATGGAGGAAAAGAGAAGTGCAGAAGCAGAAGAATTTGTAGATCACATGAAGACAGTGCATAATTAGGTGAAGAAGCATTTGGAGAATATGAACAGTAAGTACAAAGAGAAGGTTGATGAGAAGAGAAGACATAAGGAATTTGAAGTTGGAGATGAAGTTATGGTGTACCTGAGAAAAGAACGATTTCCATTTGGGACTTATACCAAGTTGAAGATGAAGAAGTTTGGACCTTGTAGGATACTTAGGAAATTTGATTTAGGAAATGCATATGAAGTGGAATTACCGGAGACCTTGGGTATATCACCTATTTTCAACATTACAGACCTCTATCAGTATCATGAAGTAGAGTTTAGTGACAGTATGGTAGAAGACTTGAAGAAGTAGTTACCACAACAAGCACCAGAGCAGATTGAAGACATATTGGATAGCAGAGTTGGATGCAGCACCAGAGGAAGACAATACAAAGAATACCTTGTGAAGTGGAAAGGTAGACCGGAAGAAGATTCATCATGGATTTCTCAGGCTGAGGTGGACCGTCTTGGTTCTCCCCTAGTCCCAACAAAGTGAGGAACTTACTTTTTCAATAACCCCAGATGTCTGATGCAGGAGCATCCCTGGTTCAAGAGCAATCTTGCATCAACCAAAAACATTTGCATTTCATTTTGTTTGCAGTTTAGTTTGTTTCTTTTCATTTTCTAGTTCAATTTAGACAGTTCAGTCAGAAGCAGTTTCTTCTTTTGGTCTGACATTTCACCACAATTGCATTTTAGATCTTATGGAGCTGGACTTAGCACCTACATTCATTCATTTACATCATATTCAGAATTCAGAGATCCACATGTCAATAGCAGAAAGATATCGCTATCAGAAGTTGGTTGTTTCTTAGAGCAGAGCATCCTGATATTCACTGGCAACCAGCTAAAGGAGAAACTTGCAGAAGCATTTCTTGACCTTTGGAGCCCAATGACACATTATTCAATGATCTTTGGTTTGTGGCTGACCTTCCTCAGAGATCCGCACTTTGTTCCATTCATTTACCAGAAGTGTTCATGCATTTAGGTCTGCCCTATTTGTGTGTACACGTTACATCTCTTCTTTGGAATTTGTGATCTTCCTTGGCTGACGCGGAGGAATCTATTGGTCTGGAGATGATATATATTGATGTAATAGATCCTTAGAAAAGTATTTAGCAATTGATTCATAATTCTTAGTTTAGATTTTATGTAAAGGGAGCTTCAAAGTCCTATCTTGCACATGTATGTAATCAGACCTTTGAGCCCTAATTGTAAGCTCACATGTTGCCGACCAGATTGTATTTGAATTCTATGATATACTGAATGATTGAGTCTGCATTTGTTTTATTCCTTTGAGTTGTTTCCGTTGTGTTTACTCTTGTTGTACTATCTAGATAGTTCATTCTGTGAACCCTCCTACCATGACTGCACCATCATCGGTCCCTCTCAATGGCATCAACTTATGCTTCTTTCCATCCTTCTATATCATGTATGTCTCTCTTCTTTTCCCTTTTGGTGTTTCTACCTCTCCTCCAACCTCCAATTTAGTTTTCTCTCTATGGTGAGAGCCAATTGGTAAGCCTCTTCCACTATCTACATATTCCACATATACAAATCCTCTTGAATGGATTCCCTAAGACCATTTATGTATTTCACCACTTTCTCAACTCCTTCCTCATGATGTCCAAATAGAATTGTTAGCCTATAGTACTCTTCAATGTATTCCTTCATAGTCACGTTTCTCTACCATAAATCATGCAACTCCTTCAACAACTCCAATTGGTAGTTTTCTAAAATAAACTTGGGTTTTAGGTTCTCTACCATCTGGTCCAATTTTCCAATGCTAGGTTTACACATTTTATTTCTCTCCAACTAGACTTACTTCCACCATATAGCAGCATGACCTATTAGCTTAGCCTTTGCAAATTTTACTCTATCTGAAACCAAAATAAACTCATACTTAAAGTGCTTGTAATGCCTCTAGTATTTGTGCCCTGTCGTTTATTGACTTTTGTTTTGGATTTGCTATTCCTATGAGCGATGATGTTTTATTATGCCATCAAGGTGTTTTCGATGAGATTTTGTATTGGCATCTAGACTTTTGCCTATGGATGTATATGTTGAAATCTTATATGTTGGATTTTATAGTGTTGTTGTTCTACTCCTTTTGATATATATTTTATAGATGTGCTTATTTTACTTGGATTAGTATTCTAGATTACTACTAGTAATTGCATCTTTATGATTATGGTTAATGATTTATGTTAGATGTGATTCCTAGTTGACTCATATGATGTGATTCCACATTGGGTGTTTATGGCTTGCTTCGAGTATTATATATGGTGTAGGTATGCCTAATGTTTGACCTAAGTGTGCAAGTACATGGCTTATTCCGCAATGGTGGTTATAAATGAGACATTCATATTGGGTACAATTATGTGTTAACCTTTATCTCACTTGATTCAAGTATGGAATGGATCTTGTATAGACCTAAAAATGGCACGACTTTGTCTAAATAAATATTCTTAATATTTATTCCATTTAATTCATCTATCAATAAATAAATAAATCAATTTATTTATTTGATTCACATTCCTCCACAAAATTAAATAAAATCATTTATTTAATTAAATCCTCCAAATTCTTCTAAAATCATTCTAAATTAAATAATACCAAATTATTTAATTAATTCTTCTCATTCTCTATATTAAAATAAATCCAAATATTTATTTAAATTGTCTATTTCCTCCAAAATTGAATTAATACCAAAAATAATTCAATAAATCCACATGCACATGTAATTAAATATTTTAATATTTAATTAGAAATTATCCTCTCACACATGTCCTATTTCTCCTCCACTTCAAATCACTAATCAATCAATTCACTTAACTGATTAGTCTATTTTGTTAACTGATTAGTCCACTCAGTTAACTCCTCAATCTATTATGTTAACTCCTCTAACGCATGAAGGAGCAAGACACTTGTTCTCTTCCTATTCGTGCACATCTCTCAAATTACCTCAACCGTTGATCTTCTTATTCATTCTATACCGTTGATCTTCTTTCTCTCAAACCTATAAATACAACCCCTATTCCTCCATTTGAATCATCCAAGCTTTTAGTAAACTTACTCTGCAGGAATCACAGCGCGCCTTTGGCACCCAACACCATTCCATAGCTTGCGATCACCATTTTTGTTGTATTGAAGATCCTCTTCATTACAAAAACTATCATAGTCGTTTCTTTATTGTCATCTTGAAGAAAACAGCAAAGAAGTGCACTTTCTGAGGGCTTCATTCACACAAAAGATCAATTTGAGATTAGGCGACCAATGGAAGCCGCGAAATAATAAGGTTTGCAAGGTATTGTTTTTTATGTTTGAATCTTGATTATTGCAATTTCTATTGAGTTATTGGGTTATTATTAATTATTGATATTATCTCCACATTTTCTCGTAACAGATCTTATGTATCCTTGTGCAAACATAGATCTAAATTAGTGGCAATTCTAGAATATGCATGTTGTGATACCTTGTAAAGTGCGTGGAAGTCCCTTTTGTGTGTTTAATTTTATCTTAGCAGGTTGCATTTAGAACTATTTTGAAATGTGTCTATAACATTGTTGTAGAAAAAATATTTAATTATGCTTAGTAGAAAGATCCTATGGCATTTTATTATTCTATGTGAAAAGACAAATATAGCAAATTTAATTGCCTTAGAGAATTAAAATTATTTGTGTAAGAAAAATAGATTTATTTTATATATGAAAATATAGTTCAACTATAATGTTTAAGGGAATATCAATAATGGTTTAATTCTAATACATTAGCATTATTTTGTAATGTTTGAGAATTATTATTTGGGAAATATTTAGTTTCAAAAAGACATTTTTATAATATCTAGTTGTGGTGTGAAAAAGAAGAAAAAGGCAAAAGGGGATCAGGGAATGATGGATAAAAGAAAAAGAAAGTGTGTTTCTTTTCCACTTTTGCATATGATCTCTCGAAAAAATCTTGCATTTGAAAAAGAAGGAATTGAGAATTTATCGAAGTGGAATTTTGCTTGGAGTGGAGATTGTTGGAGGTGATTAAGGATATTTTAGTGTGTGCTTGCATCAAAGAAAAGGAATTCTTCTACAGTGTTTTGAGTTCTTATTGAAGGTCTTTTTCCCCCTTTGTGCTCATGCTTTAAACTTTAATATGAAATGGGATTCCTCATTATATGAGTGGAATTGAATTATAATTATATGTTGAAATTCCATGCTTTCATTTATATGTTTTCAAAATTGAAAAAACACTCCAAAATAGAGCCATTACTATGGAAAAAATTCCTAGAATAATCTTCCCTAAATTTTGTCAAAGATTATTGTTGTTGAGTGGATTGTGCATAAAAGGGGTAGTTTTAGTTTTTACAATTTCTTTAAAAATTAAAATGTAGGAAAATTCAAGGTTGCATGTAACTCTATCAATGGAGGTAGGGAAAGTTTGATGGTTTTGAAAGTCTTGGAATAAAAATTATAAAATTGTATTGTAAGACTTAAATGAGTGATTTATTTTATGAAATGAACTCTCTCCTTTGTTAATCAGCAATTTGCATCTTTATGCATTATGTTGTGAAATTATACATTGATTTACATGCCACACTCAAATTGTGAATGTGGAGTGATGGGCTTTAAGAATTGAGGCATAGAATAGGAAAGGAGTGGCTCTCACTATTTTCCATAGTACAAAGGGATCACAAGAACAAACATGTGGAGAGTTTAAACAATTTATAATGTAATAAACACTGATATAATTAAATGATTAATTAAAACTCTTTCAGCTAGGAATTGAATGCTTTCAAAGGTTCAAACTAGTTACGAAGGACATGTCACAACTCTAGGAATTGGTGAATACCATCAAGTATCTTCATTGAGGAATCTCTACTCCCAAACCACCCATGGAGGTTTCATGCTACTATGATGACACTCCTTGTCTTATTCCTAAGATCCTCATCCTTCTAGCTTCGTCAGATTTTGTATTCGATGTGAATTGTGATCATATACAGATACTATATGATTGTTACATTTGGTGTAAACCTGTTGGTGTAGTTTAGTGTGTGCATGTTTATTGGTGTGTGTGTGTATTTTCTATACTTCATTGTATTGCATAAGTGTGTTTTGTACCCATGTGATTGTCTCTAAATTTATTGGGGTGGGCTTAAGGGTACCACATGGTTGGGTGGTGTTGTACAACTATTGGGGACCACTTGGACCTTCTAGTTACTTAGAGATCATGTCGAGAGCCTTCCCTTCTTGATGGCATAGTGAGTCTTTAGAAATAGATGTATTTTCATTATTTCTTTTTAGTCATGTAGTTTACTTCTTAAAAGTTTAGTTAGTGGACTTCACTTTCACCCCATTTCTCAAGATTTACACACTTCAAGAGGCTCTCATGTGGATAAGTTGAAGCCCAAAATTCCTTGAATGTATCCCTAAAACTATTTTTAAATATATCTAAAATTAAGGAAGATACACCTCTTAGAGTATAGAAAAAACCTTGATTTTCCTATCTTAGCAACTTTCTCGACTCTATTTTTTCAAGTTAGAGAAATAATATGAATGCAATTTATAGTCAGACCTTGAAACTTGGAAGTACAAGAAGTCCATAGTTTGGAAATATGATGTACTTTGCATAGTACATGTTGCAATCGACTTCCGAAGTCTGAGGTTGTAGGTGGTATGAAGTCTGAAATTCATTTACACCTTACAGATGTGCAAATTGGAAAGGGGTCCTAAAGTCTAAAATTTTGTTGGTCTAGAGTTTGGAGTCTAAATTCACTTTGTAGACATGCAAACTGTAATTATTTTCCAAGGCCCGAGTCTTCTTTGAGCCTAGGAATCAAAGTTCTTTTGCATCCTATAGTTGCAAAATGAAGATGCCTTCATGAAGGCCATGAGGATGTAATTTGTAACTATGACCCAAAAATCAAACCTAAGCCAATCTATATGTTGTGAGTTGCAACCTGAGTCTAAAACTTGACTCAATGCAAGTTCCTTCTAAAACCTAAACTTTGGTAGTTTTGGCACTTTTACTTATCGTAACTATATGAAACTTGAGGGGTGATTCAATAGAGATGTTGTGAGGATTTTCCAGTGATCTTGAAAATCCTAACTCTCCTCCATGCCTCATTTTCTATGAAACCCATGGTGTTTAGTCCCATGGTATTGTTAAGCCTTAAATGCTTGTGTCACTTTTCATTATGCATTGGTGTGCATGCCAAGTGTATCATCATAGATTATTATGACACCTTGGGTAAGTTAGAGTGTTGTGTGTTTCTTATTCATTTGTATCTCAAAAAAATTATTCAGTTAATTTTTATCTGTTAATGTCTTAAGAGAAAGTTTGGGGTGTTACATTTGGTATCAGAGTCCATGTTGCAATATTGGGAGCTTTGGTTTATGTGCTTGCTTTTGTATTTGATTAAGTGGTTGTTGGTGTGTTCTAGTTTCATGTTTCCCTATTCTTGTATGCCATAGTGTGGTATTATTTATTTTCATGCATGTGCTAACTGTTGACCTATTTTTCCCCTTCTTAGAGTCAAATAACCTAGCTTGAAAATATTGAAAATCTTGTTGAATTCCTTAGCTGCCCAATGTTCTTCATGTAAGGGTATTTTCCTTGTAAAAATCCCAAAAATCCCTAAGGAAATTCCCCTGAAAAAACCCACAAATTTCTAAGTCTCAAACCTTACTTCTAAGCCTTAGTCGACAAATTGTCAAGTTCGTGAACCTACTGGTTTGTCAACTAGCCAGTTCGTCGACTAAGGGAAGAAATCCTGAAGATGACTAAGGGAAGGCTCAAAAGGAAACAAGTAAAAGGTTGCCTTTATTGATAATTTTCAAATTTTGTGAACTCGTCAAAAAGTTCGCGTCTTCAAAAATTCACCAATTAGAGGAATCACCAACAAAGGTGAGGAAGAGAAATAAGAGGCCAAAGGAAGACTTGCAAAAATAACTAAGGCAAAAGAAATGGAAAGCTTTATTAGGAAATTGGTGAAGGCTCAAACTCATCCAATGGTTTAATTTTTCTTAGGTTCGCCGATAAGGTGAATCGCCGATAAAGGGAGGCCAGAGAGAAAAGAATGAAAAAAGAACTAACAGGAAAGGATGGTTCGCAAAAATCAAAATTCACTGACCAAAGGGGAAAAGTAGCAAAAGTAGCCAAGTTTGAAAAAATGAAATTTTGTCGATAAAGGTGAAAAAGGCAAAGTTTGATAAGTGAAAGTTTTACCGATAAGGCAAAAGTCAAAGTAAGAGCTAGTTCAGAAAAGGAGAACTTTGTCGATAAAGGGGAAAAGTGACAAGGGAAAGATATGTTGGCAAGAGACACTATATGGATTCATGGTTGTTGTCATTGATGGCAACAAAGGTCATCCCACATATCCGCAAGTCATAATGTGTCTCTACCGGAAGTCGGAATAAAGAATGTTGTGGTCCGGTGAACAAGAACATAGCATGTGGCAAGGTCCGACAGATTGGTCCGGATCTCTCAGAGGAAGTGTCTTGGTGCAGTGCAGATTTGGGGAAGTCAAGAGGACTACCTTGAGTGGTATATTCCAAGGATTTAGCCTCCGGTGATGGACAAGGAAAAAGATATGAACAGTTGAGTACCGGATTCCTGAGAGATAGTGAAAACAGAGGAAGAACTGACTGACAGAGTATCAGACTACTTTCCGGATGTGTTACTGTTGATGATAGAAGTTGTGAAGGCATGAATCATGTTTGGCCGACATGATTAATGATATCTACAAGTATATGCTTGATCCGCATTGCTTGGTGAGGAAGGATTCAGCCGACAGAACAAAAGTTTGTAAGAAACTAGACTGTTCCGAATGCCGACTAGAAAGGTGATGAAATTACTTGTGCGGATATATATAGAGGATGGATTTAGTTGTGAAGCGTGTGGTGATGTGAAGATAGATGCGAATAAGTCCAGAACAGAGCAGAGGTAGCAAAAAGGATCCGGTATGTGAAAGATAGCAGAATAAAGAACAGAGGAAAGATGAAGTGCAGCAGATCAGTGTACTGAGCCTAACCGGAACTGAACTCCAGCATATGCAGATGCTTCCAATCAGTTCAAGACTATGATTCTTATCACTTTGTAGACAGTGTGTCTTCTTGTAGGCAGTGGGCCTCTTGTGAGCAGTGTGCTCGGGCAGTGAGCCCTAATTGGCAAGTGCCATTTTGTAATTTCCTATTCTTCTAACAGAGAATAATTTTGGGTTAATCACCCCATGGTTTTCTCCCTTAACAGGGTTTCCACGTCAAAAATACTGTGTCATGTGTCTCTTATTTCATGATTAATGTTTTTGTGTTTGATTCTATGCTGCATCAATTAAAAAGAAAGTTAAATAAGGGAAATAATTAGGATAACTGATTCACCCCCCCCTCTCAGTTATCAACAATTGGTATCAGAGCTAAGTTCCTCCTAATTGAGCCTAACAGCTTGAGGAAGATCTGGGATTTCAAATGGATGCATATGGTTTAAGGGAGCAACTCAAGACTGCTCTTGAGGATCTTGAACAGTCAAATTCTGAAGTCAGTGAATTAAAGGAAAGACTCAAACAGGCTGATGAATTCATGAGAGAATTAAAAGACAAATTAAGTCTCTCTATGAAAAAGAGAAAGGAGCTGCTCCAACAGTTGGCAAGACAAAGTGAAGAAAGCAATACAAATGAAGAATTGACTGAGCAAACCAAGTTATGTGAAAAGTTATCAAAAGAAGTCATTATGTTAAGACATGAAATGGAATCAGGAACTATAAAGTTTACTCAAGAGATTGAAGAAAAAAGAAAGGCTGAAGACAATCTAAGACAATCTCTTAAAGAAAAATCAGAAGAATGCCACCAGATGGACAGGATTATCAGACATCTTGAATCTGATCTTGAAGATGCCAAAGATAATGAAGAAAAACTTGAGGATCAAATTGCCTCTCTTAAAAGAGACCTTCAAACAGCAAATGAATATAAAGAGAAATTCAAGATAAGTTCTGCTCAACTTGAAGTTCTTCTTGGAAGTCAAAAAAGGACAGATGACAAGTATGGTTTGGGATATGAGAAAGGAGAAAGCTCCGGATCCGGTCAGAAGAATCTTGGATCAGAAAATCCAAGGAGCAGGCCTAGAAGACCTCTGGTAAGACAGCCAAATGCTCAAAGATATCCATCCTTCAATGGATACTGCCACAGCTGCAACCACTTTGGTCACAAAGCTAATCAGTGCAGAATGAGAATGAATCAGATTAATTCATCCTTCTCCGGACAGTGCTTCAACTGCAAAAGGTATGGACACAAATCCCATGAATGCAGAATTATGCAAGTAAACAAATCATTCAAAGGTAGATGCTTCACATGCAATAGAGTAGGTCATATGGCTAATCAATGCAGATCAAGAGGATACCAGTCAAATATGCAAAGAAATGTTATTTGCCAAATCTGCAATAGGTCCGGTCATAATGCTAAAGTCTGCAGAAACAAGTATCAGGACAAAAGAGGTCCGGTGTATAATTAGAATCAAGACAAGGGTAAACAAAAGATGAATGCGGATGAAGTTAGGAATTAGATGAGCAAGATTTGGGTGAAGAAAAGTTCAGAGAATGTAGAGGTTGGATCCGCACCAGACTCTGGTGCTGATATTTCTTCCGGAAATTAAAAAGTGAGCTCAGGCTCAGGGGGAGACTCATAGAAAATCCTGTTCCCCCAGCCAAACAAGTGGTGCCGAATGTGGCACAAGATGCGGATTAAAGGGTTTGCAGATATGAGTCTTGAGATGCTTCAGTCAAGTTTTCAGAGGTCCGCATGGAGTCATGAAGAAGCTGTGATCGATCAAATAAGACATGTTCAGGGAGATGCTCCGGTATGATAAAGGATTACAAAAAGGTCCGGAGAGATCCAGAAGTGCACTATCTTGTTCTGCGGATTGGACAGAGTGTTTGGGATGTTCTTGTAATATGTTACCTCGATTTATTCATGATTGAAAGATCCGGATGATATCCACAGATCAGGACTAATCCGGGATACTCCAAGCTATCCAGACAAGGCAAACCGGAATGATGTAGGTGAAGCATTTATTACAGACAGATATTAGGGTTCGCGGAGCAATTTAAGGGATTTCTCAAAAGTCATTTGCTCATTCTGCACTCGAGAAGAAGCGAAAAGTGGAGCTCTGCAACAAGGTTCATCAAGCACACCAAGGATCTCCTGCCGAAGTTATTGCATAAAGAAATCAATCCAATCACTCCGTGCAAGTCGAAGGCGCATAAGGTATTCTCCGTTTTTCATTACCTCACTGCAAATCTTTGAAGAATGGCTACTCCAAACATAGTTAAGATCTCTGATAGACCTCGCCCCTCATTCAAGAAACATCCCTACAAATCATTGGAGGTAGATCCACTAGGAGCCTTCTCTAGTGTTCCTCACGGAGTTTTACATACCGAAGACATTAGGGTTTACATACATGCAAGCATTGAGGAATTTGGGGAATTCAAATTAAGAGACCTCTATCACAAGCAACTGATAGACAATGCTTTTGAGCTTAAACCAGAGTATAAGGATATCCAGAAGAAACAATTTGAGCAATTTATTCATTTCCCCTGCTTTGAAGAAGATGAATGGGTCCGGTATGTACTGAGCAGGATGCATGACAACTTTCTATGGCTGGATAGACCCTGCAAGATCACAAAAGAGGCAATTAGAGCAGTAACTGGTCTATACTCTTCCGGAGGGATACCTATCCTCAAATCTGTCAAGAACAACATTGTAACTGAGGCCACCGGATCAAAATTTGATAAGAGGGCAATGACCATTGAAGATATTTCGGATCCGGATATCAAATATGCATCAATGATAATAGGATACAAGATCTATCACTCCAGCAGGGAGAATTCTGTATCCGGAACTGCAGTATACACTGCCTATGAAATGCTAAGAAAGAATGCAGAATATGATCTCTGCGAACTACTGCTAAGCCAATTAATGGAAAATATACAGAAAATCAAGAAGGATAAGAAGAATTCCTTTAAGTATGGTACTCTTATTGTATGTCTATTCTTCTACTTCATGAATGAGCTACCCGGATCAAGTGGATGGGTATGGCAGAATGACAAACCTGTTGCAGTCCAGATAAGAGACTATTTGCATGGACTTGGGGATGCAAAAGCGAGAAATACAGCTCTATGGGGATACTTCAAAAACTTTCAGAGCATGATGCAAGCAAGAGAGAGAATTCCCCAGTCTCTTGTTGAAAAATACAAAGACTCAGTGTGCTTTATGGTTGACACTGATCAGTGCCTAATGGAGGCAGTGGAGCCAAGGACTGTCTGGATCATGCCCATGGGGTATGAAGTGGATGAACAGATAGTGGAGCTGCATGTTCAACACATGCTAAGTCAGCCCAAAGATCCTAAGGCAGAAAGGTTTGGAACCTTTGAGGAGCTGAGTGTAAAAATACATGTAGAACTCAGGGAACCTGAGATTAAAAGAAAGGTGAGAAAAGAAGTAGAGCACATTGCTCAAGGCCTAGGCATCTCAAAAGAGGCACTTGATGCCAGCCGGGAAAAGAGGAGGAAGGCTGAGGAAGAAGAGATAAGTAAAGAAAGTGCTCCGGTTGAAGCTCCCACCCGGACCAGATCATCAAAGAGATCTGCACCTCCCTCAACCAAGATTTCAAAACCGGAAGTCCAGGCATCCGGTAAGAGATCCAAGACAAAAGCCACAAGGGCTTATGGAAGCCAAAGGGATGAAGAGGAAACAGAGTCAGATGAGGGAGTAAAAGAAATAAAGAAACAGAAGAAGAAAGGATCCGGTAAACCCTCCACAGGCCAAGACAAGGATGAAATGGCGGAGGTATCTGTTGAAAAGCCCACTCTGTCTCTAGAGAATGTAATCAAGTCGGTCACGGTGGATGGAAACCTTCAACTAATGACTGAATCTTATGATGACTTCAGTGAGGCTGACCAAAAGACTCTGCAGGAAGCCACAGTCAAATATCTTAACATATATAATAAGGCTTTCATTGAGATCATATCTCTTATTCCTAAAAGCCTAGAAAAGGAATTGGAAGTAAGAAAGAATAATGCTCATGCTAAAGATCTTGAGATCCGGGAGCAGATAGCTATTCAGCTATATCCTCAAATTGATCCCAAGACAATGAACATTATCTTCAAGGACTGCAAAGATAAGTTCAGAAGTAAAGCCAGGATGAATCAACTCATGCTTGGTGAGACTGACAGAGTGGCCCAAGAGACAGAAGAGATCCTCCGGAAGGCCTTCAAAAGGTTCAATCTTCCTGTTGTAGAGGACTTAGGTGCAGAAACAGCTACTGATTTGGAATCATCTGTTCCGGAAGAAGTGAGCCCTGAACAGACAAACATCTCTCCTCCGGTTTCCCCTACAGTCTCCGGATCCAAAGAAGAAGAGCAATTACAAGAGAAGGAAGCAGTGGTGAAAGACAAAGAGGTTGACAGTTCCAAGACTGCAGAAGAAAAGAAACATCTGTCTCCGGCAAGAGACACTGCACAAACTGTTCAACAATTTTTGAGCAAAGAAACCTTAGAGATTGATGAACCGGAGCTTCTAAAAGGCCCATTCGACTTTGACTCTCTCTCTCCAGTACAAACAATGAAGATAGCTTCATTTGCAAATGCCAAGGCAAATGAAAAACTCCTGAAGTCTCATATGGAAGACTGTGAGTTGATAGAGGCTGCTTCCGGAGTACTTGTAAAGATTATGCCATCAATCCAGATAGATCCGACAGCCTCCACTTCCGGTAATCTAAAAACCTTAGTCAGCAGTGTTGATACACATTTTGATTCTCTAGAAAAATCAGCTGAAGAAAAGGTCCAGAAGGAATTTTTGGATAAGAGATTTTCAGAAATATTAGAATTAATCTCTAAGGATAGGAAGATTGTGAGCATTGGAATAAAGAGCTTAGAGAATGCTCTTAAGGATGGCGGTGACATCTACAAATTTTGTATATCCTGGTCAAAGGCAACAGCAGCATTTGACAAGAAAATAAAAGAGGAACAGGATAAGCTACAAAGCTTATCTCAAAGTTTTGATCCTCTCTCTTCCTCCATAATAAATCAAGAATGTCAGACTATTGCAGTCTTGAATGAAATAAAGAATCTTGAGAAGGAAAGGAAGAACATCACTAACCGGATGGGAGAACTTAGACGGATTATAATCCCTAAGTTGGAAACTATGCATGAGGCCATCAGTGATGCTCAGACCACCGCCCAAACAAAAGATCCGACAGATCTCAAGCGGGCAGAAGCTTTTGCATTTTTGTTGAGTGGTCACATTTCAATTTTGGACAGAATGAAGCAAAGTTGGGCTACAGAAATGATTCAATTGCAGACATCCTTTGCAGACATTCTTCAGTATATGTGAGTATGTAAATAAGCGGCTATGTATAGAAAATTTTTGAAAATTTTGGTGTGCGGACCCCACCCTTTGCCATTGATGTCAAAGGGGGAGTGAGGAGCAGTGAAAAATGAGGAATCCAACTAAGGGGGAGTTCCAGAAATTGTATATAAAGACAGAGCATCAGCAAAGGGGGAGCATAGTGAAAACACTTAGTCATTTTTCACTAAGTGTTGCCATCAATGCCAAAGGGGGAGATTGTTGGCAAGAGACACTATATGGATTCATGGTTGTTGTCATTGATGGCAACAAAGGTCATCCCACATATCCGCAAGTCATAATGTGTCTCTACCGGAAGTCAGAATAAAGAATGTTGTGGTCCGGTGAACAAGAACAGAGCATGTGGCAAGGTCCGACAGATTGGTCCGGATCTCTCAGAGGAAGTGTCTTGGTGCAGTGCGGATTTGGGGAAGTCAAGAGGACTACCTTGAGTGGTATATTCCAAGGATTTAGCCTCCGGTGATGGACAAGGAAAAAGATATGAACAGTTGAGTACCGGATTCCTGAGAGACAGTGAAAATAGAGGAAGAACTGACTGACAGAGTATCAGACTACTTTCCAGATGTGTTACTGTTGATGATATAAGTTATGAAGGCATGAATCATGTTTGGCCGACATGATTAATGATATCTACAAGTATATGCTTGATCCGCATTGCTTGGTGAGGAAGGATTCAGCCGACAGAACAAAAGTTTGTAAGAAACTAGACTGTTCCGGATGCCGACTAGAAAGGTGATGAAATTACTTGTGCGGATATATATAGAGGATGGATTTAGTTGTGAAGCGTGTGGTGATGTGAAGACAGATGCGAATAAGTCCAGAACAGAGCAGAGGTAGCAAAAAGGATCCGGTATGTGAAAGATAGCAGAATAAAGAACAGAGGAAAGATGAAGTGCAGCAGATCAGTGTACTGAGCCTAACCAGAACTGAACTCCAGCATATGCAGATGCTTCCAATCAGTTCAAGACTGTGATTCTTATCACTTTGTAGACAGTGTGTCTTCTTGTAGGCAGTGGGCCTCTTGTGAGCAGTGTGCTCGGGCAGTGAGCCCTAATTGGCAAGTGCCATTTTGTAATTTCCTATTCTTCTAACAGAGAATAATTTTGGGTTAATCACCCCGTGGTTTTCTCCCTTAACAGGGTTTCCACGTCAAAAATACTGTGTCATGTGTCTCTTATTTCATGATTAATGTTTTTGTGTTTGATTCTATGCTGCATCAATTAAAAAGAAAGTTAAATAAGGGAAATAATTAGGATAACTGATTCACCCCCCCCTCTCAGTTATCAACAAGATAAAGGTAAGGCAAAGTTCTTGAAATCAACAAATTGTCGACAAAGGGAGAAGATAGAATGGTTCGCAAAAGTGAAGTTTCGCTGACCAAAGAGTAAAGTGAAAAAGAAAAAGCAAGTGATAGTTTATAAAAAAGTGAAATTTGCTGATTGAAGGGTAGAAAGCATAAATGAAGAAGAAGACCAAGCAGAAATGGATTGTGAAAGACAGATTTTGCCGACAAGGCAAAATAAAGGTCAAAAGTGGTCAAAAGTGAAATAAAATGAAATAAAGCTTGTAATTGAATGTAAATCTTTAAAATGTTTTTAAGTTAAAATATTTTGAAGTGTTGTAAAAGCTTATAAAAGGATTTTGGCAGGAATATACATTTGAAATATCTATCTTCTCCAATTGCCATTTTTGTGGAATCATATCAGCCCAACTAGAGGTAGTTGTGCATTAAATTGTTTTAAGTAGATGAATCAGTTGCTTGCATTCAAGATAGTAGATATTTTCTAGCTACTTCATCCTTAAGATATTTGCTGCATTTATGTTTTGTAGATAGACATTCCTTTTGCAGAAATATCCTCTAACAAGCCCATGGGGCAAATTTATTGTAGTAGGTGACTTAGGTTAGTAAATGGAATGATATAAATTGATAAAAATCAATGTAATGTGGTTGGATACAGAGACTTATTTTTTTGTGTTCCAAATAGAACTCTCCTCTACTGTAACCATGCCTTTTGATCAATACATGTTGATTGTTTTACCTTTTCATGTTGTCTCTAGCTTTGTGTAATCTAGAACTAGTTTGTTTGTGAATATTTATTTCCTTGCAATCCTATTCTATTCTTTACCTCTGTTAAAATATGCATGATTTGTGTGAATTTATTAGCTATATTGGGTTATTCTATGCATTTTAGCTCTGTGGGTATTCTTTATTCAAACCTCGTGAATCACCTTTACTTTTTAGTTTCTCCTTCCCCTTTTCCATAATGGTGATTAGATTAGGTTTAGTCTTAGCCTACTCTGAATTGTATATTCAAAGGAAGGAACCGGCCTTCTCTAGAGGTTTGATTTCCTCTACAGAGTCCCACACCTAGAAATTACTCCAATGTTTCACTGGATTGTTGTAGCATAGGTGCTTCAACACAAGGTGCAAACCCAAGTGACAACACTAACCTATGTAACTTGTTAAGGAAGATTTCTTCTAGGACTTACCACACTCAACGGAGAGGAAATGTGAACCCTAATCAAGACTCACCAAAAATTTAGAGTGACCATTCCCCTAAGATAAGACAAGATCATCTTGATGAACCTTTAGGTGCACTATAGGTAGTGGTCCTTAGGATATTTTGGCAAGATTGACCCCTTGTTAGGAGGGAATGTATTCAAGTAGTTCTCATCCTTCTCAGGAAATCAAGGAGGTTTTGCATAGATATGGTGAAATGGAGCACTCTAGGATCCCACTTCGATCTAGAGTGGAAGAGATACCCTTTCAAGGTGTTCCCTATTGAGGATATAGACAAATAGTGGATGAGGACAATATGACTGTAACTCACATGAGAGATCTTCTACGAGTCCATCCACCAACTTTTGAAAGTTTTGTAGGAGGAACATAGGATGAGAAATGGTTCTTGGCCCTTGACATATGTTTTCTGACACATCCTTATAGTAGTGATGCCAAGGCTCTATGTACCATCATGCATTTACCTAGGCTTGCTTCCCCTTGGTGGTGCCCAGAGGAATAAAGTGTCGCCTAGATATTGATGTAGTCTCATTGAAGATTTTTATGGAGTGGTTTCATTCATGATACCTTTCTAAGAATTATAAAAAACATCATGCAAATGAGTTCATTGAGTTTCAATAGTTTGGCATGACTGTGGATTAGTATGAGAACCACTTCTTTGAACTTAAACAATTTACAAGCTTAGTGGAAGATGAAAGGATGCTAGTGCAAATCTTTGTAAGAGGCTTAAATGCTTATATTAGTGGAAGTGTCTAGGTGTTAGAACCAAAGAATTTAGAGAGGTTGATATTGAGAAGGTTAGGCTACTCAAGGATAATTTAGCTAAAGGATATGTTTTTAGGTGGGAATTCAGGGAGTGGTCCGTTACTAGTCAGGTTGAGGGGTGTTAGGATCTTAGCCTCAAACAAAGAGATCTTATTGGGCACCTTTAGTGCCATTTAGGAACACTCAACAACAAAAGTAGAAACCTCAATAGGTCCCTCAAAGTGAGCAAGTTTCTAGTGGACCATCATGTGGGGAAGGAATTTGTAGCATTGTGACAATTATCATTCCTAACGGCAGGCCCGAGTTGGACAACTTGATTCCAATCACTCAATCTTTCAATAGTCAAGTGTACCTCAGTCAATTCCTACACATGTTGTGGGACCATGTTAAGTTACTCTTATGGATAGGACAATCACTATGTAAGAACTTGCCCTCAAGGATCAATGGTAGTTGGGGGTCAGAATGTTACAATGCTAGAACCAACAGTGGGGAATGCTAGTAGGTCACACATAGTCTTTGCTACAATAGACAACCATCAAGAAAAGAATCAATATATAGTGGTGGATATGTTAGATTTGTTGGATGGTGTTTGTATTTCTATTTTTTTATTCTGGTGCTTCATATTCTTTTATCTCCCTATCCTTGGTAGAGCATTATAGGCTTGTGGCAGTAGTAAGACATGATAATAAATGGTGGTTGAGTTAGCTACAAGTATTAAGGTAGTTGTATACTCCCTCATGAGTGGTTGTGTGTTGGATCTTAGAACTATTGCAAGTATGGGCCTATCCAGTGTTGTCATTGATGTCAACATACTCCTATTGCATTAATGATAAGGATTGGATGAGTTGTATGCTGAGGATATTGAGAAAATTAGTCCTAATTAGGAATAGAGAAGAACAGTGAAGACAATGAGCAAAATATCCTAGCTAAGATGACTATCAGAGGATACAGTTCAAAGGGTTTGTAGATATGTGTCTTAAGGTGATCCAGAAAAGATTTCAGAGGTCCGCATGAAGATCTGAAGAAGTTGTAGCCGCTCAAGTAAAACTAGTTCTGGCAAGTGTTCAAAGGTAATAGAGTGATACAGATAGGTCTGGTGAGATTCAGAAATGCAATTCCTATTCTGCAATTTTGGTGGAGTGTTTAAGAAGTCCATGTGAAGTGACCACTCGATTGGTTGGTGGTCTAGAGGTCTACAAGCATCTATTCCTTTATGATAGTGATGACAGACTATGTTCTTGAGGTTCTGGATGAAGGAGATAAAGATTTCAGTAAGCAGATGTAGTGCGGATGTTCTTGGTGAATCCAGTTTGTGTTGATGGTCCGCATTAGAGTTTGGGCTCGCAACTAAAGAATAACTTCTGGATGATGGTGTTCTTCCTAACTCTGGCCAATCGGATGAGTTACACATCCTGTGGATGATCTTAAAGATATTATGTGAATATTGATGTGTTCCTAGAAGAAAATTGAAGTCTCAGATCCGTGTGGCCAACAGTGTGTTGATCCGTGTGAAGTCTTTTGTAATTAGTCATGTTGTAATTATGTATTTTCTCTGTAATGTTTGCCGACTTAGATGATCATTCCTAAGTCGATGTCTTGTATAAATAAGGAATTGTAAAGTCATTTCAATGTGTATCTTGCGTAGATGAGAGAGTAATAGCGAGGAGGAGAGCGAAAGGCAGAGTAGAAGTATTGGGCTTAAATGGAACTGACTCAAGCATTGTGAAGATGCTATTCTCCAGTTCAAGTATGTGACACTTATTAGTTTGTAGACAGTGTGTCTCTTGTAGGTAGTGGGCCTCTTATGAGCAGTGTGCTCGGGCAGTGAGCCCTAATTGGCATGTGTCATTTTGTTCTTTCTATTCTTCTAATAGAGAATACAATCTTGGGTTAATCACCCCGTGGTTTTTCCCTTAACCGGGTTTTCCACGTCAAAATCTTGGTGTCTTATGTGTTGATATGTTTCTGCTCTTGATTTAATGCATTATGCTTCCATGATTAATTTATTATTATGCTGCCGAATCACAAAGTGGATTTAAGTGTTTAATTGAAAGAAAGTTTTGGACAACTGATTCACCCCCCCTCTCAGTTGTTTGTCCTGAATCTAACAATTGGTATCAGAGCCAAGTTCCTCTAAAAGAGCTTAACCGCTTGAGGAGATCCACAATGTCATCCTACAAGAAGGATAGTCTGAAGTTTGAAGGAACCAATTTTAATCTTTGGAAAGTTGCATGAAATGTCACTTGCAATGTATGGGAATGCAGTACTAGACCATGGCTACAACAAAGTACACTCCTCCACAAAATGGCCTGGTAACCACAAAAGAAATCACAGATGCTAAAAACAATCTGCGGACTAAAGAAGCTCTTCTAAGTGCCTTGTCTGATTCAGAGCTTACAAATATTGTTGACCTACAAACTGCTTTTGAGATTTGGGAAAAACTGGAACTTCTGCATGAAGGAGACAAGTATGTTAAATGTGCAAGGCTACAGAGTCTGAAAGGAAAATTCAAAAATCTAAAGATGAGAGAAGATGAAAATATCACTACCTTTATGCCAAGAGTAAATGAGCTTGTCTGTGGCATTAGATGTGCTGGTGGAGTCTTGGATGAAGATGAGATTGTTGCAAAGTTCTCAGATCCCTTCTTGCTTCTTACAAAATCAAGGTTGCTACCATTGAAGAATTTAGAGCCCATTCAAGTGTCACAAGAGATCAATTGGTTGGTAAATTGGCTGCATTTGAATTGACCAAGTTTGGAGATGCCCCCCCCCAAGACTGAATCTGCATTCAAAGCCAGTGCCTCTGTAAAAGGTAAACAAAGGTTTGATCCGGGAGAGAACTCTTCAAGGAAACTATCATGGTATGAAAAAGCAAGAAAAGACCTAGAAGAAGAAGAAGCAGAAACTGCACAACTTGAAGCCCTTATTGCAAAAAGACTGCTAAGAGGATCAGGTAAGTATGAAGGGAAATTGCCTTTTAAGTGTTTTAACTGCAATAAGATTGGTCATTTTGCCTCAAGGTGTCTAGAAAAATTTTCAAGGCCAAATCCTAACAGATCAAGGTTCCAAAAGAATTGTTACTATGTTCATAAAGATGATGCTAATGAAGGAGTAACATATGATGAATCAGAGACAGGAAACAAATCCATAAATGACTAGGTGTTCATTGCCATCAAGGAAGAAGATCCAATGTCCTCTGTATCTATCAATCATAAGACTGTGGAAAGAACCCTGGCTGCCCAAGTTGAAGAAAAGGATGATTGGGTTATTGACAGTGGATGCTCTCACCATATGACAGGTGACAAAAATAAATTCATAGATTTGGAAAGGTATGAAGGAGTGGTAAAATTTGGTGATAATTCTGCTGGCAGAATCAGAGGAAGAGGAACTATTTGTTTTGATGGAAAGAACAAAACCAGTAATGTACTATATGTTGAAGGTCAAAAGCATAATCTTCTCAGTGTTGGATAGTTGGTGGACAAAGCCTATGATCTCTTATTCAAGAATGGAAAATGCAAGATCTTTGAAATTTTTGGATCAGAGATTGCATTCGGTACTCAAACAAAAGGTAATATCTTCCATTTAGTTGGTACTAGTAAGAGTTGTCTATTTGTGTAGATTGATCAAAGTTGGTTATGGCATAGGAGGATGTGTCATGTGAATTTTGATAAAATCATCAAGATAAGCAACACTCAGGCTGTAAGAGATCTTCCAAAACTGGTGAAACCTACAAATAGTTTGTGCAAGGAATGTCAGTTGGGGAAGCAAAGCAGAGTCTCATTCAAAAGCAAGGAATAATCTTCTACCAAATTATTGGACTTGGTTCATACTGATCTATGTGGTCCGACAAGAATCAGGAGTGTACAAGGTGATGTATACTTCATGTTATTAATTGATGACTATTCCTGAATGATGTGGGTAACTTTTCTGAAAGAGAAATCAGAAGCTCTTGAGAAATTCAAAATATTCAAGGTTATGGTAGAGAATGAAACTGGATTAAAATTGAAATGTCTAAGGTCTGATAGAGGTGGAGAATTCACATCCGGTGAATTCATAGAATTCTGTGAGAAACATGGAATAAAAAGACAGTTGTCTGCTCCTATGACTCCACAGCAGAATGGAGTAGTGGAGAGAAAGAACGGACCATCCTGAAAGCATCTAGGACCATGATGATGGAAGCAAATGTTCCTCAGATCTATTAGAGAGAAGCAGTCAGCACTGCAGTCTATACTCTCAATCAAGTACAAATCAGAAACAATACTGGTAAGACTCCTTATGAACTTTGGTTTGTAATCACTCCTACTGTGACATATTTCAAAGTCTTTGGTAGAAAATGTTACATTAAAAGAGATGAAGATCTAGGAAAATTTGATGCCAGAAGTGATGAAGGAATATTCTTGGGTTATTCTACTCAAAGCAAAGCATGCCAGTGTTATAACAAGAGACTGAGAAAGATTATAGAAAGTACAAATGTGAAGGTTGATGAAGGAATTGAAAAACCTTCAAGGTTTTATGAATATGATGAAGATGATCAGAATGGTGTTCTGATTCAAGGAGCCCAAGCCCCTTCTAAAATTCAGACTCAAACTGATCCAGTAAATCAGGAAGAAGAGATGAGTTTTAATAAGCCTGATCAAGAATCAGAAGTAAAAGAAACTCCCAAAGTTCCTAGGTATGTAAGACTAAACCACTCTAAAAATTAGATCATAGGTGATAAAAGCAAAGGTGTACAAACAAGAATGAGGATTGCTCAAGATTCAGAAGTGTATTTTCTAATTTCAAAGATTGAACCTAAGATAGTAAATGAAGTTTGCAATGATGAAAATTGGACTAAAGCAATGGAGGAAGAGCTAATGCAAATTCAGAAAAATCACACTTGGGATCTTGTTCCCAGACCTAGAAACAAGAATGTGATTGGAACCAAATGGGTCTTCCGGAACAAACTGAATGAAGTTGGTGAAGAAATCAGAAATAAAGCCAAACTGGTCTGCAAGGGTTACTCTCAAATATAAGGAGTTGATTTTGAAGAAACTTTTGCTCTAGTGGCAAGAATTGAAGCAGTCAGATTATTTCTTGCTTTTGTTACCTTCAAGGATTTCAAAGCATATCAAATGGATGTCAAATATGCCTTCCTGAATGGTGACTTGGAAGAAGTATACATTGAGCAACCAAATGGATTTCAATTGTCTGATCATAGTGATATGGTCTGCAAGTTGAAGAAAGCACTGTATAGACTGAAGCAAGCCCCAAGAGCCTGGTATGAAAGATTGGATAAGCATCTTTTGAAGATTGGTTTCAACAAAGGTACTGCTGACAGTAATTTGTACTTTAAAATTGATCATGAAAATATCTTGATTGTTGAAGTGTTTGTTGATGATATCATTTTTGGAGAAAGAGATAGTATGTGTAAAACTTTTGCAAATCAAATGAAAGTGAATTTGAGATGTCCATGCTTGGGGAAATAAATTTCTTCTTGGGTCTACAAATCACTCAAACAAAGAAAGGAATCTTCATTTCTCAGACCAAATATGTGAAAGAACTATTGAAGAAATTTGGGATGGAAGATTCAAAACCAATGAGTACTCCCATGGCAACCAGATGTAAATTGAGCAGAGATGATGACTCTCCTAAGGCTGATTAGAAAAAGTACAAGTCAATGATTGGAGGATTGTTGTATCTCACTCAAACTAGACCTAACATTATGAATGTTGTTGGTCTTGTTGCTATATTTCAAGCTGATCCTAGAGCATCTCATGTCATGGCAATCAAGAGGATTTTTAGATATCTAAAAGGGACAGTTGAGTATGGTCTGTGGTATCCTAGAGATCATGATTTTTCTCTTCATGCATATACAAATGCGGATTGGGCAGGAGATATGGATGACCGGAAGAGTACCAGTGGCGGAGCATTCTTTTTGGGCAAGAGATTGGTTTCTTGGCTGAGCAAGAAATAAGAGGTAATATCTCTATCCACTGTAGAAGCATAATATATTGCAGTAGTAGGTAGTTGCACTCAAGTTCTGTGGATGAAACAAATGCTAAGAGACATAAGAGTGGAGCATGAGGAGCCTATCACAATCTTCTGTGATAATTCAAGTGCTATAAATATATCTAAGAATCCGGTGTTGCATTCAAAGACTAAACATATATCCATCAAGTTTCACTTTTTGAGAGAGCAAGTGAACAAGAATGAAGTCAAATTGGAGTTTGTGCCTTCCAAAGATTAGATTGCAGATATCTTTACTAAACCTCTACCTAAGGACTCTTTTGAGTATCTCAGGGAGAAGTTAGGGGTTATTACCCCTTCGGTGATGAACTAAGGCACTAATGTGCATCAGTCCGATGAATATCAACCGTCATATCTTGTGGTCCAGATTGATGATAGGGAGCTGCTACTCAGGGGGAGCAACTGGTATGATTTTGAAGTGGTGAAGTTGCAAGTATATGTGCTTTGCCATTGATGTCAAAGGGGGAGAGAAGACATGTGAAAAACAAATGGTTGCTGATCAAAGGGGGAGCAGTAAAGCAAGAGAAGACATGTGAATGGTTGTTGTTGATAGGGGGAGTTGTGTCAATAAGAGAAAGTTCTTGTCTTGATGCTCAAAATAGTTTTTCACATCATATGTTGCCATCAATGACAAAGGGGGAGATTGTTGCAAGTATGGGCCTATCTGATGTTGTCATTGATGTCAACATACTCCTATTGCATTAATGATAAGGATTGGATGAGCTGTATGCTGAGGATATTGAGAAAATTAGTTCTAATCAGGAATAGAGAAGAACAGTGAAGACAGTGAGCTAAATATCCTAGCTAAAATAACTATTAAAGGATACGGTTCAAAGGGTTTGTAGATATGTGTCTTAAGGTGATCCAGAAAAGATTTTAGAGGTCCACATGAAGATCTGAAGAAGTTGTGTCTACTCAAGTAAAACTGGTTCTGGCAAGTGTTCAGAGGTAACAGAGTGATACAGATAGGTCCGGAGAGATCCAGAAATGCATTATCTGTTGGCAAGAGACACTATATGGATTCATGATTGTTGTCATTGATGGCAACAAAGTTCGTCCCACACATCCACAGGACATGGTGTCTCCACCGGAAGTTAGAGTGAAGAATGTTGTGGTCCGGTAAACAAGAACAGAGCATGTGGCAAGGTCCGACAGACAGGTCCGGATCTCTCAGAGAAAGTATCTTGGTGCAGTGCAGATTTGGGAAAGTCAAGAGGACTACCTTGAGTGGTATATTCCAAGGATTTAGCCTCCGGTGATAGATGAGGAAAAAGATATGGATAGTTGAGTACCAGATTCCTGAGTGACAGTGTGAACAGAGGAAGAATTGACTGACAGAACATCAGACTACTTTCCGGATGTGCTATTGATGGTGGTAAAGGGTGTGAAGGCATGAATCATGTTTGGCCAACATGATTAATGATTTCTACAAGTATATACTTGATCCGCATTACTTAATATGCAAGGATTCAGCTGACTGATCAGAATTAGTAAAAAGATTGACTATTCCGGGTGCCGACTAGAAAGGTGATGAAATTACATGTGCGGATATATATACACGATGGATTCAGTTGTAAGAGGTGTGGTTGTGGTTAGTTATGGCGAATAAAAGCAGAAGTACAGAGTAGAAGCAGTAAGGAAGGTCCGGTATGTGAAAGGAAAGAAGCTTAAGGTAAAAGGAAAGATGAAGTGCAGCAGATCGGTGTGTTGAGCCTAACCAGAACTGGACTCCAGCATTTGCAGATGCTACCAATCAGTTCAAGTATTGTATAACACTCTTTTGTAGACAGTGTGTCTCTTGTAGGCAGTGTGCTCGGGCAGTGAGCCCTAATTGGCAAGTGCCATTTTGTATTTCCTTATTCTTCTAACAGAGAATAATCTTTGGGTTAATCACACCATGGTTTTCTCCCTTAACAGGGTTTCCATGTCAAAAATATTGTGTCATGTGTATCTCTATTTTCATGGTTATGTTTGCTTGTTTGATTTAATGTTGCATTGATTAATAAGAAAGTTTAGAAAGAAGAAATAATTAGGATAACTGATTCACCCCCCCTCTCAGTTATCAACAATTGGTATCAAAGCGAAGTTCCTCCTAACAGAGTCTAACAGCTCAAGGATGATTTGGGAATCCAAATGGATGCATATGGTTTAAAAGAGCAACTCAAGACTGCTCTTGAGGATCTTGAACAGTCAAACTCTGAAGTCAATGAAATAAAGGAAAGACTCAAACAGGCTGATGATTTCATGAGAGAACTAAAAGACAAATTAAGTCTCTCTATGAAAAAGAGAAAGGAACTGCTTCAGCAATTGGCAAAACAAAGTGAAGCAAGTAATGCAAATGAAGAACTGACTAAGAAAACTAAGTTATGTGAAAAGTTATCAAAAGAAGTCATTATGGTAAGACATGAAATGGAATCAGGAGTTATAAAGTTTACCCAAGAGATTGAAGAGAAAAGAAAAACTGAAGACAATCTCTCAAGGAGAAATCAGAAGATTGCCACCAGATGGATAGAATTATCAGACATCTTGAATCTGATCTTGAAGATGCTAAAGATAATGAAGAAAAACTTGAGGATCAAATTATCTCTTTCAAAAGGGATCTTCAAACAGCAAATGAATATAAAGAGAAATTCAAGATAAGTTCTGCTCAACTTGAAGTTCTTCTTGGGAGTCAAAAGAGGGCAGATGACAAGTGTGGTTTGGGATATGAGAAAGGAGAAAGCTCCGAATCTGATCAGAAGAATTTTGAATCAAAAAATCCAAGGAACAGGCCTAGAAGACCTCTGGTAAGACAACCCAATGCTCAAAGATATCCATCCTTCAATGGATACTGCCACAGCTGCAATCACTTTGGTCACAAAGCTAATCAGTGTAGAAAGAGAGTGAATCAGACTAATTCATCCTTCTCCAGATAGTGTTTTAACTGCAAAAGGTATGGTCACAAGTCTCATGAATGCAGAAATATGCAAATGAACAAATCATTCAATGGTAGATGCTTTACATGCAATAGAATAGGTCATATGGCTAATCAATGCAGATCAAGTGGATATCAGTCAAATATGCAAAGAAATGTTGTTTGCCAAATCTGCAATAGGTCCGGTCATAGTGCAAAAGTCTATAGAAGCAAGAATCAGGACAAAAGAGGTCTGGTATATCATAATCAGAATCAAGACAAGGGTAAACAAAAGATGAATGCGGATGAAGTTAAAAATGAGATGAGCAAGATTTGGGTGAAGAAAAGTACTGAGAATGTAGAGGTTGGATCCGCACCAGACTCTGGTGCTGATATTCCTTCCAGAAATTAAAAGGTGAGCTCTGGCTCAGGGGGAGACACAAAGAAAACCTTATTCCCCCAGCCAGTCAATTGATGCCGAAACTGGCACAAGAAGAGTTGTGGATTAAAGGATTCATAAGGAATACATTCAAACAAACTCTGGTTAAGATTTGGCAGATCCGCAAGTTGTTTAAAGTTCAAGATTGATCCGGTTCTTCAAGTCATCCGAATAAGGCAAACAAAAATAATGTAGGTCAAGCATTTATTGCGATCTGATATTAGGGTTTGCGGAGTAATATAAGGGTTTTCTCATTAATCACTTGTTCATTCTGCACTCAAGAAGAAATGAAAAGTGGAGCTCTACAACGAAATTCCTCAAGTTCATCAAAGATCATTTGTAGAAGTCATTACATCCAGAAATCAATCCAACCAACTCCGTGAAACTGAAAGGCGCAAAAGGTATTTTTTGTTTTCAAATATCTCACTGCAAATCTCTTGATAATGGCTACTCTGAATATTGTAAAGATTTCTGATAGACCCCGCCCTACTTTTAAGAAACATCCATACAAATCCTTGGAGGTAGACCCCCTAAGTGCTTTTTCCAGTGTTCCTCATGGTGTTTTGCACACCGAAGATATTAGGGTTTATATACACGCAAATGTTGAAGAGTTTGGGGAATTCAAACTAAGAGATATCTATCACAAACAACTGTTAGATGATTCATTTGAGCTCAAACCCCAATACAAGGGCCTCCGGAACAAACACTTTTCACAATACATACATTTCCCCTATTTTACGGAGGATGAATGGGTTAGGTACATTCTGAGCAGAATGCATGACAACTTCATGTGGTTGAATGGACCATTCAAGATCACTAAGGATGCCATCAGGGCAGTTACCAGATTGCACTCATCCGGTGGGATTCCTATTCTCAAATCTGTAAAGAACCAAACTGTGAGTGAGGCTACCGGATCTAAGTTTGACAAAAGAGCAATGACAGTAGATGACATCACTGATCCGGATGTCAAGTTTGCCTCCATGATCATTGGATATAAGATATATCACTCTAGCAGAGAAAATTCTGTACCCGGAACTGCCATCTATACAGCTTATGAAATGTTAAGAAAGGATGCAGACTATGATCTCTGTTAGCTTCTCCTGAACCAACTCTTAGAGAATCTGCAGAAAATCAAGAAAGATAAAAAGAATTCATTCAAGTATGGTGGATTAATTTTGTGCTTATTCTTCTATTTTATGAATAAGCTTCCCAGATCTAATGGCTGGGTATGGAAGAGTGATAGGCTAGTAGCTATCCAAATCAGAGATTATTTGCACGGACTTGGTGATAACCAAGCACAAAATACAGCTCTGTGGGGATACTTTAAGAACTTTCAGAACATGATGCAAACAAGAGAAAGGATTCCCCAGTCCCTTGTTGAGAAATACAAAGACACAGTCTGCTTTATGGTAGAGACTGATATGTGCCTAATGGAGGCAGTAGAACCAAGGACAGTCTGGATCATGCCCATGGGGTATGAAGTGGATGAACAGATTGTGGAGCTGCATGTTCAACACATGCTAAGTCAGCCTAAAGATCCAAAGGCAGAAAGGTTTGGAACCTTTGAGGAGCTGAGTGTAAAGATTCATGTGGAACTCAGAGAACCAGAGATAAAAAGGAAGGTGAGAAAAGAAGTAGAACATATTGCCCAAGGCCTTGGGATCTCAAAGGAGGCACTTGATGCCAACCGGGAAAAGAGACAAAAAGTTGATGAAGAGAAGAAAGAGGCAGAAAAGAGAAGCAAGAAAAGTGCTCCAGTAGAAACTTCCACCTAGACTAGATCTTCAAAGAGACCAGCACCTGTCCCTACTAAAAGCTCAAAACTGGAAGTCCAAGCATCCGACAAAGGAGAGAAAAGGTCAAAGACAAAAGCCACAAGAGCTTATACAAGTCAAAGAGATGAAGAGGAAACTGAATCTGATGAAGAAGTCAAGGAAATGAAGAAAAAGAAGAAAACATCCAGTCAACCCTCTACCGAATAGAAGGAAGAAGAAAAGGCAGAGAAATATGTTGAAAAACCCACTCTTCACATTGACGACATAATCAAATCAGTCATAGTGGATGGAAATCTTCAGCCAATGGTTGAGTTTTATGATGATTATGGTGAAGCAGATCAGAAGATATTACAAGATGCCACAATCAGGTATCTAAATATTTACAACAAAGCAATTATTGAAATTATATCTCTGATCCCTAAAATCTTGGAGAAGGAACTAGAAACAAGAAAGAACACTGCCCAAACTAAAGACCTAGAAATCCGGGAACAAATAGCAATCCAGTTATATCCTTCAATCGACCCCAAGACAATGAATATGATATTCAAAGATTGTAAGGATGAGTTTAGAAGCAAAGCAAGGATGAATCAACTTATGCTTGGTGAAACTGACAAGGTAGCCAAGGACACAGAAGAGATCCTCCGGAAGGCCTTCAAAAGATTTAATCTTCCTATTATAGAGGACTTGGGTACTAATCCCTCAACTACAAATGTTGCAGAAGAAACTCCTGAGAAAATGACAGAAGAGGTGGGCCCTGAACAGACTAACATTTCTCCTCCAGTTTCCCCTACAATCTCTGGATCTAAAGGAGAAGAAAATTTACAGGAGAAAGAAGTAGAGGTAAAAGAAAAAGAAGATGACAGTTCTAAGGTTGCAGAAGGAGAGAAGACTTCAACAGAGAAAACCACAACTGCTAGTGGTGGGATTGTAGAAGGAGAGAAAACTCCAAAGGACAGCTCCAAGACTGCAGAAGAGAAGAAACATCTATCTCCGACAAGAGACACTGCACAAACTGTCCAAGAATTCCTGAGCAAAGAAATAATGGAGATTGATGAACCGGAGCTTCTACAAGGTCCATTCAATTTTGATTCTCTTTCTCTGGTACAGACAATGAAGATAGCTTCATTTGCAAATGCTAAGGCTAATGAAAAACTCCTAAAGTCTCATATGGAAGACTGTGAGTTGATAGAAGCTGCATCCGGAGTGCTGGAAAAGATCATACCATCTTTTCAGAAGGATCCCACAGCCTCCTCTTCCGGTAATCTCAAAACCTTAGTCAGCAGTGTTAGTACACATTTTGATTCTCTAGAAAAATCAGCTAAAGAAAAGGTCCGGAAGGAGTTTTTGGATAAGAGATTCTCAGAGGTACAAGGATTAATCACTAATGATAGGAGAAATATGAGTATTGGAATAAAGAGCTTAGAAAATGCTCTTAAGGATGGCGGTGAAATATACAAATTTTTTATCTCCTGGTCCAAAGCAACAGTAGAGATTGAGAAAAAGATAAAAGAGCAAGAGGATAAACTACTAAGTTTGTCTCAAAGTTTTGATCCTCTCTCTTCCTCCATAGTAAATCAAGAATGTCAAACTATTGCAATCACAAATGCAATAAAGAATTTTGAGAAGGAAAGGAAGAACATAATTAGCCGGATGGGTGAACTTAGAAGGATTATTATCCCTAAGTTAGAGGCCATGCATGAGGCCATAAATGATGCTCAGATTACAACCCAAACCAATGATCCGACAGATCTTAAGAAGGCTGAAGCATTTGCATTCATGTTGAGTGGTCACATCTCAATTTTGGATAGGATGAAGCAGAGTTGGGTGACAGAAGTTGTACAGCTGAAGCATACTTTTTCAGACATACTTAAGTATATGTAAGTACAACTTGTATATATATACTTATGCAGCTAAGTATAGTTAAATTTTTGAAAATTTTGGTATGCGGACCCTACCCTTTGCCATTGATGTCAAAGGGGGAGTGAGGAGCAATGAAAAATGAGGAATCCAACTAAGGGGGAGCTCTAAAAAATGTATATAAAGACAGAGCATCAGCCAAGGGGGAGCATAGTGTAAACACTTAGTCATTTTTCACTAAGTGTTGCCATCAATGCCAAAGGGGGAGATTGTTGGCAAGAGACACTATATGGATTCATGATTGTTGTCATTGATGGCAACAAAGTTCATCCCACACATCCGTAGGACATGGTGTGTCTCCACCGGAAGTCAGAGTGAAGAATGTTGTGGTCCGGTAAACAAGAACATAGCATGTGGCAAGGTCTGACAGACAGGTCTGGATCTCTCAGAGGAAGTATCTTGGTGCAGTACGGATTTGGGAAAGTCAAGAGGACTACCTTGAGTGGTATATTCCAAGGATTTAGCCTTCGATGATAGATGAGGAAAAAGATATGGATAGTTGAGTACCGGATTCCTGAGTGACAGTGTGAACAGAGGAAGAATTGACTGACAGAACATCAGACTACTTTCTGGATGTGCTACTGATGGTGGTAAAGGGTGTGAAGGCATGAATCATGTTTGGCCGACATGATTAATGATTTCTACAAGTATATACTTGATCCGCATTACTTAATATGCAAGGATTCAGCTGACTAATCAGAATTAGTGAAAAGATTGACTATTCCGGGTGCCGACTAGAAAGGTGATGAAATTACCTGTGCGGATATATATACATGATGGATTCAGTTGTGAGAGGTGTGGTTGTGGTTAGTTATGTGTGAATAAAAGTAGAAGTACAGAGCAGAAGCAGTAAGGAAGGTCCGGTATGTGAAAGGAAAGAAGCTTAAGGTAAAAGGAAAGATGAAGTGCAGTAGATCAGTATACTGAGCCTAACCGGAACTGGACTCCAGCATTTGCAGATGCTACCAATCAGTTCAAGTATTGTATAACACTATTTTGTAGATAGTGTGTCTCTTGTAGGCAGTGTGCCTCCTTGTGAGCAGTGTGCTCGGGCAGTGAGCCCTAATTGGCAAGTGTCATGTGTATCTCTATTTTCATGGTTATGTTTGCTTGTTTGATTTAATGCTACATTGATTAATAAGAAAGTTCAGAAAGAAGAAATAATTAGGATAACTGATTCACCCCCCCTCTCAGTTATCAACATTATCCTATTCTGCAGTTTTGGTGGAGTGTTTAGGAAGTCCATGTGAAGTGACCACTCGATTGGTTCATGGTCTAGAGGTTTGCAAGCATCTATTCCTTTATGACAGTGATGATAGACTATGTTCTTGAGGTACCAGATGAAGGAGATAAGGATTTCAGTAAGCAGATGTAGTGTGGATGTTCTTGGTGATTCAGGCAAGCTTGTGGAGGTCTTTGGATCGTGTCTAGTTCGTGTTGATGGTCTGCATTAGAGTTTGGGCTCGCAACTAAAGAATAACTTCTAGATGATGGTGTTCCTCCTAACTCTGGCCAACCAGATGAGTTACACATCCTATGGATGATCTTAAAGATATTATGTGAAGATTGGCGTGTTCCTAGAAGAATATTGAAGTCTTAGATCTATGTGGCTGACAATGTGTTGATCCACGTGAAGTCTTTTGTAATTAGTCATGTTGTATTTATGTATTTGCTCTGTAATGTTTACCGACTTAGATGATCATTCCTAAGTCGTTGTCTTGTATAAATAAGGAATTGTAAAGTCATTTCAATGTGTATCTTGCGTAGATGAGAGAGTAATAGCGATTAGGAGAGAGAAAGGTAGAGCAGAAGTATTGGGCTTAAATGGAACTAACTCAAGCATTGTGAAGATGCTATTCTCTAGTTCAAGTATGTGACACTTATTATTTTGTAGACAGTGTGTCTCTTGTAGGTAGTGGGCCTCTTGTGAGCAGTGTGCTCGGGCAGTGAGCCCTAATTGGCATGTCCCATTTTGTTTTTCCTATTCTTCTAACAAAGAATACAATCTTGGGTTAATCACCCCGTGGTTTTTCCCTTAACCGGGTTTTCCACATCAAAATCTTGGTGTCTTATGTGTTGATATGTTTCTGCTCTTGATTTAATGCATTATGCTTCCATGATTAATTTATTATTATGTTGTTGAATCACAAAATAGATTTAAGTGTTTAATTGAAAGAAAGTTTTGGACAATTGATTCACCCCCTCCCTCTCAGTTGTCTGTCCTAAATCTAACAAGAACCTTCACCACCATTATCGATTTATGTATCCTACCCTTGGGATCCTACAGGATTGTCCTTTGTATGGATTGGCTTGAGGCTCATCAAGTGAGCATCAATTGTTGTCCTAAGGTTGTTAAGTGTGTTGATGATCTTGGTCATTTAGTTGAGATAGCAAGGGTGCTTAGACTCATTTCTCTTCTCATGGTTTTTCTATATAGTTGAAATAAAGCATGCGAAAGGGATGTTAGATGTTTGCTATCTTAGTGAGTGATCATTTTGAGAATGAGTGCCACAAGGTATCTCTTGATGATCGTCCCCTTTTAAGGGAGTTTACCAATGTGTTTCCTAATGTTATTCTGGGTATGTTGCCTAATAGGATGTGGACTTATGCATTGATGTTAATCTAGGGGCAAAGCACATCTCATGTGTGTCATATCATATGACCTCTCAAGATCTTAGTGAGATTTGATTTTAGTTAGAGGAGTTTCTTGAGAAAGGACACATTTATCCTAGTGTACCCCTTGGGGTGCACTAATTATCTTTGTGAAAAAGAATGATAGATCTTTGTGTTTGTGTATCAACTACTAACAATTGAACAAGGTGATGGTGAAGAATTCATATCCCTTGCCAATGATTGATGATTTGTTTGACCAAATGAAGGGAGCTAGGTTGTTCTCTAAAATTGACCTAAAGTATGGATACCATCAATTTCTTATCCATGAGGAAGATATCCATCAAACCACATTTTGTACATGTTATGGCAAGAATGAGTTCTCTATAGTTCCATTCAAGTTGAGGAATTCTCCCTTTGTGTTCATTTGTTTGATGAATGAAGTATTTTTTACCTGTTGGGACCCAAAAAAATTTAGTTCCCAAACTTGTAAGGATCCCCATGTTTGATCCCCTTTTATGTTGTACTTTGTTATGCCCATCAATTACATCTAATCCAAGATACTTAAAATCGACTCCCATCCTGACAAATCCTTGAAAATCCTCTAAGTCTCCAAAGGTGCTTCTTCCTTAATGAAAAATCTCTAACTATTTTCATTTTGATAGGTTCTCTAGTTCACGAAACTATTGAAAGGATAAAAAGGCGTTAAGTTAAGCCTAAATTCCTTGTATACAAAGCCTTTATGTAGGTTCACGAACTTGTGAACCTACTAAAAGTGGTTCAAAGGTTCATGTTTTGGCTGAATTGCCAAAAGTATAAGTGAAGGATAAGAATCAAGGTGTTTCAGCGGTTCAACTTTTTGCCAAAATGCTGAAAGAGGAAAGAAGAGTGAAAATAAGAAGAAAACAAAGTTGGATTTTGGCAAGTTCACAAGTTTGCAAAGTTGTTGAAATGCCGAAAGGAAATGGAAGTATTGGCAAAGAAGATAAAAAAGGTTTCAATGAGTTTGACGGTTCACAAACTCATCTAAATGTCAAAATAGTTTGCAAATTCATACTTCCATTGAAAGAAATAAAAGAAGGAAGCAAGTGGCTTTCGGCAAGTTTGCCAATTTGCAAACTTGCTGAAGTGCCAAAAAGGAGAAATGAGATCAAAGAAAAAGAGAAGATAAAGTTGACATGGTTCGTGAGTTCCAAGAAGTGTTGAAATGTCAAAATAGAAAACAAAGAACAAAGAACCAAAAGAAAGAGCAAGAAAAGAAAGATTTTTAGTGATTCAATACTTTGATCCTACCATCACAAACCTGTGAACCTAGAGAAAAGTTCACCAAAGTTAAAATGCATCAAACAAGTTTTAAAAGATGAAAAAGGCTTTCGACAAGTGGTAGGCATGCATCCTGTAGGTGGCGATGTAGTTAGGAATTAATGATGATGTTCCAGTGGTTGGTTGGGAGGTGTTTCCCTCCCAAATGTAGAAGTACATTGTAATTCTATATATACATGTTTAGATGAAATCAGCTCATCCTTTTCTTTTTGGATGTTCATGAATTGTGTAATTAATGAAATCACATTAGTCCTTTCACCAAATTGTTCTAGGAATGTAGTCTCAAGATCTAGCCATGAAGAAATAGAACATAAAGGTAAATCTAAAAGCCAATCCCTAGCATCATCCTTCAATGACTGAATAAAAAGCTTCATGACAATATCTTCAGCTTCAATCTCATAATCTCCTATCAAATCATAGAAATCTTGCAAGTGTTTATTTACTGATTCAAAATTCTTTCCACTATATTTTGGCAAACACTTTCTTATCTTCACTAGGAACAATATTTGGATATCCATGAATGCCATTAAAATTGAAAGGTTTGTATCTTTCAGCAGAGAAAATATTATTATGAGAACATGACCAGGAATGATGTTCTAAACTAATCATATTGAATGAAAGAGATGAAGTACTTGGGAACATATTGCAGCTTCAAACAGGTTCAACAAGAAAGTCGCCACCTCTCTAAAGAGGACAAAACATCAAGCAGCCAAAAGCCCCTACCTGATCAATTATATTCTGGATTCACTTACAGGAAAGCACCTTTTAAAAGTCTTGAAACATGCTGCAACAAATTCTTTCTCCAGGTATGAAGACCTTCTCTATCTGACCCTGATGATCAGATCATGATAATGCTTGACTCTTTTTAAATGGATAACTAAGCCTTTCCCTAGTAGAGTCACCAATTTTGTGAGTTCCCAAATCTACCTACATCAAACTCTAAAGATTTGTCAGTTCTTATGATCAAATTTAATGGGAGGCTCAGCCGATAGAGTGGAAGATTATTCACACCTATCTCCCCTGCACTTCAAGCTCTGCCAAACCTAGGGGCGTAACCCTTATCATAACAACTTCAAATGTATTTTTTAGATACAACTAGGTAGATATGTTCTCATATATTTGTACCAAGATGTGTCAGATTAACCTCAGACCGACAATATTCTTGGGTTATCCTTATTGTTTAAATATGAGAACATGCAGCACCTAAACTAAAACAAAACAAAACATAAATTGATTCAAATGATTTGTCTTTAAAGTGTGGTGTTCTTCTAGACCTTTGGGCAAATAGATTCTAGATTGGTTTGTTATCTAGGTAATGGAGTCAAACCCAACACTGTAAATGTTCCCTTATGACACCAAAACTTCATATCCAGAGGACTAATAGCAATAGTATTATTGCAATATAGCAATATGTCCAAGAAAAGGTATTACCTATGACTCTTCTTCACTAATCCCTTGATACAACACTTTTTCCCTTATACCTGACCTAAAGAAATTTGAATCCATTTTTTGAACAGATGCAACAAATTAGATATATCACATAGCAAATGTATGTGAATGAGTTCGGTAACCCTTAGCAACTTTACTCAAAAGAAAAATTTGCATACCCAGGGAGACAATCACAGACAACACACACAAGTGTTTTTTATATAACTCAACCTAGAAAGAATAATGTCATTAAAAAATTTATTCATTTACACAGCAAGATATTCCTCTACAACCCAAAATCCAATCACCTTCTACAAAAAAATATTTTCCAAATGCATGGATATCTTGTATCCAAAGCCAAGAATCTCTTTTTACAATGCTACCAGTTCCCTTATAAAGGAAAATAAAATTTAATGTCAGACTATGACCAGAATTAACAGTCAGTTACATATTTGATTTTATATTTAATTTTTTGCAACCATGGAATTTACATCTCTGGTCTAATTGGATCCCATTATTAACATAGTTTTTTGCAAATGATCTGGTCTATTGAACTAAGATTGATACTGCCTTAAAATTTGTTTCTTCTTTGCCACGTTCACCTCTTGTTTTTATAGCTACCAGGGACCAACTCTACCCAGAATGGAATTGAAAAAATGATTAGAAGGTACAACAAGTGAGACATAAAACCATACGTAAGGCATGGCGCCTTCATCTTTCATCATGGAGTGTTGAGGTGGACCAATAGAGTCATCGTTGCTTTAAACTTTGCCTTCAAACCTTTGTTTATCCCACTATTGCAGTCACATATTAGAGGGCCCCTCATCCTTCCATGATGTTGTGATATGAGGCCACTTGGCCCCTCCTCAATGGTGCTTCCTCATTCAAAATATGGAGAAGCAATTGTAGCAACTTCTCATAGTGCACTGCTACACACAAATTTACCAAAACTAACCAATGAGAAGCCCAATGCAACAACGCAGGCCTGGGAGGAAAGAGTAGAGTGAGCTGTGCGTTGCTGCCCTCAGCTTACTAAATACCTTTATTTTTGTATAAACATTATTCTAATAATTTTTATTTTATAATATTTACCGCTTGAGACATTAACTATTGGGTCATTTTTTATGATATTGGACATTTTTTGCAATTCTAACATTCAAAATTCATCCTAGACATGATTAAAATCATTGCTCTGGTCTTATGAATGATCAATGGATGATTTCAGCCCATGTAGCAGTAATTTTGAGCCAAATAGAACCCCCAATTTTTTGTCATAAAGCTAAAAACATGAAGGATCTTCATTCTCTAATATCTTCATTCAAATTTGACCAAGAAAGCTCCAAAACCACCTCCAAAGATGATGGCACACCAAATCTGCATGTCCATGAATGATTTCGACCAAAAATCTGCCCAGGAAAAGGCCCATCACACCAATGCATGCTTGAGGAACCAAGGTAGAATGGGTTGTGCGTTGGTACGCGCTCAGCCCAAAAATACATTTCTTTTTATAAATTTAAAACATTATATCAATAATGTTTTATTTATTATTTCAAATATTATATTATATTTTCCACTTAAGACATAATTTTTTTTAAGTACATTTTACAACATAGGAAAAGTGGCAAATAATTAATTTCTCCTTCCTCGCAAACAACACAACCTCACTATGGCCACATGGGACATCCAGAGGTCGTGAAAACTTGCATAGGGCCATAATCAATTATTTAAAGCATACCCATCTCCTCAAAATTCATATTGCCAAACAATTTTTGGGACCTCCTTTGTAAATTGGGCCCCTCGAGAGCCCATTTTAAAAAAAATTTATGTTTTCACACAAGGACACCTTGGATCGCCACAAAAATGGAGCTGGGAACATTTGAAGGTGTAGACACTGAAAATTGTCTAGGTCTTGTTAACACATGACCTTGTAATGTTTTTCCCTAGGTCCTAGGTCATCCAACCTCATCCCACTCACAAATCCCACTTACCCCACTCCTAATCCTATCATAATCACTTAGCCAATTAACTAAATAAATCATATTTATTTAATTAATTCCCCACACACAATTCCAACTTAATCACATTCCAATTAACTAAATAAGTCCCATTTGTTTAGTTAATAATCCCCTTCACATGTCTCACATAATTCAAATTAAAAATTTGAATTATTCCCTCACCTCTCATCACATTGCGACACATGTCACATGCTACATCATCCACTTAATCCCTTCACATGTCAAACTAATTTAAATAATCTTTTATTTACATTAGATTCCTCTCACCACAAACTGAACACTTGCCCACTTTCCATTTGTCTCATGTGTGGTAGTACATCTTGCATTTAATATCCTTCACATGTGCAAGCTAATTCAAATAAAATATTTGAATTAGACTCCTTTCATTTTCCTTCGCACATTTGTCACATGACTACGATTTTGTTGGGTGAATATTTTGTCCTCAACTAACTGAAGGCAAAATGGTTATATCAACCACAGTGTAATGAGATAAATCTCTCCTCTCAGCAAGGGGAGTTTCCCTATTAACTATTACAAACTTATTTATACTAAAAACTAATTTCGGGGTGAAACCATGTCATCCATTTCTCTTTTTTCAGAAATGATGTTTACAATATAAAATATCCCTTTCACAAAACAAATCAAACTAACCAAGAAACTCACAAGAGCACAAAATCTATCATTGCTCTTCTCACTGACTTATAATTTAGAAACAAGTAGGATAAGATGCACCTCAAAGTCTTCACCGAATACTACAATAAAACATATGATCACAAAAGATAATAGTAGCTCAAAGTCTTTCCAATATCTTTTACTTCAAAACGTAAAATCACAAGCTAAAGATAATTGTTGTAGCACAAAGTCTCCACAATCAACTTTAGAACATCTCCCAGATTATTCACACGCACACTACAATTTGATCAAGTAGAAAAGATAGCATAAGGAGAAGGACATAAGAACAATTTCCACTACACCACAAGTTATTCCAATACAAAGATTGAAATATTGCTTGCTTTTCTATTCACTTGATAAAATATGATTTACAATTTGAACACAAAGTTTCAAAATGCTCTTCAATTTGGCAAAGTTTCATTGTAATAACTAAAAGATCCTTTTAGAGTGATTTGAAGATAATATTCATACATGGGAACCAACCTCCTGTCACCAACCTGAGTAAGACCAGGAAAACTTCTCATGCTTGTGGCAACATATCCAAGATATGAGGTCATATAAAACTTGAATGTTGTGTTGATTCTCACCAACTGCTCATGCAAAGCATTACTAATCTGTTCTCCCCAGAAGATTTTTTGTGTGCTCCGGAGAATCACCTTGATGTATGTATACATCCATTCTTGAAACTTGGAGGAAGAAGGGAGTCCTCTAATGCGACTCAAAAGTGTGATCAAGTCACAAACCTCCTCTACAAAGTCACTCCTAGGGAGATCCTTTGGCCATCTGGTCAGATTACTCTGAGGAATCTTTAACCATTTACTATTTATGTACCTTCTTGCGGCTTCCACATCTAAATCATAGTCTCCTTGCCCTTGAGCAAAATCAATTTGTCCAATATTTTCAATAGGAGGACACATGAAGATTTTATCAAGAAAATCTGCATCCAACCCCATAATCATATTCCCTTGGGAATATATCACAACCCTAGTATCCCTGTTGTAATGGCTAGCCACCTAAAGAACAAACTCAGGGTTATGGGCAGAAACTGGAAAAGAGGCAACCAAGTGAATGTTGTTGTCAATGATCTTCTGCATGTGTCTGGAAGGATTTGTTTGTCTAGTTATGTCCACAAACTCTGTCATATCTACATGCCCTATCTTTGTATCTCTAATTTCATCAACATTTGATTGTACTGAAGTGACAGGGAAGACCCCTTGGTATTTGTACTTCATGATTTTGGCTTTCAATGGAGATGGCTCTGACATCATCTCTGGAGAGAATTTTGGAGAAGATATCTACCACGGATGTTTGCTGAAAACTGCAAAAAGCCATGATCTCATAGTCAGGGGAAAAATGGATAAATTGGGATTACTATGATTCAATGATCATGAACACGAAAGCATGCGTTGAAGGGCTTGAGTGTGCGCAAATCGAGGTAAAAGGCGAAAGTGGGTTAATAGGCCTTGAAAGGCAAATTTTCCCAGTGTTAGGAAAAATTCAAGAAAATGTGCATGGGCGGTCAAAATGACCGCTCCTACATAAGAGATTATTCGCTTATCATGCAAAGTCGGTCATTTTGACCGATCTTGCATGTGGGGAAAAGTTTGATTATGATGCATGTGCAAGGTCGGTGAAAAGGGTCACCATTGCATGTGTTTGGGAAGATTTTTATGTTTGATGTAGGGGCAGTCAATTTGACCGCCCTTACATATGAGGGAACAAGTGTTTGATCGGATATGCATAAGTGGCAAAAATGCCCGCTAATGCATATGAGGAAGAAGCTTTCTAATGCGAAGTCGGTCAGAATGACCGCTCAGGCATATGTTCTTTGAAACTCCAAGTTATCTATGAGAGCAGAAATTTCTACTGACATCGCATTTGGGGTAATACATAGTTTGTGTAAGGGCAGCAATTTTAACCACCCTTACACAAGGGGATAGGCAACCTTGATAAGGTGTATGCACAAGCGGCAAATTTGCCCACTAATGCATATGGATGAAAAGCTTGTGTAGAGTCGGTCAAAAAGACCGCTATTTCATATGGGAAGACAAACCAAAAAAATATGCATCGGCAGCGGAAAAGACCGTCAATACATATGGGGGAACACTGACAAAACAAGTTTTCATAGATAATATCTAAAATCCACTGCTAGCACTAAGACTAGGGCATGACAAATTCATTGATAATGAAAAGGAAAACGGCGAAGAAAAATACAAAAGCATTCTACTTAGGTTTTTTAAACTTAAACTCAAACATGTAAAATGATGACTCAATCTAAACATAAACATTTACATAAATCCCAAACAAGCATTTCAATTACGAACAAACCCTAATAGAATGAAGAAAAAACAAAAATGAAAATAGGAAAAACGTCACCCTACCTGGAAATAATGAAAACCCTAGGCACAAAATCTTCACAATCCACGAGTTCCGCGGTTCAATCGACTTCATGGAGGCTTAGATAACTTATTCAAGAAGTTTGAGAATAAATACTAAAAAGAACAATAACTAAAAATGCTTTAAAAGGTTTAAAAGGTTTAAAACAATGTATTAATGGCAACACGAGCGCCATTAATGATACTTGAGTTCAAGATTCGCGAGATCATGTTTTGTCGGTCAAAAAGATAGCTTTTGCACATGAGGGACAATATGCATGACTGGTGGATAAGACCGCTCCTACACATGCAAAATTTGACAAGGGGCATGCATGAGTGGTGGAAAAGGATGGCATTACATACGATAAGAAAACAAACATGCAAGAGCGGTGGTTTTCACCGACTTTGCATGTGAAAACTAAAAATTCTCTAACACCTCAAAATTATCAAAATTAATATTTTGACACGCTTGCAATTTAGTCAATCTTCACGAATTTTGAGAAATCAACTAAGTGGAATGTCACAAGTTATTCTTCGGTGTTAAATGACTTTGCATGAGACTAAGAGAACTTGTCTCGATTTGCGAGCTTAGAGTGTAGGCTACGAAACGGACAAGTTTTGTAGGGGTTGTCTACAAAAATGAGCGTAGCTGATTTTGAGAACAACAGCTTGCTCTAACTGGGGAACTTCCTTCAATTGAACTTTGAAATGATCAAAGGGAGCAGAATCTAGTCTCTAAGTGCCTTCATCCATGCCATTAGGCCATAGAGTCAAAGAACCAAAAAAGAAAAAGACACAAAAGACTAAACAAAAACACAAAAATAAAATATGAAACTATACAAATGTACAAATGAGCTTATCTGATACTTCAAGGATTGAAGTGCTTCAGATGTTGTCCACTATGAGGCAGCAAGAATGGTGTTCCATCAAGATACTCCAACAAGAAGGTATTTTCACCACAAAGTTGATGAATGATGAACGGGCCTCTCCATAGGGAATCAAACTTCCCATGCATTCCTTTTGGTTCTCTCCTCTTGTCCCATAACAAGACTTGATTTCCAATTTGAAAATCACGAGCCTTTGCCTTCTTGCCAAAGAGATTCTTCACCCAACTTTGATTTTCAGCAATACGATCTACTACCATAGCTCATTGTTCTTCAAGTTTAGTGAGGTACATGATTCTTTTGTTAATAGAACTTTCAAAAGTTTTATCTTCTACTGCCTTTGCCAACTTCAATGCCGGCAATTCCAAAGTAATAGGTATCTTTGCATTCAAACTGTACAAAAGCTGAAAAGGTGACATACCTATTGCTCTTTTGGGAGTAATCCTATCTGCCCATAAAGCATCAAACAACGCTTTATGCCAAGTTCTCTGATTATCTTCCACCAGTTTCTTGATAATAGTAACCAGATTTTTGTTACAAGATTCCGCTTGACCATTTCCTTGTGGATAATAGTCTAAAGAGTGAAAAAGAATGATCCCATGTTCATAGCAAAAGCCAATAATCTTGTTGGAAGAGAAACAAGTAGCATTATCGGCCACAACTTTGTTTGGGACTCCAAACCGGGAAATAATATTTTCCTTAAGAAAATTACATACCACTTCAGAAGTAGCATGCTTTACTGGGATGGCTTCCACCCACTTGGTCAAATAATCAATTGCGGTGAGAACAAAGTTGTGTCCCACACTTGATGGTGGGTTCACAGCACCAATGAAGTCAATGCCCCATTGTTGAAAAGGCTCTTCAATTACAATTGGCTTGAAAGGTAGTGCAGCCAACTTAGGCCTTCCAACAAACTGTTGACATAACTCACACCTATGTACCCAGTTGTACGCATCTTGAAACAATGTAGGCCAATAGTACCTAGCCCGCAAAATCTTATGAGTTGTCACAGGCGTGGAAAAATGTCCTCCACAAGCTAAATTGTGAAAAGATTCCAGAAGTCTATTTTGTTGCATTTTATCCACACAATGGAGAAAAACTCCATCAAGGCTTCTTTTATACAAACCATTGTCCCATAGAACATAGTTAGCAGCCTTCAATTTGATAGTCCTTTTCTCCTTATAGGATAGATGAGAAGGACACTCACCATAGGTAAGAAAATGAGCAATGTTTGAATACCACTCATCTGTAGTAGTGACAAAATGAACAATTGGCATATCTTCAACTTCTTCTTCTTCATCTCCTGTCTCTTTTGGTACATTGTCAGCAATCAACTGACACAAACCTCTGCCACGCACAAGCTTGGTAGGTTTGATATCAAGATCAAACTCTTGGATCTTGGCAATCCAATTGCCTCTCTTGATACCAAACTCCTATTGAGTTAGGATCGACTTCACTATTGTGTCGGGCACGAAAGCAATAGTATGTGAATTCAAATTATAAAACTGGAAATGCTTTACCCCCTTGACCACGGCATAAGCATGTTTCTCCATATTTGAGTATTTCAATTCATGAGCCTTCAAAGGACAACTCATAAATGAAATGGGAGATTCCACACCTTTTTCATTCTGTTGAACAAGAATGGCTGAAAGCGTATGCTCTGAAGCATAATTGTATACTACGAAATCCTTGGTATAATCAAGACAAACAAGAACCGAAGCATGAGCTATGGCCCTCTTGATATCCTCAAATGTTGTTTTACCTTCCGTACTCCAACGGAAAGTTGTCTTGCCCTTCATCATGTTGACAATGTGACAGGTTTTCTCCACGAATTCTGGAATGAATCTCCGCAGAAAATTTACCTTTCCAAAGAAAGAGTGAACTGCAGTCTTACTAGTAGGCAAAGTAGGACTTTGGATGGACTTGACTCTTTCTGAGTCAATTTTAGTGCCTTCTCACGACATAATGTGACCAAGAAGTTTACCTTCCGTAACCTTGAAAACTAATTTCTTAGGGTTAAGAGAAATACCATTTTGTTGACATCTTTCCAGCACCTGTTGCAAATGATACGCATGATCTTGACGTTGTTTGGAAAAAATGGTGAAGTCATCAAGATATACCACAATGAATTTCCCCATCTCATCTCTGAAAGCAAGGTCCATTGCTCTCTGGAAAGTAGCGCCAGCATTGATTAAACCAAACGACATCCTGCGATATGCAAATGTGTCCCAAGGTGTTGTGAAAGTAGTCTTATACTGATCTGCTTCCCTGACCTCTACTTGATTATATCCCAAGAAACCGTCTAGCATAGACAGCATTTCTGAACCAGTTACAGTTTGCAACACTTGGTCCATGATGGGTAGGGGGTAGTTATCCTTTAGAGAAGACTGGTTGAGATTCCTGAAATCAACGCAAATACAGATTTCTCCGTTCTTCTTTCTTACAAGAACAATATTCACGATTCAGGTAGAATGATGAATAAGAAAGATTATTCTTGCATTCAACATCTTCAAAATCTTAGAAAGAATGATACCTGATATTTTGGGATTATATTGCCTCTGTTTCTGCTTATGAGGCAATGACCCAACCTTGAGAGGAATTTCATGTTGAATCTCCTTAAGCTTGAAAGACTTCAGATCATCATAAGAATATGCCAAGACATCAATGTAATGATGAAGGAGTGTAGTGAATTTGAATTTCTCATCGGCAATGCAACACTTCCCAATGTTGACCATTTTGGGATGTACCTCAGAATTCAAATTTACTTGTTCAAATTCTATAGATGAACTTGAATCAAGTTGTTGCTGCCATTTAATTTATCTGTCATGTTTATCAAATAGCTTTTCCAAGGAAACTAAACCTTTCAGAATCTTATTCCCTTTTAGTTGAAGAAACTCTTCACCAATTTGCGAATCTACTTCAGAAATGTATTCTCATGGTGGAGACTCACTACCTTCAAAATAGAGCTCATCAAAGCTATCCGTCTTTTCCAAGAAAGCTATGATTTGATTATCACCATTGAACACTTGCGAATGGTCAGCATTATCCGGTACACTTGTTCGGAAAACCAACTCAATTGTGTACTTGTTACCTTTGAAATCCTTATGGGGAACCATGAGGGTGGCAGAGACAGCTAATGAATCAGCACGATCATTAAACTCTCTCAATACTGCAAAAATGTCGAAAGCATCAAAACCTTCGATGCAATCCCAAACACGATTACGATAATACCTCAACCTTTCATTTTTGGTCTGATATAAATTTTTCACTTGGCAAACAACTAATTTGGCATCTCCTTGAGCATGAAGATTTTTAACACCTTTAGCATGAGCAACCTCCAATCCAAGAAACAATGACTCATATTCAGCGGTGTTATTGGTATTGTCAAATTGCATCTTGTATGAGAAAGGAAAGATATCACCTTGTGGAGATATCAAAACAATTCTGGCTCCAAAACCAGTAGAGGAACAACTACCATCAAATTCTAAAACCCAAACATCATTTAAATTTCTTACTTTGATGTTTCTATTACTAGTAGATTCTTCTTCATCAAAAAGAGAAGATTCCAGCATCACTATGCTCTCATCTGAACTTTCATCTGATTTACTAGAAATATCCTCTGATTCTACATTTGAAATGTCAGAGCTCTCATCTAATGAACTAGAAGTATCTTTAGTAGACAAGAAATAATTACCCATTCCCGAGGACTCAAACAAAATTTGGGCTTTGGGATTTGTCCTTTGGGTAACAATATATTTTGCTTCTTTCTCAGGAAGCAACTTTTGATGATGTCTTTAATAGATATCCTTGCTTCGGATAGGTCCATGTTTAGTTCTCCACCCACATCTTTACAAAAATTACACTCGAGCAGAATTCCATAAGAGGCTGGAACATCAGCCACTAGGACGGTCATCTTAATCCTCTTGTCTGGAAAGGCTGCAAATGCAAATTGGGCATCTTTGATTTGACCCAAAAATGGCACTTGCTTATTTTCCATGGAGAAACATCTACCAAAGGTCTTGGTTAAGGTGAGACCAAGGGCGTCCGCCACTTTGGCAAGCATGACATTATTGGAGGCCCCAAAATCTATTATGCAGTTGCTCAACTTATGACCATTTACCAATAGAGAAACATAGAAAGGTTTTATTTTCCTTGGGGCAACAAGGGAAGTAGTGACAAGATTATTTTGGGTGGATTTGTTCTTTGAGGAATCATGAGCAACTTTGGGAAGGTCTTGTCCTATAGGGACAATCTTGTTTTTAATGTATTTAGCCAACCTATCAAACTGTTCAGGATTAGCTTGTAAATACTCAACCTCAGACATTTGGATTTTGGTCTTCCTAGCATGATCTATTATATCAAATAGCTTGTTGTACCCAACCAAATTTTTTGCTTCACTAAGGCATTTTGAAACAAGTCTAGAAAATTTTTCGTCAAAAAGTAAAAAAAGCAATATTTCTAAAAATAGACGTCGAGTTAGGTTTTCTGGGTTTCTTGAGATATGGTTGTTGGCAAAACTTTCTAAAAATAGAATCTCCAAATCAGGTGTCGCGCTCGATTCTCATTGGTCGATTTTGCTCCACGATCGGCACGGTTCAGACGGAATCTTCAAACGACCAAGTTTTCTCTACTGGGTTATTTTTGCTTTTTTGCAAGGTGAAGCACGAGCACGAAATTCATCAACACAAAAAAGTTCACCTGCCAGAATTCTTCGACGAGTTTCCAACACTATTTCAACGACGCAAAACCGACAAACGGCTGTTGACTTGACGATGCACGCAAAACGATGCAAGATGGATCCAAGGTGAATTGAAAAGTTGGAGAATCATAAATTTGGCTAAGTCTGGTGAAACTGGGCACCCCAGGAGGCTTGGGGTGCCCATCTTCTCCTGTGTTAGTTTTTTTTTCACGTTTTTCGAGAAACGTCCAAAATGCCTCCGTCAGCTCCTTTCCGGTTGGTCAAACTTGGTCAAAAGTCAGTCAAAGCCAGGATTTCATCACAAATATGTTTAGACTACTTAGATCACCCTCCGTCCTGCCTCGATAGTCGTCAGAACAACCAAAATCGAAGACTGAACAGGAGCCGTCGGCACGGAAATCGAGAAAAGGTACAAAATTGAAAATTTTTGAAAAATTTTCTAAGTGTTGACAAACCAGGTGCCCCATGAGGCTTGGGGTGCCCAAACTCTCTAGAGTTAGATTATTTTTGATGTTTTTCTTAAAAAACGTGAATCTCCTTCCGTCAGCTCGGTTCGGTTCAGTTTTGATCAGTTTGGCACATTTTTTGAGGCAAATGGAAGGTACAATCAGCTCATTTTTCATCAGGCCTACATATTTGCTAGATCATCAGACTCAATTTCATCTCATTTGATAGAAATTGACAGGCAAACAGGGGTCATGTGCCTCCGGAACGTGCACGCAAACCAAGAAATTAAAAAAGTTGAAAAAACTAAAAAAATGGCTAAGTGTTGGGAAACCAGGCACCCCAGGAGGCTTGGGGCACCCAACTTGAGTAGTGTTAGAATATTTTCATGTTTTCAGTGTTTTCCGACATGCTTTATTACCAATCTTCGCCCGTTGGCAGTTTCCGGGAGGTCAAACTTGGTCAAACGATGTCAGATCGTCGAATGGAGGCAGGGGATGGAATCTCAGTTGATCAATCTCCAAAATGTCAGGATCAGTTAACTTTTTCAGTTCATGATGACATTTTTCTGCCTTGTCAAAGTCAGAGACAGGCCATATTTAAGTCAAAATGAGTGTTGAAGTGTCGAAAATGAAGAAAATTTTGTTAGCACTTCTTTCAACTCGCATGTTCGATGACATCATCAAAAAATATATTTTTTCATCATCTTGCACATGAAGCCATAGGCTCCTACAAAATAGGGATTCTTCTTATTCAAAGACATCCACTTGGATTTATGCTTTAAAAGATGCTTTCTTCATGGATGAGGGTGAAGTTTTCTTCTCACACAAATAAAGCTGCTTTTTCAACCAAAAGATTTATAAAGACAAGCTTTTGGCTTCTTTATTTCATTATCTTTTGTACGTTGCATCCAGAGGAAAGATTTTATTTTTCTTTCAATGAAGATTTGAAGATCCAAACCAAGTGCTTTTTCAGTGTTCTTCATAGATTCGGGTTGAGGAAGAAGAGAGGCTTGCTTTTTCAGGGTCCTTGTTTCAAGGGGATCATTTTTCAGAAATCCGACCAGAGCTTTTTCAGTTTTCGTCGAGATGGGTCCATCCAGATTATCATCCTCTTGAAGATTGGGAGTTGTGCTTTTTTCGAGAATCTATTTTTTTCCTGCTTTTTCAGGAAAATCTCCGCTTTTTCAAAATCTGACGATCTGGGTTGCTTCGAAACAAAATTGCCTACAAAACCCATGTGCCAGCTTTTTTGGTCAAAATCAGCTTTTTAGAAGATATTTTTTCCAAAAATACCAGTGGATGACATCACCAATAAAGCAACAATAAAGATGGGGACACAAAAAGAAATCAGCTTTGAAACATATGCTTTTTAGCAGCTCATCCATTCTTTAGAAAAGAAATCACTTTGTGATAGTTGGAATCTTCTTTGCTTTAAAGCATTTGTTTATTGTATCTTTCTCTTAGAATAGTAATAAAGCTTGCGAGTTGGCAAGTTAGGGTTAATCAAGGAGATTTTAGGGTTCCCTACTCCTTTGATTTTAGTATAAATAAGGGCATCCTTGCCCATTGTTTGTAAGGACTTTGGTAATAACATATTTTGTTGTGCCTATTCTAGCCTGCAAACATTGTTATTCCAAGTGTTTGTTCACTTTGTGTTCATTGTTCTCCGGTGTTTGATCGCTTACTGTATGCCTACCTTTTGCTATAGTATTGTTGTCCTGGAGTTATATTAAACTTTATGATATTGAATAGAAGTCTCATGCCTACTTTGCTCTGATATTCTATATCGATTCATTAAGTTATCGTCGTTAGATGTGTAGCTTCTGCAGCTTTCATTTTCAGCTTTCATCATTAAAGTACTTTTAGTCTTGTGATGTTAATCTGGAAGAAAATTGCTTAAGTTTTTGTGTTAACAATCATTCCTCGTTCACTTTCAACTTCCTTTGCTCAGAATTTACTTAGGAGGTTGAAAGCGTCATTAGTCTATGCTAGTTGTAGTAGAAGTTTTATTAAAAGGAAAAAACCTCTTCTGCAACGTTTAGAGTTTTATAACCTTGTGCTCGCAGCAGAGAATCAAAAAGAAGATAGGCAAAGTTTCATTCAAGTTATCTTTTCAGCGAACATCAGTAAGAAAGGGAACTCCCCCTTCCAATAGGAGAGCAGTTTATCTGTGCATAGCTGTCTGTTTCCAAATCGCATTCCAGAGGTGTGAATTGAAACGCCAACATAGCTGAAATGAACTAGGTACAAAGGAAGGAAATCCATCATTCTGAGTTTTATTAGGGGTAGTACTAGTCTAAGAGACAGAAGTAGAAGGCACGGGATTGTTAGATGTACTTACTTGCTTATTGCCAACCAGGTCCTTTGACTGAAAAGGCAACGGAGATCCCGGTTTGGCAATTGAGATCACTAGATGAGGTTCCTCTCTTGCCTTTCCTTTATCAGCTTGTTGATTTGACTGATTATGGGACCTAGTAAAAATAGCATATGCTCCATCATATACTTCTCCTTCCCTTTCGGCTTCATCTTGGTAATTCAAAAATCCAATGGTAGAGTCGCCAACTAATTCTTCTTCTCCTTCTGTAAAAAGATTAACATCATTCTCCTGATCCAACTTGGGTTGGAAAGAATGATCATGTTCTGCTTCATAATAGCCAATTGCTGAGTTGACCAGCGTTGCTTCAATGGTGAGCTTCCCCTATGTGTGTGGAAGACGATTTTGTTGCCCTTGATTTCTGGCATTATTACCTTGATATGAATTGTTAGGAAATGTTATCTATGGTATATCCCTATAAGAAGGAGGAGCGGACATACCTTGAGACATTTGCCTTTTCAAAGCTAGCAACTCATTTGCTAACTTTTGCACCATAGGATCTGTGGTGCTTGTGGAAGGATTATCAGTAGAGGATTGACCTCTATTCTTGTTGGAATCTCTTCTTATCTTACCCACAAGGATAAGATCATCTTCAACTTCCGTAGCCAAAATTTGAGCCGTGGGAAGATCTGCAGGACCAACTCGTCTTAGCAGAAAGCTCACCTTGGCAAGCTAAGTATTGATAAAGAAACTCTTAAGATTCTCCGTTGTTGGCTGAGTGATTGTAGGAATCTTATTTGTCAGCTTACTGAACTTAGCAATGAAGTCTCGCATGGGTTCATGTGGCTCTTTCTTCATCTATGTTAGCTGTGCTAACAAGGCATGTGCATCTTCCGCAAGTTTGAACCTGGCTTCAAACTTAGTCTTGAGAGTGTTCCAACTCATTATAGTTTGAGCTTGAAGATGGTAAAACCAATCTGCAGCAGCACCTTGCAGTGTTTCCACAAAAAGTCTTACTGCTACATCTTCATGTTCCACACCTAATACACTACAAGCTATGCAGAAAGCTATAATGTGTTCATCCGGGTGGACTTTCCCATCGCCATAGAACTTAGGAAAAATCTTCCTCGAACTATGAGGTAGTTCATGCAATGGTGGAGTTAAATTCAAAGGACCAAAAGTGTTACCCCAAGGGCCTTGAGCTGCCATGGTGCACTGATTAAAGGGTGGGATAACAAACCTCTGTAGAATATGAACAGATAAAACTTTGTTAGTACTAGAACTAGAAGCTTCGCCTGGTATTGGAGACTTGGCGTTAGTACAAGGAAAACTCCTAGTTCGCTGAAGTCGAGGTCGTGGAGGCAAAAGACCAAACTTATTTTGCTGCATCAACTCAAATACAGGATCAATAATACCTTGAGCTCTCTTGCTTCTTCTATACCGTGAGTCTGCCAGAATGCAATGTACTCAACAAAATTTTGAAAAATCTTGAAATGATGGAAAAGAACTGTAGTACTTCAACTCAGAGCGTGAGGCTTCAAGTTGCGCGTTCCTTCCCCAGCAGAGTCGCCAAAACTGTTGGGTGAATATTTTCTCTTCAACTAACTGAAGGCAAAATGGTTATATCAACCACAGTGTAATCAGATAAATCTCTCCTCTCAGCAAGGGGAGGTTTCCTATTAACTATTACAAACTTATTTATACTAAAAACTAATTTCGGGGTGAAACCATGTCATCCATTTCTCTTTTTTCAGAAATAATGTTTACAATATAAAATCTCTTTCACAAAACAAATCAAACTAACCAAGAAACTCACAAGAGCACAAAATCTATCGTTGCTCTTCTCACTAACTTATAATTTAGAAATGAGTAGGATAATGATGCAGAGCCACAGCTAGAAACGTTAATGGGAATGGTGGAATTTGGTGTTTCTTATATCTCATCAGCAAGAGCTAACAAAATACGCTATCGGCCTAATAATGACTATCGGCACCTCTTGTACATCTCTCTCCGATACCCATCTCACCCCGATGGATATTTCATTTATGTGCCTATCGGCAAGATATGGTCTATCAGGTTCTTCACACTGAGCTATTCTGATGACTATTGTCTCCCTGAAATATACAAGCTTCAACCTGTTAATCCGGTCCCCGTTACCTCCACTACCGGTCGCCCTTTGTATCTTTAAGCCATGTATATTCAATTGTATATTTGAAATATACATTCACTATATGCAAACCATAAAGTGCATTTGATGGACACGCAGAAACATGCAACTGCAGTATACTCACAAAATGTATACAAAAGGTGTATACACAGAACTTGTATGACCCGATGCCCCTCAGCGATATACACAAACTTTGTATATCTTGAATGTATGTCTTCAATGTACATTTAGAATGTACAAACCCGCTATGCAAACAAAAGATGCATCTCCTATCTATTTTGGCGAATGTATCTTTGACTCCGTTGACCCGCTTGTGTGTGTCAAATGTACCTCTAACTGCTTGTATGTTCCAACATACAACAGCACATAAGGATGCTAGGATAAATCATAGCATGCTATAACTTGATCCCAAAAACATGAAATGCATAAACAGAAACACGGAAATACAAACTAAACTACTGTACATGTCCATTCCACCGATTCAGAGAATCAACCGGTGGAATGGATGGATGAATCCATTTCCCCTGCAAACAAGAGAAACAATACACAGATAGATCAAAGATCGAACAAAATGAAATCAACGGGACCTCCTTATTTTCAATATAAAAAATGCATACAAATATCACAGTCCCACTGTATCACAATGTTCTGTCAGATTTCCAAACACAATGTCGCTGCTTCTCCTATGCCAAATGTTAACAAAAACTATCTCTATCTCAACAAACTGATCTAGGGCATAAATAACTACTCCTCGTGAGTAGTACAGACTCGATTCCCAGCAACTGGGAGACTTCCAAGCGGCTGGGAAGACAACTCGCATAACAAACTTCCAACTAACTTGCACACAATCCTAGATTGGCTTAAAACATAAGAATTGGTCATACATACCGTATTACATCACAAAGTAAAACATAATAGAATTAGACCTAATTTGTATTTCGAAGGGGTGCTCCTACACCATACTCCCCAGAAGAAGAAATCTCAAGTCCACTTGAGATGAGAGTATGTAGGTCTGAACCATGTTGGTTGATCTGTTCTTCAGTCATCCACACGGCTTCAGAATCAGGTTTGCCCTGCCAAGCCACCAAATATTCCAAATATTTTTTGTTCCGGGTCTTCTTGATCACTCTTGTGTCTAAAATCTTCTGCAACTATGGTGGATCATGTTTTGGAATGTCATTAGCTGTTGTATCCTGTAGTAGTTCATGTTCTTCATCTGGATGATGCTTGTATGGAGTTAAATCACATACATTGAATATAGGTGATAATCTAAGATCTGAAGGAAGTTGGATTGCATAAGCATTCTGTCCACACTTTTTCAAAATCTGACATGGTCCAATCTTCCTCTGCATGAGTTTAGTATATTTGCCTTTAGGAAGTCTTTCCTTTTTCAAATGAACCCATACCAACTCTCCAACATCAAACTGGACATCTTTCTTCTTTTTATCAGCATATTCTTTATACTTCAAAGTAGTTTGCTAGAGTTGGTTCTTGACCTGATCATCTACCTCTTTTATGGCTTCTGCAAAAGCTTTACCATCTGCACTAATAGAATCTCATGTAGGTAGATCTCACAGCTCTAAAATACCTCATGGATGTATACCATATACTATCTGGAAAGGTGATTTCCCTATGCTTCTATTGACAGTATCATTATAGGAAAATTCTGCCTATGGTAGGATATTATCCCACTTGTCTCCATGCTGTCTTGTCAAACATCTGAGCAAATTCCCTAAGGAACGATTTACCACTTCAGTCTGTCCATCCATTTGAGGATGATATGCGGATGAAAAAGACAAATTTGTTCCAAGCTTCTTCCAAAGAGTCCTCCAAAAATGACCAATGAATTTCACATCTCTATCTGACACTATGCTCAATGGCAATCCATGTATTATTACTATTTCCTTGAAAAACAAATCTGCAATATATGAAGCATCAGCAGTGGTTTTGCATGGTAAGAAATGTGTCATTTTGCTGAATCTGTCCACTACAACAAAAACACTATCATATCCCTTTCTCGTTCTGGGTAAACCCAACACAAAATCCATACTTATGCTTGCCCATGGTCTGGAAGGAATGGGTAATGGCTGATATAAACCTGCATTAGTTGATCTTCCTTTTGCTTTCTGACATATCACACATGTCTACAAATTTTCTGACATCTGATTGGAACTTAGGCCAATAATAATGTCTTCTGATAAGATCAAGAGTCTTATCCAAACCAAAATGTCCTACCATAGCTCCACAATGTTTCTCTTTAATGATGTTCAACCTCATAAGACACCTTGGAATACACAACTGTCCACCTTTGAACAGCAATCCATCCTAGATCAGGAATTCAGAGAATTTAGCATGATATTTATCTCCAAAAGAAGTACGTACCTGATATATCTCACCAAAATCTTCATCATCATCATACATGGTCTTCAATGAATCAATGCCAACACTTTCCAACTGAATCTAGTTGACTGTTAGAGCTCTCCTGCTCAAGGCATTTGCTACCTTATTTTGGACTCCTTTCGTATGCTTCAATGTGAAAGTAAAAGCTTGCAAAGTTTCTACCCATTTCATATGCCTGTGGTTCAACTTTTCTTGGCTGTTTATAAAACTTAAGGCCTGATTATCTGTGAATACTATGAATTCTTTCGGCATCAAGTAATGCCTCCATTTCTTGAGTGACTGGACTAGAGCATACATTTCCAAATCATAGGATGAATACCTCTTTTTAGCATCATTGAGCTTCTCATTGAAAAATGCAATTGGTCTACCTTCTTGGCTGAGTACTGCTCTAATTGCCATGTGACTTGCATCACATTCGACCTGAAAAATTTTGGTAAAATCTAGAAGTGCAAGGACTGGCTGCTGTGCCACCTTCTTCTTCAATGTTTCAAAGGAATCATCTGCTTCCTTAGTCCAAGCAAATCTGCACTTCTATCCTCCTTTTATAGTATCAAGCATGGGTGCACAAATATGACTAAACCCTCTTATAAACTTTCTGTAGGAGGTTGCTAACCCATGGAAACTTCTGACATCATTCATAGTCCTTGGAATTGGCCAAGACAATATGGCACTTACTTTCTCCTTATCCATTTACAGCTTTCCTTGTGAAATGACAAAACCCAAATATGTGATCTCCTCCTGCATGAACAAACGCTTATCTAAATTTATCATCAGCTACTCTTCGTGTAACCTCTTGAGAACCAAATCTATATGTCTAAGATGTTCTTCCTTTGTATTGCTGAAAATCAAAATGTCATCTAGATATACTATGACAAACTTGCCCATGAATTCTCTCAAAACCTCATTCATCAATCTCATAAAAGTACTAGGTGCATTAGATAAACCAAAAGGCATAACTTTCCACTCATACAACCCTTCATTGGTTTTGAATGTTGTTTTCCATTCATCTCCTGGCCTAATTTTGATCTAATGATAACCACTCTTCAAATCTATTTTTGTAAAATACTTAGCACCTCCCAAACAGTCAAGTAAATCCTCTATCCTAGGTATTGGAAACCTATACCTGATTGTGATCTTATTAATAGGCCTAGAATCTTTGCAAGGCCTCCAAGTGCCTTCTTTCTTTGGTGCTAGTACAGCTAGTACTGCACATGGGCTTAAACTTTTGCCAATCAAACCTGTGTCTAATAATTCCTCAATTTGTCTTGCTACTTCTGCATTCTATTCTGGAGTTAGCTTGTATGTTGCTTTGTTTGGAAGTGTAGATCCAGGGATTAGATCTATGCAATGGCTGATATCCCTTACAAGTGGTAGGGATCTTGGCATTCCATCAGAGATGATGCCTTTATACTTATCCAATAGCTCTTGGACAGTTGGGTCTATGAACCTCTGCTTCTTCTCTTTCTTGACTTCTTGCTGCTATTCTCTATTCACTGTCAGACATGGAATTAGGGCACATGCAACTGCACCTTCTGCTACTACTTTCATGAATTATTTTCCTTCCATTAGCATCACCTTTACTTCTTTTCCTTTTGATTTCTCCTCCTTCTTTGTCCATGGGATCAACTCTATCACCATACCATCTTTGGTGATTGTATAGGTGTTCCTAACACCATCATGGCGTGCCTTCAAGTCATACTGCCATGGTCTTCCAAATAAGAGATGGCAAGCATCCATCTTGGTAATATCAAACAATAACCTGTCTTTATATGCTCCAATCTGAAATTCTACCCAAGCCTGCTCTTCTACAACTGTTTGTTGACCTTGGGTAAGCCATGAGACCTTATATGGGGATGGGTGAGGCAATCTTCTAAGCTTATGCTTTGTTACCATTTCATCAGACACAAAATATTCAGTAGAACCAGAATCAATTAAAACTTTACATGCCTTACCTCCTGCCTTGCATGTAGTTATGAAAAGAGACTTTCTTTGTGGGGGTTCTTTGTCAGGTACCTTCATGGTGGTCATTGTTCTTCTCATCATCAGAGATTCTCCACTCTCTGGATATCCATAATTATCAGGAGCATTCACACTTTGAAAAGCATTTGAGCTTATTGCACTTTGACTATCAGGTTCTTGGATCAGATTCGTTCTCCTTTCTCCTATTGAACTTGTTGCCTTTTCTAGACATCTGCTAACTATATGGCCTTCTTTATTATAGTTATAACATCTGATAGATCCTCTGCCCTAGGATCTTCCTCTGAAAGGTCTTCTACCTCTGAAGTTTCCTTGCTGATTGTAACATCCTCTCTGGTTTTGACTGTTATCTCTCTTGCTGTTGTTATGACTGGATTCTCCTTGATATCCAAATCCATGTCCTCTTCCTCTGAAAAAACCTCTTCCACCTCTTTGTTGTTTTCCTCTTCCCCTATTGTTCTATTCTTGTCTTCTCTTTAACTTCTCTTCCACTTTCAATGCCAACTGAAAACATTTCTGAACTGTATCAGGGTTATGCAGGTTCAAATCTTCCTGAATGTTGAACCTCAATCCATTAAGGTATCTGGCTACCTTTTCTTCCTCACTCTCTTTTACCTTTGTCTTGACATAAAGCTTCATGAACTCTTCTGTATATGAGCTGACATCTAGCTCCTTTTGCTTCAAATTTTGTTTCCTCTTATGCAATTGGATGTTGTAATCCAATGGAACATAGGCTTCTTTCACTAAAGCCATCGTCTTCTTCCACGTAGCAACTCTACGCTTTCCTTCTTGTACTCTGTCATCTTGGATAAAATTCCACCAAGTTAATGTAGCCTCTTTCATTCTTGATTGGGCTATCTTTACCCTCTGGTGTTCTGGTATCTCCTCTGTCTCAAAGAAATTGTTTAAGGAGTCTATCCACTCCATCACCAAATCAGGATCCATCTTTCCTGTAAACACTAGCAAATCCAGTTTCACATCCATGGTTCTCCTCTCCATGGATTTGAGGGCATTAATCAAGGGTCTCTGGTCTGTAGGAACGTCTACCTCGTTCCACCTAGGGATCTCTTCTTCCTCCCTATCTTCTTCTTTACCAGAACCTACTCTGTCCCTCAACTTCTCCAACTCATCTTTCAATTCCTGATTCTGAGCCTTCACAACTTTGCTTTCTACAATCTACTTCTTTACCAGAACTGCCAACTCAACGTTGGTCATCCTTACCGAAAACTCTGATGTTCCTTCTCCATCTAACATTTTTACTATCTTCAAATCTTCCCAGAAGATCCAACTTTTGCTCTAATACCACTATCACGCAGGTCCACAGCCAGAAACGTTAATGGGAATGGTGGAATTTGGTGTTTCTTATATCTCATCAGCAAGAGCTAACAAAATACCATATCGGCCTGATAATGACTATCGACACCTCCTGTACATCTCTCTGATACCCATCTCACCCCGATGGATATTTCGTTTATGTGCCTATCAGCAGGATATGGTCTATCGGGTACTTCACACTGAGCTATTCTGATGACTATTGTCTCCCCGAAGTATACAAGCTTCGACCTGTTAATCCGGTCCCCGTTACCTCCACTACCAGTCGCCCTTTATATCTTTAAGCCATGTATATTCAATTGTATATTTGAAATATACATTCACTATATGCAAACTATAAAGTGCATTTGATGGACACACAGAAACATGCAACTGTAGTATACTCACAAAATGTATACAAAAGGTGTATACACAAAAACTTGTATGACCCGATGCCCCTCAGCGATATACACAAACTTTGTATATCTTGAATGTATGTCTTCAATGTACATTTAGAATGTACAAACCCGCTATGCAAATAAAAGATGCATCTCCTATCTGTTTTGGTGAATGTATCTTTGACTCTGTTGACCCGCTTGTGTGTGTCAAATGTACCTCCGACTGCTTGTATGTTCCAACATACAACAGCGATATGCGAATGACGGATACCCACAAAATGATCCTCGGATGCAAAAGCGATATACACATTAATTGCCTTCAACAAAAAAAAGTGATATACACAGGAAATGTATATCCGAACTGATTCACCTTTGTACCTTTGAAACATGTATTTCTAACATATTCTAACACCTAATCCAATTAGTGATATACGCACAGATACAAATGCGATATACACATAGACTGTATGTCGCATACAAACACTGTATATCCATCAAATGTACATTTTGACAAAACCCTCAAAACTTCACAAATTTCACACAGAAAATACTGCGATCGGGCCGAACCATTTCCTGGCCAACTTTAACTTAGAATTTAACCTTCAAACCCTAGCACATGAGGATGCTAGGATAAATCATAGCATGCTATAACTTGATCCCAAAAACATGAAATGCATAAATAGAAACACGGAAATGCAAACTAAACTACTGTACATGTTCATTCCACTGATTCAGAGAATCAACCGATGGAATGGATGGATGAATCCATTTCCCCTGCAAACAAGAGAAACAATACGCAGATAGATCGAAGATCGAACAAAATGAAATCAATGGGACCTCCTTATTTTCAATATTAGAAATGCATACAAATATCACAGTCCCACTGTATCACAATGTTCTGTCAGATTTCCAAACACAATGTCACTGCTTCTCCTATGCCAAATGTTGACAAAAACTATCTCTATCTCAAAAAACTGATCTAGGGCATAAATAACTACTCCTCGTGAGTAGTACAAACTCGATTCCCAGCGGCTGGGAAGATAACTCGCATAACAAACTTCCAACTAACTTGCACACAATCCTAGATTGTCTTAAAACATAGGAATTGGTCATACAGACCTTATTACATCACAAAGTAAACATACTAGAATTAGACCTAATTTGTATTTCAAAGGGGTGCTCCTGTACCAGATAAGATGCAGGTCAAAGTCTTCACCGAATACTACGATAAAACATACGATCACAAAAGATAATAGTAGCTCAAAGTCTTTCCAATATATTTTACTTCAAAATGTAAAATCACAAGCTAAAGATAATTGTTGTAGCACAAAGTCTCCACAATCAGCTTTAGAACATCTCCCAGATTATTCACACTCATAGTACAATTTGATCAAGTAGAAAAGATAGCATAAGGAAAAGGACAAAAGAACAATTTCCACTACACCACAAGTTATTCCAATACAAATATTGAAAGATCGCTTGCTTTTCTATTCACTTGATAAAATATGATTTACAATTTGAACACAAAGTCTCAAAATGCTCTTCAATTTGGCAGAGTTTCGTTGTAATAACTAAAAGATCCTTTTAGAGTGATTTGAGGATAATATTCATACACGGGAACCAACCTCCTGTCACCAACCTGAGTAAGACTAGGAAAACTTCTCATGCTTGCGGCAGCATATACAAGATATCAGGTCATATAAAACTTGAATGTTGTGTTGACTCTCACCAATTGCTCATGCAAAGCATTACTAACCTGTTCTCCCCAAAAGATTTTTTGTGTGCCCCGGATAATCACCTTGATGTATGTATACATCCATTCTTGAAAATTGGAGGAAGAAGGGAGTCCTCTAATGTGACTCAAAAGTGTGATCAAGTCACAAACCTCCTCTACAAAGTCACTCCTAGGAAGATCCTTTGGCTATCTGGTCAGATTGCTCTGAGGAATTTTCAACCATTTACTGTTTATGTACCCTCTTGCAGATTCCACATCTAAATCATAGTCTCTTTGCCCTTGAGCAAAATCAATTTGTCCAATATTTTCAATAGGACACATGAAGATTTTATCAAGAAACTCTGCATCCAACCTCATAATCACATTCCCTAGGGAATTTGTCACAACCCTAGTATCCCTATTGTAATGGCTACCCATTTGAAGAACAAACTTAGGGTTATGGGTAGAAACTGGAAAAGAGGCAACCAAGTGAATGTTGTTGTCAATGATCTTCTGCATGTGTCTGGAAGGATTTGTTTGTCTAGTTCTGTCCACAAACTCTATCATATCTACATGCCCTATCTCTGTATCTCTGATTTCATCAGCATCCGACTGTACTGAAGTGATAGGGAAGACCCCTTGGTATTTGTACTTCATGATTTTGGCTTTGGATGGAGACGGCTCTGACATCAACTCTGGAGAGAATTTTGGAGAAGATATCTACCACGGATGTTTGTTGAAAACTACAAAAAGCCATGATCTCGCAGTTAGGGGAAAAATGGATAAATTGGGATTACTATGATTCGATGATCATGAATAGGAAAGCATGCGTTGAAGGGCTTGAATGCACGCAAATCAAGGTAAAAGGTGAAAGCGGGTTAATAGGGCTTGAAAGGCAAATTTTCCCAGTGTTAGGAAAAATTTAGGAAAATATGCATGGGCGGTCAAAATAACCGCTCCTACACAAGAGATTATTCACTTATCATGCAAAGTCAGTCATTTTGTCTGCTATTGCATGTGGGGAAAAGTTTGATTATGATGCATGTGCAAGCTCGGCGAAAAGGGCCGCCATTGCATGTGTTTGGGAAGATTTTTATGTTTGATGTAGGGGCAGTCAATTTGACCGCCCTTACATGTGAGGGAACAAGTGTTTGATTGGATATGCATAAGTGGTAAAAATGTCCACTAATGCATATGAGGAAGAAGCTTTCTAATGCGAAGTCAGTCAGAATGACCGCTTAGGCATATGTTCTTTGAAACTCCAAGTTATCTGTGAGAGCAGAAATTTCTACTGCCATCGCATTTGGGGTAATACATAGTTTGTGTAAGGGCGGCGGTTTTAACCGCCCTTACACAAGGGGATAGGCAAGCTTGATAAGGTGTATGCACAAGCGGCAAATTTGCTTGCTAATGCATATGGATAAAAAGCTTGTGTAGAGTCGGTCAAAAAAACTGCTATTTCATATGGGAAGACAAACAAAAAAAAATGCATCGGCAATGGAAAAGACCGTCAATACATATGGGGGAACACTGGCAAAACAAGTTTTCATAGATAATATCTAAAATCCACTGCTAGCGCTAAGACTAGGGCATGACGAATTCGTTGATAATGAAAAGGAAAACGATGAAGAAAAATACAAAAGCATTCTACTTAGGGTTTTTAGACTTGAACCTAATCATGCAAAATGACGACTCAATCTAAACATAAACATTTACATAAATCCCAAACAAACATTTCAATTACGAACAAACCCTAATAGAACGAAGAAAAAACAAAAATGAAAAATAGGAAAAACGTCACCCTACCTGGAAATAACAATGAAAACCCTAGGCGCAAAATCTTTACAATCCATGAGTTTCGCGGTTCAATTGACTTCACAGAGGCTTAGATAACTTATTCGAGAAGTTTGAGAATAAAAACTAAAAAGAACAATGACTAAAAATGATTTAAAAGGTTTAAGACAGTGTATTAATGGTGACACAAGCGCCATTAATGACACTTGAGTTCAAGATTCGTGAGATCATGTTTTGTCAGTCAGAAAGACTGCTTTTGCACATGAGGGATAATATGCATGAGCAGCGGATAAGACTGCTCCTACACATGCAAATTTTGGCAAGGGGCATGCATGAGCGGTGAAAAAGGCTGACATTACATACAAGAAGAAAACAAACATGCAAGAGCAGTGGTTTTCACCGACTTTGCATGTGAAAACTAAAAATTCTCTAACACCTCAAAATGATCAAAATTAATATTTTGACACGCTTGCAATTTAGTCAATATCTGTGAATTTCGAGAAATCAACTAAGTGGAATGTCACAAGTTATTCTTCGGTGTTAAATGACTTCGCACGAGACTAAGAGAAATTGTCTCAATTTGCGAGCTTAGAGTGTAGGCTACGAAACAGACAAGTTTCGTAGGGGTTGTCTACAAAAACAAGCGTAACTGATTTTGAGAACAATAGATTTCTTTAGGTGCAACGAAACCTAATCAATCCTAGCCATCTATATCATCTAAACCCTAATCGATCTTGTCCATCCATTCTAACTAGGTCTTTCCTATAAACCTAGCCTCCTCTAATCCATTGAGGGGGATGCAATCTAATTTTATACTGTTACGCTGCCAAAATATTAAGCAACCAACATTCAACCATATCCATCAATCTCTCCTTTGCATCTATCTCCATCTCCATCTTGCCTCTTTCATCATATTGCATCCATCATCTTGCATGTATCAATCAAGTCGTCATCTTGCGCATATCATTCGAGGTATATTGAAGATTTGAGTTTGGTAATGTATGTATTTGTTTCATCATTTCAGCTAATCTAAAATTTTAGTATACATTTTGGCACGCCCGGTTGTAACCCTATTTTTGCAAGTTTTGTTGTCAAAATTTTGCTTTTCCTAACCCTAGTTTTGTCAAAATTTGCAATTTTTGGAGGTGATCTATTGTAGGTTGTGTCTTAGGCGAAAACTAACCTCACCATTGTGATCAGGACGCCGATTCCATGACTTTTGACTGTAAATTTGCCTAACTTTTGTTACTAAAATTTTTGAAAAAATTTGAATTTTTTTTGGGCCACAAGGCGTACAGTACAGATCCATACTGTATGGATATGTGACCCATGTCTTTACTGATACTGCGTAGTGTTTGGGTCGCTATCTGTTTGCAAGGAAAAACTTTGTCGCCGTTGCCGGTGTTCTACTCCTCCACCACCGCTCCATACCCTTATTCCTCTGCTTTTGTCTGAGGATTTGGTGTAAATTTTTAGTTTTTCATTGCAAGTTTAATAAAACCCTAGTCACTCCCTTTACTGTGACCCCTACCTTTTGACCACCACCCTTTGCTACGTCGCCACCCATGTCGCTCGGGCTAGCCTCCACATCCGCCACCATTCACAGATCAATACTCCTGTCGCCACCAAATTTTTGCTTGGTCACCTCGCAAACTCCTCATGCATCATCACCATTCAGATCTACGCTCAAACTTATGATCACCACCCTCATCCACCACTTCTCCTCCACCTAAGTCGTAAACACTTAGCAATCGTCATCCATCTCCTTCTCTTTTAATCGCCACCTCTAGAGCGACCATCGCCGCTCTCAAATCATCAATCGGTCCCTCTACATTGTTAGCAAAAGGCCTACAAACATTTCGATGCCCTAAGACAGGCCCTTATCTTTAACTCTAAACCATTAGTAAAAGGGCCTGAAAACATTTTGATGCCCTAAGACGGGCCTTTGGTCACATATACATAGGGGTGGGGGTTTACAATCGCCCCCCTCCAATTCATTGTCTTTTTTATTTTTTCCTCCAGGTCCGCCCCTGGTCATATGGGTGACCAGGGGCTAAACCCCTAACTGTTAGCTAAGCACTGACTGCCAGGGTCTTAACAATTACATGTGACCAAGATTTTGAAAACTATTAGCTTTAACATTAACTGTCAGGGTTTATTAGTGCCTCCTACATGCCAAAGGAGGCTGATTTTTTCTCTTGATCATAACTGGAGCAAACAGAGGCAAAATTTTGCAAACAAACATTTGTTGGAAAGAGGACTCAATGAACTATGCATCTGTATAGAAACTTTCAGGTGACTATACCATTTTACCAAATTTTTTTGCAGTCAAAGTCAAAGTTGATTTCAAACTTCAAACGCACATAAATTTTGCAATATTGATCTAATTTTTGCAATTTTTTTAAAAAGTGCATAGAAGTTTGTGTAGAATCTGTTCATGCAATCCATTTTTTTGTATCAGTTCATTTTCATCAAGTTTTTATCAGATTTATCTTTTTCACATAACGGTCTCCTATGCACTTTTACTTGTTCATTTTTCGATTTTGTGACTTGTAGGTGACCTCACAAGGCTAGAGCAACATCAAGATCAGCAAACATAGCAAATTGGACAGCGAATTAATTAGGTGCATGTATTCTAATATTTTATCTCTTAATCATTATTTGATCACACATTTGGAATTTGGGCTTAAAATGAACATTGCTTGCTATCACATCAAAAATTGGGATTAAAACAAACCAGTGTATTCTATCACATTTGGACTTGAGATCTAAAAAGAACTAGTGCTTAAACTATTTGATCACACATTTCATTTCTAAGGGTTAATTTACAAGTGTGAGTGTGAATCAAGTGTGCATGTGTATGCTCTCTCCTCACACTGCAAGGTGATCTTGGAGATCAAAAACACATCACTTGGTTCGCTTTTGTTTACCCTTCTTAAGAGGCCTGCTTGGAGACACACCACTCCAAGGGATGACCTCAATTGAAGATGAATCGAAAGACACCCTCATTAGGAGTTGGAATCTTGTCACTCTTGGCTAAGACCCAAAGAACTTTATACCTTTGGGAAGTGAAGGTGAAGGGTGGGTTACCCCTTTCTCCCGACTGTGTGGCAGGATTTCGCTTTCAAATTCCTAGTCAACCTCGTGTAAACATAGCCCAAAACCTAATTGGCCATACCCTATTTCAAACTAGACACTAGGCTTGTTCTTGTTTCTTCAAGTGTGTTCTTAATCATAACATTTAAACCTTGAAAGGCAAATTCATCATCTTGTTTGGTGTGTGTGTTCATCTATTTGCTTGTGAAATCTTGTGTTTGATATTGCCCTAATCAAATTTCCAATAAACACTTGCCACATCATCTTCATCCAACTTTCCAATAACACATATCTTAGACCACCTCATCCACATCATCCAATCCTAATCACCCAACTCATCAATTCATTTTAACTCACATCCATCCTAAACAAAACCCTAATCTTATCCAAGTCATCATTACACATCATCATCAACGACATTCTAATCAAACCTCCCTTCATTCTAATCATCATCCTAATCACATCTAATTCATTCTAATCCAATCATAACCATATCCTCCTCATTCTACATCAGCAAATCAACATGATCCTAATCATCCCAGTCATCATCATAGTCATTACACATCATCCAAGCATTCCAAGCTAAATCACATCCTAACTACTTTCATCCCAATCCAAATCCAAATCAACCTAATAAAAAATCAAGACCTTAGTTGATCATCATCAACCGTTATCCAAACTTGCTTGAGATCATTAGTCTATCTTAAGTAAGTCATCCAATTAAATCAATCCAATCAACCCTCTATTACTTAAGTGTCATTAGTCTACCTTAAGTATAGAGAATCAATCCAATCAACCCTCTTACTTGAGATCACTAGTCTATCTCAAGCATAGAGAGCCATCCATCAAAAACAAAACAAATCAAATCATCCTAAGGTCTTGAAATTTAATCCCAATCACTCCACATCATCACCTACATTTCTCATTTAAACCACTTTCATCCCAATCCATTCATAATCACATCAATCCAAGTCATCCCACCTTGTTATCCCACATCACCCTTACCATTATCCTAAATCATCCTAGTCACCTAACCTAATAATTCCACCATCATTCATCCTAATTCCTTCACGTCATCCAATTTCATCATCCTAGTCATCTTCGACATCCTAATCATCATCACCATAGTCCTCATCATCCAATTAAAACCCTAATCATTTATGGCCATTACACATCATCATTCTACCTAGCCAATCAATTCTCCACATCTACCACTTGTAAACATGGACATGGCATTTATAAACAAAACCTATGAGAATGATCCTTATGGCACCAAAAGAATGCTTAATCAACTTAGTCAACTTAGGTGGTTATATAGAAAGAAAGAAGACCTCGTGTCACCACAACATCAACAATTCCCACAACATCAAGTCCTAGGCCAATATCACTAATCCCACATTTAATCATAAGCCCAACAAGCACATAATCAAAATATTAATGCTACCACATCCATACCACAAATCACCCTCACTATTCCTAGCAACACCCCAAACGCATGTACTTCCATAAATCTACCATCCAATGATCCTAACTCTATCGCCATCATATCCCAACTGCTTTCTCAACAAACTTCCAACATCAACCAATGTCCACAACAGTCCACCTCACAAAACCTTTCACCTAAAAATCCTATCATGCCACCTCATCACCAAACCTAACAACATGGCAATCAAATGTCCTTACAAGAACAACATGCAAGTCCAAATGGCCCTATGTACATAAATCAAGAAAGTCCAAGTTATCTTATGCAAGACCTAAAATCCTTTGACAAGGGAGAAACCAACCTAGCAAGTGCCTCCTTTGAGTCACCTTCACCATCAAATCATATGCCAACACATGAGCCAACTAGTCCTATCCCAACACCTTTATCAAGCCCTTCATCACCTTCATCCCCATGTTCCCCTAATCCTTCATTAAAATATTCCATGGACATACTTTTAGAGAAATTGGTCCAAGCAAATTTGATTGAGCTATACTCGTTCAAAGAGTATTCTCCATCTATGTTTAAACCTTGTTGGTATAAAGATGATGCGTATTGTGCATACCATAGGTATAGGGGCCAGACCATATCCACTTGTGTCTAATTTCAAAGAATGGTCAAGAACCTAGAAGATTGTGGTAAGATTGTCTTGGATAAAACCAATCCCTCTAATTCCATTATCTTTTCATCTATCCCAAATCCTAATCACATTACCCATCCATCAAATCCTAATCCTAAGCCTTCAACTTCCACTATTATCATCCATCCACTATATTGCCCATTCACCCATACCCTTGCAAAGGATGTGATCCATTAGCTACTAGCAAGGAATAAAACATTGTTTTTGGGAATTAAGGTGTCTCAACCTTGGTAATTCTCTGCATCTGTAATGTTTGTATTTATTATTTAATTACCTATGTTGTAAATATTTGAAAATTCCATATTGTCATGTTGTGGGATGTGGCACGGTGATGTGTCAATCCTAAATGGAATATGACAACTTGTTATTTTGTCCTCACATGAGGAGATAGGCATCCCACTTAGTGGTAGGAATATTCTACCATGTGTCAGCATCCTCCATGTTGTGTAAGGAATGTTTAACTGAAACGGTTATGACAGATTCCTATGACGAATCTATGACATGTAAGAGTCAGAAATAGAAGGTTGTAAGATAGGTGATGACATGTGTCATGAAGCATCTTTGAATAAGGCACATTTGGGCACCCCAAGGTGGAATATGACATGTTGTAAGAGAATATGCTATTTATAGCATGTGTATGATAGATTCTCTTATAGCTGTAAGTTGTAACCGCTATTGCAGATTCTATGACGGTCGTAAGTGTTGTAAGAGCATCTGTCATAGCCCATTTTGGAAATAGGTGGCCCCTTTGGGATGGGAGCTATGGACAAGTGTTAGGAACATTCTACAATATTGACCAAGTGTCTTTGGCATGGGTTTTGGTCCATGAAGCCATGTTGGATGCCCATTCCAAGAAAGGTCCAATATTGCCTTGTATTTCCTATTTAAACAGGTGCTTGGAGATGGAGTTTGTATCATAGGTTTACAGGTACTATTATGCTGCTGGATTGACTCCATACATGAGTGTCAAAGACCATTGAAGCTTGCATTGCAAGTGTTTTGTAAACATTCTTTCAAATTTGTTAATACATTGTGCAGGTTTCTGAGTGTGGGGTTTTTCACCCGATAAGGATTTTCCCCACCGTAAATCTTTGTCTCTCTTCTTCTGTCTACTTTCTGGCTCTTGTGTTTTGCTGTAATATCTCATGCTAATGGTTTAACATTGTTGTAATAGTTAGGATAAATTTGAATTTGCACAGCCCTCTCCTCAATAGATTAGTGTAGGAAGCAATTTCTGCATACCAAGCTTCCTTTCAGTTGGTATCAAAGCTTGATCACCTTTGGTCCTAGTTGTTGGGTAGGGGTTTTTTGAGCTAATATTAGGGTGAGTGGGAGTTTGTGTAGAGGATTCTGTATCTTATTGCAACAAGGAGATGGCAGGCACATCAGGAAGGTTTGAAGTAGAGAAGTTCAGTGGCAGTAATTTTGAGCTGTGGAAGCTCAAGATGGAAGACATGTTAGTTGACCGAGACCTTTGGGATAGTATGAACAGAACTAAACCAGCTGCAGTGTCACAAGCTGAATGGGATCTCAAGGATCGGAAGGCTAAGGGTCTCATAAGACTTAGTCTTACCGATTCTATGTTGTTAAATGTCCATGAGGAGACTACTCCAAAACTCCTTTGGAAGAAGTTAGGGGATGTGTATCAAGCCAAATCCCTAGTTAATAAACTTTTTTCTGAGAAAGAAGTTGTATTCTCTTCGAATGGAGGATAGAGGATCCGTTGCTAAACATATGAATGCTTTCAACATGTTGGTTGTACAATTGACATCTATTGGTGTAAATATGGAGGAGGAGGATCGGTGTATGACCCTACTTTGTTCTCTACCAGACTCATGGGATCATCTTGTCATGGCAATCGAAAGCACCACATCCACATTCAAAATGGAAGAGGTGGTTTCTTCATTGTTGTCTGAAGAGATACAGAGAAAGTCTTTGGAGGCAGCTAAAGAGGCCCTTGCAGTTCGTGGAAGACCTAAGGAGAAAGGGAAGAAGAAGGACAAGAAAGCTGAGAAGGGTAGATCCAAATCCTGTGGGAGATCCAAATCTCTTGGAAAGTCCAAGGCTCTTTGTTGGAACTGTGGCAAGACTGGGCATTTCTGAAAGGAATGCAAAGAGGAGAAGAAGAAAAAGAAGAAAGCTCCTGATTCAAATTCTGACAAATCACAAGATGATGGTGATGCTTTCATTATAGCCCTAGCAACCCATGCATCTAATGATGTGTGGCTAATCAACTCTAGTGCATCATTCCACATGACCTTGCATCAAGATCGGTTCACTAAGTATGAGGAGTTCGATGGTGGAAAGGTGTATCTGGGTGACGACTCTCATCTGAAGATCGTTGGTTGTAGAAGAGTCTCTATCTGATTCCCTGATGGGTCGAGTGAAGGGGATCTCTGGGGTTATGCACATCCTAGGCTTAGCACGGAACCTACTTTTTGTAAGTAGTTTGAATGATGCAAGTGTGTAGGTTGTCTTTTCGAAAGAAGGATGCAAGATGACTAGAGGATCTATGGTGCTTGCTAAGGGTACTCAGAGAGGTACTCTATTTCAGCTGGAAGCATGCATTTCACAATGCAATAGTTCTTCTGACTCAAGGAAGAGGGCAGTAGTCACTTCATCCCCACCATCTGAACGAGCAATGAAGAAATATATTGTTTCTAATCTTGATGGTTGTAATCGTGCATTGGAAGTTAACTTCCTGCTGAAAAGACAATGTTATTGCATAAGAGATTTGGCCACATTGGTGAGAAAGGTCTGCGTACCCTAAAAAATAAGAACCTCATAGAGGGGTTAGATGATTGTAATCTTGAGTTTGACTTTTGTGAACATTGCATTTATGGAAAACAAAACCATGTTCAGTTTTACTCGAGTTCTCATAAGTCTTCTGGTGTGTTGGACCTCATTCATTCTGATGTGTTTGGTCCTGTTAATGTTCCTTCGTTATCAAAATTTGTATTCTTTGTATCTTTTATAGATGATTACAGTAGAAGGACGTGGATTTATTTTCTTATAAGCAAATCTAAAGTCTATAGCAAGTTTAAGGAGTTTAAAGTCATTGCTGAAAATTAGACTGGTAAAAAGATTAAATGTTTGAGAACTGACAATGGTGGTGAGTTCCGTTCTACAGAATTTGATAAGTGTTGCAAGGAACTTGGGATTGAAAGGCATAAGACAACTCCATACACCCCACAACAAAATGGAGTTGCAGAGAGGATGAACAGGACACTGATGGAGAAGGCTAGGAGTATGCTTAGTGGAGCTGGCCTAGAACAAAAGTTTGGGCTGAAGCTGTTGCCATTGCTTGCTATCTGGTAAACATATCTCCTACATCAGCTCTTGTTGGAAAGACACCCATGGAGGTGTGGTCTGGTAGAAAGCCTTCAGTAAGGCATCTTCATGTTTTTGGTTGTGAGGCTTATGCACATGTGCCTAGGGAGAAGCGGTCAAAGTTAGAGAACAAAGTTGTTAAGTGTATCTTCATCGGCTATGGTGTTGGTGTGAAAGGATACAAGCTTTGGGACCTTGTGGCTGAAAAAGTGTTGTATAGAAGAAGTGTCATCTTCAGAGAGCTTACACCTTCTTCCATTGTTTTGTAGCTAGAAGAAAAAGAAAAGAAAAAGGATGTCGTTCAGTTTCCTCTCACCCCTGAGAAGACTAAACAGAAAGACAATGTTGGACCTAATGATGAGGAGAGCTCTAGTAGATCTGAAAGCTCATATGAAGAAGTTGAACCTCAACCTCAGCTCTTGAGGAGGTCTACACGGATAAGAAAGCAACCCGAAAGGTTTGGTTTTACATTGCTTGATTCTAGTTGTGCTTATGCTTTGCTTACTAATAGTGATGAACCTAGAACTATATCAGAGGCTTTGGATATGAAGGATGCAGGTTCCTGGAAGGAGGCCATGGAAGAAGAAATGGCTTCTTTGGAAAAGAATCAAACTTGGGACTTGATGCCTTTGCCTCTTGGACGAAAACCCGTTGGATGTAAATGGGTGTTCAAGAAGAAAATTGGTGCAGACGGCAGTGTTGAGAAGTATATGGCGAGATTGGTTGCGAAGGGGTATTCACAAGTGGAGGGTATAGATTATGGTGAGATCTTCTCTCCCGTTGCAAAGCTGACATCCATTCGATTCTTGTTGTCACTCACATTAGCTTATGACTTGGAGGTAGAATAGATGGATGTGAAGACAACTTTCCTTCATGGTGACTTGGAGGAAGAAATCTACATGTCACAGCGAGAGCATTACATGGTGAAAGGTAAAGAAAATTTGGTTTGCAAACTTAAGAAGTCTTTGTATGGTTTAAAGCAATCCCCTAGGAGATGGTACTTGAAGTTTGATGCCTTTATGTTGTCAATTGGATTTGTGAGATTGAAATCAGATCACTGTGTGTATTATAAATTTGATGGTGATCGTATTCTCATTGTTGCACTGTATGTTGATGATATGTTGCTCATTGGGAAGGGTAAGAATGTGATTTCTGATTTTAAATCTCAGTTGTCAGCATAGTTTGAAATGAAAGATTTAGGGGCATCCAGGTACATTCAAGGAATGGAAATCAGAAGAGAGAGAACCAACAAAAAACTTTGGTTAAGCCAGAGTAAGTATGTGAAGACCATGTTGGACAGATTCAACATGGCAGATTGTAGACCATTGTGTGTTCCCATTTCTTTGGGGACAAAGTTGTCTATTGAGGATTGTCCAAAATCTCCTAGTGAGGTGGAGGACATGAGCAGAGTACGTTATGCTAGTGTTGTTGGCACTTTGATGTATGCTATGGTCTGCACAAGACCAGACATTACCCAAGCGATGGGAGTCCTTAGTCGATTTATGGCTAATCCTAGATAGGTTCATTGGGTTGCAATTAAGCGAGTGTTCAGATATTTGAGGGGTACTTTTGAGTATTCCATTTGCTATCATGGTAATGTTTTAGGACCTCCGCATTCTGTTGATATTCGTGGATTTGTGGATTTAGATTGGGTAGGTGACATTGACAGCAGAAGATCCACCAGTGCTTATATTTTTACACTGTTTGGTGGTGCTATTAGTTGGATGAGTAAGTGACAACCTATTGTTGCTTTGTCCATGATATAAGCTAAGTACATGACAGCAACTCATGCTTGTAAGGAATCCATTTGGCTTAAGAGATTGTGTTCCGATATTGGTGTTGATGCAGGTTAGATCACGATCAGTTGTGACAGTCAAAGTGCAATTTACCTTGCAAAGAATCCAACTTTCCATGCTAGAACCAAGCACATTGATGTTCAGTTTCACTTCATGAGTGATATGGTTGAGGATGGAAAGGTAAATTTGGAGAAGGTAGATACTTTGAAGAATGTTGCAGATGCATTGATAAAACCAGTGAGCACAGAGAAGTTCAGATGTTGTTCGCAGTCTATGGGCCTCTCGACCTATAGCAGTTAAATCATGTTTTTCTATTGGCTCTTACAAGGTGTTCGAAAAGTGGGAGAATGTTGGGAATTAAGGTGTCTCAACCTTGGTAATTCTATGTATTTGTAATATTTGTATTTATTATTTAATTGCCTATGTTGTAAATATTTGGAAATTCCATATTGTCATGTTGTGGGATGTGGCACGGTGATGTATCAATCCTACATGGAATATGACAACTTGTTATTTTGTTCTCACATGAGGAGATAGGCATCCCACTTAGTGGTAGGAATATTCTGCCACGTGTCGGCATCCTCCATGTTGTGTAAGGAATGTTTGACTGAAACAGTTATGATAGATTCCTATGACGAATCTATAACATGTAAGAGTTGGAAATAGAAGGTTGTAAGACAAGTGATGACATGTGTCATGAAGCATCTTTGAAAAAGGCATATTGGGTGCCCCAAGGTGGAATATGACATGTTGTAAGAGAATATGCTATTTATAGCATGTGTATGACAGATTCTCTTACAGCTATAAGTTGTAACCGCTATGACAGATTCTATGACGGTCATAAGTGTCGTAAGAGCATCTGTCATAGCCCATTTTGGAAAGAGGTGACCCCTTTGGGATGGGAGTTGTGGACAAGTGTCAGGCACATTCTACAATGTTGACCAAGTGTCTTTGGGCGTGGGTTTTGGTCCATGAAGCCATGTTGGACGCCCATTCCAAGAAAGGTCCAATATTGCCTTGTATTTCCTATTTAAACAAGTGCTTGGAGATGGAGTTTGTATCATAGGTTTACGGGTACTGTTATGCTGCTAAATAGACTCCAGACACAAGTGTCAAAGACCATTGAAGCTTGCATTGCAAGTGTATTGTAAACATTCTTTCAGATTTGTTAATACATTGTGCAGGTTTCTGAGTGTGGGGTTTTTCACCTGACAAGGGTTTTCCCCACCGTAAATCTTTGTCTCTCTTCTTCTATCTACTTTTTGGCTCTTGTGTTTTGCTGCAATATCTCATGTTAATGGTTTAACGATGCTGTAATAGTTACGATAAATTTAAACTTGCACAACCCTCTCCTCAATAGATTAGTGTAGGAAGCAATTTCCCCATACCTAGCTTCCTTTCAATTGCCATGTCATTAAACACCTATTCTTGAGCCTCCCCGTGAGTCTTTAAACACTTTGTCTAGTCTTCTAACCCCATCATGTGATCTACAAGCTATCAAGCTTATTAAAGAGCCTTCCACTTCCATTCAAGAAAACTAAGAGTTATGTCAAGAGCACGATCCTAAGCATGAAGAAATAATAGCCCCTAAATCTAATCAAGATCAAATCATCCCCATCCAATCTATCCATAACATGTACCTTCTTTATGATCAAGATGATACCTATGATGAACCTATCCATAAACAACTTGATCCTAGTCATACCCCCACAACTATCCATGACCAAGACACCCAAGACCTACATTCTCCATCTAATGGAAGTCTTGTTGACTTACTTGAGCATTCACCCCGTTTCATGGGCCTTCATTCAAAGCAAAGATACCTCTCCACCTAGCCATGATCCCACAATATCTACTTGTCATGATGAGACACATGTACCCCAAGCCAACATATAAGATCAAACAAATAACTTGGATCTAAATGAACATGATCAAGATCCTAATCATCCTTCCACATCCACCACCAACTCCATTTTAAATCCACCATTATATCTACTTGGCCTTACTACCTTCATTCATGAGTGTTCCTCCTTAGAACACCAACAACCATTACCCACTTTACCTTCTCCATCCAATAATCAACTCAAGTCTAGTGTCCAAACTACACCTAGTCCTATAGTCAATCGCATGCTCCAAAACATGAACTACCAAGGCAAAGGTTTAGGCCTACATGAACAAGGCATTTTCGAGCCAATCCATGTCAAGGTCCCTCCTCGCTCATTTGGCCTTGGATACACACCCCAAGGTCAACAATCTAACAATGTTGGTACTTCCTCCACACTTCCTAAATCCACTTCCTTCCATCATAAACCCCATCATATTCCTAAAACATACGTTGCCATTCCACCTTCACCATCCTACAAATGTCAAAAGAATGTGTCCATACACCTTCCACCATCAACTTTACCTCCACTCATTCCAACTCCTAATATCCCTCCATCTGCTTTGCCACCATTACTACCAACACCCCCTCACCCAATCATTCATAAATACCCTAAATATCCTAATCATGACCAACAAATGCACACATTGTCTAAACATAAAGCTTTCACTTATTCCACCAACCCTACTTCCATCCATCCTATGGGATTCAAAAGAAAAAAATTGGATGCCTCTACCTATAAAGACAAAAGTCCTACCAAAAATCCTAAATATCCTCATGCCTTAGGGGATCAATGCAAAGAATTGAAGCCAAATCCATTTAAAAAACTATCTAAGCCAATACCTCAAAAAGAAAAGTCAAAAACTAAAATGGTTTGGGTCCCTAAGCAAAGAGAAAGCAAAACAAATGAGGCATCCACCTCTCAAAAATCCCAACCATCCCCCTCCATTCAAAAATGCCATTCCATTCAAACATTTCAAACATCCCACATGAAAAGCAAAAATCAAAAAAATACTAAGTCCATGTGGGTTCCAAAAGTCCTAAATCATCCATCTCCTAAGCAAACATCAGCATTGCTTCCTACACCACCATCTAATCAAAATCTTCCATGTTTAACATAGTGTGTGCAGCCATTGGTCATTATTCCTTCCCATACCTCCATCACTCCATCATTTACTCATTATCCTACATATCTCCCCCATCACCTTCCTATGGTCCATGCTTTTGCATAAGTCCATAATCCATGTCATAATCCACTATCTACCTCATCATCTCCCTACCAACATCGATGAACACATTTGACATGGTCCATGCGATGACATTCCTTTCCAATGAGACACTATCATCTTTCATGGCATTAGACACTTGAGTCCCTCTCATCCACATCCACCCATCCCATCAAAAAGTCAAAAAAAAAAATCAAAAAGTAAAGAGAAATACCTTCGTCCAACGGTGAAAACCTGGTAAACAAGCGCCTTGGATAAGTATCATGATGAAAACCCGACAAACAAGCGTCATGTGTAGGTTGATCTTCTATGTCACTTACACTTGGGGGCACATTATCTCATTCATATTATCATTTCCAACCTATCATTTTCCATCTTATCATGTCATATCTTGTCATATCCTATCCTACTATCCTTAGCCATTACACCCACATACCTATCATGATCCTCCATCCATCCTCTCTTCTTCCTTTTGATCTTGATAAAGATATAGAGGCAAAATGTTGACAAATGCTTTGGATATCTCTTGATATACCTCACCCTTTCCAAAAAATCTATCATCATCCACCCATCATAAGCCTTGTCATGTAAAATCCATCATATCATCCTTTTGTCATAAGATTTGTCATGAACAATCCTAAGTATTTTACCTAGACTGGGGAATGTTATTCCTATGCAACATAGTCCTTGGAGATCACATCCTTGCTCTCTTACACATACATCCATTCCATTCCATAGCCTATCCTTTTATCCTATCTATTTATCATAATCCTTTCATCCATCCACTATCGTCCATCCTTTTGTCCAATCCCATTCATTCCCTTGCACCTAGACTTGGTTCCTCTTGTCATTGGTATCTAGCACAAAGGCTACTCAAATTGTAAATCCATTGACGATCAAAAATACAAAACACAAAAAAAAAATCAAAATATTTCAAAAAAATACAAAAAAAATCAAACTATTCCCAAAAACCCAAAAAAATCAAATATCCCCAAAAATACAAAAAAAAATCAAAATATGTCCAAAAAATTCAAAAAAATTAAAAATCCAACAAAATCCAAGCAATAAAACCATTTCATGTCAAATCATCAAAATCACATTCTTCCAATCAAATCAATCCCAATCAATCAATCCATCAAAACAAATCCAATCATCAATCCTAATCAATCCATAACTTGATCAATCCAATCCATATCATTCCATCAATAAAACACAAATCAGAACTATATCTCATCTTTATCATTAAATGCCCTGATCCCGTCGATACAGGGTATGTAGGCAATTTGGGAGACGAAGGAAGTACCTAGATTCATGCATAAGCGATAGACCCTTTCCATCTTTCATCATTATTCTAATCTTCAACAATCTCATATTCATCCATCTCACATCAAATTCATCTATCTCCCACATCAATTCAATCAAATCAATCATCACAAAAAATCCAATCAATCCTCACTTCATCAATCCACTTCTTCAAATCAAATCATCATCATCTATCCTTTAAATCACTTCTTCCATTTCATCCTTATCAAATCAATTCTAAGCAATGATCCAAATGCAAGCCATCCTTAATCCATACCAAACAAGTCAATCAAACAAGTCAAATTATCAAATTGCAATCTTTGGTCTTGATCCTAGCCTTGTTGTAAACTCAATCAATCAATTAATCAATCATCATCATCATCAATAGGATATATCATTCCCACATCCTTGTGTTGATCTAGGGATATATCGTTCCTCACAATGACAACACTATCAATCATCATCATCATGATCATCAATGGGATATATCGTTCCGCATCCTTGTGTTGATCTAGGGATATATTATTCCCCGCAATGACAACACAATCATCAACCAATTAGTTAATCAATGGTTTACAGCTTGACAGGGGCAATACCTTGTTTGTTTTTGAATCATTTATGCATGCTTGCTTTTGTGTGTTATCATTTTCAACTTGCATTTGTATCACATCCGAATCCAACCCAGCTAATATTCATATCTTGTATCTAGACAAGGTTGTATTATGTTGAGGCACGAGACACATCGTCACCTTGGTCCTTATATCTTGGTGCATAACGTCTCGTGCTATATCAAACATCATGGTTGCTCACTTTCATTGCAGCATAACACATCCTTCTCTTTCTAAACTATCCATTCCCTTACCTTTCTTCCTTGACCAATTCCATTTCATTTCGAGAGCCTACCCGTGTTTGTCCAACTCACCTAGCCTCTCGAGGGGGCATCATTATCCTATCTTTCCATCATCACCCTATCCTTTTCTTCTATCTATTTCCTTAACTTCTTTGAAATGATGTTACTCAACATAAATCTTATCATCTCGCAACATCATCTCAAAGAGGGGCAAATGTAGACACTAAAAATTGTCTAGGTCTTGTTAACACATGACCTTGTAATGTGTTGCCCTAGGTCCTAGGTCATCCAACCTCATCTCACTCACAAATCCCACTTACCCCACTCATAATCCTATCATAATCACTTAGCCAATTAATTAAATAAATCATATTTATTTAATTAATTCCCCATGCACAATTCCAACTTAATCACATTCCAATTAACTAAATAAGTCCCATTTGTTTAGTTAATAATCCCCTTCACATGTCTCACATAATTCAAATTAAAAATTTGAATTATTCACTCACCTCTCATCACATTGCGACACATGTCACATGCTACATCATCCACTTAATACCTTCACATGTCAAACTAATTTAAATAATCTTTTATTTAAATTAGATTCCTCTCACCACAAACTGAACACTTGTCCACTTTCCATTTGTCTCATGTGTGGTAGTACATATTGCATTTAATATCCTTCACATGTGCAAGCTAATTCAAATAAAATATTTGAATTAGACTCCTTTCATTTTCCTTTGCACACTTGTCACATGACTACGATTTCTTGAGGTGCGAGGAAACCTAATCAATCCTAGCCATCTATGTCATCTAAACCCTAATCGATCTTGTCCATCCATTCTAACTAGGTCTTTCCTATAAACCTAGCCTCCTCTAAGCCATTGAGGGGGATGCAATCTAATTTCATACTGGTATGCTGCCAAAATCTTGAGCAACCAACATTCAACCATATCCATCAATCTCTCCCTTGCATCTATCTCCATCTCCATCTTGCCTCTTTCATCATATTGCATTCATCATCTTGTAGGTATCAATCAAGCCATCATCTTGCGCATATCATTCGAGGTATATTGAAGATTTGGGTTTGGTAATGTATGTATTTGTTTCATCATTTCAACTAATCCAAATTTTTAGTATATAGAAGGCAAATCAACAACTAGGTTGTCATCAGAACTGGGAAATTTGAACTTTTTTATAGGACCCTCCAGACCTGACCTAAAGTGGTGATAGATTAAAAAAATCTGTTAAAACACATTGTGGGATAATGGAAACTAACACACATGCTTCTGATAATCCATAAAAACTTTACACCATGGTATTTCTCTTGACGAATCACATATTGAGAAATTTTAATGCCTAAATTTAGGAGCATGCTAAGTGCCATGGGGCCTGAAACTCAACTAAAACCATCAAATGAAATACTGCCAAGCACAGAGAATTTGCCAAAATTATAGGAGCTAATAGATCCTCATCTTTTATACCATGTTAGATTCCAAGAATCTTTGTAGTATTTCTTCTACAAGGGAGAAAAGCAAAAACTTGGAGGATAACTTAAATCAATACATGCATGTACAATTAATTACCAAATGAGTAATTACAACAAGGATAAATACATTCGTATTTGTCAAGAATAGACAAAGAAAAAAATCAGAAAGGCAATCTTATTCTAAGTGATAAGATTGACAACTAATAAAGGAAAATACATTCCTAATTAACTCCCTAATTAACTTATAACTATGACTAAATATAAGTTTACACTAAGAGTCACTAGATAACCAAACTTTACCATTTTTATTTTTTGATTGATTGTTGTCATCAACACTTTTTGTCTTTTGGTTGGGCTTGGCCTTATCTTGGGTGGCTACCTTCCAACCCTTATCTTCATGATCGTTATCTAGTTTCTAGTTTTCAATTCACCTTTTTCAAGGTGCCTCTCCATGTGTCTATATGCTTTCCTCTTTCCTCATTCTTCTATGGAGCAAATCTTCATAAATTCCTTCCTACTCACAAAATAAAAAGCCATGTGTTGTTTTCAGTAGTTTTCATAGAGATTCATAATATGGAAAAATGTTTCCTAGTCTAAGCTTAAGTGATGTGTTTTCCCTTGTGTGTTTCCCTATCTAGCATTCATGTTTTCATTTCCTCTATGTGTATGTGTTGTTAGTATTTATCTTGTATACATATACTTTAGATACTTTGTAGGACTAGATACACACACTTGAATGAATGTCAAATAAAAAATTTGAAGACCAATATCTCTCCTTTGGTATTTACGTGATTATCTATGTTTTCTATAGTCTTAATTTAATGTGCCTCTTTCCCTTAGAGTGTCATCATCCTGCTTAAGCAATCCCAAAAAGAAATAACAGAAATGTCATGCTTTGCAATTCATTTTATTATGTTTTCTATCCATTATAGTGTTCCTCTTTCCTATGTAATTTTCCTCCTTTTTAGCCCCTTGTTTAGCCCTAGTTTGTTCTTATTCCATTTATCTTTCCCTATTCCCATGTGTTTTTCCATTTCACATGTGCTTCTACCCCTTTTTTGTTTACCTTTCCAACCCCTCAATTAATGTTTGTATCATCCCTCTATGTGTGTTAATCCTTCTCATGTTCTCCTCAAATATTGATTTCAGGGATCAAATGGAAATAAAATGACTACCATTCGATTCCCCTTGCTTCACTTTACCTTAGAAAATTGAGCCTCATTAGATGAAAGTTCTATCATCTAAGCAAAAAATCAAAGGGGGGTAAGATTGACCTTAGCTCCTTTTTCCACTAAAATTAAATGTCAGACTCATTAATTGATACCTAATACATTTCCACCTTTCTATTGGCTAACTATCACCTAAAAACCTATAAATAGGCCTCTCCTCTCCCTTATTTTATATCTATAATTCATAACTTCTCTATCATTTCTCTTCTTTGTGCAAGCTATTATCTTACATTATTGTCTTTGGAGCATTATCTATTTGGAGAACCATTGGATAAATATTATGGGAGTTTTATAGGAGTCTTTGGAGTCTCGTGGATACTTGTGCAAGTATTTTGGTCTCCTTGCCTCCCATTTTCTCTTACTAACACCTTGCTGCCCAAAGTTTCCTTCCATAGCCATTACGTTTTGCCTAATTTCTACCCAATTTCCCTAATTTCCATTCTCCTCTCATCCTCTTCCACATCCAAACCTTTATCTATCCTTTTTGTGCCCATTTGATTCCCCCTTTTCCTTCTCCCATTGTCTCCCTTTACCTCCTAATTTCCTTGTTTCCTCTTATATCTAATTAGGGTTTTGATTTCCATGCTTTCAATTATCATCATAATTGCTTGGATCTAATTATCCATTTGAACCATTATCATGTGTATGTGTATTTTATTAGAATACCCTCTAGGGGGTTGATCAAGGCAACTTCCCCTTTAACCTTTCCATTTTGCAGGGTCTCGACACTCAAAGTCATCTTGCAAGTGATTTATAGATAAATCTAGAAAGATTTGGTAGCTTTTGTAGAAGGGAGAATTACTCAAGAGATCATCGCATACTTGTTCAACACATGGAGTAGTAAAAATCAACCTATTGTGGTTCTTTCATCCATGAAGGCTAAATATATAAGTGCAAAAGAAGCAACAAAGGAATCAATGTGGTTGAAGAGATTATTAGATGGGCTTCATATGAGTACCAATGAGAGTACCAGTTTATTATGTGATAGTCAAAGTTGTATTTCTCTTGCTAGGAATCTATTTTTACATCAAAGAATAAAACACATTGAAGTCTATACGCACTTCATTCAAGAATAATTTCTTAGTGGTGACTACTCTCCACTTTTTCCAAATAAATGATTAGGTGGTAGATATGTTCACAAAGCCTTTGTGTAATGTCATTTTTTAAAAATCTATAACAAGGTTTGGCCTCAAAGAGTTTCCATTGAGGGGGATTGTGCATGACAAGGACACCTCCTAGTGGCCAACTATGTATATAAGTCCTAGACCCACAAGAAAGGCAATTTTAAGACCTCAAAGGCATTGGATAAGGCCTAGATCTATAGGGAACACAATTACAAAATTTTGGGGAAGTATTAGATATTATCGAGATTGGCTAGCTAGGTACTTGTAAGATCTAAAAACTATCTATTATTCTATCTTTTTTGTATTCCTCTTCCATTTGCAAGAAACATTGCATGTAAGCCTTAAGAGCAATTATAAGATCTACACACATTGGATAAGATTTGACAAAATATGTAAGGCCTATAGATAATTTATGTGATAACCTAGTAGGGGCTATTTTGAGGGGGTCCGGGCTCCAATAAGAAAATTTGTATAAGTCCCTTCTATTGCATCATTGTGAGAAAATCAAGATATAAATAATGACAAGGGTTTGGTCATGTATTCTAATATGCATGATATTCATCTTGACATATACTTTATCCTTGTGGCATGCTAGTCAAAGTAGCCATGCACCACTAAGGATCTTTTTCTTTTCTCTTTAAAAAGATGTTGATAGCATGAACCCCTATAAACATTAAGGAAAAGTGTTAGATCATAATATTTATCAAGGGCCACATTTATTTATAAGTGGTCCCATAGCATTAATAAGGCTTTATTTAATGTAAGGTTTAGCCATATGTGGCCACAGGGGTTTGATTATTTAACTCTGAGCTTAAATATATATTAATTTATTAATTAAAGATAAATTATGAAATACTACTTCTGAACCAAAAATTTTTAGATTCGGGCCGGTGGGAAAGAATGAAGAATTTTTATGCGTATGTGGAAGAAAGAAACAAGGAGGGCTGGCGCGATTGGCATGGATTTCCCCAAAGGAATGGCAGAAATGGAGCTTCTTGGAGGTGGAACTGGAATAGAGGAGGGAGAGGTCATTTTTCAGACAAAGTAGATAAGGCAAATGAAAATTTCAATCTCAGGAGATGGAAGTGGAGACCCAAGGGCGAAGCAGTGGTGACAGAAGCAAATGCTATTTCGGTAAGTTTAACTCCTCCCACCTATTAGTAATAATTTATGTTTAGGGTTTTAAGCCAGGCTCCTTCCCAAAAGTCCAAAAAGTTCTAACTCTTTTGGCCTCTACAGTGCTAAAAAATGCAAAAAATCAAGTTAAGGTACAGGTGTCTTTGTATATACAAGGCTGCTTGTATATACATGCAGGTCAAAAATATGCATTGGCGGGTCGGAAAACTCTATCGGCCTTTGAAAAAATAAGTTATATGCATTTTGGAATGCATATTGGGTGCATATACAAAGGGGAATCTTCCGTAGATTCTCGAGAAAATTTGCTACTTGTATATCAGGTCTGTATGTTTTAAAATAGAACGGCTATATACAAGAAAAAGATGCAAAAATTAATGTATGTCTGAGCATACATTTGGGTTTATACAATGAAATATACAAAGAGGCCCAATATACATCTACTACAGTGTAAAGGTTCATCACCAGCACATATAATGAAAAGATACAAGGGGCCTTGTATATTCAGCAACATACAAAGTAGCGGGAGATACATGTGGTAGGGCCCGCGGGCATATACAAACAAGTTTGTATATTCGGCATACAGGAGAAGCAGATATAAGGTTGAATGTATGTTTGACATACATTGGCAACATACAAGTGAGAATCTATATCACATATCCTAGAAGATTCATTTCTTGTATGTTAGGGGATTTGTATGTTTGCACATACAAGCCAATATACAAAAGAAAACATACATTTCGGACCCGGGGGATAAATCAATTGCAGTATATAAAATTTGGGATCCGTTGCTTGTATATTTGGGTGCTTGTATATGTGTCGATATACATTGTGAAGATACAGAGGCTAGATACAAGCCGGATTTCAAAGCAACTTCAAAATGCTTTATAAAATTTGAAATATGTGCCTTGTAGGTATAAAGTGAATGTATATGTAGATATACATTGAGATATGCAAGGAAAGAAGATGCAGGGTGGACCCGATTGAAAATTCCAATTTGCTCTATAATTGACTAGGGTCCGCCTTGTATATTAAACAGTTGCATGTATATGCATTTTGCATACACGGGGGATTTTTGAAAGGCGAACAATGACGATTGTATATGCATTTGTTTATGCATATACAAGGGTGAAAAGGGCAAAATAAGGATTGGAAAGGTCAGCGATAGAGGAGCGAAGTGCCTACGTGGCACACTTTCATTGGTTCTCGACTTTTCAACATTTTTGAGGCCGTTGATCACAGCGATGGTTTTTAGATCAACGGCCATGTTTTGAACCCGCAGCGTAGGTTTTTCTTGTATATTTGCAATCTTTTTTTGAGCGGGAAAATAGCATATACGTCCACTGCTACATTTCGAGGAGCTGCAGGTAGATGAGGCAATAATGGTGGACTTACAGGGGACGATCAATGGAGTTGATGGGTCAGCTACCCGATTGATGAAGCAAGTCCCTGAGCGGTGGCTTGGATCCCGATCTCACCTACTTTGTCCTCTGTTTCTAGCTGTCGCATTCAATTTTGAGCGCCAATCTGATCATGCATTGTATCTAGCGAATTCTTAGGTTGACCGTTGTAATTTTGTTGAGTACACAGTCTTGGTATAAAAGCCAAACTGTGTTACTCACTGTGTGGTTGAAGACTTAGGCAATTTTGGGGGAAAAATAATGAAATACATAGTATTTCCTGTCTGCTCGATCTCATTCTGGAGTTTATGTGTTGCATCTATGATGTATCTTGCACATATGTTCAGTTTCAATGTTAATGTTATATGAAAAATGCATTGTTGCATGTATTTGTCTGTTTGTCTCCATTTGTTGCATGCAATTTCTTCTTTTGAATCTGGTTGCTAAGGGTTTCATAGATTCAGGGATACAAGCTTCTGTTTTCCATGTTTGATCTTTTGACTTCCATTCAAGGAGTGGATTAAATTTGTCTTAGGTTAAATCTGAAGAAGAATGTATGTCAACTGGGATGTTTGTAAGTATGAACAGTTAAATACCCATCCTTGGGTGATGTTTGTAAGGCAAGCATCAGTCCTAACCCCTCGCAACTCAAATGCCAGTTGCAAGCCATCCTCATGTATACGTCTAGTTGACTCCTTGTCCTGAGATAGGCACCTATATGCTTCTTGTGTAGTAGTTATGATCCAAAACCCCTATCTTGCATCCAATCCATCAAACCAATCATTCCATTATCCCAACCTATTAGTTTGTAGGAGTAGAATTAGGAACCCTTGCATACTCTCATACCTGACCAGACACATATGTCCAAGAACGTTGCCAACCTTGTGATTTATCACACAAATCTTGGTCCACACATGAGAGTATTCTGTCTGTTACCGTCAAGTTAAATCTTTATGTCATTGAATGAATCAAGGTCATATCTTTATCAAATAGGGACAACCCCCTTGGTGCGGCAGAACCAGAAGTGAAGGGGAGGTAGCTCACGCAACCTCCTGTGTCTGTTGGCCAAATCTACTCGTGCATTGGAAATGGCAAACCCTCTACCGATTCAGAAAAAATAACCAACAGAATTGGCGACTCTGCTGGGGACATCAATGTCATATCCATGAAAGTTTGAGTCTAAAAGATTGAAAAATCAGACCTGGAAAGTGTTTGTTGCAGCAAAAGAAAGAAGTTGTATGTGTGGCTCTGCTGTGGGAGAACCCAGAAAGAAAGAAATCAATTTGCAGCTTCAGCTTATTTGAAGCTCATTCCTCTGCTAAGGAGGTGGCGACTCTGCATATAAAGAACCTAATAAGAGGACACCAGAGGTGTTGAATTTGCAGTTGCTGCAACATATCTAGGTATTTGTACAAGTTTTTGAAAGATTCCCTATTTGGTGAAATAGCACTGGTTAAAAGGGAAACATTGGTGAAAGTAGAGCTTGCATGCTTTTGTTAGAACCTACTATGTATTTCAAAAGAGCATGCAATATTGTTAAAAGACTCATTTAGAGGACTTTAGGAAAGTTGAAACAACAGTTTGAATTTTAAGTGCCTAAAGTCATTGTTTATAGAAAATCTGAGTTGAAAAGAGAGTTGCAGAAACACACAATGATGTATTATCAGCCCATGCACCCTTGTGAGGTGTCAAATGCAATAAAGTATAATAATCAGTCCTAACCATGTAATAGAAGAAGTTTCAGCATTGACAGATATAAGCCCATAAATTTTGATGGCATTTGTGGCTATCCAAATGCTTTTCCATCTAAAATTAGAAAATACTTGCCCAAATTTAGTGGTGCAAAGGATGAATCAGCTGAGAAACACTTGCAGCAGTTTATAAATCTTATAGATGATTTTGAGATTGACCATGAAGATGTAGTTATGAGATTATTTGTTCAATCTCTAGATGAAGATGCAAGGGACTGGTTCTCCTACCTTCCAGCTTTTTCTGTCAGCTCTTGGCAAGATTTTAAATCTGCATTTCTAGAACAATATGGTGAAAGAATTTCTGAATATGCAGTTACTAGTGATTTCATGTATATCCATATTGAAGAAGATGAGTTGATCCCAGCTTTTAACCTCAGATTTATGAGGACATTGAATAGAATACCAGAATGGATGAGACCTAATGATGCATTGTGCCTAGTTGTCTATTTGGGAGCATTTGATAAGAAAATGAGCTATAGATTGAGAGACAAGGAGCCCACCACATTGCATTAGGCACAACAGTTTGCAATAGACATTGAAAATAATTGGAGGTATGGGATTCAAAAAGGTTATTTCTCTGAAAAAAATTTCTGTCCTGCAGCCCCTAATGCTGATGAGGGATATAGTTTAAATGTTGAAGATGAATGTCAAAGTACTCACACCCCTGCTGCCCCAGTTTTTGTGTCATTCCAAGTTGATGATTTTTCTGTTATAGAGGAGGATGTCCTATTTTGCCCAGCAAATGAAGTTGACAATAATAATTTTTCAAGTAATATTTGCATGCCAGTCCTGAACAAAGAGCTTTCATGTTTAAATGATCCAGTTGTGCAAAGTTGTGATCATATGGATCAAGAGTCAATATTAGTTTCATCAGGAAGCATTAGAGGGCTGGAAAATGATGTAGACAGTTCAACTTCAGAGTGCATTGAAGTAGCAAAAATTTTGTATGTGGGGCAATCGGATAAATCAGATAAATCAGTTGATAGTGATGATATCTATGATCAATTCATGGATCAGGTTTGTTCTTCTTATGACTTTAGATTTGATAATGAAAAAGAAATAGATTGTCATGAAGAAGAAACAGAGACCTTTGCAATGAGTATGAATCCCCTTTATGATGAGCCTATGGATGCATTTGATATTGTGAGTTATGACATTCATTGGTGCAGAATTAACCCTCTGTTTGAAAATGATAATACTGATTTGCAAACTGTTGATCATAAATGCTTAGCATCAGTTGTGTCAGACATGTGCAGTGATGGCAATGGGTGTGTAGATCAGGATTTGTTTTCAATGTCAATAAGTGATATAAATGATATTGAGGGTCTCATATTTTCTGAGTGTTTTCAGTTTTTGGATCAGCTGGATATGTGTTTGGTTATATGCAACAGCCAGGTAGATAATGAGTATTGCCAAATGCAATATGAGGATATACTGCTTGAGGATCATAACATACATATGTTACCTAATGCTGAAGAATATTATAATGTGTATGGTTATATCTATGATTATAAGGTATAGAGTGACAGAAGCAGTACTGACAGTGGGAAGTTTTTGAAAATAGTAAAGTGTGTGATTGACAAGATCAACAGATGGGCAGATTGTTTTAATGTCTTCAACTACGGTTGGGATTATTCAGTTTGGTATCAGGCATTTGACAGGATAAAGTTGTGGTTCTTCCTTTTTGGTTGCCCGGGGCCGCCAAAATGATGTTTTAAAAATCTAGTTTGTGATGCAGGTTGGTGCAAGTTTGACTCTGTTGCCCAATGGATAAGGACTGGTTTACATCCCAGAGATCTGAGGTTCTCACCATGCTTGCAAGAGGCATACGTCCCCAGACAGAGCCTATGTTAGTAATAATTTATGTTTAGGGCTTTAAGCTAGGCTCCTTCCCAAAAGTCTAAAAAGTTCTAACTCTTTTGGCCTCTGCAGTGCTAAAAAATGCAAAAAATCAAGTTAAGGTGCAGGTGTCTTTGTATATACAAGGCTGCTTGTATATACATGCAGGTCAAAAATATGCATTGGCGAGTCAGAAAACTCTATTGGCCTTTGAAAAAATAAGTTATATGCATTTTGGAATGCATATCAGGTGCATATACAAAGGGGGAATCTTCCGTAGATTCTTGGGAAAATTCGCTGCTTGTATATCAGGTCTGTATGTTTTAAAATACAACGGCTATATACAAGAAAAAGATGCAAAAATTAATGTATGTCTGAGCATACATTTGGGTTTATACAATGAAATATATAAAGAGGCCTGATATACATCTACTACAGTGTAAAGGTTCATCACCAGCACATATAATGAAAAGATACAAGGGGCCTTGTATATTCAGCAACATACAAAGCAGCGGGAGATACATGTGGTAGGGCCCGTGGGCATATACAAACAGGTTTGTATATTCAGCATACAGGAGAAGCAGATACAAGGTTGTATATCGCATTGACATACATTGGCGACATACAAGTGAGAATCTATATCGCATATCCTAGAAGATTCCTTTCTTGTATGTTAGGGGATTTGTATGTTTGCACATACAAGCCAATATACAAAAGAAGACACACATTTCGGACCTGAGGGATAAATTAAATGTAGTATATAAAATTTGGGATCCGTTGCTTGTATATTTGGGTGCTTGTATATGTGCCGATATACATTGTGAAGATACAAAGGCTAGATACAAGCTGGATTTCAAAGCAACTTCAAAATGCTTTATAAAATTTGAAATATGTGCCTTGTAGGTATAAAGTGAATGTATATGCAGATATACATTGAGATATGCAAGGAAAGAAGATGCAGGGTGGACCCGATTGAAAATTCCAATTTGCTCTATAATTGACTAGGGTCTGCCTTGTATATTAAACTGCTGCATGTATATGCATTTTGCATACACAAGGGATTTTTGAAAGGCGAACAATGACGATTGTATATGCATTTGTTTATGCATATACAAGGGTGAAAAGGGCAAAATAAGGATTGGAAAGGTTAGCGATAGAGGAGCGAAGTGCCTACGTGGCACACTTTCATTGGTTCTCAACTTTTCAACATTTTTGAGGCCGTTGATCACAGTGATGGTTTTTAGATCAACGACCATGTTTTGAACCCGCAACGTAGGTTTTTCCTATATATTTGCAATCATTTTTTGAGTGGGAAAACAACAGATACGTCCACTGCTACATTTCGAGGAGCTGCAGGTAGATGAGGTAATAATGGCAGACTTACAGGGGACGATCGATGGAGTTGATGAGTCAGCTACCCGATTGATGAAGCAAGTCCCTGAGCAGCAACTCGGATCCTGATCTCACCTGCTTTGTCCTCTATTTCTAGCTACCGCATTCAATTTTGAGCGCCAATCTGATCATGCATCGTATCTGGTGAATTCTTAGGTTGACCGTTGTAATTTTGTTGAGTACACAGTCTTGGTATAAAAGCCAAACTGTGTTACTCACTGTGTGGTTGAAGACTTGGGCAATTTTGGGGGAAAAATAATGAAATACAGAGCATTTCTTGTCTGCTCGATCTCATTCTAGAGTTTATGTGTTGCATATGTGATGTATCTTGCACATATGTTCAGTTTCAGTGTTAATGTTATATGAAAAATGCATTGTTGCATGTATTTGTCTATTTGTCTCCATTTGTTGCATGCAATTTCTTCTTTTGAATCTGGTTGCTAAGGGTTTCATAGATTCAGGGATACAAGCTTCTGTATTTCATGTTTGATCTTTTGACTTCCATTCAAGGAGTGGATTAAATTTGTCTTAGGTTAAATCTAAAGAAGAGTGTATGTCAACTAGGATGTTTGTAAGTATGAACAGTTAAATACCCATCCTTGGGTGATGTTTGTAAGGCAAGCATCAGTCCTAACCCCTTGAAACTTGAATGCCAGTTGCAAGCCATCCTCATGTATACATCTAGTTGACTCCTTGCCCTGAGATAGGCACTAGTATGCTTCTTGTGTAGTAGTTATGATCCAAAACCCCTATCTTGCATCCAATCCATCAAACCAATCATTCCATTATCCCAACCTGTTACTTTGTAGGAGTAGGATTAGGAACCCCTGCATACTCTCATACATGACCAGACACATATGTCCAAGAACGTTGCCAACCTTGTGATTTATCACACAAATCTTGGTCCACACATGAGAGTATTCTGCATGTTACTGTCAAGTTAAATCTTTATGTCATTGAATGAATCAAGGTCATATCTTTATCAAATAGGGACACACCCCTTGGTGCGACAGAACCAGAAGTGAAGGGGAGGCAGCTCACGCAACCTCTCGTGTCTGTTGGCCGAATCTGCCCATGCATTGGAACTGGCAAACCCTTTACCGATTCAGAAAAAATAACCAACACCCCCAAATGTATCTCCTTCAATATGAATTGCCTAGAGCTGGAAATCATGGTAAATAGATTGAAAGCATGAGCAATTCTTTTAAATTGGGTTGGGGATTAGTTGGCTAGGGCTAGGGTTTCTTGATGGGTTAGGAAAAATTGGGACAAGGAAGCCTATATTAAATCTCTCCGTAAAGGATTCTTCCTACTGGAATTGTTAACTCCAGAGATTAAAACAAAGTTCATTGAAGGAGGTCCTCTTGTTATGGATGGAAAAAGCTTTTATGTCAAAGATTGGGAACCAAACTTCAACCCTATCAAAAATGAAGTTCCTGTAGTTCCAATGTGGATCAGGATATATAACCTGCCTATGAAATATTGGAAGGTTGATATCCTCAAAAGGATTAGTAAAAATTTGGGAGCCTTTATTAAGGCGGATGACAAATTATTAATAGGAGAGGTTGGTATGTATGCTAGGATATGTATTGTAATTGATCTAAAAAAGGAATTCCCCAATGAGATTGAAATAAGATCAAATTCAAGGATTTGGAGACAACAGGTTGAAGTGGAAAAATCCCCGCCTCCCATCCTTAGGGAAAAGGATAATCAAGAGCCGAAAAGGGAAGCTAGCCATCAGGGTGAAAGGGTTGTGGAATCATTCCCATTACCTAAGATAGTTTCAAATAATTTAGAAGGGGAGACATAGAAATCCTCAGATTCCCTGTAATCTTCGATTAAGGATGACCTGATATTGAGAGATTGTGTACATGTACCCCCCATCAAAGAGTTAGTTAACAAGAATGAAGGGTTGATCTTAGAGAGCGGTGATCAAATCAAGAGCTTTTGTTAGGAATTTGTAGGTTCAAATAAACCAATTCCACATAACCCAATAGGAGAAACAAGATGCAAAAACAACCATAATGCAAAAGATCAATGAACAAGCAACAAAAAAACACAAGATATACCCTGGGAAAGCCCTCAAGAGGGAAAAACCCAGCCTCCAAAAGCATCCATGCTCAAATGTATTATTTAGCAAAAGAATTACAATACAATATTTGAGCCTCCATGAACACCCCTGAACCATCGAGCACCTCCAATGTAACCTCCATGTGTACAAGCATGAATCCACACATCACCTGCCATGCTTCACAATCTGCACTTATAGGAGAGAGCTCAATACAATGACAGCCTCTCACAAAACCCCTGTTCACCTATAATGAAATATCTAGCCAACCTCAAAAAATAACATTGTGCTTACTTTTATAATATAAGCTCACACATTACATTGAGAAAACCATGTGCCCCAAAACCATGGGTAACACAAAACCACTTGACCCCACATTTGACTATTGGTACTACATTTTCCCAATTAATCAAATAATACAAATAATATCCTAATGTTACAATACAACATAAAGTGGACCCAAATAATTACATAGTGCGATTAACCACACCACCTAGATGCATCACAACTAAATAATTATTTAATTACAACATTATAAATTATATAAAAATATGCAATGGTGTACAACACCATATCCCAACATTCTCCCACTTGTTGTATACATTGCATAAGGGTCAATACATGAAATACATCATCATAGGCAAACACGAAATCACATGAATCTCCAGAATGCTCTCGTGCTCCATCAAGATACTTGCAACAAAGCAAAGTGACCACCATCTCAAGCAAGAACTCCTGCCATCCTCTAACGTGCCACCTATGGAAGAAAAGGAACATGTCAAGGTGAAGATGCACCAATCCAAAGAACACAAGCATCAAATCCAAGTGATAACATAAGGCTCCAAGCTATTGTCAAAGGTAAAAAACCCACATGATTGGAAATAGCACCCACAACATATGCTAATACATCCAACCATCCATACCTCATAGGTATCAACAACATCAATAAACTCATGCCAATAACATATCCATCCCATATATTCCAATCACAAGCTCCATGTATAAAAGCTATCAATGAAGAAAGCATGCATCCAGGAACTCCCACTACATGGGTAATGTCAAATCTGAAAAATAGATCCAAGACATACCAAGTCTATCGATCAACACTCAAACCAAGGTGTGGCTAATCAACAAGACAATGTAGTATCAAGAACAATCACAATGATCCACACATGCATGATAAATCACTGCATACTCTCTCACAACATGTCACCATAACTATCCAAAGTCTAACCATATCAACATGATCCTCCAGAAAGTAGTCATAAGACATAGAGAAAACCTGTAAATCATAATGTCCTACAAAACACCTCAAAGTGCTAAGTTGTGTCAAGTATAATCTCCTCTACAACACCAAATGAAAAGCCTCAACAACACCCAACCATTTAATCTCATAAGATCAAATGAACATATGCAACATGTAACCAACATGGACGTAAGCCTCTCTAATTAAGGTAGACCAAACTCATAAACATTCCATAACCAGTAATAAGCCCACTCACATCTCCTAAACTCCTCATAATCAACATCATAAATCAAACCATATGAACAAGGAGATAACCATGCTAACACCCCTCAAATGAACCCTCCAGAACCAATAACTATAGCTCAAGATCCATATCTATGAGAAGATGAAACATAAAGTAAAACACATCTACAAGGATGGGCAATACCTCATAGATGATAAATCGTCGAGTAAACCAAGAGTGGGGAATGAGAATGCTCCTCCAAGATATACCAAGCCACAACGACTCTCTCAAAGAACAATCTCCTCTAGGTCCATAATGAACTCACGTCCATATCTAGGTGTAAGGCTCCTCGATCTATCTACTGAAACCTCCAAAGAGTAACCGTCTCAACAAGTATCTCTAATCACAAGAGAGCTCCAGCCTCACCTAAGTCTACAAGTATCCATGAGCACCTGTAGCTGACTAATACATGCCAAACTCCAAATGCAACATAGTACCATCATGAAGCTGTAAAGCAAATGACCAAAGTACACAATACCAAGAGAACAAACAAGACCACTATCAATGCTCCTACTACACATCTGCATAATCAAGAATCTCATCATGACATCATGATCTAACCATCTCCTCATAAGAAGATCACATGCAACAAAGCGTACAATGATGCATACATCCTGTCTCAAGAGAACATGTATCATGCCAATACTCTAATCCAGAATCAAGAGCCCATCAAGATACAATAACAATATCTCTAAACAAGGATAAACATGTCAAACCGACAAATCATAAACCCGACACCTCAACCAAAGGCTCAAATAAGTCCTCCATGGTAAACCAAGATGTCAACATCTCCAATCATATGAAGATAACCATCTCCTGACAATTGAATTAAAAATGTCAAAGAACACTCACAACCAAGAGCTCCTCCATGACACCAACATCCACTGCAGAAGATCATCCATCAGGTATGATGAATCCAACATGCTGCTAAAGCTCCCACTAAACCATGATACCAAGCTATCCATGACAATAAAGTAACCATCTCCTAAATGAAGATTATCCATGGCTCCAAACCAATCAAGGAATCCCACTGTAACATCAATAGCACCCAAAAGATCTAGTGAACCAAAATCTCCAAACAAGAAAACAAAACCATCACTGTCAAAAGCTAACATAGAACCATGTATCCAAGCTCTCCATGACATCATGATAAAAATGCTACAAGTCCCATCAACTGACTATCTGGGCACTCTAATCATCCATCCTCTTATCCCAAAGCAACATACCAATGCACAAATGACCATAAACAAGGCCGACTAACAAAGTCTGCATAAACATTGAATTAATCTGGTGGATAAAGACAGTCCACATCTGAGTTATCCCACTGTAGATAAATAGGTGATCAGCCTACAAAACTACATAACTCGTAGATCCAAACAAATGTTACATGCAAACTCATCATCACACTAGTAATATGCAAATTGAGATATCAAAGAAGACAACCTGTAAACTCCAAGACTAAACCACCAAATCAACTCTAGATTCAATTTGCCAATAAGTCCACAAACAAGTAACCATAGTCAAGGAACAAGGAACTAATCAAGCATCTAGGAGATAAAAAACAATCCCTTAAAACAACACCACAACACCACCTGTAATCATGGATCAAACATCATAGCCCATACCTGTCAATCATGTACATGATCATGTCGTGCCAATGCAAGAGTGTAGCTACATATCCATGACACCATAATCATCATCATCATCATTGTACTTGTACTCAACTCCCATTGAAATGAGACTCCAAGTCTCAAACGAGTATCAACCATGTCCTCAAACCAGAAGACAACTTGTACCTGTCTCCATCAAAGTCGTAACTCTGAAAACACCTGTAAACCTGTATCAGGAAGCACCAAATCTAAAAACCTGCTATACCATGCTGATGGTCTCATAGCAACATGTACTCCCACAAATTTGTGCCAAAAAATCCATCTGAATGCACTCATAAATGCACTTAGAATCTCATAATCCTACAAGTAATCAAATAATTAAAACACTCTCTCTACACATCAAACTGAAAATATACACAATCCAAATTGGAGTACACCACAAGAGCTCTCCAACGCCTATCCAATCTGATTCCGTATGCAAACGTTATGAGCATAAAACTATTCCAGAGCAATGCGGGCTTTGGGCACCAAATTCTAACACAAACAGAAAAATCTAATAACCAAACCCATACCACTGTGTAGTTTTCAGAGAGAGCTTTCCGATTCCTATAATAAGTCAAAAAATTGATACCGTATGTGAAAGTTATGCCCTCTACAAGAAAAGGCACTCCTAGGGCTAAAATCGGACCCCTGGTGGGCCCCTGTACCCTAATGACATGGCATGATGTCATTGCTGATGTCATCACTATTGACTGGGCAAAAGAGGTGGCTGCTGATGTGGCATCTGAGTTCAAATCTAATAACCAAACCCATACCACTGTGTAGTTTTCAGAGAGAGCTTTTCGATTCCTATAATAAGTCAAAAAATTGATACCGTATGTGAAAGTTATGCCCTCTGCAAGAAAAGGCACTCCTAGGGCTAAAATCGGACCCCTGGTGGGCCCCTGTACCCTAATGACATGGCATGATGTCATTGCTGATGTCATCACTATTGACTGGGCAAAAGAGGTGGCTGCTGATGTGGCATCTTAGACTGGCGTACTCTAAAACAAGTTTCCAATTTGTTTTATTTTCCATGGACTTCAAGCATATCAGAGGAGGGTTTTTAAATATTTAATAAGGTCCATAATATAATATTATATGGCTGTCATAATTGTTTCAACCACTGTCCACCTTTTTAAAGAAAGGTTTAATAAAAATTGTTTAAGCCCATTCGGGCTACTCACCGCCACACCACCTTATTAAAGGTTTAATATTTATGAAAATTTTGAAGTTTCTTAAACAACCCATGTAGGGCTTGGTGGGGTGTTCAGCCCAAGGCCGAAGGGGACGATGATGGGACTGGCAGGGGCCGTATGACTCTGCGTCGACGGTACCCGCTGGTACCCTACAATAAGCAGGCACATGGGGGTACGATACCCCCTGCAACATATGTTTTTTTTTTCAATACCTTGTAAATTTCTTTAAATTGTCTATAGTTTTTTTTGTTTTTTTTTAATATTTTAAACTATAGAACAAAATTTTGACATTGTGTAGGGAATTTTTTTTTTCTTGAGCGTACCTTACTGCGACGGTCATACCACCATATTGACGAACTAGGGGAGGGCATAAAAAAATTTGTATTTTCTTCTTGTGACGAAATATAGGCAAATTTTATATGAATTTTCATCTCTCAGGCCTCCTGGACTCAATGGCGGGGTCTGTTTTGTCCCAAGAGGTCATATGTGAAATTTCCTCCTCAAAACCCCCATGAAGCCAAACCTAAAAAACCCTCTTCAGCCATGATTTTTCAATCACCAGATCTGCAACATGCACAACAAATCTTCAATATCCAGAACCCCCAAATTGTAATACAACCTGCACAAAACCTTGTAATGCCCTCAATCCTTCCATGCATTGCCATGGCTTCCATTTTGCACCTGATCTACACACACAAGGGTTATACATATCTTGGGAGCTCACACCTCCCTCAACCATAAACATGACTCTGATACCAATTGTTAGGAATTTACAGGTTCAAATAAACCAATTCCACATAATGCAATAGGAGAAACAAGATGCAGAAACAACCATAATGTAAAAGATCAATGAACAAGCAATAAGGAAACACAAGAAATACCCTAGGAAAACCCTAAAGAGGGAAAAACCCAGCCTCCAAAAGCATCCATGCTCAAATGTATTATTCAACAAAAGAATTACAATTCAATATCTGAACCTCCATGAACACCCCTGAACCATCAAGCACCTCCAATGCAACCTCCATGTGTACAAGCATGAATCCACACATCACTTGCCATGTTTCATAATCTTCACTTACAGGAGAGAGCTCAATACAATGACAACCTCTCACAAAACCCCTGTTCACCTACAATGAAATATCTAGCCAACCTCAAAAAATAATATTGTGCTTGCTTTTATAATATAAGCTCACACATTACATTGAGAAAACCATGTGCCCCAAAACCATGGGTAACACAAAACCACTTGACACCACATTTGACTATTGGTACTACATTTTCCTAATTAATCAAATAATACAAATAATATCCCAATGTTACAATACAAACATAAAGTGGACCCAAATAATTACATAGTGCGATTAACCACACCACCTAGTTGCATCACAACTAAATAATTATTTAATTACAACATTACAAATTATATCAAAATATGCAATGGTGTACAACACCATATCCCAACAACTTCAAGCCAAAGGCAAAGGAGAGTCCTATTGAGGATAGCGACAGAGGGGCAGGGAATGATGTTTTATCAACATAATCCTAAGAGACTTCCTCCCTGGTCTTGGAGAAGGGGAAGGAGGAGACATGAGCTAGGGTTGAAGAAGGATAGATCTAGTTTGAGGAGCTTGATAAGGACTATAATGTAGTAAAATTTGGATTGTTTGTGTTTAGTGTTTGAATCCTCCTTTCACCAATTACATTCAAGGACCTTCGGATCGAGTGACAGAGCACTATCAGGTCCTTGGTCACTCACGATTGTAGGGAAGCTTGGATTAGGGTGCTTGATTACTAATTTTCCTTCTTTTATGCTCAATTATCCATTAAAACCCTAATTATGTGAAAATGACGGTGAACAGATGAATAACAAAAAATGCTTTTGCAGAAATATGTAAAATGACAAATAACTGTGCACCTGTTTTTGGGGTTCCAAGGTAGAAAAATCAAGGAGGATCTGGAAACTCAGTCTGCAACTTGTTTCTGTTGTTCCAGAGATTTTGTCGTTGTAGGACTTCGGGGACTAGAGAAAAGGCGGCCTGGTCTAGGGTGCTCTTTTTCCTTCTGTTCTACAATTTTGACACTCCAATATGCCCTCTTGCAACTTTACTTCATCTGCATCTGCATCATCAACCTATGACCTGTAATCATAAAAACTTTGGGAGGGGGTTGTGGTGTTTAGAGGCTTACCTTAGTCAAGCCCCAGAGACACTTAAGTCTTCCGAACACTGTTGTCAAATAGAGAGTGCATGCCCTTGGGAGGCAGAGGCAAAATCCAAATGAATAAATGATTGAAAACACAATGAATGTCACCTTGTATTGAAGTTCTCATGGGAGGAAGATGCTCTTCATTCCATGAGGAAATGGTTGCTCAAATCTACAAACACAAACACATAGACAACACAAATCTGCTCTTGCAACACAATGAAAGCCTTGAATCACTTTGAGAATGCATAAACATGACAATTTCCATTTAGTTTCTAAATAAATTCCTAAACATGCTTTTATATGCAACTACAAACATTCTAGCCAAGAATTTCGTAATGCAAACTTCTCATGTCAGCATAGGACCTAATTAACGGTCACAAGCCAACACAAAATTTAAGACTGACCCAAAATAGGGTAGGAATAGGGTGCGGGTGCCCAAGTCCTCCCTCCTATTTTGGGTAGGGTTAGGTTCAATGGGTCCCCCTAGGTCCTATTTGCCATAAAACTCAGGGTTCATTCCATCAGGACGTCAAATTATGATGTAAGATGTCCTAAATGCATACAAAAGACACGGGAGCTAAACCTACAGAGGGAAAAGCCCCCAAGGGGACATTTTCTAATGTTACATTTAGCCCCCACTTTAATGTATGTAACATGAGGCCAATACATGCATTAAAGGACGGTTGCAAACACAGCAAACACTCCAAGCATGGAGAAGACATGCAAATCACATAGAAAACAGTAACAAGCACGCAAAACAAGGAGAAGACAATTATAGTCATGCAGAACACGGAGAAGACAACAAATGCATAGAAGACACGTTAATGCATAGAAGACAGAAATGATTTCTTTTCTTTTCTTTTTCTCATATATATGAAATGCAAATGCAAGTATTGAAAGTAAACACACCTCCCATAATGCAGGATGCACTCATCACGCAGGTCTTTAAACTGCATATATGGGGCAACACACACACAAGACACACAAAACCTCCCAAAATGCAGGATGCACTCATCGCACAGGTCTTTAAACTGCATATGGGACAACAAACATGCCACACAAATCAAGCACGCCAAACACACACACTTTAAATACACAGAGAAAACATGGCTGACAAGCGATGGAGTGTTCCTATTTCTAGGTTCATCACCATTACAGGCACACACCAATGATTGGGCTTCACCACAACAACCACCAAAGAGATGCTTAAGGGTTGAGTTAGTCACAAAACCACTCCCCACCTCCATAGAGGACTTTTGAAAATGACAGGATGTGTAATCTGCTCTGAGAAATACACCATCCCCGCCTTTGAAGAGGGCTTAAGAAAAAGGATATGCTCGATATCCTACCTCCGCAGAGGGCTCACATGATTGATTTATTGATTGCAAACAAACTCAGGATGTAGGATACACTCATCACGTAGGTCTATAAACTGCATCTGAGGACAAGCACATAGCTAACATCTACAACAGACAACTTACCTTATATATGCCCCCACCTTAAGGTGGTTGATGTTAGGTATCGATATCAAGCACGTTAAGGTAGGAAGAAAACACAAAAGGGAACAAAGACTTTTGCAAAGCCCATGCCCCCCAGAGGTGACATGTACTTTACGATTGCCAAATGTTCCCACAAACACATCCCTGCAAGAAACATGTTAGTGTCTACAAAATCATGATAAACAACAACAATGCATATGATTAACCACACAAAGAGCCAAGGTTATACTATGAATTTGGAGTTCGAGGATAACCATAGGGCTACACCACAAAGCTCTCCGAATCGAGTACCACCAAGGCTAGATTCAAAGACAAACAAAGGTGCACATAGCAACGATATTGTTAAGGTTTGTAAATGAGATAGCATACCATCAAAATCACTACGCAAAAAGCATGGAGTGTTTCTACTAGCCAAGTGTCGGATAATTTATTACAACCCCATCATCATATTAGGAACTAAGTCCATTTTTTGATTGCTCTCAAAAGGGACACTAGGTCCGCATCAGCATAAATGTTAATCATCATCCACCCACTAGATAGAAACACTAGAGGAAGGGAAACAATAAATAAGAGAGGAGAAACAAGTGTCTTAGGGACAATCACGTAGGAGGGTGCCCCCAATTCACCAACCGCAAAGTTATGTCTGTAAGACACAACACACACCAATGAAATCAGAGAGAGAGGCAATATAGAAGAATGATGATACAAATAGAAGAAGGTTACAACAGAGGCAGTCTCCTGGTATCCCACACTTTATAGGAGAATCAGGGGTCATCCCAAGAGGCCTAAACAACACAACACATCACAGGGGAAGCACATCACGAGAGAGATAAAGGGTTAGAGATACTTACCTGTAGTAACATCCATGCTAGAAGTTATCATCAGGTGGGTCAGCATCTTCCCAATCTCTAATGGTAGAGGGGAGAGTTGTATAAGGTACCATAGCCCACCTGTTGTTCTTGTTTTTAATTTTTTCATCTTTAAGCTCTCTTTGATTAGGTTGAACATTTTTTTCATGAACTAGTGTTGTATCTTTTGGAAAGCTTGTGTTGTTATTGATGTTCAAGGAATATGAAATTAAAGGAGAGGTAGTTGATTTTTTTAAATCCCTGGTGATGTCCAAATGACTTGAATATTCAATCAAATGAGGGACATTAAAGGTCTTCTCTTCCTTAGTGCTATCCAAGGTGTGTGAACAATCAACTAAAGGAGCAAGGTTGGCAGAATGATCCATAGAGGTTTCATGCATTATGATAGAGTTTTTATTGTTATTAGATGAAAGCTCATTGTCTACCGATGGAATGTTCTTTGTTGGAGGGAGTTCTTCATTCACTAACGCTTCCTCTTGGCTAGGGAGAGCATTGGAATGGCAAAGTGGTGATGGCTCTTCATTTGCTAAGGCTTCATCTTGGCCAGAGTGAACATTATAATGAAGATTTGGTGGTATGATGTTAAGAGATGTGTCAATGAAATCATCCTCTTGCATCAAAGTGTCCTCATGAGGAGGAACAACCTTGTCAGAGGGATCATAAGGCAAACCAAAGTTATCATCAGATGTTTTAGTAATAGGTGTCGTAGTGGAATGTTCCATAAAGTCATCTAAGGCTTCATCTAACAACTTGAGGTCATCACTAGTATATATATTATTGATCATGAATTTAGTGATCTTCATCCAATATCCAAGGGTATATTCCCATGAAGTTTGTGAAGCTATCAAAATTAGATATATAACAAAGGATTTCGTATATAGAGCATATAGAGAGATCAACATCATGAATGTGTGCTATTTGTTCCAAAACTTGAGGATGTTTATCAGTGAATTTAGAGAAATGATCAATGTCTACGATGTATGCAAACAAATCTTCTAAAGAAGTATCCATGATATATGTTTTCAAATCAATGCAATATCAGATTTTAAAAGCTTTCCAAAAGTATGCAAAAGACAAGTGCAAAACTATATACAAAAATGACCTAAAATGCTTGATTTTTTGTACTTTTTCAATGCAAATAAATGAAAGAAAGGGTGTTGTAAGGATTTTGATTAGGGGTAAGGTCCTTTAAAACACACTTTTTATGCAAACCTAGGATGAAGGCTAGTCAAAAGCTAGTGAAAGTACCCAAAAATATGCAAATTTTCACTACAAGAGCCCAATAAAAGGGTGTTGTGAAGATTTTTAAGAGGGGTAGAAAATAATTACCCTGATAACAGCAAATTAATGCAAAAATAATCTTCACAACATGCCTATAGTGCCAATCTAGGGAGTCGATAAGGCCAAATCTAGTGAAAATCGAGGTTTTTGAAGCCCTAGGTTTGAGATCTTGACACAAAATGCTATATGAATGTTTTGAAATCTGATTTATGATGAAAATGAACTGTACTCAGATCTAAAAATAATTTTCAAGCTCTAAGATGCAAAATACAAGTGCAAATTCTAATGAAAAATCAATGAAATTGTTAGTTTTTGTTAAAATTTTCTATGCAAAAATGCAAATATTTGAAATCTAAATGCAAATTTACACTAAATGAAAGACTACAGCCAAATGCAAATTTGAATGAGTCTCTAAAATTAGTAGAAAAATATGAAAGAAGATTTTGCCTACAAACCCTAGATTTTGGAATTACAGGTTATGTGAAAATTGTCAGAATTTCTACAAAATCCTAGCAATTGTATGAAAAATGCAATGCAAACTATTAGATTTTTGTAATTTTATGTAGTTTATCTCTGATCTAATGCAAAAATCAGAAATTAGATGAAATTAGAATGAATTGATGTAAAATAGAAACCATATGAAGATGCAATTTAGGGTTTCTAATTTCAAATTTTTCATTTTTTTGAAATTTTCTCAATACAATAAGATGAATGACTATATGAATGAATGAAATCAACCCAAATCTAAAGCAAAACACTCAGAAGGGTGCAATCAAGTTCAAAAACATGGGTTCACCAAAATGTAATGTAGTAAAATTTGGATTGTTTTTGTTTAGTGTTTGAATTCTCCTTTCACCAATTACATTCAAGGACCTTTTGGATCGAGTGGCAGAGCACTATCAGGTCCTTGGTCACTCACAAATGTAGGGAAGCTTGGATTAGGGTGTTTGATTACTAATTTTCCTTCTCTTATGCTTAATTATCCATCAAAACCCTAATTATGTGAAAATGACATAAATGATTGAAAACACAATGAATGTCACCTTGTAGTGAAGTTCTCACGAGAGGAAGATGCTCTTCATTCCATGAGGAAATGGATGCTCAAATTTGTAAACACAAACACATAGACAACAAAAATTTTCTCTTGCAACACAATGAAAGCCTTGAATCACCTTAAGAATGCATAAACATAACAATTGCCATCTAGTTTCTAAATGAATTCCTAAACATGCTTTTATATGCAACTACAAACATTCCCACCAAGAATTTTATAATGCAAACTTGTCATGTGAGCATAGGACCTAATTAATGGTCATAAGATGACACACAAAATTTGGGACTAACCCAAAATAAGGTAGGACTAGGGCATGGGTGCCCAAGTCCTCCCCCCTATTTTGGGCAGGGTTAGGTTCAAGAGGTCCCCCTAGGTCCTATTTGCCAGTTCATTCCATCGAGATATCAAATTATGATGTAAGATGTCCTAAATGCACACAAAAGACCTGGGAGCTAAACCTACAGAGGGAAAAGCCCCCAAGGGGACATTTTTTGATGTTACATGGACAATCTTGTAGTTGGGGGCATTGAGCCCAAATTTGGGGATGAAGAAGAAAAGTTCTTCGATATCGACAAGGAAGACTCAGAGGAAGTGTTATTTTCCTTAGAAGATGAGGTTGGGGAAATGGAGGTTAGGAATGTATCCTAGAAAAAGACCAAAATGAAGAAACCCAACCTAGGCGAGAAGGGCAATAGAGGAAGGAAATCAAAGAAGGCACAATTGGAATTAGTAGGTAGCGCCAAAGGTCAAAGGAAGCTGAGATCAGGGACGGGGGTTCTCCTTCCTAAGGAGAAATGATACTCATTACTTGGAATGTTAGGGGAATAAATACCCCTAACAAAAGGCATATGCTCAAACACCAAATTGATTTGAGAAAACTTGATATGGCCTTAATATAAGAGACAAAACTTTCAAATGTAGATTCTCAAGGATTGTTGAGAAGATGGAAACAATGGAGAGGGTTTTTTATCCCTTCTAAAAGGGCTTCTAGAACTCTAGGGGTGGTACAGAATACCTATATCTTGGAGGTGGAGTCTTTACAATAGTCTGATCAGTGGAAGATTTGCAAATATAGGTCCCTAATAATTGGAGAGAGTTTCATCATTATAAATATCTATCGTCCTACCAAGATGGAGCAGAAAAGATTGGTTTGGTTTCAAATTTTTACAGCCTTACAGAAGTTGAGGTATGAGAAATTTATTATAGGTGGGGATTTCAATGCTACAATGAATGGTAGTGAGAAGAGGGGTGGTAATGCCTCTCAAAACCAGGTGCAGAAAGACTTCCAAGACTTTATTAATGATAATTTTCTACAAGATATTATGCTGAAAATGGGGTATTCACTTGGAAAAATAGGTGTAAGGGATTCGCCAACATATCAGTGTGTTTGGATTGCTTTTTGATTGGGGGAAACTATGATCTGATTTTTTAGTCCTTCATTCTCCCCTTCTCAGGATTTGACCACTTCCTAGTGTAACTCAAGTTTGCCAAGGATGGGAGACTAGTGGGAAGCTCCTTTAAATTTGAAAAGATGTGGTTGAGGGATCCTGGCATTGGAGAGAGAATAAAGGAATGGTGGAAGCAAGCCCCAAGGGAGTGGGGATCTAGGATTTTCAAGTTATGGAAAAAGTTGGTCTTTGTGAAGCTCAAAATCAAAGATTGGAATAAAACTCATTTTAAGGATATTTTTGAAGAAAAGGTGGTAGTGGAGAATGAATTGGAGGTTCTTAATGAAAAAATCCTAAGGGAGGGAATGGATAAGGAGAGTTTTAAAAAAGAAAAGTTTCATGTGAACCACTACTCATGAAATATGGGTCATGTGTTTGACTCAAAAACTACGCAGTTAAACCCTGAAATAAAATATCATAATTTGACATGTGAAAAATACCTCCTACTTATTAATTGATGAGATAAAGGGGATCTATAATGAATGGTCCATAAGGCACAACACTTGCTGAAGGTTTTGCAAATGGGGTAGCAAGCTAAGTGGGCTTGATCTTGGGGGAAAACCCATGGTTACGTGCGCTTGAGTCGAAGTAGTACTGGGCTGGATGACCTCCCGGGAAGTCTCGATGCTTCACCCCTGTGCGCATCACCTAGATGCAATGAGTGCTAAGTGGACTATTCATTAACATGAGAGATGGGTTCATGTGAACCACTACTCATGAAATATGGGTCATGTGTTTGACTCAAAAACTACGTAGTTAAACCTTGAAATAAAATATCATAATTTGACATGTGAAAAATACCTCCTACTTATCAATTGATGAGCTAAAGGGGCTCTATAATGAATGGTTCATAAGGCACAACACTTGCTGAAGGTTTTGCAAATGGGGTAGCAAGCTAAGTGGGCTTGATCTTGGGGGAAACTCCATGGTTAAGCACACTTGAGTCAGAGTAGTACTGGGATGGGTGACCTCCCGGGAAGTCCCGATGCTTCACCCATGTGTTCATCACCTAGATGTAATGAGTGCTAAGTGGACCATTCATTAACATGAGAGATGGGTTTGTGTGAACCACTACTCATGAAATATGGGTCATGTGTTTGACTCAAAAACTATGCAGTTAAACCCTAAAATAAAATATCATGTTTAGTAGATGTTATGTGTTTTGGATCCTCGTGGATGTGTTGTTCTTGTGAAGTGTCGTGATCGACCCTTCATTCGACTTGTTAGTCGATTACCAATGTTGCTTGGTGTGTTGGCCATATTTTAGTATTGGCTTAGCTTTTTTGGATGATTTTTGTGTCCTTGGTGTTCACCTTCTCTCTAGTGCCTTGGTTCATGCACATGACTTGCTTGTCAATCTCCATCCTAGTTGGAGAGCATTTTGACATGCATTTTTATTGTTGCACTTGTATAGTCTTTGGCCTTCATTTTTTATTTTGGGTGTTTGCTAGGAGTTTTGGTGTGTTTCTAGGGTTTGTGGTGGAACGAGTGTTTTTTCCTAATTTCGTGTCTTGAGGATTTGTTTATTCTGGTATTGTTTAGGGACTACGATGCCCAAGAAGGACTACAATGCCTTGGGAGGACTCTAGCACCCCGAGAGAACTGAAACACCCAGGAAGGACACTAGCACCTAGAGGGGACACTAGAGAAAAGTGCTAGAGTGCTAGAGTCCTAGTGAAATGTTATAGTCATGTTTTATGCTATGGTCCTCGAGCCTTTAGACAATGAGCACTTCCCAACATTTTTTAGAGAAACTTTCTATATGAAAGATGTTCCCCTTTGCCCTCAAAGTCTTCCCATATCTTCTTATTAATTAGACATGATGTATTTTGGGAGTTATGACCACTTCTATCTTGGAAAGCATTCATCACATAGTGTCGATTGGTTGTCATGGTTTTTGGTGAAGGTTGTGATCCCCATAGTGGATCCCCTTCTTGAGTAGGTTGTTTTGTGTGCTTGGAGTTTGTGTAATGTCGTAATGGGATGGATTTGAGGTTGTTATCATTTTCATCCTATTCCATGTGGTTTCAAGAGTGTGAGGCTGTGGATTGGCATCGGACCTTCATTATGGAATGAGTTCCATTCTCTCGTAGGAATATCATGGTGGCCTTGTCACACAATTGGTTATTCTTTTGCTAGTGTTTTGTTAATGTGTTTAGACCCTGAGTGGTCACTATGGTTTTTTTTGCATCATGTTCTGCATTGTCATTGTGGGATGCTGCAAAAATCCTAGCACATTATTGTGTAATTAGGACATTTGCATGTCACAATTACATCACAAAAAAAATGTTTTTCCTATTTTGTCTGATAATGTCCTAGTGTAGAAGTTGGGGCATTATATTTTATTTTCTTCTTTTGGTGGAGTGGGATCCTTCCTAAGGTCATCTTTATGCCAAAAAAACATCATCTAGTTCATCTTCAAGTTGCTTTATTCGCTCAATAACATGTGTCTCTTCTTGGTCTATTCTTTTGTACTAGATGAAAATATTTGATCAACAAGTGCACTATGTCTTTTTACCCATGCTTAATGTTTTTCTTGTTGTTGTGAAATAATAATATTTGGATGAAAGACAACTTCTTTCTTTAGTTTCCATGTTTCTTGCCTATATTTAAAATCAACAACTTTTGGTTTCTTTGATCTTTCTCTAAAACACTATTTTTGTTCTTTGATTCAATGTATCCATGTTTTGGCCTTTCCTTAGGATAAAATGCTTGTTTCTCAAGTCTCCTTTGAATCCTCTCCACCTCATTAAAGTGGATCTTGTATAGACCATAGACAATAGCATTTTTCTCATAAAGAACATCACTAGGTGTATCAACAAGTGTGTCTAATGTAAAGCGACTAGCATCCAATAGTGGCTTATAGTGAGCTCTTTCAATTTTCACCACTTTTCCAAATCATGCACAAACTTGAAACATTGATGTAAAAAAATGGCACAACTTTGCATTGTTCAATCCAAGGTTTCCCAAGTAAGACACAAAATCTATCTCACGATGGTATAACATGACATAGAATCAGTAATTTCTTAGGTCCTACTCTCAATTTCAAAATGGTACAACCCAATGTATTAATAATCATTTCATTAGACATCCTCAATGAAACTCTAGGGTGTGCATACTCTCTATGTGTAATGTTACAGTTAAACAACTCCTCTTTAGTATATATGTTGCATTGACATGGAAGATCAATAGGAAATTAAGATGGAGATAAGAAATACAAACTTCTTGGAATACATAATGGACCATAATAATTAATTAGTGGGATCTCCTTATCAAAAAAAATAATTAATGGTGATTTAGATGGAGAGGTCAATGTAGCAATAAATTTAGTATTCCCCACAAAAATATGACCAACATCATCATTGCTATCATCAATAGCAAGTGCCTCTATGTTAGAATGTTTTGGAAATGAATTTCTATGTACCTTCAAATTTCTATTAGTAGGTACCACTAAGGGATTTCCATTATCATTTACCCCTTTAATTTTTATAGTGTATTATCTACAAGATCTTTAGCCTTGTATCTAAGACCTACACATTTTTCTATATGATGCTCATTAACATGATAATTACAAAATGCTTGCTGGTTATACAATTTAGAGAGTGGTTGACTAGTACCTATATGATGAATAGGAGTAAGAGTGATAAGATTCTCACTCAACAACATTTGAATCACATTATCTATAAACTCACCAACCTTATCGAACTCTCTATGTTTATAAATATCAATGACTTGATTTACATTTTCCTTCTTTTCATTGGCCTTTGAAAAAGTAAGAAGTATTTTGACTTGAACCATATTTAAACTCATTCAATGCTAACAATTTTGATTCCACTATTTAACATGCACATTGTCTTGAGTTGGTTTAATAGGCCCCTTGATAAACATATTTCAATTTTTGAATCATGTAAAGGGGTAATAAACTTAGAGCACATTAAAGAAAATATCATGTCATAATCATTGATGTTTTCATTATGGGCACACTCAAATAGATTAGCAATGGTAACTATATGGCCCATATTGACTTTGAATTGTTTAAGGAATACCTTTTTTAGATTATTACAATGAATGTATATACCCTTGATGAAGTGTCTAAAACCACTCAATAACATAATCCTTAAGCGTACATGGAAATAAATATCAAAATTATATCCTCACAAAGAAAATTCACATATATAGATGTATAAGATCTTAGATGACATACAAGTTCACCTTTGACATCATACACTTGAAATCTAGGCACCACAAAATCCATAGGTAGTGGATATGTCACGGTATCAAATGCAAGAGGTGTATGTCTAGGATCTAAAAATTCATTATCATCTTGTCCATTAGACTCTGCATCCACTTTATTATCTACTTGATCAATATTTTGGAGTATTGCATCTAGGGTAGAGGATGGTATGGTAACTAAGGCATGCTTAAGGCTATTATGATGTATATAGGCATGTGATGTTAGAGAGATAAATGAGGCTATGGTTTGGGTTAAGGAAATGGGACACTTCAGGTATTTGAGAGGAAAAATGGTGTGGGATGTGGAAATAGAAGATTAGGTAAGTGGGATAATAGTAAGATCAATATTGCTATATGAAAGGGGCATGGAAAAAGATGTGCTAAAAGGTGGAAGACTAGTGGTAATGGTAGAAGTAGAAATGGATGAGGCTTCTATGGTAGAGGTAGGCTTGGATGTAGATGCATTAACCTTGAGATGTGAAGAAAGCATAAAATAGCTTGTAAAGTCTTTTGACCATATTCATGATTCGTAAACATATCATGAAACATATCTACTAGTTGTTGAGGATTCTCTACATTAGCCAAACTATCAAGTTGAGTAGCAAAATCTTGTCTATTCATATAAGCCTATGATCATAATCTTTTCCTACGTTTATCTCAATACAACCCCCATTAAAGATATCACTATCATTGGATTGAGCAACCATATTAGAGTTTAGGCAATGAATTATTCTTAATGGGTGATTAAGATCTTGGTAAGCCCTTGGCATAAACAATAATATGACTAGGAATGGGAAAATAAATCAAGAACTTAGAGAAAATCAAATTTGAAAAATGGGTGAAAAGTGTAAACACTAGGTCAAGATAAGGATGCATAAGGTGGGCAAAAGGATAAGTAAAAAAAACAATCACCAAATCCTAGAAATAAAGATGGAATAATAAATCACAAATGAAAAAAGACATCATATCTAAAATTAAATAAAACTAGATATAAATGTAGATCTAACAACCCTAATAAGATTTAAGGTTGTGTTTAATAAGCTTTGTCTAGTTCACCAAAATGAAAAAAAAAGGAAATTTATGAGATCTTAGGATAGTCTAAGATAATCTAATCAAATACATACATATAAGCATCAATTAACCTAAACTAAATAATAATGAGCTAAAGGTACTTAGATCATCGATACAAACATTGACTATTTTTAAAAAGGAAACAAAAGGGATGGAATGCTTAGCTCTATGATTGAAGAATGCATGCTAAATGGGTAATGCTTTGGAATTTGTGTGCCTTGGGATCTAAAAATAGCCTTGAAAGTTGAATGTATAGATCATAATCAAAATATTCTTCTCTACTTTGCTCTAGGTCAAGTTTGCCAATCTAGGTCTAATTCATGACCATAAGCTTGGTCTATGGAGCCTCTATGAACTTGAACTTTGGTAATTTTGAACTATGCCCTTTACACAATCTAAAAAGAAGACTATTTGATCTCTCAATAATAAAATGGGTTAGTAGATTTGTTGATTTGCACTTTATAGGATCCCACTTTTTCTCAATGTGTCAAACTATGTATGGATGGTAAATCAATGACTTAAAGTAAATAATAGAAGAGAATAGATAAATGTTTAGAAATTAGATTTATTATTCCTTTTAAGTACCAAATCAAATGTGTCACTATTGATTTGCTATTCTAAGTGTTCTAGAATGATTAAGAGATCTCCTAATTCAATGATGATGGCATGATTATTTTTTGTACAAGCACATGGTAATAAATCATGTAAATGCACATATAGTCAGCTCTAGGTGGAAAAGACAATGGGGCAAGTTAGCCAAAGTTTGAATTTAGGTAAGTTGACATCACACTTGCATGAGTGATCCTGTGATTACACATTTCACTTGGGATTAGACACAAAATGAATCATGATAGATAGATGCAATGTAGGGATCAATGCATGTATCAACATGGATAACATATAGATAAGCCAAATATATGAGATCATGTGTATATAGAAGTGAGACATGTCAATAAGCATAGGATTGTATTTGGATAATGATACAAAAAGCTAGATAAATGTGCCCAACTTTACATAAGGTTGCACAATTTGTCATCATGGACAAGTATCTAAACATTACGTTAGAACATACACAAAACTAAATAGAAAAATGAATTAGAATTCATTTTTTACGATTATACACACACACACACACATATAATTTTCCAACTTAAAAAAAACCTATGTTAAAAATAAATTCAAAGCAAAAAGAAAATAGTTTCCTCCCCTACACAACTATTAATTAGAAAAAAATTAAATTTCACTTCTAGTCATAAAATAAAGTCCATTTGGACATGGAAAAACACACACATGAAATTCAACTCTACTATGCATGTAACATGAGTTAAATGTGAGAATTTTGTGCTCTTGAAAGATAGGTCACAAGTTTGAATCTTGTAAGGGGTAGGGTATGTATGCCAGGAAAAAAACACACATGAAATTCCACTCCTCTATGAATGTAACATGAGGTAAATGTGTAAAATCTATGCTCTTGAAAGAAAGGTCACAAGTTCGAATCTTGTAAGGGGCAGTGTATGTATGCCTTGTGTTGAAGTACAATTAGGTGCCTCTTATATAGTGGAAGTACAAGATAGTCCTATATGCTATAGGTCACCTATAAACTAAGTTACTTGCCATCATTAATTATAAAAAATATTTTTCTTTTTTTCTTTACATAAAATATTTCCAACTTTTACATAACCCTAATCCAACAATATAGCAATTTTATTTTCTAATGTAATAAAATTCTTAGTGGTACAACCATGAACATCACATGTGGAGATATTAAAAACCAGCACTTATCTCTTCCATTTCCAAGTCTTTAATAATATAGTTAAAAAGTACAACATTTTAAACTTATTTTTATTGAAAGTGGAGCTTAAAATTTCTTTTATTTTGTTATGTTTATATATGGAAGAAAAATAAATATAATAGTCAATAAATTGTAGTTAATTAATGTAGTTAAAGTATTGGAAAATTATCTATTAAGGTATAAATTTTTTTATTTATAAAGAATTAAATATAAATATCAAATATTTAATCTAAAATTAAAATATTAATTATTTCCCATTCAAACTTTTGGTAGAGTTAATTCTATACATAACTAGAATGAAAATATTAAATAACAACCACCTCTTGAAAGATGGACACAATTGAACTTTAAAGGAGCTAAGGGTAACCTAGGACCTATAGGAGTAGACAATATAGTGAGAGAATCCAATGGATCCCTCATCATAACAACCTCTAAAAATTGGTAGATGGAACAAACAATGAAGCTAAAACCCAAACTTTACTCTTGATGTAAAGAAAAAGACTTACATAACATCCAAATGGAGGATGACTCGATGATACTTATAAATGCAATAAGAAATAAAGGGATCCCTAATTGGAAAATAAACAACATTATACAAAAAGTGTGGCCTATTCTAGACTCAATGATGTCTTTTTCAATTTAACATGTTTATAGAGAAGTCAATTTGGAAGCTAACACCCTTGTCAACTATGCAATCAAAAGCAAGGCTGCACTCATGATCAACATCATACACGAATGGGAATCCATGGGTGTAAATTTCAAATGCCCCTCCTCCATTCCCTCCCCAACTCCTTACAATGACTAATAGTATTGTGAGATCTTTGGAGGTTTGAAATATAATTAAATGAGTAGCCCATCAATATTTGCAAATGAATTCATTGTGTCTAGTGGTGGCCATTTGGAGTATAAAGAAATCACTCTCCAATAAAAACGAGTACATACTGAACTTGTCACTATCATCACTCAGCACTAGTGGATGATGTCTTGGTTATTAAATAAACATGTGAAGCCTTTTCAATCTCATTCAACCGTTTCCCCAAATTCTCTCTCTACTATGATGGATACTAATGTGAGATTAATCTCCCCAACATGACATTGCCTTTTTGGGCTTGTTCATAGAGAGGAGAATGTTCTCAATCATGTGATTGAAGTCGGGTTTAGCATTGTTCATGGTGTAATATAACATGACAAAATTGCCTTTTTGGGCTTGGAGAGAGAAGATTGTTCTCAATCATGTGGTTGAAGTAAGGTTTAGTGTTGTTCACGGTGTAATATGTAATGGGTGTCAAGAGATGAATTCCTTCTCATGGATCATTGATATTGTGGCAACACTAATATTTATCAATGTTTGTTGGGGTAATGTTGGAAGTAGGAGAAGAGAAATAATGTGTAATTAGGTTGATTGAAGATTTATGCTAGGGGTTTGAGCAAAGTTTTAGAGATGGCGTTGCCAGGTCAGGGTTTCTTGTAGATGAATAGTCCTCTATAGGTTGGTGACATGACGATTATGGGTCCTTAGACATCTTTTCTGCATATTTGTGATGGAAAAATAGAGGTTGCATGTCGGATGAAAGCAAGCCATGCCATTGCCTTTTTCAAGAGTGTAGTAGGCATCGTGCTTTCGAATTCTATTAATCAGGGCTTCATCATCGACAACTACTATATAGAATAGGTACTTAGGGTTAGGGCGATATGATGGCTCAAGTTACTTAATGTTTTTTGATACGTTGGTTAGGACAAATATTTCTGCAAGTTTTTTGTTCAAAAGTAATCCATAAGCACTATTTTGTCTCTCTATCCCACTCAACATGGTAGATGAATATAAATATAATGTTTCAAATTTTTAGATATCAATATAATAGGAATGACCCCAAAACTAGATTAAAAAAACCCAATTAATTAAGACAACTTAATTAAATGCCAATAAAATATTTTATATTAAAGTGAAATATAAATAAATAAATAAAAATAAACCAAACTTAAATGTGAAATTATATATATTAAAATAAAACATTAATAAATCATTACTATTTAATTAAATATTAAAATGAATGAAATATCAATTAATAAAATATTTTACATTATAACATAAAAATTAATATTATATCATATATTAAACAAACAAATATTTCTAAAATTAAATATAATAAATAATTTTTTTTTGGAGAATAATCTGATTTGGTTCTTAATTGTATAGAGCGTGGATCTTCTTAAGTTATCCACTCTAAAGTTATAATGATTCGTCCTATCTAAATCTGTCACGAGATTGCTACCTCCAAATTCTTCTAAATTACTGATCCAAATCATTAAACTACATAAAATTCTTTTATAGAAAAATAAATATAATAAATAATTATATTTCAACTTTTTATGATATAGAACAGATAAGACCAGAATCAGGAAAGAGGAGTTACTAAACCGTATTTTAATCATTTCCATTCATGTGGAAAAAGGTAAATATACAATAAGAGCCGTAAATGAGTTATTACGACGCACAGTCGGGCACGAGTCGAAGAGTTTAACAAATTATCTCCCGAGGCGGTTCGTTCTAAGCAAAAAGAAATAAATTGCAGTGGTCGGGATTCGAGAAGGAGTCAAAAGTAAGGAAACAAATTAAAAGTAAATAGAAATTATAAAGGGGGTAAACTTCCGCTAAGCATTATATTGTACTTACCCTTTCTTAATTGCAATTAAGAGTCTCTTGAATTCCGATGTGCCATCCAACGGGCCAGGGCAATCGTTCTTCTGTAGCGTGCATCCCTAGCCGTCGGATTCCGTTCCTTTCCCACGTCTTTTAGCTCGGTCATTTCCAATGCAAATTTGTCGAAATGCTATTTCGTTTCCAACACTGCCAGTGCCACATGTAATGAACCGGCTGTAGCCGGTCATTTGGAGCATATTACCGGCGGTGAGGGGCTTGTACCCCGTTATACATACCGAGAGTGTGATTATTTTTGGCACTGGTTGACGAGCTAGTTTTTTGTTTTCTGCTGCTGAAGGCTTTGCTGGGCAAATTTGGCGTCAAAATAGGTATTCATTTAGCACAATTCGTAGCTTTCTTAGCAGATTTCCTCTAAAATGTGCGCTGTTTGCTTATTTTTCTGTTAAACTAGCAGAGATATGCTTCAGATAATGTAGGAGCTTTTCTAGCTCCAGTTTTGGAAGAATTTTACATAATATCTTCATTCATTTTGTTTGTCTTCAGGTTTCTGCTTTGTTTGTTTGGTTAAATTTAGCTCAGATAATAGTGTCAGCGTAATGTAGTTGTTTCTTAATTTTTTTTGAGGTTTTTGGAGCAATATTTTGTTTATGATGATTTCTTAAGTGCAAGCAAAAATCTTCTCTTCTTCATATATGCGTCTAAGTTTAGCTGAAAATTTAGGCTAGTAGATGGCAATTTTGTTATAGTTGAGGCTTTGGGAAAGATTTTAGTTATTGTTTTGTCTTTATTTTTGTTTATGAAGGGGTTTAACTGTAAATCCTCGCTATGTTTTCATAGTGTCGCTATTTATGATCATATTTTGCTCATTTAAACGATATTTTTTTTAAGGAACTTAAAATTTTGTGCGGGGTTTTGGAAGTATTATAGTTAACGTCCATATTCTTTTTGTTTTACAACATTTTTAACTGTGCACTAAAATGCAGCTATTCTTACTAGGTTTAATGTAAGTTCAGTTGAATATTTATTTTGACGGTAATTCTGTGTCATTTTGTGTCGATTTGTTCAGGTTTGAGAAGAAAATCTAGAGTCTGTCTTCAATTTACTAACACCTAATTTTAACTGCAAACCCATGCTCTGTTTTCTATGATACTGCTACTGGCTTCGATTTAGCTAAATTTAGCTGGTGTACGCTTTCGGGTATTAGTATTTTACTATGGACTTTTAGCATTTTTAATTAATGTCTGCCTATTTGGAGGCTTAAGTTGTTTTTCCTTGGCTCATTTGTTTTACTTTGCTGTTAAATCCTTTGTAATGCCCATGTACGTGGTGTTTTCCTTGAAATTTGCCTTCATTTATAGTTAAAGGAATTCAGTTGAGGTATTTTTGATAACATGAGATGAAGTAATTTTCCGTACTATGGAGGAGATGGTAAATTTGTTCAGGGTTTTGAAGAATTTGTATTTAATGACTCCATTATAGTTGCAGTGGGGTTTGAACTTTGTTTGCTTGTCTGTGCCTGTTAAACAAGGTTTTAACAATGGAGAAACGTATAAAATTTTCAAGGGTTTGGAAAAATTTGGTCAATTTTGTTTTCATTTTCTTTAAGCCGAGCTTTGACTTCACATCTGTGCTTTTCTTTCCAAATGCCATAATTGTTTTCTAGTAAATTTAGATGAAATATTTTGTAGACATTGTAGAATATGTCTAATTTGTGAGGGATAATTTTGTTCAGGGCTTTGAAGAATATTCGTATTTAATGACTGCAGTATATTTGCAGTGGGGTTTGCACTATGTTTGCTTGTCTGTGCCTGTTAGTTAGACCTGCATTTATAATATGCCCGAGAATTACAAGGTTTTTGAATTTGACTTAACTTGTTTGTTCGGGTAACCGTAAATCAGCTGAGACAAGGTATTAAAAATGTAGAAAAATATAAAATTTTCAAGGGCTTGAAAAATTTAGTTAGACTTTGCTTTCATCTTCTTTATGCCGAGTTTTGACTTTAAATCTACACTTTTTTTTTCCAAATGCCATAAGTTTTTTAGTAAATTTAGTTAAAATATCTTGTAGACATTGTTGAATATGTCTATTTCGTTAAGGATTTTGAAGAATCCCAGGTAAGTGACTGCATCTATATTTTGTATTTTTTGAACTGTATTTGCTCAATGTAGCCATCTCATTTTTCTCGACACAGTTTCCAGTACATGTACGTGATATTTTTCTGAAATTTTAACTGCACATATAGTTTGAGAATGAAATTAGAGGTTTCTTGACCGATTTAGCTGAAATAATTCTTTGCACAGTGTAGGAAATGGCTTTTGAAAAATTTCAATATGATGCCTGCATTTTATCTTCTCCATTGAATTTGAATTGTATTTTCTTGGTGTATCTGCTAGGCTTTTCTCCTAAATTTTTTTTGAAGCAGATATTCAATTTTTTTAATCAAGTTAAAAAAAATTATTATCAAAAAGAGGGAACAAGTCCCAAAATTACAACAGGTGACATGTGACTAAAGCCAAACATGTGGAGAAGAAGGTAACTACCTTCTAAAACAACTTCTTAAAACAGTAAGCCTGAATGTAGGAATTATAGACATACAAAGTATGTGAAAGACAAAGATAACTTTCTAAAAAAATAAACTTTAAACCTAGCATGTAGTAAATATTAAGGCCACACATGCACTTCTAGAGGCTTGCAATCTGTCCATGTACATTTGCATGCATGAAAAACAAAGCATGCATGCATGAGAAAGCAATGTGTGCATGTAGAGAGCATGCATGAGTGAGGAGGGCCTGATTCATGCCCCTACGATCCAAATTAGTTTCTTGTAGAAAAACTCTTGGAAACAACTCTACAGAAGGTGCTGAAGTAGAGGATTCATGTAGGGGGATTTAAGCTGCCATAAGTTCTAGGAAAACAACTTCATTGATCATCATTAGATTTCGTGGTGCTCACCAAGACATCTTCTAGTTGAGATTGATGCCGAGCTGCAAAATTAGCTAAAGACATTTTTTGTAGGGCTGCATCCTTATCGGAACTTCCTACATTATTGTTCCCATAAACACCTTTTCTCGTATGGGGAGGTGAATGCACAATGCCTACATGCTCTGGACTTAGATTCAAAAAATTCTAGGAATTCTAGATATTCCTTACTCTTATATTACTTCATTCCCTTAATAATAGGGGAATGATTAAGAACTTTCTCCTCATTTTTTTTTCTAGGGCTTTGGAATGTAGAAGGATTCACAAGATCCTCCAAAAGATTTTCTGGATACTCCTTAAAATTATAATCTACTAGCATTTTTGGATTATTCATCCCCTCATTCAAAGGAAGTTGGGTTTTCTTTACTACCTCCTCATTAACTGGATTAGTTTGGGTTTTCTTTACTACCTCCTCATTAACTGGATTAGTTTGCTTGCCCTCCATGGCCTTGCTACGAGTAGATCCTAGTTTCTTGTTTTGAGTTTTCTATTGCTTCTTGGGTTTGATGAAACCCTTTGTATCCTTATCCTATTCAACTTCCTTTTTATCATTCTAGGTCTTCTTTTGAAAAGGGGACATTCATGAATGAGATTTTGTATTTGTGGCATCCCATGCATCCAAGGGGAAAACTTTCATAATCTAGGGCTTGAGACCATTCAAAATCCCCAACTTTCAAGGTTATACTGTTTTGAAGGGGGGAGGTTAGATCAAGTTCTACATAGATCCAAGCATAAATTGAGAGGCCTTTTCCACTATGTTATCCCAAGTTTTTGGGACGGGGACGTCAGGGGGCCATTTTTTAGGGGACGACAGGGGACGATTATTAAAAAATAGGGAAAATTTTAAAAATATAGAAAGTTTCAATAATTCATATGATAGCATTGGTAAGACAATCATCATATACATCATAGAACCTTAACACATAATATTAGAGTTCAATTGAGATTTCATACAATTGTCACAACAGTCAAGTGATGATGACTCTAAAGAATAGATACATTTCAGCATTAAGATAAGCAGCTTAACAAGGAACATGTCAATAATGAGTGCACAAAGATTTGATGTGGTCATTGGAACAAATCTAATGTGTAAAATTTCTATCATCCATTTATGTGATACTACCAAAGCATTGATTCTGAGCCAAGAACCGCTATTATTCTTTGGCATATAACTGGACAAGTATATGGAAGATATACTACATTTCAAGCCGATTTTAGGTCTAATTTTCATCTTGAAGATAAATAGCCTCTACATAAAGATAGAAGTGGTAAGGAATCAATTCCATTTAGAATATTTGGGGCAAGAATAGCTGCAACAATGCAGCTAAAAGATCTGCCTTCAATATTTGCAATGATTGGAGACCAATCAATTTAGGTAGGACAAAATTGTAATGTTAAGAGTCAAACATGTGTTTGGTATCCACGAAGAAAAGAATAAAATATATTGGTGATAATATGTATGAACAAAAGAATAAAGGATATTAGAGATGATATCTATGCAAATTAACTATAAAGATTAAAAAAAATCTAGTTTAAATAGTTTAATTGTTTTTTTGGTTACTTTTGTGTTTTTTTTTTAAAATTGAAAAAATAAATGCTAGGCCATAAGGGATGTCTGGACGTCCCCTGAATGTACCAGTTTCCTGTATTTTTCCAAATGTACCCATGATGTTTTTGGTTTTTTTTGAAAGGGGATGGCGGGGGGACATTTTTGACTCATCCCCGCGTCCCTGAGATGTCCCCTTTTGGGGACAACTCTTTTTAGGCCGGGGACGCGTTCCCGGGTAACATAGCTTTTCCATGATAAGTGTATTCACGGTTTATTTTAAAGAAATGAAAGAAATCAAACAAACAATATGCAAATTTCTCCTCTAAAATGAATATGCAAATCTAAGATCGAGCTTGTGATGGATTGGCTCATGCTTGACAAAGGATTGTTGATGCTCAACAAAAGGTGCACAAGCCTTCCAGCAACGTGACGACGACGTGATTCAAAGATTAGAAATGGACAAATTGATGATCAATTTGGTTGCTAATCTAGACCCCAAGAGGGTACTCAAGGAGATGCATTTATAGATTTGATTCATGAAAAATGAATGGTCAAGATTGATTTAATTATTCTTGAGAACTGGAGACTTGATTGATTAGTTAACTAGATTGATTGATTGGTTGACTAATTTGATTGATCAATTAACTAGATCGATTGATTAGCTAACTAGGTTGATTAACTAGTGAACAAAAAAGACTTACGAGTCAACTCATTTGATTAATTAGTTAACTAATTTTGATTGAGAGAAAAATGGAATTAGGTAATGTGGAATTATTTATCTATTTTGCCTAGTTCCATGGGGATGCGTCCCCCCTTGAAATACAACTGTCCCCGAAGTCTCCCCGTTTCTGGGACGGGGAGACTTTAGGGAAACACCCCCTGTCGTACCCCCGCCACCCCCCCGTTTCTCCGCCACATTTCTTTTAGGCATTCTGTCAAACAGTTCACGTGCCTTGTCTATGCTTCCACATTTTGCATACATGTCTAACAGGGTAGTTGTAACTACAACATCTGACAAAATTCCTCTATCCTTTATGTTTTGATGGATGTCCATACCCTATTCCAAAGCTCCCATTTTGACACAGGCAGGGAGGATGCTGGTAAAGGTTGTGGAATTTGGCTTTACACCAGCCAATTGCATTTGCTTTAAAATTTGAATTTCTAAAGCCTTTTTAACAAATCCATTTTGTGCATATATGAGACCACATTTCTTTGAGGCATTCTGTCAAACAGTTCACGTGCCTTGTCTATGCTTCCACATTTTGCATACCTATCTAATAGGGTAGTTGCAACTACAACATCTAACAAAATTCCTCTATCCTTTATGTTTTGATGGATGTCCATACCCTATTCCAAAGCTCCCATTTTGACACAGGCAGGGAGGATGCTGGCAAAGGTTGTGTTTCAGCGCAATATGTTTAAACTCTAAACTTTACTTATTAAGTTATTCCTTAGGCATCTACAGTTATACATCTTTTTATAACTAATTTTTCAAGTACTATATGTATTTCAGCACCCCCCCCCCCCCCCGCTGCTCCCAAAATTAGACCCCCCGCTCCTTGTCCCTGAAACGTGTCCCACGCCGCCCCCCCATCCCCGTCCCCGAAACTCCGTGGAACTATGCTATTTTGAATAATTACGTGTGCATAGATTAATTAGGAAACTAATTAATGAAATATGGGATGATATTAGGGGGAAATGAATAAGATTAATTAATTAATATAATATAATTAATTAATTGACAAGGCGAATTAGCATGATGGAATTGACAAATCAATGAGATGATTAGTTGACAGGATGAAAATAGGATGATTATGATAGAATTAAGGTGGCAAAATCTAGGTGTCTACAATAAGGTTGAGAAATATTATAAGGAGACTAGAAATCTTTTGGGAGGGCATACACATGTATCGAAATAGGGGATGTAGAAGGGATTTCCTTTGAAGACTAGAGAAAAATATGCCAAAGTGAATAATCAAAATGAAGTTGCTTTTTCCTCCATATACCCCAATGCCTTCTTTTGGAAATTGTGAATATTTTAATTCTTTATTTCTCCTTATGTACTTGGGCGCTCAAAATAAAGTGACTTTTATGAACTTAAATATATCATAAAGTGCATAGTATTATAAAGTCACTTTAATTAATAATAAACATGTTAAGTTATATATTTAATTTAACTTAACAATGTCAATTATTAAAATATTAAACCAAACAATCTCATCTGGCCTCCGTAGTACCATTGAGTGGCCCTATGAAATGTCAACATGTTTCCATGAACGTTGCACTGACTTGCTCAAAGTCCCGTGCCCTTGCTAAAAATAGTAAGTTTGGCCAAATGGCCGAAACTCACTCCGGAAAAGGCCAACTGGCAAACTTCCCGCCACAAGGAATCCCTCCCAACACTCCAAAATGCTGTCTGAGTTGGGTTGAGCCACATCATCATGGGTCCCCTATCCACCTGACTAGTCTACGGGAACCCGAATGGTAGACTAGCCCGATGATCAAGTCTTGACTTAGGAAGGGAACATTACAGTTATCTCCTTGTGTCAGCTTAAAAGAGTTTAAATGAACATTTAAAATTCACTTGAGTGCCAAACACATGAGGAAGTCGGCCTAAGTTGGCCTTGGAGATAGAAAACTAAGGAAATTTGCAATTTAAATTTCAATTTGAGCGCTAACATCAAGGTCGGTCCTCCTTGAAGCAATTTAGGTCAGCCAAAATGAGAAAAGTAAGGTCGGCCTCCTTGAGAAATAGTCCTAGGTAGGCCCTTGAAGAATAAATGATTTAAAAATAAGTGTTTGAGTGCATTCAAAGGAATGTCAGCCATAAATCACTAAAAGTAAATAATAATGATTTTCTTGCTAAGTCGGCCAGCATGGGAAAAAAGAGGAATGCAAGTATAAATACAAGGTTTGTGAAGACATTTGAGCATTATGATTCTAGTTTATTTTCTGATTTATCCCTTTTGTGGGTCTGCAACTTTGTTACACTATTCCAAGGACGAAAACCCTTGTGAATACTAGGTGGGTTGGACGAAAACCTAGCTCATCTTGAGGAGACTTCATGACGGAAGTCTAATTGCACTTCATTGGAGAGTATTTGAAGGTTTCATGAGCATTCAAGCTTCATCTTTCATGGCAGATTTGATTGAAGACATTGTTGAAGATATTGATTGTTGGATTTCGTAGGATTTGGAGCATTCATGTTATAGCAGATTCGTTCAAGGCATTGATTGAAGATTTAATTGAAGATCTTGGTGGAGTTGAGGACATATCTTATAGCAGATATTGGCGCCATTGATTGGAAGGCTTTGTTGAAGACATTGAAGACTCCTTGCATTGCACATTGAGCACCGATTTGGAGAGTCATTGCATGACTTGAGTGCATCATTGGAAGATAAAATCAAATCAGATCCATTGCCTCGAGGAGACTCGTTTGCATCAGATTTATATTAGATCTGAATCAGCAAATTTGGAGCAGCTATAACCCTAGCCGCCGCCCATTCATGGTGGAGTTTCATTGTTTGAGGAAGTGACTTCATTTGTTCTGGCATTATACATCATAGAAGGAGGCTGATCTGCATAGAGGGACGAATTGAGGATATTAATAAGGGCGATCTGCAGTCATTGTTAGTTATTCACCATCATGAGGCAGCGACCAGCAAGTAGAGGAGAGCGACCAGCATTGACATCACCAAGTGCATCGTACTTATCATTTGTGTAGCGATCAGCCTTGCCATCATCCAATTGCATCATTTGAAGACCATTCTTGATATCACTCACGATCTCATTGAAGGCTGATTTGATTGAAGAGGTTTGCCCATTTTGTTGGCATCATAATTGGTATGTAATTCAGATCTGATTTATAACAGCAGTAGCCTGGGAGTTTGATGGCAATGTTGGGCCTTTGAATTTGATGTAATCTCATTCCATTCAATTACCATTTTGTAGCAGCAGACTGTTTAATTCAGAAGATCATATTTGTTCCATCTATATATTTGCATCTTGATGTCATAAATTGTTCAATGAGTACATGATTGAAGTCATCATCATAAGGGTTCACCATTGCTATGTTATTTTGAGCAATTTGTATGCATATGTGTTCACTGTCCATAATTGTTTGAATCAGAAAAGAGAAATCAGATCTAGGGTTTGAGAAGGAAAATGAAGTACAGATAATATTCAGTCCTAGGGTTTCATGTTTGAAAATTGCAAATCCAGAAATTTGTGTGAAAACCTAGTTCGGGACATTACATTCTGCCACATTCCTTAACTTCCAATTTAGGACTTTAGGACTTGAAATAGCATTGATGCAAATGAGAGAATCACCGTCAACATCGAGATTGAATTAATTCTTTTCTCTACACAGCCTAAGACCCGTGAGAAGGGCTTGGAACTTAGCATCGTTGTTAGTTCCAATCGACAACTTCTTGGATATTGCCCATACCGATTCCCCTTTTACATTTCTAATGATACACTCCCCTGTCAGAAATCTTGGGGTTACCTCTAGCAGCGCCATCAAAGTTGAGTTTGAGACGACAGCTAAGGGGCGGATGCCATTTTATAGCAACACGTAGAACCTTCTTTGGCGGATATATATTATATATACACACACACGTATGTATGTATGTAATACATATTTATAGCAGCAGGTAGAACCTTCTTTGGTGGGTATATATTATATAAACACACACGCATGTATGTATGTTACACATATGTATATACATATGTGTATATATATGTTGAACACATCCGGAGACTGAGAGGGGGGGTGAATCACGCTATGTAAAATTCAATTACTTAGTTTTAAATCAATTTCCAAAATACTTGAAGAATAGAAAGTAAAGTATGCATCACATCGAATAACACAATAACACCACAATGACACCAGGATTTTTACGTGGAAAACCAAAAAAGGGAAAAACCACGGTGAGTGTTAGCTCACAATATATAATGCTAACTGATATATATAGAATTACAACTTTGTTTTAGGGCTACAACCCAAGGAAGCTATTACTCCTTGAATACAGTTTTAGGGTCACTCCCAAGGAAGCTACAATGCCCTGTAGACTCACTGTCTGATGTAAAGATTACAGGGTTATCAATTGCATGAACTGTTGTATGAAGACATCTGACTTATGCTGATGCTGCAGTCCTCTTTTCTTGCTCAACTTATGTCATCAAACCGACTTCACACACTTCATCCTTTTCTCACTAATCTGTCGCACTCTACTCTATCATATTCTCACCAACCCTTCACTTCACCAAGGACATTCTTTTCAACACTGAAATAAACTTACATTTATATGCACAACATCCACAAACACTTACAACATCAATTAGGTCGGCCTAATTAGATGAAACGTGCAACACCATAACCTGTCGGCACAAAACTCTAACATACACGTCTCGCGTAGGGAACCAAAACGTGTAGCACATCAAAATAGGTCAGCATGACCTATAATAATTCCCATGAATCCGCTCATTCATAACTCAACTCCGCACAACCCCAGAACACTTATGTCGGCACCGGATAGCAAAGCTGGTGAAGAATGAACCAACTATTCATCCAGAACTTGACACGCGGACCATTAAAACGCTCGCCACTTGGATTGTGTTGGCACTTGCAAAAATTTTGTTCCCAAGTATGCCCTATTGTGCCCCCAAAACTCAAAATCCCCATTTTGTGCCTTTACCAATTGAAACCCTTTTTTAAATCCGATCAGAGATAGTTTTAAGGGGTCTTTACTCTTAAAAAATGACTAAGTTAAGTCCCCAAGTCTTTCCCCTTTTAGGGGTCTTTACTCTCAAAAAATGACTAAGTCAAGTCCCCAAGTCTTTCCCCTTTCTTCCCTTAGAAAAAGTTATCATTTTTTTGCCTTTGGTCGGCTAGTCAGCGTTTTTTTGAACTTGCTAACTATTTCAGAAGTTAGCATATTTGCTGATTCGTCGATAAGGTGACAATGCCAGCAGCAGTAAAGGAGGAGCCATGCTAAAGGGCGAAGAAAATTTCCAAGTGGCAAAGGAAAGAAAGGGAACTTCTAAGTCTTTAGTCGATAAAGTGCTTGGTTCGAAAACCCGATGATTCGCCGACTAAGGAGTTCAGCAAATGGAGTATTTGCCGATAAAGCAGAGGGAAAAGATGGAAAGGATGGTTTGGCATGAGGAGCTTTCGCCGACAAAGGAAGCATAAGAGAAGGATGACCAAGTCAGAGGTTCGGCAAACGACATTTTTGCTGATAAAGCAAAAGATTGAAGAAAAGGCGCTAAGGGGCTTGGTTCTGAAATAAGCAAGTTTGCCGATAAAAAGAAAAATGACTAAGGCAAGAGACTATCGGCAAATCGGAAGGAAGAACTAGTCAAATAGTTTGAAAGTTTCATAATTTGCCAATAAAGCGATAAAGGGGCGCTTTTCCCATGGTTTGTGAAAAATCAAAGTTGCTGATAAAGAAACAAAGAAAGATTGAAGGTTCTCCAAATTCACTTTTTGCCGATAACAAGGCAAAAGGCCCTTGGTTCTGAAAAGTTCAAATTTGTTGATAAAGGCAAAGGAAGGTAAGTCATTATAGTTCTGAATGGTGCACTTTTGTCAATAAGGTAAAAGTAGATTATGAAGTTTCCTAAGGCAAACGATAAAAAGGAGAAGAAAGTGTTTAGTTGGGAAATCAGCCGAAACTCGAACTAGTAAAGTGGTTCGAATTTTTGAAAGATCATCGATAAGGCGATAGGGAAAGATAAAAGAGGCAAGGTGCCCAGAAAAGGCTTGAAGGTTTAGAGATTTGCTGATAAGGTAAATAGATGAAGGTGCTAAAAAGGCAAAAGGGAGCTTGGTTTGGCAAATATGAAAATTGCCGACAAAGGATAGAAAATGAGGACTTGGTTTGGCAGAGATGAAAGTGGTTGATAAAGAAGAAGAAAGGATAAGGAGGAAGATGGCCCCAAAGGGATAGTTCTGTAAAAGGTAAAATTAACGACATGAGAGAGAAAAGAAGAATAAGGCACTGCAAGGTGTGGTTCTAAAAAGTGATATTTTGGTGATAGGGGTGAGCAAGTAGATAGAAAAGGAGGATAGTTCGGCAAAGGTGAAGTTTGCCAACAAAGCAAACAGAGAAAGAGGGAGATAAGGGAAAGTTCGCCAAAATGCAAAATTGCTGATAAACATAAGCAGAAGAAGAGAATGGTTCGACACAGGAGGAATTTTCTGACAAAGGCCAAGTTTGGCAAAGTTGAAACTTGCCAATATGAAGGAAATGAAATGAAGAAGTTTTTGAAAATAGCAAGTGGCCGATAGAGGATAGAGGGTGTTCAACACGCACAAGGTACAACCAAGTTAGATGGCTTAAAACTGAAAATTTGGACAACACGTTGGGAGTGTTGTAATTGCTTTAAATGGGTAATTCCTTGAAAGCATGCCATGATTGTAGGGATATACAAGCTGATTTGTACCCAGAATTTAATGAGTCTATAGAACAGTGCTGTGTAGATGGTTAGCATAGTGACATTCTTCAATGCACAAAGGACAAATCAGAAAAGTCAAATATTGCAGATAGTAGGGAGAGGATTAGAACCTTGCCTCTTCATTGCTCTAAGTACAACATGGAGTGCAAGTAATCTTCCTCTGCTACTTTAAGAAGCGACAGAGCATGGGCATTCTCCAGAACGTGCAAATCTTCTAGCAGACTGGGGAACAAATTAATGCAATGTGGGTGTAGTTCTGGATAGGGTGTGGCACCTAGGAGACTGCAGTGATTGAAACGATATATATGCGGGTGTTTGAAATGTAGTAGGAGGGGGTCAGTTGGTCAGTTGGGCAATTTCTTCGCAGGATTGTGAGCTCCAGAAGGCAGGATAGTAAGGTTATTTTTGCAATCTTTGTTTAATATGAAGCAACTATGAAATGTATGTAATATACTTTGAAAATCTTTGTATTGAATCTCTGTTTTTCTCCACCACTGTGGGTGTTCTTTCTAGCGAACTTTGATTGCAGTCAGGGTTTTCTCTTGCCACGTTTTGAGGTATGAATGTAAGCATTGATTTGAATGAATGTGACAATTCTTAATTCATTTCCAAGGCTTTGTAAATGATCTTTTCAATATTACATGAGAAAGAGCATGGTATGGTGTTGGATTATTAAGTATTCTCAGTGATTTGGTATTGATTTCCTTGCATTTGATTTATCAAATAGGCAGTTATACACTTCTCTGTGGTTGTTTTTCCTCTGTTGAACATTAGACTTTGCAGCCCAATGGATAGGCACTAGTCTGAGTAGCCTCAGATCACCCAATCTTAAAAACAAAACAATTTATCTATCTTTAGAAGTAGTAGTAGTTTCATGCATCCTCACTATGTAGGATTGCCTTTATCAGCTATATAGGGGTCTTGTAATAACTAGTTGTTTTCAGTTCAGTGACAAATTTGGGGCCGAGAAAGCGATTTGGGTTTGGTTCAAATATTTTTAGTTGTTCATCTGGTTTTGGTGTTAATACCTACTTAGGTATACCCCTTGGGATATTCCTCCAGAGTTTAAGCTGAGTTCAAAGAGCAGAGTAGTCTACCCACTCTTATAGTTGGCCAAAATCGCCCATTACTTGTTGATAAACCTCTTCCCATCACCTTGGCGACAATCCCTGGCCTAGGTGATTTGGAAATGTTTTAGAGTTTTGTGTTATTGCATGCACTTCTGACATTTGTAAACACTTCCTCAAAACCGCATAGCAAAATAGTCATCCGTGGTGGAATGCGGAGCATTCCAATCATACACTCTGCCACTGTAACACTGTCACAACTTAACTGATACTCTGTCAGTCAATATCTTCAACTGCGGAAGACATACAACCATGAAACTTTGAATATAGACATCTTTAACAAGCACCATGAATACCACAGAACCGCATAACAAAATTCTGCATAGCGGAGCAATTGCAGACCACAAAACTATTTCCCTGAACATTGAATATGTACACCAGGACAGTCAATTATCCAAAACATTTGGTCTTCTCCGGATCAGCATTTCAGCATTTGTACAATGGGTTGACATCACTGAATGGGTTGACATCAATGACAACACCATATGCCATGCTTCCAACAATCTCCTCAATGACAAACTTCCAAATATATATATATGACATATATACATGTGACATGTGCCGAAGTAGGGTTTGAACCAAGAATTTTTGAATTTTGCCAAATTTCACAATGAATCTCTATGACTGAAATCTGATTTTCTACTTGCACACTTATATTATAGCTACGCCAATCATATGGGTTAACAAATACAAATGAAACAAAGATGATGGCAGCCTTTCAATGTGAATTACAAGATGAATTTGCAAAATTACAATGATAGCAATAGATACTCAGATCTTGCTGTTACAAATCAGAACTTGCAAACTTCTATTTCTTCAAGATTCACGGCTCTATGATAGCCCAAGATATAAACAAGACTGCTGTTACAAAAATCGGATACAAAATGATAAATGTCAATTGTGTTGGAACTTCCCACTCAGATCTGATATGAAAGAGACTTCAAATGATGCAAGAAGATGAACCCAATGCCTTAATGTGGTAAAACTGTAATGGTCACCCCAGCTTAACCACAAAACATCTTAAAAAACCAAACATAAATTGTGTTGCAATAACTTGTCTGATTTGTAAAAAAAAACAATAACACTGTATGGTTTCAAAAATATCATAAGACCTACTGATTTTCAATCCATACCTTGGAGTAATTTGTTCTCAGGACTGTTTTGTTGCAAAGTAATGGGCTGCAATGTTTTGCAGAGTTTATCATATGTCTATTGAAATAAATCAGTCAACAACAGACTGCTGCTGCACTGGTACAGCCGCTCAGCTTAACACAATATCACTCATATCTATCCAATGTGTGCAGATTTTCCCATGGTCAGCATATGCCATGAATATCTCTGCCCCAGTCGCCATTTCCAAGCACAAATTCTCATGCAATAAACAGTTGATTCATTCCTTCACTTCTCACATGCTTAAAGACTAGTACGGACCCTTCAATATTGCACGACTGCTTGTAGATGGACATTCACTGCCTCAGAAAACTCCTAAAACTGCCCAGAACAGGTCAGATGCCCTCTAGCAATGTCCTTAATGCTTCATCTGTACCATAACCGCCAACTTAACACAGCTAGCATGCCAAAATCCTCATCAGCAGCACAGCTGGGTTGTACAGCAACTACAGGGAATCCAAACAGAAATCCAGACTTCCAGACAACAAAGAAACTACTCCAAAATCTCACTACAAAAGTATGTTTGAACTCAAATCCTATTATCACTGCATTCAATCTTCAGGAATCATCAACATCAACTCCTTTTGCGTGCTCGGTATGATTTCTGTGTGAAATCATCTACTATCCAGCTAGGACTGATATTGCACAATCGAAACTGGAGGTAAATTTGAGGTAAACACCCCACAAAACCTTGCTAAACAGCTCAGGCTCTCAAAGAACAATTGGAAATATCAAATTTGCATTAATACCTTCCCAAATGAGCGAATGTTCTCTTAAAACCCCACACACCCAGCAAGAATAGCAAAGGCATCTAGTCAGACCACCCTCTGACTTCACTTAGCCAGCGCCAACCAGAAATAGTAAAAGGATCAAAGGAATAGTAAAGGCATCTTGTCAGACCACCCTCTGACTCCACTCAGCCAACGCCAGCTAGAAATAGCAAAGAATCAAATTAATACCCACAGAGGAGTGCTCCCCCACTCCACCATTAAGTCTAAAATAGATGTGAACAGCAGAGGGGGCCCCACCACAAACCCACGCCTACTGGAGGCAGAAATCCAACTACTTTTAAAAGAATATACAATTATAATGATATATTTAGTCTTTTAAAAGTTATATTTTCCCTTAACCAAAAAAAGTTAGCTTTCGGAAAATAATTAAAAGCTAACATATTTTCAATTTCCTATTACTGAGGAAAAAGGGACATTACAAAAACTGAATGTGACGCCTTGCAATGCTGATCGCTTCTCTTCCACTGCTGCTGTTACCGATCTGCTGGCCGCCACCACTAGGAAGCGACTGTGTAGGCTTAATGACTGATATGGAGTGACCAACGGATGTCAGATCTGCAGTCCCACGAATCTCCAAGTATGGTGTAAATGATTCCGTGACTCTATGTATTCCCAGTAAGGGCCGATCTGCCTAACAATTCCAGCGCACTCTAGAACTTGATGAAAGAAATTCCAATGAAGGCGCTAGGGTGATAAGGGCTGGTTGATGCTGCGAATGAGTCTAATATGAAATCACTGCCTTCCTAAGAGAATCTAGTCTTCAATGATCAGCAATCTAGCATGCAACAAGACTCCCTCAAAATCGACGCTCAAAATATATGTATCTCCACTCTGATCGAAGCTTTCAAACCTTCAAATGAATTGCAATGGATTCTTCACGAAGGTCTCTGACCAAATTCAAATGATGAATCTATGGAGCTCAAACAAATCTCCAATGAAGTGCAAATGCGAACTCCATATGAATCCACCTCCAAGTGTGATTGGGTTTTCGTCCAACACGCAACTCTGCAAGGGTTTTCGTCCTTGGAAGATCAAGCAAACAAATGCCAACCATAAATGTGAAAATTGTCGAAGTATTCGTGATGATGAAATGAGCTCCTTGAACCTTCTTTTATACTTGGATCTTCTTTTCTTTCCGTTGTAGCCGACAAATTCAAATTAAATATTTGAATTACCTTTCCCTCCGTTGTCGGCTAACAAACCAATATTTTATTATTTCTTTTAAATAATAATATTATTATTATTTTTGAATATTTCCCTCTTCTCCATGTGGTGCCAAAATAAAAAAATATTATTTATTTTCTTTTTGTTATTTTTTTATCTCCCAAAGAGAGCACTTAAATTAAATAATATTAAAATAATATTATTTAATCTAATTTTATAATTTTTTTCTTGGCGCTATAGTTAAATAATAATAAAATATTTTTATTTAATTGTCTTCATTTGATAATTAATGCAAAATTGCATTAATTCATTTTCCATCTTTGCCAGAATATTCCCTTGTTCTAATGGGTTAGCCCATGGGAATGAGGATAGGCTAACTTGGTCTTCTATTGGGTGTTCATGTCAGAAATGGGGACATGTCAACACGTATATGTATATACATACATACGTATTATATATATATATATATATATATATATATATATATATATATATATATATATATATATATATATATAATAACCATACAACAGATGTGCAATTTTAAAGGATGTAAAATACTAAAATGCTGCAAACAATTTTTTTTTGACATTTTCAAGTATTGAAACAGATATCAACAAAAAGTAAAGATTAATTATATTAATATTTGATAATCATCATCATGATATAAGAAATTAAATTTTAAACCATAATCACCTAGGGACGGAGGGGAATGACATTATTTTAAGAACACGACGACTATATTTTTTAATCAATCGAGTAAACTTTAGTAGTGCATGTACATATTTTAAGCTTTATTATTGTGTCTCATGGTACTAGTGTTTCTGTGGGATTCAATAAGAAAATAATTTGCCAAAAACTTGTAAATATTGATGCAAAAAATATAAAATTGTAGTGTACCATGGGGATCTGTTCCCCTTGGTCCCCATGTCCCTACGTTGGGGACACGAGGTCTTTGTGGGAAACATCCCCCCGTTGTCCCTTCATCGCCGCCTATTTGGGGACGTTTTCGAACGTCCCCATCAATTTTGTAAGTTTTGGGGATGCCCAGATGTCCCCCGACTGCCCCAGGGACTTTTGTGTGCCCCCTGTGGAATAAAGTGTCAAAAGTCAGTTTTTTTAAAAACAAAAAGAAATTTTGATTGGTGTGCGTCCAACCCAAACCTTGATCTTCTATGGACCCACCTACACCCCAAACACTCACAAAAAACTAATAAATAGACATCTAAGCCTAATTCCAAATCACTCCCAAGTTTCCACAGCAAGGTTGAAAGCTGCAACAAGCTACAAGAGTGAGAGATTGCAAGTGAGAATATTAGGAAGAGTGAGTAGGACTCTACGAGCAAGAGGAAGAGCAAGTGTGAAGTCTTCATCAAGCCAACACATTTTTCGTTTCAAGGTAAGCTTCCAAGCCCTTCATGGCAGTTTTTTTTTTTAATTTTTTTGTTTGTTATTGTTTTCAATTTAGTAATACTAATTTTAAATTTAGGGGTTTAGTGTTTAGTTTAAGTTTAACAAGTTTACATTGTTAAAAATTTGAAAATTTGAAATTTAAATCATAATTTTTTAAATAATAAATTTTAGTTTTACAAACGAAATTTTAAATTTTTTAATTTTATAACAGCAGTATTTAGGTGTTTAAATTTATTTATTAAACTACTTATAAATGTTCTTTTTTTGCAAAATTGTATTAAATTTTTAATTTACAAGTCAAATTAGGACTTTTTGTGTATCCTCTGCTTTTGTGCTTCATGCGATCTGAAGTAAGAAAAACAAAAGAGGAATCCTTTTTTGATGAAGGTTGAAGAAGAAGGATTCATATTTTTGTGTATCCTCTACCTTTGCACTTCGTGCGACTTGAAGTAAGAAAAACAAAAAGAAAATCCTTTTCTTGATCTTGTTCATAATTTTAATTTATGACATTATGACATGTATGGTAACCATAAATTTTATTTTTTGCAGTGTGTAATGTCCCTTTCTGTAGGCAAGAAAAATAAAATAAAATATTTAAAAAAATATAAGTTGCTCTTAAAACATTTCAAGGCAACTTAATTAATTAGTTAATTAAATTATTTTATTTAAAAAGTAACTTTTTTGCCAAAAAGGAAATGAAAAGAAAAAGAAAATAAAAAGTTACTTTTGGGAAAATTAATAAATGCTTTCCTAGAAAATTCTTAAGTGGCGGCAAAAAGAGGATTCTAGAAGAAGCCAAGAGAAATTATAAAAGAGGTTTGGAGAAAAGGTTTTCATTATTCATTTGCTTGTTTTCTTCTTTGATATTTTTGTGTTGTGGAAAAGGCTTTGAACAGTTGGTTCAAGTTACTATAGCCTAGGTTTAAAAACCCTATGGTGAAAGGTTGATTTCGGAGGACAAAAGGAGTCTTCTTAGTTAGCGATCGGAGGTGAATGCATGCAAAATTCACATTTGGGCATTTTGATGGAATTTCAGATTGGGTGAAGTAAGCTGGTTTGGATATTAAAAAGGTAATGCATGAGTTTGGAGGAAGTCGTGGTAAATACCAAAGGAGTCGATTCATTATTAAGGGGAGCTAATGACTATTAAGGGAATTGTCGGAGTTTTAAGAAGGAAGAAGTGAGGTTTTGAATGCTTGCTGAAGTGGAAGGTTTGCGGGACCCTCCAAAAGATCCAAGCGCTTATTATAAGCTAAGGAATCGTGGGTGTTTGAAGATTTCTTTAAAGAAGAGGGAGCGCCTAATATTTGAGGGAGCGTGGATTTTTGGAAGGAAACAATTCCTTCGTTTGTAGTTTGTGAAGACTTTAACCTCAGCCACTTCCTTTTGAGGAAGTCAAAACATGCACTAAAAATCGTAAGGCTCCAATTCATGTTAATGAAGTTTTATGACTATAAAGTGGCCGCCGCCTTTCTTCAAGGAATTTGCAATATTAAGAAGAAGTTGCTGCTATTTGGAGTTGTAAACCTTGTCTTAAGAGGTGTGTGGATAGATAGAAGGGAAACATGAAAGATTTGGGGTGAGGCGTTGCCTCAAATAGGAGTTAAATCCTATTTTTACTAGTCGCACCTGTTGATGATTGTTTTTAGACAACTCAACAATAGAGTGAAACACTAAGTATCCAACTCTCTCTTGAATAAAGTTCTTCAAAGGCTAAGCTTTGTGATCCAATGAAGTTACTTCAAGGTTCTGTATCTATAGTTTGCAATGGATTATCTCAGTGAATTGATGTGATATTGCTGATTATCACAAAGGGACTTACACAATCGTTCTGACAACATATTTGTTTCACTTATGGGAGGCAAACACTTAGAAACTTTCAATGTATGATATGGCAATGACGTTCTTGATCTTAATTCCTAGCAATGATAGATAAAAAAGCGCAAAAGATACAAGGTTTAGGAAACTACTCTAATCCTAGATGCAAGAAATAATTATTGATCAGGTGAAATCAACCAACTCTGTTTCTTCAAATTAAACAACTACACAAGGTTGATGCAATCTTCTAGGGTAATCAAAGATGTTCAAATCACTTATGTTCATGAAAGTTCAACAAACATAAACTATTGAAGTTAAGTTCACTTTGTTCAGTCTAACCATACACTGCAACTTGCAAGCCACAAATCACAAATGGTATGAACATATAGATTTCACCACGAAACAATAATAATCACTTTCATCAACTAACACCACTTAAAAGAAAACTTATTTTAACTTAATATTCGCTTGAAGGAATCGGAAACCATGCAACACTTTGAAACATAGACAAAATCACCAAACCAATGAGTCTTGTATTATCTCAAAGAGTTCTTGCAACAATTTTTCCAGAGTCTTCAACCCTACAAATGAGAGCAAAAGGAGCCCTTATATAGGCTTCAAAATACATGAATGGTCAAGATCGATTGGCAAAGCCAATGGACCAGATTATGCCACCTCAGCAGGTGGTTACAACAAACTACTATTTTTAGCATATGAAAGAGGGAACAAAGGCACATTTCCCAAGAAGATAAGGATGACACATCAAAGCCTATGAGGAATCTCCATGTGAGTAGCCATTACTGGTGCTATGAAATTCAATGAATCTGGACACCACTTGTTTAACATCATCAAAAGGTACACTTGGTGTATTTCTAATGGTTCCTTCAACTTCAAGTACATCAACTGTATAAACGCCAAGTGTCTTCTCCCAATCGGTCATTCGAGACTTGTTGGTGCCAAGGTGGATAGCAAGTGAGAATATGCTATCAAGTCTCTCATCAGAAACATCATCTTCTTGGAAGTAGAATGCTTGGACTTGTTCCTTCATATGATCAATAGTCATCTCTCCAAAGGGATTGCATATCTTCATTAATGATGCATGTATACCATCTTGGATCCTTTGAATGATACTTCTTACCCTCGACATGTCTGTTTCAACTCTATCAAGTAGTTAACCTTTGTTGCGAAAGCAATAGTACCAGGAAGAGAAATCATATGTCATTCCTTCTTCAATCACCTCAGCATGTATCAACTCATCAACTGAAGTTCTCATCAAACTCTTCAAATGTGGCATATATTGTTCTTTGATGACTCTGAACTTCGCACAAGCTATCAACAATGCAAGTACTCTTTACTTAAGATCACCAACCTTATCATATACTTGCATAATATCTTCAAGATGTTCATATGTCGTTTCTCTTGACCTCTTCATCCAATCCTTCAACCTATGAGATGAGGATCTCAATTCTTCAAGGTGTACAACTGTTGTTGGAGGAAGAATGGGTGGAGGTGTAGAAACTCTTTCCTGCTGACAGATAAGATGTATTAGGTGTTGAATATACTGTTCCAATGCCTGACACTTTTGCTCAACTTTAATTCTCCCTTCTGTTTCCTGTCTTATGACAGCTTGAGCATTAACAACTGAATCTTGAAGCTCTTCCTCTACTTATGCTCCAGTCAATGCACTCAAATCAATTGTGTTGATATCATAGTCTTCAAGTACAATGTCTTCTATATTCTTCTCAACTCTTGGAACAGCTACGTGAACCTTCCTTACACCAGCGTCATCTTTTGTTATCTTTGAAAGAGTTTTTGCTTTCTTCTTTGGCTTCTCTGTTGAGATATCAATGAGCAACTCCTCAACTGGAATAGGGTGATAATCTTCTACTTCACAACTTTCTCTGATTCTTTCTTGTAACCATTCCGGCAATGATGAAAGATCCTCTGGTCTTTGTACTTGCCTTTCTTGCATGGGCAATGTCTCTTCTTCAGCTTCATCTTGATCTTCAGTGTTGCTTTCATCAATTATTTCAGTATCATGTGGACTTGAAGGTATGTCCTCAAATGGAACATCTTGGTCTTCATCTTGAACTTCATGCACAACTATATCTTGATTCATTGGAGTATCTCCTGGCTGTCTAAATGAAGCAGTCTCAACACTTATCCTCTTCCTTTTCTGACTTGACTCTCCTTGTGTATATTCAAGTTGTTTCCTTTTCTTTGCTTGACTTGAATCTCTTTCATTTTCTTTATTTCGTGAATCTCTGTCAGGTGCATTGTGTTGCACTTGTTGCTCAACTTCTCCCATCTTTGTGTAGGTAAGCCTTTTTCCTTCATCTATCAATGCTTGTACTTGGTCTTTTGCATGCTCCTTGGTGATGGCAATAATAGGTTCTATCAACTCTTCATCATATGTTCTTTCTCTTTTAGCCCAATCAGTAGTATGTGGCAGATTCCGCACCTTATACTCATCCTCCGAAAGAGTCCTATCATCATCTAGCTGATCAGGAATCCTCAACACTTTTGTAGCCCTTACCAAATCCCATCTCAATCTTGAACATTTTTGCATCCTAATATCATCATCATCAATGGCATTTGCCCAGTGATCTTCAAGTTGCTCTATATGTTGGTAGGTAGGATATGACTGTTTAATTGCTCCATGTGGGTCAAAGTTCTCCCTCTTTGAATCATGAAGATGCAAGTGATATGCTTGAAGCTCAACTTTAGAGTGCTCAGTTGCTTGTAGTGATGGACATGAATAATATCTCCCAAGCTTTAGAGGAAACTGCAACCCGGCCTTCTTTCTCGCCTTTTGCATCTTATGGAACTCTAACAATTGTCTTGATACTTTTAACATCACCATCCTATTAGTAGGATACCTCGGCAATCTATATGGATATGATGTGAAGTCTTGAATCCTTATGTAAGTGAACTTATCATATTGAATATAATATCGTCCATATTCTTCAATGAAGGCCCTAGCAGCACTTGTCAATCTCCTATGCAACTCTCCTCACAATCTCCTCACTATATACATGGCAAATGCATCATTGAATCTCTTGTAATGGTTGATGTTCTTGAGATGAAGCTGTGTATAACATTGATGTGATAGGATTTGATTGGATTTGATGCCCACTTCTCCTTTAGATGTCAATCCCTTGTAGACCACATTCCTCGCCAGTATGTAGACAAGATAGGAAGTCATATAGAAAGACCTTGACTCATCAAAATTTTCAAACTGCTCATCAAGGCAATGACTTATAAGCCCAGCCCAATCAATCATCTTATTCTTCGTGAAAACATGATCAAGATATGTATACATTGTTAGGCGAAAATTATATTTGTTATGTTGTATCGGTAAATATGTTGGTATCGGTGAGTAGTTACTCCCGACCGGTGTCGGCGATGGTTGGCAACCATTAGACAACCTATATATGTATCGTCATTCCAATGTAGAGGCAACATTGTGACATTGTAGTGTAATACTGATATATTCAATGAATGGAACAATGTTTTATCCTGTGCAATTCCAGTATGAATCATGTGCTTTATAGTTATTGCTGAATATTTCCGTTTACTCCAAGTTTGGTCTGAAACACCACATTGCCAGTAAACATTTGGCGCCGTTGCCTAAGTGAATCCGGTGAACATCTAGACGGGAGAATGGCATCGTGATGGGGTAGCCGACTGAAGAGCGAGTACAAGGAAACGAGGATTGTGAAGACGCTCTGACAGAAGACCTCTGCAGTTTGTGGGAAAACTCGTTGAAGGACCACGTACGAAGGGAGGCTCTCAGACGAGAGATCCCTCAGTCGGTCATCTGGGATCAATTGCACGTCAACCAAGAGGTCGACCATCTCCTCACCTGAGTGGCAATTAATGCCCCTACAACTCAATAAGGATAAGAACCGAGTACCAAGTGGGCATGAAACATCAGAGGAAAGAACACGAAGATCATTGAGATTAAAGGAACAAGAAGAACGAAGGAAAACACTGAGACAAATTGTCAATGAACATCATCATGTCGACGAAGGAATTTTCAAGACACCGCTGACAAATAAAGAAAAAGGGAATGAAAATGAATTGACAGAAGAAATTGAAAACAACATACGCTGCATCGGAGAGTTATCCATATCGGACGACGAAGGGCCAAGAGTTGGAAGATCTGAGCCTAAGACCCCAGGGCAGAGGGAGTATCAGAACGAACCCCAGGAAACTCAAGGTGTAGAGGATGCTGACAGAGGACGCGGGGAAGACTCAAACGTGGCCGAGAGTGCAAGTGACGCATCGGGACGTTGCGAGAGAACCAGTCTAGTCAGGTCCAATGCACAAGGAGGGCATCGGGGAAGGATGGTGACTCCGCTAGCCGAGAGGTAGAAGCTGCCAAAATTTATGGGGGATGGGTCAGAAGATCCAGTACGACACTGTAAGACGTGCGAGACGATTTGGATAGCCAATGGGCAAGATGATGTGGACTATTGGCCGAAAGCATTTCCAGCGACAGTGAGAGATAGTGCCAGCGACAGTGAGAGATAGTGCCATCGACTGGTACACAGTGAGAGATAGTGCCATCGATTGGTACACAGAGTTGGACCAACCACACAGGGCATCATGGAGATTACTTAAGAAGGCATTCCAAGACGAATTCAAACTTCTAAGGGATGACAGTGAAATTGTAGCGGAGATCTACAGTACGAAGCAAGGAAAGGACGAGAACGTGCGAACCTACAACCGGAGACTGAAAGAATTGTTGGGAAAACTGGAGACTCAGCCGGCTGACGGGCTGAAGAAGCGATGGTTCATTGAAGGGTTGCGCCCATTGCTGAGAAAGAAAATGAAAGTCGTGCCTCCGTCATCATACGATGAAGCGTACAATCGAGCGATGGATATAGAGAGTGAAAATAAAATATCCTTCCGAGGGAAAAGGAAGACAGACGACGAGGAGAGTACAGATGACAATAGCAATAGTGAGTCCAAGACCGTGCAAGCACTCAAGAAAGACATGATGAGAATGATGAAAGAATTGAAGGCTGACAAGGAGAGTACAAGGGAAGCCAGAGAACTGTGGTGTACAGATTGCAAGGGGGAAGGTCATACAAAGGTAAATTGTCCGAAAAAATTGTTTTGTGATATCTGCCAAGTGATGGGACATTCCATCAAGGAATGCCCATACAATCTGAAACCAAGGGGTACGCAAGTACTCTTCACTCAAGGAGAACCATCAACACCGCCGAACACACCACCAAAGCCCCAGTACAATAGCCCTGCATCCCTTGGAGGTTACCAAAGCAATAGAAGTCTGAGAAACAAATTGCAGTACGATAGCAAGGGGCGACCCATGATACAGTGTCGGCAATGCAACGAATGGGGACACTTTGCAAGGGAATGCCCAAACAATAACCAGAACAAAATAAATGCATTATGCAAGTGGTGTGGGCTTGGGGATCACGAAAAAAAAGATTGCCCGAAGGAGAAAGGGGAGAACCTCATCAGTTTCAAGGAAAATGATGAAGAGATCCTTGCGGTCACCCGAGCACAATGGAAAAAAGCAACGTATCCAGATCCTCGAACCAAGAAGGAGAGACTTCGGGAGGCTAGGAAAGAAGTAGAGATGGCAATGGAAACGGAAGGAAAGAACAGAAGATCAACTACTATACGACTAGAGTCGGACAAGAGTATCGTGAATTAGGTGTTACAAACCACTATATCGGTCAAGATAGCGGATCTTCTACAGAGCATGCCGCAACTGAGGATGGCAATCTCGAAGGCAATGGAAGTGAACCCAAATGGGCAAACGAAGGACGAAGACATCATAGTGGAGCCACCAGTCGAAGGAGAACAAGTCATCGACCCGAGACTGTTGGCAATAAATAATGGCAAGAATCCAGCTGTCGTGCACATGGAAATCGGTGGATGTCACCTGACAAACACAATAATTGACGGTGGATCGGGAGTGGATGTATTGACAGAAGATACGTGGAAGTGCTTTGGGAAACCTACACTGTGGCCACAAAACTTCCAGTTATTGGGAGCAGACTAGCACGGAATCAAAGTGTTGGGAGTGCTAATGGCTCAAAAAGTAAGGATTGGCACCCAACTTTTTCGATTAAACTTTGTAGTCATAACAACACAAAATGCATCGTATGATGCATTACTTGGCCGAGGGTGGCTGATAGCCGCCAAAGCCAACCATAATTGGAAGAGGAACACATTGTCGATAGAGAATAAAGGCAAGAAGATTGTCATAGATCTGAGAACATAGGCTATAAGTGAGGAACTAGCATCGGATTCCGATTTAGACGGAGGGGAGTTAGTTGGCAGAGGACCTATAGAACCTGATGACGAAGGAGTATTAAAACTGCAAGAATGTTCTGAGGATGAAACTAATTCCCTTAGTGGGCTCTTACACTAGCAGATGGAAGATTACGAGTTCTTTCAATCGGAATGTAATATGATTTCAATAAAAGAAGCCGGCGAGAGCTCTCCGACGAACAGTGCAAGTCCTGGCAATGCAAGTCATGGTAGTGCAATTCTTGGCAAAACTCGGTCGACTAGTGAAACACTCGGCAATATTGGGCCCAGTCAAACATTGTTGATGAATGAAGCACTGGATGGATTGACAAACACTTGATCACTTGGCAAGAGGGAACCAGTAATGAGTGACAAAGGGGAGGAAGGTAATAATCAGCCGGAAGTAACAGAGCAAATAGTGGCAGAGACAAGTCGACCAGAACAGACAAGTCGACCAGGAGAGGCACAGAAAGAATATACAGAGGGTGAAGCCAAGATAGATGATACACTTGCACATACATTTGAACCAGACAAGGTGATCAGGTATGAAGAGTCATTGACAAGCAAGGGGAATCGGGATGATAAAACTAACGATGGGAACACAACATTGAAAACATCGGCCAGAAAGAGACCATACAGAAAGAGTAAGGACTATAAAGTAATTCTGCCGACTTGCAATTTTTTGGCGATTGGTGGAAAGCAATAGAGAAAAAATGATGTTAAAAAGTTGGACAGTTTGCCGAACGTAGTATGCGGCTTCCGAAAGGCAACTCTGGTTATAAGAAAGACAATAGTTTCGGTACCTGTCGACGATTACAAAATCAATAAAGTCAGAGTTGCAAATCGAATGTGGACCCCGTCGGAGAAAAATAGAAAAATCCGATTCAGATTGACATGGATGAAAATTTGGAAAAGACGGAAAAAAAATAAAATGTCAGGAAAATTTTGAAAAAAAAGAAGAGTACAACGTACGGTTAGACCGTACGACGTACGACCAGGACGTAAGGCGAGACTGTATGACCTACGACCAGGACGTAAGGCGAGATTGTATGACGTACGACCAGGCCGTACGGCGTATGACTAGGCCCCGTCCCCGCATTTAAAAAAAAGAAAAAGAAAAAGAAAAGGACATTTCAAGATTTTTTTTCCATGCCTGAAGTGAATTTTGCCGTACTAATTCTTGTTCTCAGCCGATTATATGAGTTTTTGGATTGCAGATGAGTGTCCGATTTTGTCAGAAAAATGATGCGCTGCCCCCAAACCCCTGTGAGGGGTGCTGCCCCTCGACCTTGTTGGGGGCGTTGCCCCCAAACCCCCTTCAAATCAGTACTATTTTGATTCAGTGAGCAATGGGGTGCAACATTCGCAGCATTCAGTGTGCTCTTAGATTGGGTCCTTTGGTTGGTTGGTCTATTGGCAGGTGTTCCAAATGTGTTGGTTCTACGTTTACACAGCTCCTACTTCAGCATTGTTGTCAGTTTGGCATAGCGTACCTAACGTCACTTGATACTTGATGTTTTTTCGTCGTCTGGAAGACGACTTGTTTTTTTGGGGGGGATGATGTTAGGCGGAAATTATATTTGTTATGTTGTATCGGTAAATATGTTGGTTGGTTGGTATCGGCGAGTAGTTACTCCCGACTGGTGTCGGCGACGGTTGGCAACCGTTAGACAACCTATATATGTATTGTCATTCCAATGTAGAGGCAACATTGTGACATTGTAGTGTAATACTGATATATTCAATGAATGGAACAATGTTTTATCCTGTGCAATTCTGGCATGAATCATGTGCTTTATAGTTATTGCTGTATATTTCCGTTTACTCCAAGTTTGGTCTAAAACACCACATTACCAGTAAACATACATCCATCCCTCGAAAGTTGATGATTGAGGCCTACCTATTACACTATTCAAGAACATGATGAAATAACTTATTTCTTTCTTGAAATCAGCTTTGTGAAATTTCGGATCTTCGGAGTTGTATATCTTTGTTGAAGGATCTGTCATCCACTTCTTCTTCACTTCTTGCATGTATTGCTTGGATTTGGTTTCAAATGTGTGTTGTGCAGTTGTAGGGCAAATGAACAATGTCTTTCGATTCGGAATGTTGAAGATCTCTTGAATAGCTTCTCTTTGAAGATAAGCTAGAACAGTTCCATCCTTGGCCATAATTCGCCTTCTTTCTCCATTGTAGCGTTGAGCGCATTCCAACACCAATTCGGTGCTAGGTAAGGCAGGCGGGAAACAAGCTGCTTGTATGATTCCACTCTTAGCAATAGCCTCGATGTCTTCATTCCTTGTAGGTGCGAGCAAGAAATCTTTAATCTCTTCTAGGTTGACATGTCCCATGTTGGTGTCTCCTACGTTTTTCCAATGCGTCTCGAGCTTGGACTCCGGTAAAGTTGACTTGGCATCCATCTTGATCATCACTTGACGCTCCTTTGCAGTCATGCCCATTTACCTATAAGATGAACATACCCTTATGAGTGACTTCAAATGATAAAATTACCTTCATAAGACTGATTTTTTGCATGATAAAAGTTATGAAAATCTGAAAATTTGAACAAGTAAAAGGCAATTTTATAGGTTAAATGCAGCTGAAACACACCTTTTAATCAATTTTCAGACAAATAATGCAGATTTCTGTAGAAAATGATGAAATATTAGCCTGGAATGACAAAAATCAGACTTTAAAAAGTGCAGATCTGCTTATGAAAATCGCTGCTGCTCTTCTAAAAATCACTCCAAGAGATGATTGTGCAATGAATGATGTGAAAATGAAGCAGGTGCCCCTCTTTATATAGGCAATTAGCCTCATTTAATAGGCAGGTCGGCCAGGTTAAGTCAGCCAAGTTTGAAGCATTTAATGCATTTTCTTGAAATTCCAAAATTTAAAACCTTGTTTCCTTAGGCGCCAATATTGGTAGATAATTGCATGAAGGGCGCCTTGTTTAGGAAGCCTTTATTAACGTTTTAAAACATGTGTTTTTTAATTCTAAAAACCCCAATGATCTTTAGGCGCTCATTAATGGTCATTTGAACTAGGATTGGCACCTAACTCTAAATAAGCATTGTCTTCACATAGGCGCTAATTCAGGTGAAAATGGACTGAAAATGCGCCTCACTTCTTAGCTTGTTTCTTAAACCTTAAAACATTCTCAATCATTCTTCAAAGCTTCCAAGAGATCTCCCCATCATATACAAGCTAAATTTCAATGTTTCATGCCCTTCAACTTCAAGGCGCTAAAATTGGGCAAAAAAATAAAGAACAACGCCTATGCTACTTGAAGATACTTTATTTTTCATGCACTCAAACTCTTTTGAGGTTCAATACCAGTGTCTTTAGACTCAAACTTCCTCAAGTTACTTAATGGATATCTCCTTGATGTTAGGTGCTGAAAATGTCCTCTTCAATCAATCACATACTTAGGTGCTTAAAATGACAAAAATAACAAGAAATGGCGCCTTACCTTGATTTAATGTTCACTTCCAACCTTCATGATTTTTCATGATTTATATACGCTTTTGTGAACTTGTCTCATTCCCATAACTTCAAAATTAATATGATTTCAACATGATTCCTTCCTAGGCGCTCATCTTGGTATGTGAAGGAGTAAATTTGCGCCTCACTTCTAACTTGTTTCATGATGATTTCAAGAACTTCCTTATGAATCATTGCTAGGCGCATATCTAAGAGTCTTGTGATGGTAAAGTGCGCCCTTGCTCTTTGAAACGTTTCTTCTCTCTTAGGCGCCAAAAGTGAACTTTCCCACAGTGGATATGCGCCTAAACTCCTAATTTGTTCCTTGAGACTTCAACTCCATGCTCCATCAAGGCGCTCACTCCATTGTCAATGAATCATGACCTTATAAGTTAGGCGCTAAAATGAATGGTACATATACAAAAGTGCGCCTAAAGTCCTTTTAACTTGGGCTTAGATATTATGATGATCCCAAACTAGGCATTGTTGCATGAAGACTTCTTATTCCACGGTGACTTCAAAATTCAAGATTCTTATCTTGTCTATTCCTAGGCGCATATTGATGATTACTTGAACATGAATCGGCGCCTAGACCTCTTGACTTAGTTTGTTTTCTTTCCTTGTCATTAGATCATTGTAGTTGCTCTCAAACACCTTTGCAAAGTCAGCCACCTTCAAGACTTGTAGTTTCAAGTTGATTTCCCCCTTAGGCGCAAGTGTGAGGTTGTTTTGATGGAAAGTAGCGCCTTGATTCATGATACTCAATTTAGCATGCTTGATCAACTTGGGGTCAAGATAGATTGCTTCTTGACAATTAAATATGTTCAATCACTTGTTTTAACTTTGCAAGAGATCACTCTTCAATTGGGTGTTAGATCCTAGCCCTTACATTATTCAGTCTCCAAGGCACCAAAAGGAGGTGATCTTGATGAGAAAATGTGCCTAACCTTCAAGATGTCCAATCTCTTTTCAAGGCGCCAAAATGAGGTTGTACACCTGTAGAAATGCGCCTTGGCTTGAAATGGTTGAATAAGTTAAATTTAGGCACTGAGAAACATCTTGGAGTCTTAACTTTCCAGGTGCTCATTGTTGACTAATTGAATCACTTTTCCCCTCAAGGCACGCTTTCAGGGTGCTATAGATGACAATATGCGCCTAGTTTATACTTAGCCATTTTCTTTGCAGATCCTTACTCATTGAAGCATATTGAGTTCAAAACATCATTCTCACATAGGACCCTCTCAATTTGACCTAAGGAATGCTCTATACCACATTTGCAAGCTTATCAACTGGCTAACTCTGAGATAACACCAACAACTAATCCTATGAAGAAAACTGGGGGTCCCCATTTGCGATGGGGCAATGTGTGATTAGGTCACAACAGCACCTTATTTGGGGAAGTTCTGATGTTTATAGAGGGAGTTGCTGCCTCTTGGGAGTTATAAGGGATTATTTTAATATAACAAGACTCTCATAATTCAGAAAAACTGAAGTCTTCAAGTGCTGTTCAGAATTTCAGGAAAGAAACAGCAGTACTTGTATTCACAGTGGGAAAATATTCAGCTCAACATTATCTACCAATCTCATATCTACAGTTTGAGAGTATGAAGGAGTTGGGCAGATTGCTGTATGTTTTTGGTTCATTTTATGAAGGGACTCTTCAAAACACTTGAGGTGAGAGTTGAATTTTCTGTTGCTTCAGTATAAACCGTTGATTGTATTGTCTGGTATACTAGCAGAAATATAAGTTTGTTTGTTAATGGTACTGTTTAATTTGCATAGTTAATTCCATAACAGCTTATTGCATTTGAATATTCCGAGAAGAGGTCTCTTTGGCAATGCATTGTAATCAATTTCTATATCATTTGACATCCTTGCAATCAAATACAACTTAGTTTTAACAATTCAGAAATAAGATTGAAACAATGTCTGCCAAGTGTTTGAGGAAATGCCTGTGTGCTTGAGTTGAAGAAAATTGAGAGTTTACTCAAAATTCTACGTAGGCACATTATAGTAGTATCAGAGCAAGTGATCTTGCCAGCTTGGAGAGTTTGCATGATAGTTTGATGTTTGCATTTTGATTTTATGAATCCGGAAGATAGGGAATACATCACATACAGGAGAAGGCAGCAATTTCATGGTTCAGAATCTGAAGAAGACGACATTATGGAGGATAGAGATGAGCATCATAATCCTAGTACAATGCAGATCCTCAATGACCTTGCTAGAGAACAACAGCAATTGGTACAACTAATTACCCAAATGATGCAAAACAACAATGTAAATCGAAACAACAATAGTGGTAACCAGCATAATGGAGGCAATAATGGGAGTAATTGAGAGACAAGCAACTCTGCAAACAATGGAAACAATCCTAATATTAGCACTAGAACCACTCAGGCATCTATAGTTAGGCATCTAATGCCTAATTTCTTGGATCGACAGTTGACTCAGGGTGTTGGACAACAAGTTGCCAGTGAGGGTTTTAGAGATTACTTACATTAGTCGCAGCCACTTGGAGATGAGTTTCAAGCTGCAATGTCTTTACAAGATTTTTGCTATTTGATATACAAAAACAAGCCTAGAGGTGAGAGAGGATAGAATTAGGAGTTACAACGGAAGTTGGGTAAGGTGTCCCTTCCCTCCTTTGATGGTTCTAATAAATGCATTGTACGCTCATGGATACAAAAATTGCATAACTATCTTTCTTTGAACACTATGTTTGAAAATGAAGCCATCAAATTTGCAACTCTACATTTGGAGGGTGATGCACAGTAATGGTTGTACCATGGATTGGTAACACAGGGGCATGGCCTTAGTAATTCCTATGCAGATTTTACTTAGAGGCTTATAGACAGGTTTCATGAGGGAGATCCTGAATTTCATTTTAGAGAGTTGGCCCAACTTGAGCAAAAAAATACAATCGATGCTTGTGTCTGATTTTCAGAGGCTTTCAGTGATGGCTCCTGATGTGTCGGAAAACAGGTTGACTTATCTCTTCATAGAGGGATTAGACGAGCCACTTCGAGGATAGGTGAAAGCATTAGACCCACCTTCTTTGAAGGATGCCATAAGGAGAACACGCAACATGGAATTCTCTACTCGAAAAGGGAAATCTAATTTGGAGGATTCTCATCCCAAGTAACAAAAGAAAGCCTTTCAGAAGGAAGAGTCCCAAGTTCAGCCTCAAAAAAACTTGTCACGCAAAACAAGCCAAGAAGAACTCAAGGATGAGTTGAGGAAGAAGAAATTATGCTTTTCATGCAAGTAACCATGGGAGCTAGGACATTGTTGCCTAGGAAGAGGCAAGGTCCACTACATTGAGTTCACTTCGGATAATGATGAGGAGAATGAGGCCAAGGATTCTGTAGGTTCAGGAAAGGAGCAAGCTCAAATTTTTGAAGATGATGATAACAAAGAAGGTATACTTGCCTCTCTTTCTGGAGCTCCAAGGTAATCTATTTCGATTTCAAGGTATTTTATTTGGGTGTAGTCATAGCACTTCTTGATAGTGGAGCTACTCATAACTACATTGATGAAGGATTGGTATTCAAGAGGGGAATGCATACTAAGGACTTTGAAGGATTTGATGTTGTTGCAGCTAATGGATTTATCATTCTTTGTAAGAAGAAAATCAACAAACTCAGCATTCTCATTGGTGAGTACACACTTTGTGATGATTTCTATGTCATTGGTTTGAATGGGAATGATGTTGTTTTGGAAGTGCAATGGTTACATTCACTTGGTAAGATTTCTCAAAACTACCAAACAATGGAGTTGAGTTTCTATCATGAAGGGAAAGAAGTAACATTGAAGGGGCTTTAACACAATTGCTACATCAAGTTACAACTAAAAGAATGGAAGTTTTGAGTAAGCAAACTCTTCATTATCCAAATGTGAGTGATGATTCTAGTGGTTCATCTTTGGATAGCATGTTTTCACATAATTATAGCCATGATTTAGAGGCTTTAGCGGTGCAAACAGAGAGTATCTATGTAGACTTTTCAGTTTTTATCAGAGTAGAGTAGAGCATGGTGGAACATTATAGAATTTTGAAAACTTGCTAGATACTTGCGGAAGATTGTTATTCTTTTAGCAAGAAGATTGTAGGAGTTATCCTTTGCAAGTGTGTTGCAGTGTAGCTCATCAAATGGAAAGCCACACACATGTCCTAGATTGATTTTGGACCTTGGAATTCTATTGGAGTGTTTGTTTTTGATGTAGGGTTTTCACCATTGAGGGGGTTTTCATTGTTTGAGGACAAGCAATCTCTTGGGAGGGAGGACTTGTAATGTCCCTTTCTGTAGGTAAGAAAAATAAAATAAAATAATTAAATAAATATAAGTTGCTTTTAAAACATTTCAAGGCAACTTAATTAATTATTTTATTTAAAAAGTAACTTTTTAACCAAAAAGGAAAAGAAAAGAAATACAATAAAAAGTTACTTTTGAGAAAAATAATAAATGCTTTTCTAGAAAATTCCTAGGTGGCAGCAAAAAGAGGATTCTAGAAGAAGCCAAAAGAAGTTATAAAAGAGGTTTGTAGAGAAGGTTTTCATTATTCATTTGCTTGTTTTCTTTGATATTTTTCCATTGTGGAAAAGGCTTTGAATAGTTAGTTCAAGCTACTACAACTTAGGTTTAAAAACCCTATGGTGAAAGGTTGATTTCGGAGGACGAAAGGAGTCTCCTTAGTCAGCGACATTTGGGCATATTGATAGAATTTTAGATTGGGTGAAGTTATTGAAGATTTTCTGATTTAGCTTGTTATTTCTTGGTCGATCCTTTTTGGCCATTCAAGGGTAGCTGCCTAGATTTGGGACTTATTCTTGATCAATAAAGTCGTACCATTTTTCCATATCAAGGTTAGCCGTATCAAATTTTGGTATGAAGTAAAGCTGGTTTGGATATTAAAAAGGTAACGCATGAGTTTGGAGAAAGTTGTGGTAAACACTAGAGGAGCCGATTCATTATTAAGGGGAGTGAATGACTATTAAGGGAATTGTGGGAGTTCTAAGAAGGAAGAAGTGAGTTTTTGAATGCTTGCTGAAGTGGAAGGTTCGTGGGACCCTCCAGAAGATCCAAGTGCTTATTACAAACTAAGGAATTGTGGGTATTTGAAGATTTTTGTAAAGAAGAGGGAGCGCCTAATATTTGAGGGAGGAAGCGATTCCTTCTTTTGTAGTTTGTGAAGACTTTAACCTTAGCCACTTCCTCTTGAGGAAGTCAAAACATGCACTAAAAATTGTAAGGCTTCAATTCATGTTAATGAAGTTTTATGACTATAAAGTGGCCGCCACCTTTTTTTAAGGAATTTGCAATATTAAGAAGTTGCTGCTATCCGGAGTTGTAAACCTTTTCTTGAGAAGTGCGTGGATGGATAGAAGGGAAACGTGAAAGATTTGGGGTGAGGCGCTGCCTCAAATAGGAGTTAAATCCTATTTTTACCAGTTGCACCTTATTTGGGGAAGTTCTGATGTTTATAGGGGGGGTTGCTGCCTCTTGGGAGTTTTAAGGGATTATTTTAATATAACAGGACTTTCATAATTCAGAAAAACTGAAGTCTTCAAATGTTGCAGAATTTCAGGAAAGATACAACAGTACCTGTATTCACAGTGGGAAAATATTTAGCTCAACATTATCTACCAATCTCATAGCTACAGTTTGAGATTACGAAGGAGCTGGGCAGATTATTGTATGTTTTTGGTTCATTTTATGAAGGGACTCTTTCACAACACTTGAGGTCATAGTTGAATTTTCTGTTGCTCAAGTATAAACTGTTGAATGTGTTGTTTTGTATACCAGCATAAATATAAGTTTGGTTGCTAATGGTATTGTTTAATCTGCATAGTTAATTCCATAACAACTTATTGCATTTGAATATTCTAAGAGTTCTCTTTGGCAATGCATTGTAATCAATTTCTATATCATTTGACATCCTTGCAATCAAATACAACTTAGTTTTAACAATTCAGAAATAAGATTGAAACAATGTCTGCCAGGTGTTTGACAAAATGCCCATGTGCTTGAGTTGAAGAAAATTGTGAGTTTACTAAAAATTCTGAGTAGGCACATTATACAATGTCACCATGAGTTCTACTACTCACAACATGAGTGATGAAAACGGTCAAGAAGAGGTATAGCCTATGGGAGTTGAATTTGAAAATCCGAGTATAGATGTAGGGGAGGTGAGACAACTAATTCTATTGGCAGTGCACATTTTAGTTGCCCTTCCAAATTCCTCAGAATTTGCCAAGGCTCCCTTTGATAAGAAGTCGCCATTAAGGCAATTTGCAACTAGATTGCCACCAAAACCTGGGACAAGTGGGGACACTAGGCTATGGAAATGTCATATTTGTAAACTTGAATTTTATGGCAGCATTATGAGAGTTAATGTACACCTTTATTCCATAGGAAAAAGTGTAGGAGTATGCAAGGAGTTGTCATTGGAAGAGAGAATTGAAATAAATAGATTGTGGGATTATGTTGATGACTGAAGTCTTGTACCTGGTGCTTTGCCATTAGGTGCCCCTACTCCTACTAGTACTAGGGCTGCCCTAGATCCATGAGTTTCAGCTCGTTCTAGATCTTAATATACTACTTTGCCATATACGTCAGGGATAGTAGAGCCTAAGGGGAAATGCAAAATGACCAGTACTAGTAGTGATGTTGGCATTGCAAGCATGGTGGCAAAATTATTTAATGTGTAGAATAGGGATGAGGCAGATGATGCCATTGGCAAATTCTTCTTTGCCAATGGCATTTCATTCCATGTGGCTTGCTCCCCTTATTACAAGGAGGCTATGGCAGCCCTTACTCCTACTGGTACTAGGGCTGCCCTAGATCCATGAGTTTCAGCTCATTCTAGATCTTCATATACTACTTTGTCATATACGTCAGGGGCAGTAGAGTCTAAGGGGAAATGCAAAATGACCAATACTAGTAGTGATGTTGGCATTGCAAATATGGTGGCAAAATTATTTGATGTGTAGAATAGGGATGAGGCAAATGATGCCATTGGTGAATTCTTCTTTGCCAATGGCATTCCATTCCATGTGGCTTGCTCTCCTTATTATAAGGAGGCTATGGCAAAAATAATAAGAGTAGGACCATCATATGTGCCACCAAGGGAGACTAAATCGAGGACAAAAATTTTGGATAAGAACTATTCCAAGATTAATATTCTCATGGAGAAAATGAAAGCCACATGGGTCACTAGCAGATGTAGCATAATCATGGATGGGTGGACGAATATTAGCCATTGTCCACTCATCAACATTATGGTCACATGTACAGAGGGCACTGCAAGGATGTAGATTTTCAGTTCCAAATCCTTAGAGAGGCTATTGAAGAGGTTGGCCTTGAGAATGTGGTGCAAGTAGTGACAAATGTAGCATATGTGTGCAAATCTGCAGGGAAATTGATTGAGGTAGCCTACAAGCATATTTGGTGGAGTCCTTGTGTGCATGCCATGAATAATGCACTCAAGGACATGGGCAAAATCAGACGTATCAAGGAGGTGGTGAGTGATGCTAGAGATATGTAGATGTTTATCTGCAACCACCTTACTTCACATGCACTCTTTAGGACCTTCTCTAAGAAGGAATTTTTCAAAACTTGTAGAGACTAGATTTGCCTTGTATTTCATTCTTCTGGAGAGGATGCTTGACTTGCAAGAAGCATTGCAACTAATGGTCATGACAACAGAGTGGAATCAGAGGCCCAATTCTAAGTCAAAGCAGGAGAGGAGGGTGAAGGAGGTGGTGAAGAGTGACACTTTTTGGGCTGATGCAAAATACATTGTTTCCATCATCACTCCAGTATTTAGAGTAATTAGATATGTGGATGCAAATGCACCTACCCTTGGAGAGGTATATGAGTGTATTGATAGTATGCTTGGCCAAACGAAGGCCATTGTACAAGAGAAGGACTGCATGTTACAGTTCTACAATGAGCATATCTAGCTAATCATTCATCACCGATGGGAGAAGCTCAAAACTCCCTTACACATGGCTGCCTATGCATTGAACCTGAAGTGGTATGTGCAAAAGCTTGGTAGAGTTGCACCTATACAAGATGCTAAGGTGAAGGCAGGGTTCATGAAGGCCATTCAGAAGATGTATGATCTTATATAAGCTAGCATCATTCGTACTGAGTGGACAAAATTTGCCACTCTTAGGGGATATTCAGAGGAGGCCAAGATGGATAGGGAGACTATGGCATAGGAGGATCCCATTCTATGGTGGACTATGCATGGGCCTAATTCTTTAACCACCACACTGGCCATTCGTTTGGTGTTCCAAGTTTCTAGTGCTTCTATTGCTGGGAGGAATTGGTCTACTTATAGTTTCATCCACTCTGTTAAGATGAATAGACTTACCTCTAGGAGGGCGGAGAAACTTGTAGCTGTACATAATGCCTTGCATCTCATTGACAACAACACGCTTACACAAAAGGAGAGTCCAACAGCTCGATGGGATATAGAGCCAGAGGAGCCAACACAAGTGGATGAAGATGCAACATAGACAGGGTTGGTTGGTATTGCTTTGGAGGAGCTTGACCCCAAGGAGTACAACAATTGGAGTGATGAGGAGTTTGGAGCGGACTTTGGGGATGAATGATGATTCATTGCTTTGAGGCATTGGGCCATTGGCCAATTGTATTTGGATTTTGAATGTAATCATCAGTTTGAAATTTTGAATATAATATAAATATATTGATATCCAACATTTTAATTGTTCAATGCAATTATGCAATATGTTTGAGTATTTCATATCTTCATATGTTATTCCTTGTATATTTTTGTGTAACTATTTTTTAAAGTACTATATTTTATTTGCACTGCCCCCTTGCTGCCCCCTATCGCCATCCCCTCGTTGTCCCCAAATCTAGGCCCTTGGTCCCCCTGTCCTTGAGACCCATTCCCGTGCCCCCCTAACCCCCAGGGCCACGGAATGTTGGAAAATTACAAGTCTATTAGTGTATTTCTCTAATTCTTTTAGGTTTTGTCAACCACATATTAGCACTTGAGGAAAACCCATTGTAATTTATATGCTATATCTTAGAAACCTCTGTAGGAAATTTTCCAATTGTCAAGGGATGCTTATAGTTATAGAAGACATATAAAGATGCAAAGAAACTTCATCTAAAGTATCCTAATGTTTGGAGATGTCCCCATATGGGTCTTAGAGACCAGGACACGTTTTTGATATGAGAGACTGGCACCAAGGGTTAGGGTGCGAGTCTCTAGGTAACTATATTTCAAAAAGAAAAAAATGGCTTCACCTTTATGTAATAAAATTGTCCCGTATTATGTAACAACTTGCATTCGTTTCCACTTCGAATGTTCTTTGCAGATTAGGAAAAGCAAGCATTGATGCATGTTTGATTTCGTATATCAATGAATTCAAAGCACTCTTATGAATTAAAACTCTTACCACTTTAGCAATGACATGCAACATAGCTGCTATTATGGAGAATGAAGGAATAGACACCATTATGGACTATGTGCTCCAACAAAGCTACTTGTTTCTGTAGCACTCTTAGGCATTGGCCAATTGGTAATAGCCTCAAGTTTTGCTAGTTCAGCACTTAATTCACCTTCTTCAGCCACATTTCAAATAGACTAATGATTTGCTTTGCAAACTCACACTTCTTGATATTGCATAAAAGTTGTTTTTTGTTTGACACTTTCAAGACTTGTTTTAAATGAGTTAGATTATGTTCCCATGCAGAAATTGAAAACCAAAATATTATCTAGATACATTGATACACTTGTCTATGAATGGCCTCAATACATTATTCATGAGTCTCATGAATGCAGCAAGTATTGTTAACTAAAAGGAAGTACCAACCATTGATATAGACCCTATTTTGTTTTAAAGGTTGTCTTCCTCACCTCTTCATTCATATGCACTTTATGGTACCTAAATTTGAATAAAACACTGAAAAGTATTTAGAATGCTGATGTTGGTCCAACAAATCATCAATCTGCCATTGTGGACGCCTATTCTCAATGGCAATCTTGTTCAAGGCTCTATAATCTTAGCACCTTTTTTAAGAGCACTCATTTTTTTAATCCAAGACAATGGGTGACATACATGGTGAAATTCTTGGGCACATGGCACCTTGTTTCAAAAGTTCTTGAATTCGTTTTTTTACTACATTATTCTCCAAAAGAGATCACTTACACAATCAAATGTTGGGTAGAGAAGATTCTTTGGTGGCATGTAGAAGTTGGTCTAATAGGTCGTCAATCAATGGGAGTGGATACATGCTTTTGGCAGTAATCTTCTTCAAAGATGTATAATCTATGCTCATTCTTCAAGAGCAATTCTTCTGAACCATGATAACGTGTGACTAATATGGTGATTTGCTTTGGCATATGACCTCTTGCTCCAACAAATGTTGAAGTTGTTTCTTTACTTGATCCCTCCTCAAAAGAGATTGCCTCTACAAATATTCGAGCAGTAGTTGAGTCATGCTCTACTTCCCTCTTTGGTGGTAAACCTACGGGATCTTGAAAGCTCCGTATATGGGTGTAGTTCATGATGCAACTTCCGACACTTCATGTTAGAATGCTTATATCTAAAACAATGGCTACAATGATTGTTTGGGTCCTTACAAAATGCATAGCCTTCTTAGCTTGCTGCTTATCTGTATTTTAGGATTTATTTTACTGATCTTGTTGCATCTTAGGCTGACTTGTTGATTGATTTTGTTTAGATGGTTCATCCGCACCTAGGTTCTTCTTATCTTTAGTCTAGTATGCTTGTGCACACACTTTGTCAAGATCTTGAGGATTTTTGTAGATTATTCTTTTCCTTATGGAATTGTTCATACCAAGTCCATGTACATTAACATAGTTTTTTTAGGGGATTTTTTGGTTTGATCTTAAACACTTAATATTTTAGTCAGTTTTGTAACTCAATAGGATAGAAACTCTTCTAAAAATATCTTTGAACTCTTTCTTTGTAGAAAATGCCTACTCGTCTTTTTAGAAGTAGTTAGATAGTTTCCCCATCAAATCGAGAGCATGACCTGTTATTTTGACATGTATAAAAGAAAACTTATGTGCCTCATTGACTTGATGGAAACTGAAGTAGACCTTCATTTTTTAATCCATTTATTATCGATTTGAGCATGTAGTTGTCCTTCAAAATTATTGTTATCTAGTTCTGTCACAAATTTAAAAAGAGTTAAATTTGATTCATTTATCTTATCTTTGCCTTCGTCTATCTTGGACACTTATCCATCCATGTACTATTTCCTACTCTTTTCTCCTTAAGTGTCTTCTTTAATGTTCGGCTGCTTTTTGAGTCCAATTTTTAATTTTTTTGGCAAGAGCGTCATCACCTATTAATGTATTGTTGATTGTTACCAAGCAACTCTTGTTGTTTGATGAAGCTTTCATGTTTTCACATAAACTCTAATTTTTGCGTCCAACAAGGCTTTCTTGTCATGTCCCTATAATGATTTATAATTGAATCGTTTATTTAAATAATAAGTTATCTTTATATAAATTAAATATATAATATATTTATTTAAAATAGATTATTAATATGTATTATTTAATAAATAATATTATTAAATTAATATAATATAAATATTATAAAATATATGAAATATATATATTTAATTAACTAGATATATTATAAATATAAATATTTTTAATATAAATATTTTTAATATAATATTTATGTGAATAATTAATAAGATTTATTATTATATATATAAAAATAAATATTATGAAGAGTCTTATCCATTAAAGCTTGAAAGTAAAATAATTTAGAATAAGGCAAAGTAACATATAAAGATAATAGTCTACTAAGACAAAAATATTATCCCACGATATATGCTTGTGAATAAAACAAGATAAAAGAGCTCCCAGTACTTAATAACAAATGTATTTATTTATACTATATATATTATATAAATAATATACTTTAATATATAGTATATTATATAAATAATATAATATATATATTATTCAAATTAATATCACTCCTTAATATGTGAGGAAGGAGGATATTTATAAGTGCAGCAATTAAGTTGGTTGACACCAGCAATCATATTAATAAATAATATATTATAAATATATCTAATAATATAAATACAAATATTATTATTATTATCTTATATTGTAATATAAATATAAATAATATAATATAAATCATATATCATTTATTATGATATAAATGATATAATATAAATAATACAAAATAAATAATATATCATTTATTATAATGATATAATATAAATACAAATAATATAAATAAATAATAAGATAAAATAAATATATTTTAACCTATCCTCTTATGATAAGGGAGTTACGTATGGTTAGAACTAGTTTTACCACAAAAGGGAATTAATATAAAGTAATAAAAATTATAAGAGGGTAAGTATGTCTTTTACCACCAAGCATAATAAGAGACATACCTTTTCGAATATATCCCTTGAAAGAGAAATAAATAAAGGTTGTGAGATAGAACGAAAACATTATCGGAAGAAAATATAAAAAGAGTATCGGATAAATAGATATATTTAGATCTGCATTACATATAGATATATATATTTCTGATTCATAAGTAGGAAAGATGTCATAAATTAATATATAGAGATATGTACATCAGCAGGAAAAGGGAGTGAAATATATATTATAAAATATATAAACGGCAACAACAAAATAATAAAAATTATATTACGACAACATAGGTAGAATTCCAGGTAAAGTTACAGCAGGCAAGTAAGTATTTATATTTAATTTGTTCAATCTATAATTGGTAAAAATAAATAGTAAGATTATTATATATTAAAGAATAAATATATATATGTATGCGATCCCTATATCAAAATAGTAAGATTATTATATATTAAAGAATAAATATATATATGTATGCTATCCCTATATCAAAATAGAACTATACTATGTGAACAAATAGTTGATTGAAAGTACATTCTTAAATAAAGAAACATGATTGAGACATATATGAACATATATATACATTATGAAAAGAAAAACATAACCATCCCATCACTTCCATTTCCTATAACTATAGGAGAGGCGGTCTTGTTAGGGAAAGGCGGGGTAATTCCATCACGATGGATTGGAGAGGGTTTAACGCACCCTAGACAAGGATGCTAGGGAGAGGCGGAGTAATTCCATTCCCAATCGCATTGGAGAGGGTTCAACGCGCCCTAGACATATAATTTCCCCATCCATGGTTAAGGAATAGAAGGAAGATGATATGGGAAGATGAACTTAGATTATTACTTCTATATTTCTCTATTACTTCATCCTTAAAGGAATGTTAGGTCTTGTGGGGAGAGGCGGAGTAATCCCATCCGTAAGAAGGCCCGTAGGCTGGGACAAAGTCTCCCGTAGGCTGGGTCAAGAGATAAGCCCATAGGCTGGGACATAGTTCCCGTAGGCTGGGTCAAGAGATGGTTTCAGTGCCCCGATACATATAAAGCCTAGTTCCATGGGGAAAAGTAATAAAGAAAATATGCATGGTTGAATTATGGAATGTATTATAGAATAGTTATCAATAATAAGTAACAATTGTGAAATGAATAATCCGTCAACAAGGAATGATATAATTATATTATCATTGATCTTATTTGATCTTATCATCGAAAATTATTAATCTATAATGTTTCTAATGTTTCCCTAGAATCACTTTGAATGCATATTCAGGTTTAAGTGTTTCCACTAGAAAGGGGACATTACATTTCTTCACCTTATTTGGCCATGTTCCTCACAATCTTGATTGTATCACTTTGTTGAAATTTTGATTTGCAAGGCTGCAATTCCTCTTCTCAAGACCTTGTCTATGTCATACGAATCAAGACAAACAACCATCCACAATAATGAAAGATTAAACTGCTCTAATACCAATATGCTATTTAATCTCTCAAGTTTCTATTTTGTTGGGAATCTGAAGATTTTTGTATTATTACATTGCCCTCCTTGAATTACACATTTGATTGACAAAAAATTAGAATGCAGTTAGTGACCAAATTAGTGTTTTAAGTGTTTGGAATTGAAACAATTCTATAGTTGTATGATTCAAAGATGAAACAATGATGAAAACAAATCTGTTCCTACAACTACTAGAATTTACTCTCCTTTTACACTCTTTTCTCACAACTGGACACATGCCTTTACAAATATGAATGATAGAGGCGTCCTTTCATGCCCTAAAGGATATCCAAATACAAAATTACAATGGCATTAGGAAGAAACTGCCAATGCTTCATATGCAATCCATATGAAACATACAGAACTGCCATGATACATCCACAACTTCCTCTGTCACATGTCAAACTGCCTTGCTATACCTGGCAGTTTTGCCAATGTACTAAATGCTTTCTGTTTCATCTTTTTTTTTTTTTTCTGATTGAGTGCTTGGTTGATTGGAGTGAATTGTTTTATCCATCCTTATGGATCATACAGGTTGGAAGACAACAATTTTATTGGGATTTTTAATTATTTTCAGTTGAGTGATAGCATTTTATGTTTTTGGCCAGTTTTGAATTCAGTTTACTGATATAAATGCAGAATTTTGCTCTTGAAGTGTTTTTTAGAATGCATGCCAAATCATCATGTTGATGATGTTTTTGTGACACCACAACAATAGAATAAAATACCGAGTATCCTATCCTCTCTTGAACAAAGCTTCTCTGATGCTGAACTTCGTGATCGAATGAGACTGCTCCAAGGTTCCTTGAATGTCAGGTCTTGACGTGCACAGGGATAGACTCAGTGGAATGATGTGATTTGCTGGTAATCACGAGGGGGGCTTACGTGGGATTGCTCCTTCATGGACATGGAATAGTTCATTACTCCAGGGACTCAGATTTGTGGGTGAATGGAACTCCTTCACAAATGGGCAACTTGGAATTCCTAGGTTCCACTCCTGAAGAGGCATATGATTTGGCAATGAAGCTCTGGAAAACTAATCCTAGCGAAAATCTAAAAGAAAATGCAAAAGATGAGGTAAGGGTTCAGGGGACTAATCGATGGAAAAGGACTACTGCTGTGGATGGAAACTGAAACCAGTCCTCTGCTTTGTCATGAAACAACAGCTAGGCAGGGATGGTGCTATCTTCTGAGGGGAAGTGTCATGTCCCTATAATGATTTATAATTGAATTGTTTATTTAAATAATAAGTTAGCCTTATATAAACTAAATATATAATATATTTATTTAAAATATATTATTAATATGTATTATTTAATAAATAATATTATTAATTTAATATAATTTAAATATTATAAAATATATGAAATATATATATTTAATTAACTAGATATATTATAAATATAAATATTTTAATATAATATTTATGTGAATAATTAATAAGATATATTATTATATATAAAAATAAATATTACAAACAGTCTTACCGATTAAAGTTAGAAAGTAAAGTAATTTGGAATAAGGCAAAGTAATACGGTTAAAAGGGTCAAATTCAAAAATAAAATCATAAAAGTCTAATAAGACAACAACATTATCCCACGATATATGGTTGTGAATAAAACAAGATAAAAGAGCTCCTCCCCATACTTAATAACAAAGGTATTTATTTATACTATATATATTATATAAATAAAATACTTTAATATATATTTATAATATACTTTAAATAATATACTATATAGTATATTATATAAATAATATACTATATATATAATATAATATATTATTCAAAATAATATCAATCCTTAATATGTAAAGGAGGAGGATATTTATAAGTGCAACGATCAAGTTGGTTGACACAAGCGATCACCTTAATAAATAATAAATAAAAAAGACAAACATTATTAATATGTATCCTTGTTAATTAAATTAAAGCCGCAACCGTTGGAAAGAGTATATCCTTTTACCCACGGTAAACCCTTAGAAATATATAAAAGGGCATAAGGGAGTATGATGGGAAAAAGGGGGAAAATATATATTATAAAATATATAAACGCAACAGCAATACAATAAAAATTATATTACGGCATCGCAGGTAAAGCTACAGAGGTAAATAAGTATTTATATTTACTTATTCAATTTATGATTTGTAAGAATTTATATTTACTTGTTCAATTTATAACTTGTAAGATATAAATGATAAGGTTATTAAGTAGGAACTGATATATGTGTTTATGTATGAAATCTATATTTTAAATATGTATCTTTGCTGAATTATGTAATTGTCCAATTTTTAACCGGATAATATGTTGAGCATTAAGTAGTGAAATTCTAATAATGAAAGTGTTAGTTATTACATGAGATAGAACTTAATAATTGTGAAACATATGAGCAATGAAATTAATCCATTAACTCTATCTGAGAGGTGTGATGCATGGGAATGAACAATTAGCCAACATGGGTATATAGCGGCCCTTGTCTCAGTTGGTACAAAAGGTACTCCTTGGACAAGTGGAAGTGGCCGTTGTCTCAGTTGGTACAAAAGGTACCCCTTGGACAAGTGGAAGTGGCCCTTGTCTCAGTAGGTACGAAAGGTACCCCTTGGACAAGTGGAAGTGGCCCTTGTTTCAGTTGGTACAAAAGGTAACCCCTTGGACAAGTGGAAGTGGCCCTTGTCTCAGTAGGTACGAAAGGTACCCCTTGGACACGCTGAAGTGGCCCTTGTCTTAGTTGGTACAAAAGGTACCCCTTGGACAAGTGGAAGTGGCCCTTGTCTCGGTTGGTACAAAAGGTACCCCTTGGACAAGCTGAAGTGGCCCTTGTCTCGGTACAAAAGGTACCCCTTGGACAAGTGGAAGTGGTCCTTGTCTCAGTTGGTACGAAAGGTACCCTTTGGACAAGCGGAAGTGGCCCTTGTCTCAGTTGGTATGAAAGGTACCCCTTGGAGAAGTGGAAGTGGCCCTTGTCTCAGTAGGTACAAAAGGTACCCCTTGGACAAGCGGAAGTGGCCCTTGTCGCAGTAGGTGCAATGGCACCCCTTGGACAAGTGGATTTGGCCTTTGGCTAAAGTAGGTGAGTTATTCACCCCTCAAGCCAAAGGATTGTAATCATTGGCCTTCGGCTAAAGTTGGTGAGTTATTCACCCCTCGAGCCAAAGGATTATCATAATTGGCCTTTGACTAAAGTTGGTGAGTATTCACCCCTCGAGTCAAATGATGGAAATAATGGACCTGTGATAATTGGCATATGGCATCCAAAGATAGACTAGTGTACTAATGTTCTCTTTTTACGAGTTGAAATTGTTTGCAAGGTTGAGAAAATTTTGGCTTGCGAGAAGGGGACATTACAGGAAGTAAGGATTTTCAGATTGTCCTGACATGGAACATGGAACTGACCATGCAGAAACACTCGAAGTTAGGCTTGGAACAGGTTCAGACTAACCATACAAAGTGATTCGCAGGGCATAGATCACAAATGGTATGAACAAATCAGCTTCAATCATTCAACAATAACATTTTCCATCATATTATCTAATGAAAAGCTTGATAATAAGAGAAATAACTTCAGTAACAAAAATCAGGAAAACCATGTCAAAAATCCAAAGAACTATATAAACACTAATCTTCAATGCTTATATTATTGATCTGGAAAGTCTGTATACAACAATCTTGCTGATCCTTGAAGTTTTCAGCTCAAACCAAGTAGTACAGAAGTGAAGCTAACTAACAGGTTGCTCTAGGAGCATGAAAAATGAGAGAAAAGAGAGACCCTTTCAAATGAGGCCTCTCAGCGTTTATATAGGCCAACAAAATACAAAGAGGAGGTGGGGAGATTCGATCTCCTCGAAATTCGTGCCAAACCCTAAAGAGATAGGTAAGACCATGTCATAGGCCCTATGGAAGGATGCCACCTGTCCTGGGCGCCACCTGTCTTGGATGAAAAGCTGCCACCTTTCTTGGACGCCCATATTGACTAAGTTGCTTGGTAGGGAGGTGACTAGTCAACTGCGAGCTCATTTTGTTCCTTGGGTGCAAATTTTAGGGTGTCCAGGAATCCTTCATCCTGAGCGCAAATTCCAGGGTGTCCAGGAACTTTCATGTGGAGGAATCCTTCCTAGAGCAGGGGCGCATTTTCCTTAGCGTCCTGGAATGGAATTCCTTCCTGAGTTGGAATTCCTTGTCGTGGAAAAGAATTCCCTGTCCTGGATTCCTGGGTTGGAATTCCTCATCCTTGGCGTGGATTCTCGTTCTTCTTGATGGATGGTGAACTGTACTCTTGTTCTTGGTTTTCCGAGGATTGATCCTCTTGTTCGGAACTGGAATCCCTGATATTGGACTTGGAGTGATCTTTCCCATTCTGTCATCTTTGATGCAGGCATTCTCCGTGTCATTTGAAATCTTTGAAAGGACTCTTGATTCTTCCTTTATCCTTTATGTGCAGTCTCCCCGTCATTGAACTAGAATCTTTGATGTTGCCTTCCATGCACCAGTCACGTTGAGTGTCAGGGGGAGAAAGGCGGGCACTGGAATGGAGTGATGTCCTTCATCTTCCCTCGGTATGCATGTGTAGCCCTCTTGTTATTGGAACTCTTGGATCCTTGAAATGGTCATCTTCTCCGGCGTTTGAACTCCTTGCATCCATCCCAATTGCCTTGGATCATCCTTATTCATCCTCCTCATGGAGCTTATCCTCGTCTTGGATTCTTGTAAAGCAAGGGAGACTTCGAGTAGTCATGAAGAACAAGATCCTTAAATGCAATGCAATCAAAAGATAAAATAGGAAATACACTCTCATGATTGATCAATTTGACATATGAATTCCTGAATAAACAAAGGATTTTCCTCATTTTCTGGCATTCTTCATACTTGGACTAACTTTTCCTTCATTTCAGGGTTATTAGGCAGGAATTAAGGAGTTCCCAGGGCAGGGCACAACTGGAAGGAGGGAGCAGGATTCCTGCTGGGTTTAGATTCTTCCTCCTGGCGCAAATTCCTTGAAGTCATGGAATTTTCTCAAGTCGCAATTTTCAGTCTGGACTGGAATTCCTCTGTTCCAGGTTGCAAATTCTAGGCTGAACTGGATTCCTCTTGTCCAGGTCGCACAATCCACCTGGGACTGGATTTTGCGACTAGGACAAAAAATTCTCCTGGAGCGCATAATCCACCTTGGACTGGATTTTGCGACACAGGACAATTTTTTCTTGGTACAGGAGTCTTTCCTTGGAATGATTTTTGAATTTATTTGTTGAAATTTGGCTAAGTCTTGAAATTTTGCTCCTATGGAATCTCACTCAGATGGAAGGTTGTAATTTCACTGTCTTCAGGAATCTAGTTGTCCTAGGTCGCATTTTCCACCTCATGTAGGAATTTCCTCTGTTCAGGTCGCAAATTCCACCCGGAACAGGATTTTGTGACTTGGAATGATTTTCTTCCTGGCCGCATAATCCAGTTGGTACTGGATTTTGCGACTAGGACAAATTCTCTCCCTGGGTGCAAATTCCCTGACCTACAGGATTTTGTGACTTTGTCAAGACAAGTTTTTCATGTTCATTTTTTTAGTTAAGGATTTCATCATTTTGTTCAGCAGGGATGGTCCTTGTAAGGATAAACTTTTGACATTGACCAGAGATTCATCATTTGGAATAAGATCCATCATGGGAAGTACCTTCTACCCCCTTAGGGAATTTCCAGATTCCAAGGTGTACCTCTCAGACTGGTAGGGAATATTCCTCCATGGCGCACTTTTAGACTGATCCGGAACTCCATTATGCAAGTTGCACATTCCACCTGGTCAGGGAATTTGCGACCAGGACAACTTTTCTTCCTGAGCGTAAATTCCAATAGGAGCAGGAAAATGCGACCAGGACAACTTTCTTCCCTGAGCGCACATTCCACCTTCAATAGGAATCTGCGACCAAGGACAAAATTCATTTTGGTTCAGGGAATCATTCCTTCAGTTTAAGATTCCTTCCAGAGCATGGGTCTTGGAATGACTCTTGGGTTCGTTGTTTGAAATTTCGCTGTCTCGGACCTTTTAATCATTGGAAACCTTCTGGATCACAGCTTTAGGAGTTCGGAACAGGGCATCATGTCGGGAATGAGAGGGTTCTAAGGTGGAAAGATGAACTTTGACATGGAATGACAAGCCTTGTCGAATTTAGGACCTTGGATTGGAACTTCGGGACAAGAATCCGGATAGACCTTGGAACAGGATTCTGGACAGGACTCCTGGACTCTTGGAACATGATTCTGGATAGGACTTCTGGATAGGATTTTGGATTGGACTTCCGGACTGGAGTTTTGGAACAGGATTAGAACTGTGGAATGATGGACACCCGCCCATGGACTGACTAGTCTTGCTTAAGGAGAGGCAACTAGGGCTTCACACCTTTTTGGAAAGGACTCAATCTCTCCTTCATTGTTTCAAACATCTTGTAGGCTCACCGCTTTGGGAACTCATTCATGGTCAATCGGAAATTGAGCAAGAAACTGCAAGATCAAAAGCAAAAATGGAACCGGACCAAAAAAAGAGGGGGTCCCCATTTGCAATGGGGCGATGTGTGAAAACGTCACAACACATCATAAATGACCTCATTTTTGACCTCAGAAATGAAATCTTTGATATTTGATAACAGTAATGTAAAAACAAATAGAAAATCTCATAAACCTTGGTTTCAGTAAACAAAGCCCTGAATATGCCGTGACAAATAATACTGACTTGAACTCAGTGTACTGATATAAGTGCTGCTTTTTGCTCTTGAAGTGTTTTTTAGAATGCATGCTAAATCATGAGAAATGACCTCACTTTTGACTTAAGAAATGAAATCTTTGATATTTGATAAGAGTAGTGTAAAGCTAAATAAAAAATCTCATAAACCTTGCTTTCAGTCAGGACCAAACAAAGCCTTGAATCTGCCATGACAAATAATACCGACTTGATTGTTGTATTATATTTATATTTGGAGTAGAGCAGACTACACCTGTTGTAAATAGGACCTGTGAACTTTTTGCATGGTAACTTCTTCCAAACTTGATAATCCTATTGAACCCAAACATTCTAGTTTTCTTCTGTGAGACTCTTTTAGAAAGAGCTAAATTCATTGTTTCAGTTGAGTGATAGCATTTTGTAATGTCCCCTTCTTGTAATTGCCCTAAATCTTGCCCTAGAAGCACAAGTTTTATATAATTAGGGTTATAACTTACCAATTGAATCCTTTAAGAAAGATAATTCCTGGTTTGGGTTCTGCAATCAGGTCAGACAATATTGGAAATATAATTCATATGACCAAAACATATAAATTAATGTCTTATCTATTTAATACATAACTATTTCCATATTATATAAATTACACAATATCTTTAATGCATAATGGAATTTTTAATCATAGCAGGATTTGGGGAACATGATAGGTCCGGCTGAAGCTATCGATGCTAAGCGCAAGAGCAGATATACCATCCCTCTTGGCCCCAAGTTGCAGCCACACAGAAAGTCCACATGGAGTGGCGTACTTAGTGGATACACTTGTATCTTCTTTCCCTATCCATGCTGTCTTATCCATCCCTCTTATGACTGAAAAACTCCTTGAATCCATCCCATAGCCAATCCATGTGGAGATTGGGGAAAAAGCTACCATAGGAGGCCCGTAGATTCCTCTTTCTAAGCTCAAGGGCAGTCACTTACCCCCCTGGCCCCAGTGGCAGCCACACAGAAAACCCACATGGAGTGGCGTATTTAGAGAGTAATCTAGTATCTGCTCACCCTACTGGCATTTTTCCCACTCCTCATGGTTGCTTGTTGAGAATTACAAGCATTAAATATTTCCAGATTCATAGAGATCATATAATTCATAAATATATCATTATACACCATAATCATGATAGAGCATACCACAATATTTGTTTAAACATAAGACTGCCATATTCAGAAGCAAATGTGTTGACTGCTGATTCTGCCTTTGCCTGCTGAGTGCAGATGGATTTCTGAATGTGATCTGCTTTTGTATTCCAATAATCAGTCCTGATCGAATGAATCCTGATTCCTCCTTTTATGATTCCCTTTTATATCTTCCTATATCTTTGCAAGGATGTGTCTCCAAAGAACAGGTATGACTTTTTATTAATTAAAGCCTCCATAAACAAATCGTGTTCTTGTCTTCTAGCGCCTCATTAATCTTTCTTCATCATACTATAAAATATTTGCTGTTCCTTTAAAATGGTCAGCTAGCATTTAAGGTGGTCGGCCTTAGTTTATTTTTTACATAGTTCCATGGGGACGTGTCCCCCCCAAAAAATCAGCCGTTTCCCAGGGGGGGACATCCCGGGGACGGGGAGACGCCGCCGAAACAGCCCCCCGCCGCGGCGCCGCCGCCTCTGAAACGTCTCCTATCGGGGAGACTTCTTGACGTCCCCCGAATTTAATTTTTTAATCTTTTTTTTTTAAATCATCAAAAATAAAAACCTAACTTTATTCTATGCATTTTTAACATTTCATTTCAAGTTTTGTGGCTTGTGCATATCGGATATCCTGGGACTTTTGAGTCTTTGTCGATGAGACTAGACAATGAGACATGTATGCAAAATGTGGAAGCATAGACAACTTACAAGGCACGTTGTGAAGTGTGAACTGTTTGATAGAATGCCTCAATCGGAATGTTTGACAGAAATTAGAATGCATTTCAACTTTCAAGTGAGCATAACACTTGTTTGCATAAAGCTTCTCAAGCAAAACATTTCAGAAAATTTGATATGTCAAGACTCAATTTCTATGCATCAGCTTAACCACAGAAGTGCCTCTACAACACAAACAGGCCAAAATTTGTAAGAAACTTGTATCGGAGACATATTTCTTTGAGGTATTCTGTCAAACAGTTCACATGCCTTGCCTATGCATCTACAGTTATACATCTTTTTATAACTAATTTTTCAAGTATTATATGTATTTCAGCGCACTGCTCCCCCGCCGCCGTCCCCCCGCCGTCCCTAAATTTAGGCCCCCCCACCCCCCCGTCCCGGAACCCCCCCCCCCCCCCCCCCCCCAATCCCCGTCCCCGAAACTCCGTGGAACTATGATTTTTTATGAAGTCGGCCATATTCTATTTTAAGGAAGTCAGCATCAAATCATTATTCAGCGATTTTTCTTGTCTGTCTGACAGGGGATATCACACACATTATATATCTTTGGCCAGTTTTCAACGCAGTTTACTGATATAAGTGCTGCATTTTGCTCTTGAAGTGTTTTTTAGAATGCATGCCAAATCATCAGAAATGACCTCAATTTTTTCTCCTATTGAAATTGATCTTTGAGATTTGATAAGAGTAGTGTAAAACCAAATAAAAAATCTTGTGAACCTTGCTTTCAGTTGGGACCAAACGATGCCTTGAATCTGCCATGACAAATAATGCTAACTTGATTGTATGCATTAAATTTATATTTGGAGTATTTGCATAGTAACTTCTTCCAAACTTGATAATCCTGATTCCTATTGAATCCAAACATTCTAGTTTTTCTTCTGTAGGACTCTTGGAGGAAGAGCTAAATTCATTGTTTCTGAATTAAAATAAATATTATTCACTATGTCAGTCTTTGTTCATCGTTTCATGTTGTATTCACTCCTTGACTGTTGGGATAATCCTTTATGGTACTTATCTCCCTGGCTTGGCACCTTATATTGATTAAATTATATGTGGTCTCACTTCTAATGTAATTATTTCTGACTTTACATGCATATTATTCACTTCGTCACTCTTTGTTCAGGGCTTCATGTTGTATTTGCTTTTTGAGTGTTGGGACTACCCATCATGGTATTCGTCTCCCTGGCTTGGCTGGCTTGTCACCATTTATTGATTTAATGATATGCTGTCTCACCTCTAATGTACTTGTTTTAAAGCTCTTAAAAAGACTGTTGGAATATGTCTAAGTTCTGAAGATGTTGTAGGTGAATTGTGGTTGCCATATCTCAATACTGTGTAAACATTCTATTTTCATTTCAATTTTGATGTTTAAAGCTTTCAGCTTACTAGTTGCCAATGTACGATCTCGAGGTTCACGAATAATACATTCTCTATTAGATATATCCAAATACTCTGGAGGCAAATCTGCTTAAATTTCTGTTGCAGGCGTTAGGCATTTAACATGGAGGCCATTTTGCATTATTTTTGTGAATTTCATCCATGTGCAATCAATTCATTCTATTTCTTGTGCCTGTAGGAATTTCAAATTGTATTGCCCACTTTGTGTTTGCTATTATTGGTAGAAATTTCATGCAATTCTATATAACTAATAACATGTCTTGTGGTTGTAAAGTTCCACATAGTCGTTGAAGCAATGTAAATATTTTGTGCTTCTGTTTTCTTGAATTTAGTATAATTAATATCTAATCAGGACCAGGGGCACTCTATTATTTGGTTTTGAATAACAGTTCAAATGAAAGAAAAGACAGGAAATACATCAGAGCTCAATTTCCATGAAGGGATGATAGAGTGTCAAAACAGAGCAGAATCAGATAGGAGAAAGTAAAGCAGATGAGTACCAATCCAGTATCCACAGAACTATACCGCAAGAAATGTTTAATCCTGCTATGTGGGTCAAAGTCTAAAGCACAAACAAGAAAGACCCAGGGAACTAAATAGCCACATTTTTAGTTCCATTTGACCTAAAAATAGTCACGTTTTTCAATATTTCAAACTTTGCAAAAGAGTTTTGTCCATTCTTTAAGTTATTTTTTATTCTCATGAAATCTAGTTTTCTGTTTTTTGGTTTGAAAAACAGTTCAAATGCAATAGATAAAAAATAGGAAATGCATCAATGCTCAATCAACATAAAGAGATGATAGAGTGTTAAAAACAGAGAAGAACTGGATAGTCGTTACAGCAGCAAGTCTCAATCCACAGAACCATACTGTAGTTGAGCATTTCATCCACAAGAAATACCTAAGACACAAAAAGAGCCACACTTTAATCTAAAGATAGTCACATTGTTAAATATTACAAAAATTTCAAAAAAGATTTTGTCGATGGATGACTCTGTTAATTGTTATTGATTCTCATTTATCTGGCTTTCTTCTTTTATGGTTTTGGATATGATAATTATTATCAGAAATAATTTATAAACTACCTTCTTGTATTGTCAATATTAAAATTTGCAGGACTTCTGGAGCACCTAATAGGGCCTAGAAATTGGCATCATTCTGAGTTGTTCTGAATAATTATTATCAGAAATAATTTATAAACTAACTTCTTGTATTGTCAATATCAAAATTTGCAGGACTTCTGGAGCACCTAATAGGGCCTAGAAATTGGCATCATTCTGAGTTGTTCTGATCTGGATTAGTGTTGCAATGGATTTGTCCAGTGACAGTGATGGTGATATTAGTGAAACTGAGATACAAGAATATGAAGATAAATCATATGAGGATCTAATGAAGGGAGATCATATCATAAAGAACATGGACGGGACTTTGAGATGCCCATTCTGTAAAGGGAAGAAAAAACAGGATTACAGATACAATGATCTACTTCAACATGCAAGTGGAGTGGGTGCCGGAAAAAGAGAAGTAGAAACTACTGGGTGCCATAGAGCACTTCAGAAGTTTCTAAAAACCCAGCTTGCAACTTCTGCCGAGCCACAAAAACAAAGGACAGTGCATTTGGAGCAGGAAGCTCCTCTCAGACCAAATGATGAAGAACTCGTTGTTTGGCCCTGGATGGGCATTATTGTGAATATCCATAGGATATTCAAAGAGGGAAAGTACATTGGTCCTGGTAATGGTGAGCTGAAGGAGAGGTTTGCTGGATTCAATCCAGCGCAGGTTTGTGCAATGTGGAATTATGAAGGTCATCAGGGCAAGGCTGTTCTCGAGTTTAATAAAGACTGGCAAGGGTACAATGATGCCCTGTCATTTGAAAGGTCCTTTATAAAAAACCATCGAAGCCGAAAGGAGTATTATGAGCGAGAGCGAGTTCCTGGGAATGACTTATATGGATGGGTTGCACGAGCTGAGGACTATAATTCTGGAGGTCCAGTTGGCAAACATCTTCGCTTAAAAGGGGATCTTAAGACTGTAGCACAGATCAACAATGAAGATTTGCGAAAAAAGAATAAGCTTGTGGAAGACTTGCATAATACTATACAAGAAAAGAATAAGCACCTAGTGACATCAAAGGAGAAGCTTTCACAGATGGAATATCTGATTGCAATGACAGAAACTGCACGTCAGAAGGCAGAAGATGAGAAACAAAAACTTGAGGAATCTCATAGAGAAGGTAAGGGAAATAAATATGTATCATCATATTTTAACACAGTGAGCTTCAAATTTCAATCAACCCAGTAAACTGTAAAGGTGAGTAAAGTTCATTATGCACCATGATAAATATGCAGTGAGATTATTTTTATTTGTAGATTTAAATTTTTTCCAATTTATATTCAAGTTTGAATAATAGTCAATGCATGCCAGTCATTGTCATACCAGCTTTCCCCCAGAGGTCTATAGACAACATGATCTTTTTTGAGACACATCTCATTCCTATCTTTTCTTGGATTAAAGTTTTCTCTCCTTATGGAGCTGCTGACTTGCATGCCTGTCTGACACATTAACCAAAAGAAAAAACATGTTGAAATCAGCAGTTCAAGCAGCAAAAACGAAACATAGTAAATGTAATTGTCACTGTTGATTCTGCAGCTAATCGTTCTCAATTATGTTTTCTGGAGACCATAGTTACCAGGTTTGAAATCTGATTCATTTAGAAGGTCAAAAGTTTTGGTAAAATTTCTATAGCTAGCAATTGAAAAATCCAGGCTGAATTAGACAAATCCAGCTGGTCCAAAAAATCCAGATCAAACTGGATTTGAACTAAATACAGCTGGGTTTGGCGACCATGCTGGAGATAATTCAACATGATTTCAGCAAGTCATACAGTGAGTTTTCACCAGAGAACAGATCTCTAATTTTTTGATGACTTGCAGAGACTTCTGCATAAGCATACCTGTATGTATATTGTTCATCTCAAATAATGACTCTTGGCTGCATGGGAAAGCATGCGAATGATAGACAGATCTACCTAGCATATCTTATGGTTGACATAAGAATGCAACTGTTGTTAGTGGAATGTACTTGAGGGTATAAATAGTTGTTTGTTTGACTTGTAAAGCCATGGGACAAATGTAATGAGGACTCTGCAAGAGGAGGTTAGAATGTGCTTCAAGGTCAAGCATTTGTGTCCGCATGAGCCAGAATCATGGCAAAAAGTATTTAAAAAATATAAACAGGTAATTCATATAGCTGTGTTTTGAAAAAGTGAGGCACACTTTTCCCATAAACTTAGACATTATTTTGAATTCTCCCAGCCACAGAGTGCAGTTATTGTTATCTTCTCAAGATATAGAAACATAGTTTTTTAAATCAAATGCTACTATATGCCTGGTTATTTGCCCTAAACCTTATACGAACTTTGATGCAACAGGATCTATTTCCACCACTACCTACCTCTACTGGCATCCTTTGGTTTTACTTGCCTCTTCTCTATCGGACCCCCTGCCAGCTACCCAATGTAAATTTTTTGAATAATGACATGTAATCCTCTCACCATGGCCAAATGCCTTGCCAACTGCCAAAAACTACAAATGAACGAAGCTTGGGATAAATCACAGTCCCAGGATTTGATTTTTCAACTTGCGCAGAGAATCTCTCACCTTAAGTATTGCTTTTATTTCAACTCAACAATTCAGAGCATTCATAGCACACGGTCTATGGATATAATAGTTTTTCTAGGTTGTGTAGGTTTTGTTGATGTTTCTGTATTTTCCTATCTATTGTTTCTTGAATCCCTCTCTTTGTGTCTTCAATAGACCTACTTGGTTTTTTCTACAATGTGCTTTTACTGTACTGTTCCTCTTTTGTTTTTCTATACCATCAATGATGTTATTCTGTTGCCATTTGATTCCCCAATATCTTGAGCACACTCTCTAATGAAGCCTAAATGAACTAAATCCTCCAATTGCAGCTTCCCAGGAAGAGATTTGATGGTTTTTCAAAATTGCAAGTTGGTGAGCCCTAATAAGGTTTTTTACAGGTGCAGTTGCAGAAAAGGCCAAGTGGGCTACTTTGAACAATTATATCTTGCACCTCGAGATGCATCTTTTTGAACCGTTGGTTGCACTGAATTCTTGGGTTGAAAATCTACATGCTTGTGCATTTTTGTTGCTCCGGGAGAAGTTTTCATCAGTTTTCCAAGGCAATTTTGGGCGCTGTTTAACCAGTTTTGCTCATAGTACAAAGTGCTAGAAAGAGGATATTGATGAAAACCCATTTCATTTTTGCACCTCATGAGCACACAAATGTAGTGTCAGGACAATCCGAGACAAAAACTTGTTTCAAAACGAAAATTTTTTAGCCGGGCCCACATGGGGACCCGACTTGTGTTACACAATTATTGTTGTAGGAGTGGCAATTTAAGTTATGGAGCATATTGAAACATTAGGGTTTGGCATTGGTGTCAAAAGTGCAAAGTGAGCACAGTTGAAGGGCCCTTGTTTCTATTCATAGGCAGCTGCCCAAAAATATGAACATCATTGAATGTAGTACGGAAGATCTATGCATGAGTAACTCATATGCCTAAATTCAATCTCCTTATATTGTTCATTGTGGGGATAATAATGAGGTAACTATTTTCAGTCCCACCATCCCACAAGAGATTTGTTCTGCAATGGTGCCACAAAGCCATTCAAAATTCGATGCAAGGTGTAAGCTTTTTACAACGGAGTTGACTTGATCTTTGACATAAAGGACATAACAATAACAAATCTCGAGCCAACCATGGTACAACATGTCTAGGGTTCGGGTGCCATAATGATCTCACAAGTAAATATAGATAAAGGTTTGGCATTCAAATTGACTAAGGACAGTCTTATACATATATCGAAGGCCCGAGTCTTGAAATCATAACACGCCATACATCAAGGCATCACTCTTCAAATGATGGCGCTGCCTATTCAAAAGAATCCAAGGAGCGATGGCATTGCCAGATTAAGATGGATAACATAGTCATAAAGAGAAATCAGCCTCCGTAGTGATATGGGCAACCAAGTTACATGTGATGCTTTAGAATAAGGCGCTGCTCATTCTATAGAAAGGCACCTATCGAGGACACAAGTCCTAGGGAGCAAAACTCTCAACATTGAAAGAAAAGGCATAGCCCATACAATAGTAGCGCTTCTTGATAGAACAAAGTTGTAGTTGATGAAAGAAATAACACAATGATACCAAAGTATGGTGCTCGCTGCCAAGTTATTCACGAAAGAGATTTATTGAAAAAGTTTTAGAACTTTCTTGCAAATGCAATCGGCCAGTGTAAAGCCAAATTCCACAACCTTTGTTAGCATCTTCTCTACCTGTGCCAAAAGGGGAGCCTTGGAACAATATAGAACGTCCATCAATGTGCAATGAAACACTAATTCTTGTCAGATATTACTGTTAGGAATGCCCTGCTAGACATTTACACAAAATGTGGAAGGATAGATAAAGCGTGTGAACAGTTAGACCAAATGCCTCGAAGAAATGTGGTCTGGTGGAACGAAATGATTGCAGTATACGCACATATTGGATTTGTTGATAATGCTTTATAAATTCTCAAACAAATGCAAATTGTAAGTGTAAAATCGAGCTTCGCAACCTTAGCCAACATCCTCTATACCAGCACCGTATCATGAGCTTTGGAACGAAGAAATAGCAGAGAGGAGTAGGAAAATCTGCAAATGAAGCAAACCCTAAAAATGGCAAACAAAGCAAAAGCCTATTAGAGAGAGATAAAGCGTCGAAGGACATTTTTAAATTCTCCCTGATACTCCAAGTCTCTCTGATAGGGCTAAAGGATGAGTTCATGACGAAAAGATAGAATTTGATACGGGGAGACATTTGCTTATCGGCAGAGATTGTTTAGAGTTCCCCCAATACACTGATAATGTGGGCCCGAGAACTATATAGCTTAGATCAAATGAAATATCAGAATGACTCATATACACCAGAGTGACTATTCACTGTCCCTTTGATATACCGATGGTAATTATAACCTTAGCACTACATAAATGAAGTGGAAGAAATAAAGATCGAAAGAGAATAATATTTCGGAGGAATATAATCAATAATATAAAATACAAAGATAAGATATTTTCACTAAAGATGTGAAATATTTTCACAAGGCCGTTAATTGAAAATAAAATTTTGTGAGTGAGTAATTGTTTCTTACCCGAAGAGTAAAATATGTTTTCCGGATTGGGTGAAATATGAACAAAAGGATATGACAATAGTTATTATTCACATTGGAAAATTATTTTCACGAGAATATGAATGCCAGGAAGATTAATTAAATGAAGAATGGAATATAGACAGAATGAAGACAAACCCTAATGAGGGATATTTTCTTGATACTACAACGGCAAAATATTTTCCCAATGGATAGTCATTTTACTCGGAGAACATTTTTTTGGTGGAAATAAAGTTGCCAGCTAAAGAAGGATTATAACTAATTGCAATTAATTTTGCCGAGATACAAAGGTGAAGATTAAAATATTTTAATTTGCCAAAGGCAATTAACTAAACGAAAAGATATACCAAAGGTTGCAACGGAAGAAATAAAGGGTTGTAACCCTAAAATAACAAACTATATATGCCAGATGAAATCAAAGGGAGATCATCATCAGTAATAGTAGGTTAGGAACTCATCAATTGATCAGTTGCCTCAACGGAACAATATGCTATGTATTGCAAGATCTTTTGAAATCATATAATGGAGAAGAATGTATAAATTAATGATCCAACATTGGTGACAATCGCTTGTTTATATTTGATTATTTGGCTGTCTCCAAATTGGTGCTTTCATATTATTTAAATTGAAGTGTTGAAACTCAATTTATCAAAACACATTTGTTGTTCTTGTGTGGTTTCACTAATTGGTTTCTTTCAAAGAATTAAATATCCTTTTAATAGATCACAGTAATTTGGAGGTATCACTTGGATAGTTAAAGAAGAGCCCTATAATCGATAAAATTATCATACTGTCTCCAGTTTGATTCCATTTTGTTGTTCAAATTAGAAGTATATTTGATTTGTCAGGGCACACTCGCTGCTTCTGTGTGATTTAGTTGACTGGTTCCTTCAAAGAGGGATTAAACTTTCCTATTAATTAATCACAGCAACCCGATGTGGATCATTTGGATCGATAAGAAGAGTTTGATAGTTACATTCTTGCACGTTTGTACAAGGTGCAAACAGTCACAAGTGCCAAGCAATTCGAATTGTAGCCAGTAAGTAAATCATATATCATTCACCTCTCGACTCTATTAGCCCAACAGAAGTAGGCACTGGTCATTCCAAATTCATTCTAGAAATTCTACATAGTTTTATTCAAGCATTCATATCTAAGACCTAAACATTAGGAGTAAGAACGGTTATCTTTAAAGCTACTTCACACCTATTTGCCACCGTGAAGGATATTAAAAATCTGCATTAGTTGTGAAAGGTATACCCACCTAGGTCTAGCAGAACCTAAAGTGAAGAAGGTATTATCCTTGTGCCTGTTAGCCAAAAGCGTGAAGAGAGCTTGGCAACCTCTTAAGGTGTAAAAACCTGCGTTTTTGAGACCTAACACCAGGTTTTATCAAAAAGAATCCAACTAATTTAACTAAGATAGCTTGGGAACAACCATTGGAGAATGTAACCATATCCTTCATATGCAAAAATCGCCATCAATTCGGCTATTTGGAAAAAGCAACTCCCCTATTACAAAAGGAAATACGTACACCAAAGGAAAATGCCCAGAAGTATTAAGGGAGGAGCATAGTGTTACTATTGATAATCGGACTCGAAAAACTTGCAAATTGATAATTTGGACTTGGATTCAGCAGAAGAACTCAGCAATTAATCAGCTTGCGAGTTTTTGTTGAGTCTGAGTCTCAATAGTAACACTATGCTCCTCCATTCATAATATATATAATAACTAGAAATTGCACTTCATGTGCAATAGGCACGCCGCACGCCGATAGGTACTTTCATTCAATGTAGGGTAATAAGCAACCACATGTATATATAGAAACACAAATCTTTCATTTCTTTTTGAATGTAATGCACTATATAAAAGGCACAAAACAAGGAAATCTTTCATTTCTTGTTGGCATTATGGTCCGAAGGACCAATGAAATCTGTCCTAGAGCATCACATGTTTGACATCAACTCCTTTGAACCTTAAGACTCAAGCTCCCCACTAGTTGCTAGAAATTTTGCCAAGCTCCTTCAAAATAAAATTCCAAACTCATGGGCACCTCCAAACACGAAACAAACTTGCCACCACAAATTTGAGAGTGTTGGTGAGCCATGATATATACATTAGCTTGATTCTATTGAAGAACATGCAAGACATCACTGGACGAAAAATCATGATAAATTTCAATAATGTAAAGTATTCTTCTATGGAGATCTAAACCTTTCAAACATGAAACAAACTTTTAATAAGTGAAATCTATAAGGGTTTTTGCACCCAATATTCATTTGTCTTGCTTCTTACAAACCCTTTTTATTCTCAAGTACACAATTGTAAGGTGTTTCTTAGCTCAATCGAGATTTGACACGTGCCTTGGTAGTGACATGGACTATGGCCCAAGGAAATCAAGAGTAAACCAAGAGTAGACACACGGAAAGCTCTATCAAGTGTTATTGGTCCTTTGGCCAATGTGCAATGTTCCTTTGGCATGAGGAAGCGGACATGATCCAATTGATCGAATGAGTTTGGATATGCTACTATCTATGATTTCTTGGCTTTAAAATCTTGGACACAAACTTAGTATAAACTTTAATGTAAGATGCTTTTGTGTCCATCGAATAGTCTCCCCAAACCTTTGAATTCAATATTGAATCCTCTAAACTCATGTAAATATCAAATTATTTTTCATAGTGACTAGATTTTTCATTGTTAATATCTACGTTATTGAATCGGAATCAAAATCGGAATCATGGGTACGATACACCAATATGGCAAAAAAAAAATTGGTGGTTGGGTACGTTATGGATACGTCCGTACAAAAAACATATAAAAATCATAAATATATACATATAATTCAAAAATTTGCACAAGTTTTTTTTTTAATTGGTAAATTGTGGGGTTGGGCACCACTATCGTAATAAATAGCAAATAAAAATAAATGTGACTGCTTCAGACCCATGTATGGGGAGCACAAAAGACAGATTTGACTAAGAGAAAGGGAAAGGCACAAAAATGAGAATAAAGGTAATCGCTTCAGACCCATGAGTGGGGAACACATTAGACAATGAATTGACTTAGGAAAATAGGGAAGGCAAAGAGAGCCCAAAGGGAACTAGAAGAACAAATATAAAACTAAAGAGAATGAGATTTGGAAGAAACACGGAGAGGCTAGAACCAGTTCATGACCAAGAACCCACGAAACCAGGGACATGCCATCACGTTCGTTTAGTTGAGCCCTTCCTTTTGCTTCTAGTAAGAAGGGCGTCCATGGTCCATTGCAGTCCATCATTGACTACATCTCGCCCTTCAATCCGAAGTTTTTCTACTTCATATTTATGTCCTTTCTTCTTCCCTGGGATGCTAATGTTTGGTATTTGTAATACCACTTGCATTTTGGACAATGGAGTACTTCCTTATAGGAACAACCACTTCATCATGGTCTAAAAATCCAGGAATCTCATCATCAAGCTCCTTAATAAAAGGAAAAGTGCCCTCATCATCAGAGCGATTGCCCTCCCCCTCGGAAAGTTGGTTAATTCCACAAAAATCTTCTTTGGGAGGGTTCTTAGAAGGGAGAGGCTCCACAGAAGTTATGGTATCCACAAAAGTCATAGGTTCTTGCCTACCCTCCTTTTGAGGTTTTAAGAACTGTCCTTGATTACCCTAAATGAAATTTGCATTCGAGGTGCCTGGCTTCTTGATCCATTTCTTAAAACTGATCACTCTAGAACTCGACATCTTATTTGGACTACATCTTGTAATTTTATGGCCTATCATGTTGTGTCGAAAGTATCTAAATGGTAAGCCCTCAAAGTTAAGAAATTGAGTCTAGGAGCCAAAAGAAGAGTGTATTCTTACAGAATGATGCATAGGCTTCGAAATATCTACCATGGTACAAACCCTTATGTATTTGCTTTAAGAATCTACCAAATTGGTGTCCCACTTAACAAAGGATCCCACCTGATCAATCGTTTTCCTGATGAGGCTTGTGTCCCGCATGATCAAAGGGAGGTTGTATAATCTGATCCTGATTGGAATAGAAGTAATTTTTGTTGTTGCTGGGTCAAAAAAAGGGACCCCCTATGAAGAGGCCCAACTATCCGAAAAACCAAGGGCCATTATGTTTCACAAAATTGCAATCATATGGTGAATTGAAGTGAAGAAAGAAGAAGCCAAAATCCAATGTTTCAATTGTTGGGGTAGCCAAGTTGCTCCAAGTTGTCTTCGTCCATTCCACCAGCTGTTCGTAAGACGGATGTTTCCTCAAGAATCTGAGGATAAGGGAACTGCTCCCTACCTTATCCCTTAAACAATAACCAATTTTAGAATCAAAGGCACAATAGTACAGAAGCAAACACATGGACTCATTAGGTCTCATCTGAGGAGGAACTTCTCATTGTCATGATGAATCTATGATTGAACTCAACAACAATTTCGTTGATTCCATTCTTGATTGTTGTGAGCTCATGGATGGCAAACTTGGGGTCAATCCTATCCCCATACTGCAGTCTAAACATTGTCATGAACTCCTCCCATGAGTCAATACTGTTATCAGGGAGTGCATTGTACCATTCTTTGGCACTTTCCTTCAATAAGTGCACAAACAACTTCACCATCACATCTTCATCTTCAATCTCATACTCATCCGTGATATTGATGAAGTGTCTCAAGTGTTCGACACTAGTAACTGCATTGTTACCTTGGAACCTTGGAATTTTTCCCCTAATCTCATTTGGAATAGGGTTAGGAAAGTTTGGTATACCAAAGAAGTCAAGTTGTTTGTACCTTTTAGCTCCCAATGGCGGCCTCTGTGCAAGGAGACCTTGTGCTTGTCTTCTGAATGGAGGCCTAACATTCTAAACGTTGCCTTGCTATTGATTCGCTTGATTCTGCAGAGGCTGATTGTTCATATTCTGAGCACGGGTATTATTTACACCCTGCTGTCCCATTTGTTTTTGTCTATGTTGTTGTCTTGGATTGGCCTGAAAGTTACGGCCCTACTGATTATGTTGCTGATGTTGTTGAGGTATATCGTGGCCTTGGTGTTGTGCATTTTGATTCATCTGGGCCTACTGGGCAATTTGAGCTTGACTTTGTTCAAGTAAGGCATGCGCCTCTCTTTGCCTATTTCTGATATGATCTAGTAGGTCTAGTTCTTCATAGGGAGTTCTTTCTCTCTCCTCAGCATCAGTTCGTTCCTGTTGATTTTCCTCATTAGGAATGTTATCATGTTGACCTCTAAGTTATCTTGTGGGTGAAATATGTTGCCGATCATTTTGATGAGCCTCTTCATTTTCATGAGGTATGCCAAATGTTCTCATGTCCACATCAAGAGACCTATTTCTTCTTCCTTTGCCAATGATATTCTGATTTCTTTAGACATCATACCCATCTCTATTTATTCTCCTGTTAGTTCTGAGTATTTTATTAGTAGAGTCCTCAGAAGTATACTGATGTTGACTTCTGCAGTCATTGAATGCATCATCTCTTCCAAAAGTATCCACTTGATCCTGGGCATTCAAAGGTGGTACCACATTAGGGTATCTTCTTATACCCCTATCTTGTTGACTTTTTGAGCGATTTGAAGAGTTTTCAAGTTTTGAATAATCTTCCGGTCTTCTTCTACGATCCATTTCACTACTATTGAAAACTGATTTTCTGGGTTTGACTAACAGAGTCACCACTTCCCTGCTTGGAAGAACCGCTCAGAATTTTTTTTACTGTGTCAACAAGATGTAACAACTCAACTAGTAGTAAATAGTCCTTGGCAGCGACACCAATCTGTTAGTGCAAGTTGACAGGATTCCAAACTTACCCAAACAAAATGCACAAGTGCAAATAACTGTTATAGGGGTGTTGAAAATATTTGCAGTTGCCTAGAACCCGGCAACGGCTAAAGTAACCTCTTCCACGGCAACATCGCCAATCTATAGGGACCCAAAATAGCTGCAACCCTAAACCCTAAAACATTCCTAAATCACCTAGGCCAGGTATGGTCGTTCTGGGTGATAGGAAAAGGTTCATCAACAAGTTTAGGGCGATTTTGGCCGACTAAAAGGAGTAGGTAGGCTCCTCTGCACATTGAGCTTAGCTTAGACTCAGCAGGGATATTCCAAGGGGTATACTTGAATAGGTATTGGCTTCAACACCAGATGAACAACTAAAAATGATAGGACAACCAAACCCAACTCGTTTTTTAGGCCCCAAAGACTGTCACTGGACCTAAAAAATTGGTTGTCACTAATAACCTCTATATTGCTGATGAAAAGGCACTGTCATTGACAATGGAAAGTGCAAGTATGGTTGTTTGCAAGACATACAAACTAACTACTTGCTTCACACATGATAAGTTTGTTTTGATTTTTAAGAGTGTAGGTGATCAAATACTTCAGACCGGTGCCTTATATATTGGGTTACAGAGTCAACTGTTCAGCAGAAGGAAGAAAATGACGAAAGAAATGAAACACGCACTATCTGGTTACCCAAATGTAAGAAAGACAACTATCAAAGAAGAAAATACTTAGTAATCCTTTGCAACATATAATCATTCATCTATAGCCATAAAAGAGATCATTACACAAGATGTAATGTTTTAAGAATTTGTCTAATTCATTTGATAAATGGTTACAGTCATACCACAAAGTGTGGCAAGAGGAAACCTAGTTAAACTTAGGCTTTCCTTGAAAAATTACAAAAGAAGGAGAAATTAATTCAATGTTAATTGAAATCAATCTGAAAAACCTTTCATAACGTGTGTTTTATCTGCTTTGCTTGAGAACTGTCACTTTTCTGCTCTTTGAAACCCTAGAGAGCTCTGCACTTGGTTGCCTGAAAAATGGTAAAGATGACCCACCCTTGAAAAGAATTTAAGTTCTCCTTTTATATCATTTGCAACTCGGATCTGATCTTGGAATGGGGAGGAAAATCCTACCAACTCCACCAACTTCATTAATAACACCATTTTCAACCACCCACTTTGTATTGATGGCGATCCGGAGAGTTGGTGGGGCGTTTCTACATGTTTTTGGGCTTTTCCAGGCCTTCAGTGGGTGTTGGGTTGGCGGGAGGACTTGGGACTTTTGGACCTTTGGAAAATGTCCAAAAATCCACTTTGGTCCTGAAGTCTCGAAACGCACCTTGGGTCCGAAATCCACTTTGGTCCCGAAATCCCGAAATGACCAAAAGTGTCGAAAGTCAAAGTTGAAAGTTTGACTCGATACGCCATGAAAAACTTAGCCCTTTCCTAAAAAATCATTTGAAAACTCAAAATTTTGCACCTCTAAAATTGCCTTTTAAAGTTTAGGGGTCCGAGAAGATTTTGCACTAGGACCAAAATTCCCACATGGCCTCAAAGCCCCGCCGGAACCTTATCACTATGCTGCAAGGGTCGAGTGAAAATGGGGACCGGATCCACGGGAGGACTTAGGACTTTTGGACCTAACAGAAAAGGTCCAAAAATCTGCTTTGGCCTCGAAAGCCCGAAATCTCCTCAAGGCCCGAAATTACCTCGAGACAGTATATTTTAAAATATACTGTCAGGATGTTTGAGATAGGTTTCGGATCCATAGGAATTAAAATGCAGATTTTAGAATTTGGAGGATCCACCAAATTTCAGACAACCAAATTTTCAGGGTTTTCAGACTTAGCCAAAATCAGGGGTTCAACAACATGCACCAGGGTAAAAGCACAGGGACCACTTAGGAAAATTGGAGGAATTTGACAAGGTTTTGCAATTTTGAGGCATGGAAAATAGGAGTCCTGTTGATGATTGTTTTTAGTCAAGTCAACAATTAGAGTGAAATACAAAGTATTTGACTCCCTCTTGAGCAAAGCCTCTCGAATGCTGAACTATGTGATCAAACAAGATGACTCCAAGGTTCCTTTCTGATGATTTTGTAAGAGAGCTCAGTGACTAAGTATGATTCTGCTGTTAAACACAAAGGGACTTACATTAGATCTTTCTTCTTCCATTCAGCTTATCTCTCCTTCAGTGTGGATGATATGTATACAAGGTCTCAATAACAAAGAAATAGAAAAGGGTGAGGGTTTAGAAAACTAATCTAAGGTCAATGAGGTAATGATGATGTATTAAACAGACAAACTCCTAATCAACCTAACTCCACTTCGCCAAGGATGCCTACAACTACATGAAGTTGGTGCAATCTCCTAAGGGTATGCGAGAGGTTTTCAAATCATGAAGGTTCATATGAGCACCCATTAAATGGCGCAGCTCAAACAAGCATCCATAATCGAACTTATACAAATTATAGCTCAAACTAGCTTTACACAACACTTCATCAGTGATGAATGTTAAAAGCATGAGCTAGGAGTTGATCAAATATTTAGATACAACATACATTACAACAATGAGCTCTAATCTACTTTACTTCTACTTGAAACATCTCTCCATTTCATTAAGTACAAGAAACCATGCAATTCCACAAGATAACACTGAACACCAAACAAATAGCTCCAATGTCTTTGCATTAACCTTGAGAAATATTTACAACAGCGTCAAATCCTCTCAGAGAATTTTGAGAGTCTCCTATTCTACTCCTAAAATCTACTCTCTACTCTATCTAATGATCTACTGATCTATATCTATTACAAATGAGGCAACAAGCACTTTATATAGTGCTCCAGTTTTACAATGAATGGCTGAGATCAATTTGATAGCCAAGGGTCTAGATTATGCCACCTCAGAGGTAGTTACAACAATTTGCTATTTTTAGCACAAAAGAGGGAGGCAATGAAGGCACGATTTCCAATGTGATAAGGTAAGGTGAAAGCATTTAAAATATCTTCCACATAGGAATCCCTTTGACTTCTTTTATTAAATGATACATTGAATGCATTTAATAATGCGGCTAATCAAAATTGAATGATGTGTACTCGCCACATAGATGCCAACTCAGCATACTTTGAAAATTGTATCATCTTGCCTTGTACATTTCCTTGCAACTGGATGTATGATACTTGTAGCTCATTTGATTGACTTTGTAATGTTTCTTCTTCTTGCAGGATACATGATGATGATAATCTCCTTTGATGCATCCTCTTGAAGAGAGTAGAGAATAGATGATGACACTTGATTCCTTCATGAAGAGTAGTAGACTCTCTTTGGACTTGAAGTTGTAAAGTCTTGAAGTTTAGATGGATGAATGCCTTTGGAAGTTTCAATGAAGTGTTCCAACTCGATGATGTAGAAGATTTGAGGTATAATCCTTTAGAGTAGTGTTCCCTCCGCAAGGTGAAAGTGATTCAAACACTTTCTCTTGATGATCATGATGTAGTTGATGAAATGATTCCTTGAAGATGATCTTGAAGCTCGAAGGAACTTGAAGTAGATTGGATGTCTTAGAAAGTCTTGATGTAGATGATGTCCTTCGGATGGATGTCTTCTAGACAATCTTAACTTGATGCCACTTGATGAAGAATTCCAACACAAGGATGATGAAGGATACCCTTGAAACAGCTACATGATGCCTTGCTCTTTTCTCATTCCTTGCTTGTCAAAGGTTCTTATCACTTGATCTTTAGATGATTCCTCCTTTTTGTTGCAACACAAGTAAAGAAACAGCATCAATCCCCTTTCGATAACACATAATACATAAGAATCATTACAAGCATTTCTAATCTAAGCACATGAGTTAAGGACTTTGATGTCTAACTTGAATGATATGAAAACTTTATCTAGACTTCACACTAAGATGGCGTGCTGGTTGAGGTAAGTGAATTCCTCCTGGATTCCTCCTTGATAAGCCTCTAAAGTTTGCCTTCAACACTTGACTTTACTTCCCTTCATAAGGTAGCGCTTTAGACAAAGGTTTTAGTTTCTTCTAGAATTGATGCACTAGATAAGTCGCATTGGATAAGGATTTCGAAATCCTCTTGATTGTCTTCTTGTCTGGCGCACCGGTTGAGGGGTTTGGAATCCTCTAGAAATCACTTCAAACTTGAGTTAAATCATCCTCCAAGCGCATTAGATAAGATTTTTGAAATCTCCTTCAAAGTGTATCAAAGCCTTCTCATATGTGGCGCAGTGGATGAGAGGTTTGATTTCTTCTTGATCTTTTCTTACAAACCTGAATTCTTCTCCTCCTTCTAGGCGCATTGGATGGGGACTTCCAGATCTTCCTGAAAATGTATATTATATTCTTGCAAATTAGTCTTGACGAATCACTTCTACTTAAATCGCATTGGTTGAGGAATTAAGAATCCTCTTGATTTTTGCATTGGTTGAAGGATTAAGATCCTCTTGCCTTTCACATTGGTTAGGTATGATGAAGTCTTCTTAAGGTGATTGAAATACCTTGATCTCCCTTCATAAAATCCTCTTCTCTCGAGCGCATTGGATGAGTATGTTGAAATCTTCCTTACACGCATCCAACACTTGACTCTTCTTCCCTTCATGAGGTGGCGGATTAGTTGGATACTTTGGATTCATCTTGAAAATTTCTGAATTTTGCCTAGACTACCTTGATTTAGTGGCGCTTTGGATCAAAGGATTGAATTCCTCTAGAATTTGCATTTTAAGATTTGATTCTTTGATAGTCGCATTAGATCACTCCTTCAAAATCCTCATCCTTTAGGCGCTTTGGATCAAAGGATTGAATTCCTCTAGCATCTCCCTTAAGTTGGCTTTGGTTGAACTTGTTTTCACTTGCAAGGGAGTGGCGCATCAGTTCAAGGTGATAAGATCCTCCTCAAGTTAGTGTTTTTTGAAATATTCTACCTTCTTTCCTCTTTAGCGCATTGGATGGGTAACTTGAGTTCTTCTAACCTTTGCATAATGGATCAGCTCCTAGGTTAAGCGCTTTAGATAGGTAATTTGAGATCTCCAAAAACCTCATTCTTCCTCATGTGTGGCGCATTGGATAGGTAGTTTGAGATCTCCAAAAACAAATCTCATTCTTCCTTATATGTTGCGCATTGGATACCACCTTGAAGTGGCGCATTGGATCACTATGTTGGAAGCTTCAAAACTTAGGTGTATTTACCTTTAGCGAATCATGCATGATGCTGGCGCATTGGATAAAGCTTTAAAATCCTCTAAACTAAAGCCTTGAAGACTTGACCTTGGATGTCTAGGACACTTTCACTTTCCTCCTTGTATGGCGCATTGGATGAGGCATGGAGAATCCTCTGAGTTTCGCCTTAGATAAGGATCCTCTAAACTTTATATGAAAACCTCTTGGCGCACTAGATCATCACCTTAGAATCTCTTGAACATTGACCTAAACCTTGTGATTCCTCTCCTTTGAAGCGCCTGGAATCTTCCTTCATGAAGTCGCATTAGATGAGGCATTGGAAGTCTTCTGGAATTCACCTTTAATGTGTAATCAACCTCAACTAGATCCTTCTTCCTTAGGTCGCTTTGGATCAAGTTTTCAATTCCTCTGAGTCTCACATTGGTGGATTGGTTTAAGCGCTTGTGTTGAATGTTTGGGAGTCTTCCTTTCCTAGATGGGCGCATTGGATAGGATAAAGAAGATCCTCTAGTTTTTGGCGCTTTAGATGAGACTTTGAAATCCTCTAAACTAGAGCTTCCATAATTCGAAAAAACCCTTAAGACTTTTCCTTGTCTTCAAGTGGCGCACTAGATGAGCTTTTCAAATCTTTAGACTCTCTTCAAAATTTAGATTTCGGAATCAATCCTTCTATCCTAGCGCATTGGTTGAGGTTTGGAAATCCTCTGGACACTTATCACTTCAATTCGCTCCAAGGCTTGGCTTTTGGATTTTCGCATTACTTAATTGTTTGAGATCCTCATGCTTTAGCGCATTAGTTCAAGGCATTGAGATCCTTTAAAATTGCATCACTTCAAGGCTTTAGATGGGCGCATTGGTTGATCAAGTGGAAATCCTCATCTTATCTTGCAGTTGAGAGTGCTTTTTTCCTCGCGATTTTGCGCCACTTAAGTGCCTCGTCGCACTAGATGAGCTTTTTGAATCCTCTAGAAGAGTCAGGCGTTTTTCAGGGTCGCGAGGGTAAAGGAATATTGAAAAATATATTTAAGTATAAGAATGAATTTCTTATACTTTAAATATTTTTCAATATACCTTTCAGGATGTTTGAGATAGGTCTCGAATCCACCGGATTTAAGATGCAAAATATAGAATTTGGAGGATTCACCAGATTTCAGACTTAGCCATTTTTTCAGGATTTTCAGGATTTCAGGCTCCAGACTTAGTCTTTCCAGGGTCTCAAACATACTTCAGGATTGATCTCAACATTCATTATCTGGATGGGATTTGATCACAATTCTTCATCACTGCAAGTTTATCTGCCTCCTAATCATGAACCAACGATCATAGAAGAGGAAATCATTATCGGATCGGCAGAGGAAGATGAGCCAGGACATCATTAAAATCTCATTGAAAGCACAGAGCTCAAGAAAAGGGGGGTCCCTATTCCTAATGGGGTGATGTGTGATTTGGTCACAACAAGTCCCAACACAAGGTTCCTTTTTTTAGGTGTCTGTCTTTTAAAACACATAATTACCTTTCCAACGAGCTATTACACTAAGTTGTCCTAATATTTCCAAACATTAGACAACTTTAGTGAATTAATTAAAAGTTATTTTATAGCTCACCCAAGTTGCAAAAAACACTAAAATTGCATTGGAATCAAAATTTGATCACACTGAGATGATACTGAAGATGTAGGACGATGATCGGAGCCAACCAGATGACTTACTAAAAATACACTCACTCCAAGAAGTTTGGAGAACACATCGAAAGTCGGAATTCAATTTTGAAAGTGTCATGAGGGTCTTCAAGACCAAATGAGCTCACTACCATCAACAATTATTTGTGCAAAACACAACCTGAATGCTCCAAGAACCTTGGAGTTCCCCTCAACACACACCAAACTACTTTGGTCAAAACTTGGAAATTGGACAAAAGCTCACAAATCAAAATTTCTAAAAATGGGGACATTACACCAACGACTTATTTTTGTATGAAATACTCCACCAAATAGATCTAAAACTGAATATCTCATTGGAAGAACAATCTACAGCCTCTTCCATTTTTGAAACTTCTAACAATTTCCCAGGCTTTCTATAAATTGTTGAACACAATAGACCCTCTAGGTTTAATCTGCATTCTTCCAAACAACACATCATGGGGACGTAACTTCCTCCACATATTGGCTTTCCTAGGAATATCATCTTGTATGTTCCTTCTCACCAAGGCCTTCCAAGGCTCATTACCTTAAAAGGATTTGATTATCCACTTTGTGGCTAGAGCCACACCCTGTATCTTCAAGTTTTTGAGTCCCAGACCCCCCATGCTCTTGTCCATGCAGGACCACTCCCATTTCACAGCATGCCTTTTCTTCTTCCCTTTACCATCACATCATAGAAACCCCCTTATCAACTTTTGGATAATTTCAACCTGATTAGAGGCATAGTATATAGAATATGAGGACAAGATCTTTTGGCAAACTTGCAGCCACCCAGCTAGGGAGAGATAATTCTTATCCCAACTTTTCATTTTTTTTTTTCAATTTTTGCTTACATCTAGTCCCACATGTCTTTAAGGGCTGGTCTAACAACAAACAAAATGCCGAGGTATCTAACCTGTTTGGATGGACCACCCCATTTCCATGAATTCTTTTTGAACCAATCAGGTGACACATCCAACCAACTTAGAAGGACAAACTTACTTTCTGAGATTTCCCCCCCTGAGGCATCACAAAATATTTCCAATCTTTTCATTAACAGTTCAAAGTTAGTCTCCTCCAATCTAGGAAAGAGAGCAGTGTCATCTGCAAATTGCATATTTATCAACTCATCATTATTAAGAACTACTCTTTGAATACTGCTCCCTAGTAAATCAGTTCTCAACATATAATATAGTGCCTCCGAAGCAATCACAAAAAGTGCAGGGGCAAGGGGGCATCCCTGTCTTATTGATCTTTCAAGCATGAATGGCTCAGAAAGAGAACCGTTAACATCAATTTGAGTGACTGCATCTTGAAACAAGACTTTTACCATCATACAATATTCCTTAGGAAACCCAAATGCTTCCATGACCGTCATAATAAAGGACCATTCTACCCTGTCATATGCTTTTTCAAAGTCAAGGAGTAAAATTCTAGCATTTTGATTAGATTTACTTGCCCATTCCATAACTTCCCAGCTTGTAATTAAATTCTCAAGGATATATCTGCCCTTGATGAACCCTGTTTGAGTGCTATTTATAATATTTGGAAGAATATCAGTGAATCTCAAAGCAAGAACCTTGGCAAGAATCTTGTAGGAGACATTTAACAATGTTATAGGCCTCCCGTCTGTTGATGTTGGTTTTATGACAGCAGCAACATTTAGAATAAAACACTAAGTGCTCTATCCTCTCTTGAACAAAGTGTCTCAAATGCTCAACTTTGTGATCGAGTGAGACCGCTCCAAGGTTCCTTGAATGTCAGGTCTTGACATGCACAGGGATAGACTCAGTGAAATGATGTGATAATGCTGGTAATCACAAAGGGACTTACGCAATTGTTCGGTGCAAGACTTAGTGTTTCCTTCACAAAGGCGGAAAAGACTTGGATTTTATAGTCTCCTTCAGAGAAAAAGACTTGGATTTTATAAGTTCTACTACTGAAATGGGGCGAATGATTTTCTCAGTAAGGCTCCTTATGAACTATTCCTAGTGAAGATCTAAAACAAAATGTAAAAGAAGGGGAAAGGTTTAGGAATCTAATTGATGCAAAAACTACTGCTGATTCATTGAAACTGAAACCATGCTCTGCTTCGTCATGAGACAACAACTACATAGAAATGGTGCAATCTTTTGAGGTGTTTATGAGGATTTTCAAATTACTTAAACATAAAACATGGAAATGAAATATGTAGAAAGCAATCGAAGTTAAGCTTAAAAATGAGTTCAAGCTAACCATACACTGTAATCTGCAAGCCACAAATCACAAATGGTATGAACAAAAAGTTTCAATCATGCATCAACAACAATATTTTCCACCAGTCTAACCTAATGAACACTAAAAGAAACTAGAAATGAAACAGATCTGAAAATGGAGCTTATGATTTGCTTTAAGGAAATCAGAAAACTATGTCGACATTCCAAGGAATACTACAAACACCAATCTTCAATGCTCATTCGGAAATGTGTTTTGCAACAATCTTGCTAATACCTCAAAGTTTCTTGCTCACAAAAATGGAGTACAGCAGTAATGAACAGCTACAACTACTCTTCTATTCTCCTTCTAAATGACTAGTGTCTAATGAATGATGAATGAATCCTCAAAAAGGAGGCGCCCAGGCCTTTATATAGGGCTCAAGGAGTACAATGGAGGGCTATGATTGATTCTAGGAATCAACAACCCAGATTAAGTCAACATAAACCCTAATGAGGAGGTAGGTGAGATCACCAACATTCTGGCCAACGGAAATTTGACACATGTATTAGGGTGTCCATGCTGACTAAGTCTCCAACAAGGCATCATCTAGTTAGGTGCCACGTCATCCTGCTCCTTTGTCCCAAGTTCAATGAATCTGGTTATGACAACTTCCAGCTCCTCCAATGGAATGCTTGGCATATTCTCCAACTTGTAATCCATGACTGATAGGTTGGCATCACAGGGGGTGAGGATATTCTCCCAATCTGGTCCCAGTTCTTGAATTTCATTCATGACCATCAAGAATGTGGAAGCATCTTCAAAGTGTATTGCGTGGACAGGAGGGGCGACTCTGAAATATATACTTTGCATTTTACTCAAATTTTTCACGTCCATTAATCCATCATCCCCTATCTTCTGACTGAACCAAGCCTCCATTGAAACGAGGATTTTATCTTGAATTTCTTTCAACATCATGCTTGCTTGGGTGGCATCATTCTCCATCTTCTCAATAATTTCTCTTTTCATGCTTAGAGTGTAGAGTGGAATGCCAGCTGTGAAAGTTAGAGGCCTGATTTGATTGAATTATGTTGCCTTCCACCAAGACCTGCCTTGGAGTATTCATCAATGTCTTTAGTCTTGGAATAGTCTCCTCCTTGACGATGCTGAATTCTTGACATGTCTCTAATATCACTTGAATCCTATCTATGAGGGTGACAACTCTCTCATACACTTGGACGAGATCATCCACAAATCTATGAGCTCTCTCCAAGACATTTCCCATCCATTCCTTTGTTGCATGATTGATTGACCTCATTTCCTCTAACTTGGCTAGTGAATCCCTGGAAATACCTGCGGGTTGAGCAATTGTCCCTTGGGTTGATTGCAGCAGATTCATTAGGTGCTGGATATAATGCTTCAATTCATCATTTTCTTTCTTCAGCTGATTCTTCTTCTCTTCTTCCGTTCTTAGCCTTTCCTTGATGGTTGTCACTAAATCCTCCAACTCCTCCACTTCCTGCTTCTTTGTAGTCAGTCCTAAATCAACCGTTACTACATCATATTCCTTGGGAGTAATATCTTCCTTTGCTTTGCCTACCCTTGGAATTGCAATTTGTACTTGGATAGAGCCGGATTCTCCTTTAGTGATCTTTGAATATTTCTTTGCCTTTTTCTTCTCTATGAGCTTGCCTATCCTGCTCAGGGACTCATCTAGCTCAGCGGATGGATCACACTCCACAACAGACTTCTTTTTCTCTTGCAACCACTCAGGTCTCGTGGAAGGTTCTTCATTCTCCCGAGGCGCTTGATGTTCATGAACTTCATGTGGAGCGGATATCCTGTCGTAATTGAATTCCTCATCTAGGAATCCCAGGTCTTGGTCTTCGAATATATCTCCAATAGAGATTGTCCCTAGATTCCTTGGGGGATGATTAGGAGTTCTTGTAACGGGATTGGAAGTCCCTTGCCGAGTGGATTCCATGGATTCATTCACTCCTATTCTGTTCACTTGGGATTGCTTCCTTTTCCATGTGCTCCTTATTCTTAGCAGTTGATAGCACATTGTCATTAGGAAACAAATCGACCTCTTGGATGGAAGAAGTACTTGCTGAGTGAGGCCTACTTGTATTCTGTTCTTGTATTGGTTTCTTAGTGGATTCTTTTAGAACCTTCACTCTCTTTGTCGGCGGACTATCAGTTGCCTTATTCTTTGCCTTATACCTTCCTGTTCCTTGTTCCCTCTCATGTGATTCCTCGGTCATTTCCTCATCAGAAGATTGGGACTCCAAGTCTCCCATCAAATCATAAGTTGGGTGGACATTCTATTTCTTCAACCTATAAATTTGCTGACTTATCCACCTTTTGGTACCTGCCAGAATTGGTGCCATCAACTCGTCCAAGTTGGTGACCTCCTGCTCGGACCAATTGAGTGCCGGAAGAGGTTTATCCTTTTCATTCTCAAAGAAAGGTTGAACTTGCCTTCCATCTTCCTTGACTTGATCTGGAACGGAGAACACTCGGGTTGCTCTAATCATATCCAAGGATATTCTGGAGCACATCCTCCTCCTTATCTTGAAATCATCTTTTGCATTTGCCCAATGATCCTCAAGGTGTACCTTGTGCTTATATTTTCTTCTGCAAGCTACCAGGGTAATATTGAGAGGATCGAAGTTTTCTCTTGAGTTGTGAGTCACTAGGTTGTAAAACTGCAACTCCTCGTTGGATCTTTTTGCGGCCTTGATGGATGGACATACCTCAATGGAATCTCCAATTGAGACCGGGAAAGTCCAGCCTTCTTCTTTTGGACTTTATCATAGGTTGATAGTTGCCTTGTCAGTTCAAGCAATATCATCTTGTCGGTGGGATACCTTGGCAATCTATACGGATAGGATGAGAATCCTTATAGTTGGATATAAGTGCATTTCGGAAACTAGGTGAACCAAGCGTCGTACTTCTTGACTAATTGCATGGCTTCCAGTGACAGTCTCTGATGAGTCCCTCCTTGAAGTGTTCTTGTGACATGCATGGAGAATGCATCATTGAACCTTTTGAAATGGGCTATGTTTTGAAGGTGCAACTGTGGGTAACAATCATAGACTTTGACTTGTCCTTGGGCATTTCCAATGTGTCCTTTCCATGCCAATCCTTTGAAACTGATGATTACAGAATATGGTGAAGATAATGAAGTTTTGTTCTTAGAAACTGATTTGGGAAATTACAGGCCAAATGCGAAAGAAGTCCTCATGCTACAAGGTTCAAGAATGAAAGAAGATGAAGGTCACAAATCTTTTGATGAAACTGAAATTTTGTTAGATCACAATTATCAGTCTGCTTCTGATGAAGGAGATGGTACATTTGAAAACTTCCGAAGTTTCGTATTCAAGAATGTTTAGCAAGCAACAGAGTTGGGTCAGCAAGCAAATGTCAAAGATCTGTTATTACCTAACTAGTGCCAGATACATAGTGCTTTTCATCCCGAGTTTTCTTGTGCTATGTGTAAAGTTGCCTTAGAACAAGTATATAGGAGAGTTCCGTAGGCTGCAAAACCAGAGATTTTAGAGGTAAAGAAAGAAGATAACCCTGTGGAATTGCCCACTGAAACTAAAATAATTGAAAAAGTTGAAAAGAGTGATGATCAACCGAAGAAGGATCCAATTTCACCAAGGACTCCCAAGAAGGGTAAGAAAAAAGAAAATCCAAATAAAGTTTCAATCGATCAAGAAGGAAATCAAGTATGGACTTTGCGTTTTGATGGGTCCAAGTCGAAGCAAGGAGCTGGTGCTGGGTTCGAGTTGGTCAATCCGTCAGGTGAATCATTCTTGGCTGCGCATAGACTGCAATTTCCATGTACAAATAATGTTGCAGAATATGAATCATTAGTTCATGGGTTATTGATGGCTATCAAGAAAGGAGCTAAGATTCTACATGTTTATGGAGATTCCGAGGTAATTGTCAAGCAGATAAGGAAGAAGTATCTTTGTCATGATAAGAGATTGAAGAGGTATAGAAACCGTGTTTGGGATTTGATTGAAAGTTTTGATGCATTCAACATCAAATTAGTTTACAGATCAAAGAATCAAGTTGCTAATTCCCAGCACAGGTTGCAAATTCACTTGCACCACTTGCCATGAATGGGTTAAAGAAGTTCACAGTAGAGTTGGTTTTAGTACCATCAGTTCCTGATAATGTTACAAATTTTCAGGTGTTCAATGATGATAAACACATATTGGATTTCATCACAAATTTTGGGGTTTTTGAGGCTCAAATCATAGATGAAGAAGATTTGGAACAAGCAGAATTTGATGCCGAAGGTATCTTAAATTTGAAGAACAATACAATACCACGGGGGATGATTGAGTTAGAAAGACTCTTTGATTCAGATAAATTGAGTGCATTGAGAGATCATAAGATTCAAGGAGATAAATGCGAACCTGTCAATATGGGAACAGATAATGAAGAGAAGAATGTGTTAATAGGAAAGGTGTGTAGACCTAAAGAAAAAGAAGGTATACTCAAATGCATGAAAGAATTTTCAGACATTATAGCATGGAGCTATGATGATTTAAAGACTTATGATACCTCAATCATTACACACACCATTCCTTTGAAACCCAACAGCAAGCCGTTCAGACAAAGGCAGAGACCTGTCAATCCACTGTTAGAACCACTGATATACAAAGAGGTAAATAAGTTGTTGAACGCAAGAATAATATTTCCAGTAAGACACTCAACGTGGGTCGCCAATCTTGTTCCTGTTCGTAAGAAAAATGGAGAGATAAGATTGTGCCTAGATTTCAGGAATTTGAACAGAGCATCAAAAAAGGACAATTATCGACTGCCATCATTAGATGAAGTGTTACAAATTGTAAATGGTTCCCAGATGATGTCTTTCTTAGATGGATATTCAGGGTACAACCAGGTTATGGTGGAACCAGAGGACAGATTGAAGACTACTTTCACGTGCAAGTGGGGAAACTATGCATATAGGCGAATGCCATATGGACTGATTAACGCTGGAGCAACCTTTTAGAGAGCTATGGACATTGCCTTTCATGATTTGATTGGAAAATGTATAATCATATACATGGATGATCTTACAGTTTTCTCTCGTAAAAGGGAAGACCACATAGAAGATTTGAGGAAAGTATTTCAAAGATGTAGAAAACACAGAATCTCATTGAATCCAAAAAAGTGTATGTTTGGGGTAACAGAAGGCAAATTATTGGGACATGTGATTTCAGAGAAGGGAATTTCAATAGATCCAAGCAGAATAGAGGCTATTTCCAAGATTGATATGCCTGCAAGTAAGGAGGACTGAAGTCATTCTTTGGGAAGATAAACTTTGTCAGGAAGTTCATTATGGGATTTGCAGAGATCGTTAAGCCATTGAACGACATGTTGAAGAAAGATGCGAAGATAGAGTGGACAATTTCTACAAGAAAGGCATTTGAAGAAATCAAACAAGTTATTGCTGATGCTCCTGTTTTGATAAGTCCAGACTACACAAGGCCATTTTATCTATATTCTTTTGCTTTGGAGCATACATGTGCAGCAACTCTCACCCAGAGAAATGAAGAAAAAGATGAACACCCAATAGATTTCATAAGCACACCATTGAAAGACACTGAACTGAGATATCCTAATGTGGAAAAGCAAGCTTATGCACTGGTCAAAGCAATTAAGAAATTCAGGCATTACATTTTGAGAAGTAAAATATATGCTATTGTTCCAGATGTGGCAATCAAGACCCTGCTTATGCAGAATGAATTGGGAGAAAGAAGAGGCAAGTGGGTCACCACTATTCAAGAATATGATATTGAAATACAACCAATGAAGCTTGTTTGAGGACAAGGATTGACTCAAACAATTGCAACCGATGGACCAGGGTTGGTGCAACAAGTTTATACTCTTGAAGATGTATCACCTGACGAGTGGTACAATGACGTTACATATTATCTACTAAATCAGAAGTGTTCAGCGCAGATGAATTCAACCCAGAAGAGAGCTTTGAGAATAAAAAGTCAACGTTGTATGCTCCAAGGGTTAGTCTTGTTCCGAAAGAATCATGAAGGGATATATTTAAGATGTATAGGAAAAGATGAAGCAGGTCAGATAATGGAACATTTTCACAGCAAATTTGGAACATGTCATGGAGGTGGTTTAGCTACAGCACACCAGATTCCGAGGGCAGGCTATTATTGGCCTACTTTGTTTCACGATGCATATGACCAGGTCAAGAGATGTCACACATGTCAGGGAGTTGCTTCGAGGGAAAGAAATCCAGCTATGCCACTTCAACTGGTGATCGAAGTAAATGGGGTTTAGACTTTATTGGTATGATTAACTCACCTTCCTCGGTACAACACAGGTATATTTTGACTGCTACTGATTATTGCACTGGGTGGTCTGAGGCTCATGGTTTAAAATTTTGTACTTTTGATGTTGTGATTAAATTTCTTGAAGAAAATATTATCACTAGGTTTGGATGTCCACATGCACTTGTTTGTGATAATGGTCCTGCTTTTACTTCACTGAAATTTTCTAACTTGGCTTTTGAATATGGCATCACACTAAAATTTTCGTCAAACTATTACCCGCAGGGAAATGGCCTAGTAGAATCCACCAACAAGAATTTGCTAGGTGCAATTAAGAAGCTATTGGACAAAAACCCGAGAGATTGGCATACGCAACTTAAGTTTACTCTTTGGGCAGACATGACAAGAATAAAGGGTTCCCTGGGTACATCCCCTTATCATCTAGTTTATGGCCAAGATCCTGTATTCCCAATCCAACTGAGAATTCCCACATTACAATTTAAGCAGGATTACATGGAAGAAAATGACAGAGTCCAAACTAGGTTGTCACAACTGCTCCACTTGGAAGAAAATCGAGACATGGCACTTGAAAACTTTGCAAAACATCAAGGAGTTGTGAAGAGATGGATGGACAGACAAGCAAAGATCAAATCCTTTCATATATCTGATTTAGTTCTATACTGGGACAAAGCTAAAGAAAGAAAGGGTGAGCATGACAAATTTGATAATTTTTGGAAAGGCCCTTACCAGATTGCTGAAATTTTGGGAGAGAATGCTTTCAAACTGAAAACACTCACTGGAGAATCTGTTCCATCGCCCGTCAATGGACAATTCCTAAAGCATTATTTCCAACCCTAAGTACCTTTAGGGACTCATCTGTACATAGTTAGGTTAGTTGTTTCCTGCTTGCATAGGTTAGTTTTAGGTTAGATTTGCTACATTTTGGGCTTGTTTGCTTTTGCTGCAGTTTTTGGCTTTCCCTGGGGTCCCATTTTTGGGGTAATATTTTCAATTCATGCACATTCTGGTTGACTTTATGAGGTGATGTTAAGTTTGGGAATAAATATTCATGAGATTCTCTGAGTCAGAAGGTAATTTTCTTTAGTTTATCTATTTGTTACCTGATCTGTACTTGACTCGAGAAGGGAATCATACATTGTATTTTCACATGAAGGTCTTTGATTATATGTTTAAATTGTTTAATCTTTAAATGAATGCTTTTTGTTTTCTTTTGATAAACTTGCGTTGAATGGATGGATCCGTTGTGGACTCCATTGTTAGTGTTCGATAGCATGTTGCTTGCTCTTGGAAGATAAATTGACTGTTTAGAGCAACTTGAATTGTTTTGAGATCTTATACCTTTTCACGCTTTTAAAATTTAGAGGTACATAAGTAAATCTTTGTGATCTTGCATTAAGTGAAAAATCTAAAGGTCCACCTTTGCCGCCATCGTAAGTCCACACCCAACTAGCTGAGTTATCATGTAGCAGTACTGCATTGTACTCTACCAAGCAAAAGCATGTTGAAAATCAAAAGAAAAGGAAATGAAGAGAAAATCACAATCACACACTATAGCTCAGTTAGATGGACGATCGAGTAATCTTTACCGGGGCTATGGACGCCCGACCGGCAGTAGGGCTCTGCTCGAGTGGAATTACGAGACAAACCCGTCAGGGCTATAGACGCTCGTTGGCAGCGAAGCCATGTCCAGGTAGTTCATGAGGTGTGTATTAATCACGTAGCTTAATGTGGAGGAACTAAGGTGATCTTAGTTGTTGATGGATGGGAATGAACTCAATTGCACACACTTGGATCTTCAGGATGAAAATGGTTATCCTCAGCTTTTGATTTTGACACCTTGATTAAGTTTTCATGTTTATCTGACCTGATATGTGGGTGTACACGGGGATTTTGAAGTTTTGATTCTTGCTTATCTCTAGAACACTTGAAGAAGTTTTAAATGAAATTTTTACCCTATGAAACAACAGAGATGAAATGTCGCGATACAATTTATGACTCTTTTCTCCTTTCGAGTACCTCTCTTAGCTAATGGATGATCTCGACGGGGTTATTTGATGATTTAGGGTTTTGAACGAGTCTTTATCCCTGAAATGTTTAGGAACATTTCTTTCGTGGTGTCGCCAGATGTTGTGACCTATTCACAACAACACCCCATTCGAAGATGGGGACCCTCCTCCTTTTGGTTTGTTTGCATTGTGTTGTTTTGGCAGTAGTCCCGCTTGAGAGTTCTTTCCCAGGTGAGGAAGTTTTGTGAATTACGGAAGGATATGCCAGGATCCATTGAATGTTTGGAAGGTCGATCAGATCGTAAAAGTCAAAAGAGCATTCTCGTCCCCGAAATTTGAAATGAGAATTTGGATCGAGTGAAATTGGAAAGTTGTCTAAGGCTTGGGTTGGATGTTGAAGTTCATTTCAATTTCAAACCAAGATCGCCGCTGAGTGCACCTAGAAGAGAGGTTGGCGATTGGAATGTTTGACTGTTATGTATAGGAGCTAAAATGATCGCTCTGGCTTTGCTTTTCGAAAAACCTCACGTTTCATTTTAAATAGGGGCCGCTCAGGAGCATGACTCTACTTTGTAGTTTGCATCTTCAAGGATTGTGCACGTAGGTCTCATGAGTCTGCTCCCGGCATGCTTTTGAGCAGAGAATACAAACGAGTCTAAGGTGTCCACTCTAGGCTCGCATTCCCGATTGCTTTATAGTGCATAAAGTTTCAAATTATGCGTAAGGCATTCAAATCTCCGCCCAAGCGAACTTCTTGGGACACTTTGCAGGTGAGTGCTAGGCATCACGCACCATGATATTAAAAGTCCGCTTAGGTGGTCTTCTTGAGACACTTTGCAAACTCGAACATTGGACGTTATACAGATGTATATTGGGAGTCCGCCTAGGCGCTCCGACTTTGAATTTTTTCATCAACAGTCAAATTAATGCTCCAGGTGGTCATTAAAGGTTGATTTGCCCAAACTAGAAGCCTAAGGATATATATGTAATCACTCAGCTTGGCATCATATCGTATGGGCATCATGAAGGATATTTCAAATCTCTTTTAGAAACGCATAATCATTTTGCCCACTATACATCTAGCACCTGGATACCCACCCAGACGCACATTCAAGGAAATGTTTCAAACTTAGCACATTTATTAAATATTCTGAGCATGGAGTTATGATCGGCATGGCACGATTGCTATTGAAGCATTTGAAGAGATTTTTGTGCAGGACATCATAATGGCCGCTTCGTCCATGATAATCCTGCGAGAGTAAACATCTCCATACTTCTTCATCATTGATCCTTATCGCATCTTCATTAAGGTTCGGCATGAGCTCGCGCAGGTGAAAGATTCATTGTTATATTTAGCATATGAAGTGCGTATTTATCATTCGCAGTGCACAATAACGCTTAAATAATTAACCATTGCATGAAGGTTGCAGTCCATTCTATCCTTGGCATCGTATTCATTTGAATTCGAATATGTGGCTTAGGTCGTAAGGTGGTATATGGTCTAATTTTGCTTGTGGGATGTTGGCACAATCTTTCGAACCTTTCAGAAATCTCCATGTCATTCGTGTACCCACCACGTCAACTCAGGATATACATGCATAGTATAGGCATTTCGGAGCATACAAGTTTGTCCTGATACTCTGAGCATTCGAACTACAAGTATTGCCTCATCGGTGATGTAAAAATCAGGCTTCGCTTGTCACATTAAGGCAGAGCGAAGAAAACACGTCATATAATTTAAAAGCTTTCGATTTTGGCTTGAACATTGGCAACTAGTAGGGGGTGTTTCACGATTCGAAATCAGTCTTTTTTCTCCAGCATTTGCATATATAAGTTTGAAGTTGAAATTCGTTGGGGTAGGGATAAAGGTGTTTAAATGTAATGAAATGGCTTTACAACTGATGATCTTGATATTCATGACACACTCATCTATTTCAGTTTTGCATTTGTGGTTATTTTTAGAGAGGGGGGATGTTTCTAAGTGGCATATTTTAGTCCTGCATATGTTAAATGGTGGAATTTTGTCTTCGTGCACCTTTTAAGGCATTATTTCGATATGTTGATTCAGGATTTTTATGCAGGAGAGCAATGAGCGCGGAGGACAGACAGGCACTGATGAGGAGCAAGTTCTGGGAAAGATTGAGAGTGACAACACTCGAACAAGAGAAGCACTTCGAGAAATTCAAAACAAAATACTGGTTTCTGTAAACTAGGTAGTTGATTCCAATGGAGAGATTGATGAATACTTGCTGAAAGATAAGATGCATACAAAGTATTTTCAACATCCACAGGTTGTTTCCAGGGAGTTGTTGAATGATATTTGCACACTGTCCACTTTCATGGGCATGTTTCAGACATCCATGGCTGGTTGGGAGATGACAGTTGTCAAATGCACAGAGGAGCTGCAAATCATAGATTGCACCATTCAAACTTTGCCAAGTGTCCCTATGGAGGAGGTTACACGTGTCATGACTAGATTTGTGGAGTTTGCCACAAAAAGGAGAGGTCATAAATGAGGGTACTCGACTTAGTGGGTGCATCATAAATGCAAGGTCTAATTTTAGTAAATTTTGTAACCACTTGCTTGCGTGGCACAATAAGGGCCCTTGATTTCAAGATTTAATCTTAGCCATCCATTGAATTTTGAGGCCGGTATAAGCCCATTTTGCTCTCATTTGTAAGGGGGGAATGGTCTAAGAAATTGTTGCTCAAGACTTTGCTGAAATAAATACAAATTCATTGCTGAAATTTTCATGGTGATTTGTGTTGTTTCAAATGATTGCATGGTTTCTAAGTGTTCACTCATAGAATAAGATTAGTCTAGTTTGTTTTCAGCAATTTAGTTTTATGTTTTATGGAAGTTGTTGTTGCTGACTCATTTTCGGTGTCTCCATAGTTCATACCATTTATAATTTGTCGATGGCATATTGTAGTGCATGGTTAGTCTGAACATTATCTGAGCTTAACTTCAATTACTTTGTGTGCAAAAGTAATTTGAAAACCTTATTTTTCCTTAGAAGATTGCATCACCTTTGCGTAGTTGTTATCTTATGGCGAAGCAAAGTGTGGTTGAGATTCCAGTGAATCAATGGTGATTACTTGCATTTAGATTAGAGTCTTCTAAACCCATTTCCTTTTGCATTTTCTTTAAAATTCTGTTAGATTTAGATTCAAGAGGTTCCACTATCATATCTTAAGTTGTCATATTGTTAGACCTTCGAAGAAGTTATGTTACATGTTATCCAAGAGAAACAAGTTTCCTATTGTTGAACATTTACGTAAGTCCCTTTGTGTCAAATAGTAATTCGCATCCTACTACTAAGTTATCCCAAATCGTAACACCAAAAGTAACTAATCAAGAACCTTGGAGTCTACTCATCTGATCACTTAGCTTAGCATTTGAGGGATTTTGTTCAAGAGAGGATAGAGTACCCCAGTATTTTATTCTGCGTTGTATGTGCAAGGAAAACACATCAACAATAGCCCATGGGAATAAAATAGGCTAGTGGACCACACTGGACGATTACTTGGAAAATGGGGACATCACAAGAGGGCATTTCTACACATGAACATTCAATCTGAGACTTGGCTACTTGAAGCTGGAAGTTAAGGTCCGCATCATTTCAGCATATCTGTATAAGAATATCATTTTGTATTCGCCCTACATCGGGTTCACTGTTATCAACATCTCATTAGTAGCAATCAAATTTGTAAGTTGATTTGGGGGACCTCCCATTGAGTTTGCTAAGAATGGTGTAAGCTATATAACTGTTTGTGCATTGTGCTATGCTATGAATTGAAGTTGTATGAATCTGAGTATGGTCTGATTACATCTGTTGAAACTGATTATTAGTTGAGTAAATTTCTGAGAATATTATATAGGATATTGCACGTGACCCTTAATGACTTATGTTAAATTGCTCGCATTTTTCGACTACTTTACCATGCTCTTAGTGCATGACCTTGTGACCTCGATTTGTGATCACAAATGCAATACCTTCGCAAATGTCTTGTGATCTCTTTCCCAACTGTTTTACTAGGGCGAACTTGGCTCTGATACCAATGTTAGTATAACCAAAAGAACAAGATGAGAGAAAAAGGCTTGCCTATCAAGGAGAGAGCACAGCAATTTATAGATCTAGAAATTTACTATTACAATTACCACATTAATGACAATACAATAAGCTATTAATGAGCTGAACAACTAGAACAACCTTATTTAATGACTTGCACCTAACCACCCAATTTATTACATATAATTGTAAACATAAACTTTATTACATCATTATTCCAATTCTAATACATTTCAATATGATCAAATCAACCTGGTCTAAACAATTTGGTGTCTTCGTTTATTTTGAGTACTTTGAAGCAGAACTGTCAATTATGTAAAGTAGCTCATTGTATATTCAAGTTGAAGATAAAAATCTAGCTGCTTTTACTTAGGTATTAAAAAAATTCAATAGCATTGGAAGCTCATTTCTATGAGATATAGGTCATTGTGGCTTTAACAGTTTATTGAATTTAATGCCTTCCATTGTGACTTTACTCCTTGACCATGGGACAAGGATCACTAGGAGTGAGCAAATCACAAAGTTCTTGGTCATCAAAGAAGATGAATGATATATTTTAATTAATGTTTTAAATAACAGTTTTCCTTATTTGGGGTAGAAGTTGCCATTTCGAAATAATGGAGGAGGTACTGATGAGCACTGTATTGTTGGTATTAGTCTGGTAATCGTATGTTCTTATGATATGGTGTATTATATTTAGTGATGCTAATTTATTTCAAGCATTTTATGTTATTAACTGTCACATGTATTTATGTTTACTGAATTGTAGCTCATCAAAAGATTGTTCTAAATATGCATGGTGGTAGTTGTTTGTGTGTCCTTTTCTATAAAGTATTCAGTTTCTTCTTAGGTGCAAAGACACACATAGTTAATGAATTAACAATTTTGTATTCTCTAGCAAATATATTCACTTGCATAATAACCCCAAAGTAAAAGCTGTGAAGATCTTTAAGAAATCCCCTATCTTGCTTTATAAGCCCCCTTTGTAATACCAGGAAGAAAAGCACATTCCTTATTTGTAAAAGAATATGAAGTTTCATTGACTTATAAATACAAATAACAATAGTAATCACAACATCACTATTTGCCAGACTATAAATTAAGCATACACCAGGTATTTAAGTCATATTCTTAGGATGCATCTGCGAAGTGGCTTATTTATGACATTTTGTTGAGGTAACTAAGTTATCACTTTCTATTTTGACTTAAGGAAGTAATGTTCATTGCTAGTTTGCATACATTCAAATTTCAAACGATGTCTAATATTACAACATTCATTAAATTTCCACATCTTTAGATGAATCCTACAAATTATATCTTCACATGTTAAAGATGTTTCTTACAACATGTATTCTCAAGTATAGTTTTGCAATACCCCTTGGCATTAGCTGCTTCATATCCACACCTATTGCAGATGTGATGAAGGTCTACTAAAATGTTCCGTTTTTCCCTCAGAGTTGAGAAAGGTAGAGCAAGAGATGCAAACTCTACTTAATAATCGCATTGAAGAAAGCTTGAAGCTTAGCAAGGACTTGGAGCGTCAAATGAATGAAGTAGAGGAAAGGCGCAAAGAATTAGAACAGCGAGAAGCTCAGAATGACATTGAAAAGAAAAAATTGGAGGAGGAGAAAAAAAGGGTTTGTGTGAATAGTTATACTGTATTTACCATTTCTAGTATTTCTACTTTAATGGATACAGAGTGGAGGATTAATCATTTCCTCTATGATGCCTAAAAGTATTTCAACATGCTTTCTTTTTGTATGTTTTTTCAGGCTTACAGCATGAAAGAGGATTTGAAAAGGGCCAATGAAATTATTCCATCACGCTTCCTTTATGTATGTCTTTTCAGGTTTATAGTCGCAAAGAAAATTTGCAAAGGTTCAATGAACTGCAGAAGACACAAGAGGCGAAGCTTGGAATTATTGTTGAAAAACATGAGGTTGTGATCATCTACTAGAAGATAATCTAGAGTTTAGTTTGTTTGGTGAAAAAATCATTAATTGATGAATTTCTTCAGGCACTGCTCAAGTTCATGGATGTTCCCAATTAATTTATATATACAAGAGATCAGATTTTTTTGGTTAATTTTTGCAATATCATGTTCTGCAGAAACAAAAAAGGGACTTGTCTAACAAGCTCCATCAACAAACAATGAAGTTAGCAGATAAACAAAAATTGGAATTAGAGATTGTACGTCTCGAAGCATCAATAGAAACAATGAAGCAAGTAAAAGATGGGAGCAATTCAGATCATTTTAAGAAGATAGAAGATTTACAAAATGATCTAAAGGACAAGAATGAGGAAATGGAAAGTTTGCAAGACATGAATCAACAGCTGATGAACAAAGAACGCCGAGCAAATGATGAACTGCAAGATGCTAGAAAAGCGGTTATTCAGGTACCAAGTTTAACACAAGGCCCAATGTCAAAACTAGTTGTTATATTTTCTATATATTTACATTCTTGTTTTTGCAACAAATGTTCCATGTATTAGTTTTTGGGTTTGTCGATGCAATTTGTTTCTTTAGATGAAAATGTACATTGAGTTTGTTGCTATGGAGTGTGAATGGTATTTTGCAGCTTAGACATTGGTTTTACAAAAATATTAAGATATCACGATTGATTAAATGGAGGGTAAGTTACTGTAATTAGATATTATAAGCTAGTGATTGGTATAGTTAATTTGTATTCTTTTACTAAAGAGACTTTCCCAGCCAACCTGTCTTAAGCACCACTTCATGAGGCTGGCGGGGTTACATTTCCTGAAAGATGGCACTGCCACTGAAGGGGGAGAATTTCTGAGGTTTTCTAAAGGCTATTTTTAGTATTTACCACTAATTTTATTTCTTACCATCTAGCTATTGCCTACACCCCAGAGGAGAGTTTTTGCACGAGGAGAGTTCTTGCTGTGATCTCTGGGGGATATATTTAGTAAGACAATAATGCAAATGGCCGTTTAGAAGGGCTATATGCATACATATTGTATGTGCTACATCTGAAGATTCAAAAGGTAGCAGTTGGCATTTTGGCAGTCTACTAATGAGTTTGATTAGATGTTGTGTGAAATCAACATATAATTGCTCTAGTTGATATTTTGCCTCTTTATTCTGTTATATTTTGTAATTAGCCTCTTTTGGGGTTAAAATTTATAGATTATTTTATGCAGTACTTTACTGATTTATGTGTTAAATCTTTCGCTTAAAGAGTGATGCATTCTGGTTTATCATCCATTTTTATTTAATTTCAGATTATCTTTATGGATGATATGACTGTCTTCTATGCATTATCTACTTTCTTGCAAGCCATAGATGGTGACCTTAGTTTGGCATGGTCTGGCACAAGGGGAATGGAGATGTAAGAGGCCTTTATGTCATAGGAATGTGTAATGGCACCTTCTGGTATAATAGTTGTCTTGAAGAAATTACTTCTGTTGTTTAATATTGATGTTGATGTTACCAAATATATGTGAGCTTGAATGGCTTGTGCCATAGCCACAAGAAAGAAACATGGGTTGTACACTTCATTGCTAGCACCAACAAAAGCTTTGGGAGTTGATCTCCATGGACTTCATTTCAAATTTGTGCCCTACAAAGCATGGCCATGATTATGATTTTGTAGTAGTGGATAGGTTCTCAAAAATGGCTATCTTAGCAATTTTTACACTAGTGCTGGTCAAGTTTTAAGAAATTAAATCACACAAAATTAGTATAATTACAATTTATTTAGGAAGATATATTGAAGTAAATTTCAACCTTACCCATCCAAGAATGTTTGAACACAAGGCCTTATTTATGGAACATATAAGCCATAATGAATGAATACCAAATGTGAAGTCTTCATTACTCATTCCATAAAGTGGGATATATATGTAATACCAAATTTGGTAAATGGTGTTGTTAGATACATTCCATTACAATAGGTAGGAGCTAGGATGAAAAGATGTTCCACGGGCATGCATACCCTCTCTTTGAAATTCAAAGACAGTCTTTAATCAGTTTGAAATGTGAACCAACTTATATACCACCCTATTACCATTGAAAATTAGTCACTAAAGAATTAAAACAAAAGAACATGTGACATGGAATGAGATTTTCTTAAGATTTTGACCATGGATGTAACCTTCAAACAAGGTACATAAATGACTATGTAGATTAATATCTCACTTGAATGCACATAGAGAAAGCCTATTGACTAGCTATGGACATGGTACCTTAGGATGACCCTAAGTGTAATAAACCACCCCTATTTTTTTTTTGATTTTGCAAAAAGAAATGATATGATGCAATGTCCTTAACACTTTCTGATCACCCAGTTCCCAAAGCGGGCAAGGTGAGAGCATACAGTGTCTCGGATCCACACAACTAATAACTATTGCAAACAAACACAATCACCCACTTATTAGTGGGAACTTCCATTTATTCAACGGGAACATCCACTTGTTCAATGGGAATAATGTAAACAAATGCAAGGCACATCCATTTATTCAGAGGGAAGCTTGTTACAATGAAATCCACTTGTTTAGTGGGGTAAGTAGCATGTAATAAGAAAACAAACAGTCCCACCGGCGGTACTACCATCCAATGAGTTACAACACAAAATATTGCAACAATAGAATATAAACACTATGAGAAGTAGAAGCTGCAATATCATCAAATAATTCTGATTTTCAATTCGGATCACTGCTGCAACCAAAAGTCAATATAAATAAGGCATTAAATACACCCTTCAAATCATCTCTGAATCATACCCACTGAAGTCTAGGTGTTGCAGAAGGAAAGAATGCCTCAAACGTCTTGAAAATACACTGGAAACACTGCAAATATTGAACTCACCGATCTGATATAAAAAACCAACACTGCAGAAACCCTAAATCAGCATATGAAATCAATAGAACTCCCCAAAGATGGCCATCTCCACCTCCAATCTGCAACAACTGATAATCTAACCCCTTGGCACCAACCAAACACAGAAAGAACTCCAGAAAGAGGGGCGATTTTCCTCTTAAAACCTCACGCCCTTAAGCTAGGGTCGCGGCCTGCTCATGAGGCTGTACGACCAGCTCTAGGAACCTCCCAACACAAACAAAACAATCCAAAACTCCATTTTCAATCACCAAAATAAGCTTATTTAAATCATAACTACACTTCCACAAATAAAATCATCAAAAAACATCAAAATCCATTTCAGAACAAGTGTGATTTCTGTGTGAAATTATAACCAACTAGAGTAGATCTTTCACCACCGAAACCAACAATCTACAAGAGGGTTTTTGTCCTCAAGAGATAAAGAAGAACACACAGGTTCAATCCGGTAGCACAACATTAAGAGAAATCTTCAGCATTCCTCAAATGAGACCCCAAACCTCCTTATATAGACTTTTTGAGTGCTCCAGGGAAATAAGGAGTATTTTATTTGTTGGAAATAAAATAAACTTAATAGTGCTCACCTTAATAACCTTTATTTCCCAAGCCTAGCGTCCACTTTTATGTGTCCATCATAAAATATATTCCATCCCCCTTCCAAAGAGCTATTACACCTAAGTTTTGAATTTTTCCATCATTAGTTAACTTAAGTGAATAATTAATCAAATGACTTAATAATTCACTCAGCGTACGGAAAATACCAAAATGAAGCAACTTGCAAATTTGATCATACCAACACAATCCTGAAGACTTGGGAAATAATTAGTGCCAACGGGTTGACTTACTATAAATAGACGTGCTCTCCAAGAAGTTAGGAGAACAAACTAGGAGTTCGAAAATGCTTTAGAAAGCAACATTGTGATCCACAACACCAACTTAACTCAATGCCACAAAAGGAAACCAAGAAGAACTGAACCTATGCTCTCCAAGAAGTATGGAGTCCCCTTACCCATATCTGTTAGCCTACGGGAATTCAGGAAATAGGCTAATGGTCACCAAACTGACTAGGCGGGGACATTACACTAAGTATAAATAGGGAATTTTCAAAGCAATGTTAACTCTAGAGAAGATTTTAAATATGGATGTGCACACACATGTATGATACAGGATTTTCAGTAATGCCAATTGAACAAATGGAGAAACCAAAATTAGCATATAGACTAAGGTTGCAAGTTAGGGCTTGTAAATTAGGTCTGATGACTCAGAGGCTAGGGCAAATGTATAATGCCGGATATAAAGAAGGAACATATTAAAGATTGGTTAATATGAAATTTGAAACTATAAAAAAAAATTTAGAGATAGAAAGGCTTGATTATTAGGCTCTGACACCAAAATGTAACGTTATTTTTCCCTATAGTTATTTAATTATTTACAGCAGATTTAAATATAATTAATACTAGAATTAAACGATTAAAGTATGCAAGTTTATTAATTCCAATGTAAATTACAACATGGGATAATTTAGTAGGAACTCTAAAGTAAATAATTAACATAGCCAATTGATTAATACAATCCATAATCAAATTAACATAAAAAACTTTTATATATATATATATATATATATATATATATATATATATATATAATAATTCCAATATCTTTTATTAACAATAAGTTCAGTACTTATCTGAATTAGAATACTTGTATCAGCCACTCTCACCCTAGGAAGATTTCTTCGCCCTAGCTATGGTGCATTTGGAGAACCAATCCACTTTCTTCTTCCTTGAGTGTTCTCGATGCCCTTTGCAAGTCTCACATAAATGCCTTATATAACCTTTTAAAGTTTGAAGGGGTGGTTTCTAAACCATCACACCCATTCACAAAGGTTGTCATTAATAATTATTTAAGAAACATAATAATTCCTCCCTTTTAAAAAGGTTTTTATAAAAGTTCTTTATTTATCTCTATTTTAATCAAAGGATCATAATATCTTTTATTTTTCCATCTCCCTTCTATTTATAAAGGGTTAAATAAATTTATCCTTTCATAATTTTAAAGGGTTATTCATAAAATAGATTTCTTTTCCATTTTGGGGAAAAAGTCCCATAACAAAGATAACATCAACAAAAGGGTAGACTTAGGTTGGTGAGCAACTCGTGCTTGACTACGAAGAGTTGGAGAACTTACAGGCGAGCTAGTTGGCCAAGGGTCTTAGTGATGACAAATTTAGTTAGTTGAATGACCAGGTGCAAACATGACTTGCCACTATTGAAACCAAATGAGGCGAACACAATTCTCAGCATTTAGGTTGGTGCAGTATGTGCACACCACAATTTCTTCCATGGTTAGGGAAGCATAAGGTTAACTTTTTACATACAAGTTGCTAAACTCGAAAATAGTGCTGCACAGGTCACTCCCACCTAGATGGATGAAGCCGTGTGCCTCACTGCAGCAGTCTCTGAACTTTGGAGCAACATTACAGCTATGTGCACACAATGGCAGCAGGTCTTAAGAGCTCACCTATAGAGTATTGTGCTCAAATTGATCAGATTTCTGTCAAGCACCAACGCTTCCTCTCCATCTTGAGGATACTCTTTCTGATTCTTTATTCTTTGCACCGAAGTGTACCGAGGACATAACACATGATCTCACTGGAGAATGTTGGCGCCAAAGGTTGTAAATTACTAAATAAGATTGTCTAAATTAATTGGGCACAAGTGATTGCATTGGGATAGATAAGTAGTTGGGCCTTGAATAAAGTATTTAATGGGCAAGTGTAAAACAATTAATGCAAAGGGGAAGATCTTGCAAATTTATATAAGCATGCCTCCTATTCACCTGTCAGCATGATGTAGTATGGTAGGTCTGATAGGTCATGGTATAGTCCGGAAAGGTCGGTATGTTTTTTGTATGGATGAGCAATGCATGCAAATGATGGATGAATAGAGAAAGCTCATTTGGCATATATCTGTCTTCTACTTACTGTGTGATGCATGATCTGTTATTTTTCTTTCTTATTTTGTGCATGCACACGCCACATGTAGGTTTAATAGTGGGTTACTGACCCCTCACATGCCTCACATGAGTGGCATCTGAGCTGATATGCTGGCACACTAGGTTTTCTAAATGATAGCCAATTGGCCTAGCACGTGCAGATGAATTTGGCTAACATACTGCACGCCTACCATTGAACTAGGTTTGTAAGGTTCAAATTTATTCTAGAGAGTTTGGGAGGCATTTAGACCATCCCGTCCCTGCCGTGCATGTACTAACTGCATCTGCTAACAATGCAAGGCCTGAAGTGCATGTTTGTAGTGTATTTGCAAGGAGTCTTCGGTGTTCAATCTGCCAAAAACAGCTGTGCACTTGATGTTTGAAGTGTATTTTCAGAGATTATTGTCAACTATTGTTGAATATTTGTCTTTGATTGCTGCATCACTTGGTTTCACATCAGTCATTCAAGTATGAGAGGCAACTTAATCAATTGGTCAACATCCCTTGTGTGTGTGAAAGTTGGCTAAGGGCCTTTTCAAAAGATGGTAAGGGTTTTAGGGCACTAGGTTTCATCTCTTGAAATATGTCAAGGAATCTTTTGGCTAAGTCACGAGTTTGTTGAAATCTGTCAAGAAAGAATTTAGGTTGAATGTGGTGAGGTCAAAGTCTTGCATAAATTGTCCTTGAAAGTTTTTATAGGCTATTGGATAGAGGTTGTTTTATACAATTTCATAGCATGTTATGGTTTGCCCCTCTATACATGCACACAATGTCAAAATACCAAATACAAGAAAAATATTTCAGTAATTTAAAAATTTAATTAGAGAACACAATCCATCAAAGAAATGCATAGACTAGATTCAACCAACCTTCAAGTTGATTTTAGAGTATGGCCACTACCATACCCATTCAAGGATCAATGTTTAAAGATCAAGTTTATTAACCTTGCTAATGTTTGTTTAGATATAATAGTTGTGTGATTGACTATTTGTTGGATACCTGCTGGTTGAGTTCCAATATAGCTATGCCTTATCAGCAACAAAGGAAATGGGATGGCCATCTTTGAGCACGGTATTGGAAAAGTATGTGATCACAAGGACTTGTTGCGTAAAGCGAGCATAAAATTTGAGAGCAAGGGATACATGTTTCTTCATAAAGCCTGTGATTGAAATCCAGGTAAGTGGCCTAGGCGTTTGCTTATGACTTGTTCATGGTTGTCAATTATCTTCCATGAGTGGGCTTCACAAATGGCGTCTAGTGCATTTGCTTGTTTCTTTAGTAAATGCGTTCAAGGATGTTTTATCAAACAATCTCATAGCAGATGGTAAGATAATTTCTTTACTCGTTTATTCTTGGAAGTTTTCAAATAATCAGCTAGCCAGAACGAGTATCTGTAAACAAATATCAATGGTAATTGCGATTGAACTATATGCTTCTTTTCATGGGGAAGAAAACAGTTAGTCAAATATATTTAATAGAATCTTGTATTAACATTCACACGTGAATTTCCTGTGATATTGATCAGTGCATTATCTATTGTTTTTCAGATCCTGGACCACAATGGTACTGCAGCTAACAGTGAAGTGGTTGTAAAGAGAATGGGCGAGATTGTTGAAAAACCATGGGTAGATGCATGTAAGAGAAAGTACAAGGATGATTGGGAACTCAAGTGTACGGAGTTGTTTTCATTGTGGACTGCCCATGTAAGGGATTCCAATTGGTATCCGCTCAAGGTTGTAGAAAACGCCAGTGGGCCTGAGGTATGGTTTGAAAGATAATGAGTTTTTATTTTTGGTACTACTATTTTTCCATTGGTCACAATGTATTTAGACAATGTAAATTGCCTTTTTGTGGTGCAATAACGATACACGTGCAACCCGAGAGTGCTGAGTTCTCTGTGGATATCCTTCTTATTTTTAAAGACGACCAATTGTAGATTGGGTTAACTGTAAATTTGTTAATTATCTTGCAGTTCTTGATTTGTAGTCTGTGTGACTTAACCAATTACCTACAATAACCTTGTTGTCTTGTAAAAAGAGGAACATTTTGATGAACCTACCTTAGCAGAAGGAAATGAAATATCAAACCAATTACCTACAATAACCTTGTTGTCTTGTAAAAAGAGGAACATTTTGATGAACCTACCTTAGCAGGAGGAAATGAAATATCAATGCCATTGGTTACACTCACTGCTGCCTATTTGATGGTCTATAATCAACAGTTAGAGAAACAAAAGAGAATTTCATGTATGGGTAAACAGTTTGGGTTTGCAAATAAGCATCTTGAGAATGTACTGAGACTAAAAGTCTAAATTTGAGTGTATTTACTATTAGTATTTAACGAGTAGTTTTTCGGTTTTACGCTACACAGCTTATGCTTAGAACTTGGACCATATATTGCAAGTGGTGATGGCATTCAATAATTCAAGTGGCTCCAAGAGATAAAACTGACACTCTTATTGTGGTGTTTTCAATTGGGTATTCCATATGTTCGTTTCTATTTAAATTACTATAGAATTAATTGTGACAATTTGATGATTGTTAATGCAGATTATTATCAATGAGAGCGATGAGAAGTTGAGAGTACTTAGGAATGAAATGGGAGAAGAAGTCTACATGTCTGTTGTTAGAGCTTTAAAAGAAATAGTCGAGTACAATGGAAGTGGACGGTACCCAGTCCCAGAACTGTGGCATGCCAAGGAGAGGCGGCCAGCCACTCTCAAAGAGGCCGTCTTATACCTTTCTCGGACCTCAAAGAGGAAAAGAGTTGCAAGAACTTGACATCGCTATATCTAAATGGTATCCATATAAACGTAGTATATATACATCAGTTGCCATCACAGGTATCCATGGCATTTTTTATTGAATTAGAGTGGCAACTAGCTATGCTAATGGCTTTGTGCAAAGTCTCGAGTTTTTTAGGTGCTCTTCTGATATACTGAATACTTGTATGTGTGATAATCAGCTTAAATTGATGATTGGATACTATCAAGGGCTTGTCCATTACTAGGGAAGTAAACCCCATTAGTTAATTGAAATGGGTTGATTTTGATACTAGTTCATCACTATGCAATACTGGAAGTCTTCACTTTCAGGCTTCTGATCAGAATAGCAATCATTCCATGTTTTTGAGACAGAATCTCTTTTTGCATTAATGTATAGACATGGTTTTCAAACAGAATCCACGCTTAGGTTTGTTTGTGGTGTACTAAAGAAAATTAGATTGAAGGACGAGCATATACCATATTTTAGTTGAGCTTGGCCACTTTAGGTTATTTGCAGTTTTAATATGAGAATAATTTTGTTAGTTGAAATCTCCTTTTTTTGTTCGAGTTATCCTAAGTTGAACTACTCATTTCTCCATAATGAATTGTGCGCACAAGGTCACCGGAATATGCTTCTACATAACTATTAGAATATAAGTTACTAAAAGATAGGCTTACCTTTGTATTAAAGTCACCTTAGTGACTTTGTGATTTCGCTTTATTTCCTTTTTAGTATTTAACTTTAGTTGTTATGTTTATCCGTTGACGTGTCGTGTTTATCCTTTTTCATCTCCGTCTCTACAGAAGGACTTAGGAGATGAACCTCGTTGTAATTTGTATCGTAATATCTAACAGAATATTTTTGTCTTCTATTTCGTTCTCTAACAATAACTAGAGGTGGATTCAAATTGTGACGAAAGTGAATTTCAATAGAGATCTCTGTACTAAGTTAATCAGTGTGAGGAATTTTTGTTTTGTTATGCCCTCTCCTAAAGATTTTAAATATAGAATATGTGCTCTCCACCCTTCTGCTTCTATTATCAGATTAAATGTAATCTTTTTTGACGGCAGAGGGTTTTTTTTGGTTCTCCTACAAGGCTTTTAAAGAGAATTTGTGATCTCTGCCCCATCTGTTTGTATAGTCAATCATTTATGATCTTTTTGATAGAAGTGAGGAATTATCTTTGTTCTGTCTTCTAAAGCTCTTTCTTGTGTTCAGTTTGACCCACTTGTTTTTAGTAATCAAATCATAGCTCTTATTATGATTTTATCTTTTGTTTGTACATATTTAGCGTTTAAGGAGGAGCTCCTTTCAGACTTTTCACATAATCAAAGTGGACGTTCCTATCTTTTGTTGTACAGTTTGGCGTTCTTTGTGATGCTTTACTTTTGAGTGTTATCTAAGCAGCAATTTTGTAATAGTTGGCCGTTCAAAGTAGAGACCGTTTTGTAAAAATCAGCCGACAAAAAGTAAAATATCATCTCAAACTCGGACGTTCTGAAGATCTTAAAAGTTAAAAGGATGGCCAGAATCTGAATATGCTCCCCTTATTTGTAATTCTCTTTCATATGTTAGTCTGTTTTTACGTAATCCAAAAAAAAAATATATCATATAAGATCTTTATGGGTACGAGTGCGGGGAATAATTATCTGTAGTCTGCTTCTAAGCTTTTAAGATAGAACATTTGTTCTCTCAAATATGATCATCTTCGATATCAGCGATTTTTTGTTTGTTTGGTCCTGTCCTCTACTACCTGAAACTTTTTAAATAGAACTTATGCTCTTCTGCCATTTCTATTTCTATCATAAATTCATATGTGATTTTTTTTTTATGTCAGCGAGAAATTATATTATATTTTTTTAATATCAAAATTTTGGTTTCTGTACTATTCCAAAGCTTTTAAAATATAATGTATGTGTTTTCTCTCACCTCCTGTCTTTAAGATAAATTGTATTTGTTCTCTTTGGACACAGATTTTTTGTTTTTTTCAAACTCGTCTTTATCTCTGTCCTCCTGTTCGTATGATATTTTATACCAGGGCAGGGAACTTCTGTTTTGTTCTGTCCGCTTCTAAAGCTTTTAAATATAACTGATCTTTCTCTCTGACTCTTCTGTTATATCCTGTTTGAAAGCAGAGAGGAATTTTTATTTTGTTTTTTCGTCTTTTAAGGCTTTTAAAATCGAACGTGTCTTCTGTCTGCCCCATCCGTTTGTATTATCAGTCGTATGTGACGTTTTTGACGGCTGTCATGTCCAAAAGTAAAACATTGTGAATGGTAGGCAAAAATTAAAGGAAATTTCCATGGGTATTAACACGGGGAACTCATTGAAGAAGTGCAAAGTTGATATCGAGCAACTCACACACCAGACAACAAAAAATGTTTGCAAATTGTGCTGTAAGATTGCTAACCTATTTTTAACACAGGCTGGGTATGGCAAAATAACCGTGGAGTAGAGTTTTGAAAAAAAAACTTTAAAAAATCTGTATTTAGGGAGAGTTTAAACAATTTGATTAATCTAAAAACCTAATAAACTAAAAAACATTTTTCTTATATCCGTAATAGTAAGAGAATTCTATGTAGAAGACTTGCAACAATATGTTGAACTTACAATTTTCACATAAATGCGGATTCAATACAATTTAAACATTAAGTTTATAATAGTAACAAAAGAAAGAATTACGGCTATTGTTACACTCCGTGACCTCAAATGGTGAAATTTGTATACCCATGTCATTTCCCATTTCCCATTTCCCATTTCCCATTTCCCATTTAGTTTTCGTGTTCATTTTGAGAGAATGAGAGAATGGTTTAATACATTTAAATATTGATAAATGGTAAAACAATGTTGGGCTCCTTGTCTATGCTTTTCGGTGGTCTATTTAAATACTTTCCCATACAATTATCCCTTACCTTACGGATATATGGACACATTACATCCACCTAGATTATGCATTAATTATGTCTATTCATGCATTTATCTCTACGTTTTACATATCCACTTTACCCTTTCCATGTTTTGGGTTATTTATGTCAATACGAGGTTTATCTTGCACTTGCACATTTGAACATTGAAACTTCAAAATTTGGCCAACTCTTAGGCTATTTCTTTTTTGCTTAGAGCCAATTTCACAGATGTTTGCATGATTTATTGCTATGTCGTGTATTTAAAGGTATATAGTTGCATTCATTTTTACATCTAGACATTGTATCTCATATCAATCCTCTATTAAGTATTATTTGATTATATTTATAGAAAAAACACTTTAATTTGGTGCATTAAAACAGATCTAAAGTTGGATCACACCATTCTAGAACATTTGCACGATTAGAGCTTGTTATCTTTGATTTTTCACAATTTTTTTGGGGTTGATCTAGAGAACATGCCCCTAGTAATTTTGACAACCCTCTAGAGGTATTTCTCAAATAGTAGAGAAAATAAAGGCAAGTTAGGCAAAATAGGAATCAAGATTCTATATTGTTCTAGATCATTTTTATGGTTAACTATTAGATGTGCATTTGCAGAAGTGTGGTAAACTTGCAAACTTGATTCTTCATAGTGTAGATTGATTTATTCAAATTTTGAGGCAAAGTACAAGCATAGAGGATGGATGATTGATTGCTTTTTAGTTCCGAGACACTTTTATTTTAGTGCATCTAACATACATATTCATTGATAATCTTATCTAGAACTGAGTACCATTAACTGTATTTGCATTTACTTTTTAAAATTAGCATTCAATGTTCTAATTTTTTATATCTATGCCCATAACTTTGTTACCTAAGTTAGTTCATATATTTATTGTTTATGTTAATTAGCCTTGATAACACACCAATATCAGGGAAAAGTTTATTTCCCGTTACACGTTTATTTTGTTGTATTTCCCATATTTACGTAGTTAATTGAGAAGGTAACTTATCACTTAATCTAGAATCATAATAAATGACAATGAATGTTTAATGATTCTAAAGTAATTGAGTTGAGGTTGCTCATAAAAATAAGAAAATGAAAGCAAGAAACATGGTTAGGAATGCACAAAAGGTGATTTGCAACTCTACTGTGTTTTGTGCCAAATTGGGATGTGACCATGTTTTGTCCTTTTTAGTGTGGTAGTGCTAGTACGACTATAGTTTTGTCCTTATATTACCACTTGCAATAAAATTATGATATATTAATAGTGGTGACCTAGGCGCCTCTAGGTGCGTGTCTTTAGAAACGGGGAATTTCAAGACTTCCTCATTGGCAATCAAGCCCCACCATAGACTTAACAAAGTGAGGCTTTCTTGAAATGTGAAGGATACATAGGTGATCAAGTTGTTGTATTTGTGTGGATTCATATTAGATTTATTAAATGTATCAAAATAATAAAACACAATCCATAAAATAGAGAGGGGATCAAAAAATTTGAAATTAGTTGAAGGATAGAAGTATTTTATCTACTTTGGTGAATTCATCGTTTTGCACATTTGTATAATGCATTGAACTTGCTTATGCAAAGAATACATAGAACTGGTGAATGGTAATCTACCCCAATGAACGTAGAAATACCATGACAATTTCATATTGTTGCAAGTAATGAATTTTTTATCATAGATGTAGGGCAAGGATTTGAAATGAAAATACAACTTTGACTTCTAAAATTTGAAGAGGTGTCTTCTTGGGCATACGAAAACACCTCCACTCGTTTAGAAATCCATTAAAGGGAGTTGGGAGTAAGTATTAAGCATCAAATGTTTGTGTGACTATTGTAGTAAGAAGGATCTGGAAGCAAATTCTAATTGTTAAAAGTTTTTGGAGAGACAAGAGTAGAGGGTTAATCCTCTACTTATACCAATTCCCAAATTAATAAAGCCAAATAAGGGATTTGCCACTACCACTTAGTCTAGTTTTCCCTCCAAGGGGGTTTCCACTTTACAAGTTTGTTCCAATCTTAAGCACAATATTAATTTCTTTTAATCTATTTCATTTGTTTCAAACAATTAGAAGTAGAATAAATTCTTGTGATATTTAAACTCTAGAAATTCAAGAGTTATCAATCATTTTGGTATCATCACAATTTGATTCTTGTGGGCTTGTGTATGAGTAATTACAAAAATAAAGAAGTTTCAAATGGAGGAGTTGAATGTGTGGGTGATTGCACTAGAGAGCCACATGAAAGGAATCACAAAAGCCCACAATGGTTAGCCTAACAACAAGAGCATACGATAAAGCAACACAAAAATTATACAAGAATGATTTGTGATTGGTGATTTGGTCAAAGCCCTTGCCACGAAATTCAATATTGAGGAAGAAGATGAGGGATGTATGAACGTAAAGGATTTATTAAAAGAGTCATGTGATAAGGGAAAGAATCATGGTCCACTTAAAGTGGAAACTTAAGAAGAGAAAATATTTTAAAGGATCAATAAATATTTTGAGTTATTGGATACACATATTAAATAACTTGAAGTTTATTTTGATGTTCACAAAGTTAAATTCACATATTAAACAACTTGAAGTTTATTTTGATGTTCACAAAGTTAAATTCACATATTAAACAACTCGAAGTTTATTTTGATGTTCACAAAGTTAATGGAGCATAAAGAATTAGTTTTACACCTCATAATGGATGGTGTGCTTTTATATGATGGGAAAATTATTTAGTTAATTTGAAAAGAAAAAAAAACCTATTGTAAGTAGTTGGGATGAATTTAGGGAATAAACTCTGAGGAATTTGTTGGCTTACTTCCTCTCCTTAGTTGTTGTCCCTGATGGTCAAACACTACTTGCATGTTGCTTGACCTTCTGTGATACTATGATACTTTTGATGATCTGCTTGTATTCATTGGTTTACACTGCTTATATTGGTTTACACTTCATGTTATCTTGGTAAATTCATGCTTATGTCTGATGTTGGCATACACATAACGTGCTTTGCATATTCCTGGCAAATATGATGACATTTGCTTGATGTCTGTTATACTGTTTGATTTATTTCATGTGGGTAGTTTGGCACAGTTTGGCATCTACAGTCTGCTAATGGTATGGTCAATACATCATCAGTTGTGGATCTTCATGTGCTCTGTAATGATCCATGGTTCAATTCAATATTTGTTTTGTATGTTTGACATGCTCTCCTAGCATGATTAATGGTGGCAAAGGCATTTATCTCATACTTGATATTCATACGCTGGTGACATATGTCTATTTGTTGGACACATCTCTAGTATATTATTATTTGTTTGAGGACCTAGTTATTTGATTGAAGTTATCATTGTTCTTCAAATAAAGTTACAAGGTCTTCACTTTATGCTTTTGCCATATGAACAGGTTTCGAGAAAGGTCTTGTGCAAAATTGGTTTAGAGTTTGAAATGTTTCTAAAAGGCACAATATTTGCTTATCTTAAGATAGTAACCTGCTGAACAGGTTTGAATGACTTAAAGCAGGTAAGGAGCTATTCATTTTTACCGGCACATTCTAGGGCTCACCGGAAGTACAGGTTTATATTGATACTGGTAATAGTTTGGTTTATGTCTTCATTATGCAAAAGAAAAAAGTTTGGTTTTGAGCTCCTCTCGAGCTAGGGTTTGACTATTTCAGATGTTATCATGAAAAATTGTGGAAAGAACAACAGGTATCTCTGCAAGATTGCGAATCTGAGAGATGTGACAAAGCTGACTGTATTAGCTTGCTTTTGGTAACGATTTTTGACTTTATTCTTCATCAACTTACCAGGGGATATCCTTTCTATCTGTCATTCTTTTTAAACGGCTTATCATACATAAAGCTAATTGTGAAATAGAGACACAGTTGACTGTTGGGTTTGAAATCTACTTACTTTTTGTTTCGGGTTTGATGGGTTTTGAAACAGAGCATTTTTGTGTATCTTTTGGGGTTTCATGTTTAAGTCTACCACTAGGTTTGAGAAGCATTTATATTCTACTCTTTTTGGTAGCATGGGTTAGGGTTTAACCCATATGCAGAAACTGTTTATTTATTCCTTTAAATATAAAGGGGGTTTCAAGGTAGTTTTTATTCAACTGAGTTTTGAAAAGGATTCTCAAAGTTTTATCATGGGTTTGCAATATTTTTTTACTTATAACTGTCCTAGAATTAATATTCGAGTGAAATGTTTTGTGTGGCATTATGGAGTTGTGGATTTGTAACCCTAGGGTTTCACTCGAGCTACCGACAGTTTATTTTTGTAACCCTATCAAGAGTTAACAGTTATCTGTTTCAAATAGTTTATTTTCAGTTCTCTTTAGCCGCCATGATAACAAGATGTTGATTATTCTTTTGTTAAGAAAAAGAGAAAAGATGCAGTAGTAAATTGTCCATTGGTTTTCAGTTTCCAGTTATGAAACTGTCTACAGAAACACCGAATGTTTTGGATGGAATGTAAACTGTTTTATATATATAAATGGTATAGTGTGAATGATGTGTGTGCACCTGTATATCCTGCTCATACATTATTGACAATATGTGATTTAAGTGAAACAGAGTATCCCTTTGTATGAAAATTATTCAAACTATTGTAATTCTTGAAGTATGCTAGTGAGGCACAATATTCAATGAGATTGTAAGCCAATGAGGCACAGTAATCAGTGAGATTTTTAAGCTAGTGAGGCATTTTTCGAGTGGTTTTATGCCTAGGGCTTTCCACTCAGGACAAATTTCTGTGTCTTTATTTTCTGTGGTATGCTTTCAATCTGTTATTGAATATTTTAGTTTTCACACTTACATATTATCATTCTGATGTAGTTTTTTAATGGTTATGAGCATTTGATCAATTCAGTTGAATACAGTTAAGTGGAATACAAATCTGCAATATTTGTTCTCTAAGTGAAAAAAGGTTTCTAGATACTGATTCACCCCCCCTCTCAGTATCTTTACCACTCTAACAGAATCTCTATCCCAAATGGCACAAAATAGATTAAACTATTAAATGGATGTATTACGAACAACAAAGTGGCCAAAGTGTGTAGGATTAAACCACAAAATTTTGAAGGCAAGTCATATTCAATGACATGCACTTGAACGAGGACATGCAGACAAGGTATCTTGATGTACTCCATTCTCACATTTTAAGGAGGGTAATCCCAAGGACTTGGATTATGCCCAGTCTGTTATGTAGAGGAGGAGAAAAAGAGGTATGAAGGTGAGTCCTTCAAACAAAAATATAAAATTTACAAAATAATTTGAAAGTTAAGAAATCAAATGTTATGCAAAAAGGAAAAAAGAAAGTCACAAAGAAAGTCACAAAGAATCATTGTCACCATTGCAAAGTAGATGGACATGTTAATTCAAAATGAAGGAAACTTCATCTTGAACTATATCCTAAGACTAAAAATAAGGTGAAAGAAAATGAGGATTCAAAGAAATCCATGGTAACTATAAAAGGGAAGGAATTGAAATAGAGTATAGTTTAGATGTAGATGATAGGCTTGGATCTCTAGCAACCGACATTAAAGAAAGGGGCAAAATTGAAGAGAGATTAACTTTTTCACCTTGAAATTACAAGTAAAGAAGGAAAGATCAAAATCATTGATAGATCTTGGTTCACAATATAATTTGATTTTAGAAAATATGGTTAAGAAGCTTGGTCTGATGGACATATTCATCCATACCCACTAAGATGGGTGAAAAGGGGTGTAGAGATATAGGTAACAAAACATTTTAAGTTCAAATTTGTAGTAAATGCATACTATATAGATGAGGTAGTTGCACATGTTATTCCTCTCTATGCATTAGCCATATTTCTTGGGAGTCTCTTTTTATATGTTAAAGATCAAAAAAATAATGAGAAGGGCTAAAAAGTACAAGTGGATCAAGGACAAAATCAAGTACATAATCAAGGGGCATCAAAGTAGGAAAAAAATAGTAATCAAAGGGCATCAAAGTAGGAAAAAAGTAGCCATGGCAAAATCTAATTAAGTAATAAAATTAATTCAAGAAACCAAAAAAAATTGTTTACTTTTGTTAAAAGATAAAAAAAATGGATTGAGATTTTCTACCATGACTAACTCAAAATTGAAAGGTTTGCATGAAATATTGCTCTTTTTAGGAAATGACCTAGGAATTTAGAGGGCTATGTGCACCTTTGTCCATTGTTGTGGACCCTAATTTTCTAGCTAGTTGAACTATTCAATGAAACCTAAATTTACTTGAAATTTTTCATGGCAGTTTTATAAAAAATTATTTGCTTTATTAGTTTTTGCCAGTGAATTATAGATTAAAAAAATGAAATAATTTTGTTGGAAAATTATAGGTATATTAAATAAATTTAGATGGAGAATTATAAATGTATTCAAAATATAAAATTAATTAATTGACGAATTTCCCCATAATTTAAAAAATAATAATGTGATTGGTAAAAATATTAGATGTTAAATGATAAATTTTAAATCGATTGGTAAACATAGATCAACAACTTAAATTTTATTTTGGGCCTATGTTATGACAGACCCAAATTTGAACTTAAAATTTCTGGAATAGGTCTCCTTAAGAGACCAGTGTCAACGAGTGAATAACAATTTGATATTATGTAAAATTAATATATTATTAATTTATTAACTTTCAACAATTTAAGAGATTTTTTTGACATGCAAAAAAATGCTAGTTAGAATATATTTATCTCATCTACTTCATTTATTCTAGTATTACTTAGAAATATTGATTTAAAAAATTAATAATAATAGAAAATTAGAAATATAGATATATTTTTTCAAATAATTTGCATCGTTCGATTCATGATAAACAACTGAAGTTCTATTTGGGGCCAATATTTTGACATCCCTAAATATGAACTTAAAGTTTTTGGAATTGGTCTCCTTAAAATACAAGTGCCCATGCAATTTTTAATGAGCATATAATTAGAGTTGAACCTGGCTATCGCCTATTATTACACATTATGGTCATCTTATGTGGAATGTAAAAGTGTTATACTTCTCATGTGTAAGGTGTTCGTTGAAAAACTTGAAATGCGGTTTAAATTCTATCTCTCATTGGTCTTGTCTGGAAGTTCAAACTTAAAGTTTATCAGAATAGTTGTAGAGCTTCCAACTGGCAAATATGAAATCATGCTAAATCTCAATCTTCAATGTCGAAGAGACATCTGTGAATTTATGACGACAATGGACATTAGATTATAAGGTGGGTAGGGAATGATTATTTTATAGGTTTGGTAGTTGTACCTTAATCTTTTAAAAGATTTAGGGAATAGAAACCTCTGAATTCAACCAATGGCCATTAAGTATTTTATTGGAATTTAGTGGCATCGGTGGAGTTAATGAAATTGCACGACATCATTGAATTTCATTGACACTTGTGCGAAAAATACAACTTTTCTTTATTATTATTTCTTGTTTCAATTGTAATACATTTTTTTCTTTATTTCTTAATTCTGAAAGTTGAAAGTGATGGCATTCATCATGGTAGCTATGTGTAGAATGTAAGTTACCAATTAAAGTTTAATTTTTTATCATAAGTTTTGTATAAAAATTGAGTATGACTATGTAGGATGTTATTTCTCATAACTTCTTAGTATGATAGATAGTTTATTTGTATATGACTATGTAGGATGTTACTTCTTAAGAATCAGAGAAATCTGAAGAAGAATTAGATCTTGAAATGTCTCAAGAACAATCAGTAAGTCCTAAAACTAATACTCCTTCTAAATCTTCTATTTATACTCCTTCTAGAAGATTACTGCAAAAGAATCATCCAAATGAACATGTTATTGGTGACTTAGACTCTGGCATACAAACTAGAAGAAAAACTGCTCAAGCAAATCAGTAGGTTCATATTTGTCTAGTGTCTCAATTAGAACCTAAAACCTATGCTGAAGCTAGCCAAGATGACTTATGGGTTCAGGCTATGATTGATGAGTTAGCCCAGATAGAGAAAAATAACACTTGGGAACTTGTCCCAAGACCAAAAGATAAAAATATTATTGGGGCTAAATGGGTTTTCAGGAATAAACTTGATGAAAATAGAATTGTTGTTAGAAACAAAGCTAGATTGGTTTGTAAAGGTTACTCTCAAATAGAAGGCATAGACTTTGATGAGACTTTTGCTCCAGTAGCAAGGTTGGAAGCAATTAGATTATTCCTTGCATTTTCAGTTTATAAAAACTTCAAAGTATATCAAATGGATGTTAAAACAACATTTCTGAATGGGGACTTAGAAGAGGAAGTTTATATGGACCAACCTGAAGGCTTTGTTTGCAAAGATAAGCCACATCATGTGTACAGATTGAAAAAGGCACTATATGGCCTTAAACAAGCTCCTAGAGCTTGGTATGCCAAATTAGACAAACACTTACAATCACAAGGCTTTACTAGAGGGGGAGCTGATAGTAATCTGTATTTTATGACTAAAAATGATCACATCTTGATAGTGGTTGTATATGTTGATGGCATAATATTTGGCAGTGATGATGATGAACTAAGTACATACTTTCCACAAGTCATGACATCAAAATTTGAGATGTCAATGCTGGGTGAACTTTCTTTCTTCCTTGGCTTACAAGTTTCTTAGTTAAAAAATGGCATTTTCATTTCTCAGACAAAATATGCCAAAGACATGTTAAAACATTTTCAAATGGATGAATGTAATCCGGTGAGTACACTTATGGAAACTAGTTGTAAACTGAGTATTGATGCAGATAAACCAGACATTGATCATACTTTTTATAGGTCTATCATTAGCAGTTTGTTGTACTTAACTGCTACTAGACCTAATATAATGCATGCTGTCTGTTTGGTAGCTAGATTTCAATCTACACCTAAACAATCTCATTTAAATGCTATAAAAAGGATACTTAAATATGTTCAAGGAACATTGGATTATGGACTGTGGTATCCTAGACATTCAACTTTTACACTGACAGCATACACAGATGCTGATTGGGATGGCAGTCTTGATGATAGAAAAAACACTTCAGGTGGTGCTTTCTTTCTTGGTGGAAGGCTAGTTGCTTGGCATAGCAAAAAACAAGATTCTGTTTCTTTATCTACCGCTGAGGCTGAATATATTGCAGCCACCTCTTGTTGCATTCATATCCTCTAGATGGTTCAGATTTTGAATGATTACAAGGTTACTGTTTGTAAGCCTGTCAGAATTCTATGTGACAATGTCAGTGCAATCAATATCTCTAAAAATCCTGTGATGCATTCTCGTACCAAGCATATTGATATCAGATATCATTTTCTTCGTGATAAAGTTCTCCTAAATGATGTTATATTGGACTATGTTTCTTCAGCTAATCAAGTGACTGATATATTTACTAAGCCACTTCCCACAACAATTTTTGAGGGTCTCAGGGATAAGTTTGGGGTTCTCTCTTTTTCTTCTTTGCATTAATGTTTCTCAGATCTTGGACTCAGGGGGAGATTCTTGCATATTTCTGTGCCCTGACAGCTTTTAGATTCATCTTGATCTCTAATTGACAGTCTCCTCAGTTGTTGTCTATTCTGCTTCTCATCTTACTGTTATTTCTTTATGGTGCTGATATCCTTTTTCTTATTTTAGATATACTGGATACTTCTTGGCGCTGAGATAGTCTTGGAATGATTGATATGTTCTTCATTTCTATTTTTCTGTTTCTTGCATCCATTCGCAATTATGTCCTCCCTTTACCCTGATGACAAAAAGGGGGAGAAGATGGTGTTGTTGTGTTTTCCCATCATGGACAAAGGGGGAGTATTGTTGGCTTACTTCCTCTCCTTAGTTGTTGTCCCTGACGTTCAAACACTACTTGCACATTGCTTGCCCTTCTGTGATACTATGATACTTTTGATGATCTGCTTATATTTATTGGTTCACACTGCTTATATTGGTTCACACTTCATGTTATCCTGGTATATTCGTGCTCATGTTTGATGTTGGCATACACATAACGTGCTTTGAATATTCTTGGCAAATATGATGACATTTTCTTGATGTCTGTTATACTGTTTGATATATTTCATGTGGGCAGTTTGGCACAGTTTGGCATCTATAGTCTGCTAATGGTATGGTCAATACATCATCAGTTGTGGATCTTCATGTGCTCCGTAATGATCCATGGTTCAATTCAATATTTGTTTTGTATGTTTGACATGCTCTCCTAGCATGATTAATGGTGGCAAAGACATTTATCTCATACTTGATATTCATACGCTGGTGACATATGTCTATTTGTTGGACACATCTCTAGTATATTATTATTTGTTTGAGGACCTAGTTATTTGATTCGAGTTATCATTGTTCTTCAAATAAAGTTACAAGGTCTTCACTTTATGTTTTTTGCCATATGAAAGGGTTTCGAGAAAGGTCTTGTGCAAAATTGGTTTAGAGTTTGAAATATTTCTAAAAGGCACAATATTTGCTTATCTTAAGATAGTAACTTGCTGAACAGGTTTGAATGACTTAAAGCAGGTAAGGAGCTATTCATTTTTACTGGCCCATTCTAGGGCTCACTGGAAGCACAGGTTTATGTTGATATTGGTAATAGTTTGGTTTATGTCTTCATTATGCAAAAGAAAAAAGTTTGGTTTTGAGCTCCTCTCAAGCTAGGGTTTGACTATTTCAGATGTTATCATGAAAAATTGTGGAAAGAATAACAGGTATCTCCGCAAGATTGCGAATCTAAGAGATGTGACAAAGTTGACCATATTAGCTTGCTTTTGGTAATGATTTTTGACTTTATTCTTCAGCATCAACTTACCAGGTGATATCCTTTCTATCTCTCATTCTTTTTAAACGGCTTATCATACATAAAGTTGATTGTGAAATAGAGACACAGTTGACTGTTGGGTTTGAAATCTACTTAATTTTTGTTTTAAGTTCGATGGGTTTTGAAACAGAGCATTTTTGTGTATCTTTTAGGGTTTCATGTTTAAGTCTGCCACCAGGTTTGAAAAGCATTTATATTCTACTCTTTTTGGTAACATGGGTTAGGGTTTAACTCATATGCAGAAACTGTTTATTTATTCCTTTAAATATAAAGGGGGTTTCAAGGCAGTTTTTATTCAACTGAGTTTTGAAAAGGATTCTCAAAGTTTTATCATGGGTTTGCGATATTTTTTCAGTTATAACCGTCCCAGAATTAATATTCGGGTGAAATGTTTTGTGTGGCATTATGAAGGAGTTGTGGATTTGTAACCCTAGGGTTTCACTTGAGCTACCGACAGTTTATTTTTGTAACCCTATCAAGGGTTAACAGTTATTTGTTTCGAACAATTTATTTTCAGTTCTCTTTAGCCGTCATGATAACAAGATGTTGATTATTCTTTTGTTAAGAAAAAGAGAAAAGATGCAGTTGTAAATTGTCCATTGGTTTTCAGTTTCCAGTTATGAAACTGTCTGCAGAAACACTGAATGTTTTAGACGGAATGTAAACTGTTGTATATATATAAATGGTATAGTGTGAATGATGTGTGTGCACCTGTATATCCTGCTCATACATTGTTGATAGTATATGATTTAAGTGAAACATAGTATCCCTCTGTATGAAAATTATTCAAACTATTGTAATTCTTTAAGTGTGCCAGTGAGGCATAGTATTCAGTGAGATTGTAAGCCAGTGAGGCACAGTAATCAGTGAGATTTTTAAGCCAGTGAGGCATTTTTTGAGTGATTTTATGCCCGGGGCTTTCCACTCAGGACAAATCTCTATCTTTATTTTCTGTGGTATGCTTTCAATTTGTTATTGAATATTTCAGTTTTCACACTTACATATTATCATTCTGATTTAGTTTTTATTATGGTTCTATGCATTTAATCAATTTAGTTGAATATAGTTAAGTGGAATACAAATCTGCAATATTTTTTCTCTAAGTGAAAAAAGGTTTCTAGATACTGATTCACCCCCCCTCTCAGTATCTTTACCACTCTAACAAAATCTCTATCCCAAATGGCACAAAATAGATTAAAATATTAAATGGATGTATTACAAACAACAAAGTGGCCAAAGTGTGTAGGATTAAACCACAAAATTTTGAAGGCAAGTTATATTGAATGACATGCACTTGAATGAGGACATGTAGACAAGGTATCTTGATGTACTCCATTCTCACATTTTAAGGAGGGTAATCCCAAGGACTTGGATTATGCCTAGTCTGTTATGTATAGGAGGAGAAAAAGAGGTATGAAGGTGAGTCCTTTAAACAAAAATATAAAATTTACAAAATAATTCAAAAGTTAAGAAATCAAATGTTATGCAAAAAGGAAAAAAGAAAGTCACAAAGAATCATTGTAGCCATTGCAAAGTAGATGGACATGTTAATTCAAAATGAAGGAAACTTCATCTCGAACTATATCCTAAGACTAAAAATAAGGTGAAAGAAAATAAGGATTCGAAGAAATCCATGGTAACTATAAAAGGGAAGGAATTGAAATAGATGATAGTTTGGGGAAGGAATTGAAATAGAGGATAGTTTAGATGTAGATGATAGGCTCGGATGTCTAGCAATCGACATTAAATAAAGGGGCAAAATTGAAGAGAGATTAACTTTTTCACTTTGAAATTACAAGTAAAGAAGGAAAGATCAAAAGCATTGATAGATCTTGGTTCACAATATAATTTGATTTTAGAAAATATGGTTAAGAAGCTTGGTTTGATGAACATATTCATCCATACCCACTAAGATGGGTGAAAAGGGGTGTAGAGATATAGGTAACAAAACATTTTAAGTTCAAATTTGTAGTAAATGCATACTATATAGATGAGGTAGTTGCACATGTTATTCCTCTCTATGCATTTGCCATATTTCTTGGGAGTCTCTTTTTATATGTTAAAGATTAAAAAAAATAATGAGAAGGGCTAAAAAGTACAAGTGGATCAAGGACAAAATCAAGTACATAATCAAGAGGCATCAAAGTAGGAAAATATAAGTAATCAAAGGGCATCAAAGTAGGAAAAAAGTAGCCATGGCAAAATCTAATTAAGTAATAAAATTAATTCAAGAAACCAAAAAAATTTGTTTACTTTTGTTAAAAGATAAAAAAAATGGATTGAGATTTTCTACTATGACTAACTCAAAATTGAAAGGTTTGCATGAAATATTGCTATCTTTTTAGGAAATGATCTTGGAATTTAGAGGGCTATGTGCACCTTTGTCCATTGTTGTGGACCCTAATTTTCTAGCTAGTTGAACTATTCAATGAAACCTAAATTTGCTTGAAAATTTTCATGGCAACTTTATAAAAAATTACTTGCTTTATTAGTTTTTGCCAGTGAATTATAGATTAAAAAAATGAAATAATTTTGTTGGAAAATTATAGGTATATTAAATAAATTTAGGTGGTGAATTATAAATGTATTCAAAATATAAAATTAATTAATTGATGAATTTCCCCATAATTTAAAAAATAATAATGTGATTGGTAAAAATATTAGATGTTAAATGATAAATTTTAAATTGATTGGTAAACATAGATCAACAACTTAAATTTTATTTTGGGCCTATGTTATGATAGACCCAAATTTGAACTTAAAATTTCTGGAATAGGTCTCCTTAAGAGACCAGTGTCAACGAGTGAATAACAATTTGATATTATGTAAAATTAATATATTATTAATTTATTAACTTTCAACAATTTAAGAGATTTTTTCGACATGCAAAAAAATGCTAGTTAGAATATATTTATCTCATCTACTTCATTTATTCTGGTATTACTTATAGAAATATTAATTTAAAAAATTAATAATAATAGAAAATTAGAAATATAGATATATTTTTTCAAATAATTTGCATCGTTCGATTCATGATAAACAACTGAAGTTCTATTTTGGGCGAATGTTTTGACATCCCTAAATATGAACTTAAAGTTTTTGGAATTGGTCTCCTTAAAATACAAGTGCCCATGCAATTTTTAATGAGCAGATAATTAGAGTTGACCTTGGCTATAGCCTATTATTACACATTATGGTCATCTTATGTGGAATGCAAAAGTGTTATACTTCTCATGTGTAAGGTGTTCGTTGAAAAACTTGAAATGCGGTTTAAATTCTATCTCTCATTGGTCTTGTCTGGAAGTTCAAATTTGAACTTAAAGTTTATCAGAATAGTTGTAGAGCTTCCAACTGGCAAATATGAAATCATGCTAAATCTCAATCTTCAATGTCGAAGAGACATCTGTGAATTTATGACGACAATGGACATTAGAGTATAAGGTGGGCAGGGAATGATTATTTTATAGGTTTGGCAGTTGTACCTTAATCTTTTAAAAGATTTAGGGAATAGAAACCTCTAAATTCAACCAATGGCCATTAAGTATTTTATTGGAATTTAGTGGCATCGGTGGAGTTAATGAAATTGCACGACATCATTGAATTTCATTGACACTTGTGCGAAAAGTACAACTTTTCTTTATTATTATTTCTTGTTTCAATTGTAATACATTTTTTTCTTTATTTCTTAATTCTGAAAGTTGAAAGTGATGGCATTCATCATGGTAGCTATGTGTAGAATGTAAGTTACCAATTAAAGTTTAATTTTTTATCATAAATTTTGTCTAAAAATTGAGTATGACTATGTAGGATGTTATTTCTCATAACTTCTTAGTATGATAGACAGTTTATTTGTATATGACTATGTAGGATGTTATTTCTTTTGACTTCTCACAATGAAGAAATACAAGTCTTTGTCAACTCGAATGTATTATGCTAATAATTAACATTTTTGAGTTTTACAAATGACACATACTACTATAGATGGTGGGTCAAGTTTCATAAAGATAAATCTATGTATGAGAAATTTGAAATTACAATCGATGCATGGAATTTCTACTATAATGTTATTGATGGTGACATGCATAAAATTAATTTAATTCTACTTTATTGGCCTCATTGTCGTCCACACCTAGTGGTTTTTTGTACATATAATGCAAAATTCTATGGTAACTTATTTGTTGACATTATGGATGACCACATAGTTGAATTTGTTATGCACAGATTGCTTGTTAATATGTTGGTTATGGACTATAATAAAATATTTGTTCTTGGCTTATGAATGATCTATTTGCAAGATTTGGCATGATCCAACTGAAGATAATAAGGACACCCACCCCACTTGACATTACGACGAAGCATGTCATAGAGTTTATATCTGCACCACCACAAGTTTTTCCTTAGTTTCTATTTGATATTCTCCTTTATGCTTGGTAATACCACGGACATGAATGTAAGATTGGTTAGTCAGGGTCATCAAATGATATTCTTGGGAAGCGTAAGAAAATTGAGACTAAAAAGGGTTTTAAAAACCAAGTTTGAGTTGATCTTTTATGCTATATAGCGGGTTTTGGGTGATGAATTCATGAATACATACCACTAATACATGCAAATTTAGACATTGCCTCCATTTTTGTTGAAGTAATGTTGGACTTGGATGAAGACATTGAGATTGTTTGTTCAATGGTGAAGGTGATTATGAAATGGAGCTTACTAGGTAGCCTAAATGATTTTTTTTGATGGTGGTTCCTAGTTCGAGGATTATGATGATGGGCAAGGCTATCTCATCTTTTGATTCCTCCTCCATGACATGGAAACCATACATATATAGACTCCTATTCATGAGGAGCAACATAAGTGAAAATTTAAGAGGACAATGAATTTCCTTAAACAAGTGACATGAATCATGGAGGAGCCAGGAATTGAATGGATGGCATCGTTGTTCATTGACAACTTGGACGAAGACAAATGATAATTTCATGGCTTCTCTCATAGTGCAACTAGTATAGTGGCATATGGTTAATATGTTAATGTTTTATCTTATGTTGGTTTGTATATTTGACAATATTTTTTAATAGGAAGTTTCTGGGTACACAAGATGGTAGATTTTGTTTTTATGGGTATTTTGTTGTTCACCCATAACTACCACAATTTGGTATTTTGATAACCACCAGGTTGAAAATATGTATTTTTATTAATATTTTACTCATTTTTTCCATGAATGACGCAATGCTTATGTCTCATATTCAACTTATGTTTAGCCTAGTAGTATTGAACAATGAATTTTTCTTATCTATATCGAATAATATAATTTTTTAAACATAATTTTTATTGAGAAAAGGTGAAAAACCACATATATATTATATGAATACAAAAAAATATTTGCATTATAATATGCATATAGCTTTAGGCTTTATGTTTATGAGCAAAAACTTAAAAGTGACAGCAGTAAAAAATAGTTCAAAATATTAACGATCAACATTCAACGAGAAAACAACTATGAACTTCTAGTAGAGGCATAACTATCATCCTCTTCTTCCATTGGTTGTGCAGAGGTAGAAGGTGTGCTTGACATAGAATATGTAGATGTGATAACACCTAGAGAGGGGCGGATTGACATGTCACAATAGGCACCACATAGACTTTAAAACAACTAGAGCCTTAGCAACCACAAAACTGTATAGCTCTGCAACATGTATTTTCAAGGCTTTCTAGAAGCCTTTACAAAACTTTCTCTATAATCTAATATTCAATGCTTTTAGCACACACATAGCCGCATGAAAATTCTTCACTTCGGACAAAGGAAAGACACCCTCCACCAACATTGTTCTCTCGAAGAGATCATATTCAACAATAGCCAATTGGAACTTCTCTTTTGAAAGAAAATACAACTAAAAATAGGTGAACCCTAGTAGATGCAAGAGCTTTTTTTTTAATGACATCCATATAATTATATAGAAAAATAGCCGTGACTTCATTGTAGTCTAGATGGCAAGGGAAATCCATCAACAAGTCCTCACCAATTACACATCAAATGGCCATTTCCATCTTATAGCAGTTGAAAGAAAAAACATGTTCTAGCTTAATAGTATTATAAGGACCGATATTTTTTGGCTCCCTTTTTTTGAGGCAATGTGAATCCTTTTATTTTTAGAACCTCTTTTATTTTTCTTTGCTACATTTCTAATGCCAATTGAAATTTTGGGTGAGAATGAGTGAGAGTCTGGATATTTGCTTGAAATATAAATAACTAAAATTGTGATGTTTGAGTGGAAAAATTAGGAATTAATGAAAGCCATACAGTAATTGATCTCATATCAATCTGATAGTTTTCCTCAACATTAATATTGCACCACTGACAATCATATAATCCACCATGGATGTACACCATTAATTCTCAAAGATTTTGCATGACAAAGTTAATAAAACATAGAGAAGTAATTATGTCTTCATAAAATCATAATAAATTCCTTTGATATTAGTTCTCGCATGTCAACTGTTGATCGTACTTAATCTAACAGTGAAAATTTTGAGAAGTAGGACCCATTATATTAATATGCCTAAGATTTATATGATGAAAACTAGAAAGTTCTTTTAATAGTATTAATATGTATAGAATTTAAGTTTTAACTTCATTATATTTTTTAATTATTGAATTATGGCTCAGGGGCCATTCCCATTAAAAAACTAGAGAAACCAAAATTAACTATGGCTGCTCTAGATGAGGGCCTAAACAAAAATCCCTTTATGGGTTATATTAACAAGTTTGGATGGTATAGTAACAGTCTATCATGGTATGTTTCCTATGTATATTATGCATGATTACATGATATAATTGTAATATAGCTATATTTTGTTTGCATACTACTAGTTTGTATCAGCTTATTCTACCTGGGCTTCCACTATCCCTTCCATTGCCATCCCCCCATCAGTGTCAAAACCAGAGCTACTTGAGTCTATGGTGAAGGACCAATAAACACCTTAAGCATTAGCAACACCATCTAGGACCAGAAATTCTGCTCCCCACTTAGGCTTCTGTGTGCACTGTTCTTCATTTTCTTCCACCACTGTTAACATAAATGGTGTCCATGGGCCATTATATGGGTGCAAAACCACCAGCAAAGTGCCATTATCTATTTTGAATCCTAGACCTAAAGTGACATTATCTAGAACCTTTTTAAGCCCGCCATGCCAACGTGGTTTGATCAATGTTTTTGCCACCACTCAAATCACCTCTTTTTCCTCCCCCAAATGCAACAATACTACAATTAACGTGGAGGAAATGCCGGTATTTACTCTATATTTGTGTGTAGTGGGAAGGAAGGTGCCACCCAACACCATTTGGATGGCATGCAGGATGATGACTGCCATGTCTTAAAGTCTTTCTTAAGCCCGATATCTGCAATATAGGCCATGAATGATATTTGCCTCCTCTTCATCGTTAAGCACACTGTCAAATCCATGTTTTCCCACTGACACAAATGAGAGGTTGCTCGTATAAATTATTCCTGGCCAATTTGTTCTCATTAATTTACAAGACACCTTCGTACCATTCACTTCTACCATCAGGCAAGTTGTTTGTCAGAGCTTCCTGTGTCATGATTTCCATTTAAGTATCGAGTGTGTGGGAGGTTTGTTCATTCTACCTCTAATCTATCCCATGCTCTACCAAGCTAGCACACAAATCATTCGTATCAATTTCCATGTTTGCCAATTTATTTGCCTCGATGTTGACCTTGCGACAAATATGGCTAATCTTATATTCTTACATTTGTTCCATTAAATCCCAACACTTCATTAGAATGTTTCCTAATTTCCAACTTGGAGTACTTCACTTCCTAATTGTATTTAGGATAATTTGTGAATCACCTTCAATATGAAGCTTTGTGAGTTCTAATCTCAAGCATATGCAAAGTCCAAGTAGCAAGGCTTGTGCCTCAGCCTCGTTGTTTGTTCTTTTTGAAAGCTTCTTTACTGCTATGGCTACCACCTCCTCATTGTGGTTTCTAATGATATAGCCAGCTCTCGACTCTCTTGGGTTTCCTCTAGTTGCACCATTGAATTTTATCTTTATCCCAGCTCTGTCTGGGGGACCTACTATGCATCCACTCTAGGATTGTGGATAGGATGAGCCACATCCTTCCCATAAATGGAGGTATCACCAACTCTTTCTAGTCTTTCTAAATTTCATTATCCCAACTTGTATATGAGCTCCTCTTGAGTGATTGATTCCTTGATGCATTGTTAACTACCTCGACAATAGCATTCTCCACTTTATTGATGAAAGCATTTGGAGTCATTTCCTTCTCTTGAAAAAGTCTTATGTTTCTTTCTTTCCATAGCTCCCATATCACAATTGAGGGGTAGATGGTCCAAATACTGGAGAAGACTTCCCCCTTATGCAAAATTAGTCATGCTACAGAGAGAGAGAGAGAGAGAGAGAGAGAGAGAGAGAGAGAGAGAGAGAGATGGGATGTCTTTGGGCAAATGGCTAACCCAATTGAGTTTTGCCAAAACTTTCCTCCAGTAATTTGTTGCAAATTCACAATTTAGAAGTAGATGATCCATGGATTCCTCATCTTCTCTACATAAAATACATTTGTAAGACCGACTAAATCCAATCTTCCTCAATTTGTCTCTAGTAAGAATCCTTTTTTGCAAGGCCGCCCATGTAAAAGCTATCTTTTGGGAGGCACTACTTCTCCAGTAGAGATGGATAGGCTAGTCCTCCATCTCTATACCAACCTCCTTAATTTTGTACCCAATCTTCACATTATATGTGCATGCCTTGTCTCCACACCACCTTATGCAATCCTCCCTATTGGAGATGAAGACCTTCTATTTGGCAAGTTCTTTTAACAACCTTATGAGGCCCTCAACTAAATCAATGCCCTCTAATGAATTCCAATGCCAACCTATACCTTCATCATTCTCTGTCAATGAAGTATATTCATTGATATGCTTACCCCACTTGTCAACTAAAACCATTCTAGCCTCGGTCAAGTGGGGAAGATCTTTCATTGGGAGATGGTCATTCCATGAATCATCCTAGAACAAAGCTTGTTTGCCACTTCTAACCTCCCAAGTGAAATGGTTCTTGATCAAATCTTTACATGATAGAATGAAGTTCCAGATTGTTGACCCCCTTGGGGGGCTGGTTATCATTAGAATCCTCTTAGGATCTAGTGAGTCCAAATATTTGTTTTGTAGAATTTTAGCCCATTTTAGATATGGATTTGAGGAAAGGTTCTAAACAAGTTTTGCTCCCAAGGCAATGTTCATAATTAGCCATTTCCTTAGGCGTACCCCCCTTGCTATCTTTGGGCTGCAAACCTTATCCAAAGCAATGAGAGGAAATTTTTTACTCTCTGAATTCCCTTTCCGAAATAAATCCCTCATTTTTTGATTGATAATGTCAGATGTTTTTTTGGGCATTGTAAGACAAGGCAATGTGTAGATTGGAATTGTTGCTATGACAACTTTGAACATTACTATTCTTCCAACAACAATCAAACATTTTCCTTTCTAGGAGGACATCTTAAGGGTACAATTTGTAATGAGAGGATCCCAAAATTGAGGTTTTCAAGCCCCAGAAAAGAGAGGGATACCTAGATACTTACTTGGCATGTGGTTGATTTTGTATCCCAAAATGTGCTTAATTCTTCTTTGTTTTCTTAGATTGGTGTTGAAGATGAAGATTTCTAATTTTTTCTTATTAACTTGTTATCCTGAAACAGAACACTAACAATCCAAAGCCTATTTTATCACATTTTCCTCATAACAACTAGGCATCCCAAATAGAAGGGTATCATATGCAAACTACAAATGAGTGATAGGGTCAGTATTAAGTGCCACCTTCACTCCCTTCCAACAACCCAATCTTCCTTCTAATTTAATGAATCTTCTGAGTGCCTTGGCCATGATTATGAACAAAAAGGGGGAGAGGGGATCTCGTTGTCTGATACCCCATGAGGATGAAAAGAAGCCATTGGGGCCCCCATTGATAATCACTAAGAATCTAGGATAAAAAATGTAGCTTTGGATCCACTTGACCCAATCCTGGCACAACCCAAATTTCTCAAGGACATCCAATAGAAATTGTCTATCCACTTGATCATATGATTTACTTATGTCTAGTTTGATTATCATTTTCTCTGCTTTAATCTTCCTGATGGAGTGGATGGCTTCAAGATCAATAATATTTCTTTTTGTGATTGACCATCCATAGGTGAAACCTCTCTACTCATCAGAGATAATGCATGACAATATTTCCTTTATTCTATTTTCCATTGCCTTGGAGTGTTGCAAGTATGTGCCTAATCGGTGTTGTCATTGATGTCAACATATTTGTGTTGTCATTGGTCTTAACTATGCTCTTGATTTTGATGTTTTTTAGTGTTGGAGATAATGAGTAAGTGATCCTGATATTGAGTTTCCAGGTGCTTTTGAGCAAAATTGTTCCTCTAGTGGAAACAATGTGTTGTAGAGTATCTCTGTTTACTGAAGAATAGTCCAGTATATTGCTCTGCATTTCATGTAGAATGAATATCTTTATCTATGGATTGGAAGTTATTTAGAGGCATGTCTGAGGATGCTATATTTCAAGTTTGAGACTCCGATATGAAGATTTGAGAGAGTTCTATTCACCAGAGTAAAAACTATTTTTCGGTGCATTCAGTGGTGACAGGGAAAAAATATTTTGTTCTGCATTCCTCCACATTGAAGTATTTTGGTCTATGGTTCTGGAATTAAGCTTTTAGTGTTGATAAGTACCTTCAACTCCAATGGTTCATGATTTGGTGGTCCGCAAGCTATCTTTTCTCTATGACAGTAGCTGACAGTGTTGTTTATGTGCTTCAGTTTGAAGAATCTTCTTGGTAGAATGGTTAGAGATTGTGCAGTTGTTTCTGGTGATTACTATGTGCTTGTGGATGTCTCCTGATTGTGTTCCTACCTTTTGATTGGTCCGCAAAGAGAAATTTGGATCGTGGATGAAGATTGTTCTTAGAAGACCTAGTGTTAACACCAGTCTTGGCTGACTTGATTATTTTCATTTCTTGCAGAGATGTATTAAAGATTGTGGAAGTGTGTTCTGGCGTGGAAGATTGCACTTGAGTCCCAGCTAAGGCATAACATGATCCGTATACATCTTTTCCTTAGCCAATCTTGTTTAGGTCCAGACCTATTTCTATGTATGTTTATAATGCCGACCTTGGAGATTGTTTCCAATGGTTGATGAATGTAATGCCGACCTTGATGTACATTCCAAGGTTGATGAAGTGTATGAAAAACATGTCCTTGTGGGAAAATGAAAAGATAAGGTAAGAAGTGTAAGAAGAGCAGAGCAGAGGAGTTATACTGTGCTTTAATGGAACTGAACTCAGGCATGGAGTAGATGCTACCAAATCAGATCACCATCCTTTGGCAGTGAGCCACCCCTTGGCAATGAGCCGTTCTTGGCAATGAGCCTTTGTTTTTGGATATTGCTATAACATATATATATTTGTGGGATAACATCCACTGTGGTTTTTCCCTTATAGGGTTTTTCATGTAAAAAATTTGGTGTCTCATGTGTTATCGTGTTGAGCTTCTTATTTCATGCTTTCATGGTTAAATTTGAATAACAGTAAGTGTTTGATGTGTTGATGTTTATGAGTGTTCAAAGTTTTAGGGATAACTGATTCACCCCCCCTCTCTGTTGTCAGATACATTTCAACAATTGGTATCAGAGAAAGGTTCCTTGGGAGTAAGCCTAACAGCTTGAGGAAGATCCAGAATGTCTTACAAGAAGGAAGCTCTGCAGTTTGATGGAATAAATTATGCTCTCTGGAAAGTGCGAATGAAAAGTCATCTCCTTTGCCTTGGATATAGAGTATGGAAAGCGACAGAGACAAAGTATACTATGCCCCTGAATGGTTTAACAACTGAAGATGAAATCAAAGAATATGAGTTGAACAGAAAAGCCAGAGATGCTTTGCTAAGTGCCCTGTCTAACACAGAATTGATAAAGGTCATGGATTTGGAAACTGTTCATGAAGTCTGGGAGAAGCTAAAAAATCTGTATGAAGGAGATATGTTTGTAAAAAGTGCCAAATTGTAGGGTTTGAAATCAAAATATGAGAGTTTGAAGATGAGTGAAGATGAGAACATAACAACCTACATGCAAAGAGTCGATGAAATTGTCAGTGGAATAAAAGGAATGGGAGGAACTATTGATGAGAAGGAAGTAATGAAAATTCTTATGTCATTACCTAAGTCCTACAGTCACAAGGTAGCTACAATCGAAGAAGTAATGACTGTGAAGGATGTCTCTAAGGACCAGTTACTTGGAAAGCTTACAACTTTTGAAATGAGAGAATTTGATGATGCTTTGCCAAAGGTTGAAACTGCTCTGAAAGACAACACTTTAGAAAAGACTTCCAGAGCTAAGAAGTACAGAGTGGAATCTAATGATGACCTTGATGAAATTGAAGCCAACTTTGTTGACAAACTACAAAGAGGCTCCAGTAAGTATTGTAAAGGGTAAAATTAGGATGGTTTAGTTTTTGATAGTTTTGTATGTGTATCCTCCTTTCACCCTTTCATTCAAGGACCTAGGGTCGAGTTGCAATGTACTATCCTACGCTAGGTCACTATGAGATGTAGGGAAACTTGGATTTTTATGATTTGATTGCGAATTATGATCTCTTATGCTCAATGATACCTTCAAACCCTAATTATGCAAATACAATAGTAAATAGATGAATTACAGAAAATGCTACTACAGAAAGATGTGAAACAACAAATAACTGTGCACCTATTTTTAGGGTTTGGAGACAGAAAAGTCAGAGACTAAAAAGCGGGTGCCCAAATCCAATACCCTGCTTGTCGAGATCTAGAAGCTCAGTCTGCAACTTGTATCTGTTGTACCAGAGATTTTCCCATTACAGAATTTTGAGGACTAAAGAGCAGGTACCCTAGTCTAGGGAACTATTTTCTTCTCTGATTTATAATTCTGACACTCTGTTGTACCCTCCTGCAACTTCACTTTGTGTACAACTCCAACCTGTAACCTGCAATCATGAAAACTTTGGGAGGGGGTTGTGGTGTTTAGAGGCTTGCCTCAATCAAGCCCCAGAGAGACATTCAAGTCCTCTGAACATAGTTGTTAGATAGAGAGTGTGTGCCCTTGGGAGGCATCGGTAAAAACCAAATGATAAATGCTTACAAACACAAATGATATCACCTTGTAGTGAAGATCTCATGGAAGGAATAAACTCTTCATGCCATGAGGAGATGATTGCTCAAACCTGCAAATACAAACACATAAACAACACAAATCTACTCTTGCAACACAATGAAAGCCTTGAATCACTTCTAGAATGCCAATGCTCATCTAATGATCATCTAGTTTACAAATGAATGTCTAAACATGCTTTTATATGCAACTACAAAACACTCCTACCAAGAATTTCGTAATTCAAACTTACCGTGTCGGCATAGGACCCAAATAACGGTCATAAGCTGACACCCAAAAATTGGGACTACCCCAAAATAGGGGAGGACTAGGGCATGGGTGCCCAAGTCCTCCCCTGCTATTTTGGGCATGGTTTATCTCAAATGGTCCCCCTAGGTCCTATTTTCCAAGACACTTAGGGGTTTTCTCATCGGGATGTTGAAATATGATGTAAGATGTCCTAAATGCAGATGAAAGACCTGGGAGCTAAACCTTATGAGGGAAAAGCCCACAAGGGGACATTTTCTGATGTTACATTAAGCCCCCATTTTAATGTATGTATAAACGCGAGACCAATACATGCATTAAAGTACGGTCAACAAACACAACGAACACACCAAGCACGGAGAAGACACGCCAGACACATTGAAGACAATGACAGGCACGCAAAACACGGAGAAGACAGTTACAGTCATGCAAAACATGGAGAACACAGTAAATGCATAGAAGACATGAATGATTTCTTTCCTTTTCTTTTTCTCATATATATGAAATGCAGATGCAAGTACAGAAAAGTAAACAAACCTCCCATAATATAGGATGTACTCATCGCACAAGTCTTTAAACTGCATATATGGGACAACACACATGCAAGACACGCAAAACATCCCAAAATGTAGGATGTACTCATTGCACAGGTCTTTAAACTGCATATGGGGCAACCAGCACGCCAAACAAAGCAAGCACGCCAACACACACACTTTGAAGACACGGAGAAAACACGGTAGACAATCGATGGAGTGTCCCTATTTCTAGGTCCAACACCATCTCAGGCACATTACAGGCACACACCGACAATTGGGCTTCGCCAGAACAATCGCTGAAGACATGCTTAAGGGTTGAGTTAGTCACAGAACCGCTCCCTGCCTTCGCACAAGACTTTAGAAAATGACAAGATGATGCAATTTGCTATGAGAAATACACCACCCTTGCCTCCGCAGAGGGCTTCAAAATAAAAAAAAGATATACGTGATATCTTGTCTCTACAAAGGGCTTACATGATTGATTGATAGCAAACAAACTCATAGTGCAGGATGTACTCATCGCACAAGTCTTTAAACTACACCTGAGAACAAACACATTGCTAACATCTACAATAGATAACTTACCTTATATATGCCCCCACGTCCTTAAGTGGTTGATATCATGCATAGATATAAGCACGTTAAGGTAGGAAGAAAACACACAAGGGAACATAGACTTTCACAAAGCCCATGCCCCCTAGAGGTGACATGTACTTTACGATTGCCAAATGTTCCTACAAACACATCATTGCAAGAAAGATGTTAGTGTCCATAATTGTGATAAACAACAACATCAATGCATATAATTAACCACACAAAGAGCCAAGCTTATACTATGAATTCAGAGTTCGAGGACAACCATGGGGCTATATCACGAAGAACTCTGAATCGAGTACCACCAAGGCTAGATTCAAAGACAAACAAAGTGCGTAGAGCATCAGTATTGTTATGATTTGTAAGTGAGATAAAAAATCATCAAAATGACTACATGAAAAGCACAAGTGCTTCCACTAGCCAAGCGTCAGATAGGATATACAACCCCATTGTCATATTAGGAACTAAGTCCAATATTTGATTTCTTGCGAAAGGGACACTAGGTCCGCATCAATATAAATGTTTTTCATCATCTGCCAGCTAGATAGAAACACTAGAGGAAGGGAAAAAATAAATAAGAGAGGAGAAACAAGTGCCTTAGGGACAGTCACGTAGGAGGGTGCCCCCAAGTCACCAATCGCAACGCTATGTCTGTAAGACATAACACACAACAATAAAATCAGAGAGAGAGAGGAAATAGAATAATGATGATACAAATAGAAGGTCACAACAGAGGTGGTCTCCTAGTATCCCAGACCTTACAAGAGAATCAGGGGTCATTCCAGGAGGCCTAAACAACACTTAACACATTGCGGGAGAAGCACATCATGAGAGAGATAAAGGGTTAGAAATACTTACCTGTAAGATGCTAATGTTAAGAGCATAAATATCTAGGATACCTCTAATTTTGATTTAGTCTTGTTTTGATTAAAGTAACTGGGAGAGGGCCTGAACCCATATATAGAGGCCTAGCAGGTGACAAAAGAGTTTCACAAGATGTAAAACCAAAGAAGAATAGAAAGAACAAAAAGAAGGACGGGCCAGCCAAAAGGCCAGCCAAAATAGACAGGACTAGTAGACAGCCAGCTACTTTCTGGCCATAGTCTTAAGGCAGCTTATGGCATGCCATTCTTTGTTCAGGAACTCTAGTTTCTCTAAGAAGGAGGTTTTGTCAGCTTCCTACTGCAGCCACTCTTGAATCTTCTGCTTGCCCTTCCCATCCAACTTACTCTCCTATTTCTGAGTGACCTCCAAATTCTCCTTGCTTTTGTTATCTTCTAGCTGCACCGTAGTCCCCTGTTTCTTGATCATTTGTTTCTCTTTTCCCTCTGCCTATTCAGTCACAAGCTTTCTTCTCTCTAACTCCTCCTTCAACACATACAGAGTGGTGGCCGAATTCTTCACCGTTTCCCTACTATAGTCCACAAGGTCAAACATTTTCTTGTCCAAGTTTTCCTGAGTAATCTTGATTTGACCTATCTCTTCCTCCATGCGCTCCCATTTTTCAAATCTGGTGGCCATCTTCTTGACTTGGCCCCAAAGATCATCATTAGCCTCAATCAACCAATCCTCAACTTCCAGCTGGGTGATAGACTCAAGCTGCTGTATTTTCTTTCTAGCATGGTGGAGTTGGGCAAGCTGCCATTTTAGTACCTGGTTTTGAAGATCCATAGCTTGATAAAGAATGGTAACTTTATCAGTAAGTTTGGTGCATAGTTTACACTCTGAATCCTACTTCTCCTCAGTGTGATCTTCATTCATCTTAGTCTTCTTACCAGGGGAGTCCTTCGAAGTGGTCTAGTTGGGCCTTTTGGTGCCCTTGAAAATTTTGTCCCTTATCCTTTTGATCCAGGTTTTCCCTAGTATCTTTGTCGGAGTTCTCTTCCTTCTCCATATCCATATCATTACTAGTGTCCTCCTCGGTGTCAGAATCCAGAATTAACACTTCCTCATCTGGACTGTCCTCCTCTTCAAAGTTCAACTTCCTTCTAGGCCTGGACCTCTGAGCTTTGTTCACTCCCTTATTCCCAGAAGTCCTAACATAACCCTTAGGATTAGGGTTCCCAGCTTGCTCTTTCTTCTGAGGGGCTTGGGCATTATGGGGAATGCTCATACTACGGAGAACCATTTGCCCCATGTTCACAGTCATAGTCTGAGTGGGATCCTTGTTGTAATATCTATTGGTAGTAGTTTGAACATAATCATAAGGAGGGGTAGCGGCTATCTCTTTCACTTTACTCTTCCCCTACCCAATCTACTTCCTGGCCTGTAAGCCCTTATCAGGAGTAACCTTGCCTTTAGAACTCCCCCCTGAGAATTCTCAGCCCTTTGGGAACCCTCACCTAAGTTAGTGGAATCCTCCTCTTTGTTCTCACTCTAAATGAAGTTCATGATGAGTTGAGGGTTATAGATCCTTGGACAAAACCCTAGAGCAGGGGTTTGACCCAGTTCAAACTTAAAGAGGGTATAAATAAGACTTTGATGTAGCGGGATGAGTTTTTTGCCAAGCAAAACTTTTTGGATAGAGTCATCAAGAGAGGAATACAACTAGTAGGGAAGATTAATTCTAATGTTGTGACGAAAATGATTCAGAAGGGGAAAAAGATATCCATGGAATCTTTTGAACCTACCTTCCATAGTAATGTACCTCATGATGACCTCCACCACTTCACTCCAGATGCCTGATAATTCTTCCCGGCTGAAACCATTCTAAAGTCTGGTAACCTCCTCTCCTTCTTGGAAGAACTTCTGCATATCATTCTTATAGTTTCCTTTAACTTTCTTGGGAGTGCGGGTACCATCCAGTTTTAAGCCCGTGGCTTTAGCAATTAATTCTTTAGAAACCCTAAAAGTTAAACCTCTAACATAAACCGTTCTGGCTTTCCAAGAGCGAGAAAACTCACTCGACAGAATGGTATCATAGCCATTCATTGCTTCAATATAAGGGGTGAAGTCCCCTCTCTGCAGAATCTCCCAGAGCTCCCTATTCTCCTTCAACTTGTCAAACTAAGTCGGCTCAGTATGATTTAAATCGCCTCCCATTTTGAAACTGGTGTTGGCTTCTGCTTTGGCCCTGTAATGCAAACTGAGAAAGATGTTGTGAATAGTCTAGACAATGACAATTCTCAACGCGATAGCAATTTCATTGCAATCATGGTAATGATTAGGGTCCTTGCCTTGATTACTCTAGAACATGTGATTAGTCTGCCACTCCATCTGAGCATACTAAGCATTAAAATAGTAACATTTAATCATTATTAATGAAGTTGGTGATATCATTAGGGACATCCTCTCCCCTCTTCCACTTTAAGCAATCATTGATGGTACATTCTTTGTTCACGAAGACATCAGTTCTCATGTTCCCTTCCCTAAAGATATGTTGCACTTTCACCTTTCCATATATCTTAGTTCAACTATGCTTAGATTTATAATATCTTTAATATTCTAGCTAGGGGTCGCTTTAGCCTTAATCATGTCCAAAATATTTTTAGAGTCCCCTTCAATAACAAGCTTTTTGATACCAATTTCCTTAGCCAAACAAATACCTTGGTAAGCCGTATAGGCTTCAATGAAATTATTAGATTGGAAACCTAGGTTCCTAGCATAGATACCTTTGACATTTCCCTTGTCATCATGAATCACTGCTCCCCCTCCTACCTGACTTGGGTTACCCTTAGAAGCTCCATCAAAATTCAGTTTCGACCAGCCTAGATCAGGGGAGGTCCATTGATTTAGTCTTGTTGATATTGTATTAACATTAAGTTTAGGACAACGGGAGGCTTTCTTTTCTTTAAAGGGATTATATCCAATGCCGCTTGAGTAATGTGTCGAAGCGGATTCTATAGGTACTCAAATCCCTTGTTGATTTACACCACATCCCTTGCCTACATATTCACAATTGTTATAAAGGATTTTAAATCCTTGACCATAAAGGGATGTCATTTCCTTGGAAGATGGTGAAGCCTTATAGGTCTCGTAATTTGTGGTATAAGTGAGAGTATTGTTTTTATTTTCTACCAAGGGGACTTTAGGTTTCTTAGGTGCTTCAAAAGATTGCTTGGGTGAGATTGATGCTACTTTTGGTGTGTCTAGGCTATTAATTTTATATTCCCCTATACTGCAAGGATTAAAATCTAATGGGCCCCAATCATCACCAAAGAGTGCATTGGATGTTCTAGAGTCGTGCATAACATTATATGTGGCCGGAGGCATTGATGAATCGAATCATAAACTATTTAAGCTCATATGATTGGAAACTGGTTTTTGCGTTTCAATATGTAAACAACTATCTGGTTCAGGATTAGCATGAATAGTATGAAGTTTACCTTTGAATATAAATTTGATTGAATGATGCAAGGTGGAAGGGGCTACCCCCAATGCATGAATCCAAGGTCTACCAAGAATCATATTGTAAGATAAAGAACAAGGCATGACATGAATCGGGGTAGGCACAATCGCAGGTCCCACGTGTATAGGTAAAGTTATAGTGCCCACGGATTGTCATCCAACATTACCAAAGCCACGAATGCTAATGCTACCTAGTTGGATTTGTGATGTGTCAACCTTGATTTTGTGTAGTAGGTCAATGCTACAAACATTAAGAGCCAATCCATTGTTAATCATAACTCATTTTACCAATGTTTTATTTATTGTGATAAAGATTATAAGAGGATCATATTGGTTTTGAACTTTGATTGACGATAATTCCTATGGTTGAAAAAGAATATCCATTTTTGTCGCATGCATACTATCCAATACGACTTCTACATCATTAGGCTTAACAGTAGGTGGTACAGTTACCTTTTGTAAAGCTTCTTGGAGCATTCCATGGTATTTAGACAATGTTTGTATTAAATCCCAAAGAGAGATCTTAGCTGGAGTAGCACGAAGTTGTTCAAAAATATCATACTCTTGACCACTTTTATGAGTAAGATGATGTGGTGGAGGGAGCATAGGTTGAGAACATGGAAAAGAGACATACACATGAAGTGCTTTCTTACTTTGCTTATTATTACAGGTGTTGTATGTGTGAGCAATCACATTGTGGTGTGGTTGTTGTAACACATTTTGAACACCTTGAAACATAATCAACGACTTTAAGCAAGAAGGTGCACTAGGTGCCCCCGCACAACCATCTTTGGAATATTGCTACAAAACCTATTTATGAATATTGAATTGACAATATTTCCCTCTTGATTGCACCCAACATCCATCCCTAAAGGATTTAATGTGAGAGACCTTTTCTCATCCACTAATACTACATCTTGGCCAGGGAGAGCATTGGGATGAGAAGAAGGTACATCATCATCATCATACTTTGTGGTGGAAAAAGGATTTTCACTCTCATCTTTCTCATGAGTGTTCCTAGAGATGAATTTGGTTAAATCTTCTAATATCAAAGGATGTTCACTCATGAGGATTAGGAATTTGTCCAAATCAAGATCTTTGATAAATGCATGCAGAGATACCATAGAAAAATGACATGAAGGTGCTATTGCATTGTTTTCAATGTAAAATCAGATTTTAAAAGATTTTGAAATTTGATGTAAAAGACAAGTGCAAACTATATGCAAAAATGACCTACAATGCTTGTTTTTTTGTACTTTTTCAATGCAAATATATGAATGAAAAGGTGTTGTAAGGATTTTGATTAGGGATAGAAAATAATATGTTTGATATTAGTCCAATATAGCAATAAGATCCTTCACAACACACTCTTGGTGCAAATCTAAGATGATGATAGACCAAAACCTATTGAAAATACACTAAAATAAGTGGTTTGTCACCAAATCTCAATGCAAAAGAGCATGACAAAGGGTGTTGTGAGGAAAATGATAATGACAATAAAATTATATCAGTAATAACAGCCATCTAATTCCAAAAATTCCATCACAACACACTTATAGTGTCACTCTAGGTCAAACCCTAGTGAAAGTATAGCAAAAATAGACAAATTTTCATGGTTTTTCAATTCCAAGACCTAGCCAAAGGGGTGTTGTAAAGAATTTTAGGAGGTGTAGAAAATAATATTAGTGATATTAGTCACCTACAAGCATAAAATCTATTACAACATGCTTAGGGTGCAAACTAGGCCAAACCCTAGGGCAAAAATAGTAAAAATATGTAATTTTTCACCAAATTTTCAATACAAGAGGCCAATAACAAGGTGTTGTAAATAGTTTTAGGAGGGGCAGTAGTTAATACCCCTAATACCAGTCAATTAGTGCAAAAATATTCTTTACAACATGCCTATAGTGCAAAATTAGAGAGTCAATAAGGCCAAATTTAGTGAAAATTAATGTTTTTCAAGCCCTAGGTTTGAGATCTTGATGTAAAATGCTATATGAATGTTTTTCAAGCTGATGTATGATGAAAATTACATTCTCTCAGATCTGAAAATGATTTCCATGTCCTAACATGCAAAATGCAAGTGCAAATCTAATGAAAAATCAATGAAAATGCTAGTTTTTGTTGAAATTTTCTATGCAAAAAAGAAAATTTGTTCTAAAATGCAAGACTATAGCCAAATGAAAATTTGAATGAGCCTCTAAAATTAGTAGAAAAATCTGAAACAAGATTTTACCTACAAACCCTAGATTTTGGAATTACTAGGTTATATGCAAAATTCACAATTTTCAACAAAACCCTAGCAATTTAATGATGAAAATGCCATGCAAGATATTGAATTTTTGTAATTTTCTATAATTTAAATTAGATCTAATGCAAAAATTAGAAATTTGATAAAATTCAAACTAATTAATGCAACATACAAACTAGGGTTTGCAATTTTTTCCAATTTTTCATTTTTTTTGTAAGTTTTCCAATGCAATAAGATGAATGACTATATGAATGAATGAAATTAATTTAAATCTGTAGAAAAACACTCAGCAAGGTGCAAACAAGTCCAATAACATGGGTTCACCAAAATGTAAAGGGTAAAATTAGGATGGTTTAATTTTTGATAGTTTTGTATGTGTATCCTCCTTTCACCCTTTCATTCAAGGACCTAGGGTCGAGTTGCAATGTACTATTCTACCCTAGGTCACTATGAGATATAAGAAAACTTGGATTTTTATGATTTGATTTCGAATTATGATCTTTTATGCTCAATGATACCTTAAAACCCTAATTATGCAAATACGACAGTAAACAAATGAATTACAGAAAATGCTACTACAGAAAGATGTGAAATAACAAATAACTGTGCAAATGTTTTCAAGGTTCAGAGATGGAAAAGTTGGAGACTAAAGAGTGGGTGCCCAAGTCCAATGCCCTACTTTTTGTCGAGATCTAGAAGCTCAGTCTGCAACCTGTATCTGTTGTATAAGAGATTTTCCCGTTGTGAAACTTTGAGGACTAAAGAGCGGGTGCCCTAGTCTAGGGAGCTATTTTCTTCTCTGATCTGCAATTCCAACACTCTGTTGTACCCTCGTACAACTTCACTTTGTCTACAACTCCAACCTGTAACCTGCAATCATGAAAACTTTGGGAGGGGGTTGTGGTGTTTAGAGGCTTGCCTCAGTCAATCCTCGGAGAGACATTCAAGTCTTCCAAACACCGTTATCAGATAGAGAGTGCGTGCCCTTGGGAGGTAGAGGTAAAAACCAAATGATAAATGCTTACAAGCACAAATAATATCACCTTGTAGTGAAGATCTCATGGGAGGAAGAAGCTCTTCATGCTATGAGGAGATGATTGCTCAAACTTGCAAATACAAATACATAAACAACACAAATTTGCTCTTGCAACACAATGAAAGCCTTGAATCACTTCTAGAATGCTAATGCTCATCTAGTTTATAAATGAATGCCTAAACATGCTTTTATATGCAACTACAAAACACTCCCGCTAAGAATTTTATAATTCAAACTTACCATGTTGGCATAGGACCCAAATAACGGTCACGAGACGACACCCAAAAATTGGGACTGCCCCAAAATAAGGTAGGACTAGGGCTCGGGTGCCAAAGTCCTCCCCCTATTTTGGGCAGGGTTTATCTCAAGTGGTCCCCCTAGGTCCTATTTGCCAAGACACTTAGGGGTTTCCTCATCGGGATGTTGAAATATGATGTAAGATGTCCTAAATGCAGATAAAAGACCTGGGAGCTAAACCTTATGAGGGAAAAGCCCCCAAGGGGACATTTTTTGACTTTACAATTATAAAGGCAAATTACCTTGCAGATGTTTTTTATGTGGTAAGGTTGGTCACTATACTTCGAGATGTCTTGAAAGAATTGAAATGAATAGAAAATGATTTGAGAGCAAACCTAGAGTTTCAAATAAATGCTAATATGCTAGAGACATTGATGATGAAGGTGTAACAGATGATGAATCTGATGATGCTAATACTAGTGCAAATGAGTGCTTATTTATTGCTATTAAAAAAGAATCTGAGACTACTAATCCTACTAGCTGTGTAAATGAGGAAAAACCAATGGAGGAAAGTGCTTTGGCTGTTTAGGTGGAGAAAGATAAGGATGAATGGATTATTGATAGTGGATGCTCACATCACATGACCGATGACAAAAGCAAGTTTGTGAGTTTGGAAAAGTATGATGGAGGACTAGTTAGGTTTGGAGATAATGCAACTGGTAAGATTTGTGGGAAATGATCTATTTCTTTTGATAGAAAGCACAACACTGATAATGTCTTATATGTGAAGGGTTTAAAGCATTTTTTTTGAGTGTTGGTCAGATGTATGACAAATGATATGATTTGAGATTCAAAGATAATGGGTGCAAGATCATGGAAAGCTTCAGAACAATGATTTCTACCGGTAAGAAGACCAAAGGTAACATTTACCAGTTAAGAGGAACTAATGATTATTACTTATTTGCCTAGGCAGATGAGAGTTAGTTGCGGCATAGAAGGATGTGTCATATAAACTTTGATAATTTGGTGGAGATAAGTTTAGGTCAGGCTATGAGAGATTTACCAAAGCTTGTGAAGCCCACCAATACCATTTGTAAGGAATGTCAATTGGGGAAGAAGACAAGAACTAGTTTCAAGAGCAAAGAGCAATTTTTTTATGGCTTACTGGATCTAGTGCATACAGATCTCTGTGGTCCTACAAGGGTGAGAAGTCTACAAGGTGACATGTGCTTCATGTTGCTTATTGATGATTATTCTAGAATGACTTGGGTTACTTTTCTAAGAGACAAATTAGAAGCCCTAGAGAAGTTCAAATCTTTCAAGGAAATGGTTGAGAATGAAATAGAACTGAAAATCAAATGCTTGAGGTCTGATAGAGGAGGTGAGTTCACATCAAATGAATTCAACATTTTCTGTGAAGAGCAAGGGATAAAAAGATAGTTGTCTGCACCTAGGACTCCTCAGCGGAATGGAGTTGTGGAAAGAAAGAACATGATAGTTCAAGAGGCTGCTAGGACAATGATGAAGGAAGCAGATCTGTCGAAAGTTTTCTGGAAAGAAGCTATAGATACTGTTGTCTACATTCAAAAAAGAGTTCAAGTGAAAGGTAATGGTACTAAAACTCTTTATTAATTATGGTATGGAAGAATTTCTAGTAGTAAAATATTTCAAAGTTTTTGGAAGTAAATGCTATATTAGAAGAGAAGAAGATCTAGGGATGTTTGGTGCAAGGTGTGATGAAGGAATCTTCTTTGGATACTCTACCAAGAGTAAGGCCTACCGATGCTACAACAAAAGGTTGAAAAAGATTGTTGAGAGTGCAAATGTGAAGGTGGATGAAGACAAAGGAAGAACATCAGCTCTAAATGGCTATGAATCAGATGAACCTATTGTCACAATAAATGAGAAGAAAGAGGAACATGAACACAATTAAGATGAAGAAGAGATGGCTATAGAAACTACCATTAAGACTCCCAGGTATGTAAGGATCAATCATTCATAAGATCAAATTATTGGAGACAAAAGCAAAGAAGTAATGACAAGGAAAAGAGCTGCAGAAGAACAAATGAATTATTGTTTGCTTTCTAAAGTTGAACCAAAAACTACGAATGAATCCTGTAATGATGAAAATTGGGTAAAATCCATGAAGGAAGAACTAATGCAGATAGAGAAGAATGAAACATGGGAATTAGTTCCTAGACCTGCTGATAAAGATGTTCTTGGAACCAAATGGGTTTTCAAGAACAAGCTGAATGAAAATGGAGAAGTTGTAAGGAACAAAGCAAGGCTTGTGTGCTAAGGATATTCTCAAATTGAAGGAATGGATTTTGAAGAGACTTTTGCTCTAGTGGCTCGGATTGAAGCAATCAGAATATTTCTGGCATTTGTAGCTCACAAAGATTTCAAAGTGTATCAGATGGATGTGAAGTCTACATTTTTGAATGGTGAGTTGGAAGAGGAAGTTTACATTGAACAACTGGAAGGATTTTAGTTATCAGACCAAGATGATATGGTGTGCAGGTTGAAGAAAGCTTTGTATGGACTCAAGCAAGCTCCTAGAGCTTGGTATGCAAAGTTGGATAAGTACTTATTGCAATTAGGGTTCAATAAAGGTACTGCTGACAATAATATCTATTTCAAGATTAATGGCGATTAGATTTTGATTGTTGAAGTCTTTGTTGGTGACATTATCTTTGGAGTCAATGAAGGTATGTGCATGAAATTTGCTGTTGAAATGAAAAAATAGTTTGAGATGTCTATGTTTGGTGAGATGAATTTCTTTTTAGGTCTGCAAGTTACTCAATTAGATAAAGGAATCTTCATATCCCAATCAAAGTATGTGAAAGAGTTGTTGAAGAAGTTTGGAATGGAGGACTCTAAACCAGTATGTACTCCCATGGTGACTAGTTGCAAGTTGAGAAAAAATGATGAGTCATATAAGACTAATAAAAAAAGGTACAAAACCATGATTGGAGGATTACTTTTTGTAATTCAATCCAAACCTGATATAATGCATGCAATTTTTCTTGTAGCAATATTTCAAGAGGATCCTAGAGAGTCTCATGTGATGGGAGTTAAGAGAATCTTGAGGTATTTGAAAGGCACATCAGATCATGGCTTATGGTATCCAAAAGACAATGTTTTCACTCTCAGTGAATATACAGATGCAGTTTGAGCCGGAGATGTTGATGACAGGAAAAGTACAAGTGGAGGTGCTTTCTTCTTGGGTAATATATTGGTTTCATGGTTGAGAAAAAAGCAAGATTCAATTTCCGTATCCATTGCAGAAGCAGAGTATATTGTAGCAGCATGTTGTTGCACTCAAGTGTTATGGATGAAGCAGACATTGAAGGACATAAGAGTTATATATGAAGATCCAATTGCAATCTTTTGTGACAATACAAGTGCCATAAACATTTCTAAGAACCCAGTGATGCACTCAAGAACAAAGCATATATCTATAAGATATCACTTTTTGAGAGAGAAGGCGACAAAGAATGAAGCCAAGATGGGATATGTGTCTACAAAGGACGATATGGTAGACATTTTTACTAAGCCTTTGCCTAAGGATACCTTTGAGTATCTCAAGGAAAAGTTAGGGGTTATTACCCCTCCTGTTTTGAACTAAGATGCATGGGAATGCATCAATCTAGTGAAGCTTAGAGCCCCATTCATTGATTTGGATTGATGTTTTGAGAGCTACCTCTCAGGGGGAGTAGCTAGATGATTCCTAATAATAAGTAGTAAGTATTGATAATTTCAATCTAATTAGAGCAGCAAAGTGCAAGTATGTGCCCTTTGCCATTGATGTCAAAGGGGGACATAAATCATGTGAAAAAATTAGGGGAAGAAAGAGTGCAGATGAGTAAAGAGAAAGGGGGAGAATCCTATTTTGATGGTCTTTATAGTTTTCACATCATATGTTGCCATCAATGACAAAGGGGGAGATTGTTGCAAGTATGTGCCTAACTGGTGTTGTCATTGATGTCAACATATCTGTGTTGTCATTGGTGTCAACTGTGTTCTTGATTGTGATGTTTTCTAGTGTTGGCGATAATGAGTAAGTGATCCTGATATTGAGTTTCAAAGTGCTTTTGAGAAAATTTGTTCCTCCGGTGGAAGAAGTGTGTTGTAGAGTATCTCTGTTTACCGAAGAACAGTCCAATATATTGCTCTGCATTTCTTGCAAAATGAATATCTTTGTCTACGGATTGGAAGTTATTTAGAGGCATGTCTAAATATGCTATATCTCAAGTTTGATCCTTTAGTATGAAGATTTGAGAGAGTTCTATTCACCAGAGTAAAAATTATTTTTCTATGTATTCGGTGGTGACAGGGAGAAAGTATTTTGCTCTGCATTCCTCCGCATTGAAGTATTTTGGTTTGCAATTCTAGAATTAAGTTTTTAGTGTTGATAAGTACCTTCAACTCCAATGGTTCATGATTTGGTGGTCCGCAAGCTATCTTTTCTCTATGATTGTAGCTGACAGTGTTGTTTATGTGCTCCGGTTTGAAGAATCTTCTTGGAAGAATGGTTAGAGATTGTACGGTTGTTTCTGGTGATTACTATATGCTTGTGGATGTCTCCTGATTGTGTTCCTACCTTTCGATTGATCTGTAAAGAGAAATTTGGATCGTGGATGAAGATTGTTCTTAGAAGACCTAGTGTTAACACCAGTCTTAGTTGACTTGGTTGTTTTCATTTCTTGCAGAGATACATTGAAGATTATGGAAGCATGTTGTGGCATGGAAGATTAAACTTGAGTCCTAGCTAAGGCATAACATGATCCACATACATCTTTTCCTTAGCCAATCTTGTTTAGGTCCAGACCTATTTCTATGTATGTTTGTAATGCCGACCTTGGAGATTGTTCCAATGGTTGATGAATGTAATGCCAACCTTGATGTACATTCCAAGGTTGACGAAGTGTATAAAAATGTGTAATGTAGCCATGAAAAACATGTCCTTGTGCAAAAATGAAAAGATAAGGTGAGAAGTGTAAGAAGAGAAGAGTAAAGTAGTTATACTATGCTTCAATGGAATTGAACTCAGGCATGGAGTAGATGCTACCAAATCAGTTCAGCATCCTTTGGCAATGAGCCACCCCTTGCCAGTGAGCCTCTATTTTTTGGTATTGCTATAACATATATATCTTTGTGGGCTAACACCCACCGTGGTTTTTCCCTTATAGGTTTTTCCACGTAAAAAAATTGATGTCTCATGTGTTGATTGTGTTATTGTGTTGAGCTTCTTATTTCATGCTTTCATGGTTAAATCTAAATAACAATAAATAAGTGTTTGATGTGTTGATGTTCATAAGGGTTCAAAGTTTTAGGGACAATTGATTCACCTGACCCCCTCTTAGTTGTCCGGTGCATTTCAACATGGAGATGATTTTGTATGTTATATTACAAAGAGAGATCATTCTAGAATCATCCATTGATTCCATATAATTATTTTTGGGGATCAAGACTAGAAAAGTGTTATTCATATCCTTCAGCATTGTAACCTTTCTTCTAGCCTCCTTAGTAGCTACCATCAAATCTTTAGCAATTACCTTCCAAATTTTTTGATAGAAACTTGTAGGGAGACCATTAGGTCCCAGTGCCTTGTCAGGATTCATATGAAAGGTAATCAATTTGATCTCCTCCTTAGTGAAAGGTTGATTAAGGATTGCATTCTGTTAGGGGCTTATCAATCATGGGAATTGGCTAAAAATCATTTTTTGGCTTGCTCATCCTTGTGGTCTAAGTCAATATCTCAGAGTAACACCCCATAAGCTCCTTCACCTTGAGGAAAATTTCTTATATCATGCCTTCTCTAATGATCCTCTCATTTAACATAGCTAATTCTGCTTCAATATTTTTGTTCTCCTCAAAAATGTTTTTGAAGTGTGACTTGTTCCAACCTTTCTTTTGTTCTTTTATGTGGCCCAACTTCTTAAAAAATTGAAAGAGTTTGGTTCTCCTAATTTTTGGGGCCAAGTTCCACCATTCCAATACCCTATTTTCAATTTAAGGGTCCTAGAGCCACATATTTTTTATTTTAAAGGGGCATCTCTTAGGGGTTTAATTTGGCAAAAAAATCATCGTCAACAAGAAATTATTAGATCTAGAAATTGGGAGGATTGAACATTCCTTTAATTGAGGAATGGAGAACTGATGTCCACATAGGAGGAATTGATCCAACCTTTTTGTAATGCTTGTAAAACCTTGTCTTCGATTTCTCCAAGTGAAGTTGTCGTTTATTGGAGGGATGTCACAGAATTGGTTCCTGCCATAGAAGTTTTGAAAGTCTAGCTAGGAATGCGTTATCTTGAATATATCCCCTTTTTCTCTTAGGTATCCAATGTGGCAATAAAGTCAGCCCCCACTATGATGAGTCCATCTTCCATAACTTGTATGGTTGTTGAAATTTGTTACCAAACCTCCAATTTATGAGTGTTTCTGACAAGTCCATATACATTGACTAGTATGAAGTTCAAATTCATGGGAATGTATCTAATTTTTCTTACTTTCTAGGATGGGGGACTGTGAACGTGATCTGCAATCACCGTGTTTGTATTACATATTAGCCCCAGTCCACCCAAGGCAATTCTAGCATCTGCAAAGTGCCCACTTTTTTCCCACCATTTTGCCACAACTTATTTCATTTCATCTACCTTCATTTTGGTTTCTTGGATAAGAATAATGTTAGGAATTGACATGTCCATGGGGCGCTTAACCCATTTCCTCTTGTTAGGGGAAGTTATATTCCACATTATGAGCTTCATGGATCCATGGGAAGGGTGCTTCTCTTCCTTGATCTTAGTTTCATCAATCCTCTAGCCTTCCCTATAATCTCCATCTTAACTCTATTTGATTTCCTTACTCTCTGGCTTTTATCTCTACTTCTGGGTTTGCTAATCTTTGATTTCAACTAGCTTATCATTCTTTCCTCCAAAATATTAGCTTCATCCTAAAAAAGTTCACTTTCCACACTTTCCTCCACCATCTACTCAATAGCCATAGGGGCCTCTATTTGTTGAATGTGGACATCTTCCTCCATATCCCTATTGCATCCAAGGATTTCCATTGCCAGATTGAAATTGGATGTGTTCTGATTAGAGACATCTTCTCTTGGAGCTTCTCTTGGAGTTGTGCCAATGCCACTCCCGGCTTCATCCTTATTTATTTATTTCATCATCCTTGGGCCTTCATCTTCACTATTTCCCCTGATTATACTTGGTAGAGATCTAACTTCATCTTTCTTTGTGTTGTCTTCCTTCCCCTTGCATTTTGCGAATGAGTGCCCAAGTAAGTGATAATTTTTGCATTTGCTTGCGGATCTTTCCACCTAGACCTTTTATCTCCATATACCTACTTCTGACCTAATCTCAATCTCATCTAGAGGAGACAAGTCAATATCAATAGTGACATAGATTCTGACATACATCCGAAAGTCACCCTCTTCAATCTGATCATCCACCTTGATAAAGGTTCTAATTTCATTAGCTATCAATTTTAGGATCCTTGGATCCCAGTATTCTATTAGAATATTGTAAAGTTTGATCCACATTGGGGTTTGGAGATTTTATGGTCTATTGGGTTGAAGTTTGGGATCTAGTCCTTAGTATAAAACCATACCTCGTCCATCATCAAAGGAGCCTAGCTCAGGATCTCCTATTTTCTCTCACCAATGGGGAATTTGACCATGAAGAATCACCTAGGTAGGGATTTGACCTTAACTTCATTTCCCTAATTGTGGACACACTATTTTTTGGACCTTTGCCCTAGAGAGCCAATCTTCCACCCACTTCATGAAGAGTGCACAAGTGCATAGCATTTTTACTATTGGCAACATGGTTAAGAGACATTGTTGATATGATTATGATATGATGTTGTCATTAATGGAAATAGTCAAATATGATTGGGAACAGGTCTTGAGACAAATTGTGTACATCTTTTTTGGTCTGGAAATAATGACTTAGTCAAATTGACTAAGTGTTGGCAACTTACTGAGTTAGCGATAGAAAGTTGGTTGGTATTTCTCCGCAGATGCAGAATTTAGTATGCAGTTCTAGTATGTTGCATATAGTTGTTTGATGATGTTATATTCTAAGTCTCATATCCTTGAAATCTCTGGAAGCTACACTTTGAATTGCTTAAGTCCAGATTAACAGAGTTCAATCATGAACAGTGCAAAATACCTAAGTATCTTAGTCCACATTTCTCTGCTATTGGTTGTTTCGATGTGTGGTTTGAAGGTGTTGTAAACACATGTCAGGAGTATCCAATTCTAGATTTGTAGAGTATGAGGTTTACTAGATGATCGTCCACAAGATCTTAAGTATTGGCATTTAGGTTGGCAATATTTCTTAGTGACAAAGACAGTAGTTTAGAGATCTGCATTTTTCCGCATAAGAATATCATGACTCACAATTCTGAAGGTATGTTGGGTGATACATAATGAGTGTTTGATATGAATTTTAGAGTCTCATGTGGTCTGCATTAGAAGTTGTGTTATGACAGTAAATTTGGTTAAGTGTATTCTTAAGGATGAAGTTGACATACAAGTTGGATGGCTATGCGATAAAGATATATTGTTTGGATCATCATTCTAAGTGGTTATATAATAAGTCCACACCTATATGAAGGTTCTTGAAGGATTGCATCAGTCTACATAACTTCCCATGCAAAGAATTCAAGACGACGAAGTATAACTTTTTGTGTACTTGTTTCATTTTTGGTAAGCTGACCCAATTTTGAGTTAGATCTTGTTGCGGATATAAATACTCAATGGATTTCAATATTAAGTGATGTGATGCATTATTGATTTCATGTGTATGCTATCTAACACCATTTTTGTGATCTAGAAAGTACAGTAAGAGTGTAGGGGACAATAGAACATAATATATGTGAGCAGAGCAGAGAAACAAAGTAGTCATTATGAAGAGCTTTGAAACTATATTTTGAGATATCAATGGAACTGTATTCTAGCATTCAATAGATGCATTTGTAACAGTTCTTTATTGGCAACGACTCATTCTCTCTTCTCTTCTATCTTTCTTTCTCAATGGGTAGTAAGTCCACTTAGACAGTGAGTCCACTTGTAGTGAACATTTCTATGTAATATCTTGTAACCGGTTATAATATATTGTGAGCTAACACTCACCATGGTTTTTCCCTTTTTTGGTTTTCCATGTAAAAATACTAGTGTCTATGTGTTGTGAATTTATGGTTGTTTTTTGTGTGTTTATTTTGCTTTCATGTTATTGAATTTAGTAAATGGGTTAAAGAGCATGTAAAGGAATGGTTTTATAGAATACCAATTCCCCCCTCTCAGTATTCCTTGTGTTCAACATTTACTGCATTATCAAGATCTACTAAATTTACAGCAAAGGAGATACAACTCACCATATCTCTTGGTATTAATGGAATTCTATTTTCTCCTATAGCTAGATTAGAGTTATTCACAATACATATCTTCTTGTTGTTCCCCATATCTGATGATCCATTATTCATGTCCACATGCTAATGGTCTCTGTATTCATGTTTTCCCTTCCATTATTCTTTCTGATACCATGCTTCATTCCATTGTCTATCCCATCCCCTATGGGCTCCATGTGCTCTCTAGACCTCCTTCTCTGTTTGGCTTCATAGATATGCTCCCCCTAGTCTAAGAAATTGCCTTTTCTAATAGAGCCTTTTTCTATCGTTAACCACCATTTGTTCCTTGTCTTTCATAAATTATTCTTCCAACCTTCAGCTGCGTGATTTCAGTAGTGAGCCACTACAGTTTTATGAAGTGACTATTATTATTTTCACACACATTTCCCTATTAGTGTGAATAGGGATATCACCTAACTAGTGTTTTCCCTTGTTGTGTGGATAATTCATATTATTTAACTATTTATTAGTTAAATAATATTCACACACATATTCACATGTTAAGTTGACTTAGTGAGCCTTCTAGATATTTTTAGATATTTCTAGATATTTCTAGTTGTTTCTAGTTGTTGACAGTTGTTGATAATTGTCTTATAGTTGTCATATCCTACACATCAACTAGTTGGCATCTTGACCTCTAGTTGTCACATGTAATAGGAATATGACACTTGTCACATGAATACTACTTCTTATCTCTCATCCTTGTCTTTATAAGCAAGGTATGTCTCTTCATTTTGTAAGGTTGAGCTATAGTTCTCTCATAATGTTATTATGCCATTGGAGCATTTATATTATTCTCTCATAGTATTGTTATGTTGTTCATTTCTTTTGCATTATAGTTTATTGATTCTAGCTCTTTCAATTTGATTCTGGGTTATATTCTTTTTTAAGATTCTAACATGGTATCTGAGCATATTTTGGAAGAATAGATTCATATGTTGGGAGATTTTGGGGGCTACTAAGCTTTTCTTTAGGTTTCCTAAAAACCCAATATGCTCTTCTCTTGCATCTTTGGATGATCTTGAGAATCATAAAAGTTTGATGGAAATGTTATTTTAACCTTGTGGTTCATTACTTGTATCTTCTCAATCTAGTTGGTTGCAACTTTCTAGCTATCTTGGCAGTGTTTTCAGTTGTTCCATTGTGTCCAAAATGATCAAGAAAGTCAGATCTCACTTTTTGTTTTGCCCAAATTAGAGATCTGGAAGTGAAGTTGGGATCAAGGGTTTCAAGCATAGATATGATGAACAAGTTTTTTTGGAGCATTTTCAGGACAAATGGACATTTCTAGTGCATTCAGAGGGTCCAAAAACCCTAAGAATGACTATAAATTTGTCCAAATTGGGATCAAGAAAACTTGAGGCAATTTTTTTTCCTGGAGGAGTCATACGAGTCCTATGTAGGCATATGATCAATAGGTCTTTTTTTTTTTTTGAAAAAAAAAGCGCAGAGTTCTTTGTAAATTTTTTTTTTTTTGTAGAACAAAAAAAATGTTTTAAAGAGTAGGGGCACAGGGATATACCCCACCCCCTCCTTGTAGGATACAAGGTACCTGCACCTGCCATGGTAGGTTGCAGGCCTTCGGGCCTTGCCATTTGGTCTTTGAGGGGGGGTACCAAGGGTACCACCCTAGACCATGGCTTTAGGACGTGGCAGGGTGCGGTCGGTTGGGCCCCTCCCAACATATAGGGAAGTGGGGGTGTTAAAACCCCCTCACACACACACATATATTTCTCAAATATGTAGAAAACTGTATGACTTGCATTGCATTTTTTACCAAAAAAATAATAATTTTTTAATCTACAAACATTTGGCCTGCGTGCCATTTTTTTGGCAAACTGTAACTAAGTTTAGAAGTTCCGCCACATTTGGTGGATTTTCTGGTCGAGACTCCAAAATGGAAGAGATTCAAATTTAGTTGGCTAGGATCTATATTTAGCAGAACTGCTAAATTTGGTGGTAGTTTCGCCAAAGTTGGCGGCAGTTTTTTGCTTTTTATCTCTCCATTGGCAGGCATGATTTTGAAGGCAGATTTCAAAGTCTTCTAAATTGCTCATATCAACTCCTTTTTTAGAGCAATTTTTTGTTCTCTTCTCAGTGGTGCTATTGGATTTTGGTTTTGGTGGTTGGAATTTTTAGAATTTTTTGATTCTCATAGGTGAAGCTGCATAGTTCTCATTTTGGGAACTTCGAAGACTCATAAATTTTGCATATGACCTCAGATTGAGGTGATTCTTGTTGCAAGTATGTGCCTAATTGGTGTTGTCATTGATGTCAACATATCTTTGTTGTCATTGGTGTCAACTGTATCCTATTCTATTACTTATTTATAATCTTTATATGTTGAGGATATCGAGAAAATTGGCCTCTCCGGAAGAAACAAGTGAGTTACAGTGAAGTGCAGTGTAGACAATGAGTTGTATGTTGAAGAATAGTTCGGTAGATTTCTCAGCATTTCTTGCTGCTTGAAGATCTTGGTCTACAGATTGGAAGTTATTTAAAGGGATGTCTGAAGATACTAAATCCTGAGTTTAATCCTCTGATGTGAAGAATTGAGAGAGTTGCATTCACCAGAGTAAAACCTACTTTTTCTGATTATTCTCTAGTGATAGGGAGAAAGTGTTTTGCTCCGTATTCCTCTGCAATAAAGTATTTTGCTCTGCAGTTCTAAAGGGAAGTCTGGGATGATGACAAGTGCCTACAGTTGTAATGGTTCGTGAGTTGGTGGTCGACAAGTTATCTTTCTTTTATGATAGTTGAAGACAGTGAAGTTCATGTGTTTCGGTGTGAAGATTCCCATGGTTAAAGTGGTTAAGGTTTGTGTGGTTGCTCCTGATGATTATAACATGCTTGTGGATGCCTCCTAATCATGTTCATATCTTGACATTCATCCATGTTAAGGAATTGAGATTGTGTTTGAAGATTATTCCTAGATAACATAGTGTGTAATCAATTTTGGTCGACCTGGTTAATTCCAGTGATTGCGGAGATCTCTTGAAGATTGTTGAAGCGTGTTGTAGCATGAAAGACTATGTTTGAATCCCAGCTAAGGCATGGCATGATCCACATACACTTTTACTCCATTTCCTTTGCATAATGTTGTAATAGGTTAATACCTATTTTGTAAATGTTTGTAATACCAACCTTGGAGATTGTTCCAATGGTTGATGATTGTAATGCTAACTTTGATGAACATTCCAAACTCGATGAATGATAAATATACTTGTAATTGAGTCATAGAAAAGCTGGGCTTGGGGATTAAGATGGGAAGATAAGGAAAAGGGCTAGCATATAAGGCAGAGTAGGGTAGAGCAGAGAAGAGGAACTATTGTACTCAAATGTATTTATCTCAGATCAAAAGAAGATGTTGAATTTGGTAGTGAGCAAGGCAGTGAGCTACCAGTAGGGTTTAACAGCCCTCAGGGTTTAACAACCCTTATTGTAATCTTGCTAGGTTTAGGGTTGAGGCAGTGAGCCTACTAGATCTAGTTGTTCATTAGGGCAGTGAGCCAACATGTTCTAGGCCCATGGAGTGACCAAGCCTAAACATCATTATTTCAAGATTGCAATATATATTGAGAGTTAATCCTCTCTGTGGTTTTTCCCCACATTGGGGTTTTCACGTAAAAATCTGGTGTCTCTTGTTTTGTTTTGCAAATGTGTTTGAGCTTCTGATTTATTCTTTCATGATTTAATCATAAGAATAGTTAGAAAATGATTGAATGTTTTAAGTACAGAAATTGTTAAGGTTTTGAGACAACTGATTCAAACCCCCCTCTTAGTTGTCTGGAGTATTTCAACAATTGGTATCAGAGCAAAGTTCCTCGGTAGAAAGCTTAATCGGTTGAGGTAGATCCAGGATGTCACATAAAAAGGAAATTCTACATTTTGACGGGACGAACTATGCCCTTGGGAAGGTACGAATGAAGAACCATCTTATTTGTCTTGGTTATAAAGTATGGTTAGCTACACAATCAAAATTTGTCATGCCGTAAGGTGGTCTAATGACTATAGATGAGATTAAAGAATTTGAGATAGATGTCAAGGCCAGGGATGCTCTATTCACTTCCTTGAATGACTTAGTGTTGACAAAAGTTGTGGATCTTGAAACTACAAATGAGGTATGGGAAAAGCTGAAAAATCTATATGAAGGAGATGACTTTGTGAAAGAAGCCAAGTTACAAAGTCTAAAAGTGAAATATGAGAGCTTTAAGATGAATGAAGATGAAAACATAATAGCCTTCATGCAAAGAGTTGATGAACTTGTCACGGGAATAAAAGGTATGGGAGGAACCCTAAGTGACAAAGAAGTTGTGATGAAAATTCTCAGATCACTACCAAAGTCCTATTATCATAAAGTGGCAGCAATTGAAGAGTTTATCTCAGTAAAATCCATTGACAGAGATCAACTACTTGGAAATCTTATGGCATTTGAAATGAGAGAGTTTGGTGATGCCCTACCTAAAGTTGAAACTACCTTCAAAGCCAACACTTTTGGGAAAACCTTAGATCAGAAAAGTACAAGGTAGAATCTGATGATGAGTTTGATGAAATTGAAGCCAACTTTGTTGATAGACTGCAAAGAGGCTCTGGTAAGTTTAAAGGTAAATTACCTTTCAAATGTTTCTCCTGTGTTAAAGTAGGTCACTTTGATTCTAGGTGTCCTGAAAGAATTGAAAGAAATAGGAAAAGATATGAGAACAGACATAGGATCCAAAAGAATGTAAATATGTTGAAGATCTTGATGATGATGGAGTATCAGATAATGGTGAACCAGACAATACTAGTAGTTCTGGTAATGAGTGCTTGTTTATTGCTATTAAGGAAGAACCTGTGTCTACTAATCCTACTAGCTATGTGAAGGAAGAAAAACTAGTGGAAAGTGCTTTGGCTGCTCAAGTTGTTGAAGACAAAGATGAATGGGTTATTGATAGTGGCTGCTCTCACCACATGACTGGTGACAAAAGTAAGTTTGTGTGTTTGGAAAGATATGATGGTGGACTAGTTAGGTTTGGAGATGATACAACTAGTAAGATTTGTGGAAAAGGATCTATTTCTTTTGATGACAAGCATAATACTAAAGATGTCTTGTATGTGAAAGGATTAAAACACAATCTTTTGAGTGTGGGTCAGATGTGTGACAAAGGTTATGATTTAAGTTTCAAGGAAAATGGATGAAAGATCAGGGAAAGCTCTGGAATAGTCATTGCAATTGGTAAGAAGACTAGAGGTAATATCTATCACCTGAAAGGAACTGATAACTATTGTCTATTGGCTCAGACTGATGAAAGTTGGTTATGACATAGAAGGATGTGTCACATCAATTTTGATAACATTATGAAGATAAGTACTACATAGGTTGTTAGACATTTGCCTAAACTAGTGAAGCCTGCTAATCCTATCTGCAAGGAGTGCTAATTTGGGGAAGAAACAAGAACAAGTTTCAAAAGCAAGGACCAAATCAGTTGATGGGCTACTGGAACTAGTGCATACAGATTTGTGTGAACCTACCAGAGTGAGAAGTTCGCAAGGAGATAGGTATTTCATGTCGCTTATTGATGATTATTCTAGGATGACTTGGGTTACCTTTTTGAAGGAAAAAGCAGAATCTCTAAATAAATTCAAGTCATTCCAGGTAATGGTCGAAAATAAGATGGATTTGAAGATCAAGTTTTTAAGGTCTGATAGAGGAGGAGAGTTTACATCAAATGAATTCAATTTCTTTTGTGAAGAACATGGGATAAAGAGACAATTATCTACACTTAGGACTCCACAACAAAATGGAGTCATTGAAAGGAAAAATAGAACAGTTCAAGAGGCTGCTAGAGCCATGATGAAGGAGGCTGACCTACCAAAAGTGTACTGGAGAGAGGCTATTCTCACTACTATCTACATTCTCAACAGAGTTCAGGTCAAAGGTAATAGTTCCAAAACCACCTATGAGTTGTGGTATGGAAAAGTTCCTACAGTGAAATACTTCAAAGTTTTTGGTAGAAAATGTTATATCAAAAGAGAAGATCTAGGCAAGTTTAATGCTAGATGTGATGAAGGAATCTTCCTTGGTTACTCCACCAAGTGAAAGGCTTACCGATTCTATAATAAGAGGATGAATAAGATCATTGAGAGTGTTAATGTCAGAGTTGATCAAAACAAGGAAGGGTATTCAGTAGTAAGTGGATATGAATTAGATAAATCAGAGGCCTCAACAAGCAAAGGAGAGGTGTAGCATGAAGTCAATTTAGATGAAGAAGAACAAGCTTTGAAAAGTGTCACCAAAACACCAAGGTATGTAAGACTTAATCATTATGAAGATCAAATCATAGGAGATAAGAGCAAATGAATCCTAACCAAAAGAAAAGCTACAGAGGAACAAGTAAACTTTTGTCTGATTTCCAAGATTGAACCTAAGACTATGGATGAGGCTTGCAATGATGAGAATAAGGTAAAGGCTATGAATGAAGAACTAATGTAGATAGAGACAAATTAGACCTGGGATCTTGTTCCTAGACCAACAAATAAACATGTAATTGGCACTAAGTAGGTCTTCAGAAACAAGATGAATGAGAATGGTGAAGTGGTAAGAAACAAAGAAAGGTTGGTATGGAAAGGATACTCTCAAGTTGAAGGAATAGACTTTGAAGAAACATTTGCACCAATGGCAAGGATTGAAGCAATAAGAATGTTTTTGGCTTTTGCAGCCTACAAAGATTTCAAGGTATACCAAATGGATGTGAAGTCTACTTTCTTAAATGGAGAGTTGGAAGAAGAAGTCTATATTGAACAACTGGAAGGGTTCCAATCATCAGATCAGGGTGACATGGTATGCAGATTGAGGAAGACATTGTATGGATTGAAACAAGCCCCCAAGGCATGGTATGCAAGGTTGGTCAAGTATCTAATACAGATAGGGTTTAGTAAGGGTACTACAGACATCAATCTCTACTTCAAGGTCAATGATGAACAAATCCTAATTATTGCAGTCTTTTTTGATGATATTATTTTTGGAGGCACTGAAGGTATGTGCATGATTTTTGCTAGAGAAATGCAAAGTGAATTTGAAATGTCCATGTTTGGTGAGATGAATTTTTTTTTAGGTTTGCAAATCAATCAATCAGATAAAGGTATCTTCATTTCTCAGTCTAAGTATGTGAAAGAGTTGTTAAAGAAATTTGGGATGGAAGACTCTAAACCAGTATGCACACCCATGATAACTAGTTGTAAGTTGAGTAAAGATGATAACTCACCTATGGTAGACTAGAAAAGGTACAGATCTATGATTGGAGGATTACTTTATCTGACTCAAACCAGACCTGACATAATGCATGCAGTTTATCTTGTAGCAAGATTTCAAGCAGAACCCAAGGAATCACATGTGATGGCAATCAAGAGAATTCTGAGATATTTGAAAGGCACAATAGATTAAGGTTTGTGGTACCCTAAGGACAATGATTTTACCCTAAATGTATACACTGACGCAGATTGGACTGGAGATGTGGATGACAAAAAAAGTACAAGTGGAGGTGCATTCTTCTTGGGAAAAAGGTTGGTATCTTGGTTGAGCAAGAAACAAAATTCAATATCCTTGTCTACTGTAGAAGCAGAATACATTGCAAAAACATATAGTTGCACTCAAGTGTTATGGATGATGCGGAATTTAAAGGACATCAAAGTTGTGTATGATGACCTAATTGCAATATTTTGTGACAACATAAGTACCATAAATATATCAAAGAATCATGTGATGCATTCAAGGACAAAGCATATATCCATTAGGTGTCACTTTTTGAGAGAAAAGGTGGCAGAAAATGAAGTCAAGTTGGAGTATGTTTCTACAAAGGATCATATTGTAGACATTTTCACCAAGCCTCTGCCTAAGGATACCTTTGAGTATCTCAGAGAAAAGTTAGAGGTCATCACCCCTTCTTCTCTAAACTAAGATGCACACTAGTGCATCAGTCCAGTGATGCTCAAAGATCCAGATTGATGCTTTTTAGGGCTACTTCTCAGGGGGAGTAGTCAGAAAGAAATATTTTAGAAGAAAGTTTGGTTCAGAAGAAGCAGATTACAATTATGTGCCCTTTTCCATTGATGTCAAAGGGGAGAGAAGTCATGTGAAAAACTTAGGTAGATAAGAAGTGCATGTGTAAAGAGGAAAGGGGAGAATCTTGATGGCTGTTGCAGTTTTTCACATCATATGTTGCCATCAATGACAAAGAGGGAGATTATTGTAAGTATGTACTTAATAGGTGTTATCATTAATGTCAACATATCTTTGTTGTCATTGGTGTCAACTATATCCTATTATATTACTTGTTTAGAAGATTTATATGTTGAGGATATTGAGAAAATTGGCCTCTCCAGAAGAAACAAGTGAGTTATAGTGAAGTGTAGTGTGGATAGTGAGTTGTATGCTGAAGAACAATCTGATAGATTGCTCCACATTTATTGCTTCTTGAAGATCTTGGTTTGCAAATGGGAAGTTATTTAAAAGGATGTCCGAAGATTCTAAATCTTGAGTTTGAGCCTCCGGTGTGAAGAATTGAGAGAGTTGCATTCACTAGAGTAAAACCTACTTTTTCTAATTATTCTCTAGTGACAGGGAGAAAGTATTTTTCTCCACATTCCTCTGTAATAAAGTATTTTGTTCTATGGTTCTAGAGGGAAGTTTGGGATTATGATAATTTCCTATAGTTGCAATGGTTCATGAGTTGGTGGTCTGCAAGCTATCTTTCTTTTATGATAGTTGAAGACAGTGAAGTTCATGTGTTTTGATGTGAAGATTCCTATGGTTAAAGTGGTTAAGGTTTGTGCAGTTGCTCCTAATGATTATAATGTGCTTATGGATGCCTCCTGATCATGTTCCTATCTTGATATTGGTCCGCGTTAAGGAATTGAGATTGTGTTTGAAGATTATTCCTAGATATCATAGTGTGTAATCAGTTTTGGCTGACCTGGTTAATTCTAGTGATTACGGAGATCTCTTGAAGATTGTTGAAGTGTGTTGTAGTGTGAAAGATTGTGTTTGAGTCACAACTAAGGCATGGCGTGATCCACATACACTTTTACTTCATTTCTTTTGTATAATAATGTAATAGGTCAAGACCTATTTTGTAAATGTTTGTAATACCAACCTTGTAGATTGTTCCAATGGTTGATGATTGTAATGCTTACTTTGATGAACATTCCAAAGTCAATGAATGATATATATACTTGTAATTAAGTCATGGAAAAGGTGGGCTTAGGGGTTAAGATGTGAAGATAAGGAAAAGGGTGAGTAGATAAGGCATAGCAGAGTAGAGGAACTATTGTACTCAAATGTATTTATCTCAGATCTGAACAAGATGTTGATTTTGGCAGTGATCCGCCAGTAGGGTTTAACAGTCCTCAGGATTTAACAACCCTTATTGTAATCTTGTTAGGTTTAGGGTTGAGGTAGTGAGCCTACTAGATCTAGTTGTTCTTCATGGTAGTGAGCCAACATGTTCTAGGCCTGTGGAATGACCAGGCCTGAACATCATTATTTCAAGATTACAATATATATTGAGAGTTAATCCTCTCTATGGTTTTTCCCCACATTGGGGTTTTCACATAAAAAATTGGTGTCTCTTGTGTTTGTTTTACAAATGTGTTTGAACTTCTGATTTATGCTTTCATGATTTATTCATAAGAATAGTTGGCAAATGATTGAATGTTTTATGTACAAAAATTGTTAAGGTTTTGAGACAACTGATTCACCCCCCTCTCAGTTGTCTGGAGTATTTCAACAATTCTTTTTTCGAAAGTGAATGATTTTTTGATTAATTTGTAGTAGTGTTGTTTTCCACACTTGGTTTGATTCCAAGATTGTACTTTGAGCATACACTCATTTGACTAAGAATTTGTAAAGCATTGAGATCAAGTCCACTAAGCGTCTTTTGCTAGTGGCAATTGTACTCGCACTAAATATAAAATGCCAAATCATATTTGCTTTGGGGGAGTTCCTTGATTGAGTAAAAAGGGGGGGTTGTCTTGTGTGTGCCTTCTTTGAGTTCTTGCATTCTCAATCTCTTTTTTGCACTAAAATGAATATAAATACAGTTCCAATACTCACTCCATACAACTACTTTGATTGGAAATCTAAAATGACACTCTATCTAAAGAAGAATGGTTTTCATAGAGTAACAATGGGGCTTGAACCTAAACCTACTATAGATGCAGAAAAGGCTAAATGGTTTAATAAGTTGAATGAAGCTTTTGGAACCTTGTGTATGTCTGTATCTCCAAATTTGATTTTTCACATTGAATCTCTTTCTACACCAAATGATGTATGGACTACTTTGGAAAAACTCTTTGGTAAACATGATGAAGTGAGTGGATATCTATTGGAGAATGAGCTCATAGGGATGTTAAGTCCTACAAGTTTTGACACTATTAGGACTTCTTCACAAAACTTAAGGCCATAAGATTGCAGTTGATATAGTGTGGGATTGAGAAGAAAGACTCACAATTGATCTTAAGTATTCTTTCCAAGCTAGGTCCAAACTATTTTGTGTTTGTTTCTACATTTCATGCCACCAAATGTGCCTTAGGAACCAATTATACAATGCCTTCTCTTGATGATTTTGCAAATGACCTCACAAGGGAGCAAGATAAGTGTTGCAAGTATGTGCCTAATTGGTGTTGTCATTGATGTCAACATATCTTTGTTGTCATTGGTGTCAACTGTATCTTATTATATTACTTGTTTAGAAGCTTTGCATATTGAGAAAATTAGCCTCTTCAGAAGAAATAATTGAGTTACAGAGAAGTGCAGTACAGACAGTGAGATGTATGCTGAATAACAGTCTGGGAAACTGCTCCACATTTATTTCTGCTTGAAGGTTATGGTCTGTGGATTGGAAGTAAGTTAGAGGTATGTTTGAGGATGCTACATTCTAGGTTGATCCCTTTGCATTAAGATCTGAGTGAGTTGTGTTCACTACAGTGAAACCTATTTTTTTCGTAAGTTTAATTGGGACAGGGAGAAAGTATTCTGCTCCGCATTCCTCTGCAATAAAGTATTTTTCCCTGCAGTTCTAGAAGGAAGTTTGGGATGATGATAAGTGCCTATAGTTGCAATGGTTCATGGTTTGGTGGTCCGCAAGCTATCTTTCCTTATGACAATTGAAGACAGTGAAGTTCATGTGTTTCGATGTGAAGATTCTTATGGGTAAAGTTGTTAAAGGTCGTGCAGTTGCTCATGATGTTTATAATGTGCTTGTGGATGTCTCCTCATCATGTTCCTATCTGGACTTTGGTCCATGTTAAGAAATTGAGATTGTGTTTGAAGATTGTTTCCCAGATAATGTAGCGTGTAACCAGTCTTAACTGACTTGGTTAATCCTAGTGATTGCGAAAATCTCTTGAAGATTGTGGAAGCATGTTGAAGAGTGGAAGATCATGTTTGAGTCCCAGCTAAGGCATGGCATGATCCGCATACACTTTTACTTCATCCTCTTGCATAATGTTGTAATAGGTCAAGACCTATTTTGTAAATGTTTGTAATGCCGACCTTGGAGATTGTTCCAATGGTTGATGATTGTAATGTTGACCTTGATGATCATTCCAAGGTTGTTTAAGTGTATAAATAATTGTAGTTGAATCATGGAAAAGGTGTCCTTGAGCAAAAATGGAAAGATCATAAGAACGGTCCAAAAGGTAGAGTAGAGAAGAGGCAGAGTAGAGCAGAGCAGAGGAATTGTTATACTTCAATCACAAACATAAAAAGGTGTTGATCATGGCAGTGAGCTGCCAGTAGGGTTTAACAACCCTTATTGTAATCTTGCTAGGTTTAGGGTTGAGGCAGTGAGCCTACTAGACCTAGTTGTTCTTCATGGCAGTGAGCCAGTATGTTTAGGCCCATGGAGTGACCAAGCCTAAACATCACTATTTCAAGATTGCAAAATATATTGAGAGCTAATCCTCTCTATGGTTTTTCCCCACCTTGGGGTTTTCCATGCAAAATTTGGTGTCTCTTGTGTTCAATATTGTATCTGTGGTTAAGTTTCTAATTTCATGCACTCATTGTTAAATTTTGATAATTGTGGATAAGTGATGAATGTTTAATTGTAAAAAGTGTTTAAGTTTTTGAGACAACTGATTCACCCCCCCTCTCAGTTGTCCGGTGCATATCAACAATTGGTATCAGAGCCAAGTTCCTTTGAAGAAATTTTAACAGCTTGAGGAAGATCCAAAATCTCTTACACAAAGGAAGCACCACATTTTGATGGAATGAATTATGTTCTCTGGAAGGCTCGGATGAAAAGCCATCTTCTTTGTCTTGGTTACAAAGTATTGAAAGTTGTAGAAACATAATACACCATACTTCAAAATGGTCTGACGACTAAAGATGAAATCAAAGAATATGAGATAGATGTCAAGGCAAAGGATGCTCTGCTAAGCTCATTAACCGACTCAATATTGACAAAAGTTGTGAATCTTGAAACTGCAAATAAGGTATGGGAAAAATTTAAAAATCTATATGAAGGAGATGATTCTGTGAAGGAAGCCAAGTTACAAAGTCTAAAAGTGAAATATGAAAGTTTAAAGATGAATGATGATGAAAACATATCAACCTTTATGCAGAGAGTTGATGAACTTGTCACAGGGATAAAAGCCATAGGGGTAACTCTTGACGAAAAGGAAGTTGTTATGAAAATTCTCAGATCTCTGCCCAAGTCCTACTATCACAAGGTAGCCACATTTGAAGAATTCATGCAAGTAAAAATGGTTGACAGGGATCAGCTACTTGGTAAGCTTATTGCCTTTGAAATGAGAGAGTTTGGTGATGCTCTGCCCAAAGTTGAGACGACCTTCAAAGCCAGTACTCTTGGAAGAACTTCCAGATCAAAAAAGTACAAGGTAGAATCAGATGATGAGTTTGATGAAATTGAAGCCAACTTTGTGGATAGACTACAAAGAGGATCCAGTAAGTATAAAGGCAAATTACCTTTCAAATGTTTTTCATGTGGTAAAGTAGGTCATTTTGGTTCCAGATGTCTTGAAAGAATTGAAAGAAATAGAAGAAGATATGAGAATAGGCCTAGGACCCAAAAGAAGTGTTATTATGTTGAAGATTTTGATGATGATGAAGGAGTATCAGATAATGGTGAACAGATAATGCTAGTACCTCTGGAAATGAATGCTTATTTATTACTATTAAGGAAGATCTCATGCCTACTAACTCTACTAGCTGTGTGAAGGAAGAAAAACTAGTGGAAAGTGCTTTGGCTGCTTAGGCCATCAAGGACAAGGATGAATGGGATATTGATAGTGGATTCTCTCACCACATGACTGGTGACAAAAGTAAGTTTGTGTGTTTGGAAAAACATGATGGTGGACTAGTTAGGTTTGGAGATGATACAACTGGTAAGATTTGTGGGAAATGATCTATTTCTTTTAATGGCAAGCATAATACTGAAGATGTCTTATATGTGAAAGGATTAAAACACAATCTTTTGAGTGTGGGTCAGATGTGTGACAAGGGCTATGATTTAAGCTTCAAGGCCAATGGATGAAAGATTAGGGAAAGCTTTAGAACATTCATTGCAACTAGTAAGAAGACCAGAGGTAATATCTATCACTTGAAAGGAACTGGTAACTATCGCTTGTTGACTCAGACTGATGAGAGTTGGTTATGGCATAGAAGGTTGTTTCACATAAATTTTGATAATATTATGAAGATAAGTACTGCACAGGCTGTTAGATATCTTCCTAAGCTTGTGAAGCCTGCTAATCCTATTTGTAAGGAGTGTCAATTTGGGAAACAGACAAGAACAAGTTTCAAAAGCAAGGACCAATCAGTTGGAGGACTACTTGAGCTAGTGCACATAAATTTGTGTGGACCTACTAGAGTAAGAAGTTTGCAAGGAGATAGGTATTTCATGTTTCATTATTGATGATTATTCTAGAATGACTTGGGACACTTTTTTAAAAAGAAAGTTGAATCTCTAGATAAGTTCAAGGCATTTAAGGTAATGGTTGAAAATGAGATGGATTTGAAAATCAAATGCTTGAGGTCTGATAGAGGAGGAGAGTTCACATCAAATGAATTCAACTTCTTTTGTGAAGAACATGGAATAAAGAGACAACTATCTATGCCCATAACTCCACAACAAAATGGAGTTATTGAAAGGAAAAACAAAATAATTCAAGAAGCTGCTAGAATCATGATGAAGGAATTGCTCATCTTCTCGAAGCATATTGGAGAGAGGCTATTCACACCGTTGTATATATCCTAAATAGAGTTCAAGTAAAAGGTAACAGTTCAAAGATTCCTTATGAATTGTGGCATGGTAAAGTTCCTACTGTGAAATATTTTAAAGTTTTTGGTAGCAAATGTTATATCAAAAGAGAAGAAGATTTAGGCAAGTTTGATGAAGGAATCTTCCTTGGTTACTCCACTAAGAACAAGGCCTACCAGTACTATAATAAGAGGTTGAATAAGATCATTAAAAGTGCAAATGTTAAAGTTGATGAATGTAAGGAAAGGTCTTTAGAATCAAGTGAATATGAGTCAGATAATCTAGATGTTTCAGAAGTGGTGCATCATGAAGACAGCTCAGATGAAGAATAAGCTTCGGTAAGTGCTACCAAAACTCTAAGGTATGTAAGACTTAGTCATTCTGAAGATCAAATCATAGGAGATAAGAGCAAAGGGATCCTAACCAGGAGAAAAGCTACAGAGGAACAAGCAAATTTTTGTCTGATTTCTAAGATTGAACCTAAAACTGTGGATGAGGCTTGCAAAGATGAGAATTGGGCAAAGGCTATGGAAGAGGAATTGATGCAGACAGAGAAGAATCAGACTTGGGATGTTGTTCCCAGACCAACAGATAAGAATGTAATTTGCATAAAGTGGGTCTTCAGAAACAAGATGAATGAGAATGGTGAAGTGGTAAGAAACAAAGAAAGGCTGGTATGCAAAGGATACACTCAAGTTGAAGGAATAGACTTTGAAGAAACTTTTGCTCCAGTGGCAAGGATTGAAGCAATACAGATGTTTTTGGATTTTGCAGCATACAAAGATTTCAAGGTTTATGAAATGGATGTGAAGTCTACTTTCTTAAATGGAGAGTTGGAAGAGGAAGTCTATATTGAATAACTGGAAGGATTTCAGTCATCAGATCAGGGTGACATGGTATGCAGATTGAAGAAAGCTTTGTATGGATTAAAACGAGCTCCTAGGGCATGGTATGCATAGTTGGACATGTATCTGATACAGATAGGGTTTCGTAAAGGTACTACAGACAATAATATCTACTTCAAGATCAATGATGAACAAACCCTTATTGTTGTAGTTTTTGTTGATGATATTATTTTTGGAGGCAATGAAGGTATGTGCTCAGTTTTTGCTGGAGAAATACAAATTGAATTTGAAATGTCCATGTTTGAAGAGATGAACTTCTTTTTAGGTCTGCAAATAAGTTAATCAGATAAAGGTATCTTCATCTCTCAGTCTAAGTATGTGAAGAGTTGTTAAAGAAATTTGGGATGAAAGACTCTAAACTAGTTTGCACACCTATGATAAATGGTTCTAAGTTGAGTAAAGATGATAACTCACCCTTGGTAGACTAGAAAAGGTATAGATCTATGATTGGAGGATTACCTTATCTGACTCAAACTAGACTTGACATAATGCATGCAGTATGTCTTGCGGCAAGATTCAAGCAGAACCCAAGGAATCACATGTGATGGCAGTCAAGAGAATTATGAGATATTTAAAAGGTACAATGGATCATGGTTTGTGGTACCCTAAGGACTGTGACATTACTCTCAGTGTATATACTGATGCAGATTGGGCCGAAGATGTGGATGATAGAAAAAGTACAAGTGGAGGTGTATTCTTCTTGGGAAAAAGGTTAGTATCTTGGTTGAGTAAGAAACATGATTCAATATCCCTATCCACTATAGAAGCAGAACACATTGTAGAAGCATGCAGTTGCACTCAAGTGTTATGGATGAAGCAGACTTTGAACGACATCAGAATTGTGTATGAGGATCCAATTGAAATCTTTTGTGACAACACAAATGCCATAAACATATCAAAGAATCCAGTGATGCATTCAAGGACAAAGCACATATCCATTAGGTATCATTTTCTGAGAGAAAAGGTGACAGAGAATGAAGTCAAGTTGGAATATGTTTCTACCAAAGATCATACTGCGGACATTTTTACCAAGCCTCTGCCTAAGGATACCTTTGAGTATCTTAGAGAAAAGTTAGGGGTTATCACCCCTCTTGCTCTAAACTAAGATGCACAATAGTACATCAGTCCAGAGGTATTCAGAGATCTGGATTGATTCTTTTTAGGGCTACTTTTTAGGGGGAGTAGTCAAAGAGTTCAGAAGAGAGATAAGATAAAAGCAGAAGAGTGCAAGTATGTGCCCTTTGCCATTGATGTTAAAGGGGGAGAGAATTCATGTGAAAATATTAGGTAGACAAAGAATGTGGATGTAAAGAGAAAGGGGGAGAATCTTGGAGAAAGAAAGAGTGCAAGTGTGTAAAGAGAAAGGGGAAGTATCTTGTCTTGATGATTGTTGCAATTTTTCACATCATATGTTGCCATCAATGACAAAGGGGGAGATTGTTGCAAGTATGTGCCTAATTGGTGTTGTCATTGATGTCAACATATCTTTGTTGTCATTGGTGTCAACTGTATATTATTATATTACTTGTTTATAAGCATTGTATATTGAGAAAATTAGCCTCTCCGGAAGAAACAAGTGAGTTACAGAGAAGTGCAGTACAGATAGTGAGATGTATGCTGAAGAACAATCTGAGAAGCTGCTTTGCATTTATTTCTGGTTGAAGGTTATGGTCTACAGATTGGATGTAAGTTAGAGGTATGTCTAAGGATGCTACATTCTAGGTTTGAGCCCTCCATATGAAGATTTGAGTGAGTTGTGTTCACCAGATTGAAGCCTATTTTTTCCGTAAGTTCAGTTGGGACAGGGAGAAAGTATTCTTCTCCGCATTCCTCTGCAATAAAGTTTTTCTCCCTGTGGTTCTAGAAGGAATTCTGGGATGATGATAAGTGCCTACAATTGCAATGGTTCATGGTTTGGTGGTCCGCAAGCTATCTTTCCTTTATGACAGTTGAAGACAGTATAGTTCATGTGTTCCGGTGTGAAGATTCTTATGGGTAAAGCAGCTAAAGGTTGTGTGGTTGCTCCTGATGATTATAACATGCTTGTGGATGTCTTCTAATCATGTTCCTATCTAGACTTTGGTCCATGTTAAGAAATTGAGATTGTGTTTGAATATTGTTTCCCAGATAATGTAGCGTGTAACCAGTCTTAGTTGACTTAGTTAATCCCAGTGATTGCAGAGATCTCTTGAAGATTGTGGAAGTGTGTTGAAGAGTGTAAGATCATGTTTGAGTCCTAGCTAAGGCATGACATGATCTGCATACAATTTTACTTCATCCCCTTGCATAATGTTGTAATAGGTCAAGACTTATTTTGTAAATGTTTGTAATGCTGAACTTGGAGATTGTTCCAATGGTTGATGATTGTAATGCCAACCTTGATGATCATTCCAAGGTTGTTGAAGTGTATAAATACTTGTAGTTGAGTCATGGAAAAGGTGTCCTTGAGAAAAAATGGAAAGATCATAAGAAAGGTCCAAAATACAGAGCAGAGAAGAGGCAGAGCAGAGAAGAAGAATAGTAGAGCAGAGACAGAGTAGAGAAGAGGAATTGTTATACTTCAATCATAGACATAAAAAGGTGTTGATCATGGTAGTGAGCCACCAGTAGGGTTTAACAGCCCTCAGGGTAATCTTGCTAGGTTTAGGGTTGAGGCAGTGAGCTTGCTAGACCTAGTTGTTCTTCATGGCAGTGAGCCAGTATGTTTAGACCCATGGAGTGACCAAGCCTAAATATCATTATTTCAAGATTGCAATATATATTGAGAGCTAATGCTCTCCCTAGTTTTTCCCCACCTTGGGGTTTTCCACGTAAAATCTAGTGTCTCTTGTGTTCAATATTGTATCTGCGGTTAAGTTTTTGATTTCATGCACTCATTGTTAAATCATAATAATTATGGATAAGTGATAAATGTTTAATTGCAGAAAGTGTTTAAGTTTTTGAGACAAATGATTCACCCCCCCTCTTAGTTGTCCAGGGCATATCAACAATAAGTTGATTCAAATGGTTACAATCAAGCCTTCCAAGTCTTATGCCTTGGCTGCAAATCATGGCAATAAAGACCAGAAGGGAAGTAACAAACAAAATAAGAAACAACAGAATCAAGGAGAGAGGCAACAAGATCATAATAAAGTTGTTTCTAAAGAAGCTACTAAGGCCTCTTCTTCAAAAGGTTGATAATCCTAAGAAGGAGAAGGTGAAGTGTTCCTATTGTAAGAAAATAGGACATGATGAATATAAATTTTTGAAGAAACAAATTGGTAACCTAACAAATATTCTTCAAAAGAGAAATCTTAAGGTATGTGATTTAGTCAAATAGAGTTCATCATAGGATTCTTCAAAGGACATAGAAAAAGAAAAAGGTAAGGGGAAAGGAAAGGGTAAGGCCCTTGTTGCTATCGATTCACAACCAGATTCTTGGATCATTGACTTGGGTGCTTCACATCACATATCCTCATCTTAAGACAGTTTTGTCTTCTTGGAGCCATGTTCTATGCCATCTATTCTATTAGGTGATGACTCACCTATTAAGGTACATGGGAGAGGGTCTATTGATGTGGATGAAGGAACATTTAAGGATGTTCTTTATGTTCCATCATTATCAACTAATCTTCTATCGATATATCAGATCACTCATACTAGCTCTGGCAAGTGGGTTGAGTTCACTCTAGACAAAGTGGTAATCAATGAGATGAACAGTGGGTCTTCAGTTGCAGTGGGGAAGGCTAATCATCAGTCTAGACTATATCACTTTTCTCATTTTGTTCTAGATTCTCCTTCACTTTCTTTGCTCACTCACTTAGATGAGGTGAGTTGTTTGTAGCATCAATGGTTTGGCCACTTGAACTACCACTACTTGAAGTAGCTTAGTCAACATGATATGGTCACAGGGTTGCCTTCTATTCAGTTTTCTAATGGAGTTTTCCAAGGTTGCATTCTTGGTAAGCATCCTAAAGAAAACTTTGATAAAGGTAAAGCATGGAGGGTCACACATCTTTTGGAGTTAGTACATAGTGACTTGGAGGGTCCATTTCCACATCCTTCTTTCAATAGGGTGAGATACGTTCTGACTTTCATTTATGATCTTTCTAGATACAATTGGGTTTGTTTTCTCAAATAGAAGATTGAGGTCTTTGAGTCTTTTTAGGACATCAAATCGTTTGCAGAGAAATAGTCAGGGAAGGCCATCAAAATTCTGCCTACAAATAATGGGGGGAATATGTCAACTGTAGGTTTGTACAGTTTTGTGCCTTAGAGGGTATTGATCTTTAGCACACTGTTCCCTATACTCCACAATAGAATGGTGTCATAGAGCGAAAGAATAGGTCGTTGAAAGAGATGGCCAATTGTATGATTCACTTCAAGTCCTTGGCACCTCAATATTGGGTAGAGGCCATCAAGTGTGTGTGTTATAACCAAAACCAAGTACCTCACCGAGCTGTAAAGTGGGGTACTCTCTTTCAATCTTGGACCGGTTGAAAACCCATAGTTAAGCACTTTTAGGTGTTTGGTTCTCTTGCATGGGCCCACATTCCAGTAGAGAAATGCAAGGCTATGGATTTGTAGATCAGGCCTTGCATATTTGTTGGGTATCTTGAGGGTGTCAAAGGCTACAGACTCCTTCATCCCACTACTCATTAGCTATTCATTGAGAGGAGTGTTTAGTTTGAGGAGGATGTTTCCAATTCTCCTCCCATCACTTCTCCCTCCACTATTAATTTGGAGCCATTGTGCCATGATGATAATTCTTCAGAGGCTCCTAACCCTCTTAATCCCTATATGAAGTCTTCTGCCTCTTCTTCAGATGGCGACAATGATAAGTAGTTTGAGCAGGCTCTAGATCTCTTCATTGCCATAACTTTTGATCCACAATCCTTTTGGGAAGCTTCTGGTGTCCCTGAATGGGATGCTTCTATACAGGAAGAGTTCAGTTCCTTGGAGAGGAACCACACTTGGGATTTAGTCCCCCTTCCTAAGGGAAGGAAACTTATTTGATGCAAGTGAATCTATCAAACAAAATTTTCTACAGATGGGTTAGTTGATAAGCATAAGGCTCTCTTGGTTATGAAAGGATTCTCCTAGGTTCTTGTGATTGAATACTCTAAGACTTTTGTGCCAGTGGCCAAGATGACTTCCATTTGACTTGTTCTTGCCATTACTGCATCCCATAATTGGGAAGTTTATCATATGGATGTGAAGGGTGCCTTTCTTCATGGAGACCTTTAGGAGGAGATATATATGAAGAAACCACAAGGTTTCATTCAGGATCCTTCACTTGTTTACTATCTTTAGAAGTCTCTCTATGACCTCAAATAGTCCCCTAGGGCATGGTATGCCAAGATGGACTCCTTCCTCCTGACAATTGGTTTTTCACAATGCCATTCTGATCTGAATGTGTATATTGTGCAGTAGGATGATACTCTCACACTCCTTGTTCTCTATGTTGGTGACTTGTTGATCACATGGAGTTTCTCATCCACCACAAGGTAGTGAAAACATCCATTCATGATCAGTTTCTGATGTCAGACTTGGGCCTTCTACATTGCTTCTTGGGATTGAGATGACTTAGTCTTTGTTAGGTATCTTCCTTTCACAACCCAAGTATGCACTTGACATGCTCTCTTAATTTTGCATGGCTAGCTGTAAACCTACATCGACTCCAATTTTATCAGGAGTCAAACTTGAGGCTAAGTGCTCTTCGCCTTTGGTGGATGGCACTTTATACCAACAACTTGTTGGGAGTCTCATCTATTTGACTCATATGAGGCTAGACATTTCATGTCATGGTCATGGTCTCTCGGTTCATGCAGGAGCCACATGAGTTGCATTGGAAAGCATCTAAGTGGATTCTTCACTATGTACATGGCACTCACAGTTATGGGATTCATTATGCAGAGGACATGGATATTGACTTGGTGGGACACTTATATTCAGATTGGGTAGGTGATTCTCAGGATCCCAAGTCTACTTTAGGTTATTTCTTCTCTCTTTGTTCTGGTCCAATTTCTTGGTCAAGCAAGAAGCAGTCTGCTATTGCTCTTTCATCTATAGAGGCTGAGTATTGAGAAGCAATTAATGCTACTACTAAGGCTATTTGGCTTCAGAATATTCTCACTAATTTTGGTATTCCCTTCTGGAAGCCTACATTCATATTGTATGAAAACTAGAGTGCAATTCAAACTCGCAATCCAGTCCATCATCAACAAACCAAACACATTGAGATTCACATGCACTTCATTCAAGAGTTGATTCATGGGTAGATCATTGATCTTAGGTATTATGCAACATCAGAGCAGATCACTGACATCTTCACCAAATCCTTCACTATTTAACTTGTAACATCAGAAATTGTCCTCCTATATGGAATGGTACAATTTCCCTCAGTTTAGCTCCTCACTTTTAGTGACCTCTCAACCTTTTCTTTTCTAGCCTTCTTGAAACCCTGATTGACTAGGTCTAGAGACAATTCATTAACCTTTTGAGGTAACTTATTGATGGAACCTGGAAAGGGGATTTGAGATTTGGGTCCCTAGGACCCCCAAAAATGTAGATCTGAGTGGAAACTGGGGGCTTGGACTTGGGCGCCCATGCCCTAGTCCTCCTCTGTTTCTTGGGATTTTGAATTTTGGTAGGGTGTCAGCTCTCGCTGAGTGCCTCGGGATTCTGTTTACAAATTCTCAGTTTTAGCACAATATCAAGATGGTATTTCAAAATTTGAATTCCCTAAAGCTAGATATAAAAAGACATTTACAAATCATTTTATCAGACATAATTCTTATGCAAGCTTGATGCCAAAACTTTGTTACAATTACTATTGAAGATTAGTGACTTGTTGAAGCTCTTGGAAGATTTTTGTATTTGCTATCATGGAGACAATGGATGAAGATTAGGAATCAAGATCTTGAGTCTATCTTGCTCTTCCTAGGGTTTATACACCCTTTGCATGATTAGGAGAAGGGTTGAAGCCTCCAACAACAAGCTTGGAGATCCTCTGCGGACATTGCTGATTCACCTTCTTGTTCTTGCAAGTTTTCATTGGTTTCATCTCCTTGAGGTGAAGTTGTATGTGTTTATTGATGCAAAGCAAGTTGTTGATCTTCCCTTGATTGAGACATCTAGGGTTTGATATTTCTGCATACAAACATTGTTAAATTTGCACACAGTTCTACAAATCTTTTTCTTTGGCTATTGTTGAGGTGGAAATACCAAAGATGGGGCTTGACTGAGGCAAGCTCCTATATAGCCACAACATTTTCCTTCTTTTGTAGGTGCATATCGTGTTTTGTAGGTTCCGGTGAAAAGGAGCTACAGAAAGAAGGGTATTGCAGATATAGTCGCGACATACTTTTGAGCTTTTGGATTCCAAGATTTGTGGAACACTGGAGTAGGCACCCTAGTCCAACTAGGGATTATTTTCAGGATCTAGAAGCCATTTAGCAGTCTCAGACACCCTATGTAGAAAATTTTCCAGTTTGGAAACTTTCAGGACATTGGACTGGGCACCCTAGTCCATGTGGCCCTCAAAATCCAGGTACACAGTCTCTGAAACCCTCTCGCTGCACTTCTGTGATTAGTTTTGCCAGTTGTTTCATTAGTTTTTGAGTATTGTTGATTTAAGGCATAATTAGGGTTTTACTTGGTTGAAAGGAAAACACTTGATAAAACCTTATTTAGGGTCTTAGGTTCCATAACCATGCGAGCGTAAGGGATAGACAAAGTGATTAGAAGCTTGTTCATAAGCTCAGTCCTTGTCCTCCTAATGCTTAGTGGAGAAATGGTAGTACTTAACCTAGTTTAAACAAACTATCCAATTTCCCCCTAAACATTTTGGTGAACCCGAGCTTTAAAAAATTTGCATCCTTTTAAACTTCAGATCTGAAATAATTTGTTATTCTAGAGCATAATTGGATTGAAAAACCTCTTTAGTGAAATTGCATATGTTAAATTGTGGATTACATTCTTTATCTTTTCACTAAAAGAGTTGGAAATTATCATTTATTGTTGGAAGTTGTATTTCATTTTCAAAGGCCATCATTGTGTATTTAAATCTTGGTTTAAATAGACCATGTTAAAATGTCAAATTATCTTTTGCAAGGTTTTCATGCTTATGATGAGTTGTTTAATCCTGATGACTTAGATATGTTAGATGAAGCCCTTGAGGACTTTATCTCGATTGAACATTCCACTTCTAAGCCCTCATTATTTCAAAGATTAGTAAATACAATTTATTTTCCTAAATCTAAGGAAGAGATTGAAAAATAGAAAATTGTGGTCACTCTATGTGCAAATCTGGTTCAACCATCCTCTAAACCTGTACTTGTTGTTAAAGGTCTTTCATGTCCTTCTCAATCTCCTAATCACATTTATGATTATGCAAAACAAATAGCGAAACAAAAATCACAACAAACTAAACATAATGTGGTTGCTCATGCATATAACACTCAAAATAACAAACAAAGTACACAACAACTGAGTGTTCTGATATCTTTACCAGCTTCTCAACCTATGCTTCCTCAAGCATCTCATTTAACATATAAAGGTGGTAAAGACTATGATCTTGTAGAGTAGCTTCGCGCTACTCCTGCAAATATATCTCTTTGGTAGCTTATACAAACTTCACCTACTTATCATGGAATGCTACAAGAAGCTTTACAAAAGGTGATTGTTCTTCTTGCTATTAAACCAAATGATGTTGCCACTTTACTAGATTATATGCATGCAACAAAAATAGATATTCTGATTCAACAACATGAATTACCATCTCTCGACGTTCAGAATCAGTATGATCCTTTGGTTATCTTTATTACAATAAACAAAACATTGGTTAAGAGAGTTATGATTGATAATGGATTAACCCTTAATGTTTTTGGCATTGATTTACTACATAAGGTTAAAATTGATATATTTGCCATCAAACCAAAATCATTAAGTATTCGTGGCTTTGATAATGTTGGATGACAATCTATGGGCACTATAACTCTACCTATACAAGTTGGACCTGTGATGGTGCCTACCTTGATTCATGTCATGCCTTGTTCTCTATCTTATAACATGATTCTGGGTAGACCTTGGATACATGCATTAGCAGCAGTTCCTTCTACTTTGCACCATTCGATTAAGTTTATATTTAAAGGTAAACTGCATACTATCCATTCAGATCCTGAACTTGATAATTGTCTGCAAATGGAAGTGCATAGGCATGTTATTTGTCCTAAGAGTTTGAACAATCTAAAAGCTGATTTATCAGCACCTCTTGCCTCTAAAAATCTTATCCATGAGTCCAAGAAATCGATTGCATTTGTTGGTGATGACTGGGGTTTGCTAGATTTTGTATCTTCCTCCATAGGAGAATATAAACTTAAAAACCCCATCCCTGAAACATCAAATATTGCATTGATCACATCACATGCTTCGAATGATAAACATAAGACTTCTTTGATGACAAATAAGGATAATACTCTTAGTTATACTACTAATTATGAAACTTATGAGGCTTCTCCTTCCTCTAAAGAAATTGTCTCTCTCTATGGTAGAGGATTTTGAATCCTTTACAAAAATTGTGACTATGTAGGTAAGGGCTATGGCATAAATCAACAAGGAATCAAAGTCCCTATAGAATCCGCTACGCAACACTACTTAAATGGTATTGGATATAATTCTTTTAGGGAGTCCAAAGCCCACAAATGCCCTACTCTAAATGTGAATACAATATCAACACTTAGTTTGATATTTCCTGAGATGATTGACATCAATTGTCCTCCAGGATCACTTCCATTAGATATGTTTATGGCGGATGAAGTGATAATGGAGTTCTTAGGTGCTTATGATGATATTCCTTGTTATCACCATAAATGTGGCCTACCTTATTGTTTAAACAATGATGCATATTTTGGAAAGACTACTATCACAACAGATGCTACAATAGAGCATAATGAAGAACTTGAAGAACAATTACAATCCTACAATCCCTCAGACCATAGTACTCTCCTTAACGGTAAGACTATCGATGTCGTTATGGAAAAGGATAACCCTGAAAAAGTTATTCCTATTGGTGATTGTTTAAATACGGAAGAAAAAGAAGAAATGACTAAACTGTTGAATGAGTTCTTGGAATTATTTGCTTGAAATTATTCAGACATGCCTAGTATAGATCCTTAGATTGTAACGCATAATATTGTGTTGAAATTAGATGCTAAGCCTTTCAAACAAAAGATTCGTAAGATGAATCCTAAGATTGCTTTGCTTGTTAAAACTAAAATAGAAAAACTTTTACAAGCTGGTTTTATCCAACCTATTGATTACTCTCCATGGATCTCGAACATTGTTGCCGTTGCTAAACCTGATGGTCATATAAGAATGTGCACAGTTTTTCGAGACTTAAACTCGACATCTTTGAAAGATGATTTTATGCTCCCTAATATCGATATTATTGTTGATTCCATAGCTAGACATGAGTTGCTATCTTTTATGGATGGATTTTTGGGATATAATCAAATCCTTATAAATCCTCTCAATCAGTATAAAACATCCTTTATAACATCTTGGGGTAAATTTTGTTGGGTAGTCATGCCGTTTGGACTTAAGAATGTAGGAGCTACTTACCAACGTGCAATGACTCTTATATTTAATGATTATATGCACAATATTCTAGAAGATTATGTTGACGACATCGTAGCGAAGTCTATCCATTGTAAGGATCATGTTACAAATCTTCGACAAATATTTGAGTGCATACGAAAGTATAATATGCGATTGAATCCCTGTAAGTGTGTTTTTGGCGTTGACAGTGGAAAGTTATTTGGGTTTATTATTTCAAATCGAGGTATAGAAGTTGATACGAAAAAGATAGATGTGATTGTTAATATGCCAATACCAAAGAACATATCTCAACTTCATAGTTTGCAGGGAAAGACACAGGCCATCCACCGATTTGTTTCACAACTCGCGCATAGGACTCGCCCCTTTATGCAACTACTAAACAAAGATTCTCACTTTCAATGGAATTCTAAATGTCAAAAAGCTTTCGATGACTTAAGGGATTACTTAGCTAATCTACCCATTTTACAACCTGCTATTTCTGATAAACCATTTTTGTTATACATCTCAACATCTAACAATGCCCTAGCAACTTTGCTAGCACAGCATAATGCTGAAGGTAAAGAATGTGATGTCTATTACAACAGTCATACTTTGCTCGATTATGAAGTGCGATACACAGTTATAGAGAAGAATTGTTTGGCTTTAGTGTTTGCCACTCAAAATCTTAGACATTATCTCTTAAATGCTGAAGTGCATGTAATGGTAAAATTTGACCCTTTGAAACATCTCTTTGCAAGAATAGATTTATCAGGTCGTCTTGCTAAATGGGTTATGTTGTTAATAGAATTTGATCTCAAATTTATTTCACAAAAATCAATTAAAGGACAAGTGATAGCTGGTCAGTTAGCTGAAGCTCCCTCACCCTTTTCTATACAAAATGTCCATACTTTTCCCAATGAATAGATCTTAACAATCTATGCGGATGAAAAATGGGAATTATACTTTGATGGATCAAAATGTCAAACTGGCTCTGGGGCTGGTGTTATATTGATACCCCCCATTGGAAAGTTGATTCCCCTATCTTACCACTTAGATTTCTTATGCACAAATAATATAGCTGAATATGAAGCTCTTATTGTAGGACTTCATGTAGCCTTGGCTCTTAATATCAAAAACATTACAATATATGGTGATTCTTAGTTAATTGTCAAACAAATAATGAGATCGTATCAAACTAAGCATGATAAGCTATCTTAGTATTGTGAGTTCGCATTATCTCTCTTAAAACAATTCAAATCATATTCAATCGACACCATTCCTAGGAAAGATAACCGGCATGCGGATGCAATGGCAAGTGCCGCTTTCCTTATATCTCCTGATAGTTCCCCTGAGAAATTTACTTTTGTTGTTCATAATCTTAAGACACTGATAATCGATGACCCTATAGTTATGAATTTAGAACTCTGTGGTAATACATACACTGATGAATGGTTCTCCTACATATTCAACTATCTACATAATGGAACCATTCCTGATTTGACATCTAAGAATGCCTGACTCCGTTTATGTAAACTAGTAGCGCGATACATTGTATTATCGAATGTCTTGTATCGACGAAGTTATAATGGTGTTTTACTCTGACATTTAATAAATTCAGAGATTCCAATAGCTTTAGAAGAAGCTCACTCTAGTGCCTGTGGAGGGCATTTTGGTGGAAAATCATTGGTACAAAAATTGTTACGTATGGGATACTATTGGCAGCATATGGAACAAGATTCCTTTGCTTACGGTCAAGAGATGCCCATAATGTCAACAACATAAACACCTAATCCATGCTCCCACTCAAGAGCTTCATGCCCAGGTGTCACCATGTCCATTCTCTATCCGAGGTTTAGATCTAATTGGTAAAATTTCCCCACCCTCCTCTCAAGGACATACATTTATCATTACTGCTACTGATTATTTTACAAGATAGGTTGAAGCGGTCCCTTTGCGATCCACGACCACTGATGTAATCTGTCGATTCATACAAGATAACATAATTTCTTGATTTGGAATACCTTCCTCCTTGGTTTCAGATAATGGTACACCATTTAAGAACAAGGATGTGAAAAAGTTCCTCAAAAAATATCATATACAACATCGCTTCTCTATGCCTTATTACCCTCAATCAAATGGCCAAGCAGAAGCCTCAAACAAGGTTATTGGACAAATTCTATGGAAAATTGTTAATAAACATCAAAAAGATTGGCATACGCAATTATCCTATGCATTATGGGCTTATAGAACAAGTATTCAAATAGCTACGGGTAACACTACATATAATCTTGTCTATGGCGCAAACGTGATAATGCCCTTAGAGTTATAAATTCCTTGTGAATTTCCCTAAGAGATATCATGGATAATGACATAGAATGAGAGAAAAGATTACAAGAACTTGAGATGCTCGATGAAAGACATATTAACGCTCTTGAACATCTCAAGGCTTATCAAAAAGGTGTACAATGAGCCTATAATGCACAAGTCATACAATGTTCATTTAACGTTGGGGACTTGGTTCTTTATCAAAATCAACGCAATGTAAATGCATCGCCTGGTGAAAAAGGTAAGTTCAACCCTAATTAGGTTGGACCATATATAATCACTGAAACCTTTGGATCTGGAGCGTATAAATTAACTGATGAGCAAGGTATGCTGCTTAAAGAACCTATTAATGCGACACACCTCAAAAGATTTTATGCTTAAAGATTTAATGTTAAATGTTTCTAAGCTAATTTAGCACATAGATTAGCTTCAATTTCGACAAGATATCACTGTTTTGTCTTAATTCATTTGGCATTATATCTCTGTTTAGTTGATCATTGTTGTATCATGTTTAAGTAGTAATTGCTTAGATCACTTTTTGTATTAATTGAATGTAGCATGGAAATTAAAAATATGTGTAAAATAATTAATCATTGTGTTTGCTCCTACATGTTCTTTTTAGAATTGTTAGTATATCACAATAACATTAATTATAGCATTTAGACATCATCACTAGTTGCATTTTTACAAAAATCACATGTGATAGATCAAAAGCCATTACATATAGATCAAAAGAAATAATCATATATATATATCAGTTTCATGTATACATCCGAGTCGACTATCCCTCAAAACAAAATGGGATGTCATAGTGCCTAAAATCTATGCATCACATAGCTGAGCCTCAATTTCCAGTACCCTCAGGCCCTCATTGTGTGCGAGTGACAGAAGCCTGACCATGTGTGGCTACGGATCGCAAATGACTCCTAGAGATGCTTCATGATCGTAACCCCTTGATCTCACCTCTCATCTCTATCATCTACTCATGTGCCTCCTGGTACATCCTCTAGTACCGGTCTCTCTTAGCCTGAACCCTATCTCTATTAGCTCTTACCTGTTGGACCTCCCGCAGTAAGAACTCACTGATAGCTGGCTCTCCCTCTGATATAGTAACTGCTACCGTTTACTCTTTCTATGCCTTGAGCTCAGCCTCGACATGCTCAGCTCTCTATTAAAACTCCTCTCTCTCTCTCTCTCGTGTAGACTAGTCTAGCATGGCCTCTGCAGCAGTCCTGTATCTGACAATTGGCATAAATATCTCAGCATGCCACCCAGTGGATGAACATGGCGAATAACCTGCTCGCACTCGTTGCTCTAAGGCATCTATAGGTACTATGTCTCCTATGAAGCAACTCACAAATTCTCACCATGCATCAGTCCCAATTGTAAAATAGAGGATGAGATAGATGTTAGACTCCCATATAAATATCACAAATAATAAACTATATAAAACATCAAATAATAAATCAAACCTAACCAGATCTCCATCTCACCAGGATGGATCTTGGATCACTGATGGTGTGATGAGCTCTGTAGTTTGATCTGTAGTTGGGGGCATAGACCTACTACTCTCCCCCACTCTGTATGACTAGGCCTTGCATCGTCTGTAGGAGTAGGACCACAATCCTTTGACCATGGTCTTGACTCAGTCTCCTCGTCAGTGCCTACCTCCTACTGGCTCTGTCACGATCTTACTCTGAAGACATACTATGATGGGACCTCCTCAGACTCATCCTCATCCTCCTCCACATCCTCCTCAAGATCATAGTATCCTGTGAAATCATTGACATCATCCTCCACCCCTATGTCACTCGTGTGACCGGCCCAAGGTCGGGCATCCCCTGTAGGGTGCCCGGGTGGAAAGATAGGTGCAGGCCGCATTGTGTGCTACCAGGTCTGATATGCTTAGGTACATCTGACATCATCTGTGTTTGACACTAGTTCTGCATCCTCAAGACCCTCATTGTTGCTAAGTGGCATGTCTGCTACTTTCAGCCGTCGGCTGGTATTTGCCCTGACTACGCTGCGAGTAGCCCGTGCATAGCTCAGACAAATTGTAGGAACATCCTATATCTATCTGAATGGTCGTGCCACCTTGTCAAAGTAAAACTAAGATACAATATAATCAAGGTGACCGACCATTAGTCAATCCCTCTGCATCCTCGCTAATTGCCTCTATTGGCTAGGGCCGTTGATGTAGCCACGATACGGTCTCCAAATGATGTCATTGGGTTGTAATCTGTCAAATACTACTCTCCAATATAGCAGATTACTGTGCCTCCAACACCTAACCAGTGGGTAGGCATAGACACGCGGATGGGTGAATACTGCCTCTATAGGAAAACCCACCAGTCGTGTACACCTGATGTGCTCAAAGGCCCAAACTTGTAGTAATGTGCAGACCATCATACTATGCATCTCATAATGGACATATCGCCCTAGGTCACGATAAAGGTGCATAATCATACTACGCCCCCATGCATAGACAGTCTGATGCTCCTCCATCGCTCTAATGGTGTGAATGAGACCCCCATGAAGGTGAGTGCCTCATCCATCTGGTGTGATGGTTAGTACGACTATGACAATCATGATCCTCTGTAGTAAGGGAATGTCTCTGCATCCCTACTCTAACAAATGAAGCTAAATATGTCCCCGCTCTTCCTGTGAAACAATGTGACCCAAGTAGTATAGTTGACTATCGTGAGTATACCCTAATGAGCGATATAGAACAACCCTCATTATCTCTCCTCAGATCGGCAGATGAAGGATCCTAAATACATCCTCCAGTGTGATGGTAATCTCACATGTTGGTAAGTGGAATATGGATGTATCTACATCCCACCTCTCCATCAGTGCCATAAGCATAGCGCAGTGGAATCTGATTGTCGACATATCAAACACCCACCATAGGCCCACCGCATGTAAATGCTCTCTCTCTCTTTGTGATAGTCAAGGCGCTAGCACACTCTCATAGAAGTGCCATCAGATGACCGCCTGTGTGCTCACACCTCTTAGGGACATCCTGCGATCAGAAAGCAAGCAAGAGTATCAGGATCCTCTCTAGAAACCAAAGTAAGCTATCAAGAACTAAACAAAATGCCTATGCCTAAGGCCTGTGTCCTTTGTGGACTAGGTCGTACCAGGAAGACTAGGGCGTCCTAGAGGGACACTGGTGCCCCAGAGGGACACTGGCACCCCTGTGGGACTAGGGCACCCCAGAGGGACTCTGGTACCCTAGGTGGACCCAAGCGCCCCTGTCTGGGACCCCTGTCCACCTTCCCCTCTTGGCATAGACATTGGTAAATGTAAAAACAAAAGTATAATGAAAGATGATAGAAGAGTTGGATCAGGACCCTACCTCAGCCTCGAAACATCTCTCTGCTACTCAGGCTCGAAGCATCTCCAGTCGTGGTGGATGATATGGATGTCAGCTCGGCATGGTTGTTCCCCTATTCTCCTTCTCTCTCTCCTCTAACTTCCTACAATGATAAGAAATTAGAATGAGTTAGTGATAAGTGACAACTCCCTTTTACATAAAGTAACTAAGTGAGAGTTCTGATCCCTAATTAGGTGCAAAAGTGTGCTCTTTCACTCTTGAGCCCTTTTTCTTGAGCTATCAAACTCTAATTTTAGTGCCTTTTGTTGCATTGGAATCTTGGTTCCACTCTCTTCCTTTCCCAATGTGTTATGTTTGAGCATTGTTTCTTCAAATGACCCTCATAACACATTTCCCTTGAAATTGACGCGTGTGTATATCTCCTTGTTTCTACTCTCTTTTTAAGCAAGCAGAAACAAGGGGGCATATATGTCCCTCGATTTCCTCCCTTCTCATCACTCAACCCCCTTAGCATTTTGATATTGACTCATTGGTGGTGGTTGCAGGTGATTTGGTTTTGATTTCTCTAACAAGTGTTCCTTTGTAGGTTACGGTTCCTAACTTTGTGGTCTTGCAGGATTGCAGACTTGGGGGTTCCTACCTTCTCAACAACAACACTTCGGATTCCTCTATAGTATCCTTTTCATGATTGATGTATTTACTTTCCTTTAGTTGCATATGCACGTAGTGTCATATGGCCACTAAAGTGAGGGCTAAATGTAATGTCAAAAAATGTTCTCCTGTATGGAATGGTACAATTTCCCTCAGTTTAGCTCCTCACTTTTAGTGACCTCTCAACATTTTATTTTCTGGCCTTCTCGAAACCCTGATTGACTAGGTCTAGAGACAATTTATTCACCTTTTGAGGTAACTTATTAATGGAACCCGAAAAGGGGACTAGATCTAAGTGGAAATTGGGGGCTTTGACTTGGGTGCCCATGCCCTAGTCCTCCCTTGTTTCTTGGGATTTTAAATTTTTGTGGGGTGTCATCTCTTGCCGAGTGCCTTGGGATTCCGTTTTCAAATTCTTGGTTTTCACGCGATATCTAGACATTATTTCAAAATTTAAATTCCCAAAAGATAGATATAAAAAGACATTTGCAAATAATTTTATCAGACATAATTCTTATGCAATCTTGATGCCAAAACTCTACTACAATTGCTATTGAAGATTAGTGACTTCTTGAAGCTCTTGGAAGATTTTTGTATTTTCTATCATGGAGACAATGGATGGAGATTAGGAATCAAGATCTTGAGTCTATCTTGCTCTTCCTAGGGTTTGTACACCCTTTACATGATCGGGAGAAGCGTTGAAGCCTCCAACAACAAACTTGGAGATCCTTCGTTGACATTACTGATTTGCCTTCTTGTTCTTGCAAGTCTTCATTGGTTTCATCTCCTTGAGGTGAAGTTGTATGTGTTTATTGATGCAAAGCAAGTTGTTGATCTTCCCTTGATTGAGACATCTAGGGTTTGATATTTCTGCATACACACATTGTTAGGTTTGTACACACTTCTACAAATCTTTTTCTCTGGCTATTGTTGAGGTAGATATACCAAAGACGGGGCTTGACTGAGGCAAGCTCCTATATAGCCACAACATTTTCCTTCTTTTGTAGGTGCAGATTGTGTTGTGCAGGTTCCAATAGAAAGGAGCTACAGAAAGAAGGGCATTGTGGATACAGTCATGACAGACTTTCAAGATTTTAGATTTTGAGATTTGTGGGATACTAGAGCAGGTGCCCTAGTCCAACCAGGGCTTATTTCTAGGATCTGGAAGCAATTTAGCAGTCTTAGACACCCTGTGCAGAAGATTTTCTAGTTCAGAAACTTTCGAGACATTGGAATGGGCACCCTAGTCTAGGTGGCCCTCAAAATATGGGTACACAGTCTCTAAAACCCTCTCTACACTTCTGTGATTAGTTTTGCCAGTTGTTTCATCAGTTTCTGAGTATTTTTGATTTAAGGCATAATTAGGGTTTTACTTGGTTGAAAGGAAAACACTTGATAAAACCTTAGTTAGGGTCTTAGGTTCCAAAACCATGTGAGCGTAAGGGATAGACAAAGTGATTAGAAGCTTGTTCATAAGCTCAGTCCTTGTCCTCCCAATGCTTAGTGGAGAAATGGTAGTACTTAACCTAGTTTAAACAAACTATCCAATTTCCCCCTAAACATAACTCTTTATTAGTTAAATAATTTTCACATAGATATTCACATGTTAAGTTGACTTAGCCTTCTAGATATTTCTAGTTTTTTTAAGTTGTTGATAGTTGTCTTATAATTGTCATATCCTACACATCAACTAGTTGGAATCTTGACCTTTAGTTGTCACATGTAATAGGAATATGACACTTGTCACATGACTACAACTTCTTATCTCTCATCCTTGTCTTTATAAGCAAGGTATACTTTTTCATTTTGTAAGGTTGGAGCTATAGTTCTCTCATAATGTTATTATGCCATTGGAGCATTTACATTTGTTTTATGAGGAAAAGGGAGATGACAGGGTTGTTATTTTAGTTTGAATCCTCCTTTCTATAAAACATTCCAATGGATTTTCAACTGAGTGGTTCTCCTATCAAGAGGAGAGTCAACTATTAGATTAGGTTGCCACTTGGTTTTCTATTGGGAAATTTAGAAGTTATCACACACTGTTGCCAATTAATGCTTTAATGCTCTTGAAACCCTAATTTAAGAAAAATAATAATTAAATCTGTGAATTATGACATATGCTATAGGAATTAGACAAAGGGAAGAGAACCTTAACTCATTGTTTTTCTCATTCCAGAAAATAGAAATGTTGGAGACAATGGTGACGATGCCCAAGTCCAAGAGGCATATTTTTCTATGGATTCTCAATCTCCTTCTGACACTGATTTCTATTGTATCTTTAGTTTTCTATGGTCTGACAGTGGAGGATAATATTGAGAGTACCCTAGTCCACTGAGGAAGATTCTTCTGAATGTCGGAAGCTCTGCAAACCCTGATGCTCACTGTCCAGTCTTTTTCTGAGTCTTCAGATCCAGAGGACAATGGTCATGGTGCCCTTGTCTTGAAATCTCACACAATGTCTTCCTACCTTCCTTGCAACTCCACTTTCTCCAGATCTGATACTTGTAACCTACAATCACAAGGAGTGTGGGAGGTGTTTAGAGGCTTGCCTCATCAGGCCTCAGAGAGACATTCAAGTCTTCCAAACACTGTTGTCAGAGAGAGAGAGTGCGTATCCTTATGGAATAGAGGCAAAAATCCAAATGATAATGATGATAAAGCATAATAAATGTCACCTTGATGATGAAGCTCTTATGGAAGGAAGACACTCTTCAATGCCATGAGGAGAAGATGTAATCCAACCTACAAAAAACAAACACAATAACAATGCTTGCTCTGTAACACAATTAAAATCACAAGTATGCCAATAGCTCAAGAATCAAAATTGCCATCTAGTAATCATCTCTAGTTTCTAAATGATAACCTACACATGCTTATATATGCAACTACTAAGATTCCTGCCAAGAATTTTGTATTTGAAACTTATGATGTCGGCCTGGAAACCAAATAACGGTCACAAACCCAACATTTAAATTTAGGATAGACCCAAAATAAGGCTGGACTAGGGTGCTAGTGCCCTTGTCCACTCCCCTATCTTTATTTCAGAATCATTAAATTAGCACCCCTAGGTCCCATTTGTCGCAAGACCCAAGGGTTTTCTCATCAGGAGTCTGAATTATTATGCAAGATTCTCTAAATACAATCTAAAGACCCAGGAGCTAAACCTTAATAGGAAAAGTCCCCAAGGATGCATTTTTCTGACATAACATTTAGCCCCTAATTTAATGTATGTATTAAACACAAGGCCAATACATGCATTAAAGTAAGGTTGAAAAACACAACAAACATGCTAGGCACGGAGAAGACATGCCAAACACATTGAAGACAATAACAGGCACACAAAACATGGAGAAGATAGTTACAGGAACACAAAACATGGAGAATACAACATTGAAGACATGCAGAGCACAGAGAATACAATGAATGTAGTGATTTTTTTTTTAAATTTTCCCATATGAAATGCAAAATGCAAGTATAAGGAAAGTAAATAAACAAATCCCAAAAAGTGTAGAGGAGCTGTTCACCATCGGTCTTGCACTTTTTGAGATCAGCCATGCCAAACAAAATCCTAAAGTGTAGAGGAGCTGTTCACCACCAGTCTTGCACCTTGAGAACAAACACACCAAACAAATCCTAAAGTGTAGAGGAGCTCATCGCCACTGGTCTTGCACTTTGAGAATAAGCATGCCATACACACACACTGAAGAGATGGAGAAAACATGACAGACAAGCGATAAAGTGAAACTATTGCTAGATTCATCACCATCTCAGGCACATTACAGGAAAACACTAACAATTGAGCTTCGCCACAACCATGAAAAACATGCTTAAGGGTTGAGTTAGTCACATAACTGCTCCCCACCTCATGATGGGGACTTTTGAAAATGACAGGATAATGTAATCTCTCCGAGAAATACACCATCCCTACCTCGCGATGAGGGATTAAGATAAAAGGATATGCTTGATATCTCACCTCCGCAGAGGGATTAAATTATTGATTTGATTTTAGATTGTTTAAACATGTTTTACTATCATCTAAAACAAACAACTTACCTTATATATGCCCCCACCTTAAGGTGGTTGATATCATGTACTGATATCAAGCACATTAAGGTAGGAAAAAAAATACACAAGGGAACACGAGCTCTCACAAGGCCCATGCCCCCTAGAGGTGACATGTACTTTACGATTGCTGAATGTTCCCACAAACACATCCCTACAAGAAAAGTGTTAGTATCCAAATAATCATGATAAATAACCATGTGTATGATCAACTACATGAAAGAGCCAAGCAAGGCGATATCCATGATAAACAAAGTGCACAGAGTAGCAGTATTGTTAAAGTGTTGTTAGCAAGATAAGATAACATTGACATCAACATCAAGATAGAGAAATAACAGAGTGATTCCACTAGCCAAGCGCCAGATAAAATGTTACAACCCCATCGTCATATATGGACTAGGTCCATTTTTTTATTACTTGCGAAAGGGACACTAGTTTTACATCAGTATAATATGTTTTTTGTTTTTCGTCATTCGCCAGCTAGATGGAAACACTAGAGGAAGGTAAAAAATAAATCAGAGAGGAGAACAAGTGCCTTAGGGACAGTCATGTAGGAGGGTGCCCCCAATTCATCAACCACAATGCTATGTCCATAAGACACAACACACAATAATGAAATCAGAGGAGAGGCAATATAGAAGAATGATGATACAAATATAAGAAGGTCACAATAGAGGCAGTCTCCTAGTATCCTTGACCTTACAAGAGAATCAAGGGTCATCCTAGGAGGCCTAACAACACATAACACATCACGGGGGAAGCACATCACAAGAGATAAAGGGTTAGAGATGCTTACCTGTAGAGAGGTTCATGCTAGAAGTCATCATTGAGGAGGTCATCATCCTCCCAATCCTGAATGGTAGATGAAAGTGGTGTGTAAGGTACCAAAGCCCAACTGTTGTTGTTTTCAACTTGTTCATCTTTAAGCTCTTCTTGATTCTCAATGTTAGGTTGAATGTTCTCTTGTTTATTTTCAATCCATTGGGCATAAGATTGTCTTCTCCTTCTCCTTTCTTTTCCTAGTCTATTTCTTCTTGTCTTATTGCTTATTTCATCATTGTTGTGTTTTTCCATTGTTTGCACAGTAGAGAAGGAAGCACCATGTTCAAATCTCATTGGTCTTGGTGGAATATTTTGTTGTCGATGAAAGCCTCCCAATCCTTGTAAGGATGACAGGGGAGGGACCTCAGCATAAATGCCATCTCTCCGTGGATGAGGTGGGTCATGGAACCTTTCCTTATCCACATTTCTCATGTCAAAAATCTTAGCAAAGCCATAATAATCTTGTTTTATGCTTGCTTCTTGTTCTTCTCTTTTTGGTTGCAAAGGAGACCTGACCACTCAAGCTAGTTGTTTTGCTTTGTATTTTCTGTATTCTATGAAAGTTCTATCTCTTCGTGGCTCAGGATCTATCTCAGGTTGTGGCCAAAAGTAATCAAGAATAAAGTTTTTCTCCTTAGCTGGAGGTTGATAATCATTACGACAGATAGTATGGATCTCTCCACGCAAAGGAAATTTTATACATTTGTGAATAGTGGAAGGAACAACATTCATAGCTTTAAGCCAAGGATGTCCAAGTTTTACATGGAAGAGGTCAGATAAGGGGATTATATCAAATGATGGATCCGCAACTTTATCATAGACTGAGACCATTAGAGTTATCTTGCCAATTGGTTTCATTAAAGCTCCATTATGTGTTTTGATTCTCAAATCTGATGGTTCATAAGATTCTTGCACCATTGCATGTTTAAGGAGAAAATCTTCCATGACCACATTTGTCATGAAATTAGGATCTATGAGTGTTCCATGCACAGGTTGTTCCATTATCTTTACTGTGATATAAAGAGGCCCTTTGGTATTTACCATTTCTTTGTCATGAGGTGTGACTGTTATTTCAAGCTTAGGGGCTCTTCTTTTTAAGTGAGGCCTAGGAACAAACCTAGAATTATTATTATATTGAGAGTCCATTTGTAAGTTTTCAAAGGAGTGTCAAATCAGATTTTCAAGATCTTCCAAGGCTTATGCAAAAATGCAAATGCAAAAGTGATGTCGAATATGCTCTAAAATACTTTATTTTTCAACTTTTCTCAATGCAAATGAATGAAAGGAGAGGTGTTGTAAAGATTTTCAAGAGGGATAGAAAATAATATGCCAAAAAAAATTCCACTAATGCAAAAATACCTTTTACAACACACTTTTGAAGCAACTCTAGAGAGTCGATAAGTCAACACCTAGTGAAAAATAGGCCAAAATATGTGGTTTTTCACCGAATCTCAATGCAAACGAGTAGGGCAATGGGTGTTGTAAGGAAAATGATGATAGAAAGTGACTTATAACAGTAATAATAGCCACCTAATGATAAAAAAATCCATTACAACATGCCTATAGTGCCACTCTAGATCAAGCCCTAGTGTAAAGATATCAAAAATATGCAAATTTTCCCCAAAATTTGAATGCAGAAGCTCAAAATAAAGAGTGTTGTAAGGAAATTGAGAAGGGGTAAAAGATAATAATGCCAATAACAGACAATTAGTGCAATAAAATTCCTCACAACATGCTTGGAGTGCAAATCTAGCAAGACGATAGGTTCAAATCTAGTGAGAAATGCAAGTTCTCAAACCCTAGGCATGAAATTTCACAAGGAGGCCGCTATGATGAAACAATAAAATTAGAGAGAAGAAATAATGAGTGTTTTAACAAGGTAGTAAAATCTAGAACAAGATTTTGACTACAACCCTAGCTTAGGCAAAACTAGGTTTTCATGAAAAATGCAAAATTTCAAGCAATTTCTAACAAAACAAGCATGCAAATGCAATACAAATGAATTTTAAATGATGAATTTCTATATTTTGTATCAAATTTAATGCAAATAACAGAAACTAATTTAAATTAGATGCCAATTAATTGAAATTTTACAAAAATGCAAGTCTAATATGCCAATTTTTACAAATTTTCCAATCTTTTCAATTTTTTTTGTAAATGTCTGAATGCAATGAAATGAATGAATGCAAATCTATCAAACAACACTCAGCAAGGTGCTAAAAATTTTAAAAACACGGGTTCACCAAAAAATTTTATGAGGAAAAGGGGGATGACGGGGTTGTTGTTTTAGTTTGAATCCTCCTTTCCATAAAACATTCCAAGGGCTTTTCAACCAAGTGCTTCTCCTATCAAGAGGAGAGTCAACTATCAGATTGGGTTGCCACTTGGTTTTCTACTAGGAAATTTAGAAGTTATCACACAATGTTGCTAATTAATTCTTTAATGCTCTTGAAACCCTAATTTAAGAAAAAACAGTAATCAAATCTACAAATTACGACAAATGCTACGTGAATTAGACAAAGGGTAGAGAACCTTAACTCACTATTTTTCACAGTCTAGAAAATAGAAATGTCAGAGACAATGGTGATGGCACCCTAGTCCAAGAGGTAGATTTTTCTATAGATTCTCGATCTCCTTCTAGTACTAATCTCTATTGTATCTTCAGTTTTTTGTGATTCGACAGTGGAGGACAATGTTGAGAGTGCCCTTGTCGACTGAGGAAGATTCTTCCAGATGTCAAAAGCTCTGCAAAACCTGATGCTCACTGTCTAGTCTGTTTCTGAGTCTTCAGATCCAGAGGACAATGGTGATGATGCCCTTGTCTTGAAATCCTACACATTGTCTGCTTCTTTTTAGATCTTGAATCTTCAATGTCTGCCTACCTTCCCGTTGTGTGGTTACACAACACGCCCCATTTTGCCTTAGCAAAACAGGGACCCAACTTTTTTTCTTCTGCTTGTTTTTGTTTCCTTGGTTTGTGTGGTTTTGCGAAAGTCAGTTCAGTACATCACTCATGCACATGCATGTGCATCACAAGAAGGGGTCATTTGTCAAAGTTAGAATTCATTGTTATAAACCCCATAGTCTTAAAGAGCAGGAAATTCTGAGCAAGTTTGCCTTTTGGATCACCCCGATATTCACAAAGGGTAAAAAGTAATGCTAAGTCAAAGAACTGGTCAAACTTGATATTTCTTGTAAGCTCATATTTTCTAAAATCTGCATATTCATTAGATGACCCTAAAAGATGAAGATCGCCCAATATCCACATATTCATGGATATGCAAAGTGTCAAAGTAAAATTGGAAGGAAGATTTACCCGTTGAAGTCTTCGGCATATTTTCATAGGGTCACATTTCCAAATATCTGGATGTTCCCAAACATCACCCTTCGCCAAAATATGACCATCACGTCATCTAGGTTCAAGCTATAAGGAACTTAGTATGATGATGATGTCACTAGTATACCAAATACTAAGAAGGTCACATTTCTAAATGTCTGTCATATTTTTGAATATGACGATAACGTCACCTTTAACCAATGCTACCTGTTTGCGACTTCCTGATGACATCACTCTCATGACCTAAACCAAAGAAGGTCATATTTCAAAATCCTCATAGGTAGATGTTTCACAAGTTTCAAATATCTGGATATTTCTTAATACCTTTCATATCAACCCTTATAACTTGAAATGTGATGATCCTAGATAACCATTTAAATAGTGCCACGTGGCACATCCTCTCGATCATGATACATACAATACATAACCTGATTGTTATAAAAGGGAGGCATATTAACTTGATTTCGATCACTGGCCAATCATTGATCATCTTTGTGATGATGTCATCATTATGTTTCGAACAACAGTCACATTTTCTAATATCCAGATGTTTTTGAACATCACCCTCCGCATTAAATGAGATCCTAATGGTAGGTGAGGCATTCCAAATTTCAAGTACTTACGTGACACTTGTCAGCATCTACTATACCATATAATAATAAACGGGCGTGAGCAAAGTGACATTAAATATACCCTAATTCAACATGTCGAATAGTTAAAAGCTAATTCTAGGGGTCATTTTGAATTTACCATGCGTTTAAGTCAAATTTACAGAGCTCAGAGCAATTAAACCCTTACTGCAACTCGTGAACGGAACATAACCACATTCGAATGGAATGCATAATGGCAATTGCAGAACAATTATATTCATAAAGATACCACCTTTACAGTAAGAAAGAAGGGTGTTTTTCAGGTATGTAACAGAAAACCATAGTTTTGTCATTTATGGTAAATCATAAGGTAAATATCATCTTTACAAAGTTAATTAACATAATGATTGCATGAGATAGAATGGAACACTAGAGTAATCACCATGAGATACATAAAGTTGCAAAATCACTTCTGCCCATGTCATGTCAGGGTAAGACGTGTATGTTTTATCATAGGACATCATGGCAGCTCGAAAGAATAGATCGAAGAGAGAATTTTTAAAGCCCATGTTCCTACAACCTGAAGGGGTAATGTTTAGATATGGAATAATCAAAGATACACATCATGGATGCACAAATCTTGATGCATGGATGAGAAGACTACATAGAGGAGAAGATAACCCTCTTCTCATGAGTATAGTCAATTCAGGAATGTGGAATGCCGGAGGATTCCCATATGCCATGGAGGTTACAGAGCTGGTGGTAGAATGTGCCAAGAATTATAACCTTGAGACCAGGAAAGTCAAGAAACATGGCAGGGTGTATGTAGATTTCTCCATTGCTAGCATCATTGCGACATTCAATTTACCTAAGGGACCTAATGTGGTTTGTCTGAGTTTGAGAAAACTAGAAAAGGAATATAGTAGCAATGAAAAGGCAGCTAGGAGAATCATGTACTAGTGGAGGTCTAAGAGAAGCACATATAAGGCCACCACCAAATTACCCATGTACCTTTTCAAGTTTGATTTCTCATCAGAGTATCAGTACATGATGGTTTTGCTTAGCAAAATGATAGGGAGGCCAAATGTTAGATTGTTTGAAAACTAGATGTACAGTATAATGTGGATGGTTGAGTATTCTGATGACATTCCCCTGTGGGCCAAAATCATAAGTGATAGCCTAGATGAAGGCATGACAAGGTTGGGGGGGAACATCAACATGTTCCATATGACATCTTATGTTGTGTATTCTTGTGCTTTTAGAGGGACTTTCAATAGACTATAGACTGTGGGAAGACTGGGAAGCAACCCAGGAGATATGAAGATATGGGAGTATTATCCATAGCTGAAAAGGAGAGAAGCGCTTGATAATTATAAGTTAGTGAATGATTCTTTTTCTATGCATTTGGTTAGAACTATGGAGGAGGATAGGCTAAAGAGGATAAGTATAGAAGCACAAGCAGTTATATATAAATATGGATCCTAGTTCATTTAATTTCCCATGTTTTCATACATGAGGATAAAAGGCTTTGAGGGGCAACCTCTTATGCTGCCCAGGTACCCAAATGATAAAGTTGTCCTAATGGAATTTGTTAGACAAATACTAGCCTCGGTAGAGGCTCACATTGAGTGATGAAAGATTCCACAGATGTTGTTTCCAGTCATGATGGGCTGGTATATGTGCCTAGATAGGGAAAGTGTGAAATATGCAATTGGGGGACTCAATATGATGTATCTACAACCCTTTAAATTAGCTAGACCCTATGATCCTTATGGCAAAATGGAAATATTGCTGGAGAAGACCATTCATCAGAAAAACCTCAAGGATTATTGGACTGATTGTGATGATGAGGCAGAGGTGAGGAGAAGAGAATACCAAAGTCTCACCCTGAAGCAAATACGTATCTTTGATTGCATCTCAGTGTCAGTTCAATTACAGAAGGATGATGAGAAGATAATGTCTCAGGAATATGAGAAGAATAAAGTGTACAATGATACCGTTACAACACCTGATTTGACTCAGCCAGAGGTTGTCTCACTTGACCAAATAATGGCGAAGGTTATGAAATGGACCCAGGAATGGGTAGATGTTGAGGTTAAGAAGTTGAGAGATAAGGGTGTAGCCCTTACCATGGATAATAAAAGGAAAAGACATGAACTTTCTGAAGGAGAATATGATGATTTCCTTGCATTAAAGAGGCAATCTAACAGAGATAGGTAGCCACCTGAAGATAAGAAGAAGACAAAAGGTAAGAAGAATCCCCAAGCATATGGGGTGGTGATCATCAAGAAGCCTAAACCTAATTTAGATGGTGCATCTACATTGGTTGTAGGAACTTCATCTGATGTATCACCCAAATAGAAGAAAGTTGTCACAAAGCCTGTTCTTACTACAGCTGAAGAGGAAGAAGAAGAACCTTTGGATAGTGATTTGTTGATTATAAGAAAAAAGAGGAAAGTTGCAACTCCATCTCAACCACCTCAGAAGAAGTAGAAGACTGCAATGAGAGGAACGGTGGACATAGACCCTCTACTATTAAGAGGTGCAGGTGGTTTCGGTATCATGAGAAACTTGCAACATGAAGTCCCCATTCCAAATATTATTCAATTTAAAATTGAAAGGGTAGAAGAATAGAGGGAAGAAATATAGAGTGAAGGAAAAGAACCACCTCTACCACTTGATGACACAGTTGAGCTATTAGATGATGAAATAGTTAATGAGGTTTCTACTCAGAGGATGGAAACATTGGTAACAAATACAAGAATGAATCCTTGCAGCACTCCCTTAGTTCAAAAAGAATCTCTCCAAGAAGAAGTGGAGATAGAAGAAATTAAAGAAAGTCTAGAGGTAATAGCACAACAAATTGGACTAACTAACCTAGTTGATCAGGTCACCCATCCAGCAATGATTGATTTGGTGTATCAAAGTGACCGGGATCAGGATAAAGGCAGTGATCCACCCCCAGAGCAAGAGATGGTAGAAACTCATGTACATATGGAGGGGGATAATGAAGTGCCTGCCAAGAAGGAAGATCAAGATGGTAACCCAATGCCACAAGAGAAAATAAGTGAAAAGGAAGTAGAGAAAACTCAAAACTCGGAGGAGGGAAATACATCAAAAGATGTAGGACAAAGCCGTCAATATGATATTGGTCAGCAGAAGATAGTGGAGAATTTGAATCAGGATAATCAAGGGGAGCACATAGACAAAATGGATCAGAACATCCAAAATCCTCCTAAAGGTCTGCCTCAACAAGAGATGCATGATCATAATGTTTAAGATATTCTTGAGGAACCACCTCAATAGGAGATGTATGATCATGATACTCAAAGTCTTTTTGAAGATCCACCTCAACATAATGTGCAAGATCATAATGTGCAGGATCCACCTCAACAAAATGCACCAGATTAGAATATTGCTATACCACCTAGGGTTACTGCTACACAATTGCCTCCTGCACCTCAAGAACCTCCTACCTCTCAAGAAGATCCTTCTCAACAGGAGGTTCCTGCAAAAGAGATACATCAAGAAGAGATCCCTTAGCAGGAGATACCTCAAGATAAAGTGCATGACGAAGAACATCAGAAGGAGAATTCTCCACCAAGGCAAGAGCATAATACAACATCTCAGGATGCTCAAATTGAGCAAACTAATCAGTAAGAGTCTAGTGCTGATGTGCCTTATTGGTTGTAGCAAGAGATAAACCCACAACAAATTAATGAGGTCAGAGAATTTGATGTTTCTGCATTGTTTTTAGCTAGTATGATGAAGCCTAAGAGGAAGGCTAGACCAACATCTGCAATTAGAAGAGACCCTACTACAGGTAGGAGAACTAACCAAGTCACCTTGCCAATGGCAAATAAGGCCAAAGGGGAAATAAGTATTGAGGAATTCCAAATAACCAATATTGATTGAGGTTTTGCTGTAGAAGAACAAGAGGACCAAGAGGCCAATGATAGTATTGATTCTTTATTGAAGAGGACTAAAAAGGAAAAAGATAAGAACAAACAACATAATGAACACATTGCTCAATTACATTCATTTATAAAAGGGTTAATTGACCCTAATCATACACCACTTAGTACATCCACACCATTGACAATCATCTCTCAAGATGAGATAATGGGGTTGGACCTCATGAAACATAAGGCCCAGCTAGTGGATAATTGGTTTGTTTCTTTTGCTAGTGAAGTAGAGCATGTAGTCAAAACCTCCCTTTCAAATTGGAATTCACTGGGTGCTCTAAGGAATAAAGTAGATAAACTTCAGAATGAAGTTGGGTGAAGATTGTTCAAGTTAGAAAAACATCTGGATGCCTTGGGAGAAATAAGGAGGATAGACTTAAAGATACTAACAGATAACAAGGTACTAGATAATAATACTACCTAGTTGCTTGGTATTTGGTATGAGGATGCCAGATTTGAATGTGATGTATTGAAGAGATGCAATAGCAAGCTCAGGGACATAAGTGTCAAACTGCATGATTTCATGGCAGCTGAAATAGATACCATGGAGGCTTTGGAGGATAAAGTAGAGGGAAAAATAGAAAATCAGGATGCTGATTTTACTGTCCAAGCCTTCCATAATAATTTCAAACAAGCAACAGAGGATCCACTTCATCACTTAATAGAGGATGTGATAAACAAGGCTTTGAGAATGAGAGGCAAATTAGAAACATATAATGAGACATTAAATAGCAGAAAGAGCAAGTGGAATAGTCTCTAGGCACAGTTCAATTCTCACAAGCATGATGCAGTCAAGGCCAGAGTCCAAGATGGGGGTTAAATTGAGGGAATAGTATAGGCTTATGAATCTGTCAGAGGGATAATCAGTATGTACATAAGGCATGATCTTGTGGCTAGTGATGATGAAGATGAAGAAGATGAGGAAAATGAGGAAGATGATGGTGGAGAAGAAGTAGAAGAAGAGTAAGCAAAGATGCATGATGACAAGATCACATGTATAACTAGATAAAGAGATCAAGTTACATCAGACAATTGCCAGCTGGCAACTTTTGCCTCATTGACATGAGTTGAATAAGTTAAAAGCAATATTGACCATAGATTTGGATAGACAAATCTTGATTGTTAGATCATTGTAACCGCCTCCTCTCTTTAGCCTATAAAAGGAGATGGAGTGCTCATTTTGTATTATTAGAAAATTAATTGAAGTTAGATTGCTGAGAATTTCAGGACTAATTTCAAAGCTCATTGTGAATGTACATGTCTTTTGCATACCTAATGAAAGAGAAGCTATTTTGATTACAAATAATCATAAATCCTAAGTAATAAGTGAATGAATCTTGGATATATGTGTTGATTAGCTACGTCCCTTGGAGTGCTTATCAATCTACATGTGTTATTTTCATTCTGAGTTCCTTTGAAGTTAGCATCAGCCATAACTAGTTGTGGAACATCCTGGTGGAATTATGGTTTGGTTTTTTCTCTTTGTGAAAGTATCTGGAATGTATGTGAAGCAATAGCTAAAGGTTCACTAAATTTAGAAAGCATTATTTAAATTTTCTTTAATTTCATTACAATCATCTCCACAATTGCAAATAATAGATAATCTAAATCAAATAACATGAAATTGTTAGAAATGGTTCAAACAATTGAGAGGGAGGGTGAATTAGTTGTCCCACAATATTAAACTTTTCTGCTTTTAATCTTCTTTAACAACTTTCAATTAGATAAACATTAAAGCATGAATCAATAACACAAAAGCAGAAATAAATTGAGCCCACATGACACTAAATTTTTTTTACGTGGAAACCCAGTTAAGGGAAAACCACGATGGGGGTTAACCCACAAGATTCATACCTTGTTAAAAGTACTTAGAAAAAAGGAAGGCACATGCCTTCGGGCTCACTGCCCAGAGCTCACTACTCAAGAGTGGCTCACTGCCTACAGAATTTATGTTTAATATAGAAAGAATGAACTGTGAAATGGCATCTTCTTTATGCCTGGTTCAGTTCCTTTGAAGGCTTACAAAATACTTCTACTCTAGGGTAAGTGCAAGAAGTTGGGTCCACATAGAGGGGAAGTCACGGGCAAAAAAAGAATCCCGACACAAACAGGTGCCCGAGCCTAAACGGGTACCCGCTTAGGAACTGGTACCTGTTTAGGAATAGGTGTCCAAGCCTAAATGGGTACCCACTTAGGAACTGGTACCCGTTTAGGAATGGGTGCCCGATCCTAAACGGGTACCCATTTAGGAACGGGTACCTGTTTCTATATAGATATTCGAATTTGAAAAAAAATGTACGCACTTTTTTTTCCCACACAAAAGGAACGGGTACCCGTTCCTAAAAGCTTAGGCTTGGGAAAGGCATGGTAAGCCAGCCCCTTGCCTTGGACCTGCAAGTTTTTTTTCTAAGTACAGAACAAGAGAAAACCCTGAGTTTACCTATATGGCTGATGACATTTTTTTTTGAATTTTTTTATGAAATTAAAACCTATTACAGATGACAGTGTCTAGTTTTGAAATATGTAATTTTTTTTATTGGACTTGTTTTTCTATTTATTATTTAATTTATGAGTAAATTGGTCCAAAAACGTGAAATGACAGGTGTTTGTATTTTTTTAATAACTTTTAATTTTTAAAGTTTTTTGGAAAAAAATTTATATCTCATCAATCTACACATCATTCTTTACACAATGAAAAAAAAAATTCATTTTATGATTAGTTTTGCTCAAATTATGTTGGCCATACACGAGTGTTTTTTAAAATAGCAATTAGGGCCAATAAACAATTAATAAAAAATATATATATTTGGAAAAAAATTATAAAAAAATATCCTCATCAAACTTTACTATACTACACATCTTTCCCCAAAAGGATTTAGAAAAATACTTTTATTTAGGTCAAATTATGTTGGTTGTACACGTGCATGGTATGGTAAAAAAAAGTGACTTTTAAACAATGATTTTTAGAAATGCCTACTGAAAATCTATTTGTGTCATCTGGGTATTAAAATAAATTACATATTTGAAAAGTAGACTCCGAGTACTACATTTCATATTGCTAACTTTTTTTAAGATTCAATCTTTAAGTGCCTCAAATGTTCAAGTCAAATGTGACAAATTCTAAAAATCAGGGAAAACACTTCCACTTTTTGGCCAAAAAGTGGACCCAACTTCTTGCACTGACCCTCTACTCCAAATATCTCTTCTCTAACTCTTCATCTAAACATTTCTTGGTCTTTTGTTTCTCCTCTGCTCTACTCTGCCTTTGATCCTTTCTTTGGATTTTATTATTTTCGCACAAGGATGATTTTCCACAACTCATCAACAAGTATTTCTACACTTCATCAACCTTGGAATGAACATCAAGGTCGGCACTACAAACATCTGACTTAATGCGAATCACTAAGCTGTCGACCAAACATAACTGGGACTCAAATCTTCCTTGATCAACACACCACACTTCATAGAATTGCTCTTAGATCATTCGCAACATGCTTGAATCATCTGGTCGGCCAAAATTGGGAAGAATAACAACACCAAGAAGGAAATCTTCTTTGACAAGCTCAAACTTCAATGTGGACCTCCACCATAGCAGTCACACAATCCAGAGACCTCCACAAGCATATTGAATTCAACAAAAACATCTGCACTCCTCCAAATCATCAGAATCACTTGCATCTTCCTCTGGAATCTCAAGAACACTATCTGCTGTTACTGTCAAATTAGAAAGATTGCTTGTGGACCTCTAAACCATGAACCACTTGAATGGATGATACACAATGACTTCCCAAACATGCCTCTAGATCCGCAGATCATCATTTGACATATCTGGAGCAATCTGGACCTCTTTCCTGTCACTCTATCTCTTTTGAACACTACAAAACTGGTTCTACTCAGATGGCCATAGCTTCTTCAAATCTTCATACGAACCCTTCAAAACTTATCTGGAGCTTCTTCAGACAATCCTCTACTCAACCATATGGTTTGCATACATTGATCCTCATTAATTTTTGCAATATCATCACTAATCTAGTCTTCTATATAGGCAACAAAATAGGATACAGTTGACATCAATGGCAACAAGGATATGTTGGCATCAATGACAACACCGATTAGGCACATATTTGTAACAATCTCCCCTTTGTCATTGATGGCAACATATGATGTGAAAAACTGATTTGACCATCAAGACAAGACCTTCTCCCCTTTCTCTTATCACTTCTGAAATCTCTTTCTTCATTGCTCCCCCTTACATCAGCAACTAGTTTTTCACAAGAACTTCTCTCCCCCTTTGACATCAATGGAAAAGGCACATATTTGTAATCTTTTCTCCCTTTTTGTTTCAGACTGATCCCACAATTTTCATACTGACTACTCCCCCTGAGTAGTATCGCCTTAACATCAATCTGGATCACAAGATATGACTATGAATTCCACCAGACTGAGGCACCTTAGTGCATCTTAGTTCTGATCAGGAGGGGTAATAACCCATAACTTCTCTTTGAGATACTCAAAAGTATCCTTGGGAAGAGGCTTAGTGAAAATATCTGCAATCTGATCCTTTGAAGACACAAACTCCAACTTGACTTCATTCTCATTTACCTTCTCTCTCAAGAAAGGAAACTTGATGGATATGTGCTTTGTCTTTCAATGCAACACTGGATTCTTTGAGATGCTTATTGCACTTGAATTATCACAGAAAATTGTGGCAGGCTCCTCAAACACAATTATGATGTCCTTCAACATTTGCTTCATCCACAAAACTTGAGTGCAATTGTTTGCTACTGCTATATACTTTGCCTTTGCTATAGATAGGGATATTGCCTCCTTCTTTTTGCTCAACCAAGAAACCAATCTACTTCCCAAGAAGAATGCACCACCACTAGTACTTTTCCTGTCATCCACATCTCCTACCCAATTAGCATCTGTATATGTATGAAGAGTGAAGTAATTGACTTTTGGATACCACAATCTATAATCAAGTGTTCCTTTGAGATATCTGAAGATTCTTTTGACTGCTACAACATGGGATTCTTTAGGATCAACTTGGAATCTAGCAACAAGCCCAACTGCATTCATGATATCAAGTCTGGTCTAAGTTAGAAAGAACTATGCTCCAATCATTAATCTATACCTTTTCTTATTTTCTTTCGGAGAGTCATCATCTTTACTCAACTTACATCTAGTTACCATAGGTGTACCTACTAGATTTGAATCTTCCATTCCAAACTTCTTCAACAATTCTTTCACATACTTAGACTGAGATATAAAGATACCTTTATGTGATTGAGTGATTTGTAGAACTAAGAAGAAATTCATCTCACCAAAGAAGGACATCGCAAATTCACTTTGCATTTGATTAGAAAATGTTTTGCACATGCTCTCATTTCCACCAAAAATGATATCATCAACAAATATCTCAACAATCAGAATATTCTCATGATTAATCTTGAAGTAAAGATTATTGTCAACAGTGCCTTTGTTATATCCTAGCTTTAGCAGATACTTATCTAATCTTGTATACCAAGCTCTTGAGGCTTGTTTTAGTCCATATAATTCTTTCCTCAATCTACAGACCATGTATTTCTGATCAAACAACTAAAATCCTTCCGGTTGCTCAATGTAGACTTCTTCTTCTAACTCTCCATTTAGAAATGCTAACTTGACATCCATTTGATAGACTTTGAAATCTTTATAAGAAACAGAAGTAAGAAACAATCTGTCTACCTCTATTCTTGCCACTGGAGCAAAAGTTTCTTCAAAATCAATTCCTTCCACTTAAGAATATCCTTTGCATACCAACCTTTCTTTATTTCTTACAACTTCATCTTCATTTAGTTTATTCCAGAAGACCCATTTAGTTCCAATCACATTTTTGACCTCAGGTCTAGAGACAAGATCCCAAGTGTGATTCTTTTCAATTTGCATTAGTTCTTCCTCCATTGCTTTTACCTAGTTTTCATCATTACAGGCTTCACTTAATGATTTTGGTTCAATCTTTGAAATCAAACAAATCTCGTCTTGATCTTCAGCAACTCTTCTCCTAGTTTGAACACCTTTATTTCTATCTCTTATGATTTGATCTTCAGGATGATTCATCCTTACATACCTGGGAGTTTTGGTAATTGCTTGAGCTTCTATTTCTTGAGCTTGTTCCTCAACTTCTACACTATCTTCTTGAATTACTAGATTTTCTGGATCAATCTGGGTTTGAATCTAAGTTTTCACTTCCCTTTCTTGACTTGGATTTTCATCTTGATCATCTGAATCATATCCGCAAGACCTGAAATTTCCTTTTCTCTCATCAACTCTGACATTAGCACTTTCAATAATCTTTTTCAACCTCTTGTTAAAGCACTGGTATGCTTTGCTTTGAGTAGAGTAGCCCAGAAAGATTCCTTCATCACTTCTTGCTTCAAACTTGCCTAGATCCTCATCTCTTTTGATATAGCACTTACTACCAAAAAATCTAAAATTCTTACAATAGGAGGATGACCAAACCAGAGTTCATAAGGAGTCTTACCAGAATTTTTTTTGATCTGCACCTAGTTAAGAGTGTAGACAACAATAATTATAGCTTTTCTCCAATAAACTTGTGGAACATTTATTTCCATCATCATGGTCCTAGAAGCTTCTTGAATGGTCTGGTTCTTTCTCTCCACAACTCCATTTTGCTGAGGAGTCCTAGGAGTAGATAACTGTCTTTTTGTTCCATGCTTTTCACAGAAAGTATCAAACTCACCAAAGGTAATTTCTCCACCTTTGTTGGATCTCAAACACTTTATCTTCACACCAATCTCATTTTCCACCATAACTTTGAACACTTTGAATTTATCAAGAGTTTCTAATTTTTCTTTTAAGAAAGTTACCCACATCATCCGGGAGTAATCATCAATCAACAACATAAAATATCTATCTCCTTGCACACTCCTAATTCTAGAAGGACCACATAGATCAGTATGCACAAGTTCCAATCATCCACTTGAAAATTGTTCTTTACTTTTGAATGATGTTTTGTTCTATTTACCCAATTGACATTCTCTACACTATTAGGTTTCACAAGTCTTGGAAGATCTCTCATAGCTTGAGTAGAACTTATCTTGACAATGTTGTCAAAATTCACATGACACATTCTCCTATGCCATAACCAACTCTAATCTGTCTATGCAATCAAACAAATTTTACCAAAACTACTTAATTGAAAGATGTTACCTCTATTTTGTGTACCAGATACAATTTTAGTTCTGGAACTTTCCAAGATTCTACATTTGCCATCCTTGAATCAGAGATCATAATCCTTGTCAACCAACTGTCCAACACTGAGAAGATTATGCTTCACCCCTTCCACATACAGAACATCACTTGTGTTATTCTTACCATCAAAAGAGATGGATCCTCTGCCACAGATTCTACTAGCTGAGTTGACTCCAAATTTCACAATTCCACCTTCATATTTTTCAAAGTTTATAACTTACTTTTATCACCAGTCATATGATGAGAACATCCACTATCAATCACCCATTCATCCTTTTCAACAACCTAAGAAGCCAAGGCAATTTCTACATTTGTACAACTAGTAGATTTAGTAGACACTAGATCTTATTCTTTGATAGCAATGAACACCCAATCATCTTCAATGGCACCTCCATGATCAAATTCATCATCTGCGACTCCTTCTTCTCCAGCTTCTTGGACATATTAACATTTCTTCTGACCTTTATATCTATTAGGGTTTGGCTTTAAAAATTTCTCTAGACATCTTGAAGCAAAATGACCAATCTTATTACAAGCAAAACATTTGAATGGCAACTTTCCTTCATACTTACTAGACCCTCTTGGCATTCTTCTGGCAATAAGAGCTTCAAGTTTTGTAGACTCAATTTCATCATTTTTAAGATCCTTCCTTATCTTAGCAAATCTGTTTGATCTGGCATAAGAGATTTCACCTGGATCATATCTTTGTTTTCCATATACATTGGCCTTAAAAGTAGATTCAGACTTAGGAAGAGAATCACCAAACTCACTTAATTCAAAAGTTGAAATTTTTCCAACCAGCTGATCTCTTTTTTGAGACAGTCCTGATCTCTTCTATAGAAGAAACCTTATGTTTGTATGAATTAGATAAAGATCTGAGAACTTTTGCCACAATCTCTGATTCTTCCAAAGTTCCACCAGCACACCTGATACCACACACAAGTTCATTTATCTTTTGCATGTAGATTGTGATGTTTTCATCTTCACTCATCCTCATATTTTCAAATTTTCCTCTTAGACTTTGTAGCTTGGCACATTTGACATGTTCATCGCCTTCATAAAGATTCTCCAACTTCTTCCAGATTTCATGAGTAGTTTTTAGTCCAAAGACATTTGTCATTTCTGAGTCAGTCAGGGCACTCAACAAGGCTTCTTTAGCTCGAAGGTTATTTTCAACATCTTTGATTTGATCTGGAGTTGAAGGACCTTTCTCTGGAGGTTTATACTCATCATGGGTTATCATCCAATAAGCATCACCCATACATTGCAAATGGCACTCCATGCGACTCTTCCAAACAGAGTAATTTGTTCCATCAAATCTTAGACTATCCTTCTTTTAGGTCGACATCCTGGATCTCCTCGAGCGGTTAAGATTCTTTTAGAGGAACTTGGCTCTGATACCAATTGTTAGAAATAGTCCAGACAACTAAGAGGGGGAGTGAATCAGTTGTCCCACAATATTAAACTTTTCTACTTTTAATCTTCTTTAACATCTTTCAATCAGATAAACATTAAAGCATGAATCAATAACACAAGAGCAGAAATAAATTGAGCACACATGACACCATAATTTTTTTACATGGAAACCCGGTTAAGGGAAAACCACGGTGGGGGTTAACCCACAAGATTCGTACCTTGTTAAAAGTACTTAGAAAAAGGGAAGGCACATGCCTTCGGGCTCACTACCTAGAGCTCACTGCTCAAGAGAGGCTCATTGCCTATAGAATTTATGTTTAATACAAAACAAATGAACTGTGAAATAGCATCTTCTTTATGCTTGGTTCAGTTCCTTTGAAGGCTTACAAAACACTTCTATTCTGCTCCAAATACTTCTTCTCTAACTCTTCATCTAAACACCTCTTGTTCTTCTACTTCTCCTTTGCTTTGCTCTGCCTTTGATCCTTTCTTTGGATTTTATTATTTTCACACAAGGATGATTTTTCACAACTCATCAACAAGTATTTATACGCTTCATCAACCTTGGAATGAACATCAAGGTCGGCACTACAAACATCTGACTTAATGCGAATCACTAAGATATCAGCCAAACATAACTAGGACTCAAATCTTCCTTGATTAACATGTGACACTTCATAGAATTGTTCTTGGATCATCCGCAACACGCTTGAATCATCTGATCGGCCAAGATTGGGAAGAACAACAACACCAAGAAGGAAATCTTCTTTGACAAGATCAAACTTCAATGCGGACCTCCACCATAGCAGTCACACAATCCAGAGACCTCCACAAGCACATTAAATTCAACAAAAACATCCGCACTCCTCCAAATCATCAGAATCACTTGCATCTTCCTCCGGAACCTCAAGAACACTATTTGCTGTTACTGTCACATTAGAAAGATTGCTTACAGACCTCCAAACCATGAACCACTTGAATGGATGATGCACACTGACTTCCCAAACATGCCTCAAGATCCGTAGATCATCATTTGACATATTTGGAGCAATCGAGACCTCTTTCCTGTCACTCTGTCTCTTTTGAACACTACAAAACTGGTTCTACTCAGATGGCCATAGCTTCTTCAAATCTTCTTGCGAACCCTTCAAAACTTATCTGGAGCTTCTTCAGACAATCCTCTACTTAGCCATATGGTCTACATACATTGATCCTCATTAATTTTCTCAATGTCCTCACCAATCCAGTCTTCTATATAGGTAGTAAAATAAGATACAGTTGACACCAATGGCAACAAGGATATGTTGACATCAATGACAACACTGATTAGGCACATATTTGCAATAAAAATATGCCTAAATCTCATAAATAATGGAATATACAGAGCATAATTGAGTAGAAGAATGTCAGAATGATAAATATCATGCAGATATATATATATATATATATATATATATATATATATATATATATTGATGATAATCATACGAATAAACACTTGTAAGCACATTATTTGGATAAATACACAATGTAGAAGTAAAGATAAGTTTATGACAGTTAATGATCAGAAGAATTGATCAAACTTATCAAAGATCATTATTATCTGTAGAACATAGCAAGATTAACCTTTTTTTGTGAAGAAATTTATAGGAAACAAATATTTGGACGTCAATTCATGCTAGCTGAGTAGTGTAAGACCCCTTGAATGAGAAACAACATATCACATCAACCTCTGAGTAACGTCAGATGATCAAGCCCTGATCCACAGAGACTTGGAGTCATCAATTTATCCTAAATTGATTGTACTTTTCAAGATAAATAAAGGTTGTTGTATGACTTTTATTACATGTTGTTATGACTAACTGTATACACGTAAAAATGACATGACTCTGTCTAAATAAATATTTTAAATATTTATTAAGATCGTCTATCAATAAATAAATCAATTTATTTATTTGATTCATTTTCCTCCCATTAATTGAATAAATTTCATTTATTTAATTAATTTCATCAATATCAACTTTATTCTTCTAAACAATTAAATAATTTATCATTCATTCTTCCAAATTTAAATAAAATGCAAATTTATTTAAATTAAATCTCAGTCTCCAAAAATAAAATATAATCAAATATTTTATTTATTCCTCTAAATCTTGCACAATCAATTAAATAAATTTATTTATTTAATTCGCTTTCTTATCTTCTAAAAAATCTTCAAAATCTTCTAAAAATAAATCTTCCTTGTCATGCAAAAGCAAAAGCTAAGTTAACTGATTTAAAGTAACCTTGTTTTTATCAACAAGTTCTTAAATTAGATAAATATATTCTAATTTATGAAATCAAAGCTCATCCTCATCAAGAAAGTAGTTAACTCAACAAAGCAACTTTTTTGAATGACACGTGTCTTCTTTCTATTCACACGTTCTCTTAAACATCCTCTACCATCGATCTTGTTATTTATTCTACATCGTTGATCTTCTCTCACAAGTCTATAAATACCCCTCTATTCTTCCATTTCATATTAAGAAGCTTTCAAGTAAAGTCACTCTGTCGAATCCATAGCGCACCTTTGGCACCTCCACTCTTGCATTATTCATTATCCATCCTACATTGTATTGAAGCTCATCTTCAATACAATAAGTATCCTAGCCATTTCTCCATCATCATCTTGAGGAGAAAAAGCAAGGAAGCAAGATTCCTGAGGGCTACATTCATCACAAAAGATCGATTGACGCTAGGAGAACAATGGAAGCCGTGAGGTAACAAAGTGCTGTAAGTTTGTTTATTTGTTTTAATTTTTGTTATTTGCATATTCCATTGAGTTATTGGGTTTATGATTCATTTTAATATTATCCAATTTCCCCCATAACATTTCTAGCACCCACTGTGGGGCCTTTGCCCCAAATCTAATCCAAAATTGAGTTCTTGAGAGATAGGTTCCATACAGGTTCCATACAGTCTCTGTACAGGTTCATTCGGTGCATCTGAGAAATCCTAGCACACATTTGATCACTGTTCCAGCACATTCAACCTTTTAGCGCATACATCCTCCAAGGCTATGCATTTACTACCTATTCCAGTACATACAATTTTCCTGCACATCTGTCCTCATATTCTACGCAGCTAGCATCTGATCTGGCACTTTTGACTGTCCTGTGCATTCATCCTTTCAATCTGTGCTTATAATCTATTCTCCTGTGCATTTGTAATTTTGCACTTCTGAGCACTGTTTCTGCGCATTTAGTCTCTTAAGCTACGCATATGTCTTGAGGATTAGTTTAGGATTTCTTGATGGCTTTCTGTTGCTGACACTTGTCTCATAGGATTGATTCTCTAATTTTTTGTGTAGGGTTAAGAGGTGGATAGTTTCATTTTCTTAAAACACACATCATAGGCTAACTAGCAAGAAAAGTAAAAATATGCATGCAAATCTCACATAGTTCTTAACTAGGAGGACAATAACAAAATCATTGCTATCTTTGCCATATTGCTATCTCTTTAAGTTAAGAATATTGCTATCTTGCAAAGGAAAGAACCATTGCTATCTTTTAATCACTTCAAAGTTAACAATTGTGTGTGTGCCCAAGTAGAGTAACACATATAGTTTTTCTCATTTTAAATAGGATTGGATAAACCACTATTTACTGTGTCTTCAGAATGACAATAGGCTTATGCTCTCCCCTCTATTGGGTGCCTAGAATGCTAGACTTGTTATTTTACATGTATAACCTTTAGAGGGGCCTACCCTTGGATGCCCACTTGTCCAAGTGGGAATGACCCTAAGTGGTAATAGGCTAAAGCCAAGCCCTACTGATCCACTATAAATAAATTGTGCTTGAGGTAAAATCTTCTTGCAACGAGTGCCGCTGTGTTATACTAACAACCAACTTCCCCCAAAACCCTTCAAGGCCTAACCCTTGAACGCTGGGAGACTCCATAATGGAGAGTAGCGTTACCGTACATATAACCACTCAAACGGTTGCCCTGACTACTTAGCCATTGTCTAGCATACCAAAATCCTTCTATTTGTTAGCGTAAAAGGTGGGACCTTTGAAGTGGCCCCGATTCATGTGGTTCTTAGTAGAGATAGCAGGGACAATCCTAAGGTTCAGTGAGGGGATGAGCCTAAGGAAACCTGGATCTTGGTATGTGTGTGCCATGGAGGGGAGCCAGTGCTACCAAGATTCTAAAGCTATCCGCTTTGAATATGCATAGCTAGGGGACTCAACAAATACTATCTTTTCCAGCCTAGGATTGTAATTGTTCTTGTGTCAAAAAAGTCCACAAAAATACAAAAAATAATAAAAGATAAAAATCATGAAAACTTCTTTGTGTTTGCTGTGTCTTTATTTGCCATAATTGAAAATCAAAAGCAAAAAAGACCAAGTTTTCAACCAAAAACAAAAATTCTTGAAAAATATGCCAAAAACTCTTCAAAAACACCAAAAAACTAGAATTGCGCGTACATCACAACCTGCTGCTCTTATATTGCGACTTACTACGCATTTACCTACTGTTGCTGTACATACAAACTTTTCTAGATCTATGCATGTGCTTTGACCTGTTGTGCTTTTGCCTTCTATTTCTATGCATTTACCTCTGCACACCCATTCAAGAGAGCTATTCCATACTTTTTTTGAGAAAAAAACATTCAATTTTTCAAACACCCATTTCAAACTTGTTTCAGTTTCCCAGACCTGATTAAAACCATGTAAAGTCAGTCATCTCATTCTTTTCCACAACATAGCTACTTTTTCCACACTCACATCATCCAAAACTTCGCAAAATTCTTCCAAAATCAAACCAAGTATCCAAAACCAGGTTAGTACCGAGCTATTCTTGATCGCATCAATCTCAAACAAACCTAGTGAGTCTCCACTATCAAGGATCAATCATCCTTTTCTCTCGGAACTCTACTAGTGGCTTGTGCAAAACTAGTCTACATCAAGTAATCAAATTTCTATCATCCTTACTTTTGACTATCTTTTTGTTCCAACCAACTTGTTTGACACCAATAGATCTAAGGAAAACCTTGTTCAAACCTTGACACAGTCTATCACCTCTTGTTCAAAACTTTCAAACTCACTCCATCCCATCTCAAATGACCTTGCATGGTCTTAACAAGGTCCCAAAAACAAAAATAAATCGAAATAGCAGACAAAACTATTCCATCCCCTCATGACAGTGATGAAGAAATTTCTTTGGAAGAGATTCTACAAACTCAACATGACCAAAGGTTCCAATGCATAATAGACAAAGCACTTGTTGGCAAGAGACACTGTGTGGCTTCATGAGTGTTGTCATTGATGGCAACAAAGTCTATTCCACACATCCGCAGTACATAGTATGCCTATACTGGAAGTCAAATTGAAGATTATTTTGGTCCAGTGAACAAGAACAGAGTATGCAACAAGGTCCAACAATGAGGTCTAGATCCTCAGATGGTGTAACTCAGCAAGTTGCGGACTTGGATAAGTCAAGAGGGGTATCATGACTACTATATTCCAGAGATTTAGCCTCCGGTGATAAAGCATGAAAAAGATATGAGCATCTTAGTGTTGGGTTCCAGATAGGTAGAGCAGACAGAGAAAGAATTGACCGAGAGAGCATTAGACTTCAATCCGGATGAGTAAAAGGTGTTGATCAATATATTTGGGGGATTATACATTATTGGCTGACAAGATTAAAGACTTCTATGCCCATGTTTTTAATACGGATCACAAATCAAGCATGGATTCTGCTAACAGATTAGTAACTTGCAAATATCTTAAAGTGTTCTTGTTGCCGACTAGGAAGTTGATGAGAATCCTTTATGCGGATATATATACCAGATGGATTCTAGTATGTAGGTGTGTGTGGTCAAGTGGGGATAAAATAAAGTGTGAAGAAAAGCAGGGATAACTGTGAAAGTAGCAATTCAAGTTCGGTATGTGACAAAGAAACAACACTAAAACAAAGGAAGAATGAAGTGCATTAGATCAGTGTATTGAGCCTAATCAGAACTGAACTCTTGTATTTGTAGATGCCTCTCATCAGTTCAAACACCTGATTACCTTCTGTAAGTTTTGTAGACAGTGAGTCTCTTGTAGGCAATATGCCTCTTGTGAGTAGTGTGCTCGGGCAGTGAGCCCTAATTGGCAAGTGCCATTTTGTACTCCATCATTCTTTTAACAGATAATACAATCTTGGGTTAGTCACCCTGTGGTTTTTCCCTTAATAGGGTTTTCCACGTAAAAATCCTTGTGTTATGTCTGTTGATTTTACTTCTATTCCTATGATCACATATGCTTATATGTTTTGATGATGCACTAATTATTAAAGAAGAAAAGAAAGTTAAAGTAATTTGAGATAAATGATTCACCCCCCCTCTCAATTATCTACCTTGTTTCCAACAATTGGTATCAGACCTAAGTTCCTCTGAGCAAAGCCTAATAGCTTGAGGAAGATCTGGGAATCTCAATAGATATATATGGTATGAAGGAACAACTTTAGTCTGCCCTAGATGACCTTGAACAATCCCACTTTAAAGTCAATAATTTGAGAGAAAGGCTCAAACAAGCTGATGATTTCATAAATGAGCTAAAAGAACAACTTAGTATCTCTATGAAAAAGAGAAAGGAACTACTTCAAAAATTAGCAAATCAGAGTGAAGCCAATAATACTAATGAAGATCTGGATGAGAAAAATAAGTTATGTGAGAAGCTATCAAAAGAAGTCATTATGGTAAGGCATGAAATGGAATCAGGGGTTATGAGATTCACCCAAGAAATTGAAGAAAAGAGGAAAATTGAAGATAATCTAAAACAATCCCTCAAGGAGAAAATAGAGGACTGCCACAAAATGGACAGAATAATCAGGGATCTTGAATCAGATCTTGAAGAATCTAGAGACAATGAAGAACAACTTGAGAATCAGATAGACACTCTTAAACAAGATCTTCAAACAACAAATGAATATAAAGAGAAATTCAAGATAAGCTCAGCCCAACTTGAAGTTCTCCTTGAAAGCCAAAAGAGGGTAGATGATAAGCGTGGCTTGGGATATGAGAAAGGTGAAAGCTCTAGATCCGGTCATAAGAACTTTGGATCAGAAAATCAAAGAAACATGCCTAGAAGACCTCCAGTAAGGCAACCAAATGCTCAAAGATATCCATCCTTCAATGGATACTGCTTCAATTGCAACAATTTCAGTCATAAAGCAACTCAGTGCAGGAGGAGAATGAATCAGACTAATCCATCCTTCTCCAGACAATGTTTTAACTGCAAAAGGTATGGTCACAAATCTCATGAATGTAGAAATATGCAAATAAATAATTCATTTAATGGTAGATGCTTTGCATGCAATAGAATGGGACATATGGCTAATCAATGCAGATCAAAAGGATATCAATCAAATAAGCAAAGAAATGTTGTTTGTTACAATTGCAATAGATCCAGTCATATTGCCAAATTGTGCAGAAACAAAAATTAGGATAGAAAAGGTCTGGTGGAACATAATCAGAAACAAGATAAGGGAAAAGGTAAAGTAAATGTGGATGAAGTTCAAAATGAGATGAGCAAGATTTGGGTAAAGAAGAGTACAAAAAGTATTGGGGATGGATCCGCACCGAAATCCGGTGTTGATATTCCTTCCAGAAACTAAAAAGGTGAGTTCTGGCTCAGGGGAGTCATAGAGAAAAACAAATTTCCCCAGCCAGTCAATTAGTGCCTAAATTTGGCACATGGAATGCTATAGATTAAAGGGTTCTCAGAAAAATATCTAAATAACCCTCAGTAAAAATACGAAAGATCCTTATGGAGTTTTGCAAGAATTTAACCGCTCAAGTTGATCTGGTTTGACAGCCATCCGGTAAAGCAGGATTTTCACAGATAGATCCGGTATGATTCAGAATTAAAATACTTTGATCTGAGGACCCATGGCATGACTGAAGAAAAGAAGATACATTTTCAATCCTCACTGACAATGATTCTAAGATCAGTACAATGATTCAAGAAGATCTCTCTTAAAATAGGGTAACTAGATAACTTAAGTTGTGCATTTATTACAAAAGGAAATTAGGGTTTGTGCAAGAATAAAAGGGTTCTTTCACTCATCATTTACACACTTGCATTCATGAAGAAGATAAGAAGAGCTCTGTAACAAAGTTTCTACAATTCACTCAAAGATCATCTGAAAAATTGAATTCAACAACAATTTGTTTCGGCTCCTATTTCAAACCCTAACGCGTAAAAAGGTACTTCCATTCTAAAAATCTCTCTCTGAATCTTTTGCAAGATGGCTACTCCAATGGTTGTAAAGATCATTGATAGGCCGCATCCTAAATTCAAGAAACACCCCTATAAATCTCTAGGAGTTGATACTTTAGGCACATTTTCTAGCATTCCACATGGGGTATTGCATGTAGAAGATGTTAGGGTCTATATCCATGCCAACATTGAGGAATTTGGAGACTCTAAATTGATGGACATCTATCACAAACAGCTAATAGATGAGAGTTTTGAACTCAAACCTCAATTCAAGGCCCACCAAGATAAACACTTCGAACATTGCATACACTTTCCCTATTTTGCAGAAGATGATTGGGTCCAGTATGTCCTAAGCAGGATGCATGATAATTTCATGTGGTTAATGAGGCCTTTTAGGATAACAAAAGATGCCATCAGGGCAGTGACTGGACTGCATTCTTCCGGTGGGTTACCTGCACTTAAATCTGTCAAGAACCAGACAGTAACTAAAGCCACCGGATCTAAGTTTGACAAAAGAGCAATGACCATAGATGACATCACAAATCTGGATGTCAAATTTGCCTCTGATAATTGGGTACAAGATCTATCATTCTAGCAGGGAGAATTCCATGTCTGGGACATCAATCTATGCAGCATATCAGATGTTGAGGGAAGATGCAGATTATGACCTATGTGAACTTCTCCTAAATCAACTATTAGAAAACCTGTAGAAGCTCACAAATGATAAGAAGAATTCCTTTAAATATGGTTGTCTAATACTATGTCTTTTCTTCTATTACATGAATGAGCTACCCAGATCAAGTGGTCAGGTTTGGTAAAATGACAAACTAGTTGCAATCCAGATTAGAGATTATATGTATGGGCTTGGTGATGCTAAAGCTCAAAACATAGCTCTTTGGGATTACTTTAAGAACTTCCAAAGCATGATGCAAGCTAGAGAGAGAATACCTCAATCCATAGTTGAGAAATACAAGGATACAGTGTGCTTCATGGTTGACACTAATTAATGCCTAATGGAGGCAGTTGAGCCCATAACAGTGTGGATAATGCCTATGGGATACGAGGTCAATGAGAAAATCTTGGAGCTACATATTCAACACTTGTTGAGCCAACCTAAGGACCCTGGGGAAGAAAGGTTTGGAACCTTTCAAGAACTAAGTGTAAAAATACATGTTGAGTTAAGACAACCGGAGATAAAGAGGAAAGTAAGGAGGGAAGTTGAGGAAATTGCCAAAAGATTTGGCCTATCTAAAGAGGCAGTAGATGCAAATAGAGAGAAAATGGAGAAGGTTGAGAAAGAGAAACAAGAAGCAAAGAAAGGAGATGTTCTGGTACAAGCCTCCTCCTGGACTAGATCTTCCAAGAGCTCTGCACTTGCCACTCCTAAAAGCTCAAGGGCCACCAAATCAGAAGTCAAGACATTCGAAAAAGGAGAAAAGAGGATGAAGACCAAAGCCACAAGGGCATACACAAGTCTTAAATATGATGAAGAAACATAATTTGATGAGGAAATCAAGAAAATGAAGAAGGAGAAAACATCCAGAGAATTCTTTGCCAGTAAAAATAAGGAAGAAAATGCAGAAGAATTTGTTGAAAAGCCCACTCTTTCTATTGATGACATCATCAAGGCACTTACTATGGATGGGAACCTACAGCCAGTAACAGAGTTCTATGATGAATATAGTGATACTGACAAGAGGATTTTGGAAGAAGCTACTGTCAAGTACCTGAATATTTACAATAAATCTTTCATTGAAATTATATCATTAATCCCTAAGAGTCTAGAAAAGGTACTTGAATTGAGAAAAGAGAATGCAAAGGCAAAAGACCTAGAGATTCGGGAACAAATAATGATTCATCTTTATCCTTCTATCAATGCAAAACAAATGGACATGATTTTTAAGGATTGTAAGGATGAGTTCTGGAGTAAGGCAAGAATGAATAAACTTATGCTTGGAGAAACTAACCAAGTAGCAAGAGAAACAAAAGACATCCTCTAGAATGCTTTCAAAAGATTTAATCTTCCTATTTTAGAGGAAATAGATGAAGAACTCTCTACCATGGATGTTGAAGGATTAAATGTAACCAATGAAGAAACTTTTGATGTAGAAGGATCAAAAGAGATAAATGAAGAGATGTCTAAGGACTTGGATTCCTCTGTTCCGGAAGAGGAAGTTCATGAAGCAGTAATCTCAAGTGACATCTCTCCTCCGGATCCCATTGTAGACATTCTAGATTTTGAAGTTGAAGGAGAAGGAAGAAAAGAGGAGAAAGTAAGTCAAGAAGAAGAGGTTAGAGGAAAAGAAGAAGAACAAGAAGAAGAGACTAATGTTGACTATTCTGATAGCCCAAAAGAAAAGATAACTCAATCACCGACAAGAGACACTGTAGATGTAGTGAAGAACTTCTTGAACAAATAAATGATGGAGATAGATGAACCTGAGCTATTTCAAGGGCCACTAAATTTTGACTTTCTCTCTTTAGTCCAGACAATGAAAATAACATCTTTTTCTCAAGCCAAAGCAAAAGAAAAACTCCTGAAATCTCACATGGAAGACTGTGAACTGTTGGAGATGGCATCCAGGATGCTGGAGAAAATCATGCCATCATTCCAAAAGGATCCTTTGGCCTCACCATCTGGCAACCTAAAATCTTTGGTAAATTCTATTAGCACTCACTTTGAATCTCTAGAAAAATTAGTAGAAGAAAAGGTCCTGAAGGAGTTTCTGGGAAAAATATTCACTGAAGTACAGGGACTCATTGCTAATGATAGGAGGACCCTAGACATTGGAATAAAGAGCCTTGAAAATGCTCTTAAAGATGGTGGGGACATATATATAAATTTTGTCTATCTTGGCTCAAAGTAACAGAGGACATTGAAAATAAAGTGAAAGAACAAGAAGGTAAACTGTCAAGTTTATCTCAGAATTTTAATCCCCTTACTACCTCTTTAATGAATCAAGAATGCCAGGCCATTGTCATCATAAATGAAATATAAGAGGCTGAACAAAGAAAAGAAGGATATAATAAAGAGAATGAGTGAACTCAGAGGGATAATTATCCCTAAATTAGAGGCAATGCACGAGGCTTTGACAGATGCTCAGACCATAGCCCGGACCAGTGATCTGACAGATTTAAGAAGGGTAGAAGCATATGATTTTTTGTTGAGTGGTCACATCTACATTTTGGACAGGATGAAGCAGAGCTGGGCCATAGAGTTTGTACAGTTGAAGTCCACTTTTGTGGATATACTTAAGTATATGTAAGTATAACATTTATATATATACTTATACGGCCATGTATAAGACATTTTTTTCAAAATTTTGGTATGCGGATTCCGCCATTTGCCATTGATGTCAAAGGGGGAGTGAGGAATAGTGAAAAATGTAGAATCTAGCTAAGGGGGAGCCCCGATAAAATAGTGCAACAGATAGAGCATCAGCCAAGGGGGAGTTTACTGTGACACTTAGCCATTTTTCACTAAGTGTTGCCATTAATGCCAAAGGGGGATATTGTTGGCAAGAGACACTGTGTGGCTTCATGAGTGTTGTCATTGATGGCAACAAAGTCTATTCCACACATCTGCAGTACATAGTATGCCTATACTGGAAGTTAGATTGAAGATTGTTTTGGTCTGGTGAACAAGAACAAAGTATGCAACAAGGTCTGACAATCAGGTACAGATCTCTTAGATGGTGTAACTTAGCAAGTTGCGGACTTGGATAAGTCAAGAGGGGTATCATGACTACTGTATTCTAGATATTTAGCCTCCGGTGATAAAGTTTGAAAAAAATATGAGCATCTGAGTGTTGGGTTCCAGACAGGCAGAGCAGATAGAGAAAGAACTAACTGACAGAGCGTTAGACTTTAATCTGGATGAGTAAAAGGTGTTGATCAAGCTATTTGGGAGATTATACATTGTTGGCCGACAAGATTAAAGACTTCTATACCCATGTTTTTTATACGCATCACAAATCAAGCATGGATTCTGTTGACAGATCAGTAACTTACAAATATCTTGAAGTGTTCTTGTTGCCGACTAGGAAGTTGATGAGAATCCTTTATGCGGATATATATACCAGATGGATTCTAGTATGTAGATGTGTGGTCAAGTGGCGATAAAATAAAGTGTGAAGAAAAGCACAGATAAGTGTGAAAGCAGCAATTCAAGTCCGGTATGTGACAAAGAAACAAAATGAAAATAGAGGAAGAATGAAGTGCATCAAATCAGTGTATTGAGCCTAACTGGAACTAAACTCTTGAATTTGTAGATGCCTCTCATCAGTTCAAACACCTGATTACCTTCTATAAGTTTTGTAGACAGTGAGTCTCTTCTAGGCAGTGTGCCTCTTGTGAGTAGTGTGCTCGGGCGGTGAGCCCTAATTGGCAAGTGCCATTTTGTACTCCATCATTCTTTTAACAGAGAATACAATCTTGGGTTAGTCACCCCATGGTTTTTCCCTTAACAGGGTTTTCCACGTAAAAATCCTTGTGTTATGTGTGTTGATTTTACTTTTGTTCCTATGATCACATATGCTTATATGTTTTGATGTTGCACTAATTATCAAAGAAGAAAAGAAAATTAAAATAATTTGAGATAACTGATTACCCCCCCTCTCAGTTATTTGCCTTGTTTCCAACAGTACTTGCCCAAGACCCTACTAGATTCTTTCTTCACTTAGCACACCATTCTTTCTTCACTTAGCACACCAAGGAGTCAAGCTTCCTAAAGATTTTGATGTAGAGGCATTAAAAGAACTTGAGGAAGAAAGAAACCCTGAGGGAAGCACATGAGAGGAAATAACCATAGACAAAAGCAAAGCAACCATTGATTCTACAAACACCCGAAGCTTAATAACCCAACAAATCCAAGCTTTATAACAACAATTCATAGACATGCAAATAGGAACATCGACTAAGCATTATTCCCTAGAGGATATTTCACCATATCCTTTAGATAGGACCTTGATCATGATACCTTTCCCCTCTAAATTTGAGGTGCCAAAATTTGACAAGTATTGTGGAAAGGGTGATCCAAGAGACCACATCAGGGAATTTAACGCTGCATGCCTTGAAGTCACCCACAATAATACCTATCTTATGCGACTATTCCCAAGAAGCTTAGGAGGACAAGCAATGGAGTGATTTTCTAGACTACATCCTAGCATTAGAACCTTTAACGAACTTGTGGATAAATTTGTCACGCACTTCTCCTACAATATTGAGCATGACACCTCAATTTTAGATCTTTGTAACACCAAGAAAAAAGGTGAGAAATCCTTCACCGCCTTCTTACAAAGATGGAGATAGTTGGAAAGTAAGTGCCCACATCAAATGCCTAAAAAAAAATTGCTGGAGATGTTTGTCCATAACTTACAAACTAACCTAATCTACGATACAAATCCAATGTCCTACTTCCTTTAGTAAGGTCATTAAGATGGGTGTAATCATCGAAAAGGCTTTAATCACCAAAGGTCAAATAAAGCTTTATAAGGACACTCCTAGTACCAATACCAACATAGATAAACCAAGATTCTGGACAAAGAACAAGAACATTGTGAATGATGGGGTGGTAGATGCCAAAAATGTAGCACCAAAACAACCAATCTTCAACTTGTCAAACCCGCAAAACAACCCCCCGTAAAATAAACCACGAAACACTAAATCACGGTTTACAAGTTATCATCCTCGAAGGAAATTCACACCTTTAGGGAAAACATTGGAAACTGCCCTATGGAAGTTGATCACAAATAAACTCATAACACTTCCAACAGCGTGGGAATATGAACCAAAAGTCAAACCTCCTTGGTGGAATGACAATGATTTCTGCAAGTGCCACCGAAACAGGGGGTACAAAACCAATGACTACATTGTGCTCAAGCACACTATCCAAGATTTAATAGATCAAAATAAAGTATCACTTGATGGACATACCTCTAATAATGATCACCGGGATTTTAAGGATCTGCTTCCCAACAATGAGCAGGGAGGGTCTTCCATTCAAAACAACGGTGGAACTAACAATGCCAATTACACAAACGTGTCATTTGACTATGTTAACATCTCAGAAAGTGATCCACACATCAATGTGATCACTATAAACAAAGACTTGGATTGTAATGCTACCACTCACAGTAATAGAGTCACTCTTAGAGGAATCCCAGCCTCTCCATCTAATCAGTACAATATCTTGGATCAACTCCATAAGACGCTTGCACATATCTCCATCCTGGAACTTCTATGTCTATCCCCATCCCATAGGGCCATACTTAATAAAGCTCTTTGAGAAGCCTCCATTCCAATGAACCTTGCTGAAGAACAGTTTCAAACCATGGTAGGTCACATTACCTCACCTCACTCCCTATCATTCACTGAAAAGGATGCTATGTCAATTACCCAACCTCATAACACATCTCTTCATGTCGAAGCCTTCATCCACAAACACAATATAAAAAGGGTTCTAATCGATGGAGGATCTGGTTTGAATATTTGTGGAGAAAGCTATTGATCCCAAAAAGAAAATCACTATCAAAGCTTATGATGAGGAGGAGAGCACTTCCAAGGGAACTGTTGTTTTACCAATTAGAGTTGGACCTATAGTAAAAGATGTGGCATGCCAAGTCCTTGACATGGAGCTAGCATATAACATTCTTCTTGGGAGACCCTAGATACATGCTCTAAAAGCGGTACTGTCAACATACCACCAGTGTATCAAATTCCCTTATGAAGGCCAAGAGATCACCATCCAAGGTGATCCCAATCCATCTCAATATTGTAACTCCATTCATTCTAAACCTGAAGTTGTGATCCCTCATAACCATGCTTCTGCTTCATCTTCATCCCGAGTTGACCCAACTTCACTCGCTTCCACATCAAAGGCTTCCCAACCTGACCTTAGACTCAAAGATAAGGGCCTGGGTGAGTACACAATCACCCAATCCTTCTGCTTGGCACAACTCCCTCTATCTCCTAGATCATATGGAAGACCTTCCATGAACAAATCTAAGGCAGTCGAAACTACCAAAGGTCTGTTTATCAAATGGGGAAGCCTTGAAAATGAGAGAGTTGAAAAAGACATCCTTCAATGGTTATATAAGGATGAAGTCAGTCTATCAACACAACAAAACCATCACTCCATGATACAAACTGAGTAATATGGTCAAGGATTCCAAATGCTACAAAGAATGGAGTATGAAGGACATGGTCCCCTTGGTTCGAGAAAGGAAGGTCTCACTAAACCCATCCAACCTCATACCTTGACAACTCGAGACACTACAGGGCTAGGTTACACTGGTACAACAAGAACCAACAGAGTAAATAAACATAAAAGCCAACAACCAGAAACATCTGCTACTAATCTAGTTGATCAAATTCACTGACTGCAAATGGGGAGTGAGACTGACTCCAATGAATATGAGTGGGATTGTCTCTATGAGCTATCTTGCGACGAAAAAGATATCGATGTGGTCCATGAGTATGACCCAACCCATGCAACTGAAGGACAAAGTTCAAGGGCTAGACCTTTAGAGTTCAACCCGCATAATAACGATAGTGAAAGTCGTGAGGAAAGAATGATACTATTGGTGTGAATAGGGTTATTACCTATCTGGTTTAACCTTTGTTGTGTAGATAATTCATATTATTTAACTATTTATTAGTTAAATAATAATCACACACATGGTCACATCTTAAGTTGACTTAGGAAGCATTCTAGTTGTCTTCTAGATGTTTCTAGTTTGTCTAGTTGTTGATAGTTGTTGTTGATAGTTGTCATCTTATCCTATAGTTGTCATATGTCATAGGATTAAGACACTTGTCACATAACTACAACATCTTGTGTTTCACCTTGGTCTTTATAACCAAGGCCTCATTATACATTATGTAATCCAGTACATTGTTGTATCATGGCAATATAGCATTCCTTTTGCTTGTCTCTCTTATGTGGAAGGTTATTTGGTTTTGCAGATTTGATTCTGGTGGTTGATTGCTCCAACATGGTATTAGAGCTTTGATCTTGCAAGCCCCTTCTCTTTTTTGTTGAGAGATCTTGCCATCAACTTTTTGCTAGTGCATCCTGGCTGAAAACATAGTTCACCATTGAATTCAGATCACCCAAGTTAGTAAAGATCGACTGTCCAAAACTTGATTTTGGACATAGGTAATTTTTCAACTTTTTTGGGCTTTATATGCATTTTTGCAGAAATTTTTTGTCGAAAAGGCAAAATGTTTTTTAGCAGAGGGCCATTTTGCCCCCTACTATTTCTGCATCATTTGTTGTGTATCAGATCAGATCCATTGTCTTTTTTGCCCATTTTGGGGTGAGATTTGACTCCGATCTAGCTTTGCAAACAGTTCTTTGTTATTTTTGGTTCAAACTATTCAGTGTGCAGGTTATTTTTTGGCCTTCTTGGACCCAGTTTGGCCCAAGGTCTGCCTCATCGACCTAATTTTTGGGTGATCCTGTACTATCGTGGCATGTTTTGGAGCATCTTACACCTTTGAATTGTGGTGTTTTAGATTTTGATTGAAGGTTTCACCTCTGATTTGATCAAAGGGACTGCAAAGAATATTTTCATGCAAGATTTGATCTAGTATTAGAAACCTTGTTGTAGTTCTTGGCCTGATCAGACTTCTTTTGTGGTCTGCTCTGCCATGTATTGCTTAGATCACATAGCTTTTATTAGATTTTGAAGTCAACTTTTGATCGCTGCTCTCATTTGGCCTTTACGGCCCCTTTGGCATCTAGATCAGCCAGAATTCAAGATCCTTTGGCATCGACAACAATTATTAGGATGTGCTGGGTGAAAATGTACTTCAGGGTGTGAAGCTCATGACTTCGGCTAAGCATGGCCTCCAAGAATGCCTTGGATACTGCGAGGACTATAACCATGGATTGACTATTCACATTGCTTGTGATCGTTGTCTTCATGAGGTACTCATTGAATAGCCCTAGCAATAGGTGCCCCGCTAGGACATTCGTAATGTTGTAAGCACAAAAGCACAAGCTCAAAATCACAGTTGCAAGATATCAAAAACAATGATGTTGTGGAAGCTTTATCGGCACACCAGGGATTCAAACTCTTGACTTTGTAGTGATTTCAATCCATTTTTTGGATGTTCTCTGCTACATCTGTGTAATCTACGACTAGGCTTCAATGTCCCTGTCATCATAGAATATCAAACTTTAAGGAGCTCTCTATTACCGATGAGGAAGTGAAGCCTTGATCTTCTTGTTCTTGTAGTACAATTGAACATATTGTCTTTTCATTGATGCCAAAATGACAGTGACATCAGTGACATGGTTTTCAGATCTCTTAGTTTTGATCTACATCAGTGACATGGTTTTCAGATCTCTCAGTTTTGATCTTTCAGTGGGTTAGTGTGGTAGTGATCTCTCAGTTTTGATCTTGAGTGAAGTTGTTGTGACTTGGTCATTTCAGTGGATTACAATTGCTTAATCAGTGGCATCTCATATGTTGGTTTGTCATATTAATTAGATGGCATTCACTACATATTATCAGTGTTGAATGAGAACAAGGTTCTTGGAGTTGTATCACATGATAAAGGTTAATATGCATCATTCTAACTCCACCTAATTGACATCATGACAGTGGCATCACATTTTATAAATCTGATACAATATGGTTCTTTTTGCTGTGTTAAAGGTATGATGATGTTTAGATTCCTTGGAGTGGCAATTGTGGTTAGTGCTTAATACCTAACAAGCTTTAAACAATGTGCTCAACACTCATTTCAAGTAATCATAGTCTGCCCGTCACCATTTTTGCACTTTATGTTATAATTTTGAATTGACCAGTGATAGCAGGTTCTATTTTAATGGTGACCGGTCGAAGGTTGCATTAGTCGTGATGTGGTAAGTCATATTGACCCCGATCCCCTAGCACAAATGGTGGACATAAGTTTCTTTTAAAGGCATCGCATCCAACGACTCAAGTTTAATTTGCAATTGGCGGGCACTGCAGATCGAAGGGATGTGTTTTAATTAGAAAGTATCTTCAAACGGTTAGTTCATCCCGTTAAACTTGACGTTCACTATTGATTAAAAAGGCAATAAAGCATGTTATTCTTTACATCTCTCACCGAAGTTGAAGGGGCATTGAAGTTGGATTTTTTTGTGAAGTGACATTTAGAATGTTTCTAAATGAGAAGAATATGAAAAGGTTGAGTTCTTTGAAGGTGTTTTATTTTTTTTGTTTTGTTGTTTGATTTTTTTAAGAGAATATGATATGATTGAGATGAAAAACAGGTGTTGGAAGTTGAATCGAATGAAAGATATATTGAATGGTGGAAGTTCATTTTAAAAAGAGAGATTTTGTATGGCAGGTGTGGCATTGAAGTAGATAAGAGATGATTTTGAAGAGAGTGAAAAAGTTTTTTCAGAGTATGGGATAATTAGTTGCAAGATGTATTTTGTTATTAATTGCAGGTATATTTTGACATGAAGAGACATTTTCTTGGATAGTGAGATTTGTTCAGTTTTGAAGGTGTGGTTGTGCAATCAAGGTTGGAGATTTTTTTTATGATCAGAGTAGAACAATATTTTCTTAGACAAGGATAAAGCTTTGAAAAATAGTTTTTTGGAGAAGGTTAAATTTTTCAGTATTGCAGTGAAAGAGTCTATGAAATTGAAAAGTATGAATTGAGTTGTTTTGAGATTGATTTGCAGAGATAGAGGTATGAAATATCTTGAAGATAAAATTTGATTGATTGTTGTGAAGATAATGTTTAATATGATGATGACTATTGAAGGTTGATTACAGCAAATATACATTTGTTTGTTTTTGAAAAGGAGAAATAAGGTATTGATCTTATTGAAACAGGGAAACCCCCTGAGTTGTACTGTTCATTAAATTTTTGATGTTGTAATGTCAGTGAGACATGCATAGAAGTACAATATGCCAGTGAGGCAGAATTGTAATGTCAGTGAGACAGTTGTAATCTGAAATTTGTGTTAAGCCAGTGAGGCAGTTGAGTGGTTTTTATACCCCAGGAGGGTTTTCCACTCGGGAAATTTCTTGTGTCAAAATTTTTGTGTTGATGCTCTACATTTTTGCATATCTATCTGAAAATTATATAATTGTGAAATCAAGTTTGCTAAAAGTTTTCAAAAAGTTAAAATTGATAACTACACTGATTCACCCCCCCTCTCAGTGTTGTGTGTATTCCTACAGTTCTTGATCACAAATTTGCAAGCATTTCAGGTATTAAGCTCTAATGGTCTTGCATCTATAATTGCACAACAATGCTCTATTTGCCATTTGACATTGCACGACTTGCATACCATGATCCTTGCCAAACCTTGCTCGGATCGCTACTCCTATTGAATTTTTTTTAGATCAAGCTTCTTTCATTAGGTTGTAGCGGTCCCTTCGGCACTCGGATCAGCCATGTTTTTTTTACCTCATCGAGTCCATTTTTTTTGCCACCTTGTTTGCTATTCTGGACTGATCAAAATTGGTCAATCCTCTAAATATCTTAGCAAGCAAGTATTCTCTACTTTTGTAGCATGGAAGTATTATTTCTGTTTGTCGAAAAAATGGTGATTGAGGCCCGATTTGGCAGGAGGCCATTACCCCCTCACAAACAAAATTCTCCTTCTTTCTTATTGATTACATCACCTGCTTGCATAATGGTTTTTTGATTGTGTCGCATTCAAGTCGATGTCGTTCACCATCTTTTGAAAATTTTGACAAAGAGGGAGATCTTTTTCTTTTTGCCATATCTTGCAAACCACGAGGCAAATTTTTGCGTTCTTACAGTCAACAGAAAGGTGGTTTAGTGAATTTCACTATTGTATAGGTGATTTGTTCAGATTTCATCATTTTTTGCCAGTTTTTTCAGCTTGAAGGTATAGTTCGTATTTTTCTTGCAACTGACATATCTTTTGCATACGACGTCGAAATCTGGTGAAATTTATTTTGAAATTGCTTAGAAAATCACAAGGAATCTGATTGTAACTTCTATTTTTCCCTTGACAAGCTTTTTTTCTCAAAAAATTGTAGAAATCACCATGTGTTGTAAACGGTTGATTTACGCTTGTCAATTGTAGAAATTCTTTCATTGTACTTTGCTGGGGGGGTTACAATCACATTATTAATACATTTTGGGGGGGGTGAAAGGCATGATTTAAGTGCCCTTGTGTCTTTGGTTCTTGGTTTTTTTGCTACACATGGCAGAAAGTGTGTCTATAAAACCACTCACTCCACATAATTACCACACATGGAAGTTAAAAATGAAATAACTACTGCAATCTAAGGGCCGTTGGCAAATGCTAGAGGATAATCCACCTAGTTTCACTAAGGAGTTTGAAAGATTTGCTTATAAGAACAAATTAGATGAAGCTATGGGAATCAGAGGATTACATGTATCAGACAACTTATTGTTTCATTTTTAACTTGTTGATAGTTGTCATCTTATCCTATAGTTGTCATATGTCATAGGATTAAGACACTTGTCACATGACTACAACATCTTGTGTTTCACCTTGGTCTTTATAACCAAGGCCTCATTGTACATTATGTAATCTAGTACATTGTTGTATCGTGGCAATATAGCATTCCCTTTGCTTGTCTCTCTTGTGTGGAAGGTTATTTGGTTTTGCAAATTTGATCTTGGTGGTTGCTCCAACAGATACCCCCCTTGACAGATCAGCTAATGGAGAGTACCATCGCAAGCATTGTCCATGCTTATAATGACCAGCATAACACTTCTATCTTGACTATCAATGCCATCGAACCAGACCAACCCATTGACCCTTTACTGTTATTACACCCAGAACTCATAGATTGGGACTTGTAAGACACTCCCTCTGAGCTCGATACCTTTAAAAATGATGAAGCCATCATAGACTATCTTGAGCTTAGGGATCATATACCTACAGGGGACCACAGGACTAGCTATGCCATAGAACTCAACAACAAGGCCTATTTTGGAGAGAGTGCCAAGCCTTTCAGTCTCAAAAATGTCAAAATGAAAGAAAGATCTAATGGTGAAAACCGCTCTGCGACAGTGTTAGATCATGAAAAAAGTAAAAATATAGACATATCCAATGGTGAAAACCTCTCTGAGGTGCCGAAGGATGGAAGGCTTGACCCTCTACCCAATCTCACACATCATGAGAGATCTTCAATATTAATAGAACTAGTAGAGCCGATCAATGTCAGCATAGGTGATAGTCCCAAAATGATTCACATGGCACAGTCTTTAACCACACAAGGAAAGCTAGCATTTACTAAATTCTTCAAAAGAAAACAAATCAGCTTTGCTTGGACATATGCAGATATGCCATGGCTAGATCTAAATCTCATAATGCATCACTTATCCTTAGCTCCAAGAGCTAAGCCAGTAAAGCAAAAGCTCAAGAAGATGTACCCACATGTAGCCCTCATGGTGAAAGAAGAACTGAAGAAACTGTTAGATGTCGAATTCACCAAACCAATAGACTATCCTAAGTGGATTTCAAACATAGTGCTATTTGCCAAACTAGATGGAAGAGTTCAAATATGTAATGACTTTAGGGACCTAAATAAAGCTTGCCCAAAATATGATTTCTCCCTGTCAAACATTGACATTATTGTAGATCTCACGACAGGGCACACCATGCTTTCATTAATGGATGGTTTCTCTGGATACAACCAGATCAAAATTGCACCTAAAGACCAACACAAGACTGCGTTCACATGTCCATGGGGCACCTATTGTTGGTGTGTCATGCCATTTCATTTGAAAAATGCCGATGCAACATATCAGAGAACTATGACCACAATCTTCCACGACATGATGCACACTATAATGGAAGATTATGTTGATGACATCTTGGCAAAATCACTCACAAGAGAAGGACACCTGGCAATATTGGACAAGATCTTCACAAGACTGGAACAGTTTAATGTGTGCCTCAATCCGAAGAAGTGCATATTTGGAGTTACATCAGGTAAGCTACTTGGATACATAGTGTTTGCCAATGGAATCAAAGTCGACCCAGCTAAAGTAAAGGCCATCATGGAAATGCTACCTCCTAAGAATCTCACTCAACTAAGGTCTTTGTAGGGAAAACTACAATCTATCAAAAGATTCATTTCTCAATTGGCAAACAAGTGCCACCCATTTTCCTATCTCCTACACAAGAATGTACCTTTCAAATGGAATGATTCATGTGAACAGGCATGTCAACAGTTAAAAGAGTATCTCATGAAATCACCTGTAGTGATGCCACCGATTTAGGGTAAACCTCTGCTACTATATATCTCGGCCACACCAACAGCTCTGGGAGTTCTCCTCGCACAACAAAATTATGAAGGGAAAGAACAAGTGATTTACTATATCAGTTGAACACTTGTTGGGTATGAACTACAATACATGCCAATTGAAAGAGCATGCCTTGTTGTGGTCTTCGCTTCCCAAAAGTGGAGACATTAAATGTTGTCACATTTTGTCAAACTAGTAGCAAAGATCAATCCACTCAAGTATTTACTCAACAAAGCTGCCCTTACAGGTAGATTGTCCAAATGGGTCATGCTTCTCAGCGAGTTCGACATCGAATATGTAGACAAGAGGGCAATAAAAGGCCAAGTACTTGCAGATTAACTAGCAGATGCATCTCTAATAGATGACAACCCTTTGAGCTTCAAATTTCCAAATGAATCTATCTTTCACATAACCACAACAACCTAGAAAATGTACTTCGATGGCTCATACACTCAGCATGGGTTAGGAACAAGTATCTTGTTGATCACCCTAGTGGTGACACCATTCCTAAATTATATAGATTACTCTTTCCCTGCACTAACAACGTGGCAGAATATGAAGCCCTAGTCATTGGCATCAAGCTAGCAGTTGAATGGAATATCAAAGAACTTCAGGTGTATGGTGACTCACAGCTGGTCATAAATCAAGTAATTGATGACTACCAGACAAAAGATGAGAAATTAATCCCTTACAAATGGATGGTAGATGATTTCAAGGAATACTTTGTCAAGATATCTTTTGAACAGATACCAAGGATTGAGAACAAAGCTACAGACGCCATGGCCACGATTGCATCTCTCCTCGATATTCCAAATAATCAATCACGTTATGAGTTCTTGGTAGAGCCAGTGTCCCATCCTGCATATGACACTCCTGAATCCCATATCATTTGCCACATTATCAGAATTGATTCCCCCCTCTATGGAAAAATATTTGCCTATCTTAAAGAGAATATCCTCCCACCTGATCTCTCCAGCAACCAAAAATGAACCTTCATTCGTCAGGCATCCTGGTATGCCATTGTCGCCAATACCCTATATCACAGAGGTCTCGATGGTACTCTCCTTAGGTGTCTTGATAGTGAGGAATATCAAACCACCCTAAATGAAGTGCATGATGGTATATGCAGGACCCACTCTAGTGTCCCTACCCTAGCCAAGAAACTCATGCGCATGGGATACTACTGGCCAACCATGGAACAAGATTCCTATCATTTTGTAAAGAAGTACCAAATCCATGGGAACTTGATACATGCACCAACACAGGAGCTGCAACCATTAATGACTCCTTCGCCTTTCTGTCAGTGGGGACTTGACTTAGTGGGCAAGATACACCCTCCTTCATCTAGTGCCAATAAATTCATAATCATCGCCATCGAGTACTTTACGAAGTGGATTGAAGCCGTGCCCTTAGCTAATATCACAGGAAAGCAGATTGCCTCCTTTATCTTGAACTATATCATTTGTCGCTATGGAATCCCTTCATCCATTGTCACGGATAATGGACGACCATTCAAAAATTAGGATGCCAGGGAACTATGTGACAAATTCCATATCCAGCACCACTTTTCTACCCCTATTAGCCCAAGGCAATGGCCAAGCAGAGGCATCAAATAAAACTATCTTAAAAATCTTGAAAAATATTGTCAATGATGTCGGCCGTGATTGGCATATCCAATTAAATCTAGCATTGTGGGCCTATCGTACAAGTATCTGCACACCCATAGGTGCAACGCCATACTCTGTGGTCTACGGATCTGAAGCCATCTTGCCCATTGAAGTTGAGATCCCATCCTTGTGAGTTTCGTGAAAAGGTCTCATATCTGATGAAGAGTATAGAGTGTCCAAACTTTAAGAGTTAGAGCTACTTGAAGAGAGAAGGCAATAGGCCTTTAACCATCTCAAAGCTTATCAACAACGAATGTCTAGAAGTTACAACCACAGGGTAAATCCCTGAGTATTCCAAGTTGGTGATCTAGTCCTCAGAGAAAATCCCAGAAATCAGCAAGATCGAGAGAAGAAAGGCAAGTTCGAACTCAACTGGCTGGGTCCCTATGTCATCATTACGGCCTATGGGTTAGGAGCTTATCAATTGGCTACATCTGAAGGTGAACTGTTTGATGATCCTATCAACAACATGCATCTTCACAAGTTCTATACCTAAACCCCAATGCAAGGGAGTCCAAAAAAATAACAAAAAAATGGAAAAAGTGATCAAAAAATCAAAAATCAAAAATCAAAAATCAAAAATTGAAAATCAAAAAATCAAAAAATTAAAAAAATGGAAAAATAACAAAAAAATTGCCCTATGGTGAAAACCTAGCAAACAGGTGCCTGAGATAGATACCATAATGAAAACCTGGCAAATAGGTGTCATGCATATTTTTAGCTATTGTGCAAATAAAGGCAACTAGTGAAAACCTGGTAAATAGGTGTTATTTGCGACAAACTGCTTCCTCCATCTGTTGCGACCGAATTTCTCTTGTGTCCATCATATCGTTCATCTTGAACCAATCCTTTGAAATCATTGTCAAACTACGTTGCCTCTGAGTTATCACATAGGTAAGGCCATTCTCAATGTACCCTTGAGGCTCCATTCTTCTCTAATTCTTTCCTATCCATTCCATCAAGTGTCATCTGTCCTGCTATCCATACCAATTCTACATCTTTTCCATCGTCTAGGTCCTAGGTCCATTAGGTTCACCCCGAACTACGTTGCCTCTGCGTCGTCATGTAGGCAATGCCATTTAGCAATATGCCCTCAAGGCACTAGGTTAGTCCCTTAGGGTCCGTCTCTCCATGTCTGTTTGTCAGGTCACCCATAATAAGTCGATCCTTTGTCTAAACTGGGGGCAACTCCTCGACTTGGTTGCAAATTTAGATTCTTGAATGCCCCATGTTCTAAGAGTATACCAATAAGGATTGTGATACCTTTCACTAGACAAGCACATGTAGAAAAGTAAGCATCCCAAAACAAAAATCTTGGCGCAAAACATCAACCTGTCCAAAACAAAGCAAAACATATACCAAAACACCCAAACTGATTCCATATAAATTATGGCAAGAAGACACATCTAATGCAAGAATGTTTTGTGCTTTATGAACCAGATAACTTACAAGGTCTTGAATTTTTGTCATTATGTCTTTCTATGCTACTCAAGGATACCAAAAAATAGAGAAGCTATGATGGGGGCATAATCATTTTCTTTGTTTGTTGTTTTTGGATCAAACTTTAGTAATGTGACGACTTTTTTCTAAAGACATGATCAACAAAAGATCATCAAAGACTTCAGAGGTTTGAACATGAAAAGGGGCAATCCTTGTCTGTTGAAACACAAGAGGTACTCAGGTCATCTAGCTTCAAGTTTTACTAGATTCTTGTATCAACTTGCTATATCAAAATCCATGTAAGGAATACTTAGGTCATCTTAGTTTAATTATACCTAGATGCTTGTATTTTCTTACAACATTTCAAAAAGAGAAAAGAAACAAAAAGCGCCTAATGATGAAAGCAAAGTACTTGTGCTCTAATGATGACAAAATATCCACATCCATTTCATATCTAGAAATTCATATCATCCATGCAATAAGCAAATCTTGCAGAGTTTCAGTGTTTACAAATGAAAAGCCTATGATCCTTTTATTCATCTTCTTCCACCTATCACTATGTCATCTTTGTGTCGATTGAGTACATTTGGACATGTCAATAACATAGCATAAATTGCATATCATATCACATGATATAGTCATTCACATGATTAAATCATTGGCATACATAATAAGTGCATGAAGTCATCCATATACATTCACATTAGTACATCATATCAACAACAAAAAATCAAAAACATAGACAAGTACATATAGATCATCTTTCAAGCTACATAATCATATCAACAACAAAAAATAAAAAACATAGACAAGTACATATAGATCATCTCACAAGCTACATAATCATAGCAACAACATTCACATTTGCATTTGCATATCAGATCATCATAAATCCATCTAAGACTACATCAACATCATATTAAACATAATCAAAATATGCATAACATGTGAAAATTGTTGGCAAGAGACACTATATGGATTCATGAATGTTGTCATTGATGGCAACAAAGGCTATCCCACACATCCGCAAGACATGATGAGTCTCTACCGGAAGTCAGATTGAAGAAATGTTATGATCCGGTAAGCAAGAACAGAGCAGTCAGCAAGGTCTGATAGTCAAGTCCGGATCTCTTAGAGGAAGTATTTCAGTGAAGTGCAGATTTGGGGAAGTCAAGAGGAGTACCTTGACTAATATGTTCCAAGGATTTAGTCTTCGGTGATGGAAGGGTGAAGAGATATGAGCACTTGAGTGTTGGGTTCCTGTTTGGCAGAGTAGACAGAGGAAGAAATGTACCGGCAGAGTGTCAGATCCTAATCTGGAAGAGATATTGCTAATGAATAAGTTTCTTGAGGTATCATTCATGATTGGTTGACATGATTGATGACTTCTACAAGCATCTCCTAGATTCGCATCACTTGGTAAGCAAGGATCCAGCCGACAGATCAAAGCTTGGGAAACTATTGAATATTCTGGATGCCGACTAGAAAGGTGATGAAATCACTTATGTGGATATATATACAAGATGGATTTAGATGTGAAGGTGTGTGTGGTGTATTGTGTGGTGCAAAGAAAAGTAGAAAAGCAGAGTGAAGACAGGAAGATAGATCTGGAATGTGAAAGTATTGCAGCATTAAAAGAGAGTAAGAATGAAGTGCAACATATCAGTTTATTGAGCCTAACTGGAACTAAACCTTAGCATGAGTAGATGCTTCTCATCAGTTCAAACATTGAGTTACCTTCCCTTCTTGTAGACAGTGAGTCTCTTGTAGGCAGTGAGCCTCTTGTGAGCAGTGTGCTTGGGCAGTGAGCCCTAATTGGTAAGTGCCATTTTGTTCTATCTATTCTTCTAATAGAGAATAATATCTTGGGTTAATCACCCGTGGTTTTTTCCTTAACAGGGTTTCCACATCAAAATCTTTGTGTCATGTGTATTGGTCTTATTTCTATTTCATGATTATGCTTGCTTATTTGATTTGATGTTGCACTAACTATTAAGAAAGTTTAGAAAGTTGAAATATTAGGATAACTGATTCACCCTCCCTCTTAGTTATCAACAATTGGTATCAGAGCCAAGTTCCTCTGAACAGAGCCTAACAGCTTGAGGAAGATCTAGAAATTCAAATGGATATGTATGGTTTGAGGGAACAACTTCAGTCTGCCCTAGACAATCTTGAACATTCCAACTCTGAAGTCAATGAATTGAAGGAAAGACTTAAACAGGCTGATGATTTCATAAATGAATTAAAAGGGAAACTAAGCATCTCTATGAAGAAGAGAAAGGAACTACTTCAGCAATTAGCAAGTCAAGGTGAAGAAAATGATACAAATGAAGACCTGAAGGAGAAAACTAAGTTATGTGAAAAATTGTCAAAAGAGGTCGTTATGGTAAGACATTAAATGGAATCAGGAGTTATGAAATTCACCCAAGAAATTGAAGAAAAAAGAAAGACTGAAGATGATCTAAGACATTCTCTCAAGGAGAAATCAGAAGACTGCCACAAGATGGATAGAATAATCAGACATCTTGAATTTGATCTTGAAGATGCTAGAGATAATGAAGAAAAACTTGAGGATCAAATTGACACTCTTAAAAGGGATCTTCAAACAACAAATGAATACAAAGAGAAATTCAAAATAAGCTCTGCTTAACTTGAAGTTCTTCTTGAAAGCCAAAAGAGGGTAGATGACAAGCGTGGTTTAGGATATGAGAAAGGTGAAAGCTCCGGATCCAGTCAGAATAATTTTGGATCAGGAAATCCAAGGGACAAGCCTAGAAGACCTCCGGTAAGGCAACCCAATGCTCAAAGATATCCATCCTTCAATGGATACTGCCACAACTGCCATAACTTTGGTCACAAAGCTAATCAATGTAGAAAGAAAATGAATCAAACCAATTCATCCTTCTCCAAACAGTGCTTCAACTGCAAAAGTTATGGTCACAAATCTCATGAATGTAGAAATATGCAAATGAACAATTCATTCAATGGTAGATGCTTTGCATGCAATAGAGTGGGTCATATGGCTAATCAGTGTAGATCAAGAGTATATCAGTCAAATATGCAAAGAAATGTTGTCTGCTACAATTGCAATAGATCTAGTCATACTGCCAAATTCTGCAGAAGCAAGAATCAGGACAAAAAGGGTCCAGTACACCATAATTAGAATCAAGACAAAGGAAAAGGAAAAGTGAATGCAGATGAAGTTAAAGCTGAGATGAACAAGATTTGGGTAAAGAGAAGTATAGAGAATGTAGGGGATGGATCCGCACCAAACTCTGGTGCTGATATTCCTTCCAGAAATTAAAAAGTGAGCTTTGGCTTAGGGGGAGACACAAGGAAGAACATTTTCCCCCAGCCAGTCAATTGGTGCCTGTAATCGGCACATGAAAGGCTGCCGATCAAAGGGCTTTCAGAGAAATACCTAGATAAGCCATGGTAAATATTTGAAAAGATCTGCATGAAGATTTAAAGAGTCTAATCCCTTCAGATAAATCCGGTTTAACAGACTTCCAGTAAAAGTAGGCTACTTACAAGTTTAGTCCGGTGTGATTCTAAAATTGAGACATCTTGATCTGCGGATAAATCAAATGGTTAAGGAAAGTAAGAATGCTCATTGTTATTCACCAAGGATAACTCTAAGCATATTATAGTGATCCAGAAAGAGCTCTATTTTAGAATAAGAAGAACAGAGCAACCGGAATAACTTAAGTTGCGCATTTATTACAGTATGAATTTAGGGCTTTTTCTTGCAAATAAAAGGGTTCATGTGCTCGCCATTTACACATTTGCATTCGAAAAGAAAGAAAGGAGAGCTCTGCAACAAATTGCTTCAAACTTCTCAAACACCAACCATTGGAGTTGATTCAATCAGCAAATCACTCAAGTTCACTCCATGAACCCTACAAGCGCAAAAATTATTTTTCGTTATCAAAAATCTCTCTGTAAAATCCTTGAATGATGGGTACTCTGAATATAGTAAAGATCACTGATAGACCTCACCCCAAATTCAAGAAACATTCCTACAAATCTTTGGAAATAGATCCCTTAGGAGCATTTTCTAGTGTACCACATGGTGTATTGCACACAAAAGATATTAGGGTTTACATTCATGCAAACATTGAAGATTTCAGAGAGTTCAAATTGAGGCATATCTTCCACAAACAACTAATAGATGATTCTTTTGAGCTCAAACCCCAATTCAAGGTCCTCCGAGACAAGCACTTTGCACAATGCATACATTTCCCTTGTTTTGCTGAGGATGAATGGGTCAGGTATATTTTGAGCAGGATACATGAAAATTTCATATGGTTAAATGGACCATTGAAGATCACAAAAGCTGCCATTAGGGCAGTTACCAGATTGCACTCATTTGGTGGGATTCCTGTTCTTAAATCTGTCAAGAATCAAACTGTGAGTGAGGCTACTAGATCAAAGTTTGAGAAAAGAGCAATGACAGTAGATGACATCACTGATCCAGATGTCAAGTTTGCCTCCATGATCATTGGATACAAGATATATCATTCTAGCAGGGAGAATTTAGTACTTGGAACTGCCATCTACACTGCTTATGAAATGTTAAGGAAGAATGCAGACTACGATCTTTGTCCGCTCCTTTTAAACCAACTCATGGAGAATCTGTAGAAAATAAAGAAAGATAAAAATAATTCATTTAAGTATGGTGGGTTAATATTGTGTTTATTTTTCTACTTTATGAATGAGCTACTCGGATCCAGTGGATGGGTATGGCAGAATGACAGACCAGTTGCCATACAAATCAGGGATTATTTACATGGACTTGGTGATGACAAAGCACAAAACACAACTCTCTGGGGTTTCTTCAAAAACTTTCAGAATATGATGCAAGCTAGAGAGAGAATTCCCCAATCTTTGGTTGAGAAATACAAAGACACAGTATGCTTTATGGTAGAGACTGATCAGTATCTAATGGAGGCAATAGAACTAAGAACAGTGTGGATCATGCCAATGGGGTATGAGGTGAATGAGAAAATTGTAGAACTGCATGTTCAGCACATGCTAAGTTAACCAAGGGATGCCAAGGCAAAAATATTTGGAACCTTTTGAAGAACTGAGTGTGAAGATCCATGTTGAGTTAAGGAAACTGGAGATGAAGAGAAAGGTAAGAAAAGAAGTAGAGAATATTGCCAAAGACTATGGCATCTCAAAAGAGGCACTTGCTGCCAATAGAGAAAAGATGGAAAGGGCAGAGAAAGAAAAGGAAGAGGCAGAAAAGGAAAGTGCTCTGGTAGAATCTTCCACCCGGACCAGATCATCAAAGAAATCTGCACTTGCCACTACTAAAAGCTCAAGGGCATCAAAACCGGAAGCAAGATCATCCGACAAAGGAGAGAAGAGAACTAAGACAAAAATTACAAGATCTTATGCCAGTCAAAAAGATGAAGAGGAGACTGAATCTGATGAAGAAGTAAAGAAAATAAAGAAACAGAAGAAAACATCCGGTGATCCCTCTACCGGTCAAGGCGAAGAAGAAAAGGCAGAGGAATTTGTTGAAAAACCCACTCTTCGCATTAATGACATCATCAAATCAGTTACAGTGGATGGAAATCTTCAGCCAATGGTTGAATTCTATGATGATTATGGTGAAGCTGATCAGAAGATATTGCAAGATGCCATAGTCAGGTATCTAAACATCTACAACAAAGCATTCATTGAAATTATATCTCTGATCCCCAAAAGCTTAGAGAAGGAACTTGAAATAAGGAAGAACAATGCCCAAGCCAAAGATCTAGAAATTCGAGAGCAGATAGCTATTCAGCTCTATCCTTCAATCACTCAGAAACAAATGAATATGATCTTCAAAGATTGCAAGGATGAGTTCCGGAGCAAAGCTAGAATGAATCAGCTCATGCTTGAAGAAACTGATAAAGTAGCAAATGAAACAAAACAGATCCTCCTGAATGCCTTAAAAAGATTCAATCTTCCAGTTATAGAGGACTTAGGTGTTAATCCCTCAGCCACAAGTGTTGAAGAAGGATCTACTGAGGCAATGACAGAAGAGGTAGTGGACACCGGTGAAGATAAGGGCTTGGAATCCTCTGCTCCAGAAGAGGTGGCCCATGAACAAACAATCACTCCTCTGATTTCCCCTGCTGACTCCGAATCCAAAGGAGAAGAAAGAATAGAGGAAAAAGAAAAAGAAGTGAAGTAAAAAGAAGATGACAGCTCCAAGACTGCAGAAGAGAAGAAGAATTTGTCTTCGGCAAGAGACACTGTAGAAATTGTCAAAGAATTCCTAAACAAAGAGACAATGGAGATTGATGAACTAAAACTTCTACAAGGACCATTTGATTTTGATTCTCTTTCTCCGGTACAAACAATGAAGATAGCTTCATTTGCTAATGCAAAGGCCAACGAAAAACTCCTGAAGTCTCACATGGAAGACTGTGAGCTTATAGAAGCTGCATCTGGTGTGCTTGAAAAGATCATGCCATCTTTTCAGAAGGATCCCTCAGCCTCCTCATCCGGTAATCTCAAATCTCTAGTCAATAGTGTTAGCACACATTTTGATTCCCTAGAGAAGTCAGCAGAAGATAATGTCTGGAAGGAATTCTTGGCAAAAAGATTATCAGAGGTACAAGGGCTAATAAATAATGATAGGAGGAATATGAATATTGGGATAAAAAGCTTAGAAAATGCCCTTAAAGATGGTGGGGAAATATACAAATTTTGTTTATCATGGTCCAAAGTAACATTGGATATTGAGAAGAAAGTGAAAGAATAGGAGGACAAACTAACAAATCTATCTAAGAATTTTGATCCTCTCTCATCTTCCATAATAAATCAAGAATGTTAGACTATTGCAGTCTTGAATGAAATCAAGAAGCTTGAGAAGGAAAAGAAAAATAGATTAAGCAGGTTGGGTGAACTTAGAGGGATAATTATCCCTAAGTTAGAGGCCATGCATGAGGCCATAAAAGAAGCTCAGACCACAGCCCGGACCAGTGATCCGACAGATCTAAAAAGGGCAGACGTGTTTGCATTCCTGTTGAGTGGTCACATCTCAATTTTGGACAGGATGAAGCAAAGTTGGGCAACAAAATTTGTCCAATTGAAGACAACTTTTACAGACATACTTCAGTATATGTAAGTATGCTATATGTATATACTTATGCGGCTAAGTATAGTTGAAATTTTGAAAAAATTTGATGTGTGGACCCTACCCTTTTCCATTGATGTCAAAGGGGGAGTGATGAGAAGTGAAAAATGAGGAATCCAACTAAGGGGGAGCTTCAAAAAATGTACATAGAGACAGAGCATCAGCCAAAGGGGAGTATAGTGTGACACTTAGTCATTTTTCACTAAGTGTTGCCATCAATGCCAAAGGGAGAGATTGTTGGCAAGAGACACTATATGGATTCATGAATGTTGTCATTAATGGCAACAAAGGTTATCCCACACATCCGCAAGACATGATGAGTCTCTACTAGAAGTCAGATTGAAGAAATGTTATGATTCGGTAAGCAAGAATAGAGCAGTTAGCAAGGTTCGACAGTCAGGTCCGGATCTCTTAGAGGAAGTATTTCAGTGAAGTACAGATCTGGGGAAGTCAAGAGGAGTACCTTGACTAATAGGTTCCAAGGATTTAGCCTCTGGTGATGGAAGGGTGAAGAGATATGAGCACTTGAGTGTTGATTTCCTGTTTGGGAGAGTAGACAGAGGAAGAACTGTACCGGCAGAGTGTCAGATCCTAATCCGGAAGAGATATTGCTAATGAATAAGTTTCTTGAGGTATCATTCATGATTGGCAGACATGATTGATGACTTCTACAAGCATCTCCTAGATCCGCATCACTTGGTAAGCAAGGATCCAGCCGATAGATCAAAGCTTGGGAAAATATTGACTATTCTGGATGCTGACTAGAAAGGTGATGAAATCACTTATGCAGATATATATACAAGATGTATTTAGATGTGAAGGTGTGTGTGGTGTATTGTGTGGTGCGAAGAAAAGTAGAAAAGTAGAGTGAAGATAGGAAGACAGATCTAGAATGTGAAAGTATAACAACATTAAAAGAGAGTAAGAATGAAGTGCAGTAGATCAGTTTATTGAGCCTAACTGGAACTGAACCTCAGCATGAGTAGATGCTTCTCATCAGTTCAAATATTGAGTTACCTTCCCTTCTTGTAGATAGTGAGTCTCTTGTAGGCAGTGAGCCTCTTGTGAGCAGTGTGCTTGGGCAGTGAGCCCTAATTGGCAAGTGCCATTTTGTTCTATCTATTCTTCTAACAGAGAATAATATCTTGGGTTAATCACCTCGTGGTTTTTCCCTTAACAGGGTTTCCATGTCAAAATCTTTGTGTCATGAGTATTGGTTTTATTTCCATTTCATGATTATGCTTGCTTATTTGATTTGATGTTGCACTAACTATTAAGAAAGTTCAGAAAGTTGAAATATTAGGATAACTGATTCACCCCCCTCTCAATTATCAACAAAAACATCATAAGATAGATTGCATCCATGGCATATAAACATAGAACAAGTGCATGTAGAACATTAATAGAGGCATCATCATATAAACATAAAACATGTCCAAATGTACAATATATCAAAATATCTGTCCATCTCTCGGAGTCATGTCATGAAATATATACAAAGTACAAAAAGATAATAATACATGTCTCAGGGCAAAATAATACAAATATATACATATGAGGCTATCTGAGCCATCAAAAAGGTGTATACATAAAAGCCAGACATTGGTACAAATGTTAAGAACTAGCTAACCCTACTGCCATGGAATATTACTCCCTGGACTGCCCTCTCCTCTGTCACCCCCTAACTACTGGGGGCCTCTCACTGATGCTCCAAATTGGGATCCACCTGCCCTCTGTGAAGCCACAGACTGGCTCCTGTAGCTAGGTGCATGCTGGTTTTCTGGCATGACCCCATGATATAGTCCTCTATAGTACTATGTCTGAGCCTGCGCTCTGGTGAGCTCACCCTATACCTATGCCAGTTGTGCCTGTGCCTGTACAAGCTGTGTCTATGCCTGCTGCACCTATGTAACTAAAAAGTTTGTGGTACCATCTGTACCTAGGTCTACCACTGCCACATCTCTCTCTACTCTGATGGCCCGCACCCTCGCCAAGGTTGAGTCTCACTCTCTAGAGATCTTTGATATGCATCCTGCATTTTCCTCTCTCCGAGACTCTACTGCTCTAAGGTGTGCCCTCAGCTGCCTCACCTGACCTTGTAGCACAGTCACGGCCTGCTGCTATAAGTCAGGCTATGGAGCCTACTGTCCCTATCCCTACACCTGCTGTTGGACCACCTAGTGTGGTGGTAGCATCTGTCTCTACTGTACCCCCTGCTATGCCGGCACCTGCACCTGCCCTACAGCCTATGGCTGTGCAACATGTTGCTATCCCGAAGGTCCCTCCCTAGACCTCCTCCTCTGTCTCGATCTGCCTCCATCTCCTCCTCCTCCTTCTCCACCATCCCCACCATTGCCTCCCTCTCCCTAACCCCCTCTACCCCTCCATCTCCTCCTCCTCCTCCTGCCACTGTCCCCGGGAAGTAGTCATAACAGTCATGTATGTCCTGCCATGAAATCACCTACTCATCAAGCTCTGAGTCGTCAAAAATGCATCTACAATCTGCTAATCCTACATCACGTTGCAGATCATACTCTACCAACTCTCTCTGAGTAGGAAGATGCAGAATCCTATAAACATCCTCCAGAGTGATCACCATCTCTCCAGTCGATAGATGGAAAGTCTCGTCCTCACTATGGAATCGCTCCACCACCGCAGTCAACAGACTGAGGTTCACGCGAACCTCAGGCATGAAACAAACATAATCCAGACCCATAGCACCAAGATCCGTGGTCCATCTCCATAAGCATATACCGCTGTAATAGTGGCAAAGGGAACTGCTCCAATGGCATCAGAATATCGCAAATATCCTCCTGCAACCAAGCAAAGCATAATGTCAGCCAAAAACCCATATCCAAACAAACCTACTCAAAGAAATCAAACTATCCTATTACTGACTTAACATATCAAAATTAATCAAAATAGCATATCATCTCTTGACTAGATTCCCGACAATCTTGGAGATCTCTTATCAATTAACACATCGATCAAGGTGCCAATTAGGTTAATTTTGTTGAGTCAACTGACTATCCTAGTGCAAAAGTGTCAAACTAGGTAGCCAATGCGCCAAATCATATCAGATGTGCCACTTCACCATGAAGGCACTGTTCCTTGACGTATATGTGTTGTTCTGGCATATGCGCCACCTCTTGTATCAAATGCATAGTTCTATAATGGATGCGTCGATTCCTGTCCTATATGCGTAGATTTATCATATGCATCGAAAGATCACTCAAATGCACAATTTCCTAGCATATGCACCATTTCAGGGTGCATATGCACTGAACTGCAATTCGACACATCTATCCTAACTAGTTTTTCCCTAGCATTTATTACCCTAATAAATGACTTTAAGCAAGTTTTGTCGAGCTACATACCAGTGGCCCTGCCTCAGGTGGTCGATCGAACCATCGAACTCGCTCAAAACGGTGCTCCTTGCACGAAATAGCCATATCTCTGTTGACTGCTCTAGCTCCTCTGCTCTCCTAAGCTCTCAAGGACAAATAAACTAAAGACAAGTGTGCAAATGAATAGGACTTGTGGACCCAGCTCCTATATATAGCAAGTGAACCATAGTTGACTGTGTGACAACTGTGACTACTTCCCATGCCTATTTCTCCCTGTTTCTCCAAACCATGACCTATTTTCTTCAATCTAACCTATCTTTCACCTTCTTCTTTGTGAGATTGTCTGTCTCATGCCTTTTGCCTTATTCCCATCCAATCTCCTGAGGGGGTATCTTGTCGTTAAACCTGTACAGGAGCAAACTGGGGCATGTATCATTGTCAAAAATTCTTATTCTTTGAAACAACGTGATAAAACACATTGCATCAAAGAGGGGCAAAATGTATACACCTAAAAATGACATGACTTTGTCTAAATAAATATTTTAAATATTTATTTCATCTTAATATTCCTCTATCAATAAATAAATCAATTTATTTATTTGATTCATTTTCCTCCCATTAATTGAATAAATTTTATTTATTTAATTAATTTCATCAATATCAACTTTATTCTTCTAAACAATTTAATTATTTTTAATTATTTAATTAAATCATTTATTCTTCCAAATTTAAATAAAATGCAAATTTATTTAAATTAAATCTCAGTCTCCAAAAATAAAATATAATCAAATATTTTATTTATTCCTCTAAATCTTGCACAATCAATTAAATAAATTTATTTATTTAATTCGCTTTCTTATCTTCTAAAAAATCTTCAAAATCTTCTAATAATAAATCTTCCTTATCATGCAAAAGCAAAAGCTGAGTTAATTGATTTAAAGCAACCTTGTTTTTATCAACAAATTCTTAAATTTGAAAAATATATTCTAATTTATGAAATCAAAGCTCATCCTCATCAAGAAAGTAGTTAACTCAACAAAGCAACTTTTTGAATGACACTTATCTTCTTTCTATTCATGTACGTTCTCTCAAACATCCTCTACCATTGATCTTGTTATTCCTTCTACATCGTTGATCTTCTCTCACAAGTCTATAAATACCCCTCTATTCTTCCAATTCATATGAAGAAGCTTTCAAGTAAAGTCACTCTGTCGAATCCATAGTGCACCTTTGGCACCCCCACTCTCGCATTATTCATTATCCATCCTACATTGTATTGAAGCTCATCTTCGATACAACAAGTATCCTAGCCATTTCTCCATCGTCATCTTGAGGAAACAAAGCAAGGAAGCAAGCTTCCTGAGGGCTACATTCATCACAAAAGATTGATTGAGACTAGGCGAACAATGGAAGACATGAGGTAACAAAGCACTGTAAGTTTGTTTATTTGTTTTAATCTTTTTATTTGCATATTCCATTGAGTTATTGGGTTTATGATTCATTTTAATATTATCCAATTTTCCCCATAACACTAACAAATCATCATCAACACTTTCCTGCAACTCCACTTTCTCCAGATCCGATACTTGTAACTTGCAATCACAAGGAGTGTGGGAGGGGGTTGTGGTGTTTAAAGGCTTGCCTCAGTCAAGCCCTAGAGGGACATTTTGTTATGCCCTTACTTCCATAGTATATATGGTTATGAATAGTTGGCTTGTGGCTATATTAACTCTTAATTAAATTATATTATCATTAGTACATTGTTATTTGGTTGTATAGGTTAGCCTAAGGCTTCTATAGGGCTTTCTAAGTTGGCCTAGGTGATATCCTAGGCATGAATAGGTATATATAGGAGGTAGTGAGTCTCATTTCATATCATATTGTGTATTGTGTTCTCATTGAAGACTATTGGAGGTATCCCCCTCGAAGTGGATTAGGAGGTTTCCCCCTCAAAGTGGCATATTATTATCAAGTATTTACAACAAATTTACTATTATATTCCTTATTGTGCAAGTTGTTTCATTACAAGTGGTATCAGAGCATGATCTTGGCACTGTAGAGGCAAGGTTTTTTCTCAATATTGGAGGTGATTTTGGGAAGAGCATAATTTTCAGATTTTAGTGAAATTTTTAAATATTTTAAAAGGGTTTTTGAAGACCATATTAAAGAAGCTACAGTCCATATTTAAAAGGAATTGGAGTAGATTTAAGCAAATTATTACAGAATTACAATTTCTACACAATTTATTTGAGATCTACATATCTCTCACATCCTTCCAAATTGGAGTATAATTTTTATTGGGTTTTTGGAGACATAATAGAGGAGCCTACAATCTAAAAATTAGAGAAATTAAAGAAACAATAAGTGAGTTATTACAAAATTAGGGTTTCCAACAAATTCACTCTCAAGGCTGCAAATCTGCTATTTTTTTAGATTTTTATTTGAGTAAGTGGTATCTTTGCCCTGGTAAGTTACAGTAAATTTTTTAAATAATTTACATTTCATTTGTGTGATTTATTTCAAAAATATTAGTTTCCATCATGACAGGTCCTACAGCAAGAGGAAAAAAGAATGTTGTCACACCGGGGAAATCCTCTGATAAGGATGGGGAAACAATAGAGGATATTAATCCCAATGAGGAAGTAAGTAAGGTCAAGGAAGACATTTCCTCAATCAATTTGGAGATGTGTGGCCTAAGAGGAGATATATCAGACATACGAAGCATGTTAAGCACCTTTATGAATGAACCAAGAAAGGAGGTCTCAAGCAACCAAGAACCAAAAGAAGAAGAAGAAGAAGAAGAAGAAGAAGAAGAAGAAGATGATGATGATGAAGAAGTGAAAGAAGAAGAAGTTGCTAATCAAGTTATTCAACCAATGTAAGGGTACTATGTACTATTCCTCACCTCTTCCTCTATGGCACATCAAAAGGTTCAAGTAAATGAAGAACACATTCATCACCATCAAGAGCTAGATGCAAAGGGAAGACACTTCTTGGAGCTAAAGTTAATTTTTTAGACACACATGAAGAAGATGAGCACATCAACAGTTCCAAGTTACCTCATTATAAGAAAATATTTTCTAGTTGAAGATACCACATGGGATGATGAAGATTATATGAAGAAACTACCACAATTGCTCAGTGTTGAGGAAAACACTTTTGTAAAGGTGGGGAGCATGTTATGCCCTTACTTCCATAGCATATATGGTTATGAATAGTTAGCTTGTGGCTATCTTAACTCTTAATTAAGTCATATTATCATTAGTACATTGTTATTTAGTTGTTTAGGTCGGCCTAAGGCTTCTATAGGGCTTTCTAAGTCGGCCTAGGTGATATCCTAGGCATGAATAGGTATATATAGGAGGTAGTGAGTCTCATTTCATATCATATTGTGTATTGTGTTCTCATTGAAGACTGTTGGAGGTATCCCCCTTGAAGTGGATTAGGAGGTTGCCCCCTCGAAGTGGCATATTATTAAGTATTTGCAACATATTTACTAATATATTCCTTATTGTGCAAGCTGTTTCAGTACACATTCAAGTCTTCCGAACACTGTTGTCAAAAAGAGAGTGCATATCCTAGTGGGATACAGGCAAAAATCCAAATGATAATGATGATAAAGCACAATAAATGTCACCTTTATGATGAAGCTCTCATGGAAGGAAGAAGCTGATGCAAGGGCATTGTATTTGATTTTATTTTCTTGTGGTTTTTAAATTTTTGTCAGTGATGACATCAGTGGTGGCTCATTTTAGTCCTGTCACTAGTAACTAAGATTATTCCTATCACCAGTTTGTAAAAGAGTCTCAGTTATTCTCTAAATCGATAGTCTTGATTTCATTGCCAGTTACAGTTTTTAAGGAAGATGAATGGTCGAACATGGTGGATTTGGAGGATGGTTTTGTGGAAGAGAAATGATCAGATGACAGTGGACATGGCACAAAATGCTCAGTAATGGTAGCACAGCAGCTGGAAGACAGAGCAACATCATTTTATAATGGAAACTGAAGAGTTAGAGGAAAGAATAAAAGAATACAGTCGTTGTGAAGAGAGGACGGGGGAGAAGGTGAAGGCCAATGTAGAAATAAGGAGTGGCCAAACTAATCAAGGCCGAAACAGAAGAAGTAGAAGTTACCAATGGATAGTGAGAAAAAGGCCAAAGAGATTGAGAGTGTAGATCGTTAAAAGGAGACCAATTTGGAGGAGTCTGATTTGGAAGAGGTCAATGGCAGAATAGAAGAAAGAAAAGGCCGACCAAAGGAATTAGGGTGAACGGACACCTTAGGGACAGGGGATGAAGATAGGGTTGATCGAATAGTGGAGGATTGCCATGAGAAGAAAATAATATTTTATGCAAAGGAAAGACCCCACGTAGGTTGTAGCAGATAGAGGAAGATAGAATGAATGTAGGTAGTTCAGAACTAGCAATCTGGAAATAGATATTAATAATGTAAACATTAATATGAAATGAATAAAGCCAAGATTGTATGCTATTGATGCCTTGTAGCTATTCATGTTAATTCATACTTGTTATCTATTTTAAGTGAGCTCCTGTCACTACTCAGAAAGTTGTTTATTTCTATCTCATGTGTTATAACAATTCCTGTTGCCATGATGGTAGATTCTGGTAGCATATTAGAACTGTGATTAAATTTATTGTCTTCCTGTCACTAAAGAAGTGCATTGAGATTTATAGTTCTTTCCACCGTCTTGCCAGAAGGTTAGAAAAGTATGAGTGTTGTCATGCAGCTGATTGGTATCAAAATGTAGAATTAAGGAACCATGTTATCAGAAGCTCTTCAATGCCATGAGGAGAAGATGTAATCCAACCTACAAAAAACAAACACAATAACAATGCTATGCTCTGTAACACAATGAAAATCACAAGTATGCTAATAGCTCAAGAATCAAAATTGCTATCTAGTAATCACCTCTAGTTTCTAAATGATAACTTCAACATGCTTATATATGCAACTACTAAGATTCTGCCAAGAATTTTGTATTTGAAACTTATGATGTCAGCCTGGAAACCAAATAATAGTCACAAACCTGACATTTGAATTTAGGGCAGACCCAAAATAGGGCTGGACTAGGGTGCTAGCGCCCTTGTCCAACCCCCTATCTTTGTTTTAGAATCATTAAATTAGCACCCCCTAGGTCCCATTTGTCAGACCCAAGGGTTTTCTCATCAGGAGTCTGAATTATTATGCAAGATGATGTAAATGCAATCTAAAGACCCGGGAGCTAAACCTTAATAGGAAAAAGCCCCCAAGGGTACATTTTTCTGACATAACAACATTATTCTCTAATAGTATTGTTATGTTGTTCATTTCTTTTGCATTACAGTTTATTGATTCTAGCTCTTTCAATTTGATTCTAGGTTATATTATTTTTAAAGATTATGACATTTCCAAAAAATTGAACCAAGGATGCACCCCTTGGACAACATGCAAATACCTAACTTCACATGTCATGGGTAAAGTAGGATACAAGATCCTAAGGGCCCCTTAATTGTCAACACGGTAGAGGGAAACCCTGCAAGGCTTGAACCTTGGTTGATGGAACTACATGTAATAAGCCCCATCATCACACCATAGGGCCTCCCCTTAAAAAAATTAAACCAGGGATGTACCCCTGGATGACATGCAAATACCGCACTCCACATGTCGTGGATAAAGTGGGATACAAGATCCTGGGGCCCCCCTCAATTGTTGACATGGTAGAGGGAAAACCTGTGAGGTTTGAACCTTGACTGATGGCAATATAGGCAAGAACCCCCACCATCACACCACATGATCTCCCCTAGTTTCAATTTCATTATATTAATATAGAATTTGTACATACTTTTTTAAACTTCATAATATATACTATGAAACATTGGAATATATATTATATTTATATTTATTATTATATTATATATAAAATTTATATAATAGCTATATTTATTATTATATTCTATACAAGTACTAATATAGATATAATATATTATATAATACATATATAATATAGACACGTAGATATATATATATATATATATATATACAATACTATCAAAATTAACTTATAAGACATCTGATAAATTAACTAAGCTTCCAATCTCCCATGAGAGAGGGAGAGAGAGAAAAGAGAAATATAGTGAAATAGAGAGATAGATAGAGAGATAGACGGAGAGATTTCTCCATCTCTCTCTCTCTCCCCCTCTCCCTCTCTCCCTCTCTATCTGTATCTATCTATCTCTCCCTCATTATCTTTAAGACTATCTCTCTTTATCTCTCTATATGTCTATCTATCTCTTTCTATATATTCCTCTCTTCTTCTCTCTCCCCTATCTATATCTCTCTTTCACTCTCCCTCTCTCTATCTCCCCCTTATCTCTCTATTCTCCCTGTCTTTGAGCTCTCTCCTCTCTATCTCTTTCTATCTCTCCCTCTCTTCCTCCTCTCTATTTCTCTACAACTCTCACTCTCCCTCTCTATCTATATCTCTAGATTCTCTCCCCCTCTCTATCTTTATCTCTCCATCTCTCCCTCTTTGTCTTTCTCTATCTCTCTCTATTAGTCTATTCTCCCTCTCTGAGCTCTCTCTATCTCTTTATATCTCTCCCTACTCTCTCTATCTCTCTACATCTCTGTCAATCCCACTCTTTCTCTATCTATATCTTTTGTTTCTCTCTCCATCTCTATCTCTCTTTGCCTCTCACCCTCTCTCCCTCTATATCTCTATATCTCCCTCTCTTTATCTCTGCCTCTCTTTATCTAATAGAGAGTCTATCTATTTATTCTCCCTCTCTGCTCTATTGATTTCTATCTCTATCCCCTCTCTATCTCTCTACATCTCTGTCATTCTCCCTCTCTCCCTCTGTCTATCTCTATCTCTCAATTCTACCCCTATCTCTCTCTCTCTATCTCTATTGATAATAAATAAAAATGATATAGTTTCAAATTTTCAAACAAATAATGGATAAAATGAACTATTATATTAAAAATATAATTTAATTACATTATTTATGCATAATGTAGACACCTAAAATTGTCCATGTCTTACAACATCACCTTGTCGATACATTACTTAAGACATTGTACTGCATTTTGTCCTAGGTCCCTTACATAATCCCTCCATCACCTAATTAGTTAAATAAATCTTATTATTTAACTAATTCCATCCTAATCCCATTTTTTAATCCAATTTATCCCACTAGCCAATTAATTAAATAAATCCTATTTATTTAATTAATTTCCCACCTTTCCTCGAATTTAAATAAATAAAATATTTATTTAAATTAAATTAGCTAACTAATTAAATAATTTATATTTATTTAATTAATTCTCACCTTTCTTCCACCTAATTTAAATAAAATATTTATTTATTTAAATTAGTCCTCACCTTTATCCTCATCACAACACTTGTCCCTTTCTCACAATTTAAGTAATTTTTTATTTGAATTATGTGTCATACTACAACCATACTACAACCATACTACAACTTTCATTTAATGCTTTATCACACTACCAACTAATTTAAATAATTTTATTATTTAAATTAGGTCACCTCTATTCTTATCCGAACACTTGTCATTCCACTACCTTTTATTAAATGAAAGGGGCTAAAATTAAATCAGCTTTTAATCTTAGCCATCCACATCACACAATTGACCTTTCAATCCTATCCATCAATCCTTATCACTCCTCTCCTATAAATCAAGCCTCAACCAAGTCATCCTGACGCATCCATCTTCAAGTAACATCAAGCTATCAAAATCATTCTAGGTCCACCCATCCATCATATTCACACTATTGTTATGTTGCAGAAGTTAGAAATTGACATTCCAACCAATCAAACATCATTCAAAGAGAACATAGTTAGTAGATTAGGGTGCATTTACTCTATTCTATTGGGTGTTGAGGACTTGGTTTGAAGGTAAATGTATTGGGTTTGTCATATTATCTTTTTATTTACCTTTAATCCATTTTCTATCCACATTTATGGCACACCCACGACTCTAACCTTCACTTTTTGCAGGTTTGTGTATTTAAATTTACAAATCTAACATATTTTTTTTGTCAAGTTTTGGTAATCAGCTTTTGCAGGTTGGCTCCTATGAAAAAATTGACCTCACCATTGTGTCTGAAAGGCCTTGTAGGTGAAGATTGACATAAAATTTGCTATATTTTACTTAGAAAATTTTTGCAAATTTTTGAAAAAAAAATTAACTGGGTAGATCCATACAGTACAAATCCATACCTTATGGACCCGCCATATGACCTGTGCATATCTCTATTTTTGTCGATATTGTCTATGAAGGTTTTTGTTTCATATCACAGGATTTGTTTTATATCTATTTGTCACTATTGTCTATGAAGGTTTTTTGTTGCATACCACAAGTATAGTCAATTGTGATATTGTTGCTCCATACCATGTCGACATTCTATGTTTTTAATCCCTATTGAACGACTACACTTAATGTCATCGCAATCATTTAAATGCCACCAAAAATCCATTGTTGACACCTACCTTTAAATCATGTTACTTCCCTTAAAGGATCCTTCATTACTCATTGTACCCATTGACCTATTTACCTAACAACCCTCCCTATTGCTGCCTCTAAACTCATCCTGATCCCTGTAATCTACATATAAGTAAAGTAAATCTAACAGGTTTACTAGATAATACAACAGAGCAATCTATTTGAAATCCTATCTAGTAAATCCTATTTGAACCCAACCTATTTGAAATCCATATGTAATCTACGCAAAAGGAAGTGGTCGCTGCTCTCAAACCCTGGTCGCAATCCTAAAATTCCAGGTCGGTGCTCTTAAACTTTGGTTTCCACCTATTCATACCCTGGTCATCGCCCTTAAACATCTACCATTGTCACCTTTTTAAAACCATCACCACCTCCATTCAAACCAACGGCTTGGCAATTCTGTTGAGCTCTTAGCCCTTAATGCCTAGTAGGTAAGGTGACCGTGGTTAAGGCTTTTAGCCCTTCTTCATTTTGTTTTCTATTTTTTTATTTTAGTTTGCCCCTGGTCACATGGGTGACCTGCCACTTCTAACTGCTAATTTCACCTAAACCGCCACATGTGAACACAACGATTGCTAACCACTAGCAGTTTTCTTAATCGCCAGGGGTCTCATCATCCTCCTAGAGCCCTAGAAAGGCAATTTTTTTCTTTTCCCTATAACTTTTGCATGATAGGTCAGTTTTTTATGAAACTAGTGGTATTGGAGAGTTGGTTCGCCCAGCTTCACTGTGGCGAAGAAATTTTTAGATAATCATATCAAGTTTGCAAGTTTAACTCAATCAAAGTCAACCTCATTATAAACTTCAAACACTCATATCTTGTGCTTCACAATTTTTTGAAACAACATAGAATTTCATGTAGATTCTGATCGTATCATTTATTTTTCTATTATTGATCATCATTATCCGAATTTCACCATATTGCTCTTTTTCATATAACACATTGGCTTGCAAGTTTCTTGGTTTTTCTTTTTGTTTTGGTGGAATCTAGGAGAGCATAAGGTGTTGTACAATATCAACTTCAACATCAAAATCAACATCATATCTGAAGATGAATATTTCTAGGTGCACTCAATCCATCTCTTGTCTTTTCATTTCATCAATATCTTGTTTGCACTCACACTTTGATTTGGGCCTAAAATAAACCATTGTTTGTAAAAACACTTTGGAATTGGGTTTAAAATGAACTTGTGTCTTCATTATCACATTTAGATTTGGTAAAAGAACTTATGCTTTCTTTGTTTGGTGGATTTGAGTATGATTGAGGGTGTGTATGCTCTTCTCATGCACTTTATGTGATCTTGAGAATCAAAAACATCCTTTCATCCATTCAGTTTCACAACACACATTTCAATTTTTAAGGGTAAATAAACATCGTGAGTGTGAATCTAGTGTGTGTGTATGATCTCTCCTCACACTGCAAGGTGATCTTGGAGATCAAAAGCACCCACTCTATTTGCTTCTGTCACCCTTCCTAGGAGGCCTACTTGGAGACACACTACTTCAATGGATGACCTCAACTCTAGCATTCTGATAGAGTATAAAAAGCAAGGAGTGAATCAAAAGAAACCCCTCTTGGAAGTTTGAATCTTGTCATTCAGACTAAGCCCCCAAGAACTTTATACCTTGGGGAAGTGAAGGTGAAGGGTGGGTTACCCCTTTCTCCTGACTGTGTGGCATTATTTCACTTTCATTTCATGGAATTGGGATCCCCATACCTTGAGTATAGTGGGGACATCCTTAGATCACTTGTTCATCCTAGCTTAAGACCTATTTTCCATATCCACTTGACTAATATTAGGATTATTGATGTGTCTTCAAGTGTATTCATAATCATAGCAATCAATCTTGCAATTCAAACCTGCTATTGTGTCTCGTGTGTGTGATTCATGCATGTACATGTGAAATCTTTTGTTTGAAAATTTCCAAAGTCAAGCTATCAACATAACTACATTCCACATCATCCTAAACATTCTTGTCATCACATCCATCCTAAGCCAAGTCACCTTCATCCTAATCAAAACCCTAATCATCCTTGACATCCATCTCATTATCCTAATCATCCTACGTGTCTTATCCACATCACCATAATCATTATCCATCCCAATCCATTTCAAGAGTCTACCTGTATCTTTCACCCCCACCTATTCTCTCAAGGGGGCATAATTCAACATCATCCAATCATCATCATTCTAGGTCTAATCCAATCAATTTCATAAATCATATTATCCTAATCATATCCTAATCACTCCACATCATTATCCTAGTTCTAATCCATCACTTGTCAAAATGGTTGTGATCATTAACAAGCCTAGGTCAAATCCAAAACCCAAAATCATAATTCAAGGAGGCCCTCCTTCTAGCTCCAATGATGATGAGAATATTTTAGATTATGATGCATACATTTAGGAACAAGCCAAAATATGAAGATTTCAACATATGTGTAACTCCATCCCAACACTAGAGAATAAGATCCTAGCACCACAACTACAATACATCACCTAAACACTTCACCAACTAGCCCAAATGCCACAACCCCTAGACCAACAAACCATACAACAACTACAAGCCATCATCCAACAACTTGAACAAAACCAATCACCTCAAAGACAATAACTCCTAGTTAAAATCCAACTCATAGCCACCCACCAATCCCAAACCCAACAAACACAACCACAACATCAACAAATTTCACCTCAATCCTATGTGTCACCTCCATCATCATACCACCCTAGTCCATTTACATATCATGTCAATTCCACATCAACCTATCCCACTTCTTTTAATGTTACCCAACACCCATTTCAATTCACATCCCAAGAACATCCATTTCAATTTACATCCCAAAGACACCCATATCAATCCATACCACAAGATCTTCCACCTACATATCCCACCATTTAACCTCAACCCCAAATCCGTTCACAAGATTATCCAAGTCACCCCTTGCAACAAGATCAAGTGTCTTTAAGTTCTCATGCTACCTTTGACAAGGGGAACACCACTCTATCCTATGTATCCTATGGGTATTCTCCATCATCATCCAATCAAATGCTTATCCCAAAGGCTACTAGTCCTATACCAACACCACCATGTACTCCTAATCCTGATTCATTGGTCCCTCCACCTTCTAATCCATCAATCCCTTCATTATCCTCCCCACCATCTAATCCTCCATCAACTCCATGCCCTAAATTTAAATATTACAAAACTAAACCTATGGAGTCATCCAAATCCACCCATCCAATGTCAATCCTAGTACCAATTCATCCAATCCCTTTGACCCTCCATCCAATCAAAATCAAAATCCTAAGCCTACAACATCTTCCACCCATGTAATCCCTCCACAATGGGATCTATCCACTCCTAATATTAATATATCCAACACCCCTATTATCCCTCCACCTAATCCTAATCATAAGACAACACCATCCACCATTATTATCCATCCATTATATTGTTCATCCACCCATACACTTATGAAGGATGTGATCCAATGGCTATTAACAAGGAATAAACCATGTCCATGTCAAACATCTATCCTTGAGCCTCTCCAAGAGCCTTCAAACACCATGCCTAATCCTCCAAATCCATCATGTAATCCACAATCCATAAAGCCTATTGAAGAGTCTCCCCTCATAAGTCCAAGTCAAGATCCATTGTACCCTCATGTTGGTGATTGTCAAGAGCCTATCAAGACTATCCCAAAGTACTCCAATCCTATTAAACCACAAGATCTATTTCAAGAGCCTATTACTAAGCATATGGAATCATTAGCCCCTAATACAAATCAAGATCAAAGACCTTCCATTCAACCCATCCACAACCTATATCTTCTTTATGATCAAGATATTATCTATGATGATGAACCTATCCATGAGAAAAATGACCCCATCCATAACATACTTAATCCTATTTATGATCAAGCTCCCATCTATGATCAAGATCCTATCTATGATCAAGAAATCCATGATGATCCTCTTAGTCAACTTTATGCATTTCATGGTCAAGAGATTATTAGTCCATCTATCCATAAACCCATAAATATACATGAGCAAGACCAACTACACCTATCCATCCTCCAACTAGTCTTATCCATGATCCAACAATATCCACCTCTCGTGATGAGACACTTGCCTCCCAAGCACCCATAGATGATCAAACAATTAGCTTAGATCTTAATGAGCATAATCAAGATCATAATGATCCTTCCTCTCCCACTATGAACCATATTTTAAATCCACCAACATATCCCCTTGGCCTTACCACCTTCATTCATGAATGTTCCTCCTTAGGGGAGAAACAACCTCTATCCACTACCTCACCTTATCCATCCAATAATGAGCTCACATCTAGTGTTCAAAACACCCATAAGCCATTTATCCATCGCATACTCCAAAAAATGAACTATCAAGGTAAAGGCTTAGGCCTTCATGAACAAGGTATTTTGGAGCCCATCCATGTCAAATTCCCTACATGCTCATATGGCCTTGGATACACACCCCAAGGTAAATAATCTCAATATGTTGGTACTTCCTCCATTCCTCCTAAATCCACTCCTTTTCATCCCAAATCCCATGTATCCTATCATACTCCCAAAGCGTATGTTGCCATTCCACCTCCATCATCCTACAAATCCTAAAAGCATGTGACCATACACCTTCCATCATCCACTTTACCACCATTTCTTCACACTCCTAATATCTATCCATCCAATTTACCTCCACTACTTCCAACTCCTAATATCCCACCGTCCACTTTACCTCCACTTCTTCCAATGCCTAATATCTCTATCATCCAACTCCCTTATCCATTTATCCAAAAATCCACTTTTAATCCATCCATCCATAAATCCTCTCACATTCCTAATCATGACCAATCAATGCACACATCATCTAATCATGAAGCTTTCACCAATCCCAAGGGATTTAAAAAATAAAAATTTGGATGCCTCCTTCCATAAAACAACAAATCCTAAAGATCCTAATGTCTTGGGACATCAATGCAATGAGTCCAATCAAAATCCATCTAAAATGCTACCTAAGCCCATACCTCCAAAGGAAAAGGCCAAAACTAAAATGGTTTGGGTCCCTAAGAAAAAATAAAGAAAGTCAAATGAAGCATTCTCTTCCTTCCAAAAATCCCAAAAATCCAATTCCATTCAAAAATCTCAAATTCCTTCATCCCAGAAGCAAAATAAAAGTCATACAAATCCTAAGTTTATGTGAATACCTAAATCATAAAATTGATCATCCCCTAAGAAAACATGTCCATTGCTTCCTACACCTCCTCCTAATCAAAAGCTTCAATGTTTATCACAGTGTGTGCAACCATTGGTCTTATTTCCTTTCCATTCCACAACATTTCCACATACCTCCATCTCCCCATCTTTCATCCACTATCCTACTTATTTCACCCATCCTATCCCTATGGTCCATGCTTTTGCATAAGTCTTTCATCCATCCTTTTGCATAAATCCTACATCATAATCCACTATCCTTCCATACATAATCCACATTATAATCCACTATCTACCTGCTCCATCCCCCTCTCATGCAATCCCTTACCAACATCTATGAACATAATGACATTTGACATGGTCCATGTGTGATGACATCCATCTCTAATGGGACTATCACCTTTGATGGAACTAGACACTTGAGTCCCTCCTATCCATATTCCCCTTCTCCCATCTAAAAATTCAAAGAGAAAAAAAAGAAAAAAATCAAAATAGTAAAGAGAAATCCATTCATCCAATGGTGAAAACCACCCTTGGTGGTGCCTTGGATAAGTATCATGACAAAAACCTAGCAAACATGTGTGATGTGTAGGTTGATCTTCTATGTCACATACACTTGGGGGCACATTGCCTCATCCTATCACTTTCAACCTATCATTCTCAAACTATCTATCCCATCATACCATTTCCACACCATCCTACCATCCTTATCCATTACACCCATATGCCTAGCCTATGGAATCCATTCATCCTCCCTTCCTCCTTTTGATCTTGATAAAGATATGGGAGCAAAATGTTGAAAAATGCTTTGGATATCTCTTGATATACTTCATCCTTTCCAAACAATCCTATCATCATCCTATTGTCATAAGCTTGTCATGTAAAATCATAAGCATTACACTAAGAATGGGGCATGTTATTCTTATGTGACATAGTCTTTGGAGATAACATCCTTTCTCTCTTACACATACATCCATTCCATCCATTATTCTCTATCCTTTTATCCATCCATTTATCATGAGCTTTCCATTCCATGGCCTATCCTTTTTATCCATCCACCCATCCCACCTACCTCCTTGCACTTAGACTTGGTTTTCCCTTGTCATTGGTATCTAGCACAATGGCTATTCAAATTGTAATCCATTGACATCCCAAAACATTCAAAAACAAAAAAAAAATCAAATATCTTCAAAAATACAAAAAATCAAATATTCCCAAAAATACAAAAAAATCAAAGAATTTCAAAAACACAAAAAAAATCAAAGAATTTCAAAAACACAAAAAAATCAAATATTCCCCAAAATACAAAAAAATTAAAAACCAAAAAAATCAAAACATTTCAAAAAATACAAAAAAATTCAGATATCCAAGAAAAAATCCAAGTAATAAAGTCAAATCAATCACATCAATCAAATCAATTACAATCTAATAATCCAAATGCAAGTCATTATTACTCCATACCAATCTAGTCAATCAATCTTGTCAAATTGTCCAATCACATCCTTGGTCTTGATCCTAGCCTTGTTTTAAACCCAACCAAATCAATCAATCAATCATCATCAATGGGATATGTCGTTCCCCATAATGACAACACTATCATCAATCAATCAAACTTATCAATCAAATCAATCAATCATTCAGTTAATCATTGGTTTACAGCTTGACAGGGGCAATACCTTGTTTGTTTTTGAATCATTTGTGCATGTTTGCTTGCTTACTTGTGTGTGTTTTTATTTTATCTTGTATTTCTATCAAATCTATATCATTCTAGCTAATATTCATATCTTGTGTATGTTGGAATAGATTTTTGCACTATCCTTTGCATCTAAGGCCACATCATACCTTTTGTGCATTAGGACTTTAATGCTCTAACTTTTCTTCCTCATAGTTTAGACAAGATTGTATTATGCTTGGTGCATAAGACACATCATCACCCTGGTCCTTATACCTTGGTGCATAATGTCTAGTGCTATATCAAACTATATGATTGCTCACTTCATGGCAACATAATGTATCATTCATCTCTTTCATCCATCCCTTATCATGCATCCTCTATTTTCTTGTCTATCCTTTATCATTTCATTTCATTTCGAGAGCATACCCGTGTTCTTCTAACCTGCCTATCATCTCGAGGGGGCATCATCCCATCATCCTATCCTTACATCATCATCCTATCCTTATATCATCATCCCATTTCTTCATACATTCCTCCTTGTCACTCTTTCAAGTGACTAGGGCATCATTTTCCTCTATCCATACCTTATCTTCTTTGAAATGATGTTACTTCTCTTAGTCGCAACATCATCTCAAAGAGGTGCAAAATGTAGACACTTAAATTATCCATTTCTTACAACATCACCTTGTCACTACATTACTTAAGACATCTTATGGCATTTTGTCCTAGGTCCCTTACATAATCCCTCAATCACCTAATTAGTTAAATAAATCTTATTTATTTAACTAATCTCATTTTTAATCCAATTTATCCCACTAGCTAATTAATTAAATAAATCCTATTTATTTAATTAATTTCCCTCCTTTCCTCTAATTTAAATAAATAAAATATTTATTTAAATTAAATTAGCCAATTAATTAAATAAATTATATTTATTTAATTAATTCTCACCTTTCTTCCAACTAATTTAAATAAAATATTTATTTAAATTATTCCCCACCTTTATCCTCATCACAACACTTGTCCCTTTCTCATAATTTAAGTAATTTTTTATTTGAATTATGTGTCATACTACAACCATAATACAACTTTTATTTAATGCTTTGTCACACTACCAACTAATTTAAATAAATTTATTATTTAAATTAGGTTGAACCTCTATTCTTATCTGTACATTTGTCATTCCACTACCTTTTATTTAATGAAAGGGGCCAAAATTAAATCACTTTTTAATCTTAGCCATCCACATCACACAATTGACCTCTCAATCCTATCCATCAATCCTTATCACTCCTCTCCTCTAAATCAAGCCTCAACCAAGCCATTCTGATGCATCCATCTTCAAGTAACATCATGCTATCAAAATCATTCTAGGTCCACTTATCCATCATCTTCACACTATTGTTATGATGTAGAAGTGAGCAATCAACATTCCAACCAATCAAAAATTAATCAAAGAGAACATAACTAGTAGATTAGGGTGCATCTACTTCGTTCTATCATGTGTTGAAGACTTGGTTTAAAGGTAAAGGTATTGGGTTTGCCATATTATCTTCCTATTTACCTTTAATCCATTTTTCTATCCACACATAATATAAACTTTTATAAAAAAAAATAAAAAATTAGACATATAATTACAAATAAAATATTAAAATGAAACAAATACTAATTATATCTACCCAATAAAGGGCAAGATCATTAAGTTGACATCTTGTTAAGATATCGAGAGGTCAAACATGTGAAGGGACTGAGGCCAGGCTGGCTGATCATGAATAAGGGTGGTGTGTGACAAAAGCTGAGGCAATTGCCTCTTTTGATTACAAGTTATCTACCTTTTGGAAACCCCAATATGCTATCATTTTTACCAGCAACCATGAAGGGTGATGGAATGCAGAGTGGGGCTTTGAGTGGTTGAAGTAGGAATAAAGTTAAAGGAATGGCAGAGACTCTCACCCCTTGGTGCTGCTAGATCCAAAGGAAGGTGGCTAGTAGGATGGTAGGTACAAAGAAGAAGAGGGCTTACTCTTCACACAAGAGATTGCCCAACGTTTCAGGGGATGAGGCCTTGGAGAGCTTCATTGCTCTGGTTGATTTGGAAATACAGAATCCCATACTGAGAAAATGGATGTGCAGAATCTTAGCAATGGACAAAGAAGTAGATGGACATGATGGGGGAAAACTCAGGGATGTGATTTCCAACTTTCTATTAGATCTGGGCTCGACTAGGGGGAGGTGAAATGTTTTTGTAGTAGCACACTCTCTGACCATGACCACCGTAATGTCCATTGCGGTGACGTCAATTCTGGTCCACGAGAACTTAGCAAAGATCACTAAAGAAGTAGAAGACAAGCATGAGGTTATTCTAGGGCATATCCATGATTTGATGATTGGCCTGGTGGAGATGAGGAAGACATTGGAGCATATAACAAAGAAGATGGGAGTCCAGATGGAAACTAAAGCCCATACAGATTATAAGTGTGCATGCGACGAGGAGACGGACCTGGTGGATCTTACAAGTAAGGATGATATGTAATAGTCTTTATGTTAGTTCAGGATAGTTTGATAAATTGTTTACATTAGATTATAAGACTGTTAATGGGGAGAGGGTCTTGTAATTTTCCCTCTTACCCAGGAAACGTATAACTATATGTTTGTTCCAAGACTAAATTCAAACAGTAAGGGCTATGCCCTATTTTTGTATGGGTCCTTGGTCCCCAACCAGGTTACTATAACAAAAAAACAACTACTTAAATATAGGAATAAATTTATCATCCAAAAACTAGCTCACTATATAATTGCTACTTGAAATCATTTAATATTATTTGGAATCACTATTTTGATTCTATTATTTTTAACTTTTAAGTAATCGAAAAAAAATTCTTCGAATTGGATCTCCATTGTTCAAAATTATGTAGGAACAATATAATAATAAAAATAGTGTGTGGGGTGTGCTCAAGTGGTTGGGTCACTTGGTTATCATGATGGAGACTAAGGTTCAAATACCCCTGAAGACACATTAATGTTGAATGGTATGTTGCATGTATATTGTTGTTTCATGTACCAGGTTCATAGCTCTAGTCAAAAGCATTTGCCAAAAAAACTAGTAATAAAAATAAATAAATAAAATTAAGCAATAGCTAATAGTCATTAATCTCATCTAATCTAATGATTTTGCAGGAGCTAAAATTACTTTTGGACCATTGATCTTAATGGAAATCAATAGTCTAAAAGTAATTTTGGACCTAGTGAACATTTGAAAGTCCTGACACATTTTAGCTCATAGAAAGCCATTAGATTAGATGACATCAATGACTATTAGCTATTGCTTAATTTTGGGCCCAATAAACATTGAAATGAAATGAATGTTTTTAATTACATCATATTTATATTAATTATTTTATATATTTATTACCAATGTAATATTTTCATTATTTTATATATTACCTTATATTTTATTTATATTTAATAATGTAATTATTATATATACTATTTTTAACTTTGTGGATGTTAAAAGTTATTCTTATTCTTCTTCTATATTAATTAATATATTATTTATGGGAGCATAAGGCTCTTAACCTTGTGGTCAGAAAAAGGTAGGGGAAGGATGGAGAGAGAGAGAGAGAGAGTGGGGTCGTGAGAGATCTAGGGTTTTAGGAAGAATAGGCAAATATTTTTCATCGGATAGAAGGGTCGAGGAGAGGAGATCTAGGAAATTTTCATGGGCAGATTCAGTTGAGAAGGAAAAATACAATGATGAAGTTGGTTACCATATCATATATGTTAGAAGAAATCATTTTAATAGAGGGATTCAAGCTGGAAATGGCAAAACAAGGAATGATGTTGGCAATGCACAAGATACGGTTGGTAGATTTTGATGGGATCGTGACAAAGTTTCATACTCAAATCTTGAAGATAGGTATTATGATCAACCAAATCATGTAAGGGATTCATTCCATTATCATTATGCTTACCCAAATAGAGGTTTTAATCATAAGAAATATGGGGGGGTTCATGCAAAATGGGCATTTTACTAGGAACCCTAAAGATTTTTTTGTTAATGAAAACCTAAGGGAATAATCTTCCAATAATAATATTGGAGATTTCATCACCTCTCTGAATAAAACTAGGGTTTCTTCTAAGAAAACAAATTTTTATTTGATCCCTTCTATTGATCTATTAAATTTTCCTATAACCAAGAGGATTCAGGATCTAAAAAGTACAACAGTTATTGCCAAGTTCTAGAATCTTCATCTATCTAGATCTGATATAATCAAGTGGGTAAATTGCAATTGGGCAAAAGTTCAAGATATTTGTTTCCTTGCTAAGGGTTTCTTTATTGTTTTCTTCTCTACTGAAGAATCTAAAAATAATATTTTGAGATCTGGGGTTTGGTTCTTTAAGGGGGTAATTTTATATATCATAAACTGGAAACCAAATTTTGATCCCAACTCTTAACAAATTAATGCCATTCTGATTTGGATTAGGTTAATTAACCTGCCAAAAGAGTATTAGGATTCCAAAATTTTACAGAAATTAGGTAATTCATTGGGTTCCTTTCTTCACGTTGATGAAGAAATTGAGAGAGGGGGAATGAGGATTTTTTCTTGAATGTGCATTTTGGCAGATACTCATAAAAATATTCCTATCTTAGTTAATCTTATTTCTAAAGAGGGCGTTTGGCATCAGGAAATTTATGTTGAAAAACTAGATCCTTTTTGCATTCACTGTAAATTGTTTGGGCATCATAGTTGGAAATGTAGTGAGGATCAAATTTTTGCTAATTCATATTACAACTTTCAATTTAATGGATCCATTAAAATGAATGATCTGAATGTTTCTTCCTTTGGTAGACCAATTGAGTTGAAAATACAGATCAATCCCAAAAGGAAGATTTGATTGAAAATAATCTTAACTTTGATTCACAAGATCAAGTACCTTGTGTGAATCAATTAGTTAATCCTTCTATTTTAGAGAAGGAAGATGTCCCAAATGCTAAACCTAGGCCTCAATGAGAGGTTGGATCCATAAAGGAAAATGTGGATTCAATGGTTACTGAATCATGTTTGATGTCTAATGATAATGTGCCTGAATTTAATGAAGATTTGGTACATTCTTTTGCTGGAAATAATGAAGCTTTAGTTTTATCTGATGTGAATAAAAGGATTGACTTTGTTGTTGATGAGATACTATTAGGGGAACATCTAGTTGAAAGTATGCTAGATTCTCTTACAAATGATGTTATGAGGAAAGTGGGAGAAGCCTTTATTGATGAAGGGGCTGATGAAGTCTGTCTGAAGATCTTGAAATGGAGGATAATGGTAATCTCTCAATTTCCCAAATCGAGGCACTTAGAAAATTTGAAGACTCTTTTCATAATCCAAAGAAGCAAAGGGGGAGAAAGTCAAAATTTGCAATGACCCAAGAAGAGGTTGCCGCAAGTGTCCAATCCACTTTGGATAGAAACTTAAGATCTTCCTCAAGGAGGGTTGTAGGCTGTCCTAAGTCCCAATGAAGATTATTTCCTGGAATGGTAGAGGCTTAAATGCCCCTAACAGAAGACACTTAATTAAGTGTCAATTAGATGGATGTAAAGCTGAAATTTTGTTATTACAAGAAATTACAGTTAATGGCGATACTGCTAAGGATGTTTTTAAGTCTTGGGGTCTTTGGCATAGTTGTTATATGGATGCTTTAGGTACAATTGGGGAATTTGCTATTATTTGGTCACCTAAGAGAGTTAAATTGGATAATTTTGTGATAGGAAGTTTTTGGATGTTACAGAAGTGCTCAATCCTATATTCTAATCTACATTTTTGGATTTTTAATATATATGGTCTTGCTAATCCAATTCTGAAAAATTTGTTATGGCAATTTCTTTCAAAAATGCGTGTTTCTCTTAAAGATGATCTTGTCTTATTTGGGGGAGATTTTAACACAATTTACAAATCAGAGGAAAATTTGGGAGGTGTTTCTCAATCTTCTAAATCTCAGTTAGACTTCATTGATTTCATTGATTTTAATGTCCTGGTGGATGTCCCTTTTCAGAATGGTGTTTTTACTTGGTCAAATAGATCTCATTTTTCTTTAATTGTAGAGAAGCTGGATAGATTTTTGTTGTGTCCCTCTTGGCTCCAAACTAAAATTGGATACTCTAGTAAAATTGTTCCTATTTCGGGTTTAGATCATTACCCTATTGATTGTTTAATTTTTGAAGATAAGGCTCTAGATAGGCGCCCTTTTAAATTTGAAAGCATGTGGTTCAGGGATGATTCTTTTCTTGGTCTTCTTAAAAGTTGGTGGTTGGAGGCTCCTTTGGTGTATGGATCATAGATGTATAAAATTTATAATAAGCTGAGATTTCTCAGAGGAAAAATAAAAGTTTGGAATACTAGAGTTTTTGGTAATATTTTCCAAGAGAAGATGAAGTCAAGGAAATAAAATAAGGTTAAAAACATAAACAAAATGCATACAAAACACAAGTTTATACCTTAAATGTGATCCTCCTCCTTGATAAGGTCAAGAGAGTGCACCCTTGTTCTCTAGCTTCACCCATGGCTTCTAAATGTGAAATGCTATCAAACTATAACACAAATCACTACAAGCCTAGCTCAAGATAAAGAGATGAGAAATATTTTGGCATAATAACACTACTCAAAGATTGCATGGTGAAATGGCTTAGGAGAGGTTGTATTTATAGGCATTTTGGAGTGGGATTTGATCCAATGGTTGAGATTGAAAGTAGAGATCAATGGATGATGATGAATGTAAGATGGAGGGCTTAGATTTGATCATAAAGATTGGATGGATGAGAATAAAAGTGAATTTTTAATTCACCTTGGGAAGGGGTGTGCATTAATGAAGTTAGATGAGATGGATTAGAAGTGAATTTTTAATTCTTTTGGGGAAGAGTTTTAGTAAATGTGAAGTATGACAAGTTAGGTGTGTAAGAACTCATTAATGGGTTCGTAGGACAAATTAGAATAAAAAATTACCTTATGTGGAACAAAGGTTATTTTTTTATTTGTGAGGTGTGGGGATGAGTGTTGATTGAGGTTTGACCAAACTAATCAAGGGGATTAGTTTAATTCAAATGGTTGTAGTAAATTAGTGAATGGAATAATTGGGAGTTAAATTTAATTAAACAATGGTTCATTTAATTAATTTTAGGTCTAGGGGTCACATAGGCTAGGGTAGCTAATTAAATAATAGATATTTAATCAACTAGGATAGGGGTAGGCTAATTAGTAGGGATGATTAATCAAATAAGTAAGATTTGTATAATTAATTAGGTTTAGGGAAATGATGAAATTAACCAAATAAATATTTACATATTTATTTGATTAATTGGGCTAATGTTAGTAAGTGTAACCATTGAATTAATTAGACTAATTCAATTTTAGGGATTAAATGATGAAGAAAAGGGTTAATGGATGAAATAATTAATTAAATAAAAATTTAACTAATTAATTTAGAGAATAAATTAATTGTATGAGTGATGTTGAAGGTTGGTTAGATGATCAAGACATTTTTAGGTGTCTACATTTGCCCCTCTTTGACGTGGCATCATGACCTAGCAAGGATATGGCATCAAGTCAAAGAATTTGCCCCAGCTGCCCCAAGAAGGAATGGAATGGATGAGGGATGCCCCCTCAAGAGGTCAGGTGAAAAAAAAAAAAAAATTTGGGTGATCTCTCGAAAGGAGGAAATGGTGATGAAAAATGGCTAGAGGATAGAAAAATAGGTTGATAGGAAGAAAAACAGGCAAAAAAGGTTAAGATTTGCTCCCTAGGGAGGAAACAGTGTGTTGGAAGATGATATGGCCTTCTATAAATAGAAAATGTGGGCCTAAAGTGCCACATTTGTGCTCATTGAGCCACTTGGATGAGAGGAGAGAAAAAGAGATGAAATGGCAAACCCACTCTTCCCACGCTACGAGCATTTGTCTGAGCTAGTGTGCACATACATGAGATCACCGCTGGCAGGACCTTGGGTATGTGGACTAACTCCAGCTTTGTCAATTTTTGTATTTCAGACATTTATAACATTGGGAATTGGGTAAATTAGGGTTCTGGTGCCAGCTGTGAGCCATTTGGCACCATCAGCGACTGGATTGGTGCCATCTTCTGGAATGGCGCCATCGACAAAGGGGGAAAATTGGGTAGGTTTGGCACTAAAACTAAAATGTTTGGCACCATCATGTAGTTTGGTGCTATCCCTCAAAAAGGAATTTTCACTGAATCAACACTAAAAGGGATAAAAGTGGCACCATTCTCTGGAATGGTGCCATGTTGCAGATTGGCGCCAAAAGCTGACGCTTTGGCACCATGCTCCAAAATGGCGTGAAAAGAGAAAACTTTGGTGCCATCCTCTGGATTGGCACCAAAAGTTAGGGTTTTAAAATGCAATGTTTGGGGGAAGATGGGTTTAGCACTAAAAGTAGAGGAATTGGTGCCAATCTCTAGATTGGTGCCATAAGGGGAAATACTAGCACTATCCTTGAGATTGGCACCAAATTGGGCAGGATTGGCACCATATGGACTAGGATTGGTGCCATCATCTATAATGGTGCCATTAGGGCTAGAATCAACACCATAGCTCTGATTTTTAGAAGAATAACAAGTTTGTGATGAATTTGTGGATGCAGGTTAATGGAGGGATCGTGGCTTCACGAGAGCATTGAGTTCCTATTGTCATGAGATTGTTAGATGGTTTCGACCAGCCCACACTAGCTCAGCTAGGTAGATTAGGGTTGTAGATAGTAGCTGAGATGCCCATCATACGGGCACATAGGGAGATGATGATGGCCCTAGTGGAGCAATGGTGTCTTGAGACATGCTCTTTCCTCCTTTCGATGGGTGAGATCACCATCACCCTGTAGGATGTATATCACATTTTGAGGTTGTTAGTCACCAGAGCATGGGTGACCTACGACACTGGCAGAGGATGATCAACCCTTGATAGGGATTTTGACCCTGGTCATCTAGTTTTGATATGGGATGGATGGCATATGAGCTACAATCGGACCTTGGTGGTAGGTGTAGACTGTTAAACTTAGGGCACACAACTGAGAGGGGGGGTGAATAAGTTGTGCAAAACTTTCTTCCAATTAAACACTTAACTTCACTTTACAATTCAACAGCATAATAATAAATCAATCATGGAAAATAATGCAACAAATCAAGAGCAGAAACACATCAACACATGAGACACCAAGATTTTGACGTGGAAAACCCGATTAAGGGAAAAACCACGGGGTGATTAACCTAAGATTGTATTCTCTGTTAGAAGAATAGAAAGAACAAATGGCACATGCCAATTAGGCTCACTGCCTGAGCACACTGCTCACAAGAGGCTCACTGCCTACAAGAGACACACTATCTACAAAGAAATAAGTATCACATACATGAATTGGAGAATAGCATCTTCACCATGCTTGAATCAGTTCCATTTAAGCCCAATACTTCTGCTCTGCCTTTCACTCTCCTCCTTGCTACCACACACTCATCTCCACAAAGACAACTTTGAAATGACTTCGCAATCCCTTATTTTTACAAGACATCAACTTAGGAATGATCATCTAAGTTGGGAAACATCCACAAGAACATCCTCAAGATGTGTAACTCATCCGGTCGGCCAGTCATAGAAAGAACACCATCATCCAGAAGTTATTCTTCAATTTCAAGCTCCAACTCCAATACGGACCACCAACATGAACTGGACACGATCCAAAGATCTCCACAAGCTTGCCTGAATCACCAAGAACATCCACACTTCATCTGCTTACTGAAATCCATCTCTCCTTCATCCGGAACCTCAAGAACATAGACTGTCATTGCTGTCACAAAGGAATAAATGCTTGTGGACCTTAAAACCATGAACCAATCAAGTTGACACATCATAAGGACTTCCCCAACACTCCCTCAAATCTGCAAAATAGGACAATGCATTTCTGGATCTCACCGGACCTTTTTGTAACACTCTGTCACCTCTAAACACCTACCAGAACCAATTTTACTTGAGCAGCCACAACTTCTTCATATCTTCATGTGGACCTTTGAAATCTGTACTAGATCATCTTAAGACACATATCGACAAACCCTTTAATCCATATCCTCTGATCCTCATCCTATCTTGGACTTTTACCTTATTGTCATCACTATTCTTCACTGTTCCAAATTGAGACTAATTTTCTCAATATCCTCAGCACATAGCTCATCCAATCCTTATCATTAATGCAACAGGAGTATGTTGACATCAATGACAACACAAGTTAGGCCCATACTTGCAACAATCTCCCCCTTTGTCATTGATGGTTAGAACAATCTCCTCACTGAAAAACTATTCTAACCATCAAGACAAGAACTTCTCCTCACTGACATAACTCCCCCTATCAGCAACAACTATTCAAATGTCTTCTCTCCCTTTACTGCTCCCCCTTTGATCAGTAACCACTTATTTTTCACATGTCTTCTCTCCCCCTTTGACATTAATGGCAAAGGGCACATACTTGCAATTCCACCACTTCAGAATCATACCTGCTTTTCCCCCTGAGTAGCAGCTTCCCATCATCAGTCTGGACCACAAGATGTGACTATGATATCCATCAGACTGATGCACTTTAGTGCACCTTAGTTCATCACTAGAGGGGCAATAACCCATAACTTCTCCCTGAGATACTCAAAAGAGTCCTTAGGTAGAGGTTTAGTAAAGATTTTTGCAATCTGATCCTTGGAGGGCACAAACTCCAATCTGACTTCATTCGTGTTCACTTGCTCTCAAAAAGTGAAACTTGATGGATATATGTTTAGTCTTTGAATGCAACACCAAATTCTTGGATATGTTTATTGCACTTGAATTATCACAGAAGATTGTGATAGGTTCCTCATACTCCACTTTGATATTTCTTAGCATCTACTTCATCCACAAAACTTGAGTGCAACTACCTACTACTGCAATATATTCTGCTTTAGTTGTAGATAGAGAAATTGCCTCTTATTTCTTGCTTAGCCAAGAAACTAATCTCTTCCCCAAAAATAATGCTCCACCACTGGTACTCTTCCGGTCATCCACATCTCCTGCCCAATCAGCATCTGTATATGCATGAAGAGAGAAATCATGATCTCTAAGATACCATAGACCATACTCAACTGTCCCTTTTAGATATCTAAAAATCCTCTTGATTGCCATGACATGAGATTCTCTAGGATCAACTTGGAATCTAGCAACAAGACCAACAGCTTGCATAATGTCTGGTCTAGTTTGAGTGAGATACAACAATCCTCCAATCATTGACTTGTACTTTGTTTGATCTACCTTAGGAGAGTCATCATCTTTGCTCAACTTACATCCGGTTGCCATGGGAGTATTCATTGGCTTTGAATCTTCCATCCCAAATTTCTTCAACAATTCTTTCACATATTTGGTCTGAGAAATGAAGATTCCTTTCTTTGTTTGAGTGATTTGCAGACCCAAGTAGAAATTCATTTCACCAAGCATGGACATCTCAAACTCACTTTTCATTTGATTTGCAAAAGTTTTATACATACTATCTCTTCCTCCAAAAATGATATCATCAACAAACACTTCAACAATCAAGATGTTTTCATGATCAATTTTGAAATATAAGATACTGTCAGCAGTACCTTTGTTGAAACCAATCTTCAAAAGATGCTTGTCCAATCTTTCATACTAGGCTCTTGGGGATTGCTTTAATCCATACAGTGCCTTCTTCAATTTGTCGACCATCACCATGATCAGACAATTGAAATCCATCCAGTTACTCAATGTACACTTCTTCTTCCAAGTCACCATTCAGGAAGGCAGACTTGACATCCATCTGATATACCTTGAAATCCTTGAAAGTAGCAAAAGAAAGAAATAGTCTGACTACTTCAATTCTTGCCACCGGAGCAAAAGTTTCTTCAAAATCAACTCCTATTGAGAATAACCCTTGCAGACCAATCTGGCTTTATTTCTAATTACTTCACCAATTTCATTTAGTTTGTTCCAGAAGACCCATTTGGTTCCAATCACATTCTTGTTTCTAGGTCTAGGAACAAGATCCCAAGTGTGATTTTTCTCAAATTGCATTAACTCTTCCTCCATTGCTTTAGTCTAGTTTTCATCATTGCAAGCTTCATTCACAATTTTAGGTTCAATCTTTGAAATCAGACAGTACTCTTCTGAATCTTGAGCAATTCTCCTTCTTATTTGTACTCCTTTGCTTTTCATCACCTATGATCTAATCTTCAGAGTGGTTCAGTCTTACATACCTGGGAACTTTGGGAGTTTCTTGCACTTCTAATACTTGATCAGGCTCATTGAGACTCATCTCTTCTTCCCGATTTACCAGATCAGTTTGAGTCTAAATTTTAGAAGGGACTTGGGTTCCTTGAGTTAGTGCACCATTCTTATCATCTTCATCACATTCATAAAGCCTTGAGGGTTTCTCAATTTCCTCATCAACCTTCACATTTGTACTTTCTATCATCTTTCTCAATCTCTTGTTATAACACTGGTATGCTTTGCTTTGAGTAGAGTAACCCAAGAATATTCCTTCATCACTTCTAGCATCAAACTTTCCTAGATCTTCATCTCTTCTAATGTAACATTTGCTACCAAAAACTTTGAAATACCTCATAGTATGAGTGATACCAAACCAAAGTTCATAAGGAGTCTTACCGGTATTGCTTCTAATTTGAACTTGATTGAGAGTATAGACTACAGTACTGACAACTTCTCTCCAATAGAACTGAGGAACATTTGCTTCCATCATCATGGTCCTAGATGCTTCCTGGATGGTCCAGTTCTTTCTCTCCACTACTCCATTCTGCTGTGGAGTCCTAGGAGCAGACAACTGTCTCTTTATTCCATGTTTCTCATAGAATTCTATGAACTCTCCGGATGTGAATTCTCCACCTCTGTCAGACCTCAAACATTTCAATTTTAATCTGGTTTCATTTTCTACCATAGCCTTGAATATTTTGAATTTCTCAAGAGCTTTTGATTTCTCTTTCAGAAAAGTTACCCACATCATCCGGGAATAGTCATCAATTAGTAACATGAAGTATCTATCACCTTACATACTTCTGATTCTTGCCAGACCACAAAGATCAGTATGAACTAAGTCCAATAATCTGGTAGAGGACAATTCCTTACTTTTGAATGTGACTCTGCTCAGCTTACCCAACTGACATTCTTTGCACAAGCTATTTGTAGGTTTCACCAACTTTGGAAGATCTCTTATAGCCTGAGTATTGCTTATCTTGATGATATTATCAACATTCACATGACACATCCTCCTATGCCATAACCAGCTCTGATCAACTTGAACAAATAAGCAACGTTTACCAGTACCAACCAAATGGAAGATATTACCTTTAGTTTGAGTACCGGATGCAATCTCTGTTCTGAAACTTTCAAAGATCTTGCATTTTCCATTCTTGAATCGGAGATCATAGCCTTCGTCCACCAACTGTCCAACACTGAGAAGATTATGCTTCAATCCTTCAACATATAGTACATTAGCGGTTTTGTTCCTTCCATCAAAAGAAATAGTTCCTCTTCTTTTGATTCTACCAATAGAATTATCACTAAACTCTACTACTCCTCCTTCATACCTTTCCAAATCTATGAACTTATTTTTGTCACCTGTCATATGGTGAGAGCATCCACTGTCAATGACCCAATCATCCTTTTCTTCAACTTGGGTAGCCAGAGCTCTTTCTACAACTCTATGATTGACAGATACAAAGGATATTGGTTCTTCTTCCTTGATGGCAATAAACACCCATTCACTTCTGGATTTGTTTCCTGTCTCTGATTCATCATCTATTACTCCTTCATTATCATCTTCTTCATGAACATAGTAACAATTCTTTTGGAACCTTGATCTATTAGGATTTGGCCTTGAAAATCTTTCTGGACACCTTGAGGAAAAATGACCAATCTTATTGTAGTTAAAACACTTAAAAGGTAATTTTCCTTCATACTTACTAGATCCTCTTGGCAGCCTCTTTGCAATAAGGGCTTCAAGTTGAGCAATTTCTACTTCTTCTTCTTCCAGGTCTTTTCTTGCTCTTTCATACCATGAAAGTTTCCTTGAAGAGTTCTCTCCCGGATCAAACCTTTGTTTACCTTTTACAGATGCACTCGCTTTGAATGCAGATTCAGTCTTTGGGGGTTCATCTCCAAACTCAGCCATTTCAAATGCAGCCAATTTACCAACCAATTGATCTCTTGTGATGGTTATGTGGGCTCTGAATTCTTCAATTGCAGCAGCCTTGATTTTATATGAAGTAGGAAGGGATCTGAGAACTTTGCCAAAAATCTCATCTTCATTCAAGACTCCACCAACATTTCTAATTCCACAAACAATCTCATTTACTCTTGGCATAAAGGATGTGATATTTTCATCTTCAAATTTTCAAATTTCCCTTTCAGACTCTGTAACCTTGCACATTTAACATATTTATCTCCTTCATGCAAAAGTTCCAGTTTTTGCCAAATCTCAAAAGCAGTTGGTAGGTCAATAACATTTGAGAGCTCTGAATTAGATAATGCACTTAGAAGAGCCTCTATAGTCCACAGATTGTTTTCAGCATCTGTGATTTTATTTTGGGTTGTTGGACCACCCTGTGGAGGTACATACTGTGTTGTAGCCATGGTCCAGTATGCTATTCCCATACATTGCAAGTGACATTTCATGTGACCTTTCCAAAGATTAAAATTGGTTCCATCAAACCTCAGACTATCCTTCTTGTAAGACGACATCCTGGATCTCCTCAAGTGGTTAAGCTCTTTTTAGAGGAACTTGGCTCTGATACCAATTGTTAGACTTAGGGCACATAATTGAGAGGGGAGGGTGAATTAGTTGTGTAAAACTTTCTTCCAATTAAACACTTAACTTCACTTTGCAATTCAGCAGCATAATAATAAATCAATCATGGAAACACAATGCAACAAATCAAGAGCAGAAACACATCAACACATGAGACACCAAGATTTTGACATGGAAAACCTGGTTAAGGGAAAAACCACAGGGTGATTAACCCAAGATTGTATTCTCTGTTAGAAGAATAGAAAGAACAAATGGTACATGCCAATTAGGGCTCACTACCTGAGTACACTACTCATAAGAGGCTCACTGCCTACAAGAGACACACTGTCTACAAAGAAATAAGTATCACATACATGAACTAGAAAATAGCATCTTGATCATGCTTGAATCAGTTCCATTTAAGCCCAATACTCCTGCTCTGCCTTTCACTCTCCTCCTTGCTACCACACACTCATCTCCACAAGGACAACTTTAAAATGACTTCGCAATCCCTTATTTATACAAGACATCAACTTAGGAATGATCATCTAAGTCGGCAAACATCCACACGAACATCCACGGGATGTGTAACTCATCCAGTCGGCCAGTCACAGAAAGAAGACCATCATCCAGAAGTTATTCTTCAATTTTGAGCTCCAACTCCAATGCGGACCACCAACATGAATTGGACACGATCCAAAGATCTCCACAAGCTTGCCTGAATCACCAAGAACATCCACACTTCATCTGCTTACTGAAATCCATCTCTCCTTCATCCGGAACCTCAAGAACACAGACTGTCATTACTGTCACAAAGGAATAGATGCTTGCGGACCTTCAAACCACGAACCAATCAAGTTGACACATCATAAGGACTTCCCCAACACTCCCTCAAATCCGCAGAACAAGACAATGCATTTTGGGATCTCACAAGACCTTTCTGTAACACTCTGTCACCTCTAAACACCTACCGGAACTGATTTTACTTAAGCGGCCACAACTTCTTCATATCTTCATGTGGACCTCTAAAATCTCTACTGGATCACCTTAATACACATATCTACAAACCCTTTAATCTGCATCCTCTGATCCTCATCCTATCTTGGACTTTTACCTTATTATCATCGCTGTTCTTCACTGTTCCAGATTGAGACTAATTTTCTCAATATCCTCAACACACAGCTCATCCAATCCTTATCATTAATGCAACAGGAGTATGTTGACACCAATGACAACACAAGTTAGGCACATACTTGCAACATAGATGAGTTCACATTGCTTGTGTGTGTGGTGATTAGGGGTCTGGTGATGCCAGATCGACGCGGATAGGGCTTCTCGTTGGGTCGGGGAGAGATGATCGAGGTCATGGTGCTTCATGAGATGATGTATGCATGGGGGCCATGTATGTTGGGGCAACTATACCATGAGATACACACGGTGGTATATCAGTATGATGGGGTCTTGTATGTTGCAGTCACACTACTGCATGTGTGGGTCTTTGAGCATATTGGGATCATGAGGCCATAGGGGGCTTATTTCTCGAGATAGTTTGAGGCCTATGTTTTTATATACAGGCAGCCCCTTCAATACTCCTATGTTGGATAGTTGTACTATTGGCGGTAGATTTTTGATGACCTAGTTTGTGTGATATGGCAGCCATATATTGGCATAGAGGCATGGCCTGATGACCACATTCACATGCCTTATATGTTTTAGCCATGCTATTTGATGGGATGAGGGGACCACACGATTAACATGTATCTCCCCTCTTGGGTGATATGATAGTTTGGATAGTTTGAGATGTTAGGTGGCCACCAACCATAGTGCCTTAGGTGGTGATAGATGATTTTACAGGTTCAGCAGTGGGATTGGGGGAGCAGGTTGGTAGACGCATGGACTACTCCTACTTATGATTAGTGGTGGGTGATATGGAGGCCAATCTGCTTGATGGATCCAGCTATAGAGCTGGACATGACAGTGGAGGTGGGAGAGGGGAAGGAGGTGGAGGAGGAGATAGTGGTCGAGGAGGTAGAGGTTGATGAGGATGATCTCATTGTTGATAACTGAGAGGGGGGGGTGAATCAGTTATCCTAATTATTTCCCTTATAGAACTTTCTTATTAATTGATGCAGCATTGAATCAAACACAAAAACATTACCATGAAATAAGAAACACATAACACAGTATTTTTGACGTGGAAACCCTGTTAAGGGAAAAAACCACTGGGTGATTAACCCAAAAATTATTCTCTGTTAGAAGAATAGGAAATTACAAAATGGCACTTGCCAATTAGGGCTCACTGCCCGAGCACACTGCTCACAAGAGGCCCACTGCCTACAAGAAGACACACTGTCTACAAAGTGATAAGAATCACAGTCTTGAACTGATTGGAAGCATCTGCATATGCTGGAGTTCAGTTCCGGTTAGGCTCAGTACACTGATCTGCTGCACTTCATCTTTTCTCTGTTCTTTATTCTGCTATCCTTTCACATACCGGATCTGTCTTGGTACTTCTGCTCTGTTCTACACTTCTTCGCATATATCTTGACATAGTCACTCCCTTCACAACTAAATCCATCCTCTATATATATCCGCACAAGTAATTTCATCACCTGTCTAGTCGGCATCCGGAACAGTCTAGTTTCTTACAAACTCTGTTCTGTCGGCTGAATCCTTGCTCACCAAGCAATGCGGATCAAGCATATACTTGTAGATATCATTAATCATGTCGGCCAAACATGATTCATGCCTTCACAACCTTTATCATCAACAGTAACACATCCGGAAAGTAGTCTGATACTCTGTCAGTCAGTTCTTCCTCTGTTTTCACTGTCTCTCAGGAATCCGGTACTCAACTATTCATATCTTTTTCCTTGTCCATCACCGGAGGCTAAATCCTTGGAATATACCACTCAAGGTAGTCCTCTTGACTTCCCCAAATCCGCACTGCACCAAGACACTTCCTCTGAGAGATCCGGACCAATCTGTCGGACCTTGCCACATGCTCTATTCTTGTTCACCGGACCACAACAATCTTTATTCTGACTTCCGGTAGAGACACACCATGACTTGTGGATATGTGGGATGACCTTTGTTGCCATCAATGACAACAACCATGAATCCATATAGTGTCTCTTGCCAACAATCTCCCCCTTTGGCATTGATGGCAACACTTAGTGAAAAATGACTAAGTGTTTACACTATGCTCCCCCTTGGCTGATGCTCTATCTTTATATACAATTTCTGGAACTCCCCCTTAGTTGGATTCCTCATTTTTCACTGCTCCTCACTCCCCCTTTGACATCAATGGCAAAGGGTAGGGTCCGTACACCAAAATTTTCAAAAATTTTCTATACATAGCCGCATATTTACATACTCACATATACTGAAGAATGTCTGCAAAGGATGTCTGCAATTGGATCATTTCTGTAGCCCAACTTTGCTTCATTCTATCCAAAATTGAAATGTGACCACTCAACAAAAATGCAAAAGCTTCTACCCGCTTGAGATCTGTCGGATCATTTGTTTGGGCGGTGGTCTGAGCATCACTGATGGCCTCATGCATAGTTTCCAACTTAGGGATTATAATCCTTCTAAGTTCTCCCATCCGGTTAGTGATATTCTTCCTTTCCTTCTCAAGATTCTTTATTTCATTCAAGACTACAATAGTCTGACATTCTTGATTTATTATGGAGGAAGAGAGAGGATCAAAACTTTGAGATAAGCTTTGTAGCTTGTCCTGTTCCTCTTTTATTTTCTTATCAATTGCTGCTGTTGCCTTTGACCAGGATATACAAAATTTGTAAATGTCACCGCCATCCTTAAGAGCATTCTCTAAGCTCTTTATTCCAATACTCACAATCTTCCTATCTTTAGAGATTAATTCTAATACTTCTGAAAATCTTTTATCCCAAAATTCCTTCCGGACCTTTTCTTCAGCAGATTTTTCTAGAGATTCAAAATGTGTACTAACACTGCTGACTAAGGTTTTGAGATTACCGGAAGAGGAGGCTGTGGGATCCTTTTGAAAGGATGGCATGATCTTTTCTAGCACTCCAGATGCTACCTCCATAAGCTCACAGTCTTCCATGTGAGATTTCAGCAGCTTCTCTTTGACTTTCTCATTTGCAAATGAGGCTATTTTCATTGTTTGCACCGGTGACAAAGAGTCAAAATCTAATGGTCCTTTTAGCAGGTCCAGTTCATCAATTTCTATAGTGGCTTTTGTCAGGAATTCTTGAACAGTTTGTGCAGTGTCTCTTGCCGGAGACAGATGTTTCTTCTCTTCTGTAGTTTTGTCCTTTTGAATCTTTTCTCCTTCCTTACTCTTATCACTTTCAGTCGTGGTTTTCTCTGTTGGGGTGCTGTCAACCTCTTTTTCTTTAGCTGCTGCTTCTTTCTCCTATAGTTTCTCTTCTTCTTGGGATCCGAAGACTGTAGGGGAAACCGAGGAGAGATGTTTGTCTGTTCAGTGCCCACTTCTTCTGGAACAGATGATTCCAAATCCGCAGCTGTTTCTGCACCTAAGTCCTCTACAACAGGAAGATTGAACCTTTTGAAGGCCTTCCGGAGGATCTCTTCTATCTCTTGGGCCACTTTGTCAGTCTCACCAAGCATGTGTTGATTCATCCTGGCTTTACTTCTGAACTCATCTTTGCAGTCTTTGAAGATTATGTTCATTGTCTTGGGATCAATTTGAGGATATAGCTGAATAGCTATCTGCTCCCGGATCTCAAGATCTTTTGCATGAGCATTATTCTTTCTTATTTCTAATTCCTTTTCTAGGCTTTTAGGAATAAGAGATATGATCTCAATGAAAGCCTTATTGTATATGTTCAGATATTTGACTGTGGATTCCTGCAGAGTATTTTGGTCAGCCTCACTGTAGTCATCATAAAATTCAGTCATTGGTTGAAGGTTTCCATCCACCGTGATCGACTTGATTACACTCTCTAGAGACAGAGTGGGCTTTTCAACAGATACCTCTGCCATTTCATCCTTGTCTTGGCCTGTGGAGGGTTTACCAGATCCTTTCTTCTTCTGCTTCTTTATTTCTTTTACTCCCTCATCTGACTCTTTTTCCTCTTCATCCTTTTGGCTTTCATAAGCCCTTGTGGCTTTTGTCTTGGATCTTTTACCGGATGCCTGGACTTCCGGTTTTGAACTTTTGGTTGTGGGAGGTGCAGATCTTTTTGATGATCTGGTCCGGGTGGGAGTTTCAACCGGAACACTTTCTTTACTTTTCTCTTCTTCCTCAGCCTTCCTCCTCTTTTCCCGGCTGGCATCAAGTGCCTGTTTTGAGATGCCTAGGCCTTGAGCAATATGCTCAACTTCTTTTCTTACCTTCCTCTTTATCTCCGGTTCCCTGAGTTCTACATGTATCTTTACACTCAGTTCCTCAAAGGTTCCAAACCTTTCTGCCTTAGGATCTTTGGGCTGGCTTAGCATGTGTTGAACATGCAGCTCTACTATCTGTTCATCCACTTCATACCCCATGGGCATGATCCAAACAGTCCTTGGCTCCACTGCCTCCATTAGACACTGATCTGTTTCTACCATGAAGCATACTGTGTCTTTGTACTTTTCAACAAGGGATTGGGGTATTCTTTCTCTTGCATGCATCATGCTTTGGAAGTTCTTGAAGTATCCCCATAGAGCTGTATTTCTTACTTTAGCATCCCCAAGTCCATGCAAATAGTCTCTGATTTGGATGGCAACCGGTCTGTCATTCTGCCATATCCATCCACTGGATCTGGGAAGCTCATTCATGTAGTAAAAGAAGAGACAAAGGATCAGATTGCCATACTTGAAGGAGTTTTTCTTGTCCTTCTTGATCTTCTGCAGATTTTCAAAGAGTTGGTTCACAAGAAGCTCACACAAGTCATAGTCTGCATTCTCCTTTAACATTTGATAAGCTGTGTAGATTGCAGTTCCCGGTACTGAATTTTCCCTACTGGAATGATAGATTTTGTAACCAATTATCATAGCTGCAAATTTGACATCCGGTTCAGTGATGTCATCAACTGTCATAGCTCTCTTGTCAAACTTGGATCCGGTTGCATCACTAACTGTCTAATTTTTGACAGACTTGAGAACAGGCAATCCACCGGATGAGTGCAGACCGGTTACAGCCCTAATTGCATCTTTGGTGATCTTGAAGGGCTGGTTCAACCATAGGAAGTTGTCATGTATTCTACTTAGTACATACCGGACCCATTCATCTTCTTCAAAACAGGGGAAATGAATGCACTGTGCAAAGTGTTTGTCCCGGATGGCTTTGTACTGAGGTTTGATCTCAAAGGAGTCATCTATCAATTGTTTGTGATAGATATCCATCAGCTTTGATTCTCCAAAGTCTTCAAGATTCGCATGGATGTAAACCCTAATATCTTCTGTATGCAATACACCATGAGGGACACTAGAGAAGGCTCCTAGTGGATCTACCTCCAATGATTTGTAAGGATGTTTCTTGAATGTGGGGCGAGGTCTATCAGAGATCTTAACTATATTTGGAGTAGCCATTCTTCAAAGATTTGCAGTGAGATAATGAAAAACGGAGAATACCTTATGCGCCTTCGGTTTGCACAGAGTGGTGGGATTGATTTCTTTATGCAATGACTTCGGCAAGAGATCTTTGGTGTGCTTGATGAATCTTGTTGCAGAGCTCCACTTTTCACTTCTTCTTGAGTGCAGAATGAGCAAATGATTTTTGAGAAATCCCTTATATTGCTCCGCAAACCCTAATATCTGTTTGCAATAAATGCTTCACCTATATTATTCCAGTTTGCCTTGTCCAGATAGCTTGGAGTATCCCGGATCAGTCCTGATCTGTGAACATCATCTGGATCTTTCAATCATGAATAAATCAAGGTGACACATTACAAGAACATCCCAAACACTTTGTCCAATCCGCAGAATAAGATAGTGCACTTCCGGATCTCTCCGGACCTTTTTGTAATCCTCTGTCATACCGGAGCATCTCCCAGAACAGGTCTTACTTGATCGATCACAGCTTCTTCATAACTCCATGCGGACCTCTGAAATCTTATTTGGATCATCTCAAGACTTATATCTTTAAACCTTTTACTCCGCATCTTGTGCCACATCAGGCACCACTTGATTGGCTGGGGGAACAGGATTTTCTTTGAGTCTCCCCCTGAGCCAGAGCTAACTTTTTAATTTCTGGAAGAAATATCAGCACCAGAGTCTGGTGCGGATCCAACCTCTACATTCTCTGAACTTTTCTTCACCCAAATCTTGCTCATCTGATTGCTAACTTCATCTGTATTCATCTTTTGTTTACCCTTGTCTTGATTCTGATTATACACTGGACCTCTTTTGTCCTGATTCTTGCTTCTGCAGACTTTAGCATTATGACCGGACCTATTACAGATTTGGCAAATAACATTTCTTTGCATAATTGACTAATATCCTCTTGATCTGCATTGATTAGCCATATGACCTACTCTATTGCATGTAAAGCATCTACCTTTGAATGATTTGTTTACTTGCATATTTCTGCATTCATGGGATTTGTGTCCATACCTTTTGCAGTTGAAGCACTGTCCGGAGAAGGATGAATTAATCTGATTCATTCTCTTTCTGTACTGATTAGCTTTGTGACCAAAGTGGTTGCAGCTGTGGCAGTATCCATTGAAAGATGAATATCTTTGAGCATTGGGCTGTCTTACCGGAGGTCTTCTAGGCCTGTTTCTTGGATTTTCTGATGCAAAATTCTTTTGACCGGATCCGGAGCTTTCTCCTTTCTCATATCCCAAACCATATTTGTCATCTGTCCCTTTTTGACTTCCAAGAAGAACTTCAAGTTGAGCAAAACTTATCTTGAATTTCTCTTTATATTCATTTGCTGTTTGAAGGTCTCTTTTGAGAGAGGCAATTTGATCCTCAAGTTTTTCTTCATTATCTTTGGCATCTTCAAGATCAGATTCAAGATGTCTGATAATCCTGTCCATCTGGTGGCATTCTTCTGATTTTTCTTTAAGAGATTGTTTTAGATTGTCTTCAGCCTTTCTTTTTTCTTCAATCTCTTGAGTAAACTTTATAGTTCCTAATTCCATTTCATGTCTTAACATAATGACTTCTTTTGATAACTTTTCACATAACTTGGTTTGCTCAGTCAATTCTTCATTTGTATTGCTTTCTTCACTTTGTCTTGCCAACTGTTGGAGCAGCTTGTTTCTCTTTTTCATAGAGAGACTTAATTTGTCTTTTAATTCTCTCATGAATTCATCAGCCTGTTTGAGTCTTTCCTTTAATTCATTGACTTCAGAATTTGACTGTTCAAGATCCTCAAGGGCAGTCTTGAGTTGCTCCCTTAAACCATATGCATCCATTTGAACTCCCAGATCTTCCTCAAGCTGTTAGGCTCTATTAGGAGGAACTTAGTTCTGATACCAATTGTTGATAACTGAGAGGGGGGGTGAATCAGTTATCCTAATTATTTCCCTTATAGAACTTTCTTATTAATTGATGCAGCATTGAATCAAACACAAAAACATTACCATGAAATAAGAAACACATAACACAGTATTTTTGACGTGGAAACCCTGTTAAGGGAAAAAACCACGGGGTGATTAACCCAAAAATTATTCTCTGTTAGAAGAATAGGAAATTACAAAATGGCACTTGCCAATTAGGGCTCACTGCCCGAGCACACTGCTCACAAGAGGCCCACTGCCTACAAGAAGACACACTGTCTACAAAGTGATAAGAATCACAGTCTTGAACTGATTGGAAGCATCTGCATATGCTGGAGTTCAGTTCCGGTTAGGCTCAGTACACTGATCTGCTGCACTTCATCTTTTCTCTGTTCTTTATTCTGCTATCCTTTCACATACCGGATCTGTCTTGGTACTTCTGCTCTGTTCTGCACTTCTTCACATATATCTTGACATAGTCACTCCCTTCACAACTAAATCCATCCTCTATATATATCCGCACAAGTAATTTCATCACCTTTCTAGTCGGCATCCGGAACAGTCTAGTTTCTTACAAACTCTGTTCTGTCGGCTGAATCCTTGCTCACCAAGCAATGCGGATCAAGCATATACTTGTAGATATCATTAATCATGTCGGCCAAACATGATTCATGCCTTCACAACCTTTATCATCAACAGTAACACATCCGGAAAGTAGTCTGATACTCTGTCAGTCAGTTCTTCCTCTGTTTTCACTGTCTCTCAGGAATCCGGTACTCAACTATTCATATCTTTTTCCTTGTCCATCACCGGAGGCTAAATCCTTGGAATATACCACTCAAGGTAGTCCTCTTGACTTCCCCAAATCCGCACTGCACCAAGACACTTCCTCTGAGAGATCCGGACCAATCTGTCGGACCTTGCCACATGCTCTGTTCTTGTTCACCGGACCACAACAATCTTTATTCTGACTTCCGGTAGGGACACACCATGACTTGCGGATATGTGGGATGACCTTTGTTGCCATCAATGACAACAACCATGAATCCATATAGTGTCTCTTGCCAACACTCATTGGGATATTAGCTACGACAACCTATGAGCAAGTTATGACTAGGAGAGGATGGGGGCAAGGGCAGCGGATACCTGTGCAACAGGTGCAAGTAGGGCAGAGAGGATAGATGTTGCCACCATGAGCACCCTAGCAGTAGGGTCCCAGGTAGGGACCACCCAAGCAGCAGGGCCAGAGGGGACAGATGCTCCCCCATGAGCACCGCCATGACAACAATAGGGACCTAGGATGGCACTAGCTCAACAACAAGCATAAATGGGAGAGGCATGGCAGGGATAGTAGCCACAGGTCAGAGCCTAGACATAGCAGTAGCATGTGCCAAAGACCGAGATGAATTTTATAGGGGTTGGAGTTGGAGAGGTAGGGACCTTGGGAATAGGGTCTGGGCCTATTCTACAGGGGTGTATTGGGTGTCAGCGCACTCATGCCAATGATGAGGAGGATGTGGATATACTCTCTGGGCTTAGGTTATGAGTCTAGAGGACACAGTGACAAGGCAGAGGCAGGAGCTAGTGCAACTATAGGTAGCAGTTGCCTTAATGGATGTGGGCAGTGGATCGGATGGCCAAATTAGTGCACTACAAGTACAACTAGCATAGACACAGTGCCAGGTGGCATAACTACATCTAGTGTTACCACAGAGAGGAATACAAAGAGAGCCCTGCGTGAGGTGGCAGATGCTTAGGTGGTGGCTTTACAAGTAGAGGTGAGCTGACTGCAGGGGATGGTGTCGAGTGCTAGTGTTGGTCAGATATATGCACAGTCACAGGCTCAAATTTAGTAAATACAAGGCTAGCTCCTAGAGTAGTGTGCATGAGTTGAGTACTACTATGGGGCTTATTATGCTGTGGTTCCTATGGATCAGCGGATACCTAGATATAGTGAGAGGACTAGATCAAGGATGTCTGGATCACATAGATCTAGGAGTTTAGTTTAGTCATTGTAGCAGCTGATGGCACCCCACAACAGCCACCATAGTAGCCACGCCCAAGGTCTCCTACTGATTCAGCAAGGGGTTCATTAGCCCAGGGTTGATGTTTTTATATGTACTAATGTATTTGGCCATTTGAGGCATTTTTGTACCATGACATTGAGTGATGTATTATTTTTGCGGCAATGTATTTGATGATATGATGGCTTATGCATGATGGTGTTATGGTTTTATGGATGTTTATGATGAGGATAGGATGTATCCTATGTTTATTTATGATATGCATATGATGGTTATGGCTATGTTATGGATCATGCATGTTATAATTAATGCTATGATGTGATAGTTTATGCTTTTCTTATGATACTTATGCATATGGATGATGTTATGATGTTTATGATGATGTACATGGATGATTATGGATATGCTATGGATTATGAAGAATGTATGTTATGAATGTTATTTGATTATGGATGCATTTTATATGGATGATGTTATGATGTTGATTTATGAGATGCATTTGGATTATGTTATGGATAATGATGTAGATTATAAATGAGATGAAATGAAATATATGCTCAAATTAATAAACATATATTATAAATGGAAATGGATGTGAAATGAATAAATATATTCTTAGGTTAATAAACATATATTATGAATGTAAATGGATGTGAAATGAATAAATATATGCTCAAATTAATAAACATATATTATGAAATGGACAAATGGATGTGAAATGAATAAATATAAGCTCAGATTAAAATAAATATATATTATGAAATGGACAAATGTGTTATGATTAATGAAATAGTTGAATAATGCAATGATTAATGATGTGATATGATAGTGTAATTTTAAATTGATAAGTGATAATGCAAATGGACATATGATTATTGAAATGATAATGGATAAATATAATGAAATGGTCAAGTGATAATGAGATAGGAAATGGGATGGGTTGATGGCATAGGTGGGTGTCATGATACATTTGTTGTTCATTGAACCCTGGGTGATGAGGTTGGGTGGTTGGGATAGGTTTGGAGATACTAGGTCACTAGACACCACATTGTTAGAGGGGTTTTGTTAGAGTGGATGGGGGGTAAATCACGTTCAAAACCTAAGTCCAAATTTTGTATTGAATGGGTGATGATTTAGAAATGGAGATGAATGAGCTAGGAAAAATACTTGCATTTCAAGATTGAGAGCATTTCTAGGTTTATTGTAGCAAAATAGGATATTGTTCACCAAGGTATAAAAGGACCAAGGTGATGATATATATATCCATCTTTGCATGGACTAGACTCACAAGCAATAGGTTGACTTCATGCATGCCCAAGGTCATATTACCTTGCCTAGATGAGGGAAGGGGACTCATAATATAAGTTACTTTAGTACATAGAAGGTATGATTAACCTAATATGTAGGAGAGGAACATTATGCTAGAATTGACCCTATCTTCAAGATATGAATACTATTCATGGAGTAATGAAATCAACCCACAAGCACAACATACAAAAACAATGACTATGCTTATTCTAGTTGTTTTTCCCACCACATAATATGATATAGTGAGATCAAGGTAGTTTTAGAAATGATTCCTAGAACAAGACAAAAGATAAAAATCAATAATCAAAAAGACCAACAAAACACACAAACAACCATTGTATTCTCTTTCCAAGATAAGTTTTGATGACAAATTCTGCCTATTGTAGGAATGATATATCAGTTAAGATAAAATTTGAAAGGTGGGTAAAAGGATAGTTAGGCCGTGTGTGATGATTATGGTTGATTTGTCAATTGATAATTTTTGCATATAATGTGATGTTTTGAAGGTATGATTAGCATGTGTATTGCTTAGTGAATTTAGTAAGCTCAGAAGATGGAGACCATCCAATGGGTTGGATGGGTGCATCTTATATACCTGAGTACTAGATACTTCCTTTGCATTCTAGACTTCCTACATACCCTGCGTCCATGGGATCTGTTGGTTCCCAAATCAACAGTCATCAAACTCTAAGGGTTTGCCACTTCCTATGCTCAAGTTCAATGACAGATTCAGCCAACAAAGATGAGAGGTTGTTTGCATGTGTCTCTCATGCACTTTAGTTTCTACCGCACCTAGGGGGTATCCCTACAACAAAAGATTTATCCTTAACTTACTCATAATAAAAGATTTACCTTTTCAATATAAGACATAATGCTCTCATGTACGGACCAAGATTTGTTGGATAAATCTAGATTGGCAATGTTCTTGGACTATCACATTGGTTGAGAATGAGAGCATGCAAGGTTCTAATCCTACTAAAAACTAACAAGTGAAGATTTTGAAATATCTTAACTTTTGGAGATGTGAGACTTTCCTAGACCCTTTGGACAGACAAATTCCCAAACCGGTGCTTTATCAGGGCAACAAAGTCAAACATATTATTGTAAAGGTTTCCCTATGACAACAAGAGTTCATATCCAGAGGACCTAAGATAAAATATTACTGCCTAAAAATAATATGTCCAAGAAAGAGTATTTCCTATGACCATACTTCATTAATCCTTTAGTATCACCCATTTTCCCCTATATCTGATCTAAAGAAAATTTAATCCACTCCTTGAGTAGATGCAGAAAATTAAATATATAACATAGCAAATGCACATTGAAGAACTCAAAAATCCTTGATAATTTTGTTCAAAAGAAAAATGATAACACCCAAAGAGACAGTCATAAACAATACACACAGATTGTGTTTCTCATATAAATCAACTTGGATAGAAAATGTCACTCAGAAATTTATCATTTACAAAAATAGGAAATACCTCTGCACCAGACAAAGAACCAAGCCTACAATAGAAAATGCCCTCCAAAACATGAATACCTTGTATTCAAAATCTAGGAAAAGTCCCCAATCCAACTCCTCGTATAGAATGGCCATGAAATCCTTTTTAAAAGGAGCAACAAGCTACCAACCACCTACACTCTGACAAACTTCCTAAATGATACAATTAGATCCTTACATATTTTTAAATAAACAATTAGATCATCAATAAATATTGTAGCTAAAGTGGTCAGATTCTTGATGAAAATCTTCTGACAAAGCAACCTCGACCTTGATTAGATGGGAAGATTTGATATTCTATCCATAGTCGTGCTATAGATTCATTAATCATAGAGTTGGAAAGGGTGGGATTAGCGCTGACAGATCGTCACTCCAAATTTGAACCTCAGCCATTGATTTGGGCTCTCCTTTCACTAGATTGATGCTTTGAAATACTTCAAGAACCCCCATCAGCACCGTTGAAAATTCTTCCACCAATGAGATCACGCCAGTAGGGCAGTCTTCCTCCTTTGACTTTTCCTTCCTCCTTTCCATCAGATTTGGACATGTGGCACCATCTCACGGTGTCCTAGCCGGAGATTGGCCACCACCTTTAGGCTCTGTGTTCTTACACTAAGCCCACCATGCATACCCTCTTCATTTGCTTTGTGCTCCTCTAAATGAGACCATGCCACATGTTGCCTTGTTGCATCTACACAATGAATATTCTCCTTTGGAAGATCCTCCTTGGCTCTTGTGCGACTGTCAGATCTAGGCCCTCCTACAGCCTTTCCTCACCTCGACACCTAGTAGCCTTTGTTCTGTCATTCTAAGATCCTTGATCAAATGGTTGTAAGCCACATTTAATTGACAGTTGTCACCTTATCACAGCATCACGGGGGTACGATGACGTCATCTTAAGAGCTCTATGATCCTATGAAATTTGTACACGTGGTACCCTCGACCTCCTTTAAAACTTTAGGATTTAGATTTTGTGGCGCGACAGGGAAGAGGAGGTAATACAGGGTAAAGGGTCTAGTCATTTCACAATGTTAAAGGCTTTAAGTTACAAATTAAATGACCGAGAACTTGATATAGAAGGTTAACGCAGTTTTAAAAGATAAGAGACCAAGGGGCAAGAAAACATAAGGCTTCAAGGGTTTAAGGAAAATGGAAATGAAGACTTGCAGACCAAACTTAAAACCCTAAACCTAAATAGGTACCACTAGTGGCTCTGGTTGGGGACACATGCCTCCTGTAGGCATGGCAAGATTCCAGCTATCTCTAGGATGTAGACCAGGTGCCATATCCATTGGGCATAGAGTCACTACACCAACCTACATCACAATTTTCATCTTAAATTTTACTTGGTAGCCCAAGGCCACCAGAAAGGAAGAACCAATACTTCCCCTTGTCGAATATCCTATTTTCTCCTGATTTCTTCAAGCTAAGCTTGTAAACACTAAGTTGTCTACATCATTTTGCCTTGCTACTGATTGTGTTTCTATTATTTTTTCCTTCAACAAATCCACAGCATAATTGATCTGGTTTTGTTGTCCACAAATGTAGACTATCGTCATTATATGAGTCACCAGTTTTTCTAGGAAAGGCAACAGACTTATATGAAACAAATGAATCTATATCTAGATTTTTCTCTTCTTCAAACAATAATGCATCCTATGTACTAAACACGCAATAATCAAGCACAAGCAACATTTCATGCTCAAATAGTCCTAGATATCCATCATCATTGTGCTCAGTAATCTTATCATCAAAGTTCACCTGGAATGCTTCAATAAAAGGCATAAAGAACTTAGAATATAGCCCACCATCCGCAACTCCATGGTTACCCAAATCAGCACAATCAATGTTGTCACCAACTGTATTTATTTGAACATCTACAATTAGCCAATTCACATCTGAATAGTGACCCTGGCTTTCCTCTTCACCAATGCTCTAATAATCAAAAGCAAACATTTCAACCTCTGCATTGTAGAGGTGGTCATCATCTTCAAGGAAGCATTCATATTCAACATTTAGATATATTTCATCATCTAAAAGGCTCACACATGAGTCTAAATGTTGACAATCATTAGCACACTCCCTGCCATTCTTTGAGTCAGTATCTTCTATATTCAGAGTGAAAATATGCATATCTGCCTCATATAGATATTCATGATCAGCTGAGATATGCCTATTGTTGCAGGACATATCCTTATATATATCTTTTATTTCATCATCTAAAAGGCATTCTGCATTTGCATATTTATCTTCCAGAGGCTGATTACAATCTTTGCCTTCATCATTGCAGATTGTGCCCACATTTTTTACAGCAGCTTCTTCATGCACCAAATCATGACTGCACTCAGTATTCTAAAATATATCCTTTTTAAAACTTGCAGTCATGAACCCTACCGGCATTTCATATTTTTTATTATTTTCAATACCCATAGCAAATTTATAGGCCTGGTGGAGTGTGGTAGGTTCCTTATCTCTTAATAGATAACTCATTTCTTCATCAAATGTAGCTAGATAAATTGTCAAGCACAATACATTATTAGGTCTCATATGTTCAGGAATATCCTTGAGTAATTTTGTAAAACTCAAATTAAACATTGGAACCAACTCATCATTTTCTTTTTGGATGTTCATGAATTGTATAATCAATGAGGCCAGATTAGTTATTTCATCAAACTACTCTAGGAATGCACACTCTAAATCTACCCATGAAGAAATTGAACACACAGGCAAGTCTGAAAGCCAGATTCTAGCATCATCCGTCAATGACTAAACAAAGAGTTTCATTACAACATCTTCAGCCTCAATCTCATAATCTTCTATCAAATCACAAAAAATTTGTAGATGTGTGTTTGCTGATTCAGAATTTGTTCCACTATATTTTGGTAAACATTTTCTAATTTTATCGGGGACAGCATTTGGGTAACCACTAATTCCATTGAAATTTAGGGCTTTATATCTTTCAACAAAGAATGGCCTTTTCTCAGAGCATGACTAGGATTGTTGTTCTATTCTAATCATTTTGAATGCAAAGATGGAATACCTGGAAATGTGTTGTAGCGTCAAATAGGTTCAATCAACAGAGTCACCACCTCTAGAGAAGATAAATTATCAAGAAGGCACCTTTATGTTCTAGATTCATCACATCAGCATAGCACCACACAATTTCTCTTTAATTCTACTGCAATGGCAGTAAGTAGAGTTGCCACCCTCCAAAGGGAATGATAAAACAACATTCATGTGCTAACTCTACACACCCATGATAAAGGCAAGCCGATTTTTAGAGACTCCACAATAAAATTTGACAATTACTCCCCAGCAGAGTCACCAATTTTGTTGGTTCTTAAATCAACAGTCATCAAACTCTAAGGGTTTTCCACTTCCTATGCTCAAGTTCAATGACAGATTTGGCCAACAAAGATGGGAGGTTGTCTGCACGTGCCTCCCCTGCACTTTAGGTTCTGCTACACCTAGGGGGGTATCCCTACAACAAATGATTTTTCCTTAATTTACTCAGAACAAAATATTTAGCCTTTCAATATCATGCAGAAAGATCTCATGTATGGACCAAGATTTTTTGGATAAATCCATATTGGCAATGTTCTTGGACTATCACACTAGTTGAGAATGAGAGCATGCAAGGTTCTAATCCTACTCCTAAAAACTAATAGGTGAAGATTTTGAGATAGTTTAACTTCTGGAGTTGTGAGACTTTCCTAGATCCTTTGGATAGACAAATTCCTAGACCGGTGCTTTATCAGGGCAACAGAATCAAACCTATTATTGTAAATGTTTCCCTTTAACAACAAGACTTCATATTCAGAGGACCTAAGATAAAATATTAATGCCTAACAACAATATGTCCAAGAAAGAGTATTTTCTTTGACCATACTTCATTAATCCTTTGGTATCACCCATTTTCCCCTATATCTAATCTAAAAAAAATTTAATCCACTCCTTGAGTAGATGCAGAAAATTAGATATACAACATAGCAAATGCAAATTGAAGAACTCAAAAATCCTTGATAACTTTGTTCAAAAGAAAAATGATAACACCCAAGGAGACAGCCAATACACACAGATTGTGTTTCTCATATAAATCAACCTGGACAAAAAATGTCACTCAGAAATTTATCATTTACAAAAATAGGAAATACCTCTACACTAGACAAAGTACCAAGCCTGCAATAAAAAATTCCCTCCAAAATGTGAATACCTTGTATTCAAAATCTAGGAAAAGTCCCCAATCCAACTCCCCGTATAGAATAGCTATGAAATCCTTTTTAAAAGGAGCAACAAGCTATTGACCACCTACACTCTGACAAACTTCCTAAATGATACAATTAGATCCTTATAGATTTTTAAATAAAAAATTAGATCATCAATAAATTTTGTAGCTGAAGTAGTTAAATTCTTGATGAAAATCCACTGACAAAGCAACCTCGACCTTGATTAGATGGGAAGATTTGATATTCTGAGCATATTCGTACTATAGATTCATTAATCATAGAGTGGGAAAGGGTAGGATTAGCGCCGATAGACCGCTGCTCCAAATTTGAACCTTAGCCATTGATTCGGGCTCTCCTTTCGCTAGATCAATGCTTTGAAATGCTTCAAGAACCCCCATTAGCACTATTGAAAAGTCTTTCACCAATGAGATCACACCAGCAAGGTGATCTTCCTCCTTTGACTTTTCCTTCCTCCTTTCCATCAGATCTGGACACATGGCACCATCTCGCGGCATTGTAGCTGAAAATGGGCCACCACCTTTAGGCTCTGCGTGCTTGTGCTAAGCCCACCACATGTCCCCTCTTCATTTTCTCTATGCTCCTTTAAATGAGACTGTGCCACATGTCACCTTTTCATATTTGCGCAATGAATATTCTCCTCTAGTAGATCCTCCTACGCGCTTGTGCGACTGTCAGATCTAGGCCCTCCTATAGATCTTTCCTCACCTCGACACCTAGCAGCCTTTGTTCCGTCATTCTGATATCCTTGATTAAATGGTTGTAAGCCACATTTAATTGATAGCTAGCACCTTATTACAACATCACGGGGGTATGATGACATCATCTTAAGAGCTCTACAATGTTGCAAAATTTGTACATGTGGTACCCTCGACCTCCTTTGAAGACTTTAGGATTTATATTTTTTGACGCAACGAGGAACAGGAGGTAATACAGGGTAAAGGGGATGGTCATTTCACAATGTTAAAAGCTTTAAGTTACAAATTAAATGACTAGGAACCCGATATAGGAGGTCAACATAGTTTTAAAAGATAAAGCGCAAGAGGCCAAGGGACAAGAAAACATAAGGCTTCAAGGGTTTAAGGAAAATGGAAATGAAGACTTTTAGACCAAAATTAAAACCTTGAACCTAAATAGGTACCACTAGGATCAAGGTATTTTAAGATGTGGGTGAGATGAATATGTAGTTCTAGTTTGGCTTGATGATGTGGAAATGATTTGGGATGGATATGAAAGAAGATGATGTGTAGGATTATTTTTGTATTTTTTGTTATTTGATTATTTTGTGATTTTTTGGGATTTTGGATTTTTTATTGTTTTTGGATTTTTTAGATTTTTTTGGGATTTTTGAGTTGTACAAGAGAAGCATACAAGGATCATTGGTGCACAGATTATCTTTGGGTGGGATAATGTAGGGTAGGGCGATGGGATTTGATGTTTTAGAATTCCAACCTATGGGATGTGTATGACGGGGAGTGTTATGATGGGAAGAGGACTTATTAGATGGTAGATCCAACCATTACACATGGTGCCTAAGATAGGTTTTCACCATGGTACTTATCTAAGGTGTCATCGAAGTGATTTTCACCATTAGATGGCTTTATTGCACTAGGGTTTTCTTTTTTTTTTTAATTTGGATTTTTTCTTTTATTTAATTTTTTTGTACTTTTTTGATTTAGGATACCTGATGAGTCGTGCATAGAATCTTTTCAGATGCAAGATGTTCATAGGTTCATCTAGAGGCTGCCCCTCAGGTGTTGCAAGCTAATATGTCCCTAACCCATAGCTAGCTATGATGACATATGGTCCCAACCAATTAGGTTTGAACTTTCCTTTTTTAGTGTGCTCTTGTAGATTTTTCTAGTTCTCCATAAGGACAAGGTCGCCTACTTGAAACTTGTGGTTCTTGATTTTCTTGTTATAGCTCCTGCATAGGTGATTTTGGTAGGCCTAAAGGTGATTGAGAGCATCCAAGCTTTTCTCATCCAATAATTCTAGCTCATTCAGCCATGCAACTCGATACTCTTCCTTAGTGGTTATGTTCTATAATGAAACCTTGAGTGATGGGAGCTCGACCTCAATAGGTAAAATACCTTCAGAACTAAATACTAGGGAATATGGTGTGGCTCTTGTAGGTGTGAGGATACTTGTGCAGTAGGCCCATAGGGCAGGGTTGAGTTGGAGGTGCCAGTCACGGCCAGCTTCATTAACCATTTTCTTCAGAATACATAATATGATTTTGTTAGAAGCCTCAACTTGACCATTACCTTGAGGGTAATATAGCGTTGAAAAGTGATGTTACATATGGAACTTCTCACACAAGGTGCGGACTTCCTGGTTTTTAAATGGTTTCCCATTATCTATGATGATGGAATGGGGAATGTCGTAACAGTATATTATGTAATGGAGGATGAACTTAGCAATTTGGATGCTTGTGGTGAAAGTGAGTGGAATGGCTTCGACCCACTTAGTGAAGTACTCAATAGGGGTGATGATGAATTTGTGGCCATTAGATGATGGAAGGTGAATCTTACCTACGAGGTCGAGTCCCCACTATGAAAAAGGCTAAGGAGTTGTTATCAGCTACAGCTCCCATGAAGGTACATGGATGAGATCCCCATGTTGCTAACATGGCAAACATTTCTTCACAAATCTATAAGCATCTCGTTCCATGGTCGGCCAATAGTATCTTGTCCTCAGAATTTTTTTACTAAGGTAGGTCCACTAGAGTTTGCCCCACAAATGCCTTCATGAACCTCTTGCAAGGCCACTTCATCTTCCCTAGAGTCGAGGCATCGTAAAAGAGTACCATCAAGACTTCTTCGATAAAGCATGTCTCCTATGCGGGTAAAGCAAGAGGCTCTGTGGATGAAGCTTTTGTGTTGTGCAGATGATAGGTTTGGTGGGATGATGTTGTTATGAAGATACATGTAAGTCTCTTGATACCAAGGAGATAAGGGACCAATAATGTCATACACTAGTTCTTATTGTGGAACATCATAAGCCAATATGGGGAGTTCTTCGATCAGGAACTCACACTTCTTGCTACCCTTCTTCATATCAACCAAGGATCCTATTGTGGCCATGACATCTGCTGGTTTGTTATTCAATCTTGGAATTTACTCAAAATAGATATCATGGAAATAATCTTTGAAGTCATCTACCATTCTTTTGTAGGGAAGAAGTTTGTCATCCTTTGTCTTGTACTCATTGTTCACCTGTCGAATGACTAATTGGGAGTCTCCATAAACTATCAGCTTCTCAATTTTCCACTATATTTCCATGTGGAGTCCTATGATGAGAGTCTTGTACTCTACTACATTATTTGTGCATGGAAATGTGATCTTGTAGGACTTAGGTATAGTGTCTCCTTGAGGGGTGACAAACAAGATGCCTTCCCACGAGCCATGATGCATGTATGACCATCAAAATACATTTTCCATGTTTTTGTTGTTGGCTCTATTGTCAAGTATAGACTCATCTAGAAATTCTGCAAGCAGTGGTTGTTCTATTGGGATTGGTGCATCAGCTAATTGATCAGCGATTACCTATCCTTTGATACCTTTCCTTTCTATGTATTTAATGTCAAACTCGCTCAAAATCATAACCCACTTAGCCATTCATCCTATACCAACTTATCTAGTTAGTAGATATTTCAGCAGATCAATCTTGGCAATGAGCTTAGTCTTATGATTAAGCATGTAGTGTCTCAATTTTTGTGAAGTGAAGACAATGGCAAGACATGCTCATTCAATTGGAGTGTAGTTCAGTTCATAGGTCACCAACATGCAGATGATATAATATATAGCTCTTTATTTTCCATGTTCATCATGTTGTGCTAACAAGGCCCCTATAGTTGTTTTTATTGTTGAAATGTAAAAAAGGAGGGGTTGTCCTTGCTTAAGTGGAATGAGGATGGGCATGTTAGCAAGATATTCCTTCATTTGTTCAAAGGAATTCTAGCATTGAATATCCAATACAAAAGCTATATTTTTGTGGAGAAGATGTTGAAATGGTTGGCACTTGTCGGCAAGTTGTTCTATAAAGCAGCGGATGGATTGGAGTTTCTCTAGTAGGATTTGAAGTTGCTTGAGTGTCTTGGGTGGAGGCATCTCCACTATAGCCTTGACCTTGGCGGGATCCACTTCAATTCCTCTTCTCAACACAATGTATCCTAGAATCTTTTTGAAAGTGACCCCGAAGAAACATTTCTTTGGATTCAACTGCACGTTGTACCGCTCTAGCTTGTCAAAAATCTTAGCCAACACATTTAAGTGTTCTTCTCTAGTTTTGTAATTTCCTGATAGATCATCTACATAGTCTTCCATTTTGCTATGGAAGAGATCATGGAATATGACTATCATCACCCTTTGATATGTAGCTCTTGCATTCTTCAAGCCAAAAGGCATCATGACCCAACACTATATTCCCCATGGGCATATAAAGGATGTCTTATGCTGATCTTCTTCTGCTATCCTGATCTGATTATATCTAGAAAATCCATCCATCAAGGATAACATCTCATGTCTGGTAGAGAGATCCACAATGATGTCTATGATTGGTAGCAGAAAGTCATCCTTAGGGCAAGCCTTGTTAAGGTCTAAAATTTTTGCAACATTGGATGCCCCCAGTAACTTTGGCTATTGGTACAATGTTGGATACCTATTCGGGGCAATCCATTGGATGAATGAACCCCACATCTAGGAGTTTCTTGAGTTATGCCTTGACAAGGAGCACTATTTGGGAATTCATTTTTCTTATCTTTTGCTTTATTGGTTTCACATCAGGACGTACCGCAAGGTGATGAACAACTAGTGTGAAATCTAATCACAGCATGTCGACACAGGTCCATGTGAAGTTGTGGCTCCTTTTCCTAAAGAAAGTTAGAAAATCCTCCTTATCTTTTATTGTAAGGGACTCTGCTCTAAATGTGATCTTTGGTGTCTCTTCAATTCCAAGATTCATCTCATCGAATGCTTCAATTAGGATTGGTGGTCTCTTGATAAAGCTCAAATACTTCGAGAAGGCCCGTGCTCTCATATCCTAGCACCTCATGGAGGTTTTCACTAGGTGATACATCCTTATTTTGATTTTTTCCTCATCTAAAAGTGCCACAAAGTGGTTTTCACTAAGGAATGTTATTTTTATTTTTATGTTTTTGCGACTAAGATCTTGGGTTGTCTCCCCGAAGTATGCATATGTGTTGAGTTCCATGATGTAGCTGGCCTTATGATATCCAAGGGGAAAGTGATCTCTAACCCCCATCATTTCAGCTATCGCTTCATCATTTTGTGCAACATCAAGGAAGGGAGGTCCTTATTGGTCCCAATCTATGAGTTGGGGGTAAATAAGAGGTAGGTCATTGGATGTGGATGGCATGGTTGTTAAGGTGTAGATGGTGCATATAGATGATTTGAAGAATTTGGTGTAGTCACTAAAAGAGTCTTGATGGTCTTCTTCGTTGATGTTGTTGACTATGGGGAAGGCCTTAGTGACCTTACTTAAGATACATTCATCATTAGTGAGGGTAGACTCTTGTTTCCTATACCCTAACCCATGACGATGCAGATTTATTGTTTCTTGGATAGGCTCTATGATTCCTTGTTCATGAAGGCCTATACCGCATTGTCCTTTGTAGCCCATATACTTGATAATTTTGAGACATTTTCCATAGATCTCAGTTGGGATAGTAGGAGCTTCTTGTTCTACTTTTTCTTCTTTGTATATCCATGAAGATATATCTTCAAGAACATCTTGGTCAAGGAGGTGCTTCTTCTCGAAGGTCAGTGATAGCTTTCATTTGATGATCACCGTAGAGACTTCCTCTTCCCTAGGAGCACCAAATGTCTTAGGAGATGGCAGTAGTCCCACACAAAATGTGTTGTGTAGGTCATATTCACCACATCCCATGTTGCTTAACTTGATCTTGACTTCAAGTGGAGAAGTTGTTTGTGATGTAGTCATGATGTTGGAGGGATTGATGTATGAAGCGGACGATGTAGGATTAGTTTGTGAGGTGGATTCCTTGGTGGCATTGTTGTAAGGATAGAAAGTGTGGTCATGTCCTTCCAAGAAAATGCAATATTGGAAAGGACGAGGGTCAGCATAGATAGTAACTTTTGTGTTGTTATGGGGGAACTTTGAGAATTAATGGAAGGTGGACGAGATGGCTTGCATGGAATGAATCCACGGTTGGCTGAGAAGAATATTATAGTGAAGATCAAGATCAAGCACCTGACATTTGGTTTCCAAGATCTTCTATCCTACTTGAATAAGAAGCTTGATGGTACCTTCAGACAATCTCTCGGTGTCATTGTATCATTTAATGGTTATACATTCACTAGCATCCATGACCACATTGGAGTATCCCAAATGTTTTAATAATTTTAGAGTGCAAAGATTTAGGCTGGAGCCATCATCTATTAAGACTTGTTTAATGGTGTGCTTGTGGATTAGGACCTCAATGTGCAAGGCTTCATTATGGGCAACATTGGATGCACGTAGATCTTTTTTAGAAAATGTTAGGCGATGGGGTGAGGTGATATGGCCTACCATAGCTTGGAATTGGTCAACATTCAAATTGGTAGGGACTTGTGTCTCCATTAAGGCTTTATCAAGAACTTCCTTATGGAGAGGAGATGTGTAGAGCAACTCAAGAATGGATATTTGTGTGGGGGTTTTGCTGAGGTGGTCCAAGAGGTTGTACTTGTGGGTGGATGGTGGATTGGTAGGTGTGGATGTGGAGGGCTGATCACTGGTGGGTGCCCCATAGATAGAAACACGGCCGCGATGAGTAGTGATGGCGTAATTTGGGGTTTTGGCTCCAATAGTGATGGTGTTGATGTGGTTGGAAGAATATTCTATTCATCCCACAATGGAGTTGAAAGAGGAGGGAGGTGGTACGATGTTGTCTTCTTGAATGGAAGAGGATTCTTTTCCTTTATTTTGGTCAGGAAGAGGATCCTTATATGCTCCTAAGTTAGAATTTGGTAATTGTTTCAGTGGTTCGTCAATGGTTATGTCACGTCTATCAATAAGATCTTGTATGCAATGTTTTAACCTCATGCAATTAGATGTCTTGTGACCTTTCACGTGATGGTATTCACAAAAGGCATTCTCATCGACCCAAGAGAGTTTGAATTGATTCTCATCATAGGGTCTAATAGGGGGTAAGGTGATTAAATCTACCTTCACAAGGTTGTTCAAAACATTTTCAATGGGCTCTCCTAAGGGTGTGAATTTTCTCTTAGGGTTGTTATTTTGTCTTGGCAGTCCTTTGAGAACATTAACATTATTAGTTGTGGATATGCTTGGTGGGGTTGGAATTTGTACATTTTGAATGGCTTTCACAATGGTGACCGTCGTTGAGAGTGTTCTTGTTCTTTCCCCAAAAGCGGGGTTTGTCATTTGATGGTGTGTTGTTGTTGTTGGTTTTATTATTGTTATTGTAAAGTTTTATGGAGCCCTTAGTGAAGAGGGCTCTTTGAATGGTGGTTCCTTTGTCGATAACCTCCTCAAACATTGATGCGCATTGTATTTGTAAATGGAACCCCATTTCTCGGTTATGGTTGGCCACAAACATAGTGATAAGTTGTTTCTCGGGAATAGGCCAAGGGAGTTTTCTTGCTAAGCCTCTCCATCTTTGCAAAAAGGTGGCGAAGGATCCTCTGCTCTTTTTTTTGTGTTGCATAAGTCGGTCATTGATATTTCATGCTTGAAGTTGTAGGAGAAATGGTTCACAAACTTCTCTGTGAGCTCATGGAATGTTTTAATACCAGGAGGAAGATGAACAAACCATTCAGTGGCTTGACCACCGAGGCTTCTAGGAAATAGTCTCATCAAATAGGTATCATCATATGAGACTTCTAAGAAAGCTATGTAGAACTCCCTAATGTCTTCCCTAGGGTCTCCCTTTCCCTTGTATTTATCAAATTTAGGTGTTTCAAAATTCTTGGGAAAAGGAGGCATGTGTAATGTTCTATCAAAAGGATATGGGTAAATATCTTCAAAAGAATATTACTTTGTTTTGTTCCCATGTTGTATGTCATCAACCTTTTGGATCAATGTTTGGACAATGCTAGATAAATCTTTGTGGTGGTGGTTGTGGAACGTAGGTTTGTTGATTTTGCATTAGTTGTTGGAGGAAAGGTGGAATTTGATTTTGGGGTGGATTTTGGTGTTGTAAGGTTTGGTTTTGGGCAATTTGATTTTAGAGAGCAAGGTGTTGTTGGTGTGTGAGGAGTTGTTGTAGAACGTGTGGTGGGATTTGTAGATTTTGGTTGGGATTTTGTTGTATGGTTTAGACGGAGGATGTGATGGGTGCTTGGGAGATTAGATTTTGTATGTAAGTGAAATTGGATGAAGGGTTGTTACATGGGTTAGTGTTGGATGTGTTATGGGGTGGTTGTGAGAATAAGCGAGTTATGAAAGCTATGGTGTTAGCGTCAAGTTGGGGGGCACTTGTGGAGATGCTTGCGTGTTGTTGGGGATGTTTACGGTAATTTGTGGTGTATATGTGGTGATGGTGGATGTTGACACGATCGAGATATTTGTTGTGGTTGATGTATTTGTGGGGATTGTGGATGTGGTAATATTCGAGTTTGTAGGAATTGTGGATGTAGTGACGTTTGAAGCTTGGGATATGTTAGGGATGGTATGGGATGTGGATGGTTGGGATGACATAGTGATATTAGGTATGGTAGCACCATTTTGAAGGAGGGATTCAAGATACCTATTAGGATCCAATTTTAGGACTCTATCGAGTATATCCATGGAATCGGCATCTTGCCTGAAATCTAGGACATCTTGATCTACATTATTGGTGTTAGATGGGGGTGCTTGTGGTTGGCTGGGAAAGGGATTTATCATAGTATTGGCATCAAATGATGGTATTTGTTGGACTACAGGGACATTATTTTGGTTAGTAGGGGCATTCCCATATCAAAGTTGGTTCTAAAAGGTTTTGTGTCTTTGTTTTTCATAGCTTGGGATCTTGTCACGGGAATACAATGGTTTTGGGTGTGGGTTTGGTTGGGTGGATGAAGATCGAGAACTTAGAGAATAGATTTTAAAGTATTGGACCCAAGGGTAGGTGGTGATGAAAATTTGGTGAAGGGGAATCAATATTTAGCCTTAAGAGAATAAAATCTCAAAATTCTAAACCTAAGGATAGTGGTAGGTTTATAGATCTAGAGAATAAATCTCAAAAGTTGCAAACCTAAGGGTGGTTAATGATAAAGATGAGGGGATGGATAGGAAACCTTAGAGGTTAGGACCTCAAAGTTAAATGTGCAAATTGATTTTTTAAAAATTTTGGACCAAAGGAGATGGATGAAGCAATATGAATGTTTTTGGTGTAGATGTGAAAGGGATGATGATGTGATTAAGATAGTTCTATGATGGTTTGGATACTAATCAACCAAGGAATACCTTAGATGATTTGGATAAAGGGATTTTGGATGATAATCTACTAAGGAAAACCTTAGGTGACTTGGATGCTTCTAGATGATTTGATGATGTTTGGGAGGATGTTCAAATCAATGGCAAGCCTAAATAAATCTAGATCTTTGGGTTACAAGACGAGGACTTTTTTTAACTTAAGGTAGACTTATGACCTTAGGAAAAAGGAGGATGATTATTTTACTTGTAGGTAGACTAATGACCATCAAGCAAAATGGGATGTTAAAAAGATGATAAGATCTAGATTTAATTCTTTGCTCAAAAATTGATTTGGATGTTGGTTGATGTTTTGGATGTTGGATGATTTTCATTTTGGATTTGATGGATGGGATTTGGAATGAATTTTGGAATGGATGAAGTGAAGGTCCAAAAAGTGAAAATCAAAATGCAAAGTTAGGTTGGCTTATATGGAGATGGAAAAGAGGGATTATGGTTAAGCTTAGTGATTAATTAATGAGATGAAGGGTCCAATAGCCAAAATGATTTTTTTTCTAAGGTCAAAATGGAGATATATGGATGAATTTTTTTGGACAAAATGGTTGTGAGCTAGGGTCAAAGGTGAATTAGGGTTTTGATGGATTTTGACAAGATGGCCATGGATTATGATTAGGCAAGAATCAAGGATTCTAAAACAACTTTTAGACATGTGTGTAGCTTGATTTCCAAATGGTGCAAAATTCTAGGGATAAGGCCCTGAAATAGAGGATAATGGCACTAGGAACTGGACAGATGGTGCCAAAATAGTGAATTAAGGCATCAGGAAAAATGGCGGCATAGATGAATTTTTAGGCGCCAAACAGAGAAGTTTTGGCACCAATGTGTGATAATGTTTTGGATTTCACTTGAGTTTTTGACAAATTTTGGAAAATTTTTGGATTTTGGGTCTCAAACTTTTGGATTTTGAAGGTCAAATGATTGATTTGATGATGTCAAATGTTTCAAAGGTTCAATGATCAAGGTAGCTTCGGATAATGTCTATGATAGTTTCCTTGGCAAACATACAAACACTCTAAACAAGAGAATACAACGGCCAAAGGTTTGATGGGAAGTACAAGCATGATGTGTATGTCCAAGAAGCCCCTCAAGGCCAAAATTCCCATGGGTATAAACACAATCGAAAACACTTGAAGATAATGCTTAATCTACCTAAGGTCAAGGTGAATGGTGACTTGTCAAGCTCACAACTTGGAATCTCCATTGACTCAAGTATAGGGACACCTAGAGTGGGTGTGTACACTGTCATCTTTGCGAGAGAGGATAGGTAGGGGCCTCTTGGAATGGAAAGATGACCCAATCACCCTCTCCTTGGAAAGCTACAAGTAGATTATGCTAAGCTGGGGATTTCTATCTCATCTCAAAGGAGCCTTATGGTGAGAATCTAGAGAGGATTATGTGTCCTCTTGCCTTGAACAAACTGCCACAAGATCAAAAAGGGGTTGGTTTCTAACCAAAGGTGTTTAGTGGGGGATATTCGGGGGACTGACACGTTACGAGCATCCAGCAAGCCACTTAAGGCTTTAACTAGTCATACTAGGAGTCTCATATACACAAGGTACGCCTTCATTAAACTAGCACTGTACAATAAGCACTAATACCGGTTAGACTTGGATTTCACCTTATCCTTTTTTATATAGTGGACTGAATGAAAGTACCACTTAGGCTCATCCCTTGGGGTGAGTACCTCTTTTCCCACCAAGGCAAACCCTTTTCTACAAAAATGAAAAAGAAGAGAATAGAACCATTTATCTTCACCCAAGATCCTTATGAAGGCGAGGGGAGAGGATACTTTGATTCTATCCCTTGGGATCTACTTTACAATAACATGCAAGTGCACCAAACATGCCAAACAAATCTATGTTCTTTTATGCACCCAAAATGAAGTGTTCCTAATGTTTGAGCAAACAAGGTTTATTTTAAGTGCACTAAATCAAAATGTTTTCTAGGCTAACACATGCAACCACACATAAAAAGAGGAGATCCTGTAAGAAAAATTGTCATTAGTTTGATTTTTGATCTTTGAAAAATGTTCTTTTTCCATGCAAAAATGTGTTAATGACCTACACAAACCCCAAAAGTCAACCCAAAAAATAGTGCCAAAATAGACAGTGATGGCGCCAGAAATTAGACAAATAGCGCTAAAATTAAAAGTAATGGAGTCAAAGGACTAACAAGTAACTATTCTAATTGACAGCAGAGAATAACCCAGATGGTGCCATAGATAACTCAAATGGTGCCAATCCTGCAAATAGTGCTAAAATATAGAAGAATGGTGTCAAAATATTAATAAATGGTGTCAATGTGTGTTTTTACCTAAAGTTACCTTTTTATGTAAACCCGATAGTGCCAAACTGTGTGCAGAAGGCGCCAAAGCAACGCAGTGTTCCCAAATCCTACTCAAAAACAAGTTGGCTTGAAAAATATTCACTCAAACAAGTTAGAAATAGCTTCTCGCTGCCAAGAAACTCTCAAACGACAAGATTAGAGCTAAAAATAAAGGTAAAGCCAAACAAAATAAGCTAGGGTTAGACAAAAAATCATTGTAAGCTCCCCTAGAAAGATTTTGCCATTATGACTCCTTGTTCTTGTGTTGGTATGATAAAACATAGAGAAGAAAGAGACCTAAAAACTGCTAAAAGGCTCTAAAAAGCATTAAAACAAAATTTCTAAGCCTAAAGATTAGCAAGTTGTTGCAGGATGGCACCAAAACAGTAGGGAATAGTGCCAATAATCTGGAGGATGGTGCCACTGCGGGACCCGATGGCACCAAACAAAGGACTTTTAGCGCTAAATCCTACAAAACACATCTTTTTTCACAAGAACTCAAACAAAAATTAGTAACTTGGGACCATGGAGTCCCACCAGGCATGCCAAATGAAGTCAAGGAAAATAAATAAGGTTAAAAATATAAACAAAATGCATACAAAACACAAGTTTATACCTTAAATGTAATCCTCTTCCCTGATAAGGTCGAGAGAGTGCACCCTTACTCTCTAGCTTCACCCATGGCTTCTAAATGTGAAATTCTCTCAAACTATAACACAAATCACTACAAGCCTAGCTCAAGATGAAGAGATGAGAAAGATTTTGGCATAATAAAACTACTCAAAGATTGCATGGTGAAATGGCTTAGAAGAGGTTATATTTATAGGCATTTTGGAGGGGGATTTGATCCAATGGTTGAGATTGAAAGTAGAGATCAATGGATGAGGATGAATGTAAGATGGAGGGCTTAGATTTGATCACAAAGATTGCATGGATGAGAATAAAAGTAAATTTTTAATTCACCTTGGGAAGGGGTGTGCATTAATGAAGTTAGATAAGATGGATTAGAAGTGAATTTTTAATTCTTTTGGGGAAGAGTCTATTAAATGTGGAGTATGACAAGTTAGGTGTGTAAGAACTCATTAATGGGTTTGTAGGACAAATTAGAATAAAAAAGTACCTTATGTGGAATAAAGGTTATTTTTTTATTTGTGAGGTGTGGGGATGAGTCTTAAGTGGGGTTTGACCAAACTAATCAAGGGGATTAGTTTAATTAATATGGCTATAGTAAAATAGTGAATGGATTAATTGGGAGTTAAAATTAATTAAACAATGGTTCAGTTAATTAGCTTTAGGTCTAGGGATCACATAGGCTAGGGTAGCTAATTAAATAATAGATATTTAATCAACTAGGATAGGGGTAGGCTAATTAGTATGGCTAATTAATCAGATAAGTAAGATTTATCTAATTAATTAGGTTTAGGGAAATGGTGAAATTAACCAAATAAATATTTACATATTTATTTGATTAATTGGGCTATTGTTAGTAAGTGTAACCATTGAATTAATTAGATTAATTCAATTTTAGGGATTAAATGATGAAGAAAAGGGTGAATAAATGAAATAATTAATTAAATGAAAAATTAATTATTTAATTTAGAGAATAAATTAATGATATGGGTTATGTTGAAGGTTGGTTAGATGGTCAAGACAATTTTAGGTGTCTACAGAAGCTTCTCATTGAAGAGGAGTTAAGGATCTTAAATGGTAAGGCTTTTTTTCAGGGCATGAATTAGGAATCTTTCTTGCAAGAGAAGGATTTACTTAAGAGATTAAATAAATTTAGGCTAGAGAAGAAGTGTCTTAGAAATAGAAGTCTAGGGAACTATGTCTTAAGGATGATGGTAAAAATTCAATTTTTTTTCATGCTTCAGTAAAAATTAGAAGGCAAAATCAAATCTTTCAAATTAGTTCTTCAAACAATGTTGTTATCACTAATTTGGATGGTATTAAAGATGAAGCTGTTAAGTTTTTTCAAAATATTTTGAGTTATTTAGGTTCTTTGGTGGATAGGGATGTTGAAAAGAAAGTTCTTGATAGTATTCCTTGCCTAATTTTTTATTCTCAAAATTTGTCTCTCATCGGGCCTTTTTATTTGGAAGAGATAAGAGTGGTAGTCTTTTCAATGGAAAGGGATAAAGCTCAGGGACATGATGGCTTTCCTCCTTTATTTTTTCATAAATGTTGGGACTTCATTGGGGAGGATGTTTGGAGGGTTGTTGAGGAAGCAAGGTGAAATAGAAAGATCTTAAAGGGAGTGAATAACACTTTTATTACTTTGGTACCTAAAGTTGACAATGTAACTTCTTTTGTGGATTTTAGAACCATCTCTTTATGTAATACAGTATATAAGATTTCACTAAAGCTCTGGCTTGTAGGTTAAGTGTACTTATTCTGGATATTATCTCTGTAGAGCAAGGGGCTTTGTTCCTGGTAAGGAAATTTTTGAGGGGATATTGATTGCTCATAGGGTCATTCATTCGGTTAAGGTTAAGAATATTCAAGCTATGGCTCTTAAAATTGATATTTTTAAGGCATATGATAGAGTGAATTGGTCTTTATTATTAAAGGTGATGGAGAGATTTGGTTTTTTCAAAGATGGTGTAAGCTCATTTGGGAATGTTTCTCAACTGCTAGATTTTTAGTATTGATTAATGGATCTCCTACTGGATATTTCCAATCCTCTCAAGGATTGAGAAAAGGAGACCTTTGTCACCTTTTCTTTTTATTATTCTTGTTGAAGCTTTGAGTAGAAGTATTATTTCTAAGCATTGTCAAGGGCTTTGGAAGGGCATTAAGGTGACTGAAGGTGTGGACCCTATTACTCACTACTTGTTTGCAGATGATACTATTTTTTTTGGTGAATCTAACTTTGATGAAGCTACTACCATTAAAAGTACACTGGAGAGATATTGTTTAGTTTCAGGTCAGGCTATTACCTTCAATAAATCAAAAAATTTCTTCTTCAACACCCCTTCTTTGATCATGAATCGAATCTCTATGTTTCTTGGACTCAAAAAGGAATGTTTGCCTAACATCTACCTGGGTATTCCTCTCTTCTTTGGTCAGATTAGATTTGAGTTTTGGCATAAAAGTATTTCTTCTATTAATGCTAAACTGGCTAGTTGGAAATGTAAATGGTTATCCTTCTCTAGTAGGATCCTTCTTATTAAAGCAATGTTATCATCCATTCTAGTGCACATGATGTCTCACCTTTCTATTCCCCAGAATGTGGCTGATAGAGTTAAGAAAATACTTAGAAATTTCCTTTGGAATGGTAAAGGTGTAATCAGAAAATTAACTTTAGTTGCTTGGGACAAAGTCTGCATGCTTAAAGAGGTAGGTGGTGTAGGGATTAGGAGTTTGTCTCTTTAGAATCTTGCTCTAGGTGCAAAGTTACCCTGGAAGCTTTATGCTAACCCAGAGGCTAAATGGTGCAAATTGCTTCAATCAAGATATCTGGATTCCTCTGATAGGTGCATAATTTTTACTATACTAAATCCTTCTTTTGGTTCTCCTATGTGGAACTTCATTGTTACTTGCAGAACTATCATTTCCACTAAGCTTACTTGGGTCATTAGAAATGGCATAAAAGCAAATTTATGGCTAGATTCTTGGAATGGTTTTGAAAAACTGGCCTCCAGGAATGATTTGATAGAAGCAAGGCAATTTCTCTCGGATAATTGGGGGTCAAAGGTGGTGGATTATATAGATTTTGATTCAGATTCTTCTTCTATGTTAGTTCATTGGAAATATTTTTCACTATCCCTTTCTTAATTCTTAGAAAACTTTGCTGAGGGAAATTCTTGCTAAGAGGAAAGTCCTTATTTCAAATAGGGATGATGAACTAAATTAGGTTGGAGATAGTTCTAGTTCTTATTCAGTAAAATTTGGATATCTTAGCTTGGTCAAGAACCATTCCTAGAGTTGGCTTCTTCATCTTTGTTGGCATGTTAGCATCCTCCCCAAAGCTGGGGCATTTGTGTGGTTAACTGTCCATAACAGAATTCTCACTAGAGACAAATTACTCAAGTTGGGATTGTTGTTGATCTCAAGTGTTCCTTTTGTGATGATATAGAAATAATTGACCATTTATTTATCCATTGTGAATTCTCTTCCAGGATTTGGTCTTGGGTTTGGTCTAAGCTTAATTGGAGGTGTGATTTTCTTACTTCTCTCCTTCACCTTTTGTCAGCTAGCCACTCTTGTTCCCTTCTTCAAATTTTTCTTGTCTTTGGAATATTATTCCATTTATGGTTGTTTGGCATATTTGGAGGGAGAGGAACTTCAAAACCTTTAAGAAGAAATCAAATTCTTGGTCCTCTATTACTAATAAATTGAAAGTGGCTATTTCAGAGAAGGTGATGTCTTCAGTTATTAACTTATCTCAATGTAATAGTTTTTTTTTCCTGGGATAGATCAGTTCTTAAAAAATGGTCTTTGTTGAAGCCCCCCTTGTTGTTGGATCTATCATTTCAAATTTACCAAAAACAAATAGGAAGGATGTTAGATGGGTTCCTCTGAATATTAAACTAAATTTTGATGGTACTTCTAGGCAAAATCTAGGGAATTCTGGTGTTGGGTGTGTGTTCAAAGATTCTTCTAGTCATGTTTTGTTGGCTACTTCAAAAAATCTTCCAGGTGGGTCAAACAATGAAGTTGAGATTCAAGCTGTCTTCTTGGGCCTCTCTCTTGCACTTGAATTTGGTTTTAATAGTCTTGCTATTGAAGGTGATTCTATGTTGGTAATTAATGCTTTAAAGAAGAAGCAATTAAATTCTTGGCACCTTAAATACTTGATGGATCATGTTTGGAGTTTGCTGGATAAATTAGATTTCTTTAAATGTGGTCATTATTACTATGAAGCAAATAAGTTAGAAGATATGCTTGCTAACTGGGATGTTGATCATATGGATGGTTTTATTGTTAGCAATTCTTTTCTTTCCTAGAAAGATAATAAGTTATATGATATTTTGAATCAAGATATCACCTCCTCTTGAGATGTTGAATTGGTTCTTTCATATTTGGATGGTTGTATTGTTCCTCCTAAAAGTTATACTTTGGTTCATTTGTGAAGTGATGACTGGGTTGTTGTTGATCTAGATGTGTGTCTCGGCATTGTACTGGCTTCTCTGTCAGTTGAGACTTTTGATGACATCTACTTTGTCATTTCCACATGAACTATTCTCATGCTCGCTCTCTACATAATTGATGGCTCTCAATTATGAGATTCTCAAAAGGATGTCTCATTAATTTTTATTCTAACGGTTTTTTTTGCAAGATTCAAAGCTAATTATTTTTTCTTTTTTGGGGCTCCCCATTGTACTCCATTGATCAGCGTTGCACATTTGGTCATTTCTAATTAACCAGTGGCTTTTTGTAAGCTCTTTTTGTTGACATATGTGGATCTTTTTCTCTTTCTAGTATATCTGGTGCAATGTATGAAATCCTTTGGCAGTGTCATTCTTTACATGTTTTCATTTCACTCCTAATAATAATGAAGTGCTCCATCATTATTCTCAATTGGCACAAATGGATTAGCCTTTTATTCTGCTATTCTTCATTTCATTTTCATCATCTTGGTATTCTTGGTACAAAACTCTCGCTGGCTGGTCTATATTTTTCAATCTAATTTTTGCTACTGTGGTTCGATGGATTCAATCTGGACAAATTCCTTACTAAGTCTATTTTGGGAGAAAAAGATGGATTCCCATCCTTTTGATAGTGAGAAGCTTGGGAAGGTGTTTGTGGTTTTGTATCCCCTGGTTGATGAATAAATTAGATTTGTTATTGGTAACTCATGGCTCAAAGCTAATCCTTCAGCTCCATTCTCCCAAGTGGCTTCAACATTCTTGTCTCAGGTGATGGATATTGTATCCGAGGGGGACCTAGTTTTTCTTTTAGCTTCTCATTACATACAACCTCTAGTTTTTTCATTCTTAGATTTAGAGGCTTCTTTGGATGCTTATTCCATTGATGTAAGTGATCTTCTAGTCAGTGGTCTATTCAACAAATCTGATCTTGCAAACTTTCCTACAAAATTAATGGCTCTTCAATCCATTTGAAGGGGTTCGCAGATCGATGATGTGGAATATGCCTGGTCCACTTTACTTTCTCTTAAGGAAGAATTGGGGGATGAATCTTATAATCAGGCATTTAATCTTTTTAATGCAGTTCATTTCCTTTTGAAACATGCTCAAGATGAGCATAATCTGCATCCTCCTTCTTTAGTTGTTGAACCTGGTCCATCAGAAGTAGCTAGTTCTTCAAGAAGTTGTGATGAATAGAATAATGTTTACTCTTATTTTCAGTTGGTCTTCTTTTCTAGTTGTAATCTTTTGTTAAAGTGGCCATTTTGTTCTATTACCTCAGGCCTTGTTTTATAACTGTGGCTTTTTATCTCTGCCCAGTCTTCTAACTGCTAACTTTTTTCCATTGTGATGTAAATTCTCTTGATTTATAAAATAGGTGATCCACTCACCCTTGATTGATAAAAAAATTAATTTATTGTTTATTTGAAACTATATCAACATATTTAATTCATGCATGGTAGTGATTATATATTAATTATATATAGTTTATAATAATATATGTTATATATTATAACTAGAATATATAAATTATAATCATACATTTGATAGTCTATACTAAATTATTATGAGGTTTTATTAAAAAATTCACTATTTTATGAATGAGGATGGACGACTATAGTTAAATTCTAGAAGAAAATGTCTAAAGATACAAACTTGCAAACTCAAACCTCCAAAATTAGTTGGGAATCATTAGACTGGGTTAGATCAATTATTGAGAACTTATAGTATTACATTTTTTATTAATGCCATTGTCTGTTAGATGCAATGAATTTAATGAAGTTGTAAACTTGCATGCCATCCTTTAATTTTGTTTAAAGTGGAAGTATGTATGCAAGACTTTGTACTTGCACTTGTTCATATACTTGACACTTATTTGAGAATAACAAGAAACTTAGGAAGTTAGGTCGTAGTACTACACATTGGTAATTCAAGAATCAAGTTTCAACTATTAAGTGGTGTTGGTTTGAAGCAAGAGGGACACTGCACAAAAAATAATCTTTTTTGAGTAAGTGAAAGACATAAATATTTCATTCCTTTCAAATTTCCTTTACTATAACTTATAAGCCTTCAATTTTAAAATTTTCAATCTTGGGGATTAGGGTTGAGGGTTTACAATGATGTCTACCACTACAAAATGGAAAGATAAAGTAACAAATAAAATAAACTATGTCAAACTACTTTAAACCCTAGATTTTATTGATGAATATCATGGTATTTATGATCCTACAATCACTCGTAGGTTAACAAAAGAGTTTAGATATGTGTGTGTGTGAATAAGACAAGTCAAATGCAATTGCAGAATACCAAATCAATATTAATAAATAGTGGCATTGCACCATGGATAGTTGGATTGGGACACATGATGTTCACTGCAATTTTCTTCTTGTCTAAAATTTATTGACCTATGCCTAGAATTATGATGAAAATAGAAAAGTAATTGTTAGAAAAAATAGCTAAGAAGAAACCTTGTCCATTATTGCAAAAGGACTTGGCTGCAGGTTGGGATTTCCACCTAAATCTTTTGGAACCAACCACATTGCCATTAACCTAGAACAAATTGCTTGTGAATATAATTAAAAAGCTTTAAATCTCAAGCAAACTTTTTTAGAAAAATAACATATGCAAGTAGTATATCCAACGAGAACCCTCCTCATATGATGAAATTTTTAAACAATGGGTTCATGATACTATTTCTATGCTAGTATTTGCCATAGATTGTATAGTAATAAGGATGTGGATGCAAGCCCCCTTAAAATGGTATGCAATATCCATTATTAGCCACTTGTTTAATACATATTTGTTGAGCACATTATAGAATCCATGCATAAACAATTTTTAATGATTAATGGAGGTTCCAATAAGACATTTTAGGTTCACAACCTACTTTTTTTATTTGTTTCTATTATAGTTTAATAGAATGTTTTTAGCCAACAAGCTTTAGATTTATCCCTATTCGAATGATTAGGCAAGAAGTTTGGTTCCACTATATGAGTGGACCCCTAAGATAAGGATGCAATATAATAAAAGGAACTATAATCATTTTGTGGACTACTTTTTAACTACAATTTATAATAAAATCATAAATACTCTAATGCCTAAATTACCCGAGTCTTGTAGAAATTACATTCAACTAGAAGCATAAATACAATTGGTTGACTAGTACTTCATGGAGGAATACACTATGCTAAGATTTTATGTATCAGGAGTAGATCCCCACAAACTTTCAATACATGTGATAGTGAGGGTTTTTGCATTGGAATATATATGGTAGATGAAAAGTATAATACTTTGTTAGTCAACAAAAGAAGACCATATTTCCTTCCTTAACTTTTTCATGTGGAGAGTTCACATTTGATAGAAAAACATTCACTATGGCACATCCAATTTTATATATTTTTAAAATTTGATCTTGACTTTCACTACCAGTATGACCCATGTGACATGATTAAAGTAAATCCTATAACATGGTCAATATAACTTCCCCGTGCATACTTTCTCCTAGGTGTATTTGGTTTAGGTATGAGTCCATACAGATAAGGAAAAAGATGAAGCCACATGAGATGTGTCAAGATGCCCTTTCACCAAGACTCATAATTATCCTTATCCAATGTTACCATGAAAGGGAGAATAGAAAAACCCATGATATCTCCTTAAATAAATTAGATCAAAGATCAACAATATGAATATGTATGAATGTTGATAAATGAATCAACAAAACAAACATAACTTCTCTAGGTGCCAAAATGTCTAGAATATCAAATAGAAGCCATAAAACTAACAAACTAAATAAATAATACTTGGGTCTGAATCTAGAAAAAGTGCATGGATGTATATGTAGAGCTCCTCAATACCTTTCCAACACCACAAGAATAATGAATATCGGATCTAGACTTCAAATAGAAATAAATGTCACCAAAAACAAAATCTGAAAAAAATACTTGCACCACTAGATTGTGCTCAGAACCAAATTTTTTACACCTTTTTTTAAATTTGACTCTATATGTCCAAGTTATACCTAATTTACCAAAACTACTCCTATACACTTTCAAGGAAAAAAAAGGCCCCCCAGGTGGCCCCTGATTGTATGAAGTGTTAGACATGCAAGAATACTAAGAGTGGGGGGTGAATCAGTATTCTACCAAATTTTACTTTCAACAATTTCAATTTATCTAGAGAATATTAAACCTTAAGCATTATAGTATTAACTTGAGAATGAAAGATTAACACAATGCACATCAACACATAACACCAAATATATGTGGAAAACCCTAGAAGGCAAAAGCATGGTGATGATTAACTCACAATATATGAAGCTCAAATAATAACTTTGTTTTAGGGGCTATAACCCAAGGAAGCTTTTACTCCCTAAGTAACTTTGATTTAGGGTCACTCCCAAGGAAGCTTCTACTCCCTGATGACTTTGTTTTGGGGTCACTCCCAAGGAAGCATCTACTCCCTAAAATGGGAATACATTTACAAAAGATTACAATATAATAGTCTTTTCTTACTATCTGAAAACTGACATTGAAGCTCATACCTTTGATGATTGCACTTCTACCTCCTCACACTTTATTCTGGAGATTTGATCAGTTAGGCATACTCTATAGTTGATCACTATCACAAAAATGTCTTCAAGATGAATCAAGATAGCATCAACAACATCTGCTCTTTCTCCTACAGTCGCACATCAATAATGCATTTATTTTTCTTTTATCTACTTGCGAACCTTTTCAATCATCTTTTAATCATTCCTCACACCACTCACTTTGATTTACTATTTATACATGATATTACATTGATTACATTTCTTTTCGGCTAGATACAACATGAATAATACATTTACAAGTCAGCCAGACAACACACAATATGAAACATGTAGAAGATAGGTCCTAATTAAAATCACACATTACACCAGCAAAAGATCCAAGCCTTGCAAAAACCAAAAATTACTTAACCAGGTCCAAAACATCCTTCACAACTTCAAACCTCAAGGAATTACATTTGCACACTCTACTCATTTGGAAATAAGACAACTTTACGAAAAACACATGAAGACTTGAAGTATAATGGCCATGTCAACTTGTTAACCTTGTGCAGTACTGGAAACAAGAAATATATTCGTGAAACTTTTCCAGATGAGTTCAATGACTCATAAAACACCCCTAGTCATTCCTTTTCCACCACACATCAAAGAATTATGCCACACAGCTTCAATCAGTAACTCTGAGAACACTCTACCATCTGAAACACACTATAACATGTTGTCATTTGAAAAATTGAGCTGCGAACCACCAAGAACCTTGAAACATAAAGGAAACATATAATGCTTATCTATAAACATGTCCTCAAAAATGCAAGGGCAATCATTCATTTGCAGAGTAATACAGAGCATTCCATCAAACCTTCAACACTGGCTTATTCTACTGGAACACATGTCAGTACTCTATCATCCACATGTTTCACAGCGGAAGAGTAAATGATCTGAATCTTTGGAATTACCATCTTCACTACAATATTAACATACCTTCAGAACCACATAGCCAAGTATTCAAATGTGGAGGAATACGGAGCATCCTACTTCCATGTAGTGACTATCTTCACAGAACCAACATTGTCTTCACTCTATCTTTTGCAAAACATACTTGTGGTAGTTCACACATCATGATACTTAGAACATACATAATATGATATGGTATGAAGCTATGTTCCAAACTACAAAGGCTCAATATCAATGGAATGAAAGTACAGAGCAATCTCCCAGGAAGTCTTCAAGGATAATCATCCTAATGCAGAAACTATCACCAAATTTTGAAGGCCAAACCTTAGTAGAAAGGATCATTCTGACCATCTAACCATGTCAATACTTCTACTTCCATCTTAATGTGTCTTCTTTCTTCAAGCCATGAACACTTATTACACATCCATAATAGTTTTGACATCAATGAAAACCATAGGACTCATATGTGTAACAATCTCCCCCTTTGGCATTGATGGCAACACATGCTTGCACATTTCTCCCGCTTTGACTTCAAGAACAAAGGGAAGCTACCATTAGCTTCATCAACAACCATATATCTGCACATTTTTCTTTAGGTTATAACTTTTTCTTGCAACAATCTCCCCCTATCATCAACCACTACCTGTTCCCCCTGAGAGGTAGCCATCATCAGTCTAGGAAATAAAGATATAACATAAACTCCCCCTGGACAGATGCATCACTATGCATCTTTAGCAAGAAGAGGGAGGGTCAATTACCCCTAACTTCTACCGGAGATCCTCAAAGGTGTCCTTTGCAAGATCCTTTGTAAATATATCTATAGTTTGATCCTTTGTTGGGACATATTCCAACTTTTCTTCCTTATCTGCAACCTTCTCTCTCAAAAAGTGATACCTGATTGCTATGTGCTTGGTTCTGGAATGCATCACTAGATTCATAGAAATATAGATAGCACTTGTTTTATCACACAAAATAGGAACGGGCTCATCATACAAGACCTTGATATCCTTTAGAGTTTTCTTCATCCATAACACTTGTGTATAACAGGAGGTTCCTACAATATACTCTACTTCTGCAATAGATAAGGACACTAAATCTTTCTTCTTTCTCTGCCATGAAACCAATATTCTCCCTAGAAAGAAATCACCACCACTTGTACTTCTTTTATCATCAACACAACCAGCCCAGTCAGCATCAGTGTATGCACTCAAATTAAATTCATTACCTTTTGGATACCATAGACCACAGTCATAAGTTCCTTTCAAATATTTGAATATCCTTTTCACTACCTTCTCATGTGTTTTCTTAGGATTGGCTTGATATTTGGCAACCACACATTCTGCATGCATAATGTTAGGTCTAGAAGTAGTTAAGTACAACAGTGCTCCAATCATAGACCTATAGACAATTTGATCCACCTCTGGTGACTCATCATCTTTTCTCAAGTGACATCCAATGACCATGGGACTTTAGAAGCTAACATCAATCCATATCCTGCATTTGGGGAAATCTTATTGGATTTGTTTCTCTTTTAAGTCCTATAGTTTTAATCTTTCTAGTTTTTTTTATGGTTCTAATACTATTATACAAAGGAGGAGGCTTTGGGAAGAATTATCATGATATGTGTTGGCTCCTCAATGTTAATAATAGATTATTGGGTGATGATTTTAATGCAATAGTAGGTCTAATGGGTAAGAGAGGTGGCATCTTGAGAATAACATAATTAGAGTTAATTTTAAAGCCATTTTAGAGAAAAATAGCCTCATAGATCTTATCCCTAAGGAGGGATCATCCACTTGGAATAAACATGGGAAATGTTTAGGCTATATTGTTGAAAGGATTGACATATTTATGTGTTCTTCCAATTGGTTACAATAAATATGCATTTATGAAACTATTATCCTTTTAATAGTTGGTTCTAATAACTAAACTCTTAGCATTAAGGTAATTCCAAATTCATCTCTACATCATTCTCCTTTTAAGTTTGAACTAATGTGTCTCCTCCACCCTAAGATTATCAATTAATTTGAATATTGGTGGAATTCTTTCCCTAAGGCTCAAGGAACTCCAAAGTTTATTTTTTCTCAAAAATTAAGTTATATCTATAATAAGGAATATTTTGGTAACATTTTTAGGACAAAGTTACCATTGAAGCATATCTTCAGAAAGTGTCTATAGACATTCAATAATCAAGGTTGTCAAATTCTATTTTAGAAGAAGAATCTTGGTTGTTTCATTGAAAAGACCTTTGCCTAGCTTGAGAGGAATTATTTTGGCGATAGAAATCTTAAGACAAATGGATTAAGCAGACAGGAAAACTTCTTATTTTAATATAGTTTTGATGGTAAGGAAGTAGGCAAATATGATTTCATTCATTTTGGATGAGCAAGGGAATCACTTGGATAATTTAGTTGATATAACTAATGGAGTTGTGTCCTTTTTCTCAATTATTCTTACAGAGGACCCAAATAGATATTTAAATGTTGATAATTGCCTCTAGAAAATATCCTTGTGGTGTTGCAACCTAAATATAATGATAGCATTCTTCAAAATTTCTCTCTAGAAGAAGTAAATAAGGTGGTCTTTAGCCTTAAAAGGGATAGAGCACCTAGTCCAAATGGGTTCCATGTAGGATTTTTGTAGGTTTTCTAGGATGCTATAGAAAAAGAGTTGGTGGAAGTAGTAAATAAATCTCTTGATTTAGGCAAGGTGCTTAAAATTTTTAAAAACACATTTATTTCTTTAGTTCCTAATAAAGATCATGCATTTTATTTATTACCACCCTATAGCATTATACAACACAATGAACAAAGTTGTCTCCAAATTAAGGAAGAACACCTAAAACCTTTGTTGCCTAATTTGATAGAAAAGGAACAAGGTGGTTATACAGAAGGTAGGAAAATTATTTATGGTATTCTAATCTCTCATGAGATAATGTATGTAGGATATGTAAAATCAAGGAGAGTAGCATGATAATCAAATTAGATGTAGGAAAATCTTATGGTAGGATTTATATGAGCTTCTTACACAAAATTATTATTGCTTTTGGCTTCTGTAGTAGATTGGTGGATTGGATGTTCCAAGTAGTGACAAGGCATGGTTTTATATGTTAGTAGATGGTAGTCTAGCAAGGTTCTTTAAGCATTCTAGTAATTATAATAGGAAGGTCCTTTGGATCTATATCTTTTCATTCTAATTGTGGAGTCTCTATGAAGTCTTATAAGTAGTTTCAAAAGAACAAAGTTATTATAAGGAGTAAATTTTTATCCTTAGATGGAATCCATCTCTCATAGAGAGTTTTTGGATGACACCATTATTTTTGGTATAGCCTAAAGATTAGAAGAAGTGTGGAATGAGCTTCTTTTAGAGTATGTGGTAGTTTCAAGATATTTTATCAATCATGAGAAGTATAACATATTCTTATTCAATACCTCTTCTAGAATTCAAGGTCAAACAACATGATTGTTGTGTTTCAATATTGCCTCTTTCCCTCGTAAGTATCAAGATTTACCTTTGTTCTATGGTAAAAATAGCATTATTTTATGGGAATATGTGGTTAACCATCTTTCAAAGTATTTGGATTCCTAGAGTAGGATTTGGCTCAGTTTAACCAAGAGAATTCTCAAAATAAAGGATGTTCTATAGGTCATCCCTACCTTTTTTGTTGATTCTTCCTATCCCAAAACTATTCTTCTAAAGGTAAAAAGGATATGAAAAAAATATTCTCTAGCAATATACTTTAGAGGAGTGCAAATTTTCTCTAGTGAATTGCCTAGATAAGGTTTATTTTCCTACAAAATGAGGTGGGCCAAGTATAAAAGATTTGGTAGTGCAAAATCTAATTCTAGGAACTAAATTGGTATGGCAGATGCTAATGGAACTTGAAGCTCAATTAAGTAATTTTCTAAAATTAAAATATTTGAGTGTAGATACATATGCTTTTTCTGAATTTAGTGAGGATTCTAAGGTCTCTTTAATATAGGGTTTGATATTTAAGGCATGATATGTGATAAGTGAAAGCGTAACATGGGATTTAGGAGATGGGACCAACAAAAAAATTTGGTGTAATTCTTGGATAATGAATCCTCCTCTATGTAATTACCATATTTTGGGAGAGGCAAGAATAATTCTTACTACTTAAAAAAAAACTTGAATAATATCAATTATTTGTGGGAAATGGATCGCATTTCTTTGCTCACCTCTGCACAGGCTCCTTGAAAAGACGGTGAAATTGGATATCCTTTGCTGCTGGGTGGTGTGGACTCTCCTAACGGTTCACGTGGAGGCTCCTCAGAGTCCAAGATTGGGTTGGCAACTGATCTTTGCTCCTCTCCGTGCCCTAATCCCAATATGGTTGTTCTATCCTCAAAATGTATTGATGGTGGCTCACTAAACTTTCTGGGGGCCTTATGCCATGGTGCCCAAGACAACAAGGGGCCTGTGATGACTCACAAGTCTTCCAGTGGTGACATACAGACAATTCCTTCTCCCCGCCTCACTTCCATCAATATTGCGCCCCCTTTCACCATTTGACACTCTGCCTCGGTTCCAGAAATAAGTCTAGATGGATTCATTGTGGATAGGGAGGAATACCTCCAGAATCATGCCCTCATCTATAGATTTATGAAGACATGGCCAAATTTGCTTGATCTGCATTCTTGGATCTATGACAATTGGAAAAAGTTTATGGAAGATGAAATCAGTATTTACCCTTGTGCTAGGGGTTTTTTAATCCTAAAATTTGAGTCTGAGGAAGATAAAGAGTTGGTTTTGAAGGCTAGCCCTTGGTTATTTCATGGAGATGTTCTTTGCATTAAGCCCTGGTTTCCTACATTTGATCCATGATCAGAGTCCTTCTCTTCTGCATTTTTTTGGGTGTGCCTTCCTTATCTCCCTTTGCAGTTTTAGGAAATCAATTGCTTGAGAGCCATTGGCAATGGCTTGGGAAAATATCACAGTGTTTCAAAGGAAACAATTAATTATGAAAACTCAACTTATGCTCGCATATGCGTTGAAATGGATGTATCCAAAGCTCTTCCAAAAGAGATCTCTCTAAAAGTTGGCAAAAGATGTTGGAGACAACTTGTAGATTATGAGAAAATCCCTTTCAGGTGTTGGAAATGCTTTTTAACTAAGCACTTCACCTCCCAATGTAGAAAGAAGCAATATATGAGTAGGTTAAAAATCTAAATATTCAGCCCACTAGGTGGATCGGGGCTGAATCACACCACTACACTATTCCTCCTAATGTGATTCCAGATTCCTCTCCTTCCCAAGCTCTTCATGATGCTAATCTAGTGTCTATTGCATCCCTCTCTCTTGTTCTCCAAGATCCAAAGCACAAGACAAAGCAAGGAAATTGTATCAATGAAAGAAGTTCAAAGGCTTCATTGATTTCACTAGAGCTTTCAGAGTCGGTCAACAATGTGACCCTTGATGTTTACCCTTTATCTACTGCAACCATTTGTAACCACGATGGGAAGAATCAAATTGGTTGTACTGAACCAGCTTCCTCCTTCGCGAAGGATTGGATGGAGGTAAAACAGAAGAAATCTCCTCCCTCTCACCGATTGACATCAAGTTCTGCAAAGAAAAGGATTTAATGAATATTTTTAAGATGTCGGATTGGACAGTCCATTTTGGGTTGTGTTGTGCTACACCTTGATGGCAAGGGCATGCATTTTTTTCTTTTTCTAAATTCATTTATTATGGGAGTTGTCCCCTTGACAGTACTTACCTTACCAAAAAAAGAATAATTCTTACTACTTGATGAGATTATAGATTTTGTGATTATTTGAATGAAAGTAATGTAAATGCTTGATCACTTCAAGTATACATGAGTTTTGAGCATGTTCACTATTTAGAGGATCAAAATTTGTTCCTCTTCTATTTTGAATTCATTAATCCTTTGTATCTTAAATATTAGAATTATGCAAGATGGAATGGTTATCCATTTGGCATTTATAAAGTTTTATGAAGATACTCTTTGATGTAGAAAAGACATTTTTTGGTAATAGAGAATTGATTGGGTAGGCTATTATGGTGCAAAGAGACACCTTCAAAATATAACATGTATTTTCTTGACTATATAACCTCAATAAAATTTGGACATATGATAATCTAATGAAGAAAGATTTCTATGGGCCTTCAAGGTGTAGTTTGTGTGGTCAAGTGGAGGACTTTGATAATTGTATGGTTATTTATTTATCTTTTTCCACAAAAATATGCTTTAAAACTCTAAATCTTATAGACCTATCTTGGGTAATTCCTAAATATGTAAAACTACTTATTTGTAATTGAACATTGGGCTCAAAAAACATAAGTGGTTTTTGGAATATAGTAATTATGAGTACCTTATGGTGTATCTTTATAGATCATAATGCTTATATTTTTTGGAATTAAAATATCCGTGGGAGAAAGATGTTGGAACCATATGTTTTGCTAGACCATAAAGCTTGGATTTTTTGGAATTAAAATATCATTGGGATAAAGATGTTGGAACCATATTTATTTAGCTATCAAAGGATATGTTATGCTAGTGTTAATGAAAGTGAAATCTCCCTTTTCTCCCTTAGAAAGTGTTATTCTAAAGAGATGGGGTATTAATAAGCTATTTACCATTCAAGCTCTAATATTAAATTATATTGGTAGAAAAGGGGGAAGAAAACATAACCAAAGAATAAAAATAAAGTCAAAAGTGGGTTCCTCCATCTAATCATTATATTAAGTTGATTTTTGATGGGGTGTCAAGAGGGAATATATGAAATGGAGGTTGAGGTTTTTCTCTAAGAGATATAGCAAGAAATTTTGTGTATCGATGTTCTCTATTTTTAGAGATCAAGATGAATAACTAAGTAGAATGGGAATCATTAGTTACAAGATTGATGGTTGCAACTTCTCTTAAAATGAAAAATTGATTGTGGAAGGAGATTCAATGGTGGTGATTAATGCTTCGAAAAAATCATGAGCCAAAATTGGAAATTAAAAGATTATGTGGAAGAGGTGAAAGTGATTGAAAATAGTCATTGGTTCTAAAGGCCTAGTTCAAGAAGCCAATGTGTTGTGCATGAACCAGCAACATGGAAAATCTTATAGGCAATAATTTTTTTCATAAAAGAGGGTGATCCCAATAAGACACCCTCTAGGATTATAGGGTCAACTTACTATATATCTAATAGCTAAGCCTAAAGTTTTGTGAAATGGGGGAGGAAAAGGAATAGAAATAATAAAAGAAAATAAAGCAAACAAATGATCACATTAGATAGATCATCATCTTATCTACTAGAGAAAAGCTTAAGAGCTTGCACAATAATCAACAAAGATAAAGATGCATACAACCAATAACAATGAATAAAGACAAGTTAATAATCACCTAGAATAATTACTTTATTTCTATTAAGTTCATGAATTATTACATAGATGAATACATATGTATTTTGGAAACATACATAGAAGCTCTCCTATGTACTAGAGAAGAGGAAATAGGCTTCACTTAGGTGCATCATGATCAAAATCTCATCTGACAAAGTGTCAACACATGATCAGGCATGTAAGCTAATATTTATAGACTATTCTACTGGTAACCCGTATCGTTTCCCCCTAATTTCTATTTGAAATTTAAATTTTAGATGAGACAAGATTTCTCCACAAATTTGGTGCCTTGATTGATCTTGTTGATGGTTGGGATAGGCTATGTGACCTATTGGTAGCTCATTCTATGAATTTCACCACCTAGTGGTGCAGGAGCACCAAGGAGATTCTACTTGTTCATGTTTTGTTTGTGATGAATAAGGTTGTGATGCCATTTTCCATGTTTGTAATAAGGACTATGTCCAAAAGATGCCATTTTTGTAATGAGGCAATCATAGAGTCATGCATTGTAATGGGGCAGTCATACATTATCATACATTGTAAGCCTTTTGGCATGTGTCAAGGAGTGTTAGGCCTTCTCAAGAGCTTAGCTACATTTTAAAGGTGTTTGAAGGCATTGCCAAGTCTAAAAACAATCGATGCTCATGTTAAAACATTGTAATTAGTTGCAGATGTTTACAACAAGAGGCAGTTCAGTAGTTATAGGATAGTTTATGTCCTCTCACCAATCTAAACTACCTCCCCATTCAGTTGTGTGGTTGAATATATGTTGCATAAGACCCTGCATAGAAGGAGGAGTATTGTAGAACAAAGTTTGGAAGAGAAACCAATAAGAAATCTCAGTTTTCTGCCATTTTTTGTGTATTTCGTTGTTGTAGGTCGTACCCTGTTCCTGTATGGATAGTTTGTGAAAAACCATGATGATGGCATGATAATAGGGTGAGTTGAATTTCCTCTGCATTTGGTTTGGATTCTTGAAATGTTTCTAGAGCATAGATAATTACATTTTTCTAAAATCGGGTTACTAAACCCTACCTTAGGGTTTTTGGTAGAAGTTATGCCTTTTCTCTCCATTCCACTGGTTTGACTCACTCCTGATTAGTGGAATAGATTGTTCTAGGTCTGTTTTCATGTTTCATGATAAGATTTGGGTAGGGGATCTAAGAAGAAGGAAGTTTTGTTGAAGAAACCTAACATCCTCATGTGTTAGGTGTTGCATAGAAGCCTAGGAAGGGAACAACATAAGACCAATCAGTTGTAGTCCATTTTGGAGACCCAAAACCTAAAGAATCCTTGGTTTTAACATGCCCCTAATATGTCCAAATGATTGGTTGAGTACTATAATCAAATTGGAGTGTGGTTGCTTCACAAAATAGGGCTAATTTGGGCTCTAGGCTACTACGAGGGGCTATAGGTTAGACCATATTGTCCAAAACAACCCATACCTAATTTGGGATATGTTGTAGGGAATCTAAATGGGTATCTTAGGATTGTCTAAGATTTGATTTTGTAGACCTATATCAAGAGTTATTGCTGACTATTCTTGTTTCAAGGGCTACAAGGAGTTTAGTGGCCTAAAGAAGGAAGTCCCAATTCAAATCTTGTCTAACCTTAGCCAATGATTGGAATGTGTCATATGGGATGCCAAACAAGCCTCAACATGATGATTTCAAGAAAACCTACTGCTGTTCCCACTTTTGTATGATGATCCTTGAATTCAGGTTTTGAGTGTGGGAAGAAAACCTTGTCAGAAGAAGGTATCCTCAACCTATCCTAAGTCCTCTACATCATAGTGGTATCATAGCCATAAAAGGTTCTATTTTTGGTTGTGTACAACCTGGTATATGTCATTAGAGGAGAGTGAAGAAGAGGCTAGCAACATGCCTCCAAAAGAGATGACCACTGAGGTGGTTAAGAAGTTCAAGGAGATGGAAGAAAAGATTAAGAGTGGAGTCAAGGAAGTACTCCAAGTAGAGTTGAAGGCATTGAGGATAGGGAAGAGGATAGATGAAAGTTCTAATGAGGAAGAAGAATATCAAGAAGAGGCAGAGGTACCTACAGATCTTAAACATTTCCTTGAAGCCATCAGGGCAATTGGCAAAGATTCTTCAGAGGCTCGGATGAAGATTCCAATGTTTAGTGGCAAGATGAATTCTAATGAAGTTATGGAGTGGATTGAGGCCCTAAATAACTATTTTGAATACAAAGAAGTTCCTGAGAACAAGAGGGTGATGTTTGCAAAAACTAAACTCAAAGATGTTGCCCTTACATGGTGGAATTACACCCAAGGTGAGAGGGTAAAGAATGGGAAGAGCATGATCTCTTCATGGAGTAGAATGTTGGAGAGGATCAAGTCCCAATTCCTTCCATCATACTATGAGGTATAGATCTACAAGAAGATGCAAAATCTCAAATAAAGAGATTTGGATGTGGCCACCTACATTGAGGAGTTTCACAAGTTCTCTCTTCGTTGTGGATACATGGAGGATGAAAAAGGTAAAGTGGCAAGGTATCTAAATGGTTTGAGGTTTAATATCCAAGATGAAATTAGTATACTAACCCCTAAAACTATGGATAAATGCTTTCAAGTGGCATTGAGGGTTGAAGAGAAGTTGAAGAGGAAAGGTGAGTAGCAAAATAGAGGAAGAGGTGGCAGAAATTTCAGAGGTAGGGGCAGTTTTGGAGGCAGAAATTAGTTCCAAAGAAGTCAATGGGAATCTAGTTCCGAAGAACAAAGTGGAGAATTAGGTTCTAGAGGAGGCTTTAGAGGAAGGAGACCCAATGGAAGGGGTAGATTTGGTGGACCAGGGAGAGGTCCTAATGTCTTCACAAGAAGGTGCTACAATTGCAACCAAGTGGGACATCCAGCCTTCAAATGTCCTGAAAAGCAAGCCTCAAGCTCTCATGGAGGAGAGAGTAGGAACCAATTGATCCAAGAGGAAGATTGCCAAAGTGTTAAGTGCAGCCCCAGTCCATGAAGGAGAAAGTTTGATGATGAGGAGAACCATGTTGAAGGTGCCTCAAACACAAGAACCCCCTCAAAGGAAGATATTGTTCAGGACAACATGCAAGGCCTATGGTAAGATTTGCAAGGTAATTGTTGATTCAGGCTCAACTAAAAATTTGGTTTCTATTGAAATGGTAGACAAGTTGAAATTGAAAAGACTTCCTCATGTTAGTCCTTATAACTTGTATCATGGTTGAATAAGGGGCAACAAGTTTTGGTAGATGAACAATCTTGGGTAGAATTTGAGATAGGGGAATACAAGGACAAAATTTTGTGTGATATAATTCCCATGGATGCTTGTCATTTACTATTAGGACATCCATGGCAATATGATGTTCAATCCCAACATGATGGTAAATCCAACTCTTTTATCATAACCAAGAATGGTAGGAAGTATAGAATGGATCCATTGCCGGATGAGAATGTAGAGAAGAGTGTTGGGTCAAGTGTCATGATTGTGAGTGGTAAAGAGTTTCTAGACACCCTTAAGGAGGAAGTAACCCAAGGGTATGCTCTAATTTTAAAGCCTAAAAATAGTCCTAATTTGCATGGTCCTAGAGAGGGAGAGGTTCCCAAGGAGGTGCAAAAATTGTTAGAGAAGTATAAAGGTATCATGGTAGAGGAGATGCCTAATGAATTACCACGTATTAGGGACATAAGACATCAAATTGACTTCATACCAGGGTCCACTTTTCCAAACAAAGCAGCCTACAAGATGACACCTTCTCAAAATGAAGAGATTGCTAAGTAAGTGCAAGAATTGTTGGATAAGGGATTAGTGAGAAAGAGCCTTAGCTCATGTGATGTCCCAATAGTCCTAGCCCCTAAAAAGGATGGTAAATGGAGATTGTGTATGGATTCTAGATCTATTAACAAGATTACTACAAGATATAGGTTCCCTATGCCAAGGATTAAGGACCTAATAGACTGTTTGGGAGGGGCTAGATACTTTTCTAAGATTGATCTTAAGAGTAGGTATCATCAAATTAGGATAAAACAAGGGGATGAATGGAAGACAACATTCAAAACAAATGAGGGTCTTTATGAGTGGTTGGTGATGTCATTTGTCCTATCTAATGCCCCAAGTACTTTTATGCGTCTCATGAATGAAGTATTGCAAGATTTCATTAGCAAATTTGTTGTGGTATACCTAGATGACATTCTTGTTTTCAGCAGGACTAAGGAAGAGCATTTGCAACATTTGGATCAGGTTTTGAAGAAATTGCATGATGAGCAATTAATGATCAACATGGAAAAGAGTGCCTTCATGAAGGAAGAACTCACCTATCTTGGTTTTCTCATTTCAAGGAAGTTTGAAGATGGATCCAACAAAGGTAGAAGCCATTTTGTCATGGCCAACTCCTAAAACAGCTTTGGCAACATTCATAGGAAGTTTATAAGGCGTTTTAGTCATATTTGTACACCTATTTTAGATACCATCAAAGGGGAGCAGAAATGTAAGTTTTCTTGGACAAAGGCAGCCAATGATTCTTTTGAAATTCTGAAACAAAAAGTAGCACAATAGCCCATTCTTGTTTTGCCCAACTTTAACAAGTTGTTTGTGGTAGAATGTGATGCTAGTAACTTTGCTATAGGGGCTGTCTTAAGTCAAGAAGGTAGGCCAATTGCTTTATTTAGTGAAAAATTGAATGATACTAAGAGAAAGTACTCTACTTATGACTTGGAATTGTATGCAATGGTGCAAGCTTTGAAAAAATGAAGGCACTATCTTTTGCCTAAAGAGTTTATTGTTTATACTGACAACCATGCACTTAGTTTTCCGAATTCATAGGAGAAACTCAACCAAAGGCATATGAAATGGGTTGAACAACTCCAAGCATATACTTTTTCAATCAAACACAAGAAGGGGCAAGCCAATAAAGTGGCAGATGCATTGTGTAGAAGGGTGTGTGTGGTTCAAGAAATTTAGTTACAAAGTGTGGGGATTGATGCTCTCAAACATATGTATCAGGATGACGAAGATTTCGAGGTATATGAAGTTTGTTCACAGTTTTTAGACTCATATCATTCTAATTTTTCTAAGTTTTTATTGCAGAAGGGGTTGTCATTCAAAGGCAACCAACTATGTGTTCCTAGGTGTTCCATGAGGGAGAACATCATAAAGGAAAAACATTGTGGTGGACTAGGAGGTCACTTTGGGCTGGACAAAACATTGGATCAGGTGAAAAGGTTTTATTTTTGGCCTAAAAGGTAATCAAACATCAGAAAATTTGTTGAATGTTGTAGTATTTATCAAAGAGCAAAAGGAACTTCATCTAATGCTGGTCTATATCGGCCACTTCCTATTCCTCATAGGCCATGGGAAAGTATTAGCATGGATTTTGTCTTGGGTCTTCCTAGGACTCAAAGAGGTTTTGATAGCATATTTGTTGTGGTGGATAGATTCAGTAAGATGGCTCATTTTTTTCCATGTAAATGCACTAATGATGCTTCACACATTGCTGGTTTGTTCTTCAAAGAAATTGTTAGAATTCATGGTCTACCTCTTAACATTGTGACTGACAGAGATCCAAAGTTTGTGGGCCACTTTTGGTGTACTTTGTGGAAGAAGTTGGGCACTCAATTATCATTCACTTCAGCCTATCACCCTCAGACTGATGGCCAAACTGAGGTAGTGAATAGGTCTTTGGGAAATCTCCTTAGATGTCTTACAAAGCAGCACAGAGAGGCATGGGATATGATCATCCCTCAAGTTGAATTTGCTTACAATGACTCCACCAATAGAAGCATAGGAAGGAGTCCATTTGAGATTGTCTATGGTGTTCACCCAAGAGGTATTCTTGAATTGAGAGATCTCCATGGATTGGAGAGGAAGAGTGCTCAAGGTGAAGACTTTGCATTGGCTATGAAGGACATCCATGATAATGTAAGAGAAACTCTTCAAAGGAACAATGAGAAGTACAAGGAGAAAGCCAATGAGAAAAGGAGAGATGTGCAATACAAGGTTGGGGATTTGGTCATGGCACATTTAAAGAAGGAATGACTTCCAAAGGGGCAGCCAACCAAACTCCTCATGAAGAAGATAGGTCCATGCCAGATTGTGCATAAATTTGGGCCCAATGCCTATGAGATTGAGCTTCCTCAAGGCTTGGCCATATCTCTTATCTTTAATGTCTCAAATTTGTTTCCTTTCAAAGGTGATAATAGTGCAGATCTAGAGGCAGAAGTGACAGTAGCAGGAGATGAGGAATGGGTTAAGGTTCTTCCACCCAATCAACCCTTGAAGTTGGAATGTATCTTGGACATCAAGGTCTTGAAAAGGACTAGAAAGAAGACCTACAAGTAGTTCCTTGTCAAATGGAGTGGCTTACCCATTGAAGATGCCACTTGGATGAGTGAAGAAGACATCTTGAAGCATGGTGTCACAGTTGTTGATCTACTTCCTCAAGAGACTTGAGTTCTTTTCCCCCCTGGGAGTATGGTGTAGGAGCACCAAGGAGATTCTACTTGTTCATGTTTTGTTTGTGATGAATAAGGTTGTGATTCCATTTTCCATGTTTGTAATAAGGACTATGTCCAAAAGATGCCATGTTTGTAATGAGGCAGTCATAGAGTCATGCATTGTAATGGGGCAGTCATACATTACCATACATTGTAAGCCTTTTGGCATGTGTCAAGGAGTGTTAGGCCTTTTCAAGAGCTTAGTTACATTGTAAAGGTGTTTGAAGGCATTGCCAAGTCTGAAAACAATCGATGCTCATGCTAAAACATTGTAATTAGTTGCAGATGTTAACAACAAGAGGCAGTTCTGTGGTTGCAGGATAGTTTATGTCCTCCCACTGATCCAAATTACCTCCCCATTTAGTTGTGTGTTTGAATATATGTTGCATAAGACCTTGCATAGAAGGAGGAGTATTGTAGAACAAATTTTGGAAGAGAAACCAATAAGAAATCTTAGTTTTCTGCCATTTCTCTATGTATTTTGCTGTTGTAGGTCGTACCCTGTTCCTGTATGGATAGTTTGTGAAAAACCATGATGATGGCATGATAGTAGGGTGAGTTAACTTTCCTCTGCATTTGGTTTGGATTCTTGAAATGTTTATAGAGCATATAGATAATTGCATTTTTTTGAAATTAGGTTACTAAACCCTACCTTAGGGTTTTTGGTAGAAGTTATGCCTTTTCTCTCCATTCCACTGGATTGACTCACTCCTGATTAGTGGAATGGATTGTTCTAGGTATTTTTTCATGTTTCATGATAAGATTTGGGTAGGGGATCTGAGAAGAAGGAAGTTTTGTTGAAGAAACCTAACATCCTCATGTGTTAGGTGTTGCATAGAAGCCTAGGAAGGGAACAACATAAGACCAATCAGTTGCAGTCCATTTTGGAGATCCAAAACCAAAAGAATCCTTGGTTTTAACATGCCCTTGAGATGTCCAAATGATTGGTTGAGTACTATAATCAAATTGGAGGGTGGTTGCTTCACAAAATAGGTCTAATTGGGGCTCTAGGCTACTAAGAGGGGCTATATGTTAGACTATATTGTCCAAAACAACCCATAACCAATTTGGAATAAGTTGTAGGGAATCTAAATGGGTATCTTAGGATTGTTTGAGATTTAATTTTGTAGACCTATATCAAAAGTTATTGCTGATTGTTCTTGTTTCAAGGGCTACAAGGAGTTTAGTGGCCTAAAGAAGGAAGTCCCAATTCAAAGCTTGTCTAACCTTAGACAATGATTGTAATGTGTCATATGGGATTCCAAACAAGCCCCGACATGATGATTTCAAGAAAACCTACTGTTGTTCCCACTTTTGTATGATGATCCTTGAATTCAAGTTTTGAGTGTGGGAAGAAAACCTTGTCAGAAGAAGGTATCCTCAACCTATCCTAAGTCCTCTACATCACCTAGTACTACACTTTACTAGTTTTGGTAGGTGAAACTTGTCTAGACACTATTCAATTGGTAGCCATGAATTCTCAACCTTACTATCTTGCAAAATTTGAATTCTCAGACTAGATCGATCCCACCATAGCTACTCTAGCATTGTAATATCCATAGGATGATGTGGGGAGGTTGTCGGTGCCAAAACTATGTAGTCAAGGTGCAAAGTGAAGAATTTATGTGCTATAATGGTGTCACACATGAGATATTAGAAAATTTCATTGTTGGAAAATTAGATGGTCCATGAGATGTTTGAGGAACTTTACCTTTTGTATTTGTGAAAATCCCTAGGAGCACACCATAGGTCCTTGATTAACTCATGAATTAGCTTAAATTGACAATATAAGTGGGACCTACCAATACTCACATATTGTACCCTTTACTTTATAATACTTAGTACCCTATCATGCATCACAATACTAGGGCTTCTTGGGAAAATCTACTTTGAATTTTTATAAAAGTACTATGAGCTATTAGATTTGCTCTAACTTGGAGCATTGGATGACACTTGGGATTCTTGGTAAAAGCTATGTTCTATCTCCAGTGTGTGCTCATATGTGACATGTCAAACCTGTGAGTTGTTCTCTCACACAAATGTCCCCATTTCTATGGTTTGCCTAATTATTGTCAATATCTCTTAGTTGTAGAAGTGGGGGATAACCCATCGAGATCAAGTTCATTTTTTCCTTTGTTCCTTATCCTTTCCTAGAACATGTCTATGTTGAGCACTTTGTAATTTGAATCCATGGGAGAGGAGAAGTCATGTTTGATGATGAGGTGCATTCAAGCCTAGCTATTGGAAACTAATTTCCCCACAACTCTGAGTTGTGTCTTGCATTCTTGAAGCATCATGTCCTTATCAAAGATATTTTTTATTTCTTGAGTAGTGGAGGACCTACTCATTATTTTTATGATAACCAAATTTATGGTATTCACACTAGATACAGAGATTGTGGCATGCATATTATTTAGGACTGGTGAAATAATAGGCTCTAAGGTGTTGATCACCTTTTGTACTAGAGAATGGAGGGCCTAGGCATACTCAAACAAATTTAGCGCTAGTGTAAGACCACCAATTAGTTGCTTGATTTCCTTTTAGTATGCCCAATGGAAAGCACATATGAGCTCCAACAAGCCAACAGGTAGCTTGAGTTCCTTGATCTTACCCTAGAGTTGTTGGATTTCATTATTTACTAGATTGAGCCTTTTCTCCAGGTCTTCACCTTTCTTTGTAAGTCCCTCTATAGTTTTCTTCTATGTATCCCTTTGTGTAGTCATCTTAGAGAGCTAACTATCTTGGTAATTCAACTTCATTCTTGTTGCTCCCAATTAATTTGTTATGTTCATGGAAACCACCTACTCCTTGACTATTTGGGCCTTAAGGTCCTCTAGCTATTTTTCATAAAATCAATCATGGCCTACCTAGCCATATTCTCTCCTCGGTAGTCATGATATCTATCCTTACCTTTACTAGGTCTATTTGGTCCTCAAAGATATTCTTCACATCCTATGCTTGCACGCCCTTTGTTTCAATAGACTTCTCAAAGATAGTAGAAAGCTAAACCTATAATGCCTTTATTATTGTTTTTTACACCTTGATTATTGCCTTTACCTATTTGAACTTCTCCTTCTTCTTGAACTTTATCTCTAGGGATATGAGAGAGGAGCCCATGGCCTTTTCTCCTTCCTAAAGGAACTTGGCATGATCCTGTGCATTTGCATCCTTGATGCTCACACTTCTTGATTCCATTTGGTAGTTAGTTAGTTACATTTGGATTTTTAGTTTCACTACCAATGGTGTGAAATGGGGAAAATAGAGCACATCCTATGGAGGATCATATTTTGTTCTCATCGACTTGGATGCAAGAGTAACATCCTACTTTGCCTTTATTTTGGTAGCCTTATTTTTTGGTCTCTATTTGCATCATTTATTGTTGGTACAAAGTGGTATCTTGCATCATCATGATAGCTTGCACCAATTGGGGAGCCCCTACAGAAAGTGTAGGAATAGATGGGACCATTGAATATGTAGTTGTGGATGGGATAGTTGTTTTGGAAGAGGAATATTTGCACAAGTGGAATGAAGGTGAATGTGGTTACAACTACTGTGAATTGAAGGTTTGTTAAAATTAAATGGTGGGTGGTTGGAATTTTGGGAGGTGGTAGCAACCAATTTGTGGTGGAATTGAACAACAAGAGATTAATAGTGGGGGTAATAGTATGGATAGGGAAATTATGAGGAAAGTTGTGGTAATTTTTATTACACTTGAGGAAGAACCATAATGGGAATTTGAGGAGGTGAAAATGGATGAGGTGGATGAAATTAGCATATGGTGAAGGTGGCATAGGGGGAATAGGTGAGGAAGATGAGATTACTTTTGGATGAGATGGAGGAGGTCACTGACTTTATTAGGATGGGAAGAGGGTGCAAAAGAAATCAGTACCATGGGTTAATAAGAAAGAATAAAAGAAGAGGAGGAGGGAGAGGAACGCTTACAATAGGAACTTCAAGATCCTATTGTTTAGCCACACCAAATGTTGGTTTCTATTTGGGCTCTTTTTTTTCTTCATCCTCTTGTTTATGGTGGCTAGTCCACATCTTTGAGTTTTCTTTTCTTTAAATCTTTCAAGTCATTGTCTCATGTAGTGGTTTCTTGAAATAATCTCTACTTAGTTATGTTAGTTCCTTGAGATGCTTGATCCACACCCTCAACATATCCTTGTGTTATAGGTGACTATTGTGATACTTGGTTGGCTACTTATCTTGTAGTTTCATGGTTGATTATGGAACCTCATGTTGCATGTGAACTGAAGTTAAAGTTTGTGCCCTTGATCCTAACGATTGCATACACACTTTTAAGTGTGTGGATGATTTTTATGGCTCCACGTCACTAGCATATGATACCTCTTATTGTGTATCTTGTATTGTTATTGCTCTATTACCAAGTGTATTTGATTTTGTTTCCTCACCTCCTAAGGAATTCACCTATTAGAATGGATGATCTTCTTCCATGGTATGATAGGCTTCAGTGCTATTATGGACTTCCTCATAGGCCATCTCCTAGATATCATCCTCAAGGATTTCATTTGCCTTCTCCTTTGTCCTATTTCTTGGTAGAATTTCCACCATAAAAAGATCTTTTCCTTGCTCCATGCTCCTTCCTAAGCATTGACACCTAAGAATTATACTTGTTGGGTTCATATTGCTTCACCTTCTTATAGAAGGTCTCATACAATTGAAGCGATTAGGATGCTTACATTACCATGGGCCAAACATCAATAAATTTGTCCTTATTTTCTTCTATGAGGTTCCTCTTGGCCTCAATATCTAGCCAATACTAATGGACAAACTTAGTAGTCTTGGTGCTCTTAATATTCTTTAGTGAAGCAAAGAATAACCTAATGGGATAAAAATCCCAATAGTTGTGAAATGTTTCTTGTTGCATCTCCCTCAATTTAATGGCATTGATCTTTGTAGTCCTTCACTTTGATGTCATAATAAGTCTATGGGAGGGAGTAGAATGTGGCTCTTCCTCTTTCATTTCTAAATTTTAGGTCTATGGTGTCTACCTACCTTCATTCAAGAGAAATAATCCTAGATGGAACCAACCTTAGAAATTTATAGACAGGTCCATTATATCCATAGACCCTAATTATGGTATGGTCATCCCCAAAGAGATAGTCTCCTTTTTTTATTGACTACAAGGTGGTCATACAAGACTTATTCAATCTTAGCATCTCTTCACTTGCAAGGAGGGATATGATAGGAATTAGGAATGACTCCATGAAGGCATAGTATTCATTGATTTGATGGAGGAGAGGAGTCCAAATAGTGACTAGATCACACCCCTATGTTGAATGGACATTATTGTCATGAATGTCTATGTATATATGATAACATTGGTGGAGTAGCATGTGGGAAAGCATAAAAGGGTACCTCAAATTCCAAGTGATTTTCAAGTGTTTCAATTGTGTGGCGATTTTACCCTCTAAATGTTGAGAGAAGTCTAATCAAAAGGTATCCATGGTAGGAGTTCTGGCTAGTAAGTGGACATTAGCAAGTGGTTTAGGGTATTTACATATTTATCATCCTACATTCTTAGCAAGTAGGTGACTATGTTGCAAATGTCTTGGGTGTCACTTTTGAATTTTCCCTATTGATAGCAAGAATTTGATTCATTCTATAATTGTTTGGATTGCCTTGGTAGTTGTCTTGGAATAAAGGTTATTATAAAATTTTGGCTTTTTCATGACATTATCCAAAAGGGTGGCCAAGTCTGCATTGCACTTGAATGAGCCCAAGGGAATACCCAACACATTTCTTATCATTTTCATAGAAATAATGCACTTGAATCAAGGTTGTACCAACCCTTGCCCTTGATTGTACTTCTTGTAACATCAAATAGATTAAAACATGCTATGACAAGATTCGAACATAGTTGGACAATGGGAACTAGGAACTTGGCAAGGGGAGATGTCCATATGCATTTAGCATAGCTATTTACAACATGCATGAGATTCCTATAAAATCAAACCTTTTGATAAAGAAATGTTTCATGTTTGAATGAGGTTGGGTGGGTGGAGAGATGAAGCTCACAAATTAAGTTAGCATCATCATGGATAGAGTTAGAAGTGGTGGGCTATGAATACAGGGTAGGGGTATTTGGTTTAGCCACCAGATCCTTGGGATACATATTAGTAAATGAAACATAAGGAAGGTCCAATTCTAGAAGGAATTTACCTTTTTCTGAAGGAATATTTAGGATAGAGACCTTCACTTTCTTATGTTTCTCTCCCTTCTTTCACATTGTATTGGTTCTTGTTTCCTTCATTGTCTATTTTGAATGAAGCCTTGTCAAAAAATGCTCAATTGAATTGTCAGTCAAGGCTCTACAAATTGCTTGATTTTTCAATTCCAAGAAATGTTGGTTTTTTTATTTTATTGCAATTATCTTAGTGCACTTGAGCATATAGGTTGGGGTGAAAATTCAAAGTTGTGTCCCACTTTTATAAAGGAAATGGCTAGCACTAATCTAACTTTCTAACTTGAATAACTAGAAAGTGACATATATGTTCTAAATTTTGAAATGATGTAAAATAATTAAATGTAGATTTTTTAGTGTATTTTATGTTTGTATTTTTATTATTATTTGAATGTAATATTTTGTAAAATTGACACTATAATTTAGTTATTCATAAAATGTTGAAAAATGAGGTTAAGCAAGATGTCACTTTTTATATATAAAATGTTATTTTTTCCTTCAATTTTTTTACATTTATAACTTGAAACCTTAGTGTATGGATTAACTTTTTCCCCTTTTGATAAATATATTTTTTAAATAAATCTTGAAATTTGTGTGTGTTGAAAATGTTGAGTAAAAAGTGTCCACTTGTCTTTTTACCTCCTTGTTTAGCTCCTAGGCCCCCTAATTATGTTATATCATCAAAATGTTTCTCTTGATGCATAATTGTCTGACACCGAGCTGAAATTGGAATGTGGGTCACTTGATTTAACTTACCCTAGACCTAAAGGAGGCTAAAGGACCTAGGTGGTACCGCCTAGGTCCCTCCCTTTTGGTCAAGGCTAATTCAAGTGTATGTCAACTTTACACCTCTCTAGAGGTTTCTCCTTGTCGGCTCTTTTGTTTGAGTTGTCAATTTTAAGTAGGAAAGCATATATAAGTGTTATTTTGAGTTTATTATTAACCTATATGAAAATAGCTAACTTGAGATCTTGAAGTGAAGCAATCAAGATCATTCATTGTGATCCTAGAGTAGATTTGTGTATTGTTATTGTGTTGCTATTATAGATATGGAGCTATCATCTGTCTTTCCTTAGGAGTTGAAGGATCTTCATCATTCTAAGGGTTCATCACATAGGTGATATCATTGTTTGTTTCTCATCATTTGAATCATCATATTATCATTGTTTTCAGCCTCTATCCCTATGAGGACATGCACTCTTTATCAATCAACGATGTTGGGAAGCTTGAATTCTATCCTAGGATTTGACTGAGGCAAGTCCCTAAACACCATAACCCCCCAAACCCTCTGGTATCTCCTTGTATGTAGGTTATAGGAGCGAGATTTAGGAAATATAGAGCTACAAGAAGATTGAGTGTAGATCAAGGTTTTAGGATCTGAAGACAGTTATGGAATATTCCTCCATCAAGGACCTAGGTGAAACTACCCTAGTCCTCCTACATTTTTAGGGTTTAGATCTGGCATCAGGACAGTATTTAGAACAACTTTCCAGTTCACACCTCTAGCTAATTACTTCAGTCGGGACCTAGACGATACCATCAAGGTCCTCCGACACCTCTTCTTTCTGGAGACAGGTTTTATCATTCCCCTAATTATCCATATGCAATTAGTTTTTGGGTTTCTGTCATATTTTCTCCATTATAAGCAATTCTTTGTACAAATAGGGTTTCATGCATTGTTAACCTAGGTTTTGAGCAAAAGACTAAATTAAATCTTATCCATCTATAGCATATTGGAGTACAAGGTAAGTAGTTAAGTCCTCCTTCATTTGGTATTGATTTGGCTCGGCCTTGTCCTTGATTGTTATATGGAAAATGGTTTGATCTAGATCATATTCTAGTTATTGTCATTCTCATTTTTCATACTAAACATAAAACACATCTATTTTGATGAAACATAACCTTTTTGTCTTAACTATTCATTCAAAATATAAAATGATTATATCGTCTGCTCATGGAATCTCTCCTCTAGTACATTATTTATTTTAAATTTTTTTAATAAACTTTAGTAATTTTTCTTGAGAAGACAATCAACCTTATATTTTTGTGCTAATGATCTACCTTTAGTAAAAATAAAAAATAAAATATAAATACTAATTAGAATATATATTTTTTAAAACTACACTTATAGATTTATAAAAAGGTATTTTTAGCCGATGATGGCATGGTTCGGTGGTTAAGTCGCTCAGTTGTAGTGGCGGCCACTAGAGTTCAAACCCCCGCTGGGCCAACGAGCTCGCAAGGCTTTACGCCTTCGCTGGGCCAATGAGCTCGCGGGTTTGAAGTGTTCTTCCTAGGGGATGAGGTCCCCTAGTTGTGGCCTCACTGGTTCATTGCTCCAGGCAAAAGCATTCGAGTGGAGCCGGAGGGCGTGTCGTACCAACGTCACCGGTCACGTTAAAAAGTTTACCAGGCGCATTATCTTTGAAAAAAAAAAAAGGTATTTTTAGATTTTTTTAAATGTTATTTAAGTGAATAGGAGTTATGAGAACATTAAGCTTTTCAAATAATTCTATTTTTTTATAAATTGGCTCTAAAGTGATGCTACATATGTATCTAGTGGACACTTCTAGTTAGGAAAGTCATGGCCTAGATCTAATTTAGCTAGAATGAATCTAGCTAGAATATATATTTAACCAAAATTGACTTTTAGTTGGAAATGCTTAAATTTATTTGTGCTAATAAGTTGGCATAATTAAACTTTTACCCATTTCCAAATAGTATAATTGTCCATGGCACTCTTGTTTATATAATTTGAATTTGAATCCCTTAGTCATCATGACATGACCTATCATTTATTGCACTATGAAAGTAGCTAGATCATTCCCATTTTTCAAATGTTTAAATTTTGCCATGCTATTGGCTAGAGCTAATGACATCATATCTAGTTGGTCTAGGTAAGGATTCATTATATGCCTACATGTATGGTGTTGGCGCAAGCCATATTGATTTGACCGTTTGTAATATAGCCACAAGTTGCCCTTTTAAAATGGTTAGTTAAGATTTGATGGGATTGCATGATCCAAAGGCCTACATGGATTTTAACTTTTCATGTGGGTGCAATTTTAGGAACTAGTGGGATCCAACAAATTAGACTGACATGGATAGATTAATGGATCACACTAGGTTGTTTCACTTAATGCAACAAAAGGTGGTTACTTTTTGGATGGATAACTATGATTAACGCATCTTGGGCAAACGTTTCAAAAGAAACTTGAACTTGAATTAAAAACTATCATCAGATGGAAGCTTGTGTGGTAAGATCAATAGTTTGTACTCCTCTTACTGAAAGACCTAGTATTACACTCATTTTTACCAAGGAGGTTTTGGCTCTTGATTAAGAGTTAGCATGAGGATTTTTAGACAGGTGAAATGATGCAAGGATTTTTCTCATGGTTAGGTCAAAGTTGAATAGCATACAGGACAAAAGAGGTGTGAGAAAAAATGAAATATATACATGAAGGCTACTATGGAATAGATATGATGGTGTATGGTCTGCCATATAATTTTTCTAGAGGTAACTTATTTGAAAGATAGAATTGTATTCTAATCATTTACAAATGTGTATAGAAGTTGTCTATAACCATTGACTAGTGTCATAAAATATGATCCACTTTTGATCAACAAATTCCATACAACCAACCTAGAAGTGGCGATTAAGAAAATAGACACCATGAAGTAGAATAGGGGGAATTTGTACCTTTTTTATCTCCTATGTTTTCTCTCATGTCTTCTCATCTTACTTGTGTTTCTTTGATGGTGTGTATGTTGGTTGATGTTATGTGGAAGGTAGGAAAGATCATCAAAGTGTTGGAACACTTGACCTTGTGGGTATTAAGGCATGGTGCATGACTTGGCATCATTGATTGTAATTTGTTCTCATTATCTACAATCATCACCATCTTGGAGATCATCAAAATTTGACTTCAAAACCACTACATTGCCCAATAGTGTTTTGGATTTTGATCCAATAGCTTTATGGATAGGAGGATTCATGACTCTATCTTCTATATGTGAAATTTCACTACTATAATAGTTTAGTCCACCATTCATATGCTTTCCTTCTTCAAAGAGAAGAATGTATTCCTTATCAATAATGGAGAATAAACCCATGTTTTCCATGCTTGAGGGAAGAATTGGTGTTTGTACCTTAAATTTTCTAGATTCAGACTCTAATTCCATGTTGGGAACCACTTTAAACTACTCATTTTGTTCAAACCAACAAGCATATCCTTCTTGATTTTTCTCTTGTTCATTTATGATGTTGCAATATTCATCATTATAGCATGGTAGCTCCTCAACTAACTTGATTATGCCATATTTTATGTCCTTATTGAGGTTTGGTTGCCATGCTTCTTCCTTTCTTGGAGTTAAAGATTGGCTTGCTTCATCATTTAAACATTTCCCTAGTGTTATAGTATCTAGGAAGTCATCAATAATTTTATCTTCAACAAACTATTATCACTTTTCATTTTATATAAATAATGCAGGCTGGTTTAGCTTCATTTTCATGTCATGTGGCATCTACAACATAAAGGGGTCTCCCTTTCTTCTTTTTTGTTTCATGAAAGGCATGAGAAAAACTTTCAAATGAATCAAATCCTAGATGATTGAGGGATGCATTTAACCCACATATTCATTATTCTCAAGGAATACCTTATGTGTATCTCTAATTTTAGAAAGCATGAGAACTTGGGGTGAAAATGGAGAAACAAATTGTCCATAGAAAACTTGCAAGTCATCTGAATCTTCTATAATAGGGCTTTTCATCTTAACTATATTATTTGGATTTGGACACTTAGTAGTAAGGGAGGTGAATGGTCTCAAGATGGGCATTGAGTCTTTTAAAGGATAACCTTTAAGTGGAAATAGGGATGAAGGATTATAGAAGAAATAAGGATGGCTATTAAGAGTGGTTCTTTATTAAGTTTAGGTAACTAGAAGCATGGTTCTACAATGCACAACAAAAAATTTCTAATTTCTTCTTCATTCCTTTGCTTCCAGAGACACATCTCATATGCTCATCGCCTCTCAGTTTCTTCCAAGGAATGTTTCATCCTATGCATTTAAAGTGTATCCATATTATTTTGCTTCAAAACATCCCTTAGCCCTCAATTCTCGACTAGGATAGCTTAATACTCTTGATCTCTTTTTATCTCATCTATGGTTTGCTTTAGCCTTTACATTTCAATGAGCATCTAAAACTTAGATTATTTTATGTATTCCTTCTCTTGATATTTCTTGATGGTAAATTCCTCCTTAGAATTCCACTAATTACTTTTTGTATAAAAGGTTTGCATGCAAGAAATAGCTAGATGTTCCATTTGACAAACATGGAAATAGACATAGGGGTATTGAGACCAGGTGCATATTTGTATGTAACCATAGTGGAAATGAATATTTAAATGGAAATAAATCATTTTTTGGAATATGAAGGCCAAAAATCATAGTTGATAATTATTAGGCTTAAGATGAGTAGAGTCACCTAGTGGAGGATGTGTGCTCACTTGGAGCTGATAGTTTTGTAATTTTCCACCAAAATCATAGTGTGTGGTATAAGGTATTATTCTAGAAATGATACAATGGGTTGCACTAGGATATGGGTATTGGATTTTGTTGTAGATTTAATGGTGATTCTAGTGGATAAGGTTTTTTGGGTCAATAGGTATAGATTTTCCAAGTAAAACTACCAAAATTGATAGTTAAGAATTCACTAGGGTCTTAGTTGAAGGTGGGTTTGGTCATATAATGAATGTTGAATTTTGTTCGATTTGAAAGATTCCCATTGGGCATGCCAAAAACTATTGGTTAGTTCCAAAGGCTTGGTTTTAAGAATCCAATGCATTGTGCATGAACTAACAACATGGAAATCCTTGTTAAGAAAAGTGTCTCAACCTTGCAACTTCAAAAGGTTACTATTCTTCCCAGTTTTGGTCTTTTTGAATACCCTTTATCATGAAGAATGATCTAGAATTTTCAAAGTTTCCAAAAGGGCTAAAAATGGCGAGAGTTACTATTTTTAGTAACTTCACATTTGACCTTGGATTGACCTGAGATTTTCCTAGAAGGTGCGAAATAGCTAAGTAAACATCTCGGGTGAGTTTAGTCTCAAGATCATAGCTAGATTGCGAGATATTAAATTTTCTATTTTTTGAAACTACCGCAAAAAGTTTTGAACTTGATTGTCGTAATCAAAACTTCTCTAAAGTCATAACTAAAAAAGTCCATTAAAGGGTGATATATCTCTTCACAAGCTTTCTGACGCATCAAACGGTTCATCAATCAGACACCCAGATCAAAAGTTATGACCTCCAGAAGTTAGACCTCCTCTTTTTGGGAAATGTAAAACCGTGTTGGACATATAAAAGAGCTGTAAAGGGGAGAGTTGCACATGTTGGTGTGTGTTTTGGCACATCACAAGGCATCTTTGATTGGAGATAATTTGGGTGCCACTTTTGGGTGGTTTTAGCTCATGGTTTTGTAATTATCGGTAACGATTTATTGTATTGTATCTCCTATATATCAGGAGCTGGAGATGGAGGTTGTGTGTAAGAATCTTATAGATGTCAAGTTACCTCCCAGATCTCTAGGTGGATATACTCCTGTAAAAGCTTGCTCTACAAGTATATTGTAATCTTCTTGATTCTTGAATGATATATTGGGCGGCTTTGGAATGTGGGGTTTTTTACCTGAAAGGGTTTTCCCCATGTATATCTCATGTTGTGAGTTTTGTGTTTGCATTTGAAGTTGTTATTATCTTTCTGTTAATGTGTATCTTAATCTATAATTGTAAAAGTAAAAATTTGCATAAATCTTTCCTCAATAGATCAATGTAAGAAGTGTTTCTGCATACCTTGCTTCCTTTCAGTTGGTATCAGAGCCTGATCACCTTTGGTTCTAGTTGTTGGGTAGAGGGTTTTTTGAGTTGATCTTCATTTGAGTGGGAGCTTGTAAAAAGGATTTAGCACATCTGGGAGGTTTGAGATAGAGAAGTTTAATGGCAGTAATTTTGAGTTGTGGAAACTCAAAATGGAGGACATGCTTGTAGATCAGGATTTATGGGATACCATATCTGGTACAAAACCAACGGCAATGTCTCAAGAAGACTGGGATCTCAAAGATCAAAAACCTAAGGGTTTGATAAGACTCTATTTGGTTGATTCAGTGCTCCTGAATATCCATGAAGAGAAGACTATAAAGGATCTTTAGAAGAAGCTTGGAGATGTTTATCAGGTTCAATCCCTAGTGAACAAGTTATTCCTACGAAAGAAATTGTATTCTCTAAGGATGGAAGATGGAGGATCTGTCACTGATCACCTGAATATATTTAATATGCTTGTTGCCCAGTTGACTTCTGTTGGTGTGAAGATGGAGGAGGAGGATTGATTTATGAAATTACTATGTTCCTTACCAGATTAGTGGGACCACCTTGTTATGGCCATTGGGAGTACCACTACCACCTTCAATATGGATGAAGTGGTTTCTTCATTGTTGTTTGAAGAGATGCAGAGAAATTCTTCTGAATCAGCTAAGGAGGCTCTTGTGGTTCGTGGTAGATCTAAAGAGAAGGGAAAGAAAAAGAATAATAAGAAGGAAGAAAAAGGAAGATCCAAATCCTGTGGGAGATCTAAGTCTCCCAAAAAGTCCAAGGCCCTGTGTTGGAACTGCAGAAAACCTAGTCACTTCCGCAAGGAGTGAGGAGAAAAAGAAAATAAGAAGAATTATGATTCAAATTTTGACAAGTCATCTTAGGATGAAGGAGAAGTGTTTGTTGCTGCCTTGGCAATGCATGCATCTGAGGATGTGTGGCTAATTGACTCTAGTTCATCTTTTCACGTGACCTCGCATCAGGGTTTGTTTTTGAAGTATGAAGAAGATGATGGTGTAAAGGTGTACTTGGGTGATGATTCTCACCTAAAAATTGTTAGTTGTGGAAGAGTCTTGATTCGATTCCCTAATGGACGAGTGAAGGGAATAAATGGTGTTTTACATATCCTTGGTTTGACATGAAACCTTCTTTCTGTAAGTAAGTTGAATGATGTGGGTGTGTAGGTTGTTTTCTCGAATGGAGGATGCAAGATGACTAGAGGATTGATGGTGTTGGCTAAGGGTGTTTGGATTGGCACTCTATTTCAGCTTGATGCATGTGCAATTCAGTGCAATAATGCCTCTATTTTGAAGAAGAGAGCTTCAAAGTCTCCATCCTCACCATTAGAACTAGTAGTGGAAAGGACTATTGCATCTACTTCTGATGGTCGTGCTTTCTGGGTACCTAAGGGTGCTCATTCTATGGAGATGAAACTTCCAGATGAGAAGACAATGTTATGACACTAAAGGCTTGGTCACATTGGTGAAAAGGGTTTGAGGACCCTGAAAAATAAAAATCTTGTTGAGGGTATGAATGATTGTAATCTTGATTTTGATTTCTACGAACATTATATTTATGGAAAATAAAACTGTGTTCAACTTTATTCCAGTTCTCACAAATCTTCTGAGGTGTTGGACTTGGTTCATTCTAATGTGTTTGGTCTTGTTAATGTTCCTTCAATTTCAAAATCTATTTACTTTGTTTCATTCATTGATGATTATAGTAGAAGGACATGGGTGTATTTCCTTAGAAGTAAATCTGAAGTCTTTAATAGATTCAAAGAGTTCAAAGTTCTTGTAGAGAATTAGAAGGATAGAAAGATTAAGTGTTTGAGGACTGACAATAGTGGTGAGTTTTGTTTAGTAGATTTCGACAAGTTCTATAAAGAATAGGGGATTGAGAGGCACAAGACAACACTGTATACCCCTCAGTAAAATGGAGTTGTAGAGAGGATGAATAGAACGTTGATGGAGAGGACAAGGAGTATGCTAAGTGGAGCTAGTCTTGAACAAAATTTCTAAGTTGAAGCTATTGCTACCACTTGTTACCTAGTTAACAGGTCTCCTACATCAGTGCTCATTGATAAGACACCTATGGAGGTGTGGTTTGGTAAAAAGCCTTCATTAAGACACATTTAAATATTTGGTTGTGAGGCATATGCACATGTGCCTAAGGAGAAGAAGTCTAAGTTGGAGAACAAGGCTATGAAGTGTATCTTCATCGGTTATGGAATTGGTGTGAAAGGGTACAAGCTTTGGGATCTAGTGGCTGAGAGAGTTCTGTATAGCAGAAGTGTGATCTTCAAAGAGAACAATACTTCTTCTATTGTCTTACAACCATAGAAAGAAGAGAAGAAAGATGATGTGGTTCAGCTTCCTTCCACCCCTGAGAAAGTTGAACCAAAAGCATCTATTGGACCTGATAATGAGGAGAGCTCTAGTAGCTCTAAAATTTTAGAAGAAGATGAAGAACCTCAACATCAATCTTTAAAGAGGACCACACGGATAAGGAAGCAACTTGATAGGTTTGGTTATTTGTTGCATGATTCTAGTTGCATTTTTTCTTTGATTTCTAACACTGATGAGCCTAGAACTGTGAAAGAGGCTATGGGTATGAAAGATGCAAGTTCTTAGAAGGAGGCCATGGAAGAGGAGATGGCTTCTTTGAAAAAGAATAATACTTGGGACTTGGTGCCTTTGCCTGAAGGATGAAAACCTATTGGATGCAAATGGGTGTTCAAAAAGAAATTCGGTGTAGATGGCAGTGTTGAGAAATATAAGGGTAGATTGGTTGCGAAGGGGTATTCTCAGGTGGAGGGAATCGACTATGGTGAGATTTTCTCTCCCATTGCAAAGTTGGCATCTATTCAGTTCTTGTTATCTCTTACAGTAGTGTATGATCTAGAAGTGGAACAGATGGATGTGAAGACAACATTCCTTCATGGTGACTTGAAGGAGGAAATCTATATGTCACAACCAGAGCACTAGGTGGTGAAAGGTAAAGAAAATCTGGTTTACAAGTTGAAAAATTCTTTGTATGGTTTGAAATAGTCTCCTAGGATGTGGTACCAAAAGTTTGATGCATTTTTGTTGATTATTGGATTTAAGAGATCAAAATTAGATCATTGTGTTTATTACAAGTTTGACAATGATTGCATTCTCATTATTGCATTATATGTCGATGATATGTTACTCATTGGGAATGGTAAAAGTTTGATTTATGATTTGAAGTCTCAGTTGTCAGCACAGTTTGAGATGAAAAATTTAGGGGCAGCTCGGTACATTTTAGAGATGGAGATCAGAAGAGATAGAGCTAACATAAAACTTTGGTTAGGCCAGAGTAAGTATGTTAACACTATGTTGGAGAGATTCAACATGGTGGATTGCAGACCTTTGACTGTTCTTGTTACAATGGGGACAAAGTTATATGTTGTAGATTGTCCAAAGTCTCCTTCTGAGATAGAGGATATGTGCAGAGTTCCTTATGCTAGTGCGGTTGGTAATTTGATGTATGCAATGATCTGTACAAGACCAGACATTGCCCAAGCAATGGGATTCCTTAGTAGATTTATGGCTAATCCTGGATGGGTACATTGGGATGCAGTGAAGAGAGTATTTAGATATTTGCAAGGTACTTCTAAGTATTCCTTATGTTATCATGGTTATCCTATAGGACCTCAACATTCACTTTGTATTCATGGATTTGTGGATTCAGATTGGGCAGGTGCCATTGACAGCAAGAGATCCACTAGTGCTTATGTGTTCACTATGTTTGGTGGTGCTATTAGTTGGATGAGTAAGCAACAACCTGTAGTTGTTTTGTCCACTACTAAAGTTGAGTACGTGTGGCAGTAACTCATGCTTGTAAAGAAGTCATTTGGCTAAAGAGATTGTGTTCTAATGTTGGGTTTCATGTAGGGAAGATTACTATTTGTTGTGACATTCAGAGTGTCATATGTTTGGCCAAGAATCCTACTTTCCATGTGAGGGCTAAGCATATTGATGTCCAGTACCATTTTGTTCATGACATGGTAGAGGATGGGAAGGTAAACTTGGAGAAAGTTGACACTTTAACGAATGTTGTAGATTCCTTGACAAAACCTGAGCATAGAGAAATTCAGATGGTGTTCAAATTCTATGGGCCTCTCAGCCCCTAGCAATTAAATCATGGTGTTGATACTCCCTCTACTCTTGCAAGGTGTTCGACAAGTGGGAGAATGTTAAGAAAAGTGTCTCAACCTTGCAACTTCAAAAGGTTACTATTCTTCCCAGTTTTGGTCTTTTCAAATACCCTTTATCATGAAGAATGATCTAGAACTTTCAAAGTTTCCAAAAGGGCTAAAAATGGTAAGACTTACTATTTTTAATAACTTCACATTTGACCTTGGATTGACTTGAAATTTTTCCATAAGGTGTGGAATAGCTAAGTAAACATCTCGGGTGAGTTTCATCTCAAGATCATATATGGATTGTGAGATATTAAAGTTCCTATTTTTTGAAACTGCGAAAAAAGTTTTTAACTCAATTGTCATAATTGAAACTTCCCTAAACATCCCAAAAATTGTCATAACCAACAAAGAAGGTTATAGGGTGATATATCTCTTCACGAGCTTTTCGACGCATCAAACGGTTCATCAATCAGACATCCAGATCAAAAGTTATGACCTTTGGAAGTTGGACATCCTATTTTTGGGAAATGTAAAAATGTGTTGGACACATAAAAGAGTTGTAAAGGGGAGAGTTGCACGTGTTTGTGTGTGTTTTGGCACATCACAAGGCATCTTTGATTGGAGATAATTTGGGTGCCACTTTTGGGTGGTTTTAGCTCATGGTTTTGTAATTACCGGTAACAGTTTACTGTATTGTATCTCCTATATATCAGGAGTTGGAGATGGAGGTTGTGTGTAAGAATCTTATAGATGTCAAGTTACCTCCTGGATCTCTAGGTGGATATACTCCTGTAAAAGCTTACTCTGCAAGTATATTATAATCTTCTTGATTCCTGAATAATATATTGGGCGGCTTTAGAGTGTGGAGTTTTTTTATCTAAAAGGGTTTTCCCCATGTATATCTTGTGTTGTGAGTTTTGTGTTTACATTTGGAAGTTGTTATTATCTTTCTATTAATGTACATCTTAATCTATAACTATAAAAGTAAAAAATTGCATAAATCTTTCCACAATAGATCATTGTAGGAAGATTTTCCGCATACCTTGCTTCCTTTCAATCCTTTTAGGTAGCAATATTGTTTGGAAAAGAGGGTGATCCCAATAAGACATTCTCTAAGATTAGAGAGTTGTCTCCCTATCTATCAAATGGCTAATCCCAAAGCCATTTGTGCTATGGGGGAGGAAAATGGATAGAAATATTGAAATCAAATAAATAAAACAAAGGTCTATACTAGATAGATCAATCATCTTATCTGCTAGAGAAGAGCTTAAAAGATCATGATGCAATAATCAACAAAGATAAACATGCATACACCTAGTAATAATGAACAAATACAAGTCAACAGTCACCTAGACCAATTACTTACTTTCTATTAAGTTCATGAATTATTGCACAAATGAATACATATGTATTTTTGAAAACATACATAAAGTTTCCCTTATGTAGTAGAGAAGAGGAAGCATACTTCACTTAGGCATCAAACTTAAAATCTTAATTAACAAAGTGTCAACACATGATCAGGAATGCAAGCTAGTATTTATAGATTAATATTCTACCCAACCCATAATGGTTTTCCCCTCCAATTTATATTTGAAATTTGAATTCTAGAGGAGAGAAGATATCTTTATGAATTTAGTGCCTTAATTGACCTTGTTAGTGGTTGGGATAGGCTATGTGAGCTCTTGGTAGCTCATTTTTTGAATTTTTTCAACCAGTGCTAAACTTCAGCGATATTGGTAGGTGAAACTTGTTGTCTAGGTACTATCCAGTTGGTGGCCATGAATGCCCAATCTTACTATCTTTTAAAATTTGAATTCTTGTAATGGATCAATCCCACCATAGTTACTCTAGCATTGTCAGATCCATAGGATGATGTCGAAAAGTCATGGGTAACAAAACTATGCATTTGGGGTGCAGAGTGAAATGTTTTTATGGTGTAATGGTGTATTGCACACAGGCTATTAGATGTGTTTATTGTTGGTAGATCAAATGGTCCACGAGACGTTTGAGGAACTTTTCCTTTTGTAATTATGAAAATCCCTAGGAGCACGCCATATGTCCTCGGTTAAGTCATGACTTAACTTAAACTGAAAGCATAAGTGGGGGTTGCCATTACTCATATATTGTACCCTTTACTTTATAATACTTAGTGCAATGCCATGTGTTGCAATACCAAGGCTTCTTTGGAAAACCTATACTACAAATTTCTAAAAGTCCCACAAGACTTGGCTTCTACCAAAACTACAACAAAACTTTAAAATAACAAAATCATATCAAAGTGGGGAGGTCCATGGATGGCATGGGGTATGCTTATTCTTCTAATGATGAGTGTTGGTGTGAACAGGGGTATTTCCTATACGGTTTCCCCTTTGTAGTGTGAACAAGGAACATTATCTAACTAGTTATTAATTAGGACCTATTCACACATGTTCACATGTTAAGTTGACTTAGGGCTCTAGGAATCTTTCTAGATGTTTCTAGTTGTCATATGATCTTATCCTATAGTTGTCTCATGTCATATGATTAAGACACTTGTCATCATCCTAGTCAGTCCTATCTTATCACCTTGCCTTTATAAGCAAGGCATATCATCTACATATGTAATTTACATTGTTTAATAGAATAGAATTATTCTCTCATTTTGGATCTCTCTTTTGCTTTCATTGAAGCTCTGATACAATGTAAGAGTTGGCTATGAAGGTAGCCACCTAAGATCTAGCTCTTTCGTATCATTGCTCCACCATCACTTGTTATTTTAGAGTTTACTTCCTTGCGAGCTTCTGGTGACTCTTTGTAATAGGATCATTTTATTCTTATTGATCTATCTCATTGGGATTCCTCTTTATCAAACATTTCATATTTGTTTGTAGAGTCTCACATTTTATATTTGGAGGAGACATTTGAGGGGTTAAAATATGTCTTCACATCTTTAGCATTTTTAGATGTAGTTCATTATCCTTCCTCTCCTAGTTCTACTTCCTTGATCGGGCATTTATTATTTGTGTCTCATGTCATATGATTAGAACACTTGTCATAATCACATGATGTCCTACCTCTCAACCTTGCCTATATAAGCAAGGTCTCTCATTGTACATTATGTGTGGGTCATATATATTGTATATCTTGTACCTTATATGCATCATTATTCTTTGGCAATAAAGAATTGTTATCGCTTTTCTCTCTTGTTGTGAAAAGTTGTTTTGATTGCAGATAATCCTAGGCTTCCTTGAGTCCATTATTGACTCTTATAATGAGGTGTAAGGAATCTACCACCTGTAGTGAAGGACTCGCTATAGAAACAAATTTTTAGATGTGTTATTAACATTGGAAAGGATATTTGATCCTAGATATAGAGTTTTGGCCCAATGCAGAGTGGATTAAGCTCCAATTACAATATTTTATAGTCATTTGTTTGATATCTTGAAAATATTGCATAAACATTTAAATTATATGCCACATTAGTATGTGCAAGGGAACATGATTTGTTATTTATCTTGATGGCATTTATCATAAATATCATTAGGTTAAGGGTATGTGCGTATTGAAATCATTATAGAGTATGTGGACAATATAGATTTGATGCTTTGGTGGTAGTTCCAAGGAATTGATTACATATGCAATAGCATGTGGGAAGTTAGTAAGGTTTATGACTACATGTGCTTAGTGTATTATTTCTTGAGGTGAGGTAGTAGCTAGAGAGAGCATTGGAGAAAAGTGGCTTTTGGTCCAGTAGAACACCTATCATTTTTGCATTTAAATAGTTTTACTTTACTTGTAGTGAGTATGATGGCTAGTAAAATGATCTTGGGGAAAGGCAAGGATTTGAAGCACACAAGTAGTGTGGCAAATGGTATCCTCAAGGTGATTTTTTCCTATGAATTTGTTGTAACATTAGGGTTTGTTAAGGACATGCTACGAGAGATGGGGTCAGAAGCAAGGAATAGGCCTAAGGTTGCCATAAAAGGATATTTTGTCTCCAATCTATCATAAGTTATCTTGAATGTTGACTTAAGGTTTTGGATTCTCTGGCTCTTTTTGTCGATGCAATTTGGGAATATGGTGTTGGTTAAGGAAGAAGCAAATACTAGAACATCAAAGAAGAAAGGCACAAATATATTGGAAGGGGTAGAAACTATAAATTTGCTTGCTAAGGTTGAAAAAAAAACAAAAATAGAAGAATTGCATAGGGGGTAGGAGTACCTAGGGTTTACAAGAAGACATGGGAAAAGTGCTAGCAAGACTCTATGTCACCCATAATTGTGGGTGGGTGGAACTGTCGAGTGGATTCACCATTCATGTACTTTGCAGTGGAATGGTTCATCATGTGCATTATTGTTGGGAATTATGTAAAGGTATACACTTCCCATCTTTGGAAGGCACTAATCTAGCATGACATGTGATGGGTGGAGCCACAAGTGAGGCTAGTTGGGTGGAAGTAATGGAGGTGGTGAAAGAAGGGAATTATGGTAGGGAATGTTGGGGCATAGTATAATACTGGCTATAGTCAGAATCAATTGGATGTTCATGGTTTTTAGGATTTTGTATATTTTTTGGATTTCCATGCTATGATACAACATTAGATTTTTAGGTCTATGGATGTATATTGTCGTAAGCTATAGGTTGATAAGTAGTTATAGCAATTTTTTGTTATCATATTGTAATGTGGTGGAACTTGTATGCTTTTATAGAATCATTATTTCAAGGTTAGGGCTTCAATAAAAACCCACAAAATTGTCCAAAAATAATAATTGAATTATTTAAATAAATTAAAGAGCTTTTATGGTTTGGAATATGTGGTTAGTCATTGAAAATTATAACAATTTGATAGACAAAAATTACTTATTTGAATATAAATTAATAATTATAATTTGTATTGATTATTGATGATGATAATGATAACATTATTAGACTAAATTGATCTATAAGATCTTTGAACTATATCATTTATTATATTATGTAATATCTTTTTACTTTATTATATACAAAATTTCACTGAAATTGATCTTATTGTTATTATAATTGCTCTTGACACTCTTCACAAATAAGGGTCATCGTGATAATTAATCTCAATATACTATTTTAGAGTATACAAATAGAGTAGAGATAGGGAGTCCTCTTTCGACAACCATAAACATGAATGGCTTGATCTATCTCCCTACCACAAGAGTGCACATAAATGTAAAGGCCATAAGAGTAGTGACCTCTCCCTATCAATCAAGTGCTCTCCTGGTGGTTGAGTCTATTACATACATAGTATGATTGTTTCTCTTCTTGACTACTGAGGTGAACCTCTCAACCGGCCTACAGAGATATGGGGGGTGAATCTCTCAATCAATTGGATGATCGATTGAAATTATCACCCATGTGTGCTATGATACAAGTTGGAAAAAGATGATTAGGGCTTGGGAAATTGTCATTGCACGGCTCATAGTTCATATAGGCACAAGGGATACAAAGGAGACAAAGTGGGCTATACTGAACTATGGGCAAAGGCCCATCTCCCAATATGTCAACTAGTCCTCACATATGGCTTTGACCTAAACTCATGTAGAGTTCCACGCCAATAGATCTCAAAAGGCAGTCGGATCGGCCTATCCTGAACTAGTTTAAGACTCTTGGGGCTTAAGAAACTCAGGAGCAGCCCATAATTCAAACAGGTATGAGGCATGAGGGAGTAGTCTAAAACATAAATATTTAAATATTGCAAGAATTTAATTATGTATATAAAATTGCCAACAAAATATATTGTAATACTAAAATTGACAAAACTTCTTACTAAATAATGTGACAATTCTAAGAACACCAACATACCTTTTAGCTAATACTGTGGGCTTTGGACTGTCAAAACTTTTAACACCTGATGCATCAACACCTCTTTTTCTCCATTGTATTTAACCCATTATTCTGTAAATTCCACCAAAGGAGAGGGAATAAGTAAAATAGTTATGATGATATTCAGTAATGGTAGTTATGTAACAAAAATAACAATTGTGATGTTTGGAGACTGGTATCTACGCAAGAATCCATCTCTGTTTGTTTGGAGAGGTTGTCGTAAGAACATCCAGTCTCCAACAACAAGAGACTCATTTTTGCAAAGAGACAAATTCAAGCACTAAACTAGTAAGGGTGTCTTAGAGGAGAAGCTTGTATATCTTTCAGTAAAATATTGCTTCAAATTGAAGTGCAGAATAGATATCCATCTGTCATGGCATCCAGTCAACAGGTTTCATATACGGGAGCAACTTGCCAGCTAAACAATACTTCGTTTTTAAATGGAGCTGGTGGTGAAGATGTCCATTATTAAGTTGAATCAAGGAAATTTACTATATAAAGCTTGCACAATCATTGCCAGTTGAAGTTGGCATTGAAATGGTAGAAGTTTCAGTTCAGATATGTAGACTATAATTTTTTGAAAAGATATACCTGGTAACGGTAAATGTTCAACTTTAGGATAGTTCCCAAGAATATTGCACAAGCTTCACACATTTATTTTCCAGGAGAAATTCTTCTAGAGCAATGTGCATGCAAAATTAAGATATAGCAACAGTTACCTTTTAACTTTGGTAAATACCAGTCATTGAAAATTTAGGATTTGGAAGAATCAATGGCATAAACACATATTCGGAAATTCTGAAGGAAAAGCATTAATCAACTACAAACTGACATGCTAGAAAGATTCTCAAATAACAGTCCAAGGTCCCACAGAAAGCACCAACTGAACCAAAGAAAATGAAAAACAATGCCCTATTGGAATATCTTTCCTTAACTTGGGGTGGAGAGAAAACACTAAAATATCCTCGAGCACAAGATGAGCTAAATGACAGCATCCATTATTCAATTATCTATTCTTTTGAAATCCATTGTTGCCTCTGTAAGCAAAATTCGTGCAAATCTAGGAATCAAGTAGTCCCAAACCCAAAAGTCATGCTGATTTTATAAAAAATAATCTTAGAATAGGACCAAGTTCCAATTTGTAGAAAGCAATTAAAGGTGGAATAGGTGAGATCGGCTTAAAAACGACATTGAAGAGGTAATATTCTAATCTCTGCAGCATTGTAGGTCTCAAGGTCGCAAGAGAAATGTTGATGCGTTAATATATGTTAAATATAGCGTCTATTGCTTGAGAATAATAATGGGAAGTTTTATTGTGTGGGACATGCTAATGAAACAATTTTAATCTTAAAGATCAATTCCTCTTTTTTAAGGATGGTTCTTCTTATTTTAGGAACATGTCAATAAATAAGGATGATTCTTCTTATTTTAGGAACATGTCAATAAAACAATTTTCGAGATTAAAAGGTTGGTTTCTATAGTGACATGTCGATGAACTAACTTTCAGAATTAAAAGGTTTGTTCTTTCTACTTTGGCAATAATTTTATGCTATTTGGGGATGAAAGGGTGAAAAGCAAATTAAAAAGAAAAAAGAAAAGAAAAGAGGATGCATCGGAATAGATTGGTCTAATACGGATCTGATTTCAGTCTGAGAACTTGAGGAAAACTTCACATGTAGGCAAAGTTATAGCTAAGCCAATGGAGGTAGGTTTACCTCTAGTGGAAAACTTGAATTGTGGAAGTGTTAGTATATGATGTTGTGGCCAAGGTGAAGCAAAGATATGACAAAGGCATGAAGAATATTGTCGTATATTCATCAAAGGTGTGTGATACATAAATGCAAAGAACTCGGTAGGAAAGCAGGCTTTTATAATTAAACAGGGAGAAACATCCATCTAATTTATTAGAGAAACCTTGGAGTGCAACAAGACAGGCTAAATTGTTGAAAACAAGGAGAAACTATCAGCAAGAAAGGTTGTTCTTTAGTGCATCCAAATTCCTTAAATAGTAATAGATCATTAGAGGCAATGAAATTAGCAATGAAAACAAATAAAAATCATAACACACTATTTACATGGAGAAATTCTTGTAGGAAAAAACTCCACACCCAAAGAGACACAAGCTTGTATTAATCCTAAAAATAGTTACATCAATACAATATATTAATCTCTTTGAATTTTGGCAGCATGACGGTGCTCAAATGACCTACAAAAGAATTTTATAATACTACCATCTCAATGTATCAATATATAGGAGATATGGATACAAGATACCGTGAATGGTATTCCAAAACTAATGGTCAATACCTCTCACCCAAATCTAGGTATCCATCTCCATCATGGAGAATCTCACACCTCACTCCACATGGTCAAACTCTATGAATAGTATGTAACTCCTCTTATGCACCTTACACCCACCTTATCCATCATAGATGTTATAGATTATGTCATAACAGTCAAATTGACCAATATCCCAATCCTAGGTGCTCCATGGGAAGATTGTCCAAATGTGTCATAAGGCCTATTTGTAGAAGATCTTACATCCACTTACACCTCCCAATCTTTGACTAATTTCTAATATCTTCCCAAAGGTAACTCCTAACACAATGCCATTACAAATACATGTGAGAGGATAAATAATAAAAATAATTTTACCTACCACCTAAGAGGGGTGTCCACGTCTACCCTCTCTGTGATCCTTGGAGACATAACATTATTTATCAATAACAATAATTAAATACAATTAAAACATGTCTAGGGATTTACAAGGTGAATGGCACCCAGTCCTGGCATCATAAATGATATGACTAGACTTGCTAATCAACTAACTAGTTTACAAAATGTATAGTGAGTTGTATTGATACAATAGGCTATTAATTAAGCCTTCCACAACATGTTGACAAGTGTCATGCACATATGGTGCACTTCTCATGTAGCTAGTGTTGTGCTAGATGTTAGATTTGTATGGTGTCAATTGATTGGCATGATCACATGGAGTAGACATTGTTAGGTGTTAGATGTGTATAGAGCTAACTTGATCATATTGGTGTAGGTGCATGGGCATGTGTGTCCATATGCAAGTTGCATAATGTAGAAAGGTTGTAAGAGCTAGCAATGCTATTGTCAAGGCTAAATTGTACTCTTGTTGTATAATGTGATTGAAGAGAGTGTGGTTTTTTTGCACTAAGTTGTGTGAAATTATTGAGTTTGTTGTTTGTGTATGTGTGCACAAATTCATTCTAGCAAAGTGTTTCATCCATGTGCAGAGCAAGTTGGTGCTATGTTGTGTACATAAGGGAATATTGTGGCATGAGATGAGCTTATGTTGAGCCAATGTGTAGGAGCACAAGTTGGATGGAATTGTGTATGGATCATTTGCCCTTCCTTGTAGATTAATAATCTCCATTGTGTCTAGTGCATGGTAAAGTGACTTAGTTGATGCTGATTTAAAAAACCACCAGTTACGTTGAACCTTGCACAGTTGTATCCAAATTGTTTTTCCTTTTCTTATAGAGGTGCCCTCATTATGCTAAAAAGATACCCAAAGGTTCCAACATAGAAAATGGAATGAATTGCATGGAAGGTATAGCTTGGTGATACACGTGCATGTTGATGATTTGTACATGTGAAGTTAAAAAGATTTTATGAAGTTTAGGAATCAATGAAGATATGGAGTAGTTGTACTTCTACCCAAGAACCAATGAATGTCAAATGTGTTGGTGTAATTACTATTTAAATCACAATCCTAACTATGTGTCCTTGCTAATGTTGAGAGAAGTTGGCCCCCATACTTTAACACTAAAAGGAGACCTAGTGTCATTGAACCTATACATCCTTATCAAAATAAGTTGGTCTCTATACACAAGAACTAGAACATTGAATAGTGCATAGCATTAGAACACACGTGATCCAAAAAAACATTGATGGTTGAAGAAATGGCTTGTTGGTGTGAAATGTTGATGTGTGTTGTGCAAGATTGCAATGGATGTTGTTGAGAAGTGTTTTAATGTGTTTATTGTCTAATGTGGCATGTCTAGTGTAGTGAGATCAAGACATCGACCATCGAAGTGAAGTTGTGGATGCTTCATGTGCTTGTACTCTCAATGAGAGTTGTAAGCTTATATTAAAGGCATAGGCATTTCTTACTACAAGTGTGGGATTATAGAGGCTAGCCTTCTTCATTCCAATGTCAGGTTTATGCAAAAATTGTATGAATCTGATATGTTACTAACAAAGGAGGAGATGTGGTTGAGGAATAGTTGAATGTTCTTTTATTGTAGACATAGTGGTTTCTCTATCATAGTGCAGACATAGTCGAATGTTCAAGTTTCCCATTAAAGATGTTTCTCTATCATCATGTGCAATGTGAATATTGAAGGATCTAATGCATGAGAGATGAAAGAGGGCATGCAACCAAAAGGCACAAAGAAAACACCCTATTCAACTATCTAACTCTAGCATTGTTGGAAGCCAATATTACGATCAATAGGTGGTCACTTGGTAGTGGGTGTGTATGGTCCAAATGAGTATACTTTCCTTGGCATTGTCTATCATTTAGTTAGAAAGTATGTATGTTGGACTATTGTGTCCACCATTTTTTTAGGGAGCTTGCAACTCCTAAAGGTTCCTTCTATTTAGGATGTTATCAACAGTCATCATCCTTTTGATGTGTAGATTGTTGTTAGTTAACATAGGAATTCATTCAAGAAAGCATGACCAATGCTCTCCCTAAAGATAGTTCTAGACCTCTTAGGACAAGAAGTAATGGGTCATTAGTGTGGTGCTATGTTACAAAGAATCCATTTCAAGGTGATTCCAAAACTCAAACCCTAAGACTCTAGATCATATACATTCCAGTTGATAAAGGGCAGAATTCTGCAGTTTGTATGTATAATTTGCTTGTATGTTTGCATTGTATATGCGACATACATTGGTTATATACAAGGCGGACCCAACTGTAAAGTCAAATTCGCCAAATTCAGTGTTGGGGTCCATGCATTGTATATACATGTGTTTGTCTACTTTCAATTGTATGTTTATACATACAATCAGATATACAAAGCCGATATGCAAGAGGCCATATACAAAGTGCTTTGCATATGCAAAGGCAGACTCAGAGGTAGTTTCAAAGGCCGATAAAAGAACAGATGCAAAGTGATATATATACAGATGCAAAGTGATATATACAAGCAGTTGACTAAAACTTTGATTGCCCATATCTCCTCCATTCTCGCGAATTTTGACATGCAGCAAGAGGCAAAAGTGCTTAGTTTTGCCTCCTCTTTCATTTGGCAAGGATTTCAGGGGAATACTCTCACTTTTCAAATTTGGATCTGGATTTGCATATTTTGGGCGAGTGGACATTTCAGTGGCCATTTTGAGCAGATAGATATATTTCTTGCATTCATTGCTGCACAAAGATGAAGCAGCTTACATTAATGACTAGAAATATCTCTTAAACTGCCATGTTTCAGATATTTCATATATTCCTTGTTGAAGATAACCATTGAAGCTGCTCGCATTTAATGCCCAAAATATCTTCCACCATCCCCAGTTCCAGATCTTTTGCACCATAACTTCTTGTAGGTGGACAGTCATTAAGAGGGAGATATTTTCCTGCTGCAGCTTTTTGAGCAAATTTTGTAACTGACTTAGGGCATTCTTGAATGGCTATATATATGTGTTTGAATGATGTAAATAAGGTTGGAGCTTTTTTAGCATTCAGGCTTTTTCTGTTTCCAAACAGAGCTTTTCTGCTACTGTAACTGTGCCTTCTCACTGAATATATGCAAGTTATTTTTGCCTCTTTTACTGAGTTTTAGTTTAGCGTGAATCTGCTTATGATTGCCTGTGAACATAGTGTTCCTTTCAATTGTCTTGTTTCTCACCTCTACTAGGATCAGTTAAATCTATGTATGTCTACTTGTTGTGTTTGGTTATGTTGTGCATTTTCTCAGTACTGTGAGGGTTCTTTTATTAAACTTGGTGAATCACCTTTTACTTTCAGGTTTTTCATTTCATCTTTCATTCAAAAGCATTCTGCCTCCCTTTTCCTATGAAAATTTAGTAGTTAGGTAACCAATTAAGGAAGTTGGCCTTCTCTGAAGGTCTGATCTCATTTCGCAAGGTCCCACACTTCGAGATCATTCCCATGTTACTCCAGATTGCTAAAAGTTTCACAACTGCAGCAAGAGGGTGCAAATCTGGGTGATAACAATTAGTATTTGTACAGATATGCAAATCCATTCTTGTTGCATATGTTGTCATTGATGTCAAAGGAGTGATGAACAAAAGTGGTGTGATAGGCATATTTGTTGGTGGATGGCAAAGGAATAGTGATAAAAGGTGTTGTGAGGTGGAAGACTTAATGTTGTATGTGTTTACAAAAGAGTGTTAATTAGAGGAGCAGTAGTGATGATGTTGAGTCAGTATCATGATGTTTATTAGAGGAGTTGTGATGGAAGACATGAGCATGATGTTGAGTCAGTATTAGATGTATCTTATCTTCTGAAGTTCATTGACAGGGATTTGTCTTGAAGATGCCCATAAGATTGTACTACATTCTACCGCAGATGAAGATGTGGACTTGCAGTTTGGAGGTTAGACATAGACAACTATGAAGTATGCATGATTCTAATTTTAGAGCATAAAAGTTACCGCAAAACATTTTAGAGCTAGTAGAGTGAAGACAATGGTGAAACAAGGTTGTTGCAATCACAAAGGGACAGAAGATTGCTTGGTATTTCACCACACTTGAAGATATGATCTTGCAGCTTGGAGGATTTTTAGATAAAGATAAAAGGTATGTATTTATCAAGTTTCAAAGGACAAAAGGTACCAGAGAATTTTCCAGAGTTAGTTGAGTAAGAACAAATCTTCTTGTTGTTTAGAGTTATCAGAGGGAGAAAGAAAAAGCCACCACATTTCACCGCACTATAATGTTTGGCTTTGTTGTTTGAAAGATAAGTTCATATGGTCTATATGTATTCTCAGTTTAGGTTGCAAGTGTTCTAGTGTACTGTAAATATGTTTTTCAATGTTCTATAACTGTGTAATCAGAGTAGGCGAGAGATACTGGCATCAATGTTTCATTGTTTGCATTAGCATGAAGTAACATGTATTGGTAAAAAGGAGTGTATGAGAATGTTTTGCAAGCCATATAATGTTTGTGACATAGTTTGCATGATGTGATTTTGTGTCTTAGGTACCGCTTTAGGTCTGGAGCTAATGCATGAAAGGATAAATGTTTGCTGGGATGACTTGGTATATTTTGGGTGATTGTGCTATGTGTTTGGAAGTGTGCACTAGCATAGAGATGTGTGATAAGGTAAAATTGGTCTCGGTGATCATTTGGTTTGAACCGCATAATGGATTTGATTCTTACATTACTGTAGATGACTTGGGAGCCAACAATGATAGGTCATTGCACATTTCATGTTACATGTTTCATCTAGGTCGACAAAGGTGAAGTTTTGAAGACTTGCAGAGCATATAAATGAAAGATCAAGATTGTTTTAAATGTGTGTGTAAGTGGGTGTTCGAGGGTGCAAGAGTGAGAGAGAGTGTGTTTTAGTGAGTGTGAGTATGTGCGAGTGTAAGAATGACTATATATGTGTGTGTGAAAAAGATAAATGATCTGAAAGATGAAATGTTGAAGTGTATTGCAGAGGTTTGTTAATGATGCAGGAGCATCCAGTGGTGTAAGGGCAATATTGCATCACCCAAAAAGAAGTTAATTCAAAATCATTACATTTGTTTTCATTTCTTTCCATAATTAGTGTTTCTGGTTCCATAATCTCCTGAATAATAATGTAGGACTTTCAATTTTTCCAAAACTGCTAAAAATAGCAAACTGCATATTTCAAAAAGTTTAACTACCATTTTAGGAAAGTTTGCATTTGGGCACGGATTGAAGCGAAAAGTTACAGAAAGATTCATAACTGAAATATAAGACCTTTGATGAAGGAATCAGAGAAAGATCATTTGTGAGCTAAAAGATATTAAAGTTTTTGTTTTCTGAAAAGCCCCTAAAAATTTTTAAAACAAGATATGAGACACTAAAACATCCCATAACATCCTGAAAAGTTGACAGAAATCCATTTATGGATTTCCAGCATGATAGTTCACATCACGATCATTTCAGAACTTAAAACAGTTCGTCAATCAGACACCCAGATCAAAAGTTATGCTTCCTGGAAGTTGACCTACTTTTGGAGGGAGTTGCAAATTTTGAAATTTAGTTGGAGGCCACCAAAAAGTGTTATTTATGACTATTTTGGGAACCCTGGGCGGTAGTAGAGTTAAGGGGGAAAGTGTAGAGTCAAGAATAGGTGGGAAAATAGAAACCCTAGCTAATTTGGGGTTGCAGAAAGCTGAAGATTCCAGAGCCTAGTGATGTGTAGCTGTAATGTGTTGCAACCTATGGGGAATTGATTCCTTTGATTGTAATTGAGCTTCTGTAATGTAATGAGTTGTCCAAATCAATAAAGAAATATTCTATTTCTGTGTGATATTTTCTGTTATTGTGTGTTTTATGATTTACCCCCTTCATCAAGTGGTATCAAAGCAAGGGTTCCTTAGTGTGTAGACAGATCGCCGACCATGAGGCAGTTTGCACCAGGATCTGAGGTTGTGGGTTTGCTGCGGAGATCAAGATGCCTCCACAAAGAAATCGTATTGGGAGAAATGCTTTGATGGAAGAGGGTTTTAGAGCCCTACAAAGGCAAATCAATGCATTGCAAGAGGAGCTACGAAGAGGGTTTGAGCTAAGAACAAGAGAAGAAAGCGAAGATGAAGCTGAAGAGGAGCTATTTGAGGAAGAACAAGAAGCTGCAGGAGATCTTGTAGAAGTTAGGTTGTTGAGGGCCATTTTGAAGATCAGAAAGAGGCCCAAGATCAAAGTTTCTACATATTCTAGAGATTTGAATCCAGAACAGCTTATTGATTGGATCAATGACATGGAGGAGTATTTCAAGTATGAAGACATGGAGGACCCAGATTGGGTCAAGTTTGCAAAAACAAAGTTGAAGTGCCATGCCAGTATTTGGTGGAAGGAGGTCCAATTAGAGAGGAATAGAAGAGGAAAAGGAAAGATTACCAGATGGGATCGGATGGTGGAGAAACTGAAGAAGCAGTTCATTCCTATGGACTATGAGATAGAGCTACTGAAGAAGCTGCAAGGACTGAAGTAAGGTAACAAGTCTGTTAAGGAGTATACAGAAGAGTTTTATAAAATTACTATCAGGACAGGTCATGTAGAGTCCAACAAGGAGAAGGTAGCCCGTTACATTAATAGGTTGAGGCCAAGTATTCAAGAGGAGCTGAGCCTATTTAGAATGACCACTATAGAAGATGCGTACCAGTTTTCCCTGAAGGTGGAAGAGAAGCTGAATAAAAGATTTGATAGCAAGCAAAGGGGAAGAGGTCAAGGCAGAAGGACTGGTGGAAGACCCTATGGAGGCCGTAATGAAGATCAAAACAAAAGTGAAGAAGATGGCACCAGTCGAAATTAGAGAGGGGATAATGCCTACCGCCGTCGTGACCAGAACAATGGTGAGCAAAGAGGAAGAGGAAGAGGCAGACCTAGGCAAGGACCCGGAAGAGGAGGTTTCAGAGGAACCTATTTCCAATGTGGAGAAGAAGGGCATCGATCATACGAGTGTCCACAACATCAAGGAAGGACAAATAGAAGACCTGAAGGTAATGCACGAGTTGCACATGTAGATGAAGATGCACAATCTGAGCGTTCTGAAGATGCTGAAAGGGGAGAAACCCTAGTTGTTAGAAGAACTTTGTTGAATGAGGAGAAAGAAACCAATCAGAGGAAGAATTTATTCCACACAAGGTGCAAATGTGAAGGTAAGTGTTGTGATATTATTATTGACAGTGGAAGTACTGACAATCTTATTTCAGAGGAGATGATTGACAAGTTGAAGTTGACAAGAAGAAAGCATCCACATCCATATCGGATTGTATGGTTACAGAAGGACCATAGAACTTTGGTCAATGAGCAGTGTTTAGTGAAGTTCAAGATTGGGCACTACCATGATGAGGTGCTGTGTGATATCATACCGATGGATGCATGTCATATGTTGTTGGGGAGGCCATGGTAGTATGATAGGAGTGCTGTCCATGATGGCCATGCAAACACATATTCCCTAACAAAGGATGGAATTTGTCGTAAGTTGAAACCCTTGAAGGAGGTGGAAGAAAAGGTATGTAGTACTGCTAGAATTTGCTTGGTAGATGGTAGGAAATTTTTGGAGGGTATGAAGCATGAACGTCATTGCGTTGCATTGATTCCTAAGATTAGTCAAGAGAAATGTGCAGATGTACCAGCAGAAGTTTCAGATATGTTGGAATAATTTCATGACATTATCTCTGATAATGTACCAGAAGGTTTACCACCAATGAGGAAGATAAGTCATCAAATGGATTTGATACCAAGAGCCAGTTTGCCAAATAAGGCAACCCACAGAATGACTCCAGCAAAGAATGAAGAGTTGAACAGACAAGTTCATGAGTTGTTAAGGAAGGGACTGATAAGGGAGAGACTGAGTCCATGTGCAGTACCTGCAGTACTAGCACCAAAGAAAGATGAAGAGTGGAGAATGTGTACAGATTCTCGAGCCATAAATAAGAATACTATCAAGTACAGGTTTCCATTGCCAAGAATGGATGACATAATGGATTGTTTGAGTGGAGCCAAGGACTTCACGAAGATTGATCTGAAGAGTGGGTATCACCAGATCTGAATCAGAGAAGGAGACGAATGGAAGACAGCCTTCAAGACAAAGGAGGGTTTGTATGAGTGGTTAGTCATGCCATTTGGGCTAACCAATGCACCAAGCACATTCATGCAGCTCATTAACAAGGTACTGAAAGAATTTTTGGGAAGTTTTCTTATTGTTCATTTGGATGATATTTTGATTTTCAGTAAGACTTGGGATGAGTATCTGATGCATATTAGAAGAGTTCTGGAGAAGTTGAGGGAGGAGAAGTTGTTGATTAATCTGAAGAAATGTAGTTTTGTAAAAAAGGAGTTGGTATACCTGGGATTTGTTGTCTCATAGGAAGGTCTTAAGATGGACCCATAAAAAGTAAGGGCTATCATTGAATGGCCTACGCCAAGGAGTGCAACGAAGGTACGATCTTTTCATGGTTTGGCAAGTTTTTATAGAAAGTTTATCAAAAATTTTAGTACCATTTGTACAACCCTAATTGAGACAATGAGAGGGGATAGAAAAGAGTTTAAATGGACTCAAGGAGTAGACAAAAGCTTTGATACATTGAAGCACAAAGTCACAGAGCAACCTGTTTTGGCACTTCCAGATTTCAATAAGGTATTTTAGGTAGATTGTGATACTAGTGGTAATGCTATAGGAACTTTTTTGAGTCAAGAAGGTAAGCCCATTGCCTATTTTAGTGAGAAGCTTAACGATGCCAAGAAAAAGTATTATGTTTATGATCAGGAGTTTTATGCAATAGTTCAGGCTTTGAAGAAATGGAGACATTATTTGTTGCCAAAAGAGTTTGTTTTATATACTGATCATCAGGATTTGTAGTATCTTAATAGTCAAGGAAAGTTGAACCAAAGGCATTTAAAATGGGTTGAGTTTTTGCAAAGTTATACTTTTGTTTTGAAGCAGAGGAGTGGGAAGTCTAATAGAGTTGCAGATGCCTTGACCAGAAGGTAAAATTTGTTGACAGAAATAAACATAGACGTTGTTGGGTTCGATGAGCTCAAAAGTTTCTATCCTAAAGATCCAGATTCTGAAGAGGCTTGGAAAGCTTGTCTGGAACTTGTTACTTTGGACAGGACAAAATAGTTGGATTTCATAATACAAGATGGCATGTTGTTTAAAGGAAGCCAGTTGTGCATTCCGAGGAGTTCCATGAGAGAGAACCTGATTAAGGAGAAGCATAGTGGGGGATTGGCTGGACACTTTGGTCGAGATAAGACCATTGCTATTGTTGGTGAAAATTATTATTGGCCACAGTTGCAGCAGGATGTGAGGAAATTTGTGCAGAGTTGTAGATTATGTCAGATGGCGAAAGGAGCAAGTCAGAATACAGGTCTATATCAGCCACTACCTGTACCAGAGAAGCCATGGGATGATATTAGTATGGATTTTGTTCTTGGTTTACCAAGGACACAGAGAGGGCATGATTCTATTTTTGTGGTGGTGGACAGATTCTCAAAGATGGCACATTTCATTCCTTGTAAGAAGACTAATGATGTTGTTCATATTGTAGAGTTATTTTTCAGGGAAGTGGTGAGACTACATGGCCTACCTAAGAGCATAGTTTCAGATCGAGATACCAAGTTTGTTAGTTATTTCTAGAGGACATTATGGAAGAAGTTGAAAATAGATTTGAAGTTCAGTTTTGCACACCATCCACAGACTGATGGATAGACAGAAGTGGTGAATAAGAGTTTGGGTAACCTACTATGATGCTTAGTAGGAGATAAGCCGAAGGGATGGGATTTGATTTTACCACAGGCAGAATTTGCTTAAAACAATTTTGTCAATAGGACTACTAGTAAATCACCATTCCAGATTGTATATGGAAATAGCCCAAGAAATGCTTCTGAGTTAAGGAAGCTAGACAAAGGAGAAAAGACAAGTGCCGAAGCTGAAGACTTTGCTAAACATCTGAAGAATTTGCATGAAGAGGTGAGAAAGCACATTAATAAGATGAATATTTAGTACAAGGCTAAGGTAGATTAGAAGAGGTGATATAAGGAGTTCCAGGTAGGAGATGAAGTTATGGTTCACTTGAGAAAAGAAAGGTTTCCAATTGGAACTTATAATAAGTTTAAAATGAAGAAATTTGGACCATGCAGAATTCTGAAGAAGCATGATTCAGGAAATGCATACCCTGTGTTCAACATTACTGATTTAACAGAATATCATGAAGGTGGCACAGAGGATGGACCGACGCAAGAACAGTGGAGTATTCTAGCATCTACTTCAACAGAGGAGATAGAAGAGATCTTGGATAGCCGCGTGGGAAGAAGTACTCGGAACAGGCAATATGAAGAATATCTGGTGAAATGGAAAGGAAGGCCTATTGAAGATTCTTCTTGGTTGTCTAAGGTAGAGGTTGACCGTTTGGGTTTTCCTCACACAAACACCTAAGACGTGACAAAGTCACTTCTCAAATTACCCTAGGTGTCTGATGCAGGAGCATCCAGTGGTGTAAGGGCAATCTTGCATCACCCAAAAAGAAGTTAATTCAAAATCATTGCATTTTTTTTCATTTCTTTCCATAATTAGTGTTTTTTCATTCCATAATCTCCTGAATAATAATGTAGGACTTTCAGTTTTTCCAAAACTGCTAAAAATAGCAAACTGTCTGTTTTGGAAAGTTCAACTACCATTTTAGGAAAGATTGCATTTGGGCATGGATTGAAGTGAAAAGTTATAGAAAGATTCATAACTGAAATACAAGACCTTTAGCAAAGGACTTAGGAAAAGATCATTTGTGAGCTGAAAGATATTAAAGTTTTTGTTTTTTGAAAAGCCCCTGAAAATTTATGAAATGAGATAAGAGGCACTAAAACATCCCATAACATCCTGAAAAGTTGATAGAAATTCATTTATGGATTTCCTTCATGATAGTTCACATCGCGAGCTTTCTGGCACTTAAAACGGTTCGTCAATCAGACACCTGGATCAAAAGTTATGCTTTCTGGAAGTTGACCTACTTTTGGAGGGAGTTGCAAATTTCGAAATTTAGCTAGAGGCCACCAAAAAGTGTTATTTATGACTATTTTGGGAACCCTGGGCGGTAGTAGAGTTAAGGGGAAAAGTGTAGAGGCGAGAATAGGCAGGAAAACAGAAACCCTAGCTGATTTGGGGTTGCAGAAGGCTAAAGATTCCAGAGCCTAGTGATGTGTAGCTGTAATGTGTTGCAGCCTGTGGGGAATTGATTCCTCTTATTGTAATTGAACTTCTGTAATGTAATGAGTTGTCCAAATCAATAAATAAATATTCTATTTCTGTGTGCCATTTTCTGTTATTGTGTGTTTTATAATTTACCCCTTCATCAGTTAAGCAGAGGTGTTGAAGCATTGTGAAGGTGCTTTGAGCAAAGGTATTGAAGTGTATTTTGAAGGTGTATTGAGCAGAGATATTGAAGTGTATTGTAGAGGTGTGTTGAGCAGAGTTGATAGAGCAGAGGTGTTGAATGTTATTGTTGAAGTGATTGAATCAATCAAGTGTTTTGGTATAGAGGTTGAAGCCTCTTCTTGTAAGTGTTGTAAGTGTTGTAGCACGTTAGGGAGTTTTTGCTTCCTTTAGGTTGTAGCCCATAAAATTTATCGTAAACCTATTTTTATTTGTGATGCCAGATTTGGACAGTAGATCCAAGCATCTTTCTCACCGTGGTTTTTCCCTTCTAGGGTTTTCCATGTAAATTCAAGGTGTTATGGTTGTGTGGTTGTGTGATTGTGCTTTGGATTATATAGCTTGCTTCATTATCTCTTTAAGGAAATAAAAGTTTTGTTGATAAAATTGAATTGGATTAAATTGTGGCATATACTAATTCACCCCCTATTAGTACATTAGTGTGTTCTAACAATTGGTATTAGAGCAAGGTTTCTTGGTGCAGCCTAACAACTAAAGGTAGATCTTGGATTAGAACACATGGCTCAGAAAGAGTCCTCTTCTTCTAACAAAGCACCATTGTTTAATGGAACTAACTATGCCTTCTGGAGTGTAAGGATGGAATCTTATATCACCTCTCTAGGTTATGATGTTTGGAGAGCTACAATGGATACTTATACTAAGCCTGATCATCCTATTACAAATCAGAATGCAAAGAAGGTCCATGAAAACAATGCTAAAACAAATAATGTCATCTTGAGTGGTCTAACCAATTTAGAGTTTGTCAAGGTAGTGTAGTGCAAGATGGCCAAGGAGATATGGAATAAACTTAAAAGTCTCTATGAAGGTCCAAATGACAGTGTAAAGCAAGAAAGATTACAAACTTACAGAGCAATGTTTGAGAATCTAGAAATGAAGGAAGAAGAAACTATTGCTATCTTTTTGCTCCGAGTGGATGAAGTTGTCAATGGAATCAAAGGGCTAGGCGAATAAGTGACTGACTCAATGGTTGTGAAGAAAGTCCTAAGATCTCTCCCTCATAGATTTGATTCAAAAAAAAATTCTATTGAAGAAGCCAAAGATCTGAAGACACTTACCATGGAAGATTTGTTTGGATCCCTCACTGCCTATGAGATGCAAAATGAAGTCCAAGGTACTTTCAAAAGGGAAGTTGTATTCAAAGCCACAAAGAAAGAAGGAACATCTAGTTCCCATAGTGAATCTAAGGAATAAGAAGCAAACTTTGTGAGGAAGCTAAAGAAGGGTTTAGGTGGGTATAAAGGTAAGTTACCTTTCAAATGTTTTAAATGTGGAAAGATTGGTCATTTTGCTTCTAAATGTCCTTTTGGAGAAAATAAAAATAGTAGCAAGGGTTTCAAAAGGAACCTCCTTTACAAAGAAGACTACATCTCTTCAGAAGAAGTAGATCACTACTCATCAGATGATGAAAGAGGAGAGTCCCTATTCATGGCCATGGTAATCTCTAATATTTTTTACATGACTATAGATGAAGAAGAATGTGAAGTTGATTTTGAAGGTGAACTTACTTCTACTTTTGAAGACTTGGAATTTGTAAGGAAAGAGAATAAAGAACAAAAATCTCTAATTGAAGTTAAGACAAATGAATGCACAAAACTTGAGAAAGAAATCCTTTCACTCAGAAAAGAATTGGAGAAAGCAAAGTTTGGAACTTCGGATGACCCTGAAGAAGTAGATCTCATTCCAATCATGTCTCAAGGAGGAAGATATGAAAGACCTTTTCATACAAGACATATCTTCATAAATAGGTTCGATCATGCATTTTTTGGTTATTTCTTTATCTGCAATAAATATGGTCATAAAGATATGGAATGCAGGTTCAGAATGAATAGAAGAAAATCTATAAATGGGAATCCTCTTGCTTCACTAGTGGATGTCAATGTGATATGTCATATCTACAACAATTTTGGACATATAGAAAGATATTGTAGAAGTGGATTAACAAATTCAAAAACTCAGATGGTAAATGTTATTGAGCAAGACAAGAAGAGTGACACTTCCAAAAGACAGGAAACAAACAATGAGGTTGAAAACTCAATGATTGTCCAAATAGCATTTCATGCTCAAGGGCAAACAAATCTCTAGGTAATAGACAATGGATTTTCAAGCCACATGACAAGTGATAAGAACAAATTCATCAATTTTGTTAAGTGGAATGGCAGATTGGTCAAGTTTGGAGACACTTCATCTGTAAAGATTTGTGGAAAGGGCACCATAAGTATTGATGGAAAATCTAAAACAGATGATCTTCTATATGTAGAAGGTCTTAAGCACAATCTTCTTAGTGTAAGTCAAATATGCAGCAAAGGATACAATCTCATATTTCATGAACAAGGATGTGAAATCAGAAGAGAATTCTGGTAAACTAGTGGCAGAAGTTTTTAGGATAGAAAACAACTTGTACAACCTAAAGGGTGTTAATGAAAGAAGTTGTCTTCTAGGATAGACAAATGAATGTTGTCTATGGCACAAAAAGATGGGACACATCAACTTTGACAATCTTGTGAAAATTAGAGCTCCATACAAGCAGTATGAGACATGTCAAAGATTATCAAGCCTGCAATCATCTTGTGTAAAGAATGTCAGTTTGGGAAGCAGACAAGGATAAGATTAAAGACCAAGGAGTATTCTTCTATAAGACCATTGGGATTGATTCATACTAATTTGTGTTGTCCTACCAAGACTAAGATTCTCCAAGGTGAGAGGTATTTTATGTTGCTTATTGATGATTACTCTAGGATGACATGGGTTACATTCTTTTAAGAAAAATCAGAAGCCTTGAGTAGGTTTAAGATCTTCAAGTTCATGGTTGAAAATGAAATAAATTCTAGAATCAAGTGCTTAATGTCTGATACAGGTGGAGAATTTACATCAAATGAGTTTGAAGAATTTTGTGAAGAACATGGAATAAAGAGGCACCTATCTGCTGCTAGAACTCCTCAGCAAAATGAAGTAGTGGAAAGGAAGAATAGAACTATCCAGGAGATGGCCAGAACAATGCTGAGTGAAGGAAAGCTACCTGATGCATATTGGAAAGAAGTAATCGATACTGTTATTTATATTCTTAACAGAGGACAACTATGAGTGAATAGTACCAAGACACCATATGAGCTATGGAATAGAAGACTGGCTTCTATCAAGTACTTTAGAATTTTTGGAAGAGAATGCTATATCAAAAGAGATGAAGAAGGTTTGGGAAAGTTTGACTCAAGATCTAATGAAGGAATTTTTCTTGGGTACTCAACTAGAAGCAAAGCTTACAAATGCTACAATAAAAGATTGAGGAAAACAGTTGAGAGTGCAAATGTTAGGGTTGATGAAGAGTCACATCTAGTCACTCATGAGCAAGAAGACTATTGTTTAGATGAATTTGCTTGCATAGAAGAAGAATAAGCAGTTGAAGAAAATGAAGAAACATAATAGAAGGCCACCAAGACTCTTGCCAAGTATGTTTAGAAGAACCACTCAGAAGATCAGATAATTGGAGACAAAAATGAAGGAGTGCAAACTAGAAGAAGATTTACAAAGGAAAATATATAGGTAAAATTTTCTCTACTATCAAAAAATAGAGCCTAAAACTTTTGTTGATGCTAGCAGGGATCAAGGATAGATCTAATAAATGGAAGAAGAACTAAATCAGATAGAGAAAAATTAGACTTGGGAATTGGTACCAAGACATGCAGAAAAAAATGTGATAGGTACAAAATGGGTGTTCAGAATGAAATTGAATGAAGATAGAGAAGTGGTCAAAAACAAAGTAAGGTTGGTCTGCAAGGGTTATTCACAAGTGGAAGGTATTGACTTTGAGGAGACATTTGCTCCTGTGGCAAGAATGGAAGCAATTAGAATGTTTCTTGCATTTACAATTCACAAGGACTTCAAGGTATATCAAATGGATGTGAAATTTGCCTTCTTGAATGGTGACTTAGAAAAAGAAGTTTACATAGAGCAGCCTAAAAGACTTCATCTATCAGAAGATCAAAACATGGTATGCAAACTTAAGAAGGCTTTTTATGGTCTCAAACAAGCCCCTAGGGCTTGGTGTGCAAGGTTGGACAAGTACTTACTCTGGAAGGGCTTCAAGAAAGGTACCGTAGATAGAAATCTATATATAAAAATTGAGAATGAGAATATACTAATAGTTGTAGTATATGTTGATGATATAATCTTTAGTATGTGTAAGAAGTTGCATAAGAGATGTAGAAGGAATTTGAAATGTTTATGATAGGTGAGCTATCATTCTTTCTTGGACTCCAAATTACTCAATTAGATGAAGGTATATTTATCTCTCAAGCAAAGTATATCAAGAAGATGTTGAAAAAGTTTTGCATGGAAGATTGCAAACTAGTGAATACTCCTATGATAATAGGTTGTCATTTGAGTAAAGACGATTAGTCACCTCAAGTTGATTAGACTCTGTATAGGTATATGATTGGGGGACTATTGTACTTAAGAGAATCAAGGCCTAATATTATGCAATTTGTTTGCATGGTTGCAAGGTTTCAAGTTGATCCAAAAGAAACACATGTGAAGGTAGTCAAAATAATTTTTAGATATTTGAAGAGCACCACGGATTTTGGACTATGGTATCAAAAAGGTAATGACTTTTTCTTGAGTGCATATTGTTGGCAACATAAGCATGATGATGTAGAGAATGATAAGCATGGCAATAAGTAGTGTTGTCATTGATGGCAAAAAAGGGTAAAGACATAGTTGTATTGGTCTGGAGAGATTCAGTAAGGTGTACAGATACAATTAGGCTAGAGTTGCTAAGTATAATATTCTAAGTGTTCCAGAGAAGGTGTTAAGTGTGATATGGAGATTGTTAAGTGTGATGTGGAAGAGGACAACAAAGAATAAAGATGTAGTTATGTTGATCTGGAGAAGACCATTACACCAATCACTCTGCAAATTTGTCTAATTACTAGTGTATTGTCTTTAATGTTCAGGGAACCAGCCTCTTGGTCTGCATTCCTCTGTTATGAAGCATCTTGCTATGCGGTTGTAAGGTATTGTTGGTACATGTTAATGGAGTCCAAATCCAAAGTTTTAGGTCTTGAAGTCCTCTGGAGTCAAAGGAAGAGTTGACTGAGTACCAGACTCTATATTGGCAGTACAATAATAGTGTCAGTGACAAATTGGAATGCTTTGCATTCCACCGCATATGAATATCTTGCTTTGTGGAGTTGAGGATAAGGTTATGGATGTCTGAAGTATGTATGATTCAAGTGGTAGGCATTTTGGTGGTCCAAATGTTGAATTATGAACTAACAATTAGTTCATGCTATTGCTGCTTCACCACTGAAGACGACCTAAAGGTGTTAATGTTGTGTGGAGCTATGACATGTATGAAATAATGTCATGGGAGTAATTATAGGTTGTGCTGACCTATATAAATGTGCTACATGCTTTGGTTTTCTCTGCAAAGTGTATTGGATTGTGTTTTGGTCCAATAGAATAGGAAGTCTCGTGGTACATATATTGTGCCAACCTAATTGATGTTTTTCTTTAGTGCAGTATATATACAAGATTGAATTCTTGTGTAGAGGTATATATGTGAAGTGTGAGTGTGAAGTGAGCATATGTAAGCGAAATCTAATGTAGAGAAGGATAAGTTGAGATTGTGGTAAAGATGAAGTGTGCTAAGTCAATATTTTGGGCTTCAGTGGAACTATATCTCCAACATAAGTTAGATGCATTATTAGCAATTCATTTTGGCAGTGAGACATCCCTTCTTCTATCTCTTTCTATTCAGGACAGTGAGTCCTTAGGCATTGAGTCACCTACAGTGAGCATTCTTTATTATGGATAGTGAGTCCTTTTGGCAGTGAGCCTAATTGTAATCGATATTGTTATTCATATATATGTGAGCTAATCCTCACTGTGGTTTTTCTCTTTTTGGGTTTTCCACATAAAAATCTGGTGTTCAAGTGTTATGCATTATGATAGTTGATTTCATGCTTTCCTTTATGCAAATTATATATGTAATGTGGAATGAATGTTTAAATGCTTAAGTGGTTTCAGAGAATATTGATTCACCCCCCTCTCAATATTCGAGATGTTCAACACATATACTGATGCAGATTCGGCTAGCAGTGTTGATGATAGGCGAAGTACCAGTGGTGGAGCTTTCTTTTTATTGGTCTCATGGTTTAGTAAAAAATAGGGTTTAGTTTCCTTGTCAACAATAGAAGCAGAGTATATAGTTGCAGCATCCTGTTGCACTCAAGTGTTGTGGATGAAGCAAACATTGCAGGAGATCAAAGTAATGTATGATGAGCCCAATCCTATCCTATGTGACTGTTTAGGGTTAAAAAGGGAGAAATGTTTTGGTTTAGGTTTTAAAGGCAAATCCTTCCTTCTCACCAAACATTCAAGGGTATATCAACTGAGTTGAATCTCCACTAAGCGAGATCAATCACCTATCAGGTTGGGTTGCCTCTTGGAACAATGCAGAAGCTTAGATGTATTAAACAATATCTCAATTCAATGCTCAATTACTCTTAAAAGCCTAAATAAGAAAAATAGTAAGCAAATTGATGAATTACGACAAATCCTTTTAGACTAAGAAGGACAGAGATTGTTAACTCACTATTTTTCAAAGTTCGGAACGTGGAATAGTCAAGGACACTGGCACTAGTGCCCCTATCCAAGGTACTATTTTCTGCATGGAACCTGAATCTCCTTCCGACACTGATCTACATTGTATCTTCCATTTCTGCCTAGAAAAAGATGGAGGACATTGGCACTAGCGCCCAAGTCCCGAAATGTTGAACACTATCCTCTTCCTTTCAGATCTTGAATCCTTGTTGTCTGCAACCTCCTTTTTGCAACTCCACTCAGTGAAACTCGGTACCTATAACCTGCAATCACAAAGGAGTGTGGGAGGGGGTTGTGGTGTTTAGAGGCTTGCTTCGGTCAAGCCCCGGAGAGACATTCAAGTCTTCTGAATACCATTGTTAGATAAGAGTGTGTATCCCTATGGGATAGAGGCAAAAATCTAAATGATAAATGATTGAAAACACAATAGATATCACCTTGTAGTGTAGAACTCATGGAAGGAAGATGCTCTTCATGCCATGAGGAGATGGAGTCAAATCTGCAATCACAAACACAATAACAATGAAATACTGTTCTACAACACAATGAATGCATTGAATCACTTTAGCATAAAGTCACAAGTTCACAATGTCCATCTAATTTCCATTTAGTTTGCAAATGAAAACCTAATCATGCTTATATATGCAACTACAAAGATTCCCGCTAAGAATTTTGTAATTCAAACTTGAGATGTCGGCATAGGACCTAAATAACGGTTATAAAACTGACATTTAAATTTAGGGCAGACCCAAAATAGGGTAGGACTAGGGCACTAGTGCCCAAGTCCACCCTGCTATTTTTGTTCAGGGATCATCAAAATAGCACCCCCTAGGTCCTATTTGCCATAAGACTTCAGGTTTTTCTCATCGGGAGTCAAAATTATCATGCAAGATGCTCTAAATGCATTCTAAGGACCCAGGTGCTAAACCTTAAGAGGGAAAAGCCCCCAAGGGGACATTTTCTGACATAACAGTGAAAATACAAGTGCCATCAATATTTTAAAGAATCCAGTGATGCGCTCTAGAACCAAGAACATATCCATCAAGTATCATTTTTTAAGAGAAAAGGTTGCAAATCAAGAGGTAAAATTGGAATATATACCTACAAAGAATCGGGTTGTAGACATCTTTACAAAGACACTTTCTAAGGACACATTTGAATATCTCAAACATAATTTAAGGGTTGTTGCCCCTCCTTCTAACTAGATGCACAGATGATGCATTTGTCTAGGGGGAGCAGTTCAAGGCATATTTATTATCCCTGAATTGATGATGGCTACCTCTTAGGGGGAGCAGGGAGATAAGGAATAGTAAAGGAATGTCAAGGCTAATGCAGACAAGAGAGCTTATATGTTTTATCAATACAGAGGAAGATTGCTAACCCTTTGCCTTTGATGTCAAAGGAGGAGAAAAATTTATATATCAGGTTAGTGTTGCCATCAATGACAAAGGGGGAGATTGTTACATATGTTGTCATTGATGTCAAAGGAATGATGAAAAGAAGTGGTGTGATAGGCATATTGTTGGTGGATGGAAAAGGAATAGTGATCAGAGGTGTTGTGAGGTCGAAGACTTATTATTGTATGTGCTGACAAAAGAGTGTTAATTAGAGTAGTAGTAGTGATGATGTTGAGTCAGTATCATGATGTTGATCAGAGGAGTTGTGATGGAAGACATGAGCATGATGTTGATTCAGTATCAATTGTACCTTATCTTCTGAAGTTCATTGACAGGGATTTGTTCTGAAGATGCCCAGAATATTATACTGCATTCTACTGTAGATGAAGATATGGACTTGCAGTTTGGAGGTTAGATAGAGACATCTATGAAGTATGCATGATTCTAATTTCAAAGCATAAAGTTACCACAAAACTTTTTAGAGCTAGTAGAGTGAAGACAATGGTGAAATAAGGTTGTTGCAGTCACAAAGGGATGGAAGATTGCTCCATATTTCTTCGCACTTGAAGATATGATCTTGCAGCTTGGAGGATTGTTAGATATAGATAAGAGGTATGCATTTGTCAAGTTTCAAAAGATAAAAGGTACTACAAGAAATTTTAGAGTCAACTAAGTAAGAACAAATCTTGTCATTGTTTAGAGTTATCGGAGGTAGAAAGTAAAAGCCACCGCATTTCACTGCACTATAATGTTTGGTTTTGTTGTTTGAAAGATAAGTTCATATGGTATATATGTATTCTTAGTTTAGGTTGCAAGTGTTCTGGTGTACTGCAAATATGTTTTTCATTGTTCTATATCAAGACTGTGTAATTAGAGTACGCAAGAGATACTGGCAACAATGTTTGATTGTTTGCACTAGCATGAAGTAACATGTATTGGTAAAAAGGAGTGTATGAGAATGTTTTGCAAGACATATAATGTTTGTGACATGATCTGCATGATGTAATTTTGTGTCTCCGATATCGCTTTAGGTCTGGAGCTAATGCATGAAAGGATAAATGTTTGCTGAGCCGACTTGGTATATTTTGGGTGATTGCACCATGTGTTTGGAAGTGTGTGCTAGCATAGAGATGTGTGCTAAGGTAAAATAGGTCTCGGTGATCATTTGGTTTGAACCACATAATGGAATTTGATTCCTACATTACCACAGATGACTTGGGAGCCGACAATGATAGGTTGTTGCACGTTTCATGTTACATGTTTCATCTAGGCCGACAAAGGTGAAGTTTTGAAGACTTGCAAAGCATATAAATGAAAGATCAAGATTGTTGCAAATGTGTGTGTAAGTGAGTGTGCGAGGGTGCGAGAGTGAGAGAGTGTGTGTGAATGAGTGTGAGTATGTGCAAGTGTAAGAGTGAGTGTATATGTGTGTGTGAAAAAGATAAATGATCCGGAAGATGAAGTGTTGAAGTGTATTGTAGAGGTGTGTTGGGAAGAGATGTTGAAGCATTGTAAAGGTGTTTAGAGCAAAGTTGATAGAGTAGAGGTGTTGAAGTGTATTGTGGAGGTGTTTTGAGCAGAGATATTGAAGTGTATTGCAAAGGTGTGTTGAGCAAAGTTGATAGAGCAAAGGTGTTGAAGGTTATTGTTGAAGTGATTGAATCAGTCAAGTGTTTTGGTACAGAGGTTGAAGCCTCTTCTTGTAAGTGTTGTAAGTGTTGTAAAATGTTAGGGAGTTGTTATTTCCTTTGAGTTGTAGCCCATAAAATTTATTGTAAACTTGTTTTTATTTGTGAGGCTAAATTTGGAAATTAGATCCAAGCAGCTTGCTCACCGTGGTTTTTCCCTTCTAGGTTTTTCCACATAAATCTAGTGTTATGGTTGTGTGGTTGTGTGATTGTGCTTTGGATTACATAGCTTGCTTCATTATTTGTTTAAGGCAATAAAATTTTGTTGATAAAGTTGAATTGGATTAAATTGTGGCATATACTGATTCACCGCCCCCCCACCTCTCAGTATATCAATGTGTTCTAACAATTCTGTCATAGTGTCTCATCCGATGCATGAAGCACCTTGGCACTATGATGTGCACACAAGGAAATGTTGCGGCATGAGACGAGCTTATGTTGACCTAATGCATAGGAGTGTGAGTTGCATGGAATTGTGCATGGATCAAATAACTCCTTAAAGAAATGAAAGGATAAAGCAAATTGTTGTACCTATTCTAATATCAATTCATCAAAGTTATATGCAAAAAGTAAATGATTTAATACATCATTCAAATTGAAGATCCACACAAAAACTTAGAATGAGGGTAGATTGCATGTGCATCCATGTGTACAGGTTGCACAATGTAGAAAGGTTGCAGTAGTTGGCAATATTATCATCAAGGCTAAAGTATATACTCTTGTTGTGTGGCATTACTAAAGGCATGCAACTATCTTGCATTGAGTTGCACAAAACTATTGAAATTGGTGCTTACACAAATGTGTGCAAAGTCAATCTGTCAAAGTATCTCATCCATGTGTGGAGCATCTTGGTGCTATGTTGTGTGTGCAAGGGGTGGTTGCGACATGAGACGAACTTATGTTGGGTCGATGCACAAGAGTGAGTTGCGCGAAATTGCACATGGATCAAATATCTATTCTAAGGGAATGAAAGTACAAAGTAAAATGTTGTACCTATTCTAGTATCAATTCATCAAAATTACATGCAAAACGTAAATGATTCAATACGACATTTAGAATTGAAGATCCACACAAAAACTCAAAACAAGGGCAAATTGCAACCACAAAATTTGTATTGAATGCTTCAAAACATACACTACACTTTAAAAATAAATTAATATTAAAAAATAAAACAAAAACATGCTAGGGCTGAAATTTCACAATAAGGGCTTTCATAAAGAGCTAGAAGAAGTTTTCCATAGACTAGAAGGTACGTACAAATAGAGTATTTAGTTACAAACAAAAACTCCAAAAATTAACTCCGATGAGCATTTTGGCAGCAATGCGCCATTCTTCTCAACTGAAGATATCCTTCTCTATTAAAAAATAAAAAATAAAAAGTCTCCCCTTGCATGTAAATACTCTTCTAAAAATAAATCTCTTTGTTCATCTCTTTTAAGAGACTATAAGTCTTTTTAATTCCCATTAGGCTTCTTCATGAAAAGTGGAACGTTGCAATGCATGTTTCCATTATTAAAACATAATGTATTACCTTATTTTAATATTTTATATTAAAAAAAGGCATGCCTACTTTTAAAATACTAGGCACTTTTCCTTATGAAATATTTTAAGGCATTTTTGTTGGCGAAATTTTGCACCAGAAAATGGATACAGAAAACCCAAATACAACATGGGAAAATAAGAAGACATGTATACCAAAAGCAATCCCATGACTGCTTAGATTATGCCCAATCCCATGACTGCTTAGATTATGCCAACCAACCACCTCACACATTCATTGTTCAACATTGTTTTCCTCGCTCTTTTGGAATCTCGCTCCCCAATGCATAGGATCATAAATGAAAGCATGCTTTTCTATGTTATGTAGGTTACAACTCAACTGCCTTCACATTATAGAATATAAAAAATAAGACATGTTGATTGGTTCAAAATAATTGCAATTGAATGAAGAAAAGTTAATTAAAAATCAAAGACGGATTAATTCTCAAATATTCTGTCTACAGCGATAAGCACTAAAGAACATGAAACTTCAAAACATAAGTTTTCTATCAAGAAACACCCTTTGGCATACAAGTTCGTTGCTGAGTAAGAATGCATTCGATAGGGCATTCCATAAAATTTTATTATCCACAATTACAACTAACTTGGCAGCAGTGTTTTAGCCATTTTATTCTTAGAAGGCACAACTTGAAGTCTTGACATTTAGAGAGAATTGATCCCTTAAACATGTAATTCTTAGTCCTTTTTACAATTTGTGTAAAATTTAGTCATTGAACTTGAAATTCCATGTTGCTTTTACATATTTGTTTCTGTATCGCTCTTATTCTGATTAAGAAATTTTACTTTAAAGTGTAGCAACTGAATACAAATACCATCATAAGGCTAGAGAATAGGCCACGAAATGTAGATTATTGTAGATGCGGTATTGTTTGCATTTAGAAGCAGAGATACATGTCAGATTAGCTTATTATCTCTGCATGGTGATGAACTGATTTTTACTCTGCAAGACCTAAAGTTCATATTGTAACAATTATACACATCAGGTGCTCATCCACATTTTATTCTAATTATTCTAAATACATCAGTCTTATCTGTTAAAAAACTTCCAATTTATTTTGAAACCATTTACATGTGAAGTGCTCACACATACAGGACGGATTTTACTACAGAACCATGCCTGTCACTACTTTCACAAATTGCACCTGGAAGACAGAAAACCCATGTACAATGAATTGTCAGATTGCCAAGTCCATACAACATGTCACTGGGGCCTTTGACTATTGTAATTTCTCAAAGAAGATGTCCTAGGAACTGATGGTGCTGGCTTCATAGAATTCGGAAAATTCTGATGGGATTTGACCTTTTCTGTGCTGACTACTCCAACTGTCTGGTAAAGTCTCAGCCTACTCACTTCTGCAGCCAGTGACCTCAGATACTGCGAGCCACTAAGGTCATCAAAGGATTGGAATTTAGTCATCCTTCGTTTTGCCAATGCCTTTTGGCTGGCAGTTCTATGAGAAAGAGAAGGAACTGTTGCTTGGCTGGAGATCGGAAGCTTGTCCAGGGTAATGGGGAAATCCTTGGATAGTTTTGAACTGTAATTGCCTGAAGTTCTATTATTAATGGCAGCTTCCATGCCTTGCTTTATTGATATCATATCCTCCAGACGTTCTTGTTTCGATTGTCTAGAATATCTCTTCCCATGATCTTCAACCAGGTCTTGCCAGCCATTCATACTCATTTGTGGGTTCTGATTTATATAGGTAACATTTGGTCTAGGACTGGTCTTCTGACCTTTTGGAGAATGTCTCAGACAATTCTCATTGCTCAAACGATTCTTAATTTCTAAAAGAGAAAGGTCTTGCTTTCTCTTAAGTTCTTTAGCTTCCTGGTCATGAATGGCAGCTAATAACTTTAACTCCCTACTTTCTAAATTTTCTTCATTATCTGAGAAATAATCAAATGATGGCATTGATTGAAGGCACTGTGATTTGTTGGCTGGCCTGAAACAGTCCTGTTCATGATGAAGACTGATACCAAATCCTTCAGAAAACCCATTGCTTTGGAATCCATGATATTCAGAGAAAGAACGATCGGGATGTATCTGTTCCAACCTTCCACATGGGTGATCTGACAGTCCTGCATGCATTGCCAGTTCCGTGGGTTTGCTGAATCTAGAAGTATGCAAAAACTTTCCAGCTTCTGATCTATTTGAGAGTGGAGAGCTAGGTGATGAGTAATCTTCTCCAATAGACCAATCATCTGCATCCTGGTGAATGTCTGATGATTCAGTGGAAATTGTGTGTGCCTCCTCTGCTAGAAAGAAGGATACATCTGACCCACTTACCTGATATGTAACTTCTTCAAAGCGTCCATGTACAACATCTGCTACTCTGGTGGAAGGCACAGATCCTGATTGCATACCCACTAGATTGTGAGACGCAAGATAGTTGAACAGAGAAGTTTCAGAAGAGGTAGTCGACAAGTGAAAACCATTTCCTGTTGATTTGGAAACAAAATGGCCACCAGAAGAACCCTCGTCTCCATCGTCACTGTCTTCTAGTGCTACACCTCCCTTCCAATCAGGAACTAAAGCTGAAATTTCTTCATCAATTGTATCAGCAATTTCCACCACATCTTGATCAGTGATATCCAGCTCTGCTACCATTTCACTGGCAACACCCATGGCTGTATCACTTTCAACATCAAAAGGAAAATAGATGTTGCGAACACGACCTGGAAAAACAACATTTAGGTTTTAAACCAGCACATTTATGCAGCCTTCAATTGAATCATACACAATGCTTAAGAATAAAACAGAGATTCAACATAAAACTTTATAGAATCTCATGTTCAATCTCAGAATACTCAGACATATGCTGTCATATTTTTCTAACATTGTTCTCACTTCATACAAAGAGTGACTCAACGTTTTGTTGACTGAACTACTATTTATACTAGAACGTGTTCTCCAAGATTGTATATAGAAACTAAATCTATCTTTGTTTAACTATTTATACTGCTACCAACAAAAAAAACTGTTTTACTATTTATACTGCCATCAACAAGAAAACACACAATATGGACCAACAAGATGTAGTAGTATCAAAAGATCACCTTCTTTGTCTGCAATCCGCACTCTTAAAAAGATTGTGTCATCCTCCCTCTTCTTGCCCTTTATGGTGAAGTCCCTATTCTTAGAATTCTTTTCTAGGAAATTGGGAAAATGTGCAGTCTTGTGGTGCTCCCAAGCATCTTCTTCATTCTCATTTGAAACTATATTCCCACAGGTAGGATCTACCACCTGCAAGTTTCTATGTTCCATATGATCCATTATTACTCCTTTCCTGGTATCTTTGGTGTCTTTTTCATCGAGGCTGCATGTTCTTAGCAGTGCATGCTCTGAATCATGATTATCGAGCTGTAAGAAAGGGTCATTTAAGAGATCTCTTGCAGGCAACCTTCTAGAAGCAGTTTCCAAGCACTTCTCCACAAACTGCCTCACTTCAGGATCCTCAATTCTGTACAGGGCTTCCGGTTTTCTCCCCTGGATATTAAAACAGGGCTCGATGTCAGCTCGGAGTGCATTAACTAGATTGTTAGTACTAGCAAGCAAGAGACAGGGCATCAGAGATTATAGCAAATTCACTTGGAACTTCTTCCAACTAATTAAGAAATTTCAGAGTGATTTTCTATTTCAATCCTACAACTGGATGCACAATGATCACATGAAATTTGGAAACAGAAACCAAAACTGCATAACTTACAGATGTTACTTTTTTGTAAATTTGAGCAGGATTAGTGCATTCACTATAAGGATACTCAAAGGTCACCATTTCCAACAAGCACATCCCAAAAGCATAGATATCAACTAGCTCATTGTATTCCTCTTCATAGAGTTCAGGAGCCATAAATTCTGGGGTGCCTGCAAAAGTAAATTTTTCAGAAAAAAATCCTGCAGTGCTAATTTGTGTAAGCCATTATAGCATTTGTAAAACAGAGAAACGTTAGTCCAAAGTTCTACAAACACACACCCAAATAATTTTTTTTTAAATACCTCTCTACACATCTCTCTGTTTTTTCATTGAATAGCCATGTTATGTTAAATCATCCACTACAATTTAGATCATCCATGCATTAAGATATGCCACCATTGATGTTTCAAAGTACATGGCGATTCAAATATTTCCCCTAGCCACAAAAAGGCACAGCTAGACAAAATCACTTCTATATTATAGTGCTAGATATCATCACTTTGATTACCTAGATATTCTCCATAATAAAAAAAAAATCTCATTTATTTCTTTCAAGTTCTATGTTGTAGCATGATCATTTCTCTGCAATAGCAACATAGAGAAGACATGTTTTCTTTCTATTAATGAACTTGCATCCCATTGGTGTCAAGGAGATTGAGCTTGGGTTCACTTCTTTCATTGATTGTATTGTAAGCATTAAAACATTCATCATAATGTTCTCAGCTCTTAAATTCAGCAATTTGAAAAACATCAAGGAAGTCTGAGCAACATAAAACTAATCAGTGCCCAGCAGGCCTGGTTTAGCTGCAGAGATAGTATAGATTTGCCCCGGTCCTAGGAAGCATATGCTGAATGGGATTTGTGCTCCCTGGTGCACCGGTTGGCTGTCTCCCCCTAAAAATGAAGTTCCTGGAGGTTTTCCACATAGGCACCTATGAGGCTTTCTGTGAGGGCCAGGCTGCTGGTGTTATTTTCATCCTATTAAAAAAGACATAGAATTAATGTGTAAAACAATCAAAAGGATGTCACTGAACAAAATCTAGATTGATAAGAGGTTCCTCTTCCAAATCTTGATTGCAGCCCAGCACACACACACACACACACACACATAAAGGAAAAAAAAAAAACTAGTATATGATTGTGCCAAATAATTTCTGAGATGTATAATGTTTTGTACACTAGTGTATGCTTCTGCCAAATAATTGTCAAGACTCAAGATATAATCTTTTGTACACTAGTATATGCTTCTGCCAATAATTGCCGAGATGTAACCTTTTGTTATATATATAACAGTAATATTAATAGTAGACTACAAAAATTGCATATCTAATATAGTGCTAAAGAGAATGCATGCCATTACTGCACTTGTGTTGGATGCTCATCAGGCTGTAGGTGCTCGAGGTTGAGGCATTACCAACTGTTGGATTTTTGCATTTGCTTGGGCCTTACAAAAATATTAAAATCGTATAATAGCTTAAGCCTTAAACCAAAGCAGACGCCCTTAAATAGAAATAGTGGATTTATTCTTAAATCTCATTGTTACACAATTCTTTGCATCTCTAAACCAAGGATAGGGTCAATCCTTGCTTCCCATATTAAAAAAGAAAAATATAAAGGGGAAATATTATTGTACTGTTTATAGAATTCAATTATAAGGAAAGCACCATCTACCTATAACACTATGAGCTGCATGACTTTGGCGAAGAATAGCAGCAAGACCCAGATCTCCAATCTTCACTTCTCCTTGATTTCCGTTCACAAATATGTTATCACATTTAAGGTCTCGGTGAATTATGGGTGGATCATGGCTGTGCAGATAAAGTAGCCCTCGCAGGATTTGACGAGCCCAATTCTTTATAGCTATGATGTCCACGCGCTTATGTTTCTGCCGATATCTGAACCAGACAAAAAAGCAAATCCCACTGTTGAAGGTCTGTTTGAATTAAAAAAGTTTTGCGAGTCTAAAATTTAAATCCCTCCCCACTTTTCCCTCCCTTTTTTATTTTTATAAAAAAGAAAATCTTACTCTCTGAGAGTTCCAGAAGTGAACATCTCTGTGATAAAATTGATTTTCTGGGTCTCTTCATCAACCCATGAAGTGTAGAACTTGATGATGCTTTTGTGCTTTAAAGTCTTAAGCAAGTGTACTTCTGAGTATATCCTCTGCAAATCCTCTGGGGTCCGAAGAACATCTTTAACATTAATTTGGTTCCAAGCTACTTCCATTCCATTTATTTCATCAAAAGCCTTGTAGCTGCAAACCATGCAGGTTAAGGAACTCCATGCTGAAACCAAGGATTTATATTGTTCTCATAGAATGATAAACACAGCTATTTTTATATTGATGTAATCCATGCTCTGCATTACATTTATATTACAGTTAAAGATGAATTCTTCATTCCAAAACAATCAGGAAACATGCTCAGAAATCATGACTCTGGATTTGTTTGTCTATGGCAACATTCCAAAAACACAGAAACATTATTCTATCACTAATAGAGTGTGAATCTAATATTGCTGCCCTTGAGTATCATTGATTTGCTAGGAAGTTGCAATGCAAAAAGAGCCACTAGTGTATGTATAAAATCTACGTATACAAGGTCTTATAGTAATTGGTCAAACATTAGCATCTATTCAATCAAAATACCACAAAAAGTAATATCTTGTCCAAAAGATCAAACCTAAGTGTTGAACAAGGTAAAATCAGTTATAATAGAGCAAAATATTGAGTTCCATATTAATAGCGTGAGAAGACCTAATTTATCTGACAAGCCAATCCATCTGAGAGGGCATCAATACATTCTGTTCATTCAAAAGTGATCTAGTAGAAGTATTATTTTCAAACAGTGTGGCTCTAAATTTCCAGTAGATGCATTATCAAGGATACACAGTCTTGAAAGCTCCCTTTCCGAGCACTTCATTATACTGCAAAATATTTGACAGAGAATAAAGGTTTCAGATATTAGCTCTGAGGAACTTAACCCACAAAACTTAATGATAAATCAAGCCCACATAACAGTTATGAATTTTCCATTAAAACTCAACGGCCAAAGATACGTAAACAAAATTCTAGAACCCAAATTTATGTGAGAAAAGAGCAGACTATCTCATGTAAAAATCATATTGCATCGACTATAAGGCAATGAATGTGCACTGTTTGATGCCATAAAATTTCCCCCCAAAGATCGTCTCTGTCTAAGAAAATTGGACATGAAAGGACTCATGTACAGAACCCAAAAAAGGTCATTATCAAGGACTAGAAGTGGCTCAGTAGTAGGCAGCCAAACTAGGTTCTGGTTTGAATCCTGGCTGTCCAAATATCTAACAATTTCGAATAAGAAAAAAGAAACTAACATCAGACTTTTCATCCATGTCTCAGGAAATTGGATAGGCTAAAACCCAAAAAGACCATCATCAAGTATTACAAGTAGTAGAGCCACTAGTTTCTACGTTGAATTCTGGACTATCCAAATTTCTAACAATATAAAAACCAATAACAGTCTTTTTATCCCATATGTTGAAAAATTGGGACACAAAAAGCCAATATCAGCTGCTGCAAATAGCTCAGCATTACAGCAGCGAAGCTAGGTACAAGGTTCAATCATGGCTTGTCCAATTGTGTACGTATGTATATGTATATGTATCATCAAACTCACCTTCTACTGAAAAAATATATTTTGAGAGGACTTACTCGACCATAGCGACCAGTTGGATCCATCTCCACGAATTGGCAATCGGGATCTCCATCAGCACCATTGTACAAATATCTGTATTCAGGCATGTCTGGTAAAAAGAAAACTACTTCCAGAGAAATAACTGAAAAGGGCTTGGACAGGAGTGATAACAACTCATCACAGGGCGCAGCGGTGCCGACAAAAAAGTGTTACAAAAACCACTATTATATCCTGGGCTTTCCTTCATGATTTTCATAGGAAAACAGTCCAAACAGAACCCAAAACAGCCTAGAAAAATCAATCCTCAGCAAAATAGAACCCATTCGGAAAACAAAAAAGTCTGTATGTTTTATGTGGGCAAACTCTGGCCTTTTTCCTAAAAGATACATCAATAATGTTTTAGAAAGAAAAGAAAAAAGCTCAATGCAGAAGGAAGAAGATAAAGCTATAGAATCACCGACCGCTGTGAATTAATAACGATACAAATACTGAAGGCAAAACACAGTCTTAATGGAAATGCGCATGAGAGAAAAATCTATGTTGATGCTGCAGAAGTCCAGGTATTGATCCATGAAAGACAAAGAAAAATCAAAACCAAAGACGACCCAATTGGTTAAATCATTTTCTAAAAATTACCCACTTAGCAGAATTCGCGACAGTCAGCTCTGATTGCTAGAAAATACTATGAATTTGATGGATTCTCGGCTAGACATTTTATCAAACATTTGGCATGCATCCACGGAAAACGCCAAAACGAAAAAAAAAAGATTCAGCGCCAGTGATGAATTATTCAAGTCAGAACAATTTAAGAACTGACAAATGCCCCATTCAATGGAAGGCCAACTTAGCTATTAATGATGTTATATATAGCAGCAAGATCGTTTTTTGCAGAGTGATATAAATTGGCTTGGCATCTGCATATATTCAGTTGAGTTTTATCACAGACGATTTGTGTTCAGTCGTTATGTGTATTTCGATTTGTTTTGGACGGTTTGTGACGTGGGCGTGTCCACCGGTCCAGCCGGTCCAGCCGGTCTCCTTATGTCATCCCTTACGTATTATGCACAAAACTGTATATACATATATAAACAAATGGGTGTGTATATATATTACAAGCGTGCTTTGGTTCTGTTTTTTAATTTGTGGTTCTATTTATATAAGAAAAATTCTAATTTCTCTTTTTTTAAAAGTCTACTCTAGCATGATCCTTTGGTTATTTATTCATAAAGATTTGAAAGAAAAAAAATATATATTTAATTTTAATCTTGTAATTTTGTATCTCCCTTTGGTTTAGAGGGAGGACAAAAGGGCAATTGATTCCTTCCTAACATTGGTGGCCAACATACTCATTCAATAAGGTAATCAGTTTCAAAAGAAAATGGTGAATCTAACACGTTTGGAAATTGATATGATATTTTAATAACAAATTTTTAGTTATGGTTATTAGTAGTAAGTATCATAAATTTTATGGATGGCTTCTTTAAAGATGTCATGTATGTAATAGTCTAGGCTAAAAAGAGGGGTTAAAAAAAAGGATAAAAAGAAAAAAGTTAAATGGTGGTCTAAGTCATTTGTAAAGTCTAAAGTTTATTGTTGAAATTGTAGAAAAAAGGATCATATAAAATGGTATAAAATTAAGAAAATCGAAAGAATCCTTGTAGACAAGTCCTTTAATGAAGATAATGTGAGTAATAGTGTTTTTCTAACTTCTTCTAACATTCATTCTAGTGATGACTTGTGGTTGATTGATTCAATTTTTCCCTTTCATATGACTCATCATAAGGAGTGGTAATATGAAAAATATAATTGAGGAAGGGGTTTTCTATGCGACAACACTTCCTACAACATTATCGATCATGGGAAGGTAAAATTGTTATTCAGTAATGGCTAAGTTAAGACTCTTTCTGATGTATTGCACATTCCAAGGTTAGCTAGAAACCTCATTTATGTTTCTAAGATGAATCATCACGGTGTGCATAGTACTTTTAACAAATGTTGTAAAATAACAAGAGGGATTTGGTTTTGGAAAAGGGTATTCAAGTAGGAACATTGTTTAAGCTTGATGTTAATAATTTACATAACTTTGTCATGGCTCCTACAAATGTAACTACTAAAAAGTCAATGTTGAGTCATTAGATACTAGGTCATATAGGAGAGAAGAGTTTGAAAACTTTAAAAAATAAAGACACAGTTGAAGGTTTTGTTGATGATTATGTTATGAACCACAATTTTCTATATAGTAGCTAGTATTAGGTAGCTACATATGCTTTGTAAGTCATCCCACTAGTTAGTTACAATAAATTATTTATCCCACATGCATGGGATAGTAGTATTTATCTTTAGAAAGACTATATATATATGACTTCCCAAATGGAAGGCATCTTAGATACGTGTAAGTAGAGTGTATGCTTTATTTGGAGGTTGCCCCCTCAAAATGGTGTTGCAAAGCTAATAAAAGCATTATGTTTCTCTCATTTATGCATATCTCTATGTGTATTATTTTTATTCATCTTGCAAGTTCACTACAACTGGTATCAAATCTTTTTTTAGGGACATTTTTGCAAGCAACATTATTAGTTTAGGGCATTCTACAACTATCCACCATATGCTCTCACCTTGCCCTAGAGGGATATTGGTGATCACAAAGTGGTTACAACCACAATTGCACTAAATCTCTTACTTGAGTTTTGCCCAAATTTTTCTCACTTGCAAGTAGTTTTTTTTTCATTTTCAAATTAGAAACCCATGTTGAGGGTTTTAAAATATCCTTAGAAGAGTTGTCATTCTTAGATAAGCTATATTACCCATAAAGGGTCTAGTGAAGTAAGGAGTTTTTTAGCTCCAATACCCAAGCCTCAAACAATCTTTGTATATAGTTGTGAGCTTCCACATACCTTCAAATATATCAGAAGACCCCATAGGAATTTTTTCACAACTTCTCCCTAGGTAACCTTTGACTATCTAAATTCTATGATGCACTAGTAAGTAATTAGCCCCTAAAAGTTACTCATCGCATGTCTCGAAGACAGAATAGTGGGCTATGAGTATGGTCCTAATCCTTTGTAGTTAGCACTCTAAAATATTAGGCTGACACTAATTATGAATATGATAAGTATATTGGTGAACTTACAAACCAGACACACCATATAGCACCTTCCCTCTTATCCCCACCTATGTGCCATTTGTTCTAAGTATTGTCGATCCATCTTTTTGTAGTTGGGCATCAATAAGACAACTATTAATGTTATCTCTACATAGTTTGTCCTCTTCAAGCTCTAGATTATTATTACATACCTTCAAATATATCAGAAGACCCCATAGGAATTTTTTCACTTCTCCCTAGGTAACCTTTGACTATCTAAATTCTATGATGCACTAGTAAGCAATTAGCCCCTAAAAGTTACTCATTGCATGTCTCGAAGACAGAATAGTGGGCTATGAGTATGGTCCTAATCCTTTGTAGTTAGCACTCTAAAATATTAGGCTGACACTAATTATGAATATGATAAGTATATTGGTGAACTTACAAACCAGACACACCATATAGCACCTTCCCTCTTATCCCCACCTGTGTGCCATTTGTTCTAAGTATTGTCGATCCATCTTTTTGTAGTTGGGCATCAATAAGACAACTATTAATGTTCTCTCTACATAGTTTGTCCTCTTTAAGCTCTAGATTATTATTACATGCCTTCAAATATATCAGAAGACCCCATAGGATTTTTTTCACAACTTCTCCCTAGGTAACCTTTGACTATCTAAATTCTATGATGCACTAGTAAGCAATTAGCCCCTAAAAGACTCATTGCATGTCTCGAAGACAAAATAGAGGGCTATGAGTATGGTCCTAATCCTTTGTAGTTAGCATTCTAAAGTATTAGGCTGAAACTAATTATGAATATGATAAGTATATTGGTGAGCTTACAAACTAGACACACCATATAGCACCTTCCCTCTTATCCCCACATGTGTGCCATTTGTTCTAAGTATTGTCGATCCATCTTTTTGTAGTTGGGCATCAATAAGACAACTATTAATGTTCTCTCTACATAGTTTATCCTCTTCAAGCTCTAGATTATTATTACATATCTAGAATTTTTTTTCCAGACATCAGTTCATACTATTATATTCAAAGCTTTTGAAGCAAAATTATCTCAAACTAGACAACATTTCTCAGTTTTGATGGAAAATTTAGCCCTCGCTAAGTATATAACCAACAATAAAAAAAGTCCAAGACAACTTTTACCCCTTCTAGTGCATTGTCTCATTATGATTGTCATCTCAAGCTAATCAAATTTGTATATAACTCTAGATAACCTTTTTCAACCTGAGCTCATATTTTCCTCATTCAAGCACCTAGATATAGTTGTGGTTTTCCTTACCCCCTAATCATTTTCCCATATGACTATGGTCACCTTTTATGCTACCTCCAAATTGCCACTATGTCCATAGGTCATCATTCTTAGGACCTACCAGAATGTTGGGAATTAAGGTGTCTCAACCTTTGCAAGTTCCTAATGTTGTATTTATTTATTCAGCACTATGTTGTAGGATCCCATAGTAGATACCTTGTAAATTTTGGTGACTTTATCAGTCACAGTTTCCCCCCAAAGTAATTAATGGGGGAGTGCAGGGGAGCAGAGCCCCTCCTGCGGGGCCTGGGGGGCTTATCCCCCCAGCGGGGGCCCAGGGGCAGAGCCCACAGTAGGGAATTGGGGGCAACACCCCTGAAGCAAAAAATGCCCTATATTTAATAAAGGTGTTGGCAGTTATTTTGTTAATGGCCGACATTGATAAATCGGCATTGGATAACCGACAAAGAGGCTTGATAAATAAATGGTTGGAGGATGTGAAAGGTCATGGGATGTGAATGAGAATCGACAGTGTGTACTCCTAAAAGAAATCGCATTGCAAGTGTGTTGTAATCATCTTTTGATTTGATAATACATTGTGCAGGTTTTAGAGTGTGGGGTTTTTACCTGAAAGGGTTTTCCCCATGTATATATTATGTTGTGAGTTTTGTATTTGCATTTGGATGTTGTTATTACCTTTATGTTAATGTGCATCTAATAACCTCTAGATGTAAAAGTTAAAATTTGCATAAATCTTTCCTCGGTAGATCAGTGTAGGAAGCATTTCTGCATACCTTGCTTCCTTTCATAGAACTTACTATGCACTCTAATGACAACATCAATCAAGTGCAAAAAGACATCAACAAAAAATTCAACAAGATATTAGAATACATGACACAGTTGATGGTAGTCGTGTATAGTTCAAACAAGGGTCAATCATCTGCTACTATTGTAGGATCCCACTCCCCAACTCAAGGTTGACTTCCATGCCCCCTAAACTAGACTTTCCCAAGTTTGATGGTAAAGATATTTCCAGTTGCATGTAGAGAGCCAACAACTAATATTTTGTAGTACATCAAATTCCCTAGGATCAAAAGTGCTCTATTGCATCTTTTCACTTGGAAAATTAAGTTATTTAGTGGATTCAATGGTTGGATAGGACTCACCCATTTCTCACATGCATAGAATTTTGCAAGGAAGCCCTTAGTTTCTTTAGCCTTGGTGCCTATGAAAATTTTTCTAGCATCCTCACTAATTTATGCTAGATACATTCAATATGGGACTATTAATTAAAGTTTGAGAATTTAACTAACCAAACTCGTGGATTTGATGAACACTTTTTAAAAAATTGTTTTGTAAGTGGTCTAAAAAAGGATCTTTGGACAAAGGCTCTCATGTTTCAACCAACCAACTATGTGATGCTCCTGCCTTAGGCTTGTTGAGGACAAAATTGTAGCCTGGTGAAAATTTATTGAGTCATGCTCTTCATTTTGTCTCAGAAAAGATGAGATAGATAGTGTAACTAAACCCACCATGATTCACATGCTCTCCAGAGAGGATATGGTAGAAAAAAAGGCCAAGGGGCTATGTTTCAATTGTGATAAAAATGGGAAAAAGGTCACAAGTGTAGGGAGTGGCACTTGTATCTCATTGATTCTATAAGTGCACCTAGTGATTTAGAGGAATCTTTTGATGAGGATGAAGAGTTGGCTCCCCCAAAATAGGAGTCCACTCCTAATGCTCATATTTATATTCATGCTCTAGCTTACTTCTCTTCCCCCCAAACACTAAAAGTCATTGCCTACATCAAATGCAAAAAGGTAGTGGTCTTCATCGACAGGGGGTAGCACCCATAAATTCATTAGCAAAAAATTGGCTGACCAACTCCACTATATATTATATCCATGTTTGTAATAACTTTTATATTATGGTAGCTAATGGTAATACTATATCTTATGGGGGTAAGTGTCACAATGTAAAACTTACTCTAGGGACTATTGACTAACCACTAATATGTTTTCTCTTTCCTTAGGTAGCGTAAATGTGGTGTTGGGTGTCTAGTGGTTGCAAAACTTAGGACCGCTCACCTATGACTATTTCCAAAAATGGATTAAATTCAACCCTAATGGTAAAGAGTATACATTACAAGGACTTAAGGCTAGTGATGTTTAGATGGTTAGCTCTCATCACATGGAAAAATGGTTGAAGAAGGGATGATTAGGCATCCTTTCCCAATTCCACTCTCTAGAAGCTCAACCTCCTTGCACTCCTTCTCTCTACCAAACTTGCAATGCCTCCTCAATAAGTATTAACAAGTATTTGAGGATCCCAAAGGGTTGCCCTTGTACAATCACATGACCATGTCATTCTTATCATTCTTGGTAGCCATCCTCCAAATATTCAACCCTATAGATATCCCTTTGAACAAAAGATTAAAATTGAGAAGATGGTTAAAGAGATAGAAGAGACAGCAGTTATTCACCCAAGTATTAGTCATTACTCCTTCCCTATAGTTATGCATCCACACCTTTATTTAATACTATATAGAAGAGACAAGATCCATTCACCCAAGTATTTGTTACATTGTAAAATGTGTACACTAGCATTTTACACCTAGTTTAGCACTTGGTTGGACCTAAAATATTTACACTTGTTAATCAAGACCTATTTTAACACCTTTTTGAACATTAAATGATTAATTCTCGATCCCCAACAAAATAACTATGATACCGACCTAAGAACACCTAAAGAGACTTATGCCAGGATTTTTGGGGCTAAAGGACAAGGGCGCCCAAGTGCCCTAGTCCCTCATTTAGCCCTGACCTATTTTAAAGGTATGTTAGCTTAAGACATCTTAAGTGATTCCTCATGTCCACCCCATTTAGTTTTATTCTTCGTTTGTGAGCAAGAATGCATATAAAATCAAGTTAGTCTATTCATTTGAACATCTCTAAGCTATCTCTAACTTCTTGAAGGATTCTATCTATCTCTTCTCTCTCATTCTCTCTATTCTTCTCTAAAGCTCTCTATGGTGGATTATTGCTGCGACACTAACTTATTACAGGCCTTGTGAAGATCTTTCTACTTCTTTGGGCTACACCAACTTCTTGAGTCAAGTTGTAATGCCACATCAAGCATGCTAGGGTTTTCATGCTCGTGGTGACTTCTTTCCTTCATGCTTTGTTCTAGCATTCCATTCTACTTCAGATTTGCCTCAACCCTCCTAGGGTACACACTTTTTGAGATCTCATCATTGCTATTATGGAGGTGGAAACACCATTCATGGAGCTTGACTTAGGAAAGCTCCTAAATAGCACCCAACCATTTTCCTTCTTGTGTGTGTAGGTAGCATCTAGAGGCAATTGCAAAAATCAAGTTACAAGAAGCAGGAACACAGAAGGGCGAAGACACAGGAAGTTTAACATTCTACAAAACCCTAATTAGGGTCTAGGTCACCCAAGCATCATGGTCCTTTGAGCTCTTGTGTTTGGATCTAGGTTCTCCTCTATCCCATGGTCTTTGTTGTGATTTCAGATTGTTTGTATCCATTTTTGATAGTCTGTTATGCTTCGATCTTGCTCAATTAGAGTTTCATGTTTTTCCCTAGTTTAATTGGTTAGATTTGGTTGATTCTCCTCTATACAACAAAGGGACAAAGCCCCTTGTAGTTTGGCTCTCCTTCTTGGGTAGAAACCTAGCTCAGCTTGTGTTCTAATGTTGGATAGAAGAGGGTTTGACCTAGTTTGATCTATTGGGCTGGTCTCTCTTTTCTATTCAGAAATATATTCATTACTCCTTCCCTATAGTTATGGTTCCAAAAAAAGATGGGAGATAGCAAAGGTGCCTTGATTTCCATGAACAATAAAATAACCATCGAGGATAAATTTCTTATTTCTTTTATTGGTGATTTGTTGGATGAACTTTTGGAGGCCAATTTTTTTACTAAACTAGACCTTTGTTCTGGCTATCACCAAATTCGTGCCAAGGAAGTTGATATTCCTAAAACTACCTTTAGGACTCATTAAGAACATTATGAATTTTTGGTAATGCCCTTTGGCTTAAGTAATGATCCTTCTACTTTTAAGAGCCTCATGAATATAGTGTTCTACAAATGCTTCCACATATCAATATTGGTCTTCTTTGAGGATATTCTCATATACAATTGAAAGTGGAATAATCATTTCCGCCGTGTGGAGATTACCCTCGGGATTTTAAAGGAGTGTTCATTTTTCTCAAGTGCTCTAAGCATGACTTTGGTGTCTAGCAAGTGGAGTATCTAGGCCACATTATTTCACAACATGGTGTCCAAGTTGACCCCAATGAAGGAGTGGTCACAACCATAGTCCCTCAAAATCTTACATGTTATTCTAGGCTTCATAGAATGTTATCACAATTTTGTTCATAAGTATGGTAAAATTGCTAGGTTCATGATGACTTAACCCATAAAGAATTCCTTCGTCTAGACTAAAGAAATTGATTTGGTCTTTACTATTCTCAAGATTGCCATGTGTTCCACTCTAACCTTAGCCCTATCATATTTTCACAAACCCTTTATTCTTGAATGTGATGCCTCTAGCACTAGTATGGGTGTGGCATTGATACAAGATGGTAGTCCCCTTGCCTTTACTAGTAAGCAACTCATAGGCTGCAATTTGGCAAAGTCCACATATGAAAAAGAAATGTTGGCTATCCTCCATGTTGTCAAACAATGGTGTTCTTACCTCTTGGGTTACAAGTTCTAGATCAAAGCTAATTAAATATTTTTTGCAGCAAAGGGTCTCCTCCCCTAAACAAAAAAATGGGTCTAAAATGTAGGGATATGATTGTAAGATTATCTACAAGAATGGTAAGAAAAATGTAGTCATGGATGCCCTCTCCTATCAATATGAAGCTTGGAAGGCAAAATATTTTCTCTTTCCATCTTGGTAACCAATTGGATGGATGAGATTCAGTAGGAATGGGTTGCTAACTTGATGATTTAAGGTATAATTAATTATTTGGAACAAGATCTAAATTCTTTGCTGAGGTTATTCTAGATAGTACAAGTTCTCACCTATTAGGACCAAGTTTATTTAAGTACCCACTCTTTGCTCGAGCTTGGATTATTCCTAGAATTTCACTCCTTCCCTATTGTAGGTCACTCAATTTTCTTGAGGACCTATGAGAGACTAAAACAAGATTTATTTTGGGATATAGTTAAGTAGGATTTCAAGGCATTTGTAGCTAAATGTGATATATGTCAAAGGAATAAAGAGGAAACTATCAAAGACCTAGGATTTTTACAACCACTTCCTATTCCAAATAAGGCTTAAACTGCTATTTCTAAGAATGTCATTATGTGAACCTAGTATCTGGTGGTAAATAGGTAATTTTGGTTGTTTTTGATTGCTTGACCAAATATGACCATTTCTATGCAATACCTTGCCCTTACACTATTGTTGTGGTTTCTCGACACTTCTTGGATTCAATCCTCAAACTCTATGGCATGCCTTTCTCCATAGTCAATGATCATGATCTTTCTTTTACTAGTAACTCTTATGAAGAATTGTTTAAGTTATAGTGCATTAACTTGAACATGAGTTAGATTTATCATCCTCAAATTGATGGCCAAATACAACTTGTCAACAAATGCTTTGAGACTTTCTTGTATTGTCATTTTGTGTTTGAGTGACAGGGACAATGGGCCTAATGGTTACATTTTGGCTAAGTGGTGGTATAATACCACTTATCATTATAGTGCTTCTAAGATGCCCCCCTATGGGGCCCTCTATGGTACTCCCCCACCTTCCTTGGGTAGTTATATTCTAGGTTCTTCCAAGGTCACAATAGTTGATAGTATTTTGGCCAAGCATGAGGAAATTTCTTGTCTTCTTAAGGACAATCTATCCCTAGCACAAAATTGCATGAAGCAATAGGTGGATCAACATTTAGAGACTCATGTGATTGTTAAGGTCGACCCCTTAAAATACATGCTCATAAAATCTCACCTTTTGGGTCATGCCACTAGATGAGTAATGGTTTTAATGGAATTGAGTTATAAGTTTGTAACCTAATTATCAATAAGTCTAATAAATTGTTGACCAATTAGTAGATGCACCATACCCACTCATGTAAGTCTATTGATACATCTTTTTTGGATGAGCACATCTTACATGTTAATGATTTATATGCATGGACTATGATTCTTGATGTTTCATGTTGTATAACTAGCTTTGGTGTTGGCATTATTCTCATCCCACCCATGAGAGACCTTATACCACTATCCTTTAGATGTGAATTTGTATGCACAAATAACATATTTGAATATGAACCTCTAATTGTTAGGTTGTATGCCACTTTATTCTTGAGTATGAAGTCTCTTACTGTTTATGGAGACTCATAGTTGGTAATGTGTCAAATCACTGGTAAATATATAAAACTAAGAAAATCAAACTTTCTCAACACCATGATATGATTACATTTGGTAGCTTGTTTCCATTCCTACTCCATTCATGATATTCCACATAGACAATCAACATGCAAATTCTATGGCTATTGCTACCTCACTAATGAGAATTGATAATCATAACTGTCACTTTACTTTTCTTATTCATAAATTACAAACATCAATTATTCAAGACACTAATATTCATGTATGCACAAGAATAATAGGTGAAGAATGGTTTATGAATATCTATAATTACCTTGATAAGGGGAAATCCCTCCAAATTGCTCCAAGAATTTACACATGTAAGTATATGTAAAAATGCTTCCAAATACTTAATAATTGCTAATTTAATTTATTGGCATTGGTATAAGATATCTTTCTTAGATGCTTAAATGATAATGAAAAGTCCACTGCACTTAAATAGTCACATGAGGAATTTGTAGTGGTCACTTTAGTGGTAAAATGTTAGTGCATAAGTTATTACATATGGGTTATTATTTAAGTAAGATGGACAAAGATTTGTATGATTACATTATAAAATGATCCACATAAACCAATTCATGAACATCAACTTTTATTGTGCCTTGGCCATTTTCTATGTGGTGTTTTGTTTAGTAGGAATAGTATTGCCTACATCATCCAATGGACACAATTTCATCATTATTGATATAGACTATTTTATAAAATGGGTTAAGGCTATCCATTTAAAATTTATCAAAACCTCCAATATCTATGATTTTATGATGAAAAATATCATACCTCTATTTGGAGTACATGTTGCCACTATCATCGATAATGACACACCATTTAAAAATTAGGAAGTTAAGAAGTTCTTGGAAAAGTTTTATTATATAACAAAGGTTTTCTTCTACACGCTATCCACAAAGCAATGGTCAAGTGGAAGCAATAAGAAAAACCATCAAATATTATGAAAGAATGTGGATAAGTATGGAACTAAGTGGCACACACATCTAACCTTGGCTTTGTAGGCTCATTGCATGACTATCCATATGCCCACATGATTTGCACCCTATTCTTTGGCATATTACATCGAGGCTATCATGCTTATTTAACTAGAAAATCCTTCATGTTGTGAGCATCAATTAAGGGGATTATCAATGGTAATACACATAGAGAGCTCGATACATAAGAACTTGAGTTGTTTGATGAGAGGTGTGTTAATTCTTTGTATAATATATTAAAGTTTATGGAAGACAACTTAAATGGGCTTACAATAAAAAATTGATTGATAAATATTTTGAGTTTGGTGATTTGGTTTTTAAAGAAAATCAAAATAATCCCATGCAAAAGAAGAACTAAAAGGAAAATTTTGGCCAAATAGGTTAGGGTTGTACATCAATATTAATAATTATGGATGAAAATACTTAAGGACCTAATCAATATTTCACATCTCAAGCATTATCATGCCCAAACATATATGAATATTCTTGGTCTTGCTCCACTTTGGTATCTCGTAATGTACTTTTATGGTGCCATCACTCACTTGGAATAGTTCACTTACCATTGCACGAAGACATTCTTATTCTACATAATGACATCATTGATTGATGATAATAGCTTACATGCTTACCACTTTCAATTTATTTTCACCACATATGATACATGGGATTTTAACAATGATATCTTAAGTAAAATTTTATGATGTAGATCTTTCATGTTGGAATCTTTATAAAATAGTTACTATAATGTTTGGTTTCCCCACTAGGGGTATTCATTGGTTTTATCTATTAATCTTGAAAAGTACTTAAATTATCCCTTTGGAGAAGATACATGATACATATTATACCATACTCTCACATGTTCACATATTACATGGTATGTTTACCAATTCTCTTATACAATGATTGTCTTTTTATGGCACTTTGTTATGAAACTTACACAATTAGATCTTATGTAATTTTACATGCTTACATCTATATGACATACATTCCAGCACTTAGATTATTTGATTTTGTGTGAGACTCATCCCACACTTAGGGATAAATTTTACTATCTCCCATTACATGGGATTTCATGCATTGCTATTTTCTTATACACTAGGGCCAACACATTAAAATATGTCACCATTACATTATTCTCTCCTCAAACCAAATCCACAATTATTTTATACATCTAACTTGAGGGGTATGAATATATCCTACATACACAAATGTTTACAATGTCTCCTTCATGGATCCTACACCACATATAGCTTAAACAAACTACTTCATGGATCCTACCCAACATAAGGTTAAAGTGACTCCTTCATGGGTCCTACATCCAATAATGTTAAAGTGAATCCTTCATGGGTCCTAGACCAAATCATTGGGAAGGTGTTGTACACCTTCCATAAACAATGTTGTTTATTCATGTGGTTTACGTAGGCATGAGGGGGGGCATTTTAGTTGATTTATCAAGTTAGTAATTCATAATTATGTAAAAATACCTATTATACAGATATGGGCACCCCTCTTGGATAGAGCAATCCTGAGATACTAGGCATGTTGTGTGGAATGCTGATAGGTTGGTTAAATGGCTAAAGTTGACATAGGGTTCCCTACTCAATTTAAGAAAATCAGTTAAGATGTAGATATAGAATGTCTCTTATTTTTAGTAGGTTGTTGAGATCTACAATTAACAAATCTTATTACATATTGAAATGGGAAAAACGAGGTGTTGGATTTTGTGCCACCTTATGGAGACTACTTTAGGCAAGGTCTCATGATAGCCTATGATTTTGGAAACCATCATCTCTTGCATATATAAACAAGCTATGAGAAGGTGGATTGAGTATCTTGATGCATCTTGGAGCATCATAGGTTTGAAGTGTAGAGACAAGTTGGATTCTTCAAGTGTTTAGAAGATTACTTTATACAAGGTTATGTTGTTGAATTATCTCCTGAGAGTTGAAGCCTAATGATCTCCTAAGAAGAGTTTATCTTTAGAAGTGTATTTTAAACTTTTTGTTGCTAATACTACATTAATACTCTCTTCTTGTTGGGGTTTCCCCCTCTATGGGTTTCCCTAGGGTATATCTTATGTTCTCTTCTTCTCTCCTAAATTTCTTTATAAGTGATATTAATATGTAGAAATGGTTATAGATCTAGTTAATTTGCATTGCTTTCCTCATTGGATTGAGTAGGAAATTGTTACAAATTAGTGCATTATTTCATTTCACACATATTGATTAAGGATACTCCTTCATAGGTCCTACACTACATAAGGTTGAAGTGACTCCTTCATGCGTCCTATTTCAACATTTTTTCTAAACTCAACTTTGCACCACTTCTATCATTTTACAATTGATTGATGAAATAAATTACATAAATGCAAAATGATTGTTGTTAATGCTACCAATGTTTGTTGTAGGTGCTACTAATGCATTTTGTGTACATGCATACTAACTAGGAGAGATGACTATACCAAGAACACAAAGAAACCAAGAGGCATCATCCAAAAACATATATCCTTCAATTTGTTTGTTATTTCAACTGTTGTCTTATTTACTTTGGCATGTGTTTTTCATGTAATTCACATGCATGCCAAAGTGGGGGCAAAATTTAGAGGAGAGAAGTGCATACTTCACCTTTTTACCTTATTGGTTTATACATACTCACCTTGGCCTTGGCCTAAAATGTCATCTTGGCACATAATTCAATCTATTTAGCATAAAAGATGACAAGAATCTAAAGTCAATCCTCAGTTAGCCTATCTTAGCCTCTAGTGTTCTAGGTCATTCCATTCTTACACCCTAGATTGGATTGTGAGTGTGATTATGTCCCCTAGACATAATTGTGCTTGTGATCCTGTCCTCCCAATTCAAATAAAATTTCCCTCCTTCCTAAGTTGACCCTTTTGGAAATTCTAACTATTGCTTGTTAGTTTGCAAGCCAAATGTTCTAAATTGAGTGCTTAGGATGTCATATTTAAGGATAAGCACTAGGACACTAGTTATTATGTGATGCCTCGTCATGTAGCCCTAGAGTGCTAGACTAACAAGTGCAAAGTTTACATAATTTTTTTTTTCATGAAGCAAGTAAATGCATTAATCATCTACACTATTAACAACATTAAATAAAATGAACAGCTAACACCTCTAGGGAACATAACTGCATCAGAAAAAACATAAAATTATAACAATACAAGTGATTTACATTATAATACAATAGCAGAGGATTTACATCATTCATTTGCAGAGATGAACAATTACAAAGTTTCAATACAAGATTACAAGACCGATTACATCGGCTTACAAAATAGTACAATTATGAATGTATACTACAACTCCAAAGGTGAAGAACAAATTTGGAACTGGAACACTTCAGATCTTGAACCATAACATCCAAAAAGACCAATGGATAGCTCTTTCTCCCAACCATGTGGAACCCTGAGGTCCACCCCTCTGAGCTAGGAGATAACAATGAGGTTCCACTAAGTCAAAGGATACAACAACAAAAACAAACAAATAGATACAGACTCTGGTGCAGGAGCACCTACCTGACAGCTGGCCTCCATGAGGCAGTTAGTTAGTTTGAGTCTTGTTAATGTTTCCAAGAAGGTCTGATAAGACCAATGCATGTAATAAGGTCATGTTGACCATGCTTTGCTATTTTTAGATAGTTTGTTAAGACAGTTGTCATGCTGTAGGTCTGGTTGGATCTCCCAGCCGCCTGGAGAGATTTCCCAGCTGCTTGGAGTCGAGTGGTAGTACTCGCAGGAGATCCTATATATGCTTGAGGATCGGTTGGTATTGCATAGATGGATCATCGAGCTAGGTTGCACAGAGTGAGACAGAGAGAGAGAGACTGATCATTGTATTGCATCTTTTGAATCAAATAAGAGATCCTGTTGGTGTTCATTTTCTATTTGATCTCCACTGTGTGATCGATTTGCTGTTTTGGTGGTTTCATGGATTCGCTGATCCATTCCACCGGTTGATTCGTCGAATCGGTGGAATGATCATGTACAGTAGGTTAGGTTTTAGTTTGTTTTCTGTTTGCATGCAGGTGTGCAGGATCGCCGTCGAGAGATGTTGAGAACCCTAGCATGGGTATGTGCTAGGTCGAGCTGATAGATTAGAGTTTGGAAGATCACCCTGAGAGTAGATCGGGTCATCCCAGGAGGATCGGCGAATTGAAAATTCACTAAGGTTGGAAGTTCGTTAAAACGGCATCATCAGGATATTTCTGCGTATATCCTGCAGTCACTTCGGGCATCGTCATCCGGGTAGATGGAGATGAGCATGATGCTATCGATTGCATGAAGTGAATGAACGTCGGGGTGATCATCATCAGGGGTTGCCGAGGAGGAGCGTATCGGCATAAGGTAGAAGATCGGGTTGATCGCGGGCCGAAAATGTTAAGTTTGGCCGACAGCAGGATATTGAAGGAGTTGCATATGACGTCATCATCATCAGGATATACGTCATCAGGATATTACGGAGCAGCAGGATATTGAGGAGCTGCATGTGACGTCATCGTCATCAGGATAATCGTCATCAGGATATCGGGGTGACGTAAGCATCGAAGGAAGGGTGCATGAGGTTGTCATCATCAGGATATATGGGAGGAACCGGATGTTCTATATCCTGCTGATTAACATGATGTTGAACATCATGATGCTGAAGATAGTGAAGGTAGAGGTTGTCGGTGAGGTGAACAGTGAATGTCAGGAGGATGTTCGCGCTTGCCGAATATGATGATGCTGCCGATAGTCGAATATGATGATGCTGCTGACATGCGAAAGGGCGAAGGCTTGTCTGCAGGAGGATATCGGTCGGCAGGGGAAATATGATGATGCTGACAATGTTAACAAAAATATGATGATGATGATGAAGGGTTGCGGACATCCATGCTGTGTGTTAAGGTTTTAGTGTGGATGCCTCTGCATCATAGTGGTATCAGAGCTCAGAAAAAGGTCTGGGCTGTTGTGTGTTGATTCTGTCACCGAAAGGACAGAGGTAGAGGAGTGAGAGGTTGACAAAATGCCTCCGAAAGGTAGTGGTACTGCAAGGGAATTGCAGGAGATGAAGGAAAAACATGCCAGAGAGATGAGGAAGATGAAGGAGCTTGCTGAAGCACTTCAAGCCAGGCTTGTAGCCCTGGAAAGGAACAAAAAGAGGGAAGTGGAAGACAGTGAGTCTGAAGAAGATGAAGATACTGTTGAAGAGTATGAAGAGGTAGCTGAAGATCTGGATGCTGAAGACCAGAAATTTGCAAAACTGTTAAAGGCAGTGCAGAGTGATAAACCTAAGGTAAAGGTTGATGTTTCCAAGTATAATGGAAGTTTGAATGAAGATGAGTTACTGGATTGGATTGCTGCACTTGATAATCACTTTGAATGTGAAGATGTTGCTGAGGATCAGAAGGTAAAGATTGCAAAGACCAAGTTAGGAGGTCATGCTTTGGTATGGTGGGATTATGTACAATCTGAGAGAAGGAAATAAGGGAAGTCAAAGATCACTTCATGGGATAAGATGGTAGCAAGGATCAAAGGTAAATTCTTGCTAAGGGATTATGAAATTCAGATGTTTAAGAAGCTGCAATTTTTAAGGCAGAAGGAAATGGATGTGAAGGCATATACTGAGGAGTTTTATAAGTTGAGTATGAGATCTGGTCATCATGAGAATGAGGTAGAAAAGGTGGCTAGGTACTTAGCTGGTTTGAGATTGAACATACAGGATGAGTTAGTTTTAGCTAACCCTAAGAGTGTGGAGGATTGTTACCAAATGGCAATCAGGATTGAAGAAAAGATGAATAGGGGACAAGATAAGTCCATGAGAGGAAGAGGCAGCAATATGAGGGGAAGAGGATCAGCCCCTACACAAAGGCAAACCAATGAGGGTCAAGAAGACACTGGTAAAGGACAGGGACAGTCTGATTTCAGAGGTGGATGGAAAGGTAATAGAGGCAGATTTGGAGGTGGTAGAGGTTCTACTACATTTTCAGGAAAATGTTACACCTGTGGTGAGTTTGGTCATCCATCTTTCAAATGTCCAGAAAACAAAGGTTCATCATCCAGAAATGATAGAACAAATGACAAGAGAGTACAACTTGTGCAAGAAGAGAAAGTAGAGCAAAGTGTGCAGAGTTCAAACACTTATAAAGGAGATAGGGAGCCTGACAATTATGCATATCCTGAGGATGGAGAAGCATTGATGCTAAGGAGAATTAGTTTGCAGGCATCAAAGGACATGATGCAAAGAAGAGCTCTTTTCAAGACCACATGCAAGAGCAAAGGTAAAGTGTGTAAGGTTGTCATTGATACTGGTTCAACAGACAACATGGTATCTCAGGAAATGGTGGATAAACTGAATTTGGAAAGGATTCCACATCAACACCCTTACAAGGCATCTTGGGTGAGTGATAGTCAATCACTTTTTGTCTATGAACAGGCATATGTGGATTTTCAGATTGGAGCATATCATGATAGAGTTTTGTGTGACATTTTGCCCATGGAATGTTGTCACCTACTGTTGGGTAGACCATGGCAATTTGATAGAAGGGTACTGTATGATGGGTATGCTAATACCTACACCATCAAGAAAGATGGGAAGACTATTAGGTTGATGCCATTACAGGAAGCAGCTGCAGCACAGGGGGCAGCCAAAATCATTTTAGTGGGAAAGAAGGAATTGGTGCAGATGCCTATAGGAGCAGGCATAAAGGCAGTTGAGGATACTGCAGGGAAAGGAGTTGTTAAGGACAACAGGTTGAAGAAAGTTTTAGTTGTGACTGACAGAGGTCAGCAGCAAGTGCCGAAACAGGTTTGCAAACAGCAACCAGTTGAGAGGCATGACAAGGATGTTGTCATAGTTGGGACTATTGTTTGTCCTATAAAGGTTGACAGAAAGATAGAGTTGAACATTGCAGAAGTTCAAGAGACAGTTCAGACAGAGGTTCTGGTCAGACAACCTGACAAACACAAGGTATGTGAGAGAAAGGCCTACATTGCCAGGCATGAGGGTTTACTTGCAAGAGAGCAAGTTACAGTTCAGAAGTCTTGGAGCAGCAAAGAGCCAGCAGAGGACAAAGCTGGAACAGGTCAAAATACTGACATGATAAAGTGTAAAGGTGGAGGACTTCCACAACCCAAACTCATGGGACATGAGTTCTTTTCTGTTGGGGAGTATGGTGCAGGAGCACCTACCTGACAGCTAGCCTCCATGAGGCAGTTAGTTAGTTTGAGTCTTGTTAATGTTTCCAAGAAGGTCTGATAAGACCAATGCATGTAATAAGGTCATGTTGACCATGCTTTGCTATTGTTAGATAGTTTGTTAAGACAGTTATCATGCTGTAGGTCCGGTTGGATCTCCCAGCCACCTGGAGAGATTTCCCAGCCGCTTGGAGTCGAGTGGTAGTACTCGCAGGAGATCCTATATATGCTTGAGGATCGGTTGGTATTGCATAGATGGATCATCGAGCTAGGTTGCACAGAGTGAGACAGAGAGAGAGAGACTGATCATTGTATTGCATCTTTTGAATCAAATAAGAGATCATGTTGGTGTTCATTTTCTGTTTGATCTCCACTGTGTGATCGATTTGCTGTTTTGGTGGTTTCATGGATTCGCTGATCCATTCCACCGGTTGATTCGTCGAATCGGTGGAATGATCATGTACAGTAGGTTAGGTTTTAGTTTGTTTTCTATTTGCATGCAGGTGTGCAGGATCACCGTCGAGAGATGTTGAGAACCCTAGCATGGGTATGTGCTAGGTCGAGCTGATAGATTAGAGTTTGGAAGATCACCCTGAGAGTAGATCGGGTCATCCCAGGAGGATCGGCGAATTGAAAATTCGCTAAGGTTGGAAGTTTGTTAAAACGGCATCATCAGGATATTTCTGCGTATATCCTGCAGTCACTTCGGGCATCGTCATCCGGGTAGATGGAGATGAGCATGATGCTATCGATTGCATGAAGTGAATGAACGTCGGGGTGATCATCATCAGGTGTTGCCGAGGAGGAGCGTATCGGCATAAGGTAGAAGATCGGGTTGATCGCGGGCCGAAAATGTTAAGTTTGGCTGACAGCAGGATATTGAAGGAGTTGCATATGATGTCATCATCATCAGGATATACGTCATCAGGATATTACGGAGCAGCAGGATATTGAGGAGCTGCATGTGACGTCATCGTCATCAGGATAATCGTCATCAGGATATCGGGGTGACGTAAGCATCGAAGGAAGGGTGCATGAGGTTGTCATCATCAGGATATATGGGAGGAACCGGATGTTCTATATCGTGCTGATTAACATGATGTTGAACATCATGATGCTGAAGATAGTGAAGGTAGAGGTTGTCGGTGAGGTGAACAGTGAACGTCAGGAGGATGTTCACGCTTGCCGAATATGATGATGCTGCCGATAGTCGAATATGATGATGCTGCTGACATGCGAAAGGGCGAAGGCTTGTCTGCAGGAGGATATCGGTCGGCAGGGGAAATATGATGATGTTGACAATGTTAACAAAAATATGATGATGATGATGAAGGGTTGCGGACATCCATGCTGTGTGTTAAGGTTTTAGTGTGGATGCCTCTGCATCAGACTCGACACAGATAAAACAGATTATCAAGACTGCACAAGATAAGACAGTACTCCAGAGGCATCAACAAAAGATAACATGAAGTAATTAGACTGCAGTAGGGAGAGTGTCATCACATGGTCCTAGCATGGGTTACCCAGGCTATCTCTCTCTAAAAACTAGCCCCCATCTATGGTTACCCTGGCAGCCTCTCTCTAGGCACCGACCCCATAGGGTGACACAAGCAGAGCCGACACATCCTCTCATGAAGACAAGGAGGTCAACCTTGCCAACCAGGCCTTCTCATCCCATCCTTAGCCTATGAGAGCACTCAAGGCATGGGTGAGGCATCATACTTATCTTGTTATGTAAATTTCTACACAACCCACCTAAATAAATTATTAAGTTATCACTTAATTACAACTTCCATGGGGTTACCCAGGTAGCCACTTTGGGCACTAGCCCCACCATGAAAGCCACTCTCCTACATACAACTAGCAACCCCTAACCAATATCTAGAACCAAAACAAGCATGGACAAGGGATTATAAGGCATCTAACTTTTCGTAACCCAATACATTACTTAGACCATTTTAAATCCAAACTCTCAACCACAAAATTTTCCCCTGTCCATTTCAAAATCCCAAATCAAATAAAACATTTAATCAATAATTTTTCAAAAACAACAATCTTTCCCAAACCACATCAAGAATTCATACCAAAAGACACATCACCAATACATCCTTGCCACAAAATCATACTGAATTTCAAGGTAACAAGCCTCTGGAGCTAAAAGATTTTAACACAAATACCAATAAACAACTATCCAAAGCATGACGCTTAACAACCTTAAACTCCCACGGAACTAACATGGTCGCCAATACATTAATCTAGACAAAACATAATAGTAAGACTCAAAACCAAAATAAATGCAATGACCCAATTGCATCGGTGATACACATCGGTTTAAAATTAGCAATAAACAATCAAAGGATATATATCCAAGACCCAAATACTACAACACTTTTCAAACTATTTAACATGGATTCAATAAAAGACTTAACTCTCTCTTTTTAGATTAAATCATAAACTTTCTTGAGATAAGCAATATTCTAATCAAATCTCAAATATCTACAATTCCAACTAAATCATCACTTTTTCAATTATTCTATTCAAGTTACTGAAACAACGAGTTCAATAAACTTTAACACCCTAATACAAAGATGAGGCACCATTATATTACCCACCAAAATTCTTAAGTTACGGTGAAAACTATTTATATAAACATCATGGATAACATTAAAAGTTCAAAAGTAATAATCCTACATGTATTATCAGAATGAAGTAAATGTGATACTATTTACAATCATGGCTATTCAAAAAAACTAATAATAATATTAATTACTTAAACTAAAATGTTAACTACCAATCAACAATCTAAAAGGATTACACCTATCTAAGAATGATCTCTTTCTACTAATACTATAATAGCTAAACTAATTATATAAACCAAAAGAGATAATATACTATTCTCAAATCACTAGGCCAAGTTAGTGTGGAAGAATTCATTAACTATACAATTCGTTTGCCATCATACATATATGAATCTTCTTGTAATGACATCTCTACAACATCTCTATTAGATAAATAAATTCTATAACATCTCCAAAACATAGCAATACTCAACCCAAACATAATTAATGTCAACAATCCATATATAAATACTAAGACGTGTTGTAGAAGACTTCAACAAACTAAAAGATAAATAACGTTCTAAAAACAATCTGCCAGACAAGAATAGGAATTCTAATAGACGATTGCTAGAGAATTGTAGAAAGAAGCAATCCAACAGCCACTTCCTCAAACTATAGAAAGATGCCAAAGTTGAAACAAGGAAATCGATTTGGAAACAAATAATGATTTAGACATAGCACGACCTTCTGGTATGGAATTTGCTTAAGAGATTTCACTCTTAACCATTCCACGATCTTGGAGGAGGATTAAAGCAATCATTTTATGTGCAGGTGGAGCATTTGGTATATTTATTCTCTACAATTCAAATTCAACATTGAAGAGGTAGAAGATTACTGCCTATATTCAGAGGAAAAAGTGGTAACAGGAAGAACTAACAGAGGTTGGAGGGAGAAGCTATCACCAAAATGCATTATTTAGAACTTTCAAATTTAAGGTGGAGATTGAACTATTTGCGAGGATGCATGATTACTGGCAGCGCTAATCTATCCTAAGGGTGGAAACTTAAATAACAATTCCCTAAATTCAGATTATTTAACTATGGATTGATAAAGGAATAAAAGATTACTAAAATCATACTATCATACAAGTGATTGAATGGAATCGAACAATTGATCGAGAGTTGGGTTTTGCATAAATCAAAAGCTAGACATCAATCCCCACCATTCCCTTAAATCACACTAGCTAACCCCGCGGCCTAAAACAAAATTTGCAGCTAAACCATCAATTAAGATCTAGAAGCAAGGCTAAGGAGATAAAATGGAACTTCCTAAGTATAAGGAAAATTTAGTATAACTATAAAGGCAAGTTGCCATTAGAACACCGTACGGAAAAGGAATTTGAAATGGAAGGAAACATGCTAAAATCTCAAATAGGCACTAAAACATTAACCACGGGAAGTACGCTCCTCCTAACCAAGCTTACTATATCAACGATGCAACAAGAGTATAAATTTCAACAAGAGTTCATTCGTGGAGGGATAATGGAGATTACAGATTGTGCCCAATTCGAAATGCAAGCAGCATATGTTGCAGTCATGCCAGACATCGCTAGTGCATACGCCAAATTATGGGTATGGGAATTCGCCCGTCGATCAGTGAAGCAGGAAGGTAAAGATTTGTCTAATTCAAAAAAATTGGAAAAGCTCTGGTGGATCTATATGCAAGGAATAATAGCATAACTGATATTTTAAAATAAAATACCTCAAAGAGATAATGTCTCAAGAAAATAATTGCAGGATGATCACAACAAGAATAGGTAGGGCGTAAGGTATTACAGTAATATTGAAAACAACACATCACCTTTTCGCTCAAATTGAGGAAGTGGTGCCTCAAGACATTAAGGTCTAGCCATTAAACTCCTACTGGTAACTCTTTATTGTAATTCTAAGGATAGGAACATTATTCGATTTCGACTATGGAACCTAAATCTAAAGCGGTAAACATTCCAAATTTGTCGGAAGAACAAAAGACTACTAGATAATGCAAATGACTAGTTTAGAAACTACAAGGAACATCCTTTACAGTCTGCGCAAAAGAGGAAGTTGGAATAGTAAATGAAATGTCCCTTGATGCAATGCCAAGAAGGATCTCATATCAAAAGCCTATTTGAAAATATTCTGGCAAATTACGAATGAGATCATACAGAGAGAACACGACTTTAGATTTGTAGAATGCCTTAGATACAAAAAGGAGAATTGGAGTGCAAGGTTTTTTGGCGATGCTCAGGTAGGGATTGAAGAGAAGATGCAAGGGAAACTTCAGAGGTTGGTATCTCTAAATCAATGATCTAGAAGAGCATCATAGAGTTTCATTTATTTCCTCAGAAATCAATGTATCAGGCAGGGAGGAGGCTGATAAAATGGATTGAATCCAATGATGTGAAATATTCAGGTTTCCAAAACAATCCAACACACAGAGAACATAGAACGAATAAATTCTAAATTCCTGAACAAACAAGATTACAAAGCGGACAATTTCACACTCAGAGGCAAAATAACATACCCGGGTTTTAGTCCAATCTTCATAATTCTTCATGTCTCAACTTCTTCTGTTTCACCTCCCATTCTTCCTCAATTTTTCCGTAACCATCTCTTCTCCAAATTTTCTATTTTTCTCCCCTCAGAACAACTTCCCTAATAAATCCCCACCGAAGCAAAAATAGCCAAGAATCATAAATGACCACTAACCCAAATCTGTTACAGAGAATCCCACTAACCCCCTTAAAACAGAAGACAATTAATTTTTATTTATTTTTAGAGAGATTCCCTAAATCTGGAATCTTTATTCGACAACCCTCAAGAATTAATTTGCCGACTAAAATAATTTTACTAATTGCCATATACTATTTTAACCACAATAAATACTTATGACACATATTCTAATAAAAACATTAAATAATGAATTTAATCTAAAATAATATACCACAACTCATTAATATATGACTAAGAAATTACCATTATGTTTGACCAAATAACATTATTATAATAATAATAAATTCACTAATGCATTACCAAAATACACATAGGCTTAACTCGACAATACCTCAACAACCACACGACGACCAAAACCCGAGACAAGAACCATAAAGTGACAACAAAACTCACGACCACCAACTGAAAACAGAATTGACCTAGGGCAGACCTCATGTTATCTCCCATCAACATTATCCATTGGTGGAAGGGCACACTCAGACCTGCTAAGTCAAGTGGAGTCAATGCCCGGTACCTGCAACCTGCATTAGGACAATAGATTGTATACGAGTATATGCAAATACATCAAGCACACAGAGTCATGGAATTGCAGTGTAGTAGGGTACTCGAACGAGTAATACTACATCGTCTCGGCTCACAAGAATAACAATAAACACTAGCAATAAACTCAAACATCTTTAACTGGCAAAGTGCAATATAAAACTACCAACTATCTCAGGACAAAATGAGGGGCATTACATATTATGAGATAGCATTACAAAAGACTTAATAAAACACATAATCAAAGTGACAACAAAGGTTGCATCATCATTAGATAGATACTGCCTCTAGACATTTGTTCAACTTTCTTCATGTTTTCATTCTTATGATATTGGTAAAGGGATTTGACTTCAAGCTAAGGAAGATTCATACTTCTAACCTCACATAGTAGATCCCCAAGGAATTTCTCAACACCACATTTGTCTAGAAAGTAGGTATAAGAAAGGACAAACCAAGTTCATAGATCCACAAGCACAATGGATGAGATCACACACACACATGACACAATCATGTTAGATGGACTAAATTGTTGGTGCAGTTTCATCCTAAGCAATAAAAAAGTAAGGATTAGTTAGATTTAGTAGTCTACACAATTTCATTCTTGAAAACAAATATCTAAAGATTAGTTAATTGCAATAGTTTACACAATATTCTAATATCATATTTGAATCAAGTTGTGTTCATCTTAACTTATAAATCAATTAAAAAATAAAAGAACATCAAAGCACATTGAAATAACTAAACATCCCTAACTTTCTTATTTCCTTTATCTAAAATTTTATAATACTTATTACTTTTATCTTTTATTTAAACTTTTAAATAAACCCATAAAATATATTTAAATTCCTACACTTGTTAATAATTAATATCTATACACTTGTTAATAATTAATATCTATACATTTATTAATAAAAATAAGAAACTAAAAAATAATCATGAGAATATAAAACTTCTATGACTCATCGAAGGGAGCTCTTATAATCTTTAAAATAATAAATAAACGATTATTTCATTAATAAGTTTTAATATTAATATGCTTACCATTCCCTTAGGCTTGATAAGAAATTATTAATATACAAATAACAATTGTACATAACGCTAAATAGAGTCCAACAAGTGATAGCTTGGAAGTAATGGAGCCTAGTCTTAATCACCCCATTAAATCCACAAGGCTACAATGGAGTGGATCTTTATCAATATGAGAGGTGTAAAATACAATAACATATTTGATCGTCTAAGATATTGGCAATATTCTTTAAGAGTTTTTTGTTTTTTCCTTTCTTTAACCTTTCGTAAAATATAATCTCTTCAAAACTTTTTTGGTTTACTCCTTCCTTTAATCCTTTTGTCTCTTTTGTTTCTTGGTATGATTATAATAACAAGGTGATTTTTGTGGTATTAAGGTTTATTTCAAAAGGGGATTTGAATTTGAGTTAATCAAGTAATTTTTTTGGTCAGTTATTTGTTTAAAGTTATTTTTTAAATATTAAAATAAATGTGGTCTTAGTTATAGTGATTATATTAGAGACAATTTATATGGTTTATATGATTCTAGGATGGTCTTAATAGACAAGTGATTCTTTTGTTGCTTTTCAATATTGTGACAAGGGTACCTCTAGTTAATCTAATAGTAGTAATGTGTCGTGGTTGACTCTCACTATCTCCCTTATTACAAATAATCCACAACTTAAAGAAGAAAACACATTACGAGATGGAAGCCAATTCTTAATGATCAAGACCTCGCGAATAAATAGGTGAACCCCTCTTATCATGACCCACCACCTCCTCCTATTAGTTATATTACTCTTATAACATAACGATTTCACTACATTTATTTTTTATTTTTATTTAAAACTTCACCTTACCTAAATATTTCGATATATATTTCCATTCCATTTAAAAAATATTATAATATTATCCTATATAAATAATATAATAAACACTTATTTATAGAAATTTGATAGTCTATCTAAATCCCCTTTCATGTGATATAAGGTCCCTAAAATTTTGATTGTATTTTAGTGCAAAAATGCCGAAATCCGGGCATTAAGTATGTTTGGGTTTTTTTTTTATCCACATGTCTCTTCCCAACGTTGTGACAACAAAGTGAGTGCTTTTTCTACATTAAAATTTTAGTGCATGATTTTATATAAGCTGAGTTAAGTAGTTACGTGTCCATGGACTAGTTTTTATATTTTTGAATAATAGAGCTGCAAACATATAAAACTAGGAGGGATTTGGTTGACATATTCAATGTGCATTGACCTATCAAATTAGTTGTGATTTATGGTGAGTATATCATCTCATATATTTTTTATTGAATTAAAGTTGAGTGTAATAATGCAAAATTTGGTAAACAATTTCATGTTTATCCAATTTTATATTTATATATTTTTAGAGATTAGTTTTGATTTTTAGCTTAATTATTTATTGTTTTAGATTAAATTTGTAGGTGTTGAATTGATCTAGATTAATTAAATAAATGTAAAAAGATTCATAAATTTTTAAAATTTAAATTTAAAAATGAGTTTGAGCTGACTTCCATCAACTAACCATTGTGAATTGAGTTGAGTGAAATTTGTTAATTTGTGTGCTAGGGTGTTGTAATTAAGGACACAACCTTAATTCATTTATAATCCATCAAGAGAGCTCTTACACGTGTACTATCATCACATAGAGAGCACATCATAGATCATTAACATTGCATAATTAACTTACATCAACATTTTAGGACACTACATGCTTGCTTGCTACCTTTGATAATTGATCCATATTACTAAGTCAATAACATGGGTTTGACCAAAGGAAAAAACTCCTAGCCTAACAAGCTACTAAATGGTGTTTATCATCACCACCCATTTGTATACATGGGTTGCAAAGACTAAGCTGAGAAAAATTGTGAGTCATTTTAGTACTTTAGGTCCACAGGGTTTAGATCCATAGTCATGGAATTCATATCTATAGTTGTGAAAGTGAATTGAAGCATCAAATAGGTGTTGGAATAAGGTGCCATTAACCTTGTAAATTCCAATATTGTATTTTATTTCATTTATTATTTGTTACTTGTAATTACCCATAAGGAAATGAGGTAGTCTCATTGACAGTTGTAATTTCAGAGTTACCGATAGCAGTTACAGAGTGACATTTACGGTTGGCAAATGTAAAAACTCAAAGTAAATGAGGGTAGGCATGCTCCCTTGAGGAATATACTATTTTTGGCATGTATGACAACTGTCATAATGTTTGGTAAGTGAATCTATGACATCTGCAAGTTGTCATAAGATTCTAAGATTCTATGACACATATGACGGATATGTTAGTTGTATATTTGCTATATTTAGCCCAAGGTTTCTATCTTGGAAAAATATTCTTTTGTGGAATCTATGACGGTTATGATGCATCATAAGATGTTGTAAGAGGCCAGATTTAGTCTTGGGCGCCCAATCTTTGCATGGCTATTTTTGGACAAGTGTAAGATGCTTGTAAGATGGTAATTAATGTTTATAGGTTGGATAATCTTAGGAGAGAGAAGGTGAATGCCTAGGAGCAGTTGGAAAATGTTTCTATAAATATTTGCCATGTATTTGTTGCTGCAATACAGATTTTAGGTACTCGGGTGTTGCTGGAATGCTGTCAGATTGAAGACGGGTGGAGAGAGTTGAAGTGTTGTTGTATTGTAAATCATTTTTAGATTAGTACAAACATTGGGCCTCTTTCCTGTGTGGAGTTTTTTACCTAAAAGGGTTTTCTCCACATTAAACATTGTGTTATGTGTTCATATTTCTGATTTTGCATTTATGTGAAGCATAGTTTTGTTTCTGTGTTACAATCTCCATTAATAACACATAGTTAAAGATTGCAGAAATTTATATTAAATTAGATTTCCATTGAAGTAGTGTTGCTTTCATTTCTAACATTTGGTATTAGAGTCTGGCCAACTTTGACTCTTGGGTGGTAGTGTGGAAGCTGTAGCTGTAGTGGGAGATTTGGTTGTGTTTGTTTTGCAGTTCTTGTGTTGTTATTATGACTGCATCCACCATTGCATCAACCTCTCGATTGGACATTGAAAAGTTCAACGGAACGGGGTATGAGTTGTGGAAGCTGAAAATGGAAGATTTGTTGGAAGAAAGAAACCAATGGTTGGCTGTCCAAAAAGAGAAGAAACCTGACGATGTCTCTCAAGATGAGTGGGATAGACTGGATAAGAAGGCATGGGGAACCATCCGGTTGTGTCTTTCAGACTCTGTCCTGTTGAATGTCGCAAAGGAAGAGACTACATACAAGTTGTGGAAACGGTTGGGTGAGATCTATCAAGCCAAGAGTATGGTAAATAAACTTTATTTAAAAATAAAATTGTTTTCCATGAAAATGCGAGAAGGTGAATTAGTTGCAGAGCATTGAAATTCTTTTAATTTGTTAGTGAGTCAGCTTGATTCAGTAGATGTTGAGGTTAGTGAGGAAGATAAATGTATCTTACTTCTTTGTTCTTTACCTAAGTCTTGGGAGAATGTTATCCTTGCTATCATTGCTAACCTTGCGTATCCAAAGTTGGATGCTCTTGTTTCAGTGCTATTGTCACAGGAATTGAGGAAGAAGAGTTCAGATAGTTCAGGGGATGCTCTCAGTGTTAGGGGAAGGTCTAAGGAAAGAGGACCTAAAGGAGATCAGAAAGGGGCTAAGGACAAGTCCAAGGGCCGGTCTAAGACTCCTAGTAAAAAAAATAGAGTTAAGTGTTGGAACTGCGGTAAAAGGGGACATATGAAGGAGTGCAGAAACCCCAAGAAACAGTGGGAGAGAGCTTCAGATAAGTCCTTGAATGCAGGTGAAGAAGTTTTACTTTCTGCATGTAATCTTGTTTCTAATGATCACTGGTTGGTTGACTCAGGATGCTCATTTCATATGACTCTGCATAAGGAATGGTTCTCCTCATATGAAGAATATGATGGAGGTAATATCTACCTTGGTGACAACTCTTCATATCCAATTGTCGAGAAAGGAAAGGTATTGTTGTGTTTCAGTGATGGGAGGATTAAAACCCTCCTGGTGTTTTGCATGTTCCTGGATTAGCTAGAAATATGATTTTAGTTTCGAAGTTGAATGATTTGGGAATGCATGTGACATTTGACAAGCATGGATGCAGATTAGTGAGAGGGAACTTGGTGATAGCGGAGGGGAAGAGATTGAGAACTCTATTCAAGCTTGAAGCCACTACAGTTTATAATGTCTCCTATTTATCTGAGGCTAATACTGAAAATGCATGTATGTTGTGGCACCGTAGATTGGGCCACACAAGCAATAATGTATTAAAAACTATTAAGAATTTTTTTTTTTGGATGGTTTCTCCTATTCTGATGAGCACTTTGATTTCTGTGAGCATTGTGTGTTTGGTTAACAAAACAGAAAATTATTTCCTTCAGGAAGCAATAGAGCAAAAGAGAAGTTAGAAATTATTCATACGGATTTGTTTGGACCTGTGGATAATGAATCTATCAGAAAATCTCATTATTTTGTAACCTTCATTGATGATGTATCCATATTTACATGGATTTATTTTATGAAGCATAAATCTGAAGTTTTCACTAAGTTTAAGGAATTCAAAGTCTTAGTAGAGAACCAATCTAGTTTAAAGATAAAAATATTAAGATCTGACAATGGAGGGGAATATTGGTCTAAAGAATTTGATGAGTTTTGCAAGCATGCAGGTATAATTAGACAAAAGACAACTCCATATACACCACAACAAAATGGTGTTGTAGAAAGGATGAACTGAACAATTATGGAAAGGGTCAGAAGTATGCTTAGTGATGCACAGTTGGATAAATACTTTTGGGCAGAGGCTATGTGTATTGCTTGCTACTTGATAAATAGATCTCCTTGTAAGGCTCTTGATTCAACACTTATGAAGTGTGGACAGGTAAGAAACCTTTTGTTTCACATTTAAGGGTTTTTAGTTGTGAGGGTTTTGTTCATGTGCCTAAGGAAAAGTGATCTAAGTTGGATCCAAAAGCTTAAAAGTGTACATTCATTGGATATGGTGATAATGTGAAAGGTTATAAGCTTTGAAATCCACTAACCTGCAAGATTATCTTTTCTAGAGATGTTATTTTCAGGGAACTTAGAGCTATTTCTGAACCTGAGTAGCCAAAAGAGAAAGAAGAAAAGATAAAGAAGGTGCACTTTGATTTAGAGCAGCAAGATGCACCTTAGGAAGATCATAATGATGGATTGGGGGGTGAAGAAGAAGACAAAGATTCAAGTAGTTCTGATGAAGATGAGTCTTTTGCTACAGAAGAAGTTGATGCAAATGATCATGCAAAAGAACAAGTTGAGTCTCTTACTCCACCCTTGAGGCCACCAGATTTCCATTGTGTATATGCTTTATTAAGTACTAACAATGAACCTAGATCCTACAGGGAAGCTATTTGTGTAGATGATAGTGAGTCTTGGTAGCTAGCCATGCAGGAGGAGATGATGGCTTTAGACTCTTGTAACACCTGGGATCTTGTTCATTTGCCCAAAGGAAGAAAGGCCATAGGATGTAAGTGGGTCTTCAAGAAGAAGTTTGGAGCAGACGGGTCATTGGAGAAGTACAAGGCTAGACTGGTAGCCAAGGGCTACTCCCAGAGAGAGGGAGTTGATTTTGGTGAGATATTCTCTCATGTTGCTAAATTGACTTCTATTAGATTTCTCTTATCCATTGTTGCAGCTTATGATTGGGAGATTGAGCAAATGGATGTTAAGATTGCATTCTTGCATGGAGATCTTGAAGAATAAATTTATATGCAATAGCCTACAGGTTTTGAGGTAAAAGGAAAAGAACATTAGGTTTGCAGGTTAAAGAGGTCTCTTTATGGTCTAAAATAGTTCCCCAGAATGTGGTATCAAAAGTTTGATTCATTTGTTTTGAAATTGGGTTTTGTTAGAAGTGAGGAGGATCATTGTGTTTACATTCATTGTGTTGATGATTCTATACTGGTTATTGCTTTGTATGTTGATGACATGTTGTTTTTCAGCATTACTAAGGGTATGGTCAGTGAGCTTAAAGCCCAACTTTCAGGTGCATTTGAGATGAAGGATCTTGGTGCTACAAGGTATATTCTGGGAATGGAGATCAAGAGGGACAGAGTTAACAGAAAGCTATGGTTGTCACAAAGTATGTGAATACTATTGTGCAGAGGTTTAGTTTGCAGGACTGTAACCCAGTTAGAGTTCCTTTACCCATTGGTAGTAAGCTTTCATTTAATATGTGTCCAAAGACTGAGGACGATCTTGAGGATATGTCTAATGTGCCATATGCTAGTGTTGTAGGGAGTTTGATGTATGCAATGGTTTGCACTAGACCAGATATTGCCCAAGCAGTGGGAGTTTTGAGCAGATTTATGTCTAACCCTGGTAGACAGCATTGGAACTATGTGAATAGGGTGTTTAAATATCTTACAGGTACTCCTGACCATTGTTTGGTTTATTCTATTACTGATAGTGCTGATAAATCTTTAGACATACAGGGTTTTGTTGATGCAGATTAGGCAGGTGACTTGGATAGTCGAAGGTCCACTAGTGACTATGTTTACTTTGTTTGGAGGTGCAGTGAGTTGGATGAGTAAGAGGCAGCCCACAGTTGCTTTGTCCACCACAGAAGCAGAGTTTATGGCTACTACTCATGTCTCTAAGGAGGCAGTTTGGTTGAGAAGACTGTGTACAGGTATTGGTTTTGATTGCAAGATCATTCAAATTGGTTGTGATAGCCAAAGTGCTATTTATTTGGCCATGAATCCCATGTATCATGCTCGGACTAAACATGTTGATGTTCAGTATCACTTTGTTTGAGAGTTGGTTGCAAATGGAGAGATTGAGCTGAAGAAGATAGACAATCAGGAGAATGTTGCAGAATCATTGACCAAGCCTATGAGCACAAAGAAATTTGTATGGTGCAGAGAGGCCATGGGCCTTGTTTCTAGTGCCTGATTATTTTTTATTTGTTTTCCTGTGGGTTGATTTACAATGTATAATGTCAAGTAGAAAAATGTTGGAATAAGGTGCCATTAACCTTGTAAATTCCAATATTATATTTTATTCCATTTATTATTTGTTATCTGTAATTATTCATAAGGGAATGAGGTAGTCTCATTGACAGTTGTAATTTTAAAGTTACCGACAGTAGTTATGGAGTGACATTTACGGTTGGCAAATGTAAAAACTCAAAGTAAATGAGGGTAGGCATGCTCCCTTGAGGAATATACTATTTTTGGCATGTAGGACAATTGTCATAATGTTTGGTAAGTGAATCTATGACAGTTGCAAGTTGTCATAAGATTATGAGATTCTATGACGCATATGACGGATATGTTAGTTATATATTTGCTATATTTAGCCCAAGGTTTCTATCTTGGAAAGATACTCTTTTGTGGAATCTATGACAGTTATGATGCATCATAAGATGTTGTAAGAGGCCAGATTTAGTCTTGGGTGCCTAATCTTTGCATGGTTATTTTTGGACAAGTGTAAGATGCTTGTAAGATGGTAATTAATGTTTACAAGTTGGAGAATCTTAGGAGAGAGAAAGTGAACTCCTAGGAGGAGTTGGAAAGCATTTCTATAAGTATTTTCCATGTATTTATTGTTGCAATATAGATTTTAGGTACTCAGGTGCTGCCAGAATGCTGTCAGATTGAAGACTGATGGAGAGAGTTGAAGTGTTGTTGTATTGTAAATCATTTTCAGATTAATACAAACATTGGACCTCTTTCCTGTGTGGAGTTTTTTACCCAAAAGGGTTTTCTCCACTTTAAACATTGTGTTATGTGTTCATATTTCTGATTTTGCATTTTTGTGAACCATAGTTTTGTTTCTGTGTTACAATCTCCATTAATAACACACAATTAAAGATTGTAGAAATTTATATTAAATTAGATTTCCATTGAAGTAGTGTTGCTTTCATTTCTAACAATAGGAAGTTTACAAATTTTTAATTTTTAATTTGACATTACACAAGGCTCTAGTAAATTGGCATATAAGTTTCTGACATCTAGCATTGACATCTAGCACAACAATATCTCCATTGATTTTTTCAAGCTAAGTATTGTTGTTTTATTTATTTAAATTTTAAATATTTATTCCATGATATCAATTTGTCCTAATGTGTTATTGTTTTACCCTAGTTTATTTGTATAGGGTTTGTTATTTTCCCAAATAATTATTGGTGGACCAAATATTCTTACACCCTCGAGGTTTTGTCCTTAGGGTTTGTCATTGTACATTAGTGTTTCAAATCTAATATTTGATTATATGCTTTTATTTTAGATTTGATTAGAGTTTATATCCACCATTGATTTTTGTTCCATTATTATAATCTTGATTAGGATTTGGAATTTTATTGTTGAATATGTCTAATCCTAGCCCTATTGGTCGTACCTTAGTGTTTCATTTCTAATTTTTGATTTATTCTTTAAAAATGAGAATTTTTATTTTTTAATATTTATATTAGTACCCTTTCCCTTATTTTATCTTGTTCATCCTTTTAGGTTTTATGTATTGAGTGCATGACAAAGTTTTGTCGTTATCCTACATTCCCTTCGAAAGAAGTCCTCATCTCAATCATTATGTGTAAGGAAGCTAAGGTAGTGGAACAACTTTATATACTAATCTTGAGAGGAGGATTATGTAAAAATTTTCAAATTTTTACAATAATTATAGAAATTATATAGAAAACACATGTAAACATAAATAAAAGTCATACCACAACACAATGATTTACATGGGGAAAACCCTTTCGGGAGAAAAACCCAACACTCCAAAAATAGCCCAAGATATTATTCATAAATCTTAACAAGGTTACAATATACTTGCAGAGTAAGCTTTCATAGGAGTATCACCAACCAAAGATTTGGAGGTAACTTAACAACATCTATAAGACTCTCACACACAACCTCCATATCAAGTACATAATATATAGGAGATACAATACATGAAATTGTCAAATGGTAATCAGAAAACCCTGACCCAAAACCACCCAAAAATAGTGTCCAAATCCTTAGGGCTCCATTATCTCCAATCAAAGATGCCTTATGATGTGTCATAACACACATCATAAATTGGTCAACTCGTGTAACTCCCCCTTACATCTCTTTTTTGTGTCCAACACATTTTTACATTTCTAATATGCAAGAACCTGTTGGGTCCCAAAACTACAGGTCCAAAATCCTAGAGTATTTCTCCTCCTTCCAGGCCAAGGGTGTTATCAGGAAGGTGAGAAAGAGGCTCATCCATAGATCAAGGATGGTTACAACCAACGAATGAGAGTGGTTTTTCTCTCCTGCTCTTCAAGCTCAAATTAAACTTGGGAGGGATGTTCCCAAAGGTCTGATAAACCAAATGAACAACTAAATCTAGTGGCTAAACCTAACCCATTGACTTGGCTCTAAATATTGTCACTAAACCAAGAACAACTAGCCACCCTGGTACCTCAATATAGCTAATTATTGCACCATGCATATGCACCCAAAGATGATAACATTATTATATTCCTTAAGATGAATCCACTTAGCTCAGCATAGACAAATTACATGGTGCAGACATGCATCAACATAACTCACAAATGATTAGAACAACTTGATGTCACATAGAATGTTTCCTTGGTTAAAACACTGAATCATGCATCATGGAGGAAGATTTGTTTCAAAGCTAAGCTTTTTGAAGTTTTTTTCTGATGATGGATCACGGAGTGTGATCCGAAATGTTGATGCAAAAAAAAGCTACACATTTATTTTCCATAAGCTCTACAATCTTATGTCATGGATTGTGGAAATATCATGTCTTCAACAATATTATTATTGGATAAACACAACAAAAACACCAAACTATGACAATAAGATAAAAATAAAGTATTATTCTCTAACCTCGTAACACCTTGATCCTCTATAATTATGAAATTTGATATGAAAAAATATGAAAATAAACATATAATAAAATAACACCTTGATCCTCTATAATTATGAAATTTTATATGAAAAAATATGAAAATAAACATATAATAAAATTATGCAACACACACACTATATTAAAAATAACATTTCAAAATAATATATTAATTCACCTTAGCCTATCCTCCTTCTTAGCCTATCCTCCTTATTAAGTATGAATATTACACACTAAGAGGGACCCTGTATAGGAAAACAAGTTCACTAAATTTAAGTTGATATAAAAAAATATATTTATTACCAAACAATCATGTATAACCCATCTTCATTTAAAAAGAGGCCAAGAAAGAGATTTTGATGGGTAGAATTTTTGGGCACCTATATTCATACAACCTTTTTAAGATTAAAAAGCTTATAGTAAATTACAATTATATAATTACATTAGATACATAAATATATAGTAAAATTGCAAACAACGTAATTGAATTTTTTATTTTTTTATTTTTATATTGAATAAATGCAATAAAATACAACAGAGAAAATAATCAACAAGTGACTGTAAAAATAGTACCAAAAACAACATAAAAACTACAATCAGCACCAGGGAATTAATGTGTTTGAAATTTTTTAGAATGATGAAAAATAAAAAATAAAAAATATATTATAATGAAACATTTTTTATTTAATTTTAAACACTTGTCTTATTCTTATAAAGTTATTAGTTAATAAAAAGACTTTTTATAATATAAAAACTAAAACCTATAAAAAAAATCAACATTTAGTAAAATGTTATTTTTATAAGTAAAACATTTTCAATTTAATTTTAAACATTCATCTTATTCATATAAAAGTTATAAGTTTTAAAAAATAAGTATGATATAAAATAAATTTTTATAACTTTAGTTTAGGTTAATCTAATAAAATGCATATATATAAACACAACTATTTAGACTAGGAAATTATGTTATTGACATTTGAATATTATATTAGTAATTAAGTACAAAATATATATTAAAAACAAGTGTATGTAGTTATATAACCAATGAATGGACAAAGATTAATGTAGATTTGAATTAAATGTATCTTTGTAGTAAGAAAATGAATAAGAGATTGGTAATCATGCTTTCAAATCATAATGTTAATCTTAATACTATGAAGGGACAAATTTGATGATTTGAGACTAATGTGTGACCATGAACTTGTCCTTCACCTATGAACTTATACTATGTAATTTATAGACTTCTATTTTTCACTTTGCCTGATCAAACTTGCCTTCTTCTTTGTCTTTTGATAACTAATAGATTGGTGTTATTTAAAAGTACCTTTGTGGGATTTTTAATATGTCACAAGGGGACATGTTCTCATAGGTAAACCCTAAAAAATGTGTACAAATAAAAAAATTACAATCTTTAGTCATGTAAGTGCTATGAATGCTTATGTAGAACTAGATTATTTTTACTACACCAATTGAAGTGTGTAATGTAAATATTACTTGAGAGTAGGAGATGCTTAGAATAGATGCATTGAATGCCTTTAAATATGAGGACATAACAATATATTGTGCAAATTTAAAGCTGAGAAGTTGACTAAATTTGAATTTGAGAAGGACAAGTCCATGATTGAAAACTAGTTTTGGGACATGAAAGGGGCTAGATAATAGTGGATAACAAGTGTATGAAATTATATGCATGCATATGTATGATAAGTAAGTGGATAGGTCTAATTTATGCGAATGTATAATCATATTGACATGGGAGGAAGGATAAGCATATAGAACTATGTGTAGTAAGTAATTGGATTACATAGGGCAATGGACTTCAATTTGCACAAATAACATCATTTATTAATCTGTCTATGTATCAAATCACTTCCCTCAACATAGAAATAAAACTAAATGGGAAATAGCATGGGCATGTAGATTTTACAATTATATTTTACCCCACCTTGAGGTGTGCATGAACCGTAGAATGGACTGCATCTAAAAGTATGTAGCACTCATAAACATTCAAGTAAAGTAAATATCTGGACACTCAAAATATATTGCCATGGGATCCATATAAAGGAATGGACCAAACAAGGATATAATCATGTGTTCTTTCTTTCTATGTATATATTTTCCATAAGATAATTCTCTATAAACACTTGTAACTGAGTACGTATGTAAACATGGAAATGATAGTGACTAAATATGACTACCCCCAATGATTGGCTATATCCATATGATACAAAGAATTATCAAAAGAGGGGAAAACAATACATTAAAAAGAAATGTAATCTATGCATGTAAGCACAAAATTATGTAATCATGTAAGCATATATAGCAATGATTATAAAGAATCCATCATGTACAGACATGGGCTAGAAAAGATATTGATGAATAATAATGTTGCCCCCAACATGGGCAAATGATGATGGTGTATTCCTTAGTGGCCAAAAATACATGTGTATGTACAATGATGTGATGCTATGATAAAATAGTGAACTTGATGCTCTCAAATAGAAAGACATGTCTTATGAATTCATAATATGTAAAGAGGAAGCTTAATTCCTTGTAAATGGGAAGTCTTAATTACCTCTTAATGTGATAAAGAAGAAATCACAATGCAGTTCTCTTGAATGAGAAGGCATACTTCCCATTGATACAATAAAAGGGAAGGTTATATTTCATGTAATATGATCAAATGACTCAACTAGGCACAATAATGTACGAAGTAAGTGTGAAAGATTATATTGAATAAGAGACCCCATATGTGCAAGATGGTGTGATAAGGCACAAAAACAATGTAAAGAGGGAAGGATTGATGCTTTCTAATGGGACTGAAATGACTCTAGTGAGTGCAACAATGTTAGATGTAAGCATGCAGGATTGTATCAAATAAGAGGCCCCATATGGGCAAGATGATGCAATAAGGTTGAAAAATATATAAAAAGGGAAGGCTCACTGCCCCCAATGTGATTGGAGTGGCTTTAGTGAGTGCAACAATGTAGGATGTAAGTGTGAATTATTGAATCGAATAAGAGACCCCTCACGGGTAAGGTAGTGTGATAAGGTGGACAATGCATAAAGAGGGAAGGCTTGATGCACCCATGTATAAAGATAAGGTGATGATAATTGAAATGTAAAAAAAGGGATTCTTGATGCCCCTAATTTACTTTGAAGGATGTACCAATGTAAGTTCATAATCATTGTGAAATAATAGAATAAGATAGCCCTAAATGATATGATAAACATATGTGATAAGTGATTTTCTAATCATGTCAAGTAAATAGGTGTGATTACAAATAAGTGATATATAAGGATGTGATTGTCAAAGAACATTTATAGCTGAATACTCTTGAATGGGAAAAATATCATGTGATGAGGTGTATGAAATAAAAGGGGTATGAAAAGATGAAGATCAATGAATATTGACCTTACTCTACAAAGTAGTCAATAATAACATCATTTCAAGTGCACAATGTTAATGGGGCCTTTCATTAGTTTTCTATCATGAGTGAACAAGTGAAATGCACTAGTTCCATGCCGATAAGTGATGATGAATGGGTCAATCTATTTAGGTCAAAAATTACCTGTTAGCTCCTTTTATTATTTGGATTTGCATGAAGGACAAAGTCTCCAATCTAAAAGTGTCATTAAATGATTCCTTTGTTAAATGTCTTTCTTAATAGATATATGCATATAATTTATCTAATGTATTCACCCATCTCTCATTAAGGGCCTCAGGCTCTTGTAAATAGTGTTCTCAATATATATGATAATCAATGATGTCATGAAGGGAAACACACAATGATGAAATCTCAAGCTCAAGAAGCATTATGGTATTTGTACCACAACCAAAGAATAAGGTATAAACTCTACAAGAGTGCATATGCTAGCATGGTATGCCCATAACTAGGAACAAGTTGTGTTTGCCAATTAGTATTGTGCTTATCAACTATTTTTCTTAAGATTTATTCAATTGTTTTATTAGTGGCCTTAGCTTTTCCATTGTCCTATGTGTAATATCATGTTGAAAACTTTTTTTGTATATGAAATTGTTCTAAAAAATTATTTACCTCTATTTTAAAATGATGTACCATTATTTTTCAAAATAATAGATGGAAAGTTGAATCTAGAAATAAGATTATCCACTATAAAATTGAAAATATTGGTAGTCATGGTGGCCTTTAATGGTATTGCTTTGGCCCATTTTATAAAATAGTCTATTCCAGGGATAATAATAGTATGTCCTCTAGAAGAGGCCAGAGCAATCTTACCCACCAAATTGATACCCCATGTAGAGAATGCCATGGTGATGTATATGGGTGAAGCTTATGGGTAGGCGCATGTTATAAGTTACTATATCTTTGGCATGTAGCACACTTTCAAGGACAAAATCATGTAAATGTTTTTCTATTTTAGTCCAATTATGGCCCACTAGTAAGATCTTTTATTTTAAAAGTTTTGCACTAACATTCTTCGTGCATATGCCCACATGGGCCTCTTGAAGGGTAATATCATTTTTATCATAGTTGGTGTAGTCAAGACCAGGGGGTTTTACCAAACTACCAAGTCATGCAGCCAGTACCACACAACAGAAGCACAAATTCATAAACAACACAACTTCCATTTGAATTTATTCAAATCTCAATTGAGATCAACATCATACATTCATGTAATAAAATGAGAAATATAAATCTATACAATTTCTATCTAGTTTCTTCTCCAAGATGGCTCCTCTTCAAAAACATTTCCCATCTTCTGGCTCATCTCCAACAACTCTTCACTCCTCACAATTGTTGAATACAAGGATTACTAAGAGAGGGGGTGAATCAGTATTCTATAAAACCTTTCTTTCACATATTCATTAATCCATTTTCCAAATTCAATAATATGAAAGCAAAGTAAACATAAAAAGAGTGGCCACAAAGTCATAACACATAAACACCAAGATTTTTACATGGAAAACCCAAAAAGGGAAAAACCATGATGAGTGTTAGCTCACAATATATTATGATATCAAAACCGAATTACATGAAGGCTCACTGTCCAAAGAAGTGCGCATTGCCCAAGGACTCACTATCCAAAGAAGTGCTCACTGCATAAGGCTCACTACCATGAAAGAAAAGAAGAGAAGAGGGAATGGCTCACTGCCAAGATTGAACTGATATAGATGCATCTACAAAATGTTGGATTACAGTTCCATTGATAGCTCAGTATACAGATTTGTTGTTCTCAAAATCAACTACACTCGTTTTTGTAGACAACCCCTATGAAACTTGTCCGTTTCGTAGACTACACTCTAAGTTCACTTATCAAGACAAGTACTCTTAGCCTCGTACGAAGTCATTCGACATTGTATAATAGCTTGTAACATTCCCCTAGGTCATTTCCTCGAAATTTGTGAAAAATGACTAGGTTACAAGCTAGTCAAAATATCAATTTTGGCTATTTTTAGGGTGTTAGAATTTTTTTAGGTTTATATGCATTGGTGGTGAAATCCCCCGCTCTTGCATGTTTAATGTTGTTTTGATATGCATAGTCGGTTGATTTTGCCGTTTGTGCACATGCTTGTGTTTTGGGTCATACATATAAGAGCGGGCCTTTTCACCGCTTGCACATATTTTAAGTCATTTTACGTTATATGCTCGGGTGGTCTTTTCCCCTGCCCATGCATGTTGATCACCTGGTGTGGAGATGGTGAAATCCACCGCTCAACAAAATCCTGGCGAGTCAATGGACTTGAAGTTGCATTAATGACACTCGTGCCATGTTTAATGCAAACTTTAAAACCTATTTAATTGTTTTTGATTTGTTTTGTTTGTTTATTTTTATTACCAAACCTTCTAATCAACTGGTAAACCCTTTTCGAGGTCATTTGATCCTGACGACTGCGGATTCAAGTGGATTTTGTCTTCTGAATTCATGACTAGGGTTTTAGGTCCGCCCTTCCAGGTAAGCCTTTGTTTTCCATTTTTTCTTTCATTTTCCTGCTTGAAAATAAAACATATGCTAGTATTGTTGATTGTTTATTTTCATTTCATTGAAGATTTTTGTCAAAATTCATAGATTTGGTTTCTTTGTGTATGTGAATGGATCTTTCATCGCCTTGTTAAAACCTAGGTTGTAGTTTCCTACGTGTAATGGTGGTATTTCTTGCTGCTCTCAAATGATCTTAACATGTTTCAATTTTGATGTGTAATGGCGGGGTTTTCCCCCGCCCTCGCATCCTTTAAATGTTAGGTCTTTCCCACATGTAAGAGCGGTTAAAACTGCTACCCTTACATGATCCTTATGTATCTCCCAATGTGCAGAAGCGGCCAAAACTCCCGCTTTTACACATGTGACTTGGAGTTTTCATAAGCACCTATAGAGTCGATCAATTTAACCGACTATACATCAGTAAGTCTTTCAAACATGCGCTAGCAGTCCTTTTTGCCAACTTTGCATGCACCTCAAGACTTGTAATCTTCCCACATGTAAGGGCGGTCATTTCGACCACCCATACATGAAAACCTCATTTTTATCAAACATGTACGAGCGGGCCTTTTCACCACCCTAACATGAGATGCAATCTTCTCACATGCAGGAGTGGTCATTTTGACCACCTATGCATGAATTTCTATAAAATTTTCTAACACTGGGAAATTTCTGCAAATGATGCCTTTAGCCTGCTTTTGTGCCCAATTTTTTGACTTGTGCATGCTTTAGCCCTTTCAAGCTCATCCTTGTGATTATGATCATCGACATGCAGTTTCCCAGTTTATCCATTTTTCCACTAATTGCGAGATCATGGCCTTTTTACAGTTTTCAACAAGCATCCTTGGTAGATATTTCTTCCAAAATTTTCTCCAGAGTTGATGTTGGAACCATCTCCATCTAAAGCCAAAATCATGAAGTACAAATACCAAGGGGTCTTCCCTGTCACTTCAGTACAGTCAAATGTTGATGAAATCAGGGATACAAAAACAGGGCATGTGGATATGATAGAATTTGTGGACAGAACTAAACAGACAAACCCTTCCAGACACATACAAAAGATCATTGACAACAACATTCATTTGGTTGCCTCTTTTCCAGTTTCTGCCCATAATCCCAAGCTCATTCTTCAAGTGGCTAGCCATTACAACCAGTATACTAGGGTTGTGATAGATTCCCAAGGGAATGTGATCATCAGGTTGGATGCAGAATTTCTTGATAAAATTTCATGTGTCCACCTATTGTAAACATTGGACAAATTAATTTTTCTCAAGGGCAAAAAGACTATGATACAGATGTGGAAGCTGCAAGAAGGTACATAAACAATAAATGGTTGAAAATTCCTCGAAGTAATCTGACCAGATGGCTGAAGGATCTCCCTAGAAGTGACTTTGTAGAGGAAGTTTGTGATTTGATCACACTTTTGAGTCATATCAGAGGACTCCCTTCTTCCTCCAAATTTTAGGAATGGATGTACACAAACATCAAGGTGATTCTTTGAGGCACACAGAAAATATTCTGGGGAGAGCAGATCAGTAATGCTTTGCATGAACAATTGGTAAGGGTCAACACAACATTCAAATTCTATATGACTTCATATCTGGTCTATGCTGCTGCTAGCATGAGGAGCTTTCCTAGTCTTACTCAGGTTGGCGATAGGAGATTGGTTCCTGTGTATGAGTATTATCCTCAAATTACTCTGAAGGGATCAATCCATCATTTCCATAGGGTTAATGATGCTTTCTTTTTAGTATTTATGTGCTTATGGGACAATGAACTTGTTTAGAAGAGGGTTTCAGATGAAGCTTGGGAAGTTGTGAATTCTTTTGGTTGCTTGTTCTTACAATTCCCTACTTTGGTGCAGGGCACCTAGGAGCACCTTAGTTCCTAAAGTCACTTTGTTTGCATTTTTTTTTTAAATTTGTGGTTTTGATTGTAATAAGGCTTCAGCCATGAGTATATGGTCCTTTTTTGTGTGGTCAAGATGATTGAGGTGACCATATAAACCTCAATCATGCTTAGTCCACTTGGATCCTTGTTATGCCACTTAGGCCTAGAAGGTATAAGGGTTGGTTTTTGAGTTTTTTTGATTGTTTGTGTGTTTTATCATGTTTTGGGAGTATGGAGGATGTTTTGATTCCATTGGACAAGAAAAACAAATCGCCATCCTTTGGAAAATGCAAAAACTCTAAGTGTCAAGTGTTGTCAATGGTGTCAATGACACATTGACCGGTTACAACTTCATTTTGTTTATTAAAACTATTTGTAGAAGTTGTAAACCAACTTGGATAGGTTGATATGGAGGAAATCTTGCTCCAGCACGGAGGAGGAAGTTTTTGTACAGAATTTGGGCACAAAAATCAAGAAAACTGACTATTTTTTTCTATTTTTCTTATTGTGTATGGACTGTACGAACTAAAATCTTGGTCCGATGTACTTTTTCTGAAACTAGAGAGAGTCTGGGTTCAAATGCAACTAGTTTGAGGTCTTGAAGTGGTCGGAGTCAAAAGTTATTGAATTTTCTTTCAAAACTGGTCTAGAAACCCTGTTTTCTAGGGCAGTCCCACAAATTTGGCCCTAGAATGCATTTCCATTGATGAAATTTCATGCCACTAGGTGAAATGCAGGCTAGGGGTGTATACTACTTGATTCCAAAAGAGTTTTCTGAGAAAATACAATTTACTATTTTTAATGTGATGCCCTAGGTCAAATATCTCTATGTATTTGACTGAAATTATGCAATTTGGTGATGTAAATGACAAAATTCTAAGAGAGTGAGTGAATGAATGGCAAATTTGTGTTGTTTGGGGATGGTAGAGTCATTCCAAGTTCCTGCCCCTGACCTATGCACCCAATTTTGAGCACTTGCTTTGTAACCTAGCCTAAATTGATCAATTAGGCCTAGAGACCTAGTAGGCGTTCTGGATTGCTGGAGTAGAGTTGGAGCAGGAGATTTGGAGGTTTGTTAGGGCCCCCTAAAGGGTGATCAATTCTATCATTTGTTTTCCTAGACCTTTGGGATTTTGTCAAGTTTGTTGAGAAAACCTAGTTTGGAGGGCTAGTAGCCTTACTAGTCAAGGTATAGGTTGAAGAGTTTTGGGAAGTTGGAGATCAAACCAACTGCATAGAAGGTGTTTGTTGATTTGTCTTAAGGTGTTGGAGAAGCCTTAGGGGTTGGACAATAGTCTGGACATCAAATCCTTTATATGCCTTGTATGTGCCTTTGGTTGGTTGGTTGGTTGGTTGAAGGTTAGTTGAAGTGGGTGAGTGGGCAAAGGACAATAGAGTAAACCTTTGTGTGTTGCTTCCCTTGTGCCACTCTGCATCATACTTTCACATATCTCAGAGTAGGGTATTATCCCGACTACCCTTATATTCTTCCATGATATCCCAGTGACCGTATTGTCCTTATGGAATTATGTAGGCAACTGATTGTGGTACATAATAAACAAATGGAGTTGAAGAAGTCAGGGATAAAGTTTCCTATAGAAATTGGAAGGTACTTAGTTCAGTCAGCTAACAAGGCAAAAATCATTAATTCTGAATTGCAGTTGGTCATGATGAAAACATTCAAGAAAAGGGACCGTTTTGACTTCAGGAGAGTACAAGATAAAATCAAAAGGAAGTCAACTTTCCATATGCCAATGGTGGAAGATATTTGGGATGATCTCAGGACACAAAATGAGATCAGGAAGTTAGACTATTGCAGACTTCATTTGAGTTAGATAGAAGAGTTGGGCCTTGCAGATATTCCAGATGGAATGGAAGATGATGGGGATGTTCTAGATCCCAAATATAACACTAAGAATGTTGAAGTCTCACCTCTTCCAGAGGTGAAATGGTCAGTTAAAGAGGAAACTTCCATAAGGAAAAGATTTCAGCCGATCTTGGCCAATACAAACACATGGTTGGAAAGCAAAGGTATCAAATTGAAGGAATTTCTCACAGGGTCAGAGACTGAAACTTAGGAGCAAACATGCAAGAAAGTAGAAAACAGGACCAAGAATAAGAGTGACACCCCTTCTTCCTCCAAAACACGTAAGCCAAAGATTAAGTTTGTATCCAAAGGAGGGAAGAAGAAAGAGGTTGCAAGAACCTCTAATGTCACTGAATCAGGTGATGAAGATACAAATGTTGAGAAAATGGAGGTTGAAGATGTTGAAACTGAAAAGCAAAATATTGAGAAATCTAAGGATGCCCAACAAACAGAAGTGTCTGATAAATCTGATGAGGAAGATGAAACAAAACAAGATAGAGATGAGAATGTGGAGCAGGAACAAACTGGTGATCTACATCAATCTCCTAAGAAGGATCTTCCAATTAAATCACAAGTTTCTACACCCCTTCCTCATGCTCATGTTTCTAGTGTTTCTCCTATAGTTCCAAATATTCCCATTTCTCCTATTTTAGTTGTTTCCTCAGATAATACTCCCCCTTCTCTAAGAACCAGTTTTGGGACTGTGTTTGATTCCTCTAGTTGTATCCCAAGTTTATCTTCTCCATCTTTTGATATAGATGAACAAACTATGTTGGAACATTTTCTAGATATTTCTAAAAAAGTTGTTGGTACTACTACTATTTTTACTCCTACCAGTCCCATTGTTACAATAACAAGAATAAGCATGGACCTGGCAAAGCAAGTGATTGATTCTTCTCCTAATGTGGGTGCTTCTATACTTCCTCCTTGGTTGTCTGCATATACCCAAAGAGGAAAAAGAAAGCAATTTCACTAGATGAAATTGATATAGAGAAGCTATTGCCTTTGAAGTCAAAAACCCCGAAGAAGAAGCCTACGACTGTTTCTAGGATTATCAATGAGAAAGGAATTAGATATGCAGAGATTGCTAGGCCACCAAAAGATGCTACTGTTGACAATTTTGACATGAATGATTATGTCGTTTCAAGCGTTGAGTTAGGTAAGCTAACTCATGAAGGCATAAAAGTATATTTTCAGACTACTGCCAGCACCTTGCTCAAAAAATATTATGAAGTCAAAAAAGAGAAAGAACAATATAAAGCTAAAGCAGAACAACTTGCTACTATTCTTCAAAAAATATTAAAGTCATATGAAATTGTGGAACCCATGGCAGTGACTGTAGAAGATCCTCTAATATAGAAGGTTGAAAAATCTCAGGCCAGAGGAAGGGTGGTAGGAGATATTGTGGAATGTTTGCTAGCTCAAGGGTGAATTCTACTGAAGACCACTATAGAAAGAAAAGAAAAAATGGATAAAGCTAAAGCTGAGCTTAATAACATGGTTGACTTACTCTCCCAAGAACTGCAGGATCAGGAAGAGAGCTTGGAGGAGTGGATAGAGATGAAAAAGACTAAGATAAAGAATCTGATCACCATCAGGGTCATCTCAAATAGGGAATCATATCTTAAGACTAAGGAGTCTCTGGTTCATCGTATCCATATAATAAAAGGTTTACTTGAGGATTTATGTCAAGCTCATGAAACCAGTGAAGACAACAATGTCATGCTTCTACACAGGCTAGAAGAACTCCCATGTACCCTCACAGGTGAAGATCATAAGTTCCTTTCAGCAGATGAAATGATAAGTTCCTTCAAAAAGATGGTTCAAAAGAAATTCAAAGATGAAGTGCCCTCAGTACTTTCCATGGACAATCTTTATGATCAACATTTGACTTTTGAGAACTTAAAGGACAATCTTGACAAACATGAGAAGTCAATAAGGGAAGTAAAAGATGCAAATCTTCAGGCCCGCACTATCTCAGAAAATACAGCTAAGCCAGATGCATGTGAAATGGCAGCTATACAGACCATGTACTAGAATTTTTTAAAGAAGAATAATGGAGGAAGCTGATACCTTAGTTTATTTTATTCTTGTATATGTAATTTGAATTTTGTTGTGGACATATTCATGTGTAATTTTCTAAAATGTAATTACATGTGAGGCAAAGGAAGTTGTAAGTCAAATAGGACTCTTCTGTTTGAATAAGTCAAAGTAGTTAGGATTTTCCTATTTTTGCTCTCCGTTTCTCTTATAAATAAAGAGGAGCCCCATTGTAAATATCATCTTTTAGTTATTATAGCAAAACTCTGCCAAATTGAAGAGCATTTTGAGACTTTGTGTTCAAATTGTAAATCATATTTTCTCAAGTGAATAGAAAAGCAAGTGATCTTTCAATCTTTGCATTGGAATAACTTGTGGCGTATTGGGAATTGTTCTTATGTCCTTTTCCATATACTATTTTATCTGCTTGATCAAATTGTAGTGTGAGTGTGAATAATTTGGGAGATGTGCTAAAGCTGATTGTGGAGACTTTGTGCTACGACAATTATCTTTAGTTTGTGATTTTGTGTTTTGAAGTAAATGATATTGGAAATACTTTGAGCTGCTATTATCTTTTGTGATCATATGTTTTATCGTAGCATTCGGTGAAGACTTTGAGTTGCATCTAATCCTACTTAGTTCTAAATTATAAATCAGTAAAAGGAGCAACGATAGACTTTGTGCTTTCATGGGTTTCTTGGTTATTCAAATTTGTATTGGGAAAATGCTCTTTCATTTTGTAAACATCATTTCTGAGAAAAGAGAAATGGATGATATGGTCTCACCCCTAAGTTAGTATTTAGTGTAAATAAGTTTGTGATAGTTGATAGGGAACCTCTCCTTGCTGAGAGGAGAGATTTATCTCATTATACTGTGGTTGATATAACCATTTTGCCTTCAGTTAGTTGAAGACAAAATATTCACCCAACAGTTTTTGGTGACTCTACTAGGGAAGGAACGCACAACTTGAAGCCTCACACTCTGAGTTGAAGCATTACAGTTCTTTTCCATTGTTTCGAGATTTTTCAAAAAAAATTTGAGTACATTGCATTCTGGCAAACTCACGGTATACAAGAAGCAAAAGAGCTCAAGGTATTATTGATCCTGTATTTGAGTTGATGCAGCAAAATAATTTTGGTCTTTTGCCTTCATGATCTCGACTTCAGTGAACTAGGAGTTTTCCTCCTACTAACGCCAGGTCCCCAATACTAGGTGAAGCTTCTAGTTCTAGTACTAAAAGAGTTTTGTCTGTTCCTATTCCATAGAGGTTTGTTATCCCACCCTTTAATCAATGCACCATGGTAGCTTGAGGCCCTTGGGGTAACACTTTTGGTCCTTTAAATTTAACTCCACCATTGCATGAACTACCTCGTAGTTCAAGGAAGAATTTTCCTAAGTTCTATGGTGATGGGAAAGTCCATCCAGATGAACACATTGCAACTTTCTGCATAGCTTGTGGTGTAATAGGTGTGGAGCATGAAGTAGTAGTAAGACTTTTTGTGGAAACATTACAAGATGTTGCTACAGATTGGTTCTATCATCTCCAAGCTCAAACTATAACTGATTGGAACTCCCTCAAGACCAAGTTTGAGGCTAGGTTCAAACCTGTAGAAGTTGCACATGCCTTATTGGCTTAGCTCACACAAATGAAGAAAGAGCCTTATGAACCCATGCGAGACTTCATCGCTAAGTTCAATAAACTAAGAAACAGGATTCTGACATCTGCTCAACCAACGGCAGAGAATCTCAAATGCTTTTTCATCAATACTCAACTTCCTGAGGTAAGCTTTCTACTAAGACGGGCTGGTCCCACCGATCTTCCCACAGCCCAAATTTTGGCTACGAAAGTGGAAGATGATCTTATCCTTGTGGGTAAGATTAGAAGAGAATCTAACAGAAACAAAGGTCCGTCTTCTACTTATAATTCTTCCACAAGCACCACAGATCCTATGGTGCAAAAGCTAGCAAATGAATTGCTAGCTTTGAAGAAACAAAAGTCTCAAGGTATGTCCGCTCCTTCCTATAGGGATATACCAAGGAGAACATTTCCTAATCATTCATACCAAAGAAACGTTGCCAGAAATCAAGGGCAACCAAATTGTCTTCCTCCTACTCAGGGGAAGCTCACCATTGAAGCAACGCCGGTCAACTTAGTAGTTGGCTATTATGAAGCAGAAAATGATAATTCCTATCAACCTGATTTGGATCAGGAGAATAATGTTGACCTCTTCACAGAAGCAGAAGAAGAATTAGTTGGCAACTCTACTATTGGTTTTCTGAATTACCAAGATGAAGCGAAAAGAGAAGGGGAAGTGTATGATGGACCATATGCTATTTTTACTAGGTCCCAAAATTAGCCAAATCAGCAAGTTGATAAAGGAAAGGCAAGAGAAGAACCTTAGCTAGTGATCTCAATTGCCAAACGGGGAACTCCGTTGCCTTTTCAGTTGAAGGACCTGGTGGGAAATAAGCAAGTAAGTACATCTAAACATCCTGTATCTTCTACTTTTGTCCCTCAGAGTACTACTACTCCTAATAAAACTTAGAATGATGGATTTCCTTCCTTTGTATCTAGTTCATTTCAGCTATTTGACATTATAGATCATGCTAGGAAGACCAAAATTCAAATGTCTGAGGTTGAGTATTTACAAGCTAATCCTGAACAGTTTGATAGGTTAGCAAAATACGTCAAAAACAAGGCTGTTCCTATAGGACAAGACCTTCCAAAAGTTGCCCATGATTCCTCAAAGAACAAATCCACCCAAAATAATCTTGTTACTACTCCCCTTGTTGCCCTAGGAAAAATAGAACCTTTCTATGTTTATCTATTGGTAAATGGTCATAAGTTGAGCAATTGCATCATAGATTCTGGGGCCTCCGATAATGTCATGCTCGCCAAAGTAGCGGACGCCCTTGGCCTCACTTTAACTAAGACCTTTGGGAGATGTTTCTCCATGGAAAATAAGCAAGTGTCATTGTTGGGCCAAATCAAAGATGCCCAATTTGCATTTGCAGCCTTTCTAGACAAGAGGATTAAGATGACTGTCCTAGTGGCTGATGTTCTAGCCTCTTATGGCATTCTACTTGAGCATAATTTTTGTAAAGATGTGGGTGGAGAACTGAACATGGATCTATCTGAAGCTAGGATACCTATTAAAGGCGTCATGCAAAAATTGCTTCCTAAGAAAGAAGCAAAATATATTGTTACCCAAACAATAAATCCCAAAGCCCAAATTTTGTTTGAGTCCTCGAGAATGGGTAATTATTTCTTGTCTATTGAAGATACTTCTAGTTCAGTAGATGATAGCTCTGACATTTTAGATACAGAATCAGAGGATATTTCTAGTAAATTAGATGAAAGTTCAGATGAGAGCCTAGTGATGCCGAAATCTTCTCTTTCTAATGATGAAGAATCCACTAGTAACAGAAACATCAAAGTAAGAAATTCAAATGATGTATGGTTTTAGAATTTGATGGCAGTTGTTCCTCTACCGGTTCTGGAGCTGGAGTTGTTTTGATATCTCCACAAGGTGATATATTTCCTTTCTCATACAAGCTGCAATTCGACAATACCAATAACACTGCTGAATATGAGTCATTGTTGCTCGGATTGGAGGCTGCTCATGCTAAAGGTGTTAAAAATCTTCATGCTCAAGGAGATGCCAAATTAGTAGTTTGCCAAGTGAGAAATTTATATCAGACCAAAAATGAAAGATTGAGACATTATCGCAATCGTGTATGGGATTGCATTGAAGGTTTTGATGCTTTCGACATTTCTATGGTGCCTAGAGAGTTTAATGATTGTGCAAATTCATTAGCTGTCTCCGCCACCCTCATGGTTCCTCATAAAGACTTCAAAGGTAACAAGTACACAATTGAGTTATTTATTCGACCAAGTGTACCAGATAATGCTGACCATTGGCAGGTGTTCAATGGTGATAATCAAATCATAGCTTTCTTGGAAAAGATGGATAGATTTGATGAGCTCTATTTTGAAGGTAGTGAATCTCCACCACGGGAATACATTTTCGAAGTAGATTCACAAACTGGTGAAGAGTTTCTTCAACTAAAAGGGAATAAGATTCCAAAAGTTTTGGTTTCCCTGGAAAAGCTATTTGATAAGAATGACATATATATTAAACAGTAGCAACAACTTGATTCAAGTTCCTTTATGGAATTTGGGCAAGTAAATTTGAGTTCTGAGGCAGATCCTAAAATGGTCAACATTGGGAAGTGTTGCACTGCTGATGAAAAATTCAAATTCACTACACTTCTTTTTGCCATTACATTGATGTCTTGGTGTATTCTTATGATGATCTGAAGTCCTTCAGGCCTAAGGAGATTCAGCATGAAATTCCTCTCAAAGTTGAGTTATTGCCTCACAAGTAGAAACAAAGGCAATACAATCCCAAAATATCAGGTACTATTCTTTCTGAGATTCAGAAGATGTTGAATGCAAGATTAATCTTTCCTATTCATCATTCCACCTGGATCGCGAATATTGTTCTTGTAAGAAAGAAGAATAGAGAAATCCGTATTTGCATTGATTTTAGGAATCTCAACCAATCTTCTCTAAAGGATAACTACCCTCTACCCATTATGGACCAAGTGTTGTAAACTGTGACTGGTTCAGAAATGCTGTCTATGCTGGATGGTTTTTTAGGATATAATCAAGTAGAGGTCAACAAAGCAGATAAATACAAGACTGCTTTCACCACACCTTGGGGCATGTTTGCATATCGCAGGATGCCTTTTGGTTTGATCAATGCTGGCGCGACGTTCTAGAGAGCAATGGACCTTGCCTTTAGATATGAGATGGGGAAATTCATTGTGGTATATCTTGATGACTTGACTGTCTTTTCCAAACAACATCAAGATCATGTGTATCATTTGCGGCAGGTGCTGGAAAGATGTCTACAAAATGGTATCTCTCTCAACCCTAAGAAATCAGTTTTCAGGGTTACAGAAGGTAAACTTCTCGGTCATATTGTGTCCCGAGAAGGCACTAAAATTGACTCAGAAAGAGTCAAGTCCATCCAAAGTCTTACTTTGCCTACTAGTAAGACTGCAGTTCACTCTTTCTTCGAAAAGGTGAATTTTCTGTGGAGGTTCATTCTGGAATTCGCAGAGAAAACCCATCACATTGTCAACATGATGAAGGGTAAAACTACTTTCTGTTGGAGTGCAGAGGGTCAAGCAGCATTTGAGGACATCAAGAGGGCCATAGCTCATGCTCCGGTTCTAGTTTGTCTTGATTATACCAAGGATTTCGCAGTATACAGTTATGCTTCCAAGCATACACTTTCAGCCATTCTTGTTCAACAGAATGAAGAAGGTGTGGAATCTCCCATTTCATTCATGAGTTGTCCTTTGAAGGCTCATGAATTGAAATATTCAAATATGGAGAAACATTCTTATGCCGTGGTCAAGGTGGTAAAGCATTTCTGATTTTATATTTTGAATTCACATACTGTTGTTTTGGTGCCTGATACAACAGTAAAGTCGATTCTGACTCAACAGGAGTTCAGAACCAAAAGAGGCAATTGGATTGCTAAGATCCAAGAGCTTGATCTTGATATCAAACCTACTAAGATTGTGTGTGGAAGAGGTTTGTGTCAATTGATTGCTGACAATGTACCAAAAGAGACAGGGGATGAAGAAGAAGAAGTTGAGGATATGCCAACTGTTCTTTTTGTCACTACTACAGATGAGTGGTATTCAAATATTGCTCATTTTCTCACCTATGGTAAGTGTCCTTCTCATCTATCCTATAAGGAGAAAAGGACTATCAAATTAAAGACTGCTAACTATGTCCTATGGGATAATGGTTTGTACAAAAGAAGCCTTGATGGAGTTTTTCTCTGTTGTGTGGATAAAGCACAACAAAATAGACTTTTGGAGTCTTTTCACAATTTATCTTGTGGAGGACATTTTTCTATGCCTGTGACGACTCATAAGATTCTGCGGGCTAGGTACTATTGGCCCACACTATTTCAAGATGCAAACAATTAGGTATGTAGGTGTGAGTTATGTCAACAGTTTGTTGGAAGGCCTAAGTTGGCGGCATTACCCCTCAAGCTAGTTGTAATTGAAGAACCTTTTCAGCAATGGCGCATTGACTTCATTGGTGCTATGAACCCACCGTCAAGTGCTCGACATAACTTTGTACTCACCGCAACTGATTATTTTACCAAGTGGGTGAAAGCCATCCCAGTGAAGCACGCTACTTCTGAAGTGGTATGTAATTTTCTTAAAGAAAATATTATTTCCCAGTTTGGAGTTCCAAACAAGGTTGTAGTAGATAATGCTACTTGTTTCTCTTCCAATGAGATCACTGGCTTTTGCTATAAACATGGGATCATTCTTTCCCACTCTTCCGACTATTATCTGCAAAGAAATGGTCAGGCAGAATCTAGTAACAAAAATCCGGTTACTATTATCAGGAAACTGGTAGAAGATAATCAGAAAACTTGGCATAAAGCATTGTTTGATGCTTTATGGGTAGACAAGATTACCCCCAAAAGGGTGATAGGTATGTCATCATTTCAGCTTCTGTATGGTCTGAATGCAGAGATACCTATTACTTTGGAGTTATCGGCATTGAAGTTAGCAAATGCAATAGAAGATAGAACTTTTGAAAGCTCTATTGACAAAAGAATCATGTACCTCACTAAACTTGAAGAACAATGAACTATGGTAGTAGATCGTATTGCTAAACATCAAAGTCAGGTGAAGAAGCTTTTTGACAAGAAAACAAGGGCTCAGGATTTTCAAATTGGAGATCAAGTCTTGTTATGGGACAAGAGGAGAGAACCAAAAGGAATGCATGGGAAGTTTGATTCCCTATGGAGAGGCCTATTCATCATTCATTAGCTCTATGGTGAAAATAGCTTCTTATTGGAGTATCTTGATGGAACACCATTCTTTCTGCCTCACAGTGGACAACATCTGAAGCACTTCAATCCTTGAAGTATCAGATAAGTTCATTTGTACATTTGTATAGTTTCATGTTTTGTTTAGTCTTTTGTGTCTTTTTCTTTTTGGTAGCTTGACTCTATGGCCCAATGGCATGGATGAAGGCACTTAGAGACTGGATTCTTCTCCCTTTGATCATTTCAAAGTTTGATCGATGGAAGTTCCCCAGTTAGAGCCAGCTGTTGTTCTCAAAATCAGCTACGCTCATTTTTGTAGACAACCCCTACAAAACTTGTTAATTTTGTAGACTACACTCTAAGTTTGTTTATCGAGACAAGTACTTTTAGCCTCATGTGAAGTCATTCAACACCGTATAATAGCTTGTAACATTCCCATAGGTCATTTCCTCGAAGTTTGTGAAAATTGACTAGGTTACAAGATGGTCAAAATATCAATTTTGACCATTTTTAGGGTGTTAGAATTTTTTCAGGTTTATATGCATTGGCGGTGAAATCCCCCGCTCTTGCATGTTTAATGTTGTTTTGATATGCATAGTCAGTTGATTTCGCCATTTGTACATATGCTTGTGTTTTGGGTCATACGTGTAAGAGCAGGCCTTTTCACCACTTGCACATATTTTAAGTCATTTTACGTTATATGCTCAGGCAGTCTTTTCCCCTGCCCATGCATGTTGATCACCCGGTGTGGAGACAGTCAAATCCAAGCAAAATCTTAGCAAATCAATGGACTTGAAGTTGCATTAATGGCACTCGTGCCATGTTTAATGCAAACTTTAAAACCTATTTAATCATTTTTGATTCATTTTGTTTGTTTATTTTTATTACCAAACCTTCTAATCAATTGGTAAACCCTTTTCGAGATCATTTGATCGTGACAACTATGGATTCAAGTGGATTTTGTCTTCTGAATTTGTGACTAGGGTTTTAGGTCCGCCCTTCCAGGTAAGCCTTTGTTTTCCATTTTTTCTTTCATTTTCCTGCTTGAAAATAAAATGTATGTTAGTATTGTTGATTGTTTATTTTCATTTCATTGAAGATTTTTGTCAAAATTCGTAGATTTAGTTTCTTTGTGTATGTGAATGGGTCTTTCATCGCCTTGTTAAAACTTAGGTTGTAGTTTCCTATGTGTAATGGTAGTATTTCTTGCTACTCTCAAATGATCTTAACATGTTTCAACTTTGACGTGTAATGGCGGGGTTTTCCCCCACCCTCGCATCCTTTAAATGTTAGGTCTTTCCCACATGTAAGAGCGGTTAAAACAGTCGCCCTTACATGATCCTTATGTATCTCCCAATGTGCAAAAGCGGCCAAAACTCTCATTTTTACACATGTGACTTGGAGTATTCATAAGCACCTATAGAGTCAGTTAATTTAACTGACTATACATCAGTAAGTCTTTCAAACATGCACTAGCAGTCCTTTTTGCTGACTTTGCATGCACCTCAAGACTTGTAATCTTCCCACATGTAAGGGCGGTCATTTCGACCGCCCATACATGAAAACCTCATTTTTATCAAACATGTAGGAGTGGGCCTTTTCACCTCCCTAACATGAGATGCAATCTTCTCACATGCAGGAGCGATCATTTTGACCACACGTGCATGAATTTCTACAAAATTTTCTAACACTGGGAAATTTCTCTAAATGATGCCTTTAGCCTGCTTTCGCCCAATTTTTTGACTTGCACACGCTTTAACCCTTTCAAGCTCATTCTTGTGATCATGATCATTGACATGCAATTTCCTAGTTTATCAATTTTTCCCCTAACTGCGAGATCATGGCCTTTTTGCAGTTTTCAACAAGCATCCGTGGTTCCAAAATTTTCTCTAGAGCTGATGTAGGAGCCATCTACATCTAAAGCCAAAATCATGAAGTACAAATACCAAGGGGCCTTTCCTGTCACTTCAGTGCAGTCAAATGTTGATGAAATCAGAGATACAAAAATAGGGCATGTGGATATGATAGAATTTGTGGACAGAACTAAACAGACAAACCCTTCCAAACACATGCAAAAGATCATTGATAGCAACATTCATTTGGTTGCCTCTTTTCTAGTTTCTACCCATAATCCCAAGTTCGTTCTTTAGGTGGCTAGCCATTACAACCGAAATACTAGGGTTGTGACAGTTTCCCAAGGGAATGTGATCATGAGGTTAGATGCAGAATTTCTTGATAGAATCTTCATGTGTCCACCTATTGTAAACATTAGACAAATTCATTTTGCTCAAGGGCAAAAAGACTATGATATAGATGTGGAAGCTGCAAGAAGGTACATAAACAATAAATGGTTGAAAATTCCTCGATGTAATCTGACCAGATGGCCGAAGGATCTCCCTAGAAGTGACTTTCTAGAGGAAGTTTGTGATTTGATCACACTTTTGAGTCGTATCAGAGGACTCCCTTCTTCCTCCAAATTTCAGGAATGGATGTACACATACATCAAGGTGATTCTTTGAGGCACACAGAAAATATTCTGGGGAGAGCAGATCAGTAATGCTTTGCATGAACAATTGGTGAGGGTCAACACAACATTCAAATTCTATATGACTTCATGTCTGGTCTATGCTGCTGCTAGCATGAGGAGCTTTTCTGGTCTTACTCAGGTTGGTGATAGGAGATTGGTTCCTGTGTATGAGTATTATCATCAAATTACTCTAAAGGGATCAATCCATCATTTCCATAGGGTTAATGATGCTTTCTTTTCAGTATTTATGTGCTTATGGGACAATGAACTTGTTCAGAAGAGGGTTTCAGATGAAGCTTCGGAAGTTGTGAATTCTTTTGGCTGCTTGTTCTTACAATTCCCTACTTTCACATATCTCAGAGTAGGGTATTAGCCTGGCTACCCTTATATTCTTCCACGATATCCAAGTGACCGTATTGTCCTTATGGAATTATGTAGGTAGCTGATTTTTGGTACATAGTAAACAAATGGAGTTGAAGAAGTTAGGGATAAAGTTTCCTGTAGAAATTGGAAGGTACTCAGTTCAGTCAGTGAGCAAGGCAAAAATAGTTGAATCTGAATTGCAGTTGGTCACCATGAAAACATTCAAGAAAAGGGACCGTTTTGACTTCAGGAGAGTACAAGATAAAATCAAAAGGAAGTCAACTTTCCATATACCAATGGTGGAAGATATTTTGGCTGATCTCAAGACACAAAATGAGATCAGGAAGTTAGACTATTGCAGACTTAATTTGAGTCAGATAGAAGAGTTGGGCCTTGTAGATATTCCAGATGGAATGGAAGATGATGGGGATGTTCTAGATCCCAAATATAACACTGAGAATGTTGAAGTCTCACCTCTTCCAGAGGTGAAATGGTCAGTTAAAGAGGAAACTTCCATAAGAAAAATATTTCAACCGATCTTGGTCAATACAAACACATGGTTGGAAAGCAAAGGGATCAGATTGAAGGAATTTCTCACAGGGTCAGAGACTAAAACTTAGGAGCAAACAGACAAGAAATTAGAAAATAGGACCAAGAATAAGAGTGACACCCCTTCTTCCTCCAAAATACGTAAGCCAAAGATTAAGTTTGTATCCAAGGGAGGGAAGAAGAAAGAGGTTACAGGAACCTCTAATGTCACTGAATTAGGTGCTGAAGATACAAATGTTGAGCAAATGGAGGTTGAAGATGTTGAAATTGAAAAGGAAAATATTGAGAAATCTAAGGATACCCAACAAACAAAAGTGTCTGATAAATCTAATGAGGAAGATGAAATAGAATAAGACAGAGATGAGAATGTGGAGCAGGAACAAACTGGTGATCTACATCAGTCTCCTAAGAAGGATCTTCCAATTAAATCACAAGTTTCTACACCCCTTCCTCATGCTCCTGTTTCTAGTGTTTCTCCTATATTCCAAATATTTCCATTTCTCCTATTTTAGTTGTTTCCTCAGATAATACTCCCCCTTCTCTAAGAACCAGTTTTGGGACTATGTTTGATTCCTCTGGTTCTATCCCAAGTTTATCTTCTCCATCTATTGATATAGGTGAAAAAACTGTGTTGGAACATTTTCTAGATAGTTCTGAAAAAGTTGTTGATACTATTGTTGTTTTTACTCCTACCAATCCCATTGTTACAATAACAAGAATAATCATGGACCCAGGAAAGCAAGTGATTGATTCTTCTCCTAATGTGGGTGCTTTTGTACTTCCTCCTTGGTTGTCTGCATATACCCCAAAGAGGAAAAAGCAAGCAATTTCACTAGATGAAATTGATGTAGAGAAGCTGTTGCCTTTGAAGTCAAAAACCCTGAAGAAGAAGCCTAAGACTATTTCTAGGCTTATCAATGAGAAAGGAATTAGATATGCAAGGATTGCTAAGCCACCAGATGATGCTACTGTTGACAATTTTGACATGAATGATTATGTCGTTTCAAGGGTTGAGTTAGGTAAGCTAACTCATAAAGGCATAAAAGCAAATTTTCAAACTACTGCCAGTACCTTGCTCAAAAAATATGATGAATTCAAAAAAGAGAAAGAATAGTATAAAGCTAAAGTAGAACAACTTGCTGCTATTCTTCAAAAAATAGTAAAGTCATCTGAAATTGTGGAACCCATGGCAGTGACTGTAGAAGATCCTCTAATATAGAAGGTTGAAAAAGCTCAGGCTAGAGGAAGGGTGGTAGGAGATATTGTAGAATGTTTGCTAGATCAAGGGTGAATTCTACTGAAGACCACTATAGAAAGAAAAGAAAAAATGGATAAAGCCAAAGCTGAGCTTGATAACATGGTTGACTTACTCTCCCAAGAACTGCAGGATCAGAAGAGAGCTTGGAGGAGTGGATAGAGATGAAAAAGATTAAGATAAAGAATCTGATCACCATCGGGGTCATCAGAAATAGGGAATCATATCTTAAGACTAAGGAGTCTCTAGTTCATCATATCCATATAATAAAAGGTTTACTTGAGGATTTATGTCAAGCTCATGAAACTAGTGAAGACAGTGATGTCACGCTTCTACACAGGCTAGAAGAACTCCCATGTACCCTCACAAGTGAAGATCATAAGTTCCTTTCAGCAGATGAAATGATAAGTTCCTTCAAAAAGATGGTTCAAAAGAAATTCGAAGATGAAGTGCCCTCAATACTTTCCATGGACAATCTTTATGATCAGCATTCGACTTTTGAGAACTTGAAGGACAATCTTGACAAACATGAGAAGTCAATAAAGGCAGTAAAAGATGCAATTCTTCAGGCCCGCACTATCTCAGAAAATACAGCTAAGCTAGATGCATGTGAAATGGTAGCTATACAGGCCATGTACCATAATTTTCTAAAGCAGAATGATAGAGGAAGCTGATACCTTGGTTTATTTTATTCTTGTATATGTAATTTGAATTTTGTTGTGGATATATTCATGTGTAATTTTCTAAAATATAATTACATGTGAGGCAAAGGAAGTCCTAAGTCAAATAGGACTCTTATGTTTGAATAAGTCAAAGTAGTTAGGATTTTCCTATTTTTGCTCTCGGTTTCTCTTATAAATAAAGAGGACCCCCATTGTAAATATCATCTTTTAGTTATTACAGCAAAACTCTGCCAAATTGAAGATCATTTTGAGACTTTGTGTTTAAATTGTAAATCATATTTTATCAAGTGAATAGAAAAGCAAGCGATCTTTCAATCTTTGCATTGGAATAACTTGTGGCGTATTGGGAATTGTTCTTATGTCCTTTTCCATATACTATTTTATCTGCTTGATCAAATTGTAGTGTGAGTGTGAATAATTTGGGAGATGTGCTAAAGCTGATTGTGGAGACTTTGTTCTACGCCAATTATCTTTAGTTTGTGATTTTGTGTTTTAAAGTAAAAGATATTGGAAAGACTTTGAGCTACTATTATCTTTGTGATCATATGTTTTATTGTAGCATTCGGTGAAGACTTTGAGCTGCATCTTATCCTACTTAGTTCTAAATTATAAATCAGTAAAAGGAGCAATGATAGACTTTGTACTTTTGTGGGTTTCTTGGTTATTCAAATTTGTATTGGGAAAGTGCTCTTTTATTTTGTAAACATCATTTCTGAAAAAAGAGAAATGGATGATATGGTTTCACCCCTAAGTTAGTATTTAGTGTAAATAAGTTTGTGATAGTTGATTGGGAACCTCCCCTTGCTGAGAGGAGAGATTTATCTCATTACACTGTGGTTGATATAACCATTTTGCGTTCAGTTAGTTGAAGACAAAATATTCACCCAACAAGATTCAAAAGTCTTTATTAAAACTGCCCTGCTTTTCTGCTCTGCCTTACATATATTCTGTTCTTTTGCTTTCTGGACTCTTACTATATTTTTTGCATTACAAATTCAAAGTAGGATTGTACATTTCCAACTATCGTATCTCATCGCACTGAAATCCATTAGGTATCAATATCCACAACAAGATCTAACTCAAAATTTGGTCAGCTTACCAGTAATGAAGCGTGCACACAAAAAGCTCACACTCAGTTGGCTTGAATTCTTTACATGAAGTTATGTAGATCAATAAAGACCTTCAAGGATCTTCATATAGGTATGGACCTAGTATCAAACCACTTAGAATGATGATCTAAACACTATCTCCTTACCGCACATCGATCCAACTGTGTGTTGGCCTTATCCCAAAATACACACTTAAATCTTATTGTCTGTCATATCGTAACTTCTAGTGTGGACCACATGAAACTTCAAAATTCACATCAAACATTCATTAGACATCACCAATGATACCTTCATAACCACAAGTCATAACATTCTTGTGCGGCGATATGCAGATCTCATAACTGTTACCTCTATCTTAGTTAAACATTGTCAAACTGACTACTGAAACTTGGAAGCTTCTAGATGATCTTCTGGTGGACTTCAAATACTGAAAATCTAGAATTAGATAGTTATCATATGTGTCTACAACACCTTCAAATTGCATATTGAAATAATCAATAACAGAGGAATGTAGAGTGAATTACTCAAGTGTTCTGCGTTGTTCCTCACTGCACTCTACTTACCAGACTTAGGAAAATTACAATATGACTTCTGAAGATTGTCAAGACATGAAACTTAGGATATAGCATTGTCTAACATCTAAGTGAAACATACCAAAACTGCATAGCAAGATCTTCATTGGCGGAAGAGTATCAATTGAATCACTATCATTGTCTTGGTAAGCTGCCAACACTTAGTCAATTTTGGCTAAGTTAGTCTTTCCAAACCAAAAATCTACACACAACTTTGTCCCAGGAGCTATTGCAAATCATGTCTGATTGTTTCCATCAATGAAAACATCAAATCTCCAACATATCAATAGTGTCTTATGACCATGTTGCCAACAACAATCTCCTCTCGATTTCTGTCATTTCTTCTGACAGTCTACTTCTTTTGTTTCGCTTTAAAATTGCCAAGCCTTCTCCTTGGGCAGAAGTGAACCCTCACCAGGGCATCTCAATCCATCAACCATGGCCTTCCCCTCAATATGCAAGGATTTACATTTATACATAGATTGGAAAATTGAAACGTTGATAGTTTCATAAGAAACTTGACAGTTTCATAAATGAAATTCAACAGTCACCAAGTAGTTCAACAGTTACAGAACTAAATCATCACCTTAAACAAATAACTGATCCCAATACATTGGTGTAAAACATTTCCCCAAATGAACATTTTGGTAACTCAAGAAAGTTCATCTACAAAATAACCTTTCCTTGAACCATGAAATTCCTCCCTAGAACCATCTTCATCATTGTCCATTTAGGTTCAGAACTTAAGAATTTCCCAATACACTAATAAGAAGAAGTTATCAGCAAAAATTACACTTCACAAACTTAAAAGTTTGTCGACACACGCTATTGGTGAATTAGTTGGTTCACAAACCAAAAGGTTTGCCAATACAAAGTCATACGCCTTCTTATCCTTTACAAACTCTATCTTTCTTCTCAAAAGTTCCATCTATATCCTTGTCGGCAAATTGACAACTTTTGGAAACCATGAACTAGCCAAAGACTTAACACTTTTCATCTATCAGCAAAATTTTCAATCAACGAACTAAGGGAACTTTGACTCTAACCCTGAAAGCTTTTATCGGTGAAGTGAGTCATCGGCGAACATAAGGGTTCACAAACTAGTGACTTTGCCAACTGAGTTCTCAAACTTGCAACTTCACCAACAATGTAGAGACTTCATTCAAATTCACTAAAGTGTAATTGGAAAAAGTTCCCAATGGCTAACTAAAGAAAACTTTGAACAATTCAAACTTCCCTTAAAGACTTGGTCAGTGAAATTGCCCATTGGTGAACTAAACTATCGGCAAACTGGAGAGTTCGCAAAATAGAAATTTTCCTAACAAAGCTACCCTTTGACAAATTTTGAAAAATGCAAACTTTCCCTTATTACTTTTCAGCGAACTGATGGATCGGTGAACTGAACAGTTCACGAACTAGAGAAATCTTTGACTGACTATGACTTAGCCATTTTTCATCCAAACTTTACCAAATGGAACTGGAGATACCCAATTGGCTCTTATACACGATGGTGCTCTTAACTTGGCTGAAGTTAAAATGAAATTGCCTCTTGAAGCAAAAGACCAAATCAACACAAAATAAACACAAAGCACAATTAAAACTGAACTCAAATTGAAACTGAAAACTTGAAATATTTTTGGTTGATGTTGATTGCTCATGGACCCAGATGCTCCTGCATTAGACACGACAGGTAGAAAAAATTTGTGAGTAGGAATCACAAAATGAAGTTGAGTAGTAGGACTACCCTTCCAAGTCGAAAACAACCTGTAGCAAACTCCATTGCTATATTAGGCTTAGAAGACTTCTTTCGCCTCTTCCAACATCTTGTCGGGACACTTGTCATCCTCCTCCACAAAGTCTGTACTGGACTTGTCTTTCTTCTCGTGGACTCTGTTCCACCATAATACACTCTCCTCCACCAATTACTCTCTTCTCTCATCTCTTATCTTGTGGGATTCAACCCACTATTGTCCAACCACCTCCACCAACAAATTCCTTCTAACTATTCCAACTCATCTGCCTCATCCCCTGTAGCACCTACATACAATCCTATACTAACAACATCATGTAAATTAAATATTTCCATTTGCACTTCCTCGTCACACTTTTCTACCTTCTCATCTCCTCTCATTACCTCAACAGCATCAACACAAAATTTAGGAAAATTAAATGTTACCTCCTTTGTTATTGTGACATTCTCTTTACCTCCTTCTGGTGCAATTTTCTCAAACCACTCCTCTTCTATTGCTAAAATCTGCAACAATAAATCGTCTTCATCTCTACTATCCATTGCAACATCTTCATTCTCTATCACTACAACCTCATTATCTACACTTTCATTATCCTCCCTTTTGATCACAACTGCATCTTCTTTCTTCACATCCTCGGTATCCTCTACTGTAATCTTCTCTTCATTCTCCAAAGGATTTATAATAGCTGCAACATTATTGTGTTCTTCCACTACTGCACTTTCCTCTTCCTCTTTCTCAACCTCTATACTTGCCTCCTTCTCACTTTCTTCTTCTATGCCTTCATCATGGCATACTGCTGCAACTTTCAATACCTCTAGTCTCACCTCCACTCTTCTCAATTCCTCACGAATTGCCTCTTCATCTTCTTCCTCATCCTCCTTTCTTGCACACATGAATTTATAATAATTATCAAAAGAATAATGGGACTTTACCTTACCCATATTCTTTCATGTCTTTCTCGTTTCCATCCTTCTACTCTCCTCCAAGGCATCCAACCTTCTTTCTCTCCTTTCAATAAATGAAAAACTCTTTCTAGTTACAAGACTTCTCCCTACAACACAAATCACTCTCACAATCAACTCTCTCTCATGACTTTAATGTCTTCTCTTAGCTCTCAATTGCTCAGGACTCTTCGCATACCTACAACAATTCTCTTAAGCTCCTCAGACAACACATCCACTTCACTGTCCATCCACAGGTCTTGGTGCAGATTGCCCCACATTTAGCACTCTGTCTACACACTCCAGACCACTTCTATGATATCATTTGGTGCAGTCAAGTCTAGGGGATTTTACCAAACTACCCAGTTATGCAGCCAATACCACACAACAGAAGCACAAATCCATAAACAAAACAACTTCCATTTGAATTTATTCAAATATTAATTGAGATCAACATCATACATTCATATAATAAAATGATAAATACAAATCTATACAATTTCTATCTAGTTTCTTCTTCTCCAAGATGCCTCCTCTTCAAAAAAAATTCTCATCATCTGGCTCATCTCCAGCAACTCTTCACTCCTCATAATCTCCTCTCAATTTTTGTCATTTCTTCTGATAGTCTACTTCTTTTGTTTCTCTTCAAAACTGCCAAGCCTTCTCCTTGGGCAACATCGAACCCTCACCAAGGCATCTCAATCCATCAGTCGTGGCCTCCCCCTCAATATGAAAGGCTTTACATTTATACATAGTTTGGAAAATTGAAATGTCGACAGTTTCATAAGAAACTAAAAAGTCGACAGTTTCATAACTAAAATTCAATAGTTGCCATGTAGCTCAACAGTTACAAAACTGAATTGTCACCTTAAACAAATAATCAATCCCAATACATTGGCGTAAAACATTTCCCCAAATGAACATTTCAGTGACTCGAGAAAGTTCATTTGCAAAATAACCTCTTCTTGAACCATGAAATTCCTCCCCAAAACCATCTTCATTATCATCCATTCAGGTTCAGAACTTAAACATTTCCCAATACACCAATAGGAAGAAGTTATCGGTAAAAATTACACTTCACAAACTTAAAAGTTTGCTGACACACACTATTGGTGAATTAGTTGGTTTGCAAACCAAAAGGTTTGTCGATATAAAGTCATAAGCCTTTAATCCCTTTTATCAACAAAACTTATCCTTTATGAACTCTTTGTCTTTCTTCTCAAAAGTTTCGTCTATATCCTTGTCAAAAAATCAACAACTTTTGGAAACCACAAACTAGCCAAAGAATTAACACTTTTCTTCTATCAGCAAAATTTTTAATCAATGAACTAAGGGAACTTTGAATCCAACCTTGAAAGCTTTTATCAGTGAACTGAGTCATCAACGAACATAAGGGTTCGCAAACTAGTGACTTTGTCAACTAAGTTGTCAAACTTGCAACTTCATCGACAACATAGAGACTTCATTCAAATTCACTAAAGTGCAATCAACAAAAGTTCCCAGTGGCTAACTGAAGAAAACTTTGAACAATTCAAACTTCCCTTAAAGACTTGGTTAGTGAAATCGCCCATCGGTGAACTAAACTATCGGCGAATTGGAGAGTTCGTGAAATATAAAATTTCCTAACAAAGCTTCCCTTTGACAAACGTTGAAAAATACAAACTTTCCCTTATGACTTGTCAGTGAACTATCGGATCGATGAACTGAACAGTTCGCGAACTGGAGAAATCATCGACTAGCTATGACAACCATTTTTCATCCAAACTTCACCAAATTAGAACTGGAGATACCCAATTGGCTCTTCTACAGGATGATGCTCTTAACTTGGCTGAAGTTAAAATGAAATTACCTCCTGAAGCAAAAGACCAAACCAACACAAAAGAAATACAAAGCACAACTAAAACTGAATTGAAATTGAAACTGGAAACTTGAAATATTTTTGGTTGATGTTGATTGCTTGTGGACCCGGATGCTCTTGCATCAATAGTTAAAGATGCAAATTAATAAACCATTAAACTCCATTGATAAAGTACCCTTGCAATCAATAGATATTTAGTAGTGGATTTTTGAATGTGGATTTAAATATTCTTAGAACATTGGGGAGGAATTTCCCCAAATATAGATAAACATCAATTTCATGAAACTAATCCTTATTTAAGAGTGAAAAAACCATGCAAGATGTATCATGAATAGTGGGTTAATTTAATCTATGTATAACCAAAGTGAACTAAGGACTATCATCTTTAATACTCATCAAGAAAGCAACACTAGTCATAACATCAACTATGTCAATTGTCTTTTGGTGGGATAACATCTGTTATAGAGTAAAAAGTGTCCACATGTCTTTTTACCTTCTTGTTTAGCTCTTAGGTCCCCTTGATTACATTATACACTCAAAATGTTTCTCCCAATGCAAAATTGTCTGACACCAAAGCAAAATTAGAATATGGGCCCCTTGTTTTATCTTATCTCATACCTAAATCAGGCTAAAGGACCTGTGCAGTACTGCCCAGGTCCCTTACTTTAGGTTGGGTCTAATTTAAGTGTTTTTCATCCCTTCACCTTTCTAGAGGTTTCTCCTTGTCAGCTCTTTTGGTTTTAATTTATGATTATGAGCAGGAAATCATATATAAGTGTGTTTTTGGATTCATTATCAACTAGAATGAAAAAGGCATAACTTGAGATATTGAAGTGAAGCAAGCAATATCATTCATTGTGATTCTAGAGAAGATTTCTATATTGTTATTGTGTGTTGTTGTAGATATGGAGCTATCATCTATTCTTCCTTAGGAATTGAAGGATCTTCATCATTCTAAGGGTTCATCACATAGGTGATATCATTGTTTGTTCATCATCATTTTGAATCATCATATTATCATTGTTTTCAGCCTCTGCCCCCATGAGGACACACACTCTTTATCAATCAATGGTGTTGGGAAGTTTGAATGCTATCCCAAGATTTAACTAAGGCAAGTCCCTGAACACCATAACCCCCAAACCCCTTCTTATCTTCTTGTGTGCAGGTTACAGGAGCAAGATCTAGAAAATATAGAGCTATAGGAAGACAGAGTGTAGGCCAGGGTTTTGGGATCTAGAGATAGTTTCAAAATATTCCATCACTAAGGACTTGGGTGGTACTGCCCATGTCCTTCTACCTTTTCAGAGCTTAGATCTGGCAACAGGACATCACTTGGAACATCGTTCTAGTTTGCACCTTCTACAGCTTCTTTCAGTCAGGACCTGGGTAGTCCCACTGAGGTCCTTCGACACCTCTACTTTTAGGAGATAGGTTTTATCATCTCTCTGATCATCTCTGTGCAATTAGTTTCTAACTTTCTATTATACTTTCTCTGTTATAAGTAGATCATTGTAGAACTAGGGTTTCGTGCATTGCTAACACAGGGTTTTGATAAAAAAGAATAAATTGAATCTGATCCATCTATAACACATGAGTCACAAGATCAATAGCTAAGTCCTTCTCCATTTAGTAGTGATTTGGCTTGGTCTTGTCCTTGAATGTTATATGGAAAAGGGTTTGATCTCGTTTGTGTGCTAGTTGTTATCATTCTCCTTTTTCATACTAAACATTTTGGTGAACTCAATGCTTCAAGCACTTTGCATCTTATTGACTTTTTAAATCAGATCTTGCATTGATTTATTGCATATTTATCAATATTCATTTGAAAATCTTACATAATTTTGGAAAAACATGCATTACTTAGACCTTCAAAAAGCTTGCATTTTGGAAAAATTTTGCATTAGGGTTTTAAAATTCTCTTGCATGATCATATTAGATACATCAAATATTAATCAAATCTGATTTTGCATAGCAATCTTGCATCATTTGAATCCTTAATTTGAAAATTCATACTCTTTGCAATTGCACATTGTGAATTTCAAGCCTTGGATAAAGTAGAATAGGTGACAATGTCTGATTTCTTTTTACAAGACTTTCATGAATATGATGAGTCATTTTGTAGTGATAACTTCAATATGTTAGATGAAGCCCTTAATGACTTTATCTCTATTGAACATTCCACTATGACTCCTAAATCATCATTCCTTCAAAGATTAGTAAACACAATTTATGTTCCAAGATCTCAAGAACCTGTGAAACTGAAAATAGTTGTTCACCGGCATTTAGATGTGCCTCAAACACAAATAAAACAGATGCTCACTATAAGAGGTCTTCCGAATTCTTCTCGACCTCCTGGTTACATTTATAACTATGCTAAGCAAATAACAAATCAAAATCAAGTGTATCAAAATGTGTCGCAACAACCCAAATACAATGTGGTATACAAAAGTCTCACATATATGGCATCTAATCATAACAAGGGTGATGTGGCTCCTCCCCAATCTAGCAAGAAAAGGAAGGATCCCAAACCTGTCATATCCCTCACACCACATGAGGTCACTATTTGAGACATTGATGGTCCTCTTTATATAAAAACAAGAATAAATGGAAATCCTACAAGAGTTCTTATTGATCCCAATTGCATGACAAATGTTATCACAAAAGAATTTTTATACATGCACGATATAGTACAAGATACTTACAATCCTACTGACATAATGATAAATCACATAATGGTTATTTTCTTTCGGCAATTGGATAGATAACACTTTGTATTAAGGTGGTTGAAAAATCCCTAGAAGCACCATTTGTTATCATTCCCACCTCAGATCTCTTTCATGTGAAGTTAGGACATCCTTGGCTAGAATCAATGAAAGCGGTTCCTTCTACTATTCACAAGTGCTTAAAGTTCTTATAAAGGTCGAGTGCATGTTATTCACCATAGTGGATTTAAACCATTAGCCACTCATGGAAATTTCAATTTAGATTATTTTTGGCCACAACCTATTGAAGCAAATCAACCAAGAAAAGATCAATTCTTCCAGGCATATCAAAAGTATAAAGCAAAGAAAATAGCTAAACTATCATATGACAAGAATACTCCTGGACCCTCTCAGTCCTATGAGGCTATAGTTCCTCCTATCCAACAAATAGAAAGTGAAAACCAACCTAAATTGAAGGATTCATCTCGACCAAAAGGAAAGGGAATTTTTACCGAGGTTCCTCCTCTGCCATCCTTACAAGGATTGGGAGAAAACCTTCAAGAGTGAAGCTATCCATCACAAAATCATAAAATCAATTTTGTACTAGCTTCCTCTTCAGAAATGACAAAGAATGCAGAAAATCATGAACCCTTGATGGTGGACAAAGAAACCCCCTTGCGAAATATAACTAACAAGACTAAAATAAATAGAAATGCAAGGAAAAGAAGAATAAAGCACCAAGCCTTAGCTCAAAAAATGTTACTGCAAGAAGAAAATATCCCACCAAGAGAAATGGAATCAAAAGAAGAACTAAATGAAGAAGTTTCAAGTTGGGCTATAGTGCCCATGTGCCACCTATTTCAATTGAAGATCAAGATTGGGAAGAAGATGATTTGATCAAGGATGATCACTAGTGTGGTCGCATCTTGGAGTACCGCATCCTCAACAATGAATCAGGTAAGTATTTCTCCCTCATTTAGTCACACTTGATGTAGCACCTCTTTGAGTTGCTCTCAAGGGTGGCCTCCTCCTAGGTATTTATGTTGTTGTGTTGTGTTCTCCAGTGTAGTGTTCAATGTTTGTTTAGGTCTCTTGGATGACCCTTGATACTCTTGTAAGGTCAAGAATACAAGGAAACCACCTCCATTGTGACATTCCTTCTATCTATTTCTTTATTCTTCTACACTTCTCCTATTGCAATTTTTGTGTGTGGTGCCTTGGGGGAATAACATTGTGGAGGGGGCATCCTTCCATGTTGTGGCCCTAAGTCACTTTTGTCTCCTCTCTCATTTTTCATGATTTCATTCTTCCATTGTACTTGTGGCTTTACTAGTTGATGAATGACAACAACAAATATACACTTCTGATAAGGACCGTACATCCCTAAACAAGAAAACAAAAATGGAACCAATCCATATATGAAGATGAGGGTAATTTGTTACTAACGTTTGACTATTAGAATCACTTTGTGTTGTGATGTGATCACGTATCATGTTGTGAACTTGTTGTTACAAACCTTTGCAATACTCTAAATCTACTTCTATGCACTTTGAAATGTTTTTGTCTCACCGTTAAGCTACACTCAGTTCTGAGATACCTGAAGTATAACCTCATGGCTATACTCAGTTCCGAACCCATAAGTCTAGCCTTGTTTTGTTTAAGTGGTATGTTGCCTTATTTCTATATCACTTTCATGAAATGATTTGGTTGTTATCTTAGCTTAGATTTTCTAACCAAAGCTTGTTTTGATTATCTTTCGTACATGCATATTGTCAATCAATGGTTGTTAGCCAATGATATTTATGTATTTCTGTCATGATTTTTGGGAACAATTCGATGATTGTAAGAACATGTCACTTTGGGGCATGGGCTTTGTGAAAGCTCTTGTTCCCTCGCATGTTTTCAACCTTACCTTAAACGTGATTTCTACCAAAAAATGGGAGAAACCACTTTAAGGTGGGGGCATATATTGTGTTAAATGCTTGGATATCTTAGATATTATGATAAAATGTGTTGCATATACTACCTTTTCACTGTAAGCCATCTTCATGATGTAGGTGGGGCTATATACTTTTAGTGTGTTTGTGTATACTTCCTTTTCACTATAAGGCATCTTCGTGATGTAGGTGGGGTTGTATACTTTGTTTTGTGTGTTGTGTATACTTCCTTTTCACTATAAGGCATCTCTGTGATGTAGGTGGGGTTGTATACTTTGTGCGCATGCTTCCTTTTCACTATAAGGCATCTCTGTGATGCAAGTGTGGTTGTATGATTTTGAAATCCCTTCTACAGAAGGTGGGGTTGTGTCTTCCCTTGAGTGGTTGCACATCCTTTTTGAAAACGTCCTCTCACAGGAGGCAGGGTTGGGTCTTGAGTTACTCACCCTTAAGCGTGTTTTTGGTAGTCATTGTAGCATTAGCTTGACTATCAAATGTGTTTGGCATGTCTTAGATGGCAGAGCATAGTGATGAGCTCCACTCCCTATCACATGTGTTTGTTGTGTATGAGACGTATAGTGGGTCGATGACACACTTTATGGCGCTTATGTATTTCATGTGTTTTTCGTGTGTTTTCCCTGTGTTTTGTGTGTTTTGTGGTGGAACTTAGCAGTGAACTCCCCCCACGCTATGTGTTTTGCATTTTTTGATGGTAGCACATAGTGATGAGCTCCCCCCATTGTCTATTAATGTTATATAATTGTTTAATCATGTATTCTCTTCATGTATTCTTTGTGTAATGCATGACTACGTTCATATATTCCCCATGTATTGTGTGCTTCTTTACTATCTTCTTCATGTTTTGCATGTTAGTCATGTGTCTTCTTATGTTTGCCTAAGCTTGGGGGCTAGAAATTATCTTCCAAACTTAGGGTGTTCTTTCGGCTCTAGTGTTTGACGTGCTTGATGTGTTTTGACCGTACTTTAATGCATGTACTGATCATAAGATCATACACACATTAAAGTGGGAGCTAAATGTTATGGAGTAAAAAGTGTCCACATGTCTTTTTACCTCCTTGTTTAGCTCCTAGGTTCCCTTGATTATATTATACATTCAAAATGTTTCTCCCGATGCAAAATTGCTTGACACCAAAGCAAAATTGGAATATGGGCCCCTTGTTTTATCTTATTCTAGACCTAAATGAGGCCAAAGGACATGGGTGGTACCGCCTAGGTCCTTCACTTTAGGTTGGGTCTAATTTAAGTGTTTGTCAACTCTTCACCTTTCTAGAGGTTTCTCCTTGTCGGCTCTTTTGGTTTTAATTTACGATTATGAGTAGTAAAGCATATATAAGTGTGTTTTTGGATTCATTATCAACTAGAATGAAAAAGGCATAACACTAGATATTGTAGTGAAGCAAGCAATAACATTCATTGTGATTCTAGAGTAGATTTGTATATTATTATTGTGTGTTGTTGCAGATATGGAGCTATCATCTATTCTTCCTTAGGAATTAAAGGATCTTCATCATTCTAAGGGTTCATCACATAAATGATATCATTGTTTGTTCATCATCATTTTGAATCATCATATTGTCATTGTTCTCAGCCTCTACCCCCACGAGGCCATGCACTCTTTATTAATCAATGGTGTTGGGAAGCTTGAATGCTATCCTAGGATTTGATTGAGGCAAGTCCCTAAACACCATAACACCCAAACCCCTTCTTATCTTCTTGTGTGTAGGTTACAGGAGTGGGATTTGGAAAATAAAGAGCTACATGAAGATAGAGTGCAGATCAAGGTTTCAGGATCCAGAGACAGTTTCATAATATTCCATCACCAAGGACTTGGGAGGTACCACCCATGTCCTTATACCTTTTTAGAGCTTAGATATGGCAATAGGACATCACTCAGAACATCTTTCCAGTTTACACATTCTACAGATTCTTTCAGTTAGGACCTAGGCAGTCCCATTGAGGTCCTCTGACACCTCTATTTTTAGGAGACAAGTTTTATCATCTCCCTGATCATCTCTATGCAATTGGTTTGTGAATTTCTGTTATACTTTCTCTGTTGTAAGTAGACTACTGTAGAACTAGGGTTTCATGCATTGTTAAGCTAGGGTTTTGATAAAAAGGCTAAATTGAATCTAATCCATCTATAACACAGGAGTCACAAGATCAGTAGCTAAGTCATCCTCCATTTGATAGTGATATGGCTTGGTCTTGTCCTTGAATGTTATATGGAAAAGGGTTTGATCTAGTTTGTGTGCTAGTTGTTATCATTCTCCTTTTTCATACTAAACACCATCAATAGTGTATGAGTTGAAAGGTAGAAGTAGTTGCAAGGCTAGGTCATGATATTTCATTTAATTTTGTTTCCTTAGCTTCTTAACCAACTATTACTTAAGTTGGGATTCAACTTGTATATTGGTAGTTTTAACATTGAGAGATATGATAGCTCACAAAATGATGATTGATGCCTTATACTTGGCCATATTCCTAGTGCACTAAAAATCAAGAAAAAATGACAATTTTATGAAGTCATTGAATGGAGGGATCAAAATTACTCTTCCATCTAAACTAGTCATACATCTAGATCCATCAAAAAACTTGGTCCAAGGAGTGGAGGTATCAACATGTAAAATATCCTCATTGAGGAATAGAGCATCTACTCATGCATGAGTAGGGGAAGGTGTTGCAACTAATCGATCAATAATGACCTCATTTTATCAACTTTTGTGAGACATGAATTTGAGATCAAATTTATAAAACAAGATCACCCAACATGCAACCTGACCTAAAAGATTATCTTTTGACAAAATGTATTGCCTTGGGTCTTATTTTATGATGACATGTGTCTCAAAATGAATCATGTAATGTCTAGGTTTTTCCAATAAAAATACAACGTACAAGCATTATTTCTCCATAGGTGTATATCATGCTTCATGATCCAATAAAGTATGAATAATATAATAAACTACACGCTCTTTACTATTCTCATCATTTTGAGCCAATAAACCTCCAATAGTGAATTCCATGGATGAAACATATAACAATAAAGGTTTACCATAGATGATAAGAATAAGAATTATAGGATTCAATAAGTATTGTTTCATGTCCTCAAATGCCTTTTCTCAATCACCATTACGTTCAAATTGAACATCTTTCTTTAATAATTTTGTGAATGGTAATTTTGTATCTACTAACCAGGCAATAAAATTCCAAATAGCTTTTATTTTCCCTTGAAGACTATGAATCTATGATAGATTATTTAGAGGAGGCATGATAACAATAAAATAAATCTTTTTAGCATGTACGTCAATGCTCCTTCAAGATACAATGAATCCTAATATGTGAACATCATCGACTTTGAATACACATTTTTAGGATTCATCCTTATTTTGTACTGTTGCAAACACTCAAATATTGTCCTTAAGTCTTGCAAATGATCTATCTATCATTTTGATTTTACTAAGATATCATCTAAGTCCTCTAACACCTAGTGCATAAGATCTTGGAAGATTAGTGTCATATCCCTTCAAATGATATGTAGCTCCAACATTTTCCACCCAAAAGGCATGACAACATAGCAACTTTTTCTCCAAGGTGTTGTACAAGTAGTCTTATGTTTATCTTGGGGATTAATCATGGTTTGGTTGTACCTTGAGAATTCATCCATGAATGATAACAAATCATGTCTAGTGTTTTTGATTGATTTCAGCTGGGAAAGATGGTCCCAATCCCTTACAAGAGAGTATAGAGAAGCATTACAACATCATTACAATATATAAGATAAACCTGCATCAACAAAAATTCCTAGGAAACAAAGCACTAGGCCAAAAACCAAAATAGAAACAAAAAAATAGGATAGGAACAACCAAAAAACAATGCACGTGGACAACAATAGAAACACAAGTTACTTCCTACTTTCATGAAGCAAGACCTCCCAATCCCTTTTAAGGGAAGCCATGGAATCAGTCTAGGACGGACCCCCCATATCTAGCAGCTCTTTCTTCTTCTTAACCTTCTTCATTTGTCCCTGCAGGTCTAAAATCATGTCTAGTGTTTGCATCTACAACCATATTAATATTATGAAGAGGAATGCCATCCTTAGGAGATGTTTTATTAAGATATCTAAAGTTCGTACAAATGTGAGTACAACCATCAATCTTTCCAATAGTTACCATACTAATTAGGGATCTAAGGCAAGTAATTGATATTTGTCTTGTAAAACCAACTTTAAGCATCTTTTCTAAATCCTTTTAACCATTAAAAAAACCTTGGGACACATCTTCCTAATATTTTATTTAATAGGTTTAACATCGGGATCTAAAATAATGTTTTGCATCACAATGTTATGGTTAATGTCTAGCATGTTTTGGTATGACCATGCAAAAATATCTCCAAATTCCTTAGATAATATGGTCATGTTACATTGTTCATATTGGCCTAGACAATCACCTAGTTTGAAGATATTTTCTTTATTATTTGGGTCTATCTATATGTCACATTTTCCACCAATCGTAAGTGTGTTATAATCCTCAATAAATGGTTGACTAGGTAAAATATAAATATTCTTATCTAGAGACATAACATCTTCCCTAAAGAATGAACAATCTTCAAACAAATGTGGGACGCCTCTATCATGATGATGTCTAGGTAAGTCCTCATGTATCCCAAAGTATTTAGCTAAAGCTTCATCATTTGCAAAAGTATCTAATGGAGGGTATGTATCTATAGAACAATTAAAGACCAAATTAGGACATACTAAGGGTAAATCAATGCTGCTACTAATAACGTATGAATAACCAATTCCCTTAGTATCATTCTTTTCAAGGATTTTAATAGGTTTGTGAATTTTTTGTTGATTCAAACCTAAACCTTTTTCATTATGACCAATATTTCATAAAATATTAAATCATTTTCCATAATGACTACCTAAATTAGATGATAATAATTGTTCTTCATAATAATGGATAGATTTATATCCATGAGAGGAATCACAGGTTTATTAGAATGAGCATCTATATGAGAATTTGAAGGTAATGTAGCATGTAAACAAGAATTACTGGGCAAAGAAGAAGCTTGATTTTGATTGTGTTATTTTGGATCTCTAAGACTTTATGTTCTAAAATATAATGAACCCTAATCATCCTCAATATTGGCATTAAAAACATGAGGATTAAGGGTAATTGTTTTTTATTAGTTCAGCTGGAGAAGAGGGTCCAGAACCCTATACAAAATAGCCCCCAGCGCAACATGCCTTAAGCATGCTAGTAACAGTACATTGAGAACACACTAACAACTGACACAAAATGACTAACCAAAAATAGTAGAAAATAAAAACAAGAACTAAGGATTGTCAGTAGTCCTGAACTTGGCCAAAAAATCGACCATATCTTTGTAGTCACCAAGGCTATCAATCCCCACCTACTTGACCTTGTCATCTAGCTCCTTCATAACAACAAAGGTCGACGCCGCCTGATAAAAGGCCTTGGCAGCAAATTCAACCATGTTCTTCCATTTCTTCTATATTTTCTCCATCTGCAGCTTGAATCTCCCCATGTCCTTAGCAACCATGACACACAACAGATAACTACCCTTGTTATCCAGATCACCAGTTTCCTTAGCAACACCACCCAGTTCCTCTGAACTCGACTTGTTCATGGAAAAAAAATGGCTTGCCCCTTCTTCCTCTTGTATAGATTTAGTAGGAGCATCATTCTCCCCCTCCTCCATAGTTTCCTCAACAAATTCTGAGTCATCAGAAAGCTTGACACCCTACGAGTTAGCAGAAGGTTTCCCAGCAATGCGGTTAGAATGACGAACCCTCGAACTGGTATGTTTAACAACATCCTCTACAATACCACTTCGAGTCTGAACGGGCCCCGGGTCCAATTCAACAATTTTCATAGAACCAGTCGCCATCCCTTTTTCCTCTATACCAGTCTTGGCTTTCTTAGCCTGCACAGTCCCTTCCTTCTCAGCCACCTTCCTCTCCCTTTTGGCCGAGCCAATGGATTAGGGGTAATTGTTGGATACACTATAGACATGACTAACTTTGTTGGAGATATAAACATTTTCTCATTTTCAACTACTTGGTAAAATTTGTATGGATTATTGTTGGTTGTCACCACATATTACTTATTTTGATGAATAAACTTGATTTTGCAATGAAGCGTGGACAAGATGACACCCATTGCATGAATCCATGGATGCCCCAAAAGAATGTTATACAATAATGATCAAGGTATGACATGGAATATGGTCTCAAGAGTAAGGGGACCTAGAATGATAGGTAAAGTGACATAGCCAAGAGATTCATGTACAACATGATTAAAGGGTTTAATGGTTACTTCATATTTTGGGAGATTAGAGTAATTAACATGGATCACATCTAAAAATTGTTTAGTACACATGTTCAATCCAACTCCATTGTCCACTAATGAACATTTTACACTAATGTTTATATACCTAACCACACTATATAATGGTCTATACTCATGAATCCCATGTGGAGGTAGTAACTCATGAGATGCATAAGAAATGGAATGATCATGTGTATCATACCCAAAATGTGCATCCCTAAGTGTAGAATGAGTCAGTGGTATAACTAAGGCATGAAAAGTAGGAGTAGGACTTGGCTTAGTATGAGATGAGAAACATGAAGAGTCATAAGCCCTATGACATGTACCTTTACTGTAAGATGTATTATCTATAGAAATAGAAGGCACAAGTGCAACACATGTATCCTTCACAATAGATGTATCAAAAGATGAATCATATGAAAGAGAAGTGCTCAAAAGGTAAAGTGCAATTAGAATCAAATACACTACTATCAATTTCAATTGAAAAAAAATGCAACATATAATTATAGTATGGAGGATTCAAGTAAGAGTGTCCAATAAAAAAGGGAAAGTGATGATTAAATCCATAAATGAAGAAAATGAGCACAGTTGGGGAGACAATGCTTCCATAGACAAAATGATCCCATTTGTGTGATAGAATGCCATCAATAAGTCAAGAACAAATGGATCTCATGTCACAAATTGTATAAACATGTCAAACTTAGTGACATAAGGCATGAATAGAAGCTAGTGATAAAGGACGATGCGAATCCATGATGTAAAACACAAGGGTCTATAAAGGATGTAGGGTTCACAATAATAGACAACAAAGGTTCAATATCCTAACATGAGTACTCAAATGATATGGAAATGAGGTGAACATTGTTATGGATTAGAATATTCATTCTAAATTAGATTTGAAAAATATGTAAAATATAAACCTTATAGCCAATGTAAAGGGTTGGTATGGTGGATAATAGATAGGAGAAATAAATAAGCACCAACACCTAAAAGAAATGTATATCAATAAAGAAGAATGATAAAAAAGGGAAACCGGATCTAAAATAAAATGTGAAATAGAAAATGTAGATTTGAAAACTCTAATGTTAGTTTAGAAACACTAGAGAAAAGAGAGGTTGTGTAAGATCAATTGGGTCCACCAAAATGTGTAAGGAAAAATAGCTTTTCTTAATCTTGGATAGGCCAATCCAATAAAATGCATATACATAAACATAATTTATCTATACTAAGCAATTATGTTGTTAGGATTTGAATATTGTGCTAGTAATATAATGCAAAATGTAATTAGGAACATGTGTACCTAGCTCTGTAACTGATGAATGCATAAATACTGATGTAGATCTAAATTTGATGTGTCTCGAGATTAAAAAAACAATGGGTAATAGATCAGTAACTTCGAAATCAAAATATTCTATTAAGATCGTGCAAGGACAAGTTTGACAATATGAGACTAATTCATGATTCTGAACTTGTCCTTTATTTACAAACTTGTACTATGTGATTTGTAAACTTTTATTCTTTACTTCACTTTCAATCAACCTTGCCTCCTGAATTTTTTTTTATGAATAAGACCTATTTAACTTTATATTAATAAAATATAATAAGTATAATATTCACAAAAAAGGAGGGTGGTAGAAAGACACACTCGCAAGTCCAAGACTTAGTACAAATTAATAAAGTCTAAAATCAATGGGCCTAGCCCGAAAAAAGACACTTAAGTAGCTAATGTCCTTTGAAATTTGTCAGATTGACATTATTAAAAATACCTTTGTGATGCTACTAGTATGTCACAAGGGGACATGCTCTCTTAGGTCAACCCTTAGAAATGTGTATGAATAATAAAAAACAACAATATTCAATCATGCAAATGCTCTTATGAATGCTTGTACATACTCAATTTCTTTTAGTGCATTAATTGAAGTGTGTAATGTGAATGATATGCAAATATTGTTTGAATGCCCTTAAATACAAGGGCATAGTGACACATTGCATAAATTTGTGTTTGGTTGGCCCTAGGTGGGAAGAGTAAATGTGTGAAGTTAGTTAAATTTGAATATGGGTGGGACAAATCTATGACAATGAAGACGCCTTCACAACTACAAACTAATCCCTAGATATGAAAGGGGCTAGATCATAATGAATAACAAGTGTATGGAAATTTGTGCTTACATAGGTATAATAAATAACTGGACAAGGTGAATATACATGAACATGTAATCATATGGATGAAAGATGATGAATAAATCTATAAAAAATATATGTAGTAAGTAGATAATATAAGACAAGAGGCCTAATTTTACACAAAATAACAACATTTGTTAATATATCTATATATTTAAACACTCATCTTAAAACAGACATACAACTAAATAAAAATAACCTTAAGTATGCAAATTTCACCATTACAGATACACTGTTATAATCAACTACAGTCATAGGACTCAATCTATGCACATCAAATTTGTTGATAAACTAGAAGAAGACATAAGTGATGGCATCGGAGTCCATTCTAGCCACCATTTGGTAACAAATGTTACCTACCTCAGGGAAAAGATGTGTTAACATGTAATAATTGTCCACTAAGTGTGCTTTCATATATTGTCAAATGTGGGGACCCTTAGAGAAGCGTACTAATCCTAAAATTCGTAATAGATAAGTCTGCGTGGGCAGTGACACACGTGTAAACAGTGGTTTGTAGACTTCTGTATGATAAAATACCCTCTCATTCTATGGTTGACTTCCAAATATTCGAGGAAAGCATTAAACAATAGTAAATTTTTTGTTTGCTTATTCAAGGATATGACCTGCGACAAAACATTGAAAGATTTGACTTTAAAAAGAATGAATAATACATGGTACCCAAATATAAAGATGGACCCATTCAAATACGTGGAGAGGTTGTAAAATTGAAGTTTGCATTCAAAGTTTGGAAGTATTATTATGTTAAATGTATACATGTTTGTGAAAATGAGATTTCCCTAGAGAGATAATCTTTGTAAGCGAGGAAATAAAGGGTGTTATAATGTTCTAGGACATTAAAATATTTTTTCTTTTTAATGATTCATAAATAATGCAGGAATGTCAGTGATGCTTACGTCAATGTTTGTCTATTGTTTTGGATCACTTGGACATAACTATTGATATGATCAAGGATTGGAAAAGGGTAAAATTGAGCATTAGGGATGTCCCCTACAAAAGAGTGTAGATAGGAACAGATAAAGCTTATGTTGTGTGCTCACTCTTGTAGAAAACATACCATTTATATGCTTGTTATTACATAAAGGTCACTTCAACTTAAGTGGGCCCAAAATATAAGAGAAAAGGGCATGGTATGCAATTTTCACCATGGCAATATTCAAGGAAATGATTTCAATATTTAAAAGCAATTGAAATAAGTCAAACGAACTTAGTATTAGATTAAGTATAGTTGAAAGGATAAAAGTGCACACTTTGCTCTTTTAGCATCTAGTTTCATGCTAATCTTGGCCTTGTCTTTAGATGTGTTATTCTAGAGCTCAATTCAACATATTTTTACATGTAAGTTGACAAAACCCATCTAAAAATACATAAAGTTTTCATACTCCATATTAGTAAAAGACAATGAGAATACTTCTAGATGTAATTGTGTGAGTGTTTTTTTTTTCAAATCTAATATCATCAACCTTTAGCTATTTCAGCCATAGTGATATGGACCCAATCTAATTCTTATCAGTTTTCCCACCTTGGACTAAATTGCAGGTGCAATTTTGTTCCATGGATAAAACTACCCACACAATTGCACCCTCTTTATTTGAACTTGCCTTTTACTCATCTCGAGCCAACTCCTTTCCAAAATAGGATCATTGCTTATTTTCTTACATACCAAAATATTTAAATCTAGCTTCTGGATGCCATATTTAAAGACAATCCCTAGAACACTAGAATTCATCTTGGGATCCATTTAGAGTTAGAGAATCTCATAAAGCATCTTGGAATCATATTTATAACATTCTAAATGAATTTTTGACAACAAATGCTCCACTTTAGGCATCTTGCATTCACATGTATTTTGTGCTTTTGAGTCTTGTGAAAATAACAAAAAGGGGTTTGATTAAGGCTAATGGAAGTTTAACACTTCAATCCTAGCACAACAAACCCCTAAAAATGTTCATTGACACCACATTGTCTCAAAATCAAATATCATCATAGGTGCACAAGATTTAGAGCCGTGTCATAGCAGGAGATAAAACTATGCTAGGATAGAATCATGCCATAACAAGACATAACTATGCATGATTAGGTTTGATCATGCATCACATACATTAAAGATAAATCAACTATATAGTGCAAAGTCTAGGTATGATATTAGGATTCCAAATCCAACTATCAAATACTTGTACATAAGAAAATCAACCACATCAACAATTGACATGATTAGAGAGTTAATTGTCTTTAACCTTCTACTTACATTTATCAATCTCAACCTATATGATTATTTAAATCTAATTAATACATTACTTGTTTATCATTTATTAGGTCATAAATATCATCACATTATTTGTAACGTGTACACTTTCTTTCTAGGTGTACTCAAATTTTGACCATGTCCTTTTAAAATCTTGAGTCCTCCAAGTGTGTTAGTCAAATGGTCTTGTCAAAATCTTCCCATGTACTTTTGATTCAGGAGCATTTGGGTGCACGAGCAATCCTCATCAACCAAAAAAAATATTTCTTTGTTTTCCTTCTTGTTTTGCTGTAGGAGTTTATGATCAAATTTCTAGAGAATTTCCTAAGGATTCATGGACAAGCGTTGACTTCACCTTGAAGAAGATCCAAATGAGTACTCACATTTCAAATTTGGTGAAGATCCGAGCTAAATTGGACAAGTTATGCAAATGCGGAACTTTGGTCTACAACAAGATATGTGGAACTTCATGGCAAATTGAGAGGTTCACCTTAAAGAAGTTCCAAATGGGTACTCACATTTTAAATTTGGTGAAGAGCTAAGCTAAATTGGACAAGTTATGCAAATATGAAACTTTGGTCTACATCAGGATATGCAAAACTTTCCCTGCCATCAGGATATATGTAGTAGACCCCTAAATTCTTGCAATATGCAGTACACCCCCAAATTCCTACAATATGTAGTAGACCCCTGAATTCACGCAATATGCAGTAGACCCCCGAAATCCTACAATATGTAATAGACTCCTGAATTCCCGCAATATACAGTAGACCACTAAATTCTCGTGATATGCAGTAGACCCCTGAAATCCCACAATATGTAGTAGACCCCTGAAATCCTATAATATCCAGATGAGTCATTTTTCTGCAACACCACTTGAAAGTGCTCAGAAAGTGACAAAAATAATTTTTGAATGCCTATATGGCCGATCCAAGAGCCAATTGATGACTGACACGTGTCCCATTCACGTGATGAGTGTGGTGGCTGCCTCAAATGCCTATAAGTAGAGGATTTCTACACTAAAAGAGGTTGACTTCTCCATAGCGAGTTTTTGACTTCTACTGTAGCTTCTTCTATAGATTTCAAATTTGAAGGTAGATTGTTTTGGGTTTTCACAAGAAGGCTAGGATAGTCTGGTTTGACCATTGGAATGATTGAAAGGCTTAGGCCAAGGCATGTATGAAGACCATTGTACTCTTGCTATAATGTTTTCAATTGCATACGAATAAAAAGTTTTTTGTTTCATTGTTGTGTGTTGTTCATTTTGCTACCTGGTTCAGTAGCTTGTCAAAGCCCTTGGACCTTGATTTGCATCAAGTGGTATTAGAGGCTAGGTTTGCAATTCCTTGAGGCTGTGGGATTGTTGTGCAAGGGACCCTGAAGAGATTGTTGTAGGCAGAGTGAAGAGGAAAACCTGCAACTGCAGAGTGTCTATAGACATGGCACATCGAGCAAGAGGAAGAAGAGGAGCTGCTCCAAGAGCTGGAGATGCAGCATTGGTAGAGATGCTGAGAGGCATCACAACTAGGCTAGATGCAATGGAAATAACACAACACAGAGGAGTACTTGTAGAGGATGTGAGTGATAATGAGGAAGAAGTCAGTGAAGTAGAAGTAGAAGAAGGATAAGATGGATATGAGAGGAGGTTTCTGAGTGCAATGACAAAGATTGTTGGTAAACCCCGTGTAGAGTTACCCAGTTACAGTGGTAGTCTGAAACCAAATGGGCTAATAGACTAGATTTTAGAGATGGAAAAGTATTTTGAGTTGGAATCCTTTGAAGACCTTAAGAGGGTAAAACTTATAGATGCAAAGCTGAAGAGGCATGCATCTTTGTGGTGGGATCATGTGCAAGTTGAGAGATAGAGAAAAGGAAAGGAAAATATTAAAACCTGGGAGAGGATGTTAACTAAGTTGAAGGCAAAATTTCTTCCTGTAGACGATCAAATCACTATGTTTAAGATGCTGCAAAACCTTAAGAAGAGGGAGAAAAGTGTGCAAGACTACACCGAAGAGTTTTATAGATTGAACATCAGGGCTGGTCACATTGAATATGATGTTGAGAAGGTCTTCAAGTATGTAAATGGTTTGCATTATTTTATCCAAGATGAAATTAGCATGATTAGAATTACTAGTATAGAAGAAGCCTATCAATTTGCATTGAAGGCAAAATAAAAGATCTCTAGAAGACATAATAATTCTAGGGGAAGAGTTAAATCTTCTAAAGGAAGAGAGTAGTCGAATCCTAGATGTGGTTTTTAGGATAAGCAAGGAGAAACAATTCCTTCTCAGACTAATACCCAAGGAGGTATAGGAAGGGGTGGTTATCCCTGAGGTAGAGGAAATTCTGGAAGAGGAAGAGGATTTAGTCCAACATGTTTCTAGTGTGGACATGCTGGACATAGGGCATTTGAATGTCCTCAAGTGCAATAGAGCAATGTAAAAGGAAAAGAGATGAGCCCATATAGCACAAGCTGAGGAGGAGACTGTGGCAAGTGTAGCCTCACCAAAAATTTGGAGAAGAACCTGAGGATGGAGAATCCTTGATGCTGAGGAAAGTTCTTCTAACACCAGAGAAGATACAAGAGGAATAAGAACAATGAAGAAATATGTTTAGAACTAGATGTAAGTCTGGAGGAAAATACTGCAAAGTCATTGTGCACAGTGGAAACACTGACAATTTAATGTCAGAAGAGATGGTGGAGAAGCTAAAAATAAAGAGGTTGAAACACCCAACTCCCCACAAGGTTTCTTGGCTACAAAAGGGACATCAGTTATTGGTAAGTGAATAATGCCTTGTTAAATTTCACATTGGGAATTATAGAGATGAGATAATGTGTGATGTTATGCCAATGGATGCATGCCACATTATGTTAGGCAGACTTTGGTAGTATGATAGGCAAGCCATTCATGATGGCAAGAGTAATTGTATTAAAATCAAGAAGTATGGGGTTGATTATGTATTGAATCCTTTGAAGGATAAGGATGAGGAGGTTGAGAAAACCAATAGGGTTTGCCTAGTGACTAGGAAATAGTTCCTGAAGAAAATCAGAAAGGAGAAGGTATGTTATGCCTTCCTACCTCAGGTTGTAAAAATTATGATAGAAGAGAAAGGGGTAGAAGTTCCCATAACAGTCCAAGAAATTCTAAATGAATTTAACAACAGACTAATGGACTTACCAGATGGATTACCTCCAACTAGAAGCATAAGTCACTGCATGGACTTGATACCAGGTGTAAGTTTAGCAAATAAGGCACCATATAGAATGACACCCATGGAAAATAAAGAGGTGAATAGACAAGTGCAAGAGTTGTTCGATAAAGGGGCTAATTAGAAAGAGCCTCAGTCCGTGTGCTGTACCTACTGTATTGGCACCTAAGAAAGATGGAAAATGGTGAATGTGCATTGATTCAAGGGCTATAAATAAGATAACCATTAAGTACAGGTTTCCATTACCTTGTATGGATGACTTGACAGACTGTTTGAGTGGAGCAAGGTACTTCAACAAGATTGATTTGAAGAGTGGATACCACCAAATCATAATTAGAGAAGGGGATGAATGGAAGACAACATTCAAGACTAATTATGGACTGTATGAGTGGCTAGTGATGCCATTTGGTTTGACAAATGCACCTAGCACCTTTGTGAGATTGATGAATGAGGTAATGAAGCCTTTCCTTGGTAAATTTGTCATTGTTTATCTAGATGACATTCTAATTTTTAGTAAAACAAAAAAGGAACACCTGTTGCACCTAAAGGCAGTTTTGCAGAGGTTAAACGAAGAAAAGTTGTTGGTAAACTTGGATAAATGCAATTTTATATAGAGGGAACTAGTATATCTGGGTTTTGTAGTGCCTGAAGAAGGGTTGAAGATGGATCCCGAGAAGGTTAAGGCAATAATGGATTGATCTTCACCCAAAAACATGTTTGAAGCTAAAAGTTTTCATGGCTTGGTGAGATTCTACAAGAAGTTCATTAGAAATTTCAGTGGAATATGTGCACCAATCACTAAGACAATGAAGGGTGTTAGGAAATAGTTCTAGTGGACAACTACAATAGAAAAGAGCTTTTAGTTGTTGGAGAAGAAGGTGACAGAATAACTAGTGTTGGCATTGCTAGACTTTGGCAAAGTTTTTCAAGTGGATTGTGATGCCAGTGGTAGTGCAATTAGGGAGTGTTAAGTCAAGAAGGTAGACCCATTACCTACTTTAGTGAGAAACTAAATGAAGAAAAGAGGAAATACTTAGTTTCTAACCAAGAATTCTATGCTATAGTGCAGGCCTTGAAGTAGTGGAGGCATTACTTGTGAAATGAGTTTGTATTGTACACAAACGACCATCCCTTGCAATGCATCAAAATTCAAGGTAAGTTAAACCAGAGGCATATAAAATAGGTGGAGTTTCTGCAAAGTTATTCTTTTGTCTTGAAACATAGGAGTGGTAAGTCAAATAGGGTAGCAGATGCACTTAGCAGAAGGTGTTTGTTCATGAATGAGTTAAGGGTCAGTGTTGTTGGATTTGATGCAATGAATGAGTTGTATCCTAATGACACTAATTTTAAGGAAGCATGGACAACTAGTAGAAGTCCAGTGGAAGAAGATAGGATGCCATGGTTGGAGTATTTCATTGAAGATGGCTTGTTGTTCAAAGGACAAAAATTGTGTATACCCAGAGGTTCAATGAGAGAGAATGTAATAAGAGAAAAGCATAGTGGAGGCTTGAGTGGACATTTTGGAATAGATAAGACATTGGCATAGCTAAGTGAAGCTTATTTTTGGCCTAGAATGAGTGTAGATGTGAGGAGATTGGTATAAGGCTATAGAATTTTCCAGCATGTTAAAGGAGCAAGACAAAACTCATGACTATATCAACCATTGCCTATACTAGAGAGACTGTGTGAGCACCTTAGTATGTATTTTGTTTTGGATTTGCCTAAAACATAGCGAGGTAATGACTCAATTTTTGTTGTAGTGGACAAATTTTCAAAGATGGTTCATTTCATACCATGTTAGAAAACTAGTGATGCATCCCACATAGCTACATTATTTTTTAAAGAGGTAGTCAGACTGCATGGACTACCTAAGAGCATAGTTTTCAACAAGGACACAAAGTTTGTTGCCATTTTTGGTGTATATTATGGAAGAAGATGGACATTGAATCATGATTCAATTCAACCTATTATCCCTAGATTGATGGACAGACTGAGGTTATGAACATAAGTTTGGGAAACTTATTAAGATGTTTAGTGGGAGACAAACCACATCAATGGGATCTTATCTTGGCACAAGCAAAATTTGCTTACAATAATTCAGTGAATAGAAGTACAGGAAGGAGCCCATTTCAAATAGTTTATGGGTACAACCCAAGAGTTCTTGATGAGATGAGAGAGTATAGATTTGAATAGGAAGAGTGTTATAGTAGAAGATTTTTTAGAATACATTCATGAGGTTCACAAGGAGGTGAAGGAAAAGTTGGAGAAAAGTGCCAACAAATACAAAGAATATGCTGATGTGCATAGGAGGGAACATGAGTTCCAAGTAGGTGACTTAGTTTTGGCACATTTGAGGAAAGAAATGTACCCACATGGAACATACAATAAGTTAAAATTAAAACAAATAGGCCCATGCAAGGTGTTGAGGAAGTTCTCATCCAATGGCTATGAGATTGAGCTACCAGCAGGGATAGACATATCTCCTATTTTAAATTTTGCTGATCTGTACAAGTTCCATGAAGGAGAGACAAGTTCACAAGGGGGTACACACTCACATTTGCCTGATGCACAAGGATGGTTAGATCAGTTACCTAAAAAGAAGATGGAAGAAGTAAATAGAGTGATTAAATCCTGAGTGGCTAAGAAGACCAGAGGAAAGGAATACATGGAGTACCTGGTCTGATGGAAGAACATAGTTGTAGATGAAGCTTCTTGGCTAAGTGCTATAGAATAGTCAAGTATGGAATTCTAGTTCTAGACTTGCCAAAATGTTCATGAGTTTCCAACTCATGGAACATTTTAGTTACCCGGTGTGTCTGATGCAGGAGCATCCAGGTGCATGAGCAATCCTTATCAACCAAAAAAATATTTCTTTATTTTCTTGCTTGTTTATTTTCCTTCTTATTTTTCTATAGGAGTTGATGATCAAATTTCCAGAGAATTTCCTAATGATTCATGGACAAGTGTTGACTTTACCTTGAAGAAGATCCAAATGGGTACTCACATTTCAAATTTGGCGAAGATCAAAGCTAAATTGGACAAGTTATGCAAATGCGAAACTTTGGTCTGCAATAGGATATGCAAATCTTCATAGCAAATTGAGAGGTTCACCTTAAATAAGATCCAAATGGGTACTCACATTTTAAATTTGGTGAATATCTGAGCTAAATTGGACAAGCTATGCAAATACAAAACTTTGGTTTGCATCAGGATATGCAAAACTTTCCCTGTCATCAAGATATATGTAGTAGACCCCTGAATTTCTACAATATGTAGTAGACCCCTGAATTCCTACAATATGTAGTAGACCCCCAAATTCCCACAATATGCAGTAGACCCTCAAATTCCTGCAATATGTAGTAGACCCCCGAATTCCTGCAATATGCAGTAGACCCCTGAATTCCCGTAATATGCAGTAGACCCATGAATTTCCACAATATACAGTAGACCCCTAAAATCCTACAATATGCAATAGATCCTTGAATTATTGCAATATCTCGATGGGTCATTTTTTCCACTGCACCACTTGAAAGCGCCCAAAAAGTGATAAAAACAATTTTTGACTGCCTGTATGGCCGATCCAAGAGTCAATTGATGACTGACACATGTCCCATTCATGTGATGAGTGTGGTGGCCACCTCTAATGCCTATAAGTAGAGGATTTTGACACTAAAAGAGGTTGACTTCTCCATAGTGAGTTTTTGACTTCTACTGTAGCTTCTTCTATAGATTTCAGATTTGAAGGTAGATTGTTTTGGGTTTTCACAAGAAGGATAGGATAGTCTAGTCTGACCATTGGAATGATTGCAAGGCTTAGGCCAAGACATGTATGGAGACCATTGTACTCCTACTGTAATGTTTTCAATTGCATATAAATAAAGAGTTTTTGTTTCATTGTTATGTGTTGTTCATTTTGCTGCTTGGTTCAGTAGATTGTCCAAGCCCCTAGACCTTGATTTGCATCAACTTTGAATCTATTTTATGAAGTCCTTTGTTATGAAAGCTCAATCAAATCTCAATTTTGGCACCTAAAAGATGAGACCTTCATGCATCAAAATGCTTGTGGTCATAGGTGATTTAGGTGTGAAGTTGGTTGTCTTAAAATGTTTAAAATTTCCTAAGTCAAAGAACCTCAAATGGGTTAAAGATGGAAAAGTAGAGCTTCCTTGTAACTTTTTAGTTTTTGTAAAACTACAAAAGAGGTCTAAAAACTTGATTTATAAGTGTGGCTGAAAATTGAGATTTTCAAGTAGTTACATAGTTTTCATAAAAAAATACCAAAACCCTAAAAGTCTAATAGCATAGTCTAACTATAAATACAAAACCCACATGCAAGTTGGTAAATTTTACAAATATGCACCCAAAGCCCAAAGCCTCAAGAAGCATTAAGTGGTGGAGATCCAAAACCTTTTAACATGTTTGAAACTTTTTTGAAATTTCTCAAAACCTCCATCCTCTCACTAAAATCTTTCTTATTACTCTATATTAATGGTTAAGCATGTGAACCCTAAAGTGCATTCCCCAAACCTCAATTCCATGCTTTATTAACTTACTTTGTGGTTCATTTTTCTAAAACTCTCTCTTGTTCTTATAGATCCAAAATTTCCCTTGTTGTCTTGCTTTCACCTACAAAAATCTCACATTAAAAGTGCAAAACCCTTGGTGTGCCAACAAATTTTCATTCCTTCCATTTGGAAACGTTTTTCCTTGTCCTTATGTATTTTATCCTTGCTAACTTTGCTTGTCAAAACTATAACCCTTCTCCTCATTGAAAAATCTTGGCCATTTAAAGGCTAGGGTTAAACCTATTCCTTTTCTTGACATACATTCTAGCTTCATTTGGAGCTTTGGGATTTCAAGTGAATTTTGCACCTTTAGAAGTTTGTTTAGTATATCAAGGTGAAAATTCAGACCTCACACACAAATTTAAATTTCCAAGTGGAGAATTAGAGAAATGAAGAAGTGAAGTCTCTTTGTAACTCCATAGTTTTTAGAAAATTGTTTGTGACCCTTGGATTTCTGTAAAACTACCAACAGACTCTGAATACTTTCTTAATCATAAGGGGACAAGATTTTTAATTTCTCATGCACCTCTAAGTTCTATAGTGGAGAAAAACACTACTTATGTACTCCAAAATCCAACCACCTCCTATATTGGATTAGTTTCATCGAGCAAATAAGGTAGGAACTCTTGTGTCCCTCTTAGTACATTTAATGTCTACCTCCCATTTATAAATAGATATGAAGTATGAATTCTAGGGGATCACTTCCCCTTCCAAGATAGATTTTGATCTTTCACAAGTTTTAGACACTAACTTGGGACATGTGGATATAAAACATTTTCATGTGAACAAGGGAGATAAAACCACACTAGCTAGGTGCATTCATGTAAGTGGGCTTATTCATGTTACTAGTGTCCTTAGTGCAATGCCTAGAATTGGTCATGGAATGTGCACAACATTATGACCCTAATAAAATACAAATTAAAAATTCTTTAAATGAGGCAACACTACAATTGTTGCCAAAGTACATAGATGACATGTTGGAGATCCTAGATCATGATTAATATGTAGGTTTAGTAATGAATATTATAAGACAACATTGGGAAGATCATTTAGACAAATGTTTAAGGGTAGTCAAAAAATAATGGTTGAATGTTTAGAGGGATTGTGTGAAAAGACTACCTAAGACCATAGTAAGGAGTGTTTGTTTAGAAGAAGCCAGTGACATGATTACGTTGTTGAATAGAGTATTGGCTAACTTCATAACTTGAGAATTTTAACATGGACATATTAGTTCATCTTGATCATCATTAAGGACAATAAAAATATTGATTGGGGGACATTGACCAATAATCATGTCCATAATCAATTGTGTGAGGTGTGACAATCCAAAAAATTCTACATGAATTCATATCTTGTTTACTCCCTTGCTAAAAGAGAAATCTTCCTTAGCTTGGAGAGAGTTGGTGTTATGTGTCCTTGCCAACAAAAAGTTTATGATTTATATCTATAGTTAGAGCTAAAGACAAGTATGAAACACTTCAGGTGTGTTAATGATGCCTTTCTTTTCTACATTATTAGAAGGTTGAAAAATAATTTCAAAAAACACCTCTCAATGGCTATTGAAACAATTTCACAATAGGGTGATTGGTTTTTCTAATTCTTAACCTTCACCTAAATCAAAGTGTGTAGATTTAGTAGAGCCCTATACAAGATCTCAAGCCAAGTATGCAAGTGACAAATGAGTCATCATGGACCTTTGCATGTGATTGTTCAAAGTCCATAAATTCTTGTTAAGCAAGCATAAGCTATGAATCAATTTCCCCATTTCAATTGGAATACACTCGCTCAATCTCAGCCAATGCAAAACATATAGATATGTTGAAATGATAAGAATGACTATTCATTTATTTAAGAGGAGGATTACTTTTGATGCTAGATATGGAAAAATAATGGGAAGTACCTAGAAGAATATCCCAACTCTTGAGGACTATTGGGTTGATTGAGATGATGATAATGTTGTGCATCACAAGGACTATTCAAGGGTGGCATCTATTTAGATACAAGAATTTGGTCTAAATAAGGTCCCCATATAAGTAATTGATGACTGTGTAGACTTAATTGGTCTAACATATAAGGATGAACATGTTCTTGAAGTTTATTCCAAAGATGAACTAGTTAGTACCAAAGGTTACTACCTTGGAGGGAAGGATTAAGGAGATCATACTTTGAAGTTTATCTTGGCTTGACAAAAGAATTAGGGAATGCATTGCTACCAAAGAAGAGCCTCACCAAAAGTAAATGTGATCACATGAATCTCCCAATGGTAAGGACACAAATGCCATTCCCTGTTGTGTGATTTCAACTAAGATTGTAATCAAATGAAAAATATTTCCAAAACAAGTGATATAGTCAATCCTTTGAGCATTCCAAAGGTAAAGACAAGCTCACTATAAGGAAATCTACCAAGTTCACATTTAAAGTGGGAGGGAATTCTAAAGAGGTTTAATATGTCAACTTGTATTCCCCTAATTTTGAATCTTTCTCCTCCTCTTCCATATCCTTCACCTCCTTATACAAATCTTCCATCTCCTCCAAAGTCCATTCCAACCTTGGGAATCTACCTCCATTGATTTCATCATCTACCATCCTTTTAGATCCTCCCTTGTAATAAGTTTCCTCATCTTCCTCCTCTCTATTAGTGCAAACCAAAGTTGGAATAATTTCACAAGATGATTCATCTATTTTTGGAGTGCCTTCTTGGCTAAGTGAAACTATAAAGTAGAGGAAGTATGTGACAAAGATATTCATAGTTGATATTCAATCCTTGTCATCCCTCCTCACTCCATCATAGCTTAAGAAATAAAAGGTGGTATCTTCCATTTCTATAGATTCTCAAGGAATCATGTATGTTGAAATAGCTACCCCAATTGGTGATAAGGATAATAGAGGCATGGATATCTCAAACCACCAAATTTTTTGAGGTTAATTGGAGAAATCTATGAGATAAGGGGACAAGGAAAACTTGAAGATAATAACGAGTTCCATATTTAAGACAAATAAGGACAAGGAAACTAAGGCACAATGAAAAGAAAAGGTAGACCAATTGATGACATTGTGTAGTTTTTGATTAGACCAATTTAATATTATTTAAAATTATAATTCCTTATTCAATTATTGTTATAGATAAAGACTCCTCTCCAATTGTAGGAGAGTTAGGAAACATAGTAAGTCAACCAAGACATGGACCAAAAATTTGTTGAGATAGGATCTCATTTGATTGATAAAGTAATCTAGCTACATAACAAAGTCCATGAAGACCTTAATATTTACGATCTATTGGAAACCAAATTTGATGAGGAAATATTATTTTTGAAGTGGAACATGCCTCAAGTGCTTCAAGTTTAGGGAAAATACTAATTTATTGATACTCATTTCAAAGGACATATATAGAAAGAAAGAGTTAGGTACTCAAATTGAATAGCATGAAGCTACCATGTGGAGAATGTAGATACTCGATGATGACAAATAAAAATTAGGATAGACAAGAAATTAAACTTCAATATGATGACAAGCATTCAAGAGCTTATTAATAAAATCCCATGTGATTACTACAATGATCAAGAAACACCATCAACTCAATTGAAAATATAAAGGAACAATTGGTAGGACTTATCAAAAGGGAATGACCAAGACATTAGGCTTTGATGTATATTTAATTACCAATTTCATTAAATTACAAGATTTGTTCAATGATTTTGAAAAAGAAATTGCCAAGTATCACAAAGTACATTCAATGGATGTCAACGCTTAGATTTCTTGCATACTATGTTGGAAGTATTCAGATAGGCCTAACTAATAAGTTGTGAATGAAGTGTTATAACCCATTTTTAGTGACTCGAAAAAATATTGTCAACTACTATTTTTACTATATTCCATGCCTAGTTATGCATGCATTGTATTTGTTGTGTAATGGTGTGTTTCATAGGATAGGGTCTTTATTTAGAGAAGGCATGAAATACATTTTGATTTGTAATTTATCTATTTGATTTTAATATTATAATTTATATTATAAAATTAATTGTTTCTGGATTTCATCATGCTTCATTAAGCTCAAATGCTGCTAATATTTGATTTGTTTAACTATTGCAAGTCCACATTCTCAACACTTGTTAAGTGTGTGGGGGTGCATTATGACTAGTTTTGACATGACAATTTTAGTTGGAAGGTGCATAATCAATTTTATGGGAGAGAGAGTATCCAAATACATGCATATTACAATTTTCTTTTTATGTTTTATTTATGCTTTCATTTTAATTATTATTTTGGATTTCACCTCCATGAGAAGATAAAGGGGTTCACCTTCTTTATTGATGTCTTATGTTTTGGTATAAGGGTTAGTGTCATTAGCATTTCTTGTGACTCTTGGAATGTTCTTTATTCATCATTTCTTTTATTATTTTGATAAATCCTAAGATAATGATTTAAAAACCCAAAACCTTGGCATATGCAAGTTCCCTAAATTTTAAATTTAATTTTTTATTATGATTTTATCTTTGGGGGTAAATTACCCCATGCCATGGTGGCAAAAGACTTGGTGTTGAGGATACATCAATCACCTATAAGTATTGAGTACAAGAGTAAGTGGGTAAGTCTCTAAGAAAAGGGGAAAACATTAGGAGACTTTTGGTGAAAGTTTCTCTCATTCTTGGAAACTTGGAATTTGAGGAATGCAAAGGGTTTCTTGAATGTTAAGCAAGGAAAAACGATCAAATAAAATCTTGTTGTAGGCAATATGAGACGGATATGGAGAATGAAGGAAGGGAGATAAAGGAACATAGAAGGAAGAGGACAAGAAAGAAAAGTGGACATTCTTGAAAGGAAACTAGTTATCATATAAGTGTTTTTTATTTATTATTCAATGTTAAAAATTCTTATGTAATGTCTCTTCCTTCACTATGAAGTAGTGGTGTCTATGACTATTATAGTCAATGGTTTTAAGATTGAGATTGTCTGAGATGGGTATCAACGTGAAAATTTAAATAATATGATAGGGATATTGTGAATAGAGTAATTTAGGAGGAAATTTATGATTTTCCCCTATTACTATGTATGATTTAATATAGGATTTGTTCAAAGATTACCTTTTTGGCCTTGGTAGATCTAAAGGAAATTGTATTTTCAAATGTGTTAAGGATTTTTTTCCAATGTATAAAATTTAGTATTTATTATTTACTATTACCATGAAGATATCATATGAATTGGAGATAAATTATAACCTAACACTTTATACATGACCTAATAACATGAACGATTGTTTAGTTGACAAGTGAGTTTAGATTCATGATTATAATGTTGCTACACTCTATTATCTTGTAGAATGGTATTTTGATATTTATACTTTTCCTAAGAATGTGAATTTTTGTCTAAGTTGTAAAAGCTCACCCCATGTGTGTTATATTCTAATATGGAGAAAGCCTCTCTATTGGGCCTTAAGGTCACAAATTTACATATCAATCTTTGCTATTAGGCAATGCATTATTCATGGGTTATTCTCTATAATAATGTTAGAGCTTGTCTTTGTAGATATAAACATTGAGTTTAACCTATTCATTTCAAGTAACGTAACTCAAATGGACATAAGTCTTTATACAAATGTGTTTTGGTATTAGGGTTGTATCTAAATTCAAATAACTAGGAATTTTTATTTATGTATACTATTAATGATGCTTAATCTACTTAGGGTTTTACTTACTAACTACATGCATGTTGGATATTCATGGTTGAATTGTTTAGGGTTTTAACCTATATTTAAAGAATTAATTTTTTGTATGAAAATTTAATATTGGTTTAGATGTTTGATGGTTGAGAAGCTCTATAAATTACTTAGTTATTATGACATCATTGTGAAGTCTAATTAAGAATTGTGAAGGGAATTTGGGAGCGAGCTTAAGAATGATTTAACTCTAATTTCTTGGGTCACAAAGATAGTGTTTGTCTTCAACAATAAATCATCTAATTGATGCATGGAATGTTTTGATCTCTTAATTTAAAGTATGTTGTGATATTTATTGATAAGGTCTAGGACAGTGGCAATAAGATATGTAAGCTACCTCTATACTGTGTGAAAATCATGTATACTATTTTAGCTCCCAATGTTGTAGCTCCACACATGAATTGAGAAAGAACAATAGTGCATATCTCACCTTGGATGATGCTTAGGAAAGCCTATGAGTGATTTTAATGCTAAAGTAATGAGATCATGCAATACTGAAAGGACTACTAATACTAAGTTTATGAAATGCTAAAAGGACTACACATAAGCTAGGCTCTATGCATGAAGACTATAAACCAAATGAAATCATGACACACCTAACTAAATATATGTTAATAATCCATGATCATACATCTAAGCTTCTTGTACTACTTTGAAAAGGCACCTTAGAAAATATTTACAAGGAATTTTACAATCTTTTACTTGACTAACTAATCAGAAGCAATGCTCAAATCAGCAAGTGTGATTAGGTGGAAAAAAAGAATCTCAAAATCTCATACAAGGTTCATGGAGATATTAAATGAGCTTATATAGTAATTACAACTTACTCTTACCCACATGGGCATGGAGAACATGCAATAGAGCATGTTACATCAATAATAAAACTTGTCACAATTGGCATACATTTTTATGGCAAAGAATGGATAACTCTAAGTTAACACATTTGAAAATTAGGTAGAAATCAATGGCCCAAAAATGGTAGGAGCAAAGCATTAATATTCACGGTCTATACATCTCCATGTTAGCATAAAAAGAATGGAGGAAAGGTATGTTACAATTTAATTAGAAGAAGAGGGTCCTACCATACGCATGTGGCTACCATGTAGATGCCATCGCATCAAGAAATAAAGGAAACACACATTATATAGTGTCATCACTGTATTGAAAAAATTTGGTGGAAAATAAATTAAAAGCATGGCACTTAGGATATTTTAAATAGGCAAAGCAAAGAAATGAAAATTTAGAATATATGGTACTAAAAAATGGTTTAAATATTGCAAGGCATATATGTATTGGATTTATAATGTGTATTGTGAGTAAACTATAAGCAAGCAAGGCTAAATACAAAGGTGAACATGTGCCATCAAGATAAGAAGTCACAAGGAGATAAATAGACCACCCAAAAGCATGAAACACAATACTTTCATGATGAAGAGAGCTTTCTTAATGCAATTAGGCTTATAAGTTAGCAACCATTGGGATAAATACAAAACTGGGGTATGTTTAAAACATGCCTAGATAAAGATGGAGTCTTAAGACTTAAATTGAAAAGTCTTCACAAATGGCATGTGTGGACAAACACACCCTAGACTAATGAAACACATTTCAATAGCACATAGTGATCCAAAGGGAAAGGTCCAAAAGTAAAGCACAACTAGGATGCATATACAACACAAGAGTAAACTTTGTAGCCAAAGGGGGTAAAATAAAAGTTTGGCTAACACTATTTGTTGGCTCCCAAACTTGTAGCTCCACATTCCTAGGGATAAGACAAATCCTTAAGGTCAGGGAACATTATCATCATGAGGATGGGGTTAGAACCATCAAAAAATGTAGTCAACTAATTTCTAATTCTTGAGAGAGGGAAAACTCTCCATCATATTTAGGCATCTACTAAGCCAAGGGGGGGGGGGTCTTCCCTAAGGTCTTTACAATAGGAAAATTAAAAAGAAATTAAAAAATACTCTAGATACTAATAACCATACCTATTGATGGGTGTTTTGACACACATCACAACTTAGATGAAATACTAGGTATCTCACCTCTCCTAAAAGAAATCAAATCCCCCAAATTGGAAAATGACTACGTTAAGGTCTCTCATAGTGAGGTCTTGGCCTTACAAGATAATTTAGTTGTTTTGATATATTTTTTGTTTCAACAAGGGGCCTTACACAATATGTTCCACTATAATCTAAAAATAGGGTTATATCTAAACAAATAATCGAATTTGTTTTGACTTCCAACCTAGAATGTTTCTTGATCTATAAATCTAAAAATTGCTTATTACTAGAAACAATATTTCCTCATCAAATTTTCAATACTCATTGATGCTTCTCCTAACCTAAACCTAAACTAACCACTTCGTATAAAAAATATCAAAAGATAGGGTGAGAAGGGACAGAGGTTTAGAAACTTCTAAATTTAAACTTCTATAGCCATGAGATGATGCATAAGTAGACATATTTGAAATAAGACCAATCTCTACTTAACTAGATAACTCACACTGCTACAAAGATAATGCAATCTTCAATGGAAAGATTTTAAATCATGAAAATAATTCTCATCAAACACCCAATTAATGACACAACTTAAAATATATTCCATAAAATGAAGGAAAAAAATGTTTAGGCTAATTACACAAAGCAACTTACAATCAATAAATCACCAGTAGTATGAACATAAGATCCATCAAATACTCATCACATTCACACATATACAATAGAAATTCAATTAAGAGTTTGGAAATCATGAATCAAACTTGTATTATATTCAAAAGTTAGATTGGTATCAAAAATCTCCAACCCTTTACAAATAGAAGTGAACTACCTTTTATAAGAGAAGGCAACACACTTAGTACAAAAATGAATGGCTAAGGGTAAATTAATATCAATGGCCTAGGTTTATAAAGCATTAGATTTTTGGAGCCAAGAAATCTCCATTGTTCCTTAATAACCACCTAAGATCCAATGCTATGAAAAAAATATGAATCCCAAGATAATGTCAGCTTTATACAACAACCTTTTATAAAAATATATTAAAAAGTGGCACAAGTTTGTATGCATCAACACCTAATTTGAAAATTTACATCTTAAAACATGAAAATTAGAATGGCACACTCTAGCATATGCAACAACTTCATTTTTCTACATCGTCCCCATCAAAAATCTTTTCAATAATTTCCTTGTCTTTTCATCTCCTCTTCACTTGTAATCCACGAGTGTAGTAAAAGCTGGATTTAGAAATATATGGGTCTCATAAGTATTTAGAAATATACTAAGTTTTCTCTTCCTTTTGGGAGTTTCCTTCTCAAAATCTTTAACCATTAATTTCATATTCATCATTTTATCCATGGTATCAACACTCAAAGTGTAAGGAGACTCTTCTAACCCATATGTTAATATTTGTTTCATTTATTCTTGTAGATTGACAACATTCAATCCAACAACTGAATCTATGTATTTCCATTTCAAGTCATGTAAAATGGTATAGATATCAATTTGTTTATCAATCACCTTTTCTCAAAGTGTATTCATCTCCACAATACATTTATTAATTAATTCTTTTCCGAATCTCAAAATTTTTACTGACACAAGTGGCAAGTTGATAGTTTTTTATCCAAAATATTTTCTCTAACCAATACAACTAGATACATTTTACAAAGCATGTTCACCCTAGGTAAGTTCTTAGAGTAAGTTTTCAGTTCTTCTTTACTTTCATATATTAATATTTTAATTTTTTCTCTTAATTCATTAAATTGGGTTGACCTCTATGACCTTGAAACCATGCTCATATAATTCTTTAATCCAATCCTAGGTCACCCTAACAACATGCTTCATCTTTTCCAAATTAGTGGCTTCCTTTTGAGAGATGATCACTAGGGGATGTTGCAAGTATGTGCCTAACCGGTGTTGTCATTGATGTCAACATATCGGTGTTATCATTGGCATCAACTATGCTCTTGTTTTGATGCTTGCTTGTAATCAGTTAGATGTTGAAGATAATGAGTAAGTAATCCTAATATTAAGTTTCCAAGTACTTTTGAGAAAATTTGCTCTCCTAGTGGAAATAGTGTGTTGAAGAGTATCTCTATTTATTGAAAAATAGTCCAGTAGATTGCTCCACATTTCTTGTAGATTAAATATCTTTGTCTGTGGATTGGAAGTTATTTAGAGGCATTTTTGGAGATGCTATGTTCCAAGTTTGAGCCTCTGGTATGAAGATTTGAGTGAGTTATGTTCACCAGAGTGAAAACTGCTTTTTCTGTATGTTTGGTGGTGATAGAGAGAATGTATTCTGCTCCGTATTCATCTACATTTAAGTATTTTGGTATGCAGTTTTGGAATTAAGTTTGTAATGTTGTTATGTGCCTTCAACTCTAATGGTTCATGATTTGGTGGTCTGCAAGCGATCTGTTTCTTATGACAGTGGCTGACAGTTATGATAATGTGCTCTGGTTTGAAGAATCTTATGAATAAAGTGTTTAGAGGTTGTGCGGATGTTCCTGGTGATTACAAGGTGCTTGTGGATATCTCTTGATCGTGTTCCTACCTTTGGATTGGTCTGCAGAGAGAAATTTGGATCATGGATGAAGATTGTTCCTAGAAGACTTAGTGCTAACACCAGTCTTGGCCAACTTGGTTGTTTTCACTACTTGCGGAGATGCATTGAAGATTGAGGAAGCGTGTTGTGGCATGGAAGATTGCATTTGAGTCCTAGCTAAGGCATAACATGATCTGCATACATCTTTTCCTTAGCTAATTTTGTTTAGGTCCAGACCTATTTCTATGTATGTTTGTAATGCCAACCTTGGAGATTGTTCCAATGGTCGATGAATGTAATGCTGACCTTGATGTACATTCCAAGGTTGATGAATTGTATAAAAACATGTAATGTAGTTGCGAAAAAGACATCCTTGAGCGAAAATGTGAAGATAAGTGAAAAGGTGTAAGAAGAGTAGAGCAGGGGAGTTATACTGCACTTCAATGGAACTGAACTCAAGCATGGAGTAGATGCTATCAAATTAGTTCACTAACCCTTGGTAGTGAGCCAACCCTTGGCAGTGAGCCCCAAAATTTGCAGTGAGCATTTTGGTTAGTGAGCCCTAAGGCAGTTAGCCTCTATTTTTTGGTATTGTTATAACATATTTATTTTTGTGGTCTAACACCCACCATGGTTTTCCCCTTTTAGGGTTTTCCACATAAAAAATTTGGTGTCTCATGTGTTGGATGTGTTATTATGTTGAGCTTCTTGTTTCTTGCTTTCATGGTTAAATCATAATAATAGTGATTGAACATTTGATGTGGTGATATTCATAAGTAGTTAAAGTTTTTGAGACAAATGATTCACCCCCCCTCTCAGTTGTCTTGTGCATTTCAACAATTGGTATCAGAGCCAAGTTCCTCAGACGTAAGCCTAATAGCTTGAGGTAGATCCAGGATGTCTTATAGGAAGGAAGCTCCTCAGTTTGATGGAATGAATTATGCTCTCTGGAAGGTACGAATGAAAATCCATCTCCTTTTTCTTGGTTATAGAGTGTGGAAAGTGACAGAGACAAAGTATACCATGCCTCAGAATGGTTTAACAACCGAAGATGAAATCAAAGAATATGAGTTAAATAAAAAAGCTAGAGATGTTCTGTTAAGTTCCTTGTCTAACACTGAGTTAATAAAGGTCATGGATCTGGAAACTACTCATGAAGTTTGCGAAAAGATAAAAAATATGTATGAAGGAGATGAGTCTATTAAAAGTGCCAAATTGCAGGGCCTGAAAGTGAAATATGAGGGTTTAAAGATGAGCGAAGATGAGAACATAATAGCCTACATGCAAAAGGTTGATGAAATTGTCAATGGAATAAAAGGTATGGGAGGAACTATTGATGAGAAGGAAGTTGTGATGAAAATTTTTAGGTCATTAACTAAATCCTCTAGTCACAAGGTAGCTGCAATTGAAGAAGTAATGACTGTGAAAGATGTCACCAAGGATAAGTTGCTAGGAAAGCTTACAACTTTTGAGATGAGAGAGCTTGGTGATGTTCTGCCGAGGATTGAGACTGCTTTCAAATCTAGTACTTTAGAGAAGATCTCCAGAGATGAGAAGTACAAGGTAGAACCTGATGATGAGCTTGATGAAATTGAAGCCAACTTTGTTGACAGACTACAAAGAGGTTCTGGTAAGTTTAAAGGCAAATTACCTTTCAAATGTTTTACATGCGGTAAGGTTGGTCACTATGCTTCTAGGCGTCCTAAGATAATTGAAAGGAATAGAAAAAGATTTGAGAATAGACCTAGGGTTCCAAAGAAATTCTACTATATTAGAGATCTTGATGATGAAGGTGTGACAGATGATGAATCTGATGATGCTAGTGTTAGATCTAGGGCACACAACTGAGAGGGGGGGTGAATCAGTTGTGCAAAAACTTGCTTCTACTTCAAACACCTAATTCTTCTTCGTTAGTTAATTGCATATCAATTAGCCATCCATGAAAGCATAATGCATAAACACAAGAGCAGATAAATATCAACACATTGGACACCAAGATTTTGACGTGGAAAACCTGGTTAAGGGAAAAACCACGGGGTGACTAACCCAAGGATTATTCTCTGTTAGAAGAAAAAAATGAATGGCACATGCCAACTAGGGCTCACTGCCCGAGCATACTGCTCACAAAGAGGCACACTACCTACAAGGAGACACACTGTCTACAAAGTGATAAGAATCACAAACTTGAATTGGAGATTGACATCTTTACCATGTCTGGATCAGTTCCATTTAAGCCCGAGATACTTCTGCTCTGCTCTTCGCTCTGTTGCTATACCACTCTCATCTACTCCTTTACACACTTTGAAATGAACTCACAAACCTTTATTTATACAAGACATCAACTTAGGAACAATCATCTAATTCGGCAATAAACCATAAGGACATCCACAAGATGATTAACACATCCGGTCGGCCATCACAAGAACATTCGCAAGATGAACAACTCATCCGGTAGACTAGTTTGAGCAAGAACTTCATCCGGAAGAATATCTTCAATTTCGGGCTCTTCCATCAATGCGGACCGACAACATAACCTCAACATAATCCAAGAACCTTCACACGCTTGCCTGATTAACCAGGTACATCCGCACTTCCTCTACTCACTGGAATCTCTTCTCCTCTTCATTCGGAACTTCAAGAACACCATCTGTCGCCACTGTCATAATGAAGAAGGTGCTTCCAAACCTCCAAACTTTGTACAAACTGAGATGACACATCACAAGGACATCCCAAACACTCCTTCCAATCCGCAGAGTCTGACAATGCTCCTTCGGATCTCACCAGACCTTTTTGTAACACTCTGTCACTCTGGAGCATCTCCCGGAACTGGTTCTACTTGATTGATCACAACTTCTTCAAATCTTCATGTGGACCTCTGAAATCTTAATTGGATCATCTCAAGACTCATATCTACAAACCCTTTAATCCGCAACCTCTAAATCTCAACCTATTGAGTACTTTTGCCTTCTTAACAACACTGTTCTTTACTATTCCTGATTGAGGCTAATTTTCTCAATATCCTCAGCACACAGCTCATCCAATCCTTCTTACTGATGCAATATGAGTATGTTGACATCAATGACAACACTGGCTAACCTCATACTTGCAACAGCTAGTACTAGTGCAAATGAATGCTTGTTTATTGCCATTAAAGAAGAACTTGTGTCTACTAATCCTGCTAGCTGTGTGAAGGAAGAAAAACTAGTGGAAGAAAGTGCTTTGGCTGTTTAGGTTGAGAAAGACAAGGATGAATGGATTATTGACAGTGGATACTCACATCACATGACCGGTGACAAAAGTAAGTTTATGAGTTTGGAAAAGTATGATGGAGGATTGGTTAGGTTTGGAGATAATGCAATTGGTAAGATTTGTGGAAAAAGATCTATTTCTTTTGATGGAAAGCACAACACTGATAATGTCCTATATGTGAAGGGTTTAAAGCATAATCTTTTGAGTGTTGGTCAGATGTGTGACAAAGGTTATGATCTAAGATTCAAAGATAATGGGTGCAAGATCATGGAAAGCTTTGGAACAATGATTACTATAGGTAAGAAGACCAAAGGTAACATTTACCAATTAAGAGGAACTAATGATTATTGTTTATTGGCTCAGATAGATGAGAGTTGGTTGTGGCATAGAAGGATGTGTCATATCAACTTTGACAATTTGGTGAAGATAAGTTCAGGACAGGCTATGAGAGATTTACCAAAGCTTGTGAAACCTACCAATACCATTTGTAAGGAATGTCAGTGTTAGAATAAAATAAGGTTTACATATAGTTAAATTTATATTTAGTAAATAGGTTAGTTTATAGTTTACATAAATAAAACAAATGTTAGTTTGTGGGAGTTGGTTTCCCGTAAGTTACTATGGTAGTTTGTACACGGGAATATATTTGGCTTTATAAGACATTGCCAATCATTGTAATATTATTTAGAAAAGATTAATATATTATTCTATGTTTTTGTCATTCCTATAGTAATGGTATAATCTGTGTTTATTCTACCATTTTCAATATGGTATCAGAGCATATTGCTATTTCTGTGCCTGTGAAGATTCATTCTTGAAGATGGAAGGTGAATGAGGCTCTTTTGTGTAAATTCATTCAAAGGGAAATTGAAGTACATTTACACTATTTATGTTTGTCATTTTGTTGCTGCTATCTATCATCTGCACATGTGAAAACTATCAAAGAGGTCCCATTCCTACTAGCAAGCAAGCGTATACCATAAGATGATGAAGTGAGCATTGGGAGATTCCTTGTTGATGTTGTGCATTGTCAAATAGTTAAGGTATATTTGTTGAGGCATGTCAATAAGTCCAAGAGTTTAAACAATCCTGCCCAATCGGTAAGGCATCACACTAGAAGCATGGCCACTGCATTCATGTTTTGACAGTAAGTGTGGAATGTTCTTTTTAATTATTGAGGAACAGTGTGGAACTATAGTTAAATCATACCTACACAAAGAAGTCACTGCCATGTTTGAAATAATACAACATTTCAGACTTTGATCTGCTGGCCAGTTTATTAGCACACAATGTGAGGATGATGAAAATCTTCAAGACAATAGGGGAGAGGTAGGAGGTTAGAAGCATATTTTTATGGTTAATGAATTTGATTAAGCCATTTATTTTTCCATTTTTGATGGAGTTTTGAGCAAGCTGCAAGGAGTTTAATGATTATGGCAGTTTAGAATAGTCATTATGTTTTTGCAAAATGTAAATATGTAGTTGAAAGAGGCATGGAAGGTGAAAGAGGTGCTAATGATTTAGTTTGCACAAATTATTTTAAAGGTTTCATTTGGAATATTGAGGGGTATCAAAGTATTTTTTTGGAGAAGAAAACAATATGTGAATAACACTAAAATATAGTTTTTTTAAAAAAGGGAGTCATTAGAGATTTTTATGGGCTGTTCATGAGAGTAGATATATGTTTTTAGGGTTTATTTTATTTCATCTCTAAAAAGTTGCTTTAAAAAGAAAGCTTGAGAAGGGCTTTGTTTAAAGTGAAAACTAGCTCCATTGGTAAAAACAATTTTTTAGAACTTAGAGGTTATAAGTTCAAAACTCACCTCTTTTATTGTGGATGGTAAAACAATTTGGAGTGATAAGTAAAAAATAATGTGTTTTATTTGTAGTAATAAGGAGTTGTATGTGCTTGTGCCAAGATTGATTGGTGTAGAAAAGAGTGAGAATATAGTTTTATGGTGATTTGATAATCACAAGTTCAAAATATTACAAAGGGTGTGTTTTTATTGATGTATGGGTCCATCATTGGTCAAAATCAACACTGTTTTTTTTGAGATTTGAACAGGGCTATACAAATGTTTGTTCCTGAAGCCATCCATGCTATTCCTGATAGAGATTTGAAAGAATTGTGTGCTTGTGCATCGGAGATTCTAATGTGTCATTAAATGCATAAAGTGTAGCAAGATCATATTGGAGGTAGGAGGCACCAGAGGCAGGAGGTTTTTCATCATCTCGATCTAGCTTCTCGCTCAGAGATGATTCATTGCATGAGGAGCACTCATTTTCTATCTATGTCCTTTCATGGAGCAAGAGGGGGCTTGGCATTTTGTGGTAGTATATGTGGATAGTGTAACTTCTGAAATAGGTGGAGTTAGTGTATCTACATTTACTTAGTTTGTGGATAGTGTAATCTCTGAAACAGGTGGGATTAGTGTATTCACAGTGGTTCTGTATAGCAAAGGAGGGATTATTTCCATAGCACTAGAGGAGGGATATTGACACACTTAGAGGAGATGTGGACTCTCAGAGGAGAGTTGTTCTCTCATGTGCATGACTTGAGGAGGCATTTTGACACACTTAGAGGAGATGTGGACTTTTAGAGGAAAGTTGTTGTCTCATTGTGCAAGGAGATTGGGGACACTTTATGTTCTCTCATGTTGTGTAGAGTTTTGTAGGTTCTACAATTAGGATATCGATGGCGTCAGTCTAGTGTTTCCTAGGTGAGAAAGGAGGATTGGTGAAGGTGCTTCATTAAAGTCTCTAGAAGGGCTGCTGTGTTCGGTCCTTGCAGTGTTCCATCCTTTGTTCAAAATAATGTAATAAGGGGGGAATGTTGGTTTTATTACATGTAAACCTTAAGGGGGGGTGTTAGAATAAAATAATGTTTACATATAGTTAAATTTATATTTAGTAAATAGGTTAGTTTATAGTTTACATAGAAAAAACAAATGTTAGTTTGTGGGAGTTAGTTTCCCGTAAGTTACTATGGTAGTTTGTACACGGGAATATATTTGGCTTTATAAGCCATTGCTAATCATTGTAATATTATTCAGAAAAGATTAATATATTATTCTATGTTTTTGTCATTCCTGTAGTAATGGTATAATATGTGTTTTCTCTACCATTTTCAATAGTCAGTTGGGGAAGCAGACAAGAACAAGTTTCAAGAGCAAAGAGCAATTTTCTGCCAGTTTGCTGGATCTAGTGCATACAGACTTGTGTGGTCCTACAAGGGTGAGAGGTCTACAAGGAGATAGAGGAGGTGAGTTCACATCAAATGAGTTTATAGTTTACATAAATAAAACAAATGTTAGTTTGTGGGAGTTAGTTTCTCATAAGTTACTATGGTAGTTTGTACACAGGAATATATTTGGCTTTATAAGCCATTGCCAATCATTGTAATATTATTCAGAAAAGATTAATATATTATTCTATTTTTTTTCATTCTTGTAGTAATGGTATAATTTGTGTTTGCTCTACCATTTTCGATAGTCAGTTGGGGAAGCAGACAAGAACAAGTTTCAAGAGTAAAGAGCAATTTTTTGCTGGTTTGATGGATCTAGTGCATATAGACTTGTGTGGTCCTATAAGGGTGAGAAGTCTACAAGGAGACAGAGGAGGTGAGTTCACATCAAATGAATTCAACATTTTCTATGAAGAGCAAGGGATAAATAGACAGTTGTCTACACCTAGGACTCCTTAGCAAAATGGAGTTGTTGAAAGAAAGAATAGGATAGTTCAAGAGGCTGCTAAGACTATGTTAAAGGAAGCTGACCTACTAGAAGTGTACTGGAGAGAAGCCATACATACTGTTGTATACATTCTAAACAAAGTTCAAGTCAGAGGTAACAACTCTAAAACTCCTTATGAGTTGTGGTATGGAAGAATTCCTACAGTGAAATATTTCAAATTGTTTGGAAGCAAATGCTATATCAGAAGGGAAGAAGATCTTGGCAAGTTTGATGATAGGTGTGATGAAGGAATCTTCCTTGGATACTCTACCAAGAGTAAGGCCTACCAGTGCTACAACAAAAGGCTGAAAAAGATTGTTGAGAGTGCTAATGTGAAGGTGGATGAAGGCAAGAAAATAACATTAGATCTAAGTGGCTATGAATTAAATGAACCTGTTGTCATAGTAAATGAGAAGAAAGATGAACAAGAAGACAATCAAGATGAAGAAGAAAAGGCTCTAGAAAATGCAATTAAGATTCCTAGGTATGCAAGGATCAATCATTTTGAAGATCAAACTATTGGAGACAAGAAAAAAGGGGTATTAACAAGGAAAAGAGCTACAGAAGAACAAGTGAATTACTATTTGCTTTCAAAAGTTGAACCAAAAACTATGAATGAAGCTTGCAATGATGAAACTTGGGTAAAGGCCATGGAAGAAGAGATGATGCAGATAGAGAAGAATCAAACTTGGTTTTTGGTTCCTAGACCTACTGATAAGAATGTGATTAGAACTAAATGAGTCTTTAGGAATAAGCTGAATGAGAATGGAGAAGTAGTTAGAAACAAAGCAAGGCTAGTATGCAAAGGATATTCTCAAGTTGAAGGGATAGATTTTGAGGAGACCTATGCTCCTGTGGCAAGAATTGAAGCAATCAAAATGTTTTTGGTATTTGTAACATTCACAGATTTCAAAGTGTATCAGATGGATGTTAAGTCTGCATACTTGAATGGTGAGTTGGAAGAAGTCTACATTGAACAACCAGAAGGATTTAAGTTATCAAACCAAGATGACATGGTGTGTAGATTGAAGAAGGCCTTGTATGGACTGAAGCAAGCCCCCAGAGCCTGGTATGCAAGGTTAGACAAGTATTTGTTACAATTAGGGTTCAGTAAAGGCACTGCTAACAACAATCTCTATTTCAAAATTAATGATAATCAAATCCTAATTGTTGTAGTATTTGTTGATGACATTATCTTTGGAGGAAATGAAGGTATGTGCATGAAATTTGTAGGATAAATGCAAAATGAATTTGAGATGTCTATGTTTAGTGAACAAAATCTCTTTTTGGGTCTGCAAATTACACAATTAGATAAAGGAATCTTCATTTCTTAGTCTAAGTATGTGAAAGAGTTGTTGAATAAATTTGGAATGGAGGACTCTAAACCAGTATGTACTCCCATGGTGACTGGTTGCAAGTTAAGCAAAAATGATGAATCACCTAAGACTGATAAGAAAAGGTACAGATCCATGATTGGAGGATTACTTTATCTAACCCAAACCAAACCTAATATAATGCATGCAATTTTTCTTTTGGCAAGATTTCAAGAAGATCCTAGAGAATCACATGTGATGACAGTTAAGAGAATCTTAAGGTACTTGAAAGGCACATCAGATCATGGCTTATGGTATCCAAAAGACACTAATTTCACTCTTAGTGCTTATATAGATGCAGATTGGGCCGGAGATGTTGATGACATAAAAAGTACAAGTGAAGGTGCTTTCTTCTTGGGAAATAGACTGGTTTCATGGATGAGCAAGAAGCAAGATTCAATCTCCTTGTCTACTGTAGAAGCATAATATATTGCAGTAGCATGTTGTTGTACTCAAGTGTTATGGATGAAGTAGACTTTGAAGGACATAAGAGTTATATATGAAGATCCAATTACAATCTTTTGTGACAATACAAGTGCTATAAACATTTCAAAGAACCCAATGATGCACTCAAGAACAAAGCATATATCAATAAGATATCACTTTTTGAGAGAAAAAGTAACATAGAATGAAGTAAAGATGGAATATGTGTCCAAAAAGGATCAAATTGTAGATATTTTCACTAAGCCTCTGCCTAAGGATACTTTTGAGTATCTCAGAGAAAAGTTAGGGGTTATTACCCCTCCTGCTCTGAACTAAGATGCATAAAAATGTATCAATCCAGTGGAGCTTAGAGCCTCATTCATTGATTTGGATTGATGTTTTGAGAGCTACCTCTTAGGGGGAGTAACTACATGTTACTGACATGAGTTCCTGATAATAAATAGTAAGTATTGATAACAGAGAAAATTTAGTTTGATCAGAGCAGTAAAGTGCAAGTATGTGCCCTTTTCCATTGATGTCAAAGGGGGAGAGAAATCATGTGAAAAAATCAGGGGGAGAAAGAGTACAAATGTATAAGAGAAAGGGGGAGAATCTTGTCTTGATGGTCTTTACAATTTTCACATTATATGTTGCCATCAATGACAAAGGGGGAGATTGTTGCAAGTATGTGCCTAACCGGTGTTGTCATTGATGTCAACATATTAGTGTTGTCATTGGTGTCAACTGTGCTCTTGTTTTTATGCTTTCTTGTAATGAGTTAGATGTTGAAGATAATGAGTAAGTAATCCTGATATTAAGTTTCCAAGTGCTTTTGAGAAAATTTGCTCTCCTAGTGGAAACAGTGTGTTGAAGAGTATCTCTGTTTACTGAAGAGCAGTCCAGTAGATTGCTCAACATTTCTTGTAGATTAAATATCTTTGTCTATGGATTGGAAGTTATTTAGAGGCATGTCTGAAGATGCTATGTTCCAAGTTTGAGCCTCTGGTATGAAGATTTGAGTGAGTTATGTTCTCCAGAGTGAAAACTACTTTTTCTGTATGTTTGGTGGTGACACATTTAATTATTTTGGTCTATGGTTTTGGAATTAAGTTGTAATGCTGTTATGTGCCTTCAAATCTAATGGTTCATGATTTGGTGGTCCACAAGTGATCTTTTTCTTACGACAGTGGCTGACAGTTATGATAATGTGCTCCGGTTTGAAGAATCTTATGAATACAGTGTTTAGAGGTTGTGCAGATGTTCTTGGTCATTACAATGTGCTTGTGGATGTATCTTGATCATGTTCCTACCTTTGGATTGGTCCGCAGAGAGAAATTTGGATCATGGATGAAGATTGTTCCTAGAAGACTTAGTGCTAACACCAGTCTTGGCTGACATGGTTATTTTCACTACTTGCAGAGATGCATTGAAGATTGAGGAAGCATGTTGTGGTGTGGAAGATTACATTTGAGTCCTAGCTAAGGCATAATGTGATTTGCATACATCTTTTCCTTAGCTAATTTTGTTTAGGTCTAGACCTATTTCTATGTATGTTTGTAATGCCGACCTTGGAGATTGTTCTAATGGTTGATGAATGTAATGTTGAACTTGATGTACATTCCAAGGTTGATGAATTGTATAAAAACATGTAATGTAGTTGTAAAAAAGACATCCTTGACCAAAAATGTGAAGCTAAGTGAAAAGGTGTAAGAAGAGAAAAGCAGAGGAGTTATACTGTGCTTTAATGGAACTGAACTCAGGCATGGAGTAGATGCTATCAAATCAGTTCACCAACCCTTGGCAATGAGCCACCCCTTGACAATGAGCCACTCTTGGTAGTGAGCCCCAACATTTGCAATGAGCATTTTGGGCAATGAGCCCTAATGCAATGAGCCTCTATTTTTTGATATTCTTATAACATATTTATTTATGTGGGCTAACACCCACCGTGGTTTTTCCCTTTTAGGGTTTTCCACGTAAAAAATCTGGTGTCTCATGTGTTGGATGTGTTATTATGTTGATCTTCTTGTTTCTTGCTTTCATGGTTAAATCATAATAACAGTGATTGAACATTTGATGTGGTGATATTCATAAGTAGTTAAAGTTTTTGAGACAACTGATTCACCCCCCCTCTTAGTTGTCTTGTGCATTTCAACAGGGGAGTGATTGATCGATCTATTGTTTGTAAAGGTGCAACTAGCCATTTGATATCTTCCTAAAGTTTTTTAATCTACTCATTTAGCCCCCTCTTTGTTTTCTCATCCTTCTTCATCTTGGACACTATAGTGGAAACAACTAATTGGACCTCCTAGATTTCCTACTCTCTAGTTTCTTATCTAAGGTTGATAGTTGTAACTTATAATCCTTAGGTTTGAGATCCCTATCATCCTTTTCCACCATAGGAGTAACTATTTTATCTATCCTAGATCCTATAGCATCTCTTGTGATAGAAGATAAAACTCTTGGTTTTTTCCTTGCTCTAGGTTTATTAATCTTAGATATGATGCTATAGAAGTCTTATGATGTAAGCTTAATCTCAAGATAAGACCAATCCTCAAGGCTAAGAAACATTATCATCTTGATGATATGGCTAGAACCATCAACAAAATATGGTCAACTAATTGCCAATTCTTGAGAGAGGGCAAACCCTCCTTCATATTTAGGCAGCTACTAAGCCAAGGGGGGTTCTACTTGAGGTCTTTACAATGGGAAAATTAAAGAGAATTAAAAAAAATACTCTAGATACTAATATCCATACTTAGTGATGGGTGTTCTGACACATGTCTCAACTTAGATGAAATACTAGGTATCTCATCTCTCCTAAAAGGAATCAAATCCCCCAAATTGGAAAATGACTACCTAAAGGTCTCTCACAACTAGGTCTTGGCCTTAGAAGATAATTTAGTTGTTTTGATGTATTTTCTATTTCAACAAGGGGCCTTACACAATATATTCCACTAGAATCTGAAAATAAGGTTAGATCCAAAGAAATAATCAAACTTGTTTTGACTTCCAACCCAGAATGGTTCTTGATCTATAAATCTAAAAATTACTTATTATTGGAAATAATATTTCATCATTTGATTTTCAATACTCAATCATGCTTTTCCTAATCTAATCCTAAACTAACCACTTGGTATAAAAAGATATCAAAAGATAGGCTGAGAAGAGCTTCTAACTTTGAACTTCTAGAGCAATGACATGATGCACAAGTAGACAGATTTGAAAAAAAAATTGTATACGCCTAAAAATGACACTATTCATTCTAAATAAATATTCTTAATATTTATTCCCTTCTTGTTTTCTTCTATCAATTAAATAAATATTCTAAGGTTATTTGATTGGTTCATTATCCCATAATTAAATAAAATCAATTTATTTAATTAAATTCCCTAAATTCTTCTAATGTCTCACATAATTAAATAATCCTACATTATTTAATTAATCCTAAATTCCTCTATCCTAAGTCCTAATTCCATAAATTCACCTCATCAATCCACCTCATCTTTCCACCTCACCTTTTCCACCTCACCATGTTGCACATGTAATTAAATATTTTAAATATTTAATTAGCTAATATTCTCTCACCCACATGTCCTATTTATCCTCTAGTCAAAATTAGTTAACTCATCAATCGAATCTGTTAACTAATTAGTCATTTGAGTTCACTGGACAATCTATTATGTTGACTCCTCAATCAACCTAGTTAACTGATCAATCAATTCAGTCAACTCCCCAATCAATTCACTTAACTGATTGGTCTATTCTATTAACTCTTCAATCAATTTTGTTAACTCCCCTGTTGCATGATGGAGCTTGGACACTTGTCATATTCCTACTGGTTGCACATTCCTCAACCATTCTCAGCCATTGATCCTCATATTTCTTCTCAACCATTGACCCTCATTCTTCTGAATCTATAAATGGAACCTTATTCCTACATTCTATTCATCCAGGTTATTTGTATTGTTACTCTGCAGAAATCCACCAGTGCGCCTTTGGCACCCCAATACAATTTGCTTGAGATCACCATTGTTGCTTTGAAGCTCATCTTCTTGGCATATTCATTATCACAACCATTCACTATTGACATCCTTAAACATAGCAAAAGAGTGCACTCTCTGAGGGCCTACTTCACACAAGCAAGGATGATCTTGATAGGCAACAATAGAAGTCTCGATTCAAGGAAGGTTTGCATTGTTTTATTCATTTCTTCATTTCATTCAATCTTCTTAGTTTCACTATTCTATTGAGTTATGGGTATTTGATTGTTTATCATTGCATATTCATTGTTGACCACATTTTACCCTAACATTTTTGGCGCCCACCATGGGGCCTTGCCCCTTTATCTCATCAAAATCTGAGCTTTTTTGAAGACAGGTTCCATACAGGCATCACACAGGCTAATTCGGTGGATTTGAACAATTCCACGATGCTTTTGTCCTCTGTTCTGGTGCTTATAATCTTACGGCACTTTTAAACACTGTTCTGGCGCTTATGTTCCTTTTCCCGGCGCATATGTTCTTACTGCGCATATATTCATTATTGCTGCGCTTTTAAATAATGTTCCAGTGCATATGTTATTACTGCACATATATTCATTATTGCTGCACTTTTAAATACTGTTCCAGCGCATATATGTCACTACACTTCTATTGACTACTTCTACGCATTTAGTCACTGAAGCTGCGCTTTTGAAGTGGGCAATGATTTTAGGGTTTTTCTAAGAAGATTTGCTAACGCTGACATCTTTGCAGGTATTCTCTGGAGTTGTTTTGTAGGATATGTTCAGGTTTAGTTTCATATAGTTGCATTTTGATAGCTCACACTTCACTTTCTAAAGGGCTAGTAAAACAGATACTCATGCAAAATCTCACACAGCTTTAATTAGGAAGGTGGTAATTGTATCATTTGATATCTTGCATTGCAACATTGCTATCTTTTCAAGGTTATTGCTATCTGGTATAAAACTAAACTCATCATTACTTTCAGGGTTAAAACTAAACCACTGCTATCTCGATTGACCAACATTTCAAAGTTAACAACTCGTGCTATCGTGGTATAAAACTGAACTCATCACTGATATTTGGGTTAAAAATTGAACCACTGCTATCTCGATTGACCAACATTTCAAAGTTAACAATTCGTGCTACGTGGATTAAAACTGAACTCACCATTGCTTTCTGGGTTAAATATTGAACCATTGCTATCTCGCTAAATCACTACAAAGTTCTGTGCTTGCCCAAGTAGATTAGCCCATTTAGTTTTTCTAGTTTTAACTAGGTTGGATTAATCAGTGCCTTCCATGCTTATCGAATAACAATAGGCCTATGCTCTCCCCTTTACTGGGTGACCAAAATGCCAAACTTGTTATTCCATCTGTTTAACCTTTAAGAGGGGCCTGCCCTTGGATGCACGCTTGTCCAAGTGGGAATGACCCTGAGTGGAAACAAGCTAGACGCCAAGCCCTACCAATCCACTTAAAATAAATGTGCTTGAGGTGAAAACCTCTTGCAACAAGTGCTGCTATGTTACACTGATAGCCAACCTCCCCCAAAACCCTTTAAGGTGCAACCCTTTAAGGCTAGGAGACTCCATAACGGAGAGTAGTGCCGCCGCATGTGTAACCACTTGAACGGTTGCCTGCATTAAACACCTCTTGTTCTAGCGGCCAAAAACCCTTATAATCCATTTCTAGCCTAAGATTTTGTACTTGCTTTTGTTCCTTTTAGTCCAAAATAGAGTCAGAAAAACCACAAAAAAATTAAAAAAAACTATAAAATATTCTTTGTGCTTGCTATGTTTTCTTGCTGTTAATTCATAAAATCAGATCAAGAAGACCTTTTTCCATCCAAAAAGTGCCAAAAACAACATAAAATCCCATAAATTTGCAAAAACATTGAAGAAAACTAGAGCGGCGCATCCGCCCTCTGTTCCTGCGCATCTGTGCTGACTTCTTGCGCATATGTTTAGACTTGTTGCGCATTTGCTAACTGTTGCTACACATTCATATTTTACTAGCACAGCGCATATACACTGACTTCCTGCGCATCTGTGGATTTCTGCTGTGCATCTGTTTCGGCACATCCACGACAATGAGTACTTGCACTATTTTTGAGAGAAAAATTTTACCTATTTGGAGTACCCATTTCAGCCTAACTTCACAATTAGAGATCAGGTTCTACCTTGCAGTCAATCTTCATCCAATTCGTCGAAGTGTCTCTCTTCCGTCAATCGTCTCATTCACCTTCTATCAAAACCTTTCTTGTCCCAAAGTCAGATTATTCCATATCAGCTCAACATAGGTCCCCTTTTCATATCCTTTGTGAATTCACGTAAGTCTAGTAGGTTGCAAAACTTTACTAGTAGCCTTGTTGCATGACTAGTCCCTACACAGTAAGACATGTATCGACTACGCTTACTAGTGGCTACCGTCTTGTGTCAACCGTCTTACTTGAAGTCATTGAGTGAAAAAGTCCTTTGTCCAAGTCTTGTCTTAGGTATCCTATTCACAACAGTCTCAGTCAGCACCTCACCAAAATTTCTAATCCTAGTCCACTTCATCCCATGTCACCTTGCATGGTCCTTACTAGATCTTAGTACAAGAAGCAACTTGAAATGGCTGGCTCCTCCAACTGCATCGTCACACCTCACGATAGTGACGAAGATATCTCTTACGAAGATTATCAGGTAAACATCCAAAATCAGAAATTCCAACACCTAATAGAGAAGGCGCTCCATGAAGACCCCCATAAGTATTTCTATCATCTGGCTAGTCTTGGAATTAAACTCCCCATAGATTTTGATATAAGCTCAATCATGGAAACCATGGAAAATGATCACGATAAGGAAAAGAATGCCATAGACCAAAACGGAAATGATAGAGGAAAGAGACCCATGGATCAAAATGCTCCTATGGAAGAAATGAGGAGACAACTCGAGAGCCTAACACAACAAATATCAGACCTTAAGACTAGTGCAAATACCAAGAACTACTCCTTGGAAGATATAGCACCATACCCCTTTGACAAAAGTTTGGTCATGAAACCATTCCCCTATCGGTTCGAAGTTCCAAATTTTGACAAGTACAAAGGGAAGGGGGACCCTAGAGATCATATTAGGGAATTCAATGCAGCATGTTTAGAAGTAGCTCACAATGAGACCTACTTGATGAGATTATTCCCAAGATCTTTAGGTGGTCAAGCTATGGAGTGGTTCTCACGTCTCCCACTAGGAATCAAAACTTTTGATGAACTTGTCAACAGATTTATCACACACTTCTCTTACAATATCGAACACGAGGTATCTATGCTAGATGTATGCAACACCAAACAAAAGAATGGTCAGTCATTTGCCACCTTCTTACAATGATGGAGACAACTAGCTAGTAAGTATTCTTACGATATGCCTGAGAAGCAGCTATTGGAGATGTTTGTCCATAACCTAAACACTGATCTTAGCTATCAAATACAAATACAATGCCCTACATCATTTTCAAAAGTCATTGAAATGGGATTGTTCATTGAAAAGGCTATGATCACTAAAGGAGCAATCAAGATATACAAGGACACACCTACTTCAAATTACACAACGGATAAATCAAAGTTTTGGACCAAGAATAAGAATGTGGTCAACGATGGGGTAGTGGATGCCAAGGTGGCAGCTCCCAAGCAACAACCCATATTCACTCTCAAAGGAGAAATAAACAATGGTACACCCAACAAACCATTCTCTCGGGAGCCAAGACCTTGGTTCAGTTCAAATCCAAGGTGAAAGTTCACACCGTTGGGTGAGTCTCAAGAGTCCGCATTAAGGAAGTTGTTGGCTAACAATGAAATCTCTCTACCACCAACAAGTGATTACAAGCCTATAGTCAAACCTCCATATTGGAAGGACACGAACTATTGTGAATATCATCGAGGAAGAGGGTATACAACCAACAATTGTATCTGTCTTAAAAATGTCATACAAGATGTACTAGATTAGAACCAGGGAGGAACCCAACATCATACCTCCAATGAAACTCATGTGTCCACTTCTAAATCACAATAGGCCATACAACAACAATAACAACAATGACAACAACCACAACGACAATAATTACAATGGCAACAACAATAACAACAACGACAACAACCACAATGGCAATAATTATAATGGTAATAACAATAACAACAACAACAACAATTGCAACAGGCCAAATCAGAGTAGCGGGACTAGTAATGCCAACTATGCAAGTGTGCCATTTGACTATACCATAAATTGCATTTCCAAGCATGTCCCGCAAATCAATGTCATCATGCCCAACCAACAATCTGGACCTAACAAAATTGGTTGTAGTATCATTACCTGCAGTGGTAAGGTCACGCTCAATACCTCCCCTCCAAGGTCATCACCTTCTCCATCCAACTTCTGCCAGTATAATGTCATAGACCAATTACAGAAGACTCTGGCCCACATTTCTATCTTAGAGTTGTTGCGTCTATCCCCGTCCCATAAGGAGATCCTCGAGAAAGCCTTAGTGGAAACCACTATCCCCACTAACTTGGCCCAAGAGAAGTTTCAGGCCATGGTAGGTAATCTAACCTCCTCAAGCTCCATATCATTTACTAAGCAAGATGACCTCTCTGTATCTCAACCACATAACACCCCTCTACATTTTGTCACCTTCATCCACAAGCACCGCATCAAGAGGGTTCTCATTGATGGGGGGGCCGGTTTAAATATTTGCACATTAAAGCTAGTCCTTGCATTGGGGTTCTCCGAACAGGTAGTTGATCCAAGGAGGAAAATTACCATCAAAGCATATGACGAGGAAGAAAGAACCACAAAAGGAATAGTAGTCCTAGCCATTCAAGTGGGACCAGTAATAAAAGATGTTGTGTGTCAAGTCCTAGATAGGGAGCTTGCTTATAATATTTTTCTAGGGAGACCATGGATTCACGCCATGAAGGCTGTTCCCTTTACTTATCACCAATGCATAAAGTTCCCGCACAATGGCCAGCAAGTCACCATTCAAGGTGACCCCGACCCCTATCAACATTGCAACTCTTTCCTTGTAAAACCTAAATGCATCATCCCAAATAATAGAGCATATATATCCCCTACCCCGCAGTATGATCATACCGCTGAAGCCTCCTCATCAAGGCCTAAAGAGCAAAAAATTACCATAAAAGAAAGTGGAGTGGGGGAATACTCTATTGAGCACAGCCTCAATCTTGCCAAGATGCCTTTGTCTCCTTGATCTTTTGGCCAACGTAAACATTTTCCAAAGCCATCTGCTCCTCCTATAGCTCCCGCAACTCCCTTTGTAAAATGGGGGACCTTATCTGATGAAACAGAGGAGAGAGATCTCCTACAATGGCTTTATGCTGAAGAAGAGAACACAACGCAAGATCTGCCTAGACTCCCAACAGAAATCTATGGGCGAGGCAAGGCTATCCTACATAGAATGGGATACGAAGGACAAGGCCCCATTAGCCTCAGAAAAGAAGGAATCATTGAACCTATTCAACCTTCTTCATCCTCATTGGCTAGAAACACAAGTGGCCTAGGATACAAAGGCAAGGGCAAGGCTAAAGAAAATGCTTGTCTTGTAGAAATGATCCAAACACTCCAGGAGGATAGTGACACAGATTCTAATGAATATGAGTGGGATGAGATAACAGAACATTCCTATGACGACAAAGAAGTCAATACCATCCAAACTTTTATCCCCTACCGTGAGGGACAAACGCTACTGAACAGACCAATAGAGTCTGATTTTCCCATCCCTGAGATTATGGCTTTCGAGGAAGGTTCAAGTTCCATTGCAATAAACAACTTGGAGGAAAGTACCATCCCGAGCACCATCCCTACCAATGCTCCTAACATTTCCATTCACACTATCAATGAATCAGGTTTATCTTCCGACTCCCTCCCTCTTGTACATCCTGAGCTTATTGACTGGGATCTGCAAGGAATTCCCCAACTAGATATGTTCCAAAACGATGATGCTTACATTAACTATATGGAACTTAGGGACCACCTACCCAAAAGAGATCATAAAGTTGGTTTCACTATTGAACTTAATACCGTGGCTTACTTTAGAGAGGGTGCGAAGCCTTCTAGTCGCAAAAATATCAAGATAAAAATTGGATCTAACGGTGAAAACTGTTTTGCGGCAGTGTCAGATCCTAAAACAGTAAAAAGAAATGATGCATCTGAAGGTGAAAACCCAACTGTGGCACCTGACGATGGAAGGCTTGACACTCTCCCCACAGACATGCACCAGGAGAAGTCCCAAATTGTTGTGGAACCGACAGAGCCTATTAATATTGGTACAGAGGAACAACCTAAGATCATTCACTTTGCTAAATCCCTTACTCCACTAGAGAAAACCAAGTTTGTACCATTCTTTAAGAAAAAGAGAGGCAGCTTCACTTGGTCGTATGTAGACATGCCGGGTCTAGACCCAAACTTAATTCTACATCATCTTTCATTGGATCTAGGAGTAAAACCAGTAAAGCAGAAGCTTAGAAAGATGCATCCTCACATAGCACTTTTGGTCAAAGAAGAACTCAAGAAATTGTTGGATGTGGGGTTCATCAGAGCTATAGATTACCCGGAATGGATATCCAACATTGTGCCAGTGTCCAAACCAGATGGCCGAGTCAGACTATGCAATGATTTTCAAGACCTAAACAAAGCATGCTGCAAGGATGATTTCCCATTGCCTAATATCGATATCATAGTCGACCTAACTGCAGGACATACCATGTTATCTCTCATGGATGGATTCTTGGGTTATAATTAGATCAAGATTGCACTAGAAGACCAACACAAGACATCTTTTACTTGTCCATGGGGTACTTTCTTCTGGAATGTCATGCCATTTGGGCTAAAAAACGCAGTAGCCACATATCAACAGGCTATGACAACCATATTCCATGATATGATGCATGTAACAATGGAGGACTATGTCGATGATATCCTAGCAAAATCACTCACAAGGGAATCACACCTGGACATATTAGAAAAAGTCTTTCAAAGATTAGACCAATTGCAAGTCAAGCTAAACCCAAAGAAATGTGTGTTTGGAGTCACTTCAGGCAAGCTGCTAGGCTTCATCATGTCGGCAAACGAAATAGAGGTGGATCCCACCAAGGTCAAAGCTATAATGGACATGCCACCACCCAAGACTCTAACTCAATTGAGATCACTACAGGGCAAGCTGCAGGCAATTTGCAGATTCATATCACAGCTGGCAGACAAGTGCCAACCATTCAGTCATCTCCCACACAAGAACATTCCATTTAGATGGGATGAGCGGTGTGAAGAAGCATTCAACAAACTAAAAGAATACCTTATGAATCCACCCATTCTCATGCCTCCTATCCAAGGAAAATTGCTAATTCTCTACATATCTGCTACACCTACTGCTCTTGGGGCTCTTCTAGCACAACAAGATTATGACAACAAAGAAAGAGCCGTCTACTACATCAGTCAAACCTTAGTGGGCTATGAGTTGCAATACTCACAGATCGAAAGATCATGCCTTGCGGTAGTTTTTGCTTCACAAAAACTCTGACATTACATGCTCGCACATCCAGTTAAACTCATTGCAAAAATAGATCCATTGAAGTATCTCCTCAGCAAAGCAGCTCTCACAGGTTGCCTAGCAAAATGGGTGATGCTTCTAAGTGAGTATGACATTGAATATGTAGACAGAAAAGCCATCAAGGGACAAATCATAGCTGATCAACTAGCAGATGCACCATTACAAGACACCACACCAATGCAGTTTGAGTTTCTGGATGAGTCCTTATTCACTATATCAACATCTTCTTGGAAACTCTACTTCGACGGGTCTTACACAAACCATGGATCAGGGGCAGGCATCCTGTTTGTAACTCCTCAAGGCAACACAGTTCTGAAGTCTTACCGTTTGTTATTTCCATGCACCAACAACATAGCAGAATATGAAGCCTTAGTGATTGGTCTCAAGATGGCAACTGAGTGGAAAATCAAAGAGCTACATGTCTATGGTGATTCCCAACTAATAGTCAATTAGGTCAATGGTGAATACCAAACCAAAGATGAGAAGCTAGTCCCATACAAGCAGATGGTCGACAACTTTAAGGAGCACTTTGGGACCATTTCCTTTGAGCAAATACCCAGGATTGAGAATAAAGCAGCAGACGCAATGGCAACCATCACCTCTCTTCTAGAAATACCTAAAAATGAGTCACAGTATGAGTTCTTAGTGGAAACTATCCGGCAACCAGCTTATGATCTTTCTGAGACCCATTCCATATGCCTTCTAGTTGGATCTGATTCACCTTGGTACGGTAAGATTTACACTTACCTCAAGGACAACATTCTCCCACCTGACCTATCGTCTAACCAAAGACGAACTTTTATATGACAAACCTCTCGCTACACCATCATAGCCGATACCCTATATCGCCATGGTCTCGATGGTACTTTACTCCGTTGTTTAGAACAAGAAGAATCCATAACTGCCTTGCAAGACATACACGAAGGGATTTGCGAAACACACTCTAGCAGTCCTTCCTTAGCCAAGAAACTCATGCGCTTGGGTTATTACTGGCTAAACATGGAAATGGATTCATATCAGTTTGTCAAGAAGTGCAAGTAGTGCCAAATACATGGGAACCTGATACATGCACCAGCTCAAGAGTTGAGACCTTTAACGACACCTTGGCCCTTTTGCCAATGGGGACTTGACCTTGTGGGAAAGATCCATCCACCCTCATCCAACGACCACAAATTCATCATAACTACCACTGAGTATTTCACAAAGTGGATTGAATCCATTCCCCTCACCACCGTCACAGGTAAGCAAATTTCCTCATTCATTCTGAATTACATTATCTACAGATATGGCATTCCTTCATCCATCATCACGGATAACGGAAGACCATTCAAATACTAGGATGTCCAAGAACTCTGTGAACTTTTCAAAATCCAACACCGTTTCTCCACCCCATACTACCCCCAAGGTAACGGTCAGGATGAAGCATCCAACAAGACCATATTGAAAATTCTCAAGAAGACAGTCAATGATGCTAGCCGTGATTGGCATATCCAACTCAATCTTGCTCTATGGGCCTACAGAACCAGTATACACACTCCCACAGGTGCTACACCCTACGCCCTTGTTTATGGCTCATAAGCCATTCTCCCCATTGAAGTCGAATTACCATCCCTCAGGGTGTCACTAAAAGGTCTCATATCAGATGAAGAGTATAGAGTCTCCAAGTTGCAAGAACTAGAGTTGCTAGAAGAACAGAGACAAAAGTCTTTGATCATCTCAAAACATATCAACAAATGATGTCAAGAAGCTATAACCACAGAGTTCACCCAAGAATCTTTAAGGTTGGTGATCTCGTTCTTAAGGAGAATCCTCGCAACCAACAAGACAGAGAAAAGAAAGGCAAGTTCGAACCCAACTGGCTTGGGCCCTATGTGATTGTAGCTGCTTACGGATCAGGGGCATATCAGTTGGCAACATCAAAGGGTGAACTATTCGATAACCCAATCAACAGCATGCATCTTCACTGGTTTTACACCTAGGAGAACCCAAATGCAAGGGAGACACAAAATACAAAAAAAATCAAAAATGAAAAAAGAATTAAAAAAATAAAAAATGAAAAAAGAATTAAAAAAATCAAAAATGAAAAAAAATATACAAAAAAATCAAAAATGAAAAAGGAATAATAAAAAAAAAAATCTGAAAATCATAAAAGTACAAAAAAATTGTCCTTTGGTGAAAACCTGGCAAACAGGCGCCTTGGATAGGTATCATGATGAAAACTTGGCAAACAGGCGTTATGTTTACTTTCTAGTTTCTCGTGCAAATAAAAGTAAGCGATGAAAACCTGGTAAACAGGCATTACTTGTGATAAACTGCCTTCTCAATCTTTGGTAAACCAATCACCTTGAGTCCATTCTTCCTTCACTTGTTTCCCATTTGACCTATATCTGTCCCATAATAAAACACCTGGTAGTTACCTATCATGGCTGAATACTCTCCCTCTTTGTGGCCTTGTCAACCAAGGTTCTATCCCATACCGTCTCCTCAGTGTGAGCCTGGCATAGTGTCTCCTGCCTAGGTCTTAGGTCCAAATCCATGAACTACGTTGCCTCTACGTCATCACGTAGGCAAGGCCATGTTCCCATGCACCCCCGAGGCTCCCACAGTCCCATCCATCCCATTCCTTGCCATCTTTCTTATCGACTTTCTTCTAGTCCATCCATGGCCCATTAGGGTTTACCCTGAACTACGTTGCCTCTGCGTCATCACGTAGGCAAGGCCATTTAGCAATGCACCCCCGAGGCACTAGGTCAATCCCTTAGGGCTTATCTCCCCAATAAGGATTGCAAAAATCTTCTCACCAAACAAGCAAGTGCAAGCAGAACCCATGCTCCAACCAGGAATCTTGACTCTATGCAGTTTAACCTATTCAAATGCAAAGCAAAATACCCAAGGCCTTCTAAATGATTTTATTTGAATTACGACAAGAAATAAACACATCTAAATGCAAGAATGTTTTGTGAATTAGAAACATGATTAAAAACATTGAGTCTTGATTTATGCTATCATGCCTTTCTATGCTACTCGAGGATGCCAAAGGCTAGAGATGCTATGATGGGGGCATGATTCTTTTCTTTGTTTGCTGTTTGTGGATTAATCTTTAGTAATGTGAAGCCTTGTCTAAGGACATGATCAGCAAAAGATCATCGAGGACATCAAAGGTCTAACATGAACGGGGGCAATCCTTGTCTATTGATACGCAAGAAGTACTCAGGTCATCTAGATTCAATTTTGACTAGATGCTTGTACTAACTTGCTAAATCAAAATCCATGTAAGTAGTACTCAGGTCATCTCGGTTCAATTATACCTAGATGCTTGTATTAACTTACAACATTTCAGAAAAAGTACCAAAAATAAAAATGCCCAATGATGAAATAATGCACCTCAAAATACTTGCACTGTCAAGATGTCAAAAGCAAAGCATCCATTATACACCCATTTATACATCCATACATCCATATCCCATGCAATAAAAGATCCACAACATGCAGAGTATCAATGTTTACAAAAGTTTGTGAGTCCTTCTATCGAGTCTTTCTTCTATCAATCAGATTTCTATCTATCATCATATCTTTCATCCTTGTCCAGTCAGTCTGAGCAATGATCCAAATGCAAGGTCCATCCTTAATCCATACTAATCAAGTCAAGTCAATCTTGTCAAATGATCCAATCACAATTAGTGGTCTTGATCCTTGTCTGGTCATAAATCAACTCAATCAATTATAATCAATCACTTGTCTTATACAGGATGTTGCATTGTCGAAATTAGACCAATACACGCATCTTACATGACATGTTTCATTTCCTAAAACTAGACATTATCCTTCGTGTTGCTCTAGGGATATATCGTTCCCCGCCATGACAACACTGTCGTATATCATTATCAATTAATCAGTTGGTTTATAGCTTGACAGGGGCAATACCTTGTTTGTTCTTGTATCATTTGTGCATAATTGATCGCTTGCTTGTGTGTGTTATCATTTTCTCTTGCATCGCGTATCATTTGGCTCTTTCTTCACCCATTTTCTTCAAACCTAACCTTCTTCATCATGAGATTGTCTGTCTCACGCCTTCTGCCTTCTTCTCGTCCAGTCTCCTGAGGGGTATCGTGTCGTCAAACTTGTACCAGGGGCAAACTGGGGCGTGTATCATTATCAGACTATTTATTCTTTGAAGCAACACCATAAACTGCATTGCATCAAAGAGGGGCAAAATGTATATGCCTAAAAATGACACGATTCATTCTAAATAAATATTCTTAATATTTATTCCCTTCTTATTTTCTTCTATCAAATAAATAAATATTCTAAGGTTATTTGATTGGTTCATTATCCCATAATTAAATAAAATTAATTTATTTAATTAAATTCCCTAAATTCTTCTAATGTCTCACATAATTAAATAATCCTACATTATTTAATTAATCTTAAATTCCTCTATCCTAAGTCCTAATTCCATAAATCCACCTCATCAATCCACCTCATCTTTCCACCTCACCTTTTCCACCTCACCATGTTGCACATGTAATTAAATGTTTTAAATATTTAATTAGCTAATATTCTCTCACCCACATGTCCTATTTATCCTCTAGTCAAAATTAGTTAACTCATCAATCAAATCTGTTAACTAATTAGTCAATTGAGTTCACTGGACAATCTATTATGTTGACTCCTCAATCAACCTAGTTAACTGATCAATCAATTTAGTCAACTCCCCAATCAATTCACTTAACTATTGGTCTATTCTGTTAACTCTTCAATCAATTTTGTTAACTCCCCTGTTGCATGATGGAGCTTGGACACTTGTCATATTCCTACTGGTTGCACATTCCTCAACCATTCTCAGCCATTGATCCTCATATTTCTTCTCAACCGTTGATCCTCATTCTTCTGAATCTATAAATGGAACCTTATTCCTCCATTCTATTCATCTAGGTTATTTGTATTGTTACTCTGCAGAAATCCACTAGCGCGCCTTTGGCACCGCAATACAATTTGCTTGAGATCACCATTGTTGCTTCGAAGCTCATCTTCTTGGCATATTCATTATCACAGCCATTCACTATCGACATCCTTAAACACAACAACAGAGTGCACTCTCTGAGGGCCTACTTCACACAAGCAGGGACGATCTTGATAGGCAACAATAGAAGTCTCGATTCAAGGAAGGTTTGCATTGTTTTATTCATTGCTTCATTTCATTCAATCTTCTTAGTTTCACTATTCTATTGAGTGATGGGTACTTGATTGTTTATCATTGCATATTCATTGTTGACCACATTTTACCCTAACAAAAATCAATCTCTACTTAACAAAATAATTCACACTGCTACAAAGATATTGCAAAATCTTCAATGGAAGGGTTTCAAATCATTAAAATAATGCTCATCAAACACCTAATTACTGGCGTAACTTAATAAGATATTCCATAAGATGAAGGAAGTGAAATGTTCAAGCTAATTATACAAAGCAACTTACAATCAACAAATCACTAGTACTATGAACATAAGATCCATGAAATACTCATGACATTCACACATAAACAATAGATAATTCAACTAAGTGTTTGGAAACCAAACTTGTATTATATTCAAATTTTTGATTGGTACCAAAAATCTCCAATCCCTTACAAAGAGAAGTGAACTACCTTTTATAGTGAAAGGAAGCAAGGTATGTGGAAGACACTTCCTACACCAACCTAATGAGGGGAGATGTATGCAAATTATTTTTAATCCTTACAATTGCAAAAATGTTAAACATATAACATAAAGATTACAACAGCAACACAACACATAAAGAGAGTGACACAAGATATATTGTGGGGAAAACCTTTTCAGGTAAAAAACCCCACACTCTAAAACCTGCACAATGTATTATTGAAACAATAATAGTTTACAATACACTTGCAATGCAATTTCTTCCAAGAGCCTTCAAATGTTGTTTCTAGAGTGATTCCGGTAGCATAATAGTACATGTACATCAACTATGCTACTACAACTCCAAAACTATGCAATATATAGAGATACAAGGCAATATTGAGAAGCCTCTAGAGATAGGCATCCATCTTGGCCACATGGTCATTTTACCACATCAAAGGACACTTGTCCAAGCTACAAATATCTCTCTTACATTTGTCATAACATGGTAGATTTGACTTCCCAAGGATAGAGCACTCCATGCTAAAAATAGGCAATGACAGATGCTCTTACGCATCTTACAACTGTCATAAAAAATTGCAACATGACAACACTTAATGTAGTAAGAGAATCCTTCATACATGAATAAAAATAACACATTCCTCTTTCAACATGTCATAGCCCAACTTGGGTGCCCAAAGATGCCTTTCTCTCATGCTCTCTGACACTTGTCCCAACTTGTCATAGGAATCTCTATACTTGGCTCTTACGTGTCATAGATTCTGTCATATGGAATATCTTCTTCCACATACCACAAGATGCTGACACATGGCATATTAGTGCCACCTCAAATGGGATGCCCAAATTCATGTAAGTTTGACTTGACCATCCAAGTCACATTCCAAGTAGGCTGACATGTAACAATGCCACCTCAACTAAGTGACCAAACTAAATGTGCAAGTAAATACAAAATTAGGTAATAAATAAATACACAATTAAATAAACAATACTAGGAATTTGCAAAGGTTGAGACACCTTAATTCCCAACATTCTCCCACTTGTCGAACACCCTGCAAGAGCTAAAGGAATGACACAAATTAACTGCTAGGGGCCAAGAGGCCCATAGACTCCGAATACCATCTGAACTTCTCTGTGCCCACAGGTTTAGTCAATGCATCTACAACATTCTTCAAAGTGTCTACTTTATCTAATATCACCTTCCCATCTTCTACCATATCACAAACAAAATGATGCTGAACATCAATGTGCTTTGTTCTGGCATGGAAAGTAGGATTCTTTGCTAAGTAAATTGCACTCTGACTGTCACAATAGATAGTAATTTGTCCTGCATCGAAACCAATGTCTGAACAAAACATCTTAAGACAAATGGCTTCTTTACAAGCATGAGTTTCTACCATGTATTCTACTTCTGTAGTGGACAAAGCAACCATAGGTTGTCACTTACTCATCCAACTAATAGTACCACCAAACATGGTAAACACATAAGCACTAGTGGATCTCCTGCTGTCAATGTCACCTACCCAATCAGAATCCACAAATCCATGAATACTCACATAATGTTGAGGTCCTATAGGATAACCATGATAACATAGGGAATACTTAGAAGTACCCCTCAAATATTTGAATGCTCTTTTCAACGCATCCCAATGTACTCGTCCGGATTAGCCATAAACTGACTAAGGACTCCCACTGCTTGGGTAATGTCTGGTCTTGTACAGACCATAGCATACATCAAACTGCCAACTGCACTAGCATAAGGTACTCTGCTCATATCCTCCATCTCAAAAGGAGACTTTGGACAATCATTCATAGATAACTTTATCCCCAATGAAATAGGAACACACAATGGTCTGCAATATGCTATGCTGAATCTCTCCAACATGGCCTTCACATACTTACTCTGGCTTAACCAAAGTTTTCTATTTGCTCTATCTCTTCTGATCTCCATCCTAAGGAATTACCTGGCTGCTCCTAAGTTTTTCATTTCAAACTATGCTAACAATTGAGACTTCAAATCAGAAATCATATTCTTACCAATCCCAATCAGCAACATATCATCAACATACAGTGCAATAATGAGAATACGATCATTGTCAAACTTGTAATACACACAGTGATCTGATTTTGATCTCAGAAATCTAATGGACAACACAAAGGCATCAAACTTCAAGTACCACATCCTAAGAGATTGTTTTAAACTATACAAAGACTTATTTAACTTGCAAACCAAATTTTCTTTACCTTTCACCATGTAGTGCTCAGGCTGTGACATATAAATTTCTTCCTCCAAGTCACCATGAAGGAAAGTTGTCTTCACATCCATTTGTTCCACTTCTAAGTCATAAGCTGCTACAAGAGATAACAGGAACCGAATAGATGTCAACTTTGCAATGGGAGAGAAAATTTCACCATAATCAATTCCCTCCACTTGTGAATACCCCTTTGCAACCAATCTGACCTTGTACTTCTCAACACTACCATCTGCTCCAAAGTTCTTTTTGAACACCCATTTGCATCCAACAGGTTTCCATTGATTAGGCAAAAGGACCAAGTCCCAAGTTTTATTCTTTTCCAAAAAAGCCATCTCATCCCCCATGGCCTCCTTCCAGGAACCTGCATCTTTCATGTCCATAGCCTCTGTCACAGTTCTAGGCTCATCAGTGTTAGTAATCAAGGCATAAGCACAATTAGAATTTAGCAATGTATAACCAAACCTTTCAGGTTGCTTCCTGATTCATGTGGACCTCCTCAAAGACTGAGGTGGAGGTTCTACTTCTTCTAAACTTTCAGAGCTATTAGAGCTCTCCTCATCATCAGGTCTAATAGAATCTTTCGGTTCAGTATTCTCAGGGGTAGAAGGAAACTAAACCACATCCTCTTTCTTTTATTTTTCTTCTAGCTGTAGAACAATAGGAGAAGGTGTAAGCTCTCTAAAAATAACACTTCTATTATACAACACTTTTTCAGCCACAGGATCCCAAAGCTTGTACCCTTTCACACTGACACCATAGCCAATTAAGACACACTTAACTTCCTTGTTCTCCCATTTTGACCTCTTCTCCTTAGGCACATGCACATATGCCTCACAACTAAAAACACAAAGATGTCTTAACGAGGGCTTCTTGCCAGATCACACCTCCATGGGTGTCTTATCAATGAGCAATGAGGTAGGAGACCTATTAACCAGGAAGCAAGCATTGGCTACAGCTTCAGCCCAAAACTTTTGTTCGAGTCTAGTACCACTAAGCATACTCCTAGCCCTCTCCATCAATGTTCTATTCATCCTTTCTACAACTTCATTTTGCTATGGGGTATAAGGAGTTGTCTTATTTCTTTCAATCCCATGTTCTTTACAGAACTTATTGAACTCTATGAAACCAAACTCACCACCGTTATCAGTTCTCAAACACTTAATATTGTTACCAGTATGATTCTCTACAAAAGCTTTAAACTCTTTGAACCAACTAAAGACATCAGATTTGCTTCTAAGAAAATAAACCCATGTCCTTCTACTATAATCATCAATGAATGATATAAAATATAACGACTTATAAATTGAAGGAACATTCACAGGACCAAACACATCAGAATGAATAAGATCCAAAACACGAGAAGACTTGTGAGAACTAGAGTAAAATTGAACACGGTTTTGCTTTGCATATATATAATATTCACAAAAGTCAAACTTGAGATTACAATCACTTAACCCCTCAATGAGGTTTTTATTTTTTAGGGCTCTAAGACCCTTCTCACCAATGTAACCAAGTCTCTTATGCCACAACATTGTCTTCTTAGCAGGGAGTTTCATTTCCAAAGCATGAGCACCCTTAGATACCCAAAATGCACTACCATCAGAAGTTGAAGCAACACATTTCTTCACTACTAGTTCCAATAGTGAGGATGAAGTGACTGAAGCTCTTTTCTTTGAATCAGAAGAACTATTGCACTAAGTAGTGCATGCATCTAGCTGAAATAGAGTACCTCTCCGAGTACCCTTACAAAGCACCATAAATCCTCTTGTCATCTTGCATCCTCCATTGAAGAAGACAACCTGCACACCTGCATCGTTCAATTTACTTATAGAGAATAGGTTTCATGTCAAACTAGGGATGTGCATAACGCCATTGATTCCCTTTACTCGTCCATCAGGGAATCATATCAAGACTCTTCTGCAACCAACTATTTTTAGGTGAGAGTCATCACTCAAGTACACCTTCCCACCATCAAACTCTTCATACTTTGTGAACCAACCTTAATGTGAGGTTATGTGGAAGGAACCACTAGAGTCAATCAGCCACACATCATCTGATGCATGGGTGGCCAAGGAAGAAATAAAATCATCACCATCATCATGAGATTTTTCAGAATCTCAATCGGAGGTGTTCTTTTTCTTTTTCTCCTCCTTGCACTCCTTTTGGAAGTGCCCAGTTTTTCCATAGTTCCAACACAGTGCCTTGGACTTTCCAGGAGATTTGGATCTCCCACGAGATTTGGCTTTTCCCTTTTAATCTTTCTTGGCTTTCTTTTTCCCTTTCTCTTTGGGTCTACCACAAACCGCAAGAGCCTCCTTTGCTGATTCGGAAGACTTTCTCTGCATCTCTTTAGATAACAACAAATACACCACTTCATCCATCTTGAAGGTTGTTGTAGTACTCCCAATGGCCATGACAAGGTGGCCCCACGAGTCTAGAAAAGAACAAAGCAAGGTCATGCAACGATCCTCCTCCTCCATCTTCACACCAATGGATGTCAACTGTGCAACTAGCATGCTAAAGGCATTCAAGTGGTTTGCAACTAATCCTCCATCTTCCATCCTTAGATAATATAGCTTCTTCCATAGGAATAACTTGTTTACTAGGGATTTAGCCTGATAAACATCATCAAGTTTCTTCCACAGCTTCTTCGGTCTTCTCCCCATGAAATTTCAATAGGACAAAATTAGCTAAATAGAGTCTCACAAGACCCTTAGCTTTACGATCTTTGAGATCCCAATCTACCTGTGCCATTGCCATTGGTTTTGTACCAAAAATTGTTTCCCATAGGTCTCTATCAACAAGCATGTCTTCCATTTTGAGTTTCCACAATTCAAAATTGCTGCCATTAAACTTTTCTAATTCTATTCTTCTAGATGTGGCTGCCATCTTTTTCATGCAAAAAGATTGTAGAATAATCTACACAGACTCCCACTCAATTGAAGATTAGCTCAAAAAACCCCTACCCAACAACTAGGATCAAAGGTGATCAAGCTCTAATACCAACTGAAAGGAAGCAAGGTATGCGGAACACACTTCCTACATCAACCTAATGAGGGGTGATGTATGCATATTCTTTTTAATCCTTACAATTGCAACAATGTTAAACATATAACATAAAGATTATAGTAGCAATACAACACATAAAGAGAGTGACACAAGATATATCGTTAGGAAAACCTTTTCAGGTAAAAAACCCCATACTCTAAAACCTACACAATGTATTATCGAAACAATAATAGTTTACAATACACTTGCAATGAAAGTTCTTCCAAGAGTCTTCAAATTTTATTTCTGGAGTGATTCTGGCAGCATAATAGTACCTATACATCAACTATGCAACTACAACTCCAAAACTATGCAATATATAGAGATACAAGGAAATACTGAGAAGCCTCTAGAGATAGGCATCCATCTTGGCCACATGGCCATTTTCCTACATCAAAGGACACTTGTCCAAGCTCCAAATATCTCTCTTACATTTTTCATAACATGACAAATTTGACTTCCCAAGGATAGAGTGCTCTATGCTAAAAATAGGCAATGACAGATGCTCTTATGCATCTTACAGCTATCATAAAAAACTGCACCATGACAACACTTAATGTTGTAAGAGAATCCATCATACACAACTAAAAATAGCATATTCCTCTTACAACATGTCATAGACCAACTTGGGCGCCCAAAGATGTCTTTCTCTCATGTAAAGATACTCTCCGACACTTGTCCCAACTTGTCATAGGAATCTCTATACTTGGCTCTTGTACGTCATAGATTTTGTCATATGGAATATCTTGTTCCACATACCACAAGATGCTGACACATGTCATATTAGTGCCACCTCAAATGGGATGCCCAAATCCATGTAAGTTTGACTTGACCATCCAAGTCACATTCCAAGTAGGATGACATGTCACAATGCCACCTCAACTAAGTGACCAAACTGAATGTGCAAGTAAATACAAAATTAGGCAATAAATAAATACACAATTAATTAAACAATGCTAGGAATTTGCAAAGGTTGAGACACCTTAATTCCCAACATATAGGATAAGGAAGCACACTTAGTACAAAAATGAATGGCTAAGATTAAATTACAATCAATTGCCCAGATTTACAAAGCATTAAATTTTTGGAGCCAAGAAATCTCCATTATTCATCAATAACTAGCTAAGATCCAATGCTCACAAAATAATACAAATCCCAACTGTACAACAACCTTTTATAAAAATACATTAAAAAAGTAACACAAGTTTCTAGACATCAAGACCTAATTTGAAAAGTTACATCTTAAGACAAAATTTAAAACATGAAAATCAAAATGGATTACTCTAGCATATGCAACAACTTCATTTTTCTGCGTCCTCCCCATTAGAAACCTCTTCAATAATTGGCTTGTCTTTTTTATCTTCTCTTCACCTATAATCCACGAGTTTAGTAAGAGTTGGATTTAGAGATTTTGGATTAGGTTCATCACCAAATTCATACCTAAATATATGGGTCTCATAAGTATTTAGAAATATACTAAGTTTTGTCTTCCTTTTGGGAGTTTCCTTCTCAAAATCTCTAACCATTGATTTCATATTCATCATTTTATCCATGGTATCAGCATGGAAAGTGGAAAGAGATTCTTCTAATCTAGATGTTAGTATTTATTTCATTTGATTCTTTAGACTGGCAAGATTCAATTCAATAGACAAATCTATACATTTCCATATAAAGTCATGAAAAATAGTATAGATATCACTTTGTATATCAATCAACTTTTCTTGGAGTTCATTCATTTCCACAAGACATTTATCAATTAAATTCTTTTCTAAATCTCAAAGTTTCTACCCACATGAGTGGCAAGTTGATAGTTTTTTGATCCAAAATATTTTCTCTAACCAATACAACTAGATCCATTTTACAAAGCATGTCCACCCTAGGGAAGTTCTTAGAGTAAGTCTCCAGTTCTCCTTTGCATTCATCTATTAATTTTTTGATTTTTTCCCTTAAGTCATTAAATTGGGTTATTTCTTTCATTGTTTCCTCTTTGACCTTGCAACTATGCCCATATAATTATTCAATTTAATCTTGGGTTGCACTGACAACATACTTCATCTTTTCCAAATCAATGGCTTCTTTTTGAGAGATGATCACTGGGGGAGTGACTGATCCATATATTTCTTGCAAAGGGGTAGCTAGTTGTTTGATATATGCCTAATGTTTTACAATTTTATCCTTTAGCTCTCTCTTTGTTTTCTCATCCTTCTTCATCTTGGACACCATAGTGGAAACTACTGATTGGACCTTCTAGATTTCCTACTTTCTAGTTGCTTGTCAAAGGTTGATTTCATATTAATCATCCTGTCTATGGTATCGACATTGAAAGTGTAAGGAGACTCTTCTAACCTAGATGTTAATACTTGTTTCATCTAATCCTTTAGACTAGCAACATTCAATTCAATAGATAAATCTATGTATTGCCCTATCAAGTCATGAAAAATGGTATAGATATCACTTAGTATAACATCACCTTTTCTCAGAGTTCATTTATCTCCACATGACATTTATCAATTAATTCTTTTCTGAATCTCAAAATATCTACCCACATGAGTGACAGGTTGTTAGTTTTCTGATCCAAAATATTTTCTCTAACCAATACATTTGGATCTATTTTACAAAGCATGGCCACCCTAGGGAAGTTCTTAGAGTAAGTCTCTAGTTCTCTTTTACATTCATCTATTAATTATTTGATTTTTTCCCTTAAGTCATTAAACTGGGTTGTTGTTTTCATTTCTTCCTCTATGACCTTGCAACCATGCTCATATAATTCTTCAATCCAATCATTTGTCTCCTTGACACCCTGCTTTATCTTTTCCATATTAGTGGCTTCCTTTTGAGAAATGATCACTAGGGGAGTGATTGATTCATCTATTTCTTGCAAATAGGTAAGTAAATGTTTGATATATGCCTAAAGTTCTATAATTTGCTCCTTTAGTTCCCTCTTTGTTTTCTCATTGTTCTTCATCTTGAACACCACAGTGGAAACAATTCCTTATAACTCCTATATTTCCTACTCTCTGGTTGTGTGTCCAAGGTTGACATTTGTAACTTGATAATCCTTATCTTTGAGATCCCTATCATCCTTGTCCACCATAGTGTAACATCAAAAATTGCATACCCTTATAATTTCATGCTATATTTTAGCCTTGCTTTAGTGTTCATTCCCTTAGTTTGATTGTAGGCTCATTTTAGCCCTTGCATTATCCTTTTTCCTTCTCATGGTGCTTAAGCTTTATGTTTAGTGTTGTCTTTTCATCAATTTTGTTGTGTTAGTCATGTGATGTTCTAGTGTATTTTTGTTTTCAAGAGCCCAAACTGTCTGGACACTAGCACTTCGCATGGACGCCTGTGCGATGCGCTGGTGTCCCACAACAATTTTATGTTTAGTGGCTATTTCTGAGCATTTTTCCACTTGATGCTTTTCACATGTCGGTGGTAACATCTTAGGAATCTTCCAAATGGTTTGCTGCCTCGTTCCTTTTCCCTCCTCTTCTCATTTTTTGAATCTATCTTTTTTCTATTGCATTCCTTTGGGCTCTCTATTGGTTCCTTCTTGAAACTTCTTGCATGCTACAGACTTCTACAACTTCCTACAACTCTCTACAACTCTACAACTTTCTACACCATTTTATCTCAGCTGTCTCTTGGCTTCTTCAAGCCTTCAAGGTGATATTGTTTTTGTTATTTATTGTTGTAAACATTTCTTTTGTTGTGCCCTTGAGCACCTTGGGATTCTTGGATCCTACTAGATTTCATTTAGTCACTGTTCTTAGATCTAGACACATTTAGATTAAGAACACACACATTTCTATTTTTGTCTTTCTATTTGGCTGTTATGGAGGTTGAAATACCAAAACAAAGGTTTGACTGAGGTAAACCCCTAAACAACCTTAGCTATTTTTCTTGTTTTGTGTTGTGTAGGTTGTGGAGAAAGAATCAAAAGCATAGAGGTTTGCTAGTATTATTCCCTTATCTCATCCTTCTTTTCATTATTTCATTTTATTTATTTAGTTTATCATTTATCATTTCACTTTTATTTTCTTCTAGTACCTTGTTGTTCCTTGTCCTTGTTTTGATTTTGCAGTCTGGGGAAGTTGCTGGGGTGGATTTTCATATTTTTGGAAGCTATTTGTGTTTCTAGGTTGTACGAACAACAACACTTAGCACATACATCTATGCAACGCACTAGCATTCTGGATAGTGAGCTTCTGTTTTTGGTTCTAGGTTCCTCTCTTGACCCTCTTTCTAGCTCTGAACTTCATTTTTGAAAATTAGTTTCTAGTTTTATCTAGAATAGCATTTTCCATTCTAGCACCTATGTAATGTAATGCAAAAAGTGATTTATTCACTTTTTCTTCATTACATTTTGGTGAACCTGACTTTCTGACTTCAAGCTCCTTTTTCATTTAATTTTTCTTCCAAAAACAAAAAAATGTTTTCTTTCCTAATTTTTTCGAGGTGCTGCCCTAAACCTTGATGGGTTATCAATACCTTTCTTAACTTTCTCCTTCTCATTTCTAAATGGATTTCTTAGTATCTATTCTTTGATCACTTTCCACCTTTGTTAATAAGTTTCAAGAGATTCTCTTACAAGCATGTGAAAGTGAGTTATCTTTTCCTATGTCACTCTTCTTCCTTGATCCCTCTCCCAGTATACCTCCTACTATGAGGATATTTTGGTGCAAGAGGATGAAATCATTGACACTTTACCTTCTCTCCATTCTAATGCTCTCCCTTATAAAGATGAAGCATTGGTGATGAAGAGCTTCACCTCACATTAGATCCTCCATGGATAGATGTTGAGCATACTTCTTCTGTTTCTTCTCCTAAATCTTGTATTTCTCAAGCATATAACAATGTTAATGTGATTACTATTAATTGACTTATTCCACCTACTAAGGGGATGTTGGATAAGTGCATTAATATTCAAAATATTTCTTCTACTCCTAAAATCATTGTGCATAGGGCACCTGGTTTGCCCTCTCCTTCTTGTCTCGTGATCACTATTCGAGACATTCCTGAAAATCCTCAGCCTTCAAATAACTTATTATAAATTGCAAAGTCTATAACTCTAAATATGTCTAGGGCTCCTCACTACCATGCAGTAGCCCACATGTTTAATACTTGGCAAAACAAATAGGTTACGCTTGTCCCTATTTTTCTTCCTCTACCACATCCTATTCTTCCTTCAACTCCCCATCTTACTCAAAAGACCTTTGGAGAGTATAATCTAATAGAGCAGCTTTGTGCTACTCCCGCTAAGATCTCTCTTTGGGAGCTCATTCAGACTTCTCCACAATATCATAGTATTCTCCAAGAGGCCCTGGAGAAGATCCCCATTGCATCCTCTACTAGGCCGAATGATGTAGCTTCTTTGCTTAATTGTATTTATACAAATAGTACTGATACTGTCTTTCAACAATATGAACTACCTTCATTTTGAGGTACAAAAGAAGAATGACCCTCTTCTCATTATTGTTGGAATTAACAATTTCAGGGTGAAACATTCTCTTATTGATAATGGTTCCGGTCTTAACGTTTGTGGGGTAGAGATATTGAATCGTATTAATATCGATACATCTTTGATATCTCCTAATACTCTTAATATTTGTGGTTTTGACAATGTTGGTAGACAAACATTGGAAACAATTACACTTTTGATTGAATTGGACCCCATCACTTTGCTTACCCTTGCTCAAGTCATGCCCAATGCGTTATGCTATAATCTCCTTCTTGGTAGACCATGAATTCACACCATGCGTGTAGTTCCATGCACCTTGCATGGTTCAATTAAATTAATTTATGAAAATAATACTTGTACAATAAAATCTGATCCATATCCTATGTAGTATTGTCAGCAAGCAGATTTTGTCACTCAACTTGCTACTTCTCCTACTCTCTAGAATCTTATTCCTTCATCTTCTAGCAAAGATTATTCCCCATACTCAACTCCTACTCAAGAATTTGACAATGGTGTTGATTCATCCTTGAATGCATTTCTTGGTGATGACTTTGGATCCTTAGACTTCACCCCCCATGGGCATGGTGAATATAAGGTTAACCCTTCTCACTTGGACATTCCTGCATTCAACAAGGATTTGGATTCTAGTATTAGAATTGATCCTTCTTCTCATGTGAATTCTGCTAATGCTTCTCCTTCAACATGTGCATATACATCTCATTTCAACAAGGCTAGTGATGTTGCTTCTCCTCCTCTTCTTGATTTGGGGACACGTTATGGGCTCATATTCAAAATTCTTTCTAAACATAGATACAATGGAAATGGTCTAGGGTGTATGAAACAAGGAGTTAAGGTCCCTATAGAGCCTACACAACACTTAAATTAAACAGTGGGTTTAGGTTACTAGCCTTCTCCTCTATCTACATTCTATCATATATTATCTGAGGTCTCTATGACTTATTCTTTTCAGAAATCAAACCTTTCTCGACAACATAAAGGGTTGCTTCCTACTCCATCTATTCTTTCTAAGCAAGAGCGCATCTTGTTGAGGCTTCTCAAGTCTCTCTCGATCACTCTTCCCCCTCCTACATGTAAAACATCTTCTAAACACAATGAACCGACACTTTCTTTCTGTGCATATCATTGGGTGCTTGGCCATTCCACTAGTGAATGTCACACATTGAAAGACAAAATACAACAACTCCTTGACACGAGTTCTCTCACTCTTCCAGATGATGAAGCACTTGTTTCTTCTCTACATGAAAAGTGATATTAAGGTTCACCTCCATTTGGTTCATTATTTTTACTCTATTTTCTCATGAGATTATTGTGTTGTTACCCACTATGTGACACTTGTAGTTTTTTATGTTTTCTCGTTACCATTCATAGTGGTACAATCTCACATGCAACCATATCTTTGTTTTTGGTAACTACACAATATTCATTTTCATGGTTGTCCTCACCCGTACTCTAGGGGTAGAGATAACTCGTTCTAGGGGTGTGCATTCTTTTTAAGTATCCCCCTCCTCTTTATTCCCCTTTTCTTTACCTTAACGTATCTACATATTATACATGTTAATATTTTAAGGGAGGCATATTCTCTCCTCACAGGTGCATCCACACATGCACCTTGCTTTATTTTGCACCCCCTGAGGTGTAGCTTATTAGTTTTCCCCCTATGACATTATTTATTTAAAGCTCCTTGAAGAATTTACCCCCTATGATGTTGGTTTTTGATAAGCTCCCCAAGGCTTTAATTTTTGATATGCTCCCTGAAGTATTGATAGTCTATGATCACCTAGGATAATGTAGCTTGCTAGTCTGTGATCCATTTAGTCCATGAGCCACGTAGCATAATACAACTTGCTGGCCTATATGCTTCATATGACTTACCTCTTTACACCCATGGTCACATAGCATAACACACTGTGCTAGCTCGTGATCCATGAGGATATTGTGATTTGAATGACCCCTAGTGATAGAGCAAGCTAGTGTCCACATTCAAACCTTTGCATCATTCATCTTCTTCTCATCTTCCATCAATCTTTCATCTATCTACCTTTCATCTATCAAATCTTCCTATCAACGTATGCTGCAAATCTGAGCAATCAACATTCAATCATTCAAGAAACAACCATGCATGCATCATCAATCTGAGGTATTTGAAAAGGTTTAGATCTAAGTTAATTTGCATGTCATTGTTTTATCTTTCTTGTTATCCAAATTTTCTCATCTACAAGTTTGATCTCAAAGAAATCAGTTCCCAATATCTCTGCACAATCTCTTACAAATTCTTGTTGTTGGCTTTCCCTTGTCTAGGTTGAATCACTATATATACCCTCCACAAGAACTCTTTTTGTCTTAATAGACATGGAGGATAACTCTTAGTCTAGGGGGTTCACCTCTTCACATAACCATTTCAATTTGGGAGATGCCCTTTATTAGTTAATGACATCTCATCCATTAATATAAGGTTTTCCCAACCTTTGTTAATCATTTCAATAGTGTTCATGGAAAGGTCCTTGAACAAGTTCTCAACATCCCTTTCTACCAAACTCTCTTTATTCTTTGTAAATTTTAATCTCTCATCATTTTCTCTTTTTGTAAGCCCACACTTTCACTCACCACCTTGTCTAAGTAGTTTGCACTGAAATCAAAAGGTTTTAGTCATATAAGAGGGGTTATTAGTTCCTCAAATCCATTGTTAACTATGATCTTTAGGTTAGATAGATGAAGTTCCAAATGAGGGTTTTGAGTCAAGCATTTAAATGGAAGAGCGCCCCTACTTCTACAACCTTCTAATGACTCATTAAATACCACACATTCTTTAATCTGTCTTGCTAACCCTTGTAGGATCATATTTTATTTATCAAGATGGTTACTAGGTTTCTTATATGAGTCTTTATTATATAGTGGTACAATTAACCCTTGTCCCTTTATTTACAGAGTCATACTATTCTTCCTAGAATCCTTATGTTCAATTGTAGCTACTTTGACATGCTCATTTACACTTAATTCTCCTAATAGTGGGTCTTCCTTTTATTTTCTACTCTCAACATTCTCAACAAAAACTCCCCTATTGCACTCAAATTCTCCCCTTCATTCTCATAGTCCTCATCTTCTGTAGCAGCAGCCCCCTTGGCATGCTCAAATTTAGCTTTTCTACCCATCTCAATCCTTTTACAATATCTTTATTGCCTCTCCTAAATATGTTTTAGTTTCTTTTATTCCATGTCCAATTCCATTTCCAAGTTAATCTCTTCTCTAATCTCTCTCTTCTTCTTGCTATTACCTTTTTCCATGGGTGTTTACTAATTTGGTGCTCCTTTAATCATTTTATTCATCACTAATATCTTATTCTCATCCTTCTCCTAATGGTTACATTTCTTTTGATATCCCTTTAGGATCCACCCTTTCCAATTGTCATCCCCTAGGTGCATAACCCCCTCTCATTAGGCTAGAACATAGAATTTCCTATCACAAATCATCAAATCTTGTTTCTCCTTAATGGTAATCCTTCCTTTTTCAATTCTTGTCTACCATGAATGGTATATCTATTGTTTAGACCTTTCTTTTATCCTTATACTAAGGTCATGACAATGGAACCAAGATGTTGGAAAGAATGGGCGCGGATGAGAGATCTAGGCTTTAGTTACTTGAAATGTTGTATTTATACCCTAGTGTTAAGGATAAAAATATGATAAGAGCATATATAATGAATTATAGAAGATTGTAGTAGGAAAGGATATACAAAATTAATAAAATGCATCTATTAACATACAAAAAATGTACCATAACATATTATATATGAGTCAAACCAACTTGTAGTTTATTATATTTATCATGGATAACTCTGTTAAAATATCAATCCATACATCAATTATATTCTATTATAGTCATTCTCTTTTTTTTTAAAGTGTTCTCACATCAAGTTCTAAGGGAAAAGAATATTTACACCCTCAATTTCATTAGAATAATCATCCTCATAGTCTAGTTCATCCAGTTGACAATCCAAAACTATATTGTTGCATTTATCATTACATTCACTACTAAGTGTAGATCCAATTATTCCACCCTTACGTGCACCAATACACATAGAAGGATATCCATTAGTTGCATCATATTCAAGGGGAACAATACAAGAGAGTTTATCAAATAAAGAGCTATAGTCTTGTTACCTTGATCATTTGTGCTCATACCATCAACATCATCAATGCCAATAGTGTACTCATCAAATTGGAATATAGAGCACACGCTCTACTTTACATCAACATGGTTGTCCTGATATGAAGAAATACATGCCTCAACCTTTTTAAAACAACAAGCACCTTGATCCTTAGGATTATGAGCCTCATTAACATGTTGAACACCCTCATGATAGTGACTTAAAATTATTTATCCATTATTACTATCACTTACAATAAGGACAACAAACTTGTTCTTTATTCTTGTCTCCTTTCTTCCATTAGGTTTTCCCATCCATAAGCTTTCTCAAGACTATGGTTTAAACTCAATTAGAAACATACTTGTACCATGCTCCAATGCTTCATAAAACATGTAACCACATGTGGAATCATTATTTTTATAGTCATTTAGAATGCAAGAGACCGTTGTTGTAAACCTATGATTAAAAACTAGAATTGGCTCATCCTCCTGCCTTTTGATGCTTGAAAGTTCTTAGACAAAAGCATTCCCACTTTGAGAGAAGTGATAGCTAAGAAAGCTACCAACCACTCCTTACCATCCCCACAAATATTCTTAATAAAAACTTTACCTACGATTCTTCGTTTTCTATTTCAAAACTCTCCATCAAGTCTACAAACTTGTTGACACATGCCTCTTCTTGAGAAAATATGTGCCCATCAAAAGTAGGTAGTTGATCATGGATTTCTCTTGGCATGGGATTTGATCTATGGGTTACCCAAGATAAGTCCAATTGTTTGTAGTTAATAACAACAAGGAGGAGGCCACAAAATTTAACCTTTTGTTTATCTGTGTCTACAAGGTGGGGCTAAGGATGTATCACTTCAAGCTCTAACATTTTTACATGGTGTAGAGACCTAAAATTGACCATGTCTTTTGATGAGTGCCAAGTAGCACCCATAAAATACATCTTTTTACCTCTCTTTTTCTCCTTTTTGATCCCATCTTTCTTGATGTTTGCACTTGAATAGGCTAGCAAGATTGTTCTAAATAATGATTAATTGAAGATAAATTACTTAAGATCATGATTTCTGATTAAAGGACTAATGTGCATGGAATTGATGGAAATATACAGAAAAATTTCTCTTTTTGAATCAACAGGTGTAGATGTTCAGGATGGCAATTTTGTGCATCTCTGGAGGTAGTCCTAAATGATCTCCAGAGATAATACCAAAATACCAAGACATCAGAAGTTTTGAAGTAAAGAGGAAAAGCCTCCTCGGAGCTGGAGTGAAGTTTGGAGCATCTCCAGAGCTGAGCAAGAAGGCCGCAATTATATCTCTAGAGCTACAGACATATCTCTGGAGCTATAAATAGAGACATACATTTCCAGTGCCTCTTTAGAATATAGTAGATTTCTAGCACATCTATCGGTCAAGCACTTTCAGCGGTGATCGTGATACCCCTCATATTACTCAAATCATCACTTGAGTGATTAAGGGCCATCTTTAGTTAACTTCTGGGAGTTTTGATCGCTTTTTAAGTTTTTGCATGAGTTACTGATGAAATTGATTTAATATCCATATTTTCAGGGCCTCGCTGCCCAAATGTATTAAGACACAAACTTAGATTCAGAGTGGACTTCTGTTCCACTCAATCTATTTTTATTGCATGGTTATTTTTCATAGTTAGACAACTAGTATAATAAAGAGATGGATGTCATCTCATAGAAGAACTGGTAGATAAGATAAGTGATATGTCATCACTCATTTTATATATACTTACAGAAGCAGCAGAAAAGAGACTATTATTATTTTGATTTTCTGTAATCTCAATTTGGATATCAATATTTCTTTAAATGTAAAGTGAATGGAATTGGACTGAATTTAGTTGTGATCTTATTCTTTTGTGCTGATTCCTTACTGTAGCCTTCAACCCTTAGTGTGTGGAGCAAGGGCCCACTCTCACCACCAAGGCAGAAGGCTAGTACCACTATTTTGTTGTTTCAGATTTTGCTTTATAGAATACTTATTGATTTTGATAGATAGATGCATGTTGCAGTTTATAGATTTGCTTCGAGTAATTTACTGATCAATTCTATTTTCAACATTCGTTGAATTCATTAGTAAGTAGATAGATCAATCTCTTTAAATTAGTAAAATTCATTAGAATTAGCTAGAGAAAACCGGTAACTGTAGAATCCCTAATTGCAGATAGCCGTGGACACAGCCCTAGATTTTGACATTTGAAATATAATTAAATGATGAGGTACAACGACCCCTTGTCATCTTTCTAACATCACATTCGACATCACCTTGTGTCACCTTGTGACACATTTATTTTAGGACCCCTTCATGTCCCTTTTTCATCATATAGTTAGTTAAATAAATTATATTTATTTAATTAATTTAAATCCATTTCCTCCATTCCCAAGTTAAATAAATAAATTATATTTATTTAATTAAATCCATTTTCCCCTTTAGCCAAATTAACAAAATAAATTTTATTTAATTAATTAATTCAAAATTTCCCACATCATCACCCTTCTCCAATAATTAATTAAATAATCCTATTATTTGATTAATTATTGAGAGTAACATGACTTGCACAAAAGTCAAACTAACTTTTCATCTCAACCATCCATTTCATACATCTCCAAATCTCAACTGTTCACAAAAAAGATGCCCTAGAAGCTTCCATCCTTCACCTCTTAGTCTCATCCATCCATTGCACCTCTTAATCTTAGCCCTCCATTCCTCATATAAAAAATCTATAAGTCAACCATCAATCAAGTCATTTCTGATAACACACAAGAATGTAAAGTTATGCTTCTAGTGTGAGCAATCAACATATCATTATCAAGAGCATATCTAGTGGAGCAGGGTCCACTCCAGTTTTGCTCTATTGGAGGAGAAAGGATGATTTGATGTGAAAGGTTGTGTTTATTGCATTATCTTTGTGTTATTTTCTTCTTATCATTTTCTTGTCTTTATTTTGGCATACTTGATGGGACCTTGTCCCTTGATGTATCTTACTTTTTGGAGGTTTTGTGGGCTTTTTGTTTCAGGTTTATGCTCTTTGTGTATAAATTTTGGAGGTCACATATTTTAGGGAGTGTCCTATGGCAAAAAAGGACCTCACGATTGAGTCTGAAAGACCCTAAAATCCTAGGATCCATATAAAATTTAACATATTTGGGAAGTGTTGGAAAGACGATTTGACGAACTTCATAGTGGTGTAGGCCTTTTCATCAGATTTGACTAGAATAATCAGATTTATCATTTTAAGATAACACACTTGTTTGTATATTTTTCACTTGTCAAAGGTCAAATCTATCAAACTACTAACACCTTTGTTGTAGGTTCAGTTGTTAAAGGCTTATCATTAAACCAACTTATGTTTTCTTTGTTTGGTGAGCTTGGTTGTGTCTTAAGATGTGTGTATGCTCTTCCCTCACATTGAAAAATAATCTTGGGAATCAAAAACACCCTTTAGACATTCATTTTCACAACATACATTGATTTTTAAGGGATAATTAATCTTGTTTGTGTGGATCAAGTGTGTGTGTATGCTCTCCCCTCAAACTGTAAGGTGATCTTGGGGATCAAAAACACCTCCTAGTTCACTTTTGTCACCCAAGGTGTGTTAGTGTGTGTATTCTCTCTCCTTGTGCTTAGTGCAATCTTGGAGATCAAAAACACCTAATATCTACCTTTCCATTTAAGGGGCCTACTTTACGATTTTATCACCCCAAGGGACAACCTCAACCATGTGTTCTGATGTGGTATATCAAAGGGGGAGAGAGAAAGTTGTACCTCAATCTAGTCATCATCATGTCTAGCACAACCTTGGGGCCCTTGGTGATTCAAGACACAAGGTGGAGGGATTGTTTGAGCCTTTTCCCTAGTTCCATGCTTATAGATGAACTAGTGTTTACAGATTGAGTCCCATGTACCTTGCATATATTGGGGACATTCCTAGAGATCTTGTACAAGCCTAGATTAAAACCTTTCAGCTATCATTTATTGTGGTGCATTTCTTCTAGAGAGAAGTGCTTACATGTAAGTTTCCATGGGTTGAGTTAGAGCTAACTGTCGAAGCCTTTAGCACTCCAAGGTAAGGGATTTCTTGTGTACATGACTATCCCTATCTATTCATCACATTGTAAATCGTATTAATGGATTATTTTCCATTGTGATTCCACAAGATTTGACACACCTACTTGAATAATCGAGGGTGTTATTGTGTTTGTTTTGTGTGTTCATATTTGAAAAAAAATTACACTTTCATAATCCAAAATCCAAATCCATTGCAAACTTGTGCATGTATGTGTGAAATCTATTGTTTACAAAGCTTCCCAAGGTCAAGCCTCAAACCATCCCTAATCACCTTCTAATCAATCATTTTCATCCAAATCCAATCCAATCCAGCTTCATCCTAATCCTCCTAATCCAATCCACCTCATCCCCAATCATCCTAATCACCTCATCCCAACTATCCTAATCATCCTAATCATCTTATCCACATCAGTCCAATCTATCCCCAATTCATCCCTAAGCCATCATCTAGGACTCTAATTCTGATCAAGTTATCCAAATCCAATTAAGCTCCTAATCCTAATCCATTCTATCCACTTAATCCACCTCCTACTCACAATCATCATCATAATCATAATTCCATCATTGAGCTTAATCCAACCTATCTTCATTATAATCACCTCCTAATCCAATCCTTAGTCTATCACCCTCTTCCATTATCATATATAATCCACATCATAATACACTATCCTAATCTAGTTCCATTATTCCTCCTTATCATAATCATCCTCCATCCATTTGTCATCTATAATTGACAGCATAATCCACTATCCTAATCCAATCCATCATTCCTCCTTATCCTAATCATCCTCCATCCATTTGTCATCTATAATTCACATCATAATCTACCATCCTAATTCAATTCCATCATTCATCCTTATCCTAATCCAACCCCATCCCTTATCTATCCTAATCCACTTTCATCATTCATCTTTGTCCTAATTATCCTCTATCCATTATCATCCTTAATCCACATCCTTCATCATCATCTTAACCCAATCCCTATATCAACCTAATCCCATTTTATCCAAATCCTAATCTAATCCATTTATTCCTCATCCAAAATCAATCACCCATTATCCATGTATCCAATTCAATCAAGCATCTAATCCTCAATCCTTAATCAAAAGTCATCCTTTGACAATCAAAATCTGGTTGACTTAGCCTCCTTCATACTGCATAAAATTTCATCCAAAACCTAATCATTATTCCTCCAAATTATCATCAAAATCCTTCATCCAAAGGTTCTAAATCTAATCCACAATCATCCATTTCAAATACAATCTTCAAATAAAAAATCAAGACCTTAAGTTGATCCCATTGTCCTTAATCCAAACTTACTTAAGAACATTGCCTATATCTTAAGTATAGTTATCAAATCTCATCAATTCCCACTTAAGAATTTTCTCTATCTTAAGTAGAAATCAAATCAATCCAATCAACCCTCTTGCTTAAGAAATTTGACTATCTTAAGTATAGAGAATTATCCCTCATTCAATCATATCAAATCATTTTAAGGTCTTGACATTTGATCCCCAACCTACATCAAGTTCATCCATCATCTTACATCATCCAAACCCCATTTTAATCAATCCAAATCCCCATCAAAACCTAATCCTAATCCAAACACACATACACATATCATGAGCTAGTTTGATAAATTCATTATGGAAGATAGAATGCCTATGATCCCTCCTTTGTGTGAAGTCCATCCCAAACCTAAAATCACACTCCTAGGATGTCCTCAATTTGTTACTAATGATGATGAGCACCTTGTAGATCATGGTGAATATTGTGAATCCATCCAATCTAAAAATAATGCACATGCCAAACCCAAAATCACACTCCTAGGAGGTCCTCAATTTTCCACTAATGTGAATACTTGTAGCCATCAATATTCTTGTAACCAAGAGCATTCTAGCACAAGCCATCCTATAGGCTCACATTAAACATCCCTTGACCATCATTATGGTAACTTTTACCAAGGGAATACCATCCTAGAACAAGATCCTATAAAACAATGCATGGCCAAACTTAATATCCTACATGCACAACTAATGGCTACCCCATAGTCCCTCCATCACATATCCCTACAAACCTCCTAATCCTAATCCATTATTCCACATACCTTCCAACCCATCAATCCTTTCAATCCCTCCATCAGTGATAACTTTAAGAAAAGACCCCTAAAAAATGTTATAAAATCCTGGCGAATCCTAGCTAAGTGCTTTAATTTTCTTGGCAAATCTATGCACATTACTAAAAAAAATTACAAAATCATGGCGAATCCTAGTGAATACTCACTAAAAACTAAAAATAATGGCGAATCTTAGTGAATAATTACTAAATAAATTAATTATAATGGTGAATTCTTCCTTTAAAAATTTGCATATTTGGTCAACCCCATATATTCTTTGTTTTCTTTAATTTTGAAGTGGGGGTTGGAGACAATTTTATAAACTTAATAATTATCACTAGATTATAGTTTTCTCACCTAACGATGGTTTGGTTTGCATCCTAATTTTTTTTTATATTGACTAAGCTTTAATGAGTTTCGACCAAGAAAAATTAACTATAGGTACTCTTCCTACGAAAAGGATGTCTCACCTAGGGTCTAAACATTTAAGAAATAAATAAAATTAAAATGAAATTTCTAACTAATAGATAATTTTATAATTAAATTCTAAAATTTAACCCTTTTCCCTAAGACAATTTAAAATGATAAACTAAGTCAAATAAAATAATAATACTTAAAAATACATTACACTAACCTTAAAAGAATAAAGCCAATAAAATATAAGTCCCTTTCATAATTAAAATACAATATACACTTAAAATTGAATTATACATGGAATAATAAAATATAAATATGAAGATTATACTAAGTAAACATTTATTTCTAACTCTAAAACAAAAACTACTATGAGTTCAACTATTTTTAAACAATTAAAAAAGCATGCTACTCCATTAAAGGTGAATTCAACTACATTTTATGAGCTAATTATGCAACTTCTATTATATTTAAAACTCACTAAAATAATAAAATATTACATAAATATTTTTGTTTCTACCCAACCCTTTCATTTTCTCATAATCATTTTGTTGTGAAGTTTTATTTTCATGAGAGAAAGAGGTTATACAAGTGGAAGGTAATTTCTATTGATCTTGTTGGTGTTTTTCCCAGTTGGATGTTTCCCAACTATCCCTAGAAGTTAGCCAGATCTTATCAACAGGATCTTTGGGCTAGGGGCCAACAGTATAGGAGACAAACTCTATAAATGTCTCCTCTCCTTCTTTAGGCTCTGCAGAACCAAGGGGGGTATTCCCTATTCAATATCCATGAGATGAACCTATGAACTAGCTGGGATATTGACACAAAGCAGAGAAATCCTCTCTAATGCAGACCAAAACTATAAAATAAGTACAAAGGGGCTAGCTTTGGGCGTTATGTTCAGCTGTGAATCAGAGGATTAGGGTCCTAAAAATTACTTCTAAATCCTAAAAGTTTGCGAATAAGATTTTAATTTTGATTTTGTGTTTGGATGTAAGACAAGGACCTTGGATCATAACCTCAATACAAGAACAGACTGGTGCCTATCTTAGGGCATGGAGTCAACTAGACATATATATATGTGAATGTTTACCATAAACTTAAAACAATAATCAGATTTCAAGGGGATTTTCTAGTATTTGCCTTACAAATACTTCCCAAGACTGAGTATTCAATTATCCATACTTACAGATATCCTTACTATAATATATTTTTCCCAATGCTTAACCCAAAACATTTAATTTGTTCCTTGAACAAAAGTAGAAGATTAAATATTCAACACAGAAAACCCATGTTCCAGAACCTTGAATAACCCTTGGCTATTTAGATTAAGAAGAAAAATACACACAACTTGGAGATAGACAACCAAATACATGCAACAAAGCATTACTCATTTAAAAACACAACATGAAATTAATGGATTTTATGCATAAGACATTCAACATATAATTCATGAACTCACAAGAAATAGAGAAACCAACTGAACTGTATTTTATTATTTCTCCAAAAGTCCAAATCTTCAACAACCAAAGAAATGAGCAACGCAGTTCCTTTATAGATCAGGAACATGCCCTTAGCATTAATTACATTGTTTTTCAAATTGTTATGGGTACAAAGAACCGCTAAAAAGGTGTTGGGAGACATTAATTGCATTAGAAAGATGAGGAAAGAAAGAGTGGTTGAACTTAGAAGATGTATAGCCACTTGAAGATTATCCTTGTTAATGCTGGGAGGGCGGTGGTTGGCTTGTCAATCCTTTGATCCATATATGTCCTTCCACTCACCACACGTCTCTTCTGCCGGCCAAGGGAATGAAAGTACCTCTACAATCTTGCCATTATGGCTGACATATTTGGCATCTAGGATACTTTTTACATGTTTACAAAACATATCAAAACTTACTTCAAGAGTGTGCAACTTGTCGAATGATAAGCTCAATACTTGCATAGTTGGGTCACTTGCATCACAACAAGAAGAAATTAATTGGTAACTATTGTCTATTATCTCCTTTTTCCACTTGTCCAAGTCTTTTGTTTTACCATCACCCTCTAAAATGGGAGGTAACCACTTAGTGTCCAACTTTTCAATAGCTTGCATCTTCTCTTTCACAACTGTATCCAATTTTAACTAAAAAATATTTCAAAATACTCAAAATATCCTCAAAATACTTCAACATATCTGACACCGACTTGAATTTAGAAGGTGCATTGGGATCATACCTAGTACACCTAAGAAATTCTCTGACTTCCCCAGTTCTATGCAACCACTTTGCTTTTATGCTCAATAGCCTCTTTTTGTCAGAGTCATGCTTCTCATAGGCTGCCCTTAGCTGTGAGTAGGATTTCCAAGTCTCCTCAACTCTAGCCAAAGTCTTTGTCACCCTATTTTTGATCAAATTGGTGACTACCTCCTTAACCTTGTTTTTCTTTTCTTCCTCCAGTCTTCTGTTATCCTCTTTCAACTCTCTAATTTCTATAAGGAGAGGCTCTGTATCCACTGGAAGAGACTCTGTAGTTTGTATGATAGGAGGAGTCTAAGATGCACCAACTTCCAATTGTGGCTGACTTTCATACATGCTCACCTTAGCCATAGCAACTATGTATTTCTCGAAAATCTCATTGTAATCCTTTTGTAGTTTGACTATCACTGCCTCTGCAAATTGTGCTCTTTGCACATTTAAACTGGTAGCCTGAGGAGCAGGGGTGTCTAACACCCATTTTATTATCACATTTCTAGTTAGCTCATCTAAACCAACTTTTGGCTTCTTTTCACTTGGGGCCAATGTCTAGATTGCCAAGGTTTCAAACCTTGGATCAAATACATCACCCTGGATAACTCAGTTGACCTGTTCCTTTGTTACATCAGAGTCATCTCTTGTAATTGTATCAAATGCAATAGCATCTGATAATGTCCAGTGTGGTAGCATCATGATGTTCCTCCTAGTTACAAGTTCTCTTCCCTCCTCAGGCGTCATTGCACTGATGTCTTTTCTTACTTCATTGAAAACCCTCCTAGTAATGGCATCATATTTTGTGGGGTCTGCACCACTTTTTTCTTCTTCAATTCTTTTCTGAAACTCCTCATTTTTGGTCCTTAGCACAAATGATCTAAACTCAGGAGTGCTAATAAATGCATCATCTGAAATAAATTGATTGCAGGCCACCACCCTCACATCCTTTGTATCAGCCTCATTATTGACTGTGGTCCTTGTCAACCTATTTTCTGGTGAGGAGTAGGGCACTATCCTTGGTGGAGAACTCACCTGATGAGGGAAATCCTGAACTTGCTCTTCTGCTGCCCCTTCCTCCAAATTTACAACTTCTATTTTCTCCTCAGTCTCAAGATCAATAATTTTAGCCCTCTTTGGAGCAGGGGGATCAGGGGATTCCTCTTTTCTAACATATTTTCCTCTTGAGCTGCTGGGTTGGTATGATGGCCTTTTCTCACCTGGAGGTGCACTAGATATTAGCTCCTCTGCCTTAGCAAACATCATTTCTATTCTCTTTATGGGGTCTTGTATTTCAACGAAAGCTCCAAAGTAAGCAGCATTGGCATTTTTCTTCAATTTCTCTGCTCACATTACTCCATTCCATTTACTTCTTAAAGAATGCACCTCCTGCATTGATTGACAATTTCTCACTGTGTCCTCATCCAAGAGAACATGATGTGGGTCAACAGGTCTATTGACCTTCAATCTTGTGTTATGAATGAAACTCTCAGGGTCAAAGAATCTCACCTACTCCATGTTCATCCTGTAGCATTGAAGCATGAAGCCTATCTGATCCAATCCACTCTTGTCAATTGTTATGAAATCACCTAGTTTCAATGAAGTAGGGATAAGTGGCCCCTTCTTATGCTTTCTAAAATGTTCCTTATTAGCTTCATTCAGTTGCCTGATGACTTCCATGAAAGTCAACCTCTTAGGCACAAATTTGGGTAAAGTATATGGTGTAGCCTCGCGCCCATAAATCCTGATGCAAGTTGTGTTCTCATGCATGAACTAGTCCCCCCAATTACGATCTATATGCAAGTGTGGGGCTCTCTCCAATGGTCTCAAAAAATCCTTGATTTATTTTGGTATTCTATCAGCTGCAGGCTCCAAGAAACCTAGCACCTTTCTCACAAAATGCTCTTTAAATGTAACATAGCTTGCATACTTAAAATGCCTATCTAGCATGCAGGTCCACATTTGTACTGACATTGTGCTGCCCTATGGATCAGTTATCTTCACATGTAAATCTTTACTCCAGTGGCTAGATAGAGAGAATAAGATCATATGACACGTTAGTGGATACCATGTGAACTTCACATGGTGGTGCAGGGGCACCTAGACCTTAAAGCAAATTTTTGAATTTTTGGTCTCTATTTTGAGCATAAGTGGAGTTTTCATATTAAATGATGTAATAATGCCCACTATATGCATTTTCATGTAGTGGAGGATTAGGATAGGTATTTTCATAAAGTGGAGGTTTGAAATCTGATTTTTGCCTTAAATTTCTAATTGCTATTTTAGTGTAGCAGAGTGGAAAGGCTATTTTTAGGCCTTCTTTTTTTATTTTTCCTCAATGTTGGAGTAGTGGAACATGGAGATTCACTGTAGACATGCTTTATGTACCCCTCACATGTCAAGGAAAAGGATTTGATGAAGTTTGGAAGAAGAAAAATAAAGAAAAGTTCTAGTTTTCTGCAATTTTCTATTTTTTCACTATTCCAACGCTTGGCATAGGTCCGTACTCTACCTTCATGGATAGAAACCTATGAAAAAGTGAGGGAAGTGGAGATACCTTTCATTTGTACCTGGTCTTGAGGATTTTCATTGATTTTTAAGCATTTTATTCTTGTTTTTCTAAAACCAGGTCTTAAAAATCTAGTTTTGAGGGTTTCAAAGAATCGATGGGTTTTTGACCCATTCCATCCATGTTTGGTTTCCCAAATGGGTGGAATGGAGTTATTTAGGTTGTATTTACATGTTGAATTTTGTTGCAAGAGCAGGGGAGCATATTTGTGTGATTGTTGCATTTTTTTGAGGCTCAATATCTTCATGTATTGAGGCTTCTAGACTAGGTAGAGGAGTAGTTTGATGCATGGTTGAATCATGGTGGCTCAAGAACTCTAAAATCACCTTATTCAATCTATTTTCAGTCCATTTGATTCCCTAGAACAGGTTTTGGGGGTGTAGAGCAGGTTTTACATACTTTGGCTATGTGTAGGAGGCCTAATTAGGCTTAGTGCAGCAGGAACAATCCTCTTTTTGAGACATTTGTTACAAAGGAACCTATCCTTCATGTTTAATATGTTATGTAACTCCAAAATGGGTATCTAAAAACCTAATTTGTTCATGGGTTTGCCAAGTATTTTGCAATTTATGACTAAAAAACCTAATAGTAAGGGCTACAAGCAAGTAGAGTAGTTTGCAAGCAAATCACTAGGAGGGCATTGTATCATGGGTTTTTATGACCTTGGGTGGTCTTAGTCTGCCAAAACAGAGTGTGTCAAGGTGTGATAGAGTTGTAGTAAGTTGAGTAACTCATTTTTGTATTCATTTGTGCATGTTTCACCCTTTGTTGACCATGCAAGTTAAAAAGGAAATTTGTCAAGTTGGGATAGTCACCTTAGTGAATTCCAAGAATCATTTTCAATGCATTTAAAGGACCTCCCTAGCTCTGCATCAAGTGGTATCAGAGCATAGTTAGTAGATCTGTTGGGGTTGAGAAGTGGTAGGTTGAGAAAGGAACCGTGGTAGTTGAAGAGGCAGTTTGACAAGATGCCTCCAAGAGAGAAGAACATGGCTCAAGAGATGAGTGAGCTAAAGGAGAAACATGCTAGAGAGTTGAGAGAGTGAAAGGAAAGATTGGCTACTCTAGAAAAAAATCATAAAAGAGGAATGGATCTAGGTGATGAGAATGAATCTGAGGAAGAAGAGGAAGCAGAGTATGAAGATGTGGAAGAAGAGTTGGACCCTAAGGATCAGAGGATGAAAAAGTTGCTGAGGGCAGTAAAAGAAGACAAGCACAAGATGAAGATATATGTGCCAAAGTATGGAGGAAGCCTTAATGATGAAGAGTTACTTGATTGGATTGCAGCATTGGACAATCACTTTGAGTGTGATGAAGTTCCTGAGGAGCAGAAAGTGAAGATTGCAAAGACCAAGCTGATAGGTCATCTTTTGTTATGGTGGGATTATCAGCAATCAGAGAGGAGAAAGAAAGGAAAGACAAAGATTGTTTCATGGGACAAGATGGTAGCTAAGATCAAAGGTAAGTTCTTATCTAAAGATTATGAAGTTAAGTCATACACTGAAGAGTTTTATAAGTTAAGTATAAGGTCTAGTCACAATGAAAGTGAAGTGAAAAATGTTGCTAGGTATATTGGTGGTTTGAGGTTTAACATGCAGGATGAACTAGTGTTGGCAAATCCAAGGAGTGTTGAAGACTATTATCAAATGGCAGTTAGAGTGGAAGAAAAACTAAAAAGGAGATATGATAAGACAACTAGAGGAAGAGGCAACACCTCTAGAGGCAGAGGATCTTTTACAAATACAAAACAAGTCAATGAGAGCCAAGAAGAGATGAGCAAGGCACAAGGACAAGGTGCAGATTTCAAACAAGGACAAAGTGTAGATTTCAGAGGCAGAGGCACTAGAGGCAGATTTGGTGGTGGAAGGAGTGCAAACACCTTTGTAGGTAAGTCTTACAATTGCTAAGAGTTTGGGCAACCAGCATACAAGTGTCCTGAGAGGCAAGGTTTTACAAGTGATGGTGAAAGGAAGAATGAGAGGACTCAATTAGTCCAAGAAGAAGAATGTGGTGGTTCTACTACCACTATCTATGTTGGTGAAGTAGGAGAAACATTGATGTTGAGAGAAAGAGTACTATTGAATACCTCCAAGGAGAAGGAGCTGATTTAGAGGAGAGCACTATTTAGGATAGCTTGTAAATGCAAAGACAAGGTATGTAAAGTGATAGTCGACTCAGGATGTACTGATAACATGGTATCTAGTGAAATGGTAGACAAACTAAAATTGGAAAGAGTACCTAAGGACACACCTTACAAAGTCTCTTGGGTAAGTGATAATCAGTTCATTTTAGTGACTGAACAAGCATTAGTTGAGTTTAAGATTGGAGGATATGAGGACAAGGTCCTATGTGACATTTTACCTATGGATTGTTGCCATATGATACTTGGAGGACCCTGACAATTTGATAGGTCTACAATTTATGATGGAAGAGCTAACACCTACACCATTAGGAAGGATGAGAATACTTTTGTGTTGATTCCAATGCAGGAAGAAGCCAAGGAGTAGACAAGGATAGAAAAGATGATAATTATTGGTAGGAGAGAGCCAATGAGGCTTAAGGAGAGTGTAACCAAGGAGTATGTAGCCTTTTCAAGACATAGAGTTGTTAAGACAATAGATGGGAGGCAGAAGGAAGATGGAGAGACAATAAGTTTTAAGTGTCATATGATTTTGCAAAGCAAAGAAGGCAAGAAGATGACTAGTAAAGTCCAAGAGAGAGCAGAGGATGAGTTGTTTTAGAAGACACAAAATTGGCATGACCATATCATGGTTGGGACAATTCTATGTCCAATAAGAACAGTAGGACTGAAGTGACAGTTTGAGAGTGTGAAGAAGGGAGGATTTAGAACTGATAAGACAGAGATGAGGACAATTAGTATAGTGGTAGCAAAGGCAAGTGATCTACAGAACATAATGGGGGCAGCAAATGCAGTAGTAGATAGAGGTTTGCAACATAGTTTGACAAAGTTTAAGAAAGAAATCAAGATGGAACAAAAGCTGAGTGCAAGGACAACTAAACAAGGGAAAGGTATAGCTTCTAGGATAGCTACAACACCAACTCATGAAAATGACAAAGTCAAGAGACAAGGAGTAGGATAGTTTACAAGAAGATATGAAGATCAAGACACAAGCAAGTACACCAAGCAAGGTATGAAGTAGAAGGAAGCCATTGGACTCTAGGGAGGAGATACATAAGTAAGGAGAATGTCAAAGACAAGGTGCAGCTAAGAAGATCATGAAGACAAACACTCATGAGACACGAGTTTCTTTTTAGTCCAGTTGTATGGTGCAAGGGCACCTAGACCTCATAGCAAAATTTTGAGTTTTTGGTCTCTATTTTGAACATAGGTGGAGTTTTCATATTAAATGATGTAATAATGCCCACTAGATGCATTTTCATGTAGTGGATTATTAGGATAGGTATTTTCATAAAGTGGAGGTTTGAAATCTGATTTTTGCCTTAAATTTCTAATTGTTATTTTAGTGCAGCAGAGTGGAAAAGCTATTTTTAGGCCTTCTTTTTAATTTTTCCTCAATGTTTGAGTAGTGGAACGTGGAGATTCATTGTATACATGCTTTATATACCCCTCACATGTTGAGGAAAAGGATTTGATGAAGTTTGGAAGAAGAAAAATAAAGAAAAGTTCTAGTTTTTCTACAATTTTCTATTTTTTTTCTGTTCCCATGCTTGGCATAGGTCCATACTATACCTTCATGGACAAAAACCTCTGACAATGTGAGGGAAGTGGAGACACATTTCATTTGCACTTGGTCTTGAGGATTTTAATTAATTTTTAAGCATTTTATTCTTGTTTTTCTAAAACTAGGTCTTAAAAACCTAGTTTTGAGGGTTTCAAAGAATCGATGGGTTTTTGACCCATTCCATCTATGTTGTGTCTACCAAATGGGTGGAATGGAGTTATTTAGGTTGTATTTACATGTTGAATTTTGTTACAGGAGTAGGGGAGCAGATTTGTGTGACTGTTGCATTTTTTTGAGGCTCAATATTTTCACGTATTGAGGCTTCTAGACTAGGTAAAGGAGTAGTTTGATGCATGGTTGACTCATGGTGGCTCAAGAACTCTAAAATCACCTTATTCAATCCATTTTCAGTCCATTTGATTCCCTGGAATAGGTTTTGGGGGTGTAGAGCAATTTGTACATACTTTGGCTATGTGTAGGAGGCTTAATTAGGCCTAGTGTAGCAGGAACAATCCTCTTTTTAAGACATTTGTTATAAAGGAACCTACCCTGTATGTTTAATATGTTATGTAACTCCCAAATGGGTATCTAAAAACCTAATTTTTTCATGGGTTTACCAATTAATTTGCAAGTTATGATTGAAAAACCTCATAGTAAGGGCTATAAGCAAGTAGAGCAGTTTGCAAGCAAATCACTAGGAGGGCATGGTATCATGGATTTTTGTGACCTTGGGTGGTCTTAGTATACTAAAAAAGAGTGTGTCAAGGTGTGATAGAGTTGTAGTAAGTTGATCAACTCATTTTTGCATTCATTTGTGCATGTTTTGCCCTTTGTTAACCATGCAAGTTAAAGAGGAAATTTGTCAAGTTGGGACATTCACTTTAGTGAATTCCAAGAATCATTTTGAATGCCTTTAAAGGACCTCCCTAGATCTGCATCACATGGGGACTAGGGGTATACATTGTTGGACTTAGGCCAGACAACTGAGAGTGGGGGTGAATTAGTTTTCCCACAAAATTAACCTTTTCTTTCTCTTAATCTTCTTTCACAACTTATAAATAGATTAATGATGTAAACATTAAAGCATGCAACAATAACACATGAGCATAAACATAATTAACATGCTTGACCCCAAGATTTTTAACGTGGAAACCTGGTTAAGGGAAAACCACGGTGGGGGTTAACCCACAAGATTCGTACCCTATTAAAAGTACTTAAAAATGGGAAGGCACTTGCCTTTAGGTGCACTGGCTCACTAATCAAAAGAAGCTCACTACCTACATAAATTTATGTTTAGTACAGAAAGATTTAACTGAGAAATAGCATCTTCAACATGCCTGGTTTAGTCTCATTGAATGCTCACAAAACTTCTACTCTTCTCCCAAATGCTTCTTTACTATTACTTCATCTTTTACTGTTCTTGTTCCTCTGCTCCTCCTCTTCTCTGCTCTACCTCTGATCCTTTCTTGAGATTTTTTTATTTCGCACAAGGATGATTTTCCACAACTCATCAACAAGTATTTATATGCTTCATCGACCTTGGAATGAACATCAAGGTCGGCACTACAAACATCTGACTTAATGTGAATCACTAAGTTGTCAGCCAAATATAACCAAGACTCAAATCTTCCTCAAACAACACGCCATGCTCCATAGAATTGCTCTTAGATCATCTGCAACATGCTTGAATCATCCGATTGGCCAAGACTGGGAAAAACAGCAACACCAAGGAAGAAATCTTCAACAATGAGCTCAATATTCAATGCTGACTTCCAACACAGAAGTCACATGATTTAGAAACCACCACAAGAACATTAAATTCAAGAAAAACATCTGCACTCCTCCAAATCATCAGAATCACTTGCATCTTCCTCTGGAACCTCAAGAACACTATCTGCCATGACTGTCACACTAGAAAGATTGCTTGCAGACCTTCAAACCATGAACCACTTGAGTTGATGACACACACTGACTTCCCAAACATGTCTCCAGATCCATAGATCATAGTGTTTCATTTACGGAGCTATCCGGACCAATTTCCTGTCACTCTTTCTTTTCTGAACATTGCAAAACCTGATTCTACTCAGATGGCTATAACTTCTTCAAATCTTCATACGAACCTCTCAAATCTTAACTGGAGCTACTACAAACAATCCTCTACATAGCCATATGGTCTACATACAATGATCTTCATTAATTTTCTCAATATCCTCATCATTCTAGTCTTCTAAATAGGCAACAAGGTAGGATACAGTTGACACCAATGACAACAAGGATATGTTGACATCAATGACAACACCACTTAGGCACATATTTGCAACAATCTCCCCCTTTGTAATTGATGGAAACATATGATGTGAAAAAATGATTCAACCATCAAGACAAGAACTTCTCCCCCTTTCTCTTATCACTTCTGCAATAACTTTCTTCACTGCTCCTCCTTTCATCAGCAACTAGTTTTTCACATGACTTCTCTCCCCCTTTGACATCAATGGAAAAGGGCACATATTTGCAATTTTTTCTCCCCCTTTTTGTTTCAGACTAATCCCAAAAATTGCATACTGACTACTCCCCCTGAGTAGTATTTCCTTAACATCAATCTGGATCACAAGATATGACTATGAATTCCACTGGACTAATGCACCCTAGTGCATCTTAGTTCTGATTAGGAGGGGTAATAACCCCTAACTTCTCTCTGAGATACTCAAAAGTATCCTTAGGTAGAGGCTTAGTGAAAATATCCACAATTTGATCCTTTGAAGAAACAAACTCCAATCTAACTTCATTCTCATTAACCTTCTCTCTCAAAAAGTGAAACTTGATTGATATGTGCTTTGTCTTTGAATGCAACACCGGATTCTTTGAGATTCTTATTATACTTGAATTATCACAGAAGATTGTGACAGGCTCCTCAAACACAATTCTGATGTCCTTCAACATTTGCTTCATCCACAGAACTTGAGTACAATTGTTTGATGTTTCTATATACTTTGCCTCTGCTATAGATAGGGATATTGCCTCCTACTTTTTTCTCAGCCAAGAAACCAATCTACTTCCCAAGAAGAATGCACCACCACTAGTACTTTTTTTATCATCCACATCTCCTGCCCAATCAGCATCTATATATGCATGAAGAGTGAATTCATTATCCTTTGGATACCATAAGCCACAATCAAGTGTCCCTTTGAGATATCTAGAAATTCTCTTGACTGCTACAACATGGGATTCTCTAGGATCAGCTTGAAATCTAGCAACAAGTCCGACTACATTCATGATATCAGGTCTAGTCTGAGTTAGATAGAGCAGTCCTCTAATCATTGATCTATACCTTTTCTAATTTGCCTTAGGGGATTCATCATCTTTACTCAGCTTACATCCAGTTACCATGGGTGTACCCACTAGCTTTGAATCTTCCATTCCAAACTTTTTCAACAGTTCTCTCACATACTTAGATTGAGAAATGAAGATACCTTTATTTGACTAAATGATTTGCAGACCTAAGAAGAAACTCATTTCACCAAACATGGACATCTCAAATTTAATCTGCATCTGATCAACAAATGTTTTGTACATACTCTCATTTCCACCAAAAATGATATCATCAATAAATACCTCAACAATTAGAATGTGCTCATGATCAATCTTGAAGTAAAGATTACTATCAGCAGTGCCTTTGATATATCCTAGCTTTAGCAAATACTTGTATAATCTTGCATACTAGGCTCTTGGGTCTTGTTTGAGTCCATACAATGCTTTCTTTAACCTGCAGACCATATCTCTCTGATTAGATAACTAAAATCCTTCCAGGTGCTCAATGTAGACTTCTTTTTCTAATTCTCCATTTAGAAATACTGACTTGACATCCATCTGATAGACCTTGAAATCTTTATAAGAAACAACTGCAAGAAATAATCTGACTGGTTCTATTCTTTCCACCGGAGCAAAAGTTTCTTCAAAATCAATTCCTTCCACTTGAGAATATCCTTTGCATACCAGCCTTGCTTTGTTTCTTACAACTACACTATCTTCATTTAGTTTATTCCAGAAGACCCATTTAGTTCCAATCACATTTTTGTCTTTAGGTCTAGGAACAAGATCCCAAGTGTGATTCTTTTCAATTTGCATTAATTATTCCCCCATGGCTTTTACCCAATTTTCATCATTGCAAGCTTCAATTACTGAATTTGGTTCAATCTTTGAGATCAAACAAATCTCCTCTTGATATTCAACAATTATTTTCCTAGTTCAAAAACATTTATATCTATCTCCTATGATCTGATCTTCAGGATGATTCAGTCTTACATACCTAGGAGTTTTTATTTGAACCTTTGTTTCTTGAGCTTGTTCTTCAACATCTACACTATCCTCTTGAGTCATTGGATTTTTTAGATCAATCTAAAGCTGAGTCTAGGTTTGAACTTGTCTTCCTTGACTTTGAATTCCATCTTGATCATCTGATTCATATCTACAAGACCTGGAGTGTCCTTCTTTGCTCTCATCAACTCTAACATTTTCACTTTCAACAATCTTTTTCAATCTTTTCTTAAAGCACCGGTATGCCTTGCTTTTAGTAGAGTAACCCAAAAATATCCCTTCATCACTTCTTGCTTCAAACTTGCTTAGATCCTCATCTCTTTTGATATAGCACTTACTACCAAAAACTCTGAAGTATCTCGCAGTAGGAGGATGACCAAACCATAGTTCATAAGGGGTCTTACCAGAATTGCCTTTGATCTGCACCCAGTTAAGAGTGTAGATAGTAGTACTCATAGATTCTCTCCAATAGACTTGTGAAACATTTGCTTCCATCATCATGGTCTTGGCAGCTTCTTGAATGGTTTGGTTCTTTCTTTCCATGACTCTATTTTGCTAAGGAGTCCCAGAAGCAGATAATTGTCTTTTTATTCCATGCTTTTCACATAATGTATCAAACTCAATGGAGGTAAACTCTCCACCTTGGTTGGATCTTAGACACCTCAATTTTTCACCAATCTCATTTTCCACCATAACCTTGAACACCTTGAACTTGTCAAGAGCTTCTGATTTTTCTTTCAAGAAGGTTACCCACATCATCTGGGAGTAATCATCAATCAGCAACATAAAATATCTGTCTCCTTGCACACTCCTAATTATAGCAGGGCCACATAGATTAGTATGCACAAGTTCCAACTATCCACTTGAAAAATGTTCTTTACTCTTGAATGAAATTTTGTTCTGTTTAGCCAATTGACATTCTCTACACATGCTATTAGCAGGTTTCACAAGTTTTGGAAGATCTCTCACAGCCTGAGTAGAACTTATCTTAACAATGTTATCAAAATTCACATGACACATTCTCCAATGCCATAACCAACTCTGATAAATCTAAGTAGTTAAACAACTTTTGCCATAACTACTTAAATGAAAGATGTTACCTCTACTCTGAGTACCAGATGTAATTTTAGTTCTGGAGCTTTCCAAGATTCTACATTTTCCATCCTTGAATCAGAGATCATAACCCTTGTCAACCAAATGTCCAACACTAAGAAGATTATGCTTCAATCCTTCCACATACAGAACATCATTAGTGTTATTCTTACCATCAAAAGAGATGGATCCTCTACCATGGATTCTACTAGCTGAGTTGTCTCCAAATTTCACAATTCCACCTTCATATTTTTCAAATCTTACAAACTTACTTTTATCACCAGTCATATGATGAGAACATCCACTGTCAATTACCCATTCATCTTTTTCTACAACCTGAGCAACCATGGCACTTTCCACATTTGTATAGCTAGCAGATTCAGTAGGCACCGGATCTTCTTCTTTGATAGAAATGAATACCCAATCATTTTCAGTGGAGCCTCCATGATCAAATTCATCATCTGTGATTCCTTCTTCACTAGCTTCTTGGACATAGTAGCATTTCTTTTAAACTCTAGGTCTATTAGGGTTTGGCCTTGAACCCCTCTCCAGACACCTTGAGGAAAAATGACCAATCTTATTACAAGTAAAACATTTGAATGACAACTTTCCTTCATACTTACTGGATCCTCTTGGCAATCTTTTGGCAAAAAGTGTTTTAATTTCATCGAACTTAGTTTCATCATCTTCAAGATCCTTCCTTGTCCTGTTGAATCTGTTTGATCTTTTTGAAGAGCTTTCACCCAGATCATATTTTTGTTTTCCATGAATACTAGCCTTAAATACAGATTTAGACTTAGGAAGAGAATCACCAAACTCACTCATTTCAAATGCTGAAAGATTACCAACCAACTAATCCCTTGTAACAGTTGTCATAGTTCTGATTTCTTCAATGGAAACAACTTTATGCTTGTATGTCAAAGGTAAGGATCTGAGTAGTTTGGCAAAAATCTCTGATTCATCCAATACTCCAACAGCACACCTTATACCGCTCGCAAGTTCATTCACTTTTAGCATGTATGAGGTAATATTTTCATCTTCACTCATCCTTAAGCTTTCATATCTACCCTTTAGGCTTTGTAGTTTGGCACATTTGACATATTCATCACCTTCATGCGAACTTTTCAACTTCTTCTAGATTTCATACGCAGTCTTCAATTCCAGTACATTTGTCATTTTTGTATCAGACAGGGCATGCAACAAGGCTTCTTTAGCTTGAATGTTGTTCTCAACATCTTTGATTTCATCTAGAGTTGTAGGACCTTTGTCTGGAATTTTATACTCATTCTCAATTATTAACTAGTAGGCATCACCCATACATTGCAAATGACACTGCATGCACATTTTCAACAGAGTGTAATTTGTTCCATCAAATCTCAGACTGTCCTTCTTATAAGTCGACATTCTGGATCTCCTCAAGCAGTCAAGCTTCTTTCAAAGGAACTTAGCTTTGATAACAATTGTTGGAATTAGGCTAGACAACTAAGAGGGGGAGTGAATTAGTTGTCCCACAAAATTAACTTTTTCTTTCTCTTAATCTTCTTTCACAACTTATAAATAGATTAATGATGTAAACATTAAAGCATGCAACAATTACACATGAGCAAAAACATAATTAACACACTTGACACCAAGATTTTTAACATGGAAACCTAGTTAAGGGAAAACCATGGTGGGGGTTAACCCACAAGATTTGTACCCAATTAAAAGTACTTAAAAATGGGAAGGCACTTGCCTTTGGGCACAATGCCCAGAGTTCACTGCTCAAAAGAGGCTCACTGTCTATAGAAATTTATGTTTAGTACATAAGGATTTAACTGAGAAATAACATCTTCAACATGCGTGGTTTAGTCTCATTAAATGCTCTCAAAACTTCTACTCTTCTCCCAAATGCTTGTTTACTATTACTTCATCTTTTACTGTTCTTGTTCCTCTGCTTCTCCTCTTCTCTGCTCTACCTCTAAACCTTTCTTGAGATTTTTTTATTTCGCACAAGGATGATTTTCCACAATTCATCAACAAGTATTTATATGCTTCATCAACCTTGGAATGAACATCAAGGTTGGCACTACAAACATCTGACTTAATGTGAATCACTAAGCTATCGGCCAAACATAACTGAGACTCAAATCTTCCTCAAACAACATGCCACACTCCATATAATTGCTCTTAGATCATCCGCAACATGCTTGAATCATCCGGTTGGCCAAGACTGGGAAAAACAACAACACCAAGGAAGAAATAATCTTCAATGCGGACCTCCCACACAGCAGTCACATGATTCAGAAACCACCACAAGCACATTGAATTCAACAAAAACATCTGCACTCCTCCAAATCATCAAAATCACTTGCATCTTCTTCTAGAACCTCAAGAACACTGACTGCCATGACTGTCACACTAGAAAGATTTCTTGCGAACCTCCTAACCATGAACCACTTGAGTTGATGACACACTGACTTCCCAAACATGTCTCTAGATCTACAGATCATAATGTTTCATTTGTGGAGCTATCCAGACCAATTTCCTGTCACTCTTTCTTTTCTAAACACTGCAAAACCTGATTCTACTCAGATGTCTATAACTTCTTCAAATCTTCATGCAGACCTCTCAAATCTTAACTAGAGCTACTACAGACAATCCTCTACATAACCATATGGTCCGCATACAATGATCTTCATTAATTATCTCAATATCCTCATCATTTCAGTCTTCTAAATAGGCAACAAGGTAGGATATAGTTGACACCAATGACAACACCGCTTAGGCACATATTTGTAACATACATATTGTTCTTTATGGCCATCATCTGCTCATGCATTTTCTTACCTAGATATCTTGCATAGTCATATGGTTTTTTGGCTCCATAATCCTGAATATACACTGCTATCATCATTAGAGCCACTGGCATTCTATCTGCTACATCTCTTCCAAGTACAAGACATAAGGTGTGATAGGTCTTAAAAAAGTACTCCATGAACAGATTGCAGTGGAAGGGCTCTTCTTCTCTATCAAAAATCTTTATCAAGTCTCCATCAACTCCCTTAGGTCTATGCTTGGCCAGGTTAAAAGACCTATAAGTATACCTAACAATTTTGTATTTTTCTTTGAAGGCATTCAGATCAATTGGTGTGCTAGCAGTAGGGTCGAGATTGAAAATAGTTGAAATATATGTCTTTGTAAATCTAATGATGACATTACCATTGCCAGATAAGACATACATGGTCTTAGGATCATATATAGTTGCTATTGCTCTAACCAAGTCTGGGTTTTCAAAGACATCAGGGAAAATTAGCTTAGCTAAATCAAATTTTCATACATGACAAACTAGGACCCTATAGTCCATTCTCTTATACCAATGTTCGAACAAACTCTAGGCAGACACAGGTATTTTGGCATCCCAACAATCCACACATAGGTCATAAATCTTGTCATTTTTTCCTACTATCTCTGACCCTGTTATAGGTCTCTTTGATGACCCAGGACACTGAACCATAAGATCTTCATCTAAGGTACGTTTGGAGCTTGAAGGCTGACTGGAATGACTCATTTTTATGTTTATGCAGTTGAATAGATAAGACACAGAGGAATGGAAATGACTTACTAGTTTTTGTTGGAAACAAGGCAAATAACTGAGAGGGGGGGTGAATTAGTTATCTCAAAATTTCTTTAACTTTTTCTTTTATTATCTTAATAAATAGTGCAACATCAAATCATATAAGCATATAAGAACAAAAATAAAATCAACACACATAACACAAGGATTTTTACGTGGAAAACCCTATTAAGGGAAAAACCACGGGGTGACTAACCCAAGATTGTATTCTCTGTTAAAAGAATAAGAAGTACAAAATGGCACTTTCTAATTAGGGCTCACTGCCTGAGCGCACTGCTCATAAGAGGCACACTACCTACAAGAACTTACAGAAGGTAATCAGATCTTTGAACTGATGAGAAGCATCTACAAATGCTAGAGTTCAGTTCCAGTTAGGCACAACACACTGATTTGATGCACTTCATTCTTCTTCTATTTTAATATTATTGCTTTGTCACATACCGGATTTGATCTACTACTTTCACATTTGTCCCTACTTTTTCTTCATACTTATCACATCACTTATATTTCTCACATACCTACATACTGGAATCTATCTGGTATGTATATCCGCATCAAGGATTTCATCAACTTTCTAGTCAGCAACAAGAACACTCAAGATATTTATAAGTTATTAATCTGTCGGCTGAATCCATGCTTGATTTGTGATGCGTATCAAAAGAATAGGCATAGAAGTCATTAATCATGCTAGCCAACAATGTATAATCCCCCAAATAGCTTGATCAACACCTTTTACTCATCTAGATTGAAGTCTGATGCTCTACCGGTCAGTTCTTCCTCTGTCTTCTCTACTTGACTGGAACCTGATGCTCAGATGCTCATATCTTTTCCATGTTTTACTATCGGAGGCTAAATCTCTGGAATATAGTAGTCATGATACCCCTCTTGACTTGTCCAAGTCTGTAACTTTTTGAGTTACACCATCTGAGAGATCTGGACCTGATTGTCAGACCTTGTTGCATACTCTATTCTTGTTCACCAAACTAAAATAATCTTCAATCTGACTTCCGGTATAGGCATACTATGTACTGTGGATGTGTGGGATAGACTTTGTTGTCATTAATGACAACACTCATGAAGCCACACAGTGTCTCTTGCCAACAATCTCCCCCTTTGGCATTGATGGCAAAACTTAGTGAAAAATGGCTAAGTGTCGCAGTAAACTCCCCCTTGGCTGATGCTCTATCTTTTGCATTATTTTACTAGAGCTCCCCCTTAGCTGGATTCCACATTTTTCACTACTCCTCACTCCTCCTTTGACATCAATGGCAAAGGGTAGAATCTGTATACCAAAATTTTGCAAAAATTAATCTATACATGGCCGCATAAGTATATATACATGTTATACTTACATATACTTAAGTATATCTGTAAAAGTGGCCTTCAACTATACAAACTCTGTGGCCCAGCTCTGCTTCATCCTGTCCAAAATGGAGATGTGACCACTCAACAAAAATGCATATGCTTCTACTCTTTTTAAATCTGCCAAATCACTGGTCCGGGCTGTGGTCTAGGCATCTGTCAAGGCCTCATGCATTGCCTCTAACTTAGGGATAATTATCCCTCTGGGTTCACTCATCATGTTTATTATATCCTTCTTTTCTTTGTTCATCCTCTTTATTTCATTTATGATGACAATTGCCTCACATTCTTGATTCATTAAAGAGGTAATGAGGGGCTCAAAATTATGAGATAAACTGATAATTTACCTTCTTGTTCTTTCACTTTCTTCTCAATGTCCTCTATTACTTTGGGCCAAGATAAGAAAAATTTGTATATATCCCCACCATCTTTAAGAGCATTTTAAAGGTTCTTTATTCCATTGTCTAAGGTCCTTCTGTTGTTAGTAATCAGTCCTTGCACCTCAGAGAATCTTTTTCCCAAAAACTCCTTCAAGACCTTTGCTTCTACTGATTTCTCTAAAGATTCAAAATGAGTGCCAACAGAATTAACTAAAGATTTTAAGTTACCATATGGAGAGGCCGAAGGATCCTTTTGAAAGGATGGCATGATCTTCTCTAGCATCTTAGATGCAATCTCCTATAGTTCACAATCCTCCATGTGAGATTTCAAGAGTTTTTCTTTAGCCTTGGCTTGGGCAAAAGAATCTATCTTCATCATCTATACTAGAGAGAGATTATCCAGATTTAGCGGCCCTTGAAACAGCTCTAGTTCATCTAATTCCACCACTTCTTTGTCTAAGAAGTTCTTTACTATCTCTGTAGTGTCTCTTGCTGGAGATTGAGTCTTCTTTGAAATATCAGAAGAGTCATCATTTGTCTTATTTGCTTGTTTTTCTTCTTTTCCCTTAACCTCTTCTTCTTGAGCCTTCTCTCTTCTACCTTCTCCTTCAACTTTACAGACTGGAATGTCGGTCATAGCTGCAGTGGGATCCAGAGGAGAGATTGCACCTGAGTTTGCTGCTTCAAGAACTTCCTCTTTCAGAACTGAGGAGTCTAAGTTCTCAGAGATTTCTTCATTTATTTTCTTTAGTCCTTCGACATCCTTGTTAGAAGTTTCTTCATTGATTGCATTTAATCCTTCAACATCCATAGTAGAAGGTTCTTCATCTATTTCTTCTACAATGGGAAGATTAAATCTCTTCAAGGCAATCCAGAGGATATCTTTTGTTTCACTTGCTATTTGGTCTATTTCTCCAAGCATGAGTTTATTCATTCTTGCCTTACTCCATAACCCATCCTTACAATCTTTGAAAATCATGTTCATTTGTTTTGGAGTGATGGAAGGATAAAGCTCAATTGTTATCTACTCCCAAATCTCTAAGTCTTTTGCCTTTTCATTCTCTTTTATCAACTCAAGTACTTTTTCTAGACTCTTAGGAATTAGTGATATTATTTCAATGAAGGCTTTATTGTAAATGTTCAAGTACCTGACAGTGGCTTCTTCCAAAATTCTCTTGTCAGAATCACTATATTCATCATAGAATTCAGTCACCGGCTACAGGTTCCCATCCATAGTGACTACCTTGATGATGTCATCAATGGAAAGAGTGGGCTTTTCTACAAATTCCTCTGCCTTCTCTTCCTCCTTTTTGCTAGTAGAGAACTTATTGGATGTTCTCTTCTTCTTTATTTCCCATATTTCTTCATTTGAATCTGTTGCCTCATCATCTTTATGGCTTGTATACTTCCTTGAGGCTTTGGTCTTCATCCTCTTTTCTCCTTTTCTAGATGTCTTGACTTCCGGTTTGGTAGACTTTGAGCTCTTGGAATTGACAGGATCAGAACTCTTGAAGGATCTAGTCCTAGAAGAGGTTTGTGCAGGGGCACTTTCTTCCTTTGCTTCTTCTTTTTCTTTTTCTGCCTTCTCCATTTTCTCTCTGTTAGCATCAAGAGCCTCCTTTGATATGCCAAATCTTTTGGCAAATTCCTCTACTTCCCTTCTTACTTTCCTTTTTATCTCTGGTTGCCTTAACTCAACATGTATTTTTACACTTAGTTCTTGAAAGGTTCCAAACCTTTCTACCTCAGGGTCCTTAGGCTGGCTCAATAGATGTCGAACATGAAGATCCAGGATTTTCTCATTGACCTCGTATCCCATAGGCATTATCCACACTATTCTAGGCTCAACTGCCTCCATTAGGCATTGATCAGTGTCAACCATGAAGCACACTGCATCCTTGTATTTCTCAACTATGGATTGAGGTATCCTCTCTCTGGCTTGTATCATACATTGGAAGTTCCTAAAGTAACCCCATAGAGCTATGTTTTGAGCTTTAGCATCACCAAGTCCATACATATAGTCTCTAATCTGGATTGCAACTAGTTTGTCATTTTGCCATACCCAACCACTTGATCTGGGTAGCTCATTCATGTAATAAAAGAACAGACATAGTATTAGATAGCCATATTTGAAGGAATTCTTCTTATCCTATTTGATCTTCTGTAGGTTTTCTAATAGTTGATTCAAGAGAAGATCACATAGATCATAATCTACATTTTCCTTCAACATCTGATATCATGCATATATTGCAGTCCCATACACAGAATTCTCCCTGCTAGAATGATAGATCTTATACCTAATTATCATTGAGGCAAATTTGACATTCGGATCTGTGATGTCATCTATGGTCATTCCTCTCTTGTCAAACTTAGATTTGGTGGCTTTAGTTACTGTCTGGTTCTTGACAGATTTGAGTGCAGGTAACCCACCGGATGAGTGCAGTCTAGTTACTGCCCTGATGGAATCTTTTGTTATCTTGAAGGGCCTCATTAACCACATGAAATTATCAGGTATCCTTCTTAGGACATACCGGACCCAATCATCTTCTGCAAAATAGGGAAAGTGTATGTAATGTCCAAAGTGTTTATCCTGGAAGGCCTTGTATTGAGGTTTGAGTTTAAAACTCTCATCTATTAGCTGTTTGTGATAGATGTCCATCAACTTAGAGTCTCCAAATTCCTCAATGTTGGCATGGATATAAACCCTAACATTTTCTACATGCAATACCCCATGTGGAATTCTAGAAAATGTGCCTAAAGGATCAACTTCTAGAGATTTATAGGGATGTTTCTTGAATGTAGGATGCGGCCTATCAGTGATCTTTACAACCATTGGAGTAGCCATCTTGCAAAAGATTTAGAGAGAGATTTTCAGAATGGAAATACCTTGTTACGCCTTAGGGTTTGAAATAGGAGCCGGAACAAATCACTAGTTGAATTTGATTTCCCAATTGATCTTTGAGTGGGTTGTAGAAACTTTGTTGTAGAGCTCTTCTTATCTTCTTCGCAAATGCAAGTGTGCAAATGATGAGTGAAAGAACCCTTTTATTCTTGTGTAAACCCTAATTTCCTTTTGCAATAAATGCACAACTTAAGTTATCCGATTACCCTACTTTAAGAGAGATCTTATCGAATCATTGTGCTGATCTTAGAATCATTGTCAGTGAGGATTGACGATGTATCTTCTTTTCTTCAATCATGCCATAGGTCCATAGATCAAAGTATTCTAATTCTGAATCATACCGGATCTGTCTGTGAAAATCCTGCTTTACTGGATGACTGTCAAACAGATCAACTTGAGCGGTTAAACTCTTGCAAAACTCCATGCGGATCTTTCATATTTTTACTGAGGGTTATATAGATATTTTTCTGAGAACTCTTTAATCCGCAGTATTCCATGTGCCGAATTTAGGCACTAATTAAATTGCTAGGGGAATTTATTTTTCTCTATGACTCCCCCTGAGCTAGAGTTCATCTGTTTAGTTTCTAGAAGGAATATCAGCACCGAGTTCTGGTGCGGATCCATCCCCAATATTTTTTGTACTCTTCTTCACCCAAATCTTGCTCATCTCCTTTTGAACTTCATCCACATTTACTTTACCTTTGCCCTTATCTTGTTTTTGATTATGTTGCACCGGACTCTTTTTATCCTAATTTTTACTTCTACAGAATTTGGCAATATGACTGGATCTATTGCAATTGTAGCAGACAACATTTCTTTGCATATTTGATTGATATCCTCTTGATCTACATTGATTAGCCATATGTCCCATTCTATTGCATGCAAAGCATCTACCATTGAATGAATTGTTTATTTGCATATTTTTGCATTCATGAGATTTGTGACCATACCTTTTGTAGTTGAAACATTGTCCGGAGAAGGATGGATTAGTCTGATTCATTCTCCTTCTGCACTAAGTTGCTTTATGACCAAAATTGTTGCAATTGAAGTAATATCCATTGAAGGATGGATATCTTTGAGCATTTGGTTACCTTACCAGAGGTCTTCTAGGCCTTTTTCTTTGATTTCCTGATCCAAAGTTCTTCTGACCAGATCCAGAGCTTTTACCTTTCTCATATCCCAAGCCACGCTTATCATCTACCCTCTTTTGGCTTTCAAGAAGAACTTCAAGTTGAGCTGAGATTATCTTGAACTTCTCTTTGTATTCATTTATTGTTTGAAGATCTTGTTTAAGAGTGTCTATCTGATTCTCAAGTTGTTCTTCATTGTCTCTAGCTTCTTCAAGATCTGATTCAAGATGCTTGATTATTCTATCCATTTTGTGGTAGTCCTCTATTTTCTCCTTGAGAGATTGTTTTAGATTATCTTCAATTTTCTTTTTTTCTTCAATTTCTTGGGTGAATCTCATAACCCCTGATTCCATTTCATGTCTTACTATAATGACTTCTTTTGATAGTTTCTCACATAGCCTATTTTTCTCATCCAGATCTTCATTAGTATCATTGACTTCACTCTGATTGGCTAATTTTTGAAGTAGTTCCTTTCTCTTTTTCACAGAGATACTCATTTTTTCTTTTAGCTCATTTATGAAATCATCATCTTATTTGAGTCTTTCTCTCAAGTTATTGACTTTAGAGTGGGATTGTTCAAGATCATCAAGAGTAGACTGAAGTTGTTCCTTCATACCATAAATATCCATTGAGATTCCTAGATCTTCCTCAAGCTGTTAGGCTTTGTTTAGAGGAACTTAGCTCTGATACCAATTGTTGGAAACAACGAAGATAGCTGAGAGGGGGGTGAATCAGTTATCTCAAAATTTCTTTAACTTTTTCTTTTGTTATCTTAATAAACAGTGCATCATCAAATCATATAAGCATTTAAGAACATAAATAAATCAACACACATAACACAAGGATTTTTATGTGGAAAACCCTGTTAAGGGAAAAACTATGGGGTGACTAACCCAAGATTGTATTCTCTATTAAAAGAACAAGAACTACAAAATGGCACTTGCCAATTAGGGCTCACTTCCCGAGCACATTACTCACAAGAGGCACACTGCCTACAAAAACTTACAGAAGGTAATTAGATGTTTGAACTGATGAGAAGCATCTTCAAATTCTAGAGTTTAGTTCTGGTTAGGTACAATACACTGATTTGATGCACTTCATTCTTCTATTTTAGTACTGTTGCTTTGTCACATACCAGATTTGATCTATTGCTTTCTCATTTGTCCTTGCTTTTCTTCATACTTATCATATCACTTATATTTCTCACACACCTACATATTGGAATCCATCTGGTATGTATATCCGCATCAAGGATTTCATCAACTTTCTAGTCAGCAACAAGAACACTCAAGATATTTACAAGTTACTAATCTATCAGCTAAATCCATGCTTGATTTGTGATGCGTATCAAAAGCATAGGCATAGAAGTCATTAATCATGTCAGCCAACAATGTATAATCCCCTAAATAGCTTGATCAACACCTTTTACTCATCCGGATTGAAGTCTGATGCTCTACCGGTCAGTTCTTCCTCTGTCTTCTCTACTTGACTAGAACCTGATGCTCAGATGCTCATATCTTTTCCATGTTTTACTACCGGAGGCTAAATCTTTGGAATATAGTTGTCATGATACCCCTCTTGACTTGCCCAAGTCCACAACTTTATGAATTACACCATCTGAGAGATCTGGACCTGATTGTCAGACCTTGTTACATACTCTATTCTTGTTCACCAGACCAAAACAATCTTCAATCTAACTTCTGGTATAGGCATACTATGTACTGCAGATGTGTGGGATAGACTTTGTTGCCATCAATGACAACACTCATGAAGCCGCATAGTGTCTCTTGCCAACAGTTTTAGCACTGTAAATACTTGAAATTTCACTGACTTGCTTGGTCTGAAGCTCCTTTTGCTCTGAATGCAGCTTATGCTCTTGAAAATGACGAGAAATGCCCTAATTCTACCTGTTTTATGTTGAATTCCTTCATATTTCTCTATATTAATGAGGTCGTGACAGTCATTACTCTCTTCATGCCATAGACACTAAAAAATCTTCCTCTTTGAAAGTTTGAACGTGGGCCTTTGATCTTTGCCTTACATTCTGAAATCTACAGCTCTGATCGGTTGACTAGATTTGACAATCTTCATCACTTTTGCTGAATACTCTTCATCCAATCAGAATGGACCAAGTCATCAGTACACTCCCTATAGGTTACATTGCCTTTTGTCTGGACCAGACATGTGGTGCCATTTCATAGCATCACAGTCAGAAATGGCCCACCACTTACCTACCATGTGCAGGCGCAATTAACCTTCCACATGCCCTCTTTATACTTGCTTATCATTCGGTGGTACCACGTGTCAACATGTTTCTGCCTTATAGTGAATATTATCCTTGTAAATATTCCTCTGCGCGGAAGCGCAACCATTGGATCACAAGCTTTCTCTTTGGGCCATTGATACATCGACAGGTGGCAGTGGACTACTAGCTGAGACTAGATCCTTATAAAACATTACGTAGGCAAAGATTCTCGGATAGGTGGCAACATGTCGTGGTGTCACAAGGGGTGATGACATCATAAAAGTTTCTCCGCGATGGTGCAATATGCACTTAAATGAACTTTAAGACTTAGCAGGTGACTTAGGATATAAAAGATTTGATTTTTACTGATGACAGTAGGTAACTACTAGGTTAAGGGGTCAATCAACCTATGGACATTGATACATAAAGTTATAACTTAAGTAACTGACAACCTTTAGCAAATAGCAACATGGAGATAGGACATAAAGCACAAGACTTAGGTAGAAAGGATAAAAGGATTCTTCAAAGGTAAACATTTGAATATTGCAGACCCTAAACCCTAAACCCTAAGGGGTACCACCATTGGCTTCGACTAGGGACGTGCAAATGTAAGGTTACAGCGAGAACCAAACTTACTCTGGGGAAGACCAGAAAAAAACACAGAAAAAACCACCTAACAACAATGTACAATATTTACAAATATATACACCTAATTTACAATGTGCACAGAAATCATTCATGAGAAGTAGGGTTTGAGGAATTGACTATGCACTGGTAATTCCTGTAATTCACCATTAAGGGCTTGGAGAAAATAAAAATCTTCTCCATGTGTATTGCTTATCTGATATGGGCCCATCCATAAGGGCTCAAATTTACCATGCTTGTCCTTATCCTGACTTCTTGCATTCCAGACAAGGACTAGATCATTGACCTAAAATTTTCTCTGTAGTTCTTTTATCAAACAGATACTTCACCTTTTTTTGTTTCATGATATTTTTTTGCTGTGCTTCTCTTCTAGTCTCATCTAATGCAATCAACTGGTTTATCCTTTGATTCATTGGGTCTTCTATTTCTTTATCATTTTCTTGTATAAATTTATACACTAGAAAGAGATTGTTTACTAGCAACTTGGCCTCTTAGCCATATACTAATTCAAAAGGTGACCTCCCAGTTGCTTTCTTTACTGTCACCCTAATAGCCCATAGTGCTAGTTTTAACTTTGAATCTCGTGCTCTTTTGTTCTTATTAATTATTCTTTTGATGATCTTCATAAGACTTTTGTTACTTGATTTTCCTTGACCATTTCCCTATGGATAATATGGTGATGCATGGGATAAACTGATTCCATGATTATTACAGAAGTCAACAAAATCACTGGATCTGAAGCACATGGCATTATCAATGAACAATTTTACTAGTACTCCAAACCTGATAATAATGTGTTCTAAAATAAAATCAATTACCACCTTGCTTGTAGCTTTCCTAGTTGGAATGGCTTCAATCCATTTAGTGAAATAGTCAGTAGCAATCAGAATCCAACTATGCCCTCCACTTGATTTTTCTGAGATTTCTCCTATAAAATCAATTTCCCATTGTTGAAATGGAGCTTCCACTATTACAGTTCTAAGGGGAAATGCACCTTTATATCTGAGCTTTCTAGAAAACTTCTGACAGGGATCATATTTTCTTATCATCTTTTGTGCATCAGAGAAGAGTGTTGGCCACCAATATCCTACCCTTAGAATTCTGTGAGCAGTTGTCTTAGTAGTATAATGTCCACCACACACTCCTTTGTGCATGTCACTCAAAATATTCTTAGCTTGATTTTCATCCACACACTTAAGTAGCACACCATCAAGATTCTTCCAATATAGTTCCCCTTGGACAATAACATACTTAATAGCATGCAGTTTCAAAGTTCTTTTTTGATTATCACTCAAATGAGAGGGGCAATTTAAATTTTGCAAGTAGTGCATAATATACTTGTACCACTCTGATTCTGACATGTTTGCATCTTTATCCTGATTCATGTTTACTTGGCATGCTTCCAAATTTGACTATGCCATCAATTTAGCTAAACTTTGTCCCCTTACCAATTTTGTAATCTATATTTCAATGTTAAACTCTTGTAATTTGTTTATCCATTTGCATCTTCTTCCTCTTACTTTCTGATGAGTGAAGATGTCCTTAACTACTATATGAAGTACATATGCAATAATATAAGATCCTACCAAATAGGGCCTAAAACTTTTAACTGCTTTGACTAATGCATAAGCCTATTTTTCCATGATGTCATACTTCAATTCTGCTGCCTGCAGTGATCTGCTAAAGAAAGCAATAGGTCGTTTGGTGCAGGAGAACCTGATGAAATTTATGCCTCCATGAGGTCACTTTGTAAATATTATCTTTATTTTATGTTTGAGTCATGTCATAAGGTCTTGAAGACCATTTCTAAGGTGTGTAAGGTGTTTGGAGTCATGGTTAGGTTTCTAGGTGATAGTTGGTAAAAGTTGTCATTTTTGCAAAATAAATGTAAAAGTGGGTTCTAATGGGGGTCTAATCTATTTTAGTTTGTAATAAGGTATTTATGGGCCATGTTAAATTTTTTAAAGTTGGTTTGGGTTGCTAGGAAGTAGTTTTGTTGAATATTGTCAATTATTGTCAAAAATTGTCAAATTGCAAGAATGCAAAAATTGGGAATATGAAAGGTCATCATTTGAAAAATCATGTGGAAATTGGTTGGACAGTTACCAATGGTTGGGTATGAGTTTAAATATGTTCAAAAACTCATTTAAGGTGGGGAGGAGAAGAGGAGAAGTGGAATGTAAAGTTTTGAGAAGTTATTGAATAAAATATTTTGAATTTCTTGCATTTTCCAACGTTCTACTCTGCTACAAGCCATTGTACGGCTGTGTATGGATTGGGAATCACTCCAAATCAATTGTATGTGGTAGATTTATGAATCCCCCCTCTAATTCAATTGGTTTCATGCAATTTGGTTTAGTTTAAAGAGAGTTATTGTTGTTTTTCTGGAAACTATTTTTAAAACCTTGTGTTGAGGGTTGAATGAGAAAATGAAGATTTAAGCCATTCCACCCAATGACATCTATTATAACTTGGTATAATGATATATTTAGGTGTAATATATAGTTTCATGAGGTGGAAAGAGTTGGAATTATTGTTTAAGCCCATTTCTATGATGCCCTAGGCTATTTTTTGCATTGTTTTAAGCCATTAGAGGCCACCAAGGGTGAGGGTTTGATAAAATAATCCTGGAAATGAAGGGGAGATGGTTTGGAGAGCTTGAGAAGGTCATTTTTGATTATTTGAAGAGTTGGTTGAGTATTTTGTGCCATAGGGTATTGAGAACCAATAATCCCTCATGCAAACAAGCCTAATTAGGCCTCTTAGGCAACATGACAATCAATTTTAGGGCTTGAGTTGCAAAACAACCCCACATGCATTTGAGATATGTTGTGTAAGAGGGAAAATGGTATCCATAATTGCAAATAATTTCTAGGTTTCAGGTCTTACCTAAAAGTTATGCTCAAAAAACCTCTTTTGTTGTCCTAATTAGGCATAGTTGCAGCATTACCAGTGACTTATTAAGGGCATCGTTCCAAAACAACCCTATCCCAAATGGAGCTATGTTATCAAATATCCAAATGGGTATCTGGAATGATAGTTCTTTTGTGGTTTTGAAGTTGTTCTTGCAAGATATGTTGAAAAGTCCTTGTTTGGAGGGCTACTAGAATTGAAGACAGTTTGGGAAGAAATAGTCATTGATTAATGCATGAAGGTCCTGATATTGAGTTGTTTTGAGTAAGATAGAGTTCTTAAGGAGTTGGAAGGTGGTGATTGACCTTGTTTGAGGCTATGAGTTTGTAAACCAAAAGTTGCCTTGTGAATGGAAGTTGCCTTGAAAGATGATTGCCTTAAAAACTGAGAAGAGTGAAACCCATTGTTGTGAAATATGATTCCATTAGATTGAGTTTGAACCCCTGCTCTGTATCACTATTGAAAACCATCTTCATTTTCTGTAATAGACAAGTAACAATTATGTGAAAGGAAGCAAATGAGAACAACTGAAATGGCTTGGAAAAATCAGGGGACTTTAACACAGGAGCCATTTTAATAGCTTCTTTGATATTTTGAAAAGATTGGGTTGCCTCACTTCCCCATTTTATGGTTTTTCCTTTCTTTAACATCCTAGAAATATCCTTTGTAATCTCTACAAAGTTGGGAATAAATCTTCTAACAAAGTTGATCTGCCCAAAGAAAGACTGAATTCCTTTAACTATCTTTAGAATTTGAATTTTGTCAATTGTAGCTACCCTTTCAAGATCAATCCTAACTCCATCCTTAGAAATAATGTGCCCCAATAGTTTTCCTTCTACTACCCCAAAAGCACATTTCTTTGGGTTGAGTGAGATGCCATGCTCCAATGCTCTAATAAAAATCTGTTTTAAATGCATGCAATGTTGTTCCTCCTTTGAGTAAGCTATCAAGTCATCCTGGTATACTACCAAGATTGAGTCAATCAATCCTGCAAAGGCAACATCCATAGCTCTATGGAATGTAGCACTAGCATTTGTCATCCCAAATGGCATCCTTGCATAAACATAAGTTCCCCATGGAGTTGTGAAAGTAGTTTTGTATTGTTCTTATTCTTTTACCTTCACTTTATTATATCCTAAAAATCCATCCATTATGAATAAGAGTTCACATCCTATTACTCTCTGTAACATAGCTTCCATGTTAGACAATGGATAATTATCTTTTAAAGAAGACACATTCAAATTTTTGAAATCTACACAAAGTCTTATGTCTCCATTCTTTTTTCTAACTGGGATAAGATTGGACACCCAAGTTGAGTGTCTGATGGGCATGATTATTCTAGCCTCCCTAGTCTTTTTGAGTTCTTCCTGCATCTTGGGGGCCAAGGTAGGATTGATAGGTCTCTATTTCTGTCTAAATGGCTTGGCCCTAGGCTTCAATGGGATCTCATGCTAGAATAAATCCTCCCTATAGGTCTTTAAGTCCTCATATGACCATCCAAAGACATTCTTGTATTTCCTTAACAATGCTATCAACATATTCCTGATGTGTGGCTTGAGTTGTTTACCGATATATACCTTTTTAGGGGCATGGTGTGTCCCAAGATTCACTTCTTCTAAATCATCCTTGTTTGTGGGAGATGCCTTAGTGACAAGTTGATCCCTGCTATCAAATGCTCTTTCTAAAGCTACTGACCCTCTAGGAATTTTGTTTGTTTTGAGTTGTATGACTTCTTTCCCCAAAAGAGTCTCTTTTCCATCTATAACTTCTACAAAGTTTTGGAAGTCAATCTCTTGACTCTCATACTCATCTATGCAATGCAAGAATCTTAACAAGTTTTTATCATCATCAAACACTTGCCAACTGCATATGTTGTCTGGTACTATAGGTCTGATCTTAACTTCAACATTTGTAATGTTAGATAGAGTGACATCATCTGGCCTTATGGCTACATTAGCTAAGAAATCTGCCATGACATTTTTTGATCTCTCTATCCAATTTATCAAGAATGCATCAAATAATTCAATAGTATCCCAGACAGCATGCTTATATTGTTTCAACCTCTTATTCTTTGAATCATATTTATCTCTAACCTGAGAAACTATCAGTTCTAAATCTCTAAACACTTTTAACATCTTAATTCCATGCCTTAATGCAACATTCAATCCTAGTAATAGAGCTTCATATTCTACAATGTTGTTTGTGCAGGTAAACCTCAATAGAAATGAGAATTTAAGGAGCTTACTAGTTGGAGACATAAATACCACTCCAACACCAGAACCTTCTTTTGAACATGCTCCATCAAAATACATAGTCCAAAGACTATTTTAATTGGGCTCCTCAATACAAATATCTTTCTCCTTATTATCTTGATTATCTATGACAATTTTGAAATTTTCACAGTCAGTATCCACAAAACAAATATGTTCTTCTGGTTTAGGGTCTTCAACTATTTCTGGGGACCTTTCCTCTCTAACCAATTTGACATTCTTTCCATTCATGGGGATCATGGTATATGACAGGTCTAATTGCATACTTCCTCCAATTAGTGCAACCCATCTTCTTGACAACAACATGCCATACTGTGGCTTTATATCAACTACTGTTATGTTCATTTTGTAGGTCTTCTCTGGATAAGTTGCCATCATAAAATCCACATCCTTCATGATTCCTATAACTGGTACTTCTCTAGCATCCATTGCATAATATTTTCCACAAGCCTTATCTATTTTCAATCCAACTTGTTGCATAATAGATAGAGGCATAATATTTGTTGATGCACCTATGTCAAGCATACAATTCTTGATTACCTTTCCATTAATGACAAGGGAGACATAAAATAGTTCATCTTGTGAAGGTAACTTTGCCATCATCATACCCAAATAAACTTCAGGGACCTCTTCCTCATCAACACACAACTCTTGTTTCTTATTCTGTTCCTCAACACTTTGTTCTGGCTGATGAGCTACCCCTGAAATCAGAGACAAAGCCTTGTTTCTATATTCTTCAATTTTCATCATTTCCATTAATGGGACAAAGACTTTCAACTAGGATAAAGCCTGAGTTATATCAAAGGGGGCATAATTTTGTATAATAGTTGTAGCTCGAGCCTAGGTTTTACTCTTATCATGAGTTGATCCAGTCTTTGCTTTAATGATTTTCTGATTATCATCCTTGACAGGTGAACTCTTAATCTTATCCTCATTTTGGGGAATTTTGCCTTCTGAGTTTTGAGGGTCTTGACACGATTTTGGCTTGAAATTTTTCTTGTTATTATTCCATTGCTTCTTATGTGGTTCTGTTTCTTTAGGGTTATGCATAGGCTGGTTTGCAAAGATACCTCCTAGCTGACCTGAATCACCAACCTGGGCTTTACTTCTAAGGTTATAATTACTCTTGACCTGAGCCACTACTGCAGTTGTAAGAGCTCTAATTTCTTCATTAGAAGGTCTCCTTAAACTATTTAGAGAGATGTGTGAGTCCTGAGCATACACATGGTTATTCTCATCATCCTCATCAAGAAAACCTGTTGGTAGACTTGGTTCTTATAATTCTCTCTTTCATCAGCATCTACTTCATCAGAGGAAGAGTACTCTCCATTTGTAAAGAGCATATTAACACTATCATCTTCCATATAATGTGGCTCATTACATTCATCACAGGTAAAAACATCATTATACAAGGACTGAGAAAACATATACTGTGACTGTGAGTGAGGCATCTGACATATTATGCACCATGGGGTGTCATCTACAACATTGACAACCTTTTTCAAAGGATCAAGGGTCTCCTTAACATTTTGAGCTTTTGGATCAATCTTGTTATTTGGGAGGATGGGTTTACCATTATGCTAGTTTGTGTTATATGGCATGTCATGCAATTGTGGTCTCTTTTCTTGTCTCTGATAAACTTGTTTCTTAGGACTCAATCCTTTCTCATTTTTGGCAAGTCTATAACTCAGGTCCTTAACAATAGATGTCAACTTATCCAGTTTATCTTCAGAAGTGGACGTATTACCTTGAGTACTTTAAGACCTATTATTGGCATTTTGTAGAATTCTTACATCATCCCTCCTATTTGTCTTTCCAGATGCTTTCCTATTGTTTTCAATGTTGGTTACAATTTTGAAAGCATCCCTGAGGCTAACAGGACTTTTATCTCTCAACTCATAAGTTGTTTTAGAATCAAAGGCATTTATGTATAGCACCATGCACATTGGTTCATTTGGTCTCATATGAAGTGGCAATTTATTCAGCACTCTAGTAAACGTAGCATTAAAATCAGCAACAGGCTCATTTGACCCCTTAATAATACCAGTAAATTCATTAATAATAAAACTAGGGTCAGTTTTGTCTCCATATTGCTCTCTAAAAATCCTCCTGAAATCATCCCATGATGTGATGCTCTAGTCAAGAAAATTTCTATACCATTCTCTAGCTTCATCAACCAAGGATTGCATAAATAGCTTCATAAAGACATCCTCATGTTCAACTTCAAAGTTATCCATAACATTTTGAAAATCCTTCAAATGATCCTCCCCTAATACAAAATTATTTCCTGAGAACTTTGGTATCTCAGACCTTATGTGTTTGTCAATAGGGTTGGGATAACTAGGAATGCCATTAAAATCTAACTGTTTGAATCTATCCAATTGCATAGGTCGTCTACCAAACTGATTGGCATTTGCATTCCTATTAGCATTGATATTTTGATTTCTTATGTTATTCAATGGCATTCTAACATTGTTCAAATTTTGTCTTTGATTATTTTGTGGATTTTGTTTCATGTGCTGATTGACTCCTAGGTCATCTCTGAGGATATTCTGATCATTTTGTTGATTCTAAACCTCATTTCTATGCTGGTTTCTAAGTACATTCACATTATCAAGGGTGGGAACTAAGTCTTATTGAGCTATTTTCAAATCTTGTATCTTTTGTTTCATATCATCTCTTATTCTTAAAGCTTGCAAATATTCTAGTTCATCTCTAAGATTTCTAATTTCCTCTGCTATATCATCATCTTTTGGCATGGAAGTAGATGGTCTTTTTCCATTAGGGTCATCATTATCTCTCAAAGATTATGTATCTTCAAATCTATTAGAGGGATGTAAAAAAGGACATTCCTGGAATACCTCTGATCTCATTCTCAACCTATCACCTTGCTATCTTTCATACATTTCTTGAATTTCAACCTCAACATTTGAAACATAAGGTGGTTCTTGTCCTGAGGATCTAGGATTATCTTGGGTATCATCATTATTTCTAGGGCTGGGTGAACCTTCATGACTAGTTTGGACAGTCCCCTTTTTCCTATACAACATTTTTCTGGGTAGTTATTTGAATAAAGGGTTTCGCAAGGATCTTCTCCCCTGCATACAAATTTTATCTTA